>OY728152.1:355540638-360540638 GCA_963277665.1 Viscum album | reverse complement strand
AAGAGACATGGTAAATGTCAAACAATTTAACTAAGAGTTAAATCTAATAGTTATGGTTAATATAGTTAACCAAACCTGAAGAAAACCTATTGGATGAGTGGTATTCGACCCATCCCCACCTTAGCCTTTAAATAATTCATTTATGATCTTTTAGAAATTGAAAATGATTTTATTATAACATAATATTTCTAGCTTTTCCTAAGATACCCTCACCACTGTTATAAACGGCATCTCCACCTTCTCCCTACTTCAAACCATCAAATCCTTTTGGCACGTCCAACCCCTACCCAAATATTATCTCAACTTCTATATCTTCATTTGAGAGGCCATACATTATTCAGAAAGACATCTTAAAGAGCCATTTTGATCAAATAAAATGGAAGATCATTAAAAATAGGAAATAATTTCACCACCCTTGTAACACCCCAAGCTTCCACGATACGCCTCTCTTTCAATAATGCAATAGCTTGCATTGTATGCAAGTTTGAGTTCTAACACACTACGACGAATCAAAGTAGCCATTATGAATAGTAATACCCACATTTTTAAATTATAGAAATTTTATATTTCAAAATGGACTTCATTTTTGTATTCTTAATATCGAAATTATCCTAAGTGGAATATTTTGTAATTTTCTGAGAACTTCCAATTTTTTGTGAATAGTGAAAAATACTTAAAATTTTTTTTTTAATAAAAATAATTTATAGCTATATATTATACTATTGAGTGGTTTTAAAGTATAATTAGAATATATTTTTACCATTTTATCCAATGGTGGTCATTATAATCAATTTGACATTAAAATTGGACATAAACAATTGTCAATTTTTTGATATATATTGTTTTTTAAAAACATGGTATTTATTGTGACAGCGTGAATTAATTATAAAATTAATTAATCAAAATTATATGTTTTGAATTTTTTAAAATATACATAATTTTTGAATTCATAATATCACTTATAGCTTACAGTGAAATTTTTGGCATTGTTTTGAAAAACTTCAATTTTTGATGAACAATGAAACCACTAAGTGGTAGTTAAAAAACTGATTTTTCATTTAAATGAAACATTACCACTTATGTGATTTGATTTTCAATATTTTTACATACATGGTTGTCATTATAATGTAAAATTTGCTTCAATGGGATTAAAATAATAATTCGGTGAATAGTATCTTTTAAGTTTAATTAATCACAATTAAAGGTAATTGGTGATATTTAAGGTAAAAATGGTATTATAAAAATATGAAATGACGGTTGAATCCCACTATTGCTCCTCAATGCATCAGTAGGTCTCATTAGACAACTAGATGTAGAATTAGATGAGGCATTTCCTAATTTGATATATGTTTTTGTACGAGGACTTAATCATTTTTAGACATCTTGGTCGAGGTCTTGACAAAATGTTTCAGAATTTTCGGCATTATACTTTACCTCATTATTGAAATAATATTGATGGATCATGTGGTCATTTGACTAATAGAATACCCACGATTATGTTTTATTGTGGAATTATTTACTCATCATATATTCCTTCGATAAATGTATTCATGTTTATTATTTGAAAATGCATGTGGGTTTAATTATTCATCATGCATAATATTTATGTTATCTTCTGTTGTATTGCTTACTCTTACTGAGCATTTGAGCCCACCAATTTCGTATGTTTCATTTTCCCTGGATATGATGATTTTAGTTATGAGTGACTTGAAGAACTTTTCTATGAGGCTTGGACGTTTCCAATGGAATAAATTTTAGTTGTATTTCTTTTCAAGTTGTAATGATGAACAAATGTATGAATCTTGTTTCCAATAATACTAAACTGTTCGGTCTTTCGAGACATGATTTATTTGTGATATTTCCAATATTATGTAATAATTCGCCAAATCTAGGTAACTGGGGTTGGGGAGTTACACATCGGGTGAGATCTGGTGGTCCGTTTTTCCCTCCTCTTGAACCTATAGTCCTCCCGGGATGCCTCTGTCATTAAAAGGATCCCATATACATGGTCCTTCCGGGTTGGAAATTTCTCCCCCAAAGAAATCCGCAAGAACAATGTGGTGGAGGGTCAGGGAATTTTTTTGGACCACGCCCTCCGTGCTAGCATCGTAACAAGTGAGTAAAAATTTATTCATCTTCAACCCAAATAATTAAACCCGGAAAATCTCCTTAACATATGATTCATTGAAGACATCGCGGTGGTGGAAGAAGATTCTGTGATTGATGAATCTACTGATGTTATTCATTCTTTGTTCAACCCCTATGACATTACTATCCAAGCTCCTATTCCTTGTCGGTGGATGACGCTCCAGCACTTCGTCATAGGTTCTTTTCTTCTGTACCAAAAGACCACTCCCGAGTCTCAATTAAATTGACAGAATAAGAAACCAAGTTCCACTACATTAATAAGGTTCATTTATCAACCACATTTAATGATTCAACATTAGGGTTACCAAAACCCAGAGTCGATCAATTAAATAGCCTGATAACTCAGTGGTCCCACCATGCCTCTCAACTGCTAGATAGAAAATTAAATAAAATTTTCATGTTATATTTTTTTTAAAGTCCAAATAAATATTTCTTACTCCCGACAAATAATGTTTAACTGAAGCCGTCCTTATGTTAATCTCAATGTTAATGATTCAACGGTGTCCTCAGATATCAACTCCAAACACCAGATGAAATGATTGAAAACACTGCCTGAATGTTTACAGACCATACCTAAAAAAATATCCAAATTACATACTAGGAACACTGGTCCTCAGAATCGAGTGCTGTCAATTTTCAAAGACCCATAATAATCCAAAATAAATTTAAAAAAATTAAATGTAATATTTCATGTCATTAAAATTTCCCCATCATACGGATTTTCATCCCCAAAAGCTATAACAAAACTAGGGAAATAAATCGACATACTGAGTGCATATATGAGCCTCCCGTCTCCATGTGCTTTTCTATATATTACAGTGTTTCCAATGAAATCACACTAGATGAATCAGACACCCAAAAAGTACCTACCCATATTAATCCTCTACATCCACAAGAAAATCAACCATCTCCCAATCATCGAGGTCCAACATTCCCTAGTGGATAATGTGTGATGAATTATGCATGTATCTCATTAGCTGTGACACGTGAAAAAAATTATGAACCATGTGAATTTGTAGTGGATGTGATAGATGGTACACCTCCTTTACAACATTGTTGAGGATCATTATAACATCCCAGGTAAATAAAGAATAATACATTTTCATATTTATTAATATTTGAAAATTAAATTTTAATTTTACTCTAATGTGGTTTCTATGTTTGATAGCATAACTGATATGCAACAAAGAGTATCTTATAAATCATACATTGCACAATAGTAATAAAATAATATTATTTTAAATGTTAGTTAACACGTAGCCATTGTACTGGCAGGAATGGATATAAATAGCTAATATATGATTATATATGTTTGTTAAATGTTTTTACATTTATCTAATAAAGAATAAAGGCTTAAAATACGAAAATAATTCAATTCTAGGCTTATATATTCTAATTTTCATGTAAGGTCCACTTATCAAAATTTGATGGCGAACCATCAGTAAATATAGTTCTAGTCACTCTTATACATTATATTTGACCAAATAAAACTATTCTTTAGAATCCGGACATCAAATATTACTTTGTGTAATCTTTTGGTATTTTTCCGATAAAATTCATTTTTTAATGAATAGTGTAAAATGTTGTATTTTAACTCAAAACCACTTTTTAATATAATTTATTAAGATGACTATATAATATTTTGAATTGGTTTTTAAGTGCAATTAAAATATATTTTTACCATTTAATCCAATAGTGGTCATTGTAATTTATTTTAGTTTGAAATTGGACTTAAACTGGTGTCAATCTTTTGATACTTATTGTTTCATAAAAACACGCTATTTGTTTTGACAGCAGGAATTAATAATTAAAATAATTAATGTAACTTATATGTTTTGAATTTTTTAAAATGGGCTTCATTTTTAAAATCGGAATATCAAATATATCTTAGGGGGATGTTTTGGTTTTTTTCTGGAAAACGTCAATTTTTGATGAATAGTGAAATCGCAAATTGGTGGTTACAAAATTTGATTTTTTTATTTAAATGGGACTTTACCACTTATGTGTTTCGAATCACAAAAATACAATTTAAATGATTTTAATTATTAAGTAAAATGTGGTTCAATGGGATTAAAATAAATTTTGGTGAATAGTAACTTTTATGTTTTATTAATCACGATTATAGGTAATTAGTGTAAGTTAAGGTAAAACTGATATTATAATAAAATGAAAATATCTTGACACATGTCCTAACCATATTGGTTGAGTTATGTCCGACCAATACAACCAATGAGTCTATTTTTGGTACACCATGGAGCCACTTGGGTATGATAATGACATTTATGCCTTTTATTTAAAGTTAAAGTAAAAATGACACAAACATGAGATATTTTACTAAACCAATTTTTAAATGGGGATATACAAGTCATATTTTTTAATATAAATATTCATTGGAATGCTAAAAAGATTTCCTACAGCATAGTGATTTCTGTATAATTTTTAGACATAAATAAATTAAATTATTTATGACACCATGATGATGCAGCAATTACCTCATTATTTATTGATTTAAATAAAATGGAAATATAATTTAAAATCAAAGACCTACACATGTCCAAAACCTATTGTATGGGTGGATTTAGAAATCTTATCACCATATCCTTGAAACACATCAATGTGGGACCATTAAAATCCGAAAACCATTTGTAAATAAAGTAACATTTCTTTACTTTCCAAGAGTGCCCCTCCTCTCCTCTTATAAAAGGACCCCACCTCTACATCATTACCCACACTTCCAAAGCCTTTGCCTCAACCAAAACCTGATCATTTTGTCTCTCCACATCCCTATATAACACCTTGAAGCCTAAAATTGGTTATAAGTCTTCCCAAGTATGACTTTGACCTCAACCTAATGGGAGTTACCTGATTTTAAGGTAATGTTTTCACTTGAGTCCTTTTGTTTTATTTTGCTTCTACAACCCCCAAAACTCTTTTTATTCATTTCTTTCGTAAAAACTCCAGTATATTAAATATACTAGGATGTTTTTATAGGTATTATTCAAGCTAAACTTACACACACCTACGTTTAATGGTTAATGAATATATTGTTTCCGTGGTTGGCGAAATTATGCCTCACGAAACGATGATTGTTCGATATTCTTCAATCAAATTCAATGATGGCCATTAAGATGACACTATATTTATATATGATATATAATATGCTTATGGTTTCGTTAAGATTCTGTATTTGTCATTTTAGTCATCCCATTATGGTTTCCATTATGGGTAAATGTGATATCTTCATTTAAGGAAGTGCGGACTACAGCCCCCTCAAAGTGATGTGATTCGTTAATGCCATATGTGGGACGTATAAAGTATGGATATAAAGTTATTAAATATGATGTTATACTGGAATTATAATATACCTCTATATCGTTATTATTTCTTTCCATTAATGTATGAGATAGAAATGAATGTAGCGTTCATGTGTATGTACGTCTTACCATCTCAATGAATGGTGCATTTCATTTCTTATCCCCAAATATAATGTACTATTATAAGTACATATATATATTTGATATATATGATGTATGTTACATATAAATGATGAATATAATTTTGGAATTAAAATATACATACCTCTCATTTAGTTTTAATTCCATTAATATGACAAAGAAATGAAAGTTGCGTTCATGCGTACGTACGGCTTACCGTCTCCCGGAACGGTGCATTTCATTTCATACCTCAAAATGATTATGTAATATTATAAATACATGTATATTATGGATATATATTATATATATGATATCCAAATCAGGAATGTAATTCTGGATATAATGAACCTTTGACCACATGAACAACATGTAATTATAAGAAGTCCACTTTCGACATAAGAACCAAATATCGACAAAACATACATTATTAACTTAAATGGTTACATAATGTTTATAAATGGAAATAAGTGATATAAAAGTTATAATGAACTTGAAAAAGGTTCTTAATCAAGTAGAAATTATATCAAGTTTATTATTCAGGACGTTAAAGAACGATCGAGTCAAGTCGGACCCGAGGTAAGGGACTTCGTCTCAATCTCCTTTCTTTGAGGCATATATCATTTTATAAACAATATTCTTTTATACGGTGTATAAATTCCTTTGAATTTTACTTTTATACAAAAGGAATATTTTTCTACGAAGCGATTTATAAAACAAAAAAAAGGAATGTTTCTTTTAATGTACGCGGTGACAACGACCTTTTCCGTCGCCGCGAGTATTATTTTGTCATTGGCTTCCTCAACAAGCCGTAATGTTTTTAAAATGAAATAAATACCATATACACTTTTATGTATTTTGGTATTGAAAATGTTTTTTATAATGGATTTGTTATGTCAATATATTTATTTGATATATTTTGATCAAAGTGTGGAAATGTTTTCTTTCCATTATATTTGTTTTATGATTTTATATTGGTACTTGGACATTTGATGGGTGGTTATGTGATAAACCAAATGACGGGTGGTGCTGTGAATACCAGGACGGGTGGTTACGTTATAACCTCTAATTCATTGGGTATGGAAGTCTTTCGTATGGCTATTCCATTAAGTATTTATGGAAGTTGTCCGTATGGCTATTGCATTAAGTGATATGTGTGGAAGTCGACCTTATGGTTATTCCACTTATGTATGTTTATGTCCCAAGTAACCATTTTATGTTATGTTTTCATTATATGGGTTTTATGGTAATCTTTTGGATACAAAAAGGTATGTAATGATATTTTATTCAGTGAAGAGTTTTTACTACTTTATAAAAGTGAAAAGTATTACTTTGTTAAAGTATACATGGTTTACTCGTTGTTTTGATAAACTAACTATTTTCATTCTTTGTGTATCCCATATTGAGATTTTTATGCTCACCCCAAGTTTTTTTGAAATGTATTCCACATGACTTAATGTAGATTAGGGTCATGGATGGTATAAAGGGAAAGTTAGGCTTTCTAAAACATGGAACTAGACATGTTTCTTTTTAAGAGTTTTTATTTTATGGAAACATAGTAGAAGTGTCTACTTTATAATCATTTGAGATGTAATGGTTATGATCTAATTCCCTAAAACTCTAAACCAGAAGAGATCCTCAATGTGAATTATTCATTTAATTCAATATTAATTAACGTTTATGGCCAGGGCCTTATAGTTGGTATCAAAGGTCGGTTTAGACAACTTTAGGAGTTAGAAAAGTGTTAAATTATAATATGATTGAAATGATATAGCATTTACAGATTACCATGTTGCTTCACGTAAGATATTTCTATGTTCAGAATGGTTTTCCTCATTGGAAACAATGAAGCTATGTTTAGACGACATCAGGAGGAAGACAACCTTCCAAATCAGCACCTTGAGATGGTCGGAATAGGAACTGAATAGTTTGTTGCAGTGATGGCACAGTTGACTCGGGCTATAAATGGTGGTGGTATCCATGCACGAGATCAACCAGATCAACCGCAGAGGAACATGTCAGTGGTGGAACATTTCATGAGGAAACATCCTCCATCATTCAGAGGATCATCTGACCTCGTGCAAGCTGAAGGGTGTATTAAATCACATGAGAAGATTTTTGATGTCATGGGGTGTTCAGAACATAAAAAGGTTAGTCTTGTTGTTTACCATTTTGACGGTGATGCTGATCAGTGGTGGTCGATCTTAAAAAATATTAGGTATAGTGATGAGATTGAGGATCTTCACTTGGACGAATTCAAAGGTATGTTTCTTGAGAAATATTTTCCTAAGGTTGTTCGACATAGGATGGAAAGGAAATTCTTGGAATTGAGGAAAGAGGAAGGCTCAGTGGATTTCTATGAAAAAAAAGTTTACTCGATTGGCAAGGTATGATCGAATCTTCATACAAGATCTTGATAGTAAAATAAACCGTTTTTACTGAGGGTTAATGACAATGTATCGAAGGGATTTATCATCTATTGAGTTTAAAAGTTATGAAAAAATTGTTCGATGTACGGAGAAGGTGGAAATGGAGTTTGTCGATGATCTGGTGGTCTATGAAAAACAATAGAATAAGAGGTCCAGTTGGCAGGAAAATAGGTAGAATTCACCAAAGAAGCAAGGAGGTAAGAAAACCAAATATCCATCCTGTGAGAAGTGTGGTAATATTCATCCTAGAGAATGTTTATCGATGTCTGGTAAGTGTTTTCAGTGTGGTAAGTCTGTTCATATTGCTCGTAACTGTAAGGAAGATGATCAAGCATGCAATGAAAAGCCACCAGTAAGATGTTTTAAGTGTAATGAAATGGGTCATTATGCAAATGAGTGTCTAACGAAGAACTCGACTGGGGGAAAGCAGCAATACTACAAGAAGAAAAGGGTGGTGAAATCCTTTTCAACTACCTTAGCAGATGATGGGCCATCAAATGAAGTGGTATCAGGTACACTGTTTGTTTGTTCAGATTATGCCAATGTGTTGTTTGATTCAGGGTATACACATTCATTCATTTCTGAGAATATTTCTAGTGAATTAGAAATTCTATCTCATGATATGAACCCTGAACTTATGGTAAAAACACCCGTAGGGAACATTGAGACAAAAAGGAATTATAAGAACCTTTCGATCCTTGTTTGTGGAAAGAATCTACCAGAAAACCTTATTGTTTTTCCTCTAGTAGAGTTTGATGTTATTTAGGGCGTGGATTGGCTTTCTGTTTATCATGCTAAGACTGACTACAGAGCTAAAATGGTTTCTTTTCAGAAAGATTGTCAGTTTTGTTTACAGGAATGAATCCTTGATTTTGATAACATATCAGGAAGTTGAGAAACTAGTAAAAGATGGAAATGAATGTTACCTTGCACAAATTGTTGAAAATAAAGGAACTGTTCAGAATAATGATGTGCCAGTGGTAAATGAGTATCTTGATGTTTTTCCTGATGATTTTCCTAGTATTATTCATGATCGATAAGTTAAATTTACTGTTGAATTAGTTCCTGATTCTAAGACAATTTCAAAACCCCCTTATTGAATGGATCATGTTGAACTTTTAGAGTTAAAGAAGCAATTGCATGAGTTATTAGATAAAGGTTTCATTCGACCTAGCACATCACCGTGGGGAGCTCCTATCTTGTTTGTTAAAAATAAAGATGGATCAATGAGACTTTTCATTGATTATAGAGCTTTGAATAATATTACTATTAATAACAAGTATCCTTTGCCTCATATCAATGATTTGTTTGATCAGCTCCAGGGAGCTCCGTATTTTTCGAAGATTGACTCGAGTTCGGGGTACCATCAGTTGAAATTAAAAGAAGCAGACGTTCCGAAGACTGCATTTCGTACTTGATATAGCCATTATGAATTTGTAGTTATGTCTTTTTGGTTAACTATTGCACCTGCTATATTCATGGACCCTATTAATAAAATAGTCCATGAGTTCTTGGATATGTTTGTGGTTGTTTTCATCGATGATATTTTGGTGTTTTCTAAAATTAAAGAAGAGCATGAAAGTCATTTACGGGTTATCTTGCAAACCTTAATATAAAATAAAATATATGGAAAATTCAGCAAGTGCGAGTTTTGGTTACAAAAAATTTCTTTCCTGGGTCACATTTTTTCAAAAGATGGCATAACTGTTGATCCTGCTAAAACAAAAGTTGTTGAAGAATGGCCAAGACCAACAAATGTAACCGAGATCCGAAGTTTTATTGGATTGGCAGGTTACTACCAAAGGTTTGTTGAAAATTTCTCATGGTTATCTAGTCCAATGACTAAGCTAACTCGTAAGGGTGTTAAGTTCTTCTGGACACAACAATGTTATGATTGTTTTTAGGAGTTGAAAAGAAGATTGGTGAATGGTTCAGTTTTGGCACTTCCTTCCAGGAATGGTGAGTTTGTTGTCTACAGTGATGATTTATTGAAAGGACTTGGTTGTGTCCTAATGCAGAATGATCAGGTAATTTCTTATG
Source organism: Viscum album (assembly GCA_963277665.1). NCBI lineage: Eukaryota > Viridiplantae > Streptophyta > Magnoliopsida > Santalales > Viscaceae > Viscum > Viscum album. Next base: position 360,530,590 of record OY728152.1, on the reverse strand, counting down.
CTTCACGACAGTCGAAAACTCATGAGGTAAATTACCCTACACATGATTTGTAATTAGCTGTTGTTGTTTTTTCTTTAAAATTTTGGAGGCATCATTTGTATGGAGTAAAGTGTGAAATATATACCGATCACAAAAGTTTAAAGTATATATTCACTCAAAAAGAATTGAACATGAGACAGAGGAGATGGCTAGAATAAATCAAGGATTATGATTGTACAATTAATTACCATCCAAGAAAAGAAAATAAGGTGGCTGATGCTTTGAGACGAAAAAGTAATGATTCATTTGCAATATTGTGTTTGGAACGTGATCCTTTGGTTAAGGATTTGATGAACATTGGCATAGATGTTGTTGGTGCAGGATGTCCTTCTGTTTTTTTTCAGGTATCAGTGTGATCTTCTCTATGAGATAGAATCATGCAAGCAAATAAGGAAGACAGTGATATGAAGAAAAAGGTATAACTGGTTCATAAATTTAAGTTACATGAATTCAACATTTATAGTGACTGTGTTTTGATATTTGGGAAGTGATTGTGTGTGCCTTGTGATTCACAGTTGAAGAGAGAGTTGTTATGTGAAGCTCGTAGTTCTCCTTTTTCAGTTCATCCTGGTAGTACTAAGATGTACAGAGATCATCGGGAGTATTACTGGTGGGATTGAATGAAAAGAGATATTGATGATTTTACTGTGAAGTGTTTGACTTGTCAGCAGGTTAAAGCAGAGCAACAGTTACCGAAAGGGATGCTTCATCCTCTACGAGATCCAGAGTGGAAATGGGAGAATATATCCATGGACTTTGTTGTCGGATAAACGAATACATCTCGAGGTAATAATGCAATTTGGGTTACTATTGATCGCTTGACTAAATCTGCTCATTCCTTTTCCATAAGAGATAATTTTTCCCTAGATCAACATTCCTGTTTATATCTTAAAGATATAGTCAGGTTACATGGATTTCCTCTCTCCATTGTATCTGACCATGATCCCAGGTTTACTTCTAACTTTTGGAAAGGCCTTCAGAAGTCGTTGGGTACTGATTTAAATTTTAGTACAGCTTTTCATCTGCAATCAGATGGGAAGTCAGAACGAACAATTCAGAACTTTGAAGATATGCTACGAGCATGTTCGATGGATTATCAGGGAATTAGGGACCAACATCTTTCTTTAGTTAAGTTTTCTTATAATAACAGTTTTCAATCTAGTATACAGATGTCACCATTTGAGGCATTATATGAGAAGCTGTGTCGAACTCCAGCATACTGGGATGAAGTGGGTGAAAGAAAGATCATGGGAACAAAATTGGTAGAAGATATGGTAGAAAATGTTCAGTTGATTCAGAAACACATGATAAAAGCTCAAAGCAGGCAGAAGAGTTATGCAGATAACTGGAGGAAGGATCTATCTTTCGAGGTAGCTGATCATGTTTTTCTCATGGTTTCTCCATGGAAATGTGTGATGATATTTGGTAAGAAAGGAATACTGAGTCCAAGATTCATTGGACCATATGAAATTATGGAGAGAGTTGTATCAGTATCTTACTGAGTGGATTTTCCTCTGAGTCTATTTCAGGTACACAATGTTTTTCATGTTTCGATGCTGAGAAAGTATATGCCAGACCCATCTCATGTTTTGTGGCCAGAGGTAGGTCACTTGGAAGAGAATCTCTCTTATGAAGAACAACCAGTACATATTCGTGACCGAAGAGAGCAAGTATTGTGAAATAAGGTAATTCACCAGGTAATTTTTTTGTGGAAAAACCAAATGGTTGAATAGATAATGTGGGAATCTGAAAATTCTATGAGGGAAAAATACCCCCACTTATTTTGATATGTGAATAAAATTTCAAGGACACAATTCCCAAAAGGGGGGATGGATGTAACGTCCCAGGGAAAAAAGAATTATACATTTTCAAATTTATTAATATTTTCGAATTAAATACTAATTTTACTCTAAAGGGGTTGCTATGTTCGATAGCGTACCCGATACACAACAAAGAGTTTCTTTGAAATCGTACGTTGCACACTAGTAATAAAACAAAATTATTTTAAATGTTAGTTATCACGTAGCCGTTGTACTTGCGGGAATGGATAGAAATAACTAATATATGATTATATATGTTTGTTAAATGTTTTTACATTTATCTAATAAAAGATAAAGGTTTAAAATACGAAAAGAATTCAATTCTAGGCTTATATACTCTAATTTTCACGAAAGGTCCACTTATCAACATTTGATGGCAAACCGTCATTAAATATAGTTCTGGTCACTCATATACATTTTATTTTTCCAAATAAATCTCTTCTTTATAATCGGGACATCAAATATTACCTTGTGTAATTTTTTGGTATTTTTCTGATAATACTTATTTTTTAATGAATAGTGTAAAATGTTGTATTTTAATTCAAAACCTCTTTTTATATAATTTATTAATATGATTAGATAATCATTCGAATTGGTTTTTAAGTTCAATTATAATATATTTTTACCATTTAATCCAATAGTGGTCATTGGAATTAATATTACTTTGAAATTGGACTTAAACTGGTGTCAATATTTTGGTACTTATTGTTTCATAAAAACACGCTATATGTTTTGAAAACAGGAATTAATTAATAAATTAATTAATCAAATGATGGTGATTACTCTCTGGACATAGTCATAATAGAGAATATGTACATATTTGTAATTTCATAGTGTCAGGTCACTATATTCTAGAACTACCATACGTAATTAGGCATATGACCTTTTTTTACCAGGATTTCATCTATAATGTATATATTTTGTTGTTCTAAAATATTTTTTATTCATTGTGATTTATATAAACTCATTTATATAATTTTTAATACATATATGAAAACATCCATTTGTGTAAAGCACAATTTTATAGGTAATTCCATCATTTCAGATGTATTTCGATAATTTGAAATGTGATGTATAAATGTCAAATGTATTTATGTATTTGAATTGTAATGCATTATTTTTCTCATTATTATATTGAAATCTGAAATCAGTTTAATAGAAAATTGAAATAACTTTCTTTGATAATTTGATATTTTTAGCTTGTTATGGTATCATTGGGTGAGTTACTGGTGGGAATTTGTTTACACCCTAATAGTGCCTTCTAGTGATTGTAAATTATATTATTTTTGGATTGAGAAGTGTAAAAGGATAAATTATAGGAGGTTCTATCTATTGATTTGTGCACTTTGTGAGTGGCGTCATTATGGACATGATCAATTTTACCTGTTCTAGAACTTTTTCTATTGTACATTGGGTTGTATTTACTATTTAAATTTAGGTCTAGTTCTCCTATTAGAGTAGCTATTAGATAAGCAATCTTATTTGGACCGAGTACATTAAATTTTTCACATGTCATAGTTAACGAGGTATGCACAAGAACCATTGTTGTTTATCAAATAGGTTGAGCGGGACATTGAGGACGAATATAAATTTTCCAAGTAATGAGTTGATATTAAGGATTAGAATGAGAGGATCCTTAATTGGTATTTTATTTTCCTTGTGCATATCAATTAGAAGCACAAGAATCTTAGTGGAAGTACCTAGGACCGGAGGCCCAGATATGAGATGAGTGCCTTAATCTTTTTGAGTAGGTTTTTCGCTTTAATGGATGAAAACCCCAATAGTTGTGAGGATGTAATGAATAATATATTTTTTGTATTATTTTTGGATATTATATGGATTATTTATAACACTAGGTTTTGGCAAATTATTCCATTCCATGTATCAAATAATTTATTGAAATATATTAAATATATAAAATGTCATGAAAATTTAATTTTCATAAAAAATGGGAATGAATTATTAATGGGTGACCATATTAGACATATGATGGCATAGTTGTGTTATGTTTGTAGTTTTTAACCTAGGACTGGAATAATAATTTTTGGAATGGGTCATTTGTGAAAACTCACAATGGGTGTAAATAAAAAACAAAATAATAAATTTATTTCCTGTGTTTATATTTACATATTGACTGATTTATACACTACGTATATTTTATTAATATTTTCTTAGTGATTGACTCTAAATATATGAACATTTAGATTACCATTTGAGAGAATTCTTGGTGAACGACAAAAAATCCAGATCAGATCATGGTTCATGGCACCAATAGAGTTTATTGATATCATCAACAATCGAGAAAAAATATTTCTACATGAACAATTTATACAAACTCATTTTAGGATGATTGTTTTTTTTAATTTCCATCATGATTCATAATATTATATAAACATGGATCAATTCAACAATTAGAGTTAATTAATACAACATTATTGTAATTAAATTGATTGTGCTGTTAATTTTTTTTATTTATCCCACTTCTTATGTATTCATATACGAAAATGAATCAATGGAAAATGGAAAATGGTTCAGATTCATTCATCTTGTTTTATTTATTACAGTATTTTACCATATTTCATTATTATACAATCATTTGTATTTATTTTGGCTAATGATTTTAACAATACTTGCTTTCTGATTGTTTTTCATTATACATTTATTTAAATAATCGAAACTACAGGTACAACATGCTATAGAGATTAAATTTCATTAATCAATGATGATGATGTATACATGAATAAAAGTTGTGACTGAATTGGTTGTTCTTACTTTTTTCAAGAGACTCATAAAACAACTATGTAAATTTTGAATGGATTAATACCAAGTTCAATTCATTCCCAAATCAATAATCACAAGACACATGAGTCTTAGAAGACCCATAATATAGAGTTTGTGGTGAGGGAAGTGGCTTCGGTGATGTGGATGATTATGTGGAAGACAACCAATATTTATAGAAAATAACATGATAGAATGTGTGTATTTAAGTATTGAAATCCATGTGGGGAGCACTCATTGATTTTTAGGGCTTCCAATGAGGTTATAGATCACATGGTGTGTGATTGTGTCACATAGCATGTGGCCCATCCTTGACGGCTCTGTATGTTCTTCAGAATGTAAATGGACACTGGAAAATGAAAATGGATAAAGGCACATCATGTAATTAGATAGAGAAAATGTCAGGTGAACATGAATATGAACACCTATACACAGGTTGGTTCAAGGGCTATAAATGGTACACTAACATATCAAAAATCATATAATTTGATTCCAAGTGATCTATACCCACGATGTAACTTGAAAATTTCATGTCGTGTGAGGCATTAATAGATGGGAAGACTTACAGATAAAAATACACGATGAGTTCCCCTAGTACACTCCATGAACCCCCATTCAAGAGTATTATTATCACTTAATTATCATATTTTTGAAGAATCATGGTTGAGTGTGTCAACTTATTACATTATAATAAGGATAAAGTGTGGAATTTCATACCCATCCCACTACTTTATTCCACTATAGTGGTCGAGTCCCAAATCGAGTGGTGGTTTCCCTTTATAATACTATAGTAAGATCCCCTATCTTATTTATACCCTATATGGGGATTTTGTAATTATTGTGACCTCCCTGGGTAGGGAGATAACCTTTTATTTATCAGGTTTTATCATTATGTATCATTATATCATTATTATATGATCCACAACATAGATATTTGATCCATATTTGTTTCATTGTGTCCTCTAGTGGTTTTATACATGACCCCTTATATGTGTAATAGGTTCTACATAAACCAGTGATATTCATTTCATGATCTCAATTATATATGCATCTTCATGAAGTTTCTCTGATGATAGCATGGATCATTGAGTGACACAATAATATTAGAGTTTCATTTAGATAAATCATATGATAATAGTTGATTATGACTTAATATTTTCATCATGCCTTTACTCTATATATTTTGGGGTTTTTGATATACATTTGTTATATATTTTATTAAAAATAAAAATCATGGTTCGTTGTTTTTAGTGTTTTTGGGTCCCTTCGTGGAATTGTTATACTCATGCATCCATGTGGTTTTCTCACACTAGTCATGTATTTTGCAGATGAGAGCCCATTTGTTAGCATCTTGGGAGGATAAGAAATAGGTGGAGCATGGAATAAACATGGAATAATTAGTAGGCTATCATGAGACTATTTTTAACATTATCACTCTCACAAAGAGTAGGTTTTAGACTTTCTAGTATTTGGGTTGTCTTCAATTTTACCCCCATTTAACTTTTAGTACATTGCTATCGTACTCTTTTGGTGGATCATTGATATATTCATTCATTGTTTTCAATTTTACTACATTTAATAGTTTCGTGAGATTGTGTAGGAAGTCATCATTATGGGTACATTAGGACAATACCTCATATTAATGGGATATGCTAACTCAACGATGGTCTCGAGCCACTAGCCTATTAGTGGTGGGATAGGGTTAGTAATGATTTGGATATTAGTGGGTTGGGTTGTGATAGTTAATCCATATACCTCTTCCCAAATATTGAGATACAACAAATTATAAACAAGATTAATAAATTGAAAATTTTCACTTTTCATTAATCCCTAAAACGACATTATGTCTTTTTTAATCTTCTTATACCTAAAATTTGAATACAATCATCATGAAATCTCTTGAAACATTGAAAAAACAAGAAATACAAAAAAACATTATTGTAATAATTCATGCTTCCATATTTCCTAAAAAACATAGAATATTGGATATATTACATAAATAAAAAAAATTACTCCATTAATGATATCATGAACCACATTTTCAAAAAAATGTTATTCAATTCCAATGAATTCAATACTATCCATTTTATATTATCCAAATCAGTCATCATTTTATCACAAAATCCTAATCACGACACCATGAATATAATAAGGGTTATATTTCCCTCAAACATGAGTTTTAGTAGACAATCAACATTATAATGAATTTTTTTTCATGGCTACTTGTAAATATACAAATTCAAATAATAAATAAAAATTTAATATAGTAAAACACTTTTAAATTTCTTAATTTTAATCAACATGATATCAGTGATAAAATACTAAAATAAAAAAATTATTAAATAAAAACACAAGAATATTTATAACTCTTACTCTTATAATGTATAATCCATAATTTAATATGATTACTTTGATTATTTATGGTAATATTCCATTAATATTTGATATATTCATCTGTGCAGTTCCCTATATTAATAGAATTAATGAATTGTTCATTGTAATATTTTTTCTTACCTGTGATATCAAATGAATTGTTTCCTTTCTCTCCTCTATCTTATAAAAATCCATTCCTATTAATAATGTAAAAGGGTGATAATATTTTTAACTATCACATGAGGGAAAAACCTTCTTTCCATTATTCCATTTATCCATATTTTTTCACACCATCCAATTTGTCTATTTTTACCTTTGAATCCATAATACATAAAAAATTATTTCTCATCCTTGTCCGCATTTGATATTACTTCCTCAAATTATGAGACTATTTGGTAGAATATTTCCTTATGATTTTTTGGCTAACACCCATCTAGGAATGACTATTCCTAGTATTTGGATTATATTCCTTGATTTGTTTCCCATTCCTTACACAAGGATCCATTTATAAAAAATGGAAGACAAATCATGTTTATGGATCAAAGGTCCAACCCTAGAACTAGTGAAATGATTAACCCATTAATTATATTTGAAAATAAAATTTTTTATTATCAAATAAACATTTATGTATAAAAAAATAAAACCAAATGTTTAACCCCAAAAAAATATTAACATAAACGACGTAATTATTAAAAGATTACATAACACAATTTGAAACTATATCCCTAAATAATTTCAAAGAGAAAGTGGTTAAATATATATCTGGAAAATCCTTTATAATGTATTAAATTTTATAGTGATGTTTATCCCACATTTGAATGTACACATATTTTATGATTATCCCATTATTAAATCCTCATATTAGTATAATAACATTATTTTATATCCATGCCCACAACTCACAATTAATGTCCACATGTAATGATCTTTTTATCATCTAATCTTTTCCAATGGTTTATCATGAATGAAGATAAACTCCTCCAATATTTCTACCCCTAGATGCATGAGAAATTTTAGAGTTTACATCACCACTCACTCATGAGAACGTACAAAAAGACTCCATACTAGACTCACCCCAGAGGATCCCTATATAGAAATGGATTTATCTTACTGTGTTGCATCATACTCAATTTTTTTTCCTTCACTCTCAGATCAATTGAATGGATTTCCATGTTTAATAATATTAAATTCCCTTATAGGGATTGATAATGTAAATGATCCTCCCATATGGATGGATCATGACCCTGTTCACCCAATGGACCCCCCCCCCCGATTACACATTAGTCACTAGTACATAGAATTTCATAGACTTAGCCTCTTGGGAATCCTTTCTTCCTGTGGTTTCGTACCCTAAAAAACAACATCTCTATATGATTCAGCCTATAGATCTCTTTCACCTCCCTAAGTATCCATTTTCGTTTATACATCATATTTTATAGTACTACCCGATCACATATCCCCACTATAGGAATCCCAATAAAATTTAATGATATGTAATTCAAAAGGATAGCATCATTTAAACAAATTTTACCAACTAGTCCATTCCTTATATACACAACATCCTCATTTTCATCCTCTATTTTCACTTTAGATTGAAACTCTACATATCCTGTTGTGCGCATTATGTTTCTGAATATTCATATATTGATATAGGAAACTATAGAATCAGAAGATAATTTTTTATTTCTATTCTCGTGAGATATCTCCTTTGCTATCCTAGAACAAACTGAGTGTTCATCCAGGTGTCCAACAATAAAATTCACATCTAACTCCCCACCCTCATATACTCTAGAAATCAAAACCTTCGAATAGGTACATCAACAAACTAAGACCCCAATTGGAATTTTTTAATTCTAACTTGTATAATATATAGGAAGAAACACATTTTTCGCTACTCACATGGACCTTGTTATTCAAGCTCCCTTGTCTACACACTGATAATGAGTGCCCCAATTACTATCATAGGAATAAAAATGGAACCATGACTCGAATACAACTGAAAATATGTATCAAAATTTCTCTCTTTAATTAACCCATATTAATTCAACAATATTTATTAAAAATCCTCTTCAATTCATATTCGAGGATAAATTGGATGGAAATTTTATGTACTCCAACTATTCGAGTGAATATTATGTCCTACAAGGTTTTGGAACATTTGAATAGTTGATGCGACTTGAAAAGGTAGATTGACTTAAAGATTTCTCACAGAAATTGTCATTATCAGTGAAGAATTTTTCATGTGGATGTGCTAGGTGCACTAGAAATTGTATAATTGAAATTAGTTGGAGATACATGGGGTGAATGACCAATACAGATCCAAAAGAACTCTTTGATACAATGCATATAATGATTTTTCTATTGTCGAGGAGGCCAGCCATTGCTCAATATTGTAAATCCCAATAATCCTAAATAAATCATCAAATGAATCCATTTATGTATGTTGTGTCTTGAACTGTGTAATCAACATGAAATTATGAAAAAAGGGGAATATGTGAAATCTTAGTGTGCGATCAAAAGTTTTAGGTAACTTTCGAACAAATCAGTAACATTGGGGAAAATTGGGATCATAGGTAAAAGAGATAAGTTGTCGGGTATAGAAAAGTGTAGAATTTAATGGGGTTTTGAATTTTTGAGAGATGACTAAGGGACCTCCCCCATCGAGAGGCATGGGAAGACACAAGGTTCTTCACTGTCAGTGAATGTGGAGCTTCCTCTTTTGAGAATCACTATAGATAATATGAAAATAATGATTATAGATATATGAAGATATCATTATTTCAAATCCATCATAATGGTTTAGAAGTAAATTTTGAATTATTCTATGAATATCCCCGAGCTGTGTCAATATAGGTGAAAAATAATGAATTATTTGGACATTTGACTATCAGGTGAAGCCCAATTCTCCATTATCACAATTATTTTATCCATGGAAGAACAGTAAAAGACAATTGTTACTTATATTATCCACACAAGGGAGTCTTTCTAAGATCACCTGATAATACCTACCTCACAAATACACAAGGATGATATTATATTTTTATCATCACATTATATCATATGGTTATGATACCTAACTACATTTTCCTATATTAGGTTCCCAAGGGTTACACAAAACTACCTATTCTAGAAATTGTAATATAACGGACTCAACAAAGCCAAAGACAATGTTTACATTAATAAATTTTTATAGAATACATGGAATCACATCTCAAAGAACAAAAACATTTAGTAGTATTTGGAAAATAAATACATTCATGATTCATATATTACATTTGAATATAAATTGATATATATTGATTTTCAAGAATATCATTATTCCCTATAGCATATCTGTACATATCAATCATAAAATGTTCATAGTTATCCTATTGAAAACAAAAGAAATATGTTATTTCAAAATATTTATAAGGTTATTTCTATAACAAATAATATGAATTAAAAATTAATAATCAATATTGAAATGTATATAACTGAATAAAATTCCACTTATTCCATAACATGAGAATAATATGGAAGGAATTAATGATGATTATACAACTCCAAATAAAAAAGCACATAATCTTGTATTTTCAAACTAATTGAACTGTAACATGTAATCTTTATGAAAAAATTCATAAGGGTAAAATTTATAAATTCAAACATCACGATCATAATATCATGATCTTTTACAACTAATTTAATGTTGATACCTTTCAAAAAATAGTGTAAATATTCTTGTTTCAAACACAGCGGGTCAGATAAACTCATTTTTTTTTCAATTCCATTCACAAGGTATATAATATCAAGACCATTCAAAATAAATTTAAAAATATTCGGTAAAAACTCATAGAGTTTCAAAAACATTTTTTTCGCATGATATGTTTTCATGCATTGATAGTCTAATAGTATCTGTCTGAAACTGACACTTACTATGTCTAATGCATTCTTTATATGAAATAGTTGAAACATTGTCAACCTAACAAATTATTATTAAGATATAACTTATAAAATATTAATACATACTCGAATAAAATAAAAAAAATTATAATCCAACAAATATTATATGGTGAATGTTATCAAATTGGAACATTTACAATCAAACTGATCAAAAACAATCATTAGAAATAATAATGATGATATCAATACAACTTACCCCAAATGAATGATAAGTACATTTAAGGGAAGATGTGACTGATGAATATAAATTCCATAAAAATATATTACCATCATTTTTGTGGAAAATATAATATTCCTTTTGAAAATCAATAACATTTTTGAAAATGCTTATATTTGAAAATAAATTTTAAAAAACATACTATTTTTAGAATAAAAGAGAAAAAAAATCTTTAAAACGATTCCTATAAACATTAAAATTAAGCATAAATGAAATTAAGATCATGATAGCATATAATTATGTAAATTTATTATATTTAAAAAATAAAAATTCCATTTTACTATTAAAAGTTAATTAATGTTCCATGTTTGAAAAATAACCAGAATATTACTTTGGCATTTTTTATTAAATCCAAATGTGAATTTTTTAAAATAAACATAAAAACCCATTGAATAAAAATTAAAGTAAAAATGGGAAAATATAACTCAAATAAATCTTATTTATAATGTTAATTACATGTATGAAACAATTTAAGGATAAAATGGTTTTGGAATAAAATTTTTTATATTAAATTGAAATTTAGGAATAAACAATCTCAATTAGAATTTGATTATGAAATAAGCATTTACAATTACAATTACAGTTAACTGAGAGTTAATAAATGAATCAATTATATGATTCAACAATAAAAATAAATAAAAAAATATCTATGTAACATATTTTAATAAAATCTTTTATACAGATAATCTTGTAATGACATAATCAATTAATTAAAAATTTTAAAACAATGAACGGAAATTTAGTTATGAAATCCATTCCATAACACATCATTTTGATTGAACATTCGTTAACCATATGTCTACTAGTTTTAAACATGTTTAAATTATAAATTATAACCATATTATATTTTATAATATCACATATAATCCTTTTATTATATCTTATCACCAATCCTTTAATAACATTTCAATATATTGAATATTTTTTAAAATTAATTTCCTTGTTTTCTTATGATTGTTTTTTCATTAACGGTCATGTTTTACACAAATTTCATTAATTAATAATATAAATAATAATAATTAAAAAATATTCACATTCATTTTTTTTCATTTTATAACCAATAATTATTGATGGTTTTGAAAAATAAAGTACATTATAATCACGAATACATTAGATCAAATGTACACATCAGTGACATTTTCATTTTTTAATAATCATCGTGTAATTATGTTAAGAAAGATATTATATTTTATTAAGAATCATAATATAATATATATAAAATTATATACTTATATACATCATCTATGTGGTTTGGTGATAAAAAGATTTTCACATTGCTTTTTGAAGGCGATAGTCCACATATACACAAACAATGTTACGATATTTAATAGAGTTAAATTTAAAAAAATTATATATAATATTTTTATAATGATAAAAAAATTAATATCATTATTATTTTAAGTGTATCTCATATTATACTTTAAATAATTCTTATAACCATCCATGTAGAGTGTTTTTGATGAGGCCTGATATCGCTTCGCGAGGTGGTAGTCCATCGTACAGATGAAGACGTTAATGTATCTCCTACTAAATAAATGATTAGGAGATATATATAATATAGTGTGCCCATAGATATAAAATATTTATTAATATCATATATATACTATATATATCATACAAAAAAACATATTTTGGTGGTAATGGTAAAATTTAGTACATCTCTACAAGAGGCCTTAGTCCACCGTACACATGAACACCGATTTCATTACCCATTAGAATGAATTAGAAAAAAATTTAGATCATGAAATTCTTAGGAAAAAATAACATTATATTTGATATAATGTAGTAGTTATATCATCATATTCTAATATTAATTTATGGATCTAGTGAAAAATAATATAAAAATTCTTGTTGAAGAACTTTACATCATCATCAGGTATTATCCTTATGTTTTAACTAAATCTGTCATATGACAAAATTGTACCAAAAATAAGGGTTATATGATAACATGATGGAATTTGGGAGATGATTTTGATGTGTATTAAATGAATAAATTTTATTTCACGGTTGGAATAATAGAGGATAGTAGGTGACCATTTACAACAGAGGTGAGTGGAATAATTGTAAATTGTTTTCTAACAATTCAATAGTGCCTACATTTTTCTAATGAAAAATGTTTAAAAAATGGTTCATTGTCTATCCTTGAAGAGATAATGTAAAAATATATTCCTATAATTGGTGTTTTAATTTTTTTATGTCATTTTTATCCATTATATTCTATGGTAAACCCCTGATAAATCAATTTGTAGCCTTACTGCGACAATTAATTTTCACTATATTCCATTTAAATTTTTCTAAAAACCAATAAGTTGACCATTTTAAAAATATAAATTATTCTAATTTCAAATATTCAATCCATTTTTTAAATTTCAATTAATATAAGTTGAATCATTTAATAAACATTTAATTTCATGGATGTGATGTGAAAAGAGGGTTTTAATTAAAAAAATTAAAGTATCAAATGTTCGTATCAATATTCAATAAGAAAATAATTAAAATTAACTAAATTGGATTAAATTATATATTATTTAACCAATTTAAATGTACTATTAATTTTAAATATAATTAATTATTATGAATAATTCAATCACAAAACTTGTTTTCTAATAAAATAAAAAGATTTCACTATTCATCAAAAAATGATCTGTCCAAAAAAAATGAAAAATAAATTCACCCACAGATAATTTTGGTATTCAAATTTGAAAAATGTTCTTTATTAGTTCAAAAAAATTTCCCTTTATTTTTAATATTTAATTTTAAATTTTACGTACAAAAAAATATTAAATACTCTTTTAGAAAAATATTTTTTTTATTTTACATTTCAATATCATTACAAAGATTATTATTTTATTCATACTCAAAAGATAACCAAAATTATAATGTTTTATTCATTAATAGTCTGACATGAAATTTTAATTGAATGATAATAACTATTATATTGAATAATAATATAATCATAATTTTTCATTTTTCATTTACGCTCGATGTCGTGGGTAATGCATTCTAAAAACGGTGTTGCATGTAAGTAATTATAAACTTAGTGGTGCATGTACTGAATGATATTGAATGGATTTAATATATTTGAAAATTAAAATAATCTAATATTACAATGTGTTATGTTTTCTTCTATTTTTTTTTATTTTTTTGTATACACTATTAAATACAATTCTATTATATTAGAATTTTATGGTGTCACTATTGCGTTTGATCACAACAATCTAAAAAATAATCATTATCCATATTTTCAGAAAAAAAATTTATAAAATTGATTCAAAACATATTTCACCAAATTTAAATTAATATTGTTTTATAAGAAGATTATTTTCATCAAAAACAAAACCTTATTAAACAAAACACCACTAAGGATCTTCAAAACCGACCACATGTGATGATGTTTAAGAATATTAAATACACTAAATGCAACATTATACAACTATAAATAATTTTATATGTTTCATAATATGGTTTAAAAAACAATAATTATATGTTAGTTTTTTTAATATCATCAATATCATGACACAAGGAAAGTCCATAATCACAATAGGCATATCAACTTCTATAAGTATAAAAGTGATAGGTTATATATAAAAATCTTTCACTCTAAAAACATATATCAAAATAATTTAATATATCAAAATGTATCAAAATCATTAAAAAACTAATTGAAATGAATTTTTTACTATATTTGGAAATTTCTTAAAAATATTGTATTTTCTCAACAAAACAAAATCCCCCATGATGTATTTTCAAGGATAATTACTATTTCATTAAGAAACCAAATTAAAGAATTTTTTAAATATTTTTTCATTAATAATAATACATTAAAAATACAATTTATTCAGAATACATAATATATATTTTTAGAAATGAATTACCATCATGCATTGTGTCAGAATGTATATGACATCATGAAGAGGTGACATTTTAAAACAACTTTAGTAGATTTTATCATCATTTTACATAAATTTTGTAGGTAACTTCCATAACATTTTTACACGATATATATATACTCAATTTTCCTAACGATCATGATGAAATAATTTTTTTTATAATGGATTTTTATTTTACAATTTGGGTTATATTAAGAGATTAAAATGATTGAAAAAAAGTTTCAACAATTCATATAATTAAAATTATTCACTTATGTACAATTAGTTGTCTTCATAACAGTGTATCTTCATAATTGGACCAGTTTATGGTCTGTTTTGTGTGTTATCAATTTATAAATAACAATATATTTTTTTAGTTTAAAATGATATTTTTTTAAAATACGTATGTGACATACTCAATAGTGAGAAAACACATTCATATTGATTCTTTACTTTTTCAAATTGACCCACATTTCATTTGTGACATGTTGAACAATCCACACCTTATTCTGACACATGGTGTAATCAGTATGAAATAAATAGTGTTCGTTAATTTTAAAATTGAAAATTATGTATATATTATGTGTTAATAACTTAAAAAACAAACATGGTTATATTTTGTAAATTATTTAATACAATTATTTATATGTTATTTTTTATTTGTAAGAAATGTATAGAAATATATCAAAACTATTATGAGATTTGTATGACTTAATGCATGTGATTATATATTAGAAATGAAATATTAGTAAAAAAAATTCACTCACTAAAAATCTATCAAAAGCACTCATATATTTGTGATTATTTTGGAAAATTAATCTAAATTCATTCTTGATGTTGTATGAATCAATTTCAAATAAAGTTAATTATACTTGTATGGAATGTGAAGGTACATTAAAATTAACTGTGAATACATAATATGCATATATAAAATGTATATAGAATTTTAAAATTCATTTATGTATTGATCCCAATGATTTCATAAATGAAATTCATATAAAATATATAAATGCATAATGTTAATGCATATAGGGAATTCATATACGAAATGGATAATGGAAATGAATTAAAAATATGATTACTAAATATTTGATAGAGTAAATATTTAATATTAATATTTATGAAATTAATATATAATATTAAAACTAGATATGATGGAAATGTATGACATGTGGATATAATTTATGATTATATAATAAATACATATACAACATAAAATTATTAAATCAGGTAGAATATTATAATAATAATATGAAAATAATATACAATGTATAGAAATAACATATGAAGAAACATATATAATGTAGGAACCAAATTGTTGTTTTTATATATGTTTCTTGTAATGGAATGGAAAAAATCACTATTTGAGGGTCACTTTTGTTGTGTCAAATGGATCTATAACTGTAAAAACATATTTTTCAATATCCCAAAAAATAATTTTATAATATGGATTCCCATTGAATGATACCACTATTATAAAAAAATAAATATATATATATATATAATTTCCAATATAAATATTCTGTAATGAATTTAAATGTATATCAGATTGTGTAAACATATTGTTTTAATTAATTATATGATATTTTCTAATGATATATATTGACTGAAATAACAAAAATTTCATTATTTTAGAGGAATTGTAAAAATGAAACTCCAAAGATGATAATTGTTTAAATATCCAATGTAATAATATGAATGGATATTCAGAATATATGATAGTTTTTATTTTCATATTAGGTCATCAATGATAATCTATAGATACACAAATGGAGATGATTAATATTTTATTAAATTAAATATCAGATGCCTAGGGTAACCAATTTGATGATTAATATGACAATGATAGTTAATAATGAACGGGAATTTAAATGGGAAAAATATATTTGTGATAGTAATGAAATAGAAAACATAAAGGATAATGTATGATCAATGAATTTAGTATTTGAGGTAGAGAAAACAAAATAATTATCAGTTTGATGAGAATACTAATAGTGAAAATCATGAATCCTATTAACCTGTAAAAAAATTAAAAATAACATTATTATAAAATACAATGTACGCTTCGACATATAAATTTAGTATTCCTAAAATGTAATAGATTATAATAAATGACATTTATTTTAGTAAAATACCCACTTTTTCACTATGATGAGAATTATGAAAGTCTAAAAGAAGGAAAATTGGGAGAATATATTCAAGAATCATATTTTTGTTATTAACCTAATAATATCATATTTTTAAAAAAATTAAATTTTTTTAAAAATTAGCATGATAAGGTAACACATTATTATTACATAGAATATATAAAACGTATACTGATGTCATGGGTGATTGTATCAATTAGCTTCTATGTCAAGGTACATATAATCATTGATTCTGTTATATATTGTGATGCTCATATTCATGGATTAAATTGAATGATTTTATATAATTTCATATATAGAAAATGGATAGTTTATGTTACTTGAAATCATTATTAATTTTATGACTTCATTTTGAAATAATAAAATTAAAACACCCGGACTCTTATTCATTTCAAATGCACAAATATATACAATATGTTTATAAGAAAATGAAGGTTGAAGAAATGATATCAGATTTAATATTAATTATAGTACATAAATTAATATATTCAAGAGTCTATTGAATCCCACATAAAATTAAAATTATTCAACGTATAATATCTATATTCGAGTAATAATTTATGGTAAAACATCATTGTTACCAAACAAAAGATATTTTTTCTACGATATAAGGATTATTGAATACTCACATTCAACCCACATGTTAGTGCTATTAAACATGAAATTTTCGAAAACTATATTATATAAAAAATATTTTCATAATAAATTAAATATAATGTTTTAAATTTATAATTACATATTCCGCTTAAAAAGTAAGAATTGATTTTAATAAGTCAATAAAAGTTGAATCTGTATATAAAAGAAATATGAACATATATATCCCTGAATCAACATCAAAAATATTTTAGAATGATTTTACAACCATTTCATTATATATTGAACAATTTTAGCAAATTCATTTTTGGAAAGATGATGAATATAATATATTTCATAATATGGAATGTATACATTTCTATTGTTAATATTTAGTCTCAAATTATTTTTATGTAAAATATTATTTTTTCATTTCCAGAATATTATAAATTTCATATGATAATGAATGATTAATTCAATGAAATATTAAAGAGTATGAAATATTATATTGTTGTTAATAATATCACATGGGATAATATATGTTTATATAGTGCATGGGAATGCTACATATTGTAGACTATACATACACATTATATTGATTAATTGAATTTGAGTAATTAGAAAACTTGAAAATACAAAAAATTGTTGATTATTTCATAATATCTATTTCAGTTTATAATAAAGTGACTTTTACATTAACATTATTGTTATTATTCCATGAATATCTATCAGTAGAATGCTCCAAGGAAAAATTCAAGAGGGAAATAGTTATGTGAAAATGATTATTCATAATAAAAATATTATATAAATTAATTAGAGACTTGATGTGAGGGAAGTTGAGAAAATATTTTGGTAGTGTTATGCCGAGCCAAAAGGCTTGGAAGGTGTGAATTAGAGAGAAGCAGGAGTTCCCTTTTATAATAGGGGTGAGGGGCAGTTTAGGAAAAATATAAAATATTTTTTTATAATAAATTCATATTCGGTTTCTAATGGATGTAAAGTGTATTATTTAAAGGATAAGGTGGGTATGGGTCAAAATACTTTCACCCAATAGATTTTAGACATGTGTGGTTCACAATATTAACTATATCATTTATATTTAACTCTTAGTTAAACAGTTTTACATTTACCATGAGTCTTTTTATTTTTATATTATATAGTTAATAGACCTAGTATATACATCCAAGAGACCCCCAAGTGGTAAAATAATGATAAAAATATAATTATAGAACCCCTTTGGCCGATCCTTATAATTTTAGGAATTGAATATCAATTATTAATATAATATTTGTTTTAAAAATCCTTTTATGTAAATTTTGAAACTATTTGGTATTTTTTTCATAAATTAATTACACAGTTATTAATTTCAAAATAATTAATTTAATCAACCCATACATGTCATATTAAAATATAAAATTCGTGTAATTCATTTAAGTCTCAAATTATATATATTTGGGTATTTATAATATCAATTATTTTAATATTTCACTAATAAGGTAATTACATCATTATTATTTTGTCATAAATAAAATAAATTATATAATGTCTAAAAATTATAAATAAAATATTATTATGTATTAAATCATTCTATATTTCTTATTAATATTTATAATCTAATTTATCTTATGTATAATCCTATATTAAAAATGATTTAGTTATTAAAATTGATTTTAAATCTTCTAACTCTTCATTGAATTAAATAATAATAAATTTCCTAATATAATCCAAGTGGACCTAAATGATATTATTTTATTCCTAAGGTTTATTTTGGTAGAGAAACACATGTCTAATAGAATTAGTAGATGTTTTATGGTAATATTAATATAATTTTTCCCTTAATTACCCTATTTAATTTTAACTGATGTAAATAAAAGTAAAAAGTTTCTATTCACAAAAAATTATTTTTATCTTATTGAACCATATATTACTCCTTGATTTTAACCAGTTCTCTAGGATTTTATTAATTCCACTCACAGAAGTGGTAAACTTATGTTTTATTAGAATTTCTAATTTCTCCTAGGGGATGGGTAAAAGAAGATAAAAAGTTCGATATATTTTTTATATATCAAAAATTATTCTAAGCTAATTCCAATGAATCACATTGAAAATTTATAGTAATTATGTAACTATTTTTAAATTAATTATATTTAAATAAAATAAATAGTTATTTAAATAATAATTCGGTTATAACACTATAACTCATTGTTTATTCACTAGTCATCAAAAATTGAATGTTTTCAGAAAAATACAAAAAATCCACCCTCAGATAATTTTGATATTACGAATCCAAAAATGAAGTCCATTTTGAAAGATATAATTTATAATATTTCAAAAAAATGTTTTACGATTGATTAATTCTAATGTGATTTGTTGTGGTGTGTGTTAGAACCCGATGTTGCTTACATCACAAGATACTTTGTTATTCAAAGAAAAGCGTACCACAAAAGCATGGGGTGTTACATTCTCTGATCCTTCAAATAATTGATTCCTTGAAAGAACTAGAATACTACTGAATGAAATGATTTAGGTGATTATTCAACATCAGTTCCCCGGGTTCCAACGTTGTGACTTCCATTTTATGGTTTCTCCATAGAACATTCACTAGACGAGTCATTCGGTTTCTCACCACTTGTTCACTGGTATCAAGAATCATAACAAGCTCTTTGCAATAAGACAGATATGGTTCTAGTTCTAATTCCTCATATGTGAGAACATGAATTGGGTCAGGCACATATTTTCTCAATAATGATATGTGGAACACATGTTGAACTTCGGAAAGATTTGGAGGCATTGACAAATGGTAAACAATAACCCCTATTCGTTCTAGAATTTCAAAAGGTCCGATGTACCTGTGATGTATTTTCCATTCTTTCCAAAACGTATAATTCCCTTCCATGGGGATACCTTCTTGGAAACATGATCTTATACCAGAAAATCAAAATCCTTCATTCAATTATCGGCATTTCTCTTTTTCCTACATTGTGCTGCTTTGATGTGGTCTTAGATTAACTTTAACTTTTCCATCATTTCCCCCACCATTTTGGGGCCTACAAGTTTTCTTCCACCAATTTCATCCCAACAGGTTGGTGTGTGACATCTTATTTCATATAACTCTTCATATAGTGCCATCTGAGTACTTGAATTGAAGCTATTGTTAAAGGAAAATTATACTAGAGGTAAATATTTATCCCACATACCCTGAATGAAATGTGAGAAAGAACTCAACATGTCTTCTAAGGTTTGAATAGTTTGGTATAATTGCCCATCAGTTTTGGGGTGGTATGCAGTGCAAAAAAAAATTGTTTGGTATCCTAGGGCTTCTGAAGATTCTTCCAGAATATTGAAGTAAAACGTGGATCATGATCATAAAAAATTGATAGGGGTACTCCATAAAGACTCACAAATTCATTAATATATAGCCTTACGAGACGTTCATGTGGTAGATCTTCTCTTATAACAAGAAAATGTGATGATTTGGTAAGACTGTCAACAATGACCCATATTGCATCGTTCCTTCTAGGAGTCTTTGTTAGTCCCATGAAAAAGTCCATCATGATATCATCCCATTTCCACTCAAGTATGGGAAGAGGATGCATGACTTCACCAGGATGTTGCCTTCCGGCTTTCACTTGTTGGAAAACCATACATATTGATAAAAAATTAGAAATCTCCCTCTTCATGTTGTGCCACCAAAAATATTTCATCAAATCACTATACATTTTGGTGATCCCAGGGTGTATAGAGAAATTGGAACTATTGACATTAACAAACAATTACCTTTTTTGATCATGTATATCGGGAACACAAATCCTCCCCCCAAATATAAAAATTCCATCTTCATACATAATGTCAATCAATATTCCATCATTCACCGCATTAATCTACTTGTGAAATTAATCATCATCGGTCTAAGAACCCATTATCCATTCTAGTAAATATTTTTTGGAAACCATTTGAAAAAGTATCGATGTTTCACCTTCCATGGAAATTCCCATATCCATCTTCACTTGATCAATGAAAATAGTATCCCTTTAAACTCTCATATTGATCAAAACACCATGATACTTTCTACTCAATGCATTATCCACCTTATATTCCTTCCCCAGGTTTTAGTGTATCATGCAATCTTAATCCTTGAGTGTTTTCAACCATCTCCTTTGCCTCATGTTTAGTTCTTTCGGTGAGAAAATAAACATCAGCTCTTGTGATCGGTATATATCTCACATTTTTTACCATAGATACAATTCCTCTTTACCCTCAAAGAAAATATTACAGTAGATAACTCAAGATCATTAGTAGGATTGTTTTCCTCATGAATTTTCAGCAGTCGTGATACATAGGCAATAACTCTTTCATTTTTCAAAAGGACACAACCACATCACTTATTCGATGAATCACGATAAATAACAAACCCATCATTCTTGGATTATAGATTCTATATATGTGCATTTACTAATATTCTATACATTTGATCGTATCATTATTCACACTCATTTGTCAAAAAAAATTTAACCACTTTACGTCTGATCTTCGTTAATGGGTAAGCCAATCAGGTAGAATTCTGGATGAAACGTTGATAATAACATGCTAAACCAATAAAATTGTGTACCTTGGTTATACTCATTTGTTTTTTCCATTCTTTGATTTCCCTTGATGAAGAAGGATCACTAGAGATTCCATACTTAGAGACAATATAGAAATGAAAAGAAATCTCCTAAAGCCAGAATTCGAACTTGAAAAACATCCCATATAATTCCTGTCTTCTCAGTGTCTTCAGAATAATGAACAAGTGATTTTCATGATCTTTGAATCATTTAGAGAATACCACGATATGACAAATAAATTACACTACAAAATCATATAGATATTACTTTAAAAATCAGTTCATTAGATACAAGAATACAGTGGGTCAATTAGTTAATCCAAAAGACATTATTATAAACTCGTAATGCTCATACCTAGTTCAAAATGCTGTCTCTGGAATGTCTTCCTACTTCACACACAACTGATGGAATGAAAATCGAAGTTCAATCTTTGAAAAGTATTGATATCCATGCAGTTGTTCAAATAAATCATCAATGTGAGGTAGGGGATACTTTTTCTTTATTGTTATAGCATTGATTTCCTTGTAGTCAATACATAACCTCATTCATCCATCTTTCTTCTTAACAAAATGTACAGGGGCTCCCCATGGAGAAACATTAGGGAAAATAAATCCATTATTACTCTATTCCTCTAGTTGTTTCTTTAGTTCAAATAATTCCATAGTGTCCATTCTATAAGGGATTTTCGATATGGTCCCTGAACTAGGAATTAGGTCAATGGAAAACCCAATTTCACGTTCTGGAGGATGTCCAAGGAAAACATCTAGAAACAAATCTACATATTCATTCAAAATAGGTACATCCCCTATTTGAACATTCCTTTCCTCACCCAAATTCATTTCATTCTCTTCTGACCTGATAATTGAATTTAGTTGAGCTACTGATAGTGGATCTCGATAAGAATCAAGTTGTGATGATTCTACTATAAAGATAAGGTGTTCCTTATCGTCATCATCAAAAATCGTAACCTCCTTATTCTTACAATAAATCTTCTCATCATAATTCAAAAGATAATCCATACTAAGGATTATATCAAACTCAATCATAGGCATAATGATTATATCAGCATGTAAATAACATTTATATTCTCTAATGGGAACAGATTCAATAAACATGGTTGCGATGATACTTCCCATATGAGTTTTAACTAAAAACGCCCTTGTTAAATCAATTTGGAAATATCTAATTTTCACAAAAAACTAGGAAGATATAAAACAATGTGATGATCCAGAATAAAATAAAGCATTTTCTAAACATGAGGAAAAAATTAAATTACCCACCACCACGTCTTTCAGTGCTTCTACCTTGGCAGTAGTGATAGCATAAATCAATTTGTAGCCTTACTACGACAATTAATTTTCACTGTATTCCATTTAAATTTTGTTAAAAACCAATAAGTTTACCATTTTAAAAATATAAATTATTATAATTTGAAATATTCAATCCATTTTTTAAATTTCAATTAATATAAGTTTAATCATTTAATAAACATTTAATTTCATGAATGTGATGTGAAAAGAGGGTTTTAATTAAAAAAATTTAAAGTATCAAATTTTTGTATCAATATTCAATAAGAAAATAATTAAAATTAACTAAATTGGATTAATTGATATATTATTTAACCAATTTAAATGTACTATTAATTTTAAATATAATTAATTATTATGAATAATTCAATCAAAAAACTTGTTTTCTAATAAAATAAAAAGTTTTCACTATTCATCAAAAAATGATTCATCCAAAAAAAATAAAAAACTAAATTCACCCACAGATAATTTTGGAATTCAAATTTGAAAAATTTTCTTTATTAGTTCAAAAAAATTTCCCATTATTTTTAATATTTAATTTTAAATTTTACGTAGAAAAAAAGATTAAATACTCTTTTAGAAAAATATTTTTTTTTATTTTACATTTCAATATCATTACAATGATTATTATTTTATTCATACTCAATAGATAACCAAAATTATAATATTTTAGTCATTAATAGTCATACATGAAATTTTAATTGAATGATAATAACTATTATATTGAATAATAAAATAATCATAATTTTTCATTTTTCATTTACGCTCGATGTCGTGGGTAATGCATTCTAAAAATTGTGTTGCATGTAATTAATGATAAACTTAGTGGTGCATGTACTAAATGATATTGAATGGATTTAATATATTTGAAAATTAAAATAATCTAATCTCACAATGTGTTATGTTTTCTTCTATATTTTTTTTTAATTTTTTTGTATACACTATTGAATACAATTCTATTATTTTAGAATTTTATGGTGTCATTATTTCGTTTGATCACAACAATCTAAAAAATAATCATTATCCAAATTTTCAGAGAAAAAATTATAAAAATGATTCAAAACATATTTCACCAAATTTAAATTAATATTGTTTTATAAGAAGATTATTTTCATCAAAAACAAAACCTTCTTAAAACAAAACACCACTAAGGATCTTCAAAACTGACCACATGTGATGATGTTTAAGATTATTAAATACACTAAATGCAACATTATACAACTATAAATAATTTTATATGTTTCATATTATGGTTTAAAAAACAATTATTATATGTTAGTTTTTTTAATATCATCAATATCATGACACAAGGAAAGTCCATAAGCACAATAGGCATATCAACTTCTATAAGTATAAAATTGATAGGGTATATATAAAAATCTTTCACTCTAAAAACATATATCAAAATAATTTAATATATCAAAATGTATCAAAAGCAATAAAAAACTAATTGAAATGAATTTTTTACTATATTTTTAAATTTCTGAAAAATATTGTATTTTGTCAACAAAACAAAATCCCCCATGATGTATTTTCAAGGATAATTACTATTTCATTATGAAAACAACTTAATGAATTTTTTTAATATTTTTTCATTAATAATAATACATTAAAAATAAAATTTATTCAAAATACATTATATATATTTTTAGAAATGAATTACCATCATGCATTGTGTCAGAATGTATATGACATCATGAAGAGGTGACATTTTAAAACATCTTTAGTAACTTTTATCATCATTTTACATAAATATTGTAGGTAACTTCCATAACATATTTACACGATATATATATACTCAATTTTCCTAACGATCATGATGAAATAATTTTTTTATAATTGATTTTTATTTTACAATTTGGGTTATATTAAGAGATTAAAATGATTGAAAAAAAGTTTCAACAATTCATATAATTAATATTATTCACGTATGTACAATTAGTTGTCTTCATAACAGTGTATCTTTATAATTGGACCAGTTTATGGTCTGTTTTGTGTGTTATCAATTTATAAATAACAATATATTTTTTTAGTTTAAAATGATATTTTTTTAAAATACGTATGTGACATACTCAATAGTGAGAAAAGACATTCATATTGATTCTTTACTTTTTCAAATTGACCCACATGTCATTTCTGACATGTTGAACAATCCACACCTTATTTTGACACATGGTGTTATCAGTATGAAATAAATAGTGTTCGTTAATTTTAAAATTGATAATTATGTATATATTATGGGTTAATAACTTAAAAAACAAACATGGTTATATTTTGTTAATTATTTAATACAATTATTTATAGGTTATTTTTTATTTGTACAAAATGTATATAAATATATCAAAACTATTATGAGATTTGTATGACTTAATGCATGTGATTATATATTAGAAATGAAAAATTAGTTAAAAAATTTCACTCACTAAAAATCTATCAAAAGCACTCAAATATTTGTGATTATTTTGGAAAATTAATCTAAATTCATTCTTGATGTTGTATGAATGAATTTCAAATAAAGTTAATTATACTTGTATAGAATGTGAAGGTACATTTAAATTTACTGTGAATACATAATATGCATATATGAAATGTATATAGAATTTTAAAATTCATTTATGTATTGATCCCAATGATTTCATAAATGAAATTCATATAAAATATAGAAATGCATATTGTTAATGCATATAAGAAATTCATATACGAAATGGATAATGGAAATGAATTAAAAATATGATTACTAAATATTTGATAGAGTAAATAATTAATATTAATATTTATGAAATTATTATAGAATATGAAAACTAGATATGATGGAAATGTATGACAGGTGGATATAATTTATGGTTATATAGTAAATACATATACAACATAATTTTTTTAAATCAGGTAGAATATTATAATAATAATATGAAAATAATATACAATGTATAGAAATAACATATGAAGAATCATATATAATGTAGGAACCACATTGTTGTTTTTATATATGGTTCTTGTAATGGAATGGAAAAAATCACTATTTGAGGGTCACTTTTGTTGTGTCAAATGGATCTATAACTGTAAAAAAATATTTTTCAATATCCCAAAAAATAATTTTATAATATGGATTCCCATTGAATGATACCACTATTATAAAAATATATATATATATAATTTCCAAAATAAATATTCTGTAATGAATTTAAATGTATATCAGATTGTGTAAACATATTGTTTTAATGAATTATATGATATTTTCTAATGATATATATTGACTGAAATAATAAAAATTTCATTATTTTAGAGGAATTGTAAAAATGAAACTCCAAAGAAGATAATTGTTTAAATATCCAATGTAAAAATATTAATGGATATTCAGAATATATGATAGTTTGTATTTTCATATTATCTCATCAATGATAATCTATAGATACACAAATGGAGATGATTAATATTTTATTAAATTAAATATCAGATGCCTAGGGTAACCAATTTGATGATTAATGTGACAATGATAGTTAATAATGAATGGGGATTTAAATGGGAAAATATATTTTTGACAGTAATGAAATAGAAAACATAAAGGATAATGTAAGATCAATGAATATAGTATTTGAGGTAGAAAAAACAAAATAATTATCAGTTTGATGAGAATCCTAATAGTGAAAATCATGAATCCTATTAACCTGTAAAAAAATTAAAAATAACATTATTATAAAATACAATGTACGCTTCGACATATAAATTTAGTTTTCCTAAATTGTAATAGATTATAATAAATGACATTTATTTTAGTAAAATACCCATTTTTTCATTATGATGAGAATTATGAAAGTCTAAAAGAAGGAACATTGGGAGAATATATTCAAGAATCATATTTTTGTTATTAACATAATAATATCATATTTTTAAAAAAATTAAATTTTTTTAAAAAATTAGCATGATAAAATAACACATTATTATTACATAGAATATATAAAACGTATACTGATGTCATGGGTGATTGTATCAATTAGCTTCTATGTCAAGGTACATATAATCATTGATTCTGTTATATATTTTGATGCTCATATTCATGGATTAAATTGAATGATTTTATGTAATTTCTAATATAGAAAATGGATAGTTTATGTTACTTGAAATCATTATTAATTTTATGACTTCATATTGAAATAATAAAATGAAAACACCCTGACTCTTATTCATTTCAAATGAAAAAATATATAAAATATGTTGATAAGAAAATTAAGGTTGATGAAATGATATCAGATTTAATATTAATTATAGTACATAAATTACTATATTCAAGAGTCTATTGAATCCCACATAAAATTGAAATTATTCAACGTATAATATCTATATTCGTGTAATAATTTATGGTAAAACATCATTGTTTCCAAACAAATGATATTTTTTCTACGATATAACGATTATTGAATACTCATATTCAACCCATATGTTAGTGCTATTAAACATGAAAATTTCGAAAACTATATTATATAAAAAATATTTTCATAACAAATTAAATATAATGTTTTAAATTTATAATTACATATTCCACATAAAAAATAAGAATTTATTTTAATAAGTCAATAAAATTTGAATCTGTATATAAAAGAAATATGAACATATATATCCCTGAATCAACATCAAAAATATTTTAGAGTGATTTTACAACAATTTCATTATATATTGAAAAAATTTAGCAAATTCATTTTTGGAAAGATGATTAATATAATATATTTCAATATATGGAATATATACATTTCTATTTTTAATATTTAGTCTCAAATTATTTTTATGTAAAATATTATTTTCTCATTTTTAGAATATTATAAATTTCATATGATAATGAATGATTAATTCAATGAAATATTAAAGAGTATGACATATTATATTTTTGTTAATAATATCACATGGGATACTATATGTGTATACAGTGCATGGGAATGCTACATATTGTAGATTATACATACACATTATATTGTTTAATTGAATATGAGTAATTAGAAAACTTGAAAATACAAAAAATTGTTGATTATTTCATAATATCTATTTCAGTTTATAATAAAGTTACTTTTACATTAACATTATAGTTATTATTCCATGAATATCTATCACTAGAATGTTCCAAAGAAAAATTCAAGAGGGAAATAGTATTGTGAAAATTATTATTCATAATAAACATATTATATAAATTAATTAGAGACTTGATGTGAGGGAAGTTGAGAAAATATTTTGGTAGTGTTATGCCGAGCCAAAAGGCTTGGAAGGTGTGAATTAGAGAGAAGCAGGAGTTCCCTTTTATGAGAGGGGTGAGGGGCAGTTTAGGAAAAATATAAAATATTTTTTTTATAATAAATTCATATTCGGTTTCTAATGGAAATAAAGTGTATTATTTAAAGGATAAGGTGGGTATGGGTCAAAATACATTCACCCAATAGATTTTATACATGTTTGGTTCACAATATTAACTATATCATTTATATATAACTCTTAGTTAAACAGTTTTACATTTACCATGAGTCTTTGTATTTTTATATTATATAGTTAATAGACCTAGTATATACCTCCAAGAGACCCCCAAGTGGTCAAATCATGATAAAAATATAATTATAAAACCTCTTTGGCCGATCCTTATAATTTTAGGAATTGAATATCAATTATTAATATAATATTTGTTTTAAAAATCCTTTTGTGTAAATTTTGGAACTATTTGGTATTTTTTTCCTAAATTCATAACACAATTATTAATTTGAAAATAATTAATTTAATCAACCCATACATGTCATATTAATATATAAAATTCGTGTAATTCATTAAAGTATCAAATTATATTTATTTGGGTAATTATAATATCAATTATTTTAATATTTCACTAATAAGTTAATTACATCATTATTATTTTGTCCTAAATAAAATAAATTATATAATGTCTAAAAATTATAAATAAAATATCATTATGTATTATATCATTCTATATTTCTTATTAATATTTATAATCTAATTTATCTTATTTATAATCCTATATTAAAAATTATTTAGTTATTAAACTTTGAATTTAAATCTTCTAACTCTTCATTGAATTAAATAATAATAAATGTCCTAATATAATCCAAGTGGACCTAAATGATATTATTTTATTCCTAAGGTTTATTTTGGTAGAGAAACACATGTCTAATAGAATTAGTAAATGTTTTATGGTAATATTAATATAATTTTCCCTTAATTAACCTTTTTACTTTTAACCGTGGTAAATAAAAGTAAAAAGTTTCTATTCACCAAAAATTATTTTTATCTTATTGAACCATATATTACTCCTTGATTTTAACCATGTCTCTAGGATTTTATAAATTCCACTCACAAAAGTGGTAAAATTATGTTTTATGAGAATTTCCAAATTCTCCTAGGGTATGGGTAAAAGAAGATAAAAAGTTCGATAAATTTTTTATATATCAAAAATTATTCTAAGCTAATTCCAAAGAATCACATTGAAAATTTATAGGAATTATGTAACTATTTTTAAATTAATTATATTTAAATAAAATAAATATTTATTTAAATAATAATTCGGTTATAAAACTATAACTCATTGTTTTTTCACTAGTCATCAAAAATTGAATGTTTTTAGAAAAATACAAAAAATCCACCCTCAGCTAATTTCGATATTACGAATCCAAAAATGAAGTCCATTTTGAAAGATATAATTTATAATATTTCAAAAAAATGTTTTACTATTCATTAATGCTAATGTGATTTTTTGTGGTGTGTGTTAGAACCCGATGTTTCTTACATCACGTGATACTTTGTTATTCAAAGAAAAGCTTACCACAGAAGCATGGGGTGTTACATTCTCTGATCCTTCAAATAATTGTTTCCTTAAAAGAACTATAATACTATTGAATGAAAAGATTCATGTGATTATTCAACATCAGTTCCTCGGGTTCCAACGTTGCGACTTCCATTTTATGGTTTCTCCATAGAACATTCACTAGATGAGTCATTCGGTTTCTCGCCACTTGTTCACTGGTATCAAGAATCATAACAAGCTCTTGGCAATAAGAAAGATATGGTTCTAGTTCTAATTCCACATATGTGAGAACATGCATTGGGTCAGGAACATATTTTCTCAACAATGATATGTGGAACACATGTTGAACTTCAGAAAGATTTGGAGGCATTGACAAACGGTAAGCAATAACCCCTATTCGTTCAATAATTTCAAAAGGTCTGATGTACCTGGGACTCAATTTACCGTTCTTTCCAAAACGTATAACACCCTTCCATGGGGATACCTTCATGAAAACATGATATTATACCAGAAATTCAAAATCCTTCCTTCAGTTATCAGCATTGCTCTTTTTCCTACATTGTGCTGCTTTGATGTGGCCTTAGATTAACTTTAACTTTTCCATCATTTCCCCCACCATTTTGGGGCCTACAAGTTTTCTTCCACCAATTTCATCCCAGAAGGTTGGTGTGTGACATCTTATTTCAAATAACGCTTCATATAGTTACATCTGAGTACTTGAATGGAAGCTATTGTTAAAGGAAAATTATACTAGAGGTAAATATTTATCCCACATACCCTGAATGAAATGTGAGAAAGATCTCAACATGTCTTCTAAGGTTTGAATAGTCTGGTATAATTGCCCATCAGTTTTGGGGTGGTATGCAGTAAAAAAAATGTTTGGTATCCCAGGGATTCTGAAGACACTTCCAGAATTTTGATGTAAAACGTGGATCATGATCATAAAAAATTGATAGGGGTACTCCATAAAGTCTCACAAATTCATTAATATATAGCCTTACGAGACGTTCATGTGGTAGATATTCTCTTATACAAGAAAATGTGATGATTTGGTAAGACTATCAACAATGACCCATATTGCATCGTTTCTTCTAGGAGTCTTTGTTAGTCCCATGACAAAGTCCATCATGATATCATCCCATTTCCACTCAAGTATGGGAAGAAGATGCATGACTTCACCAGGATGTTGCCTTCCGGCTTTCACTTGTTGGCAAACCATACATCTTGATAAAAAATTCGAATTCTACATCTTCATGTTGTGCCACCTAAAATATATCATCAAATCACTATACATTTTGGTGATCCTTGGGTGTATAGAGAAATTGGAACCACTGTCATTGACAAACAATTCCCTTTTTTGATCAGGTATATCGGGAACACAAATCCTCCCCCAAAATTTAAAAATTCCATCTTTATAAATAATGTCAATAAATATTCCATCATTCACCGCATAAATCTACTTGTGAAATTAATCATCATCGGTCTGAGAACCCATTATCCATTCTAGTAAATATTTCTTGGAAACCATTTGAAAAAGTATCTATGTTTCACCTTCCATGGAAATTCCCATATCCATATTCACTTGATCAATGAAAATAGTATCCCTTTAAACTCTCATATTGTTCAAAACACCATGATATTTTCTACTCAATGCATTTTCCACCTTATTTTCCTTCCCCAGGTTTTAGTGTATCATGCAATCTTAATCCTTGAGTGTTTTCAACCATCTCCTCTGCCTCATGTTTAGTTCTTTCTGTGAGAAAATAAACTTCAACTCTTGTGATCGGTATATATCTCACATTTTTTACCATAGATACAATTCCTATGTACCCTCAAAGAAAATATTACAGTAGATAACTCAAGATCATTAGTATGATTATTTTCCTCATGAATTTTCAGCAGTCGTGATACATAGGCAATAACTCTTTTATTTTTCAAAAGGACACTACCACATCACTTATTCGATGAATCACGATAAATAAAAAACCCATCATTCTTGGATTGTAGATTCTATATATGTGCATTTACTAATCTTCTTTACATTTGATCGTAACATTCTTCACACTCATTTGTCAAAAACAATTTTACCACTTTACGTCTGATCTTCGTTAATGGGTAAGCCAATCAGGTAGAATTCTGGATGAAACGTTGATAATAACATGCTAAACCAATGAAATTGTGTACCTTGGTTATACTCATTTGTTTTGTCCATTCTTTTATTTCCCTTGTTGAAGAAGGATAACTAGAGATTCCATCCTTAGAGACAATATAGAAATGAAAAGAAATCTCCTAAAGCCAGAATTCACACTTGAAAAACCTCCCATATAATTCATGTCTTCTCAGTGTCTTCAGGATAATGAACAAGTGATTTTCATGATCTTTGTATCATTTAGAGAATACAACGATATCATAAATAAATTCCACTAGAAAATCATATAGATATTCCTTTAAAAACCAGTTCATTAAATCCAAGAATACAGTGGGTCAATTAGTCAATCCAAAATACATTACTGTAAACTCGTAATGCTCATACCTAGTTCAAAATGGTGTCTCCGGAATGTATTCTTACTTCACGCACAACTTATGGCATGAAAATCGAAGTTCAATATTTGAAAATTATTGATATCCATGCAGTTGTTCAAATAAATCATCAATGTGAGGTAGGGGATACTTTTTCTTTATTGTTATAGCATTGATTTCCTTGTAGTCAATACATAACCTCATTGATCCATTTTTCTTCTTAACAAAATGTACAGGGGCTCCCCATGGAGAAACATTAGGGAAAATAAATCCATTATTACTCTATTCCTCTAGTTTATTCTTTAGTTCAAATAATTCCATAATGTCCATTCTATAAGGGATTTTCGATATGGGCCTTGAACTAGGAATTAGGTCAATGGAAAACTCAATTTCACGTTCTGGAGGATGTCCAAGGAAAAAATCCAGAAACAAATCTACATATTCATTCAAAATAGGTACATCCCCTATTTGAACATTCCTTTCCTCACCCAAATTCATTTCATTCTCTTCTGAACTGATAATTGAATTTAGTTGAGCTACTGGTAGTGGATCTCGATAAGAATCAAGTGGTGATGATTCTACTATACAGATAAGGTGTTCCTTATCGTCATCATCAAAAATCGTAACCTCCTTATTCGTACAAGAAATATTCTCAACATAATTCAAAAGCTAATCCATACCAAGGTTTATATCAAACTCAATCATAGGCATAATGATTATATCAACATGTAAATAACATTTATATTCTCTAATGGGAACAGATTCAAAAAACATGGTTGCGATGATACTTCCCCTATGAGTTTTAACTAAAAACTCCATTGTTAAATCAATTTGTAAATATCTAATTTTCATAGAAAACTAGGAAGATATAAAACAATGTGATGATCCAGAATAAAATAAAGAATTTTCTAAACATGAGGAAAAAATTAAATTACCCGCCACCACGTCTTTCCGAGCTTCTACCTTAGCAGTAGTGATAGCATAATCTTGACCTTGATCCCTTGTCCTTTTCAGAGGTATAATCCCCTAACTCTTAGGACATTTATTTTCATAATGTCCCATATCCTTCCAATTGTAGAATTGAACAATGGTTGCATCTTTCTATCCACTACATTCACATGCCATATGGTCTTCCTTTCAACTTTTGTAGCATAATCCTTTTCCTTTTAGACATACAACATGATGATTCCTTCTGAAATTTTCACAGGGTGGAAATTCAATTCATCCCTTCTTCCATGATTCCTTATTCTCATTCCTATAGTGTTAAGAAGATATCTTCATCACATTCATTGATTTTAAATCATATGACTTAGAGAATTCCTTTTTTATCTAGATAGAACACGATACAATATCTTCGTATGATGAGAAGTATTGTGATACTAATGCTTAATGGAGAAATGGTTTAACCCATAAAATAAACGGTCATTTTTACTTCAGGGGTTATGTATATAATCTATAGCATGGCTCACTAACCATGTAATGTTAGCCTCAAACATTTCGACATTCTTAATCTCCTTTTTCCTCAGACTCATAAATTTCCATTCCATATCTGCTCGATGGTCACATGGAAAGTATTTATTCTATGAAAATCTGTTTGAACTCCCTCTATTCCATATTCGACACTTCATAATCTTCCTTTGTGTTTTGAATCAATGACTACCATTGATCAGCATCACTAGGGAGGTAGTAAACTGTCGTGATATCATTTTCCCTTTCACTACTCCCCAGGGCATTGAATATTTTTTCAAAGAAATTTATCCATTGCTCCACTACTAGTGGATTTGTACTCCCATTGAATGTCGGTGGATGTTTCCTCATGAAGCGATCTAACATTGATCCTCCATGCAGTGGATCTGGGTGCTCCATATGTGTATGGTTATTATTCATAACATGAGTGAGTTTTCCCAATATGGTGATAAGCTTATCATAACCGGTTGTATCACCAACTCCATTATAATTATCTTGATAAGGAGGAAAATCCCTAGATTGAGTGCGTGCAGTGATACCGTTTCCATTCCTTCCACTAGGTGTAATCTCTAAACAATGGAATGAAGTTGATTAGTTTATGAATCAAATTTTATAATTACAAACTTCAAAAACACTTAACATGAATTGAATAGTTTAAGGATTTAATCCATAATCATTAAAAAAAATTCTTTGAGGATGTATATAGCAGTTTGTAAATAAAATGAGAATTATCCTATGCATATCCCCCAAGAGTGTTGTAACCAAGAGTGCAGCAAGGCCAGTTGTCGTGCACCTATTCTCGTTCGAGTCTATCTCAAAGCGGTGTTTTCAGGTATTAAACCTAGGTACATCTGTGCAATATCTGCCTCTATTGTCTCGTATCCAGAAAATGATTTATTTTTTGGAAAACTCACAAAATATATACAATAACAAAATTGTAGTAAGATCTTATATACTAATCCTCAAAGTCCTTCTTAGGATTATTTGCATTAATAAGAGTTTATCTAAATCTAGTTTCCATGGTTTTTACTAAATATAATCTAATTCCAATTGTAATGACATGAACCTAGTTACCCAAAGTTTGTTACTTACTACATGAAACGGGCATGATAACAATGAATTCATGTCTCGAAAGACCGATCATTTGAGTATTTTTGCAAACAAGATTCATTCATAAGTTCAATTTTATAGCTTCAAAATAAATACCACACAAGTATATTTAATTAGAAACATCCAAGAATCATATATTATGCCTCTAGGTCACTCATTAATAACTTATTCATATCCTGCTAAAATGAAACAAAAGAACGGGGTGAGCTCAAACGCTCCATAAGGGTATGTAATACAGTGGAAAATGACATAAATATTAAACATGGTGAAAATTTGAAAGTTCAATCCTTTACCAATAATAAACATGAATACTTTTATTGAAGGATAATGTGATTTGTCAATAATTCTATAATAAACATAATCATAGGTATTCTACAAGTTGAATGACCACATGAACCATCAATATTATTTTCATAACGAGGGAATGTATAATGCCATAAATTATGAAACATTTTTTCAACCCTCGACCATGATGTCTAAAAATGACTAAGTCCTAGGACAAAACTATATATCAAATTGGGAATGGCCTCATCCATTTACACGTCTATTTATCTCATGAGACCTTCTGATGCATTGAGTAGCTATAGCTGGCTCCACCCATCACATTCTAAGTCCAATACATTCCTCATATGAAAAAGTATGAAATATTACATAAACATTCATATTAAAACTAGCATATGGAATGTCAATAATATTACCATAAACCATGAATGGTATAGAAATAGCGCATCCACAGTCAAACAAGTCACAAAATCTTCAATACAATATGGATATTTTGTATCATAATAAATCCACATAAAATAAACGTAAAATCCATCAAAGGATGTTAACATAGATGAAATCAAAACCTTTTTTAGAGGCATATCACTTTATATTTTGAAAACATTTAAGAGGCACATAATGAAAACATTTATTTTGAAAATAATATTATAAGATCATAAGGTAATCTTCGATGATGTTATAATATTGGAACATAGTTGCACCCATCGTATAAGTTAATAAAAATACATTCTTACCTTAATTTTGTGGAAATGGTTAAAAAAGAAATTGTTTGGAAAATGAAAGACATATTTAATTATAAACATAATATAAAAAGTCAAAGAAGGGTACAAATGTCTTTAAACTATAGTCTATAAAATATTAATACTTTTGTGAAATGTATTTTTAGGAAACATGGATGTTGATGATAAAGAGGTCCCAATAGATAATAACATATAAACAACCTATGATAATAAAGAGATTGTGAAATAAACCCTTACCTTTTACTTTTTTCATTGATCAGGGTAGATTAACCTCCTGTATAATGGATAAATAATTCTGATTAAATTGTACAAGAATCATATACATTAATATGATTTCATATATGATCTTTTATCATTTCTTTCTTAATAATATCTTAGTATTATCGTCTTTTCAGATGTTAACTTACTCGTTTCTTTTTTATATTTTGTTACATAAGTCATGTTTCTTATGGATAGGTTGTATCTTATTCATATAATGAATTATATCAAGTCATTAAACCTTATTTTTAATCATCACATCATAATTAGACATGAATTGATATGATGGGGAATGAATCTCATCGCGTTCGTGGATACAGTTGTCCGTATGTATGCACGAGTGACAATATGGTTATTTTGATACTAAAATAATATATAATTGGATGGTATATCATATGTACAGAATCATTATAATGTTTTATTTATTATTTAATTCAATTATACATCATTATCATACCCTTCCAAATAATAATGTTTTGAATAATAATTACACCACAGCGTGGAGACGGTAAACCGTACATACGCACGTATGGTGACCTATCATTCAAAGGATGGATAGAATAAGGAATATGGTTGTACCATATTTATAATAACATCATAGTATATATATTGTACTGGAGTTATTATTTTAGAATGGAAATAACAATGAATGAAGAAGTTGAAGAAAAAAGGAACTCGAAAGAGGGTGGTGAAAACAATACATCTTCTTTGTGTTGTTCCTTATGATTTGATCAAAAGGGATCCTTAGGTTGGATTTCTAATCAAACAAAGGGAACTATTATTAAGTGAGTGAAGTTGAGAGAATATTTGGGTATGTATTGGCTGATCCAATAGGCTTTGATGGTGTGAATTAGATAGAAGGGGAGTTCCCATTTATAAGAGGGGTGAGGGGCACCTTAGGAAAAACATAAAATATTTTTTTATAATAAAGTAATATTTGGTTTCTAATGTCTCCAAAGTGGGTTATTTAAAGGTTAAGGAGGGTATGTGTTTATATCCTTTCAAACTATATACTTTAGATATGTTTGGTTCACTATATTATACGTATCATTTATATTTTACTCTTAGTTAAATAGTTTGACATTTACCGCGCCTCTTTGTATTTTTATATTATATAGATAATATACTTTCCATATACCTCTAAGAGACCCCCAAGTGGTCCATTAATTATTCACATATCATTATATATGTCCTTTGGCCGAACCATATATTTTTAGGAATTGAATAACAATTAATAATATAATATTTCTCTTAAAAACACTTTTATGTCAATTTTGACATTATTTGGTATTTTGTTATTTCTAATTTATAACATAATTATTACATAAAAAATCATTTAATCAACCCTAAATTGTCATATTAACCAATAAAATTCGTGTAATTCATTAATAATATGATATTATATTTATTTGGGTATTTATAATATTAATTATTTTAATATTTCACTAATAAAATAATTATTGAATCATCGTTGTGTCATAAATAAATTAAATGTTTTAAAGTCTGAATATTATAAATAAAATATCATTATATAGGAAATATTTTAATCTTTCTAATTATTCTTTATAATGGAATTTATCTTATGTATAACCATATAATAGAAATTTTTTAGTTATTAAGCATTGATGTTAATTCTTTTAACTCTACTTTGAATTAAATATTAATAAATGTCCTAATCTAATCCACGTGGACCTAAATGATAATATTTTATTACTAAGGTAGTTTTTTGTTGATATACACTTATCCAATAGAATTAGTACATGTTTTATGGTAATATTAATATCATTTTTACCCTTAAAAACACTATTTACATTTAACCATGGTAAATAAAAGTAAAAAGTTACTATTCACCAAAAATTATTTTTAACTTATTGACCGCATTTTATTCATTGATATTATCTATGTCTCTCAGATTTTTGAAATTACACTCACAAAAGTGGTAAAATTATGTTTTATGTGAATTTCCAAATTTTCCTAGGAGATGGGTAAAAGATGGTGAAATGTTCAATAATATTTTTTAAATATCAAAAATTATTCTAAACTAACACCAATGAATAAAATTGAAGATATATATGTACTATGTATCTATTTTTACTTTATGTATATTTAAAGAAAATAAATAATTTTTTAAATAAAAAAACTCATTGTTTGTTCACTATTCATCATAAATTGAATGTTTTTAGAAAAATACCAAAAATTCACCCTTTGCTAATTTCAATATTCTAATTTCAGAAATGAAGTCCACTTTCAAATATAAAATTTATAAAATTTAAAAAAGTGGGTATTAAAATCCATAACGGCTAGTTTGATTGGTTGTGGTTTGTGTTAGAACCCAAAGTTAGGTAAATCACACGCTACTGTATTATGCAAAAAGAAGTGTACCATGAAAGCATGGGGTGTTACACAAGGTATAGGGAAATGGAAAATCCAAGCGTCATAAGATAGAGTTATCTATTAACATCAAGAGTACCATGAAGCTTATAAATTGGCGGATGGATTGGACATGAGGAATCAAGATGATCTGTCCTCTAGTATACAATAAGACTCAGTGTGTCCTAATGATCATTAGTGATAACATTATCGTGGATTCCTTGATGTTCATGGAACACACCTTTAAGAAGATTGTTACCAACATAAATGATATGTACGCCTTGAAGAGTCATGGTAGGTTTAATGACCCAATGTTTTATCTATGGAATAATCATATTACAATCATTCTATAATGTATTATAAAACTAGGAAACCCAATTCCCCATAAATATCAAATTAACTACTATATTACCATTAATAATAAATTTTCCACTTTGGGGTTTTGAATTTTGAAAATTTGACATACATGTTTTCTATCATTAAATTTTTGGAATTTGATAGGAAAAACATAATTTTATGAGAATAGAAACCTTGCCATATGAATAGTAACTACCATTATGGATAGTAATATGAAACTTAGTAATACTAAATCATCCAAAATATTAGTAACCTCACACATGAATGTTTATATAAAATTTTGACATCTTATAAGTGATAATATGACCATATTAATGTATTGGTATTTTTATAAGTAATAAATAAATAATAATTATTAATCATTTAATTTAATATAATAATCTATTTTCCTTAAATGTGTTCATAAATTATCTATTCGATGTCTTATGCTTTCTTTATTAGAACTTATGTAATTTTTGAAAGCATTATAAAATCAATTTTAATTTTAAAATCTGTATTTTCCAAGTAAATTACGATTTTAATTAAAATTATATAATTCATATTTAGAAAATTATATTTTAAAAATAAAATTAATTTTTGGATTCCACATGTCAGAAATTTATTACGGTGAATTTTTGGGATTTTTCTGAAATAGATGAATTTATGATGAATAGTGATATACAATAATTAACAAAAATAATTTATATTCATTAAGTATAGATTAATGGGAGATTTTCTTCTAATTTAAGCACAAAATTTTTTTATTAGCATGAAAAAATTATTTTATTTAATCAGGGAAGACTCACTATTCATTGTCTTTTGGAGAAACAACTAATTAATGAATATAAAATTGGGGAAACCCCTTGCCCCTCTACTATAAATACCGCCCTCCACTACCTCATTTCCTAACACCTCTCAAGCTTCATGGCATTCCACAACCCAATAAAAAAATATTCCTTCTCCCCTACCCCATTCCTAATATGTTATTGACTGATCAAAAGTCCTAGATTAGTTTCTTTATGGAGGATCCCAAGAGTATGATTCCTGAGGTAATTCCCCCTCTCAGTTTTCCTTCAACATCCTTTCTGTTTCATGTTATTTTATTTATATCACCCATTATATCCTATTAAAAATGGTTTTATAACAATTTTTTCTCAAATATACTATAATGTTATGATAATAATGGGATAATATATCATCTGGCCCCCTTTTCCTCTTCATTTCAATTTAGAATAGAAAAAATTGATAATGAGATGATAAATTATCACCTTCAAGAATTATATGTTTTCTTTTTATATTAAAGAATTCATATATAGTCATGAAATTTTTTTATGGTTTATCTAGATTATTATATATTTATTATGTCCTATTTAATGTTTTGGAACTGTCTTAGGTACATATTACTCAATGATTAA
Source organism: Viscum album (assembly GCA_963277665.1). NCBI lineage: Eukaryota > Viridiplantae > Streptophyta > Magnoliopsida > Santalales > Viscaceae > Viscum > Viscum album. Next base: position 360,489,636 of record OY728152.1, on the reverse strand, counting down.
AAAACAAAGAAGGATGTGGTCGAAAAATCGCCTAAATCAACCCAAATGATCACCATTAAATTATTATCTAATTATTCATCCACATGTTATATAAAATAATTCATTATAATATAATTTATACTTATTTAATTTTATTAATAAAATTAAGTATCAGTTTTGGGAGTTTATCAATGTTATACATGAACATCCATTTAAGAATAGTATTGAAAAGCTCTAGAAAACCATAAAAATGAACATTCACGAACATCGTACTTAAACTCTATAACTCCTATATAGGCCCATAAAATAACTTAATGAAACAATTATAAACCATATTAATGTATAAATGATTCTGAATATATTAATTAATTAATATTGTGTCATTATACATGACATTAATGTGAATAAAGTGTTCAAATACAGGGTAAGGGGAAATCCTCGAACACAATTTTCATTATTTGGGTTCTCCCTCTTCCACACCATTTATTATTATTTTCACTCATTAAAATTAATTTCATTAATAATTATTTTACCCTTACTAGGATATACATTTCATCCAATGGAGAATATGTCAAACAAAAGTTTTCTAAAATAACCATTCATTTAAAAAACACACATTTTACTTCTCACTCAAGGATTATGGTTCTCGTATCAAAAATGTTATCCCCTCTTTAATTTCGGATCCCAAATATTATGACTATGTTATTTTGAGATGAATCTCATTCCCTTCCAGGGGTTTCTTATGTTCAATTTTGATATAAGATCTATGTTTAATACAATATATTGATAATGTTATGATTTTTTCGGTGTGCCTTGAATTATATAGAACTAAATGAATGGTATGATATGACGGGGACCCCCAAAATTATAAAGCACTCTATTTAATTAGTTAAAGTGATGTATATAATGATAAAATGGGAAATTATGTATGAACATGATGCTATAAATTTTCAAATGTATGTGTGTTAGATGACCACTAGGACATGATGTTTCATTTTAATATATTGCGACATTTCAAGTATTTTATTTATGTTTCCTCTCATGATTTTGATGATGATGTAATGATTATTCCCACCCCATGCTATATTGTTCTTATTTATCGTCTTATTGGGATTATACCTCACCCCTTTTGATGTATATCCTCGGTTGACTACTAGTACTAAAGAAAGGTCAAGTGTAATTAAGAAGTTAGAGAAGAAGGAATTAAAAAATTGTTTATTCGTGATGTTGTAAATGTTATGTTTGGTCCTAGTTTTCCCAAGACACTAAACCTCTAGATCATCATGGTTTACTAAGATTATTTTGTTTATTTCTATAGAAATATAATAGTAACATAAGAAAAGGTTTTTTCAATATTGTCGGTATCAGAGGAAAGCTTTGGTTAATTTGGGAACCAAGATTAATGAACCCTAAAGAAAACCTATTCCAGGAGGCTAAGTACAAATATTAATAATAATAAGCATTAAATATGGAACCCATATGTTATGATTTTAGTGTAAATTGTACAAATGAATAATTTATTGATGAAGTGTCGACTTATATTTTGTTCTAACTATTCATATTTTATAAAATAGTGGGTACCATGAGTAAATAGGCCAACAACACATGCAATGACCAATGCTACGATATCCTGAATGAAATCCCTAATGATTTGGGAGGTGGAGTTAAAAATTTCATGGTGATTATTACGAAACTATCCATGGTTATGAAAAAACCCAGAATAATGGGGAATGACCATCTTCAACATAGAGGGAACAACTGAATATCACGTGTTTAATGTCGCAATGAATACCGACATATAGTGGACATTATGATCTAGTAGTTGAGAAATAGTGGGTCAAACCCATAGAGAAGATCTTTTTTGTGCTTCACAATTTTGAGATCGAAAAGTTGACCTTAATATTTTATCATCTACATTGGTAGGATGATTAATGGTTGACTATGATTAAGAAAACCAAGCCAAGATACAAAATTGATGATATTGAATGAGAATAATTTAAGATAATGTTTCTTAACATGTATTTCCCACGAACCATTCATACAAAAATAGTGATATAATTCATAGAGCTCTAGAAAATGGAATGAGAATCTATCACCACCTAAAAAAATTATTCATGGAATTAATGATATGATTTGGGTTTTTCATCAACAATGATAGAAAATTTTATAGATTATTTAGTGGATTAAAATGACAACTATGGATGGCTCATTCTATTACCGAATTTGTGAGTTATGAAGATGTTTTTCTCTATCCTCTCAAAGTAGAGGTAATGCTTGGATAATGGTCTAATGGCTACGATGATAGGAAACGTAAGATTGAGTTTCAAGATAACGGATAAAATGATAATGGTGGGATGAAAAACAATAAATCACATTATAAAAATATGAGAAGACGCATTATGGGAACTACTTCAAAGGGGCGGGGAAATGATTCATGTGTGGGATAGATGGACACCATGATCAAGAGTGCTGAAAATTCATGATGAAGAAGGTGAATGTTGTGGAATAAAGGAGAAAACACCCAAAGATAAATGATATAACTGTAAAGTGATAGAGAAATATACAATCTAGTTCACTAAATCTCATGTCATCATGGGTAATTAGCAGCAGCATCCACATAATCCAAATGAACAAGAGAAGGATTATGCCATCACTATTTTAGATGTGGAGCATGATATTGATGTTGTAAAAGATAAACATCATATTCACTGAAGAATATAAAAAATCTTATTTTATTATCATAATACTCATTCTTTTATATATTTTATCTTTTCTATAACTATAGAATCAAAGCCCATAAACCTTGAAGTATAGATATCAGTAAAAACATCATATGGTGTAATCATTTCAAACCAAGTGTTTGACTCTTATCTTATTGGCGTATGTGGGAAGATTCTCTGTGAAAATATTGTAATACATCCCTTTGTGGAATTCACAATTATAATGGGAATGGATTGACTCTCATTATATAGAGAACATATCAACTATTAGGAAAAGGAATTATATTTTCATATTCCTAACCATCTGATGCTCCTCTATAAACGAAAAAAAGATAAAAATATACTTTAAAAAATCCTTCAATATTGTTTTTGTTGATACCCGTTGATGAAGAAAACCACTCCCAAATGGAGGAGTAAATGTAAAGTTCCAACATTGGGGAAATGCCTATCATGAGGGAATACATTGATGTGTTACCTGATGAGTTACCCAAACATCTCCCAGTTCCAGAGGTAGAGTTCAATATTGAACTAATTCCCAATGATACTCCAATCTCATATTGTCCCTATAGGTTGGATTCTATCGAACTGGATGAGTTAATGAATCAGATGCATGTGAATTTGTGCAAAGGGTTCATATTCCCCAATGTATCACATTGGTGTGTGCTAGTCATATTTATGAAGAAGAAGCATAGTACTATGAATTTGTGTATCTATTGACAAGAACAATACAAGATCCCCATAAAGATCATGTATATACTTCCTACGATTAAATAATTTATTGATATTTTAAGAGGAGTTCAATAATTATCAAAGGTTGGTATTCTTTCTGGATATCCTTATTTAAGGGCGAAAAAGGAAGATATTTAGAATACTACCATCCATATGAGGTATGTGTACAATTATTTTCTTGTGATTCCATTCATACATACTAAGGCACATGAAATAATAATGGATTTGATAAATTGAGTCTTTATACATTACCTCAAAAAAATATTTGTTAGGTTTTATAGATGATATTCTCATATACTCCAGGGTTAAGGGGGAACATGAAGAACATCTAAGACTCGTGTTTGCGACACTGATAAAGGATATGTTTTACGCCATGTTCAAAAAGTGTATCATTTGGATGAATCAATTCATGCTAATGGGACATGTGATCACAAGTGAATGAATTTATGTGGACCCTTTAAATACAATGGATATTGAAGAATTCCCCAGAAATTCATGTGTCACCAAAATTTGTAGATTACGGGGATTATATGGGTACTACCAATGTTTTGTGATAAATTTAACATGATATTAATTCCCTAAAACTATGTTAACAAGTAAAGGAGTAAAATATGTTTAGACCTAAGAATGTGAGGGAAGCTTCAAGGAGCTAATGATATGGATAATCACTACACTATTACTCACACTAACGAAAAATGATAATTTGATAGCCTACACATCATGTCCGTTGAGGTTCCATGAGCAGAACCACCCGCCTCGGGATCTAGAGTTGTAAACCATGATTTTTTCCTTCAAAATCTGGTGGAAAAACATTTATGTTGTAATGTGTGATGTATAAAATGACCACAAGAGCCTGAAGTATATATTAACACAAAAGGAACTCAACATGAATCAAAGGGACTGTTTAGAGCTAATGAAAGATTATGATTACTCTATTCACTACCATACTTGAAGGCGAAAAATGTAACAGATGCTCTATGACGAAAATAACCTTGTACACTATCCATGTTGTGGATTGAGAAGGAACCAATATTATAGTATATGTAAAGGATATATTTGGATATCACAATTGCATGAGATACATACTACCTTTCCCAAATTATTATGCAACTATCTATTCAAGATATGATTAAGGAGGCACAACAGGATGACCTAGAGTTGAAAAAGACGGGGAATGGAGTAAAGGAAGGGAATCTGGAAGTGGTCCATATCGATGATGATGGTGTGATTCAGTTTGGAACATGGATTTAAGTACCTTAATTACCAGATATAAAAAAGGATCTACTAGATAATTCTCATATATCAACATTATTTATACATCCAGGTAGCACCAAGATGTACTGAGTCTCTAAGAACACTTCTGGTGGGATAACATGAAGTCGGGGATTGCGGAATATATATCAATGTTCATGGAATGTCATCATGTTAAAGGAGTGTGAAAATATTCCAATGGGATGATGCAACCATTTTCCTATAAGCATTTGGAAATGAGACAATGTTACTATGGTCTTTGTCACTGGTCTCCTAAATATGTCAAAGGGAAATAACGTGTTATGGTTTGTACTTGAGGGACTCACCAAGACTATCCATTTTATTGATATTCGAGATGAAAAATAACTTGATCAACATCCAACGATATACACGAGGGGTTTTGTGAGACTTCATGGTGTTACAGTATCAATTTTCTCGGATCATGATACAAGGTTCACATCTATATTTTGCAGGAGACATCAACATGCTTCGAGTAATGAATTAAATTTTAGAACGCCCTATAACCCCCAACCTGATGGATAAAATAAATGGACTAATATGAAACATTAAGATAAGATATGATATTTCTATCTAGAATTCAAACGTTTGTGGGATTATAATTTCCTAGTGGTTGAGTTCACAATCAAAAATAGCATCAACATTAGCATCCACATAGCTCCATATGATGCTTTTTATGGAAGGTGATGTAGAAATATGAACTACTGGGATGAAATTAGAGAATGAAACATACTTTGACCTGATCATGTGAATGGTATGACATAGAAGGATGAAGATGTCAAGAAACACCTCCAAGCTGCTTAGAGTCGGCAAAAGAGCTACACTGACAACCATAAAATGGATTTGGATTTTGTATTTAGAGATAAATTATTCCTTCTAATATCACCATAGAAGAGAGTCATGTGGGTTGTAAAGAAAGGTAAGATAAGCCCACAGAATGTTGTCCCCTTTTATATCCTTTACCACATAATAGTTGTGTCATATCATCTTGAACTTCCACAAAATATGGCTCATTTTCATGTTGTGTTTCACGTACAACTCCTAAGGGAGTATATACTAGATCCCTCAGATGTAGTGATCATATAGGTTGTACAGCTTGAAGAAGCTATCTCTTGTGAGGAGAAGCTAGTGAAGATTTTGGATAAGAGAGATAATGTTATACACAACAAGAAAACTCACCATGATGAAGTGTTTGGGAGGAACTATATTTTTTAAGAAGAAACATTCCAATTGGAGGATGTGATGATGGATAAGTACTATGTGATATTTAATCAATAATTAGACACTTTTGTGTTTGGAATTTCAATAATTTTACATTCAAGGTTGCGCTCAGTATGATTTTTGGAGTCTGATAGTAAAAAATTATTATTTGGAAAACAGTATCCTACCCTTATTAATAGTAAACTACCATTTTAATAGTAATATGACACTTATGAATAATAAATCATTCAAAATAAGAGTAACCTCACCAATGAATGTTTAAATAACATATAGGCGTATTAAATGTGATAAAATGGTTGTTTTAACATTTTGGTATTTTCATATGTCATGAGTAATTAATTAAAATTATATAAATAATTTAATATAAAATAACTTCTACTAAAATTTGTTCATTAATTATCATTTTTATTTCTTCTAGTATTTTTATAAGAAATATTTTTATTTTTAATGTATTATGAAATCCTTTTAAATTTTAATGTTTCTAAATTTCTTGTAGATTGTGATTCTAATTAAAAATTTAATTCATTTTATTTGTAAAATTATTTCTGAAAAAATGGACTTCATTTTTGGATTCTACATGTCGAAAAATGGTCACATTAATTTTTTGTTGTTTTTTTCAAATACATGAATTTTTTATGAATAATAAAATATAATTATTAAAAAAATAAGTTATATTCATGGATTATAGATTCCTGGGAGATATTATGTTAATTTAATGACATAATAATCCTATTAAAATGATAAAATTAATATATTTATTCATGGAATACTCACTACTCCTTATCTTGTGGAGAAATAATAAATTAGTGAATAAAATATTTTGTCATGGAATACTCACTATTCTTTATCATTCATAGGACATTTATCAAAACCAATATGTGTGTTTACATTGTTATAATTCAAGAATAATTAGTGAGGAGGATATGTAGAAATAATTAATCTATCCTGGAATAGTCTAATGTTCTAAATATTATACAAAACATAGGGGAAAACTGAATATCATTAGTCAATGCGATAACATTTTTTTGATGGATTATTTGATATTACATCAACATTGACTAACAATGACTACCCTATCATAGATATGACCATTGGTGTGAATGATGAGAAATATATTATTGTAGAAATGACCTTGACAATTGAATATTAAATTCATGGTTTTCAAAAACTATTTTATATGATAAAAGAGTTTCAAAAATATTCCAATGTGATCTTGTTGTACTAAATATACATCATTTTCAATAATACTAAAGAAATATAATTTAAAATATTAGAAATGATAGAGGGACACGTGATTTACAAAGCATTTTTCACTGTTAAATGATATTCTCCTAAAATATAATAAGAATCCACAGAAAACATATATCACAAATGGAATTCAACATTTAAAAAGAATTATCTATTAAATAATAGATTCCATTCTAAATGAATGAATTTTATTTTTTATTGGGAATTGAATCACTTAAAAATTTCAAAATTGTTGGTGGATCTTGATACAAGAAAGATAAATCTTGTACATTGAAAGATGATTGGTACTTTCCAATCATGAAATGGTTTAAAAACCAATATGGTCTTGGGGATTATAAAAGAAAAATTATGTGTCACATAGAATAACAAATACATTATGGAATATTTATCACTATGTAGACTATTATCTATGGAAGAAAAATTATAAACTGTTTCATTGACAAGGAAATGATTTGAAAAACCATAATTTTTTTATTTTACAAACATGTTAATCATTTTGGTTTTCAATGTAGAACTCATAGTAAATTAATTGTAATTTTTCTAAATTAATACCTTCCACTAAGGTGATTAATGATGAAAAAAATCATTATTAAATATTCTAATATAATAAATAAATAATTTTATATTGATATAGATATTTTTTTGGCTTCATTGATAAAAAATTAGGAATTTATTTGGGATTAATATGTTAAATTTTATGATTCATATAGAAATGAATATTTTATTTGTAGATCCATGTTGAATGGGTTGGTAATTGATTTCACTAATAATGGAAATTTTTTAAGATATATAATAAAATTAATAAAGGGTTATGTATGATCGAAATAACGATGTAGATGATCAATTAAAATAGTGGTGAATTGTATGTTTAAAAACCTTATTTTTTAAAAATAGGGAAAACTATGTTTTACCATGTTAAATAATTTAAATTTTGAAGAACTCTTTTAGTTCTACAAAAAATTTGTTATGTTTTACAAATATAGTTTTGGAAATGAAACATATAGAATGTTTACACGGAAAATATTCAAGCATAAATCATAGATAATTGTAATTGTTAGATTATAAAAAATTATTTTAAAATATAAAAATTTTATACTATCTTTCATTAACAAATTGATGTTGAATTAAACTACAAACAAAATAAGTAACTAGAGTGAAATATTTTAACCCAAAGAGTAGTGTATCAAACCAACTAGGATAAAATTCCCTTGATTTATACTATCAATAAATTCTGTCTCCCACACACTAGGGTAGGCCCATGATAGGAATAATAGAATTTGTCTTATTATCCCTACATGCCCATGATATTTATGGTAGAAGTCACCTCTGTCTTCTTATCCCTGAAAGCCCATGATTGTTCACAAAAACTATTAGAGTCACACAACGAAATATAAAAAAGATGATCAGTATGAAAATAGAATAAGAGTCTCTCTCTCTCTCTCTAGAAATCAATTCAACAACATGTACTATCATGATTGATGGATCAGTTGTGAGATCATTTATTTGAGATCCTATATATAGGAACAACATCAACGGTTGTCTCCCTCCTCCAACATTCAAATTTTTCATTAAATTTTTGGGGGACCAGTAAACATGTCACTCAACCAACAATTAGTTTGAAATAGATTGCACAAAATAATTTAATAAAAATATCTTGATTAAGGAAAATATAGTTGATAAATCAAATATATTTATTTGAGTCTAAAAAAAAGGAGTCTATTTAAATAACCATTCAGTGTTTGTAAGAGATAGATATTCGAATTCTATTTTACAAATAACTCATGATCTTAATTCAATATAATATGTTGTCAAAATTCCAATGAATTTTGAATCCGAATACTGAGGAATTAGGAGTATATATTCTGAGAAATTAAGAGTTTTAATTCTACGGAATTAGGAGTCTGAATTATAAGGAAATAGGAGTCTGAATTATGAGGAATTAAGTGTCTGAATTACATAGAATTTGGAGTCTGGATTTTTAGAGAATTTAGAGTCTGAATTTCAGAACTCACTATATCAAATGAATTATATTTTTCAAAGGTTTTACATTAGGATATGAATTTTATAAATAGTAATAAAATGGGTTTTCATTATAGAGTTTGTAAAATGAATCAATGAAAATAGTGGGGATAAATATTTCCTTAATGAAGGGAAAGTTTCATTATGAAATTAATATTTTTGGAAAATAAATTTTCATTAAGATAAATTGTATGTGATTTTCAAAACATAATTTAATGTAAAAAGAAATAAATAAAACCTTATAAACTCAACAATATAACCCTTTTTAGAACTCACAATCATCCTTACAAAAAATAACACAAGGACATAGATTTATTATTTTATGAATATCAGGGAAAAAATATCACCCATTACTTATATATCATATTGAATATGACTAACACCCCCTTAGATTTTCAAATCCTGGAGGATCATATTCATGGAATCCTTAAAGAAATACTTCCTTTTCCATTATAATGAAATCATCATTGATAAAAACACCCCAACAGATAGAATCCCACTTATATAGTATTATTTTTATTATTCATTTCTTCCCCATTGTGATATACAAAAAGGAATAATGGGAATCTAAAAAATGGTACCTATAATATTACTATTATAAAACAAGACACATGAAAAATAACAAAAAAATATCAGTACTGTTTGAACAATTGGTACATGGAATGTAATTCATCAATTGATAGTAGCTAAAGAAAATATCATACTTATTTTTCTTTCAGCATATGGTGCTTCACGATGTCATTCAGACTTATATGATCCTTATGATCATCTTCAAATCTTTTTAGAAGATGATATGAATCATTATTTTTTTTCATTACTTCATTTATCATTTCATCCTGAGCCTTAAGAATTTCTACCAAAGACATCCAAAGAACTCCGTCATTACTGAGATATTCTTCGAAATCAATTTTGAGATCCCTTTAAAATTACAAATTCAATGCTATTGAATTAAATTTTCCATTTCAATCCTTGACTTCCTACATCTACGTTGATCGTTAATGATTGATATTTTCATTTAGACAAGTCGTGAGATCTTTGTTTTTTTTAATTTCATTACAAAAAAAATCATTAATGTTATCTTCAAAGTCGACCATGATTCTCAGAATTTCATTTTTATCCTTCAACAACATTGTGATTTCTTTGAATGACCTCCTGTGTGCATCATACATGATGTAGAAGGAATTCAAATGTCCTGAAACATGACGAATTTATCCATAAGCATGGATACATAATCATATTTCTAATTAAATGAATTCTACAGCATCCGAAACTACGAATCAATATGGGGAAAAAAGGAATTGTATCAGCCATTTTCACTAGGAAACGAACTACAATGTCATGACCCATTGAAGATGAATTTTATTTAAATTCCCACACTGGTGAGGATTCATTCTCTATCACTATAGCCCTGTTCATTGAAAATACACCATTATATTTCTTAGACATAATTACTTTCTTAGGTGTGTCAACTAACACATTTATTCCTTTAACAACTCTCAGGATGATCTCAGTAACCTTTGGTGATTCATGCTCACTATCTTATACTTGAATGCTTTTGACTTCATCATACATTTCCTTATCTTCATCTACATTATGGTTGTCATGTTTAATAAATTCACCATTACTGCTTTCATTAGTAGATGGTTTATTAACCTCTTATTGATCATCATCCTCTATTCCTTATGAAATAATTTTAGTTGATTCATCCTGAGAAGATTGTAATGAAATATTTTCTAAAGGTCGATTCTTTCTCATGATAATTGTCAACCTTCCTAATGATATAATCAGTGGAATCCCTTTCTTCTTCATGCATTATCTCATACTATTCATTAGGTTCTTGATTGGCCATTTTCTTTATGATAGTAACTACTAGGGATTCTTCTAAAAATGATTTTGGTACCTGGGCATGCACAAAAGATTTCTTAGAAACCATAATAAGAGTGTATACTACATCATCCTCATACTTCTTTTTTTTCTTCTTCTATTTTTCATACATCTCATAGTCCTCAGCAGCCTTATGATATATATTTTTTCCTCTGTTGTATCCACACAAAATCTAGGTTCTTCATCCTTCATATTCATCTTATATTATCTCTACATAGGAACAAAAACATTTGAATATGTCTTTGGATTCTTAGATGCTATAGGTGCTGATTGGGTTTCCTGAACTGTATGAGTTTTTTCATTCACATCTTGTTCCTTTACCTTTTCTCATCTTGGTACCCTTCTTGGATATCTCATCCACTTCAGGATTCTTGAATAAGTCTTCAATATCTACTTTAGACAATTCATCATGTTATCATGACTTTCCATGGAAACTTTCCTTCACCATTCTCAATGTATCTTCACTGAGAAACATTACATTGAATGATCTGGGTATTGAACTACAAGGGATTCTGAACGATTCTGGGCACATGATAATGATCTTTCAAAGGAATATTGGATACATAATGTTTTTCAATTTTATGGTACCATTATTTGATATTTGTGTTTTTCAAAAAGATATAATCCACTAAGTATATACATATCAGGTTTTCTATAAAATCCAAAACATAGATTTCAATTTTCATTAAGGATTCATTGTCTCTTTTTCCCAGAATGAGAATTTATTAAACCAATAAATTAAAAATTATAAAATTACTAGAGATATGGTTGATCATTTGATTTTTCAATTTTTTAAGTCTGAGGCACTCTATTTATTTTTCTTTAACACAAACTATTTCTTGATGAAATATTTTAATGGTGCCGATAATTGATTCCCCTTCATAAGGCATTCCAATGATTCAAACTACCTTGCTGATATAATGAGATAAGTTTGTTCATAACTTTTTAATGAGAATTTTTCTCTACCACCTTCATTAAAATAATTACTCATTCATAGAAATCAACATTAAACACCAGATAAACTTGATCATATTCTTTCATTTTGGCTACAGACAAACATTCACATCCATTAAACTTGATATTACAATAAATAAGAAAAATAATCATTGAAAAGAACTTCAGATAAACTATATTTTCTTTTTAGATATTCCATTTAAAAATTTCTTTATATGATGAAATTTAATTCTACGGGGATTCTTCCAAAGACATTCTCAGTTGGGAAAATCAGAAATACGGAATTACACTTAAGTAGAGTAGATGATCTTCGACATGATAGATCTTGAAAACTGATGTGGGACACCCATTAGAGGGGGCATTATATGGTCATTAAGGTGAAGGTTCATATTCCATTATTGATCAAATGGTTGAAGAAAGCTTGATATTATCTGATAATGGAGATAAAAGCCGAATAAGGGCTTTGGTAGCTTCCAATGTTTTGGGGTTTTTCTAAAATAATTATGATTTAATAAAAGTCCTCAAAAACATTTTCTTAAAAAAAAACGAAAATACCAACATGAAAAATATTATTACTATAATATATGTAATTAAACATATCATCTATATTGCTAGGAATATTATATGTAATGAGGAATATTCTTCATTAAGAACATTACAATAAAGAAAATTTCATTAAGGATGTGAAATTTTTGAAATCCAAACATTTTAAATTACAAAAAAATTATTCTGAATAATTTAATGCATGGAAAAATAAAAAGTATAATAAAATTTGACTATGAAAAATTTTAGCTACTGGGAAAATGTACTCCCCCATTGAAATGCAGTTGCTTTATGTAAGGAGATAGGTTTAAAAAACATTTAAAATGGAAGATTACCTTATACTGATAATTCATAATTATTGATTAGTATATTCAAATCTATCAGAGGGTAAATATTTTTGTAAAAATATCAGTAAGTTTATCAAGCGTTCTGATAAGTTGGAGAATGATATATCCTTTTTCTGTGTGATAACTAATAATGTGATGTATAGTATCTATGTATTTGTCATGGATGTGATGTTCATGGTTTTTACATTGGGAAATGACACTAGTATTGTAACAAAATATTTTTGTTTTGGTAAAACTGATGTCATAGTCTGCAAGTGTGTGTTGCATACCCAATACGTGAGCACAACAACTACCAGATGTTACATATTCAGCATTGGTGGTGGAAAAAGCAATTGAGTGTTGATTTTTTCATTACCATGAAACTAAGGAATCTTCTCAGAAATGGCATGTTCCGAATGTAATTTTCCTTTCTAGTTTATATCCACCAAAATTAGCATATGAAAATTGTTTTAAAAATTCATTTCTAGAAGTATAAAGGAGTACTAAATCCATGGTTCCTATGAAATAGAGAAAAATTACCTTCACTTATTTTAAATGAGAATCCATATGAATATATTGAAATCGTTCACATAAAAATACTGATAATATTATGTCCGGACCAGTAATTGTCAAGTATAATAAACATCATATAATACCTCTAAACAATGACTGATATACTGGATTCATAGCTTCATCATGAAGAACAGAATTTGAGGTCACCGATTAGAGTACTAATGCTTCTAGTGTTTTCATACACATATTTTTAAGAATATATTTAATATATTTTTGTTGAGATATATATATTCATTGTGTTTTTTTTAAAAATTGAAAACCCCTGGGAAAATGATAACTCACCAATCGTACTCATTTAAAACTCAGATTTCATTAGATTCGCAATTGAATCATTGAATTATTGATGTTGTTGAGCCCTTTGGAACATTTCTGAATTCTTTCCTATAATTATTGTTTTAATAATCACAAATCGTTATTACTTAATCCGGTTGGATTTCTCACAAACCTAATCTTAATATAATCTATTATCATGTTTTTATCTATGTGTTTATTGATTTAAAAGTATTTTGGAAGTCTTCTGGATCAAAAAGACATCGGAATCACCGATCCAAGATCAAACAGACATCGGAAGCACCGATCCAATATCAACAGACATCGGAAGCACCGATCCAATATGAACAGACATCGGAAGCACCGATCCTATATCAACAGACATCGGAAGCACCGATCCAAGATCAAACAGACATCAGAAACACCGATCCAAGATCAAACAAGCATCGGAAGCACCGATGAAAATGACTCACTGATGTAAATGACTCACCGATGCAAATGACTCACTGATGCAAATGACTCACCGATGCAAATGATTCAATGATGCAAATGACTCCCAGATGCAAATGACTCCCTGATGAAAATGACTCACCGATGCAAATGACTCACTGATTCAAATGACACACTGATGAAAATGAGTCACCGATCAGATGACAGACCGATGCTGATCAAACTGACTCACCGATCAGATGACAGACCGATGCTGATCAAACTGACTCACCGATCAGATGACAGACCGATGCTGATCAAACTGACTCACCAATCAGATGACAGACCGATGCTGATCAAACTGACTCACCGATCAGATGACAGACCGATGCTGATCAGTGTGATTCACCGATGCTGATCTATCTGAGTCACCGATCATCACTCACTAATGTTGATGACCTACCGATCACTTGAACAGTCTTAAACAACTGAAACCGTACCTCGTACCTGCGGAAAGGAAACCTTTTCTGTCCTCCGGAGCACATGGCATAAATACAAGAAGAAAGAATACAGGATAGAAGAGATACACAAGCAGGAAGAATTGTGTGCATACAGAAAAGGAGAAAGCAGAATCACATACACAATCAAGCCTACTCAAGAAGAGTTCTGTGCATAAAAAAGAACATTGAAGAGCTTCATCGACTACATCTCACTGCTTATGAACCTGAAGCATACGACACTCAGCTTCTCAAACAAAATCGAGAAGAGGACTCAGAATTACTTCTGAATCAATTCAAAAAGAGTCTACTGCTACACTGAAATCACCAGAGCCATTTCTAAACTCTACATCTCTGCTATGTGATTCATTTATTCTACATATTGAGCAGTGTGTGTTATCTGCTGTGTTACACACACATACTGTCTCCTGAACCTTAACTGTAGGATTTTTAAATCCTCATTCACTATCTTATCATTCATTCATTTTCCCACTGTGGATAGTGGTAGAGGTCGTGTGTGACCTGAACAACTGGTTGCTGTTGTTTTGTTTCCCACGAATAAATATGGTATAGGTCTTGTGACCTGGAATGTATGTTCACTATTGTTAACCCCGAACCAGGGTGTGGATCATTTTTATATAAACTTTTGAGAGGACTAAGTCTCGACTTGAGACTAAACCTCTTGGTTAATTCTCTGTGTTTGTAGCTACATACTATATCCATACTATATATATTTATTTCATATTCTGCTGTTATTACTTTGAAATATAATTTATTTCCAAAGCTACTTTTATGGTTAAACTCGCATGTTTTTATATTTATTGTAAACCACTAAGTTAGTTTCAAAAGTTAAATTAATCATAAGATTATGTTAACTGAGACCTAATCAATCTGTGAGAAACTAATTGAACCTTTATAATCTATATAAATTCACTTCAGTTTAATCTGTTTCTGAAATAGGGGGATTTTAATAAACATTGTCTTTAACAGAAAATTTTAATTGGAACCCAATTCACCCCCCTATTGAGTATCCACTCCGACCAACATTTGGTATCAGAGGTTGGAAAATATTTTCTAAAGTACTCTGTTTTTCAACTGTGATTTTAGTTGTATTTTAAAGTTCTTAAAATTTCTGTTATTTCTAAATTTTTATCTCTTTAAAAATTCTTTTTGTGATAACATGGATAATAGACATGAGGGTGTTGCTACTAACTGGCCACCTTTCTTTAATGGAAACAACTATGCTCAGTGGAAGATAAAAATGAAAATTCATTTAGAAAGCATGAATTTTGATATTTGGACTGCTATTGAATCTGAATATAAAATTCCTACTACTGTTAGATCTACTTGGGATGAAGCCAATAAGACTGCTTACAATAATAATTGTAAAGCTATGAATGATGTGTACTGTGCTCTAGGAGATGAGGAATTTAATAGAATTTTTTCATGTAAAACTGCATATGAAATTTGGGATACCTTAGCTGTTTCTCATGAAGGAACAAATAATATTAAGGAGATGATATTGAATACCTATACTATTAAGTATGATAAATTTATGATTAAGCCTGATGAACCCATTTATGATATGTATCTCAGGTTCAATGAAATTGTCAACACAATGACTTCTCTGGGAAAGGATGTTCCAGCAAAGGAACAAATCATGAGAATTTTGAGATGTCTACCTGAAAGATGTAGAGGAACCTCTGTCTCCATTAGAGAATCATGTGACATTGGAGAACTGCCAGTCAAGGAACTAATTGGCAAGTTGATGATGTATGAAGAAGAACTCAAGGTAAACAAAGAAGAAGATGATGAACCAAAAAGGAAGTCTATTGCCTTCAAAACTACAACCACAAATAATAAGGATAAGGAAAAGACTAAAGCTATCAATGAAAGCTCAAGATGTGAAGATAGTGATAATGATTCTGACAGTGATGCTGAGATGGCTCACATTGCTAGAATATTTATGAAATTCTATAGGAAGAAGAAGTTTTTCAGAAATTCAAACTACAAAGGCAAGTATGATAACAAAGGACACTGGAAAAAGGATTGGAAGAAGTCTGATAAATCAGATGAAGTTGTCTGTTATGAATACAAAAGAAAAGGACACATAAAAGCAGACTGTCCAAAGCTGAAATAAAGAAAGAAGTATGAATACACGGATAACAAGTACAAGAAGGCCATGAAGTCTACTTGGAGTGATTCAGAAGAAAGCACAAGTGAATCTGAATCTTCAGAATCTGAAAGGAATCGAGCAAACATGTGTTTCATGACAAACACTTCTGAGGTAACATCAGAAACTCGTGCTTCAAATTCATATTATTCCGGAGATGATTCTGAATGTGATAACATGTCTAAATATGAACTGTTTGAATATTGTGATATGCTTGAAGAAACCTGTAATGAGCTTAATGATAAATATAAAGGTTTAATGAAACAGTATGCTTTATGTGTTAATCATAAATCTGATCTTGATATAGAAGTAGAAAAGAATGCTCAGTTTCTTAAAGAGAATACTGAACTAAAATTGTCTAATGATCAACTCAAAAAGGACATAGAGAAGTTCACAAATGGAAATAATACTCTAACACAAATGCTAGGAAAGCAAGTTGCACCTAGATATACTATTGGTATAGGATACCAACCTAGACAAATAAAAGTTGCCAAAACTAGATTCATTCCTCAATTTGGACAGAAGATAGTTAATTCATGAACTTCATATACCTCAACCATTTGTATTCATATTTATGGATATAATAAGGTTTATCTTTCAAAGAACGTTAATTCTATGAATTATATGAGACCCATTAGACAAATATGGGTACCTAAAGTATTATTGGCTAACCTGTCTAGACCCAAGAAAATCTGGGTACCAAAATCATTTCATATTTAAATCTGTTTTGTAGGAGATCTCCTTGAAGTGCTGTCACAAGAAGATATGGTACTTATATAGTGTATTTTCAAGACATATGTCAGGAGACTTTTCATGTTTCAAGAGCATAGTAAAAGATGATGGAGGTTTTGTCACCTTTGGTGATAATTCTAAAGGAAAAATCATCAGCTTAGGCCAGATTGGTAACACTGACTCAATATTAATTTCTAAAGTTTTATTTGTTGATGGCCTTAAATACAATTTATTAAGCATTTCTCATTTGTGTGATGATGGTTTTTATGTGAGATTTAAAAATGATTCTTGCAATGTTTTTAACTCTAAAAATGTTTTAGTATTTTCTTCTTTAAGAAATGAAAATATCTATGCTGTTGATTTAGATTCTTTAGCTAAGCATAATATTCTTTGTTTAAATACTTTTCATAAAGAGTCTTGGCTTTGGCACAGAAGATTAGGACACTGCAATGTGCACTCACTTAGAAAACATTCTAGGAAGAACTTAGTTAGAGACTTACCCAAACATGAATTTTCAGCAGACAAAGTTTGTAATCCCTGTCAAAAAGGAAAGCAACATAAAGTTTCTTTTAAATCAAAGAAAGTAATGTCAACTTCTCAACCTCTCGAGTTGGTTCACATGGATTTATTTGGACCTTCTAGAGTTTCTAGTTTAAATGGGAAGCACTATGACTATGTTCTTGTAGATGACTTTTCTAGATATACTTGGGTATACATTCTAGCTCAAAAAAGTGAATCTTGTTCTTACTTTTTTAAATACTCCAAGTCTGTAGAAAATCTTAGCAGACTCAAGATTAAGACCCTAAGAAGTGATCATGGTCGTGAGTTTGAAAATCATGAGTTTGATTATTACTGCTCGCATAATGGCTATAGTCAAAATTTCTCTGCGCCTAGGACACCCCAAAAAAATGGTGTAGTAGAGAGAAGGAATAGAACCCTGCAAGAAATAGCTAGAACCATGCTCAATTAATATGAACTACCTATATATTTTTGGGCTGAAGCTGTAAATAGATCTTGCTATGTCATTAATATATTCTTGATCAGACCAGTTATTAAGAGGACTCCTTATGAGTTGTGGAACCATAGGAAACCTAAGGTTAACTACTTCAAAGTTTTTGGCTGCAAAGTCTTCATTCACAATACTAAATACAATCTTGACAAATTTTCATCCAAGAGTGATGAAGTAATTTTCCTAGGTTACTCTATCTCTAGTAAAGCCTATAGAGTATTCAATAAAAGAACCAAATGTGTGGAAGAATCTGTTCACATCAAATTTGATGAAACTGATCCACATGAACCTAAAATCTCTCTTGATGATGATCTCTCTGGTTTGAAGCTCAATGATAAAGACAATGGACCTATAGTTAAAACATCCAGTTCTGAAAATTTTCCAGAACCTGCTTCTGTTGAACCTCAACCTACAGATGAACCTGAAATCTCTAGCCCTATCTTTTCATGACCATCTAGGACTCTAAAGGACCATCCTTTAGATGTTGTTGTAGGAAATCTAGATAGAGGAACACATACTAGAGCTTATCTAAGAAATCAGGTTGAACATCAAGCTTTTCTTTCACAGTTAGAACCTAAAAATATCAATGATGCTATCAATGATTAATTTTGGGTAATGGCTATGCAAGAAGAATTAAATCAATTTGAAAGAAACAATGTCTGGAAATTAGTAGAAAGATCTAAGGACACATTGACCATAGGCACAAAATTGGTGTTTAGAAACAAAGTTGATGAATCTGGAAACATCATTAGAAATAATGCTAGGCTAGTTGCACAAGGTTATAACCAAGAAGAAGGAATTGAATATGAGGAAACCTTTTCACCTGTTGCTAGATAAGAGGCTATTAGGATTTTACTTTCATATGCATCACATCTGAATTTCAAGCTATATCAAATGGATGTCAACAGTGCTTTTCTAAATGGTGTTATTGTTGAAGATGTTTTTGTAGAACAACCACCTGGTTTTTTAAATCCTCTTTTTCCAAATCATGTTTTTAAACTTTCTAAAGCATTATATGGTTTAAAACAAGCTCCAAGAGCTTGGTATGAAAGTCTTTCAAACTTTCTTATCTGAAAAGGATTTACAAAAGGAGTAGTTGATCCCACTCTTTTTATAAAAAGAATTTCAAAAGATGTATTAATATTACAAATCTATGTTGATGATATTATTTTTGGATCTTCTAAAAATTCCTTATGTTCTGATTTTTCAAAGGTTATGCAAAATGAATTTGAAATGAGCTTAATGGGAGAACTTAAGTATTTTCATGGATTTCAAATCTTTCAAACTAAAGATGGCATTATTTTAAATCAAAGTAAATATATAAAGGATCTTTTAAATCTTTTTTCATTGGATAGTATTAAGGAAAGTGATACACCTATGAGTACTACCTGTAAATTGGATGTTGATGAAACTGGGAAACCAGTTGATCAAACCAATTACAGAGGTATGATTGGAATCTTGCTTTATCTTACTGCTAGTCGACCAGATATTATGTTTAGTGTATGTATGTGTGCTAGATTTCAAGCTAATCCTAAATAATCACACTTACTGGATGTTAAAAGGATTTTTAAATATCTTAAGTATACTATAAATCTAGGTTTGTTTTATCCAAAAGAACAATCATTTAATCTGACTAGCTATTCAGATGCTGACTTTGCTGGATGTAAGTAAGATAGGAAGAGCACATCAGGAACATGTCATTTGCTTGGAAAATCCCTAGTATCATGGTGTAGTAAGAAACATAACTCAGTTGCATTGTCTACCGCCAAGACTGAATATATAGCTGCTGGTAGTTGCTGTGCACAAATTTTGTGGATGAAACACACTTTATTGGATTATGGATTTGATTTTAAACATGTTTCAATTATCTGTGACAACAGTAGTGCAATAAATATATCTAAGAAACATGTGTATTACTCTAGAACTAAGCACATTTATATGAGACATCACTTTCTAAGAGATCATTATCAGAAAGGTGATATTTCTCTAGAGTTTGTTAGTTATGAAAATCAATTAGCTGATATCTTCACAAAGCCTTTATGCTCTAAAAGAATGAAATTTATTAAACAAGAGTTGTGTATGACCGATCTATGAAACTGATCTGTGAAACTGATATGTGAAACTGATCTGTGAAACCGATCTGTGAAACGGATCTGTGAATCTGATCTGTGAAACCGATCTGTGAAACTGATCTGTGAAACCGATCTGTGAAACCGATCTGTGAAACCGATCTGTGAAACTGATCAGTGCAACCGATCTATCATACCGATATATTTTCTATTTTTTTATTAATTAGTAAATTTCTCTTATATTTTTTATGGAAACCCTAAATGATAAAATAAATGATATGCGGCTATTTATCTTCCCTAAACCTTTGACCTTTCATTTCCCGTCGAACCTCTCAACCTCTCTTCCCTTCTACTTCGAACCTTCAAACTCCTGCCTTCCCAAAATCTTCGAATGGCTAAGCAATAGAGACCGAGCAAAGGACCAGATAGCCATGTACCCTCAATGCGTGCTCGAGACGAGTCCAGTAGTGGCTGTCAACGATCAGTAAATCCGAACTTGGAAACATGGATTGTTGCTTTAGAACGAGAAGTCAGCTCTGCGTGGCTTTTGTCAAGTAAGTCACTGTTGCTGCAAGTTCTTGAATCGCAAGGATGGATAGACTGGTTTTCTGACAACTCCCGAATAGACTACCCAAAGCTAGTACATGAGTTCTACATGAATCTGAAAATCTCTCTCGATGGTGTAGAGGCTGCCAGGATGTCATCTATGGTAAAAGGATAGAAAATAACATTTTCATCTACGCAGTGGGATGAGTTCTTGAATGTACCTCATGAAGGTCGGTATGAAGATTATGCTGGGAATATTCCTCCAACATCTGACTACTTCTCTTATGAATTAGATTTAGATCTTCTGACTGGAAATAGAGAGTCACTGAGAATCACGGCTTCAGAATTAGATGGTGAATGCAGACTTCTTTTCAAGATTATTCAACACCAACTTTTCCCCAGGAAAGGAGATTTTGCTGCTGTTAAGTTTCAAGATGTTTTTATATTGATTCTGCTGAAAACCATGAAAAGATAAATTTATGTAGATATGTGATGGTCCACATAGCTGGTATGATGAAACCGTCCAAGAAAGCCACTGCCTTGTTTTATTCAAAGATGATTTCTACCATGCTCAAGAATCTGGAATGTGTTGGTGAAGATGATGAAGTTGCTGAAACAGATCTCACCTTCTGTCTCAACAAAGAGATCTGCAAGAGGATGAAAATCAATTGGAATCCATGGAAGAAGTGATGGGTTACAGATGAAGATTAATTGTATGATGCCTACAATCACATAGATCATGGAAAGAGGCTAAAGGATTTGAGATACCATGGCTTGAAACCAGAAGAGGAACTAGTTTATTCTGATGACGATGAGAAAGAAGAAGAAAAGGATGAGGTCACCAAAGCCCAAGGGCAAGAAGAAGCTAAGACTTTGGAAGGAAGTATGTCATATCCTGATGATAGGAGTGATCCTAACACTGCTAGTCCTAAGAAACGAATAGAATTTGGACCTGCTAGTCCACCCTTAGTCTTACCAGAATCAGAACCTATTCTTTGTGATGAAGAAGATTCAGATGCTGTAGAATATCACAGTGAAGCCTCTGAGAAGAGTGATAATGAGCAAGGTGATGATGATGATAATGATGATAATCATGTTGGTGATGGTGATGATACTGATGATGTTGAAGCTGCTGTTGATGGTGATAACAGACTAGTGGATGGTCTTGCTGTAGATCAACTAGAACCACCTCAGTCAGTACAAGAAATACATATCAATGGCAAGGTTGATTCACCAAAAATCAGTGGAACAACAAGCTATGAAAAACCAAAATACACCTTGTGTGCTGCTGTTTGGGATGAATACCCTGGTTATGCTGTGTTGGGCTTAGAATATTCTGACGAAGAAGAAGAAATTCCAGAATCTTCTGTAGCTGTGAAGAGGAGCCTCCCAAGAGAAGCAAGGTCTATGCCTGCTGTAGATCCTACATATGATAATTTACCTAGTTCTGGAATATCTCAAGCTGATCATGATAGATTTAAGATTGAATTGCTAACCGCTGTGAAAGATACAGTCAGAAAAGAAATTTCCAATGCCCTTACTCACATATCTCTGCATGTTTCTGAAAATTCCTTGCAAGCTTTTTCAACAACAGTCTCAGATATTCTCAAGCCAGAACTGACCAATACTGGTGAATTTATTGGTAGGCACATAGCCTCTTTAAATCAGACTTTGAAGGATCTCCATCTTGGCTTAGTTTCTCTATCAAATGAGTTCAGGTCAACCATCTCTGGTATGATGGAAGTTTTGAGAAATATTATTGAACATCTCAACATTTCTGACCTGAGGAAGTTGAAAGCTGAGATAACTCACATAATTGGCCAAGCCAGTACAGCCAAAGTAACCAAGATCACTACCCGTGAGCTAGAATCTCTAAGAGAAGTTGTGCATGATGAGTTAGCTGCTGTTATACAAATTCTTGATTTAGAATATTTGAGGAAGATGAAAGAGGTCTGTGATAACAGTCATAAGATGGCCTTGGTATATTCAGCAGATGCTAAAAAGGATCTACAAGAGATCAAAGAAAAAGTTGATAATTACTTTTCGAAGATTTATACAAAGCATGAGATGGCAGCAAACTTCAAGGTGTTGGCAGAGAATCTGAAATTCCCTCCAGTCACTCAGGCCTTCAAAACTCAAGTTCGCCAGTTGCAAGAGTTTACCCCCACCTTAGCACAGTTCATGGAGAATAAGGATGACTTTGAGAAACCTATGCGGTATGGTGTAGAAGCCATTCAAGACTTCATTCATCTTTTGAAGCCGTATTTGAATACACAGGCCACTGCAATAGTACTTCCTACTTCTGAACCTCTCAGTGCATCTGATGTAGCTCCAAATCAGTTATCTGTTGCTCAAGCTCTATCTCAGTTAAGACTAGTCCCTCAGCAAGCTTCTCAACCAGCTCCTGTTTCGCACCAACAACTCTATGTGGCTCCTACTCCTACTCATGCCAGAGTGCTCCTACCACCACTTCATATTCGCCAAGTGCAGCCTACCTCCAAGCCTTCAATCTTACCCACTATTTATCCCAAAGACAAAGTCAAAGCCCTTTTGTATCCCCAGAAATAGCTGTGTATTGTTTTTGATAGGGTGAACTATGTGTTGGTTGTATTTTTCTGTACTTTATAAAAATTATTTTCTCTCTATCTCTCTCTATTCTCTTTTTTTTACTCTCTTAACTGTATGGTTTCCCTCCTTTTTGATTATCACAAAGGGGGAGAAGAATATATCTATATAATGGGAGAAGAATATATCTATATAAGGGTAGAAGAATATATCTATATAAGGGGAGAAGAATATATCTATATAAGGGGAGAAGAATATATCTATATAAAGGGAGAAGAATATATCTATATATGGGGGAGAAAGGTGTATACATCTAAGGGAGAGATCAACATCTAAGGGGGAAATTAATATTCTTGAGGGAGACTTAATTTATAGAGATTTATATCTAATTATGTTTTTATTGCTATTTATTTTCTATGATTTGTGATTATCAAAAAGGGGGAGATTGTTGAGCCCTTTTGAAGATTTCTGAATTCTTTCCTATAATTATTGTTTTAATAATCACAAATCGTTATTAATTAATCCGGTTGGATTTCTCACAAATTTAATCTTAATCTAATCTGTTATCATGTTTTTATCTATGTGTTTATTGATTTACACGTATTTTGGAAGTCTTCTGGATCAAACAGACATCGGAAGCACCGATCCAAGATCAAACAGACATCGGAAGCACCGATCCAATATCAACAGACATCAGAAGCACCAATCCAATATCAACAGAAATCGGAAGCACCGATCCTATATCAACAGACATCGGAAGCACTGATGCAAATGAATCACTGATGCAAATGACTCACCGATGCAAATGACTCACTAATGCAAATGACTCACCGATGCAAATGACTCACTGATGAAAATGACTCACCAATGCAAATGACTCACTAATGAAAATGACTCACCGATGCAAATGACTCACTGATTCAAATGACTCACTGATGAAAATGAGTCACCGATCAGATGACAGACCGATACTGATCAAACAGACTCACCGATCAGATGACACACCGATGCTGATCAAACTGACTCACCGATCAGATGACAGACCGATGCTGATCAAACTGACTCACCGATCAGATGACAGACCGATGCTGATCAAACTGACTCACCGATCAGATGACAGACCGATGCTGATCAGTCTGATTCACCGATGCTGATCAATCTGAGTCACCGATCATCACTCACTAATGCTGATGACCTACCGATCACTTGAACAGTCTTAAACAACTGAAATTGTACCTCGTACCTGCAGAAAGGAAACCTTTTCTGTCCTGCGGAGCACATGACATAAATACAAGAAGAAAGAAGAGAGGATAGAAGAGATACACAAGCAGGAAGAATTGTGTGCATACAGAAAAAGAGAAAGCAGAATCACATACACAATCAAACCTACTCAAGAAGAGTTCTGTGCATACAAAAGAACATTGAAGAGCTTCATTGACTACATCTCACTGCTTATGAACCTGAAGCATACGACACTCTGCTTCACAAAAAAAATCGAGAAGAGGACTCAAAATTACTTCTGAATCATTTCAAAAAGAGTCTAGTGCTACACTGAAATCACCAGAGCCATTTCTAAACTCTACATCTCTGCTCTGTGATTCATTTATTCTACATATTGAGCAGTGTGTGTTATCTGCTGTGTTAAACACACATACTGTCTCCTGAACCTTAACTGGAGGATTTGTAAATCCTCATTCACTATCTTTTCATTCATTCATTTTCCCATTGTGGATAGTGGTAGAGGTCGTGTGTGACCTGAACAGCTGGTTGCTGTTGTTTTGTTTCCCACGAATAACTATGGTAGAGGTCTTGTGACCTCGACAGTGTGTTCACTGTTGTTGACCCTGATCCATGGTGTGGATCATTTTTATATAAACTTTTGAGAGGAATAAGTCTCGACTTGAGAATGAACCTCTTGGTTAATTCTCTGTGTTTTTAGCTACATACTACATCCATACTATACATATTTATTTCATATTCCACTGCTATTACTTTGAAATATAATTTATTTCTAGAGCTACTTTGATGGTTAAACTCGCAAGTGTTTATATTTATTGTAAACCACTAAGTTAGTTTCAAAAGTTAAATTAATCATATGATTAAGTTAACTAAGACCTAATCAATCTGTGAGAAACTAATTTAACCTTTATAATCTATATAAATTCACTACAGTTTAATCTGTTTCTGAAATAGGTGGATTTTAATAAACATTGTTTTTAACAGAAAATTTTAATTGGAACTCAATTCACCCCCCTCTTGAGTATCCACTCCGACCAACAGATGTGTTGAACCAAATATATATTCATCAATATAATTTTGAAAAAACAATATGATTTTCTTATATTTACTTATAAAATTAGTTGGACCAGTTTTTCCATTAACAAAATTGTTTTGTATCAAAAATCATGTCATTCTATCATGATAGGATCTATGAGCTTCTTTAACTCCATAAAAAACATTGAAATGTTTAAAATCATGTTCAAGATGTTTTGTTTCTTCAAAACCAAGATATTTTTCAACAAAAACAACCTCTTGAACAAATCCGTTAAGGAAAGTACATCATACATCCTTTTGAAAAAGATTAAAATTAATGAATTCTACAACGTCATGTAAAATTTGAATAGATTAAAGTATATATACTGAATCATAGGTCTCTTCATATTCTATTCCTTTTTTTGATTATATCCTTTAGAAACTAATCTATCATTCTTTCTTACTATGATTCCATTTTCATTACATTTATTTCTAAAGACCCAATATAATCGATTTAAAAAAATTTCCTCAGTTATTTCTTCTAATGTTAAGAATTTATTCCTTTTGAATTCATTTATCTCATATTTTATGTATTTAATCTAGTCAATGTCAACTAATGAATCATCAATAATTTTTTTTAAAAAAATTGTGATTGGAATGCAAGAAGGTATACTTCATTAATTAATGATATTATTGACTTCAAAGGTTGATTTACATCATCCATGATATTATAACTAGGATGATTCTTGTGAAACAACATATTTGGGTTTTCTAAAACATGTTCATAACCATCTGGATGGAAATTTTATGGATAAATTGTTTCAAAAATATTATCTTGAAAATTTTCCTTATCAAAAGGATCTTCTATCAAGTGTTTATAATATTTTAAAAAAAACATCTAATGTTGGGAGTTTGGGTTTTAAAAAAACAAATGGATCATTTTTATCATATATAACATGTATAGTATCATCAATAGTACAAGTAATTTTTTATTATTAAGAGTGAATAATTTCAAACCATATATATCGAAGTAGGAAAGAATAGGTTTTCTACCATTCCATAATTCTTAATGTGTTTTTAGGGAAAAGTTAATATCAATACTTGATTTATAACATAACAAAAAGTGATTATTTCTTAGCCACAAAATTGAATAGTTATATAATATTCACTCAATTTGGTTCTAGTATCTATTGAAAAAATTATTTCTTCTTTCAACAACACATTCTGTTTGTGAGTTATTGGAGATGAGAAGTTCTATGTAATGACTTTTCTATTTTAGACTGTATCAAATTATAAATTTTGAAATTCTCCTCCATTATCACTTTGAAATGTTTTCAATGGTATATATTTCTCATTTTTAACTTCGAATATATTAATTTTGGAATAGGGAAACTCTTCATACTTCATTGATAGAAAATAAACCATTTTTTATCTAGTTTAATCATCTACTAAGACAAATAAAAAATATTTTGATCCAAAACATCTATATTTCATGTGACCAAAAAGATCCATATGAACTAACTGTAATGCACCAAGAGATGAGGTACAACATATTGATTTAAAATTTTATTTATGTTTCTTTCCATATTGACATGGCTCTCATAGTTTTGAAAAATAAAATCTGTGCTCCGGTAGATACATAATGAATGATTTCATTGTGAGTTTCAATATGTTCCTAAGGTTACAATGTCCTAAACATCAATTCCATAACCATTATAAATCTTCTATTTATCTATGTAAAGGAAGATCTTCGTTTTGTGGTCTTCTAGGTTTTGTGTGTAAACATTCTCTTTCCAATGACCCAAATGAATAATCTCTTCCATTGAATAGTGTTCTAAGAACATATAATTTCTTAAATTCACTAGGTAACCATCATCAAATAATTGAATTATAAAAATGTGTTTTTGATTAATACCGTTTAAAATAAAACATTTTAAATCAATTTTTTTCCATGAAGAATAATGTTACTTATACCAACAATTTCTCTATATGTATTATCTCTGAAAGTTACTTTTCCTCCATTCGTCTCGATTATAATTTAAAATATGTTTTTGTTACACATTACATGATGTGAAAATCCACTATCCATGTACCATGAATTGTTTTTGGTACATTATTTGTTTTTCTAATAATAATATACTCATTTCACAAGAATTAAAAAAAATTAGATCCAGAATTTTTAGAAAGTATGATTTTGGGAATCCTAATTTTCTTAGAAAAATAAGATTCATGAAAACCTAAGGATTTTTATTTATTTAAAGAACAATTTCCTATTAAATGTACACCACACTAAAATTTAGTACATAAATGAGCACTTTGTGGAATAAAAAATTAAATAAAAAATTGTTTTTGAATAGGTATAACCAAAAACAGAACGATTCATTAAAGGATGAATTTTGGGAATACATCTTGTGAAAAATTTCCATAGTATTTTTAATGTGTTATAGTCATTTCATTGAAGAAAATATTTCTGAATTTATTCTAATATCCATGTTTTCATCCCCAATAATATTTGTTTTAGAACAAGAGTTATCATCGAAAATATTTTTCATAGAATTTACTTTTTCATGATCCATAGAGAGTTTATCCTTCTTAGAAAAAACATCATAATAGTGTTTTGAAATACATATAAAATAAATAAAAAAATTATCAAGATCTTGAGAAATATCTTACACTTCTTTAGTTAAAACATGTATTCTAGAATTTTTGTTATCAAAATTTTTTGTGAGTTTAGAACTTTCATTATCATGATGTTTATCAAACCATGACACATCTACATATGAAGTAAAAATATTATATTCTGAGGAGGATGATTATTCATATGAAGATTCATAATATTTATAATTAGTAGAATTTAAATTCAATGATACATTACTAGCATATTCTAAATATTTTTCCTTATAATTTAGACAATGATCTTCAATAGGAATTTTATCTAAAAGAATAAGATTCATTTGATCTGAAGATTCAAATTTTGAATATTCATCTGAAGAGTCACCACCACTTGAACTCCATGTGTAATTTTTCTTCTTGTAATTAATAATATAAGTAATGTAATTATTCATTCTATTTCTTTAATAATTAAATTTCATTTCGTATTTTATTTTAATCACTGAACAATCATGACTTATATGCCCTACTCTTTTTCATTCATAGAAAGCGATTTCCAAGGCTTTCATGAACTTTCTTTATTTCTAATTATATCTAAACTGAAATGTATTCTCCCCCACTATCTAGTCTATACATCGTGAACGATTAGCTAGCTCATTTTTAGAATGATTACATTCTCTAGATTCATATAGAAAAATGAATTTCATATACTTAGATCTTGTAACACTTTCAGGTGTGTCAGTTTTATTATTATTAAAAATCTACATTTCCATTTCAATTATTTGTATTATTCATCTCATCATCTATTTTCATTCATGACTCATGTTGAATAATAGTTCCAAACATCTTATCAAGATTAATCTGATACACCTTCCTATTATCATCAATATCTATTAATTTTGACTCCAACTCATTAGTAATAATCTCTATAATCAAATCCACTAGAGCTTCATCATCTTAACCATTTTCACCCATATTTTTTTTAATGTTTACTATTTTCATAAATCTTTGTTACACCATCAAAATAGGTTCTCCATAGGGAAATAGAAATCCATGATATTTAGCTCTAACCATTTCTCTTCTAGTTTATATAACATTGGATGTAACAAAATGAGTATCCTCTAGTTTCATCCAAATGTAGATAAAAACATCACAAGGAAAAAATTGAAAATATATATTCCTAGAAATAGAACAAAACAATGTACTATGTACCTCATAATTTATTTGATAATTTAAATTTTCATGGTTGGTAAATGTTCTGATTTCCTTGTCTAGAATTTTATAATCTCCAATATGCATGAAAAAATAGTCTACTCAACTATTAATGAGAATGGTTTTTAATCTATCTCCTCAGAACTCATAATCCTTACCATAAAAAATAGGTGGTCTATTAGGATTTATATACTCAATTTAACCAACATTCCTTCATCACATTCATTAAGAAAATATCATTCCCCAAAACATGTTATTAGTAAATTTTTTAATCAAATATAAAAACTTCAAGAAAAAAATTAAGAAAAATAATTTAGAACAATAAAAGAAAACAAAAAAAACATATATGTGAATATTAGTATATCACAGACCTTCTTTGATACCAATGGTAGGATCAAAATAATGATATATTTGCTCAAATACCAAAAGAGTGAATTTTATGATTAAAAACATTTGTTTTTAACCATATAGAAAACTATGTTAAGAATTTAAGTAATATAAATTCAATGTACCTCTTTTAGTTATACTAAACAATCATTCTAGGTTCTAAAAATATTTTTTTGGAAATGAATATTATGGAAATTATACAAAGAAATAATTCTACCTTAATGTTTATATAATTCTACTTATTAGAGTATGGAAAAGTGAAAAATATTATAAGAAAGTTATAATTTCTTTATTTATCAAATGAATTGGAAATAAAATTGAAACAAAACAAGTAACAAGTATGAAATATTTTAACACAAATAGTATGGATTACAATAACATTGGAAAAATGTATCAGGAATTATCCTTTTATGAATTTCTGTCTTACCCGCCCTCAGGTAAGCCGTCGATCGAAATATCAGAATTTGTCTTTCCATCCCCGAAATCCCTCGGTCATTAAGGTAGTAGAAACCTCAATATCTCTTTCCTCAGATTCCCTCAAACAATATGGTAGTCATCTCCTCTATCTTCCTATCACTATAAGACCTTGATTGTACTATAATACAAGCGGAGTCACATGAAGAAAGCTAAACAAGACTTTAAGTACACACAATACTTGAGAGTATCACTCTCATGAAATAAAATATACAACATGTAATATTTATATCTTTTTATTAGTTGTGAGCTCATTAAAATATCTTATTATATAAATTCCCAACTTCTACGGTTATATATAACCTCCAAATGTCACATTCTTCATTGAATATTGGAGGGACATGTAAACGTGTCACTCGAACAATAGATAGTTAGATACAGATTGCACAAAATCATTTAATAACAATACCATGTGTAAGGAAAATGTATTTTATTAACCAAATCTATTTTTAATAGTCTTAAAAAAATATGTCTCTGCTAAAATTATCATTCAAGGTCTCTAAGAAATGGATATTCTGATTATGTTTTACAAGGAATTCATAATCCGAATTAAATAGATTTTAATGTCTGAATTCCAATGAATTAAGAATCTAATATCTATGGAATTTGGTGTGAAAATTATTTAAAAATCAGAATATAAATTCTGAAGAATTTTTTTAATGAATTCTAAAGTATTCGGAGTCTGGATTGTGTAGAATTAGGAGTATGAATTTCAATGTATTTGGATCCTTAATTTCAGATAATTCAGAGTCTGAAATTCCGAACACTCATTATCCATAGAATTTATAGATTCTGAGGTTTAAAATAAGGATCCAAATTTTAGACATACTAATAAAATGGTTTTATTTAGTGAGTTGTTAAAATGAAACAATGAAAACAATTGGGATAAATATTTCTTAGAGAGGTTAATTTTTTATTATGAATAAA
Source organism: Viscum album (assembly GCA_963277665.1). Classification (NCBI taxonomy): domain Eukaryota; kingdom Viridiplantae; phylum Streptophyta; class Magnoliopsida; order Santalales; family Viscaceae; genus Viscum; species Viscum album. The sequence goes on along the minus strand of OY728152.1, from coordinate 360,458,018 downwards.
ATATTAAGGGAAAAGCAATTTACCTTATGATAATGTGTTTGTAACATTAATAACACACAGTAATGGAAAAAGCCATAAGGAAATCATATTTTCTAAATAGTTTCCCCACATACGAACAAGGTAAACACTAAATTAATTTAAAAAATTTATTTATGAATTTTTTTCACGAACTTATTATTTTTCTACAACATATAATCCAATAACAGTCATTTACGACATCATTATATTTAGTGTTATAAAGAAGGTACAACACCATGTACATTAATAATTAATGAATTTTTGAGAATTTTATATATATTGATACTACCTTTGGTTAATCTTATTCAAATATCTTTTCAAACACTCTATTAGAAAAAAAAGCATATTTTTTTGAATTATGATAATGTAATTGTTTCTGTTTTATACATTTTCTAGATTCCATGCATGTGAAAAAAAATGTATGAGGTAGTTTAATTATTTCTTCACAAAATGAACCCATATAAATTAATGATATACATTTTTCAAGGTTATATATGATTGGCAAAAAAATATTGGAGGATTTAGTTCATGTGTATGGTTATTGACATAATTCTAAAATTCTAACCACTTAAACAATTTCCATGTGTGAGAGATATATGTTTCATAACATCATTAATGATGCAAAGGTTCAATAGGGGTACTCATAAAATATCACTAATATCATGTTAATGACTAGTTTAAGGTTAAACGTCCAAAAATTAAATAAAGATCTCATTTTGATGCATGATCTAAGGCAAGTAGATTTAAGTTGAAAATTACCTAATAATTCACTTCATTTATTAACCAATATATGTTTCTTATTCAATTCAATATATAATAAATTAATAGGGAAGTTTAAATTACAAATTATTGAAACATAAATTGTATTTTTATAAATCAGTGATTTTATTCCCCCTATCATTCATATATATGATGGTTTACATGTTGGTTCTCAAGGTTAGATAGATTCTTCATTGTGCTCCAAAAAATATAGATATATGAACCCAATTGAATGGAACATTGTGATTTTGAAATGACACTTTTAAAAAATAAATGTCATCCGAAAGGATTTATTAAAGTAAGTCATATTATTGAGATATCCATTGGACACTATATAACGAAACAATCCTACATGGATAGCATTGGTCTACCAAAATCTCATCGCATTGAGAATCATGTGAGAAATGGAATTTTTTTAATAGCTTATGTCATAATTATTATTATAATGTAGTAGACGGTCCCCTTTATGTTTTTCATAACAACATATAGGATTCATGATATGTTGAATCCCACAATTTAATCACTTTTCATTTAAAAAGATCATGCAATGAATGTTGGGTATCAAGTACTCATTATAAACAGATTATAGTATTGTTCTATGACCATATTTTTTAGGATCTATATAATAGAACGAATTAAATTTTATAAATACCTCGATGTATAGCCAGTTGACCATTTATTCTTGTATTATTCGATAATGGTTATGTATTTATTGGTGATAATTTCTATTTAATGGAATATATTGAATTAATTAGTGTGTAAAATAATGGTGTTTCACTTGTGGATGTAGTTATAAGTATATATGGTAGCATGGAATTAAATCCAATATATGTGAATATGTCGTATTTTTTTCTAATCATGCATGCACAGTCACTGCATTAAATTAAATTCAATGTGATGATATTTTAGTGAATGTGGGTAGAAACATTAGTTCTACTAAAATTGATGATTTATAAATCATGGAATATTATATCAATAAGGATGGGTACATAGAAGAACTAATTATAATTGCATCACATATAATAACTATATTTTATTTTTTAAATCCCAATAAATAGTAAGTGTTCAATTGGTCTATTAACATCTAAAACCACTGAAGGATCTTATATAAATTAATCTATGAAAATATCTTTTATTTAAAAGTATTATTCATTTTGTGTCAGTCGAATTCATATGGGTCCTTATATATCAAAAAAAACAAAATGATGGGATTTTGATCCTCAATAAAGTGTTCAAATACATTTTAATACTAATTGAAAAAAGGGTGTTCAATATGCATGTTATATATATATTTTTTAATATTTTATTGGATTAACTCGTATTATTAGGTATTCAATAATGAAATTACAAAAAATTAAATAATTTTTCATTCATTTTGGTCAAAATGTTTTCCTTACATTGTGATGCTCTTAGTCTTGTTAAACAATAGGTTTATCAACTTTTTGATTATCCCAAATGGTTAGGAATAATAAGATTACGAATATGTGGATGGACTAAATCACGATGATCCTAAGGTTTCCCAATACGATAATTCTTCTTCTATAGAGTATCAACATGTTTCTTTACATAAAAATCATACCAATCATGTGTAATGACATACAAATGATGTTGAAGCTAGTGAAATATTAAATGATTGAAATATTATGACCCTTAAAATAGAATCATCATATAAAAATGGTTTTAACTAAAGAAATATTATTTTTTGAAGTCTAGAATTCAAATTTGAGGATATATATAATGAACGTGACCAGATTACTATGAATAAAACACCAATTTTCATTAGCTACATTGGGATCAAACAACAAATTAAAATGCTTGAATATGTATATGTAAAGAAATATTTTTTATTAACCTAGTACAATAATTAATGATGACATTAGAGAATTTTGATTATGTAATTTTGTTATTTTACTAATTGTTTAATAATGAAATGTTGACTTTATATTCATTAATAACTTTTAGATGGAATTTTTCAAGATGAAATATGAATGAGATTTTATTTAATGCGTAAGGGAATGGAACCTAGGGGATTTTAGATAATTCTTAATAAGTATCATCTCATGGATTTTAAATGGATTTTAAATCATCATCAACAACAATTGTTTCCACACATGGTAAAACATGAATCATGGACATAATTAATTAGTATTGTTGAGTAGAAATATTATAAGGTAAATTTTCATTTATTATAAATTATTAGACAATAAAGTATTAATCTCATTTATTATTAATTATCAATTATGGAAACATTGAATGAGTTATTAAAATAATATAAATGTAGAAAGACAATTATTCCCCTACTATAAAGTCAAAATAAGGTAAAATAAAGTGTGTAATACAAGAGAAGGTACAGCAAAATATAATATTGTTATCATTTAAATAGGTATTACATATAAATGATTATATATTTTTCAATATGATATATATAATTTTTAATTTTGAATCATCATATTCCTAAACCAATAAATTAATACTATTAGTTTATATTAAGTATGTAGAATGGGATGGGGTGAATGTGTGGTTTGAATAAAATAAATCTAACAGATAAACTAATCAATCAATGATTCCTCTAGAATGTTAATTTACCTTATGTTTTCCAAATCATCATTTACTAAACTTGAAATTTTATGTTAATACAACATTAAAAAATATTGATTTGAATATCATTGATTTTCAATAAAAAACGTACATAGAGGCCAATGCATACATTCATGATCGTGATAATGTAGATGAAATAACCATTTAAGAACATCCAAGAGTCGTAGTTTTTAATGTTTACCTCAGTTGTGTGTTAATAATTTTTATTAAAATATTTAATAAACTATTTTAATTAATATAAAATTATATTGATATTTTTATGAATATATATCCATAATATTTACTCAGAGCCACCTATGAATAATTTTTTTGATTAGTAGTCTTCATATCACATCAAAATAAAAAATCTATTTAAAAAAAGATGATGATTTAGAAATATTTTAAAAAAGGGATTGAATGTTTGAAAAAAAACAAATGAAAAACCCTTCTAAATTCATAGCATGTTGGGGTAAAAAAATAAAATTTAATTATATAGAATTTATATTTTCATTCCCTTCATTACTTATTCATTTTTTAGGATGAATATATTTTTTCATTGTAATATATTTGGATAAAAAAAATTAAATTTCCTTATTTAATTTCTTGGATGCCCAAAAATGCATAACATTCAATATATCTATGAAAAATTTATTTTATTGGTTGATTATTTTTTTAATATTCAAAATTTTCAAATTCGTGAATCCTAATCCTTTCATCTTTTTTAGAGTATATTTCTTATCTAAATTTAGTAAAATAAAATTAAAATATAAATGGAATTGTAAATATGTGACTCAGGATTTATATGGTTTGGACATAGAATGAGAACATAAAATCTTTACATAGAAACTCCTGTGGGTGTACGTATATTCATTATAATGAATAATTGATTTTAAATTTCATAAAATCGTATTAGATTGTTTCTATACCCAGATAGTAATAATAAAACAAACATAATAGATTAATCACATCAGCATTTTTGACTCACTTATAACAAAAAATCAGAAAATGTACTACGAACATTTATTTATTTATTATCTGATTGATAAAATATTTGGGAATAACTTTCTATTTCAACACACTTAAATTCAAAAACTAAAAAAATCAATTTCATCTGATCTTCAACATTAACCAAGAAAATTCTTATAAACCCTTATGATGTCTTCTAAAATCATTATTAATTTTTACAAATATTATCAAATTACCTTTTGTTAAACAATAATTAAAATGTTTAGAATGTGAAAAACATCAGTTTCGAAAAGCGGATCCTGAAAACAATTAATCATCTTATCCCTCATGACCCACATGAAATACCAACCTCTGAATCATCATCGAACACTTTTTATATTCTCTTCCCATAATTTATAATTCAAGAACATCACTGTATAAATATTTGTTTAATTCCATTTATCATAACCCAATAGAAATTGTGAACATAATTTTCTTTTGATTCATTCTAGAAAATATATTTATCACCCTGATTTTTTCATGAATTTAAAATGGATGAATAAATTGTTTCATCATCTAATGAATTTATAATCCAACAAAAAATGTCCAACAACAAATCAATCCATTGTAAATTTTTCTTATTATGCAAACATTAATCTCTTTTAATTATTAATTGAAAATAATTTTGAATCTCTCATCATTAGGTTAAACAATGCCAAATGAAACTATACATTTAATGATTTATTTGTGTCAAATTCTCGATTTGTATCAACAAATATGTTTATGGATTTGTGTCCAATAATCATTTTTCAGATCATTTTAAATATCATAATCGATCTAAAACTTTATGAATATTAGAAAATCATCAACATCATATATCAATTCAATTGCTGAAATTTGTATTCGATGGTTCTAGGTCTAATGATATGCATCCATAAAAAATAACAATGGTAATTACAAGAACTATCACATCCCCTTCCTCCCAACAAAATCTATATGTATCATGAATCATTAATAATTTCTAAGGAACATGCATTAATACAAAATAATTATGTTATGTAATTTTCAATGTTCTATGAAATAACATCTATTCAAATCTAATCAACATGTAATTGGATTTATTTTCTAAAAATTCTACTTTTATTCATTTTAATGATTATTCTTTCAAAATATTTACTATATAAAGATCATAATTTTTGTAAAAAATATGAAATTTATATCTCCAATGATCTATTTCCTATATTTTATGAATTTTGGTAAGCTTTTAGAAAAAACATTCATTATAATGATCTTTTAATCATCCAATCAATAGATATAGAGATATAAAACTACACCTTATTCACCCAAACTAAAAAAATTAATTTATAAAAATTATATTTTATAAAATTTATTTTTAATAAAACTCATAATAAATTTAATCTCACAATTTTTATTTCTTAAAACTCTTCACAATATCATTTTATACTAAACATTTGTAATTGTTAGAAAAAATTTCACAACACATTCTTTACATTTACCAAAATATTGGATTTCTCATAACAGATTATCCTGACACCACACTATTGGATAAATAATGTATTTTGATGAAATTTCATCCCTCCCAGACCCCACAAATTGAAGCCAGGATATAATACATACAGACCCATTATTTTATATTTTTTACTCTCCTTTCATTCACTATCACATTTTATGATAACTTCACCATTAGATTCATTTTATAAATAAATTTTATATCAATTTCCCTTATACGATAAATTTGTACAATGTATCCTCCCGATAAAAATATATTCTAGTGAAAAGTGGGGGTGATCCTTATGATGTTAATGATGTTTTTAGTAAAGGAATATAATGATATTATTTCATCAATACAACTAAAATTTCACTGATCATTGGTTTTGTGAAATATCATAAATTTAATATTTCATTGAAATATAGTCCCGCAAAACATATCCACTGGAAAATAATTCTTTTATAAATTTAATCATGATGTAAATATATTAAGATGTTGAGTGTTGGATATTAATTTTTGAATAATAAATTTCACGGTTGCTTTCATAATTTATCCGGAATGGTTTTCAATATTTAATTTATATAACTTTCAATTGATGTTCCATCCAGAAGATTTGAGTACAAGCCTATATATTGGTAATATTTTTCAATTGTTTATGCGAAAGGTTATCACAATATATTTAATACTCTTCCAACACACACAACATTATTTGAAGAACAATGTTCCTCCTCATGTTTATTTTATGTCATTTTAATCTTTACACCAATCGACATCATTATAACAAAGAAATTTCATCTGAGAGTATCTTTTGTATAAAATCCAATGTGAGGTTATTCCATTAAAATATCTTAAATTACCAATTCTATCGATAAATAAGATTATTTTGGATTACCTATTATTTTTAAAAGAATATAATAACATAATAAATATCAATCTATAGGGATGTGATATAATTAAATCTCCCAATCAGCTACAAATTTTTTAACACAACATATATTGTTTTATGTTTAAATAACTTTGTTCAATATAAATTATAAGTTGAATCTTCATTGTATTCTGTCATACAAAACTACTTTATAAATTCCATGGAATACATTTATGGATTATGAAAATGTATTTTCTACTTTTTTTACCTTCTAATAAATTTAAAAAATGTTAATTCTCCAAATAATAACATCTCACTGTGTTTTTAAATTTCATAAAAAATTCATCAAAAAAATTTACTTATCCCTATAAAAAAATATTTCAACCTCCTAATCAAATACAATTCGGTGTTTGGAGTTATCATCTTTCACATATATATTGGTATTAAAATTTCATTTAGAAAATAATAATATTTTTAAATATATTCCAATTACAGAATAATATGAATGTGGGGCATGTTTCCTATCATACCAGGAATTATTCAATTTACAAAATTGTGTTTGATCATTATCATATAGGAACATATATGGGTTCTCAATGTAATCATCTTCTTAAATTTAAATATAAGGATGACCAATATAGAATTGGGTCATCGCACACAAATAAAAACCAACTGTAATACTATGTGGATATGACTAAAATAATAATTATATTTTCAGAAATTCAAATGTTTTTCATAGAACATGAATTCTTAAACAAATCATATTTTCTTCTTATTTCTTCTTAAATTAATTTAAGACCTATAAAAAACATTTTTATAAATGGGATGAGTAAAAAAATCTCAATATATGACATAAAAACTAAATGAATTATTAGTCCGTGATAATAGAAAAACATAAGAAATCATTACCAGAATATATATGTTTTCACCCTAAAATGATCAAAGACATACATTCTGAAGAATGAAATTTCCATAAAACATAGGAATCGTAAATAAATTCATAAAGGTGAGTTTGGGAATAACGTAAATGTCATATTAACCCTAGTGACAACCATATTTTCTGTATCCCTAAGGGATACATTGTAATTTATCCCTCATGATTACCTATTGGTGAAACCATTGCCGTTAAACTTGGTCTAAACATACAATCGGCCTCCAACATAAACATAACCAATGAATTAATTGAATATATTGGACCCACATATAATCATAAATAATTCCCAGTAACCAAAACATAGTCATAAAACCAAAATATATTAATCATTCCAATATCCCATTTTCATTTAAAAAACAAAATAAAAATATAATTTTTCTAAAAACAAGTCCCATCCAAATATTATTTCATTGGATATAGGAAAAAAATAAATTAATATGCTTATTCACTGAAATTCCAAATAATAGAATGATATCTAATAAAAAATAATTTTACAAATAATATTCTCATGATAAAAATCAATGAAGTAGAAGATTAACCCAAATAACAGAAATTACATTATGAACTCCCTTACCATGGATTCGAATTCCATCAAAAGTGTCCAAACCTCTTGTATTTTGGTTTAATTATTTTATAGTTATATTTTAAAAAACTTGATTACTGTTCTTAATAACTTATATGATCATTTAATAGTAACTTTTAACCCATTTATTAATTAGTTTTTTAGTTTAATTGTTTTGGTGCGTTTATTTCACAATTTTCGTGGTTGGTTTGTTATGAATTTTTTTATAGATGGAATGAAAAACCATATAAGTGGAATAAAATTTTATTAATATAATATATTAAATATTAATTATCAATAATATAATATTTTCTAATATGATGATGAATCCATAAACAAAACATCATTGAAAGTGATTTAGTTTTATTTTGGGGGGATTTACGACCATCATTAACTTATATCATTTTATTTAATATAATATTAATATAATGGTTTTTGAACATTATATAACTTATAATTTATATAATAAAATATTATTAGACAATAATAATTGTTATATTACAAACCAAGGGGATTTTAATGGGAAATTAATGTGTATCATCCTTGATGGTTGTAAATCGACACATCATAGATGATGTTCCCATGATGAGAATGATAATGAGAAGATGATGAGTTTGATGATGAATTTTTCCATAAAATAGATTAAATTAATGAATATATATGAAACTATAGTTTTCAGGACAATACAATAAATGGAGGGTAATATTGAATAATGATGGAAATGAAATTAAAAAAAAATGAAAATGAATTAGGATTTTCAATCATGATTTCTTTTCCTTGAGAACCTCCTTAAGGTCATTGATTGTGGTTTTGTTTGTGAGACGAACATGTATTGTATGCGTGGAAGATTCTATAGGATAGAATATGGATTAAATAAAACTATCTATAATGCATATATGTGTCAGGAGAATTGGTGGTGAGGGGTTGTATTTATTGTGTAGGAGAGAAGAGTTTTTTGAATATTTAGTTCATCATTTTATTATTTTGGATCAAGAATATGAATAGTATGAGAATTATGAAATATTATATTAAAATAATGAATTTGAGTTCATGATTATTCATCTTAAATCATGGATTGTGATTTTAGTTCATATATTTGGATTGTTATTTAAATGTAACAAATTACCTTATTTCACTATTCACTAAATGTTCAACTATTTTAGAAAAATTCAAAAAATTCACCATTACCATTTCCCAATATTTAGAATTGGAATATGAACACAATTTTATGAATATCACATTCAAATTATGATAAATTTACTTTATAAATAATATAATATTTTATTCAAAACATACTAAGTTTAAAACTATAATAGATTTTATAAAAATATACAAACATAAAAACAATCACTTGAAAATATCTATTAATCATAATAAAATAAAATATTAATTTATGAATCCAAATTATGAATATAAAAATTATTTTAAATAACTAAATTTATTAAAAATTTATAAATAAAAAATTTTAATATTAAAAATCCAACAATAAGTTTATCAGTTTGAAAAAATTTAAATAATTATCACATGACATAAATATATCATATTTTCAATTATATAATAGATTAATTTTACCTATAATATTATATGTGATGTTACTATTCTATTGGCCTGATTAATATTCTAAATTTTCATGTTACTATTCCTAAAATCAAGTTTCTATTCTATTAGTATGGATTTCTTAAAAAGAATTTAATTAATTATTTGATTATAATGAATTTTATATATTTAATTAAATAACTAAAAAATATATTTTTTATAAGTTCTTGGGATGTTACTTACACAATTAATAAATAATGTAATATCACTCATCTAATAAACATAGTATTTTTTATGTACAAAAAGTACGAGGAAAATTATGATTATTCCTATGTCTGAAATTGGGGACAATGTTTATTCAAAATCATCACCATTATCATAAACACAACATTTAGAAATAATACATTATTTTTTTATTGAAACACCTCTATGGTGATTCAATATGTTTATATACACACATTGTTTCAAATAATATTTCTACATATTGGTTTTGGGATAATTTTCCAAGTGTTATTTTTATCTATATGAAATAACTTTTCATACATATCATCAATCAATTCATTTAGTTCATTCCATTCTAAAACATATTTCGTTTTATTATTTCAAATAAGTGATATTTGAATTTATATTCCTATTTTTTTCATTCATAAACTTGAGCATTATAATTCCCATTAATATCATTAGATTCATATTATTTCAACAAAGTAGTAACATTCAATGTTTGTATTCCCTCTTCAATAACCTCATTACATGAATCTTGATATTCTTAAGAATTATGATTTCACTCACATCCATTTTCATTGGAAGTAATCAGTTTTTCAACCTAACAATTCATATCATTTTTTCTAATGAATTATGATTATAAATAAAATCAAATCATATGAATCCAATAATTATTGTAATAATTTTTATAGAATTTTTAGAATCATCTATTAGGTGATAATACAATCAAAATTAACTCTAATTTTTCTCATAAAATTTAACAAGATATTGATTATTTATTTGTAGTAAACATGGAATACAAATAATATGATTGCCAATGTTGAAGGATTTTTGGTTTATTTTATTTCATAAAAAGTAATGTTGGATTACATTGTCAAAAAAAATCTTCATCAATCATGTACATCAGTTCTATCAGTATCTCCCAAGTATAACATTTAATATTTGAATTCTGTTATGAATTTTCATCCTAAATAATCTTATCATCTACTATTACGTTCTACTACACCATTTTCGTGTCTGGTATAGTGATAACTATATTGATGCTAAATTACATGATTTCACCAATATGATCCAAAATAATTTCTTGTAAATTATAATAAATTATTTATTCTCATCTATATTTTATAAACTCACTTTTCCCTAACAATATATTTTTAGTGAAATCTAAACATTTCTACAACCTTTGATTTCTGTATCGTAAACATGATGTTTTTTATTAGAGTGAAATCATCAATGAAATTAATTGAATCCAAATTTCAATTTATATTAATCGATATATAATCATTCAAGATAAATAAAAATGAATATATTCATGATGTGTGGTAGAACGAATCTCAACAATCATATCACTTTTATAATTCATTTTAACTTTCTAACATGTTACACAATCATATTCTTATTTAAATTAAAATTTTGTAAATTTACCAATAGCATGAAAATTGGAATGTTTGATCATTATTTTATTAACATGATTCCAATGTCTTTAGTGTCTTATCATATATTCATAATCAATAATCATGTAAATTAAAAGATACAATTTCAATTAGGAAATATATTTTCATTTGTTAAATCTCTCCAGGTAAACGTTTTCTTCCTTTTATAAATATGATTATAAAATAATCAATTTTGAAAATGACATTTTTATCCATAATCATAATATTGAACAACACAATGTATTATATGTATTATATCATAAAAATATTTAAAATACAATGAAATTAGAATTTGGTATTCTATATTAGAAACCAATATTCCTTTTTGTTTTAAGGATTAAAAATTTCAAAATGTAACTTCTTCCCCAACATGATTTTCTAAATTTTCAAATTTGTTTATATAACCTACAATGTGTGATGAATAACCACAATCAAGTTTTAATAATTTTTAATTTTCCCATTATTTTAAATCAATATCAATAAGAATATATCATTCCTCAACATCCATGTTTCACTATCCCTTTTCTTTTCTAATTTAAGATAATTATTGTGGAAGGATTATATTAAAGTTTCCAGAAATAAAACCTCTTTGTTAACATCATACTCATATTCCCTATATGTAATATAATATATATTTCTTTAGAATATTTATAGCATTATGTTATTTCTCTTTTCTTTTTTCTTGTACATTTTTATTGGTAATCATTCACCTTGCACAATTTCGTCCAAATTTAACAAACCAGTCTCATGGATCAGACATGTTACATTTATAGTTGTAATATAGGTGTCTAAAAATTTCCCAACAAAAACACAACACAAGAAAATAATTTTTATTGTTGAATGATCACATCCTATAGTATCATTGTCAAGGATCATGACACCATTCTTCTTTAGTTACCTCTAGGTGTTTGACAAAATTCCAATGGGAGTAGTTTAAAACTTGTGTAGATGTAATTAAGTTTTCACATCCCTTATCAACAAAATATTTCCAAACACAATTATTCACACCTAAAATTATTGAAAAATAATATAATATTTTTAATTTTTTGGGTGTGAATTTACCTTTATTCTTTGAATTTGGTTTTTCATTGTATTTATATTATTATGATTTAACTTTTTAATCCATACTGTTGTTTTCATTAATATTTCATAAATTAATCTTGTGATCCATAATGGTTTATTATGATTTTTAACAACTTATTCATTTGATTCTGTCTTTATACTAATCCCTTTAATTATAATTCCTAATTTACAAATTCTTAGTTAGTATCCTATTTTCTCTTAAATGTATTCTAATTATTACATTGAAAAAATATGTGATTCATTCATAACATTTTACTCTATCATTAAAAATAAATAAATTTTTATTTTTGAGAGAGATATTCTTTTAGGGACATGATTTTGTTTATTTGAGCCAATTATCTCAATAATATACTACAATTAATTCTTCTTATTTATCAATTTGTGAATTATTTTTTTTTCTACATTTAAAATGAATTTTTTAAAAAAATTATGAAAATAAATCATTTAAATAATTTTTTTCATTTGAGTCTAATTCATATTTCTAACTCGGAATACTTATTTTTTTAATGTGATATTATTCATTTAATCAAACTAAATATTTTATTTCTTAGATAATTTTTGAATCTTCTTACACTAATGTTTTGTTATAGAATAATCTTCAAATTCATCAAATATATAATACGGGGATATTATTGACAAATGTTTAATTCCAACACACTAAAAATATTTTAGAAGATGTTATCATCAATACATATATATATTTAATAATAGTTAATAAAGATAAGAAACATGATTTTTTTAATCCAATAATCATCATATTATACATTGGAATAACATAGAACAACATCATAAACATATTGAATTTTCATCATTATCATTTGATCAAAATAATTTTCATCTATCATCTTATTTTTAACTCTAGTGATTTTATCCATTCAAAAGAAATATGAATGTTATGTAGTACATCAAGTGATAAATCACCAGTATTTTATAAATATAGAATTTTATAATCAATGATATTTTGAAAAGTTGCATGAGTTTCTAAAAAATTATATTCTCTTATCTGAAATATTAAAAACCTATAATGTTGTTGAATATTTAATTTACATTGGTGAATTAATCACCAATAATTACACAAAATATGAGCATATGAAATCTAACATTATATGGGATATCTATATATTTGATTTCACCACATTAGTATTCTCTTAAAAATTTTATATTCTCTTATATAGACCATTTTTTTATGATACACCACTTTCATATATTACTTTTGTGAAAGAGACATAAGAATCAAAGTTATATATTTTCCTTATATATATTATTTCTCATATTAATAAAAACCCAAGCTCAACATTTTTTATTTGATCCAATATAAATTTTACCATCATCAACAACTTATAGGTCAAATGATATGGGATATGAAAGAATCTTAAAATTAAAATCTTAATAATTTTTCCACACAATGTTGGAATTCTGATACATCAAAGAAAATGGAAATTATCAATTATATGGATTCAAAAGTGTATCCTGGATCTCTTACTAAATCATGTTCCAAATATATTGAAGAACAATTCAGATGGAAGGGTTGAATCAGTTGTTTTCATTTCCAAAATTTTTTACATTACGAATCATATACACTTGAATTATAATAGTTTCATACTTATCAATATATAGTTAAATAAATTCATTTGAGATATTGAGATGTAATCAAGAAACACATGATTTATAAGGTTCATCCTTATTTTGAGATCCAATAACCATCCTATAAATACATCAATTAGTTAATTGAAATACAATTTCATGATGATGTAAAAACATCCTCTGTACAATCTCATTTTACATTTTCTATATCTATAGAATAAATATTCTACTAAATCCTCTTAGTTTTAAAAAATATTATAAATTATTGATTTATAAATAAATTTAACTTTTTCTAACTACTCAACAAATGGTCTATTTTGAATATCTGTCTAATCCAAATATGTATGATTTTTTAGAGTGTTATGACTCCAGTCTGATATCATCAATTTAATGGAACAATTTTCAATCTATTAATGCTTATCCATTCATACCTACTTGTATAATAAATTTATGCTTCATAAAGAATCTTCATGCGCTGAAAGATTCCATTAACTAGAATCCCTTTTCCTAGTATTATGAATTCTCTCTTATCTGATTTCTTGATCGGAACCCTATTCCGATGAACTCATCTTCCTCATGAAACAAAATTGTTTCAAACAATCACCTCCTACATATATTTATATTCACTAAAATCATCAATCTCAAAAAATTCGACACTTCATCCTTTTTATCTGAGTCGGAATATTAAATAGGTATGATGTACTATGAACTACTATTTATAGGTGATCCATTTTCGAAAATGGTGACAAACCAATTTCTTTTCATGATAAATAATATTTCAATCTAATAAAATTCATTTTCATTTGATCTCAATTAATGACCACTAAAATTATTCTTCAACTCTTTTGATAAACTCAATAATATATTTGAATAATTACAACAATTTTCAAATATTGATTCCCTGAACAATATACAAATGAATTTTGATAAAAAAAATCATCAATCTGCAAAATTTTATATGAAAAACTCTTCATTAGTTGAAAAATCTAGACCAAAAAGATATTAATACCTATCAATTAGTAGCTAACAATTTTTAAATTCTCTATCAAGAAAATTTAATTCTAGATCATCTCAATATTAATCATGATTAACATTCTTATTATTTTGGTCCAATTGAAATAAAAATATTATTATGACCTTGATAAATTGAAAACAAAACATTACATTTATAACTGTGATTCTAAAAGTTTAATGAAACCAGTTCCATACATTTGTTCCAATTATAAATACTTCATATACATAAAATTAAAATCTAGTTACAACTTCAACCACTATAATATTTTCATAATCATAACACTGAAAACTCTTTTAATTATTTATTCCTAAATTCTCATCAACTATCTTTATAATATCATGATATGTCTAATATAGGTAATTATTTGATGACTTATTAGTGACAAATTCATGATTTACATTGTGAAGTAATCTAAATGATCAGTGTCATAAACTCATATTTTGGAAAGGTTTCGACATCTCATTCGATAAAAAAAATTAAATATCTATCACTACATCGTCATCATACATATTGTAGAGACCCGTAGCTTATCGTACATGGACATTACATTACATTTGCGGAATACTTAGTACATAACAAAAAAACACAGTAAAGGATCGTAATAGTTTAGTGTCTTCGGAAACTCGGAATGAAATCTTCTAATCATGGTGAAAGTTCTTCAATATCTCCCATAAAGGTCATCCCTTTTTTTTTTACCTAAAACCTTTCTTTATATCCTGGGGAAAAGAAAACATAAAAGGGTGAGCTCAAATGCTCAGTAAGGGTAAACAAAAGAAATATCAATCACATCATATATATAAGAACATAGCTTTTGGAAATCTTAACCTGCAAAAAAAACTCATAATATCATAACATGGGATAAATCATAGAAGTGAAATGTAATCCCAATAATCATAACTTAAAACATGAAACTTTGTGGCATACACACATAATCATAGAGAATCATTTCTTGTTAGTCAAGACTCAATGCCAAGACTATCTTAGTGGACAAAGTCCCTTTCTGAATCGAGTAATCCTCGTTTCAGTCCTGTTTCACTGAACCGGTATGACCTACCATTCCAGCCATGTCTATCTCATGAGATATGAAATCTTTACCCAATGCATTGGAGGGAGATATAGGTCCCACCCATCTTATAATGAATCCTTTCTTATGTGTGGCACATAATCATAAAACATACATCATCGCATAACATATGTAACAAAAATGGGATTCTTGAAACATCATGACATCATAAATCAATTCATATAAGATAAAGGAATTCATAAAAATAATTCCATCACAACATGAACAAATCAATTTAATAATAGGGATAAAAACAGAACCCTTTATTATCTTAGATGGAAAATAATTTTGATAAAACACTTGAACTCCATTCTTGAGGAAAATATCCTTTCTTCTTCAAAAACATTTTTCCTTTCATAACATGTCATACAACTTTAATATAAAAGAAGTTGATTAAAAATAAACTTGAAAACTTGTAAAGGAAGCTTCTTGGAAACAATGTTTTAAAAATCCATTCATGCCTTATAAGTTAAAAAAAACATTCTTCATACTTTTGTCGGAAAAGTCAAAAAGTACCTCGTATGACAAAAGATTCATTTCATAGATATTACTAAAAACTCACCGAAGGGTAAAAATGGATTTAAAGAATTGTAGGTGGATGGAAATAATATTACATTTTGATGAAACATGGATGTGGATGATAAAATACACCCCAATAAATACTTACGAATAAACAATCTCGGATAAAAATGAGATTGTGATTTTTCCCTTACCTTAGGTCCGATTTGCTTTGTTCGTGTCCGAAGCTCCTGTATAATGGTTTAAATAATGTTATTGACTTATTCCAGAATCATACATATTGATATGAGATCATATATGGTCATATTATTAGCTTCTTGTTAGTAATATTTCATTGTTACTTGTTACTCGGGTCTTTATAACTTTTTGTTCTTATGCGTGTTTTGTCGAATAAATTCTTATTCTTATCTTTAGGTTATAGATAATTCATTTCCAGAATGGTATTAGTGTAGTATATACCATATTCATTTATTCAATTCATTTATATAATCATTATGAAATGAAGATCATGTAGAACGAGTCGCATCACATCGTGGAGACGGTATTCCGTACGTACGCACGAGTGATGATATCGTTTCTATGATCGTGGAATTGTATTGGAGTATATATATATATTATTTCAGTATCAATATTACTTAATAATAATCATATATAGTTACTGATTACACCATTATACCCATCCTTGTAAGGTGATGGTGGAAAATAGATTACACCACGGCGTGGAGACGGTATTCCGTACGTACGCACGCGCGGTGATTTCTTTTTCCGTAGGATGGATAGATGGTGAAATAGGGTTGTTTAATACTTATAATAACATATCAGTATATGAGTGATACTGATGTTATTACTTCATAATGAAACAACCTAAGAAGAAGAAGTGGAAGAAGAAATAAAGATGAAAGAATTGGTAACGGTAATTACCTCTTCTTTGAAGCGCCTCTTTGAGACCTCCTCTTAGGGCACTAAAATTGGTCTTTGAGGAAGACCAGAACCTCTAGGATGTTTCTAGGGAAGTGTAGAGGAGAAAATGGCAGGGGTTGGCCGAGCTTGAGTGCTCAATTTGGTGTGAGGAGGAGGGGGAGGAGGTGTCCTTTTATAAGGGAGGAGAGGGGCACCTTTGGAATTCTTAAAAATATTAATTTATAATAAATCTAACCCCACTTAAAAACTTCCAAAAATGACTCATATTCGAAGATTAGATGAGATAGGTTTGTAATCTAATCAACCAATCAAATTTATACATGTTTGGATCTTATTTGAAACCTTATCATTTTGATTTATCCTTATTTAATCTATTTAAGTTTATTTGTGGTAATAAAATTCTAAATTTTAAATTATAACAAATAATTACTTATATGTTGTGAATTTTCCATAATTGTTTACTTTATAACATTATAGACCATATAAATATAAATTTATTATTTTTAAATATTTTTGTGATTTTTAAACAATTTTATAATATGTTATTTTTGTAAAATAACAATAGTGTCAATTTTGACACTATTCATTTATTTGAATTTAAATAAAATATATACAGAAGATATGTTCGAACTAAAAGCTTTAATATATTAATAAAAGTTCATATGTATCTATAAAATTAGTGCATCACATTAAATAGTTCATATAATATTTATTTTATTATTTTTAAAACCCTTTATTTGGTTTATCTCTTAATAAAATAAATACGACAACATTTTTGTATAATTATTTGATATACTTATTTGTTGCATAAAAATTAAAAATAAAATCCTATGATGAAACTAAATCTATTACCTTTCACAATAATACTTTTACTCGAATTTATCATCTTAAAATCACAATATTTAAATTGTTATATTTATTAAATTATGAAGGTGACAACTTTGGCATCATTTAAAATAAAATAATATAAGTGTCATAATCACTTTTATAAGGCTCCAAATGGTCAAATATTCGACCATTGGGTGCTTAGGGTTTACATTTACATGGCCAATAAGTTTTGGTTAGGTATTTGTGCATTTTATGGTCACTATTAGTTTAATAAAGACAATATTCTTGATTTTTCACTAGATAAACAATTTCTGCATCACTATTGTTTCATAATTAATGATAATTATTTAATCCCTAAAAATTATAAATAAATTTATATGATGTCGATAATTCCATTAGCTTTCTTGAGACTATTCATGTTCGAAGTTTCATGAATTTTATCACTAAATTAAAATTAATATACTTATAAGATTTAAGAAAGTGACATGTTGTCACTTTCTTTGGTTTTAATAATAATTATGTTATTTTCATGGACAAATGTCCATTAAATGATTCTAATCCGACCCTTAGGTGATATGGGTCTACTTTTAGTCATCCAATAGGATTTTTACATTTGTTAGGGTAATTTTAGAATATTATATTTACCCTTAATTGCCCGATTTACCTTTAACTATGGTAAATAAAATTTACCGTAGTTACTATTCATAATTCCCAAAAATAAAAAGTAGCTTATTAACATAATTTGGACCCACTGATTCCAAATATGGAATCCATTTTTCCAAATTCAATACACAAAAGATGCAGAAATTAAATTAAAATTAATCCCGTTGTCGAGAGAAAACGGGTTTTTCTTTAAAACATTGCAAAAGATTGAATTGATTTAACCAACGAATTCAAGGTAAAATCAATGCCAATGACATACATTATATTAAATGGTAAAAATATATTCTATTTATACTTTAAAACCATTCAATATTATAATTTAACCACATAAGATATTACGATGAAAAAAGTTGTTTTTAATTAAAATATAGCGTGTTTTTACTATTCATTAAAATATGAAAGTTATCGGAAAAATATCAAAACTTTATCAAATGTAAATTTTTATATCCTGATTCAAAAGAAGAATATTATTTTGTCAAATTGAACATATAAACATGTCAAAAACTATATTTAAAGTGGGTGCGCCATCAAAAGGCGGTAAAACTGCATTTTTTTGAAAAATACTTATTTTACCCGAAAAATTTATTTTGTTCTTATACCATGTTCTAGAAATGTGTAAGATGAATAATAATGTTATAAAATTCGAAATTTAGTTAATACTATTCATAACGGCTAGTTCATGACAATATTATAATAATATAACATTGTTTATTTAACCCGGTATTGCGTACAACACACGCTATCGAGGAAGGTCGCGATTGCGTGTAATGCAAGCCAAGTCAGGGTTGCGTGTTGTGAAAGAATCCTTCGTTGTTTCATATAACATAATCCAACCATATTTCATTTATACATTTAATATATATATATATATATACTCAATGTTGGGTAGAATAACTATTATCAAAATTGTGTGTAACACGGTCCAAGAATAGTGTTGCGTATACTGCAAGCTAATACGGTGTTGCGTATAGCGCAGGGTAATCTTGGTGTAGAATACAACATAAGACATTAATAATATTTTTTCATAAAATCTCGGGGTGTTACATTCTACCCCCCTTAAAATGAATTTCGCCCTCGAAATTCGTCGGGGTTATAAATGGTTTACTATTTGAAAGTTTCTTTGATAGAAACCCACATCGTAAAAAGGAATACCAAAACTTATCTTTAAAAACAAAAGTATGAAACGTAACGGTTACCCAAATAAACTAATCAATGGGTTTCCACATAGGTGAAAATATGGATAGAGAAATCTAACCATCATGTTCTGATGGAGAGTGGTAGAGAACATGGCTATGGAAAAGCCAGAAATCACAAAGCCATAAATTTGTGACGATCTAGGGTACCATCCGATTCATCAGGTATATGATCACTAGGACAACATTTTTGGTTTTCAAGATCATTTCCCTAAAGTTGATGAATTAAAAGAAATACTTACATGATTTTGTTACAATCTCACTGTTGTTCGTGAATTGAACAACTTCCACTTCATATCATAAAGAAATGAAGTTGAATTTGTTATTTGTGAAGCATTAGCAGATCATGTGATAGAAGGATGGGTCATTCCATCTATTTCAAACAAAGGGTTAGCAAAAGTTATATGTCCATCTTATAGTGAGATTAATCGTATATGTTTCCAAAAATGAACTTATACTTCATATATCATACCGCTTAATAAAATAAAACTAGTTTCTACTAAACAGGGACTTCCTGTAGGTCAGTGGTAGGCGATAAAGGCCAGTCGCACTTCGGTTGTGGGTTCGATTCCTACAGCCTTGTCCGAAGCGATGGGCTGTCGCCCGTCCTGCAGGTTGTCCTTTTTATAAAACTATATTACTATAACATCCCATCAATAATATTGAAAAAACTTCTATCCTTAAACAATACTAACTTATGTCCAACATAATCCATTCCTATCTTTAGGCCTATCCATAATACTGCAGTCCATTCTCATAACATAGTGAAAACGATTACCAGATATTTAATACTGTCGTTGATCCCCATATATCATAAGATATGTCTTGTTGGTCACATTCCAAACATTCAAAGACCTTAATCTTGTACCCTCTTGAATACCCATTGAACCTTAGTGAAAACTTGAATGTAGTTAAAAGTTAACACTTTTCACATACCGAAATCCTCAAAATTCTATATACTCAAACCATGATATCACTTAGTCCTTATATCAATCATGAGCTGATCAATACTGTTAAACATTTTGTTTTCTCGTTTTCCCTTCATTATGCGCGTAATATCTCAATCACTTTGAATACCACATTAGACCAATACATAAATATTCCAATACTTCATGATACAACATTATTTTGGAATCCCATTACATAAACGCTTAATCATTCCACCACATCGTTATCATATTCAACATCGCCAATAGTGATCGCATGTGACTTCCCTTTGTCCTTTGCCTTCAGTGGTTGCTCATGTTGATCATCACTAACCCTTGGATTAGGGCAAATATTAGCATAATGCCCCATTTCCTTGCACATGAAGCATTGAAGTGTTGGTGGTGGGTTCTCTGCAGTGTTTGCTTTATTCACATCATTAGAAACCCTTTTTCCATTACTTCGACACTCAGCTGCTCGATGACCTTCTTTTCCACACTTAAAACATTTTCTAGTCCCTTTAAGACAATCTCCACCATGCTTCATTCCACACTTTGTGCATAAGGAAACATTCATCTTCTTTTCACTATTATTCTGAGATTTCTCCTTGAACTCCATCTTTCGTTTCTTGTCAAAACCATGAGATGGATATGTAACACCAACTTCCATTTCTACCTTGATAGCACAACGCACAATTTCTTCATAGCTACTGAAGTCTCTTATAGCTAATGCCCTTCGAAGACTTGGTTTTAAGCCACTGAAAAATCGATCAACTTTACTTTCAGGTTGAATGATAATACCAGAAGCATACCTTGCAAGTCTTGTAAAATTTGCTTCATAGGTACCAACAGATTCATCGTCCCTTTGCTTCAATTCAAGAAACTCTTTCTCCATCTTTGTTCGAAGAATACGAGGGAAGTACTTACTGAAAAACAAGTTCTTGAACTCGTCCCATTCCATGGACTCAATTTCATCTCTTGGCCTCGTATTCTTGATAAGATTCCACCATTGATCAGCTTCACCTTCCAAACGATATACTGCTAAGATGACTTTATCATGTTCAGAACATTGAAGAACTGAAAATATCTTTTCAGTAGTACTGATCCATTGTTCAGCCACAAGTGGATCAGAAGACCCACTGAAAGAAGGTGGATGTTGCCTCATGAAGGACTCAATAGAATATTGTTCCCTTCTCTGCTCATTTGGAAGTCCAGAATGATTCATAGCTTGTGTAAGTATTGCAATAAGATTTTGCACTCCATCTCCCATAACATTTGTTTGTTCAGGAGGGCAATCATTGCATTGTCCATTGCATTGATCAAAACGGTTCCTTCGGGTTCCAGTCATCGTCTAAAACCCAAAAAGAATAGTGTGAGAGGCAAAAATCATGCTAGGGAAAACAACATAATAAAGGGGGAGTACCTTCAATATCCAACATCTTAGGTTTAATTCTATGATCGTTAGCGTAATTCTATTACTATAACCTATACGTATACTTAACCTTAGGGACATCCCTAGACATACCTTAGAAATATCTCTAGGGATCTTACTAACGTTCTCGCATCCTAGTTTCCAAAGGTTGACTAAACCTTTCCTCTGATACCAACTGTAGAGACCCGTAGCTTATCGTACATGGACATTACATTACATTTGCGGAATACTTAGTACATAACAAAAAAACACAGTAAAGGATCGTAATAGTTTAGTGTCTTCGGAAACTCGGAATGAAATCTTCTAATCATGGTGAAAGTTCTTCAATATCTCCCATAAAGGTCATCCCTTTTTTTTACCTAAAACCTTTCTTTATTTCCTGGGGAAAAGAAAACATAAAAGGGTGAGCTCAAATGCTCAGTAAGGGTAAACAAAAGAAATATCAATCACATCATATATATAAGAACATAGCTTTTGGAAATCTTAACCTGCAAAAAAAACTCATAATATCATAACATGGGATAAATCATAGAAGTGAAATGTAATCCCAATAATCATAACTTAAAACATGAAACTTTGTGGCATACACACATAATCATAGAGAATCATTTCTTGTTAGTCAAGACTCAATGCCAATACTATCTTAGTGGACAAAGTCCCTTTCTGAATCGAGTAATCCTCGTTTCAGTCCTGTTTCACTGAACCGGTATGACCTACCATTCCAGCCATGTCTATCTCATGAGATATGAAATCTTTACCCAATGCATTGGAGGGAGATATAGGTCCCACCCATCTTATAATGAATCCTTTCTTATGTGTGCCACATAATCATAAAACATACATCATCGCATAACATATGTAACAAAAATGGGATTCTTGAAACATCATGACATCATAAATCAATTCATATAAGATAAAGGAATTCATAAAAATAATTCCATCACAACATGAACAAATCAATTTAATAATAGGGATAAAAACAGAACCCTTTATTATCTTAGATGGAAAATAATTTTGATAAAACACTTGAACTCCATTCTTGAGGAAAATATCATTTCTTCTTCAAAAACATTTTTCCTTTCATAACATGTCATACAACTTTAATATAAAAGAAGTTGATTAAAAATAAACTTGAAAACTTGTAAAGGAAGCTTCTTGGAAACAATGTTTTAAAAATCCATTCATGCCTTATAAGTTAAAAAAACATTCTTCATACTTTTGTCGGAAAAGTCAAAAAGTACCTCGTATGACAAAAGATTCATTTCATAGATATTACTAAAAACTCACCGAAGGGTAAAAATGGATTTAAACAATTGTAGGTGGATGGAAATAATATTACATTTTGATGAAACATGGATGTGGATGATAAAATACACCCCAATAAATACTTACGAATAAACAATCTCGGATAAAAATGAGATTGTGATTTTTCCCTTACCTTAGGTCCGATTTGCTTTGTTCGTGTCCGAAGCTCCTGTATAATGGTTTAAATAATGTTATTGACTTATTCCAGAATCATACATATTGATATGAGATCATATATGGTCATATTATTAGCTTCTTGTTAGTAATATTTCATTGTTACTTGTTACTCGGGTCTTTATAACTTTTTGTTCTTATGCGTGTTTTGTCGAATAAATTCTTATTCTTATCTTTAGGTTATAGATAATTCATTTCCAGAATGGTATTAGTGTAGTATATACCATATTCATTCATTCAATTCAAATATATAATCATTATGAAATGAAGATCATGTAGAACGAGTCGCATCACATCGTGGAGACGGTATTCCGTACGTACGCACGAGTGATGATATCGTTCCTATGATCGTGGAATTGTATTGGAGTATATATATATATTATTTCAGTATCAATATTACTTAATAATAATCATATATAGTTACTGATTACACCATTATACCCATCCTTGTAAGGTGATGGTGGAAAATAGATTACACCACGGCGTGGAGACGGTATTTCGTACGTACGCACGCGCGGTGATTTCTTTTTCCGTAGGATGGATAGATGGTGAAATAGGGTTGTTTCATACTTATAATAACATATCAGTATATTAGTGATACTGATGTTATTACTTCATAATGAAACAACCTAAGAAGAAGAAGTGGAAGAATAAATAAAGATGAAAGAATTGGTAACGGTAATTACCTCTTCTTTGAAGCGCCTCTTTGAGACCTCCTCTTAGGGCACTAAAATTGGTCTTTGAGGAAGACCAGAACCTCTAGGATGTTTCTAGGGAAGTGGAGAGGAGAAAATGGCAGGGGTTGGCCGAGCTTGAGTGCTCAATTTGGTGTGAGGAGGAGGGGGAGGAGGTGTCCTTTTATAAGGGAGGAGAGGGGCACCTTTGGAATTCTTAAAAATATTAATTTATAATAAATCTAACCCCACTTAAAAACTTCCAAAAATGACTCATATTCGAAGATTAGATGAGATATGTTTGTAATCTAATCAACCAATCAAATTTAGACATGTTTGGATCTTATTTGAAACCTTATCATTTTGATTTATCCTTATTTAATCTATTTAAGTTTATTTGTGGTAATAAAATTCTAAATTTTAAATTATAACAAATAATTACTTATATGTTGTGAATTTTCCATAATTGTTTACTTTATAACATTATAGACCATATAAATATAAATTTATTATTTTTAAATATTTTTGTGATTTTTAAACAATTTTATAATATGTTATTTTTGTAAAATAACAATAGTGTCAATTTTGACACTATTCATTTATTTGAATTTAAATAAAATATATACAGAAGATATGTTCGAACTAAAAGCTTTAATATATTAATAAAAGTTCATATGTATCTATAAAATTAGTGCATCACATTAAATAGTTCATATAATATTTATTTTATTATTTTTAAAACCCTTTATTTGGTTTATCTCTTAATAAAATAAATACGACATCATTTTTGTATAATTATTTGATATACTTATTTGTTGCATAAAAATTAAAAATAAAATCCTATGATGAAACTAAATCTATTAACTTTCACAATAATACTTTTACTCGAATTTATCATCTTAAAATCACAATATTTAAATTGTTATATTTATTAAATTATGAAGGTGACAACTTTGGCATCATTTAAAATAAAATAATATAAGTGTCATAATCACTTTTATAAGGCTCCAAATGGTCAAATATTCGACCATTGGGTGCTTAGGGTTTACATTTACATGGCCAATAAGTTTTGGTTAGGTATTTGTGCATTTTATGGTCACTATTAGTTTAATAAATACAATATTCTTGATTTTTCACTAGATAAACAATTTCTGCATCACTATTGTTTCATAATTAATGATAATTATTTAATCCCTAAAAATTATAAATAAATTTATATGATGTTGATAATTCCATTAGCTTTCTGGAGACTATTCATGTTCGAAGTTTCATGAATTTTATCACTAAATTAAAATTAATATACTTATAAGATTTAAGAAAGTGACATGTTGTCACTTTCTTTGGTTTTAATAATAATTAAGTTATTTTCATGGACAAATGTCCATTAAATGATTCTAATCCGACCCTTAGGTGATATGGGTCTACTTTTAGTCATCCAATAGGATTTTTACATTTGTTAGGGTAATTTTAGAATATTATATTTACCCTTAATTGCCCGATTTACCTTTAACTATGGTAAATAAAATTTACCGTAGTTACTATTCATAATTCCCAAAAATAAAAAGTAGCTTATTAACATAATTTGGACCCACTGATTCCAAATATGGAATCCATTTTTCCAAATTCAATACACAAAAGATGCAGAAATTAAATTAAAATTAATCCCGTTGTCGAGAGAAAACGGGTTTTTCTTTAAAACATTGCAAAAGATTGAATTGATTTAACCAACGAATTCAAGGTAAAATCAATGCCAATGACATACATTATATTAAATGGTAAAAATATATTCTATTTATACTTTAAAACCATTCAATATTATAATTTAACCACATAAGATATTACGATGAATAAAGTTGTTTTTAATTAAAATATAGCGTGTTTTTACTATTCATTAAAATATGAAAGTTATCGGAAAAATATCAAAACTTTATCAAATGTAAATTTTTATATCCTGATTCAAAAGAAGAATATTATTTTGTCAAATTGAACATATAAACATGTCAAAAACTATATTTAAAGTGGGTGCGCCAACAAAAGGCGGTAAAACTGCATTTTTTTGAAAAATACTTATTTTACCCGAAAAATTTATTTTGTTCTTATACCATGTTCTAGAAATGTGTAAGATGAATAATAATGTTATAAAATTCGAAATTTAGTTAATACTATTCATAACGGCTAGTTCATGACAATATTATAATAATATAACATTGTTTATTAAAACCTGGTATTGCGTACAACACACGCTATCGAGGAAGGTCGCGATTGCGTGTAATGCAAGCCAAGTCAGGGTTGCGTGTTGTGAAAGAATCCTTCGTTGTTTCATATAACATAATCTAACCATATTTCATTTATACATTTAATATATATATATATATACTCAATGTTGCGTAGAATAACTATTATCAAAATTGTGTGTAACACGGTCCAAGAATAGTGTTGCGTATACTGCAAGCTAATACGGTGTTGCGTATAGCGCAGGGTAATCTTGGTGTAGAATACAACATAAGACATTAATAATATTTTTTCATAAAATCTCGGGGTGTTACACATATAATATTCTAACAACATCTACATCTACGACTATTAGATCTGAGGATATGCATCCAAAAAATAAAATAAATAAAAATTCCCAATGCTCAAATATATTATTCCTTCTACAAACATCATCATGCATCATTAATCTATCATGAATTATTAGGAACTTGAAAAAATATCAATTTATCATCTGAATTATATTTGAATGCTATACGACTCCCCAACATATAATGTCCAAAAACATTAAAATAAATTTTATTCCAGCTCATTTTCATTTTCATAAATTTTGTAACATATGACTAAAAATAATTTATTTCCAATGTATTTCATCTACTTTCAATCTCATACATTCTCAATTAGGATGAGTGTAGACTTATCGTGTTCTATAATGACCAAGACACTAGAAAAATGGATACAATGTTTACATTATTACCATCGTATTGTATACGAGTAATAACATATAAATGGAATAAATATTTATTAGAATTGGTATCCGAGAGACATATATAATTCTCATATTAAATTTTAATCAATAATCTATAACATAATTTTTTTAGACATTAATGATTCCCTCTAAAATATCCTTATATATCAACAATAAAATATTCCACAGTATCCTTGAAAAAATAAAACATATGAATGGGGGGAGAAAACGTTTTCAGTAATGGTCAGAATACATTATAATAAATGAAAAAGCATGGAGTAATCAATATGGAACGGAAAATAACCAATATAATTTCCATTTAATAAATTATTTATGCATACTATGGTAGGAATACATGATTTAAAACTTATTTATAATTAATACTCACATAACAATTGTTATTATAAATAATTAAATAATCACATGTAATTTCAATAATTGTAATCATAATGATGGAATGAATAATGACTGACATCATAGTTATACTATAATGACCTTTTACAGGATTGTTACTTATAATACCATTATGAAGAATTTTATAATATACTTCTTTCAAACCCATCAAGTTTGGATGAGTCATTTTTTAATGACCATTCACAAGACACATACTATCAAGAACATTCATTAGAAAACATAATACAATAGGGTACAAACTCCGAGGGTATTGGAAACTGATTTTTTAACATGATACACATTGATGAATTATGGATCAATCTACATAGGTCCCTTTAAAAACATAGTAATTATACTATATTCCATGTATTATAAGGGTGATATAATTCCTTCATAAATATTCATATTATTATCTAACATATTAATTGTTAATAATTATTCTAATCAAATTTAAAAAATCCTAATCCATCTAGATTAATATGGTGAATGATAAAAAAAATAAAACATCCACAATTAAACTAATCATAATACATTCGTGGATCCAATATGGGAGAAATCAATAGTTCATATCCTTATTTTATCATAAGTGCATTTAAGAGTTATGGTAATTGATGAATTGAAATAACATAATAATTACTTTAAAAAAATTAGGATTAAAATATACTTTTTATATATTAAAGTATAATAAAGTTTGAAAATACTATCATTGAAAAATAAATTTTAATAGAGTATAAAATTTTCAAATATTAGGGAAAAAGCATATAATTGAATGGTAATTATAATTTCGTATATGAAGCATAAATAAAATTACATTCATGACAATTAGAAATTATATACATTTTAGTAAAGGAATTAAGAGAATTCCATTCTAAATATAAAAATTATTGGAAAGCTCCTTGTTCAGATAAAGGTAAGAAAGTTGGTTTAAATTTTTTTCGTAAAAACCATAATGGAATATTTAAATAAAATACTCTAAAAACAATTTTTAAAAAGTGAAAATACTTAAAAATAAAATAAATAATTTTTTTTAAAAACCATAAAATTTGTAATTTATTTTTTAGAAAAAAATTTATTGGAAGAAGATGGATTTTCGTTTTAAGATAGAAATGATGTCATAATTTATTATAAACATATCAATAACTAAATTAAGTACTAAATAGTAGAAAATTATATTATATAAAAAAATTTAATGAATAAATTTTTTTTAACAAAATTAAAGTGTATTATTTGGAAATTTTAAAATTTTTACCTTCTATAGAAATTGAATAATAAAAAATCATAGATAGAATTATTTTATGAAGTAAAAACATATAGTGATCATAAAATTTAATTAATAATATTTTAAATAAAACAATTTTGTTTTTAATATTTATATCAACATAATACAATTTTATGTATTAGGTAATTAAATTTAAATATTCTGAAAATCATATAATGGAAAAAATAAATTAATAATAATATTAACCCAATAAATAGAAATTACATTGTGAAATCCCTTACCTGACAAATCCAAAAGACTTAAAACTATTAATCCTTAATTATAGTGAAAAAAAATGTATCGGTCATAACCATAATTATATTACTATTTATAATATCATATGTAATTCATTCATAAGATCTTATAAGTCATTCATTAATAATCATTCAATATATTAATTGAAATCATTGAAATGATAGTTCAAACATATTAATGATTAACATTTCCATTTCTCAATGATCATTATAGAAATAATTAAATTCACATATAATATTTCTATAATGATCATTATAACATATATGAAATATTATTTAATTATATATATCATCTTTGTATCATGGTGATGAAAAATGACTCGCATCACATTGTGATGGTGGTAGTCCACAAGTACACAAATGATTTTATCAACTATATGTGAGTGAAAAGATAAGAAATAAAATGATATATTAGAATTAAAAAAATTATAAATATTTCAGTATTATCATATATATATTTATTTTATAAAACCTAAAATAAATAAAATTATAATTATCAACATCCATAAGATGTGTTGGTGAATTGTGAACCAAGACGCTTCATGAGGAGATTCTCTGTCGTACAAATCAGTGATGTTATCTTATATCATATTCACAGGAAATTAATAATATATATATATGTGTGTGTGTGTGATATAAATATTATATCGTTAAAAATAGGTTGTAAATATCATATATTTACTTTATATTCTTCATAATACCCAATTGTGTGAGGTGGTAATATAAAAATTTATGTCATCGGTTAACGAAATGGTAGTTCACCATACACACAAATGATGATTTCGTTTTCCATTTGATGTCATTGGTTTTGGTTGTAGGTAAATCTGCTATTATAAAAACATTATTTTGTATGGAATATAATAGTTTTTTTAAAACATCTGGGTTTAATAATAATTTAAAGAGGATGTGTACTTATGAATATAATAATATTTATTTAAGAAAATTATCTATTCCTCAGGTACCCTAGTTATGTTTTAACCAAATCATCCCTATGATAGAATTTGTCGAAAATTAATTATTTTATTATTTTTATATGGTTTTATGAGACTTTATATGTGTAAATACCAAAAAAAGTTGCCCTGTGACGGCGAATTATTTTAATTCATTTACATTATTACAAGGAATCATGTACTAAATGACCGATCAGTTTAGGTATATCAGAAAATAGATTACATAGTGAACATTACATTACTATTTTATACATAAAATTTAGCGTAAATAATCTTTTTAGAAAGACAGTATTCACCTAGAATAAAACTACGTATCAATCATAAAACACTTTTTGGCATCCAGGGAAAATATGACATATGAAAGGGGTGACATCATATTCTCATTAAGTATAAAAAATCTAGAAATATCTTTCATAAATATTCATAAACATTTAAGGAAATATAAATAATTAAAACACAAGCCTTTTAAAACATTTTATTCAGTAATATATGTCAATAATAAACCATTTTATTCTATTTAATCATTTAAATGGTTATTCTTCTAGACGAATAGTAACATCTAAGATCAAAAGTGGAACGTGGATCTCATAAGAATTCATTTTCCAATATATTGAAGAACAATTTAGATTGAGGGTTGAATCAGTTGTATCCATTTGACAAATTTTAACATTAAAAAACATAAACACATAAAATATTTGAGTTACCTACTTTTCAAAATTTAGTTAAATAAATTCGTTGGTTATATTGAGATATAACCAGGAAACTCATTATTTATAAGGTTCATCCTTATTTTGAGATCATAAAACCATTATATAATTATATATATGGTTAATTGAAATTAAATTTTATGATGATATTAATAAAATATATATAAAATCCCATTAGACTTATTCCTTCTCTATAAAGGAATTATTATACGAAATCCTCTTAGTTTTAAAAAATATTATAAATGATTTATCAAAAAATATATTAATAATGTTCTAACTACTCAACAAATGGTCGATTTAAAATATCATTCTAATCCAACTCTGTATGATATTATAGAGTCTTCTGACATGAGTCTGATATCCTCAATATAATGGACCAATGTTCAATCTATAAAAGTATATCGATTCTAACACACATGTGTAACAAATCTATGATTCATAAAAAAATCTTCATGCTCTGAATTATTCCATTAACTAGAATCCCTTTTCTTAGTACAATTAATTTTCTAATATCTAATTTCTTGATCCAAACCCTCTTCCTATGAACTCATATTCCTCATAAAACAATTTTTTTGAGAAAATCACTTCTGACATATATTTCTATTCATGAAAATCTTATAACATTAAAAATTCAAAAATTCATCCTTTTTTCTGAGTCAGAATGGTTAAATTTTTATGATGTAATATGAACTTCTATTTATAGGTGATCCATGTTTGAAAAAGGTGAAAAACCAATGACATTTAATGGTAAATAATATTATTAACCTAAAAATTCATGTTCATTTTAGCTCTATCATCGACCAAAACCAATATTCTTCAACTCTTATGATAAAATCTAGAATATTTTTGAATCATCACAACAATGTTCACATTTTAATTCCTTAAAAAATATTCAAATCCATTTTGATATAAAAAATCATCAATATGAAATATTTTATATCAAAAAATATTCATTAGATGATACCTCTAGACCCAAAATAACTTAATACCTATCAATTAGTAGCTATCAATTTTTAAATTCACTATATAACAATTTTAATTCTAGATCATATCAATACTAAACATGTTTAGCATTATTATTCTCTTGATCCAATTTAATTAACAAACTTATTATGACCCTGATCAATTTAAAACAAAACATTACATTTATAGATGTGATTCTAAGAGATAAATTAAATAGGTTCCATATATTTTTACCACCTCTAAATACTTAAATAACATAAAATGATTATCCAGTTACAACATCAACCACTATAATTATTTCATAATCTTAATACCGATAACTCTTTTAATTATTTATTTTTAATTTCTCAAAAAATATCTATATATTCTCAAGATATGTCTAATATAGGTTTTTATTTGATGACTTATGAGTGTAAAAATCATGATTTATATCATAAAATCATCTGAAGGTTTAGTGTAATAAACTTATCTTTTGGAAATGTGTCAACAACATGTTCGATCAACAAATTTTAAATCTATAAAACTTCATATACATCATACATAAAATATTCTATCAACATCAACATCTACATCTTTTAGATTTGATGATTTTCATCCAAAAATAAATAAATAAAAATTCCCGAAGCTCAATCATATGATTCCTTCTACAAACATCATCTTACATCATTAATCTATCATGAATTATTATGAACTTGAAAATTTTTCAAATGATCATCTGAATTATTTCATAAAGTAATATGAATCCACAACATATAAAGTCCAAATAACATTAAAATTAATTTCCTTCTTACTCATTGAAATTTTCATCAATTTAGAAACATATGATAAATAATCATTTATTTCTATTGTATTTCATCTTCTTTCAAACTCATACATTCTCACGTAGGATGAGTGAAGTCTTATCTTGTTCTATAATGACCAATAAACTATAAAAATGGATTAGATTCTTATGTTATTACCTTGGTATTGAATACAAGTAATTACATATAGATGGAATAAATAGAATAATAAAATTGGTATCTGAGATACATATATAATTCCCATTTTAAATTTGAATCAATTCTCTATAACATAATTTTATTTTTAGATTTTGATGAATCCCTCTTTAATATCCTTATATATAAACCATTAAATAATCCATGTAATCATGAAAAAAAAACTTATGAATGGGGAGATAAAAATTTCTCATTAATTGTTATAATACATTAAAATATATGAATTATCAAGGAGTAATCAATATGGAATGGTAAATAAACCAAAAAATTCCATTTAATATATGAATTTTGCATATTATGGTAGGAATACATGATTTATAAAGACTTTCTAATTAATTGTCACATAACCATTGATATTACCACTAATTGAATAATCATATATAATTTCAATACTTTTATTCCTAATGTAGGAATGAATAATTACTGACATCATAGTTATACTATAAAGTCCTTTTACAGGCTTGATACTTATAATACCATTCACAAGAATTATTTAATTTACTAATTGAAAACCATTGGTGTTTGGACAGGTAATTTTTTTAATTACATTTCACAAGAAACATACAATAAATACTATTAATGAGACAATATAAAACTATGGGGTGCAAACTCCTAGGGTGTTGAAAACTAATTAATTAACTTAATACATGTTGATTCATTGTGGATCTATCTACACAGGGCCCTTTAAAAAACATAGTAATTCTAATTTATTCCTTGTATTATAGGGGTGAATCAATTCCTTCATAATTCTACATATTAGGAACTAAAATATTAATTTTTAATAATTATTCCAATCAAATTAATAAAATCCAAAACCATCTAGAGTAATATGGTGAATGTAATAAAAATAAAACAACCACAATTAAACTGATCATAATCAATTTATTGATTTAATACAGAAGATATCAATAGATCATATTATTATTTTATTATAATTAAATTTACGAGTTATGGTAATTGATGAATACAAATACCATAATAATTACATAAAAAATATTTGGGATGAAAATATTATTTTTATTTTAAAGATTACAAAAACGTTTTAAAATACTTTCATTGGAAAATCAATTTTAATAAAAGATAAAATCTTAACATATTATGTAAATAATTTTCAAAAAAACAATAATTATAATTTTTTAGATAGATCATCATTAAAATTACATTCATGACAATAATAAATTTGATACATTCCACTAATGGAAAAAAGAGAATTCATGTCTCACTATAAAAAGTATATGAATGTTCCTTATTCAGAAAACGATAATAAAATTCCTTTATATTTTTTTGTAAAAACCAAAAGGGATGTTTTTAAAAAAAATTCTAAAAAAAATTTTAAAAACTGAAATTACTTAAAAATACAATTAATAATTTTTTTTATAATATTAAAAAAGTGTCAATTATTTTTTAGAAGAAAAATGTATTGGAATAATATGGATTTTCACATGAAAATATAAATTAAGTCATAATTTCTTATAAACCTATCATTTATTAATTTATGTACTAAATATTAGAAAAGGATATTATAAATTCATAATATAATGAATAACTATATTTTATCAAAATAAAATGATTTTATTATGAAATTTTCAAATAATTTCCCTCTACTGAAATTCAATAATAAAAAATTATAGAAAGAACAATTAAATGAAGTAAACACATATAGAGATCATAACATTTAATTAAGAATATATTCCATAAAACAATTATTTATTTAAAATTTAAATCAACATAATACAATTTTAAATTTTAGGTAATTAAATTTCACTATTCCAATAATCATTGAATGGTAAAAATAAAAAAAATGAACATTAACCCAGTAAATATAAATTACGTTATAATATCCCTTACGTCACACATCCAGATGATTTAAAATTATTAATACTCATTTATAGTGGAAATAAAAAACATATTGCCCTGATCCATAATTATATTACAATTTATAATATCAAATTTAATCCATTAATAAGATCTTATATGTTGTTATTTAATAATAATACAATATATTAATTTTTTTAGGTGTTAATATTAATTTTTATTATGTCTTTCATTCATTAATGTTCAACATGTTACACAAATTACTGTGTTTAGTCTTATAATCTATAATAATAATGACATGATTAACATATCATTGCATTAATTTTATTTTTAGATCTAATCGAGATATGTTTTTATGAGAACTGAAGAATGATACAATCATTGAAACGATAGTTCATACGTATGAATGAGTAATGTTTCCATTTGTCATTGATCATTATATAAAGAATAAAATTCACATATAATATTTCAATAATGATCATAATATCATATATTACATATTATTTAATTATATAAATCATCATTTTTTTGTGATGATGAAAAATTACTCACATCACATTGTGATGGTGGTAGTCCACAAATACACAAAGGATTTGATCAAGTATATGTGAGTGAAAAAATAAGAAATAATATTATAAATTATAATTAAAAAATTATAAATATTTCAGATTTAATATATATATATATGTATTTTATATATCCTAAAATAAATAAAATTATCCTTATCAATGTCCATAAGAAGAGTTAGTGAATTAGGAACCACGACGCTTCATGAGGCGATTTTCTGTTGTACAAATCATTGATGTTATCTTATATCATATTCCAGGTAAATAATAATATATGTATATATATATATATATGATATATTTAATATATATGTAAAATATGTTATAAATATCATATATTTACATTATATGCTTCATAATACACAGTTATGAGAGGTGATAATTTTAAATTGAATGACATCGGTTAATGAAAAGGTAGTTCACCATACACACAAATGATGATTTTGTATACCATTGGATTTAAGTGGTTTTCTTTGTAGGAAATTCTATTATTATAGAAACATTTTATTATATGGTATATAATGGTTTTGATAAAACATATGTGTATAATAATAATTTATAGAGGAAGCTTATTTAATAGTATAATTTTGTTAATTGAAGAACATTATCTATTCCTCGGGTGTCCTTGTTTTGTTTGAACCAAATCATCACAGTTATAGAATTTGTAAAATAATTATTATTTTAGGATTAGTATATGGGTTTATGGGACTTTATATGCATAACTCCCCAAAATTAGTTTCCTAGTGATGGTGTATTTTTTTAATTCATTCACATGTTTACATGAAATCATGTCCCCATGGACGAATTAGTTTGGCGGGATTAGAAAATATATTACATAGTGAACATCACATTACAATTTTTAACATAAAATACAACATACATAATCCTTTTATAAATTCATTATTCACCTAGCATAAACCTACCTATCAATCATAAAACATTTTTTTGGCATCCTGGGAAAATTAATTATAAGGAAGGGGTGTGATCAGATGCTTATTAGGGATAAACAATATAGAGAAATCTGTCATAAATATGTATAGACATTTATGTAATGATAAAAAATAAAAATATAAGACATTTAAATAATTATATTCAGCGTGATATGGAAATAATAAATTGTATAATTAATTTTAAAAAAATCCAGGGATATTCTACTAGATGAATATGAACATGTAAAATCAATAATTAATCCATAATGAGGTAATGCATAATGTCGGACATCATAAACACTACTTCATGTCCTTTTTTCCATACCATAAAAATATATTCTATCCAGGCATTGCACCAAGACTGTAGTTTGTCTCATAAAACCTAGTGATTCATCAAGGGGATATAACAGCCCCCCATCACATACTAAGTCCAATGCAGTCCACCAATGAAATGGTTGAATAATAAAATAAACATTCGTATTAAAACTATCATATGAAATGATAATACATTATCCCTAAACCATAAATGTTATAAAATAGCTCAATCAGAATAAAACATGTCAAAAAACATAAATAAATTATGGAATATTGTATCACAATAAATCAACTTCAAACAAAGATAAATTACAATAATGTATGATTAAAGCGGTGAAAATAATTTAATATATTCATTAAAATCTCTACGAGGGAAATATCAATTATGCATTATATAAATTAAAATTCATTAAATTTTAAAATAAATCATTTATTTATAAAATAACCTAGTATAATTTTAAGGGGAACATATAAATAATAAGGTGACATAATAGTGGAAAATATCATCATGCTCCATATAAGTTAAAAAACATTATTTCATTAATTTGTCGAAAATCTCATAAAGTACCTCATTTTCAAAATGATCAAATGATTCCTTTCAAAAAAATTATAATATTTAAAATATGGGAAAAATGAATTTATATATCCATGGACAAATAGTAAAACATTTTTTGAATCATTTTTTGAAACATGGACCTAAATGATGAAGACATATCATTAAATACATGTATATCAACATCTTCAAATAATAAAGTGATTACAAAATTAACCCTTACCTTAGGTCTGATACTATCCATAATTTTTTGAAATTCATGTAAAATGTTTTTAATAATATTACTATATCTTATAAGAATCATAATAAAATTTATGTTATAATATAGTATTATTTTGTGATTTTATATTACCCATTTAGTAAAAATTCCATTTTAATGCAACAGTTCATGTAATAATCTCATTGTTTATCATACGTGTTTTGACATGTTATTTTTTATCATAATATATATATATATATATTATATTTTACATACTTCTAAAATGTAATACATGATTTATATATCATAAATATACAGTATATTCATAAATATAATATAAAGATAAGTAAAATGGAACACATCATTTATGGAGACATTAGGTTGTACTTACACAAGAACATTGTTTCTGTTTTATTATCATATTGAATGGATATAAGTGAATGAAATATATGTATTTATAAATATATAAAATCCCCGTATAATTATTATATCATATATTTCATACTTTTTAATAATATTTATTCTTATAATCATTCTTGGATGGTGAACATGGAAGATGGGTCTCATCGCGTTGTGGAGATAGAAAGATGTACGTACGTACAAGCAACGATATCCTTTCCTTAATGGATAACTGTTATGAGATTTGATTGAATATTAATTTTAATGGAACAATATAATTTTATAATTATTATTTAAATCCATTATTTTCATCGTTATAACCATAGAAATAATGTGTACATGAAAAACAATTTAAACCATGACATTGAGACCTATGTTGTACCTATGAATATTGATATTGGTTTTAGTAGGATATTTAAAAAGAAGAATATTGGTTACCGATAATTATAATAGCATCTCGTCATTGGGTGTCTCTATTAGATTGGAACAAAATAACATTATAAGATTTATTTCTTCCCAAATATAGGCCTCTAAGATGAATTTATGTATGTTTAATGTAGTAATGGTTAGGTTTTGTCTGAATAAAAAT
Organism: Viscum album; assembly: GCA_963277665.1. Lineage (NCBI taxonomy): Eukaryota > Viridiplantae > Streptophyta > Magnoliopsida > Santalales > Viscaceae > Viscum > Viscum album. Next base: position 360,419,436 of record OY728152.1, on the reverse strand, counting down.
TCGTTATAGGATTTGGTTAAAGAGAATGGGAGGTTCCCTTTTATAATATAGGTGAGGGGAACATTAGAAAAAATCATGAAATTTTAATTTATTATAAAATGATTTTTGGTTAATAATATATAAAAATTAATTTAACTCGAGTATAATATGATTATGGGTCAAAATAATATCAAACAATAGAGTTTATACGAGTTTAGGTCCTATAATTAACCTTATCATTTCTACTTAACCAATATTTAAATAGTTTAACTCTTACCAGTTCTTCAAATTTTATTACTTTATATTGTTAATATAGTTTCCATGAAATGAAAAGTAAAATAAAAAGTGGATAATTAATTTAATTTGAAACACTATATATTTCATGGGTCACAATCACATATTTTTATGAATATTAATTCATTTAATAAAATAATAATTTTTTTAAACTCATTTATGTCAATTTTGACACTATTTAGTTATTTATTTATTAAACCAATAAAAACTAGACTTCTTCAAAAAAAATGATATAATTAAAATTTATTACCAAATAATAAACCATAAAATTCTTTCATGTCATTAAAATTTCTAAATAACATTTTTTTTAATATTAATAATATCATTTATTTGATTCCATCATTAATAAGACAAACACTATATCATTATTGTGACATAAATAAATTAAATTTTTATTGTATAAAAATTATAAATAAAATACCATGATGTATTAAATATATTTATATTCCTAATAAATATTTATATTAAAATTTATAAATGTTATCTCCCTATATTAATATTCATTTAGTATAAAATACTTGTTTTTGTTATATATCTCTTTAATTTAAATTTATTCTTATAACATGTCATTATCATACCGAAGTGGATCAATGAGGTCCCAAAATAGTCCCAATGATTACCATGGTCGTACATATGTCATCCAATAGTATTAATTCATGTGTTATGGTAGTTTTATATTATTATAGCATTATTTTTACCCTTTTTTACCTGATTTACTATTTTACCACTACAAATAAAAATAATTACGAAATGTACTATTCATAATGTCCAAAAAAGAAAAGTTTATATTTACAAAAATTTTAGCTATTGATTCTAAATATGGAATCCATTATTCCCTATTCAAAACACATAAGTTTCAGAAATTAATTTAAAATTATTTCTCATTGTTAAAACCAGAAAGCGAGTTTTTAAGAAAATAATCAAAAAATGACATGTGTTTAAATACGATATAAATGAGAAATTACATTAAATTTTTTATAATTATATTAAATTATAAAAAAATAATCCGATTACAATATAAAACAATTTAAAAAGACAATCAAACTATATATGTAAATTAGATGAAAATGTTATTTTGAATTAAAATGCAGTATTATTCACTACTCATCAAAAATTTAATGATTCAATAAAAATAAACTAAATTTACCATATTCTAATATTGATATTTTGGATTAAAAAATGAATTATATTTTAAAAAAATAAAATTAAAAAAATTTAAAAATGTTGTTAATACTATTCATAACCACTTTTTAATCAACTAGTTTGATAGGTCGTGGTGTGCTCTTACTCGGTGTTATATACATCGCATGCTATTAAATAATTTAAAAAAATTTATACCATATAATCATTTGGTGTTACATTATTCCCTCCTTTAAATATTACGTCCTTAAAAATTATTCTCATTATTGAAAACATGGGGCTTGACATTTAAATATATGTTTTTTGAAATCCCACAGCAAAAAATAGATTATTGAGACCTATATTTTAAAACTATGAAAGGTTAAAATGAATGTTACCATAAGTAACACAGATTATGGTTCCCTGTAAATAAATAATGATATAAAGTAAAAATTTTACAACCATGTTCTGATGGAGTGTGATAGAGAATATTATTAAGATAATGTTAACATTATAAAATCTATAAATATGTGCTGATACAAAGGACACTTTGATATATCATAAATGAAATTACAAGGAAATTTTTTTTTGGTTTTTAATCCCCTTTACAAAAAGATTAAGAACCTGAGGAAATTATAATAAATTATTTCAATACAATATATACATTGGTCTTACATTGAAGAATTTATACATCATATCTTATTCAAGGAAATGGGGTTGAATTTTTTATTTCATAAGGGTTGGAATATAATGTGATCTATAAATATAATGATAGGCCTTTCTAAATATCTCAAAAAAATTCATGAGTTATCACATATGTATAAGACCACCTATACTAATATAATACATTAATCGAACAATATTTAACACAAATTAATCATATAAAATCCATTAACTGATAAACATAAAATCCTTAGAGAAAATGAAAATCTAAAAATTTAGAAAGAGTTGAACCAAATTAGTTTCGCATTTATCTCCCATATCTGATAGTGATTTTCTTGGTTGTAACATTCCAATAATGTGAACACCTTCTTCATGTATCCTCTTAATTCACTATTACAACTTAAATTATCAGATATACTTATTGAAAAACAAGATTGTTTACATATTCCAAAATATGGTGTATTATTTCACAAGTCCAAAAAAATTACAATTCATCCATGTTAACATAACTCTATTAGAAAAAAATCCAAAAATAGTTCTCAAGAAACTATCATCTTCCAATATTATTATTCAAATAAAATATATAATTATTCAAAAATTATTATCATAACATAAGAAAAATATTAGGGGTTATATTTACAATAATCATATGTTATCCAAATATAATCTTACCCTTAAATCAATTTAGATTTCTTATATATCTATTTTACATATTCTGGAATGTCCATAGGAAAAAATAAACTAAATACTCTTTATATGAATCATATAGTCATATTTTGTTGATCCAAATACATAAATACAATAATCCTTCTAATTTAATGATTTTCATAGAAAAGGTCCTTCCATGTATTAGATATAGATTATTATGCATGTGTATTGTTTTTGGTAATTCCCATGATTTCCTCAGATGAATCATTGAACTCCATAAAAATTGGTCACTCTATGACTCATTTTCCCATAGAGATAACATCATCCTATCCATCTGATCTAGTCCTCATGTTTCTTATTTCCTTCTCCATGACATGTACGAAACCAAATCATATTTAATTTATTCTCCTTTTAATTCAATCATTTAAAAAAATTTATCACCATCTAACATAATGTTCTAGGAAAGTAATCAAATATAATATTGATAATCATATAACAAGATACCTAATTCAGCATAATCCCTATATCTATCTCTCTAGTCATTATTAAATATTGTTGCTCTAAATCACCATATTTTATCTAAATCTCAATTTTAATCCAATTCCCTTTTTTTCCTGCATTAACTAATTCTAGAAAGTACATGGGAAAAAATACATATCAATGAAGAAAATCACAGAATCAGTGAATGGTACTTTCAATATATAACATCATAGGTTTAATCATTGGTTATCCATTATCGTTTCAAAAATTATAGGGTGTTCTTATATACTTATCCTTAACTTATAAAAAATAGATAACCCTTTGAGAACTGTAATGATTACAAGGATTCATGTCCCAATGGACCAATCATTTTAGCAGTCATGGAAAATATATTGAATATATGAACATTAAATTACAGTTTCAAACATAAAATAAAAAATATATTACCCTTTGAAAACTCAATTATTCCCCTAGATTAACACTAAATATCAATCATAAAAAAATACTTCGCATACTGGGAAAATAAAACATAAGAAACGGGTAGTGTGAAAAGCTTAGTAAGGATATAAAATATAGCAGAAGCTATCAAAAATAATAATAAACATTTATAGAAATGTACTAAACTACAACACAAGTCTTTTAAATCATTGTATTCAACATAATATGGAAACAATAAAACAAATAATTAAATTTAAACAGTCATAGAGAAATAATAATAGTCTAATATTCACATGTAAAATCAATATCTAATCTCATAATAAGGGAATACATAATGTCATACATCATAACCATTACTTGAAGACCTTCTTCCTAGACCATGCATAAATATTATATCATGGACTTATTCCATGACACTAGTTTTTCCAATGATACCTACCTATGCATTGAGGGTCTATTGATTGCCTCGCTTATCAATTTATATGTCCAGTAGATTCCATATATGAAAAAGGTTAATACATGACATAAACATTAAAATTAGAAATAGGATATGAAATTTTAATACTTTAAAAACAAACAATGAATGGAATAAAAATTGCACATCCATAATTAACTATATTAAAATAAAATTAATACAATAAAGAAAATTGAATCATAATAAATCAACATCAAACAAGTATGAAATAAAATATATGATGTTTACATCGATTAGAATAATTTAATAAATTCATTAAAAACTCTTTGAGGGAAATGTCACATTTTTTAGTAAATCATTAAAAAATCATGAAACTTTTAAAAAAATATTTCTTTCTAAAATATCCTTTTATTCAACTAATTGGAATTGTAATGTCGCGGTTCTTGAAGACACCCAGAGGCGCCCCAACCTGGTTAGTCACATAGTCTCAAGTGCATTTCCCCAAACGACAGAGGCTTCCGACTAACTGTGCGGGCTTTGGTTGTCATAGTGGTGGTACTATGCCCTCATTGACAGAGTACACAACTGAATAAAATATATATATTCAAAAGAGAAATATGAAATAATTACATAAAAAATTATCAGTAGAAGACTGAATGTATAAACTGGAGAACATATATATATATAATGATGTATGATACAAATGTCTTGAAAAAAAGATAAAAAAGTCACAATGCTGGAATACAACATTGCTAATCCAAAGTGAAAACGAAAGTAGATAACCTTGTCACCTTCAAAAGCCAGATCATGGTTCCATGCTTTCCATCTCCACAACAAATCAAGTACCTAAAGTATATGTGACCTTTCCCATATCTATACCTGCAACAATATAATAATATTTGGCCCAAAATGACTTCCCAAATAGTGTGTGAGACTAAATCCCATTATGAAACCACCAGAAGATCTATTCCTATTAGTTAGTGAATATATAGAAGGAAAATGTATAGAAAAAAGTAAACAGGAATGTGCTCAATAGTAAATAATCCATAGTTTCATTATCAATCAATTTTTAAACAAACATCCATACCTCAAACTAGTAACCTTCTGGTAAGAACACACATCCATCCACTTTGGTCCTACCTAAGAATTACAAGAAACCCTCTGGGTAGTGCACTCAGTCTAAACCCTCTGGTTCAGTTATAATAATACAATAAGACACTCTGAGGAAGCACTCACAGTCAACTCCCATTATAGTCAATGATAAAGCATGACTCTCTGAGGAAGCTCACACAATCAATTCCACATATAGTCTATGGATGTCAAGGACTCTCTAAGGATGCTCACACTATCAATTCCCCTTATAGCCCCATGGTCATGGAATCTATGAGGATCCTCACTCATTCAATTCCCCTTATAACCCAGGTTGATCAATTAAAACAAAGACTCTTTGAGGAAGCTCACTAGGAAAATTCCCCTTATAGTCTAAAGCAATCAAGGGAACATTTAGGAAGCTCACTCGATCAATTCTAATTATAGACCAAAGTGGTTCCATGAACATTGAGGATTCAAACTTGGTCAATCCCCTTTATATCCTAATTTTTAAAAAGACTCTCTGAGGAAACTCATTCGGTCAATTACCCATAGATTTTTCTAAACCAGGTTCTCACATACCTATGTTGGTCAACAATCATAACAGTGCAATATTCCCAAAGTAAACCTACAAAAATACTTTTCTAAATAGTCTAAAATATGAAATGAATGTCATAATACTATCTCTCTATCATTCAACCATAGGCATGAAAAATAGGCGAGGCCGCCAAATAGGCAAAACAGGACCAAATGCTCATAACAGAATATGCAAGGGAAATACATTCAAATAATATCAATTATCCTTATTCAAAAAACATGTGTAAAATGGTAAACAATCAATTCCCCATTCAAGTGTATTGGTGAAATTTCACATAATACTGAATGACATTGAATGAAAGTCACAACCACCTACCTAGGGGTAAGGATGTCGCTCTTCGTTAAACTCGAAGCATGAATCTCATTAGAATGTCCTAGATCTAAGTAAACCTATAAAATATTCAACCCAAGATAAATTTGAAATGAATAGTAATCATGAAACGAGACTAAAGGTGAATAGAAAACTAATCGATGCGATTCAAACGCAACTAACAGTGTTCGATTCGGAGGAATGACGGAGGCTCGGGGGTTCGTCGATGATATATGGTCGTACAGATTCTCTTTGACGAACGAGACCTTGATGAAGGGAAATATGTCTGTCTAATGAGACCCAGGAAAGTTTAATAAAAAAGAACGTACATGGCGTGTACTTTTAAAGTACACAACATGAACTCGCCTTTTTTCCATATATCATTTTAAGAAGCCTCTATGCCACACACACACGGATGTGTGTGTGGCTACTACAAGTACAGCACAAGGCCTCCTTTGGCAAGGAAGTACAAGACATGTACTCATAATGTACTACACATGAGCATAGAAACGTTCCAGAATTTCATCTTTTTCAGAAAAACTACCATGTATGAAAAAACACACCTGAAAAAATTGTCTGGGTTCTTAAAATCATCACCACATAAAAAAAATTCTTCCCAGAATTTCACTAGTACGGAATAGAAGAAGAAACCTGAAATAGTTCTAGCAACTATGTTGTACATCGTCCTCCATAACCCATGTTTCATCCTTCACCCACCTATTCTGCAATACCACTAGTACTAGAGGGACTTACCTGCAATTGAAAACCATCGTACATCGATGCACAATCTAGATTGGATGCTCCACAAATGACACATCTACTTCATGCTCAACCTCCTTGGGTTGGAAGACATTATACGGGCTTGAAAAGTATGGTTGAAGCTATGAAACATGGAAGACATCATGCATAGTTCGGTACCACTTAGGTAACATCAACTGATAGGCAACCATCCCACCTCTCTAAAACACCTCAAACGACATGGCGTACCTCGATTAAAGCATACCATTTCCCCTAATCCTCTGGTGTCCCAAACACGATGCGACATAAAGAAAAACAAATCCCCGACCTCAAACTCCAATGGATGTCTCTTCTGATCAGCATAAGACTTCTGTCGAGACTGTGCAGTAGCTATCGTCTTCCAAATCAACTCGTTTTTCTCCATGGTCTTTTGAACAAGATGTGGTCCTAGCAATGATGCCTCTCATTCCGCCTGCAAATATAAGGGTGATTAGCATGGCCTACCATTCAAAGCCTCAAAATTTGACATCTGAATAAATTCATGAATAATATTATTGTAGGAAAACTCTAAAAGAGTTATATTCTTCTACCAATAACCTCCAAAATCTATGATGTATTCTCGATGAATGCCCTCAAGTACCTAAATCATACACTTGCACTGGCCATCTGTATGGGGGTGGTAATCTATACCCAAAAGTACCTATGTAACCAAATCCTTATAAGGCCCCTTCTAGACCCAGGAAGTAAAACATGCATCCTTTTCTGAAAAAATGGTCTGTGGAACTCCATATAGATGTATAGTATCACCGATGTACAACTATAACAACTCATCAACATTGAACGTCTCCCTGATCGGAAAGAAGTGGGAAACCATCGTGAGTCTGTCAATGTCCACCCGAACTGGGTCATTCTATCATGGAGACCACAACAATCCTGTAACAAATTCCATCATGAAATCATTCCACATCCACTCGTGAATGGGTAACTGCTATAAAATCCCAACTGGACACTGATGCTCTACCTTCACCTGCTGACAAGTGGAACACCTAATGTAGAAACCAGCAACGTCCCTCATTATACATGGCCACCAATACTGATGGTGTAGATAAAAAAACATATTGTTAATGCCATAACGAACTATCCAAACATAAGAAAGATAGTCATCCATCAACTCCTCGCGTATATCTGATGGAACCCATACACGCCCCTGGAAATGCAAGATCTCATCCACGCCTATGGTCCTTCTAGTAATTGGGTCCTCTCTTTACACACTAACACTTTTTACTAGGCCATCATAATCTGATAGATTCCTAATTAGAAATCAATCAACAATAGTAGAGGCAACAACTACATATGATAAAAAATTCTGCCTATGTTTGTCGTGCACTTCCAAATTCATCTGAGAGAATAAATCCATTAGAAGCCACTCACTTATGGCCTCATGAATTGCTTGTATCTGAGTCTTCCTGCTAAACATGTTAGCAACTACGTTGCCTTTCCCAAACATTTAGGCATCCTAAATGTGAAAGGGCTGTAGGTACTCAACCCACTTACGCAGTCTGAAATTCATTTCACGCTGTGTGAATTTGTACTTGAGACTTTTTAGGTCGGTGAAAACCACAAAATGCTCTCCCAAAAAATAATTTCTCCAATAGTGTAGGTCATGAACAATGACTGCTAATTCCAGATAATGCGTTGAGAAATTCCACCCATGTGGCCTCAACTGTCGAGACATGTATGCAAAGACTCCATCTCCCTGTATAAGCACAACTCCCAGCCTGATACATAATGTATCATAGTAAATAGTATATCTCTTGACAGGCTCTGGAAATACTAGTATCAGTGATGATTTTAACCTCAATTTCAGCTCTTGAATGGATAAATCACAAGAATATATCCACATTATCTTTGCACCTTCCTTTGTTAGACCTGTCAGTAGTTATACTAAGCATGAAAAATCTTTTATGAAACATCTATATATCTAGCTAGCCCTATAGAACTCATTAACTCAAAGATGTTCTTAAGATGCTCCAAGGAATCTACAGCTCTCACATTCGATGGGTCTACTTATAATCCTGCCTCTAGGATAACATGACAATAGAAGTGATTATTACCCATCCAAATGTTGAACTTTGAGAGCATTGTATATAACTGATTCATCCTCAGTTTACTAAAAACGATCATTGGAAGTGTAGCATGGTTGTCTCGAGTGTGAGAGTACACCAATACTTAGTATGGGATACCGGTTCATGGAAGTCAACTGGATCAGCTTTAGATAACCCACACAAATCCTAAGGGTACCATCAGCCAAATTTGCAAACAAGACAAGAAAATACCATGGAGAAGTATTTGGTCAGATGAAGCCCTTTTCCTGTAACTCCTACAAACTATTTATTGTGCTCCTCCAACTCATGTGTAGCCATCCTATTAGGAGGAATGAACACTGGTGACGCTCCTTGCACAAGCTAACTTAAAAATTCTACTACAAGATATGGAGGAAAACCTGAATTGACCTCTTGATAGATATCTCTGAAACGATCCATCATTGGAGGAATGTCTAACTATGAAGTCCCCTGGTCATCCAGATATAGAATATAAAACTGGGTGGTAACTCCTCACAACCAATGATGCTTGGTTCACACTCTGCTCACTTGGACATCCCATTCTCCCCTATAAATAAAAGATCAACCCTCTGGGGATGTGAAACTCACATTGCGGAAATAACAGTCAACGACTTCCAGGAAGGGAGCTAGCCGGTCCATTCCAGGAATGAAATCATAGCCTTCTATATCTTGGACATAAAGGTCCAATATAAACTGTAATCAACCAACATGTAGAGGGGAATCTCTGCACATACGTACACTAACCGTTCTAGTCCCCAACGTAGTGTCTAGCATCATGATGTTAGTAGAAAAAAAGATGTTGACCCAAATGCTCTCCACGACAGAAAAAAAAATATTTTCATGGGATGACCCTGTATCAAAAAGAGCAGATGCTATAACTGAGGCTACTAAGAACATACCCCGAATGGTAGATGTTCTGGTATCCTGCTCCTACTGGGTATGATCCATAGAAAATGTTTAGCATGTACCGTGACCCTATGACCCTGCCTAACCACTCTTGGCCGATCCACCCTAAAGTCGTTGAAAACCGATCCATTCCAGGAATGAAATCACAGCCTTCTATATCTTGGACATAAAGGTCCAATATAAACTGACATCAACCAACATGTAGATGGGAATCTCTGTACATATGTACACTAACCATTCTAGTCCCCAACGTAGTGTTTAGCATCATGATATTAGCAGAAGAAAAGATATTGATCCAAATGCTCTCCACGACAGAAAAAAAAAATCTATTGTAATGGGATGAACCTGTATCAAAAAGAGAAGAAGCTATAACTGAGGATACTCAGAAAATACCTCGAATGGTAGATGTTCTGGTATCCTGCTCCTACTGGGTATTCTCTATAGAAAATGTCGGACATGTACCGTGACCCTGTGACCCTGCCTGACCACTCTTGGCTGATCCACCCAGATGTCGTTGAAAACCGGTCGACTGGCTTCCACAGCTACGACCTCCACCTTGTCCAGAACGGCCGGAAGAACTCCAGTTACCAGACTGCTAAGAAACTAGTGGTGCTTCTCTTAAACTAGGAGTCATAGAATAACCCATGTCACCAACTGATGGTGAGAATAACTGACAAAAGTGCTAATGGTGACCCATCTTGTTGTAATATCGACACTGCACTGGGTATCTCAGGATACATGGCCTTGTATGACATCTTTTCCCACACTAGTAGAACATTACCTTGCTACTGTAAGATGCTTCCCGCCTCCATGGAAGGTCTGCAGGAACCTTATAAAATCCTTCCAAAACTGTTCATCAACACATGTGTCTAGAATGACGGTTGGTTCCATGACTAGCACAATATGATGACGCCTTAGTTGAATGACTCACCAAGCTCAAGTGCACACCTTAGATCATGATTATCAAGGGCTTAAAACATGGAGTTAAAGAATAGAACAAGAGAAATAAAGCACTACAGTTTTACAAAACATGACTACATGATATGTAAATTTCATTCATGGAATATTCCCTGAGTTCATTTACATTGGCCTGTACACCATCCTAAATTGGTTGTGTTACACACATCGTGTTGTCTTAACCCACATCGTGTACATGAATCCTCTTTCCCTACCAGAGTCCCTCTACAAAATTAAGCCACACTGCTTTCCTAAAACAAAACTATAGTACATGTTCAATATAGACATGGCGTGTACTAGAGTAGCTTCATATGGCCCATGTTGTTAGTAACATAGCCTGACACATGGATCACACTAAACGGTGTGTCCTGGTTGGACACAGTTTCTACGTGAATTGATAACAAGGACCCATTTTGTTTGTGACACGGCCGAGTACCTTGGTCAAACTACACGACATGTTCATTACGGACACGGCGTGTACAAGAAAGGGTAAAACCAACCTGTATTGATCATGACATGGTCGGGTACCTGGTTTAGACTACACGGAGTGTTCAATCCTAACACAACATTTATTTCTTATGTTTGTATCCATTCGTCTTGTTAGTTAAATGGAAAGACACTAGGTTAACACTATATGACATGTCTGACTGGTACACAACATGTTCCCACCATATATTCCCCATCCAGTGTCTTTTCCCACACGGCCTATGACACGGTTAGAGAATATACATCGTATACAAGAATTACATGGCGTGTACTTATGAAAAATTGTTTCTTCCCAAACAGAAGAACACAAAGGGTGTACTTAACATTACACTACATGTATTCTGGGTTCCTTCAGATAGTAACCCTCATATAATACTCTAGAACCCAAAAAACATTGATATGAGCCTTGAAAGTGCCAAATTATGAATTGTGAGGGCCCATATTCGCCACGAATCAATGTTTGACATATTTTAAAAATTATAACATGGAATCCAAGGCATTGATCCTCCAAATTATGGACCATGGGGTCCCATAAAACCCCAAGAACCAGAGTTTGACATCTAATCAGGAAAATAACTACACAAAATAGTACATTATCATACAGAAGGTATTTTAATCAAAGAAAATATCAAAAAATCATGCATATTTTACACATAATCTATCATAACAAAATGAAATTAATAATGCATCTTAGAAGGCATGGAAGAAATTCATGAAATTTGATTTCTATAAAGTGCCTATATGATGCAACAAATGCAATACCCCCATATCATTGGGTAGCAAATGATATAGAACCTCAATAAAATCAACTATAATATCACAAATCATGAGAATCACTCAAGGAGAAATTATATCAATTGTAATATTTGAAAAAACAGAAAAACTTCAATTTAAAAAATTTAGATTGGATTTTTCATGTACACGGGTAAGCTACTCTTGGGGAAAACTTATTACGAAGTAGCTATTCTTTCCTATCCCTGGGTGAGGCCCCAAATAGTAAGTCAATATAAAGTAACCTTTGATACCACATTGTAACATCCCAGTTCTGAAAGCTAACCTGAGGCACCCTATACCTAGTTGTGACATGGTCTCAAGCAAATTTCCTTAAATTCCATAGGCTGCCGACTAGCAGCGAGGGTCTTGGGTGATATCGTGGGGAAACTATGCCCTCATTGGAAAAGTACACAGTGGATATAAACAAATACATACAAGAGTGGAAGAAGAAATAATGACATACAGTAGTAATAGAAAAATACTGAAAGTATAAACTGGAGAAAATATATATAAAATATTTCATGATACATATGTCGATGAAAATAACAAAACAAGTCACAATGCTAGAATACAAAAATGTTAAACCAAAGTGAAAATTAATGCTGATAAACTCCTCAGCATCACAAGACATATCTTGGTCCCATTCTCTCCAGCTCCACTACCAATCCAGTAACTGATGTAGAAGGGTGATTTATCATAGCTATACTAGCAACAATATAATTTGTTTGGGCCCAAAAGCATGGCCCAAGTAGGGTGTGAGATAAAATACCAGTTGGAATCCACCAAATGATCTGTTCCAAAAAGTTAGTGAATATATGGCAGGTAAAGGTACATAAAATTGTAAACATGAAAGTGCTCAGTAGTAATCCATACACAGTTTCAATATAATGCAATAATGAAACGAATAGCTAATCCTCAAACGGGTAACCCTATAGGAAGTACTCATATCCATGACCTCTGTTCCACCTCAATTATTACATGAAAACCTTTGTGTAATGCACTCATCCTAACCCCTCAAGTTTAGTCGTAAGAGTATAATAAGACTCACTGAGGAAGTGCTCACAGTCAATTCCCTTTATAGTCAAAGGTAATGAAAAACTGTTTGAGGAAGCTCTCATAGTCAATTCACTCTATAGTCTATGATAGTCAAGGACTCTCTAAGGATGCTCACAAGAATAAATTTCCATTATATATCAAAGGTATAGGACTCTCTGAGTAAACTCATTTGGTTAATTCCCCTTATATCCCCTGTTATTCAATTAAAATAATTACTCTCTGAGGAAGCTCACTATGCCAATTCCCATTATATCTCCAAGTGGTTCTAGGATCTCTAAGGATTATCACTAGGTCAATCCACCTTATAGCCTAATGTGATCAAATACTCTCATTGGGAGATCACTCGGTCAATTACTCTTATAGTCTACTACACCAGGTTCTCAAAGCCCTGTGTAGGACAACGAGCATAGCAGGAAATATGGCCAAATGAAACTTGAAGAACTTCATGGGTAAACAGTCTACAACATAACATGTAAGTCCGAATACAAACTCTCTATCCTACAATAACAGGCATGGAAAATAGGCAAGGCATCGAAACTGGATAAACTAGACAAAACAGTCGTAACACAGCATTCAAAGGCATACATACAATGCATAGAAATAATAACTATTCATATCATAATTACCACTACATAGGCATACAAGCATAACATGAAAACAAAAAGGGAAAAACAGTAAAAACCTAATATTCCATTCAAGGGTATTATGGGAATTTTCAATTAATACTCAAAGATGATGTATGGAAAGTCACATACCACCTACCTCGGGGTTAGGAGATCTCTATATGTGAAACTGAAAGCTTGAATCTCCTTATAACATCGTAGATCTAAGAAAACGTATAAAACATTCAACCCAAAAAAATTGGAAATAAACAGGAATCATGAAGCGAGACTCAAGCAGAAGAGAGAACTCGCTAATGTGATTCCAATGAAACCGACGATGTTCGATCCAGGGGATGTATAGTGGTTCAGGGGTTCGTTGAAAATCTATAATCGTACTGATTCTCTTAGACGAATGAGAGCTTGAAGAGGGGAGTTCTATCTGATGGATGAGACCCAGGTACATTTAATAAAAAAATAAAGTACCCGACATTTACTTTTGAAATACATGGCGTGTACTCACATTTTCTGTACTCTGCTTTATGTGGCCTCCAAGAAACTCCCATAAAATTGTGTGTGTTCCTACAACACGGACAATACATGGTCTCCTATGGAAATTACGTACGTGGCATGTACTTATAATGCACATGGTGTGTACTTAGAAAATTCCCAAAATTTCCTCTTTTTCTCAATAATGACCAGAAAATGGTAAAAGAAATCATAATTGTGGAAAACAGATGATCATCCCGTATAATTTGAAAAATCATTCATTATTTAAATTTTTTAATAGGTCATAAAGTGTCTCATTTGGAAAAAGACTGATATATATCTTTCAAAAACATTTTATAAAATTTAAAACATAGGTAAAATGACTTTATAAGACCACAAGATGATAATATATCATTTTAATTAATAATTTTTAGAAACATGGACATTGATGATAATGATGTCCAAGAATATACTTACATATCAACAACTATGAACAATAATGAAATTGTGATATTTACCCTTACGTTATGTTTGATACTCTCCGTACATGTCGAAACCACTCGTATAATGTTTCTAATCATATTATAATCGTATATTAGAATATTAATAACATTTATGATATCATATATGACTATTTTATGATTTTATTTGATACATTTATTAACAATTCCAAGAAAATGGCACATTTCAGGTATTAATCGCTTTTTGTCGTATGTGTTTGACATGTAATTCATGATCATATTACATAGATCACAATTTAATACTTCATGAATGTAAATCCTTATTTTATATCATATATATTGTTTATATAAATATATATAATATATAGATAAATAAAATGGAACACACAGTCAATGGATATGGTATGTCGTACGTACACAAGGACGTTCTTTCTGTTCCCAAAACTTATTGAATGTAAGCTGGTGAATGAGATATGTATGTGTGTGTGTATCATCCTAATAGA
The DNA here is from genome assembly GCA_963277665.1 of Viscum album. Taxonomy (NCBI): domain Eukaryota; kingdom Viridiplantae; phylum Streptophyta; class Magnoliopsida; order Santalales; family Viscaceae; genus Viscum; species Viscum album. The sequence continues at coordinate 360,404,312 of OY728152.1, read as the reverse complement.
ATTATTATATCATATATCTATAACATAATCATAATATTTATTCTTATAATCATTGTTGGATGATTAATGTGGAAGATGTGTCTCATCACGTCATGAAGATCGTAATTCGTATGTATGCGCATGAGGGACGATATAATTTCACTAGTGGTTAAATGATATGGAATTGTAAGAAATATGAACATTATACAAACAATATAATGTTATAATTATTATTTACCTCCAATATATTCATTTTTTTACCCCTATAAATAATGTTTACATGAAAAACAACTTATCCCACGGCGTATAGGTAGTATGTCATACGTACGCATAGTGATATGATTTTTTGTAGGATTGGTAAAATAGAGAATCTTGTTTTACCATAATTACAATAACATTTAATCATGTGGAATGTACTAGAGTTATTATTTTATTATGGAAACAAATGAAAAACAGGAAGAGTAATAAAAAAAGAACTTAGAAAGAGGTGATAAAACAATTACCTCTTTTTGAGTGTCTCATTTCGAATTTCCCAAAACCACTCCATAGGATGGGTTTCATCCCAAGGTTATGCCTCTAGGATAATGTTAGGGTTTTTTGTAGGAGTAATTTTCTTGGTTTTGACGATCCAAAAGGCTTTAGGGATGAGAGTTAAATAGAATGGTAGGTTCACTTTAAGAATTGAGGTGAGGAGAACTTTTGGAAAAATCAAGAAATATTAATTTCTTATAAAATTATTTTCAGTTTATAATTTTCAATGATTTTTAATTAGTAGGATATGATGAGGATGGGTCTAAATACTCTCAATTAATAGGTTTTTGAAATTTTTATATCATAATATTAAGCTTATCTTATGTATTTAACCCATAGTTAATTAGTTCAACTCTTACTCGGTCTTCTTATATTTTGAAACCAAATGGTTAACACAGTTAATATTAGATGAAAAGAGAACTAAAAGTGGATAATTAATGAAATTTTTTACATTATATAAGTCATTTTTATGAATAATATTTTAAGAACTATTAAATCATTTAATAAAATTTTATTTTTTAAAAAACTCATTTACGTCAATTTGGATATGATTTAGTAATTTTTTTTGTTAATGTCATAAAAAGATTCTTCCATCAAACCAAAGAAATTAAATCAAATAATATATACCACAATCAATTTAAAAAACTGTCCATGGAATAAATAAATTCAAATTTCATTTATTTTAATAATAATATTATGATTTTTTTTATTCATTCATTAATATGGAAAACACTACATCATTATTTTTCCATAAATAATAAAATTATTAAATTTATATAATATTATAAATAAAATAAAATAATGTTTGAAATATTTTTGATTTATAATTAATATTTATAGTCAAAGTGATCATTTAAATTATCCTATATTAAAATTGTTTTACTAAAATATTCATGTTTATATTATATTTCTCTTTATTTTAAATAATTTCTTATAACATATCATTATCACACATCAATGGCTCCTTGAGGTCCCAAATATACCCAAGGATTCCCATGGTAAGACAAATACCATCCAATTGGATTAATATATGTGTTATTTTAGTTTTATATTATGTAAATAATATTTTTTATGGTTAATTAACTGATATAGCAGTTAACCAAGGTAAATTAAAATAATTACAGAAGATACTATTAATAGAAATCAAAAAAAAGGGACCTATTTTAAAAATATAGTTCTTTGATTCCAAATATATAATCAATTTTTCCAAATAAAATACCAAAAATTTTATATAATAAATTGAAAATTAATTCCCATTGTGAAAACAAGAATAGAAGTTCATAAAAAGTAACAACTATCAAAAGATTTACTTGTGTTAATGTATAATTTCAATTCGAAATTAAATAAAATTACTATAAATTTATTAAATTATAAAATATTAATCCCATTAAATTTTGCAACTTATTAAAAAAAACATAACTATATAAATAAATTTTGGTGAAAATGAATCATTGAATTATTTTTAATAATTTTTATCTATTCATCAATAATTAAATGTTTTCTGAAAAATAAAAAAATTTAAACATAAGAGAATTTAGAAATTAAGAATTTTGTAATTTTAGGTTATTTAAAAAAAATTACAAAAAAACCTCATTTTCATAACACTATTCATAACCACATTTTATATTGCTAGTTTGATAAGTTGTGGTGTGATCATACTCGTTGATGCGTACAACAAAAAATATTGAATAATTTAAAAGGAACCATACCATTGAATATTGGGGTGCAACAATTTGTGTACATATTGGGTGAAATAATGTTTTTTAGGAGATAAGTAGAAAGAACATGGGATAAACTTTTATAAGTGTGGTGAGTGGCCCACTTTTGTATAATTTGTTTTGTAATTATTCAACAATATCCCTGTTTATATATTGTAAAATGATTCAAAAATGACCATTATAGATAATATTATATATAAAGTGAAAATATTAATATCCAATTATTTATGTAATAGTTGGTTGGTCATTGTAAACACGTATCTTCTTATTTTAACCCCTCTTGAAAAATAAATTCTTAACATAAATTAGATAATTAATTTTTATTTCATTCAGTATTCATTATGGTATAATATTATTATGAAATTATATGAAATCATAATATATTTTCATTCCAGATATAGAATAAATTATTCCAACTTTAATTCGTATAAATTGAAATAATAAATTTTAAATTTATCACGCAATTGTTATGACAAAAGATTTTTTAAAGAGATAAATTTAAAAAATAAAAAATGTTTTTATATAAATTTTTAATATGAAATTGATTCCAATGAGATAATTTGGAAAATTGATATTATATTGAACAATTTTTACATAAATACCATTTTAAATTAAATTTAGACATTTTAATTAAATTACACGAAAAGAAATTATTCAATTAAAATTCCTTATTTTTCACGATTGAATAGAAATTGAAACATATCAAACAAAGAAAAAATATATATCCAAAAGGTAATTAAAATATTAAGATATAAAAAATTAAGTTTATATTATGAATATTTTACCTAAAATTTATGTAAATAAATTTTATGATATTATTACACAATGCTATTAAAATGTCTTTCAGAAAAGAAATATTTCTCATGAAACAAAATTTTCAAATTTAAATGAGTTTTATTTTATTCATAAAAAAGTAATAACACTATTTTTAATTATTTATGATCTACTATCAATACCCTTATATTTAATGTGAAGGATATAACAATTCTTTTAAATAATAAAATTTTGACAATATTTCATAATTCATTAAAACACGATGTTGAATGTAAATATTGATAAACTGAGGGTTGCACATCATGCCCAGTTAACCCAGTCATGCATATAACACAATATATTGAACATATTTTTTTATTTCAAAATAAATATAACATAATGTTTTTGGGTGTATGATTTTCTAATATACTAAGTGTCAAATGTTTAATATGTTATCAAATAAAATTTTTTATATTAAAATTTTAGAGTATTACATTATCCCTAGAATTAAAAAAGTACTTCCCAACAATTTCAAGTTGATTATGGTAATCAAGGATTTGAAATTGGAAAATATTGTTAACACACGTAATTAGAAAAAATTGAATAAAATATCTTCCTAATTGGTGAGGAAGGGAAGTCTGAAGGTCATATAAAATAACATAAAGCTATGATTATAACATGGAGATATTTAGTATTGGGTTAATATGTGTACAATAATAAAATGTTTAAAAACATTATAGAGTGATTCAGGTCATTGATCATATGAAAGTGAGTGATTATTTAAATGTTAAGGTCTTCAAAACTGTAAATCTAATATGATTTAAAAGTCCTTTTGTTTTTTCCAATATGAATGTTATAGAATTACATTTTTTTCAAAAATCATATCCTAATGATGAAGAATTATTTTAAAATTTTAGAATATATGAAAATATATATACTTGATACATTTCTATTTCATAATAATAATTTCATACTTTGGTAGTGTTTTAATCAATTTCCAATTAATCACTTACTATAAAAAATAAATATTTGTAAATGAAATTGTTAAATTATATAGAACTTAAACTCACTTTTAATGGATGTAAATATACATTAAAGAGTGATAATTCCATCCATATATATATATGTTTTTTAAAGAAACTATTATTGTTATCAGATGTTATCCAATATAATACATTAGTCTCTTTAAACTAATATTATATTTTATATAAACCACTGAGTCAATGGATAATACTTATAAACCTTATAAAACAATATAAATAAGGACAACATCTTTAAAAAATGAATATATAATGAATCCCTAAAACAAAATGATGATGTTCTTAATCATCACATACCAACTATTATAATACCATCATCATGTAATCTCTTGAAACCCAAAAATAACACAATTTAATTTATTTTTTTAAAAAAAATAAGAATACTTATATATTGTATAGATAAAAAATTTACTATTGGATATATTCATTATATAATAAATGATATTTTACACTTTAATGAGATCGTAATACACATTCTTAAAAAAACATTAAATAGTTCCAATGTAGTTAGTACAATTAATTTTAATTTATCCATTACAATAATAATTATAGCATAACATCACTATATCAATATAACAAACATATTATTGTTTATCAATCCCTCAATAACAAGTTTTTTAGATGTTCAACATTCCTCAAAATTACTTCTCTTGTTCATTAGTACATTTCAACATACTCTTCAAATCATTATTTAAAATTATATACAATACCATCCTTATACATTTTATAATTTTTATATCTAGTATATAATTTATAAAATAATAAAATTATATAAATCAGGATTAAAAACACAAGAACATTAATAATTTCTTTATATTATTTGGAATAAAATAAGTTCTATCATGATTCATTATATTTTCATTTTGTATATAACATTGTTTCTTGAGATATTGATGTGCATACTAAACCAACTATATACATTAAAAACAGTGTAAAATGAAAATATTTTATTACCCTTATAGTCACACACATGGTTTCCATTTTTACCAAACATGTAAAAGACTTGCATTCCTTCTAATAGAGTACAAGATTTTTTCCATTCTACAATAATCATAGAGGGGGAAACCATCCCCCCATTCATTCATTAATCCTTATTTTTTTCGTTCCTACAAATTTATTGATTCCATTTTAATCCATATTACATAGATAATTATATCTCTTTATTTTGAGCACATGAAACTATGTCTTAATATGACAGTAATGTTACGTGGAATTTTTACTCCAAAATATTGGCATACAATATTCAAAGAAACAATCATTATTAATCTTTGTATAACATGAATTGATAGAGTTTTCGTTCAATAAACTAATGTCCATTTATAATTTATGTTATACACTATATTAGATGATATAAATATTGAATTAATGTAAAATCCATCAACATGGGAAAAAATTATTTCATAGATAATATTAAAATAGAAAACATAGATTCATTGGAGATTTATCTATTTCAAATCCTTTATAATGGATTAAAAGGAATGATTCACTATTATAAGAATATCCCCTAGGACAGGTAGACCAGTTTTGTAGTATGTTATGTTTTCAGGCAACATAATTATCAGGTCAATCCCAATGATTACTTTTTAGAGTTATTACCCATTGTTACATCTGTACGAGAACCAAATCTACTGATATTACCGTGATACAGATGTTTTGATAGGAAAACACATTATATAATCCTTGAATAAAAATAAAAATGTTATTATGTATTTATCCTCAATATCTATCAAAAGGTTTTGATAAAAAATATATATTTTTGTAACTCTGGTTCATTATGATTCATGAAAACATCCTTTGATTCAATCTTCAATGTCTGATAATCTAGTAAACCATATCCATTTTACACTTTTTTACATTGGTATAGAATTCATGAATCACAGCCCATTAAACTGAAAACTTTAGCGTTCTTGGAAAAATATATACATACATGATACCAATATTAGATTTTAATTCCCAAATTACAACAAATTTTTTCACAAAAAAATACCTATATTCCCTCTAGAATATCTCTAAATATCAATCATAAATTCAACGATGTACCCCAAAAAAAATGAAATTGTTGATCTCCAATTAATTTTATGTGAAAGTGAATATCGAATGGTATGAATTAATTAAGAATAATCAATATGGAAAGGGAAAAATTGAAAGATATTCCATGTAATCAATAACAATAGAAATATATATAAGAAAATAATATTATAAAATAATGCTACATAAATAATCTTGAAAAATAGACATCATATATAATAAAATAATCATTGGGAATTTTAATTCCAGAACTCATAATGTGGAAAAAAATTACAAACATTTTAATTAAACTATATAGACCATTATGAAGATATTTTCTATAAATACATATCACAAGACAATTTAAATATACTACTCATAAACCCTTCAGTTTAAGATAATATTTTCATTTCAAGCCCTTCTATTGAAACGTTCTATCAAAACCATTCACCATTTATTTTAAAACTACTATTTACAAACTCGAATGGTTCCTAAAATAGATTTTATATCATGAAAAATTTTGATCCATAAAGATTAAATATATATTTGGCCCCCACAAGAAATTACTATTTTCAAAACATTAATCATATGAATGGGTGTTGTATGTTATAAATAATCATTAATATTAACAACTATTTAATAAAATCATAATTGTTACCCTAGTTAAATTAACAAAAATAATAACCATCCAAATTAATATTCATAATGGTATCAAAATACCATATCCACATTGAAAATGATCATAAATCATTCATAGTAAAATAATAATGGTATCAATACAATATATCCAAAGTGTATCATTAGAATATTAAGTGGTTTATTTCTATAATGAAAAAATTAAAAACAATTCTTAAAAAATTAGTTATTAAAATATCTATTTTATTTTTAAAATCACAACATAATTTTGAAAAACCTTTTTTTAATGATGACTTCTAAAAAACCTTACATTTTGAGAATATTATAACACATTTATTTAAAAAGAACCTTATAACCACAAAATGTAAGATTGAAAGAAATTATTTTAATGATGGTGGTTTATTATTTAAAATTAATACATTTTAAAAAACATTCCCTTTCAACTATAAAAATTAAAATAATGATCTTTGTTTTGAAAATGACATTGTGATTACACTCATATTTTGGATAAAAGTGAAAATAAATTTTTTAAACAACATAATATAGCGTTTGTTTTTATTAGATATGTAAAATGGATTAAAATTAATTTATTAATTCATTTTTAAATGTTTTAAAACATTTTGGAATCCATTTTTAGAAAATAATGTTTTGGATAAAAACTTATTTCCCATGGATGAGATAAATTATGTCATCTTTTTGAAAATGATTACTCAATTTTTTAAAGAACCAATGATTAGTAAAATGTTTTAATTACACGAAAAAATAATTTCTATACATATGACAAGAAATCATAAAACCAATTCTTTATGAAAAAATCAAATTATTTCATTTAATTGAAATTAATAAATAAAAAATATATATTTGAATGATATTTATAAATATAACATTAAAGTGGATATAGAATAGAAATGAGAGTAAATAAATTAATAAATTATTTATTTAAAATATAAATCCAAAAAAAATTGGAAAAAATAAGAAAAAAAATTAAGTTTATACATATTATTACATCCATATAATCAATGAATTATATGCTTAAACCAATTAATTGGAAAAGAGTTACGAAATCCATTACCTAATTCTTCTATTTGAATGAATGTCCATTAACCTCCATTATAGATGATTTATGAATGTCATTATATTAACAATGAATAATATTATTGTTTATAATATCATATTTAATCCCTTTATAGATTTGTTCAATCCATTCCAAAACATTGTATCATTATTTTCATTAACTTGGGTATTAATTTACTCATTTTATTATGCATGTGTTGACTTTAAATATCATATATATAAAGATAATACACAGTTTCATAAGATATATAATAATTATTATTATAAAATTATCATCTTTTCTACTTTAAATTACTTTCAAAACAAATCATGAATGATGGTTTTGAGAAATGGTGTATGTTATGATCGTGAAAATTGTAGGTCACACGTACACACGTGTAATGATTCATTTTTTGAATTATCATTATTGAAATATGATATTTCTTTTATAATGTTAATATAATAAAAATAATATCAAATATAATTATATATATCATCCATTTGGTGTGGTGATGAAAAGAGAGTCCCCTTGGTTTGTGAAGTCAATAGTCTACACAAACAAGAATGATATTATCATCATTAAATGAGTGAATAGAAATAATAAAAATGATATATAATATTTATTGAATGATAAATATGTTCTTAATATAATTATTATATCATTAATATCATATATAATCATTAAAATTATCCTTACAAACATCAATGTGGAGTGTTGGTGAAAGGCGAATCATATCACTTCGAGAGGCAGTAGGCCATCACATAGACGAGTAATCCAATCGTATCTCCCATGAAATATATTTTATGAAGAAATATAATGTAATTAAATTTTTTAAATTTAATATATATAATTAATAAATGTCATCATATCTTATTATGAGGTGTGGAAATGGGAAAATTAATTACATTGGTTTGTCACGTCGTAGTCCTCCATCCACATGGACGATCATTTTAGAACCCATTTTATGTAAGTAGTGATTTTTTTGGACATTACCATATTATAAATACATCCCAAAATATTTAAGATAATTATTTATATCATAACGGTTTTATAATAATACAAGAACATCTAGAAAAATAATAATATAAAGATGGTCAAAGAAGAACATTTTCACTTATGTGGTTATCCTCCTTAGGATTGAAGTAAATCTATACTAGGTTGGATTTTGCCCCAAAATATGGCATCATGTATATGGGGAGTGATTTTGGGAAGGGATTTGGTTAGGTATTGTCTGATCCAAATATGTTTTATTGTGTGATGAAGAGTGAATAGTGGGTGTCCATTTTTATGTTATGGGAGAGGAACATATGTAATTGTTTTTAAAAATATTAAAAAACCGCATCATTATTATGAAGGCCCAAAATTAAAAAATGGACCAATATTGTACCTAGAAGTGATGAATTCAAAATATTGATATCTAATGTAGGTTTTAAAAGATATTATTTCATTTTTAACCATTAACTTCTGGGAAATACTCCTCCCCCAAAAAAATCAATATTTACCATAACCACGACAATTAATATTTATGTTTTTCACAATTAATTTGGGTACAAAAATTCATGTAACCTTATTATAAATTATAAAATACAATAATTCAAAAATACGGAACATAATTTTATAAAATAAATTTTTATATGATTCATTATTTGAAACAATATTCATCGTTATTTTTTGTGATGATATTGCATGTTTTTAAAGAGAAACTGTTCAAAAGATTATAAGCTTTTTACATAAAAAATAAATATTACAATTAAAGAAAATAACTAGATTTTATTAAATGATATATTATTAAACCAATGTTACAATAAAGTAAAAAAATTATTTATTCATTATAAATCATATAAAAATTTAATTTTTTTGTTAAAATTTATTATTTTTCACTATTGATCAAGAAAATGAATCTTCGTAAGAATACCATTATTTAACCCTAAGATAATTTTTTAATTCTAATTTAAAGTATAATTTTTTATTTTTCAAATTATATTTACCAATGTGTTAAAAATTAATTATAAATTATATATACACATCATTATTTAATTTTATTTAAAAATACAGTTTTTCAATAAACAATTATTTTCCATTAAAACGAATCTTATTTTATTTTCAATCTACAGATAACCATATTATTCATCAATAATTATTGACTATTAATACGCTACAATTTAATGTAAATGTTATAACTATTTTATTTTGTCATATATTTTTAAAAATAATTCACATTTCGATTAAACTAAATGTTCCATATAACATAAGATAAACAAGGGGTAATATGTAATGAAAGATAAAATTAGATATTATATTAAAGAAACATATCTAATATATTTAATTTATTTAAATATATATATAAATTTTAATTTATCATTGTGTTATATTTTCATTATAATCCTGTTGTATTCTATTTCATATATCATTAAATAAAATGTTCTTATTTATGAATGTTACAATGTTAAAGGTTCTTCTGATCGCCAACATTTCAATAGAAACATTATTTATCATTTTTTTAGAAAAATTTAAAAATAATTTAATATAATTCCAGAATCCAAAATTTCAAATAATTTAAAAAAAAATATTTTATAAAGTATGTTTTCCATAAAATGAAATCTTTGTTAAAACAAAAAATCATAGAGGATCTTTAAATATATCCACATGTTATGATGTTTATGAGTTTCTAATTCACTAAATTAGAAAATTTACAAATAAAAATAGTTTTAAACATTTTATATAATGGTGTCATAATACAAATTTTATAAAGGGATGTGATTAAATATCATCAAAATCATGGAATAAGGATAGTCCTGGGGAAACAAATACAATTGACTACTTAATGTCTAAATGTATAAGCATTTATTCAATAATATTTACATTTCATAACATAAAGAAAATAAAATTACTTTTTCACAATGTTACTGATTATTTTTAAACTATATAATAGAAACAATGTTTTTATATCATATTATAAATTATGAAGGATATCGTATTTCATCAACTGACTAACATCTCCATGAGGTTCTTCTGATGAAAAATTTAATTTCCCTTAAAATATTTACAAATCTATTGATCATTATTATTTTTTATTCACTACATGGATTCTAGTAATCCATATATTTAAAATAAGAAAAAGATTTTTTTATAATTTATTGTCCAATAAACATTGAATCAGAATGAATGCAGACATCATACATAGGTAAATTTTTAAAACATAGTTAGTAAATTTTATCTTTATTACCGTAATATTTTTTAATTATATACAATATCATTTTATATGATTCTTATAAATTTTATTTTCACATAAATAATAAATAAATATCATGATCGATATTTTCTCAATCAGAACATTTTTATCAATAGTAATAGAAAGAATTATTGGAGAAAAGAAATATAGAAAATGTATTGAATAAGGATGAGGCACTCACTTGGTATTTGTTTTCTATATAAATGTATTTGTTTATAATTTGATATTTTTAGGTTCAAAAGTGTTTATTATTAGTTTATAATGAAACAATGTGTCTATATTCCGATTAATATGATTTATTTGTAAAAAATATATGTGTCATACTCAAAAGTGATACAATACCAAATTTATTTGATAATTTTTTTTTAAAATAAATTGTTTTGAGTAATGTAGGAATTGAATAAAAAAAACCAGATACATGGTTCTATAGGAATGAAATAAAATGTACATTTTGAGTATAAATTTGAAATTTAGGGTATAATCCTTTCTTACTCATGGATAAAAAACATTCGTTGATTTTTATAATACATTAATAAAATGATCTATATATCATTTATGAAGAGTAGGAAAATGACAGGCATCAATCGAACATATTATGTGACTATTATGGCATAAATTGCGTGTTATTTAGTTTTGAAATGAAATTTTAGTTAGTGACATTTTTTATTCACATGAATTTTATAAAAACACCAATATTTTATTTATTATTTACGAAAATGACCCGTATCTAATTATTTATGTGTATTATTCATCATCAAGTAAATCCGATTCATAGTAATAGTAGTTTGAATTGATAGATTTCACAACTTAATCATAGACCATCCATAAAGTGATTGATAATTTAAAATAAATGATCACTCTAATTTTCATCAAATATATGTTTAAGGTGACAATAAAGATCAAATATGACCACTCGTCAATCAAGGAAATCTCATCGAACAACTATAGAAGGTAGCTATATTTATGATAAAATATAAAAAATTCACATAAGAAAAAATAGACATATTTAATTATCAATATTATCGTATTCTAAATCACTATGAAAATATATTTTTTTACATAGAATTTTAATTTTTTGTCAAAATAAGGAAAATTGAGAGATGAACAACATTTTTTGAAATGTGATTATTTAAAATTATCAATACCTACATTATAGTTTATTATTATTTTAACATCCATGATAATATTATAGAGTACAAAATTCTAGTGATAAAAATATATTCTATATAAATTATTATCAGGTAAATACAAATCCTTGATTTATTTCGTGGTGCAGTAGCACTGATCGAACAACATTAATGCTTCTAGGGATTTGTAACCCTGGAAAATTCAAAACCATCATTATTTTTTATGTTTTCAAGAGACATATAACATTATTAAGTAATAATACATTTCCATTTCCATAATATGTTCTCTAATATACATGAATGTGTTTACAAAACCATACCACAATCTGATTTCTAGTAACAAAATAGTTTATTGAATGATTATATTTTTATTGAATACCACATCAGTAAATATAATTTCATCAAGATAAAATGCATATTTTAAAATTTCCCCACATTGTGGAGAAAATATTGTTTTGATTGATTCTTGTATTTAGTTAAATTGATTAAATAAACCCTAAAAAATTTCCCCTCCATTACATGACATTGAAACATGTCATTAATATTTATGTATCTATTTTTATAAATCTATCAGAAGAGAAACAATGTATTAATATATATAATGGTAGAAAAAATGTGATATTTGAAACATCTATGAGTGTTATATTTTTTATTTGATAATACCCAACATACGTTTTAGTAAAATCTTCTATATCTCCCCCAAAGTGTTTTTGCCTCCAAAATTATCATGAACTTATTAATCTAAGAAATTATTCACGTTTTCCAAATTCTCCCATGAATAAAAGTAAAATAATTCTTATCCTTTTATATCTTTACAATGAAGATGAACCCTAATACTTTTGATATTTTCATTTTCTTTAAAATTGACATTATTAATTTTTTTACATAAACCGAGAGTCTCGGGTTCAGTAAAAATAACTTCCTATATGACTGATTCAAATATTGAGGGTATATAAATGAATTTTTTAGAAAATTATTAAGTAGGTTACAATTAATTAAATAATTAGAAATTTATACATTATGATAAGAAACACTCACAATATATGTGATCCAATTCATGGACACCTACATTTTTGTTTAAAATAATGGCCTCAGTTGATTCCAAGGGTAATGAAAACTAATTTGACACATAATTGATTTATTTTTTCTATTAAATCATGAAAAATAAAAATTATATTTATTAAGTTCAACATAAAAAGATATCACTCTCATCCAACATTACTTCATTTCTATAATAAAATTAAATTTTCAAATTGATATTCAATTAAAATATCAAGTCTATGTTTTTTGTGATAATATTTTTATAATTTAAACTCAAATTCACATGAAGAAATATTAGATGAAACAAATATGAATTTTTACACAAACCACACATATTATTTATACTATAAATTTACATAATAGTCCACTCTCTAGAGGAAAATTAACATCCTATATAATTAAAACACAATCAAAATTTGTTATTTCAAATGTATATTGATATATTTTGGTAACATTTTTCAAAAGACTATGCATATATATACCTCTTATCTGGTACTAACTTATGATATTAAAAAAATAGGAATCATCTTATGATCATTAAAAATATTATAGAGAATCATTTACTTCATATTTTATTTTAATGGACAAAGGTATTCCCCTTAAAAAAATTATTTATATATATAATATTATACAACTCTATATAAAAATCATTGTTTATTTCACTAAATTTATAATTTTTTGAAATGTTAAATGTGACAGAAATTTTTCTCTTGATACCCATTATTTAAATTCATAGATAAATGTTTTGGAATGGATGCCATGAATCAAATTTATCAAGATGATATTAGACAAAATTAATTCCCATGATCATTCAAGATGAAAATGTACTTTTATGTTGATAGAAAAAAATTAACATAGATATATTAACATATGATATATACCAGGTGTTGAAGATCCTCTTTGAAGGTTCTCTTCAAAGGGAAAATTTCATATTGACCACTCCTCCACCACAACTATCTGTTTATATTTTCTTTAAAGTTTATATAAATCTATTTCCTCCATATGTAATATCTTTATTCCCCTCCATAATTATTTAACATCAATCGTACTGAGAGTTGTATGTTGAAGTATTAAATTTGTGTGAATATAAAAATAGGACCCCTATAGGAATTTTTAATGCTTATTTTTTTCGGATATATCTATCTGTATAAATGTGTAAAAGTCCATATGCTTTAGGATTTCAATTAATGTTCATCATGACTCAAACACAATGATGTATTTCATAAACCATTAATATACATATTATAGAACATATGGATACATTGTGTGTGTCATGAGTTATGTGATATATATTAATATTTTTAGGATGATTCCTAAGACGAGGTATAATTTCACAATTCGATATTTATATTAATAATAAATTTACAGTGATAAATATTATCCCTAGTTTATTTCATTTTCAATGTCAATATTTAATTGAATTTTTTATGCCCATGATGATTAAATATTGAAAAATTGATTAATGATCCATCAAATATGAAAAATCGATTATGTTTATTCACACACTAGACACTCCCACTACATGAAGAACCTTCATAAAACCCCACAAAACCAAACATTATCATCCAATGACTCATATATTCAATGATCCCAAGACCATACTAACAATGTCTACCCTATAGAAAAATGTTTTAAAATATTTTAAATTGTTAAATATTTGATAAATACTCAATATATGAGTAAATACGAATCTGGAATCAAGAACCTTGTTTTTAAAATGTGGAATGTTGAATGAAATTTCAATTTGTCTCATCAAATCTATCCATAGTTGGTATTATTATGGTTAAATGAAATTTTAAATTGGGTTTCACTAGATGGATAACATAAATTATTTTGTGTATTGCTATGAATAAATGGAATCCACAATTTGGTCTCACTGAATGGATATTGTAAATACCAGGATTTTCCATGTATTTTTTTAAATTATATGAAATTGTTATGATGCTGTGAAAATTGATGGCATGTTATTATGAGTCCTGGTGTGCTCGGAATGAATTTCAAAAGTTTTTTTCGGAACAATTAGTAAAGCTGTGAGTGTCATTTTCTATCTTTTGAACCGTGACTATGATAAAAAATATGAGGGAACCATTGAATCAGATGTGGCCGAATTCTCTTATGGTAGTCTTTACATTTTCCACAATAGGTCCAGAGGAAAAGATTTGTTTTGTTAATTTATAAAAGAAAGAAATAAAATAATTTTGTAGTTTTATTAAATATCCTCCAACAGACTAATATAAGGGTGGGGTCGGCGGGTTATCAAGCCATTAAATGTCTTCACCGGCCAACCTAATGTAATGACGACATTGGGGAAATTATGAAGATTCATCATTAATGAACCACATTATTTCTCCATGTTGTTACATACCCTTCCCCTTCTATATATATGGAGCTAGGGAAGGGGTATCAGGGAGCTTCACCCTGCCACGATGTGCTGAAGGAACACCTCTATTCTAGACCCATATCAGACAAAGATGACCCAGCGAAAGGTGACAGATGACACTGATCCAAATGAAGACGTTCGAGTGGCGTCTTTAGGATCCGGTCGTGGGAATGATGCACACAACCCAGCTTCATGAACTGGAGTTTTTTCGACAGTTCAAGGTAGTGGTTTTGATTCTTGTTCCAAATTAATGTGATATTATTTAACTCCCTTTATAACCACCATAATATAAGCTAACTGGGATGGCGTAGGCCTAACAAACCCGGACAAAACCCTCTGAAATCTTTCTATCCTTGCGTCTTCTTGGAAGACTATGAGTGATTCTACCCATGCCGCGAGAGGAGGGCTATGGCTCATTAGCCATGACCAGTGGAGGAGGTGGCTGACACAACATCCAGCTGTGTGAAGGGAGGCAGCCTGACCACCATTCCACAAGCCAACGGAAGATGCAATCGATGTTGCATCAGAGACCTAAACAACCTAAAACGGTTTCCATGGTGACCACATGACACCTACGTGGTACCGCCTCCTCGCAAACTGAATGGCCTCTGGGCCATTCGGGAATCCGAGAGACCAGGGGGTTACACCCCCAGCATTGGACCAAACCGGGTCGCCACCCTTAGACCGGGCCACCGCACTCAATACGGGTCACCTCCTTAGAGTCGTGATGCCTCCCTCAGATAGGTCCACATTCTGTGAAGTGGGAATATTCCTTAGAACTGGTTTTCTTCACCCTGACCGGGGCCACCACCCATTCGGGCCGCCGCCCCAATCAGGTTGGCCCACCCCTTGCGGGCCACCATATTTTCACAGGGCCGCCCATGCGGGCCGCACTATTTTGGTAGGGCCACCCTTAAGTTCTGACCATTTTGCTGGCCAGACTGCACGTTGGACCTATGGTCTATGTCCACCTCAGACCAGCTTATTCCACGTTGGGCTGGGTCGGTCCGACCTGGTCAGATAGGACTCGGGACCATGCAGGACCAAAAACTGTCAAAGGACCTTAACATGAGAACCAGTCACTAGTTTAGCAAACAATTTGTGGTGTGGGGACCCATGCAGTGATAGAGTCCCCTTTTACTAACACCATTAGGGTTTTCAATAAACTGGGAGTACAAATAGGTTGGATCTCACCTGAATCCTACTGAGCCCTCGACAATAAGAAGCCAATAACGCAATGACTGGGCATCTGACTCATTCACATTCAATTGCTTTGGAACCCTTATGTCATGTCAGATCATTGGGATACCTAAAAGTGAGACTTAGTGATGGTTGAGATAGGACAAATGGATTGCGGATTGGTTTTACTATACACACTATGAATGAACCCCTAGGAATGGGTGAGACCTAACAACTATTGACTTTTCGACTTGGAGTGACTCGACGGCCACGATACACGATGGGGAGGAGTACCATAGAAATACTTAGTGGGGATATTTCTCTATACATGATGGGGAGGAGTAACTTAGCAGACCAAGGCAGGGGTGGATAGCTCTGTGTGACCCAAAGGACCCATGGTAAGCAATGGAGATGAGTACAAAAGTATTTTCAGGATAGAGCGAAGAGCCTTTGTGTGAGGTGGCCATCCAATGTAACTCGAGATAGGATGAGTTTTACTATTGCTAAAGAGATCTACATTGTGACTGGAGATATTACTTGTTACTACCCCAATAATAAATCCTTGTGTGATCTATCATTACATTGGCCTTGTGATTGTGGTTATGCTATTTTTTACTTTACATGTGGGGTACATTTCCTTCATCATGTTACCATGTGGATTTTAATTATATAAATCTATGAGACCTATGGGGTCATAGGTTACTTACTGATTTTCATTATACTCATAGCTACACGGGCTTCACCCACACCTTGTTGTGTCTTGTGCAGAAGATGAGCAGTATGGATAAGGTTTGAGGGAGCCAGGACATGGTGGTACAGAATGGAGGCAGATAGGCATGGAGTGATAAGGAGATGATCTGTACCTACCCTTCAGGTAGAAACCACAGAGGATGACCCAATCATTGTTTACCATTTTCTTTCATATGTATTGTACATTTTGTTGTACTTCTACTTTAACTTTTAGGATTGTATTCTGTCCCAATTTTCATTCAGCACTCCTCTTTTAATACATAAGTTTACATCATAGTTTCTTGTTTTTGTGTTCATGGAAAGAATGTATCTATAGGTTTAATGTAAATTCCTTATCATTTTACGGAATAGGTATTTTGATGCTAGTAATCAGCCCATGGCCTATGGAAGGAGGGATTGGGGTAGTCATGACAAAGTGGTATCATAGGAGATATGTTATACCAAGGAAATTGGACCCTAATCCTTTTTATGTGAAAACAATTTTATGTGTAATGAGTGTGATTTTTAGTTTCAGGAGTCCAGTTTTTGTGTTACGACCAAAATATCCAAAAACCCAGACCCTGAGTTCTGGTTTTCCACTCAATGAACGAAGGCACTGATTTCCTGTGTGAGAAAATTCTTTGTTGTGTTTTCATGAGTCAGATCACCAGGTATAACTTTTAAAGGTGGCATACCTATTTCTTTTTATGATTCCTCCATGAAGATAACCACCCAGTTTTCCATAGAGAGTATGCAATGAAGGACCACAGAGCGATGAGGCCCCGGTTCTGGTCCCTCTTACGTCGTTATCACCTTCGGGTGGTGTACCTGCATCATCACTCCCCATTTGAAACATGTTTCTACCTGACCCACCAATTGAGGATGCACACCGACTGAGCGTGTTGCATGAGTTCCACCAGAAGAGGCCTTCGAGGTTCCATGGCGATACGGACCTGCTGGCAGCAGAGGACTAGCTAGAGGATGTGGCCAGAGTTTATCTCTTAGATGGGACGCCAGAAGATTTTATGGTGATCCTGACATCTTGCATTTTTTAGGGAGTAGCAGGGAGATGGATGAGATGGATGCTCCAGATACACGATGAGGTGACTGTTATCTGGGTGTACGTCGAGATCCATTTTAGGGAAGAGTTTGACACAATGAATTTACGCTCTGTGAGTATAAATGTGATTTTTCACTTACAGCATGGTAGCATTATAGTGGCCCAATACTAGGCATGGTTCATTGATCTCTCCCGCTACTCCACAAAAAAGGTATGAGACCCTTTCTTCTATGAACATACCATTGATCAGGGTATTCGATAGTATATCATAGAATCGATGTTATCACTCAGCATTTCAATGCATGCTGGGGTTCTTAACTGAGCTCATTTGGTGGAGAGATTACTAGGTGAGAAGGCACCGACATAGAGAGCTACCACCGGATGAAAGGTAGCCATGTTATCTATAAAAATTATTATAGAGATTACAGAAAGTTCCAAGTAGACTATAAATTCTCGCGGATGACCCCATGATGCAGGGTTATAGGTGTGATGGTCGCAAGTCAGAAAAAGGCAGGTGAGGGACACGTTGTGTAACATGGGCGGTGGGCAGGGTCATATGGGATGCGACGACATGACCCATCTTACCGACGACTAGAAGATGGTCAAGGGACCACCGAGATAGGATTAGAAGTTCGAGCATGGAATTCCACAGGTTTATGGATGTGGCAGAGGATCTGGTCGTGAAGCATGCGGTGGGTGGCGTTTCGATATTCTATTGCCACCCCAGCATGGTTGTCCACCCTGACCATAAGGAGCAGGAGGACATGGTCAAGCTCAGCTCCATGCACCTAAGGAATTTGACCACGGTACTAATGAGTTGATTATAGGTATGATCTATATATAATCAACAATAGAATCCAAACTTATAGACATAGGTGTCTGTCACCCTTTTATTTCCATATCCCTCGTTCGGAGCTCTGAGATTCTGGTAGAGTAATTTTCTTGATCCGTACGGATAAAGGCTCCTTTGGGAGCAGATTCAGAGATTACACACTTATTCTAGTGTTGTGAGATTACTCTAGGAGGAGAGAGTATCGGCTATAATCACTTCATAGAAGCGTCGAGGCCATATGACGTTATCATGAGTATGGAGTGGGTATCCACAGTCCATTCTCAAATTGACTGTATTTGGTGCAATGTGATATAAAAAATGATATTTTTTCACTTTTTCATTGATGAAGAGGAATCATATATTCCTGTGATATTATTATATTATGTGACCATGAAAACCAGCTTTTATGGAACCAAACTCTGATATGATTTTTGAAATGTAAAATGGTTGTGTGTCATTATTATCGAAGTGTACATCCTTCATCCTTGGGGAGATAGTAGACTCCCAGTATATCATGTCTTGGTTTATCATCTGTATAATAAATGACAGTGTTTCTAAACTAAATTCAAAACATTAATATTTCTTAATCGAGTGGAATGCATATTGGAAATATATTTTAATGTGCAATTTTATTATACATACTATCTTGTTCCCATATTAATTATTATATTATTGAATCCCCCTCCACAAAAATTGATTATGTTTATTTTTTATGTGGTTATATCCAAAAAAACAATTGGATTGGTACTTATGGTATGTGATCGCCTGGTTCAAATTATTGCAAATCAACAAAGTCCAATCATTGTTTTTAGGATACACAAATTTCTATTCCCCATACATTATACAATTGATTGAAGTTAATCCATGAAAGATGATGGGCAAATTAATCTTGTAAACCAAATATCATTCCCTTATTTATGATATTAATACAACTTCATGTTGTATCAAATTAATGGTTCTAATTGTTATAATTATTCTATACCTTTCACTCTATTAATTTTTATGTTTATTCTACATTATTAATAGAGTGTATATAGGGATTCTCATTAGAATTCCTCTCAAAGTATATCTGGAGACATTAATACTTTTTTAGGGATTCCATCCATTGTTTATATCTTTTAAAATTTTTAATTTAAAAAAAATTATTCACATTCTATTAATTATTATAATAAATGTTCATTTTTTAGCATTTAAATTTTAACTTTACTGTTCAACACTAGAAATAATGGCTTGTTCCTCAAAATGAATGCACACAGAGGAAGTTCAGTTATAGTGTGTATTATAATTATAGGATAATAAACACGAAATATAAACTCCTTCGTTTAAAGGACACTGAAAAGATTCACTCATAATAGTGGTATACCCATACCTATCCCATTTATGATTCAATTCAGTTCCATTTCATCATCTGCTCCAATTAGTAAATCGGTTGTTTTAGAGATAGTTATCTAAAACCGCCATATGTGTATATTATGATAAGATGTATTCATAGTTTTAAAAAATATACACTCCATATCCCATTATGATCTTTTGTGGACATAACATAGTATGTGATAATGTTCAAAGATAATTTATCTCATTAATACATCATAGCAGTTCCCCACAATGATGTCAACATAGATGTGCATTGACTATGTACATAAATATAAGTTATGTAGCTGTATGATATCATTATAGGAACATAAAAAATATAGGATATCAAGGTTGTAGACTCATATTACATTGAGGAACCTTCTCATGTTGTATACCTTTGGTTAAATCATTCATATGATATTATGAGAACGATGCCATCCATTAGGAAATAAATATTCAAATTTTTCATTAGATATTACTATATACAGACATTTATATAGATACATATAAATTAAAGTTATTATTAATGAATATTATTAGACATATACTTTTATTTATTGAAAAAAATGGTGATGACATATGTTCACAGTGAAGTTTGATATGTTGGGTGTGTCAAAGTAATTTAACATTATTGAATAATGCATGAATTAATTTTTACCATCTATTATTTAATAGATGTTGATATCATAGGCACATTGAAGAAATTGGTATTGACTAAATAAATCCATGGACATGGTTTTATATATTAATGTTAAATATGAATGTATTCCAAGAAAGAAACATCTTGCACATAGGTTGATTGCACATGAATGCGACAAGAATGATTTTAGATAACATGATTAATGGATCTTATTACATTGCAAGAATCACTAAGATGTATAATCACATTGTGGAATAAAATGCAATCTCTATGTGTTCCTCGGCATGTTCCTAGAAGATAGCCTAGGAATATTGGCTCTTTTACCTTATTCCACAAAGAATGTTCCCTAGATATTCACACACTCTGTGTATCCAGAATATCCCTTAAATTGTTACTTATTATTTATTATTTTTAAAATTAAATAAAGATTATTGTCATATATTGTTTAATAATTATTACTTTATACTTGATCACATATATTGTTTCACCGGATATTAAAATGAATATAATGTTAGTGGTAAATTTAATATATATATATTTTCTATTTAGTGAATATTCTATTAATTTATTTATTTATTGGGGAATAATGTAGATATATTTATTCAATAAATTAATATTTATTATTAATGGCCCGATAAATATGGAAGAATGTAGGGAAAAAGTTTTTATGTATAGTGTTAAATAATAAATATTGAACAATAATGAATTATATTATATTTAATTTAATTCATAATTTAAGCATATGTGGATAAATAATATTATTAATATTATTATTTTACCTGTGCTTCATATTGGATTAATTAATCAATGAACTGAAGTTGTGGTATTATTTTATTTTTACGCTATGGATATATAAAACAATTTAAATTATTTTCTCAAAAATCATATTCATTTGTTTGATTTATGCACAACGATTTAAGAAAAATCCTCTCATTCCCTTCAGATATTTCTTATCCAAAGAAATAGTAAGAATAAAGGAAAATAGAATTCTGACATATCATGGAGAACCCATCAAAATCGATTATCATTATGATCAAAGGACGATGACACAATAATAATGATATTTTGTGCTAGCACCTAGTGATTCATTTAGCGGTGTTTGATGAATCATGGAACTTGTGAGGATCACCTCAATAAGGAATGTGGAAATGATTACTACAATGATACACTAATGAATTTAAAATATGTTACCAGATCCATCAATGGTTGAAAATAACCATTAAGGTAATAATTATTTAATTAAATTAATTATAAATAAAAATGCGATGATCCCCTCTCTTTTGTTCTGGTGTAATAAAATATGTCAAATTTCAATTATTCAATTTAATTGACCACATAGATAATCAACATGTATATCACAGACACATCATTGATCGTGAAGAAAACTAGGTTTAACACCACCCATCACACGCTTCCATTTCTTATGGAACTCACAAATGGTATCAGAGAACAGACATAGTAATTTCATATTATTTAAATAATATTGATTGATTTAAATATTTGTTATTTTAGTTTTCATTTCATATTTACTCATTATAATTATCTGAGTTGTGAGATATGATTCTTAGCCATTACATAATCCCTTATCTAATTGATATAATTAATTATATGAAGGAAGTAAAAACAAAAAACTCATCTAGAAGTTCCATGGATTCTGTCTGTATATAAAATTAATACAAGTTGTTTATGCAGTGTTACATGTCGTGTTGTTGTGTTCAATTACAATGGAATTAAATATACAAATAATAATCATCGAATTGATTGATCAGATATGGTGTATTTTTTTCTTCACAACACATGTTGACCAGACCATACATGTGCATGTTCAGTTGGAGTATATGACTTGTATCCCACATACAGAGCATGTAGTATGTTTATGTCAGAAACTGATTCTGTATTTCATACATCGAATACCTCACTGTTGACTCTATAATTCAGAGTTCACACACAATTTATCCCATTTTAAATATCATATACTCCATTTTTGAGGCACAATTAACACATCGATTCCATATACATGTACCTAAGATAGATGGAGGGATGTACACACTATGAGCTCACTTGTACATGTTGTGTACTTATTCTGAATTATATAGATTTAAAATTTCTTCATCATACTACTATATGATTATATATAGGTTCATTCATGTGTCCGTTAATTTTATAGGACACATAATCAGATGGGTTTTAATATATATATATACACAAACATATATATATATATATATGTTTGTGTGACTATTTAATTAATATTTGTGAAATTTTCAGATCTTCATATCATGAATGACTTGTATTACAATTGTTACTGTATGATCATTAAAGCATAAAACGTGACAAAAAAAATCTTCTAATTCGAGTAATCACATTCGTGAAGTACATTTCCTGAATGTATGTGATATATCCAGGTAGACATCTGAAAAGTTGAGTATGTAGTATAAGAATTTAATACATTTTGAATATAATTGGACAATATTCACCATATCTCTTCCATGATACAATATTCTAAAAAAATTAATTTAAATTAATTTTTTTAATTTATTTAAAATTATCATGGATGAAAATATCAGGTATATTTGGATGAGAATTAAGATAATAGATTGATTAATTATAGAATATAATTAATTTATTCAAGTGTGATTTATAAAAAATTGGAATGATTTTGAACTGTATTATAGATTTATTAATGGGTTAATTTATTTTATGCATAGGGAATATAATGTTAATAAACCAGACCTTTGTATGTTGTTGGTTTAATTTAATTTATTCTAAAATTAAATTATTATCCTATGTGTCTTCAATCATCTTATTATATAAGGGCCTATGATCCCATGTATTTTTTTGTACTCTATTTTCCCTCTCACCTGCATGTGAATGAATGAATATGTAATAGATGGAGATCCCAAGATAGAGGATTCTATTTAAATGTGGAGATGAGGTGAAACCAAACAAAGACTGATATATTGGTGGATAGGTGAAAAAATATAACATGAACCATAATTAGTTCAAGTTTTTTTCATAGTTTAATGGTTAGATTTTCTACCACTAGATAAAATAATATATTACTTAATCTCATGATCATACCTATTTATTATTTAATTGTGGATCACATGTAATGATATTTCATTAATGATTTCATTCTCCCATGCATAATTTAATGAATTAAAACGCATCAATGATAAAATTATAATAATATATATTATTTTTACATATTACCTAATATATGGTAAATGATTACTCAAATCCCACATAATATTTAAAATAATCTGGTAACGAAAATAAATGGAAATTTAATCAAAAAAGGATAAAGTCCCTCAATAATATATATTATGTTGTTAGAGCCTTCCACTACCCCAATAAAAATTATAGCACAGTTCATGGTTCTTGACCAGACAATGAGGGGGTGAATTAAATAATCAGCTAATTTATCATTTTGTTTGGTGTTGACATAACATTAATCAAATCAGTGGTTGAATGCTGAAGTTGGACATGGTGTAAATGAGATTCAATTACTTAGGAAATCAATTTATTATTTTAGGATTTGGGAGTCCACTCAGAAAATCAATGAACACTTAATGAACGTAGATGACATTGGAATGTCTACCAAAAACAATTCAAGTATCTTGACTAACCAATGTTGGGAAATAGAAAGGGGAATATGGATTATTTTAAATTCAATATACAAGCAATGAGTTATTCTGAATCCAATTGTGATTAATAATATGATTCAATAAAATAAAGTGAGATTATGTAATAAATTATTTATTTATATTTCTATATTTTATCCAAAAATGTAATAAATTATTTTATATCTTCTTTTTTAAAAACATAATTAAAATAATATTAAACATATCATTATAATCCTTACCTAACAAGGATATCTTTATCACTAGAACTATTTTTCATTAGTGGAAAAGGAACCTACATGTTATCCTTCAACATGAAATGAAATTAGATATTTTGTAAGTGCCTTTTATTATAGAATTTCATATTGAGGCTCATGATTAATAGTTAAGACACTATGAATAGCTTTTAAAAAATACCATAAATGTTCAATGATTCATTCTATAATCATTGTATAATCTGTTATTTATAAATCAATTGGACATAGATGAATATAGCCTGATGCCTCACATTCGGGATCTCTATAAAGATATGGTATGATAGGAGAGTTATGATATATCCTCTTATTTTTCAAAAACAAATATTACAAGGTCATCAGTTGTCGAGACTCATTAACAACAACAAAAATATTTATTTTCAAAAACACTTTTGATGAAAATAGAGAATCAATATAATTTGAAAAATATATGTTAAATTTAGTAATATATAGTGATTTTATTAAAACATGATTGAAATTATTGGACATATATACATTATATATAATCTTGTAAAGATAATGTACAATCATTTATAGATCATCTCAATGAATATATAAAAAATTATTATCCATTTTTTTCCACTTTTTGGATTTTTTCTTAAGCACTGAACTTTTTATCATTAAAACCTCATAGATGAATTAATTCTTATATGTTGATCCAGGATATTAGTTCCTCATTAACAATCACACTAATTTATCTTTCTATGATTCTATCCAACTCAAGCTATGGTATATTCATATTGATTTTCTTTAATTTAACGTTTTCATTATACTGTAAAATAAGAACCAAATGATCCATTTTACTTTTTTTCTCTCCTTTTTCATTGGGACCTTCTACCATTCCCTCCATACCACCTTTCCCATTCTAATGATATAATCATTAAATATTTTCTATTTTAAATATTTCAATTCATTCTAGATATTGGATTGATGTTCATCAATTCATTGCACTAGATTTTCGTGAAGGCCTAGTTTCTACTAGCTTTAGTTTATGATAGTAGACTTTCCTACATATAGCCTTTTCCCCTTAACCACAAAACATACCCCTACATCCTTATTTCCTTTTTTTCTTTTTTTATTAATTTGAAATTAATACCCCAATCCTAACATAATGTCATACTATGAACATAGATTTGACCCTCTATCTATAATTATTAGTCATCATTAAAGGAATATTGGTCCCCTATTGGACTTTAAACTAGTAAGTAGGATTGTATCTGGCCAAGACCTCCCTTAACTAGTATATATTATAAAAGGAAATTTGATTTACGGTCATTCTTTATCAGCCGAATAATCTAGAAATAATTCATGGAAATTATTATATAGAGAGATATAATATAGTGCCTTCATGACATTATCCTCAAAAGGGGATCTATTACCCAGGAATATATACTCAAGAACTAGTTACAAATAATCTAGTTTATGCACCTAATCTACTATAATAGTTATATAAATCAATCCAAAAACTCACATGTATTGTTTCTGTAGGGATAAAACATCAACCACCATTGGAATTTCAAACTTTGACCTTGGCCTGCATTGTGTGAAATATTGTATTGTCTAACCCTGAGTCTCTAAACGGTTCTCAATAATTGTTCTTTCATTTATTTGTAATTCAGAATTCATATGGGATAAATTGAATTTTTATAAGTCTTTGGGATTAAATTTAAAAATGATATTTTTAATGATATCATAAATTCATCACTACCTATGACCTTATATTGTTTTATTTTTAATTATATTATGAGGAACAATGGGAGGATTCTTTCAAAAAAATATTATTTAATTATAATAGTGGATATGGACATGATGCATGATAAAAAATTTTCCCTTATGGTGAATAAGAATAGGATGAACAAGTAAAATTGGCCCAAGGCTCATAAATAGTGAAATTCTCGTGGGAATCATCCTTCTAAGAAGTTGTTGATCTAAAGGCTAGAAAATGAAAAAGAGGAAGTTTTTTTCCTTGTCGGTTGGTAGCGAACTGGAAAACGAATTTCACCTAGAATAAAGGGAAAGAAAAAGGTGAGTTTTTTACCGAGTTTAAACATTCAATATTTTCAAATTGGGTATTAGATATAGCATGTGGTTCTCACATATATATTAAAATACATGACACAGGGAGATTCCAAAATATTTTTTTAGGGGAGTTGGATCTATTAGGGGATTAGGGATGAAGGAAGTCTTCTCAGGAAATTGGTTTCTATAAAATTTCATTGAAAAAATGATGGATTTGCGTTTTGATAGGTTTTTATTTTAAAACTAAGCTTTAAAAAAACATAATTTCAGTATCATCCCCAAATACATATGAGTTTTTTTATTTTTGTAAATAAAAGTTTTTTTTATTAGGAAAACATAGGTTATGGTATGGAATATATATATAACGGTATTTTTGTATTATATTGTGAAACCCATGTATTATAAATTTATACGGAACCACGTTTTTATGAATCATATAACACCAATATTTTTCTTCATAATCCTGTTCATGTAAATGATAAATGTTCAAAAAATAAATATCAAGACCATTATTTATACTATATGTAGCTAAATCTGATTGAAAATATTCATTTTATTTTTAAGTATTTAAGACTGAACAACCATTTTGTGTATTGGGTGAAAGGGCCACATATATTCTCAGATAAGTACACACTGTTGTGTGTAGACCATTTCTAGTTGAACATAGAGTTGGATCTTATTAGTGCATAACATTAAATGATGTCTTATGTTGGTATGGTTTTGTCTACATGATGAGTTATAATTTTGAATCCTTTTATAAATTAATTTATTTCGATCATAAAGTAAAAAAACAACATAGAATGAATATAAATAATATTTGATCAGATCTTGGTGGTGAATATATTATCTTATAATACATTGAATTTCTATATGTGATTGGGTTTCTATATAATCTCACTCCACCTTACAAATGACAGTATAACAGTGTTGGTGATAGGAGGAACTGCATCATGTATGACATGGTATGTTCAATTATGAGTCATACGAATCTACAATTATATTTTTTTGGATATCTACCATAATTTGTGGAATATATAGTAAAAAAATAAATAACTAAAGGGAGAAAGCCAATTCATTATTGATTTGTAGAGTTGAATGGAACTATTTTTTCCCATACTTTTTTATGGGGTTATAAGTCAATTTGATTGTACTTCATGGGAAAAAATCATCACCTATATGCAAGAATATTATCTTTATTGGGTGTCCCATGTAAATAAAGGGATACTACCTACAAATCCGCTCTGAAATAATGTTTTTGTCTCCATACAAACCTTCTTTTTTTAGTGGGAGAAATCATGAAAATGAATAGTTGGAGAAATATTGACATCAATGATGCTGATGATCAAGACATATATGAGTTCGTATATGATTAAGTTACACTTGTCACAATTAACTAATTAAGACAAAAAAACACATAATGCATAGGTGTGAATGATAGGTAAGGGAACTAGATAGATATGGTTTTTATTCATCGAATAAGCTGAATAAATATTGGATAGAAACAACAAAACAATATTCTGAAAAGAGGCATTAGAGAGAACTTAAGCATCAAAAGGAAATAATGCAAGATTAATGAAGTTTAATAAATACATCATAACCATGTTTAGGTTTTTTATGTTCCAATTCATGTAAATACTATTGGATGAAAATGGGTATTCGTGATAAAAATTGAAATGGAAGGTAATGTAAATAACTTTTAAGAATATATATATGATACATGGTTTAAACAATGATATGTAATGGAATATGATGAAAACTTTGTGACTATATGATAGGTAATACATATTTTGATGCTTTAGTAATTCATTAATAGATTGAAGCAGGCATCCAGGTCAAGAATCATTCGATTTGATGAAGCCATAAAATAAAATGGGTTCATTAAGAATGAATTTGAGCAATGTGTTTACTTGTGGATTTGTGGGAATTTATGAAATTTCATAGTATTATATTTTTTTATAATACATATTGTAAATGAAATAATGGTATTTCATTTTATTAATGATTGGATTATTATGTTTTTCCCCATGAAGGACATTGTTGCAATGGACTCTACTCTAATGATCAATATAATTTTTGATCGACCTTATAGACTTATTAGACTATGTTAAATTGTATATATTGAGTATATTATAAAGTGATTTAGTGTGGAATAAAAAAATATGGGACTGGTTCAAGGTTCACATAGTTTACATATTTCAATGAAATGTGCCCTGAAGCACAAGTGGAGAAAAAGAAAATGTGTATGATCTTAATCTCATTAGTGATTGGATTTATCGTGTATTCCATGTTATGTACAAGACATGATGATGAAAATACATTCATAATTTTTCAATGATATCAAGAAGATCCATGTACAAAAAATTAGACTGTTTTTAAGGCAATAATTAAGTAC
This sequence comes from Viscum album, assembly GCA_963277665.1. NCBI lineage: Eukaryota > Viridiplantae > Streptophyta > Magnoliopsida > Santalales > Viscaceae > Viscum > Viscum album. The sequence continues at coordinate 360,374,733 of OY728152.1, read as the reverse complement.
TTTTGATGAACTGATGATATATACATAGTGTATGGATGAGACCTGGATCAGGTCATCATGGGTTATATTGTCGCTAGTTTTTAGATATATTAGAATGTTCTGAATTAACCATCATTATATGTTTTTTTCAATGGATGAGATATGCACTGAAATATATCAAATATGTATGGTTTTCAAATTTTACATTGGATTTTTAGTACATAGAGGCTTCTGATGAATCCAAGGAATCCATTTGAATGCCAAACTATTTCAAGTATCATAAGATGGTACCTAGAAGAAAATAAACAATGCACATTGTGTTATAATATTAATTTATTTGTGGCTCATTAAAAAGGTCGATCATCACACCACTGGAAAATTATTATACTATAATTGTATCTGTAACACCCCAAGATTTCATAGTGTGTTATTTCTTCAAAAAGACATTCAACATGTTAAATTCACTTTTTTACTCGGAAACCATAATTTCATAAAATCATTTTTCCATTGACTAAAAATATAATATTTTTCAATTTCTTTTAATGGTAAAAATAATTAATAATATTATAATGAATAATTATATTAATTATTTTTTCTTGATAAAATCCCTCCATTTATAAATAACAATTATTATTATATGTATTTTATGTATTTTATTTCTATAGTAATTAAAGATATTTATCACATATCATTAATTATTTTATTCGATAATTATTTAATTATTTATTTTTAATGATTCTTAAAATTAAATTGTTCACCAACATTCATAATAAATAAAATATTAAAATTAATTAAAATAACATTAATAACATGTGAACAAGTTTTATTCGTTAGTTGATAATGATATACATTATTTATAATTAATTATCAATCAATTTAATAATTATATATTTGTGAATTTTTTGAATTTTATTAGAATTCTATTTTTACCCAATGTTCATAATTAAATAAAATTAAAATATTTATTTAAGCACATTCAATAATAAATATGAAAATATATAATTAATTTTATCCCACACGAATTTTATATTATATTTTCATTATATTATAAATTAAATACAACTATCCCAATGTTTCGAACGAGATTATAAATTAATATTATTAACTATTTCATATATTATATTGAACTAATATTTTCTAATTAATTTTACAATGAAATTTATAATAATTTATAATTCTCAACAAATTTTTTGAATCCATTAAATTTTAAATTTCACTGACTAAAATGTTTATATTTTTTATATACATGTTAAAATGCCAATAATCATGTTATATTCAGATGTGGAAATTATCGGCATCGAATGAAAAGAAATGATATAGGGGTGAATTTTATAAGCATTAAAAAATCTCTCACAAACATAGATTTTCTTATTGGTAACAAAATCATTGATAATAGAGTTCTATTTTTTATGAATTTTCATTGAAATTATTATTTTCATACCATTATGATTGCTTTTTTATCATTGATAAATTTTACATTTAATAATTACATATATAAACATACTTTTATATATTTAAGTAATAATTATAATACAAAAAGAATATATATATATACATATATATGAAAATATATTATATAAAAATGCTATATAAAACTATTAAGAAGAATGATTCTTATGTTCAAAATTTTTTATATAATAAAAATATCAATTTGTTATTTTTAAATAAAAAATAATTATTGTATATTTATATTAATCTATTACAAAATTATTATATATTTAAAATAAATATTATATGTTATATATTTTTTACATAATTTTGTAATATAGAAATCAACATTCCTTTAAAATATATACTTCATATTTGAAGTTATATATTAATATTCATTTAAAATATAACATCATGATTTTTACAATAATCATAATCCCCTCTTATGATAAATTATTTAATAGAAAAAATTATTTACAGGTGAAAAATATTTTTTTTAAATGAGTCACTAATGTGTAATAATCCATGTTAATGAGTTTGAATATTCAATTGATTATTTTTAAAGTGATATGAAAGTTTCTACAGTCTGCAATGCCTCAAAGAAGAACGAATAAAAGTAATAAATGTATTATTTTATGCGCGGGAAAATTATACAATTTAATTGAATAACTCTTATTTAGTGTGCCATATGATAAAACAAATACATCAGTTAGGTTCAGAACATGATTTTTAACCTATAATATGTATAACCTTTTCAATCGTCCGACATTTGGACGCCTCGATCGGGGAAAAACAATTTCTAAATTTAATTAAGTAATTATCCCACTTTTTAATAAATAAAATCATATCATCCAAATGTGTGTCAGGTGAGAAAACTGAGACAACAATTGGATTTAGAATATGGTTTTTACTCTAATGGGACTATAACATTCCAAGGGAACATGAATTTGGATTCCTCGCTGGCTAATTAATTTTTTTAAATAAAGTGTTCAATGTATTAAATGTTTGAAAATAATTTATTTCTCACAATGGGCGCATCGTATGGAAATTATGACACCACCATTGTGTATGAAATAAGGGTTTACACTAAATATGTTACAACATTCATACATAATGGGCATACAAATAGATTTCTCGTAAAAAGTAATTTTTATTCATTTAACTGATTGAAACAATTTAATTTATTCATAAAACCCCAGAATTCATTGTTCATCAATATCCCTCCTACATAAGGCCAAAATTAACCCCCCAAAATGGTTCTTGAGCCTTCATTTATCACTCAGTTTGACCTAAAATAAATGGAAATGTTTTTCTATCGAGAAACTAATGACTTCATGTGAATATATTTGTTGAAAAAGAAATTGAAAATCCGACAATATGTTCCCAAAATGAGGAATTCATTCTTGAATCCCTATAAATATTGGGTGTTCTATACAACTTATAACCACACCAATCAACACCAAGAATAATATGTGTTGGTGATTGATAATTATTTCTAGCATTTAAACAAAGAAAATCACTCTAGTTTATCAATGGAAAATTTTATAATAAATTATTAATATAATAAATAATATAATAACCAATGGATAATAAATAATCATAAAATTTTAATTCATAGAAATTATCAGATGAGTTTTGTATAGAAATTATCAAAATATAATTATGATATTTTATCAAAGGATAATTACAAAAAATTAATGAATAATTTTTTATGAAATTATCATATGAAAATAACGTGTATTATCAATGAATAATTATTATAATTATAAAACATTAATTGTGATAGTTTTAGGGAAAATTATTGAATGATAATTCTAAACCCATGAATTTCCTAAAATATATATGATAATTTCAAAATTATATAGCAGAAAAAATGTGTTGTCTTATATAATTTTTTATTTATATTTCAAATAATATAGTAGTTTTATTTTTAGGGAACCCTTGATATAATATGATCATCCACGTGTCAACAACTCAAGATTTCATACGCCTCACCTTTCACGATAATAAATTTGCAATGTCTTATTCCCAAATATTGTTGTATAATGTACCATACCTTCTTGGGCCCATGTTAACAATTATAGCTTTTATAATTATAATTATGGAATTTATATTGATCGTTCGTTATTTTGATTGCATGTCGGTGTGTGTCCCCATAGAAATTGTTTTGACTCCATGAGTTATCCAAGTGTAGCTACTATACATATTTGATTATGATCACATGTTTTCATTTGATTATTACTATGTGTGTTCTTTTTCTATATATGTATTAACATTTAATGTTCGTTGTTAGTGGTATTATGGATAGTTATACCATCATGATTAATTCATCCTCTAGCAGGAAGAATGAATTTTTGAAACCATAGTGGTGATGGGCCTGATAAATAGGTAGATGTACGAAGACGACATGGCTTCGGGGTGAGGGTGTACTGGTGGACGCATTGATGCCAAGTGTGATTCACCCTTAGATATCCATGTTTATGTTCGTTATATAGTTGATCTTTTTATAGGATCTGGGTGACATAGTCCACTTGATATATATAGATGATGTTGGTTATCATCATGACAAAACTATGAGGACACCATATAAGGGTTGGATTTTTTCTGCAGACTCATTATGTAATCTTTTGGTATGGAGCCAATGTAGGACCCTCCATGGGTTGTAGAAACACTGTTAGCACCCAACCACTCTGTTTTTATGGTATATTTATGTGTTTTCCTGAATTTGTTATTATTATGGGATAAAATTTTATTATTGAGATCATTAGGTAAAGGATGATTTTTTGGGGTCCTACCGAGTCATGTACTGACAACCTAATATGTAATTTTTAACCTGATTGTAGAGTACATGAGAGACATGGAGAATGGAAAGAATCTTGTGGAGAATGGATGACTAGGCAGAGCTCAGAACTGGGGATACAGTAGACTAGGGCATCCCCTAGAGGACCATGATGTTATTTTATTTATCATCTACATTTCCATACTTTATCTAGTTTTACTCAGTTCTATCTCATTTTTATATGCCTTATATGTCATCTATAGTTTCCACATTTAATCTATTGATTTAATTATTTATCTTGTTACTGTCATTTTTTTATCCTTCTCTATGACATGACATAGAGGGTATAATCTCCCCATTATCAGACATTGAACCTCACTACTTGTCGTCACCCTCTTTAATATTAGGACGTCTGTTTGAGGATATGTGGACTTTTGGATTAGACTCCGTGTTTCGAGATGTGATGTTCCCAAATAGAAATAGAGGATCATGTCATTGCTAACATGTTTCTCCTCTTTATCAGTGGTTTGGGTAGGTAAGAAAAAAGTTAGCAAGGTTGGGACTCGAGCATGGGTACTATGACCATGCATGGCCGACACTACATAGTTGACCTATGAGTTTCTTTATAGTGGAGAATTTATGATTTGTTGATACTATTGGTTCACCTTAGGTGATTCACATGATGTTGTATGAGATTTATGAGATATTGTGAATGTTTCTGCATCATGTCTAGGTAGTTAGGATCATATACCATGTATATACATATTGTTGTACTACATGGTAATTCATAAATTAAATTCCATAACTTATAATATATGTTCTGGAATGATTGTTCTTTGTGATATATCTGTGTTTACTTATTGCATGATATATCATTTTGGAATTAATTACATGAACAGATCTTGTTGTTGTGTTATTATATATATTATTGTTGTGGATAATGTGTAGAGGTTAAAACATGGCTTACATATAGAAGGGGATACATTGGGTTAATGGTATAATCCTATTAAAACCTTCCATGGTCCACATGACTGTTTAGGAAAACCTTGTGTGATATCATAGAATGATGGGGTTTTTTCTAACATCTTTTTTTCCAAAAAAAATTCCAATGAGAAGCGATGTCACCTCAAAATATTTTATGGTACCACCAATTGTGGTTGACCAAGAGGTGAATAATATCGGACATGAAGGTAATAATATATCATTTTAGGTAATGTTCTATAATTGTGTGGAAAAAGAGAATAGTAACTGAACCAAAATGATGCCAATAATAGATTTCCACCAGCGTGGAATGTTTGCCTACAATTAGTTCTATTTCAAAAGGGTTTCCTAGAAGATTTTTATAAGGGTAGGGCAGGCTAGGCACAGAGAAACCTAGCTGTGGATACGAACTCCCCTAACGAATACAACTCGAGAATGTCATGGGGATTATCATGGAGAAAAGGAAGGAAGTGTCTATGCAAGTCAAATGCCACCAATATATGGTGATAATGATTTATTCTGTACAAGGAATGGTTTATAGTGTACCATTTTGATCTTATTCATGGTTTAAAACATGTGTTTTCCATATAGATGTGAGGCATGTCTAGACTATATTTACTACTAGAGTTCTACTTCCATAACATACATTTTCTCTAACACATCATAGAAAAATGACATAAGACTACAATGTATTATAGGATGGTGGTCAATACATCTGTTTCTATTAGGATGATAAGGGATATACTAAGATGATAAGGGTATTGATGTACCATCTAGGACTCCCTTCATTATATATAGGTATGTATGACATTTTTAACGCGCCACATCTTCGATGGTGCATAAACAACCCTGCACAAGTCATATACTATAAATATAATGGGGTGGTGATTGAGGCATGTTGTGAGGGGCATTAGAGTGGAACATTTTTTGATGTGATGAGGCATTGAGAAGAAAGGAAACACCCCAATTCTAAATTTTGAGGTAGAATTGGTGGATCTTGTAATATTCGTGGGACCGTTAGTCTGATGATCGAGCTAAGTAGAATGATTTATTTGAGAAAAAACACTAGAGACACTTATAGATGACAAGATGTTTATATTGGGGGATAATTGTGACATCCTTATTTTTACAAATATCATAAATCCCTCTTATGATAAAATTTTTAGTGGATGAAATTATTTATGAGTGAAAAATATTATTTTTTGTTAAAAGCATCACCAAATTGTAAAAAGACCAATTAACACTCTAGAATAGTAAATTTCAAATTTTTAGAGTTTTGGGAATGCTTTTGTATTCTGTAAATCCACTTTTAAGAGTGAATAAAAATAATTAATATATTATTTTATGTGCAAGAAAATTATTCAAAATAATTTAAAAACTCCAAATTGTTATGTCATATGATAAAACCGAGACCTCAGTTAGGTTTCGAATGATGTTTTAACAATTCTAGAGGTATGGAGTTTTTAATAATTAGATTTTTGGATGACTTGCTCATGAGAATAACACTTTTTTAATTTATTTACTTATTTATTATATTTTTTTGAAATAAATAAAATAATAACATCCAAATTATGTCATGGGTGATAAAACCAAGACCATAGTTGGGTCTTGAATATGACTTTTAACCTAGTGGGATTATAAAATTAGATGGAATCATGATTCTGGATGCCCCAATCACTAATTAATGATTTTAAATAATGTTTTTAATATATTAAATTATTTAAAATAATTTTATTTCTCACAAATAACACATCATAGAGAAATTCTGACGCCTCTATCTTGTCTGAAAATTGGTGTTTTCCCAATAAATGATATGACATTCACACACAATGGTCATATGTTTATCATGAAAATAAAATGAATTTTTTATGTATATATTTTAGTTAAACAATTTCATTTATTAAAAAAAAGTAGAATTCAGTCTTCATCTACCTCTTTCCTAGGAAAGGCCAAAATTAACACACATAGATAGTTTTTGAACCTTATTATTTTACACGGTGTAACTTGAAATCAATGGGAATGGTTTATTATTGAGATACAAAAGACTACCTATAAATTTACTTGTAGAAAGAAGGATTGAAAATCAGGTAACCAATTCATGATATTAGGAATGCTTTTTTGAAAACCTATAAACACTGTGTGTTCTATACTCATTATCATCACACCAATCGACACCCAAAACTAATATTTTGTGGTAATTGAATGGTTTTATTTAAGTAATTGCTGATCTGTGATGTTTTTCTTCACCATGCCTATCACGACCCATCCTCGGGGCCCGTGCTGTGACTACCCCAAGCCCGCCTTCCATAGGCCAGGGGTTGGTAACTAGCACCAAGGCGTATATCCCTGTAAAAAGGGAAGACATTGCCTTTGTAAAGTAAACAAATACTACAGAGTAAAAAAGAAGGATAAGTAAACACTAAGTAAAATCTGGTACAAGAGTAAGTGTGGAAAGTATGTGGGCCAGTATACAAACCCATACTGAAAGTAAAGTACAACTCGAAAGGGAAAACAACAACTGAAAGGTAAAGCTGCAATGACGAGCTGTCCAATAGGAATCCCACCTGAAGGGTGGGTACATAAAGCCTCTACTGCTCCTGGAGTCCAGCCTACCACTCCGAGTACGTCCCGCCCAGTGGTCCACCTCCAGATACCGTTCTGCTCTGCATGCCTCCACTACGATCAGCGTTGTCTGTCATCTGCATCCAACACAACATAGTGCGGGCATAGCCCGTGTAGGGGTGAGTATAAGCTACTCAGTAGGGACCCAAAGACACCCTAAGGTCTCCCAAAATCCAGAATGGATAAACCACAAAGGAAAGCTACAATCACAAAGTAACATCCAACCCTTCTTAGGTATATACCCATACATATATCTAATACATCAATTCCAAAACGCTCCATCCTCCGAGCCCAAGTACAACCCAGTCCACACAAGAAATCATATGTATTCCACAGAGGAAAGAAAAATGTAATCAACACAGGATAGCACAACACAATCCACATAGGAAAGTAAAAAGGATTCATCTCACACATGTATACTTATTCAAAAGACGATAGAGATGATCATTGATCCATCTAAGTCATCGGACCCACAAAGGTTCGATAGGTACTAACCCCCGCAATGACCCACACAGGATCGGACCCACACATGATATGTAGGCGCTGGCTGACATAGAACCACTGAACGCTGACCCACATAGGATCGGACCCACACATGATTGGTAGCACTCATCCACACTGGATCGCTGAGTGTTGTAGTCATCTTCATTGAATCCACTGAGGATCTCTGCATAGTCGTCGTTCGTGTCACAGTAGTAGTCGTAGCCAGCACTAGGGTTCCCGCACATAGCAAGCTCGTTCGGGAGGGTCCGCTCCACGAGTAAAGAGGCTGATACATCAACTGACAAATATTCCATAGTTGATGTATCCAAAAGTTCTGTATTGTCAACAGGAACTCAACGTCACAGACAGCGGGTCAATCAGACGCCCGGTCTGAGAGTTATTTGCTTTTTCATCCCAGGGGCCCGGTTGGTTTTTAAGGAAAAACCAACCCGACCTTACTCCACCTGCGTCCAATCCTCAGGCGGATTATGACAAAATACCTGTCTCACTTAGAGGAATACAACAAAGTCGACGGCACGTCAACCGGACGTCTGAAGCTCAAGATATGAGCTTTTCCGCTCCGAGGGCCTGGTTGGTTTCGTTTACTAACCAACCCGGCTGTACCCAAAGTATTCCAAAACCTTGAGAACGATATACCTAAATGACCATCTCGTTCCAATCATCGTGTCTCCACTGACGGTGCATCGATCGGAGGTCCGTAGCCCGAGTTATGGGCAATTGAATCCAGACGGTCCGAAAACGAGGTTTTCGGGCCGGGACTGACCCGGCCCGTGACCCCCTGGTTCGGCCCGAACCGGGTCGACCCGGCCCGGCCCGGCTGGGCGCGGCCTGACACGGCAGGCGCGGCCCTCCCCGGGGGCCCGGACCGGCGACCCGCGCACTGGGCACGCAGGTCGGTTGCTCGGCCAAAACGGTCAAGCCGTTTTGGCTCGCGCGAGGGGGTGGGGGGCGCTGCCCCACCCGTTTTCTTGTAACCACGACCCCTTAATTGGGGGCTGCATTGATGGCCGGCCGGGGTAATTAATTCCTTCCGCTTCACCTCGTCTGGCCGGCCTGACCTGGCTGGCCGGTTCCTACTTAACAGGACCGGCGATGGCCTGTCCCCTCCATCTCCGACGACGGCGGCCCGATACCGGCCGCCGGTCACCCTGCTCCACCGCGGCCCAGAACCGGCCGCGACCCTTGTCGTTTGGCACGGCGCGATGGCGCCACGCCCCTTCGCCGTAACCCCGGTACCGGCTGCGGTATTTTCGGATGTCTCTGACACAGCACAATGGTGTCACGTCCTTGTATTAATTCACGGCGTGACGCGTCGGTGGCACATATTTCTTGCCGCAATAATTCTGTGTGGTGCGACGGCACCATTCTACTTCCATTTCAATCCAAAAGAATCCAACAAGAAAAAATAAGGAGGTGGGTCGGCCGTGTTTGTGCGGTCCGCCCAGTGGTCCACCTCCAGGTACCATCCTGCTCCGCAAGGCTCCACTACAATCAGTTTTGTCCATCGTCTGCATCCAACACAACGTAGTGTGCGCATAGATCGTGTAGGGGTGAGTATAAGCTACTCAGTAGCAACCCCGAGACCCCCGAAAAGTCCCACAAAATCCACAGAGGATAAGCCACAAAAGAAAGATACAATCACGAAGTAATATGCGACCCTGTTTATGTATATGCCCATAGATATAACTAAGTCAACATTTCCAAAATGCTCCATCCTCCGAGCCTATGTACAACCCAGTCCACACAGGAATTCATACGTATTCCATAGAGGAAAGCAAAACGTAATCCACAGAGGATAGCACAACACAATCCACATAGGAATGTAAACATGATTCAACTCACACAGGTATACTTCTTCGAAAGAGGATAGAGATTATCACTGATCCATCTATGTCGTCAGACCCACAAAGGATCGATAGGTACTAACCCCCACAATGACCCACACAGGATCGGACCCACACAACATCTGTAGGCGCTGGCGGACACAGAACCGCTGAGTGATGACCCACATAGGATCGGAGCCACATAGGATCGGTAGCACTGATCCACACAGGATCAATGAGTTTTGTAGTTGTCGTCGTTGAATCCAATGAGGATCTCTGCACAGTCGATGTCGCAGTCGCAGTAGCAGTCGCAGCCAACACTAGGGTTCCTGCACACAGCATGCTCGTTCGGGAGGGTCTGCTCCACGAGCCGAGAGTTTGATACATCAACTGACACACAGTCCATAGTTGATGTATCCAAAAGTTCCGTGTTGTCAACAGGAACTCAATGTCGCAGACGACGCGTCAATCGGACACTCGGTCTGAGAGTTATTGGATTTTTTCGTCCTAGGGGGCCGGTTGGTTTTTATGGAAAAACCAACCCGACCGTACTCCACCTGCGTCCAAACCTCTGGCAGAGTAATCCAAAAGATTTGTCTCACATAGAGGAATACCACAAAGTCGACGGCATGTCAATTGGACGTCTGAAGATCAAGATATGAGATTTTCCGCTCCGAGGGCCCGGTTGGTTTCGTGTACTATCCATCCCGGCCGTACCCAAAGTATTCTGAAACCTTGAGAATGATATACCTAAACGACCGTCTCGTTCCAATGATCGGGTCCCCGCTGACGTTTCATCGATTGGAGGTCCGTAGCCCGCGTTATGGGCAATTGAATCCAAACGGTCCGAAAACGGGGGTTTCGGGCCGGGACCGACCCTGCCCGTGACCCCCTGGTTCGGCCCGAACCGGGTCGAACCGGCGCGGCCCGGCCCAAAGGCCTGGACCAGCGACCCGCGCACTGGGCGCGCTGGTCGGTTGCTCGGCCAAAACGCCCGAGCCGTTTTTGGCTCGCGGGGGGGGGGGGGGGGGGTTGGGCTACCCCGGCCGTTTTCTTGTAACCGCTGACCCTTAATTGGGGGCCGCATTGGTGGTCGGCTGGGGGAATTAATTCGCCCGGAATCACCTCGTCCCGCCGGCCCGACTTGGCCGGCCGGTTCCTTCTTAACGGGACCGGCGATGGCCGGTCCCCTTCCAACTCTGACGTCGGCAGCCTGGTACCGGCCGCCGGTCACCCTGCTCCACCACGGCCCCGGTACCGGCTGCGGTAATTTCGGATGTCTCTGACACAGCACAACGGCGTCGCGTACTTGTATAAATTTGCGGCGCGATGCGTCGGCACCGCGTATTTCGTGCTGCAATAATTCCGCACGGTTCGAAGACACCGCGTCACTTCCATTTCAATCCAAAAGAATCCAACAAGAAAAAATTAGGGGGTGGGTCGGTCTTGTTTGTGCGGTCTGCCTAGTGGTCCACCTCCAGGTACCGACCTTCTCCGCATGCCTCCACTATGATCATAGTTGTCCATCGTCTGCATCCAACACAACGTAGTGCGGGCATAGACCGTGCAGGGGTGAGTATAAGCTACTCAGTAGGGACCCCGAGACCACCGAAGGTCTCCCAAAATCCACAAAGGATAAACCACAAAGGAATGATCCAATCACGAAATAACATCTGACCCTAACTAGGTATATTCCCATAAATATACCTAAGTCATCAATTCCAAAACGCTCCATCCCCCGAGCCCAAGTACTACCCAGTCCACATAAGAAATCATAATTATTCCATAGAGGAAAGCAAAACGTAATCCACACAGGATAGCACAACACAATCCACATAGGAAATTAAAAATGATTCAACTCACACAGGTATACTTCTTCGAAAGATGATAGCAATGATCAATGATCCATCTAAGTCGTCAGACCCACAATGGATCGATAGGTACTAACCCCCGCAATGACCCACACAGGATCGGACCGACACAGGATCTGTAGGCTCTGGCTGACACAGAACCACTGAGCGCTGACCCACATAGGATCAGACCCACACAGGATCGGTAGCACTGATCCACACAGGATCGCTGAGTGCTGTAGTCATCGTCGTCGAATCCAATGAGGATCTCTGAACAGTCGTCGTCGCAGTCACAGTAGCAGTCGCAGCCAGTACTAGGCTTCCCGCCCACAGCAAGCTCGTTCGGGAGGGTCTGCTCCACGAGCCGAGAATCTGATACATCAACTGACACATAGTCCATAGTTTATGTATCCAAAAGTTCTGTATCATCAACAGCAACTCGACGTCACAGACGGCGCGTCAATCGGACGCCCGGTCTGAGAGTTATTGGCTTTTTCGTCCTAGGGGCCTGGTTGGTTTTTAAGGAAAAATCAACCTGAACGTACTCCACCTGTGTCCAAACCTTGGGAAGAGTTATCCAAAATATCCTTCTCACTTAGAGGAATACAACAAAGTCAACGGCACGTCAATCGGACGTCCGAAGCTCATGATATGAGCGTTTCCGCTCCGAGGGCCCGGTTGGTTTCGTGTACTAACCAACCCGGCCGTACCCAATGTATTCCAAAATTTTGAGTACGATATACCTAAACGACCATCTCATTCCAAGGATCGGGTCTCTGGTGATGGTGCATCGATCGGAGGTCTGTAGCCCGAGTTATGGGAAATTGAATCTAAACGGTCCGAAAACGGGGGTTTTGGGCCCGAATCAAACCGGCCCAAGACCCACTGGGTCGGCCCGAACCAAGTCGACCAGGCCTGGCACGGCCCGACCCAGCTATGTGCGGCCCGACTCGGCTGGCGCGAGGGTGGGGGGGTTCCCCTGTCGTTTTCTTGTAACCATGACCCCTTAATTGTTGGCCACATTGATGGCTGGCCGGGGGAATTAATACCCTCGACTTCACCTCGTCCGGCCGGCCCGGCCTGGCCAGCCGGTTCCTGCTTAACGTGATCGGCGATGGACGGTCCCCTTCCAGCTCCAACGATGGTGGCCCGGTACCGGTCGTCGGTCACCCTGCTCTTACACGGCCCGGAACCGGCCGTGGCCCTTGTCGTCTGGCGCGGCGCGGCGCGACGGCACCGTGCCCCATCGCCAAAGCCCTGGTACTGGCTGCGGTATTTTTGGATGTCTCAAACGCAGCACAATGGCATCACGTCCTTGTATTAATTGGGGAGCGACGCGTCAGTGCCGCGTATTTCTTGCCGAAATAATTCTGTGTGATGCGACGCCACCACGCCACTTCCATTTCAATCCAAAAGAATCCAACAAGAAAAAATAAAGAGGTGGGTCGGCCGTGTTTGTGCGGTCCGCCCAGTGGTCCACCTCCAGGTACCGTCCTGCTCCGCAAACCTCCACTACGATCAGCTTTGTCCATCGTCTGCATCCAACACAACGTTGTGTGGGTATAGCCCGTGCAAGGTTGAGTATAATCTACTCAGTAGCGACCCTGAGACCCCCAGAACGTCCCACAAAATCCACAAAGGATAAACCACAAAGGAAAGATACAATCACGAAGTAACATCAGACCCTGCTTAGGTATATTCCCATACATATAACTAAGTCATCAATTCCAAAACGCACCATCCTTCGAGCACATGTACAACCCAGTCCACACAGGAAAGCATACGTATTCCATAGAGGAATGAAAAACGTAATCCACATAGGATAGCACAACACAATCCACATAGGAAAGTAAAAATGATTCAACACACACAGGTATACTTCTTCGAAAGAGGATAGAGATTATCACTGATCCATCTAAGTCGTCGGACCCACAAAGGATCGATAGATACAAACCCCCGCAATGACCCACACAGGATCTGACCCACACAGGATCTGTAGGCGCTGACTGACACAGAACCGCTTAGTGCTGACCCACATAGGATCAGATCCACACAGGATCGGTAGCACTGATCCACACAAGATCGCTGAGTGTTGTAGTCATCATTGTCGAATCCACTGAGGATCTCTGCACAGTCGTCATCGCAGTCACAGTAGCAGTCACAACAAGCACTAGGGTTCTGGCAAATAGAAAGCTCATTCGGGAAGGTCCACTCCATGAGCTGAGAGGCTGATACATCAACTGACACATAGTTCATATTTGATGTATCCAAAAGTTCTGTGTCGTCAACAGGAACTCAACGTCACAGACGGCGCGTCAATCAGACGCCCGATCAGAGAGTTATTGGCTTTTTCATCGCAGATCCCGGTTGGTTTTTAAGGAAAAACCAACCCGACCGTACTCCACCTACGTCCAAACCTCGGCCGGATTAAGACAAAAGATCTGTCTCACTTAAAGGAATACAACAAAGTTGACGGCACATCAATCGGGCGTCCGAAGCTCAAGATATGAGCGTTTCCGATCCGAGGGCCCGGTTGGTTTTGTGTACTAACCAACCCGACCATACCCAATGTATTTTGAATCCATGAGTACGATATACATAAACGACCGTCTGATTCCAAGGATCGTGTCTCCGCTGACGTTGCATCGATCAGAGGTTCGTATCCTGAGTTATGGGCAATTGAATCCAAACGGTCCGAAAAAGGGGTTTTGGGCCCGGGCCGACCTGGCCCGAGACCCCCTGGGTTGGCCCTAACTGGGTCGACCCGGCCAGGAACGGCCCGGCCAGGCTGGGCGCGGCCCGACCCGGCAGGCGCGGCCGTGCGACCCGCGCACTGGGCGTGCTGGTCGGTTTCTCGGCCAAAACAGCCGAGCATTTTTTGGCTCACGCGGGGGGTGGGGGTGGGGGGGGGGGACTGCCCCTCCCGTTTTCTTGTATTCACGGCCCCATAATTGGGGGAAGAATTGATGTTTGGCCGGGGGAATTAATTCTCCCGGCTTCACCTCATCCATCCGGCCCGACCTGGCCGGCCGGTTCCTGCTTAACGGGATCGGCGATGGCCGGTCCCCTTCCAGCTCCGACGCCGGCGGCCCGGTACCGGCCGCCATTCACCCTGCTCTTCCGTGGCCCGGAACCGGCCGTGGCCCTTGTCGTCCGGTGCAGCGCGACGTCTTCGCGCCCCTCCCCCAAGGCCCCAGTACCGGCTGCGGTATTTTTGGATGTCTCTGACGCAGCGCAATGGCGTCGCGTCCTTGTATTAATTCGTGGTGTGACGCGTCGGCGCCACGTATTTCGTGCCGCAATAATTCCGCGCGATGTGACGACACCGCACCACATCCATTTCAATCCAAATGAATCCAACAAGAAAAAATAACGAGGTGGGTCGGCCGTGTTTGTGCGGTCCGCCCAGTGGTCCACCTTCGGGTACCGTCCTGCTCCGCAAGCCTCCACTACGATCAGCGTTGTCCGTCTTCTGCATCCAACACAACGTAGTATGGGCATAGCCCGTGCAGGGGTGAGTATAAGCTACTCATTAGGGACCCCGAGAACCTCTAAGGTCTCCCAAAATCAACAAAGGATAAACCAAAAAAGAATGATACAATCACGAAGTAACATCCGACCCTGCTTAGGTATATGCCCACACATATACCTAAGTCATCAATTCCAAAACGCTCCATCATCCGAGCCCAAGTACAACCCAGTCCACACAAGAAATCATATGTATTCCACAGAGAAAAGCAAAATGTAATTGGAATAGGATAGCATAACCCAATCTATATAGGAAAGTAAACAGTATTCAGCTCACACAGGTATACTTCTTCGAAAGACGATAGAGATGATCACTGATCCATCTAAGTCGTCGGACCCACAATGGATCGATAGGAACTAACCCCCGCAATGACCCACACATGATCGGACCCACATAGAATCTGTAGGCGCTGGCTGACACAGAACCGCTGAGCGCTGACCCACACAGTATCGGACCCACACAGGATCGGTAGCACTGATCCACATTGGATCGCTGAGTGCTGTAGTCATCATCGTCGAATCCACTGAGGATCTATGCACAGTCGTCGTCGTAGTCACAGTTGCAGTCGCAGCTAGCACTAGGTTTCCTGCACACAGCAAGATCGTTCGGGAGGGTCCGCTCCACGAGCCGAGAGACTGATACATCAACTGACACATAGTCCATAGTTGATGAATCCAAATGTTCTGTGTCATCAACAGGAACTCAACGTCGTAGACGGCACATCAATCGGACGCCCGGTCTGAGAGTTATTGGCTTTTTCGTCCGAGGGGCCGGGTTGGTTTTTAATGAAATCCAAACCGTCCATACTCCACCTGAGTCCAAACATCGAGCGGAGTAAGACAAAAGATCTGTCTCACTTAGAGGAATACAACAAAGTCGACGACACATCAATCGGACGTCCGAAACTCATGATATGAGCATTTTCTCTCTGAGGGCCCAATTGGTTTCGTGTACTAACCAACCCGGCCATACCCAAAGTATTCTGAAACCTTAAGTTAAATATACCTAAAAGTCCGGCTCATTCCAAGGAATGTGTCTCTGCTGACGTTGCATCGATCGGAGGTCCGTAGCCTGAGTTATGGGCAATTGAATTCAAAAGGTCTGAAAACGGGGGTTTCGGGCCCGGACAGACCCGGCCCTAGACCACCTGGGTCGGCCCGAACCGGGTCAGCTCGGCCCGGCACGGCATGGCCCGGCTGGTTGCGGCCCGACCCAGTTGGTGCGGCCCAGCCCGGTGGCCCAGACCGGCGACCCGCGCTCTGGGCGCGCCCGTCGGTTGCTTGGACAAAACGGTCGAGCCGTTTTTCGCTCGCAGGGGGGGGGGCTGCCACTCCCGTTTTCTTGTAAACGCGTCCCCATAATTGGAGGCAGCATTGATGGACGGTCGGGGGAATTAATTCCCCCGGCTTCACCTCGTCCCACCGGCCCGACCTGGTCGGCCGGTTCCTGCTTAACGGGACCAGCAATGGCCGGTCCCCTTCTAGCTCTGACGCCGGCGACCCGGTACCGGCCGCCGGTCACCCAGCTCCACCGCGGCCTGGAACCGGCCGCGTTCCTTATCGTCCGGTGTGGCGCAACGGCGCCGCGCCCCTCTGTCGTGGCCCCAGTACCGGCTGCAGTATTTTCAGATGTCTCTGACGCATCGCAATGGCATCACGTCCTTGTATTAATTCGCGGCGCGACGCGTCGGCGCCCCGTATTTCTTGCTGCAATAATTCTGCACGATGCGAAGGCCCCACACCACTTCCATTTCAATCCAAAAGAATCCAACAAGAAAAAATAAGGAGGTGGGTCGGCCTTGTTTGTGCAGTCCGCCCAGTGGTCCACCTCCAGGTATCGTCCTGCTCCTCAAGCCTCCACTATGATCAGCGTTGTCCGTCGTCTGCATCCAACACAACGTAGTGCGGGCATAGCCTGTGCAAGGGTGAGCATAAGATACTCAGTAGGGATCTTGAGACCCCTGAAGGTCTCCCAAAATCCATAAAGGATAAACCACAAAGGAAAGATATAATAACGAAGTAACATCCGACCCTGCTTAGGTATATGCCCATACATATACCTAAGTCATCAATTCCAAAACGCACCATCCTCTGAGCCCTAATACAACCCAGTCCACATAGGAAATCATACGTATTCTTTAGAGGAATGAAAAATGTAATCCATAGAGGATAGAACAACACAATCCACATAGGAAAGTAAACAGGATTCAGCTCACACAGGTAAACTTCTTCGAAAGACGATAGAGATGATCACTGATCCATCCAAGTTGTCAGACCCACAAAGGATTGATAGGTACTAACCCCCGCAATGACCCACACAGGATTGGACCCACACAGGATCTGTAGGTGCTGGCTGACACAAAACCGATGAGCACTGACCCACACAGGATCAGATCCACACAGGATCGGTAGCACTGATACACATAGGATCGCTGAGTGCTATAGTCGTCATCGTCGAATCCACTGAGGATCTATGCACAGTCGTCGTCGTAGTCACAGTAGCAGTCGTAGCCAGTACTAGGGTTCCCACACAAAGCAAGCTCGTTCGGGAGGGTCCGCTCCATGAGCCGAGAGGCTGATACATCAACTGACACATAGTACATTGTTTATCTATCCAAATGTTCTGTATCATCAACAGAAAGTCAACGTCATAGATGGCGCGTCAATCGGACGCCCGGTCTGAGAGTTATTGACTTTTTCGTCCCAGGGGCCCGGTTGGTTTTTAAGGCAAAACCAACCCGACCGTACTCCACCTTCGTCCAAACCTCAGGCGGAGTAAGCCAAAAGATACATCTCATTTAGAGGAATACAACAAAGTCGTCGGCACGTCAATCAGACATCCTATGCTCAAGGTATGAGTGTTTCCGCTCTGAGGGTCCGGTTGGTTTCGTGTACTAACCAACCCGGCCATTCCCAAAGTATTCCGAAACATTCAGTACGATATACCTAATAGACCATCTCGTTCCATGGATCGTGTCTCCGCTGAAGGTGCATCGATCGGAGGTCCGTAGCTCGAGTTATGTGCTATTGAATCCAAACGGTCTGAAAACGAGGGTTTCGGGCCCGGACCGACCCGGCCCGAGACCCCCAGGGTCGGACCAAACCGGGTCGACCCGTCCAGGAATGGCCCAGCCTGGCTGGGCGCGGCCCGACCCAGCAGGTGCTGCCCAACCCGTTTTCTTGTAACTGCGACCCCTTAGTTGGGGGTCACATTGATGGTCGGCCCAGGGAATTAATTCCCCCGGCTTCACCTCGTCGGGCCGGCCTGACCTGGCTGGCTGGTTCCTGCTTAACGGGACCGGTGATTCCCGGTCCCCTTTCAGCTCAGACGCCGGCGACCCGGTACTAACCGCCGGTCACCCTGCTCCGCCGCGGCCCGGAACCGGCCGCGACCCTTGTCGTCCGGCGCGGCACAACGGCATTGCGCCCCTCCGCTGCATCCCCGGTACCAGCTGTGGTATTTTCGGATGTCTCCTACGCGGCGCAATGGCGTCGTGTCCTTGTATTAATCCGCGGGGCGATGCATCGACGTCGCGTATTTCTTGCCACAATAATTCCGCACGGTGCGACGACACCGCGCCACTTCCATTTCAATCCAAAAGAATCCAACAAGAAAAAATAAGAAGGTGGGTCGGCCGTGTTTGTGCGGTCCCCCCCCCCCCCCCTCACGTTAATCGATTGCAGTTGGTTAAATGTCACGAAGAAATTCTATGAAGTAGTCACGAACAAATTAATTAAATACAATCCCCTACCTCGGTTTCAAGAACGGTGCATGTCAACGATCCGTGGAAGATGAGCGTCGTGGAGGTCGGGCGTCAGGGAAAACGAACTTCGATTCCGTTGTCATCGAGGTGCGTCCGAAGAGGAAACGTCATTGGAGAAGTTCTCCGCGTTCTTCGGTGGAGATGTTCTTCGTTGAAGAATGGTGTTCTTCGTCGGAGTCTGAGGTGTTCTTCATGTTCTTCGTCAAAGATGATCTTCTTTGGAGATGAAGGAGATCTTCACACTTCCCAAAAACCTCTCAATGTGGCCTAAACTCTAACATTAATAAAATAATCCCAAGTCTTAATTTATTAACACAACTTACCCGTTTTAATTTCAGGAGTTTGAAATTCAATTAACTACACTTAACTCACCTCATTAAAATTACACATGTTGTCAAATAAAATGAAGGGGAGTTAATGTGAAGTTGAAAAGCTGAAGAATGTGAAGGGGTGGGGTTCGTGTGGGCCCCACCACCCTCATAACCTCCCAAGGGAGGTTGGGTAGTTACCCTACTTCCCCCCATAGCCTTAAAACACAAAAGGAATATAAAAATTGTAGAATAATAATAAATTAACATCCACAATTTTTATCATCCACACTTATGATAATGCAACTCCGGAACAGGAGTTCCTAAGCAATTACCGGTGTTGCAGTTCCATCGGTGCCCTCAGAATTCTATTCCGGGAACCTGTTCAAAAGATAGAAATTCCCGCTCGTTCGTTCACTGAACGTACCCGAGCTAACCTTCAGATAGAAATTCTGGGCACTCCGGGCCAACAGAATCAAGTACCGTCTGAAACCGTGTTCTTGTAAAATTCCAAAGAAAATTAAGAAAAAAAATTACCTTGAATTTTACGGGTCATTACATTACTCCCACCTTAGGGATTTACATCACCTTAAAGATACATCATAACTAGGGAAACAAATGATGGTACTGAGCACACATCTGAGCCTCCCACTCCCATGTGCTATCCTAGAAGTTATTGTGCTTCCATCTGATGCGCACTAGAGGAATTGACCGTCAACGTAGGACCCTCTCCTGTCGATCCTCGATCTCCAATGGGACCTCCGCAAAAGTCGCCCCATCATCAACGACTAGCTCCCCATGGTCAATGATGTGCATCGGTTCGTGCTTGTATCTTCTCAGCTGAGATATGTGGAAGACGTCGTGCACCCGGTTCAACTGAGGTGGTAGAGCCAGCCGATAAGACACCTAGCCAATCCTGCTGAGGACCTAGTATGGTCCAAAGAAGTGTGGAGACAACTTTCCGCCTCGGCCAAATCTCCATAATCTACATCGAGGTGAGACATGCAAAAATACGTAGTCGCCATCCTTGAACACTAGTGGCCTCCGCCTCATGACAGCATAAGAATTCTGCCGGCTCTAAGTTGCCCTCATCCGCTCCAGGATGACCTGGACCTTCTCTGTCGTGGCCTGGACCATCTCCGGTCCCACAAGTGCTGACTCCCCAGGGTCTGTCCAGCATAAAGAAGATCTGCACGGTCTTCCATACAACACCTCGTATGGGGCCATCCCGATGGTGGATTGGTAGTTGTTGTTGTACACGAACTCCACCAAGGGTAGCTAGTCCTCCCAGCTGCGACCAAAGTAGAGGACACATGCGCGGAGCAAGTCCTCAAGAGTCTGAATGGTCCTCTCCGTCTGACCATCCGTCTGAGGGTGAAAGTCCATGCTCGGACGTAGCTTCATCCTGAATGCCTCCTGCAACCCCTTCCAAAGCCTGGAAGTAAAGAATGAATCTCAATCAGAGACGATAGATGATGGCACATCGTGAAGCCATACAATCTCCTGAACATATAGATGTCCTAAGCTCTTCACTGAGACCTACTCTCTGATGGGTATGATGTGAGCCGACTTTGTGAGTCGGTCGACAATCACCCAGATGGAGTCGTGACCTCTGGAAGTGCGTGGAATACCAGTCAAGAAGTCCATAGATATCCCGTCCAACTTCCACTCCGAAACCTCCAAGGGCTGTACCAAGCCTGCTAGAACCTGGTGATTTGCCTTCACCTCCTGGCAGGTGAGGCATCGAGAAATGAACTCTGCCACAATCTTCTTCATGCCCGGCCACCAGTGAATAAGATATAATTCTGTATATGAATAAGATATAATTCTATATATGAATAAGATACATTCCATACATAACCAATACATCTTACGTAACAACTCATATAAAAGAAAATGAATAAGTTAACACCCGAAACGATGATAATACTAAGATATTATTAACAATTCAATGATAAAAGATAATATATGATATCATATTAATTTATATGATTCTTCTATAATTTAATAACAATTATTTCACTATTATACATGATTTTAACCTACCCTCGACCAAGGAAATGTTCAAGGTAAGGGTTTATTTAACAATCTATTCATTATATGATGTTGTTTATCCGTGATTATCTACTGGGACCTCTTTATAATCCACTTCCATGTTTCTTAAAAATGTATTTCAAAAAATAATTACTATTTTATAGACTATGGGGTTTAGCGAAAGAGAAAAAAGTTGTCATGGATGTTTACCACCTCATTGGAGATGCTGATCAATGGTGTTCATTGATTCAAAAGACAATGAATGACAAGGAAGTATCAATTTTTGAACGAAGGGAGATTAAAGATATTTTCTTAGAAAAATACATTCTTCCTGACCATCATGTGGATATGGAAAGAAACTTTTTGAGTGTGAGGATAATAGAGGATGATAATGTCACAATATATGAGGATAACGTTACAAAGATAGTGATGCATGCGGCAGATTATATACATTACCCAGGAAGTAACACTGATCATTATATTTATGGGATAAAACCATTTCCCCATCAAGAATTAGTATAACAATACTTCTCATCATACGAAAATATTGAATCATGTGCTATCAAGAAAAAAAATGAATTCTATAAGACTTATGACATTAAATAAATTCAAGAGAAGAAGAAATATGCTGAAAACTCTGGGATAGGATATAAGGAAAGAGGGAAGAAGGGAAGAATTGAATTTTCACCCAATGATAATTGCGGATGGAATCACCCTACTGCCTATCTAAAAGGAAAAGGAGTATGCTAAAAATGTGTACATAAAGTCCATATTACTTGTGATTTTAAGTGAAGGAAAGACTCTACCTATGTTCAACACTACAATAGCAGGTAGAAAAGCATTAGGAAAATTAATGTCCTAAACATCAGGGAAACATACCTAGGAAATATCCAAGGGATCAAGGCCAAGATTATGTGATCACAACTGCAGAGGTTGAATCTTGAAAAGGCGTAGTGGTATGTAATTTAATTGTTTCCTCAAGTATAGAATATGCATTATTTGATTCTGTATCATCTCATTATTTCATATCTTCCCTGTTTTCTAGTAAAACTAGATATTTACAATATGAATTAACATTGGAGTTGACAGTAAAAACTCTTAAGGGATGTATCATATCTAAAAAGTTATGTGAATCAGTTCCCATTAGTCATATAAATGTTATTTATCTGCTGATATCATCATCATACCCATGAAAGAATTCGATATAATCCTCGTTATGGATTGTCTTTCAGACTATGATACAAAAATTTATCATATGAAGAAGGAGGATACTATTTTTCCGATGATGATAAAGAGAACATTATCAAAAGAGAAAAATCCTCTCACCAAATTCTTATCTAGATCCACCCCCAGTAGCTCAAATAAATTCAATTATTGATGATTATGTGAATGAAATAACTGTTGGTGATGAAAGGAATGTTCAAATAGAGGATGTATGTATTGTGAGAGAATATGTTGATGTGTTTTAGAAGATTTACTTGGACATCCTCTAGAATGATAAATTGAGTTTTCCATTGATTTAATTCATAGTTCAAGGCCCCTATCGAAGACCCCTTATAGAATGGCCTCTTTGTAATTAGTGGAAATAAAGAAACAACTAGAGGAATTGAGTAATAAGGGATTTATTCTTCCTAGTGTTACTCTGTGGGGATCCCCTATCGTTTTTGTGAAAAATAAATATGGATCTATGAGGATGTACATTGACTACAACAAGATCAAAGATATAACAATAATGAACAATTATTTCCTACCTCGCATTGATGATTTATTCGACCAACATCATGGATCACAATACATTTCAAAGATTGATCATTAATATGTATATCATCAGTTGTGTGTGAAGAGTGATGACATTCTGAAGATAGAATTTTGAACCAGGTAAGGGAATTATGAGTTTATAGTTATGCCTTTTGGATTTACTAATGCACCCTCTGTATTCACGGATCTTATTTATAGATTTTTCAAGGAATATCATGTTTATTTTTTGTGGTATTTATTGATTATATCATGGTATAATCCTAAAGCAATGAAGATCATGAAAATCACTTGTGCATTATCATGAAAACTCTTAGAAGACATGAATTATATGGGTTTTTAGCAAGTGTGAATTATGGATTCATGAGATTTCATATCATGGCCATATTGTCTCCATGGATGGAATCTCTGTCGATCATTCAATGACCCAGGAAATCCAAAAATGGCTATCACCGATATGTATAACTGAGTAACACCGTTTAATTTGTTTAGTAGGTTATTATCGGCGTTTCGTCCCAAATTGTTTCCAATTGGATAACTAATTAACCAATCTCACACCTAATTGGGTTAATTTTTTTGGACAGAAGAGTGAAAATAATGTTTTGATGAACTGAACAAATTATTAGACAATTCCCCTATTTTTAATCTACCATCAGGGAATGATGGGTTTGTTATTTATAGTGATTCATCGAATAAAGGACTTGGTTGTGTAATTACGCTGAATGATAGAGTTATTTCTTATGCATCAGGACAACTGAACATTACTGAGCAAAACCATCCAAATCATGATCTTGTGTTAGTAGCTGTATTATTTTCTTTGATGATTTTAAGACACTATCTCTATGGTAAAAAATGTGAGATATATACTGATCTTAAGAGTTTGAAGTATATTTTCTCACAAAAAGAACTCAATAGGAGGCAATGGATCTGCCATGAACTAATCATGTATTATGATTTCACTATAAACTACCACCCTAGGAAGGAAAAAAAGGTGAGATATGCTTTGAGTTGAAAGGATCATGGAGTTTGGAACAAGATGATAGTTGAAATGTATCTTATATATATGGATCTAGTAAAGATGGATATGGTAATCACCATGGAAGGTGAAACATCAATACCTTTTCAAATGGATTGCAAAACATATATAATAGAAAGGATAAAGAGTTCTCAGACCGATGATGAATTGTTTCAAAAGAAGATCAAAGCTGTGAATGATGGGAGATTGAGTGAATTTTTGTATGAAGATGTAATTTTGAAATTTGGGAAGTTTCTTTGTGTTCTTGATATACCTAATCTAAAAAGAGAATTGTTAGATGATACTCATAGCCCCAATTTCTCTATACACCATGGGAGAACCAAAATATATATAGATCTTAAGGAACATTTTTGGTTGGACAACATGAAGAGGGAGATTGCTGATTTTGTGTCAAGATGTATGGTTTCAAAACATATGAAGCCTAAAAAGAAACATCCTGGAGGAGTCTTGTAAACACTTCACATACATGAGTGGAAACAGGATAATATTACGATGGACATTGTCATTGGACTAACATGGACTCCTAGAAGGAACGATGCAATTTGGGTCATTGTTGATCATCATACCATGTCAACAAATTTTTATGATATAAGATAAGGTTTACAACTTGAATGATTGAAAATCCTATATATGAATGAAGTTGATAGACATCATTGTGCACCTCTATCGATTTTTTCTGATCATGATCCATGTTTTACATTAGGATTTATGTAAAAGTCTTCAGAATGCCCTGGATACTAATCTTCGTTTGAGCACTACCTACCACCCAAAACCGATGGACAATAAGAACAGACTATTCAAAATTTAGAAGACATGTTGAGATCATGATCACATGACCTTCAAGGGATGTGGGATAAATATTTACCTATGGAAGAAGAATCCTATAACAATATCTTCCATTCAAGTATTTGGATGACACCTTATGAAGCGTTATACGTAAAGTGATGCCGCACACCAACCTGTTGGGATGATGTTGGTGAAAGAAAACTTGAAGGCCTAGAACTGGTGGAGGAAACAATGGAAAAGGTAATGTTAATTCAAAACCACATCAAAGCATCTCAAAGAAGGCAGAAGTACTATGTCGATAATCGAAGTAAGGATCTGGAATTTCAGGTAGGAGATCATGTTTTCATGAAGGTATCTCCCTGTTAGAGTGTTATACATTTTGTTATGATGGGTAAATTGAGTCCTAGGTACATAGAACATTTCAAAATTCTAGAACGAATTGTTGCTGTAGATTATTGTCTGGTAATGCTGCCAAGTATTTCCAAATCCCATGATGTGTTCAACATATCAGTATTGAGAAAATACATGCCTGACCCAACACATGTACTATCATATGAAGAATTAGAACTGGAACCTGATCTGTCTTATCACGAAGATCATATCAAGTTTATTGATATAAGAATGAAAGTTCCGAGAAACCATATTACTTGTTTGATAAAAGACCGATGGAGAAACCATAAGATGGAAGATGCAACGTGGGAACCAGAGAAACTTATGATGATGAACCACCCGAGAATTATTATGAATTAATATTCTATAAATTTCAAAGACGAAATTATTAGAATTAGGTGATAATGTTACACCCCAATCATCCACGGTATGCTTCTATTTAAATAATACATTAGCATGTGTTGTACGCAACATTGGGTTCTAACAAACACCGCAACCAATCAAACAAGCCATTATGAATAATAATAGAAACATTTTAAAAATTTATACATTTTTATATTAAAAAATGGACTTCATTTATGTATTCATAATATACAAATTAGCTTAGGGTGAATTTTAAGTACTTTTCTGATAACATTTATATTTTGATGATTAGTGAAAATTACTAAATTTTAATTAAAAACAACATTTTTAATTAAAATAATTACTAGTGATAAATTATGAATTTGAGTTGTTTTAATGTATAATTAGATTATATTTTTACCATTTAATCCAATTTTGGTCATTGGACATAATTTCACTTTTAAACGGGAAAAAATAAAGTGTCAGGGTTTTAATATTTATTATTTTTTTTAAACACGATTTTTGTTTGGACAATGAGAATTAATATTAAATTAATTTCTGCAACTTATGTGTTTTGAATTTAGAAAAATGGATTCCATATTTGTAGTTAGGAATTCTAATTTGTGTAAATATGTAACTTTTGTTTTTAGACATTTTAAATAATTACTTTGGTAATAATTTTTTTACCATGATTAAATGGTAAATCCGGTAAATAACGGTAAAAAATAATATTATAATAATATTATATTAACCTAAAAAATGGCCAAAAACATATTTTCTAACATATTTCCTACCATGAGAATATTTTTGTAGATATTGGGACCTCGTGGAGCAACTTGTATGTGATAATTACATTTATATTAATTATGTTAAAGTAAATAAAAAAAATGACAGAAGCATAAATCTTTTAGAAAAATAAAATTTACATAGAGTTATACATGTTATCTCTTCGACTAAAAATATTTATTAGAAATATAAAACGATTTTATACATAATGGAATTTTATTTATAATTTTTATACATATAATAATTAAATGTATTTCTGACACAATGATGATACAGTAATAAACATATTAATGAATGAATCAAATAGATGATATTATAAATATTACAATAAATAAAATTTAAAAGTTTTGATGCCATTCACGAATTTTCTAGATTAATATGACATGTTAGGATTTATTAAATTAAATTATTTATAATTATGAAAGTTTTTATGACTTTAAAAAAATAAATTATTAAATATTATCAAAATTGACATATTCGAGTTTTGAAAATAAATATTATATTATTAATTGATATAATATTCCTAAAAATATACGGATTGGCCAAAGGATAGATATAACGATAGGTGTATCATTAATGAACAACTTGGGGTTATTTTGGAAGTATATTTTTTGATTATAAACTATATAATATATAAATAAAAAGAGACATGGTAAATGTGAAACTATTTATGTAAGAGTTAAATATAAACGACAAAGTTAATATAGTGACCCAAACATGTCTAAACCTATTGGTTTAGTGGTTTTAGATGCATCCTCACCTAATACTTTAAATAATCCATTTTTTAGACATTAGAAACCAAAAATTATATTATTACAAAAATTATATTTCTATATTTTCCTAAGGTTCCCCTCACCCGTTTTATTAAAGTCCACTCCAACTTATCAGTAATTAACAACATAAAATCCTTTTGGCTCTACCAAACCATGCCCAAATATCCTCTCAAATTATTTCAATTCATCCTAGAGGACATCCTTTAGTCAGAAAGCCATATTAAGGATCCCTTTTCATCAAATCCCAAGGAAGAACCTGAAGAAGTGGTAATAATTTCACCACCCACTTTCATGTTCTTTTCTTCTACCACTACATCATTAATTGTTATTTCCATTATAAAATAATAACTCCAGTACCTTATAAATAATGTGATTTTATTGTAAATATGGTACATCTATATTCATTATTCTGTCCATCCTTTGAATGACATGTCGTCGTACGTAAATACATATGGCTTACCGTCTCCACATTGTGGTGTAACTGTAATTCAATACATTATTATTTGTATGGGTATTATAATGATGTGTAATAGTTGTAAATAATGAATATAAAATGATAATGATTATTTATGTATGATATAATATCAAAATATATATTATTTTAATATAAAAAAATGATATTGTCGCTCGTGCGTACGTACGGATTACCATCTCTCTAAAAGCGATGAGATTCATTCCCCATTATATCCATTCAAGAATAATATTCATTTGACAATTACAAATAATGTTTAAAGACTTGATATCATTATGTATATGAAAAATATACATTCCAACCATACGATATACAACTTATGTAACAATCAATATAAAATAAAACGAATTAGTTAACACCCAAAACGATGATAATACAATGAAATTAATAACAAAGAAAGGATAAAAGATCATATACGATATCATATTAATGTATATTATTCATGTTTAATTTAATAACAATCATTTCACCACTATACAGGAGGTTAACCTACCATCAACCAAGGAAAAGTACAAGGTAAGGGTTTATTTCACAATATCTTCATTATTCGAGATTTTTTATACGTAATTATCTTCTGCAACCTCTTTATCATCCACATCCAGGTTTCTTAAAAATTTATTTCAAAATAGTATTAATATTTTATAGTCTATGGGTTAATTTCATTTTTACCCTTTTATGTCTTTTTATATAATGTTTATAAAGGAATCCTTTTTTTGTTTTCAAAACAAGGTCCTTTTTAACCATTTCTATAAAATTAAGTTAAGAATTTCATTTTTAACTGATAGGGAGGGTGAAGATATTTTCCACCATTATAAAGTCATCAAATCATCACTTACAGGATAATAAGAAGATTTTAAAAATAAATTTTTTCTTTATAATTATGATTTCAAAATTGAAATAGATATTTTTCTAAAGAGGGTTTTGATTTCATCTATGTCAACATCTTTTGATGGGTTTTAAGATTATTTGATGTTGATTTATTATGATACAAAATGTCAATATTGTATTGAAGGTTTTCTAAAATGTTTTACTGTGGATGTGCTATTTTTATACGATTCATGGTTTATGGTTAATGTATTGACATTTTGTGGTTTTATTTAAATTCTAATGATTATGATATGTTTAAACCTTTTAATACGAGGAGTTTATTGGACTTAGTAAGTGACGGGTGAAGCCTGCTATTGCTCCTCGATGCATCGTTACGTATCATGAGCAACTAGATGTAGAATCAGCATAGGCATTTCCCAATTTGATATATGGTTTGGAAGAGGCCTTAATCATTATTATACGTCTTGGTCGAGGTCTTGACAAAATGTTTCAGAATATTTGGCATTATACTTTACCTCATTATTTAAATAATATTGATGGTTAATGTGGTCATTAGACTTGTAGAATACCAATGATTATGTTTTATTGTGGCATTATTTACTCAGCTTATAGTCCTTCAATAAATGTATTCATGTTTATTATTGGAAAATTCACGTGGGTTTTATTATTCATCATGTTTAATATTTATGTTATCTTCTGCTGTATTAATTACCCTTACTGAGCATTTGAGCTCACCCATTTCATATGTTTCATTTTCCATGTATATGATGATGTTATTTATGAGTGACATTCAAGAATTGTCTATGAGACTTAGATGCTTCCAATGGAATAAATTTGTGTTGTATTTCTTTTCAAGTTGTAATGTTGATCATATGTATGAATCTTGTTTCCAATAATACTAAACTTATCAGTCTTTCGAGACATGATTTCATTGTGATCATGACAATGTTATGTAATAATTCACCAACTCTAGGTAACTGGGGTCAGGGAGTTACACATCGGGTGAGATCCAGGGTTCCGTTTTTCCCTCCACTTGCACCTATAGTCCTCCTGGGATGCCTCTGTCATTGAATGGCTCTCGAATACAAGGTCCTTCTAGGTTGGAAATTGGTCCCCCAATGAATGCCACAAGAAAAATGTGGTCGAGGGTACGCGCATTTTTTTTGAAGACATCGCGGTGGTGGATGATGATTATGTGATTGATGAATCTACTGATGTCATTCATTCTTTTTTGAACCCCTCTGACATTACTATCCAAGCTCCTATTCCTCGTCGGTGGAAGACGCAGTAACACTTCGTCATAGGTTCTTTTCTTCTGTACCAAAAGACCACTTCTGAGTTTCAATTAAATTGATGGAAGAATAAACCGAGTTCCACTACATTAACAAGGGTCATTTATCAACAACATTTAGTGATTCATCATTAGGGTTACAAAAACCAAGAGTGGATCCATTAAATGGCATGACAACTCAGTGGTCCCACCATGTCGCTCAACTGCTATAGAAAATTAAATTAAATTTTCATGTTATTTTATTAATATTTTTAATGTCCAAAAAATATCTTTTACTCCCGACCAAATAATGTTTAATTTAAGCATCCCTTATGTGAATCTCAATGTTACAGATTCAACGGTGTCCCCAGATATCAACTCCAAACGCAAGTTCAAATGTTTGAAAACACTACCCGAATTTTTACTAACTGTACCAAAAAAAAGGTTCCAAATTCCATACTAGGAACACTGGTCCTTGGAATCGAGTGGCGTCAATTTTCAGAGAAACATAATAATCAAAAATAAATTAAAAAAATTAAATGTAATATTATTTTTCATTACAATTTCCCCACCGTACAGATTTTCATCCCCAAAAACTATAACAAAACTAGGGAAACAAATGGGGGTATTGAGCGCATATATGAGCCTCCAGACCCAATGTGCTCTCCAAGATATTATAGTGATTCCAACGAACTCATAGTAGAGGAATCAACCACCCAAGAATTACCAACCCATATTAATCCTCTACATCCACAAGAATCTCAAATGTCTCCCCATCATCGATGTCCAACATTCCGTAGTGGATATTGTGTGATGAATTATTCATGTATCTCATTAGCTGCGACACGTGAAAAGAATTATGAACCATGTGAATTTGTAGTGGAATATCTAGATGGCACACCACCTTTCCAACATTGTTGAGGATCATTATGGGTCCGATGAAACTCAGAGATAGCTTTCTACCCTGGCCAAACCTCTGTAATCCTCGTCAGGGTGAGACCCATAGGAAGACATGGTCTCCTTACTCAAAATGTTGTGCTGTAACATCCTAAATAAGTAATAAATAATTGATATTTTTTATCTATGTCTATTAATGAATTAGATAGTGTTTTAGAGGCTTAAAATGAGAATAAATCCAATCTTAAGCATTGAAGACACTAATATTTTTAAAAGATTATTTTAATGCCTTTTGATGGAAAACCTTTATTAAATAAAATTATTGACAATTTTATAAGATCTATTTGTAAAAATAAACTTATTATTTACTATTGGGACATTGAAGTGTACTTTGGGTATATTTTTGGTATTTTTCCGATAAATTTCATTTATTAATGAATAGTGAAAAATGTTGTATTTTAATTCAAAACCTATTTTTAATCAAATTTATTTATATGATTATATTATATTTTGAATTAGTTTTAAAGTAAAATTATAATATATTTTTACCATTTAATCCAATAGTGGTCATTGGAATTAATTTCACATTGATATTGGACTTACACTAGTGTCAATATTTTGATACTTATTATTTCATAAAAACACGCTATTTGCTCTGACAGCGGGAATTTATTATTATATTAATTAATTTAAATTATATGTTTTGGATTTTCTAAAATAGACATCATTTTTGAATTCACAATATCAAAAATAGCTTAGGGTGACGTTTTGGTATTTTTCTGAAAAACTTCAATTTTTGATGAATAGTGAAACAACTAAGTGGTTCATAGAAAACTAATTTTTCGTTTAAATGAAATTTTACCACCTATGTGTTTTGAATTTAAAAAATCCAACATATATGGTTTTCATTAGGAAGTAAAATTTGGTTCAATGGGATTAAAATAATTTTTTGGAGAATAGTAACTTTTTAGTTTTTAATCGCGATTAGAGGTAATTAGTGAAATTTAAGGTAAGAATAATGTTTTAATATTATGAAATAAACATGACACATGTCCTACCCTTATTGGATGTGTCATGTCCGACCAATAAAATTCATGGGTCAACTTGGGGACCCCATGGAGCCACTTTGGATGAAAAATGACATTAATATCTTTTTGTTTAATGTAATAATAAAAATGTCACAAGCATGAGTTGTTTTAATTAAACAATTATTAAATTGGGTTATACAAGTCATATTTTTTACTATAATTATTAATTAGAAATCTAAAAAGATTTCCTACATCATGATATTTGTTTTATAATTATTATACGTTATATAAATTAAGTTATTTATGACATAATGATGATGCAACGATTACCTCATTAATAAAGGATTTAAATAAAATGAATAGATAATATTAAAAATATAACATACACTTGTCAAAGAACTATTGAATAAGTATATTAATAACCCTTATAACATTATCCTAGAAATACATTAATGCGGGACCTTTAAAATACGAAAATCATTTGAAAATAATGTAATATTTTGTAATTTCCAAGAGTGCCCCTCTTCTCCTCTAATAAAAGGCCCCCACCTCTACCACCATACCCACACCTCTCAAGCCTTGGCTCGGCCAAACCCAGCCAATTCTGTCTCTCCACTTCCCTCTTCAACTCTTAGAAGCCTTACGTTTGGCAAAAGTCTTCCCAAGGAAGCATTTGAGCTCAAATCAAAAAGAGTTACCAGATTTAAAGGTAGTGTCTTCTCTTGTGTTCTTATGTATTATTTTGCTTCTCCAACCCCCTAAAATATTTTTATTAATTTATTTTCTAACGACAATAGTATATTCCATATACTAGTATGTCTTTATAAGAAGTATTCGAGCTACACTTACCCACACCTACATCTAATGGTTAATGAATATACTGTTTCCGTGGATGGAAAATTTTTGTCTCACGAAACAATGATTGTCAAAAACTCATATAACAACATCAAAGGTGACCTTTAAGATGAAACTATATTTATATATGATATATAATATGTTTATGTTTTAATTAAGCTTTTGTATTTTTCATTTAAGGAATAACATTATGGTTTCCATTATGGGTAAACGTGATATCTTAATTTTAGGAAGTGCAGACTACTGCCCCCTCAAAGTGATTTGATTCGTTAATGCCATATGTGGGAAATATAAAGGATGTAATTAATTATATTATATATTATATTATAATAAAATTATAATATACCATTATATCATTATGATTCCATTCTATAAAATATGAAATAGAAATGAAATTAGCATTCATGCGTACATACGACTTACCATCTCCATGAACGGTGCATTTCATTTCATACCACTAAACGTTATGTAATATTATAAATGCATGTATATACTGGATATATATGATATATATGACATCTACATAATGAGTATAACTCCGAATATAATGGATACATGAACAACTTGTAATTATAAAGAGTTTATATTTGACTAAAGTACTAATGATCGTTAAAACAATATTTATTAACTTTAATAATTTCATAATGTTCATAAAATGGTAATAAGTGATATAAAAGGAATAATGAACTTGAAAATGGTTCTTAAGAAAGTATAAATTAACACATGTTTATTATTAAGGAGGTTAAAGAACGATCGAGTCAAGTCGGACCCAAGGTATGGGACTTCGTCTCAATCTCCTTTCATTGAGGCATATTTTCTTTTATACACAACCTTCTTTTATACGGCGTATAAACCCCTTTGACTTTTACATTTATCCAAAAGGAATTTTCTTTATACAAAGAATTTTACTAAATGAAAAAAGGGAATGTTTTTGTCATACGTATGCGGCGACAAAGACTTCTCCGCTGCTCTGACCATTATTTGAGTTTCAGCTTTCTCTACAAGCCATACATTTTTTTAAAAAGAAAAATAATACCATGTTTTACTTTACATTTATTTTGGTATTGAAAATGGTTTTCATAATGTTATTATGTCAATGTGTTGTATTGATATCTTTTGATTGAAAAGTGGAAATGTTATGTTTCCTTTATGCATGTTTTATCTGATTCAATTATGTTATGGTTTTTCGGAATTGTTATGAAGACGGTTGGTTCCGTGATAAACTAAGGGTGGGTGAGCCCGATATAGCTCTCCAATGCATTGGGTAACGCGAAGGAGTTAAAGGTTAAGGTTTCTCTGAAGAGATTTATGGAATATACTGTGATGAGTGTTCCAAACGTAACCAAAAAGGTTACTCCCTACGTAAGAATGCTATGAATGACTCAAGTAACCTTTATTTCATATGATTTCTATGATTTATTCATGATTTTATGAGGTATGTAAAAGTGATTATGTTTTATGAGTAGAGTATGATTTCATTGATTCTTATGTATACATTTACTCATGTTTCCTTTTATTATTTTTTTATCCCTTACTGATCTTTTTATGCTCATCCCATGTTTTTGAAATGTTATTCACAGGTCAAGGGAATGGTACATGATATGATGATAGTGTCAAGGAAGTGTCAAGAAAGAATCCATGTTTTATTTTGAATATGTTTTCATTGATGGGAAAAAATAAATATTATATTTTATTGTAACCACTTTGTTTAAATGTGGGATGTAATGCATGTTTTATGATCTAATTCTCTAAAACTCTAATCCTGAAAAGATCCTCAAGGTGTATTCTTGAAATATCTCAAGATTAAGTAAACTTTAAGGCTGGGGCCATATAGTTGGTATTAGAGGTCGGTTTAGACAACTTTAAGAGTTAGAATTCTATTAAATGATTATCAAAATATATTTTTTTATGTTCAAATTGAAATGATATAGCATTTAAAGATTACCATGTTGATTCTCCTAAGATATTTCTGTGTAAAGAGTGGTTTTTCATAGAGGAAGCAGAACAGATTTTCTAGGAAGGCATACAGTGTTAAATGACCGTTCAAATCAGTATCCTGAGATAGTCAGAATCATAACTAAACAGTTTGTTGCGGTGAAGGCTCAGTTGACATAGGTGAAAAATGTTGGTTGTTTTTATTGATGATATTATGGTTTTTTCTAAAAGTAAAGAGGAGCATGAAATAAATTTAAGGGTTATTTTTCAAACCATAAAAGAAAAAAATAATTATGGGAAATTAGGAAAATGTGAGTTTTGGTTGCAAAAAATTTCTCTCCTTGGTCATATTGTTTCTAAAGATGGGATAACTATTGATCCTCCAATAACAATGGTTGTTGAAGAATGGTCAAGACCCACAAATGTAACTGAGATTTGTAGATTCCTTGGTTTGGTATGGTATTATCGAAGGTTTGTTGGAAATGATTCATTGTTATCTATTCCAATGACAAAGCTAACTCGGAAGGGTGTTAAGTTTATCTGGACAAAAGAATGTGATGATTATTTTCAGGAACTGAAAAGAAGATAGGTGAATGATCCAGTTTTGGCACTGCCTTCTAGGAATGGTGAGTTTGTTATCAATAGTGATTCTTCATTGAAAATACTTGGTTGTGTCCTAATGAAGAATGGTCTGGTAACTGCTTATGCTTCACGACAGTTGAAAACTCATGAGGTAAATTACCCTACACATGATTTGGAATTAGCTGATGTTGTTTTCTCTTTAAAAATTTGGAGGCATCATTTGTATGGAGTAAAGTTTGAAATATATACTGATCACAAAAGTTTAAAGTATATATTCACTCAAAATTAATTGAAAATGTGATAGAAGAGATGGCTATAATTAATCAAGGATTATTATTGTACAATTCATTACCATCCCGGAAAATCATATAAAGTGGTTGATGCTTTGAGTCGAAAAATTAATGCTTCATTAACAATTTTGGGTTTGGAATGTGATCCATTGGTTAAGGATTTGATGAAAATTGGCATAGAAATTTTTGGTGAATGATTTCCTTCTGTTTTGTTTCAGGTATCAGTGAGATCATCTCTATCAGATAGAATTATGCAAGCACAGTAGCAAGACAATGAGTTGCAGAAAAAGGTAGAGCTGGTTCAGAAGGGTAAGTTTCCTGAATTCAACATTGATAATGATTTTTTATGAGATTTGGGAAGAGATTGTGTGTGCCTTGTGATTCATAGTTGAAGAGAGAGTTTTTATGTGAATGTTATAGTTCTTTGTTTTCAGTTCATCCTGGCAGCACTAAGTTGTACAAAGACCTGCAGAAGTATTACTAGTGGGATGGAATGAAGAAAGATATTGCTGATTTTACAGTGAAGTGTTTGACATGTCAACAAGTTAAATTAGAGGAGCAGTTACCGAAAGAGGCAATTTAGTCTTTACCAGTACCATAATGGAAATGAGAGGATATATCCATGGACGTCGTTGTGGGATTGCCGAAGACACCTCGAGGTAATAATGCAACTTGGGTTATTGTTGATCGCTTGACTAAATTTTCTCATTTCCTTACTATACGAGATACTTTTTCCCAAGATCAACTTTCCCATTTGAATATTAAAGAGATAGTCAGGTTTCATGGAGTTAATCTCTCCATTGTACCGGATCGTGATCCCAGGTTTACTTCTATCTTTTGGAAAGGACTTCAAAAGTCGTTGGGTACTGTATTAAATTGTAGTACAACTTTTCATCCTCAATCAGACGGGCAGTCAGAATGAACAATTCAGACATTGGAAGATATGCTACGTGCTTGTTTGATGGATTATTAGGGAAGTTGGGACCAACATATTTCTTTTGTAGAATTTTCATATAATAATTTTTTTCATTGCAGTATACAGATGGCACCATTTGAGGAGTTATATGGGAAATGGTGTCAAACTCCAGGTTTTTGGGATGAAGTGGGAGAAAGAAATCTGATTAGACTAGAATTGGTAGAAGAGTTGGCTGAAAAAGTTCATCTGATACCAAAACACATGAGAACATCTCGGAGCAGGCAGATGAGTTATGCGGACAACATGAGGGAGGATCTCTCTTTTAAGGTAGGTGATCATGTTTTTATCAAAGTCTCACCATGGAAAAGTGTGATGCGATTTGGTAAGAAAGGAAAGATGAGTCCAAGGTGCATTGTACCATATGAAATTATTTGGAGAGATGGATCATTTTCTTATCGAGTGGCTTTACCTATGAGTTTATCTCAGGTACACAATGTTTTCAATGTTTCAATGTTAAGGAAGCACATGCCTGTTCCATCTCATGTTTTGAGTCCAGAGGTAGTTCAGTTGGAAGAGAATCTCTCTTATGAAGAACAACTAGTCCAGATTATTGACCATAGGGAACAGGTGTTACGGAATAAGGTGATTCATCAGGTAATGGTTTTGTGGAAAAACCACATGATTTAAGAGGCAACATGGGAATCTGAAATTGAAAGGAGGGATAAATACTCCCACTTATTCGATAAGTAAATAAATTGTGGGGATGAAATTTTCTAAAGGGGGAAGGATGTAACATCCCAAGTAAGTAATGAATAATATATATTTTTTTATCTATGTCTATAAATTAATTAGACAGTGTTTTAGAGGCTTAAAATGAGAATAAATCCCATCTTAAGCATGGAATACACTAATATTTTTAAAAGATTGTTTTATTGCCTTTTGATGGAAAACCTTTTTAAATAAAATTTTTTACAATTTTATAAGCTCTATTTGTCAAAATAAACTTATTCTTTATGATTGGGACATTGAAATTTACTTTGGGTAAACTTTTGGAATTTTTCCGATAAAGTTCATTTTTAATGAATAGTGAAAAATGTGGTATTTTAATTCAAAACCCCTTTTTAATCTAATTTATTTATAATATTAGTTTATCTTTTGAATTGGTTTTAAAGTAAAATTAGAATATATTTTTACCATTTAATCCAATAGTGTTCATTGAATTAATTTCACTTTAAATTTTACTAAAACTAGTGTCAATCTTTTGATACTTATTGTT
Organism: Viscum album; assembly: GCA_963277665.1. NCBI lineage: Eukaryota > Viridiplantae > Streptophyta > Magnoliopsida > Santalales > Viscaceae > Viscum > Viscum album. Next base: position 360,336,916 of record OY728152.1, on the reverse strand, counting down.
TCATAAAAACACGCTATTTGCTCTGACAGCGGGAATTAATTATTATATTAATTAATAAAAAATATTTGTTTAGAAATTTGTAAAATAGACATCATTTATGAATTCATAATTTCAAATATATCTTCGGGTGAAGTTTTGGTATTTTTCTGAAAAACATAAATTTTTGATGAATAGTGAAACCACTAAGTGGTACTTAAAAAACTCATTTTTCGTTTAAATGAAATTTTACCACTTCTGTGTTTTGAATTTCAAAAATCCAACATATATGGTTTTCATTAGGATGTAAAATGTGGTTCAATGGGATTAAAATAATTTTCTAGTGAATAGTAACTTTTAAATTTTTAATCCTGATTAGAGGTAATTAGTGTAATTTAAGATGAGAATAATGTTTTAATAATATGAAATGAACTTGACACATGTCCTACCCTTATTGGATGTGTCATGGCCGACCGAGACATTCCATGGGTCAACATGGGGACCCCATGGGGCCACATTGGAAGGAAAATGGCATTAATATCTTTTTATTTAATGTTTAAATAAAAATGTCACAAGCATGAGTTGTTTTAATAAAACAATTTTTAAATTGGGTTATACAAGTCATATATTTTACTATAAATATTAATTAGAAATCTTAAACGATTTCCTACATCATGAAATTTGTTTTATAATTTTTAGACATTAAATAAATTAAGTTATTTATGACATCATGATGATGCACCGATTACCTCATTAATAAAGCATTTAAATAAAATGAGAAGATAATGTTAAAACTATAATTTACACTTTACAAAGTCCTATTGAATGAGAATATTTCGAACTATTACCATCTTATACTTGAAATAAATTATTGTGGGACCTTTAAAATCCAAAACTCATTTGAAAATAATGTAACATTTTGTATCTTTCCAAGAGTGCCACTTCTCACCTCTTATAAAAGGCCCCCAACTCTACCACCATACCCACACCTCTCAAGCCTTTCGCTGGGCCAAACCCTGCACATTTTGTCTCTCCACATCCCTCTCTAACTCTTAGATGCATCACTATGGGCAGAAGTCTTCCCAAGGAAGATTTTGAGATCAAATCAAAAAGTGTTACCCGATTTAATGGTAGTGACTTCTCTTGTGTTCTTATGTTTTATTTTGCTTCTCCATCCCCTAAAATATTTTTATTCATTAATTTTGTAACAACACCAGTATATTCCATATACTAGGATGTTTTTATAAGAAGTATTAGAGATACAATTACAGACACCTACATCTAATGGTTAAAGAACATATTGTTTCTGTGGATGGAAAATTTCTGCCTCACGAAATGATGATTGATCAACACTCATATAACACTTTCCATGGTGGCCTTTAAGATGATACTATATTTATATATGATATATAATATATTTATGTTTTACTTAAGATTATGTATTTTTCATTTATGACATACCTTTATGGTTTCCATTATGGGTAAACACTATATCTTCATTTTAGAAAGTGCGGACTACTGCCCCCTCAAAGTGATTTGATTCATTAATGCCATATGTCGGACGTATAAAGGATGAAATTAATGATATTATATATGATATTATACTTGAATTATAATATACCTTTTCATCATTATGATTCCATTACCTAAAATATGAAATAGAAATGAAAGTAGCGTTCATGCGTACGTAAGGCTTACCATCTCCACGAACGGTGCATTCATTTCTTACCTCTAAACTTTATGTAATATCATAAATGCATGTATATACTGGATATTTATGATATATATAATTTCTAAATCATGATTATAACTCTGAATATAATGGATACATGAACAACATGTAATTATAAAGAGTTTATTTTTGACTCAGGTACCAATGATCGTTAAAATGACCATTATTAACATAAATAATTACATAGTGTTCATGACATAGTAATAAGTGATATAAAAGGAATAATGAACTTGAAAAATTATCTTAAGCAAGAAGAAATTATCTCAAGTTTATTATTCAGGAGTTTAATGAACAATCGGGTCAAGTCGGACCGGAGGTATGGGACTTCGTCTCAATTTCCTTTCATTGAGGCATATTTTGTTTTATACACAACATTCTTTTATACATTGTATAAACCCCTTTGACTTTTACGTTTAACCAAAATGAATTTTTTTTATACGAATCATTTTACTAAACGACAAAAGGGAATGTTTTTGTCGTACGTATGCGGCGAAAACGACTTCTCCGCCGCCGTGACCATTTTTTGAGTTTCATCTTCCTCTAAAAGACATAAATTTTATTAAAAGAAAAATAAATACCGTGTTTTACTATTCTTGTATTTTGGTATTGAAAACTGTTTTCATAATTTTCTTATATAAATGTGTTGTATTGCTATCTTGTGATTGAAAAGTGGAAATGTTATGATTCCTTTATGCATGTTTTATGAGATACGATTATTTTATGGTTCTTGGGAATTATTATGAAGATGGGTGGTTCATGGATAAACTAAGGGTGGGTGAGCCCGATATATCTCTCCAATGCATTGGGTAATGTGAAGGAGTTAAACGTTAAGGTTTATCCGACGATATTTACGGAATATACTATGATGGGTATTCCAAACGTAACAAAGAGGGTTACTCCCTACGTAAGAATGTTATGAATGCCTCATGTTACCTTTATGTCTTATGATTTCAATTATTTATTCATTATTTGATGTGGTATGTTAAGGTTCTTATGTTTTATGAGTAGAGTATGATTTCATTGATTCTTATGTATACATGTACTCATGTTTCCTTTTGATATTTTTATATCCCTCACTGAGATTTTCACGCTCATCCCAAGTTTTTGAAATGTTTTTCACAGGTCAAGGGAATGGTACATGATATAATGATAGTGTAAAGGAAGTGTCAAGAAATAATACATGTTTTTTTTTAAATATCTTTCTGTTTATGGGAAAAACTGAATAATATCATTTATTGTAACCACTTTGTTTAAATGTGTGATGGAATGCATGTTTTATGATCAAATTCTCTAAAACTGTAAACCTGAAAAGATCCTCAAGGTGTATTCTTGAAATATCTCATGATTAAGTATTGTTTAAGTCTGTGGCCTTATAAGTGGTCTATGTCTCCTATCAGCATACCACATTTGTTTGCTTTATGAAGTATTCATCCAATCCTGGATGATCTATACCTTCTCTATAGTAGCTCATACCATGTTTGGACCCATAATTGCTAACTCCCCTGGGTCTATTCAACATAGTGGGGACCTGCATGGTGGCCCATACATGGCCTCAAATAAATATATTTCAATGGTGGAGTGATACCTATCGAATAAGAAAAATCTTCTAATGATAGGTGGTTCTCCCAACAGAGGGAAAAATAAAGGACACAAGAAAAAACAGTGTCCTCAACTGTCTGAATGCTCTGCATTGTCTTACCATTTGTCTGATTATGAATGGTGGTTCTCATGCGTAGCTGATTTCCAAATACCTAGTATAATACCTTCCACAAGTGAGCTGTAAAACATGGATTGGGATCTAAAACAATCATCAATGGAACCCAGTGAAGTTGTAAAATCTTCTTATACGTAGAGAGGGTTGATGCTCTCTACTAATCCCTACTATCAGTTGGATATAAAGTTGGAAGAATCTGTGATTCAGTCAATTATCACCCTGATAGAATCATGAACCATGGACGTACGTGGTATCCCCATCATGAATTCCATGTATATTCCATACAAAATCCACTCTGGAACCTCAAGTGGATGAGTTATGCCTCCTGTTACCTGATGTCAAGCCTTCACTTGCTGACATTTGATGCATCAAGATACAAACACCGCCACTTGTTTCTTTATTCGGGCCACATGTACTGATGTCAGAGGTCATGTTACATCTTTTCTTCACCAGGATGTAACTCCAAAGGGGATGTGTGGAACTCCTTCAACACCTCCTCTCGATGTACCACAGGTTCCATGGTGCATACTCTGAAAATAATGGCATTCTCCCCACATTATAAAAACCAATTAGGAGCCCATACTGAGGATACCTGAGCACGTCGGTCCTTGAAGTCTATGTCCCAAATTTGGGCCTTCCTGACTCACTGATGGAGTGAAGGAGTAACTATCATATATTGGAGATAATTTGTGCCATATATATCCCCAAATAAAATCATCAACTCAAATACTTGATTTGTCACATTACTCAGCAATAGTAGACCAGACAACCTATTGAATGTGTCTGCTACTACATTCCCCTTCCCAGGATTATAGATAATCATGAGGTCAAACTCCTAGTGTAACTCTATCCATCACCATTGTCTCATGTTTTGGTCCATATTTGAAACGATATACCTGAGTCTATTGTGATTAGAGTAAATAGTTAACTATTATCCCATCAAGTAGTGTCACCACATCTTCTACGCAAATATCATTGCAGCTATCTCGATGTCATGGGTAGCGTAGTTTTTCTCATATTGTATCATCATTTGTGAGTAATAGGGGATCACTGCTTGCTCTTACATCAAGACACAACGATTTATGCTCCCTAAGGCATCACAGTAGACTACATACCCAACACCGTCTTCTGGTCGCCTCAAGATGGGTGCACTCGTCAATCATTGCCTCAGCTCTTGAAAACTCTGATAAAACTTCTCAACACAAAATAATGGTTTTCCCTTTATTGTCAAAACATACATGGGTGTTTCTACCCTAGAGAATTCATGTACAAACCTCTTGTTGTATCCATCCAATTCTAAGAATCTTCACACCTAGGTCGCACTCTTGGGTGGATCATAAGAAATCACATCCTCTTAGTTTGACGGATCTACTAAAACACCAGCATCCCTGATAACGTGACCCAGGATGTGGACTTCTTGAATACAAAACATGCACTTTGAGAGTTTATAATAATCATGGTGATCCTGGAGTTTGTCCAGAACTATCATCAAGTGTGTGGCGTGCTCCTCCTTAAACACTGAGTATATCAAGATGTGGTCAATGAGACCACTACAAAGAAATCATGGTATGACTGGAATATCATGTTCATGAGCCCCATGAACACTTTAGAGCATTGGTAACACAAAAGGGAATCAACATGAACTCAAAATTGTCATACCAACATCTTAAGGACATTTATAGATCATTTTTATCCTATATGCTAATCTGGTGATATCCTGATCTGAGGTCTATCTTTGAAAACCATCGTGCACCCATAAACTGGTTGAAGAGGTTATAAATCTTCAATAGTGGATACATTTTCTTCCCAATCACATGGTTCAGGGTTTATTTTCAACACAAAGCCTCAAACTCCCATCAAACTTCTTGGTTACCAAAATTGGATATGCACATGGAGAAAACCTGGGTCTTATGAATCATTTACTCTCCAAGCCCTCCAGTATTTCCCTCAACTCGCGATGATCTGCTAGAGCCATCCAATATGCTGACATAGATATCGGTGTCATCCCTGGGTATAGGTCTATAGTGCATTCGATGATTACGAACTGGTTTCATCAGTTTGAGTTTACTATATTAGGCGATATCTTTGGTTGGGATCTCTTAGTAGAAACGCCAAGGCCATTCGATGGCATCCTGGGTATGGACTGGTTAACTACATTACATGCTCAAAATGGCTATATTAAGCACAAAGTGTGGAGTGTATGCACGGATGGCACAAGGTTTTACCTTACCGGTGAGAAGGGAGATTTTGCAGCGTAGGATGGACTCACTCAGAGGAGAGTGCAGCAGATCACTCATCAGTTGGATTTCCTTACCTTCGGAGCAGTTAATGTGGAGGGTCTGAGTTCTCCTGTAATGGTTGACTAGTATATGATTGTATTCCCAGATGATGGTATGGTTCTACCTCCTCACATAGAGGAGTACTTTTACATTTATATGCACCCCTAGACAACACTAATATCTACCCCAGCGTATAGGATGGATCTCACGGAGCATCGTGAGCTGCATGTACAACTATATGACTTATAGGGGTTGAGATTCATTCGGCCTAGTGTTTTTCCTTGGGCTTCCCACATATTGTTCACAATGAAGGCCGATGGGAGCTTGAGAATTTTTGTTGACTATCAGTGCCTAAACCAGGTGACCGTGATGAACATGTTCCCACTCCCAAGGATTGATGACATCTTAAATTACCTGGAGAGAGAACGGTGGTTGTTCAAGATAGTTACCTAATTAATCTATCAAAATCCTAGAGTGTGAGATGAGGATTTGGAGAAGACGACCTTCAGATATTGGTATGCCCATTATGAGGGATTGGTTATGCCATTCGGTGTGACCAACGCTCCGGTAGTGTTCATGGGACTAATGAATATGATCTTTAATCCATTTCTTTATAACTTTTTAGTAGTCTGCATCGATGAAATTATGATCTACTCGGCTACTGAAAAGGAGCATGCCTATCATTTGTGGGTTGTACAGGATACACTCCAAGAGCACTAGTTTTATGGTAATCTCATAAAGTGCTAGTTCTGGATCAAACATGTTCACTTTCTGTGACATGTGATCTTGGAGGCTGGAGTTGCAGTGGATCCACTGAAGATTGAGGTGGTACTTGATTTGGAGCCACCCTGGAGTGTGACGTAGGTAGGAAGTTTCCTGGGTTTGGATGGATACTACAATAGGAATGTGTAAGATTTCTTTTTTGATTAATCACCACTTTCAGCCTTGACGAAGAAGGGACAACGCTTTATGTGGTTAGAGAGATGCCAGAAGAGTTTTATTGAGCTATGGAAGAGGCATATTAGTGCCCCATATCGAGGCTTCTAGAGGAGGGAGTATGGTCCTAGTCTACTACGACTCATCAGGGACCGGACACATTTTTGTCCGGATGACGGAGTCAGAAGTGATAGCATATGGTTCTCAACAACTATGACAACATGAGAAAAACCTTTCTATCCATGATTGGGAGTTATCAGTAGTGGCCTTCACTTTGATGTTGTTGTGACACTATCTGATGGGAGAGATTTTTATAGAGTAATATGATAATAAGAGTATTAGTTTTATATTCTCTCAGAAGGACTTATACCTAAGTCAACGATAATGAATTTAGTTCCTCTTGGACTATGACATCGAGATTGTCTATACTCATGTGAAGGGGAATGTGTTTTCAGATCCACTCAGCAGGTGATCTGGTATACAACTGTTAGGTGAGGAGAAGAAGAATCTATGTGCATTAAAGATTTACATTGTGGATAGATATGAGAAGCTTTTAATTAGTCTCTTACTGACACTCCCCCCATAATTCAATGAGTCAGGGATGCATAGTGTGTGGGCGCGGACTACGATACACGACGTGCTCAAATATCTACATGACAAGCACATGATGGCATTCCTGGAGCTGGGGAAAATTTCATCCTCTTCAGAGGTCGTACCATGATTATAGTTTCACTTCATGAGGAAGTGTTATGGGACTTCCACACTTCCTCTCTAGTTGTACATCAATTAGTGGCGAAGATGTATCAGGATTTCCGAAGACTGAAATGTTATCCGATAATGAAGAAAGCAGTAGCAGAGTTTGTTTCTAGGTTCCTCACTTTTCAGAAAGTGATGGAGGAGAATCCGGTACTTGCATGCATGGTTCATCCTTTAGAGGTCCCAGAGTGGAAGTGGGATGGGATATCATGGAATTTGTGACAAGAATTCCATGTACATCGAGAGGTCATGATTCTATTTGGGTGATCTTCGATTAACACACCAAGTCGGCCCACTTCTTATGGATAAGAGAGTAGTGTTAATTAGAGAGCATGGGATGTATCTATGTGTAGGATATTTTATTGTTTCATGGATTACCCTCAACTATAATCTCAAATGATGATGCACTTTTTACTTCCAGGCTATGGAAGGGGTTGTAGGAGGATTTTGGGTTGCAACATCATTTGAGCACCACCTTCCTTGTTATGATGGATGGCCAGACTGAGCAGACCATTCTAACCCATGAGGAAATGTTGTGTGCATGTGTCCTAGAATGTAGTAATATCTAGGAGGATCACTTTCCTTTGGAGGTGTTTTCATACCAAAAAAACTATCAGTCCAACATAGGGATGGAATCTTTTGAAGAATTGTACATGCGACCATGCAGATCACCGTTGTATTGGACTGACACAGGGGAGTCTGCACTTATGGGACCACAGATGGTACATGCTACCATAGAGACGTTGAATATCATTTAGGAGCATATGAAGACTCCCCATAGCTGGAGGAAGTCGTATGCCAACAGGAGATGAAGATCTCTGGAGTTCGTGGATGGAGAATACGTTTTTCTATAGGTCTCACCCCGACGGGGTCTAAGGAGATTTAGTTGAGGAAACATGATATCTCCAAGAATCATAGGACATTATTAGGTCTTCCAAAGAGTTGGAAGGTGTCATACTGCATAGCTCTTCCACCTTAGTTGCACTGGGTTCACAATGTCTTCCTCATTTCCCAGCTAAGAAGACATGTGCATACCCTTCTCACATCATCATCCATGGAGATATGGACATTGAGGATGGGGTGACATTTATGAAGGTTCCAGTGGAGATTGAGGATCGTCAAGAGCGGGAATTTTGTGGAAAGTAGATACATCTGGTGCATGTTTTCTAGCAATACAGAAATTTCTTGGAGAGCACATGGAAGCGAGAGGGTCATATTTGTGCTTAGTACCCCCACTTGTTTACCTAGTTATGTGTTGTATCTTATGGGGAAGTAAACCCCTGAGGTTGGGAGAATGTAAATACCCGAAATTTCCATGTAAGTTTTTTTAAAATAGTAGGAAATTTTACGTGTCTGAAAAATTTGACGGCATATGATTTTGAAGCCAAGAGTGCTGGTAATGAATTTTTGATCTTTTGTTCAGGTACGTTCAAGGAACGTATGAGGGGGTTTTCATAACTTTTGAACTAGTTCACAAAATTTCAATCTAGGGGCATCATTGAACTAGAATCATCAATATTTTCTTAAGGGGATTTTCCCCAAGTCGGAAGTTGGTCGAGTGGGATGGATTATTTTAAGGGTTTTCATAGAAATAATAAAATAAAATATTCCCATATATTATTTTGTTTGTCGTAACCACTCCATGTGGATGTTGAGTATTGGGGACCACCAAACCTAACATCCCCTAAGAGCTTATGGTGGTGGGACCACCCCCTCCTAACCTCCCATGAGAGGTTATGGTGGTGGGGACCACCCGAGGCCTAAGCCTCGTGAACTCCCCTCTAAATGGGGGAAAACCACTCAACTCCCTCATTAATGTAGAGGAGCATCTTGAGATTCTTCCGCATTAATTAAACCAACACACCACATTAATTGTGCCAACCTTTGAGATTAATTATACCAATTTTAATTATATTCCAACAAACATAATAGGTCACATAATCTTTTATTTTGGGGATACCATTTCATTGTGGTTGATTTGGGAGAGGAGGATCTTAGGGAGAAATTATCAACAATAATGAAATCCATTGAAGAAAGCCATTGCTTAGAGGATTTATTCTCCAAATTTCATCAAAGGATCTATAACGATGCATGACATGAAAATCAAGAAACACACCGACAGCACTAACACCCATCTTTTCCCAATGATCCGCCTTCTTCCTTATGACCTCATCGACATAATAAAGAGAATGATGTAGGGGTTTATTATGCGTGATTTTAATATTATCATTTTCATCTCTTTTAAAAACAAATAACACAGATCAAATATCTATTTTATATTGATCCACAAATATTGTTCATTTTTGGGATAGATAATGTATAATTACAGGAGCTTTAATGGAGGTTGTTTGAATTATTCCCCTTACCCATTCATAATATTCGTGTGATTCACGTAAAAAAGCTGCTTGATACTACTCTAATGTTGAGAGTGGAGTCCAATCTTACATAGAATTTCATGACCGTAAAGTATTCTATTGAAGTTTGGTTTTCTTTGCGATGGTGGATTCTTATGAAAAACCATGAAGGGGAGCGAGAACGGTGGCTGACACCACCTTTGTCCGTGATAAAGGCGACGATACCGACACGGGGCCACCACCCCCGCCCCACCGCCTCTGCACCGCCCGTGGCCCCCGTCGTCGTCTGTGGCTCCGCACTACCCTGCGGCCGAGGCGGCGCCCTGTAGCTGGCTGCCCCCCACGGCAGGACCGCTGCCTCGAGGCCGGACCATCGTCCCGCTACCGGATCACATCTCCTCGGCCAGACCGTTGCCCCGGGGGAGCCACCGCCCCATCGCCTGGTCATCGCCCAGTGGCGGGACTGCCGCCCCGCCAACGGGCGAACCACCACATCGTGACATGTCCACTACCATGTGGATGATCCACCATCCTGTGGCCCGACCACCACCCCATCTGTGGGCAGACCACCACCTCACAGCGACAACACGACCCTATGGCCGAACCATCGTCCTGAGGCCAGACCACCGCCCAGTAGCAGAACTGCCATCCCTGGTCGATCTGCCCTGTGACCTTGCACACATGAGTCACTCTACGCTGCAACTCACAGCCAATCGGGCCAGACCCATTGGGTCATGCCGAACCCTATAGGCCGAGCCGCACATTGGAGCAGACCTGAGACCACTAGGACCCATATACATTAATTTGGACATAACTCTGGCACTGGACGTCTGTTAGATGAACCGTAAGCGACATTAGGAATCTTGGAGCGATTAGGTCCCTTTGAGTGAGGCCCCACTATATTTTGGATTAAGATGGAAAATGGTCAGGTAGGATTGAGAACAGATTCAATAGGGTCCCCAAGTCTAAAAGGAAAATAACTCACATACCGTGCATTTTATTGAAACGCTATCTATTTCTTTAAGACCCCTATGACATGGAATTCCTTTGAGATAATTCTTCATGGGACATTGTTGATGTTGGAGTATCGACCAGTATCTTGATGAGAGCATCCTACTAGATGTGAGTGAGCATAATGATGGAACCTAGTAGCTGGGTGAGACATGATGACTACTGAACATTTCGATTATGAGTGACTTGACGAGCCCAGTGGGGAGCACCTCTGTGTGATGTGGAAGACCCATGTTGGGGAGTGCCTATGTATGACGAGGCAGGAACATGATTCTCTATAGGAGGGGTACCTCATTAGGATTTGAGGGGGAGCCCCCATGTGTAACACAACAATCCCACGGTACTCGACAGGAGGAGTACCTCTGCAAGTCACTAGGGGGAGTGTCTCTGTGTGATGTGAGAGAACCATTGTGGGGAGAACATCTGTATGATATGGCAGACCCACGTTACTCGACATGAGGATTACCTCATCAGTCCAAGATTAGTGGGAAGCGCCTATGTGTGATGCGGTAGGCCTACTACAGTCGATATATAAAGGGTTCTCTAGTAGCTGAATTGTTCGACGATATTATTGGGGATGTTGCTTGTTACTACCCCACGAACAACACCTAGTATATGGTGAGTTTGCACCTCTCTCTTTCCTCATGATTGAGATGTATTACATGATAACTTATGTATATGTATGGGCTTATACATACGTAGGGTTATCTGATTAATTAATACTTTGTGGTTTATTCTTGGTGGTTTTTTTGATACCTTGAGGGTCTCGGGGTCCATACTGAGTATCATTATACTCACCCCTACATGGGCTATGCCTGCATCTTTTTGTGTTAGATGAAGATGACATAAAGTGTTGACTGAGGATGACAGTACAACGAATGGATGGTACTAGGAGGTGGACTATTCAACATTTCGGTAAATAGAGGAGACGAGTGAACATGGAGTTATGAGGAGGTGATATGTAACTATCCTTCAGATAAGAACCTCAGAGGATGACCAATTAGTTGACATTCCATTTTCTTCAGATGTATTGTGTCACATTATTACTTGTAATATCCATTTGGGATTAAATTTTGTTTCCTTTTACATACTGCACTCACTGTGTTTATAGTTCAGTTTACTTGTTTTCGTATATTGTTGTGTTCATGGTTACATGTTCTTGAAGGTTATAAAAGAAATGCCATTCAAATTTTAGTGAATACGAATTCAGTGCTAGTTGCCAGCTCCTGGACTATGGAAGGCGGGAACAAGGTAGTCACGACATGGGAACTGGGGGACCGATTGTGATAGGGACAAACCACTCGTTGTGCCGAAAATAATTGATCGGAGTATGGACTATGGATAGCCAGTCTGTACCGAAGATGAAGTTGTAAGGCCTCGATGCTTCTTCTAAGAGATCCTAGTTGAAGCTATCATCCCCTAGAGTGATCTCACACTACCTACACTAGTTTGTGATCTTCTAATATTAGAACACAATAATATATAATCATATGGACCGAGAAAACACATCCATCCTAATCTTTGAGCTCTAAACGAGTTTTTTGGAAATGAAAGAGTGACTGAAACCGTTTTCAACAAGTGTTGTAGCTGTGGGGGAATAGACATTGATCAAACCTCTAATAATCTTTATTTCTCCTTGGTTGTAGGCATCTGCCTCTTGTAGCTGCACTCATTCTTTCTACCTACTCCCTGTGGTCAGGGTGGACCACCTGGGGGTGGTTATGGTCATGCTTAGAAGCTTCATCCACCACCTGTTGCACGGCCTACTCCTCGACCATGGTTGTCCCCCTATGGAACTCCTAACTTGAATTTATCCCTCTAGCTTAGAGATACCTCATCCATCGTCTTATTTAATGTAAAATGGGTTAGGAATTCACGATCCATGTGTCCCTACTCAGCGCACGTGGAGAACATTTTTCTTCCTAGCTGACCCCCTTTTCCTCATGAGCTCTGCACCTCCGAACATGCATCATGGGGTCGTCAACCAGAGGGTCTTTCCCACATGGACCTATGCTTCATCTAGCTCTTTCCTACTGCATATGACTAGGCTACCTATCTCTTAGTGGTGGCTCTCACCATTAGTTCCTACTCTGATAATAAGATATCCACCATCAATACTCACTCCAGCCTGCGTCGTAATATTAAGCGATATCATCAATGCACTGGTCTTCCAGTAGATACCCTTCTCAAATGTCTGAACCCTAATGAATTTTTCTTGTAAAATGTCAGTGGAGTAGAGAGAACGGTCAGTGAAACTCACCAAGTATTGGGAAACTGATAGGCTATCCCTCTGTAAGTGTAGCAGTTCGTGGATTCTAATTGAGTATTAAGTCACTGGTACAAACTCCTCCCTAAAGAGGCTCTCAAAGTCCAACATGGAAAGTGTCAACCCCTCATGCGATTAAGAGTCAAACACCAATATATTTTTTACATTCCATTGAAATTAAGGGAAACTATAATCACCATATACAGTAAATAGCTAATGTGATCATCTTTTAAGGATCCCACTTGAAGGGTAGGTAAAGATCATCTCTACACCACTCCACATCAACAGTCACCATTTTCCACCATCAGGTCCTAGTAACATGAGTCATAGTAAAGGATTCACACCATCTTCACAAGAAAAAACATGGTGCGGGTGAAGAATATGCAGGGTGAGTAAAATAATTCCCAGTAGGGAATAAAGATGATTTGTCTCGTTCTATATCATTTTATTTCATTAGGAAGTATCCATTACCAATCCACGAATGTGTTGTTTTAATGTAGATCCACACATGGTCATATATCGCTGATCCAAGATGGTCAACTTTAATGCTGGTCCTCGTTAGGTCGCACAATTTTGATCAACATCGGGTCCCTAGAATGATGATCCATACTGGGTCACTATGATGATTATCCAAATAAGGTCGATAGATGCTTATCCACACATATTAAGACCCCAATTGGAATTTTATAATTCTAAATTGTATAATATCTAGGAAAAAACAAAATTTTCACTACTCACATGACCCTTTTTATTCAAGTTCCCCTTTCTACACACTGATAATGAGTTCCCCAATTACTATCAGAGGAATACAAATGGATCCAGGACTCGAATACAACCCAAAATATGTATCAAAACTTCTATCTTACATTAATCCAGATTAATTCAACTATATTTATAAAAAAATCATCTTCAATCCGTATTGGATGAGAAATTGGATGGAAATTGGATGTAGTCCAACTATTCGAGTGAAGATAATGTTTTACAAGGTTTTGGAACATTTGAATAGTCGATGGGATTTGAAAACGTAGATTGAGTTAAAAAATTCTCACACAAATTGTCATTATCGGTGAATAATTTTTAATGTGGATGCGCTAGGTGCACTAGAAAATGTATAATTGAAATTAGTTGGAGATACATGGAGAGATTGACCAAGACAGTCTCAAAAACACTCTTTGATACAATGCAAATAATAATTTTTCTATTGTATAGGACCCCAACTATTGGTCAATATTGTAAATCCAAATAATCCTAAATAAATCATCAAATGAATCCATTTATGAATGTTGAGGCTTGAACTGTGTAATCAACACAAAATTCTGAAAAAAAGGGGAATATGTGAAATCTTAGTGTTCGATCAAAAGTTATAGGTAACCTTCGAACAAATCTGCAACATTGGGGAAAATTGGGATCATAGGTAAAAGAGGTACGTTTTCAGGTATAGAAAAGTGTAGAATTTAATGGGGTTTAGAATCTTTGAGAGATGACTAAGGGACCTCCACCATCGAGAGGGAACAGAAGACACAAGGTTCTTCACTGTCTGGGAATGGGGGGATTCCTCTATTGAGAATCGCTACAGCTAATATGAAAATAATGATTTTGGATATATGAATATATCATTATTTCAAATCCATCATAATGGTTTAGAAGTAAATTTTGAATTATTCTATGAATATCCCTGATATGTGTCAAAATAGGTGAAAAGTAATGCATTGTTTTGGACATTTGACTATTAGTTGAATCCCAATGCTCCATTATCACAATTATTTTTCCAAGGAACTAAAATACAAGAAAACTTTTACTCATATTATCCATACAAGGAAGTATTTCAAAGAACACCTCATAATACCTACATCACAAATACACAAGGATGATATTATATTATTATTATCACATTATATCATATGGTTATGATCCCTAACTACATTATACTATATTAGGTTCCCAAGGGTTCTACAAAACTTTCTAGTCTAGCAATTGTAAAATACCGGAGTCAAGAAAGCCAAAGACAATGTTTACATTATTACGTTGTTATAGAATACATGGAATCACATATCAATGGACCGAAACATTTAGTATTCATTGGAAAATAAATACATTCATGATTCATATATTACATTTGAATATATATTGAAACATATTTTTTTTAAGAATATCATTATTCCCTATATCATATCTGTACGTATCAATCATAATATTCTCATAGTTATCCTGGGAAAAAAAAATATGTTATTTAAAAATATTTATAAAGGTATGTGTATAACAAATAATATGAATTAAAAATTAATAATCAATATGGAAAAGTATATAACTGAATAAAATTCCACTTATTCCAAAACATGAGAATAATATGGAAGGAATTAATGATGATTGTATAACTCCAAATAAAAAAGCACATAATCTTGTATTTTCAAACTAATTCAACTGTCACATGTAATTTTTATGAGAAAATTCATAAGGAGAAAATTTATAAATTCAAACATCAGGATCATACTATCAAGATCTTTTACAAGTAATTTATTTTCGATACCTTTCAAAAAATAGTCAAAATATTCTGGTTTCAAACACATTAGGTTTGGTAAACTAATTTTTTTCAATTCCATTCACAAGTTAGATAATATCAAGACCATTAAAAATAAAATTTAAAAATATTAGGTAAAAACTCATAGAATTTCAACAACATTTTTTTCACATGATATGTGTTGATGCATTGATAGTCTATTTGTATATGTCTGAAACCGACACTTACTATGTCTAATGCATTTCTTATATGAAATAGTTGAAACATTTTCAACCTAAAAAATTATAGTTAATAAATAACATAAAAAAATTTAATACATACACCAATAAAATAAAAAAATTAAAATCCATCAAATGTTATATGGTGAATGTTATCAAATTGGCACATTTACAATCAAACTGATCAAAAAAATCATTAGAAATAATAATGATGGTATCAATAAAACTTACCCCAAATGAATTATAAGTACATTAAAGGGCAGATGTCACTGATGAATATAAATTCCATAAAAATATATTACCAATTGTTTTGTGGAAAATTTAATATTCATTTTAAAAATCAATAATAATTTTTAAAATCCTTATATTTGAAAATATATTTTAAAAAACATAATGTTTTTCGAATAAAAGGGAAAAAATTCATTAAAATGATCCATGTAAACATTAAAATTAAGCATAAATGAAATTAAGATCATGATAGATTATAATTCCATAATTATTTTACATTTAAAAAATAAAATTACCATTTTACTATAAAATGTTAATTAATATTCCATGTATGAAAAATAACCATAATATTACATTGGCTGTTTTTATAAAATCCAAATGTGAATTTTTTTGAAATAAACATAAAAAACCATTAAAAAAATTAAAGTAAAAATGGGAAAATATAACTTAAATAAATATTATTTATAATGTTAATAACATGTATGAAACCATTTTAGGATAACATGGTTTAGGAATAAAATATATATTATAAAATTGAAAGTTAGGAATAAACAATCTCATTTAGAATTTGATTATTAAATAAGCATTTACAATTACAATTACAGTTAACTGAGAGTTAATAAATGATTAAATTATATGATTCAACAATAAAATAAATAAAAAAATTTATATGTAACATATCTTAATCAAATTTTTTATACACATAATCTGATAATGACATAATCAATTAATTAAAATTTTTAAAACAATGAACAAATATTTAGTTATGAAATCCCTTCCCTCACACATCCTTTTGATTGAACATTATTTAACCATATGTCTACTGGTATAAAAAATGTTTAAATCAAAAATTATAACCATATTATATTTTATAATATCACATATAATCCTTTTATTATATCTTATAACCAATTCATTAACAAACATGCAATAAATTCAATATTTTTTAAAATTAATGTCGTTGTTTTCTTATGATTGTTTTTTCATTAACAGTCTTGTTTTACACAAATTTAATTAATTAATAATATAAATAATAATAATGAAAAAATATTCATATTAAACAATAATTTTAATTTTATAACCAAACATTATTAATGGTTTTGAAAAATAAAGTACATTATAATCAGGGATAGAGTAGGTCATAGGTACACATGAGTGACATTTTCATTTTTCAATAATCATAATGAAATTATGTTAAGAATGTTATTAAATTTTATTAAGTATCATAATATAATATATATAAATTTATACACTTATATACATCATCTATGTGGTTTACGGATAAAAATATTTTCACGTTGCTTTGTGAAGGCGATAGTCCACTGATACACAAACGATGTTACGATATTTAATAGAGTGAAATTAAAAAAATTAAATATAATATTTTCATAATGATAAAAAAATAATATCATAATTATTTTATGTGTATCTCATATAATCCTTTAAATTATTCTTATAACCATCCATGTAGAGTGTTTTTAAAGAGGCCTGACATCGCTTCGCGAGGTGGTAGTCCATCATAGAGATGGAGACGATAATGTATCTCTTAATAAATAAATGTTTAGGAGATATATATAATATAGTGTGCCCATAGATATAAAAATTTTATAAATATCATATAAATACTATATATATCATCCTAAAAACAAATTATGGATGTAATGGTAAAATGTAGTACATCTCTACATGTGGCAGTAGTCCACCGTACACACGAACAACAATTTCAAAACCCATTATATTGAATTAGAAAAAAAAATTATCATGAAAATATTAGGAAAAAATAACATTATATTTGATATATTGTGGTAGTTATATCATCATATTATAATATTAATTTATGGATCTGGAGAAAAATAATATAAAAATCCTAATTGAAGAACATTACCTCATCTTCGTGTATTATCCTTATGTTTTAACTAAATTTGTTATACGAAAAAATTGTACCTAAATTAAGGGTTATAAGATGACATGATGGAATTTGGTAGATGATTTTGATGTGTATTAAATGAATAAATTTGTTTTCACAGTTTGAATAGCAGTGGATAGTGGGTGACCATTAATAATTGAGGTGAGTGGAATAATTGTAAATTGTTTTCTAAACATTCAACAGTATCTACATTTTTCTATTGAAAAATGTTTAAAAAATGGTTCATTATCTATCCTTGAAGTGATAATGTAAAAATATATTCCTATAATTGGTGTTTTAATTGTTTTTATGTCATTTTTATCTCTTATATTCTATGTTAAACCCCTGATAAATCAATTTTTAGCCGTACCGCGACTATTAATTTTCACTGTATTCCTTTCAAATATTTGTAAAGACCAATAAGTTGACCATTTTAAAAATATATATTATTATAATTCCAAATATGAAATCCATTTTTAAAAAATTCAATTAATATAAGTTGAATCATTTAATAAACATTTAATTCCATAGATGTGATGCGAAAAGAGGGTTTTAATTAAAAAAATTAAAAGTAGCAATTTTTTGTGTCAATATTCAATATAAAAATAATTAAAATTAACTAAATTATATTAAATGATATATTATTTAACCAATTTAAATGTACTATAAATTTTAAATATAATAAATTATTATGAATAATTCAATCAAAAAACTTTTTTTCTAAAAAAATACAATGTTTTCACTATTCATCAAAAAATGAACCATCCAAATAAAATAAAAAATAAAATCACCCTAGATAATATTGGTATTCAAATTTCGAAAATTATATTTAATTACTTCCAAATAATTTCCCATGAATTTTAATAATTAATTTTAAATTTTGTGTAAAAAAAGATTAAATACTCTTTTAGAAAAATAATTTTTTATTTTACATTTCATTATCATTACAATGATTATTATTTTATTCATACTCAATAGATAACCAAAATTATAAGAATTTTGTCATTAATAGTCGTACATGAAATTTTAATGGAATGGTTATAAATATTATATTGAATAATAAAATAATAATAATTTTTCAATTTTCATTTACGCTATATGTTGTTTGTAATTCATTCTAAAAAGGGTGTTTCATATAACTAATGATAAACTAAGTGTTGCATGTAGTGAATGATATTGAATGGATTTAATATATTTTAAAATACAAATATTCCAATCTCCCAATGTGTTATATTTTCTTCTATATTTTTTGTATTTTGTTGCATACACTATTGAATACAATTCTATTATTTTAGAATTTTATGGTTTCACGGTTGTGTTTTATCACCATCCTCTAAAAATTAATCATTATCCATATTTTCAGAAAAAAAATCATAAAAATCCTTGAAAACATATTTCATAGAATTTAAATAAATATTTTTTATGAGAAGATTATTTTCATCAAAAACAAAACCTTCTTAAAACAAAACACCACAAAATATCTTCAAAACCGACCACATGTGATGATGTTTAAGAATTTTAAATACAATAAATGAAACATTATAAAACTATAAATAATTTTATATGTTTCGTATTATGGTTTAAAAAACAATTATTATATATTAGTTTTTAAATATGATCAAAATAATTACAAAAGGAAAGTCCATAAGCAAAATATGCATATCAACTTCTATAAGTATAAACGTGATAGGGATTATATAAAAATATTTCACTCTAAAAAAATATATCAAAATAAATTGCTATATCAAAATGTATGAAATGCATTAAAAAACTAATTGAAATGAATTTTTTACAATATTTGGAAATTTATTAAAAATATTGTATTTCCTAAAAAAAACAAAATCACCCGTGATGTATTTTCAATGATAATTAAAATTTCATTTAGAAAATGATATAAATAATTTTTTTATATTTTTTCATTAATTATAATACATTTAAAATAAAATTTATTCATAATACATTATATATATTTTTAGAAATGAATTACCATCATGCATTGTGTCAGAATGTATACGATATCATTAAGAGGTGTCATTTTAAAACATCCTTGGTAAATTTTATCATCATTTTACATTAATTTTGTAAGTAACTTCAATAACATTTTTACTTGATATATATATGGTCAATTTTCTTAACGATCATGATGAAATAATTTTTTTGATAGTTAATTTTTATTTTACAATTTGGGTTATATTAAGAGATAAATATGATTGAAAAAAGTTTCATCAATGCATATAATAAAAATGATTCACAGATGTACAATTAGTTGTCTCTATAACAGTGTATCTTCATAATTTGACCAGTTTATGGTCTGTTGTGTGTGTTATCAATTTATAAATAAAAATATATTTTTTTAGTTTAAAATGTTATTTTTTTAAAATAGGAATGTGACATACTCAATATTTAGAAAACACGTTCATATAGATTCATTACATTTAAAATTGACCCACATGTCATTTGTGACATGTTGAACAATCCACACCTTATTCTAACACAAGGTGTAATAAGTATGAATTAAATAGTGTTCGTTAATTTTAAAATTGATAATTAAGTAAATATTATGGTTCAATCACTAAAAAAACGAACATGTTTATATTTTGTTAATTATTTAATACAATTATTTATATGTTATTTTTTATGTGTAGGAAATGTATAGAAATATATCAAAACCGTTATGATATTCGTATGACTTAACCCATGTGATTATATATTAGAAATGAAATATTAGTTAAAAATATTTCACTCACTAAAAAGCTATCAAAAGCACTCATATTATTGTGATTATTTTGGAAAATTAATCTAAATTCATTCTTGATGTTGTATGAATGAATTTCACATAAAGATAATTATACTTGTATAGAATGTGAATGTACATTATAATTAACTGCGAATACAGAATATGCATACAGGAAATGCATCTAGAATTTTAAAATTCATTTATGTATTGATCACAATGATTTCATAAATGAAATTCATTTAAAATGTATAATTCCATGTTGTTAATGCATATAAAAAATTCATATACGAAATGGATAATGGAAATGAATTCAGAATATGATTACAAAATATTTGATAGAGTAATGATTTAATATTAATATTTAAGAAATGATTATAGAATATGAAAACTAGATATGATGGAAATGTATGAAAAGTGGATATAATGTATGGTTATATAAAATATTCATATTCAACATAAAATTATTAAATAAGGTAGAATATTATAATAATAACAAGAAAATAATATAAAATGGATAGAAAGAACATATGAAGAAATATATATAATGTAGGAACCACATTATTGTTTTTATATTATTTTCATTGAATGGAATGTAAAAAATAACTATTTGAGGGTCACTTTTTTTGTGTCAAATGGATCTATAACTGTAAAAACATATTTTTCAATATCCCAAAAAATAATTTCATAACATGGATTCCAATTGAATGATACCACTATTATAAAAAAATAAAAAAAATATATATATATTTTCCATTATAAATATTCTGGAATGAATTTAAATGTATATCACATTGTGGAAAACATATTGTTTTAATGAATTATATGATATTTCATAATGATATCTATTGGCTAAAATAAAAAAAATTCATTATTTTAGATGAATTGCAGAAATAAAACTCCAAATAAATAATTTTAAAATATCAAATGTAATAATATGAATGGATATTCAGAATAGATGACAGTTTGTTTTTTCATAATATCTCATCAATGATAATATGTAGATACACAAATAAAGAAGATTAATATTTTAGTAAATTAAATATCAGATGCCAAGGGTAACCAATTTTATGATTAATATGACAATGATTGTAGATAATGAATGGGAATTTAAATGGGAAAAATATATTTGTGACAATAATGAAATTGAAAACATAAATGATAATGTTAGATCAATGAATTTAGTATTTCAGGTAGAAAAAAAAAATAATTATCAGTTTGATGAGAATCCTAATAGTGAAAATCATGAATCCTAATAACCTGGGAAAAAATGAAAAATAACATTAGTATAAAATATAATGTACTCTTCAACATATGAATGTTGATTTCCTAAAATGTAATAGATTGTAATAAAATAAATTTATATTATTAAAATACCCACTTTTTCATTATGATGAGAGTAATGAATGGATAAAAGAAAGAAAATTGGGAGAATATATTCAAGAATGATATTTTTTTTATTTCCCCAATAATATCATATTTTTAACAAAATTCAATTTTTTAAAAAAAGTAGCATGCTAAGATAACAAATTATTATTACAAAGAATATATAAAATGTATAATTATGCCATGGTTGATTGTATCAATTTGCTTCTATGTCAAGGTACATATCATCATTGATTGTGTTATAAGTCATTATGCTCATTTTCATGGTTTAAATTGAATGATTTTATATAATTTATTAGATAGAAAATGGATAGTTTATTTTACTTGAAATCATTATTAATGTTATCTCTTCATATTGAAAAAATAAAATTAAAAAAACCCAGACTCTTATTCATTTCAAATGCTAAAATATATACAATATGTTGATACGAAAATGAAGGTTGAAGAAATGATATCAGATTTAATATTAATTATAGTACGTAAATTAATATATTCAAGAGGCTATAGAATCCCACATAAAATTAAAATTATTCAATGTATAATATCTATATTCATGTAATAATTTTTGGTAAAATATGATAGTTACCAACCAAATGATATTTTTCTACAATCTACGGATTATTGAATACTCATATTCAACCCACATGTTAGTGGTATTAAACATGAAAATTTTGAAAACTATATTATATAAAAAAATATTTTCATAATTAATTAAATATACTATTTTAAATTTAGAATTACATATTCCACTTAAAAAATAAGAATTGATATTAATAAGTCAATAAAATTTGAATCTGTATATAAAAGAAATATGAATATATATACCCCTAAAGCAACATCAAAAATATTCTAGAATGATTTTACAAACATTTCATTATATATTGAAAAATTTATCAAATTCATTTTTGGAAAGATAATGAATATAATATATTTCAATATATGGAGTGTATAAAATTCTATTGTTAATATTTATTCTCCAATGATTTTTATGTAAAATATTTTTTTTTCAGAATATTATAAATTTCATATGGTATTGAATGATTAATTCAATGAAATATTAAAGAGTATAACATATTATATTTTTGATAAAAATGTCACATGTTTTAATATATGTGTATACAGTGCATGGGCATGCTCCTTATTGTAGATTATACATACACATTATATTGATTAATTGAATATGAGTAATTAGAAAACATGAAAATACAGAAAATTGTTTATTATTGCATTATATATATTCTAGTTTATAATAAAGTTACATTTTTATTAACATTATAGTTATTATTCCATGAATATCTATCACTAGAATGCTCCATGGTAAAATTAAAGAGGGAAAATGTTATGTGAAAATGTTTATTCTTTATAAACAGATTATATAAAGTCATTAGAGACTTGAAATTTCATACAAGTCATTGTATATTAAAAAATATTACATATAAAATTATTAATATATATAATAGTGTATTTAATTGGATGAGAATTTCAAAAAAAAAACAAAAAAATTTGGAAAACCGAAATGGAAGATGTATTTTACTTATATAACATCAATGGTGACTTGTATTTTCATTATATATTAATAAAGTTGAATTTTGGGGTTGTCAATTTCATCTACAAGAAAATGTGAGGAAAATGTTTTTATAATGATAATATTTTATGAGAATATCTATTTAAAATATAACATAGATGATGGTCTGGTCATTGGATAAGAGGTATGGTGTAACACCCCGACCCTAGTTACCCATAGTCGGGGCATTGTTACATAATATTGGCATGATAAAAAGGAAATCATGTCTCAAAAGACCGATCAGTGTAGTATTATTGAAAACAAGATTCATACATAAGATCCACATTACAATTTTAGAAGAAATTCAACAAAAATATATTTCATTAGAAACATCCAAGCCTCCTAGACAATGCATTTAGATCACTCATAACTAACTTCATCATGCCCTAGGAAAATGAAACATAAGAAAGGGGTGAGCTCAAACAATCCTTAAGGGTAAGTAATACCGCATAAAATGACATAAATATTAAGTTTGGTGAATAATTGAAACCATATGCCATTACCAATAGTAAACATTAATTATTTTATGGTAGTAAAACAATATTAGTAAACAATTCCATAATATAATATAATCATGTGTATTTTACTTGTCGAATGACCACATGAACCATCAATATTATTTTCATAATGAGGGAATTAATAATTCCAGAAATTTTTAATCATTTTTTCAAGGTCTCGGCCAAGATTTTTAAAAATGATTAAGGCCTCGGCCAAATCCATATATCAAATTGGGGAAGGCCCTAGACAATTCCATGTCAAGTAGTCCCATGAGACATATCGATGCATTGAAGAGCTATAGAGGGCTGTACCCGTCACATACAAAGTCCAATACATTCCTCATATGAAAAGGTTGGAATATAACATAACCATTCGTATTAAAACTAGCATATGAAATGTCAATAATTTAACCATAACCCATGGATGGTATAAAAATAGCACATCCATAGTCTAACATTTTCAAAAAACCTTCAACACAATATGGGTGTTTTGTATCATAATAAATCAACTTCTTATAAACATAAAATCCATCAAAGGATGTTGACATAGAATCAATCAAAACCTTTTTAGAGACATATCTCTTTTTAATTTGAAATCATTTTCGATTCACATAAAGAAAACATTTAATTTGAAAATATTTTTATTTGCTTGTAAGGGAATCTTCAATGATGTTATAACAGCGCAAAATATCCGCACTCACCGTATAAGTTAAAAAAAGTCATTTTTACCTTAATTTTGTGGAAAAGGAGAAAAACGACATTTTTTGGAAAATGGTGAAAAGATTCCTTTTTTAACATCTTATAAAAATTCATATAATGGTATAAATGACTTAACCAAAAGTCTATAAAATATTAAGAATATTTTGAAATAAATTTTTAAGAAACATGGATTTGGATGATAAAGATGTCCCAGTAGATAATTACTTGTAAACAACCTCGGATAATTATGAGATTGTGAAATGAACCCTTAACTTGTACATTGCTTATTTTAGGGTATGATAACCTCCTATATAATGGTGAATTAATTGTTATTAAATTATACAAGAATCATATACATTAATACAATATCATATGATATCTTTTAACATTTCGTTGTTAATAATATCATAGTATTATCGTTGTTTCGGGTGTTAACTTACTCGTTTCCTTTTATATGTTTTGTTACATAAGTCGTATTTGTTATGGATAGTTTGTATATTATTCATATATATAATGATATCATGTCCTTAAACATTATTTTTAATCAACAAATTATAATTATACTTGAATGGATACGATGGGGAATGAATCTCATCACGTTCCTGGAGAAGGTAGTCTGTACGTACGCACGAGCGACAATATCATTCTTATGATATTAAAATAATATATAATTGGATTGTATATAAAATATACAGAATCATTATAATGTTATGTTTATTATTTAATTCCATTAAACATCGTTATCATACCAATCCAAATAATAATTTTTTGAATACCAATTACACCATGACATGGAGACGGTAAGCCGTACGTACTCACGTATGGTGACTTCTCATTCAAAGGATGGATAGAATATTGAATATGGTTGTACCATATTCTTCGTGTTATTTCTTTTGAATTGATCAAAACCACTCCATCGGTTGGATTTATGATCAATATAAGGACTCTAGGTTGTAGTAACGGAAGTTGAGAAAATATTTTGGTATTGTTTTGCCGATCCAAAAGGCTTGGAAGATGTTAATTAGAGATAAGGGGGAGTTCCCTTTTATAGGAGGGGTGAGGAGCACGTTAGGAAATACTTAAAATATTTTTTTATAATAAATTCATATTCGGTTTGTAATGGCTCTAAAGTGTATTATTTAAAGGATAAAGTGGGGATGGGTCGAAATAATTTCACCCAATAGATTTTAGACATGTTTGGTTCACAATATTAATTGTATCATTTATATTTAACTCTTAGTTAAATAGTTTGACATTTACAATGTGTCTTTGTATTTTTTTATTCTATAGTTAATAAACCTACTATATACTTCCAAGAACCCCCAAGTGGTCCAATAATGATACACCTATAATTATGTAACCCCTTTGGCCTATCCTTTTAATTTTAGGAATTAAATATCAATTAATAATATTTTATTTTATTTAAAAACCCTTTTATGTCAATTTTGACACTATTTGGTATTTTGTTTTTTCAAAATTCATAAAAGAATTATTACATCGAACCTAATTATTTAAATCTACACATTCAAGTCATATTAACCTATACAATTCGTCTAATTCATTAAAAGTATCAAATTATATTTATTTGGGTATTTATAATATCAATTATTTTAATATATCACTAATATGGTAATTACTTCATTATCATTGTGTCATAATAAAAATAAATTATTTAATGTCTAAATATTATAAATGAAATATCATAATGTATTAAATTATTTTATCTTTCTAATGAATATTTATAATCGAATTTATGTTATTTATAACCCTATATTAAAAATGTTTTAGTTATTAAACTTTGATTTTAATTCTTCTAACTCTTTATTGAATTAAATAATAATAAATGTCCATATCTAATCCAAGTGGACCTAAATGATAATATTTTATTCCAAAAGCTTATTGTGGACGAGAAACACATTTCCAATTGAGTTAGGACATGTTTTATGGTAATATTAATATCAATTTTCCCTAAATTACCCTATTTATTTTTAACCGTTGCAAATAAAAGTAAAAATCAACTATTCACCAAAAATTGTTTTTATCTTATTGAACCATATTTTACTCCTTGATATTAAACATGTCTCTAGTATTTTATAAATTCTACTCACAGAAGTGGTAAAATTATGTTTTATGAGAATTTCAAAATTCTCCTAGGAGATGGGTAAAAGAAGATAAAAACTTCGATAAAATTTTTATATATCTAATCATATTCTAAACTAATTCCAATGAATTACATTTAAATTTTAAAGGCATTATGTAACTATTTTGAAATTAATTATATTTAAATAAAATAAATATTTATTTAAATAACAATTCTGTTTAAAACTGTAACTCATTGTTTTTTCACTAGTCATCAAAATATTGAATGTTTTCAGCAAAATACAAAAAATTCACCCTCAGTAAATTTTGATATTCTGAATCCAAAACTGAAGTCCATTTTGAAAGATAAAATTTAAAAAATTTCAAAAAGTGTTTTTATTATTCCTAAATGCTAGTTTGATGTGTTGTGGTGTTTTTTAGAACCCGATGTTGCATACATCACAAGATACTGTGTAATTCAAAGAGAAGTGTACCACGGAAGCATAGGGTGTTACATTCTCTGTTTCCTCGGGTTCCCACATTGTGGTTTCCATTTTATGGTTTCTCCATAGAACTTTTACAAGATGACTCGTTCGGTTTCCTACTACTTGTTCACTGGTATCAAGAATCATGACGATCTCTTCGCAATAAGACATATATGGTTCTAGCCCTAATTACTCTTATGTGAGAACATGCATTGGTTCAGGCATGTATTTTCTCAATAATGATATGTGGAACACATCGTGAACTTTGGAGATATTTGGAGGCATTGACAAACAATAAGAAACAACCCCAATTCGTTCTAGAATTTCAAAAGGTACGATGTACCTAGGACTAAATTTACCTTTATTACCGAAACGTATAACTCCCTTACATGTGGATACCTTCATGAAAACATGATCTCCTACTGGATATTAAAAATCCTTCCTTCAGTTATCGGCATATCTCTTTTGCCTACATTGTGCTGCTTTGATGTGGTCTTGGATTACCTCTAACTTTTTCATCATTTCCTCCACCATTTTGGGGCCTACAAGTTTTCTTTCACCAAAATCATCCCAACTGGTTGGTGTGTGACATCTCATTTCATATAATGATTCATATAGTGCCATATGAGTACTTTAATGGAAGCTATTGTTATATGAAAATTATACCAGAGGTAAATATTTATACCATGTACCCTGAAAGACATGTGAGAAAGATCCCAACATGTCTTCTAAGGTTTGAATTGACTGGTATAATTGTCCATCATTTTGGAGGTGGTATGCAGTGCTCAAACAACATTTTGTATCCCAGGCCTTCTGAAGACTCTTATAGAATTTTGATGTAAAACGTTGACCACGATCACAATAATGTGATAGGGGTAATCCATAAAGTCTCACCACTTCAATAATATATAGCCTTTCGAGACATTCATGTTGTAGATCTTCTCTTATATCAAGAAAATGTGCTGATTTGGTAAGACTATCAACAATGACCCATATTTCATCAATCCTTCTAGGAGTCTTTGGTAGTCCCATGACATAATCCATCGTGATATCATCCCATTTCCACTCAAGTATGGGATGAGGTTGCATGACATTCCCAGGATGTTGCAATCCGGCTTTCACTTGTTGGGAAACCATACATCTTGGTACAAAATAAGAAATCTCCCTCTTCATGTTGTGCCACCAAAAATGTTTTATCAAATCCCTATAAATTTTGGTGATCCCAGGGTGTATAGAGAATTTGGAACTATTATCATTGTCCAACAATTTCCTTATTAGATCAGGTATATCGGGAAAAAAAATCCTCCTCCCAAATTTAAAAATTCCATCTTCATACATAATGTCAATCAATATTACATTATTCACCGCATTAATATTCATGTGAAATTCATCATCATCGGTATGAAAACCCATTATCCTTTCCATTAAAGATGTTTTGGAAGCCATTTGAATAAGTATCGATGATTCACCTTCCATGGTAATTCCCAAATCCATATTCACTAGATCAATGAAAATATTATCCCTTTTAACTCTCATATTTTTCAAAACACCATGATCATTTCTACTCAATGCATTTTCCACCATATTTTCCTTCCCCAGGTTGTAGTGTGTCAAGTAATCATAATCCTTGAGTAGTTCCAGCCATCTCCTTTTCCTCATTTTAAGTTCCTTATGTGGGAAAATAAACTTCAAACTCTTGTGATCGGTATATATCTCACATTTTTTACCATAGATATAATGCATCTATATCCTCAATGAAAATATTACAGTAGATAACTCATGATCTTGAGTAGGATGGTTTTGCTCATGAATTTTCAGCTGTCGTGATGCATAGGCAATAACTCTTTCATTCTGCAAAAGGACACAACCAAGTCCATTCTTCGATGCATCATGATAAATAACAAACCCATAATTCTTGGATTCTATATTCAATATAATATAATTGACTATTATTCTCTACATTTATTTGAAACATTATTCACACTCTTTTTTTCAAACAAATTTAACCACTTTACGTGCGATGTTCATTAATGAGTAAGCCAATCAGGCAGAATTCTCGATGAAATGATGATAATAACATGTTAAACCAATAAAATTTTGTACCTTGGTTATACTCGTTTTTTCTATCCATTCTTTTATTTCTCTAGTTGAATAAGGATCACCATAGATTACATCATTAGAGACAATATAGAAATGAAAAGAAATATCCTGAACCCAGAATTAACACATGGAAAACATCCCATATAATTCATGTCTTCTTAGTGTCATTAGGATAATGAAAAAGTGATTTTCATTATCTTTGTATCAATTAGAGAATACAACGATATAATAAATAAATACCACTACAAAATCATATAGATATTCCTTTAAAACACAGTTCATTAGATCCAAGAATACAGTGTGTCAATTAGTCAATCCAAAAGGCATTACTGTAAACTCGTAATGCTCGTACCTAGTTCAAAATGATGTCTTCGGAATGTCTTCCTTCTTCACACACAACTGATGGTATGAAAATCGAATGTCAATCTTTGAAAATTATTGATATCCATGCAGTTGGTAAAATAAATCATCAATGTGAGGTAGGAGGTTCTTTTCCTTTATTGTTATAGCATTGATTTCCCTATAGTCAATACATAACCTCATAGATCCATCTTTCTTCTAAACAAAAAGTACAGGCACTCCCCATGGAGAAACACTAGGGAGAATAGATCCCTTATTACACTATTCCTCTAGTTGTTTAATTATTTCAAATAATTCCATAGTCGCCATTCTATAAGGGATTTTCGATATGGGCCTTGAACTAGGAATTATGTTAATGGAAAACTGAATTTCACGTTCTGGAGGATGTCCAGGGAAAACCACCAGAAACAAATCTACATATTCATTCACAATAGGTACATCTCATATTTGAACATTCCTTACCACACCCAAATTCATTTCATTCTCTTATGCCCTGATAATTGAATTTAGTTGAGCTACTGGGAGTGGATCTAGATAAGAATCAAGGGTTGATGATTTTACTCTATTGATAAGGAGTTCCTTATCATCATCATAAAAAATCATAACCTCCTTATTCTTACAATAAATCTTCGCATCATAGTTGAAAATCTAATCCATACAAATGTTTATATCAAACTCAATCATAGTCATAATGATTATATCAGCATGTAAAGAACATTTATATTATCTAATGGGAACAGATTCATAAAACATGGTTGCGATGATACTTCCCTTATGAGTTTTAACTAAAAACTCCCTTGTTAAATCAAATTGGAAATATCTAATTTTCCTAGAAAACTGGGAAGATATGAAACAATGTGATGATCCGAAATCAAATAAATCATTATCTAAACATGTAGAACCCATTAAATTACCTTCCACCACAACTTTCAGAGCATCTTCCTTAGCAGTAGTGATAGCATAATCTTGGCCTTTATCCCTTGGCATTTTCTGAGGTATGTTTTCCTGACACTTAGGAAATTTTTTTTCATAATGACCCATATCCTTCAAATTGTATCATTGAACATTGGTAGCATCTTTCTATCCACTACATTCACATGCCATATGGTCTTTCTTTCAACATTTGTAGCATACTCGTTTTCCTTTTAGATACGCAACATGATGCTTCCATCCACAATTTTCACAGGGCGGAAATTCAATTCGTCCCTTCTTCCATGTTTCATTATTTTCATTCCTAGAGTGTTCAATAGATCTCTTCTTCACATTCATTGATTATAAATCAAATGACTTAGATAATTCCTTTTCTATCTTGATAACACAAGATACAATATCTTCGTATGATGAGAAGTATTGTGATACTAATGCTCGATGGAGAAATGGTTTTAACCCATCAATGAAAGGATCAATCTTACTTAATGGGTTATTTATATAATCTACAACATGCCTTGAAAACCATGAAATGTTAGCCTCATACTTTGTGACATTCTCAGTCTCCTTTTTCCTCAGACTCAGAAATTTCCATTCCATATCTTCTCAAAGGTCACGAGGAAAGTATTGTTTCTATGAAAATCTCTTTGAACTCCCTACATTCCATATTTTATACTTCATCATCTTCCTTCATGATTTGAATCAATGACCACCATTAATCAGCATCTATAGTGAGGTAGTAAACTACCGTGATTACTTTATCCCTTTCACTACTCACCAAGGCATGGAATATTTTCCCTAAGGAATTTATCCATTTCCCCGCTACTAGTTTATTTGTACTCCCACTGAATGTAGGTGGTTGTTGCCTAATGAATAAATCTAACATTGAACCTCCACGCTGTGGATCTGGGTGCTCCATATGGGTATGGATATTATTCATAACCTGAGTGATTTGTCCATGTATGGTGATAAGCTTATCATAACCGGTTGTATCACCAACTCCACTATAATTATCTTGAGCAGGAGGAAAATACCTAGATGGACTGTGTGAATTGATACCATTTACATTCAATCCACTAGGTTTTATTTCTAAA
The DNA here is from genome assembly GCA_963277665.1 of Viscum album. NCBI lineage: Eukaryota > Viridiplantae > Streptophyta > Magnoliopsida > Santalales > Viscaceae > Viscum > Viscum album. The sequence goes on along the minus strand of OY728152.1, from coordinate 360,305,097 downwards.
TAATGGAATAAAGTAGATTAGTTTATGAATCGAAATATATAATAACAAACTTCTAAAACACTTAACATGAATTTAACAGTTTATGGATATAATCCATAATCATTAAGAAAATTCTTTGAGGATGTATATACTCATAAATCCTTCATAACAGTTTGTAAATAAAATCAGAATTATCCTATGCATATCCCCCAGGAGTGTCGTAACCAAGAGTGCAGTAAGGCCCATTGTCGTGCACCTATTCCCGTTCGAGACTAGCACGAAGCGGTGTTTTCGAGTATTAACCCTAGGTACATCTATGCCATATTCGCCTCTACCGTCTTGTATCCAGACAGTGATTTATTTCTTGGAAAACTCACAAAATCTCTACAATACCAGAATTATAGGAAGTTATTCTATAATAATCCTCAAAGTCCATCTTACGTTTATTTGAATTGATTGCAGTTTATCTAAATCTAGTTTCCATGGTTTTTAGTAAATTTCCTCTAATACCAATTGTAACAACATGACCCTAGTTACCTAGAGTTTTTGTCATACTACATTAAATTGGCATGATAACAATGAAATCATGTCCCGAAAGACCGATCCATTTAGTATTTTAGGAAACAAGATTCAAACATAAGTTCAACATTACAGATTGAAAATAAATACAACACACGTATATTTAATTAGAAACATCCAAGAATACTAGATTATGCTTGTAGGTACCTCGTAAATAACTTCATCATATCCTGGTAAAATGAAATAAAAGAAATTGGGGAGTTCAAATGCTCCTTAAGGGTAAGTAATACAGTGGAAAATAATACAAATATTTAACATGGTGAAAAATTGAAACTAAATTCCTTTACCAATAATAAACATGAATAATTTTATTGATGGTTAATGAGCTTAGTAAATAATTCAATAATAAAACTCAACCATAGGTATTCTACTAGTCGAATGACCACATGAACCATCAATATTATTTTCATAACGAGGTAATGTATAGTTCCAGACATTCTGATACATTTTTTCTAGCCTCGGCCAAGACATCTAAAAATGATTAAGGCCCCATCCAAACCCATTTATAAAATTGGGAATGGCCATGGACAATTCCATGTCTAGTTGTCTCATGAGACCTACCGATGCATTGAGTATCTATAGCTGGCTCCACCCCTCACTTAGTAAGTCTGTAACGCCCCGACCCCAGTTACCCAGAGTCGGTGCATTATTACATAACATTGGCATGATCACAAGAAAGATCAAATCTCGAAAGACCGATTGGTTTAATAGCCTTGGAAACACTAGATATATTCATAAGTTTTACATTACATCATAAAATGAAAAACTACTACAATATCATAATGTCTCCATAATCCACACTCATATCCCCACATAATAGCCCTGCAGGTCATTCATAATTTACTTCTTCACTTCTTGGGAAAAATAAAACAGAGAAAAGGGGTGAGCTCAAATGCCCAGTAAGGATAACAATATAGCGGAAACATTCATAAATAAGAATAAACATTTAAGGCAATGTATAACTAAAACAAAAGCCTTTTAAATATGAACTTTCAACATGGTATGGCATAAATAAAATGAAATAATGCCATTTACTTTTTCACATGGATTTTCTACTAATCGAATAATCACATGCAAAAATCAATAACCACTTTCATAAAGTTGTAATGCATAATGCTAGACTATCATAACCACATAGCCAAGGCCTCGTGCCAAGACTACAAATAAGATTTTGTCGAGGCCTTGTGCCAAGACACTAGTTTGTCTCATGAGACCTACCGATGCATCGAGGAGCTATAGCGGGCTCCACCCGTCACATATTAAGTCCAATGCATTCCCATATGAAAAGGTTTAAACATAACATAAACATTCGTATTAAAACTAGCATACGAAATGTCAATACTTTCACCATAAACTATGAATGGTATAAAAATAGCACATCCATAGTCAAACATATCACAAAACCGTCAATACAATATAGAAGTTTTGTATCATAATAAATCAACTTCAAATAATCTTAAAATCCATCAAAGGATGTTGACATAGATGAAATCAAAATTCTTTTTAAAGAAATATCTCCTTTAATTTTGAAATAATTTAAGATCCATATAAAATAAAAAAATTTCTTTGAAAATATTCTTATAAGCTTGTAAGGGAAGCTTTGAAGATTTTAAAACGGCGGAAAATAGCCGCACCCGCCGTATAATTTAAAAAAAACATTCTTACCTTAATTCTGTCGAAAAGGTTAAAAAGGACCTTGTTTTGAAAACGACCGAAATATTCCTTTATAAACCACTTATAAAAGTCAAAAAGGGTATAAATGACTTTAACTCATATTCTAGTAAATAGTAAAAATGTTTTGAAATACATTTTCAAGAAACATGGATGTGGATGATAAAGAGATCCCAGTAGATTATTACGTATAAACAACCTTGGATAATGAAGAGGTTGTAAAGTAAACCCTTACCTTGTACTTTTCCTTGGTTGGGGTAGGTTAACCTCCTGTATAATGGTGAAATAGTTGTTATTAAATTATACAAGAATCATATATATTAATATGATATCATATATGATCTTTTAACATTGTTTTGTTAATAATATCTTAGAATTATCGTCGTTTCGGGAGTTAACATACTCATTTTATTTTATATGTTTTGTTACATAAGCCATGGTTGTTGTATCTTATTCATATCCAGAATGATATCTAGTCCTTAAACATCATTTTTAAATCATCAAATGATAATTATACTTGAATGGATACGATGGAGAATGAATCTCATCGCGTTCGTGGAGACGGTAGTCCGTACGTACGCACGAGCGACAATATCAATCTTTTGATATTAAAATAATATATAAATGGATGGTATATCATATATAAAGAATCATTAACATGTTATATTTATTATTTACAAGAGTTACACATCATTATTATACCCATCCAAATAATATTATATTGACTAACAATTACACCACGACGTAGAGACGGTAAGCCGTACGTACGCACGTATGGTGACATGTTATTCAAAGGGTGGATAGAATAATGAATATGGTTGTACCATATTTATAATAACATCACAGTATATGTGAGATACTGGAGTTATTATTTTAGAATGGTAAGAAAAAAGGAAGAAGAAGTGGAAGATGAAATGAACTTGGAGAAGGGTGGTGAAATCATTACCTCTTCTTCGGGTTCTTCCTTTTGATTTGATCAAAAGGGCTCCTTAGGTTGGCTTTCTGATCAAAATAAGGTCTCTAGGTTGTATTGAGGGATGTTAGGAGAGTATTTGGGCAGAGTTCGGCCGAACCAAAAGGCTTTGAAGGTGTGAAGAAATGAGAAGGAGGAGTGCCCTTTTATAAGAGGGGTGAGGGGTACCTTTGGAAAAGCTAGAAATATTAATTTATAATAAATTCATATTCGGTTTCTAATGGCTCCAAAGTTGATTATTCAAAGGTTAAGGTTGGGATAGGTCGATGACCACTCAACCAATATAATTTAGACAGGTTTGGGTACTTATATTAACCTTATCTTTAAGTATTAACTCTAAGTTAATTAGTTTCACTTTTACAATGTCTCTTTGTATTTTTATATAATATGGTTAATAAACTTACTATATACATCCAAAAGACCCCCAAGTGGTACATTAATGATGACACTATCATGATATAAGTCTCTTGGCCGAACCTTAGATTTTTAGGAATTTAATATCAATTAATAATATAATATTTGTTTTAAGAACTCTTTTATGTCAATTTTGACACTATTCAATAGTTGATTTTTGTGAAACTCATAACAGATTTATTACTTCGAACAAAGTCAATTAAATCAATCATAATATATCATATTATCCTAGAAAATTAGTTTAATTCATTAAAAGTTTCATATTATATTTATTTGGGTATTTATAATATCAATTATTTTAATTTTTCACTATTATAGTAATTACTGCATCATCATTGTGTCATAAATAAAATAAATTATTTAATATCTAAAAATTATAAATAAAATATCATTATGTAGGAAATTTTTTTAGCTTTCTAATTAATATTTATAATATAAAATCCAACATATATAACCCTATGTAACAATTTTTTTTCTAAAAGATATATGCTTGTGTCATTTTTGTATTCATTTTAACTTAATTAAAATAAAGTGTCATTATCACTTACAAGTGGATCCTTGGGGTCCCAAAATAGACCCAAAGATTCCCATGGTCGACCATGTATCAACCAATAGGGGTAAGACACGTTTTAGGGTAATTTAGTACTATTATAATATTATTTTTTAACCCTTATTTACCGGATTTACCTTTAACCATGGTAAATAAAATATTTACCGCAGTAATTATTCAAAATGTCTAAAAATAAAAGTTACCTATTTACACAATTTGAACATCCTGATTCCAAATATGGAATCCATTTTCCTAAATTCAAAACACAGAAGTGGCAGAAATTAATTTAAAATTAATTCCGGCTGTCTAAACAAAAAGCGTGTTTTTAAGAGATAATAACTATCAAAAGATTGACACTTGTTTATGTTCGGTTTAATTGTAAAATTATGTCCAATGACCAAAATTAGATTAAATGGTAAAAATATATTCTAAATATACTTTAAAAACACTCAAATTCATAATTTATCACTATTAATTATTTTGATTAAAAAAGTTATTTTTAATTAAAATTTAGTAATTTTCACTATTCATCAAAATATGAAAGTTATCCGAAATGTACCAAAATTTCACCTTAGGCTAAATTCAAAATTCCGAATCCAAAAATGAAGTCCATTTTAAAATATATAATATATATAATTTCAAAAAGTAGTTATTACTATTCATAACGGCTAGTTTGATTGGTTGTGGTGTGTGTTAAAACCCAAGGTTGCGTACAACACACGCTACTGTATTATTCAAAGAAAGTGTACCGTGGAAGCTTGGGATGTTTCATTTTAAATTTTTGATGTACCCATTTAGTAAAAAAGTTTAAAATATTGTATTTAAAAAGGTTTCACTATTAAAAGTTGATAAAAGTGCAATACTGAAAATGAATTTGTTCTTGCATAATATCTAAGAAACTCATAATATGGATTCTAAAATTATAAGGATTATATAAAGTTTAAAATTTATATAATACTATTCATAACCTCTTTTTAATGGCTTTTTTTTTAAGTCATGGTGTTATTGAACTCGGTGTTGCGTGTAGTGCAAGTTATTGAATTATTTTGAAGAAATAACACACTATGAAATCTTGGGGTGTTACATTATCCCCTCCTTCAATAAATTGCGTCCTCGCAATTCGAAATTGTTCTTCGAAAATAAAAGGTTGAAAATATAAAACATATTTGTTGGAAAACCCACATCGGAAATTGGGTTACTAAAATTTAGTCTTAATATGAGGAAAATAGAAATTAAAGGGTCACCACCAAATTATGATCTTGATTAGGAGAACATTGGTGGCATTTAGAGACATATAATTGGAGGAAAAACGTAAATATTTATATGTAGTGATTGAGGACATCAATCACAGACAAGTATAAAATTGAGGTCCTTAAATTCATCAATCTATGATGATTTGAAATACCATCGGTTCAACAAAACATAGGGTATTAGGATAACACATTTTTGATGTTTCAAAATATCCTAGTTGAAATCCCACATCGAATAATGAATTAATGAGACCTCTATTTAAAATAAAGAGTCAAAAGTATGAAGATTACCGAAAATAACACATACTAGGGTTCCATGTAGGAAAATATGGATATGGAAGAAAAATCTAACCATCAATTATCGGATGGAGAGTGGTAGAGAACATGGCTATGAAAAGGCCAACAGTCCCAAAGCCATAAATTAGTGATGATTTAAGGTACCATCTAGGAAAACATTTTTGTTCTAAGTTGCATTTCTTAATATTGAGGAATTTATTTATGAGATTGGCTAAGATCATAAGGAGATATACTTACTTTATAATTAGAGTTTTATCCATTAATAAATTTCTACCACAAACTCATCTTTCACTCTAAAAGATAATATAATGTAAAAAAATTCTATTTACACTATTCGTATAGGGTTCTAAAATAAACGAATTTATAATTCATCTACATGATCTTTTAATAAAAACTACATTATTTAATCCAGGACATCTCATGGGCCAGTGGTAGGTGATACACCCTTGTCGCCCTTCGGTTGCGGGTTCAAGTCTCGCAGCCTTGCCGGACGCGACAGGTTGCCGCCCGACCTCCGGGTTGTCCTTTTATGGAAATCCAAAATAATCCAAACTAGAACTATCCAAAATACTTCTGTCAAACTCACAGTCTAACATTTATAAGGAAGGTAAACATAATATAGATCCTTTTTACCCCGTAATAGCATATGAATACCTTCATCATGTATTACCATATTCCTTATTGATTACCTTCATGCTCCCTTAGTCCATATAGAATGCTGGATATACTTCATTAATCCAAAAATGGTTTAAACCCCAACAATGATGGAATATAAAAATCATTAATCAGTTCCAAGGTAGTCAAGAATATCCAATATAATTTATCCAAAACAATCACATATTATTCCAAAATCACTAACTCAGTATCCGAACTATATTATGATTTATCATTCTCTCAACCATATATTTTCCAAAAAGTTATCGTGCTATTGAGTCACTTTTCTTTGTTCCACACAATCTCAAGTCCTTAATGAAATAGTACTGCAGTACAATCCTTATATACTCCATAATTATTATAACAAGTACATTGTTGATACAACACTCAATTGACATAATCAACATAAGAACTCTAATCATTCCTCTTCATCTGTGGTAGTATCATAACTTGATTATTATCCAATAGCATCATTTGCGGCATAGTCTGATGACTGGGGCATAGGTTCGCGTAGTGTCCAAACTCCTTGCAAATGAAGCATTGTACATTTAAAACCATTTTCTTACCCTTGCAGTCACGTACTTTGTGCCCTTTTCCTCCACAGTTATAACAAACTCCCATTCCTTTCAGGCAAGTTCCAGGGTGTTTCTTTCCACAGTTACCACATATGGGAAAATTCTTATTTTCCCTTTTCCCTTTATCCATATTTCTCTCTTCCATCCTTTTCTTATCTTGATTCCCTTCAAAGACATAGGAGTCAGTAAACTCTTTACTTATCTTATCAACACATGATATTATTTCTTCATATGATGATAATACATGAGAGACTATTTCTCTTGTAAATTTTGGCTTAAGACCATAAAATATATGATCCTTCTTTCTCTTTGTATCATGTGCATTGATAGAGTTCTCATTCCTTCTACTGGGCGCCATTTCTAAACAATGGCATACACTAGATCAGTTTATGAATCAAAATACATAATCCCATACTTATAAAACACTTAACATAAATTGAACTATTTATGGATATAATCCATAATCATAAAAATGTTTTCTTTGAGGAAGTATATACTCATAAACCCTTCATAATTATTTGTAATGAAAATTAGAGTTATCCTAAGCATATCCCCCGGGAGTGTCGTAACCAAGAGTGCAGCAAGGCCCGTTGTCATGCACCAGTTCCCGTTCGAGTCTAGCTCAAAGCGGTGTTTTCGGGTTTTACCCCTAGGTACATCTGTGCCAGAGCCGCCTCTACCTGCTCGTATCCACACAGGGATGTATTGCTTGGAAAACTCACAAAATCTCTACAATACCAAAATTCTAGGATGTTCTTCTATACTAATCCTCAAAGTTCATCTTAGGTCTATGTGCTCTAATCAGAGTTTATCTAAATCTAGCTTCCAAGGTTTGTACTAAACTTCCTCTGATACCAACTGTAACGCCCCGACCCCAGTTACCCAGAGTCGGTGCATTATTACATAACATTGGCATGATCACAAGAAAGATCAAATCTCGAAAGACCGATTGGTTTAGTAGCCTTGGAAACACTAGATATATTCATAAGTTTTACATTACATCATAAAATGAAAAACTACTACAATAACATAATGTCTCCATAATCCACACTCATATCCCCACATAATATCCCTGCAGGTCAATCATAATTTACTTCTTCACTTCCTGGGAAAAATAAAACATAGAAAAGGGGTGAGCTCAAATTCCCAGTAAGGATAACAATATAGCGGAAACATTCATAAATAAGAATAAACATTTAAGGCAATGTATAAATAAAACAAAAGCCTTTTAAATATGAACTTTCAACATGGTATGGCATAAATAAAATGAAATAATGCCATTTACTTATTCACATGGATATTCTACTAATCGAATAATCACATGCAAAAATCAATAACCACTTTCATAATGTTGGAATGCATAATGCCAGACTATCATAACCACATAACCAAGGCCTCGTGCCAAGACTACAAATAAGATTTTGTCAAGGCCTTGTGCCAAGACACTAGTTTGTCTCATGATACCTACCGATGCATCGAGGAGCTATAGCGGGCTCCACCCGTCACATATTAAGTCCAATGCATTCCCATATGAAAAGGTTTAAACATAACATAAACATTCGTATTAAAACTAGAATATGAAATGTCAATACTTTCACCATAAACTATGAATGGTATAAAAATAGCACATCCATAGTCAAACATATCACAAAACCTTCAATACAATATAGAAGTTTTGTATCATAATAAATCAACTTCAAATAATCTTAAAATCCATCAAAGGATGTTGACATAGATGAAATCAAAATTCTTTTTAAAGAAATATCTCCTTTTATTTTGAAATAATTTAAGATCCATATAAAATAAAACATTTTCTTTGAAAATATTCTTATAAGCTTGTAAGGGAAGCTTTGAAGATTTTATAACCGCGGAAAATAGCCGCACCCGCCGTATAATTTAAAAAAAACATTCTTACCTTAATTCTTTCGAAAAGGTTAAAAAGGACCTTGTTTTGAAATCGACCGAAAGATTCCTTTATAAACCACTTATAAAATTCAAAAAGGGTATAAATGACTTTAACTCATATTCTAGTAAATAGTAAAAATGTTTTGAAATACATTTTTAAGAAACATGGATGTGGATGATAAAGAGATCCCAGTAGATTATTACGTATAAACAACCTTGGATAATGAAGAGGTTGTAAAGTAAACCCTTACCTTGTACTTTTCCATGGTTGGGGTAGGTTAACCTCCTGTATAATGGTGAAATAGTTGTTACTAAATTATACAAGAATCATATATATTAATATGATATCATATATGATCTTTTAACATTGGTTTGTTAATAATATCTTAGAATTATCGTCGTTTCGGGAGTTAACTTACTCATTTTCTTTTATATGTTTTGTTACATAAGCCATGGTTGTTGTATCTTATTCATATCCAGAATGATATCTAGTCCTTAAACATCATTTTTAAATCATCAAATGATAATTATACTTGAATGGATATGATGGAGAATGAATCTCATCGCGTTCGTGGAGACGGTAGTCCGTACGTACGCACGAGCGAAAATATCATTCTTTTGATATTAAAATAATATATAAATGGATGTTATATCATATATACAGAATCATTAACATGTTATATTTATTATTTACATGAGTTACACATCATTATTATACCCATCCAAATAATATTATATTGAATAACAATTACACCACGACGTGGAGACGGTAAGCCGTACGTACGCAAGTATGGTGACATGTTATTCAAAGGGTGGATAGAATACTGAATATGGTTGTACCATATTTATAATAACATCACAGTATATGTGAGATACTGGATTTATTATTTTAGAATGGTAATAACAAAGGAAGAAGAAGTGGAAGAAGAAATGAACTTGGAGAAGGGTGGTGAAATCATTACCTCTTCTTCGGGTTCTTCCTTTTGATTTGATCAAAAGAGCACCTTAGGTTGGCTTTCTGATCAAACTAAGGTCTCTAGGTTTTATTGAGGGATGTTAGGAGAGTATTTGGGCCGAGTTTGGCCGAACCAAAAGGCTTTGAAGGTGTGAAGAAATTAGAAGGAGGAGTGCCCTTTTATAAGAGGGGTGAGGGGCACCTTTGGAAATGCTAGAAATATTAATTTATAATAAATTCATATTCGGTTTCTAATGGCTCCAAAGTTTATTATTCAAAGGTTAAGGTGGGGATAGGTCGAATACCACTCAACCAATAGAATTTAGACAGGTTTGGGTACTTATATTAACCTTATATTTAAGTATTAACTCTATGTTAATTAGTTTCACTTTTACAATGTCTCTTTGTATTTTTATATAATATGGTTAATAAACTTACTATATAAATCCAAGAGACCCCCAAGTGGTACATTAATGATTAACCTATCATGATATAAGTCTCTTGGCCGAACCTAAGATTTTTAGGAATTTAATATCAATTAATAATATAATATTTGTTTTAAGAACTCTTTTATGTCAATTTTGAAACTATTCAATAGTTGATTTTTGTGAAACTCAGAACAGATTTATTACTTCGAACAAAGTAAATTAAATCAATCCTAATATATCATATTATCCTATAAAATTATTTTAATTAATTAAAAGTTTCATATTATATTTATTTGGGTATTTATAATATCAATTATTTTAATTTTTCACTATTATAGTAATTACTGCATCATCATTGTGTCATAAATAAAATAAATTATTTAATGTCTAAAAATTATAAATAAAATATCATTATGTAGGAAATCTTATTATATTTCTAATTAATATTTATAATCTAAAATAAAACATATATAACCCTATGTAACAATTTTTTTTCTAAAAGATATATGCTTGTGTCATTTTTGTATTCATTTTAACTTAATTAAAATAATGTGTCATTATCACTTACAAGTGGATCCATGGGGTCCCAAAATAGACCCAAATATTCCCATGGTCGACCATGTATCAACAAATAGGGTTAAGACACGTTTTAGGGTAATTTAGTTTTATTATAATATTATTTTTTAACCCTTATTTACCGGATTTACCCTTAATCATGGTAAATAAAATATTTACCGCAGTAATTATTCAAAATGTCTAAAAATAAAAGTTACCAATTTACACAATTTGAACATCCTGATTCCAAATATGGAATCCATTTTCCTAAATTCAAAACACAGAAGTGGCAGAAATTAATTTAAAATTAATTCCCGCTGTCAAAACAAAAAAGCGTGTTTTTAAGAGATAATAACTATCAAAAGATTGACACTTGTTTATGTTCGGTTTAATTGTAAAATTATGTCCAATGACCAAAATTATATTAAATGGTAAAAATATATTCTAAATATACTTTAAAACCACTCAAATTCATAATTTATCACTATTAAATATTTTGATTAAAAAAGTTGTTTTTAATTAAAATTTAGTAATTTTTACTATTCATCAAAATATGAAAGTTATCCGAAATGTACCAAAATTTAACCTTAGGCTAAATTCGATATTCCGAATCCAAAAATGAAGTCCATTTTAAATATATAATATATATAATTTCAAAAAGTAGGTATTACTATTCATAACGGCTAGTTTGATTGGTTGTGGTGTGTGTTAAAACTCAAGGTTGCGTACAACACACGCTACTGTATTATTCAAAGAAAGTGTACTCTGGAAGCTTTGGATGTTTCATTTTAAATTTTTGATGTCCCCATTTAGTCAAAAAGTTTAAAATATTGTATTTAAAAATGGTTCACTATTAACTGTTGATAAAAGTGCAATACTGAAAATGAATTTGTTCTTGCATTATATCTAAGAAACACATAATATGGATTCTAAAATTATAAGGATTATATAAAGTTTAAAATTTATATAATACTATTCATAACCTCTTTTGAATGGATTTTTTTTGTATGTCATGGTGTGATTGAACTAGGTGTTGCGTGTAGTGCAAGTTATTGAATTATTTTGAAGAAATAACACACTATGAAATCTTGGGGTGTTACAAAGTCCAATACATTCCTCATATGAAAAAGTATGAAATATAACATAAACATTTGTATTAAAACTAGCATACCAAATGCCAATAATTTAAACATAAACCAGGAATGGTGTACAAATAGCACATCCACAGTCAAACATGTCACAAAAACATCAATACAATATTGATGTTTTGTATCATAATAAATCTATATCAAATAAACATAAAATCCATCAAATGATGTTGACATAGATGAAACCAAAACACTTTTTAGAGACATACGTCTTTATATTTTGAAAAAATATATGAAGCACATAAAGAAATCATTTCTTTTGAAAATAATATTATATGCTCGTAAGGGAAGCTTTGAAAATGTTATGAAAGCGGAACATATCCGCACCCGTCGTATAAGTTAAAAAAATATATTCATACCTTAATTTTGTGGAAAAGGTTAAAAAATACCTTGTTTGGAAAATGACAGACAGATTCCATTGTAAACATCTTATAAAAAGTCAAAGAAGAGTATAAATAACATAAACCATAGTCTATAAAATATTTATAATTTTTTGAAATAAATTTTTAGGAAACATGGATCTTGATGATAAAGAGGTTCCAGTAGATAATAACATATAAACAACCTGTGATAATAAATAGTATGTGAAATAAACCCTTACGTTGTTATTTTTTCATGGTTGATGGTAGGTTAACCTACTGTATAATTTTGAAATAATTTTTATTAAATTATACAAGAATCAAATACATTAATATGATATCATATAATATCTTTTATCATTTCTTTGTTAATAATATCTTAGTATTATTGTTGTTTCGGGTGTTAACTTACTCGTTTTCTTTTATATATTTTGTTACATAAGTCATGTTTTTTATGGATAAGTTCTATATTATTCATAAAAATAATTATATCTAGTCCTTAATCATTATTTTTATCATCTAATCATAATTATTCTTTAATTGATATGATGGGGAATGAATCTCATCGCTTTGGTGGAGGCGGTTGTCCATATGTACGCACGAGCGACCATATCATTATTTTGTTATTAAAATAATATATAATTGGATGATATATCATATATTCATTATAATTATAATGTTATATTTATTATGTACCTCAATTACACAGCATTATCATACCCGTAAAAATAATAATGTTTTGAATAATAATTATACCACGACGTGGAGATGGTAAACCGTACGTATGCACGTATAGTGACATGTCATTCAAAGGATGGATAGAATAAGGAATATGGATGTACCATATTTATAATAACATAATTGTATATATATTATACTGGGGTTATTATTTTATAATGGAAAAAACAATGAGAGAATATGTTGAAGAAGAAAGGAACTTGAAAGAGGGTGGTGAAAACATTACATTGTTTCGTGTTCTTCCTTTTGATTGAATCAAATGGGATCCTTAGGTTGGATTTCTAATCAAAACAAGGGCTCTAGTATTAAGTGATTGAATTTGAGATAATATTTGGGTAGATTTTTGCCGAGAAAAAAGTCATTGATGGTGTGAATTAGATAGAAGGGGAGTTTCCTTTTATAAGAGGGGTGAGGGGCACCTCAAGAAAAACATTAAATAATATTTTATGATAAATTAATATTCAGTTTCTAATGTCTCAAAAGTGGATTATATAAATTTTAATTATGGGATGGGTAAATATCCTTTCAACTAATATATTTGAGACGTTTTTGGTTCACTATATTAATCATATCATTTATGTTTAACTCTTAGTTAAATAGTTTGACATTTATCGTTCTTCTTTGTATTTTTATATTATATAGATAGTAAACATACTATATACCACTAATAGAGCACCAAGTTGTCCATTAATTATACACCTATCATTATATATTTCCTTTTTTCAAACCATATATTTTTTGGAATTGAATAACAATTAATAATATAATATTTGTTTTAAAAACACTTTTATGTCAATTTTGACACTATTTTGTATTTTGTTATTTCTAAATTCATAACATAATTATTACATCATAACAAAATCATTTAATCAACCCTAACAAGTCATATTAACCAATATAATTCATTTAATTCATTTAAAATCTAAAATTTTATTTATTTGGGTATTTATAATATCAATTATTTTAATATTTCACTAATAAGGGAATTACTGCATCATCATTGTGTCATAAATAAATTAAATTTTTTAAAGTCTAAATACTATAAATAAAATATTTTTAAATAGGAAATATCTTTAACTTTCTAATTATTATTTATAATGGAATTTATCTTATGTATAACTTTATATTATAAATGTTTTAGTTATTAAACATTGATATTAATTCTTTTAACTATTATTTGAATTAAATAATAATAAATGTCCTAATCTAATCCAAGTGGACCTAAATGACCCTATTTTATTCATAAGGTTGATTTTGGTTGATATAAACTTGTCCAATAGAATTAGGACATGTGTTATCATAATATTAATGTCATTTTAACCCTTAAATACCCTATTTACATTTAACTGTGGTAAATAAAAGTTAAAAAGTTACTATTCACCAAAAATTATTTTTATCTTATTGAACTGCATTTTATTTCTTGATATTAACCGAGTCTCTCCGATTTTTGAAATTACACTCACAGGAGTGGTAAAATTATGTTTCATGTGAAATTTCAAATTCTCCTAGGAGATGGGTAAAAGTAGGTAAAATGTTCAATAATATTTTTAAATATATAACATTATTCGAAACTAACAACAATGAATTAAATTGAATGTATATATTTATTATGTATCTATTATGAAATTACTTATATTTAAATAAAATAAATAATTATTTAAATTAAAATTTGGTTTTAATCTATAACTCAGTGTTTTTTCACTATTCATCAAAAATGAATTCTTTTAGAAAAATACAAAAAATTCACCCTTAGCTAATTTCAATATTCTGATACCAAAAATGAAGTCCAATTTGAATGATATAATTTATAAAATTTAATAAAGTGGTTATTACAATCCATAACGGCTAGTTTGATTGGTTGTGGTGTGTGTTAGAGAAGATATGTATATCACATGCTACTGTATTATTCAAAAAGAAGCATACCGTTAAAGCATGGGGTGTTACACAAGGTATTGGGAATTAGAAAATCTAAGCGTCATAAGATGGAGTTATCTATTAACATCAAGGGTAACATGAAGCTTATAAATAGGTTGATGGATTGGACAAGAGGCATCGAGATGATTAGTTGTCTAGTATACAATAAGACTTAGCGTGTCCAAAATATATTCAGTGATATCATTATCGTGGATTACTTGATGTGCACGGAACACTCCTGTAAGAAGACTGTTACCAAAATAGATGTTATGTATGCCTTGAAGAGTCATGGTAGGTGTAATGACCCAATGTTTTATCAATGGAATAATTATCTTATAATCATTCTATAATGTATAATAAAACTAGGAAACCCAATTCCCCATAAATCTCAAATTAACTACTATGTGACCATTAATCATAAATTTTCCACTTTGGGGTTTTAGATTTTGAAAATCTGACATACATGTTTTCAGTCATTAAGATGTGTGTAATTTGATAGGAAAAAGATAATTTTATCAGAATAGAAACCTTACCTTATGAATAATAACTACCATTATGGATAGTTATATGACACGTATTAATACAATATCATCCAAAATTATAGTATCCTCACACCTGAATGTTTAAATAAAATTTTGACATCTTATAAGTGATAATATGACCATATTAATGTATTGGTATTTTTATAAGTAATAAATAAATAAGTATTATTATTCATTTATTTTAATATAAAAATGTATTTTCCATAAATGTGTTCATAAATAATATATTCTATGTCTTTTTTTCATTATTACAACTTATGTAATTTTGATATCATTATAAAATCAATTTTAATTTTAAAATATATATTTTTCAAGTAAATTACTATTTTAATTAAAATTATATAATTCATATTTAGACAATTATATTTCAAAAATGAAATTAATTTTTTGATTCCACATGTCAAAAATTTGTTATGGTAAATTTTTGGGATTTTTCTGAAATAGATGCATTTATGATGAATATTGATATACCATAATTAACCAAAATAATTTATATTCATTATGTATAGAGTAATGAGAGATTTTCATCTAATTTAAGCACAAAATATTCGTATTAGTATGATAAAATTACTTTATTTAATTAGGGAAGAGTCTCTATTCATTGTATTTTGGAGAAACAATTAATTAATGAATATAATATTGGGAATACCCCTTGTCCCTCCACTATAAATACCGCCCTCCACTACCTCATTTCCTAACACCTCTAATGCTTCATTCCATGCCAAAACCCTGTACAAAAATATTCCTTCTCCCCTCCCCCATGCAAAATATGTTATTGACTAATCAAAAGTCCAGATTAGTTTCTTTATGGAAGATCCTAAGAGGATGATTCATGAGGAAATTCCCCCTCTCTCTTTTCCTTCAACATCCTTTCAGTTTCATGTTATTTTATTAATATCACTCAAAAATATCCTAATACAAATGGTTTTATAACTATATTTTCTCAAATATACTATAATGTTATGATAATAATGGTATAATATATCATCTAACCCCCTTCTCCTCTTCTTTTTATTTTGGAAAAGAAAATATTGTTAATGAGATGATAAATTATCACCTTCAAGAATGAAATGTTTTCTTTTAATATTACAGAATTCATATATAGTCAAGAAAATATTTTTATGGTTTATCTATATTATTATATGTTTATTATATCCTATATAATGTTTTAGAACTATCTTAGGTTCATATTACTAAATGATTAAAAAATCAAGTTCTATGTGGTCAAAAAATCACCTAAATCAACCCAAATGATCACCATCAAATTATTATCTAATGATTCATCCACATGTTGTATAAAATAACTCATTATAATATAATTTATACTTCTTTAATTTCATTAACAAAATTATTTATTTGTTTTTGGACATTATCAATGTTATACATGAACATCCATTTAAGAATACTATTGAACAGCTCCAGAAAACCATAAAAATGAACATTCAAGAACATTGTATTTAAACTC
The DNA here is from genome assembly GCA_963277665.1 of Viscum album. Lineage (NCBI taxonomy): Eukaryota > Viridiplantae > Streptophyta > Magnoliopsida > Santalales > Viscaceae > Viscum > Viscum album. Next base: position 360,288,146 of record OY728152.1, on the reverse strand, counting down.
TATAACTCATCTAAAAGCCCATAAAATAACGTAATGAAACCATAATAAACCGTAGTAATGTATAAAATCTTCTTAATATATTAATTAATTAATAATGTGTTTTTATACATGACATTAATGTGAATAAAGTGTTCTAATACAGGGTAAGGGGAAATTCTCAAACACAATTTTCATTCTTTGGGTTCTCCCTCTTCCACTCCATTTATTGTTATGTTCACTCCTTAAAATTAAATTTCTTAATTATTATTTTACCACTTCTAGGATATACATTTTTTCCAATGGAGTATATGTCAAACAAAAGTTTTCTAAAATATCCATTCATTAAAAAAACACACATTGTACTTCTCACTTAAGGATTATGGTTCTCGTATCAATAATGTTATCCCCTCTTTAATTTGGGATCCAAAATATTATGACTATGTTATTTTGAGATGAAACCCATTCCCTTACAGGGGTTGTTTTTGTTCATTTTTGATATAAGATCTATGTTTAATAAAATAAATTGATAATGTTATGATTTTACAGGTGCGCCTTGAATTATATAGAACTAAATGATTGGTATGATATGATGGGGGCCCCTGAAATTATAAATAACTCTATTTCATTAGGTAAAGTGATGTATATAATGATAAAAAGGGAAATTATGTGTGAATGTGATGTTATAAATTTTCAAATCTATGTGTGTTAGATAACCACAAGGACATGATGTTTCATTTTAATACATTGCGACATTTCAAGTATTTTATTTATGTTTCCTCTCATTATTTTGATGGTGATTTTATGATTATGCTTACCCCATGCTATTTTGTTCTTATTTATCCTCTTATTGGGATTATACCTCAACCATTTATGATGTATATCATCGGTTGACTACAACTACTAAAGAGAGTTCAAGTTCCAATAAGAAGTTATAGAATAAGGAATTAGAAAATTGTGTATTCATGATGTTGTAAATGTTATGTTTGGTCCTAGTTTTCCCAAGACACCAAACCTCTATATCCTCCTGGTTTACTAAGATTATTTTGTTTATTTTTATAATAATGTAATTGTAACATAAGAAAAGGTTGTTTCATTATTGTTGGTATCAGAGTAAAGCTTTGGTTAATTTGGGAACTAAGATTAGTGAACCCTAAAGAAAACCTATTCCAGGAGGCTAAGTACAATTATTAATAAAAATAAGCTTTAAATATGGAACCCATATGTTATGATTTTAGTGTAAATCATACAAATGAATAATTTATTGATGAATTGTGGACTTATGTTTTGTTCTAACGTTTCATACTTTATAAAATGGTGGGAACCATGAGAAAATAGGCCAAAAACACATGCAATGCCTGATGATACGATTTCCTGAATGACAACCCTAATGATTTGGGAGGTGGAGTAAAAAATGTCATGGTGATTATTATGAAACTATCACTGGTAATGAACAGTACCCAAAATAATGGGGAATGACCATCTTCACCATAGAGGGAACAACTGAATATCAAGTGTTTTATGTCGCAATGACCACCATCATATAGTAGACATAATGATCCATTAGTTGAGAAATAGTGGGTCAAACCCATAGAGAAGATATTTTTTGTGCTTTACTATTATGGGACAAAGAAGGTGACCTTAGTATATTATCATCTACATGGGTAAGATGATCAATGGTGGAATTTGATTAAGAAAACCAAGCCAAGAGATGAAATTGATGAGATTGAATGAGAATAATTTATGATCATGTTTCTTTACATGTATTTCCCACAAAAAAATCATAAAAAGATGGTGATATAATTCATAGAGCTCTAGAAAATTGAATGAGAATCTATCCCCACCTATAAAAAATTATTCAACGCATTAATGATATGATTTGGGTTTGTTATCAACAATTATTGAAAAATTGATAGATTATTTTGTGGATTAAAATGACAACTATGGACGGATATTTCAATTACCGAATTTGGGAGTTATGAAGATGTCTTTCTATGTCCTCTCAAAGTAGAGGTAAAGTTTGGATAATGGTATAATGCCTAGGATCATAGCAAACGTAAGATTGAGTTACAAGATAAAAGATAAAATGATAAAGGTGGGATGGAAACACAATAAACCACATTCTAAAAATATGGGAAGAAGCATCATGGGAACTATGTCAAAGGGACGGGTAAATGATTCATGTGTGGGATAGATGGACACCATGATCAAAAGTGCTGAAAAGAAATGATGTATAAGGAGAATGTTGTGGAATAAAGGAGAAAAAACCCATGGATCAATGCTATAACTGTAATGAGATAGGGAAATATACAATCCAGTTCACTATGCATCAAGTCATCATTGGTAATTAGCATCAGAATCCACATAACCCAAATGAACAATAGAAGGATTATGCCATCACTATTGTAGATTTGGAGGAAGATATTGATGTTGTAATGATAAACATCCTATTAACTCATTAATATAAAACATCTTATTTTATTATTGTAATACTCATTCATTTATATACTTTATGTTTTCTATAACTATAGAATCAAAGCCCAAAAACCTTGAAGTATAGATATTAGTAAAAACATCATGTGGTGTAATCATTTCAATCCATGTGTCTGACTCTTCTCCTGATGGCGTATGTGGGAAGATTCTTCGTGAAAATCATGTAATACTTCCCTTTGTGGACTTCAACATTTTAATGGGAATGGATTGAATCTCATTATATAGAGCACATATCAACTATTAGGAAAAGGAATTATATTTTCATATTCCTATCCAACTGATGCTCCTCTATAAATGAAAAAAACATAAAGAATATACTTTTAAAAATCCGTCAATATTGTGTTTGTTGATACCCATTGAAGAAGAATACCACTCCCAAATGGTGGAGTAAATGTAAAGTTCCAACATTGGGGAAATGCCTATAATGAGGGAATACATTGATGTGTTACCTGGTGAGTTACCCAAACATCCCCCAGATCATGAGGTAGAGTTCACTATTGAACTAATTCCCAATGATAATCTAATCTCATAGTGTCCCTATAGGCTTGATTTTATCGAACTGGATGAGTTAATGCATCAGATGCATGAGAATTTGTGCAAAGGGCTCATATTCCCCAGTCATAACATTGGGGTGCGCTAGTGATCTAGAGGAAGAAGAAGGATAGTACTATGAATTTCTGTATCGATTGACAAGAACTATACAAGATCTCCATAAGGAACACATATATACTTCCAAGGAATAACGAATTTATCGATATTTTAAAAGGAGATCAATAATTCTCAAAGGTGGGTCTTCTTTCTATATATCCTTAGCTAAGGTCAAAGAAGGAAGATATTTAGAAGACACCAATCCATATGAGGTATGAGCACAATTATTTTCTTGTGATTCCCTTTGGACATACTAAGGCCCCTGAAATAATCATGTATTTGATAAATAGAGTCTTTATAAATTACCTCAAAAAAAATTTGTTTGTTTTTATAGATGATATTCTCATCTACTCCAGTGTGAAGGGGGAACATGAAGAACACCTAAGACTTGTTCTGGAAACACTAATAAAGGATATGTTTTACGCCATGTTTAGAATGTGTATCATTTGGATGAATCAATTCATGCTAATGGGACATGTGATCACAAGTGAATGAATTTATGTGGACCCTTTAAAAACAATGGATATGGAAGAATGCACCAGAAATTCATGTGTCATCAAAATTTGTAGATTACGGGGATTATATGGGCACTACCGATGTTTTGTGAGAAATTTAGCAAGATTTTAATTCCCTATAACTCTGTTAACAAGGAAAGGAGTAAAATATGTTTAGACCTATAAATGTGAGAGAATCTGCAAGGAGTTAATGAGAAGGCTAATCACTACACTATTACTCACACTAACGAAAAGTGAAGAATATTTTATGATATAAAATGATGCTTGAATGAATGGATTGGGATGCGTACTCATGAAATATGATAATTTGATAGCTTAAACATCATCTCAGTTGAGGGTCCATGAGCAAAACCACCCGCCTCGGGAACTAGAGTTGTAAACCATTATTTTTTCCATCAAAATCTGGTGGCACAACATTTATGTTGTAATGTGTGATATATACAATGACCATAAGAAAATAAAGAATATATTAACACAAAATGATCTCAACATGCATCGAAGGGAATAGATAGAGCTAATGAAGGATTATGATTGCTCTATTCACTACCATAATTGAAGGTGACCAATGTAACAGATGCTCTAGGACGAAAATAACCTGGTACACTATCCATGTTGTGGATTGAGAAGGAACCAATATTTAAGTATATGAAAAGGATATATTTTGAAATTACAAGTGCATAAGATACATACTACCTTTTCCATATTATTATTCAAATATCTAATCAAGATAACAATAAGGAGGCATAATGGGATGACATGGTGTTGAAAAAGAAGGTGAATGTAGTAAAGGAAGGGAATCTGGAAGAGATTCATATCGATGATGATGGTGTAATTCAGTTTGGAACATGGATTTTTGTACCTTAATTGCCAGATATAAAAAAGGATCTACTAGATAATGCACATATATCAAAATTATTTATACATCCTGGTATCACCAAGATGTATTGAGTCTCCAAGAACACTTCTGGTATGATAACATGAAGTCGGGGATTGCGGGATATATATCAATGTTCATGTAATGTTAGAAAGTTAAAGGAGAGTGAAAAAAGTGCAATGGGATGATGCAACCATTTTCCTATAAGCATTTGGAAATGGGAGAATGTTACTATGGAATTTTTCACTGGTCTCCTAAATATGTAAAAGGGAATTAATGTTGTATGGTTTTTACTTGAGCGACTCACCAAGACTATCCAATTTATTGATATTTGAGATTAACAATAACATGATCAACATCCAACGATATACATGAGGGATTTAGTGGGACTTCATGGTGTTCCACTATCAATTTTCTCAGATCATGATACATGGTTCACATCTAAATTTTGCAGGAGTCTTCAACATGCTTCGAGTAATGAATTAAATTTTAGCACGCCCTATCACCCCCAACCTGATGGAAAAAATAAATGGACTAATCAGACACATTAAGATAAGATAATATATTTCTCTCTAGAATTCAAATGTTGGTGGGATCGGAATTTCCTAGTGGTTGAGTCCACAATAAACAATAGAATCCACATGAGTATCCATATAGGTCCATATGATTCTTTTTATGGATGGTGATGTAGATCTCTGAGCTGTTGGGATGAAGTTGGAGAATGAAACCTACTTGGACCTGATCGTGTGAAAGAGATGCCAGAGAGGGATGAAGATGTCAAGAAACACATCCATGCTGCTTAGAGTCGGTGAAAGATCTACACTAAAAACCATAAAATAGACTTGGAGTTTGTCATTGGAGATAAATTCTACCTTTTAATATCACCATAGATGAGATTATCGTGGGTTGGAATGAACAGTAAGATAAGCCCAAGGAACGTTGGCCCCTTTTATATCCTTCACCACAATATAGTTGTGGAATATCATCTTGCACTTCAACCAAATATGGCTCAAGTTCATGTTGTGTTTCATGTACAACTCCTAAGGGAGTACATACATAATCCCTCAGATGTACTGACCATATAGGTGGTATAGTTGGAAGAAGCTATCTCTTGTGAGGAGAAGCTAGTGATGATTCTGGATAAGAGAGATAATGTTATACACAACAAGAAAACTCACCATGTTGATGTGTTTGGGATGAAATATATTTTTGAAGATGAAACATCGTAATTAGAGGATGTGATGATGTATAAGTACCCTCACTTGTTTATTTATAACATAATTTTGACGGTGAAATTTCATAAAGGATAAGAATGTAATGACCCAATGTTTAACCAATGGAATTCCCTTATTATTATTGTTATATAAAGTATAATCATATTTGGATAAAAAAATTACACATCATTCTCAAATGAACTACTATGTGATATTTAATCAATAATGAGAAACTTTTTTCATTGGAATTTCGATAATCTGTCATTCAAGGTTGCGATCATTAATATTTTTGGAGTCTAATAGGACAAAATTTATTTTTGGAAAACCCTCACCTACCCTTATTAATAGTAAACGACTTTTTGAATAGTAATATGACACTTATGAATAATAAATCATCCAAAATAAGAGTAACCTTACCAATGAATGTTTAAATAATATATAGGCATATTAAAAGTGATAAAATAGTTGTTGTAACGTTTTTTTATTTTTTTATGTCATGAATAATTAATTAAAATTAAATAAATAATTTAATATAAAATAAATTCTACCAAAATTTGTTTATTAATTATCAATTTTATTTATTCTAGTATTTTTATAAGAACTTTTGTAAATTTTAAAGAATTATGAAATCATTTTTAATTTTAAAATCTCTAAATTTCATGTAGATATTGATTCTAATTAAAAATTTAATTCATTTTATTTATAAAATTATTTCTGAAAAATGGAATTTATTTTTGGATTCTACATGTCAAAAAATGGTTACATTAATTTTTTGTTGTTTTTTTCAAATACATGCATTTTTTATGAATAATAAAATACAATTATTTAAAAAAATAAGTTATATTAATTGATTATAGATTCTTGGGAGAGGTTATATTAATTTAATGACATAATATTCGGATTAACATGATAAAATTAATATATTTAGTCATTGAATACTCACTATTTATTATCTTGTGTAGAAAAAATAAATTAGTGAATATAATATTGAGAAAAAGCCTCACCCCTCCAATATAAATACCAGCATCCACTCCCTCATTTTCATGCACCACTCAAACTTCCAGACATCTCTAAAATCAGTAAAAAAATCCTATATCCCCTCCCCCATGACCAGTAGCTTTTGGAATCATCAAAATACCACATCAAGATTTCTTAAGGAGGCTCTCAAAAGAAGGATTCCAGAGGTAATTCCCCTCTCTCTTTTCCTATAATTTCCTTTCAATTTCATGCTCTTTTATTAATCTCTCCTCACCAATCATCCTTCATAATCTATGGTAACAATAGTATTTCTATTATACAATAATTTTATGATACTAATTTGATAATATATAATTCAACCCCCTTATACTATTTTTTTATTTTTGAATAGAAATTGATGTTCGTGGTGTATTAATTTATCACCTACAAGAACGGAATGATTTCATTTTCCATTACTGACTTCAGATCTGGTCATGAAACCAATTTTATTGTTGAACGAGAATATGATATATTTATTATATTATATTTAATGTTATGTATCTTTCTTATGTTCATATTACTAATTTATAAAACAAATCATGTTTGTAGTGGTAGAAAACCTCCCAGAATTAACTTAAACGGTCATCATTAAATTATTATCTAATGATTCATCCAAATTTACTTAAAAATAATTAATTAAATTATCATTTAATCTAATGTAATATCATTAATAAGATGATATATAAGTTTTATACATTTATCCATGTTCTACATGAACTTCCATTTATGAATACAATTGAACCGCTCAAAAAGACATAAAAATGAACATTCTCAAACAATGTATTAACACTATATAACACATCCTATGGCCCATAAAATAACTTAACGAAACAATAATAAATAATCTCAATGTACACAAGGTTATTTATTTTTTAATTAATGAATGTAATGTCATTATACATGACATTAATGTGGATAAAGCATTCATATACATGGTCATCAGAAATTCTCGAACCCATCATTCTTTCTTCAGGATCTCCCTCTTACACTCCATTTTTTAGTATGGTCCATCCATATAAATCCCTTTTTCATCATTAACATAACTTTTTTGGGATATAAATATTTTACACTAGTGTTTATGTCAATCAAATATTTTCCAAAATAACCCTTCTTTCAAAAACAATCCTTTTACATCTCACTAAAAGTTGATTAATCTAGTGTCAAGTATTTTATTCCCATTTTCATATGGCAAACAAAAATATAAAAATGTGTTATTATGATATGAAACCCATTATTTTAAATGGGTTATTTGTGTTCATTTATTGATATATGATCTATGTTTAATCAATTATAATGGTAATGATATTATGTGAATGGTGCACTATGAATTATATAATGAAAAATGAATGTTATGTTGTGGAAGCAATGAAAGGAAGTATATAGTTCTAGAAGGAATTGGGTAAAATTATTAATCTCATGAGAAAATGGTAAATAATACATGAAAAGGATGCTAGAATAATTCACAACTATTTTAGGTATATTATCACTAATACACAATGTTTCATTTTTATGCATAATAACATTTCATGTCTTTAATTAACATTTAATATCTTGAATTTTATAATGATGTTATGATTATGATGACCCAATGCAATATTGTTCTTATCTATCCTCTTATTTTACTTTTAGAAGACCATTTATTTGTGTATATCCTCAGGTGACTACATGTACTAAGGATAGCTCATGAGCCAATAAGAATCTAGAGATGAAGTAATTAAATAAATGATTATGTTTGATGATGTAAATGTTGTGTTTTAGTCATAGTATTCCCAAGACACTAAATATATAGATCTTCAATGTGTAATAAGATTATATTTTTTATCTTTATAATGATGTAATAATAATGTAATAAAATGTTCAATCACTATTGTAGGACCCTGTATGGTTTCAGCATCTGATGATATCCACAGAAGGGGTAGGTTCCAGGCCGGATACTGATATGTTGTTTTTCATTAATTTTTTTTAATAATCGCCAAAATATATGTGGAAAATATATCTTTATTTATCCTGCTAATGGAAACATATGTTTTGGTAAATTTTATATATTATTTTTGGTTATGCCTATTTTTTAGGTGTCTTCATTTCAATTATTTCTTCCGGAATTTTTATATTGCTTTGTATGTGTACTGATTATCGTCATTTGAAACATTATTCCACCTACATTTAAGGGATCCCTTTATTTGGTTTTTTATTGCTTATCCATGAATGCCCACTTAATGGATGTTGAATCCCTATATGGAGGTCCATTCGATGTGTTAAATTCAATGTTAATAAATTCTACAAAATGTTTTTTGAGGCCTCCATCTCACTTAAATCATGGTTGACGATGTCCAAGTATCGTTTTATTAAATACCAAAATTTTCTATTTTCGTTGAGAATATAGAAAATAGGATACCATCACAAGACCAATTATTTGGAGTTAGGAAATACATTGTTTCATATTTCCTTTTATTTTAAATGGTTATAGAAAATACACAAAACAATTTCATTAATTTTAGCATTTCACATGAAGATTTGAGTTATGTTGGCCAAATTTCTATTATTTCAACTCACATGGATTTTACGAATTATTTTTTATATTATTTCATTTTATTTTAGGATTTTTTTACAATGTGTTATACCTGAAAATAAAAAATTTAATGTTCATCATGTTGGTAGAGAATCATTTTAAATACCTTGAATTAAATTTTAGATACATTCCATGGTAATGAATTTTTTTACCAATGTTTGAGGACTACATATTTTTTCAAGGATGTTCAATGGCATTTCGTATTGGAGTTTTGGATTTTCCTAGATACTTGTTGATGTATTATTTTACTCTTTTAAATGTTTTTCGAGCATATGATCATGTCTAAATATATTTTTATATACCTTATTGGAAAAATATTATTAGGTATTTCATGTTCTTAATTATTTTATGATAATTCTCATATTCGTGTGCGGCTTCGACCTGAATCATATGGATGTCTTTATCGATTTATTAAATTTTTCGATGATTATATCATGAAGTGTTTATGTATAGATTCAACAACTTTTTTTATAATACATTATGATAAAATGATTTTTATTTATTTATTCCATTTGTTGTGTATCTTTGATAATGATCCCCATAAAAATGTGTGACAAATAAGTTCACCAACCAACCCATGTCATGGATTATGTCAAAAATGATCATATATTAGACTAAGAGGTCACACTCCATCTCAACCCCAGACATGGTATGTTAACACTTTGGGAACCAAAGACCTCACACTCTACTTTTACCTAATAGTGACACCAAGTCCACCACAACAGATAAAAACTCAGTTGAAATATTTAGAGATCCCATAGAAAGGATAGATATAAAGGAAATCGAAGAGATAGTATAGAAAATAGAATCATCTATAAGAGATACAATCAAGATGGTACATCAGACTATCAATGACCTCACATTTGTTACCGTTGGTTCCTCCTATAATGAACAATGATTCCAAAACAATGAATGAGATTGGCCACTCACCCATAGATCTGCCCTAATCACGATCTTCCCAGAAAATGACCAGGCCCAACATCCACGACAACTGATCCAATATCCCCCCATCCTCTATAGGTTTAACTATACTGGCACCCCCTTGGAGGTTGCAAACACATTCCTATGTTGAGGTGGACATTCCAGCCTAATAATTCACAGAAAGTGTCCCATACCTCCACATTGATAAAAAGGAATTGAAGGAGATCTATATGTTTTTCAGGTGATCCATGTCCTCCTACTCTAGTGGCACAAAATGCACGATGTATGATAATGTACTGAAGAATGATTCATGGATGGTTGACCTAAACTAACACCTCCCTTCGTCCCCTTCTCCTATCACATCCTTTTCATCTATGAAATACCACCTCCCATCACTGAAGCTACCAAAGAGGAACCATACATCAACTTTATTATATATATTTTCCATACAAGTCAGATAAACAAATTTTAAATAATTGTTCAACATTATAAATAAGACCTGAGAATTGATCTCTGGCCACAAACCTCTCTCCAATGTCAGGGCCTTCATCTTCTCATTAGAGAACATTTCCGGAGCACACTATATCAACTCAGAAAAATGTTTGGAATACTCCATCACCAAATGATCCTAGTAATATAGATCTATAATCTCCCTAAATCTTGCATGTATAATGACATCAGGTAATTACTCGTCATAGATGATAACCCTGAATTCCTTCCATATTATATGTTCTTTCTTCCCCGCATGATGAAATGATTGCAACCACATGTGGCTAGGACACTTTAATAAAAAAGATGAAAAAATCACCCTAACAACCTCAAATGTGTCCCGGATCTAAAACATGTTCTCAATCATCTCAATCTGCTCATCTAATTCATTTGGTTATGTGTACCTTTGAATTTAGGTTTCATATTCATTAGGAACTCGCATATTTTTCCATACTATAACCAGAATAATCTTCTGTAGCTGGATTAGGAGGGGAGATACTACATTTCCTAGGTCTTGGATATCATTGACCACATCGTCCACCATCCGTTGATCATTCAGTGAGGCATAACTCATTAAGGAATCCTCCCATTGGTGAGTTAAAGCTTTAAAGGTAGGAATATTTCTACATAAGGAAATCATTACCAAAGAAAATATGAGTTCAACAATTCAGAACAATTTCAGATAATAAATTATGTAAAATTAAGTATAAAACATCACAATAATGAAATATGTTACAACTTCTCTCCCACACAATGCCTCGGTGTAGTCTGCAGCCAACACGTCCCACATGGAAAGGAATTCAAACCAACAATCCAGACATCTCATTGCGAGTAGAGGGTTTTCAATAGTCATACTTTCTAGTCACCATAGTTGTAATCAATACACTAAGCATTGACAGTTCAAGTTCCTATATAACCAGAATAATCCCAAACTAAAGATATGACGCTAAAATAATTAAACCATCATTTGAGAGTGTTCTATCAGGAACTAGATCATGTCACCATTATGACATGACAAAAAACCTGTTCATGGTAATTCCTAATGGGAATTACCAACCACCACGGGCTGGAACATGTTCCCCGGTATGATAAATAATGTTTTTGGAATGCTTTACCCATGTTTAGATTCATTAATCATCCAAAAACAATAAATTAACTAAATATGAAAATTGCCATCCAAAAAATCATTAAATATAAAATATGAAATAAAAAAAGGATTAAAATATGTCTCATGATATCCTGAAATAAAAAATTCTCATCAGAATCATCCCACGTACAGTCACGTGATATGGGTTATCACCCATGAGCCATCTCCACAACACAACACAATGGATGGAAACTGACATCCTAAACCACTGTCTATGAGGACCATTCCCTTAAATGTGTAAAAAATGATCATGTATACTTACACCCAAAGGATTTGTAATGTATTTATCCTCAACCAGTAGGATTCAATTAAAATATTTATTGTGATAAGAATTACAAGATAAAAATCATGAAGGTTTTAATAAACATGAACAAGTAACAACAATTTCTAAAATGTAACTTTTAATGGAAAAATTTTTTCAAGGTATATCATTTAAAAAAGGAATAAATTTATTCAAAACATTTATTCTATGAGATTTTATATCTTCACACACCATAATCTAATGGTTAATTACAAATTTTCTATGATCACTTGTCACGGTAACACCCCTAGGCACTAGCTGTCTAGGGTCCCAGGGTGCCTCATGTCATGGTGTAAATGTACCTATAAAAAATATTCATTAGCATGCATGATAAACTACAGGGGAACATACCTAAAACCTAGTGGTCCCCAAAAACCATAATTAAATTTTTTTTTGTTTATTTGTTTTCAGTCATTCTATGTGAAACTGGGACAAACCCACTCTGTGTCACTAGAATACTAGTACACCAAATACGAATTGGTTGCCAAAATAATTAATAAAACCATTCCATGAATTATAAAATAACCCCACTAGGTAAAAAATGTATTGAACATGAAAACTAGACACATTCAAACAATGTCGGAACATAAAAATTAATCATCTAATAGATGCTGTGAAAAAAAAGGTTTCATACAATAAAACATTATGGTGGAACATGCTCAAAATATAATTCCAGAATGAAAACTCATTCTGTAATTATTACATATAGAATTCCTTGCCAAATGTTTCAAAACCTCATATCATCGTGTGAGACATCAAATCCACCACCACCACTCCACAATGGAGTGAAAAGGATCCTAAAACCACAATAATGGACCAAGAAACTCAATTAAAATCCTATGAACGAATCAAAATCTTAAGGACATTTGGAGATTTATGAATAGTTGGACAACCCCTAATGAAATGGAAGGAACTAAGAAAGAAACTCACATAATTGAAAATGTTTGATGTTTCCCCAAAAAACCCCACTTCAAAATTAAGTTCCATGGAGGTTAAAGAGAATATTTAATTTTTAATTGGATGTTAGGAATGAAATGTGGAATAAATGGTTAGATTAGTGATTATTACGGAATAGAAAATTGTCATTATAAAAAAAATTATTGAGATGGATATGGATTCCTGGTTTGGTAAACTGTGCACATTAACCATTCATCCTGGTCTGGCCAACCAAAAATGTTCCACTTTAATTTAATTTCATCGGTGTACTATGGGGAATCCTAGCAGAAATAAAGGCTACAAATAGGAGTGAAACAGACCTAAATTAAGGGAATGGATGTGACACTCAATGAATATCAAATTCATTATGTTTTTGATTAAATAGAATATAAAATAAAAATTGTATCATAATATTATATAGAAAATAACTACAAAATATTCATAAGTTACAAGACATAATTACTAGTTCAGTGATGTAAAGGATCAAACTTCATCTAGACATATTGAAGGAACATGTTTTTTTTTGTAATGAACTCTTAATATTGTAATCATTGAGCTTATTAATGAATATAATATAAAATTTGGATTATAACATTACAAAAAAATCATGTTTTCAATAATTAAAATACAGGTGTCCATGAAAATTCAAAATTAAAAATGTAGAGAACCATTAATGATAGGGTATATTTACATTGAAATAAAAATGGAAGGAAGGAAATTGATCATTTGATGGAGAGAAGATGAAATATTCAATGACGAGTCACCCCGGGATTTATGTATTTCAATAATAATGATTTGGGGGTACTAGTAATATTAAATAATATGTAAGGGGTTGTTGTAATTTTTTTATTCAGGAGCCGGATAGAGAAGATATAGACAATGAATATGATGTTATAACATGATGATATGATAAGTGTGTATACATAATATTATTGAATGGTATGATAAGTTAATATGTTCTAAGATTATAAGGGAAATGAATATAGAATATATTTATTACAAATGAAACAATTACTTGTTTAGTGATTAATGTGAACTTTCCATGGAATGCCAAATAAGAAGAATATGATTTGATGTGTAATAGTATCAATGAATATTCAATGCATTAGTTTTTTGAATAGATAGTATATAAAATGTTTACTAATTAATTAATTTATTCCAGATAGGATATAGAATATATAAAAGGTTTTTGGCCAATATTAATCGTTTACATATGGTAGGGAACATAGATTAGTAGGCTAGACTAGAATAACATGATTCATTTTTTAATTGACTTGGAATAACAAATCACTTGAGTTTATAAATGATTATAATTAAAAATATGTATTGTTAATGTACCAAATAAAGTATGTTTAAAATTAATTAAAATATAAGTTCCCCATAAAATTTCAAATAATATTATCTGATATGAATAATGAATATTATTTATTGACTTTGAAATTCAAGGAAAATGAATAAAAATTTACCTTTTATGGTGAGACGAGTTAGTATTCAGATTTGGGTCACCCCTATATTTATTTATATTGATGATGATGATATGGTGATACATGAAAAAATAATTCATCTAAAATTGGTAGTTGTATTTTTCTTGGTCAAAAAAATATAAAAGAGCCAGATGAAAAAAATATATGATACAACATATTCGAAATATTCTGAGATTTAAATGTTAGTAGTAAAAGAGGTACATGAATGACGGGTATGAAATTAATGAAAACATACATGAAAATAAAAATTATATGTCGATGTCGAGGTGGAGTTGTATGTGACAACCAAAGTAGAGGGGGAGGCATAGACTAAGTGAGACAAGGACTTGGTCAGAGGGAGAGTTATAGTCAATGGTGGATGATGCAGAGAGTGAGTCTGATGGGGAGTTGTGCTCAGAGTCTGAGGAGGAAATTCATTAGGAGAAGTAGTTCATGGAGGATATGTATTGGTAGTCATATGTGGAGATGTTGTCAGATTTTGAGATGATGTTGGAGGTGAATATTGTGGATGATGTGTTAGTTTTGGAGATCGATTCAGTATCGTGGAGGGATTAAAAATAGTTTGCAAAAATCCAGAAGCACTGAGAGGAGTACATGTAATGTGGAAGGTTGTAGAGATTACATGTGAAAGTAAAATTACAGAAATTAATTTAGATAATTGAAATTATATGTTCAATAGTTTATAAACATGTTTATGTCTTATTAATTATTTTCATTTTTGTTATAAAATCTATTTTTAGGTTTCATTAATATATTCTTCTTTATTTATTTATTTTTTAAATTATTTCATTTATATTTTTTATTAATTTTTAATATTTATTTACTACTAGAATTTTTTGAATAATTTCATTATCCATATTTACTACAGAATTATTAGCTATGGTTTTATATTCTAATATTTTTTTATTTATATGATTAATTTTTACTCCATGTCATTTATTAGGCTGTAATGTTTTTAATATTCTTTAAATATACATAGTCGAAATATTTAAATAAATTTTATTACATTCTACATATTTTTGTATTTGTTTACAGTATATTCAATTAATATTACAAAACATATAAAATTATTCAATACATCATAATATAATTAATATGATTTTAAATTATATGATTGATCATCAATTTTTTATATTTTTTAGGTTATAATGTTTGTAAATTTTTTTAATTCTATATAATATTTTTTTTATTCATTTATTAATATTTTTAATTGTTATATTATGTGTAAAAAACTCATGTAATTATTTTTAATAATTCATTATTTGTACATTAATAATATGTATTCATTTTTTCCCATTGTATTCGTCTTTATCTTAATATATATTAAACTATTATATTTCTAATAATTTAAAAAATTAATCAAATATAGAAATTTTTTAAAATTTTTAGTGAATATTAATATTTAATTACTTGATTTCACTAATTTTTTTCAATCATGCTTTTAATATTGTATATACAATAATATGATTAACCTTTTTTAAATTTTAAGGAAGTAATTAATATTTAATATATAAACATTTCATATTTTTTCATTGTATTTTAAATATTTTATATGAGTCCTAATACGTAACCTTCTGATACAACCTACCAATATCAACACTATAATTGCAGCACTAATGAAGTTATGTTTTATGATCTGTAATTTTAGTGTTAAATGATAGGTTTAATAAGTGATAAATATAGTGTTTAGAAAACCTATATTTTTAGTGGTTATTATTTTAACACTGATAAAATTCATTTTTGTTAACACTTTATTGAATGAAGTGATAAAAATAATCTTGAACATAAATTTCAATAAAAAGAAAAATCACTTTTAAGCACCACTCATGCTCTCCCATAGGGTTCAACCCTATACAGAACTAACCAACGAACAAGTCAAGGTGAATCTAGCCTCTCAAATCATATGATACATGACCTATTCTTAAAAAACTGAATGTAATTATAATTTTTTATGTATTAAAAACAAAATTTATCTTTCACAATCATTTTACGAATAATAAATTCCATAATCCATGATTCAAATGTTTTTTATCAATGTAATTTCTTACGCAACCAATTATCAAAATGATTTACTCTTACATGAGTATTTCTCAATGTTCTTACACAAGAACATGGATGAATCACATGTCTTCCCTAACAATGAAAAGTCAATAAAAATCATATTTTCCAGTATATATATATATATATTTGAAATTAATATATATTCAACTACAGTGAAACATTTTAGTTTTATTACAATCTTTAGAAACAAAATATTATAAATTTTTATTTTTAAAAATATTTATAATAATCCAAGAATTTTAAAAATATTATTCATCTAACGAAACATCAAAAAATTAATTAGTCTCCTCAGATGTCAATATAAATGGAAATCTCTATCAATGCTTCACCCCTACCAGGGGGCTCCAATAGGGTGACCCACATTCCCATTTCCTTTTTATTTATCTGGATGATATATTTATTGGTGGATTTTAGTGGATGAAAACAAAAAAATAATGGGGAAAACGTTTTAAAATATAATCCATTTATTTTTCAATCTCTTGTATTCATATGGAAGCATGCATTTCATGAGAGAGTCACATAAATAATTAATCACTATTTTTCAGTTTATCCAAAAATATGATAAAATATCTAGATTGTTCCTTAATTATTCCGAATATGGTATTTGTAATAGCACAAGGGTTGACTACTTATACAAATGATGATAATTACAGATCTACGGGTATTTAAATGGTTAATTATTATATTAAATTTCACTATCTAGCTTATATTTTTGATTACTCTAAATTATTGGTTCTCCCAATTATCTTTTACAAGTTATAAAAACAAATTTATTGTTGGAATGTGAAGAGTGTATTTAATAGTAGGAGGAAAAACTAATAAAGGAAGTGGTTCAATCTATTCAAACCTATATTATATATTTATTTATGCAACTTGGAATTGTGAATTTTAAAATTCATGTCCCCCAGTACATGTTTATCATGTGTATGAATGATTGAAATAACAATATTCATTGTTTGGATGGTGATAAATTGTGCATCCCAAAATCCTGTTGTAGTATTCCCTCTCATGATATTCACAATTTCATCACTGATATTTTTTAAATGAGATGACTATGATGCATTCAAATACCGTTTTACCTATGAAATCAGTCCATTATATCAAAATGTTACCCTCATACAAGAGTTCATTATGCATCACCTAGCCCCCACTATACCATTTTCTAGAGATGCTTATGTGGTTTGGGTGATCATCATTGAAAGTGTATTTTGTAAGTGATCAGATAATGTGAAATGGATACGAATTGGAAGATCTTGTTTATTGATGAAAAATGTGAGTTTATATCCATATAAATATCATTTATTGAATCATAGGATTCCATAGATCAATAAATTATTAATGATGATCAAAATGGACGGTGTTATGATAAACTGGATGAATGGTTTACTCAAAGATATAAGAGGGTTATTCTTATTATACATTTTATGAAATATAATAAAAAGGAAAAACTATATTATAATAATTAATTTTTTGTAACCTTCATAGTGAATTATGGGTATATATTATCCCTTTGAATGTAGATCATAGATAGTGTTGTTTTTGGAATCACTTGTGTCGCATATTTGTCCCATGAAAGGATTGATATTTTTATTAGAAATAATTACTGGAATTCCACCCATTAAATGTCTTCCAAATGATATATCATATTAATAAATAAAATTCATACCCTTCTACAATAGAGAATTGTATACTCATATTCTTGTTATATCCTATAGTCAAGGGGCGAGGAATGTCTGACATGCATGGAACAAAAATAAATTTCTTATTGACATGGATAATCATCTTGATTCATTGTTATATTAGTGGACTTATTCCCACCACCCAATGTTTTTATTATTACTATGGTTTCAAGTATCTTTAGAATATGATATATTGGTCTAGGTCGTGTGGTACATGATCATTTGGATCTCAATATACAAGTTATCCATAGTTCAGTCCATGATTTATTGGATCCATCAATTTCGAAATCCAACATATTTTTCACTGGATTGATGTTCCTGAATTAGAGAATATATGAAAATTTCATCATCGGATCGGGGTGTGATACAATTATATGTGGTGTTAGTGTACTCTATTTTGGTCTCCAATTAATAGACATGGTTGTTATGAAGATTTAATCAATTTAACTACTCATTCCAACCTATTCATTATCATTTATTAACATAAAGGATAATAATATTTTTCTTTGTAAGACCGCCGATTATTTAGGTATGTTTTTCATCTATGGATGTTTTTTAGGAATATAGGAGTTTCTGGATTATTTAGGATTACACATCATGTAATTATAAGTACATGTCGTGTACTCGGTTGTCGCGAGTGATTGTGTACTTCTAAGGACCTGACCATAAATATTTCATAGTCATTAATTGAATTAATAATTCACATTGAGGATCATTTCAGGTTTAGTGTTTTATAGAAATATCACATAAATATTACATTTATTTTCAAAAATTAAAAAGTAGAAACTTCTACTCAGTTTCCATTTTTTTCAAAATACAAAAACTCTTCAAAAAAGTGTCATGTCTAGTTCCATATTTAAGATAGCTTGAATTTTCCATGATCTCATCCTTGACCCTATTCATCATTATGTCCTTCGAAAAACATTTCAAAACATGGTATGAGTATAAAATTCTCAGTAAGGGATACCCAAAGAAGTAAAAGTCTTTGTATTTCAAAAAATACAAGTAAACCATGAATACTTTATCATAAGTAAAACTTTTCACTTTACGAAGTAGTAAACACTCTTCATAAAATAAAAGATCAATGATTACCATTTTGTAACAAAATTATTACCATTAAACCCATATAAAGAACACATAACATATAAAGTTCACTTGGGACATAAACATACATATTTGGAATAAACATACGGTCAACTTCCACACTTGTAACTAAATGGAATATCCATATAGCTGACTTCCATACCTTATGCATTGGACATTATAACGTAACCACCCATCCTGGATTATCACGTCACCACCCGCCATATGGTTTATCACACAACTACCCATCAAATGTCCAAGTACCATCATACCACATTAAATATTGAAAATATAAATATTTCACTATTAACATTCTATTTTCAATTACAAGATGTAATTTCATGAAATTGATAAAATAAATCCATTTTCATGAATCATTTAAAAATATATATTATAATCAAAGTGTCCCATTCCAATTTAAATCATTTAATGGACTTAAAAAATTAAAACATTAATGTTCATATAATTAAATACTCAAACCCGTTTTTTAAACATGGACATTAATTATAACGATTTAGAATAATAAATATTGAAAACATTTAAAATTATATTTTAGTTAATGAGTTTTTAAAAAAATGAGAAGGTCTTGAATAAAAATAATTGATGAATAACATTTAATTAGAACCTTATAATATCATGAGAATAAATGAAATTATGATATAATATTGAAAAGGACAGTATATACACCATATAAGACTGAATTGGTGCATAACAACATTGAAGTCTCAATTGAAATGTAAATTGAGATGGAATCCCTTATAAAGATGGTATCCTTAAATTAAAGATAAATCAATCACATAATTATTTATGAAAAATATAAACACACAAATTATAAGTGGATATTTTGGATATAACAATTAGAGTTCATTCAAACATATTTGTAGGACATCATATTCATGATGTACAAGTATAACCCAAAGACTTGAAATTGGGTTACGAAGTTACCGTGCCAAATTTCGAAAGCCTAACAGCGTCAGTTCAAAATTCTGAAAATTAGTTGACGAGATAAAAAGGGTATATTATCACATAGAAATAAAATTTACATCAATAGAGATATAAAAGAACATATCCTAAAATAATAATATGTAAATTAAAATACATTAAAAAAAGTGTTTTCAAAATATGAAGGTGAAATGTTTCCTTACAGATTTGGTAATATACAATGCATAAACCACATGAAAAAAGAACCATATAATGTTGATTTCAATACCCAAAAATAAATTTATATTAAACAAATAGTATAATCATGCACATTACATAAACCACTCAATGGATATAGTGACAAATATAGCACGAATCTCACGGGAATAAAAACTGAGATAAAACCTCTTACCTAGTTGTAATCAATCGAATGGTATGACCAAAATTTGATAACCCCAAAATGAATCATATAATATCACTAATATAAAGACAATAATTATAATATATATAAAATGTTAGTTCAAAATAAACCTCATCAAATAAATAAGTGGCGAACAATGGAAATCTCACATAATTAAAAGTGAGATAAGAAACCCCTTACCTCGTCATCCGAATTAAACCGTTCGTTTTTTTATCTCTTGAATAATAAACTAATGTTAATTTATATTTTCTTAGGATCCTTTATCATGTCTATTATTCCTTTTATATCACTTATTACCATGTTATAAACATTATATAATCATTTATGTTAATAACGTTATGTTTGCAGATATTTGTTACTTGAGTAAAAAACGACCAACTCATATTTTCAAGTTGTCCATGTTTTCAATAGTTAGTTATATCCAAAATGATATTAATTATTATATATCATATATATATAATATATATCAAATATATATATATATACATTTATACAAGTAAATATCATTTGGAAGTATGTAATGAAATGCACCGTTCCTGGAGACGGTAATCCATACGTATGCATGAACGCTAATTTCATTTATATTTATTATTCTAATTGAATTAAAACATAATTATACATATTTAAATTATAATTAAAATATTATATCACATACTATATCATTATCTCCTACCTTCATTCATCCCACATAAGGAATTAACAAGTCATATACCATTGAGTGGGCGGTAGTCCATACTTCCCCAAATGAAATTATCACGTTTATCCATAATGGAAACGACAAAGGTATGATATAAATCGAAAATAAAGAAGAATAAAAAACATAAACATAATATATATCATATATAAATACTGTACCATCATAATAGCCACCATGAGAGCTTATAGTTGGTAATTATACAATCATCTTTTTGTGAGGCGTTATTTTTCCATCCATAGAAACATTATGTTTTTTCACCCATTATATAGAGGAATGCCTAATTTTAGTATAAATAATTATCATAAATACATAATAGTATATTTAGGATACTTATTTCGATATAAAATAAGATAATAAAAAGAGTTTATGGGATGGATATGTAAAATAAATGAAAAGAAGTTAAGAGAAACTGTGACATTTAATTTGGGTAACTCTCTTTGGTTTGAACCAAAATTGTTATTTGAAGTGAATTTGGCCTAAGTTAAGGCATCTAAGTGTAATATAGGGTTTTATGGATCGTAACTAGTAAGAGTTTGTGGGATCCATGGGGCTTGAGAGGTTTCAGGAATTGGATAGAAATTGACTCATTTTATATGGTGGGGGGGCGTTTTAAGAAAGTGTGAAACTATTATTTTATTATATAATTACATTCACATTCTAAAGGTGAAAAAAAAATAAAGTCAATTATGAGATGAATCACGGTCTACATAAAATCATCAAACATGAATTGGACATGTTTTAGATGTTATATTAATATTTATAATCTTTTTTATTTAAATTATTTATTAATGAGGAAAAAACTTCATCATTATTATGTCATATATAATTTCATTTATTTTATGTTTAGATGGTAAAAGAAATACCATGATGTAGTATATCGTTTTAGATTTCCAATTAATATTTATTTTCAAAAATATTACTTATATAACACCATATAAAAATTAATTTACTAAAATATTTTTGTTTATGTCATTTTGGCCTTCACTTAAAATTAATTAATGTAAAGTGTCATTATCATTCATAAGTGGATAAATGGGGTCCCAAAATCGTCCCAAATATTCCCATGGTCGGCCATGACTCATTTAATAATGTTTTTACAAGAGTTAATTTAATTTTGAATAATTATATTAACATTTGTACCTTTAATTACACTATGAAGCTTTAACTGCAGTAAATAAAAGTAAAAAAGTTACTATTCACCTAAAAGTAGTTTCATCTTATTGAACCAATTTTTACTTAATAATAACAATAATTTATGTTTTATTTTGGAAATTAAATTCATAGAAGCAGTAAAATTTTATTTAAATGGAAAAGTCAGTTTTTTAACTACTACTAAGTGGTTTCATTATTAATCAAAAATTGATATTGTTCAGAATAAATACCAAAAATTCTCCCTAAGATAAATTTGATTTTACGAATTCAAAATATGATATCTATATTAACAAATTATACAAAATAGATGTGGTATTAATTAATTTTATAACTAATTCATATTGTTAAAACAAATAGAGTGTTTTTAAGAGATAATAATATCAATTTATTGACAATTGTTTAGGTCCAAATTCAAAGTGAAATTAAATACAATGACCATCATTGAGTAAATGGTAAAAATATATCCTAATTAAAATTTAAAACCAATTAAATAGATAATCCCACCACATAAATAAAATATATTATAACAAAATTTTGAATTATAATATAATATTTTTCACTATTTATTAAAAAATGAAATTTATCGAAAAAATTATAAAATATTTCACAATGTAAATATTGATGTCCCCATTATAAAGAAGGATTATTTTGGTCATGTAATATGAATTAATGTGTCCAAAACTAGATTTAAAGAGGGTTCACCAATAAATGGCGGTAAATCGGCCTTTTAGTGTAGATAATTATTAAAATTTGATTAATTCACATTTTAAGCCTTTAACTAGTATTGGAAAAAAGAAAATACATTTTACAAAAATGTATAATCATATTGTAGTTAGTTTTGTTCATTAACTCTAATAAAATGGATAGGAGTGAACTACCATTTAAAATAATAATATTATATTATTATTTGTCAGTATGACTCATCATTGTGTGCAATGTATGATTTCAAAAAACCCATTACTGCGTATTGGGTATTCCATCAAATGATAGAATCCACATTAATGTAAAATTAATATTTAATATAAAAATATTAATAAATAAGAAAATGTATACCTCATTATTTAACTATGATGTTACATCCTTCCACCCTTTTGGAAATTGTGTCCTCTAAATTTTAAAATTGGGTTTGAATACATAATTGAATGTCCCACATCAGAAAAAGAGTCAATAAAAATATCACTTTAAAATAATGAAATAAAAGTAAAAAGGTCACCCATGATAATCCCATACTAGGATTCCAAGTAGGAAAACATGGATATGGAAGAAAAAACAAACCATCAAGTTCTGATGGAGTGTGATAGAAAACATGGTCAGGATAAAGTTAACCACCAGAAAATCAAAAACATTTATGAGTTAAACAGTCTTTGATTCACCAGTAGGAAAGGATATCGGTTAATGTTTTTATTTCAAATAAATTTTCATAATGTTGAGGAATTTATTTATGAGCTCAACTAAAAATAGAAGCAAACATACATACTTGTAATATAGACTATCACCCTTTACTAGATTTGTATCAAAAACTCATATTTTCTCCAAAGGATGAGTATTCAAACTGACATGGTCACATCAAAAGCTTATGAATCAACTTCTACAGAATCACATAATCCTCTAAAAAAAGCTAAATATTTCCCCTGTCATTAGACATTAACCAAAACAACATATTCTTAGTATGAGATCATAAAATCCCAAAAAAGGATAATCTTTTATAAAAAGGAATACTACTCTTAATAGCCAAAATTCAACAAAATGTACAAAAAGGTTAATAATGACCATTCAATTTACCATTGTACTTAAAATTATTAAAAATAACCGAAACTAAAATTGTACCCCAAAACTCAGAATGATTTAGTCACATAGTCTTCCACTGTAAATCTTAACATTTTTATCTAAATAAATATCAACTACTCTTAAAGTCTCATACTAAAGTGTAATTAACCAAATCAAATATTCTATATAATATGTTAATAATTACCATAAATAACTAAATGACCATATGTCTATAATATAATAATAGATTCTCCAAAAATAAAATTACACCATTACTCATTAAAAAAAGATAATTATTCCTTGAATAATATTTTCATATATCAAATATCAGGGTTACACATAATATAAAAAGTCATCCAATATAATTCCATCATCAAATGACCCTTAATAATTTTATGTATTTCATCATCTTAAAATCTACCATAAAACTGTAATCCCTTATATTGAAACAGTTACTCATTAAACATTCTTCATGATCCATTAAAAATTATTTTCCAACATATTCTGAAATACATATTTACTTATAAAAAATCATGAAACATATCATAAAATTCAATAATGTCAAAACATATGTTAAGAAATAATCCATATATTTCACTGGTCATTGTAAGTTTATTTATCCTCAATTGTAATTCCATTATTTATTGGAAAACATATTCTTTTACGATCCTGGTGATCCCATTCTCGAATCAACTTCTCTGGACATTTGTTTGTATAACGACCATGCACACCACATTTAATACATTCAATTGATCCCTCAGAATGAAATTATTTTCCTTTCCTTGATTCAACTGAATGCATCCTTTTTCCATGGAAGGTTCTTGCTTTATGACCTTCATTCCCATAATTATAGCATCATCCTATCCCTTTGTATCAACCATTTTCATTAGGAATCGAACTACAAAGTAATGAACCATTGAAGATAAATTTGAATCACATTCCCACACTGGTGATGATTCTCTCTCAATCACCAAAGCCTTGATCATTGAAAATCCACCAACATATTTCTTAGACACAATGATTTTCTTAGGTGTTTCAACTAACACATTTATTCTTTTAACAACTCTCATGATAATCTCAGTATCCTTTTGTGATTCATGCTCACTATATGATACTTGAATGCTTTTTAATTCATCATCCATTTCCTTCTCGTCATCTACATTATGGTCGTCATGTTTAATAAAGTCACGATTACTACTATCATCATTATATGGTTTATTAACCTCTTCTTGATCATCCTCCTCTATTCATTGTGAAATAATTTTAGTTCATTCATCCTGAGAGGTCTGTAGTGATATATTTTCTAATATACAATTCTTTCTCATGATATTCATGAACCTTCCTAATGATATAATAAGTGGAATCCCCTTCTCCTTCTTCTTCTTCTACTTCCACTTCTTCTTCATGCAATATCTTTTACTCTTCATTAGGTTCTTGATTGAACATTTTTTTCTAAGAGTAACTACTAGGGATTCATCCAAAAACTATTCTGGTACATGGAAATGCACAAAATATTTCTTACAAACCATGATAAGAGTGTAAACTACATAATCCTCATAATTCTTATTTTTCTTCTTCTATATTTCTTAATTCTCATAATCCTCAGCAGCCTTATGAAATATATTTTTTCCACTATTGTATCCACACAAAATCTAGGTTCTCCATGCTTTCTAATCTTATTATCTTCTCTCCACATAAGAACAACATCATTTTAATATGTCTTTGGATTCTTAGATACTACAGGTGCTGATTGGGTTTCCTGAACTGTTGGAGTTTTTTCTTTCACATCTGGTTCCTTCACCTTTTCTTATCTTGGTACCCTTCTTGGATATCTCAACCACTTCAGGATTCTTGGATAAGGCTTCAATATCTCATTTATACAATTAATCATGTTCTCATGATTTTCCATAGAAACCTACCTTCATCCTTCTCAATGTATCATCATTGAGAAACATTACATTGAATGATATGGGTATTGAACTACAAGGGATTCTGAACAATTCTAGGCATAAGATAATGAAATTTGAATGGATTATTGGATACATAATGTTTTTCAATTTTATGGTACCATTATTTGATATTTTTGTTTGTCAAAAAGATATAATCCCCTGTGATTATATATATCAGGTTGTCCAGAAAATCCAAAACATTGATTCCACTTTTTTTAAGGATTCATTATCTCCATTTCCCAGAATGATAATTTCTTGAACCAATAAATCCAAAATTATAAATTTACTAGAGAGATGGTTGATCATTTGATTTTTCACTTTTTTATGTATGTGTAACTCTATTTATTTTTCGTTATCAAAAATTAATTCTTGATTAGGTATTTTATTGGTGCTGATAATAGATCCCCCTTCATACGGTATTCCAATGATACAAACTACCTTGATAATAGAATGAGAATCACTTTTTCCATAACTTTTGAACGAAAATTTTTCTCTACCACATTCATTAAAAAAATGATACATTCATAGAAATCAACAAGAAACACCAGATAAACTAGATCATATCCTTTCATTTTTTCTATACACAAACATTCACATCTATTCATCTTGATATTACAATAAATAAGAAAATTATACATTGCAATGAACTTTAGATAAACATTAAATTCTTTTTAGAAATTCCATTTATAAATTTCCTTATATGATGAAATTTACTTCTACAGGGATGCTTACAAAGAAATTCTTAGTTAGGAAAATGGAAATACGGAATGACACCTAAGTAGAGTGGATGATCTTCGACATGATAGATCCTGAAAAATGACTTGGGAAACCCATTAGGGAGGACATTATATGGTCATTGAGTTGAATGTTCATATTCCATTATTGATCCAATGGTTGAAGCAATATTGATATTATTTGATAATGGAGATAAAAGCCGAATAATGACTTTGGTAGGTTCCAATATTTTAGGGTTTTTCTAAAATAATTACGATTTAAGGAAAGTCCTCTGAAACATTTTCTTAAAAAAATGATAATACCAACATGTAAAATTTGATTACTATAATATATGTAATGAAACATATCTTCCAAATTTCTAGACATATTATAAGTAATGAGGATTATTCTTTATGAAGAACATTATATTAAAGAAAATGTCATTAAGGATATGAAATTTTTTAAATCCAGAAATTTTAAATTACAAAAAAATTTAATCTGAAAAATTTATTTTATGGAAAAATCAAAACTACAAAAAATTTTGACTATGATAAATTTTAGCTACAAATAAATTTAACATTAATAAAATCTGGCTATGAAAAATTTTATCTGCGAAAAATTTTGACTAAGAAAAATTTTATCATCCGAGAGAATGTACTCCCCCATTGAAATTCAGTAGCTTTATGTAAAAGTATAGGTTTAAGAAAATATTTAAAATGGAATATTACCTTATACAGATAAATCCTAATTATTGATTAATATATTCCAATATATCAAAGGTTAAATATTTTGTAAAAATATCAGTAAGTTTATCAAGTGTTCTGATAAACTGGAGAATGATATATTCTTTTTCTTAGTGATAACTAATAATGTGATGTATAATATCAATGTGTTTGTCATGGAAGTGATGTTCATGGTTTTTCCATTGGGAAATGACACTAGTATTGTCACACAATATTTGTGTTTTGGTAAAACTCTTGTCATAGTCTGTGAGTGTGATTTTCATTCACAATAATAGAGCACAACAACTACCAGATGCTATATATTCAGCATCGGTGGTGGAAAGAGAAATTGAGTGTTGATTTTTGTATGACCATGAAACTAAGAAATATTCTCAAAAATGGCATTTTCTGAATGTAATTTTCATTTCCATTTTATATCCACCAAAATTAGCATATGAAATTTATTTTAAAAATTAATTTCTAGAAGTATAAAGGAGACCAAAATCCATGGTTCCCATTAAATAGCAAAAAATTACCTTCACTTATTTTAAATAAAAATAAACAAAATTTACCATATTCTAATATTAATATTATGGATTAAAAAATGAATTATATTTTAGAAAAATAAAATAAATAAAATTTAAAAATGTTGTTAATACTATTCATAAGCACTTTTTAAACACCTAGTTTGATAAGTCATGGTGTGCTCTTACATGGTGTTATATACATCGAAAGCTATTAAATAATTTAAAAAAATGTATACTATATAATCTTTTGGTTTTACATTAATCCCTCCTTAAATATTACATCCTTAAAAATTATTCTCATTATTTAAAACATGGGGTTTCACTTTTAAATATATGTTTTTTGAAATCCTGCATTGAAAAGTAGATTATTGAGAACTCTATTTTAAAACTATGAAAGGTAATAATGAATGTTACTAGAAATAACACATATTATGGTTCCTTGTAAATAAACAATGATATAAAATAAAACTTTTACCACCATGTTCTGATGGAGTGTGATAGAGAATATTATTAAGATAATGTTTACAATATAAAATTTATAAATCTCTGATGATCCAAAGGACACATTGATATATCATAAATGAAATTACCAAGATTTGTTTTTTGGTTTTCGATACCCTTTACCAAAAGTCTAAGAACCTAAGGAAATAATAATACATTATTTAAATACAATATAAAAATTGGTCATACATTGAAGAATTTCCACATCATCTCTTATTCAAGGAAATACGGTTGAATTTTTTATTTTAGAAGGGTTGGAATTTAATGTGATTTATAAATATAATGATAGGCCATTCTAACTATCTAAAAAAAATTTAGGAGTTATCACATATGGATAAGTCCACCTATACTGATATAATACATTAATCAATCAAAATTCAACATAAATTAAACATATATAATCCATTAACTGATAACCTTAAAATCCTTAGAGAAAATGAAAATCTACAAATTTAGAAAGAGGTGAAAAAAATTGGTTTCGCCTTTATCTCCCATATCTCATAGTGATTTTCTTGGTTGTAACATTCCAATCATGTGAAAACCTTCATCATATATTATCATAATTCACAGTTACAACATAATTTATCAGATATACTTATTGAAAAAAAAGATAGATTATATATTCCAAAACATAGTTTATTATTTCATATGTCCAAAAAAATTACAATTCATCCATGTTAACATAACTCTATTAGAAAA
Organism: Viscum album; assembly: GCA_963277665.1. NCBI lineage: Eukaryota > Viridiplantae > Streptophyta > Magnoliopsida > Santalales > Viscaceae > Viscum > Viscum album. The sequence goes on along the minus strand of OY728152.1, from coordinate 360,258,669 downwards.
AAATCAAGAAATAGTTCTCAAGAAACTAGCATCATCCAATATAATTATTCAAATCCAATATATCATTATAAAAACATTATTATCATAACATAAGATAAATATTATGGGTTATATTTACAATAATCATATTTTATCCAAATATAACCATACCCTTAAATCAATTTAGTTGTCTATTATATCTATTCTACATATTCTAGAATGTGCATAGAAAAAAATAATCTGAATACTCCTTATATAAATCACATAGTCATAATTCGTGGATCCAAATACATAAATACAATAATCCTTATAATTTAGTGGTTGGCATAGAATAGGTCCTTCCATGTATTAGATGTAGATTATTATGCATGTGCATTGTTTTTGGTAATTCCCCTGATTTCCAAAGATGAATCATTGAACTCAATAAAAATTGCTCACTCTATGACACATTTTCCCATATAGATAACATCATCCTATCCATTTGATCTAGTCCTCAACTTTCTTATTTCCTTCTTCATGACATATACGAAACCAAATCATATTTAATTTATTCTTCTTAAAATTCAATCTTTTTTAAAATTTATCACCATCTAACATAATGTTCTAGGAAAGTGATCAAATATGACATTGATAATCATATAAAAAGATACCTAATTCAGAATAATCCCTATATTTATATCTCTAGTCATTATTAAATATTGTTTCTCAAAATCACCATATTTTATATCAAAATCATTTTTAATCCAATTCCCTTTTTTCATCCATTAACTAATTCCAGAAAGTACATGGGAAAAATACATCTCAATGAAGAAAATCACAGAATCAATGAATGGTACTTTCAATATATAACATCATAGGTTTAATAATTGGTTACCCATTATCGTTTTAAAAATTATAGGGTGTTCTTATATACTTATCCTTAATGTATAAAAAATAGATAAGCCTTTGAGAACTATAATGATTACAAGGATTCATTTCCCAATGGACCAATCATTTAAGCAGTCATGGAAAATAGATTGAATATATGAACATTAAATTACAGTTTCAAACATAAAATAAAAAATATATTACCCTTTGAGAACCCCATTATTCCCCTAGATTAACACTGAATATCAATCAAAGAACACTACATGGAATACAGGGAAAATAAAACATAAGAAAGGGGTAGTCTGAGAAGCTCAGTTAGGATAGAAAATATGATGGAAGCTATCAAGAATAAGAATAAACTTTTATGGAAATGTTCTAAACTACAAAACAAATCTTTTAAAACATTGCATTCAACATAATACGGAAACAATAAAAAAAATTAAATTTAAACAGTCATAGAGAAATAATACTACTCTAATATTCACATGTAAAATTAATAACGAATCTCATAATGAGGAAATACATAATGTCGGACATCATAACAACTACTTCAAGGCCTTCTTCCCAGACCATATATAAATATTCTATCATGGACTTATTCCATGACACTAGTTTTTCCCATGATACCTACCTATTCATTGAGGGTCTATTGATAGCCCCATTAATCACTTTCTATGTCCAATAGATTCCATATATGATAAAGGTTAATACATGACATAAACATTCAAAGGAAAAATAGCATATGAAATGTTAATACTTTAGCCACAAACAATGAATGGAATAAAAATATCACATCCATAATCAAATATATTAAAATATCTTTAATAGTATAAGGAAAATTGGATCATAATAAATCAACATCAAACAAGTATAAAATAAAATATAGGATGTTTACATCGATGAGAATAATTTAATAAATTCATTAAAAACTCTTTGAGTGAAATATCACATTCTTCAGTAAATCATTAAAAATCATAAAACTTTAAAAAATATATTTCTTTTTAAAATATAATTTTATTCTTCTAATTGGAATTGTAACGTTGCGTTTCTGGAAGACACCCAGAGGTGCCCGAAACCCAGTTGGTCACATGGTCTCAAGTGCATTTCCCCAAACACCAGTGGCTTCCGACTAGCAGTGAGGGATTTGGTTGTGATTGTGAGGGAACTATGCCCTCATTGGCAGAGTACACACCTGAATAATAAAAATATATACAAAAGCGAAAGATGAAATGATTAAATAAAAAAATAATAGTAGAAGACTGAATGTATAAACAGGAGAACATATATATAAAATGATGCATGATACACATGTCTAGAAAAACAACCAAACAAGTGAAAATGTTGGAATACAACAGTGCTAAACCAAAGTGAAAAAGAAAGCAGATAACCTTCTCAGCTTCGCAAGCCAGATCATGGTTCCATGCTCTCCATCTCCACAACAAATCAAGTACCTGAAGTAGTAGGTAACTTTCCCATATCTATACCTACAACAATATAATAATTTTGTACCCAAAAGAACTGCCCAAAGAGGGTGTGAGACTAAATCCCATTATGCAACCACCCAAAGATCTGTTCATATAAGTTAGTGAATATATAGAAGGTAAAGGTACATAAAACAGTAAACATGAATGTGCTCAGTAGTAAATAATCCATATTTTCAATATCATTCAATATTTAAACAAACATCCATACCTAAAACTAGTAACCCTCTAATAAGAACTCACATCCACCCACTTTGGCCATACCTAAGAATTACAAGAAACCATATGGGTAGTGAACTTAGTCTAAACCCCCTGGTTCAGTTATAATAATATAATATGACACTCTGAGGAAGCACTCACAGTAAACTCCCCTTATAGTCAATGGTAAAGCATGACTCTTTGAGAAAGCTCACACAGTCAATTCCACTTATAGTATATGCTTTTCAAGTACAATCTAATGAAGATCACACTATGAATTCCACTTATAGCCCCATGGTCTTGGACTCTCTGAGGAACCTCACTCAGTCAATTCCCCTTATATCCTAGGTTGATCAATTATAACAAAGACTCTTTGAGGAAGCTCACTAGGACAATTCCCCTTGTAGTTTAAAGCAATCAAGGACACATTGAGGAAGCTCACTCCATAAATTCACATTATAGCCCAATGTGGTTCCACGATCATTGAGTATTAAAACTCGGTCAATCCCACATATAGCCTAATTTTTTAAAAGACTCTCTGAGGAAACTCATTCAGTCAATTACCCTTAGATTTTTCTACACCAGGTTCTCACAGACCTGTGTAGGTCAATGAGCATAACAGTGCAATATTCCCAAAGTAAACCTACAAGACTACTTTTCTAAACAGTCTATAAAATAACAAGAATGTCATAATACAATCTCTCTGTCCTTCAACCGTAGTCATGGAAAATAGGAGAGGCATCCAAACAGGCTAAACAGGACTAAATGCTCGTAACAGAATATGAAAGGGAAATACATTCAAAGAATATCAATTATCCCTATTCAAACAACATGGGTAAAATGGTAAACACTCAAATCCCTATTCAAGGGTATTGGTGGAATTTCACATAATACTCATAGACATTGAACGAACGTCACAAACCACCTACCTCGGGGTAAGGAGGTCGCTATTTGTTAACCTCGAAACATGAATCTCATTAAAATGTCATAGATCTATGTAAACCTATTAAATATTCTACCCAAGATAAATTGGAAATGAAGAGTAATCAAGAAACGAGACTAAAGGAGAACATAAAACTAACTGATGCGATCCAAACGCAACTGACAGTGTTCGATTCGGAGGATGGAAGAAGGCTCGGGGGTCCGCCAATGATATACAGTTGTACAAACTCTCTTGGATGAATGAGACCTTGAAGAGGGGCATTATGTCTGTCAAACGCGAACCATGTGAGTTTAATAAAAAAAGAACGTACATGGAGTGTAATTTTTAAGTACACAACTTGAACTCACCTTTCCATACTCTGGTTTATGCAGCCTCCATGTCAAACACACACAGTTGTGTGTGTGGCTACTACACGTCCAACACAAGGCCTCCTTTGGAAAGGAACTACAAGGCATGTACTCATAAAGTACTACACATGTACTTAGAAAATTTTCAGAATCTCCGCTTTTTAATAAAAAGGATGAAGAATGAACAAACACACCTGAAAAGTAGGTCTGGGTTCTTAAAATATTCACGACTTAAAAAAAATTCTTCCTCGAATTTCACTTGAAAGGAATATAAGAAGAAACCTCGAATAGTTCCATCAAATGTGTTGTACATCGTCCTCCCTAACCCATGTTTCATCCTTCACCCACCTGTGCATCCATTCCACTAGTACCAGAGGAACTTACCTGCAATAGAAAACCATCGTACATTGATCCACAATCTGGATTGGATGCTCCACAAATGACACATCTACTTCAAGCTCAACCTCCTTGGGTTGGAAGATGAGAGACAGGTCTGAAAAGTTTGGTAGAGGCTGTGAAACTTGGAAGAAATCCTGCATAGTTTGGTACCTCTTAGGTAACATGAAATGATAGGCAACCAGGCTAACTCTCTACAACACATCAAACGACAGACGTACCACGATGAAATCTTACCATTTCTCATAATCCTCTTGTGTCCCAAACACGATGTGACATGCAGAAAAACAAATCCCCGACATCAAACTCTAGAGGATGTCTCTATTGATTAGCATAAGACTTCAGTCGAGACTGTGTAGTATCCATCCGCTTCCAAATCATCTCATTTTTCTCCATGGTATCTTGAACAAGACGTGGTCCCATCAATGTTGCCTCTCATGCCACCGGCCAATATAAGGGTGATCAGCATGGCCTACCATACAATGCCTCAAAATTTGTCATCTGAATAAATTATTGAATAATATTATTGTAGGAAAAATATAAAAGAGGAATATTCTTCTACCAAGAACCTCCAGAATCTAGGATGTATGCTCGAAGCATGCCCTCAAGCACCAGAATCGTACGCTCAGACTGTCCATTTGTATCAGGGTGGTAATATGTACTCAAAAGTACCTATGTACCCAAATCCTTATAAGGCCCCTTCTAGACCCTTGATGTAAAAAGTGCATCCTTGTCTGAAATGATGGGGTGTGGAACTCCATATATATGTACAATCTCATGGATGAAAAACTATCCCAACTCACCAACACTGAACGTCTCCTTGATCGGAAAGAAATGGGAAACCATTGTGAGTCTGTCAATGACCAACCGAAATGGGTGATTCTATCAAGGAGACCTCAGTAATCCAGTAACGAATTCCATCATGACATCATTCCACATCCACTCGTGAATGGGTAACTGTTGTAAAATCCCAACTAGACACTGATGCTCTCCCATCACCTACTGACAAGTGGAACACCTAATGTTGAAACCAGAAACGTCCCTCATTATACATGGCAACCAATACTGATGGTGTAGAAAAAAACTCATATTGTTAATTCCATAATGACCTTCCCAAACATAAGAAAGATAGTCCTGCATCAACTCCTCGCATATTTCTGATGGCACCCATACGCGCCCCTGGAAATGCATGATCTCATCCATGCCTATGGTCCATCTAGGAATAGGTTTCTCTCTCAACACACTAACCCTTTTGACTAGGACATCATAATCTGATAGCTTCCTAATTAGAACTCAATAAATAATTGTAGAGGTAACAACTACATATGATAGGAAAGTCTTCCCATGTCTATCATGCACTTCCAAATTCATCTGATAGAATAAATCCATTTGAAGCCACTCACTACTGGACTCATTAACTGCATGTATCTGAGTCATCATGCTCGACGCGTTAGCCACTATGTTTCCTTTACAATACATATAGGAAACATAAATGTGAAAGGATTGTTGGTACTCAACCCACATACACAGTCTGAAATTAAGATCAAGCTGAGAGAATATATACTTGAGACTTTTTAGGACAGTGAAAACCACAAAATGCTCTCCCAGAAAATAATGTCTCAAATAGCATTGGGAATGAACAAAGACTACTAATTCCAGATCAGGCGTCGGTAAATTCCTCCCATTTGGCCCCAACTGCCGAGACCTGTACGCAAAGACTCCATCTCCCTGTATCAGCACAACTCCCAGCCTGATACATAATGCATCATAGTATACTGTATAGCTCTTTCCCGGATATGGGAACAGTACTGTCGGTGTTGATGTCATATTCAATTTCATCTCTTGAAATGATGAATCACAAGAATCTATCCACATTAACTTTTCACCATCCTTGGTTATACATGTCAGTGGTTTTATTAAGCGTGAAAATTCTTTTATGAAACGTCTGTATATCTAGCTAGCCCTAGAAAACTTAGAACCTCAATGATTTTCTTCAGATTCTCCAAGGAAACTATAGATCTCACTTTCTATGGGTGTACTTATAATCCTTCCTCTAGGATAACATGATAATAGAAGTGAATATTATCCATCCAAATGTGGAACTTTGAGAGCATTGCATATAACTGATTCTTCCTAGGTGTACTCAAAATGATCTTAGGATGTGTAGCATGGTAGTATCGAGTGTGAGAGTACACCAATCCTAAGTATGGGATATCGGTTCATAAACTTCAACTGGTTCAGCTTCCGATAATCCATTCTAGTCCCCAACGTATTGTCTAGCATCATGATATTAGCAAAAGAAAACATGTTGAGCCAAATGCTCTCCACGACAGGAAAAAATATATTGTAATGGGATGACCCTGTATCAAAATGATCAAATGCTATAACTAAGGATACCAAGAACATACCTTGAATGGTAGATGTTCTGGTATCTTGCTCCTGTTGGGTATGCACCATAGAAAATGTCTAGAATGTACCGTGACCCTGGGACCCTACCAGACCACTGTTGGCCGATCCACCCTAATTTCATTGAAAACCGTTCGACTAGCTTCCACGACCACGACCTCCACCTCGGCTAGAATGGCCGGAAGAACACCAGTTACCAGACTGCTGAGAAACTAGTGGTGCTTCTCTTGAACGAGGAGTCATAGAAGAACCCATGTCACCAACTGATGGTGAGAATAACTGACAAAAGTGCTAATGGTGACCCATCATGATGTAAGATTGGCTCTCCCCTGGGTCTCTCGGGAAACATGGCCTTGTATGACCTCTTTTCCCACACTGGTAGCACATTACCTTGCTACCGGAAGATTGTTCCCGCTTCCTTGTAAGGTCTGCATGAAACTTATAAAATCCTTCCAGAACTGTGCATCATAACATGTGTCTATAATGATGGTTGGTTCCATGAATAGCAAAAAATGAGGACGGCTCAGTGGAATGACTCTCCAGGATCAGGCGCACAACTTAGATCATGATTATCAAGGACTGAAAACAAGGAGTGAATGAAGGGAACAAGAGAAATAAAGCAATCAAGTTTTACAGAACTTGACTACACGATATGTACATTTCTTACATGGAATATTCCCTGAGTTCATTTACATTAGCGTGTACACCATATTAAATTGGTTGTGTAACACACAAGCGTGTTGTCTTAACCAACATCGTGTACTTTAATCCTCTTTCCCTACACGAGTCCTTCTATAAAATTAAGCCCCATGGATTTCCTAAAACAAGACTACATGACATCTTCATAATAGACATGGCATGTACTATAGTAGCTTTTGATGGCCCATGTTGTTAGTAACTTAGGAGGACACATGGATCACAATAAACGGTGTGTTCTGGATGGACACAGTGTGTACGTGATTTGATAACAACGACCTGTTTTGTTTGTGACATGGCCGAGTACCTTGGTTAGACTACACAACATGTTCATCACAGACATGGCATGTACGATAAAGGGTAAAACCAACCAGTATTGATCATGAAATGGCTAGTTACCTAGTTTAGACTACATGGCATGTTCAATCCTGACATGACATGTATTTCTTAAGTTTATATCCATATGTATTGTTAGTTACATAGGCGGACACTAGGTCAACACTACATGATGTGTCTGACTGGTACACGGTGTGTTCCCACCAGATGTTCCCCATCCCGTGTCTTTTCCCACACTGCCTATGACACGGTTAGAGACTACATATCTTATACATGAAGTACATGGTGTGAACTTATGAAAAACTGTTTCATCCCGAACAGACAATCATACAGGGTGTACCTATCATTACACTGCATGGATTCTGGGTTCCTCTAGATAGTAACCCACATATAATACTGTGGAGCCCAATAAACACTAAAATTAGCATTTAAAGTGCCAAATTCTGATTTTTGAGGGCCCATATTCCCCACGAATCAATATTTGACATATTATAAAAATTATAACATGGAATCCAAGGCAATTATCCTCCAAATTATGGACCATGGGGGCCCATAACACCACAAGAACCAAAGTTTGACATATAATCAAGAAAATAACTACACAAAATAGTACATTATCATACATAAGGTATTTTAATAAATGAAAATATCACAAAACCATGCATATATTACACATAATCTATCACAAAAAAATGAAATCACTAATTCATCTTAGAAGGCATGAAATAAATGCATGAAATTTGATTTATATAAAGTTCATATATGATGCAAGAGATGTAATACCCCCATATCATTGGGTTGGAAAAGAAATAGAACCTCAATAACATCAACTATAATAGCACAAATCATCAGAATCACTCAAGGACAAATTATATCCATTGTAATAATTGAAAAACCATAAAAATATAAATTTAAACATTGTAGATTGGCTTTTACATGTACACGGGTTAGCTACTCTTGAGCACAACTTACTACGAAGTAGCTATTCCATCCTTTCCATGGATGAAGCTCCAAACCATATGTCAAGATAAAGTAACTGTTGCTACCACGTTGTAACATCCCTGTTTCGAAAGCTAACAAGAGGCACCCCATATCTTGTTGTCACTAGGTCTCAAGAACATTTCCTTGAACGCTAGAGGCTGCCGACTAGCAGCAAGGGCCTTGGGTATGATAGTGGGGAAACTATTCCCTCATTGGCAGAGTACACAGTGGATGTAAACAAATACATAAAAGAGTTGAAGCAGAAATAATGACATACAGTAGTAATAGTAAAATAATGAATGTATAAATTAGAGAACAAATATATATAATATTTCATGATATATATGTCAATGAAAATAGCAAAACAATTCACAATGTTGTAATACAACAGTGCTAAACCAAAGTGATAATTAATGCTTATAAACTCCATAGCATCGCAAGACATATCTTGGTCCCATGATCTCCATCTCCATAACCAATCAAGTAACTGATGTAGAAGGGTGCTTTATCATAACTATACCAGCAACAATATAATCTATTTGGGCCGAAAAGCATGGCCCAATCAGGGTGTGAGACAAAATACCATTTGGAAACCAGTAAATGATCTGTGCCAAAAAGTTAGTGAATATATGGCAGGTAAAGGTACATAAAACTGTAAACATGAAAGTGCTCAGTAGTAAACTATACACGGTTCCAATACAGTGCATCAATGAAATGATTATCTAATCCTCAAATGGGTAACCCTATGGGATGTTCTCAAATCCATCCCCTCTATTTCACCCGAATTAGTGCAAGAAACCATTTGTGTAGTGCACTCATCCTAACCCCTCTGGTTTAGTCATAAGTGTATAATAAGACCCACTGAGGAAGCACTCATAGTCAATTCCCATTATAGTCAAAGGTAATGAAAAAAACTTTGAGGAAGATCTCACAGTCAATTCCCTTTATAGTCTATGATAGTCATGGACTCTCTGAGGATGCTCACACTATAAATTACCATTATAGCCCAAAGGTCTAGGACTCTCTAAGTAAACTCACTCAGATAATTCCCCTTATATCCCATGTTATTCAATTAAAATAATGACTCTCTGAGGAAGCTCACTATGCCAATTCCACTTATAGCCCTAAGTGGTTCTAGGATCTCAGATGATGCTCACTAGGTCAATCCCCCTTATAGCCTAATGTGATCAAAGACTCTCTTTGGGAGATCACTCGATCAATTTCTCTTATATTCTACTACACCAGGTTCTCATATCCCTGTTTAGGACAATGAGCATAGCAGTTCAATATGGACAAATGATACCTGAAGAAATACTTGTCTAAACAGTCTACAACATAACAAGTACGTCTGAATAGAAACTCTCTATCCTAAAACATCAGGCATGGAAAATAGGCAAGGCATCGAAACTAGATAAACTAGACAAAACATTCATAACTATTAATATCATAATTACCTCTACATAGGAATAAAATCATGACATAAAAACAACAAGGGTAAAATGGTAAACACGTAATATCCCATTCAAGGTTATTGTGGGAATTTAAATTAATACTCAAAGACGATGTACAGAAAGGCACATACCACATACCTCAGGGTTAGAAGATCTCTATATGTGAGACTCAAATATTGAATATCCTTAAAACATCTTAGATATAAGAAAATGTATAAAACATTCAACCCAGAAAATAAGGAAATGAAGAGGAATCCTGATTTGAGACTCAAGCAGAAGAGAGAACTCGCCGATGTGATTCTAATGAAACCGACGATGTTCGATTCAGAGGACTTATAGAGGTTCGGGGGTTCGTTGAAAATCTGTTATCATACGGATTCTCTTAGATGAATGAGACGTAGAAGAGGGGCGTTCTATCTGTCAGATGAGACCCAGGTGCAATTAATAAAAAATAAAGTACGCGACGTGTACTTTTGAAATACATGGCGAGTACTCACAGTTTCTGTACTCTGTATTATGTGGCCTCAAAGAAACTCCCATACAATTGTGTGTGTGGCTACAGCAAAGACAGTACATGCCCTCCTATGGAAATTATGTACATGGCATGTACTCAAAATGTACACGGCGTGTACTAAGTAAATTACCTGAATTTCTTCTTTTTCTAAAAAATGACCAGAAAAGGAAAAAAGTAATAGAAAAAAAACATCGGGGATATTACAAGAATAAAAAATGGTAACAAGTCATAATTGTGTAAAACAAATGATCGTTCCGTATAATCTAAAAAATAATTCATTCTTTAATTTGTTTAAATGGTCATAAAGTGTCTCATTTGGAAAAAGACCGATAGATATCTTTCAAAAACATTTTATAAAATTTAAAACATAGGAAAAATGACGTTAGAAGACCATAATATGATAGTATAACATTTTTATAAATCATTTTTTGAAAAATGGACATTGATGATAATGATGTCCAAGAAGATACTTACATATCAACAACTATGAATAATAATGAAATTGTGATATTTATCCTTACATTATGTTTGATACTCTCTGTACATGTCCAAAACTCTCATATAATGTTTCTAAACGAATTATAAAATTATATTATAATATTAATAACATTTATGATATCATATATGACTCTTTTATGATTTTATATTATATATTTATAAAAAATTCCATGAAAATGCCATATTTTCGGTATTAATCACTTTTTATCCTATGTGTTTGACTTGTAATTCATGATCATATTACATAGATCACAAATTAATACTTCTGGAATGTAAATAATCATTTTTATATCATATATATTGTTTATATAAATATATATAATATACAGATAAATAAAATGGAACTCACCATTCATGGATATGGTATGTCTTACAAAGGCATGGACGTTGTTTCTGTTTCCAAAACTTATTGAATGTAATCAGGTGAATGAAATATGCATTTCTGTGTGTATCATCCTAATAGAATTATTATATCATATATTTAAAACATAATAATAATATTTATTCATATAATCATTGTTGGATGATGAACATGGAAGATGAGTCTCATCACGTCGTGATGATGGTAATCTGTATGTTCACATGAGGGACGATATAATTTCATTAGTGGTTAAATGGTATGTAATTGTAAGAAATATGAACGTTATATAAATAATATCATGTTATAAATATTATTTAAATCCAATATATTCAATGTTATACCCCTAGAAATAATGTGTACATTAAAAACAACTTTTCCCACGACGTATAGGCAGTATGTCGTAAGTACGCATAGTGATATGATTTTCTGTAGGATCGGTAAAATAGAGAATATTGTTTTACCATAATTATAATAACATTTAATCATGTGTAATGTACTACAGTTATTATTTTATTATGGAATCAAATGAAAAATAGTAAGAGTACGAAAAAAATAACATAGAAAGAGGTGATAAAATAATTACCTCTTTTCGGGTGTCTCATTTCGATTTTCCCCAAACCACTCCATAAGATGGGTTTCATCCCAAGGTTATGTCTCTAGGATAAAGTGAGGGTAGTTTGGAGGATGAATTTTCTGGTTTTTGATGATCCAAAAGGCTTTAGGGGTGTGAGTTAAATATAATGGTAGGTGCACTTTAAGAATTGAGGTGAGTGGAACTTTTGGAAAAATCATGAAATATTAATTTCTTTTAAAATTATTTTCAGTTTATAATCATCAATTATTTTTAATTAGTAGGATATGATGAGGATGGTTCTAAATACACTCAATTAATATGTTTTATAAATGTTTATATCTTAATATTAAGCTTATATTACTGATTTAACCCTTAGTTAATTAGTTCAACTCTTACTCGGTCTTCATATATTTTGACACCAAATGGTTAATATAGTTACTATTACATGACAGGAGAACTAAAATTGGATCATTAATGAAATTTGTTACATTATATAAGTCATTTTTATGAATCATATTTTTATTACTATTAAATCATTTAATAAAATTGTATTTTATTAAAAACACATTTATGTCAATTTGGATATGATTTAGTAATTGATTTTATTAATGTCATAAAAAGATGCTTCCATCGAACCAAATGAATTAAATCATATTATATATACCATAATCTAATCAAAAAACTGTCCATGGAATAAAAAAAATTCAAATTACATTTATTTTAATACTAATAATAACAATTTTTTTATTCATTCATTAATAATGAAAACACTACATCAATATTTTTGGCATAAATAAATTAAATTATTACATTATTAAAATATTTTAAATAAAATAAAATAATGTTTGAAATGTTTTTGATTTATAATTAATATTTATAGTTAAATATATCATTTATATTATCCTATATTAAAATTGTTTTAGTAAAATATTCATGTTTATGCTATATTTCTCTTTATTTTAAATTAATTCTTATAACATATCATAATCACGCATCAGTGGCTCCGTGAGGTCCCAAATATACCCAAGGATGCCCATGGTCAGACTAATACCATCCAATAGGATTAATATTTGTGTTATTGTGGTTTTATATTATGAAAATAATATTTTTTACTCTTAATTACCTGCTATAGCCTTTATCCATGGTAAATTAAAATAATTACAGAAGTTACTATTAATAATATTCAAAAATAAAAGGCCCCTATTTTTAAAATATAGTTATTTTTATTCCAAATATAAAATCAATTTTTCCAAATAAAATACCCATAATTTTCTATAATTAATTGAAAATTAATTCCCATTGTAAAAACAAGAAAAAAATTTCTTAAAAAGTAACAACTATCAAAATATTGACTCTTGTTAATGTATAATTTCAATTTGAAATTAAATAAAATGACTATAAATTTATTAAAAACATAAAATATTAATCCCATTAAATTTTGTAACTTATTAAAAAACAACATAACTATATAAATAAATTTTATGAAAATCAATCATTGAATTATTTTGAATTATTTTTATCTATTCATCAATAATAAAATGTTATCTGAAAATACCAAAATTTCAACATAAGATAATTTAGATAATAAGAATTTTAAAATTTCAGGTAATTTATACAAATAAAATTACAAAAATCCCCAATTTGGCAAACACTATTCATAACCACGTTTTATACTTCTAGTTTGATAAGTTGTGGTGCGATCGTACTCGTGGATGCGTACAACAAAAAATATATAATTATTTAAAAGGAAGCTTACCATTGAATATTGGGGTGTAAAATTTTGTGTATATATTGGGTGAACCAATTTTTTTAGGTGATAAGTAGAGTGAACATGGGATAAACTTTTATAAGTGTGGTGAGTGGCACAGTTATGTATAATTTGTTCTATAATTATTCAATAATATCCCTGTTTTTATCTTGTAAAATGATTCAAAAATGACCATTATAGATAATTTTATATATAATGTGAAAATATTAATATCCAATTATTTATGTAAATGTTGGTTGGTCATTGTAAACACGTATCTTCTTATTTTAACCCCTCTTGAAAAATAAAATTTTAACTTAAATGAGATAATTAATTTTTATTTTAATCAATATTCATTTTGGTATAATATTATTATGAAATTATATGAAATCATAAAATATTTTCATTCCAGATATAGAATAAATTATTCCAACTTTAATTCATATAAATTGAAATAATAAATTTTAAATTATTCATGAAATTGTTATGACAAAAGGTGTTTTAAAGGGAAAATATTAAAAAAATAAAAAAATGTTATAATATAATTTTTTATATGCCACTGATTCTAATGAGATAATTTTAAAAATTGATATAATATTGAACAAGTTTTACTTAAATACCATTTTAAATTAATTTTAGAAATTATAATTAATTTAAACAGAAAAAATTATTCAAATAAAATTCATTATTTTTCACGATTCATTAGAAATCGAAACAATTCAAATAAATCCAAAAATATATATCCAAAAGGTAATTAAAATATTCAGATATAAAAAATTAATATTATATTATGAATATTTTACCTAATATTTCTGAAAATAAATATTATGATATTTTTTCACAATGCTATTAAATTGTCTTTTATAAAAAAAATATTTCCCTTTAAACAAATTTTTCAAATTTAAATGAGTCATATTTTATTTATAATAAAGTAATAACAGTATTTTTAATTATTTATGATTTACTATCAATAACCTTAATTTTAATGTGAAGGATATAACAATTATTTAAAATAATAATATTTCAATAATATTTCATAATTTGTTAAAACACGATTTTGAATGTAACGATTGATAAGCTGAGGGTTGCACATCATGCCCAATTAACCCAGTCATGCATGTAACACAATCTATTGAACATAATTTTTTTATATTAAAATTCATATATAATAATGTTTTTGGGTGTATGATTTTCTTATATACTAAGTGTCAAATGATTCATATGTAATCGAATAAAATGTTTGTATATTAGAATTTTAGAGTAATACATTATCCCTAGAATTAGAAAAGTTCTTCCCAACAATTTCAGGTTTATTATGGTAATCAAGGATTTGATATTTGAAAATATTTTTAACTCACGTAATTAAAAAAAATTGAATTAAATATCTTCCTAATTGGAGTGGCATGGAAGTTTAAATGTCATATAAAATAACATAAAAATAGGATTATAACTTGGAGAAATTTAGTTTTGGGTGAATATGTGTACAATAATAAAATGATTAAAAAATTTTATAGAGTTATTCATTTCATTGATCATATGAAAATGAGGGATTATATAAATGATAAGGGCTTCAAAACTGTAAATCTAATATGATTTAAATGTCCTTTTGTTTTTTCCAAAAGTAATGTAATAGAATTAATTTTTTTTTCATAAATAATATCCTAAGGATGTCAAATTATTTTACAATTTTAGAATATATGAAAATATATATACATGATACATTTCTATTTCATAATAATAATTTCATACTTTGGTGGTGTTTTAATCATTTTCCAATTAATCACTTACTATAAAAAATCAATATGCATAAATGAAATTGTTAAATTATATAGGACTAAAAATCACTTTTAATGGATGTATATATACATTAAAGAGTGATAATTACATACATATATATAAATATTTTGAAAAACCATTATGTCAATCACATGATATCCAATATAATACATTAGTCTCTTTAAAATCATCTGATATTTTATATAAACCACTATGTCGATGAATAATCCTTATACACCTTACAAAACATTAGATATAAGGACACCATACTTCAAAAATGAATATATAATTAATCACTAAAACAACATAATGTTTTTCTTAATCATCACTTACCAACTATCATAATACCTACATCATGTAATCTCTTAAAACCCAACAATATCCAAATTTAATTAATTTTTTTTTGAAAATAAGAAATCTTCTCTAATTATTAAATAAATAATTTACTATTGGATATATTCATTATGTAATAAATGATATTTTACACTTTAATGAAATCATAATACACATTCTTATAAAAACATTAAATAGATCCAATGTAGTTAGTACAATCAATTTTAATTTATCCATTTCAATAATAATTATAGCCTAACATCACTACATAAATATAAGAAACCTGTTAATGGTTATCAGTCCCTCAATAAAATGTTTTTTTAGATGTTCAACATTCCACAAAATTACTATTCTTGGCCATTAGTACATTTCAACATACTCTTGAAATCATTATTTAAAATTTTATCCAATAAAATACTTATACATTTCATAGTTTTTATATAAAGTATATCATTGATAAAATAATAAAATTATATAAATCATGAATACAAATGTTTCCTATGATTTCGCTGGGGCACGCGCGTCCATCTGTGGAGGACGCGCTGCTGTTGCCCCGCATTCCCACTTTCCAAAGGCGGGCGACATTCTCTCCTTATTCAGGGATGTCTTCTCTTTGATCGAAACGGGATGATGGGATGTCGGTTCTTCCTTCTGTGGATTCCTCCACAGAACTTGTCACCTAGTCCGGGTCTCCCTCATAGATTCAATACATTGTTCGTGAATCTCAATCCCGGTGCCATATCGTCATGGACGCCGGTTAATTACACTACTTCTGTCAAGACATTCCATGGGGTCTTGACATGGTAGGGACCTTCGGTCAGAGTAGACGGCAACATCAGGCATGTCAGGGCATCTCTAGGTGCATGGACATTGGGGAACCTGTATTCTTCCTCATGAGAGGGCATCTCAAGGGTGCATAACCCGAGGCATGTATCTGAGGTTTTCCTCAGCTTCCCGTGTTTAACATAGGGTATGTTGTAATATTATCTTCTAGCAGAGACGGTTACACCAAAGGCGTGTCCTATGAGGTTTTCCTCAGGCATCTCATGTTTATCACGAGGTAGGCCGCGATTTTAACGTCTTGCGGAGACGAAATAAGGGTGATCAGAACGTCCCATAGAGATGGATCAAATGGTGGTTTACTCCCTATAGGGGAGATGTCACACCGTAATGGCTGATCTGAACACCACTGAGGGCGGATCAGGGGAAGTGCGCCCCAGGATGGGGGACACCATGGATTACCATTGGTTGGGATTGAACCTCTTGGAGGTTTCCTATGTACCCTGTATAGAGAACATGGATCAAAACCCACGTAGTTCGAAAGGGTGATGAATCAGGGTGTACACAGAGGACAACGACCCGAAGATGTGATGGGGCTTACACGTAGAAAGCGGCCCATGCACCGCTAGGAGAGGCGAGGAGGTGGATGGAATGATCCCACCAGGATGCGGTGGCCCAGGTGAGAATCAGGATGGGTGATGGATGGATGAATGAAGTGGAGTGGGAGTGAAATGGGACCATCGCAGGGGTGACGATGAAGTTTGGCTTGAGTCTCGAACAGACCTCCTACGTATCCCTGTGGCAGGGAATCAATGTTCGCGTAGTTCGGGACGGTGCAGGTAAATCGTCATGAGGGTGGACCTTGGTCTGATGGGCATCGTCAGCAAACCGACGTGAAGGTGGACCTTGGTCCGATGAGAGATGGGCATGAACCCCAGGGAGGCTTCCTACGTACCATGCCTTGACATGGATCAAATACCACGTAGTTCAGAGGGTTTCGTCGGTGAGCAGATGTGAATGTAGAACCCTGGATCCACTAGTGGTGGGCTTGAACCTCAGGAAGGTTTCTTACATACCATGCCTTGACATGGATTAAAGTCCTCGTAGTTCAGGTTGGTGAAATTCAGTTTATCATCATGCGGGACGGTAGTGAACCCTGACGTGAATGAGTGACAGGTGGGCTTGAACCTCAGGGAGGCTTCCTACGTACCACGCCTTGACGTGGATCAAAGTCCTTATAGTTCGGATTGGTCACAACGGCTTGCCGTCAGACTGGAATTTTAGTTTAACGTTGTGCTGGACGCAGGTAGAACTTGACGTGAATTGGATAATGGGTGGGCTTGAACCTTGTAAAGGCTTCTTACGTACCATGCCATGACATGGATCAAAGACATTGTAGTTCAAATGGGGCTTTGTCGGTGAACCCACGTGAGGGTGGACCTTGGTCCGCATGTTGTGGGCTTGAACCTCGGGAAGGTTTCCTACGTACCATGCCTTGATATGGATGAAAGTCCTCGCAGTTCTCTATAGAATGGGTGTGCAGTTTAATGTCATGCAGGACAAAGGGGGGCATATAGTTTAACGTCATGCTGGACGGGAGTGTGCAATTTAACGTCATGTTGGACGTGGGTGTGACCTGACCTGAAAGTAGACCCATGAGTCCACTAGTGGTGGGCTTAAACCTCGTGGAGGTTTCCTACGTACCATGCCTTAACATGGATCACAGTCCTCATAGTTCAAAGGGGTGGGTCACAATGGCTTAACATTGGATCAGAATGTAGTTCATCGTCGTGCCGGATGCGGATGTGACCCGACGTGAAAGTAGACTCATGAGTCCACTAGTGGTGGGCTTGAACCTCGTGGAGGATTCCTACGTACCATGCCTTGACACGGATCAAAGTCCTCGTAGTTCGGGTGGTGAATGCAGTTTAACGTCATGTTGAATGGGAATGGGACCCGACGTGAATAGATGACGGGTGGGCATGAACCTCATGGAGGCTTCCAACGTACCATGTCTTGACATGGATCAAAGTCCTCGTAGTTCAGGTTAGTCACAACGGCTTGTCGTCGGACTGGAATTGCAGTTTAACGTCGTGTTGGACGTAGGTGTGACCCGACGTGAAAGTAGACCCATGAGTCCACTAGTGGTGGTCTTGAACCTCGTGGAGGCTTCCAACGTACCATGCCTTGACACGGATCAAAGTCCTCGTAGTTCGGGTGGTGGTGGTCAGGGTCGTTGCTCACTCTAAGCCCACGTGAGTCGTGCTCGGTTTGAGAAACAAGAGGTTTCAAGGACCTGACGATCACATCGCGAAGGATGCGTCCGTGAGAAGTGAAAAGGGGCTTACGCGGTAGGCGGCCCCTGGTGCTGAGACTTACTCCAGGATGGTGGCCCATAGAAAAGGATGATGATTATTTCAGGCTTGAGCCTTGAAGAGGCTTCCTACGTACCATGTCTTGACATGGATCAAAGACCATGTAGTTCTTCTGATGACGGCTTACCGCCAATTGGTTGGTTTCAACGGCTTACCGCTGGATTGGGTGTGAATGGCATACCACTAAATAGGGTGTGAACGGATTACCGCTAAATGGGGTCACAACGGCTTACCGCTGGTTTGGGTCGCAATGGTGAATGGGGCTTATGCAAGGAGCTGCCCGGGTGCCGATATGGAGCGGCACTGGTGAATGGGGCTTACGCTGGGAAGCTGCCCGGATGCCGCTATGGAGCGGCAATTGTGGATGGGGCTTACACTAGGAAGCTGCCCGACTGCCGCTATGGAGCGGCAATGGTGAATGGTGCTTACGCAAGGAAGCTTCCCGGGTGACGTTATGGAGCGGCAATTGTGGATGGGGCTTACGCTTGGAAGCTGCCCGGGTGCCGCTATGGAGCGGCAATTATGGATGGGGCTTACGCAAGGAAGCTGCCCGGGTGCCGCTATGGAGCGGCAATTGTGGATGGGGCTTTCACTAGGATGTTGCCCGGTTGCCGCTATGGAGCGGCAATTGTGGATGGGGCTTACGCAAGGAAGATGCCCGGGTGCCGCTATGGAGCTGCAATTGTGGATGGGGCTTACGCAAGGAAGCTGCCCTGGTGCCGCTATGGAGCAGAAATTGTGGATGGGGCTTACGCTAGGAAGCTACCCAGGTGCCGCTATGGAGCTGCAATTGTGGATGGGGCTTACGCTAGGTAGCTGCCTGGGTGCCGCTATGGAGTGGCAATGGTGAATGGGGCTTACGCTAGAAAGCTGCCCTGGTGCCGCTATGGAGCGGCACTGGTGAATGGGGCTTACGCTAGGAAGCTGCCCGTAGTTTCTTTCTCATGTCTGGCCATGAGGGCATCCCAAATCACTGGGGGGTTGGGGCCTTCACCTATGCGCTAGTGCACAAGCGGGATAGCGCCAAGGGGCGTTGGAATCAGGCCACTGTAGTCATGGCGTTAGGCATCTTATGCTTGGAGCATAAGGCATCTCTAGTTTAATGGAAGAGGCATCATATGTTTGGAACATAGGGATTACTACGGTTTGAAGTCATGTAGATAGGACTGTTAGCATCTCATGCTTGGAGCACAAGGCATCCTATCATTTGTTAGACAGGGGGAACTACAGTTTAGAGTCATGTAGATAGGACTGTTGGCATCTCATGCTAGGAGTATAAGGCATCTCTCGTATAGGGCAAGTGGCATCCTATCATTTGTTAGATAGGGAGTGCTACAGTTTAGAGTCATGTAGATAGGACTGTTGGCATCTCATGCTTGGAGCGTGAGGCATCTCTCGTATAGGGCGAGCGACATCCTATCGTTTGTTAGATATGGAGTACTACAGTTTAGAGTCATGTAGATAGGACTGTTGGCATCTCATGCTAGGAGAATAAGGCGTCTCTTATTTGGAGCAAGAGGCATCCTATGTTTGGCACATAGGGATTACTACAGTTTAAAGTCATATAGATAATACTATTAGGCAGAAGGTGCCTAGAAATGGTTGGTTTTGGGACTTACGCAAGGGCGGCCCTTTCTGGTTCAACCTGGCATAGGAGCCAAGTGATAGGATTTGGAGGAGTTTCCCGAGGAATGGTTTGACTCAAGGTACTCGGGGGATTGATGATGAGAATCTCAAATCACGACATGGAATGAAACCCAGAGGAATATGTCAACTCAAGGTGTTTCATGGTGTGTGGAGGAGTATCACTAATCATGGTATTCCATAGGTGGAAGGTGGGAGTGCATAAGTGCGCAATGCAAAATCCAGACATCCTGGCCCGAAAAAGTCATGGTGCGACTCTCCATTTTTCATGGGTTTGCGGAGCCTCTCGGCTCATTGCTTCACGGTCGCGCTCCGCGATAACGGAGGGGGGCTTCGCGAATGGGCTTCGCGAACCAGATTTCCAGCCCAACTTCAAACATCCATAACTCCTAATCCGTAACTCCGTTCGGGCCCTACAACCTACCAAATCGAAGCTTGAGAAATGGACAACGATCTTAGATCATGTATCGAAGCATTTCGAAAATTTTGGGTACTCGTTTTCCGGGGTCTACAAAAAACACATGAACATTAATAATTTTTTCATATTATTTGGAATAACATATGTTTTATCATGATTCATTAGCTTTTCTTTTTGTATATTCCATTGTTTCTCGAGATATTGATGTGAATAGTAAACCATCTATATACATTGAAAACATTGTAAAATGGAAATATTTTATTACCCTTGTTGTCACAAACATGGTTTTTTATCTCCAAATATGTAAAATACTTGCATTCCTTCTAATAGAGTACACGATTTTGTCTATTCAACAATTATCATAGAGGGGGAAAACATCTCCCCCTTCATTAATTAGTACTTATTTTTCCATTCCTCCAAATTTATTGATTCCGTTTTAATCCATATTACATATAGAATTCTATATATTTATTTTAGAACATGAAACTATGTCTTAATAATACATTAATTTACGTGGAATATTTTCTCCAAAATATTGGCATACAATATTCAAAGAAACAATCATTCTTAAACATTGTATAACATGAATTGATATAGTTTTCATTCGATAAACTAGGGTCCATTTATAATTTATGATATACACTATCTTAGTTGATATAAATATTGAATTAATGTAAAATCCAAAAACTAGGGAAATAATCATTTCATAGATAATATTAAAATAAAAAACATATATTCATTGAAGCATTCACTATTTAAAATCCTTCATAATGGATTATAAGGAACGATTCATTATTATAAGAATATCTCCCAGGACAGGTCGACCAGGTTCGTAGTAAGTTATGTTTTCCGGAAACATAATTATCAGGACAATTCCAATGATCACTTTTTAGAGTTATTTCCCATTGCTACATCAATACCCGAATGAAATCAATAGATATTACCATGATACAGATGTTTTGGAAGGAAAAACACATAATATAATCCGTGAATAAAAATAAAAATTTTATTATGTATTTATCCTCAATGTCAATCAAAAGGTTTTGATAAAAAATATATAAAATTGTAACTCCAGTTCGCTATGATTCATGAAAACATCCTTTGATTCAATCTTAAATGTCTGATAATCTAGTAAACCATATCCATTTTACACTTTTTAACATTGGTATAAAATTCAAGAATCACAGCCCATTAAACTGAATACTTAATCGTTCTTGGAAAAATATATACATACATGATACCAATATTACATTTGAATTCCCATATTAATTTTTTTTTAAAAATACATATATTACCTCTAGAATATCTCTAAATATCAATCATAAAATACTCTGATGTAACCCTGAAAAAAGAAAATGAAAGTGGTGATCTCCAATTAATCTTATGAGAAAGTGAATATCAAATGGTATGAATTAATTAGGAATAATCAATATGGAAAGGTAAAAAATTGAAAGATAATCCATGTAATCAATAACATTAGAAATATATATAGGAATATTGGATGATCAAATAATGAAACATAAATAATCTTGAAAACATAGAAATCCTATATAATAAAATAATCATTGGGAATTTTAATACCAGAATATATAATGGGGAAATAATAAATTACAAACATTTTAATCAAACTATATAGACCATTAGCAAGTTATTTTCTATAAATACATATCACAAGACAATTTAAATATATTACTCAAAAACGCTTCGGTTTTTTATAATATTTTCATTTAATCCATTTCTATTGAAACGTGCTATCAAAACCTTTCACAATATATTTTAAAACTAATATTTACAAACTCATATAGTTCCTACAATATATTTTATCTCATGAAACGTATTGATCCATCAAGGATAAATATATATTTATCCCCAACAATATATTACTATTTTCAAAACATTCATCATATGAATGGGTGTTGTATGGTATAAATATTAATTAATATTAACAACTATTTAATAAAATCATAAATGTTACAATAGTAAAATTAACAAAAATAATAACCATCCAAATTAATATTCATAATGGTATCAAAATACCATATCCACATTGAAAAATATCATTAATCATTCATAGTACGAATAATAATGGTATCAATACAATATATCCAAAGTGTATCATTAGAATATTAAGTGGTTTATTTCTATAATGAAAAAAATAAAAAAAATTCTACAAATAATGGGTGATTAAAATATCTATTTTATTTTTAAAATCACAAATAATTTTGAAAAAAAAATGTTTTTATGATTGCTTTTAAAAAAACTAACATTTGGAGAATATTAGAACACATTTATTTAAAAAGAACCTTATAAACAAAAAATGTAAGATTGAAAGAAATTATTTTATTGATGGTGGTTTATAATTTAAAATTAATACATTTTAAAAAACATTCCCTTTCAACTATAAAAATTAAAATAATGATCCTTGTTTTGAAAATGACATGATGATTACACTCATATTTTCGATAAAAGTGAAAATAATTTTTTTTAAACAACATAATATAGCGTCGCTTTATTTTAAATATATAAAATGGGTTAAAATTAATTTATTAATTCATTTTTAAATGTTTTAAAACATTTTGGAATCCATTTTTAGAAAATAATGTTTTGGATAAAAAAATATCTCCCATGGATGGGAGAAATTAAGTCATCTTTTTTCAAAATGATTACTCATTATTTTTAAGAACCAATGATTAGGAAAATGGTATAATTAGTAAAAAATATAATTTCTATACATATGATAAGAAACATAAAACCAATTCATTATTAAAAGTTCAAATTATTTCTTTTAATTGAAATTCATAAATAAAAAATATATATTTGAATGAGATTGTTAAATAATCACTCACAGTGGATATAAAATAGAAATTAGAGTAAATAAATGAGTAAATTATTTATTTAAATTATAAATCCATATAAAATATTGGATAAAAAATAAGAATAACAATTTAGTTTGTACATAATATTACATCCATATGATCAATGAATTATAAGCTTAAACCAACGAATTGGAAATGAGTTACGTAATCCATTACCTAATTTTTCTATTTTATTGAATGTCCATTAACATCCATTATAGATGATTTATGAATGTCATTATATTAACAATGAACATTATTACTATTTATAATATCATATTTAATCCCATTATAGCTTCTTTCAATCCATTCCAAAACAATGTATCATTATTTTCATTAACTTGGGTGTTAATTTACTCATTTTATTATGCATGTGTTGACTTTAAATATCATATATATAAAGATACTACATAGTTTTATAATATATATAATAGTAATTATTATAAAATTATCATATTTTCTCCTTTAAATTACTTTCAAAACGAATCATGAATGATGGTTTTGAGAAATGGTCTATATTACTATCGTGAAAATTTTAGGTCATACGTACACACATGTAATGATTCCTTTTTTTCAATTATCATTATTGAAATATGATATGTATTTTATAATATTTATATATTAAAAATAATATCATATATAATTATATATATCATCAATGTGGTGTGGTGATGAATAGAGAGTCCCCTTGGTGTTTGAAGTCAATAGTCTACACAAACATGAAAGATATTATCATCATTAAATGGGTGAATAGAAATACTGAAAATGATATATAATATTTTTTGAATTATAAATATGTTCTTAATATAATTATTATATCATTAATATAATATATAATCATTAAAATTATCCTCACAAAAATCAATGTGGACTGTTGGTGAATGAAAAATCATATCACTTCGAGAGGTGGTAGGACATCACATAGACGAGTGATGAAATCATATCTCCCATGAAATATATTTTATGAAGATATATAATTTAATTAAATTTTTTACATTTAACATATATAATTAATAAATATCATCATACCTTATTATGAGGGGAGGAAATGGGAAAATTAATTACATCGGTTTGTCACGTCGTAGTCCTCCATCCACATGGATGATCATTTTAGAACCCATTTTATATAAGTAGTGATTTTTGTAGGTCATTTCCATATTATAAATACATCGTAAAAAACATAAGATAATTCCTTATATCACCAAGGTTTTATAATAATTTACGAACATCTATAAAAATAATAATATGAATATGCTCAAAGAAGAACATTTCCTCTTATGTGGTTATCCTCCTTAGGAATGAAGTAAATCCATACTAGGTTTGATTTCACCCCTAACTATGGAATCATGTATAAGGGGAGTGATGTTTCGAAGGTATTTGGATAGGTATTAGATGATACAAAAATGTTTTATTGTGTGATAAAGAGAGAATAGAGGGTGTCCATTTTTATGTTATGGGAGTGGAACATATGTAATTGTTTTTGAAAATATTGAAAAACTACATCATCATTATTATAAAGGCCCATAATTCCAAAAGGGACCAATATTGTACCTAGAAGTGATGAAGCCAAAATATTGATATCTAATGTGGGTTTTAAATGATAGTAGTTCATTTTTAACCATTAACTTCTGGTATTTACTCCTCCCCCAAAAAAATCAATATTTACCATAACCACGACAATTAATATTTATTTTTGTCACTATTAATTTGGGTAAAAATATTCAGGTAAAATTATTATAAATTATAAAATAAAATCATTCAAAAATATGGAACATATTTTTATAAAATAAATTTTGATATGTTTCATTATTTGAAACAATATTCATCGTTATTTTTTTTTGATGATATTGCATGTTTTTAAAGAGAAAATATTCAAAAGATTATAACCTTTTTACATAAAAAAAATAAATATTATAATTAAAGAAAAGAACTATATTTTATTAAATGATATATTATTAAACCAATGTTACAATAAAGTAAAAAAATTATTTATTCATTATAAATCATATACAAAATTAATTTTTTTTAAAAAATTTATTAATTTTCACTATTGATCAAGAAAATGAATCTTCTAATGAATACAATTATTTAACCCTAAGATAACTTTTTAATTCCAATTTCACAAATGATTTTTATTTTTTCAAATTATATTTACCAAGGTGTTAAAAATTAAATTTTAATTATATATAAAAATCATTATTTAATTTTGTTTCAAAATACAGTTTTTCAAGAAACAATTATTTTTCATTAAAACGATTCTTCTTTTATTTTCAATAAACAGCTAACCATAATATTCATCATTAAGTATTTACTATTCATACCTTACAATTTAATGTAAATGTTATAACTATTTTATTTTTTAATAACTTTTTAAAAATATGTCATGATTCGATTAAACTAAATGTTCCATATACCACAAGATAAACAAGGGGTAATATGTAATGAAAGATAAAATTATAGATTATATTAAAGAAAGATATTTAATATATTTAATTTATTTAAATATATATAAATTTTAATTTATCATTGTGTTCTATTTTCTGTATAATCTTGTTGTATTCTATTTTATATATCATCAAATAAAATGTTCTAATTTATGAATGTTACAATGTTATAGGTTCTTCTGATCAACCACATTTCAAAAGAAACATTAATTAGTAATTTTTTTAGAAACATCTAAAAAATGTATTATAATTAAAGAATCCCAAATTTCAAATAATTTAGACAAAATAATTTTATAAACTATGTTTTCCATAAAACAAATCTATGTGAAAACAAAAAAACATAGAGGTTCTTTAAATATATCCACATGTTATGTTGTTTATGATTTTCTAAATCACTAAATTAGAAAATTTTCAAATAAAAATAGTTTTCAACATTTTATATAATGGTTTCATAATAAAAATTTAATAATGGGATGTGACTAAATATCATCAAAATCATGCAATGAGGATAGTCATAGATCAAAAAATACAATTGATTACTTAATGTTTAATTGTTTAAGCATTTATACAATAATATTTACATTTTAAAACATAAATAAAATAAAAGTACTTTTTTCACAATGTTTCTGATTCTTTTTTGACTATATAATAGAAACAATGTTTTTATATAATATTATAAATATTGAAGGATATCATATTTCATCAACTAACTAACATCCCGATGAGGTTCTTCTGATGAAAAATTTAATTTTCCTTAAAATATTTACTAATATGTTGATCATTATTATTTTTTATTCACTACATGGATTCTAGTAAACCATATATTTAAAATAAGAAAACGATTTTCTTATAATTTATTGTCCAATAAACATTGAATCCGAATTAATGCAGACATCATGAAGAGGTGAATTTATAAAACATAGTTAGTAAATTTTATCTTTATTACCCCATAATTTTTTAGTTATATAATATTTCATATTATATGATTCTTATGAATTTTTTTTCACATATATTATAAATAAATATCATGATCAATATTTTTTCACTCAGAACATTTTTTTCAATAATAATAGAAACAATTATTGGAGAAAACAAATATCTAAAATGTATTAAATAAGGATGAGGCACTCACTTGGTATTTTTTTCAATATAAAATTATTTGTTTATATATTGATATTTTTGGGTTAAAAAGTGTTTATTATTAGTTTATAATGAAACAATGTGTCTATATTCATATTAATATGATTTCTTTGTAAATAATCCTTGTGTCATTCTCAAAAGTGACAAAATAAAAAATTCATTTGATAAATTTTTTTTTCAAATAAATCTTTTGTGAAATGTAGGAACTGGATAAAAAAATAGGATACATGGTTTTATAGGAATGAAATATAATGTACATTTTGAGTATAAATTTTAAATTTTGGGTATAATCCTTTCTTACTCATGGATAAAAAACATTCATTGATTTTCATAATACATTAATACAATGATCTATATATCATTTATGAAGAGTAGGAAAATGACGGGCATCAATCGAACATATTATGTGACTATTATGGCATAAATTTTGTGTTATTTAGTTTTGAAATGAAATTTTAGTTAGTGACATTTTTTATTCATAGGATTACTATAAAAACACCAAAATTTTATTTATTAATTACTAATATGACCCTTATCAAATTATTGATTTGTATAATTCACCATCAAGTCCATCAGATGCATAGTGACAGTAGTTTGAATTGATAGATTTCACAAATTAATCATAGACCATCCATCAAGTGATTGATAATTTAAAATAAATGATCATTCTAATTGTCATCAAATATATGATTAAGTTGACAATGAAGATCAAATATGACCACTCGTCAACCAAGGAAATCTCATCGAACAACAATAGATGGTATCTATATTAGTGATAAAATATTAAAAATTCACATAATGAAAAATATCCATATTTAATCATAACTATAATGATATTCTTAATCAATATGAAAATATATGTTTTTACATAGAATTTTAATTTTTCCTCAAAATAAGGAAAATTGAGAGATGAACAACATTTTTCGAAAGGTGATTATTTAAAATTATCAATACCTACATTATAGTTTATTATTATTTTATCATCCATGATAAGATTCTAGAGTTCAAAATTATAGTGATAAATATATATTCTATATAAATTACTATCAGGTAAATACCAATCATTGATTTGTTTTGTGGTGCACCAGCACTGATCGAACAACATTAATGCTTCTGGGGATTTGTATCCCTGGAAAATTCAAAACCATCATTATTTTTTAAGTATTGAATAGACATATACCATTATAAAGGAATCCTATGATTCCATGTTCATAATATGTTCTCTAATATAAATGAATGTGATTACAAAACCATACCTCAATCTAATTTCTAGTAATGAAATTGTTTATTGAATGATTATATTTTCATTGAATCCCACATCAATAAATATATTTTCATCAAGATAAAATACATATTTTAATATTTCCCCACATTTTGGAGATAATATTGTTTTGATTGATTCCTGCATGTAGGTAAATTGATTAAAGAATCCCTAAAAAATTTCCCCTCTATTACACGTTATTGAAACATGTCATGAATATTTAAGTATCTATTTTTATAACTCTATCAGAGGAGAAACAATGTATTAATATATATAATTGTAGAAAAAATGTGATATTTGAAACATATATGCGTGTTATATTTACAATTTGATAATCCCCAACATAATTTTTAATTAAATCTACAATATCTCCCCACAAACTGTTCTTGCCTCCATAATTATCAAGAACTTGTATATCTATGAAATTATACATGTTTTCAAAATTCTCCCATGAATAACTGTAGAATAATTCTTATCCATATATATCTGTACAATGAAGATGAACCCCAATCCTTTTGATATTTTCATTTTCTTGCACATTGACAATATTAAATTTGTTAAATAA
The DNA here is from genome assembly GCA_963277665.1 of Viscum album. Lineage (NCBI taxonomy): Eukaryota > Viridiplantae > Streptophyta > Magnoliopsida > Santalales > Viscaceae > Viscum > Viscum album. Next base: position 360,229,303 of record OY728152.1, on the reverse strand, counting down.
ATCGAGAGTCTCGGGTTCCGTAAAAATAACTTCCTATATGAGTGATAAAAATAATGATGGTATATAAATGAATGGAATATATAATTATTATATAGGTTAAAATTAATTAAATAATCATAAATTTAGGCATTATGATAATAAAATCTCACAATGTATGTGATCCAGTTCATGGACACCTACATTTGAGATTAAAATTATGGCCTCATGTGACTCCAATGGTAAAGAAACCTAATTTGACACATAATTGATTTATTATTTCTAGAAAATAATCAAAAAATAAAAATGATATTTATTATGTTAAACCTAAATAGATATCACTCTCATCCAACAAATCTTCATTTCTAACATAAAAATAAATTTTCAAATTGATATTCAAATAAAATATCAAGTCTATGATTCTGGTGATAATATTTTTATAATTTAAACTCAAATTCAACTGAAGAAATATTAGATGAATCAAATAATAATTTTTACCCAAACCAAACTTATTATTTAGACTTTTAATTTACATACAAGTCCACTCACTAGAGGAAAATTAACTTCATATATAATTATAACATAATCAAAATTTGTTATTTCAAAAAATGATTCATATATTTTAGTAACATTTTTCAAAAGACTATGCATATATATTCCTCTTTTGTGGTACTCACTCAAGATATTTTAAAAAATAGGAATCATCTTATTATCATTAAAAATGTTATAGAGAATCATTTACTTCATATTTTATTTTAATGGACAGAGATATTACACTTAACAAAATTAGTTATATATATAATATTATACAACACTATATTATAATCATTGTTTATTTGACTAAATTTAACCATTTTTTGAATGTTAAATGTGACAGAAATTTTTCTCTTGATACCCATTATATAAATTCATAGACAAATATTTTGGAATGGATGTCAAGAATCCCATTTATCAAGATGTTATTAGACAAAATTATTTCCCATGATCGTTCATAATGAAAATGTAATTTTATGTTCATAGAAAAAAAATTTATCATAGATATATTAAAATATGATATAGACCAGGTGTAGAAGATCCTCTTTGAAGGTTATCTTCAATGGAAAAATGTGATATTGACCACTCCACCACAACTATCTATTTATATTTTCATTAAAGTTGATAGAAATCTATTTCCTCCGTATGTAGTATTTTCATTCCCCCCAAAAATTATTTAATATCACCTGTACTGAGAGTTGTATGTTGAAGTATTAAATATGTGAGAATATAAATATAGGACCCCTATAGGAATTTTTAATGCTTATTTTTTTCAGATATAACTATCTGTATAAATGTGTAAAAGTCCTTATGCTTTAATATTTCAGTTAATGTTCATAATGAATCCAACACAATGATGTATTTCATAAACCATTAATATACATATTATGGAACATATGGATACAATGTGTGTGCCATGATTTATGTGATATATATTGGTATTTTTAGGATGATTCATTAGATGACATATAATTTCACAATTTAATATTTAAATTAACAATAAATTTACAGCGATAAATATTATCCCTCATTTATAGCATTTTCAATGCCAATATTTAATTGAATTTTTGATGCCCATGATTAATAAATATTGTAAAATTGATTAATGATCCATATAATATGAAAAATCCATTACGTTTATTCACACACTAGACACTTCCACTGCCTGAAGAACCTTTATAAAACCCATCAACACCAAACATTATCATCCAACGACTCAGAGATTCAATGATCCCATGACCATACTACCAATGGCTGCCCTATAGAAGAATGTTTTAAAATATTTTAAATTGTTAAATATTTGATAAATACTCAATATCTGAGTACATTCGAATCCGGAATCAGGAACCTTGTTATGAAGGTGTGGAATGTTGACAAAAATTTCAATTTGTCTCATCAAATCTATCATTAGTTGGTATTATTATGGTTAAATGAAATTCCAAAGTGGGTTTCACTAGATTGATATCATACATTACTACATGTATTGCTATGCTTAAATGGAATCCACAATTTTGTCTCATTGAATGAATAATGTAAATACACGAATTTTCCATGTACATTTTTTAATTATTTGCAATTGTTATGATGCTGTGAAAATTGATGGCGTGTTATTCTAAGTCACGGTGTGCCCGGAATGAAATTAAAAAGTTTTTTTAGGAACTCTTAGTAATGGTTTGAGTGGTAATTTCTATCATTTGAACTGTGTCTGAGATTAAAAATATGTGGTCACCATTGAATCATATGTCCCAGAAATCTCTTAGGGTAGTCTTTACATTGACCACTATACGTCCAGAGAAAAAGATATGTTTTGTGAATTTTTAAAAGAAATGAAAAAAAATAATTTTTTGATTTTATTTAATATCCTCCAACGGACTAATAAAAGAGTGGGGTCAGCGGGTTATCAAGCCATTAAATGGCTTGACCTTCTAACCTAATGTAATGATGATTTTGGGGAAATTAGGAAGATTCCTTTTTAATGAGCCACATTATTTATCCATGTTGTTACATAACCTTCCCCTCATATATATACGGAGATCGGGATGGGGTATTAGGGAGATTCACTCTGCCATGATGTGCTGATGGAACACCACTATTCTAGACCCTTATCAGACAAAGCTGACCCAACGAATGGTGACAGATGACACTGATCCAAATGGTGATGTTCAAGTGGCATCATTGGGATCCAGTCGTGGGAATGAAGTACACGACCCACCATCACGAACATAAGTTTTTTCGACATTTCAAGGTAGTGGTTTTCATTCTTGTTCCAAATTCATGTGATCTTATTTAACTACCTTTATAACGACCATAATATTAGCTATCTCGGATGGAGTGGACCTAACGAACCCGGACCAACCCTCTGCTATCATTCTATCCTTGCGCCTCCATGGAAGACTATGAGTGATTAAACCCATGCTACCAGAGGATTTATATGGCTCGTTATCCATGACCATTGGAGGAGGAGGCTGACACAATGACCAGCCATGGGAAGGGAGGCGGCTTGACCACCGTACCGACAATGAACAGAATATGTGGTCGATGCTGCGTAGGAGGCCTAAACCACCTAAAACGGGTTCCATGGTGACCATGCGGCACCCACATGGCACCGCCTCCTCACAAACTGAATGGGCTCTGGGGAATTCGGGAATCCGAGAGACCAGGGGGGTACACCCCCAGTGTTGGACCAAACCGGGTCACCACCCTTAGAACGAAACACTGCACCCAAAGCGGGTCACCTTCTTAGAGTCGGGTTGCCGCCCTCAGATAGGTCAATGGCCTGAGGAGCGGTCCTATGCTCTAGAACGAGTCTGCTTCACCCTGACCGGGGCCACCACCCATTCGGGTCGCCGCCCCAAGCAGGTTGGCCCACCGCTTGCGGGACACCCTATTTTTATTGGGCTACCCTTGTAGGATGCACTATTTTGGTAGGTCCACCCTCAAGTTCCGACAATTTTTCTATACTAACCGCACGTATGACCTATGGGTTATGTCCACCATAGACCAGCTTATTCCAGGTTGGGCTGGGTCGGTCCGACCTGGTCAGATAGGACTCAGGACCAAGCGGGCCCATAAACTCTCAAAGGACCTTAACATGAGAACCAGACACCCGTTTGGCAAACCGTTTTTGTTGTGGGGACCCTTGCAGTGAGATATTCCCCTATTACAAACACCATTAGTGTTTTCGATAAACTGGGATTACAACTAGGTTGGATCGCACCTTAATTCTACTGGGCCCTCGACACTGAGAATCCAATAACGCAATGACTGGGCATCTGACTAATTCACAGTCTATTGCGTTGGAACCCTTATGTAATCTCAGATCATTGGGATACCTAAAAGTTTGACTTTGTGATGGTTGAGATAAGAATAATGTCTTGGGGATTGGTTTTACTATGCACACTATTTATGAAACCCTAGGAATGGCTGATACCTAACAACTACTGACTGTTCGACTCGGAGTGACTTGACGACCATGATACACGATGGACAAGAGTACCATAGAAATACCTAGTGGGGATATGTCAATATACATGATGGGGAGGAGTAACTTAGCAGACCATGGTGTGGATGGATAGCTCTGTATCCCCCAAAAGACCCATGTTAAGCGATGGAGATGAGTACTTTAGTACTTCTAGGATAGAACGAAGAACATTTTTTTGAAGCGGCTGGCCCACTGAACTCGAGATAGGATGATTTATCCAGTAGCTAAAGATATATACATTGTGATTGGAGATGTTACTTGTTACTACCCCAATAATAAATCCTTGTGTGATCTATCATTACATTGGCCTTGCGATTGTGGTTATGCTATTTGGTACTTTACATGTGGGGTACATTTCCTTCATCATGTTACCTTGTTGATTTTCACTATAGATATATATGAGACCTATGGGGTATTAGGTTCCTTAATAAGTTTCGTTATACTCATAGTTACATGGGCTTCACCCGCACATTGTTGTGTCTTGTGCAGACGATGAGCAGTAGGGCTATGGTTTGAGGGAGCCAGGACATGGTGGAACAGAAAGGAGACGGACAGGCGTGGAGTGATAAGGAGTTGATCTGTACCTACCCTTCAGGTATAAACCACGGAGGATGACCCAATCATTGTTTACCTTTTTCTGTCATATGTATTTTACTTTTTGTTGTACTTGTACTTTAACATTTAGTATTTTATTTCGTCCCCATTTTTATTCAGCACTCCTCTTTTAATAGATCAGTTTACTTCACAGTTTCTTGTTGTTGTGTTCATGGATAACATGTTTCTATAGGTTTAATGTAAATTCATTCTCATTTTATAGAATATGCATTTTGATTCTAGTCATCATCCCCTGGCCTATGGAAGGATGGATTGGGGTAGTCACGACGCGAGCCCTAGGGGACGTGTCATGAAAAAGTGGTATCATAGGATATATGTTTCACCGAATAAATTGGACCCTAAAAATGTTTATGTGAAAATAGTTTTCAGTGTTATGAGTGTGATTTTTAGTTTGGGGAGTCCAGGTTTTGTGCTACGGCTGATATATCCAGACACCCGGACCCTGAGTATTGGTTTTGGACTCAATGAATGAAAGCACTGATTTCCTGTGTTTTAAAATTCATTCTTGTGTTTTCATGAGTCAGATCAATGGGTATAACTTTTAAAGGTGGAACACCTATTTCTTTTTAGAATTCCTCCATGAAGTTAACCCCCCAGTTTACTATAGAGTGTACACGATGAAGGACCACCGAGGGATGAGTCCCCGGTTCTGGTCCCTCTTACGTCGTTATCACCTTCGAGTAGTGTACCTACAACATCACTACACATTTGACATGTGTTTCTACCTGCCCCACCAATTGAGGATGCACACTGAATTTGCGTGTTGCACGGGTTCCACCAGAAGAGGCCTCCGAGGTTCCAAGTCGAGACAGACCTGCTGGCAGCTGAGGACTGGCTAGAGGCTATGGCCAGAGTTTATCACTTAGATGGGACACCAGAAGATTTTATGGTGATCCTGAAATCTAGAATTTTTTATGGAGTAGCAGGGAGATGGTGGAGCCTGATGCTCTAGATACATGATGATGTGACCATTATCTGGGTGGAAATCGATGTAAATTTTAGGGAATAGTTTGACACAATGACCTTATGCTCTGTGAGTATAAAAGATCTTTTTCACTTTCTTCAGTGTAGCATTATAGTTGCCCAATACTCGGCATGGTTCAATGATCTCTCCCGCTACTCCACCAAAAAGGTATGAGACCCTTTCTTCTATGAACATACCATTGATCAGGGTTTTCTATAGGATATATCAAAGAATTGATTGTATCGCTCAGCATTTCAACGCGGGCTGGGGTGCTAAAGCGAGCACATTTGGTGGAGATATTACTAGGTGAGAAGGCACCCACCACGAGAGCTACCATCGGACGAAAGGTAGTCGAGTTATCTATAAGAGGACTTATAGAGATTATAGAAATTTCTATATAGACTATACATTTTCACGGATGACCCCATGATGCAGGGTTATAGGTGCGATGGTCACAGGTCATAAAAAAATAGGTGAGGGACACATTGTGTTACTTGGGCGGTGGGCATGGTCATATGGGATGCGACGACATGACCCATCGTACCGACGACTAGAATATGGTCAAGCGACCACTGATATTGGAGTAGAGGGTCGAGCATGGAATTCCTCATGGATATGGATGTGGTAGAGGATCTAGTCATAAAGTATGTGGTGGGTGGCGTTTTGATATTCCACTGCCACCCCAGCATGGTTGTCCACCCCGACCATAAGGATCAGGAGGACATGTTCAAGATCAGCTCGATGCACCCAAGGCCTTTGACATCGGTACATCTATGTTGATTATAGGTATGATATATGTCTAATCCACTATAGAAGAAAAACATATAGATTCAGGAGCCTGTCCCTATTTTAATGTCGCATCCCACGTTCGGAGCTCTAAGATTCTGGTAGAGTAATTTGCTTGATCAGTACGGATAAAGGCTCCATTGGGAGATTATTCGATGATTACACACTTATACTGGTGGTGTGAGATTACTCTAGGAGGCAAGAGTATCAGCAAGAATCTCTTCATAGTAGAGTCGAGGCCATATGATGTCATCATGAGTATGGACTGGGTATCCACAATCCATATTCAAATTGACTGTATTTGGTGCAATGTGATATAAAAAAGGATATTTTCTCACTTTTTCATTGATGAAGATGAATCATATATTCTTGTGATATTATTCTATTATGTGACAGGGAAAACCAGCTTTTATGGAACCAAAACTCGGATATGATTGGAAATGAAAAATGTTTGTGTGTCATTCTTATCAAATTGTACATCGTCCATCCTTGGGGAGACAGTAGACTCCCAGTATATCATGCCTTGGTTTATCATCTATATAATAAATGACCGGGTTTTTATCCTGAATTCAAAACATTACTCTTTATGAATTGAGTGGAATGCATATTGGAAATATATTTTAATGTGTAATTATATTATACTTACTGTCTTGTTTCCATATTATTTATTATATTATTGAATCCCCATCCACACAATATGATTAAATTTATATTGTATGGGGTTATATCAAAAAAATTAATTGGATTGTTACTTATGGTATGTGATCGTTTAGGCCTAATTACTGCAAATTAACAAACTCCAATCATTGTTTTTTAGGATACACAAATTTCTATTCCCCATACATTATACAATGGATTGAAGTTTATCCATGAAATATGATGGGGAAATTAATCTTGTAAACAAAATTTCATTCCCTTATTTATGATATTAATGCAACTTTATGTAGTATCAAATGAATGTTTCTAATTGTTTTAATGATTCTATACCATTCAATCTATTACATTTTATGTTTATTCTACATTTTTAATAGAGGGTAAATAAGGATTCTCATTAGATTTCCTCTCAAAGTATATCTGGAGACATTATTTTTTTAGGGATTCCATCCACGGTTTATATCTTTTAAAATTTTTAATTTATAAAAAATTATTCACATTCTATTAATTATGATAATAAATGTATAATTTTTATCATTGAAATTTTAACATTACGGTTCAACACTAGAAATAATTACTTGTTCCTCAAAATGAATGCGTACAGACGATATTCATTTATAGTGTGTATTATAATTATAGGATAATAAACACTAAATATGCAATCCTTCGTTGAAAGGACACTAAAAATTTTCACTCATAATAGTGGTATACCCATACCTAGCCCATTTATGATTCAATTCGGTTCCATTCCATCATCTGCTCCAATTAGTATATCATTTGATTGGGATATAGTTCTCTAAAACCACCATATATGTATATTATGATAAGATGTATTCATAGATTTTTTTAAAAAATATACTCCATATCCCATTATGATATTTTGAGGACATAACATAGTATGTGATAATGTTCAAAGATAATTTATCTCAGTAATACAACATAGCGGTTCCCCACAATGATGTCAACATAGATGTGCATTGACCGTTTACATAAATATAAGTTATGTAGATGTATAATATCATTGGAGGGACATAAAAGATACAGGATATCAAGGTTATAGACTCATATTACATTGAGGAACCATCTCATGATGTATTCTTTTGGTTAAATCACACGTAAGATATTATGAGAACAATTCCCTCAAGTAGAAAATAAATATTACAATTTGTCATTGGGTATTCATATATACCGACATTTATATCGATACATATAAATTATAGTTATTATTATTTAATATTATTAGTTATATAATTTTATTTATTGAAAAAACCTGTGATGACATATGTTCACAGTCAATCCTGATAAGTTGGGTGTGTCAAAGTAAATTAACATTATTGAATAATGCATGAAATTTTTTTTACCATCAACTATTTAATAGATGTTGATATAATTGGCACATAGAAGGAATTGGTATAGACTAAATAAATCTCTGGACATGGTGTTATATAGTAATGTTAAATATGAAAGTAGTCCATAAAAGAAACATCTAGCACATAGGTTGATTTCACATGAATGCGACATGAATGATTTTAGATTACATGATTAATAGATTTTACTACATTGAAAAAATAACTAAGATGTATTGTCACGACCCGTCCTCGGGGCCCGTGCCGTGACTACCACAAGCCTGCCTTCCATAGGCCATGGGCTAGAGACTAGCACCAAAGGCGTAAATCCCGATAACTGGGATGGCATTTCCTATATAAAAGTAACAAAACACCACAGAGTACAAGCGGAATTAAAACACTAAGTACAAAAAGAGGTGCTGAAAGTAAATGGGCCAGAATACAAACCCAAAAGAAAGTACAACTATAAATGAACAAGGTAAAACAAAAAAAAGACAACAGCTGGAGGGATGGAAGCGGCTCCTGGGTCGTCCTCCTTAGATCCTACCTGAAGGGTAGGTACAGATGGCGCAGCTTCAGGTCGTCCACCACGGATCCTACCTGAAGTGTAGATATAGATAGCCTTCTCTACGCTCCCACTGCGTCAACCTCCTCTATATGTCGTCTCGTACTGTAGTCCACCTCCGGGTACTGACTTATCATCTAGTCCACCTCAGGGTACTGACTCGTTGTGTAGTCCATCTCCGGGTACCGTCCAGTTCTCGAACACTCGGCCTCCGTCAGCACTGCCTGTCGTCTGCTTCCAACACAACGAGGTGCGGGCATAGACCGTGCCAGGGTGAGTATAATGATACTCAGTAGGGACACCAAGACCCTCAAGGTCTCACTAAACCAACAAGTATAACCACAAATAAGATCTCAACAGATAACCTCTACTTAGGTATATGCCCATACATATATCTAAGTTATCAAGTAACCCATCTCAATAACGAGGAAACACAAGGATCATGAAATCAACAGATAACCACTACCCAGGTATATTCCCATACATATTCCTAAGTTATCAAGTGACCCATCTCAATCATGATAAAACACAAAGGTCAAAGATTCAGCTCAAACCATGATTTTCATTATCGAAACTGTAACTGCTAAAGAGCTCCGTCTCTGGATTGTACAATGGTCCTGTCACGACTCCGATGTACTTCTCACTAACCTAAGACTTTTGAGGTACTCCTCCTGTCGAGTACCGCAGCCCAGCCACCCAAACACAGTAGTGCTTCCCGCCGAGGTATGTCACCCAAACACAGTAGTGCACACCCCCTAGTAGCCTGCTGAGGTACTCCCTGGATGAGTACCGTGGGTCTGCACTATCACACAGGTTGTGCTCCGTCAGCCATGGGTCTGCACCCAAACATAGTAGTGCTTCGTCCACTAGGCTAGTCGACTCACTTCAAGTCGAGTTGGTCAAGCAGTCGTCAGGTCTCAGTCGGCTACACGGTCTTCGTACTCTGCACGCTTGTCTCTGGGAGGGTCTGCTCCACGAGCTACACGTCGATACTCCAAGTATCTCAACGTCCCATTAATAAGTATCTCAATGGACCGCCTCGTCATAGGGGTCTCAACGGAACAGACGGCGCGTCAATCGGACACCCGGTCTGTGAGTTATTAGCCTTTTCGTCCCAGGGGCCCGGTGGGTTTCGTGAGTTAACCAATCCCGGCAGTATCTCAACTGTACCCCAAACTCTCATAGGGTATACTCATAGGGACCGTTTTTCAACATGATCATCAACGCCACTGACGGTTCGTCAAACAGACGTACTGTCTGGAAGATATCAGCTTTTCCGTTACAGGGGCCCGGTTGGATTTTAGGTACAATCCAACTCGGCCACTATCCAATTGTATCCAAAACTCGGGTGAAGTATTCCAAAAGTTCCATCTCATCAAGCGGAAATCAATGAGACAGACAATGTTTCAATCGGACGCCCGGTCTGTGAGTTACTGGCTTTTTCGTTTCAGGGGCCCGGTTGGTTTCGTGAGCGAACCAACCCGACCGCACTCCGATAGCATCCAAACCTCGAGCGGTGTAAGCCAAAAGATCCTTCTCACTTATATTAATCTATCAAGGTCGACGACACGTCAATCGGACGTCCAGAGCAGAAGATACGAGCGTTTCTACTCCGAGGGCCCGGTTGGTTTCGTGTACGAACCAACCCGGCCGAACCCAAAGTAATCTGAAACCTTTAGTGTGATATACCAAAACGACCGACTCGATCCAAGGATCGCGTTGCCGCTGACGGCGAGTCGTTTGGAGGCCTGTAGCTCATGTTATCGGAAAAACACCGAAAATGGTCCAGAAACGGGGGGTCGTAGCTCAAGTTATCGGCTCAAGGTCGACGGCACGTCAATCGCGCTTCCCTAGTGGTTTGAAGATGTCGCGGCCCCGCGTGGGGCCGTGATGGACAAGCGGACACGGATTCCGCTGCGTCCCGTGCGGGCGAGCTGGACCCACCCGGCCGCGGGTCCGCTGGCCGCCCCCGCCGCCGCAGCTTCAGTCGCTACGGGCTTGTCCGGCGTAGCGCCGACGACTTCCGCGGGCCACCGGAGTCGCTCCGGTGGTCCGATTCTATTCCCGTATGTGCCTCTACTCCTCCCGGGACCCGTTATTCAATGTGGAACCATCACACTTCCTTTGCGGCACGTTCCGTCGTTGCTCGTCAAATCCGCACAACCACGAAGAACGGCGGAGGGTTGTCTGGCCGTGTTCATTTGGCTCGCACCCTCCGTGTTAGATAGAAACAATGAGAGAAACATATTCAACACATGAAACAAAAATTTTAATAAATAAAAATTGTTCTTCTTGTCCGGGTTCTTCACTTTTAAAAGAAATGATTACGGGAAAAAGTTATTATTCACAACAACCCCTACATCGATCCACATGTATGAACGATCCGCAGATCGACCCGGAATTGGTTGGTCCATGGTCGTCGTTCATTTCTCAAAAGATAAGAGAATACAAAAAATAAAATCTCATCCCGCAACATAAACTTTGCGGATCAAATTAGTGTTTATTTGATCTGCCTACTTTGATTTAGAAAGAAAAAAGCATGTGGTTCATTAAGATTTCAAAAACAATTCCCTACCTCGTCGAAGTCGTCGAGTGAGGGTCCGTCGCGGATTTTCTCGTCGCGGAAGAAACGTCGCGGAAGGAGAGTCGTCAGCGTCACGTCGTCAATCTCTAGGGGTTTGGCATTCTTCGTCGGAGGTCGGAGCATTCTTTGCATTCTTCGCGTTCTTCGCGTTCTTCGTCGAAGAACGATGAATTCTCTCTTTTCTCTCCCAAAGGTTTTACACAACACAAACCCTTCAACAAAAAATAAAATAAGTCCTCAACTTATTTTATTAACAAATTAAGAATTTGAAAAAAAAAATGATAAGAAATGAACAATTAATTCAACGAATTAATTGTAAAACATAACTGCCCAATTAAATTGGGGCGTTTCTTAACAAGAAAAACGCATAGTTGACTTCGTTTAATATCGGGTGCAGGTGCGTTACTTAAGAAGAAAAGTAACGGTGGGGCTCTTGCGGGCCCCCACCTCACAAATATCCTACCATGTGGGTTGGATATTTTGAATTTCACCCTATCCGCTTCAACTCAACTTAAGTAGCTTTAATGTGGTCTTTAAGCGGCTTAATGTGAAATAAAATAAAATTGTCATACTACTTTATTTTATTACTTAACTTAAAACCCAAAAATTAAAAAGCACAAACGATCAAACACAACTCCTAAAGAGGAGTTTCTAACCAAGAACCGGCACTGTGATTTCATCGGTGCCCTTAGAATTCGATTCTGAGCACCGGTTCAGAAGTTAAAAAAACCTGCTCGTTCGTTCACTGAACGTACCCGAGCCAAACTTCGGAAATTGATTCCGGGTACACCGGGTCTCGGAATCAGGCACCGTCAGAAACTGCGATCTTGTAAAATTCCAAAGAAAATTTAGGAAAAAATTTCCTTTGAAATTTCCAGGTCTTTACATTACTCCACCTCAGGGCTTTACATCCTCGTAAAGCTTTATCACAAACTAAGTTCACTAAAGCGGTTGAAAGAACGCATCTGAGCCTTTCTCTCCCATGTGCTCACCTGGAGGTTCCCATACTGTCAAAGAAAGTGCACCCAATTAATTGATCATCCCCATAGGACCACCCCTGTCGATCCTCGATCCCCACTGGAACCTCTGTGCGTGCCACCCTATCATCTATGTCCAACTCCCTGAGGTCGATGATGTGCGAAGAGTCGAGCACGTATCTCCTCAGTTGAGATACGTGGAAGTCTTCGTGCACCTAGTGCAACTGAGGTGGATGGGTCAAGCGGTTTACCATCCCGCCTACCTAGCTGTGGACCTATGAAGGTCCGCTGATCCTTTGAGATAACTTTCCGCTTTGGCCACATCTCCGCAAACCACGTCGAGGTGAGACACGTATAAGGACGTGATTGTCATCCTCGAACTCCAGAGGTCTCCAGTTTCTGTTAGAACTGAAACTCAAAATGAATGCTGCCAAGAGGGTAAGGTTGACCAACTCAAGAGTGATCGGTCGCACCCTACTGTGCATGAGTTTATCCTGGGTTGCCTGGGGTTTCCTTTCCGCCGACCAAGGAAAACCCATCCAAATGTCGTATTTAAACCACAAACTTTTTTCCTAATACCATCAATTCGTGTATGAACTATGATTGCCCAGTCCATACTCAAACCAACGTCGTATGGCCTCGACGTTTCCACCAAGAGATTCCAACCGAAACTCTCACCTCGAGGGTCTGACCACACCGTCAGCGTAAGTGTGAGTATCGAGTCTCCTCCCAAGGTATCTACAGACGTGAGGGTCAAGTCCACATCTTACTAGAAACTCTAGGTCTGGGAAAAGATTTTTGAAAGAGTGGAATGATTCATATCGACGTTTGTTACTACAACAGCTAGTAGTGGACACAGACTATCCCTTGAATCATTTTTAGAGCCATTGGGTCACACTCCTTGACCGCATGCAGCCGCACTCTTGCTCCTCCCTCCAGCTCCCTTAACCTGGCGAGGATAACTAATGCGGGTGGTTGTAGCATGTTAAGATGTACACCACCTCATGCTGCTCTCCTAGCTCTGCCTCCACGTCTGCCGCTTCGCAGGATCAACTCTATTTAAAGCTTCCTCTTCTGGAAACATCTAACACGCCCGAGTCTCTAAGACTGGCACCAGTCTCCTGTTTCTTACTGCATTGTGCAGTCCACATCCGCTCCTGGATGAACTGAACCTACTTTGCATACAATCTCGAAGGGCTTCTAAAATTTCTCCTTTGCCGAAAATAGAAACCTAGTCTCATTCCCCCTGGATGAACCACGCCCATTGCCTAATGCAATCAATCCTAACAGGAATGGTGCATTCATGCCATTGATGACGTCGTAGGGCCTCGACGTAACTATTAAGAGATCCAACTGTCAGTCTCGCCTCCAAGGGTCGAGTCACACTGTCGGCATCAGTATGAGTTCACTGGGTCTCCTCCAGTAGGAATCTCGAAAGTGAGGTTCAAGTCAACAGTTTTAACTTGGACCACTCAGTATCAACCAAACAAAAGGACATGATAGAAAACATAGATAACTGTCTTCTTATTATTGCAGCTCATAGTACAAAGACATGAATACAAAAGAAACATGGAACTAGAAGTACAAAAGACGTATCCACTAGTTCCTCTCATGTCCACCTGCTCTAGGTGGTCCACTGCCTTGTCCACTGCTCGGCTGTTGCTCAAGCACTCGCCGCTGCTTCTGCCTCGGTGGCTCCTCCAAAGCCCGTGGATCAACTGTACGAGGAGTCGGACAGTCATGTTCCAGGTGACCCTTTCCACCGCACGAGTAACATAGTCTGCTTCTGGAACGCCTGGCTTTGACCCCACCCCAGGTTCCCCGCACCACCGGTCCCAAAACCCGAGATCGCACAACTGCTGGTCTGGTCCTCCTGGACCCTTGCATCATCTGTCTACTGCCCACAGATGACTCGACAACTGATTGAAAACCCTGCGACAAAGGTAGAAGCTCTTGTACACGCTCGAGTTGTAGAGCTACTGGAACAAACTCCACCCTAAAGAAGGTCTCGATGTATTCCAATGCAAAGGTCATCCCGTCGCAAAACTAGAACAAGTTTCTCCACCACCTGCCTGCTGCTGCCTGAATGAGGCTGGCAGCAAAGATCACCATGAAGTCTTCCAGCATCCCCACTAGCCTGAAGACTCTCACCACAGCCTCCATCCAACAATCATCCGCCTACGGGTCTGTCTCTCCCTGGAACCTGGGTGGTCTCTGGCGCTGGAACTCGTGCAGTGCGCTCAAGTGGCGTGCATCGCCTACTGTTCGGGCTGGTGGCATCGGTGGCCCAACGTATGGTAGTAACGCTGGTGCCACCGCTGGTATCTCAACTGCAAGAGGGCCTTGTACCGATGCCTCGTCGCTCGACAGGGTTTCAGTGCGTACATCCCTCTAGGCTCTAGCTGGTCATCCGAGAAAAGGCATCCTGAATGAAACAATGTGACACAGTCAAATGATTATACATGGTGAGTTGACCTGGTTCGATCTGTTTGAAGGGAAAACCATTTAAAACACACATGCAATCAGTTTTTTCGTGCACAAAGTCGGAAATCAGTTTTCAGGGTCCTGGTGTATGGATATGTCGGTCGCCCGCACCAAAACTGGACTCCCTGAACTGAAGACCACACTCGGTACCCTTAACACTATTGCTTCACAGAAAGAAAATATCAGAGTTATAAGTTCTGCGGTAGAACCGAACTCCTCTGATACCAATTTGTCACGACCCATCCTCGGGGCCCATGCTGTGACTACACCAAGCCCGCCTTCCATAGGCCAGGGGCTGGAGACTAGAACCAAATGCGTAAATCCCGATAACTGGGAAGGCATTGCCTTTATAAATGTAACAAAACACTACAGAGTACAAGCGGAAGTAAAACACACAGTAAAAAAAAGAAGTGATGAAAGTAAATGGGCCAGAATACAAACCAAAAAGAAATTAAAACTACAACTGATCAAGGTAAAACAGAAAAATACAATAGCTGGAGGGATGGAAGCGGCTCCTTGGACGTCCTCCTCAGATCCTACCTGAAGGGTAGGTACATATGGCGCAGCTCCTGGTCATCCACCACGGATCCTACCTGAAGGGTAGGTACAAATAGCCTCCTCTACACTCCCGCTGTGTCAACCTCCTCCATGTGTCGTTTCGTCGTGTAGTCCACCTTCGGGTACTGACTCGTCGTGTAGTCCACCTCCGGGTACCGTCAAGTCCTCGAACACTCGGCCTCTGTCAGCACTGCCTGTCGTCTGAAACCAACTCAATGAGGTGCGGGCATAGACCATGCAGGGTTGAGTATAACAATACTTAGTAGGGACCACGAGACCCTCAATATCTCACTAAACCAACAAGTATAACCACAAAGAAGATCTCAATAGATAACCTCTACTTAGGTATATGCCCATACATATACCTAAGTTATCAAGTAAACCATCTCAATCATGACGAAACACAAGGATCATGAAATCAACGGATAACCACTACCCAGGTATATGCCCATACATATACCTATGTTATCAAGTGACCAATCTCAATCATGATGAAACACAAAGGTCAAAGATTCAGCTCAAACCAGGATTTTCATTATCGAAACTGTAACTGCTGAAGAGCTCCTTCTCTGGAGTGTACAGTGGTCCTGTCACGACACCGAGGTACTGCTCACTTACCTAAGACTGCTGAGGTACTCCTCCTGTCGAGTATCGTGGGCCAGCCACCCAAACACAGTAGTGCTTCCTGCCGAGATATGTCACCCAAACACAGTAGTGCACACCCCCTAGTAGCCTGCTGAAGTACTCTCCAGACAAGTACCGCAGGTCTGCACTATCACACAGGTAGTGCTCTATCCTCCATGGGTCTGCACCCAAACAAAGTAGTGCTCCATCCACTGGAATAGTCGACTCACTCCATGTTGTGTCGGTCAAGCAGTCGTTAGGTCTCAGTCGGCTACACGGTCTTCGTACTCCGCATGCTCGTCTTTGGGAGGGTCCGCTCCACGAGCTACAAGTCGATACTCCAAGTATCTCAAAGTCCCACTAAGATGTTTCTCAAAGTACCTCCTCGTCATAGGGGTCTCAACGCAACAGACGTCGCGTCAATCAGACACCCAGTCTGTGAGTTATTAGCCTTTTCGTCCCAGGGGCCCGGTTGGTTTCGTGAGCGAACCAATTCCCGCCGTATCTCAACTGTACCTTGAACTCTCATAGGGTATACTCATAGGGACCATTTCTCAATGTGATCATCAACGCCGCTGATGATTCGTCAAACAAACGTCCTGTCTGGAAGATATCAGCTTTTCCGTTCCAAGGGCCAGTTTGGATTTCGGGTACAATCCAACCCGGCCACTATCCAAATGTATCCAATACTCGGGCTAAATATTCCAAAAGATCCGTCTCATCGAGAGGAAATCAATGAGATAGACGGTGTTTCAATCGGACGCCCGGTCTGTGAGTTATTGGCTTTTTCGTTACACGGGCCCGGTTGGTTTCGTGAGCAAACCAACACAACCGCACTCCGACGACATCCAAACCTCGAGCAGAGTAAGCCAAAAGATCTGTCTCACTTAGAGGAATCCATCAAGGTCGATGGCACGTCAATCAGACATCCGGAGCTCAAGATACGAGCGTTTCCGCTCCGAGGGCCTGATTGGTTTCGTTTACGATCCAACCCGGACGAACCCAAATTAATCTGAAACCTTCAGTGCAATATACTGAAACGACCGACTCGATCCATGGATTGAGTTTCCGCTGACGGTGAGTCATTTGGAGGCCCGTAGCTCACGTTATGGGCAAAAGACTGAAAACGGTCCAGAAACGGGGGGTCCGGGACCGGGCCGACCCGGCCTGACCCCCCCTGGGTCGACCTGAACCGGGTCGTCCCGACCCGGTCCGACCCCGCAGGACCCGGTCCGGTCCGGCCTGGGCACGGCCCGGCCGGTCCGACCGGTCGGGCTCGGCTCGGCCGAGCGGCCGAGTGCAGGGTGCGGCGGGGCACTTCCCCCACGGTTTGAAGATTTCTCGGCCCCACGTGGGGCCGCGCTGGACAAGTGGACGCCGCTTCCACCGCGTCCTGTGCGGGCGAGCTGGACCCGCGCAGCCGCGGGTCCGCTAGCCGCCGCCGCGCCGGCGGCTTCCGTGGGCCACTGGAGTCGCTCCGGTGGTCCGATTCTGTTCCCGTCTGCGCCGATGCTCCTCCCGGGACCCGTTCTTCACTGCGGAACCATCAAACTTCTTTTGCGGCACGTTCCGTCTTCGCCCGTCAAATCCGCACAACCAAGAAGAATGGGGGAGGGTTTTCGGGCCGTGTTCATTTGGCTCTCACCCTCCGCGTTAGATAGAAACAATGGGAGAAACATATTCAACACATGAAACAAAAATTTTAACAAATTAAAATTGTTCTTATTATCCGGTTTCTTCACTTTTAAAAGAAATGATCATGGGAAAAAGGAAATATTCACAATAACCCCTACATCGATCCACATGTATGAACGATCTGCGGATCGACACGAAATTGGTTGGTCCGCACTCGTCGTTCTTTTCTCAAAAGATAAGAGAATACCAAAACTAAAATCTCATCCCGCACCATAAACTTCGCGGATCAAATTAGTGATTATTTGATCTTCCTACTTTGATTTAGAAGGAAAAAAGAATGTGGTCCATTAAGATTTCAAAAACAATTCCCTACCTCGTCGAAGTCGTCGAGTGAGGGTTCGTCACGGATTTTCTCGTCGCGGAAGGAGACTCGTCTGCGTCACGTCGTCGATCTCCGGGGGATTGGCGTTCATCGTCGGAGGTCGGAGCATTCTTCGCGTTCTTCGCGTTCTTCGTCGAAGAACGAAGAATTCTCCCTCTGCTCTCCCAAAGTATTTACACAACACAAACCCTTCATCTAAAAAAAATAAGTCCTCTAATTAATTTATTAACAACTTAAGAATTTTAAAAAGATAAGATAAGAAACGAACAATTAATTCAAAGAAATAATTGTAAAACTTAACTGCCCATTTAAATTGGGGTGTTTCTTAACCAGAAAAATGCACAGTTGACATCGTTTAATATGGGGTGCGGGTGCGTTACTTAAGAAGAAAAGTAACGGTGGGGCTCGTGCGGGCCCCCACCTCACATATATCCTACCAAGTGGGTAGGATATTTTGAATTTCACCCTATCCTCTTCAACTCAGCTTATGTAAATTTAATGTGGACTTTAAGCAGCTTAGAGTGAAATAAAATAAAATCGTCATACAACATTATTTTATTTCTTAACATAAAACACAAAATTAGAAAGCACAAACGAGCAAACACAACTCCGAAAGAGGCGTTTCTAAGCAATAACCGGCGCTGCGATTTCATCGGTGCCCTCGGAATTCGATTCCGATCACCGGTTCAAAAGTTAGAAAAACCTACTCGTTTGTTCACTGAATGTACCCGAGCCAAATTTCGGAAATTGATTCCGGGCACACTGGGCCTCAGAATCAGGTGCCGTCAGAAACTGCGTTCTTGTAAAATTCCAAAGAAAATTTTGGAAAAATTTTCCCTTGAAATTCCTATGTCTTTACATGTATAATGTCATTGTGGAATAAAATTCATTCTCTATGTTTTCCTCGGCATGTTCCAAGATGATAACCTAGGAATATTAGCTCTTTCACCTTATTCCACAAAGAAAGTGGTCTGGTTATTCACACACTCTATGTATCCAGAATCTCTCTTAAATAGTAACTTATTATTTATTATTTATGAAATTAAATAAATATTATTGTCGTATATTGTTTAATAATTATTCCTTTATACATGATCACATATATTGTTTCACCAGATATTCAAAAGAATATAATGTCAGTGGCATATTTAATAAATATATATTTTCTATTTAGTGAATTAAATATTTATTTATTTATTTATTGGGGAATAATGTAGATATATTTATTCAATAAATTAATATTGATTATTCATGGCCCGATAAATATGGAAGAATGTAGGGCCAAATTTTTATGTATAGAGTTAAATAATAAATATTCAATAATCATGAATTATATTATATTTAATATAATTCATAATTCAAGCATATGACGATAAATAATAGTATTAATATTATTATCTGATCCGTGCTTATACTAGGATTCATTAAACAATGAACTGAAGTTGTGGTATTATTTTATTTTTACCCTATGGATATATAAAACCATTTAAATTATTTTCTCAACAATCCTATTAATTTGTTTGATTTATGCACAACGATTTAAGAAAAATCATCTCATTCCCTTTAGATAATTCTTATACAAAAAAATACAAAGAATAGAGGAAAATATAATTCCACCATATCATATAGAACCCATCCGAATCGATTATCATTATGGTCAAAGGATGATGCCACAAGAATAATGATATTTTCTGCTAGCACCTACTTATTCTTTTAGCGGTGTTTGATGAATCATGGCACTTGTGTGGATCACCTCAACAATTAATGTCGACACGATTACTAAAGTGATGCACTAATGAATTTAAAATATGTTACCAGATCCATCAATGGGGAAAAACAACCATTAACGTAATGATTATTTAATTAAATTAATTATAAATAAAAATGTGATGATCCCCTCTCTTTTGTTCTGGTGTAATAAAATATTTCAAATTTCAATTATTCAATTTCATTGACCATAGAGATAATTAACATGTATATCACAGACTCATCATTGATCATGAAGAAAACTATGTTTAGCACCACCCATTACATGCTTCCATTGCCCATGGAAGTCACAAGTGGTATCAGAGAACACACATAGTTATTTGATATTATTAAAATACTATTGATTGATTTAAATATTTGTTATTGTAGTTTTCATTTTTTATTTAATCATTTTAATTATTTGAGTTCTGATATATAATTCTTCTTCATTACTTACTCCCTTATTTAATTGATATATTTAATTATATGAAAGATGTAAAAACCAAAAACTCATCTAGAAGTTCCATGGATTCTGTCTGTATATCAAATTAATACATGTTGTTTAAGTAGTGTTACATGTCGTGTTGTTGTGTTCAATTACAATGGAATTATATATACAAATAATAATCATCGAATTTATTGATCAGATATGGTGTATTTATTTCTTCACAACACATGTTGATCAGACCATACATGTGCATGTTCAATTGGAGTATATAACATGTATCCCACATACAGAGCATGTAGTAAGTTTATGTCACAAACTGATTTTGTATTTCATACATGGAATACCTCACTATTGACTCTATAATTTAGAGGTCACACACCATTTATCCCATTTTACATTTTGTGTACTCAATTTTTGAGGCACAATTAACACATCAATTCCATAACCATGTACCTCAGATAGATGGAGGGATGTACACACTATGTGCTCACTTGTACATGTTGCATACTTATTCCGAATTATATTGATTTCAAATTTATTCATCATACTAGGATATGATTATCTATAGGTTCATTCTTGTGTCCATTATTTTTATAGGACACATAATCATATGGGTATTAATATATATATATACACACATATATATATATTTATATTTATGTGTGTTACTATTTAATTAATATTTGTGAAATTTTCAGATCCTCATATCATATATGAGTTGTCTTACAGTTGTTACTGTACGTACATTGTAGTAAAAAATGAGACCAAAAAATCTTCTAATTCGAGTAATCACTTTGGCTAAGTTCATGTCCTGAATGTACGTGATATATCATGGTAGGCATCTGACAAGTGATTATGTAGTATACCAATGTAATAGATTATGAATATAATTGGACAATATTCACAATATTTCTTCTATGATAAAATATTCTAAAATGATTAATTTAAATGAATTTATTTAATTTATTTAAAATTATCAAGGATGAAAATATCAAGTAAATTTTAATGAGAGTTAAGATAATAGATTGATTAATTGTAGAATATAATTTATTTATTCAAGTGTGATTAATAAAAAATTGGATGGATTCTGAATTTTATTATAGCTTTATTAATGGATTAATTTGTTTTATTCATGGGGAATATAATGTTAATAGACCAGACCTTTGTATGTTGTTGGTTTCATTTAATTTATTCGTAAATTAAATTATTATCTTATGTGTCTTTAATCATCTTATTATATAAGGGCATATGATCCCATGGATTTTTTTGTACTATATTTTCCCTCTCACCTTCATGTGATTGAATGAATATGTAATAGATTGAGATCCCAAGCTAAAGGATTATATTCAAATTTGGAGCTGAGGTGAAACCAATCAAAGAGTGATATATTAGTGGATAGGTGGATATATATAACATAAACTATAATTAGTTCTAGTTGTTTTTTTCATAGTTTAATGGTTAGATTATCTACCCCTAGATAAAATAATACATTGCTTAAACTCAAGATCATACATATTTATTATTGAATTTTTTACCACATGAAATGATATTTCATTAATGATTTCATTATCCAATGCATAATTTATTTAATTAACAATAATGAATGATAAAATTTTAATAATATATATTAATTTTACATATTACCAAATATATGGAAAATGATTTCTCAAATCCCACATAATATTTACAATAATGTGGTAAATAAAATAAAAGGAAATTTAATCATAAAAGAAAAAAGTCCCTCAATAATATGTATTATGTTGGTAGAGCCTTCCACTACCCCACTAAAAATAATAGCATAGTTCATGGTACTTGACCAAAAAATGATGGGGTGAAATAAATTATCATCTAATTTAACATTTTGTTTGGTGTTGACATAACATTAATCAAATCATTGGTTGACCGCTGAAGTAGGACATGATGTAAATGAGATTCAATTACTGAGGAAATCAATTTTTGATTTTTGGATTTGGGTGTCCACTCAGACGATCAAGGAACACTTAATGAACACAGATGACATTTGGAATGTCTACCTAAAACAATTCATGTAGCATGACTAACCATTGTTGGGAAATAGAAAGGGGAATATGGATTATTTTCAATTCAATATACAAGCAATGAGTTATTCTGAATCCAATTGTGATTAATTCTATGATTCAGTAAAATAAAGCGATATTATGTAATAAATTATTAATTTTTCTATATTTTATCAAAAAATTTAATAAATTTTTTCACATCGTCTTTTTTAAAAACATAATTAAAATAACATTAAACATATCATTACAATACTTACCTAACAAGGATATCCTTATCACTAGAACTAGTTTTAATTAGTGAAAAAGGAACCTACATGTTATCCTTCAACATGAACTGAAATTATATATGTTGTAAGAGCCATTTTATATAGAATTTCGTATTGAGGATCATGATGAATAGTTAAGACACTATGATTATTATTTAAAAAATTCCATAAATGGTCAATGATTCATTCTATAATCATTGTACAATGTTTTATTAATGAATCAATTGGGCATAGATGAATATAGCCTATTGCCTCACATTCAGGATATCAATCAAGATAAGGTAATAAAGGAGACGTATGATATATCCTCTTCTTTTTCAGAAACTAATATTACAAGGTCATCACTTGTTGAGACTCATTAACAAAAAAAACTATATTTATTTTCAAAAAACCTTTAGAGGAAAATAGAGAATCAATATAATTTGTAAAATATATGTTAAATTTAGTAAGATTTAGTGATGTTATTAAAACATGATTGAAATTATTGGACATATATGCATTATATAAAATCTTGGAAAGATAATGTAAAATCATTTATATATCATCTCAATGAATATATTAAAAATGATTATCCATTTTTTCCACTTTTTGGATTTCTTCTTATGCCCTGAACTATTCCTCATTAAAACCTCGTGAATGAATTAATTCTTATGTGTTGATCCTGGATATTAGTTCCACATTAACAATAACACTTATTTTTCTTTCTATTATTCTATCCAACTCAAGCTATGGGATATTTATATTGATTTTCTCTAATTTCATTTTTTCATTATGCGGTAAAATAAGAATCAAATGATCCATTTTCCTTTTTTCTCTCCTTTTTCATTGGGACCTTCAAACATTCCCTCCATACCACCTTTCCCATTCTAAGGATATCACCTTTCCCTATTTTTAATTTTTAATATTTCAATTCATTCTAGATATTGGATTGATGTTCATCTATTCATTGCCCTGGATTTTCATGAAGGCCTAGTTTCCACCAGCTATAGCTGATGAGAGTAGTCTTTCCTACCTATACCGTATTCCCCTTAACCACAACACATACCCCTGTATCCTTTTTTCATTTTTAACATTTTTTATTCATGTGAAACTAATAGTCCAATCCTAACAACATGTCGTACTATCAACATAGAGTGGACCCTCTGCCTATAATTCTTAGTCATCATAAAAGGAATATTGGTCCCCTATTGGATTTTAAACTGGTAAATGGGATTGTATATGTCCAAGCCCTTCCTAAAATAGTATATAAAAACAATTTATTAATATTATAAAAGTACATTTGATTTATGGACTTTCTTTATCAAACAAATAATCCAGAAATAATTCATGGAAATTATTATATAGAGAGACAGAATATGGTGCCTTCCATACAATATCCTCAAAAGGGGATCAATTACCCAGGAATATATACTCAAGAACTAGATCCAAATAATCTACTTTATACACCTCATCCACTCTAATAGTTACCTAAATAAATACAAAAACTCACATGTCTTGTTTCTGTTGGGATAAAACATCCACCACCATTGGATTGTCAAACATTGACCATGGCCTCCATTGTGTGAAATACTGTATTGTGTAACCCTGAGTCTCTAATGGGTTCTTAATAATTATTCTTTCATTTATTTGTAATTAATAATTCATATGGGATAAATTTAATGTTTATAAATCTTTGGGATTAAATTTAAAAATGATATTATTAATGATATCATAAATTCATCACTACCCATGACCTTCTATTGTATTATTTTGTAATTATAGTATGAGGAACAATGGGAATATTCTTTCAAAAAAATATTAATTCATTATAATAGTGGATATGGACATGATGCATGATAAACTATTGTCCCTTGTGGTGAATAAGAATAGGATGAACAAGGAAAATGGCCCCAAGGCTCATACATAGTGAAATTTCCATGGGAATCATCCTTCTATGAAGTTCTTGATCCAAAGGATCGGAAAAGAAAAAGGGGGTGTTTTTTTCAGGTCGGTTGGTAGCCCACTGGAAAACGAATTGCACCTATAATAAATGGAAAGATAAAGGTGAGTTTTTTATCGAGTTTAAACATTCAATAATTTTACATTTGGTATTTGATATATCATGTGGTTCTCACATATATATTCAAATACATGAAACAGGTAGATTCGAAAATATATTTTGATGGGGGTTGGATCTATGAGGGGCCGATGGTTGAAGGAAGGCTTCTCAGGCATTTGGTTTCTACAAAAAATCATTGAAAAAATGAAGGATTTTCATTTTGATAGGATTTTATTTTGATCCTAAGGATTAAAAAAATATAATTTCACTATCATTCCCAAATACATACGAGTTTTTTTTATGTTTGTAATTAAAAGTTATTACATTTATAAGGAAAACTTAGGTTATGGTATGGAATATATATATAATGGTGTTTTTGTATTATTTTATGAAAACCATGTATTATAAATTTATACGGAACCACGTTCAAATGAATCATATAACACCTATATTTTTCATCATAATCTTGTTCATGTAAATGATAAGTGTTCGAAAAATAAATATCAAGACCGTTTTTAGACTCAACTGAGCTAAATCTGATTGAAAATATTCATTCTTTTTTAAGTATTTAAGACTGAACAACCATTTTGTGGATAGGGTGAAGGGGCCACATATATTCTCAGATTGGTACACACTGTTTTAGGAAGACCATTTCTTGTAGAACATATTGCTAGATTTTATTACTCCATAACATTTACTGATGTCTTGTGTTGGTATGGTTTTGTCTACATGATGAGTTATAATTTTGAATCCTTCTATAAATTAATTTATTTCATTCACAAAGTAAAAAAATCAACATGGAATAAATATAAATAATCATTGATCAGATCGAGGTGGTGAATATATTATATTATAATACATTAGATTTCTATAGGTGATTGGGTTTCTATATCATCTCACTCCACCTTACAAACCACAGTATAACTGTGTTGGTGATTGGAGGAACTGCATCATGTGTGACATGGCATGGTCTATGATGAGTCATACATATCTACAATTATCCTTTTTTTGGATATTTACCACAATTTGTGGAATATATAGTAAAAAGTTAGAAACTAAAGGGAGAAAGATAATTCTTTTTTTGATTTGTAGAGTTGAATGGAACAGTTTTTTCCCATAATTGTTTATGGGGTTACAGGTCATTTTATATGTCCTTCATGGGAAAACAATCATCACCTATATGCAAAATATATTATCTTTATAGGGTATCCCATGTAAATAAATCCATACTACCTACAAAGCCACTCTGAAAATAATGTGGATGTCTCTATACAAAACTTATTTTTAGTGGGAGAAATCCTCAAAATGAATAGTTGGAGCAATATTGACATCAATTATGTTGATTCTCAAGACATATATGAGTTCGTAGATGATTAAGTTACACATGTCCCAATGAACTAATTATGAAAAAAAACACATATAATGCATAGGTTTTCCTGATAGGTTAGAGAACTAGATAGAGATGGTTTTTATTCAGCGAATAAGGTGAATAATTATTGGTTAGAAACAAAAAAACTATATTCTTAAAAGAGGCATTGTAGAGCACAGAAGCATCAAAAGAAAAGAATGCATGATTTATGAAGTTGAATAAATGCATCATATCCATTTTTAGGTTTTTTATGTTCCAATTTATGTAAATTCTATTAGATGAAAATGAGTATTTGTGATAAAAATTGAAATGGAATGTAATGTAAATACCTTTTAAGAATGGATATATGATACATGGTTACACAATGACATGTAATGGAATATGATAAAACCTTTGTGAATCTATGAAAGGAAAAACATATTTTGATGCTTCAGTAATCCATTAATGGATTAAGACAGGAATCCAGGTCAAGAAACATTCGATTTCATGAAGACATAAAATAATATGGGTTCATTAAGAATGAATTTGAGAATTGTGTTTACATGTGGATTTTTGGGAATTTAGACAATTTCATATTATTATATTTTTTTCGTTATAATACATATTTTAAACGAAATAATGGTATTGCATTTTATTAATGATTGGATTATTAAGTGTTTCTCCATGAAGGACATTGGTGCAATAGATTCTACTATAAGGATTAATAAAATTTGTGATCGATCTTATAGACTTATTAGACTATGCTAAATTGTATATATTGAGTATATTAAATTGATTTAGTGTGGAATAACAAAATATGGGATTGGTTCGAGGGTCACATATTTTACATATTTCAATGAAAGGTGCCCTGAAACACAACTAGAGAAAAAGAGAATGTGTAAGATATCATTCTTATTAGTGATTGGATTTATCGTGTATTCCTTGTTATGTACAAGTCATAATGATGAAAATAAATTCATAATTGTTCAATTATATCAATAAGATACATGTAAAACGAATTAGACTATTGTTAAGGCAATAATTATGTACTTGAGAAGAACTAATGATATATACCTACTTAATAGATGAGACATGGAGTAGGTCATCATGGTTAATATTATCGCTAGTTTTTATATATATCATAATGTTGTGAATTAACCATCATTATATGTTTTTCTCAATGGATGATATATGCGCTGAAAGAGATCAAATATGTATGGTTTTCAAATTTTACATTGGATTCTTAGTACATAGAGGCTTCTGATGAATCCTAGGAATCCATTTGAATGCCAAACTCTTTCAAGTATCATGACATGGTACCTAGCAGAAAATGATCAAAGCACATTTTAGTATAATATTAATTTATCTCTGGCTAATTAAAAAGTTCATTCATCATACTACTAGAAAATTATTATACTATAATAGTATCACCTCTTGAGATATTTTCTTTAGACTTGTGAAGTTGGAGTAAGTTGATTACCCACTAACAAGAACATGGATGACACCTTTTCTAAAGGCATAACACAACAAAAGCATGAGTATCATGTGACCTCTAGTGGGATAATGAATGCTTGTAGTTTTCTCAATTTCATGTGGGGGTATTTTGGAGATGGTCCCCAAAAACATACATAAATTATCATTATGATAACTTGTATAAATACTTTTGAATCATAATAAAATCCATATCACAATATGATTTTTTATATGTATAAACATTAATATGATAATATTTTATGAGTAACTGTCACACAAAAATATCATATTAGATCCCCACTAGGATGAGAAATCATAAGTGTGATGACAGTATTCATAAATATATGTACTATATCCATATGATATCATTTTTGGGACACACATGATATATGAGATAAAGGGAGGAGACACATAGGACATTGAAACACCTTCTCATGGTTTGCACTCTATGTAATTTTCAATGTAGTATATAATTAAAAGAGGCCCGCCTATAGTAAATCCACATTGATATGTTTCATTGGATATTCATGTACAATGATGTGTGTATATATCTATATAATTTATTATTATTATTAATGGATATGATTAGTCATGTACATTGATGTGTTTATGGAAACCCTGACGACATATGTTCACAGTGAGGTAGATACATTGGGTGAATCACATGTAATACTGCATTAATGAATAAGGTATGAAAGTTTTTGTTACTTCTAGTCATTAACAGAAGTATATATATCATTCCACATGATGGAAATGATGTATCCTAAAAAATCCATGTCCATGGTGGTCTATAAGAATGTTTGTATTCTATATAGTCAATGAACGAAACAACCATCACATATGTTGATTGAACCAACATGCAGCCTTTTTGATAAGAGGTATCCTAATTAAGGGATTATATTACATATTAAGTGTTCGTATGTGGTATAGTGTTTTTGCGGAATAAACACCTTTCACTATCACATCCTTAGGTTTATCCCAGATACTATCCTCGGACATTTGGATGCTTCACCTAATACTAATGATAATGAGATATATAGGGTCAAACTGTATTTGTGTCCTGAATTTCAGAAAAATAACATATTAATTTATATAATTTATTATTTTGAATAACAATTACTGTAGAACATTGTTTAATAGTTATTCTTGTATGCTTTTCACATATATTCATTCACCAATTATTACATATAAAAGAATGTTACTGGAATATATAATAAATTAATATTTGAAATTTAGTGTATTTAATATCTATTTATTTATTTATCAGAAATTAATGAAGTGATATTCATTTATTAAATAAATATTCATTATTCATGGCATGATAAATATGGTGGAATGGAAGATTGAGTTTTTAGGTCATATGATAATTAATATTTATTGAATAATATTTAATTAAATAACACATAATATAATTCACATGGTAATCACACATTGAGAAAAAATATTTTTAATATTATTATGGGACAAGGGGTTTTTTGGGTATTATATATATAATGAAGGAATTCATTCAGATTTTTATATTATCTTGTGTGATATTTAAAACAATTTATATTATTTTTTAAATAATCCATTTCATTTTTTTTGTTGTGGAAAAAGTTTTATGGAGATTAATCTCAGGTACTAGAGAGGTATATTCCCTATGAATTATCCAAAAAACAATGGGAAATCATCCAACACCAGATCATTGAGAATTTAATCGAAGCGATTCTCATAGCGATAAAAGGCCAAGGACACAAGAACAATGATCTATAGTGATAGATCCCATATATTATTCCAAATAAATATACAGATTCATGGATCTTTTATTGATAACTCTAAGATGTGATTTTTAATTTATTATTTCAATTCGATGATGATTCTTCCTCGATATTTTATTAGATCCTTCAAATATGAAATAATTACATCAAAGTAATTATAATTTAATTAATTTAATTTTAAATAATATGTGATCATCTTGTATGATTTGTTTTATTATTATTATCAATTTTTCATTTCAGTGATTTAATATTATTGATGATGAAATTAATCATCATGTAAATTATGGATTTATCATTGATCATGATTATAGAAAAGTCGGTCATCTTACATCGCAATGTTTCACTGCAACCAAATCCAATAGGTGTTTCATTTTTAATGTGTTATTTATCTTGGCCAAACCTAAATTCATTATAACCACCATTTTATTTTTTTATTTCATAATTATGATATATTTTTCATCATACTATTGTAGTTCATCACTTTAAGATATATCGAATCTTTCATTGATCAAATGATAATTATAATAAAGTGTTTCAAAAAAATTGATTTCTCAAGACTAGGCGATTGGTCCCTATATAACATTTCGACATACATACTATTAAATTATTGTAATAAAATTAGGTCCATTGAAATTATTCATGGGAAATGAAAAAAAAAATGATTCACTCTTTTTAAATAAATATCATTTGGTATGAAAGATTTATATCATAGGAATTAAAATGGGTCATGTCCTCTGTTATATTATGGAATGTAAACCATGAGACATTTAAAAAATAATTAATAAAACCCTAACCCGTTAATATTCAATCATATAATACCCTAACTATATTTTCATGAATTAAATAGATAGTATTTATTAATCGAACAAAATTATATTATTTAATTATTTAATTAATTTTATTAAAATAATACTCTATCAATTAAGGCCACTAGTTCAGGTGAAAAACCCTTATATGACAGAGTGTCCATTTCAATTCCAAATATAGACCTATTATTTATAATAAAATTATATACACCAGATTTTGTGTTAAACACTATTCATGTTTACATGTTTGTAGATGACAAATTTCTGTTTGACATTTCCTTCATTATTTCTATTGTTTCACATAATCACATTTTAAATGATTCATATTGATCCCTCAACTCTCCTTAAATCGAATTTTAAAAAAATTAATATAGGATTTATATTGTTTAATCGATTTTATGGATGCATGGAAACATCTAAAAGACATTCAACATGTTAAATTCACTTTTTCACTGGGAAACCCTAATTTCATAAAATTAGGTTTCAATTGACCTAAAATATCATATTTATCAATATCTTTTAATTGTAAATAGAATTATTAATATTATAATAAATATTTATATTAATTATTTTGTCTTGATGGAATCCATGCAATTATAAAAAACAATTATTGTTATATATATTAAATTTCTATTGTAATATTTTAAGAAAATATGAGTAAATAATAAAATACCTTAACTACTACACTTGTATAAATCTATAGTAATTAAAGATATTTATCACATATCATTAATTATTTTTTTCAATAATTATTTAATTATTATTTTTTAATGATTATTAAAATTAATTTTTTGAACTACATTCCTAATAAATAAAATATTGAAATTAATTAAAATAACAACAATAACATGTGAACATGTTTTATTCCTTTATTGATAATGATATAAATTATATATAATTAATTATCAATCAGTATAATAATTATTTATTTGTGTATTTTTTAAATTTTATTGAAATTCTATTTTTACCCAATGTTCCTAATTAAATAAAAGTTAAATATTTATTTAAGCACATTCAATAACACATATGAAATATTTTATTAATTTTATCCCACCAGAATTTTATATTATATTTTAATTATATTATAAATTAAATAAAATTATCCCAATGTTTAGAACGAGATTATAAATTAATATTTTTAAATATTTCTTATATTTTATTGAACTACAATTTTAAATTAATTTTACAATGAAATTTATACTAATTTATAATTCTCAACTAATTTTATGAATCCATTAAATTTTAATTTTCACTTTCAAAAAGTTTTATATTTTATATATACATGATAAAATGTTGATAATCATGTTATATTCAGCTATGGAAATTATCAACATTGAATGAAAAGAAATGATATAGGGGTGAATTTTATAAGCATTAAAAAATCTCTCACAATCATAGATTTTATTATTTGTAAAAAAATCATTGATAATAGAGTTCTATTTGTTTATGCATTTTCATTGAAATGATTATATTCCTACCATTATTAGAGATTTTTTATCATTGATAAATTTTACATTGAATAATTATATATATATACATAATTTTATATTTTTAAATTATATTTATATTACAAAAAGAATATATATATATATATACATATATATGTAAATTTATTATATAAAAAAGATATATAAAACTATTACGAAAAAAAGATTCTTATGTTCAAAAATTTATATATAAAAAAGTTCAATTTGTTATTTCTCAATAAAAATGAATTATAGTATATTTATATTTATCTATTACAAAATAATAATATAATTAAAATAAATATGATAAGTTAATTATTTTTTATATAATTATGTAATATAGAAATTAATATTTTTTTTAAAATATATACTTCATATTTGAAGTTATATATTTATATTCATTTAAAATATAAAATCATGATTTTTACAATAATCATAAACCCACCTTATGATAAATTTTTTAATAGAAAAAATTATTTACAGGTGAAAAATCTTATTTTTTTTGTTTAATGAGTTGCTAAAGTGTAAAAATTCATGTTATAGAGTTTGAATATTCAATTGAATATTTTTAATGTGATGTGAAAGTTTCTACAGTTTGCAAAGCCTCAGGGAAGACAAAATAAATGTATTAAATGTATTATTTTATGTGCGGGAAAATTATTCAATTTAATTGAATAACTCTTATTTAGTGTGTCATATGATAAAACCAATACATCAGTTAGGTCCAGAACATGATTTTTAACCTATAATATGTATAACCATTTCAATCGTCAGACATTTGGATGCCTCGATCGGGGAAAAACAATTTTTAAATTTAATTAACTAATTATCCCATTTTTTGATAAATAAAATCATATCATCCAAAAGTGTTCCAGGTGAAAAAAGTGAGATAACTATTAAATCTAGAATTTGGTTTTTACTCTAATGGGACTATAACATTCCAAGGAAACATGAATTTGGATTCCTCACTCGCAAATTAATTTTTTTAAATAAAGTGTTCAATGTATTAAATGTTTGAAAATAATTTCATTTCTCACAATGATCGCATCACATGAACATTCTGACACCACCACTGTGTATAAAAGAAGGGGTTACACTAAAAATGTTACAACATTCATACATAATGGGCATACAAATACGTTTCTCATAAAAAGTAATTTTTATTCATATAATTGATTGAAACAATTTAATTTATTCATAAAACCCCAGAATTCATTGTTTAACCACCTCTTTCCTACATAAGGCCACAATTAGTGCACCAAAATGGTTTTTGAGCCTTCATTTATCACTCAGTTTGACTAGAAATAAATGGAAATGTTTTTCTATCGAGAAACTAATTACTTAATGTGAATATATTTGTTGAAAAATAAATTGAAAATCTGGAAATATGTTCCCAAAATGTGGAATTCAATTTTGAAACCCTATAAATACTGGGTGTTATATACTACATAGAACCACACCAATCAACACCAAAAGTAATATGTGTTGGTGATTGAAAATTATTTATAGTGTTTAACCAAAGAAAATCACTCTAGTTTATCAATGGAAAATTTGATAATAAATTATTAACATAATAAATCAAATAATAATCAATGGATAATACATGATCATAAAATGTAAATTCATAGAAATTATCAGATGAGTTTTGTATAGAAATTATCAAAATATAATGTTGATATTTTATCAAAGGATAATTTCAAAAAATTATTGATTAATGTTTTTATGAAATTATGTTAAGAAAATAATGTGTATTATCAATGAATAATTATCATAATTATGAAACATTAATTGTGATAGTTTCATGGAAAATTATTGAATGATAATTCTAAACCCAAGCATTTCCTAAAATATATATGATAATTTCAAAATTATATAGCAGACCAAATCTGTTTCCTTATATAATTTTTTATTTATTTTTGATATAAAATAGTAGTTTTATTTTTAGGGAAACCTTGATATACTATGATCATCCACGTGTCATCAACTCAATACTTCATATGCCTCACCTTTGACGATAATAAAATCGTGAACTCTTCTTCTAAAATATTGTGGTATAATGTTCCATACCTTCATGGGCCCATGATATCAATTATAGCTTTTATAATTATAATTATGGAATTTAGATTGATCGTTCATTATTTTGATTGCATGTGGGTGTGTGTCTCCCACAGAAATTGTTTTGACTCCATGAGTTATCCATGTGTATCTACTATACATATTTGATTACGATCACATGTTTTTATTTGATTATTCCCATGTGTGTGAGTTTTCTATATATGTATTAACATTCAATTTTGGTTGTTAGTGGTATTTTGGAAAGGTGTACCATCATTATTAATTTATCCTCTAGTATGGAAGAATGAATTATTGAAACCATAGTGGTGAGGGGCCTGATAAGTGGTTGGATGTACGAAGACGCCATGGCTTTGGGGTGAGGGTGTACTCGAGGACGCCTTGATGCCAAGTGTTAGTCACCATGAGATAGCCAATTTTATGTTAGTAATAATGTTGATCTTTTTATAGGATCTGGGTGACATTGTCCACTTGATATATATAGATGATGTTGGTTATCATCATGAAGAAACCATGAAGACAACATATTAGGGTTGGATTTTTTCTATAGACTCATTATTTAATATTTTGGCATGGAGCCACTGTAGGACCCTCCATGGGTTGTAGAAACATTGTTAGCACCCAACCACTCTGTTTTGATGGTATATTTATCTTTTTTCCTGAATTCGTTATTATTATGGGATACACATGTATTATTGAAATCATTATGTCAAGGATGATTTTTGGAGTCCTACCGAGTCATGTACTGACAACCTACTAGGGAATGTTTTACCTGATTGTAGAGTACTTGAGAAACATGGAGAAGGGAAAGCGACTTTTGGAGAATGGATGACTAGGCAGAGCTTAGATCTAGGGAAAACGGTAGACTAGGGCATCCCCTAGAGGACCATGCTGTTATTTTATTTATCATCTACATTTCATTACACTATCCAGTTTTACTCAGTTATATCGCATGTTTATACACATTATATTTCATCTATAGTTTCCTCATTTACTATATTTAATTAATTATTTTTCTTGTTACTGTTATTTTTTTTATCCTTCTCTATGACATGACATAGATTGTATAGTCTCCCCATTATCAGACAGTGAACCTCCCTACTTGTCATCACCCTCTTGTGTATGAGGACGTCTGTTTGAGGTTATGTGGAATTTTGGTTTAGACTTCATGTTTCGAGATGTGATGTTTCAAAATATAAATAGAGGATCTGGTCATTGCTAACACGTTTCTCCTCTTTATCAGTAGTTTGGGCAGGTAAGAACGACGTTATGGAGGTTGGGAATCATGCATGGGTAATATGAAAGTGCATGACCATAACTACATAGTTGACCTCTGAGTTTCCATATAGTGGGGAATTAATGATCTGTTGATACTATTGGTTCACCTTAGGTGATTCACATGATGTTTTATGAGATTGATGAGATATTTTGAATGTTTTTGAATCATGTCTAGGTAGGTAGTCTCACATACCATGTATATACATATTTTTTTACTACATAGTAATTCTTAAATTAAATGCCTTCACTTATAATATATGTTCGGGAAAGATTGTTCTTTGTGATATATTTGTGTTTACTTATTGCATGATATATCATTTTGGAATTAATTACTAGGAGATATCATGTTTTTGGGTTAGTATATATATTATTATTGTGGCTAATGTGTATAGTTTAAAACATTGCTTACATATAGAAGGGGATGCCTTGGGTTAATGGTAGAATCCTATGAAATACTTCCATTATCCACATGACTATTTAGGGAAACCTTCTGTGATATCATAGAATGATGGGGTTTTTTCTAACATCTTTTTTTTCAAAAAAAAATCCAATGAGAAGGGATGTCACCTC
Organism: Viscum album; assembly: GCA_963277665.1. NCBI lineage: Eukaryota > Viridiplantae > Streptophyta > Magnoliopsida > Santalales > Viscaceae > Viscum > Viscum album. The sequence goes on along the minus strand of OY728152.1, from coordinate 360,193,833 downwards.
AAAGTATGTTATGGTACCACCAATTGTTGTTGACCAAGAGTTGAATAATAATGGACATGATGGTCATAATATAACATTTTATGGAATGTTCTATAATTATGTGGAATAAGAGAACAACAACTGAACCTAAATGATGCCAACAATAGATTTCCACCAGCGTGGAAAGTTTGGATACAATTAGTTCTCTTTCATAAGGGTTTCCTAGAAGAGTTTTATAAGGGTAGGGCAAGCTAGGCACATAGAAACCTATCAGTGGACACAAACACCCCTAACGAAGACAACTCTAGAATGTCATGGGGATTACCATGGAGAAAAGGAAGGAAGTTTCTAGGCAAGTGAAATGCCACCAATATATGGTGATACTAATTTTTTTGTACGAGGTATGGTTTATAGTGCACCATTTTTATCATCGTCATGGTTTCATACATTTTTTTTCATATAGTTATGAGGCATGTCTAGACTATATTTACTAGTATAGTTCTACTTCCATAACATACCATTTCTCTAACACATCATCGAAAAATGACACAAGACCATAGTGTATTATAGGATGGTGGTCAATACATCTGTTTCTATAAGGATGATAAGAGATATTCTAAGATGATAAGGTTATTGATGTACCATCTAGGAAACCCTTCATTATATATAGGTATGTATGACATGTTCAACGTGCCACATCTTCAATGGTGCATAACCAACCTTGTGCATGTCATATACTACAGATATATTAGGGTGCTGATTGAGGCATGTTGTGAGGGGCATCAGAGTGGAATATTTTTCAATGTGATGAGGCATTGGGAAGAAAGGAAACACTGCAATTCAATATTTTGTGGTATAATTGGTGGATCCTGTAAGAGTCATGAGACTGTTAGTCTGATTTTTGATCTATGTGGAATTATTTATTTGAGAAAAAACACTAGATACACTTACAGATGACAAAATGTTGATATTGGGGGATAATTGTGACATCATTATTTTTACAATAATCATAAATCACTCTTATGATAAAATTTTTAGTGGAAGAAATTATTTATGAATGAAAAATATTTTTTTTGTTAATAGCATCACCAAATTGTAAAAAGACCAATTAACAATCTAGAATATTAAATTTTAAATTTTTTGAGTTTTTGGAATGCATTGGTATTCCGTAAATCCACTTTTAAGAGTGAATAAAAATAATAAATATATTATTTTATGTATAAAAAATTATTCAAAATAATTAAAAAACTCCAAATTTTTATGTCATATGCTAAAACCAATACCTCTGTTATGTTTCCAATGTTATTTTTACAATGATAGAGGTATGGAGTGTTTAATAATTAGATGTTTGGATGCCTTGATCGTGAGAAAAAGAATTTTTTTTATTTAATTATTTATTCTCTTTTTTTAAATAAATAAAATAATAACATCCAAAGTATGTTTCAGGTGATAAAACGAAGAACATAGTTGGACCCTGAATATTCCTTTTAACCTAGTAGGATTATAACATTTGATGGAATCATGATTTTGGTTTCCCCAATCACTAATTAATGATTTTATATAAAGTATTTAATATATATTTAATTATTGAAAATAATTTTATTTCTCACAAATAGCACATCATAGAGAAATTTTGACACCTTTATCTTGTCTAAAACTGGGTGTTTTTTCAATAAATGACATGACATTCACACAAAATGGTCATATGTTTATCATGAAAATAATAAAAAATTATTTATATATTTTAGTTAAACAATTTCATTTATGAACAAAAAAACTTGAATTCAGTGTTCATCTACCACTTTCCTATGAAAGGCCAAAATTAACACACATAGATAGTTTTTGAACCTTAATATTTGACCCGGTTTGACTTGAAATCGATGGGAATTGTTTATTATAGAGATACTAAAGACTATCTATAAATTTACTTGTTGAAAGAAGGATTGAAAATATGGTAATAAATTCATGATATCAGGAATTCTTTTTTGAAACCCTATAAACATCATGTGTTCTATACTCTTTATATTTACACCAATCGACACCCAAAACTAATATTATGCGGTTATTGAATGGTTTTATTGAAGTAATTTATGATATGTGATGTTTTTCATCACCATGCCATCTCATCCCACCATATCAGTTCCTTGTATAGTTCCCCCCATGATTGAGTTATATTTGTTCTGTGTTATTTATTTATTTTATTAACCTATTTTTTATCTTTCCATGTATTTTATTAAAAATATGTAGTTTCAGGATTTACTCAGAGAAAAAGTTTGTGTGGTTTTATCAAAATAAAATCACATCAGATTATCTAAGGTAATTTTTATAATAAATTATTAAAATGATAAAACTCTGAATTATAATGGGATAATATATTATCATAAAAAGTTAATTCATAGAAATAATGAAATGATTTTTTATAAATATTATTGAAATATAATTGTGATGTTTTATTGATGGATAATGACTTCAAATTATCGATGAATATTTTTTATGAAATTATCATAGGACAAATATGTGTATTATCAATGAATAATTTTTATAATTATAAAATGATAATAAGAAATTATCAAGGATAATTATTGAATGAAAAATTCACGGAAATTAATTTTATGTTAATTAATATGATTATTTGAAAATTATCATCGACAAAGAACTTTTTGTCCTATATAATACTATATTTAATTTTGAAAATATAGTATTTTTTGTTTTAGTAAATCCGTGATATAATTTGATCTTCAACATGTCAACAAATCAAGTCTTCTATCATTTCGAATTTGATGATAATAAAATCATGAAGGATTTTTCCAAACTTTTGAGCTTGATGTTACTTTCCTTCTTTGGATCACTCTTACCATTGTTTCGTTGATAGTTATAATTGTTAATTCAATATAGATCATGATTTATTGTGATATCATGTGTGTGTGTGTATCCCATAGAGTCTAATGTGACAATTGTAGTTATATAGGTGTATCTTCTAAATTTTTTTGCTTATTATCAAATGATTTCTAGTAATATGTTACATTATCATGCTGACATATTATCCCTACTTGTGTGCTTTCTATGTATGTGTACTACCTAGCCTTGTTGGTTGTTAGTTTTATCTAGGATAGGTGGACCATCATGAATTTTTTATCATATAGAGTGGTTGAACACATGATTGAAATAATTAAATGACATTCATGAGCATTTGGTGGAGGTATGAATATACCATGGCATTGTTTCTTGGGTATGACAGTGGATTCCTTGATGCCAAGTGTCATTCACAATTAAAAGACATTCCTGTACATGGTATTGTTTACTTCCTAAAACTCATTCAGTTGTCTTCTTGCATGAAGCCAATTCAGTTACCGTTGGGTGTTTCAGTAGCTTGGATAGCGCAATACCTATCATTTTGATTGCATGTTTATGTTTTTTACTACGTTTATTAATCTAATGGTATACAATAGTATAATTTTGAACATTATGTTAAGGATACTTTGGTGGAGTTAGGCAGTGTCTTGTACTCAAACCCTACACAGGCATTGTGATGTACTGGTAGATTTCATGAGAGGCTTAGAGATGGGAAAGGGACCAATGGGTAATGGATGAGTAGTTTGAACATGGAACTGGGGAAGAAAAATGTCCATGGAAGTCAATGGAATATATTTCAATTTTTTTATTTAACATTTACATTTCATTACTTTAATTATCTTTTAACATTGGGAGCTCGTATTTACAAACCATGTATGTCATCTGTAGTTTTTGTATATACTCTTATTAAATATTTCTCTTGTTATTGTAATTTTATTCCATATTCATCACATGAAATAGATGGTATAGTCTCCCCATTATCAAACATGGACACTAGCTGTAAGGTGACAACCTCTTGTCTATGGGGAGGCATGCGTGTGGTTATGTGGCATTTTGGCTCAGACCAAACATATTGGGTTAGGCCATTAAATTAAATGATTCAAAATTATTAGAATATTAATTTCTATTATACAAATTCATGTGTGTTTATTTGGATTTATGTGTGTGTCTGTATGTTTGGGTCTATGTATGGGTTCTATTTATATTCTTTTGTTGGGTTGATTTTTTGTTTGTGTTCTTGTATGTTTCACATATGTATGTGTAAGTATGTATATGTTCATATATGTGTATGTAATTTTATGTTAATGTATATACATATGTTTATGTTAATGTGTATGTGTATTTATATATTCAAAAATATATATGTGTATGTATTTGTATTGGTATTTATATAAATGTGTATGTGTATGTTTGTGAAAATGTTTGAGTATTTATTTCAATTTTCGGTGTGTGTATGTATACATATGTATGTATTTCTATTTGTGTATATGTATGTGTTTGATTTTGTGTTTGTGTATGTGTATGTGTATGCTAATGTACTTTTATGTGATTGTGTATGTGTATTTTTGTGTGTATGTCTAATTATATATTTGTTTTTGTATGTACATCTGAAAATATTTTTTCTTTTATGTTTGGTATTTTAAGTATATACGTGTGTATGTGCATGAATATGTGTATATGTTCTTATTTATATAACATATGTATTATTATATGCAAATGTATTCATGTGTTTTTATGTACATTCCCCTATATGTAACTACATGCATGTGTGTGTACATATATGTATTTAAATGTATATTAATTTTCATGTTTAGTTTTATTAATAAAAATATATATGTGTATGTACTTATATACGTATTTCTGTATGTGTATATGTATTTTTTATATACTATGTGTAAGTATGTATGAATATGTATAGATATGGATGTATGTGCATGCACGAGTTAGTAAATGTAATTTTCTGTATATGTACAGACATATATGCGTATGTATGTGAATATTCATGTGTATGTGTATTCATTTATTTATAATGAAATTTTCATGTTTATGTATATGATTATACATGTACATGTATGTGGATGTAAGTTTTCATATGAATGTCTATGAATATGTATGTGTGTGTATGTGGATGTGTATGTGTATGTGAATGTTTATGTGGATATAAATGTGTATGTGTATGTGTATGTGTATGAGTATGTGTACATGTATGTCGATGCATATGTATGTGTGTGTGTATATGTTTATTCATTTAATATTATTCATTGGTTTTAAATATCTCTCCATTTTTAGTGTTTTGAAGACATTGTCCATTTTTAATATATATTTGTTTAATATATTTATAAAATAATAAATATTAAAGGTTTTTTATACATGAATAAACATGAAATTATTTAATTAAATAAATTTCTTAAAATTATTGATAATTGTAATGGTAATTAAAATTTTTCCATATACAGTCAGAATAGTGAATTATCCTATGATTTTCAGTAGAAATAAAATTTGTTTTTTATTTTTTTATAATTTTTATATGTTTTAAATTTATGTACATAATGTTCTAAATTAAAATTTTAAACGAATTTTAAATTCTTTTTCTTTTATTTACTTTTAATATTTTCTCATTAAATATTTTATTTAGATTTTTTATATTATAAATTATAGTATTTATTTAATTTAATCAGTTTTCAAAATTTAAAAATACTTTTTTAGTATTATTCAATATATTCAAAAAATTTAAGTCTATATGATTAATATTTATTGATTGTAATTTAATAACATATTATATTTAAAATATCTGTGAAATATATATAACTAAAATTGAACCAATATATACCCCCTAACATTCTCCATCCTACACCACAATTGTATGAAAGTAACCCCAACATACCCCCTAACACCATTTAGGTATTTATGTAGCCAATTATACTATTACGTTAAATACATTTTTTAAAATTTTAAATGTAAATTATATTTTAATATTAGTTCGTAAATATTAATTAATTTACCATATCATATAACCATATTTATTTTAATTTTTTTATTCAAATAATGTGTGTTCCTACATATTTTTTTATGATTTAAATATGTTTTGATACATTTTAAAGTCAATATAATTTTTTTTTAATATTTTTGTCTATAAAAAATTAATATAATATTTGTAATCATTATTATTCTTTTTTAGGTGTCTACAATTTAGGTAAATAATGGTACAAAATAAAATTATTTTTTTTAATTTATTAAAATTTATTTATTTAATTTTAATATTATTTTATTTAATAGTATTTGTTCATTTATAATATTTAATATTTTTTTAATTTCTGAAAATTATTCTTTTATAATATTTATTGATATATAATTATTTAACAAATGATTATATTCTAAATATTTTTAAATATGTATATGATAAAAATTTACACAATTTCATTTATTAGGCTGTAATTGTCTAAAATGCATGAAATTTATAAAATTATGTTATTTATAATCATTTAATATCATTCTATAAATTTTTTATGCGTTTAAAATTTTTTAAAAAAAATTTCCCAATTATACATAATTATTTACTAAGATTTAATATTCATAATTTATTTTAAATTTATGTTCTTAATTATCAATCAATTTTATTTATTATGTTGTAATATTTAAAAAAAATTGGCATCTATGTATTTAAATTATTTAAAAACATTGTTTTTAAGATTTCATATTTTATTGTATGTGTACAAAATTCATGAAATTAATCTCACCAATTAAATTTTTTACGTTGTTACAATGTTTTAATATTTTCAGAGTGTATTAATTTTTATTTTTAAATATATATATATTTTTTAAATTACTAATAATTTATATAATTAATAAAACATAAACATTTTTTATAATTTTGTTGAGTATATTATATTTTTGTTATTACTTTTAATTTATTTTTAACTATCATTCTTTTATTATTGAATATTCATTAATAAGGTCATTTATTATCAGTTTTATATGAATAACATATTTTAAATATGCATTGTTTTAATATTATTTTAATTTATTTTTAACTATTTTTTTCTATTGTAATATAAAATGTTATGATAAAACCTACAAATATCAGAGTTATTTTTGTTCTGATAATGATAGGTTTTATCTAATTATCTTTTTGTGCTAATTATCATAGGTTTTATCATAAATAAATTTATCATTAATAAATCATACATTTTTGGATGTTAATAATTTATTGTTGATAAAACTCATATTTATAAGTAGATTTTCCTATGTTCACATTAAAACCTTCTTGATCTTATAAATTTAGTAATTCGTGAACACGCATTTTACAACCATTCAAACTCTCTCACGGGATTCAACCGCTGTCTCCACTTCCCCTCAAACATCAAGGATGAATCGAACATCTCCAAACCTATGGTATGTGTGTTATTCTCATGAAACCGTAAGTACCTGAAATTTTATCATGCATCAAAATACAAATTTTTCTTCAGTGAGTGGTTTAGGCTTTTGATATTTCATTCTTCATTGTTCATTTATGTTTTATAAAGGAAATTTCAGATTAAACCATTTCCAAAAAAAATTTCTCTTACACGAGCATTTCGGAATGTTCTCATAAGTGAGAATAGATGAATCGATTATATATAATAATAAGTTCAAATTAATCCAAACCTAATAATATTATCTATATACATAAATGAAATTAATATATATTCAACGTTAAATAAAAAATATAATTTTTTTTAATTTCATGGATTGGAAAATTCCAAATTATGTTTCCATAGTAACTTATTAAAATAATCAATGGATTTCAATATTATTATACCACTAATGAAACACAATTTTTTCAGTGAGTCTTGTTCAAAAACAATATCATTTGAAATATCTATCAAGGATACACCCATACTATGGAGCTTTTATAGGGGGACTCACCTTCACAATTCATTTTTATGTTGGTGGCTAAGGAATTTTATATTTAAATTTTCTAGTTATCTAAAGATAATAACATTGTGGGGAAATGGTTTTAAAACAAATTCCACCTAATTCCCATCTAAACATTTCCAATGATAGCTTCATTTTTACAAGGACCACTCTTAATAAATTAATATTTATTTTCATACTTATCCAAAATATGAGAGAACATCAAGATATTCTGTTAATTATACCAAATACAAAATGTCATTTATTTTTGGTGTGGTGTCGTGTGGAATGTATGATATTTGAATAACCTCGAGTAGATTTATAGTTGATAATTTTATTAAATTTATTGGTCAACCAATTATTTTTGGTCCATCGAAACGATATATTTTCTCAAGCATTGTATACATGGTAGACCAAAAAATCTAGGTATTGAATTTTTGGAGGGCCTCCAACATAAAGTGGGAAATGATTTTAACAGAGGTGGATGAAACCATTTTGACCTATGTTATATATTTAATTAATCAACCATACATTGTGATTATCTAAATTAACTCCCACATATTCATATTCATGTGGGTTATTAATGATTGATAAAATGTTCATTAGGTGGATTGGGATAAATCGTGCATCCCTAAATCTTGTGGTGTTATTTATGTTAACGATGTTTTAATGATCTATAATCTTTTTTTTAAATAATGAATTTTGGTTGATTCTTAAACCTATTCCACATAGTTATCTAGATTATAAATAAAATTTTTTCATTCTTATAGGTATCTATGATGAACCCCATTGTCCATAGTGTATCATTTTCTTGAGAAGTTGTGGGGATCAAGTGATCTTCTTTGAAATGGTATTTATTTAGAGGATGAGAGAGAGAGAGAAAAGTTAATGATTTGGTGGGATCCATTTATTTTTGAAAAAGGATGGATTATGTCCACATCCCCAAGATTCATGATTTAGAGTATTCCATAGTTTTCACAAATCTAATAAAACAGGTAAAGGATGGATTTATGATTAATTAGATCATTGATTATGTGAATGTGAATGTTGGGTTATTATAATACATGTGAGAACAAATGACCCTGTTTATAACCAAATTTTAATACATGAATCCTTTTGGATTGAGTAGGATATATCGTGGATTTCGATTTTGAAGCATAATGAAATTATTATTAAGGGATTATTTCCATCATCTAGGATCAGTATGTGGATCCCCCTACACCCAATGTGTTTAATATTAAGGTGGATGTAGTTATATCTAATATAGGATCTATTTAGAATGGACTTTTGGTATGTGATCATCTCGGTCAAATTATCAAAGTTGTATAGATTTTAGTCAATTATTTTTAGGATCCAATATTGGTTAAATCCCATGAATTGCACAATGTTTCCATGTTTTCCTTGAAATATGATCAGAAAATCATTACATGGACCAATGTTGTAATACCATTATTAGTGGTATTATTGTACAAGATTGTGGTTTCCAATTCAATTCTTTACATGTTATGATAATTCAATGCCTTTACCTCCACATAAAAACAAATTCATTATAATGGATTAAAATATAGGTTAATATGATGGATCATATGGATTCCTCTCACAATCTCTATGGAGATTTTATAATTTTTTATAGGAATTCAGACCATGGTTGATATCCCTTTTATTTTCTTATACCTGATCATTTATTAAAATAACCAGGTTTTTCAAAAAAAAAATTCTTGAATTAGTAATGAAATTTTAACATTTAACATCAAAAAAATAAATAATGTATTTTTACTATAATTGGGATGTGTCCAAAGATGATGGTGTATTAATATACATGCAAATTATTAGACTATCATCACCTAAATTATATATAAATATAAGATGGTCCCTTAAATGTTTTACTCAATGTAGTTTCTTCCTCATACTGACCTCATTAATGATTCCATCCACATTTATTACATCCCCATCTCTAATTAGTATGTGTCTTTCTTTTTTAATTCATTAATGGTCACAGACCTATATGCATTCATTCTAATCATCTTTAGATTTCATTATGAAATCATGTTGATCTTTATTTCTAATTTTCATTATTATTTCATCCCAATGTTTTATAACTAGAATTTGTTTCTCCAAAGCCCAATTAACATCATGTTTTTCATAAAATGGAGGGTTCATAAGAATAGGTGATTGATCCCAATCAACATTTCATATAATGAAACGACATCAAAGCATTCTATTTTATATCTTGTAACTGAAACACTACAAGGAAATCCATGTACCATGTGAATAAATTAATAAACACAAATTCCTATATCTTATTGTACATAAACCTCTCTATGATACATATACAATCCTTGATCTCTCTATTTTTCAATAGATGAAATTTTAATTAGAATTATTGTAACATTATATATATAACTTGTCCCCTTTCTTTAATGATATCCACCACTACAAAACAATATCAATACATATGATTTAACTCTAATTATCATAGATAAATGGTTTCATGTAGATCAAATAATTCCTTAATCATTACATTCTAAGGTTATATGTTCATACATTCAATGTAATTATTTACTTTCATAAATACTAATATTATAGTGTCAAATATGTGGGATATTAATCAAAAATGGGTCGATTCAAATAATTTAAAAAAATTATTATGAATATGGGGTGAACGATATTTATAAAAGATAACTAATATGACACTTCTAAAATCCATTTTCATTTTTTATGTTCATATTATTTGAGGATAATAAGTCCAAATGAGTTGGAATAATTCATGATCTATACAGAATGTATCAAAGTTGAAAATGATGAAATAAAGAAAGGTACTAATTGAATATTAATAGTGGAAGGAATAACATTGTTTTTAGGGAACATTTGATAATATTATAATTGTGATCAATAATTATTACCATGTAATTTATTTTACTATAGAGGGAATGATGAATGATGTTGTGTTGAATAAATTGTGTTTAAAAATGTAGAATAAATTCATGATTTTCCAAAACAGATTCTTATTTTAAGGAGTTGTTTAAGGAAACCGATGTATATTGGTTGTACAAAATATCCATCTTTGTCTATAAACCTTAATCAAAATAATGTATAATATGGAAAATGATGGACTGAAACTATATATAATAAATTTATTTCACTGTTGAATGATATTATCAATGAATGTAATACATATCCACACCAAACATATTTTACTAAATGAATTATAAATTACATTTGAATGATCTATTAAATATTATAATCCATTTTAAATTATGGAATATATTTTAGATGGAATATTTATGTAATGACCTATACATTCATTAATGAGAATTCATCATGATCTAATTAAATGTCTTATTATTGTAATATTACATATGCACATATTCAGTTGGGAATTTTATAATAATGTTAAGAATTTTGACCATTGCAAATATATCCATTAAACAATGGTCACATGATTAGTATTAACACTGGGCTTTAAATAATTCAGTTTACTGTGAAAACATAAGTAATGGACTCATCCAGTAAAATTTATCCCTTCCATGACCATTTCTCCGATCTCAAAAAGGATTTGGCGTCATTGGGATTTGATCATGACCAAGCCCATGTTGATCTTCAACACGTTAAGATAGAGAAGAATCATCTACAGGAGAATTGGATGTTGATAGAGATTACCAGCCAATCGATGTTATCTAAACCGCCCCAAGAGTCATTCACCATCGCACAACATAACCTTTGGTCTTATATAGGTGTTATATGGTATTATTTAATGTGTCCCTAGTATTAGGATTATGTTCAATATTTTCTTTAGAGAATATTTATACATTTTATTATTATTACATTGTAAATAGTTCTTAAAGGAAAATTAGAATTTTTAGTTAATTAAGAAATATCATTTGATGAATTAGTTGATTTTTGAATTAAATTTTATATTAATAAAATATTATCACTAAAATAATTTTTATTAAATCTAAATGACTCTATAATTATTAAGAATACACTTGTGATTTTTATTAAGGTTGGAAGCCATTTTGTCAAAACCCATTAACTTTCGAAATATGTTAGTATTTTATGATAAAATTAAAAATTTACATATTTACAAAATTATTTAGAAAAAATAAATATTATTGTTGAAATAAACACATTGAAATTATCCAATGGTGAATTTTTCATAATTTTTTGAGACAGTCGAATTTTTGTGTAAAAAATAAATAACGTTTAAATATATAATGTGTTTTATGATATCATAATGAACCAATAGTGATGTAATGAAATACTATAAACATTATCTTCTGCTAATATATATTTTACCATTGAAATAATGTTATTTTAGGTTTTTTATATTTATTTTACCAAGAATTAGCGGACCCTCAACGAATTATATAACATTTGAACATTTTAAATTGATTTATTTGAGAGTGTGACTCACATCCTCATAATAATGCATAATATTTTAAGATTTTCTGACATTGGAAATATAAAATAATTTTTTCCAATCTCATTTGGAAAAATTCATGTCCAAAAACATTAGGTTGGTTTTGGTTTTGATTAGATTAATGTGTAGTTTCCAAAACCTAAATAATAATGAATTCCCTCTCTTTTATCTATAATCCAACCCAAGATACCACTTACTCTTCACTGAAAGACTTTGGAGCTCGTAAAAAATCTATACTCTTCTATCTAAAATCATCCCCATGTTCCACATGATCCAAGGAAGCCTCTCCCAATCCTTTGGTATCAATCTTCCATATAAGGGATTCCATCCTTCCTCTTTTTATCCAAGTTTATTAATATTGTTATTACCTTTTAAATTCAATTATCATGGTTTTTGTAATATTTCTACCATCCACCATGCTACCCTCTTTAGGTTTTAATGATTAGATACCCCTTTATCTCTCATTAAAGCCTCCAATTTACACATGTTACCATGCTGAAATTCTGAAAGAAATTTATCTCTCCTCATTTACATTCAAGCAATTATTTGGTATTGTGGTTTTAAATTCCATTAAATATGTTGAGACATGTATATACATGACCACATTACATTCCATATCTTATAAATATTATTCTACACCAATTTATCTCTCATCCACTATTTTTTTGAATTGTTATGACATGTCGTTATGCTATCGAAATTACACCACAATTTTACAAGTCAAAGTCATTATGTGGTGAATACCATGCCCATATTTTCTATCCATAGTATAAACCTTTATGAATATTTACTTATTTATTATGGAGTTTCTGGTATGAATTCCACATTCCTCTATCCTGGAATAAAACAGGATGATGATGAATAATGAATCCATGTTATATAGTAAATGTGGCACACTTTTTTATTAAATGAAATGATTATGAAATTTGTGACCTAATAGCACTCTAATGAATTGGGTAATGATTATGATCATGATATGTCATGTTAAATGAGGGTTTTATCATGATAATTCATGTTCATCGATGGTTTTCTCATGCTCCATGTGAAATGATCATTTGCTCATGCTAATACGATGTTAAGTGTTGTGTTATCATTTCCATGTTATGATACTCATTTTATTAATTGACATTATGTTCATGTTAATTTTATGGTACATTGATATTACTATTTCTAATAATGTATATTATTCTATATTTTAATTCATGTTTACTCCCTTATCTATCATTTTATCTCACCCTTTTATAATGCATGTCCTCGGGTTATCTGAGGCAATGCTAGGTACGAGGGAATGTAGTTGTCATGTAAACGATGATTTAAATAAAGATGTTGTGTTACATGATATTGAGTCATTATGTTATGTTTCTAAGCCCCAAATACACAAGAAATCTTGATCATATATAATGAATTAAATTTTATCTACCATGGCTATTTGATGTTGAAAAAATACATGTCAACAAAAAGGTATTCCTTAGAAGCTTATAACTAATAGAATAAAATTAAAACTTATAAATCTAATATATGAACTGATGAATGAATTTACTTTTGGGGAAAGCGATAACGGTGAAAAAGTGGGTTGAATCAAATAAAATATAAAGTATTATCCAATCATTCAAAAAATGTTTATAATGTTCCATTACCATGCGAGTTAAAATTCAATATTTACAGACATTACAAGTTCATGTATAAACATCATTTATAATTTGTGACACTAACATAAATGATTTTTTCAACAAATGATTAATTGATAGGAAAATATATATATTATTTTTCTAGTTAATTTAGATGATATCCTCAATCATGTGTGACACAGATTCTCAGTTTTAAATTTGTACAATAGGTGTGTTTTAGTAATTAAATTTGTCAAATATATTATCTAATATATTAAATATTATTTAATTATATTCAAATTTTTAGGCATATATTTTATCAATATTTTATGGGGAATCCTTGTGAATATTTTTTTTCTAAATATTCCTCACATCCCATCTAAAAATACATATTATTCATTCAAAAAAATCCCCACTTATTTTCATAATAATTTAAATATTGGTTAGGGTGTTTCCTATGATTTTTAGATTAAATTTTTGGATTCAAAACAAGAATTTTTTTCCATAATTTCTCAAATCATTATTCAAACATCTATTTTTTAAAAATATATAAAAATATTTCATTTAAATGTATTCCTTCGCAACATCCCCACCAATAATTATTTGATTTAAATTATAAAACATTATATCAATTTTTTTTTGTTTTGAGCGGTGGATAATATTTTTACGATGTTAAATTTCAAAATGGTTATCACAATTTATTGTTAGGGGTATGATATATATAACTTGTACATATTACTACTTAGCATCCTTCCAAAAAACATGAGTTAAATCCTATATAGCATCATCATATTTGGATTTCACTTTGATCAAGGTCACCTATATAAATTTCATATTATTATAACTCAAACAACATTCTCCTATGTAAAAGTTTCCTCCTGAAGGTGATTTTCTTTTATTAGATTTAGAATCCCAATCAGCATTAGTATAACAATTAAAATAAATTCCAAAAAAAAATTTATATTAACCCATGTGATGTAGTTCATTTAACATATATCATAAAATAAATTGATACAAAAAATTATTTAATTTCTAATCAAACTAATATATATCACACAAGGTTACATCATAAATTATATAATCCCATGAGGCTTTCAGAAAAACAATACTTATAATCAGATAATTAAAATCATTCCAATTAAAACATTTTTGAATTGAGAGATGTCCCATTTTGTAATCTAAAAAATATACTTGAATAAATATGTGCATTATAATACATTGATTTTTTTATTTTCAAAATACTTTTTCCAAATATTAAATTTAAATGTTTATACTGAATCTTCACTTTCATCATCAAATGATTCTTCTGAATCTTGATAAGTTTATATGGATAAAATTTAATATTTATTTTAAATCATAAATTTATCATCTTAATGGTTCACATCAACCGTTTTTGTATGAATTTTTATTTTCATTAATATTCACAGAATATAAATCAACTAATTTGTTTAATAATTTATTCTAACATTTTTAAATTCTTATATTGGGTTAATATCCCGTGAGAATTAATTATTAAATTTAATCTATTTTCCCATGATTTGTCATTTATAATTTTAGTAAAAATGGAAATATAAAAACATTAATGTACGTCAATGATGTTTTTTTGTAATACTATATATGTAGGTTTTCATGATGGATTACAGTATCAAAAAATTCTTCTAAGTACATTTACTATAGTACTAAGAAATTCTCTCTAGTATAATGTTGATTGTTTGAATAGTTATGACATGAATCATACTATATATGTATGTTTTCATGTTGCATTACAGTATCAAAAAAATCTTCTCTGTACATTAATATAGTACTTAGAAATTCTCTCTAGTATAATGTTGAATGTCTGAATACTTATGACATGCATCATCCTATTTCAAACAATAATCTATTATTACTTTTTGGAACACTTTTTTAGGGGTTTAGGGAGAAAATTATTGATTTTTAATTCAATGAATTCTCCAATATAATTCAAAATTACATCATGTAATTCATCAACAATATATATTGTCAAATTCATTATAGAAATACCCATTTCATAATAAAAATTTAATCATAAAAATATAAAAATTCATACAGCCTCCGATTTATAGATCATAAGCATGATTTTTGTCATCCGAGTGAAATAATTTATGAGTGGAATGGAATAAAAATCATCTTTTGTTGATTGAATTTTCAATACATTTATATGTCAAAATGAATAATATTAATTGGACTGGTTGACTAAATTTCAATATAATTATGAATTTTAAAATACATTTTACCAATTTGAATATTTATACAAAATATATCTTATCTTATTTTCAATTCTATGAAATATCAAATATAATTAAAATTGGAATATTTTTCATGATTTTATTGCCATGATGACATATAAATTAGTTCAATAACATGATACCATTTTCATTACACAAGAAATTGTGGTTTTTGGGGTCTCAACATGATGAATATTTTCAATTATACTTTCACCCCAAGAATAAACTTCTTTATCATTTGTCTATATAATAATACATGATTATTTAATGATAAAAACTTCTTTTCCATTATATAAAAATATCATTGAACAATTTTTGTTATGTTTGAGCTCATAAAAAATACAACATTCATAAACATTAATTTTGGTGGTTGTATCTCAGAAACCACTATTCCTATATTTATAAAGGAACTATCCTTTAAAAAATTCAATACTCTTGTTTTATGATTTTTAAAATTTTCAAGATTTTTATATCACCATTAATTTTTTATGAATAACCACTAGATTTTAACTCTGATTTGTTCAATTATATGTTTTTCATGGTCACCTCAAAAAAAAAATATCCTTCCTACACTTTATGCTTTCCATAATTATTTTTTTCTAATATATGAAATATGTTATCGATGAATTGTAACAAATATTTATGAAATGTGAAATGTTTGGTCACATCTCTCACATATATCATCTAGGAAAAGAATCAACCATTTATGTAAAATTTATAACATCTTGAGATTATATTTTCATACTTCCTATGACGTAGAAAATATACTCATTCAACTTTATACATTTCGTCCTGTTTATTCAAACATATTTCAAGGAAGAGAAAAATTCTGTTAGAAATGTATCCATATCTATCTATATAGAATGTATCTAATGTAGATAGATTCTATGTCACCTCACTCAACAACTATAGACTAGAGCTACTGCTGAGTGTGTCTACTACTATGTTCCCCATCCCAGGAGTATAGAATATCCTGAAGTCATTGAACTGGAGAAACTCCAACAATCACAGTTGTCTCATATTTAGGTCAATATATGACAAGATATACATGAGACTTAAGTGATCAGAATAAATAGTAAATCATTCACCTGTCATGTAGTGTCACCACATCATCAGTGCAAAGTCCCTGATTGATAACTGCAAGTGATGGGTAGCATAGTTTTTCTCGAGTAGTCTAAACTGTCATGAGTTGTATGTGATCACTGCTGCCTCCTGTATCATGACACAACCTAGTACAGTTACAAATGTGTTGCAGTAGATGACATACATAACTCCCTCTTCTAGTAGCCTAAAGACGGGTACACTCGTCAATATCTGCCACATCTCCTGAAAAATTCACTGATAGTTCACCGTAAGCAATAAATAATGACCCTTATTCAACAAAGTTGAATAATGTCCTACTACCCTGGAGAAGCCTGGTATGAACCTCCAGTACTATCTAGCCTATCCCAGGATACTCCGCTCATTGGTCACAGTTCTCAGTTGCTCCCAAGAAAGAACTTCCTCTATCTTCACCCAATGAACTACAACTCCAACATCCTAGATAATGTGCCCCAGGATGTGATCATCTCGTATCTAGAACTAGATCATATAGAGGTTAAAATAATGTTGGTTCTCTCAGAGTTTATCTAGATCTATCTACCAGTTCGTGGTGTGCTTGTCCTCCTCCAAAGAGTATATCAATATGTCGTCAATGAAGAACACTACAAAGAGATTGAGGTATGGAAAGAAGATCTTGTTCATGATCCCCATGAACACTACATTCTGTTGGTTATTCCAAAGGGAATCACCAAGAATTTGAAATGGCCATACCAATATCTGAATTCTGTCTTCGTTATGTCTTTATGTAGTACCCTGAGCAGCTGATAACCTTATATGAGGTCTATTTTTGAAAACCAATGTGCTCCCATAAGCTGGTAGAAGAGTTCATCAATCCTCAGGAGTGGATACTTGTTCTTCGTGGTCACCTGGATCAAGTGTTAATATTTATCACAATGCCTCAGACACCCATATGCCTTCTTGTTGAATCAAATTTTGTATGACAATGTAGAAACTCTGGATCATATGAATCCTTTCCTCCGCAAGTCCTCCAGGTGTACCCACAACTCGCTAAGCTCTGCAGGAGCCATCTTATATGCTAGCATAGATATTGGTGCCTTCTATGGGAACATGTTGATGTATAATTCTACATATCGTCAAGGAGGTAGTGTCAGAACTCCATTAGGAAAGACAATGGCATACTGGTCCCCTAGTACAGGATAACATAGACTCCTCACGTCAATGTCTACAAGGGAATGACTTGCAACTTAGGTGTGATCGGCTACACCCTCCTATGAGTAAGTCCATCTTATGATAAAAATTTTCTCTTATCTCCATTAAAGGTAAACATGATCCAATCCTTGCGGACACACTACCCATTACACATAAAATAGTCGATCTAAGAATAGATTATGGATAACTAGTCCATACACAATATGACGTTGTAAGGCCTCAATACTGGTATTTGGAGATCCCATCCAAATGTCATGCCTCCAAAAGAGAGCATACACTACCTAAACTAGTGTTTAATCATCTAATCATCACCTGCATGAGTATCTAATGAGTAATGATCGAGCCAACAACTCCATAATATTCCGCGAGATCTGAAGGAGTTTCTTATAAATTTAAGTGTTACTGGAACCCGTGTTAATATGTACTATAATTAGGGTGGAATAGACACAGATTGTAGTTATAATCATTTAAGGAGCACTGTGGTTGTATGCTTCTACCTATGGTATTTGTGCTCACTAATGACTAATAGTTCTCTGTGTTCGGGGTTGACTACCTATGGGAGATGGTAGAGCCTCAAAACGTCGTCCACCGCCTGCTGCATGACCTGCTCCTCAACCACATCTTTCAACCAGTGGATCACTTCACTATAATTTCTTCCTCTACCTCAGTGGTCCCTCAACCATCTATTGATCATTAGTATGGGAGGCCTGTCAGTCATGAGCCATGAGGCCCTACCCGCCGCACGTGAAGAAGAGTGTGCTTCCCAACTGACAGCCTTTGCATCGCGAGCTCCGCACCTCCGAACGTGTATCCTAGGGTGTTCCACCAGAGGGTTTGTCCTTCTTGGAAATCTGGTTCGTCTTCCCACATCCAGCTATAGATAACTTGGATACCTATTGTCTAGTGGTGTCGTTCACCATTGGTGTCTACTCAGATAAGAATCTCTACACCAACAATACTTGATTCAGCCTGCATTAGGATATTCAGCTATATAATTGATGCTTTGATCACCAGCCAGAGACCCTTCACAATAGTCGGAGCCCTGAAAAATGGGTTTCTTACCATGTTAGTGGAGTAGAGTGAGAGTTCATTGAACCACAATGAGTACTTGGCCATTAATAAGCTATCGTGCTGTATGTGATGCAGATCATGGATTTTCACTGAGCATAATGTCGCTTGTACGAACTCCAGCCTATAGAGGGTCTCAATGTCTAACAAGAAATATATCTCTTCATCATGTGACTAGAGTTTCAAGCTCCACCATCTTTTTTCGATTCCATGGAAATGACTAGAATCTATGACCACCATATGATATTATAGTGTCCCAACTAGGCAGAAATCATTGGCCACAGCCTCTAGCCTGTCCTCAACTGCCCGGGGATCTATCTCGCCTCAATATCTTGGGGGGATCTATCGCTGGAACTGGTTCAATGCGTTCAGATGGAGTTAATCGTCTTGAAGTGGGACTAGTAGAACCAACATCCAAATGGTTAGTGGTTATTCTGGTGCACCACCCGAAGGTGCTATCATTTTAATAGGGCCCTCCATCGATGCCTCATTGCTCGGTGGTCCATCATCGTGAACTCTCTTTGAAATCCTGGAATGTTTTCCACATGGAGGCATTATGAAAAGAATGAAGAGTTCCGCGGTCAATAGGTTGTACATGGTGAGAAAAATTAAATGTGATCAAAAGAAAAAACATATCCAAAAAACATGCAATCAATGTTTTCTTGAACCAGTTTGGATGTCAAAATTCATGGTATTGTTGTTCGGTTATGTGGGCCGCTACACCATCATTGGACTCCCTGAAATAAACACCACACTCAAACCACAAAACAAAATTTCTCCATTAGAAATATATTTGTCCTAGTTCTTCGGTATAACTGACTCCTCCAATACCACTTTGTCACGACCCTTTCCCCAGGGCCCATGTGGATAATACCCCAAGATTTCCTTCTATAGTCCATGGGTCGACGACTTCCACCAAAAAGATGTATACCAAAAAAGGAAATAAATTTCCTATAATCTTGCACAATAACATTGTCCATGAACAAAACAAGATGAAATGATGATGTAAAACTGCTGTAGAAAAAGTGTGAAATGAGTGTAAAGCGGCCGGAACAGAAGCCCAACAAAAATATACAACTATATAAGATAACGATAAACAGTTCATGTGATCATCCACAAAGGATCCAACCTGAAGGAAGTGGAAGTGGGTCATAGCCTTTTTTTTTTGATTGGCTCATTCCCTCCATGATAGGTTTGTATCAAGAGGGTAACAATTTATTCATCTTCAACTAAAATAATTAAACCAAAACAATTCCCCCTGCATCGTGACTCGTTGGAGAGGACATGGTGGTGGAAGAAGATTCTTCATTTGATGAAGCTGTTGGCATTCGTTGTTCTCGGTGAAACCCCTTAGATGATTCAATCCATGTTCATATTCTTCATCTGTAGAAGATGTTTCAACACTTCTTCATAGGTTCTTCTATTTTATACAAAAATCCCAAGACGATGATTCAATTAAATATACAGAAGAATCAATTGAGTTCCACCATATTATTGTAGTTCATTTTTGAACAACATTTAATGTTCCACTATTGTCGTCACAAAAACCAAGTGTCAAACCATTAAATGGAATGACAACTCAGTGTTCCTACTACACCACTCAACCACATGAGAGAAAATTAAATAACGTTTTCATGTCATTTTATTTCTCATTATAAATTCCAAAAAACAATCTTTTTCTCCCGACCAACTGTGGTTGAAATTATGTCTTTTTTAACCGAATCTCAGTGCTGAGAATTCAACAATGTCCTCATATTTCAATTCTGAGCACTGTTTAAATGTTATAAAATTTCTCCCTCACATTTACAAAATGTACATAGAAATAGCTCAAAATTCCTTTCCGATAACACCAGGCCTTAAAATCTAGCGTAGTCAATTTTCGCAGACTAATATTAACCACAAATAATTATTTATAAAAAAATTAATATGAAAATTTTAAGGTCAGTACATATATAATTATTTTTTTTAAATTAATTTTTTAATATTTCCATTATATATTTTTTACTAGTCACAATTCCTGTAATTATTCATAAAAATTCTTTTTTTACATATTTCATATGTTTTAAAATATTCTCTATGTTTTTGTCATCATATTAATATATATACATCTTTTATTTTATAAAATAAACTTTTATAATTAGTAAAACATGACAAATTTTTTAATATTTTTGTTGTCAATTGATTTTTTATTATTCATTTTCACTAATTTTTAATAATCATGAATTTTGGATTACATTTTAATTACCAAGGTTAATTAATTTTTATTTAGCTTTTTGATTTGATCATTTTTAATATATATTAATTTAATATATATTATTTTTATTTTAAATGTTTTTCTGATCTCTAAAATGATAATGTTCTCATAAAACCTATATATATCGATGATATAATATTACTGCTAATAAATATAGACTTTGTCTAATATAATTTCAGTTCTGATAATGATATGTTTTATCAGTGCAAAATTTATCACCGTGAAAACCTATAGTTTGTAGTAGTTATTAATTTCTCACTGATGAAAATGATTTTTTTCATCATTCATTGGAATTCAATGATAATCTCATATTGGTCATATAAATTCAACACTAACATAAGATGTTTCGTTTCCCCATTCATGATCTCTCGTGGATGTCAACCTCTTTCTTTACTCCCCTTAGAACTAATGAATCCAATCGAACCTCTCAAAACCTAAGGTATTCGAGTTTATCTCTTGAAACATCATCAAAAAGTACTTTATTATGATTCACAAAAAAAGGTCTTAGCCAGATGTTAAGACTAATGAGATACCTTTACCCAATATTCATACATTGTTTATAAATGTATATTCTTATAAAAACATTTTCTAACATGATTTACTCATTCGCAAGTATTGTTCAGTGTTCTCATAAGCAACTTCAGATGAATCACATGTGTATTATTATAAGGACTAATCAATAACAACATATAATGAGAATATATATTAATAATCAAATAAAAAAATCAACTATTAATAAGAATTTCTAACTCATTATAATTTTTAGAAATTGAAAATTCCAAGTTATGATTCCTATTTATTTATTTAAATAAAAAAAGCGTTATAATATTTTCATTCTACTAATGAAACGTCAAGAAACAATACTGTGTATCCTACATGATCAATATCAATTGTACTCTCTCTCAATTCTTCACCCACACTAGAAAATGACAACATATTTCATGGGGGAAGGTTTCCAATATATCCTTTTTCGAGGGTAGTTTTCTTTTTCTCATGGTCCACTCTTTAATAATGCATATCTATTTTCAAACATATCCCAATACATAAGTATGTCATTAATTATTCCAAATAAAATATTTCTATCAGCTTGGTTGCGACTACTTGTAGAAAAAAATATCATTTTTGATCATCGGTTATTCAATTAGTTGATAAACATAATAAATATATTTGGATCCTTGTGATTTTTGTTCAAACCAATATAGTACTTTTCTCAATAATTAGGGACAGTTTGGATAAAATTCGAGGGACTGAAATTTAAGAGGGTCTTTAATGTAGGGAAGGAATCACTTAAAATGGATAACTCTCAATTGATTCAAATTGAAAATATATATTTATTTATGCTACCTGATATTTTTATTGACCAAATTCAATATCAGATTGACATGCTCTGGTGGTGTATGAAATGTGGAAAAAAGGTCATTTGTTTGATTTGGATAATATAAGTATCCCTAAACCCATTGGTGGTATGGGATATCAATACATGCACATGATCAATATTGATCATTTAGAAAATAGAGGATGGATGATGATTCTTAAACTAGGGTCCCTATGAACTCAAATCATTAAATCCAAATATTATTTCCATAAGAGCTTTGTTGACGAAGCCTTTATCCCCTGGCCTAGATTTTTTTTGAGATTCCTCTAGGGATCAGGTGTTCTTCTTCAAAAGGGACAAATTTGTCTGACCAGATACATAGGCAAATCCAACATCAGGAGGATCCCATTCCTTTTTTATAAATCATGGATGATGGCCACATCCCACGTATTTTTTATTTGGGGTAATGCATCAATTTTTTCCTAATTTAATAATGCCAACAACAGAAAGTTTTTTTAGTAATTTGGATGTATGTTTCAACAAAATGGATTAGAGGTTTATTCTGATTATTCATTTCTAAAATGATACAGTCCATAAAAACTATTTTCGAATAATTTATATTTGGGATTCAATTTTTTGAATTATATCTGTATGTTGGCTCAAAAAATACAAATAATAATCAATGAAATATTTTATAAATTCCTATGGCCCCTTGTTTTCTAGCTCAATGTCTTAGAATTTATATTGAAATATTTTATGGTAATAATGAATTTAAATTATATCATAATCGTATGACCTATTAAATAGGATAAATTGATAAACATCATCATTAGTGAAGTAGAAACACCTATACATGCAATGATCTGCCATGAAGGGACCAAGATCATCTGACTTGCATAAAACCCAAATGCAGATAAGATTGTTGACATGGTGAATGGTTTCGTGTCACTATTCTCAAAGTCGACTTCTTTCAATCACAAAGATATATTATTATCCTCTATATAAAATCATAGTTTATATGGTAGAAATGATATGACTGATTATTTTCCAAAATTTAATAACCTAATACCTTTTGGATCAAGTTGGCTATATCATTGATGGAGATTTGGAAGAGT
The DNA here is from genome assembly GCA_963277665.1 of Viscum album. Lineage (NCBI taxonomy): Eukaryota > Viridiplantae > Streptophyta > Magnoliopsida > Santalales > Viscaceae > Viscum > Viscum album. Next base: position 360,169,812 of record OY728152.1, on the reverse strand, counting down.
AATTATATTCGTCTTAATAAACCATTCTCATCTACTCACTTAATTATGTGGAGCTCCGTCACCATCCAATGTACATAAGATTAATGTGGTTTCAACCATCATAATAATATGTTCTATTGGAGTGGGTCTTGTGGTACGTTAAAATATAGGTTGCATTATCACTACTTCGAGGGTTTACCATAAAGATGTTTCTCTCAGAGTGTATCTTGTACTATATGCATATGATAGGCATTCTCTTACTCTAGCATTGAGTATATCACGATGATGTTGATGAAGACTACTATAAAGTGATCGATGTATGGTGAGAAGACCCTTTTCATGAGTCCCATAAACATAATAGGTGTCTTGGTCACGCATAATGGAATAACCAATAACTCGCAATGGCCATACCGACATCTGAAGGCCTTCTTCTACACATCCTCATCTTATACATAGAGATGATGATATCATAATATGAGTTCTATCTTCGAAAACCAATGACCTTCCATATGCTGATTGAATTGATCATTAATTATCAGAAGTGGATTTCTGTTCTCCATTGTCAAATAGTTCAGGTGTTTTTAGTCCACACGGAGTCTCAATATCACATCTAGATTCTTGGCGAACAAAATCTGGGATTCCCATAGAGAAACACTATTTATTATGAACACATTTTCCTTTATGTCCTCCCACTATACCTGTAACTCATGAAGCACCACAAGAGACATCCAATATACTGGTGTAGAGACCCATGTCATCCGTGTGTATAGGTCAATTCCAACGTATACCTCTCTGCATGGAGGTGGTCCTGAGATATCATCCCAGAAGACATCGGCATATTAGTCCACCTCTACAGGATAGTTCTGACTCTCAACATCCACTTCCCTGTGGTTAAAGTAGTCCAATTAATGACTAATCAGGTGCACTATCCCGTGGTTATGTCTTTCATGTGCTGAAAAGGATCCCTTATCCCCGTTGAAGGAAATTCGGGTCCCATCCATGAAAACTCACCACACATTGCACCCAATGCAGTCGATATGAGCAAGGAATGTTGATAACCATTCCATACCCAATATGTTGTTGTAAGGGATCGATGCTGCTACAAGGAGATCATAAACATTTCTCACATATCCTAGAGTAATCTCACACATCCGACAATAATGTGTAATTTTCAATAATACTCCCTTAAGAGTATGTAGCTATAAGGATCGACCCAAGTAATTTGATGGAATTTCTGTGATCTGTAAAAGGGTCGTGGAAATAAAAGATTGAATGGAATCTAAGTCTATAAAAATTGCAGCTAGTGTGCAGTAGACACAGATAATACCTCTAATTATATCTGGAGCATCGAGGTTATAGGCCTCTTCTACCTGGTGCTGAGCCCACCCATGTCCACCAACTTCCAATGGTTGGGGTGTACCTCTTTAAGGTGGTGACGACAGCACATCGAATCACCACCCACCACCTGCTATACAGCCAGCTCCCCTACCATTTCTTCCACCCTATAGTCCTCCTCTCTCTATCATCTGCCTCAACCTATGTGGTCCCTCGACTGTCAGCTGGTCATCCGTATGGTGGGTGGCAGTTAAGATCCATGTGGCCCTATCCTCCACATGTAAATAATTATATGGCTCCCTACTGAATCCTCTAGACTTGGTGACTTTTAATGGAAACATGGTGTACTGGGGTCTCCCTATGAATTTCCTTTCATGCTCCATCCCACGCGCCTAATTCCTATAGCTTGCTGAAAAATCTATTGATAGGGGTCTTCTGGAGTCCCCAGCTATCAGTTCCTACTCCGTTGGGAAGCTCTCAGCATGTGGGGCCCGCTCTGGTACACCAGCCTGGGTGGTGATGCTGAGGATCACCACTGAAGCCCTGATCTCCCTTATGAACCCCTTATTGAAGGTCCTATCCCTAAAGAAATGGTTTATCACTGTATCCATAGTGTGGTGAAAAATCTCTTTGATCATTGCTGAGTACTTAGCCACTGTCATGTTGCCATGCTGAAGGTGATGATACTCCTAAATGCACATAGTGGGAAACATCGTGGGAAAAAATATTCTCGAAAAAGCGTCTTGAAGTTCACTAATGTGAGGGTCTCCTAATCATGAATCATGATGGTCATGACTTACCATCTCACAATTGATCCCTATATATTTCTCCCTGCCATGATCTTCATCAGGTCACATGGGGTCCTCACTAAGAAAAAGACCCCTGTCACGACCTCTATCCAGTCCTCAATGACATGATTGTATGTCTCACCCCTGAACCTAGGAGGAATCTGCATATGAAACCCATTTAATATGTAGACACTACAAACATCATCTACCAAAACCTCTGGTTGAAGGGGCTGAAAATCTGTTGATGTTCTCACTGGGGCACCACCCGGTGGGGCCATCTCAAACACTGGTCACTAGATAGACGCCTTGTAGATACGAGGGTTGTCCTCATTCATCTGGATCATGGATGGTCATCATCATGGAGGTATTCTGAGATAATTCATGATGTTCCACATTTATACCATTATACTTGTTGAGATGACATTTAATTCAAATCAAAAAATGATAATGAAACCAGCATTTTCATGATTTAATCCGAAAACCAGGACACAGGGTTCAAAAGTATGGATATATCTGTCGTTGCACCAACCCTGGACTCCCCAATCCTAATGTTTAGACTCAAAACAATCAACATTATTACATTAAAACAGAAATCATAGACTCCTAGTCTTTGAGGTAGAATCGACCAGCTCTGATACATTAGGTCATGACCCGTCCCCCGAGGCATGTGTCATGACTACACTAAACCCACCTTCTATAGGCTAGGGATGACCACAAGAACAATAAATTATTATCTATAAAACGGTAATGTGTTTCATTTAAAGATGTACATACTCACATTTTAGAATGCAACAAGATGCAAAAACATGGACTAGAACACAACAAAAGCAACTGTGAAGTAAACTGCTGTAGTAAAGAGTTTTGAATGTATGGGGGGGAAGAATACATTCTCAACTGAAAAAAGTAAAAGTACAACTAAAAAAGTACAAAATAGCTAAAAAGTAAGAAGCAACTTCTGGATCATCCACAACGGATCCTACCTGAAAGGTAGATATAGCTCACGATTTGTAGTCTGTTGGTTACGTGCCGCCAAACGGTCCAGATCCAAGCAATGCCCTGTCCTAGCTACCTATACCTCAATCAATGGTTTATGTCATCTGCTCCAGACACATAATGGTTTGGGAAAAGACCATACATGGGTGATAATAAAGATACCCAATAGCGACCCTGACACCCTCGAAGGTCTCCTAGAGTTCCTAACATGAAAAACCACAAAGCATGTAGAATTGGGAAACAACACATGTCATCTCACACCAGGTATCAGTTTAGGTCAACTATAGAAGGGTTATATCATCATCAAACTCCATGGATGCTGAATAATTCCTCATATATAGAGTAGAATGGGCCTTAGATGTCAAACAGAGTCACTTCCCCATAACCATGAACTGCCACGGTAACCATCCCTAATGGGTACCGTGGGCATGTCGGGTCACACAGATCTTCTTCCCACCATAATTGATCAGAGGAACTACTCATATTGATTACCATGGTTCCTCTAGGTCAAAAATATCCAATACCCACCTTGGGTCTACTGGTTCATGCAGATCCGCTTCCCACGGGTCCAAATGTCGAGCATTAATCAGGTCTTATCCAACCGTAGGGTTCCATACACAATCTACTTGAGAGAACCGCTCCTAATGACACTCGCTGCAAATGGATTTTTATTCGACCTGACCCATCCATGCTGCAAATTTATTCAAAACACATTTTTCATGTCTTAAATGAATCCTAATTTTCCTATTGATATTGACTCCATAGACAGTTCATCAAATGAACTTTTGGTTTAAAACATAGGGACCTTTTTGTGAAAAAAAAGATGATACTTAGTCCGGTTATGATCCGCTCATTTGGTGCATCCTAGATCCACCTAGGACACCTATCACAACTCAGGTTAGACCCGGATAATCCACGGGTCAGGACACTAGGCGGCGGCTCAGCTAGTTGGGTCGCGGGCCGGCCCACTGGGCAGCAGTTCAATCCGTTAGGCCGAACCAGCAGTGCCACCCGCCTGGCAGAATGGGCCACTAGTTACACTCAGGCATGGTGTGTCTAGGAAGAGATGGCGTGCTTCGAATCCCCTTTAGTGAATAAACCTGTGGGGGTTGACCAAAACCATACCATCTGGAACCACAGGTCCTCTTCCACACAACCTTGCCGACGGGTGTGCTGCTGGCACGCGACCCATCCCCCGTTATCCAGTTGAACCGACGACCTATACATTCGCGACAACCAGCGCAGGTCGCGACCCAGCTGTCACGTTGGCGCACCACCGGGGGCTCACCCATCCCCTGCATCTCCAGACACATGGACAATGAAACTTCATGTCGCATCCATGTCGTTGTGCGCAGTATGTAGTGGCAGAGCTTGGGGTAGGGTGTTCGCCGGGCCTCCGGTCACACAGCAGGGCATGTTTCCTATGTCGTCTCTGCCTGTGGGCTACTATTTTCATGTCCCTCACAGCAGTAGTCCATGATTCAGCTTTATTTCCCCTAAAATATTATGCAATCACAATCAATAAAAAAATGGAGGCGCTCTAGACCTGTTCGTGTCGGCCCACACCCTCTGTGTTAGAGAAAATATATGGGGGAGTTTTGGGGGAATGTTTAATTGGATTTCATACCTTGATTCCAAAACATATTCCAAAAAAAAGAAACACACCCTTCCTTATATATATATCAATTATCGGATCAACATGATCACGAGTTGACATGTTTTTATCAGTTTTTAATTAATTTTGGGGAAAAACAAAATCAATCAACATAAACCCCTAATTTGAAACATTGGAGAGATCTCATGGTTGAGGTTGTCACATTGTTCACCATCCCCAGAAAAACACACCCTAACTACTTCTCAAAAGTCAATCTCTGGTTCATGGTTTTGGTGTCGCACGTCACCTCCCACTAGGATCATCTCCCTCCCCTAAGGTCTCAGCATTACGATACTCCCACAACACTTTGTTGCTTGTAAAATCTTCTCTAATACCCCTCCCCAAGATAAATATTTATAGAACAGGGGGAGGGTATGTACCCACATGGATAATTAATGGGGGATCATAAATTAAGAAACTTCCTAATTCCCAACGATATCATTTCATTTCATTTAAATGTCACAAAACATAACTTCTTATTGAGACCTACTGCGGTTAAAGTAATGTCTCTCTTAAGTGAATCCGAGCATTGGGAATTCATCGGTGCCCACATATTTTTAATCTGAGAACCAGTTCAAATGTTAGGAAATTACAATTATTAGTTTACTAAACATTCCTTTAAAACGATCAGAAATTAATTCCTAGTACATCAAACCATGGTTTCATGCGGCATAAATTTTCACAGACTCCAAAAATTCCATTAATTAAAAAATAATTACAAGGGAAAATCTAGGTCTTTAAAGTTATTAAATGCTAAACAAGTATCATTTTTATATAGAAGTTATCAATTATACTTGTTTCCCTTGATGGATACTGAATAAAATTTACTTAGTTGATTATGGGAAAATTTTAATCATTTATGTGGGAAGACATAAATAGAGACCTTGTGGTGATGATCATATTTGGAGGCACTCTTCAAATGGATAATAATGTGATATTTACCATTCCTCTAAAAAATTATATATTAAATTTTGTCTTGATGATTGATGGGAATAATATAATTTTACAGGTTATATTTTCATTAGAGACCAAATTTACCAACCCCTTATCCTTCTGAGTGGTGTACAATAATGTATTCAATATGGGAGACTATGAGAATATACCATCCTATAGGAATTTTTCATTGTGTTTTGTCATTGGATATTATTATTTTCCTGTGTATATAATGGTCCTTAGGATTTTTTATTTTTATTAATTTCCATCCTGACTCATTCTCTATAATGTATTTCATAAACAACGTTGATACTGTTTTTAAAGAAGATTGACATATTGTGTTTTTTAGGATTGATGCCTTATTAATTAATATATAGTGTAAGGTTCCTACGATGAGGTATCATTTCATTAGATGTTATTTATTTAAATAATAAATTTAACTTGAATATTATCCTACATAGGTTATGTAATTTTCTATGTGAATATTTGATGGAATATTTTTAGTCATGACATTATATGATTATTACAATTATTGAATGATGAATCGAATATGAAAAAATATTACGTTTATTCACCCACTAGATGCTTCTACTGCATCTGAAACCATTACAAAACCCAACATAACAAAAATAATTCATCCAATGAATAATAGATTCTCTAATCCAAACGGCTCTCCTTCTGTAAACTCCCCAAACAAAACCAATAGGTTTATAATATTGTATCTTGTTCACGATTGGATAAATCATCCACATCTGAGTACTGATTGCATATCATGCATCACTCCCAACCCTTTTCATGGTTAATAATAAAATTCTATGTCATATCTCATAATTCCATTCAACATCATATGAAACAACACACCCTCCAACCAACCAAATATTAGTGTTATGTTTAAAATCATAAAGACACTTTTAAATGTGAATTTCAGTTTTTTGTTTGCATTTGAATTTTTTTATTTTATGGTCTGGAACTTTTTGAGGGATCAAAAATATGATATTTATGAAACCATTAAAAAAGTTTTTTATTAAATTAATATGTAATTGATATAATATATATTAATTTCATTAAATAATATTTATTTATAAATAATATTAATATCATATTTTAACATCAATATATTATAAGGTATCTATATCAACAACATGTATAACTAAAAATTCATCCGATACATAATTAATTGGTTTTAATATACTAAAAAATAGATATAACTTTATGATATAAATAAATTATTCCTCAATTATATTGATTATCTTTTAGAATAATTATTTTTAATATTAAAATAAATTATATTAATATATATTTATATATATTGAATTCTGTTTAATTGAATTTAGTATAACATATAAATATAATTGATTAAAAATTATATGTTATTATTTAATGAATTTAAAATTACTATTTGCGTAAAACAATATAAATTTGTATTTTAATAATGAACATAATACAATATGTAATTATATATTTAATAAATATTATATTTAATTTAACCAATATAATTGATGTAAAATAATTTATTATTGAATTAAAAAAATGTTATCACTAATTTAAGAAACATAAGTGTTATATATTTTATTATGTTTATATTTAAATAAATGAAAATCAAATAGTAAATTATAATAATTATAAATCTGTTATATTTATGAAAAAAATACAGAAGTAACAAAATGTTTTTCACACCACACATTGACATGATTTTCTCGTGGGGTTTTTATTATTATATGTGAAAAAATAGATGAATTTTTAACATAATTAAAAAAGATCCATGTTTCATAATGAAATTTGAACACATTGAAAAATTAAATTAATTATGAAATTATGAAAAATAATTGGGAGGATAAGTAATAGTAAAATTAATGACCTCATTAAAATTAATCATATGTGGACTCATTAGGTTTATATATACTCAAATTCTAGATGAGGCCTTGAATATTCCATCTGTTCTATGAGTTTTTGTGGATACGAATAACTATAATATTTTTTGACGAAAAATGATACATTGGAAAAGCCTCGAGAAAAAGTTATTATACCTCAATAATGATACATAGGATGTTTTCAATCACCCATTTTGTGCTACAACATGATGCATCACTATTCCATAGACACAGCCCGAGACACAACAAGTCAACCTCTTTCCCCCTGGGTTTCCCAGTCTCTCCCATACCACCTACCACGACTCCCCATTGATAATGCCTATGATGAAAAATTGGGGTTAGATTGATATGACTTACACCACCCTTTCTCAAAAAACATGTCATGGATCACAATCAACAGCACAAGTCATTCCAATCATTGGGGAATATGGATAAGATCTTCAACGAATATTGTCAAATGACATAGTACAACAACCCATTGTCATTTCCTACCACCACCATCACCTTTTCTACCTCCCAATGTGCCTCATCAACAATTTCTAATAGGAAAGTCAGAACCATGACCTGTCAAAGTACCCCCTCCACAATTCCTACTAAGAAAAATAGGGGGATTATGGATATGGAAGTCAATGTACTTTTGAATACAACCTGTCACTATACCATATCGATAACACCTACCACTGTCACCACCCTTTCTCAGAAGATCCTCAGTTATACCCCATTGAAAACGCCGAACACAGTCACCATCCTCCATCACTGGAAACTATCAGATGATCTTCCACAACACCATATCAACAACACATATCTTTGTTATTGACCCTTATCAGACTATAAGCCCCAGTGTCCCATCGAAAATGTCTACCAAACAATATTTTTATATTTAATCAATTTTTCAAATTTATACATAATTATATAATAACATTAGTATTTTAAATATGATTTCATTTTGTGTTAATAATATTTAATCATTGTTATTTATTATATTATAATATTTTATGAATGTTTGAAATTAATATAATTGATTCATATTAGACCATATCCCACCCCCATGATGTTATCCCTGAATTTGATCACAAACGTACACCAACCATTACACAATTTAGTCATTTATGTAAGGAATGTTAAATGATGGAGATGTGCATCATGATGACTAGTAATGATAGATGGGGTCATTTATGGTCATGAATCGCATTCTTGGTAGTGCATTCCATTGAAAGACAAAGAGAGTTGGATAGTGTCGCCGGTGCATGGATCACTATGGGTCTAGAGTGGCATTTTTTATGGATGGAATCAATCACATGGGATAGTAGAATTGTTTATGTATGAGGGGAGAAAGCTAATAATCATTTATCTGGTGGGAATAACATGGTAGTGGACCCCAGTGCGATGGTAGCGACGCTCCAAAGCTAGTGGTTGATTCATGTGGGGACATTGTTGATGTTACTAGAGTCTAGAGATAGATGTTGATGCAATGTAGACAATTCTATAATGCTCAGAGTGCTGGTATTGTGGTTGAAATTGTTGAACAATGATTGAGATCAGGAAAAACACAATTGGAGTGAGGGTGGTGGTCTTATGGTCGTTTATAGAAATTAACCATTACATTCAGCGAGATAACAGAAGCACAATGAATGGTTGGGGCCTATGAATCATTATTCTATAGGTGAGGCCCTATATATTAGGATAAATCCAATAGAGATGCATGATAATGTGGGGGACTATGGGGCATGGTTGTCTAGTAATAAGTTGTAAGTGTCTTAGGACCATTATCAATAAAAAATATTTATATAAGGAAATTGAGTTTTGGTGGGTTATCTCTTGTTGGAAGTTAGGCCATAACATTTTCAATATGGTGAGGTGTTTGTGTGTATTTTGGTGTATTTGTACCATGTAGTACCTAATATATATATATAATAAATTTTTTAATTTTTATTCATTTGTTGTGTATGTTTTTTTTAATGAATGTAAATTCATCTTTCTATATGGGTAGAGAATGATCAATTACATATCCTGTAGGTCTGAGGCCAAGGGTCCGAAGAACTTTTTTCGAAGGTTTAGTGGAACATCGTGCCTGAATCATCCAATCTATGTTACCAGGCCTCCATCATGCCTACATCACCACATGATCGTATCATGCCCATGTCACCACCTTCTGGGGTCACTACATGTGACATAATTCCACAATGGGGTATGTCAGGATTCGAACCATAATTTTTGTGTTTATGTAATCGATGTAACTATTCTTACAAACTCACATTAAATATTTTTAAACTTATTTAATTTTCTTATTCATTTTTAATATGATTTATTTAATAATATGAATCCATTTTTAATATTTTAAATTTTTTAATATTTTCTTAATTTATTCATTTTTAAAAATTTATTTGTAAAAAAATATTTACTATGTATAAAAATTATAAAATTATTTCAATTTTTTTTATTTAAATTAACTTAATTTCAATTATTATGGTTTAATGCCATTAAAATGTTTTAATGTTAAATAAATAATTTATTTAAATGCGTTTTTAAGATTCTATTCATTTTAATTATATGTGTACAATTACTTCCATTATTCATTCAAATTTTAAATAATTATTTTATTTTTTAATATTATTAACTGGTTTTTAATTTATATTATTAATTATACTTCAATTTTATTTATTAAGTTGTAATATTATTATATTCTTTAAAATATATATAATTAAATTAATTAAATTAATTTTATAATATTTTCATCAATATTTTGTACATGTTTGCAGTTCTTGTAATTAATCATTTTATTCATTTCTGTACTTATTTTTTTGTTTAATTATTTTCTGTATGTATTCATCATCATTTTAATATATATTAAATTTAAATATTCTTTTAAATAATTTAAATTATTAATAAATCATAACGATTTTTTAATATTTGTTGAGTCAATTCATTATTAAGTATTCAATTTCAGTAGTTTTTAAAATAATTCATTTAAGAACGTGTATTAAATAATAACGTTAATTTTTATTATTATTTTAATAATTACATTGTTTTATAAAAATACTAATTTAGTAATTTGTTATTTAATTTTAAATTGTTATTTATCATCTCTAAAATAAAAACCCCTCATCAATCTAATACGTATAATTGATATAATATTAATGGAAATTAATATAGGTTTTATCCGTAATAATTTTATAGATGATAATGACTAGTTTTATCAACACAATATTTATCATTGATAAAACCTCTCTATTTTCGTGGTTAATAATTTCACGCTGATAATACTCATTTTATTAGAACATTTTGGAATGTTCTGATAAAACCATATTGTTCATATAAATTCTATACATAGGGAACTCATTGGATTTCCCCATTATTGATCTCTCAAAAAAGTCGACCTCTTTTTCCCCTCCCCCTCAAACATCATCGACTAAATCAAATCGATCAAAACCTATTGTAAATTAGTTATTCTTATTAACTAAATGAAATTTTATTTTTAGGAATCACAAATAGAATTGGTCTTAGTGAGAAGTTCAGTCATATTAAATTTTGTATGCCAAGACACATATGTGATATATAATGTTAATTTCTTATGTAACCATTTTGTAAAATGATATACTAGACTGAGATTATTGTTGAATGTTTCCATAAGAGAATCTAGATGAATCTCATGTGTAGAATAATACGAACCAATATATAACGACCTAAAATAAATACATTACCATTAATTCAAAATAAAATACATTCAACTACAATTAACGATTTATATTTCATTATAATTTATAGATATTTAAAATAACAAAATGTGATTGCGTATATAATTATTTTAATAAAAAGTGAATTATAATATTATTATTTATCAGATTTAACATAAAAAAACATTATTTGGTCTCCTTAAAAATAAATTTCAATTGTACTTTCTCCCAATGTGTTTCCCCTACCAGTGGTTTGGGATGTGGGTTGGGGGGGAACTCATTCAACTTTCTTCTGTTTCATGACGGTTTGTTTTATTTCTAATTTAATATATGTGGATGTTAATGACAACTTTTATTTGCGGAGATGTTTACAGATGATTTCCACCTATTTCTGATCTCATATTTTCCAATGCAAGATTTCATTTTTTCATGGGACACCCTTTAATAATGTGTATCAATTTTTCATCTTATACAAAAATATGATAAATCATCCAGATAATCAGTTAATTATACCAAATCAGAAATTATCGTTAGCTCGTGTGAGACTAATTGATGAAATCTTATTATTTTCCAGAAATCATGTATTCATGTGCATGATAAACATAATAAATATATTTTCATAGCTCTGATATTTTTTTAATCAATAATAGTTGTAATTTGGATCATCATGGACATGTTAGAAAAAAATTATGGAAGGTATTTTAATAGGAATTCAACTGTACAGAAATAAGAAATTATAAATTATGTAGCTCAGTCGGTTCCAATTAATAATATGTATTTTTATAATATATCTTCCATTTTGATTGACTAAATTAACTCTCACCTTTCATGGTTCTAGTGTGGTACGAATAATGGAAAAACAAATTCATTAATTGGATTGAGATAATCTACAAATCCCTTAACCATGTGCTGGTACATGCTATCAATACATGTGTATTATCAACCATGATCTTTTAGAATAGAAATGATAAAAGCTTATCAATATCCTTGGATCCCAGTGCAATCAAATTATTGAATCTAAATATTACCCCTTATGGGATTTTACTGCATAGTAATTAACCCCCACCCTAGCATTTTTTAGAGATTTATCTTTGGATTGGGTGTTCTAATTCGAAAGGGGCACCTTTGGAAGATCATAGATGGAGCCAAGGGAAGGTTACAGAGGGTCCCATGGACAATTTATAAATATGGTTTGATTTCTGCATCCCTATCCATTTCCGATTGAGTGTATTCTAGTATTTTCTGCCTTTTCAATGAGGATAATAATATGTTGTGTTCTAATTTACCGGATTTGTTGTTAATAGAAATGGATTATAAGGTAATTATATGTATACCTTAAAAATGATATACAAAATGTCAATATATGATTGAATAATGATTTTATTTGGTTTCTATGTGGTGAATTATTAGAATACGTTGGCCCCCATAATATAGATAATAGAAAAATATTGATTACTAGAAATGATTATGGCACCTAGCGGTCCTTTAGATGGTCAGAACATAATTATTGAATTATTTCATGGGAATAATCCATTTAAATTAGTTCTTGATGGAACTACATATAATAGAGGAAAATATGATACTTTTCCTCAATAGTGAAGTTGAAACTCCAATACATGCAATGTTCTACAATCAAGCGGTCATGGCCATATGAAATGCATTGAACCCAAATGAAAATAGGATTGTGGAGATGGTGAATGGTTTTGTGTCACTATTCTTGAAGTGGATTGCTTCTATATCAATAGATATAGTGCAATCCATATGTACTATATCATAGTTTATATGGGTGAGATGATATGTCTTAGAATTTAACAAGATTTCAATGCATAAATCCTACTGGATTAAGTAGTCTATATCATGGAAGGATATTTGGATGCATAATGATATTCAGATTTATGACTACTTCACATATTCTATCTTATATAAGTGGATTCCCCATCATCCAATGTTTTTACAATTATTTTGGATGAAACTGTTTTTGAAATAGGTTATATTGTATTGTGTCTTGTGAATCATGAACATATGGGATGAATTATCAAAACATACAATATTTTTATCCATTATTTTTGGGATTCACTAGTGGATGAAGATCATGCATTATTCATCCCATTGAAGTTCTACCTTGATAGAAGATGGAAAAATTTATTCATGGAATTATATTGTATTTTCATTATTAGGGTTATTAATGCATCATATAGTGTTCTATAGTACTTTAGGTTATCGTTAATAAAGGTTCAATCCATTACCAACACTATAAGAATGTTTACCATAACCAACATACCTATAACATAGATTTTGGATAATATGTTGGTTTAGGTATACTAAAATGGCCATATACTAATAATTTGGCAATTGTTATAGGATTTAGACATTATGGGAACAATATTATTTCTACTTCCATTATCACAACTTAAGAATCTAATGATTGGATTTATTTCCAATATGGTAAGCAACATTTGTTGTTGAATGATTATAAAATGGTGGAACTTATAATTTAATTGTTCCACACTTCATACTTTCAATATCATTTCATTAGTATGAAAGCCATCATATGACCCTATACCAGTGGTTACAAAAAAACCATTGGTATAGGTCATTGCTATACTATTGGTATTATACAACCTATTTGCATATCATTAATAAAATGATAGTAAACCAATAGGTTTTCCAAAAACCTTGATATATGTGATAGCTATACCTATGGTTTGTTTAAAAACATCGGTATAACAACCATTTAATGGACCTATACTAATAGTTTTTTCAAAAACATTAATAATGGTAAAACAATTGAACAAACCTATAACAAAGATTTCAAAAAAATTTGGAATTACCCTATACCAATGGTTTTCCAAATAGTTGTTATAGGTTATCACATTTTTAAAGAATTCTATTATAAAATTACATTGAATACATATAAAATAGACCAAAATACATTAAAAAATATTTTTTCATAATATTATTCCAAATAAACATTGTATCTTAGTGATTAGTTGTTTGGAATATAAATCGGAGGATCACAGATCAAAACTATCAAATGGATTTTAAAATTAAATATAAAAACATTTTTTCATTATTTTTGTATGGGTATTTCAAATTTAATATACCAATGGTTTATAAAATATTTTTATAGAACCCCTGTACTAATATTATCCCAACCCTGATGGTATAGGTATATACTGATAACAGACAATCCAACTGTCCCCCCAACCATTGGTATAGATTATAACAACGGTTTTGGGGCATATACCAATGGTTCCAAACCATTAATATATGTTTTTTTATAAATAGTTTACCGTATTATTATAATTTTATTGATATCTTACTAAAATATATGGTATTAGGGTGGCTCATTTGATTTTCACTTTTGAACAATATATAGAGCCTCTTGTTTGGTTAGAGGACATACCTCCTTTGTTGGTATCACCTATAATTTTGGATTTATGTAACTTTTTTAAAATTATATTTCATTGAAAAAAAATTGTTCATAAAATTCGAAATGAAATTAGAACATATCCATTTAAAATTAGAAATAATGTTTTCTCCATCCTAAATTAATGTGTTATAAGGTTACTGAATTGTAGTAAGAATAAAATTTATCGGATTAACATACCTAAATTAATTTCACTAATAATATTTGGTTTAAAATTTTCACACATATTTGTTGCTTCACCTTTCTTACCCCATTGAAAGAATTCGATCAGTTAACATAATCAGTTTATCCCATTGATATAGACCCACAATTTTATTCATTATTGAAAATTAATTTCTTGAGTTACATTAAGTGTATGGTTATCATAGATAGGAGGATGGCCACTAGTAACATTTTCATCTTGTGATATAATATCAAATTGAACTTATTTGTACTATATCACTGAAACACTACCTTTCCTTTCATTTACAACGTGAAAAAATGTATGAACATCAACTACGCACTAATACTTTAATTCTCACCAAGAAAATCTACATAAATCATCATTGATCTCATTATTTGTAAATAGATGTATATTAATTTAGATTATTTGTAAAATTATTGACATCACACCTTCCCCTTTTTAATAATTTATGACACTAAGAATGAATTTTAATAAACTTTATTTATCCCATATTATAATTGAAAAATAGTTTTATATAAGACAAGTAATTTCTTAAGAACATCCTTAAAGTGGTATATGTTTATATATTCTATGTGTTTATTTATTTTATTAAATATTTATATTATTGAATAAAATAGGATTGACATGAATCTAAATAGTATGAATTATAATCATATGAAAATGGAGTATTAACATGGGGATCGTCAAATTTGAAAAATATCATTTATACAACACATATCAAATAATTTTTCAATGTTTTAACTATTATTATTAAATAATAATTACTCTAGATTTGTTGGAAGAACACTAGATCTATCACAGAAGAGATCAATTTTCAAATTTTGATATTAAATATAGGTAAAAATTTAATATATCTAGTTATAGGGACAACATGTTGTTTTATGGATAATCTGACATGATTAGAAGTGTGAACATTTATAATTAATATATTGATGATATGATGAGTTGTGATGATGTAAAATATTTTATTGTGGAAGAGAAAATTATAATTAATGATTAACTTCATGATCACCCAAAAATGTTTTAGAATTTCATGTATTGTGCAAGGACTACAATTTATAATAGTTTTCCTAAATATACATCATTGAAAACCATACTAAATCTATTTAGTGTCAATGTTCAAAATGTATGGATTGACACCATATTTACTGAACATCATTCTCTATCGAATGATATGATCGTAGAATATGATAAAAATCCTCACCAAACATATATCACTAAACCAATTATATGATCAATGTGTATGATCAATGGAAGAACGCATGCCTATCAAAACAATTTCATACTACATTTAAAAAAACAATGAATCTAATATTAATTTCTGAGTGTGTTTTTAATCATGATTCAATAATAAATAATAAATTCCTTTGAAATTTATATTCTACATTCCAATAATTTCATGGTTTAGCGACTTATAAAGAAGTGAAGAAACTGCTAGAGAATTGACTAGGTATGTAGGTAAAATATATAAATATTGGAAAATTTTACACAAAATAGACTCTCATTAGTGAAATAATAATGACCATGCGTATCCTAAATTTATAAATGATTCAAGAGAACTTCATATTTTTCTAACTACATACAATGTGAATCTTTTTGGATTTCTATGTACTTATCATATTATCTAGAAATTTATGTTATAAAATTATTAATTTCTACCATGTTTATGAATGTTGAAATAATAAAATATTTTTTGTATTCTTATTAAAGGAAAATAAATTGGGTATTATTATTTATAATTTTTTGGATCCATTGATTGAAAATTTGAATTTAATTTGGGAATTAGTTGTCATGTACTATGATTCTTGCTGAAATGAATATTTAATTTTGAAATCAATATAGCATGGGATGATACATTTTTTCCTCTTTATGGTAATTTTTTAATAAATATTAATAGATGAATTCATGTTTGACACATTTGTGAACAATGTACACACATAGTTAGGATAAAATAATCAATAAAGACTATGATTCTAGGACATGATAGATTTATTCACTGGAGACATAAATAATGATATTGGATGACATCAATCTTTGGGAGTTTGAAAGAAGGTATTAAACCATATCCACTAATAAATGACCTTTAATTTGTGAATGTATAATATATGTGAATTTACTTTTGTAAACCATCGCTGAAAATCCTTGTAAACTCCACTAAAAAATATATCAATTATTTAATTTCCATAATTTAATTTTTTTACCATATACATTTTCTTAATGTCATGCATGTGGAATTTTTTTAGATAATTCCATTACAACTATACTAAATGCACTCAGAAAATTTAAGGATGAAATTTATCCTTGGATGGAAATGATTGACATGGGGATTCATGAATATTTAGTGCCACGGATTGGTAAGATATTTATTTTCTTCCTCTAGATTATATACTCATTCCATATAATAGATGTATTTTTTTTCAACATATTTATTGATGTAATGGATCCAGATGGGTATTCATAAAATATTTAGAATATCATGGAACAGACTAATTTAATGTTAAAGGGCCTGAAAATTCATTATTGGTATGTTATGATTCATGTTTTAAAGCTTGTTAATTTACATTGAATTTAGCCTATGAAATCCAATAATATATTAAACAATACATATTTATTATTCAATATGATATGAAAAAAACTAATAGGGATTTTTAAATTTACTATAATGGAAAAAGAAATTATAGTCATATTATGTGAATAAGATATGTTCTTCCCACATTCATTTTTTATATAATTTTTTACGTGATGGTTCATGTGGTTTGAGAAATTTTACTACCTGGGCTTGTAAATTATAGATAGATATATACATAACATCTCAAAATTTCCGTGTATTTTTTATTTATAAATAATTATTACGAGAACGTGAAATCTGACGGTGCCCTTATATTTTTAATCTGAGAACTAGTTCAACTTTTAGAAAAATACGGTTATTAGTTTACTAAAAATTACTCTAAAAATTTCAGAAATTAATTCCTAGCACACCAAACCATGGATTCATGTGCGGTAAATTTTCACGAACTCCGAAAAATTCCAATAATTAGAAAACAATTACACGGGAAAATTTGTTTCTTTAATGTTATTAAAATCCAACAATGTATCATTTTGATCTAGATGTTATCAATTATACTTGTTTCCATATATTGATACTGAATAAAATATTATTTTTTGATTATGGTAAAATTTTAACCATTTAATTGGGAAGACATAAATAGAGACCATGTGGTGATGATCAGATTTGGATGCACTCATCAAATAGAAAATAATGTGATATTTACCATTGCTATATAAAAATTATATTTTAACGTTTATCTTGATGATTGATTGGAATAATATAATTCTACATGTTATATTTTCATTAGAGACCAAATTTATCAACCCCCTAACCTTTTGAGTGGTGTACATTAATGAATTCAATATGGGGGTTATGAAAATACACCATCCTATAAGATTTTTTCATGGTTTTATGTCATTGGATATTATTATTTTATTTTGTACATAAAAGTCCTTAGGATTTATGATTTTTATTAATTTCTATCCCGACTCATTCTCTTTAATGTATTTCATAAACAACATTGATATAGTTTTTAATGAAGATTGACATGTTTTGTTTTTCAGGATTGATGCGTTATTAATTAATATCATGAGGAAGGTTCCTAAGAAGAGGTATAATTTCATAAGATATAATTTATTTTAATAATAAATTTAACTTGAATAATATCCTATATATGTTATGGTATTATCTAACCGAATATTTGATGGAATATTTTTATTTATAACATTATATGTCTATTACAATTATTGAATGATGAATCGAATACAAAAAAAACCATTACGATTATTCACCCACTAGATGCTTCTACTACATCAAAACCCTTTTTAATACCCCACATTACCAAAAAATATCATTTAATGACTAATAGATGCTCTAATAACAAATGATATCATACTTTAAACTCCCCTCCAAAAACCAATAGGTTTATAATATTGTATCTTGTTCACGATTTGATAAATCATCCATATCTGAGTACTGATTTCATATCATGCATCACTACAAACCCTTTTGATGGTTAATAAAAAACATTCTATGACATATTTCATAATTCCAATCAACATCATATGAAACAACACACCCTCCCACCAACCAAATATTATTGTTATGTTTAAAATCATAAAGACACTTTTAAATATGAATTTTTATTTTTTGTTTGAATTTGAATTTTTTTATTTCATGGTTTGGATATTTTTGAGGGTATATAATTGTGGTATTTATGAAACCATTAAATAAGGTATGTATGAAATAAATATGTAATTGATATATAATATATTATTTTCATTATTTAATATTTATTTATAAATAATATAAATATCGTATTTTATCATCAATATTTTCTAATGTATTTATATCACCAGTATGTATAACAAAAAATTCATCACATACTAAATTAATTGGTTTTAATATATTCAAAAATATATATAATTTTTTGATATAAATGAATTATTCGTCAATTATAATGATTATCATTTATAATAATTTTTTTAATATTAAAATAAATTATATAATAAACAGATTATATATATTGAATTATGTTAAAAGGAATTTAGTATAACGTATATATATAATTGATTACACATTATATGTTAATATTTAATGAATTTAAAGTTATTATTTACATAAAACAATATACTTTTTTATTTTAATAATGAACATAATACATTATATAATAATATTTTTAATAAATATTATATTTCATTTTATAAATATAATTGATGTAAAATAATTTATAATTTCACTATAAAAAAAATATTATCACTATTTTATGAAACATAAGTGTTATTTAATGTATGAATTTTATATTTAAATAAACGCAATTCAATTTGTAAATTATAATAATTTTTAATCTGTTATATTTATAAATAAAAATATAGAAATAATGGAATGTTTTTCACACCACACATTGACATGATTTTATCGTTGGGTTTTTATTATTATATGTGAAATAATAGATGAATTTATAACATAATTAAAAAAATATCTATGTTTCATAATGAAATTAGAACACATTAAAACATAAAATTAAAAAAATTTAAGGAAAATAATGGGGAGGATAATTAATAGTAAAAATAATAACCTTATTAAAATTAATCATATGCATACTGATTAGGTATATATATACACAAACTCTAGCCGATACCTTGAATATTCCATCCTGTCTATGAGTTTTTATGGCTACGCAGAACCATAATATTAGTTGATGAAAAAGGATGCATTGGAAAAGCCTGAAGAAGAAGTTAGTATCCCTGAATAATGTTACATATGATGTTTTCAAACAACCCTTTTGTGCTATAACATAATGCATCACCTTTCCATAGACGCAGACCTAGATGCAACGTGCCAACCTCTTTCCCCCCGGGATTCCCAGTCTCTCCCAGGCCACCTAACATGATTCCCCATTGATAATTCCTACGATGAAATATTGGGGTAAGATGGATATGAATTACACCACCCTTTCTCGAACAACATGTCATGGATCACAATAAACCACACTATTCATTCCAAACAGGGGGAAATATAGACATGATCATCACTGACTATTGTAAAATGACATACCAAGACATCCCATCGTCATTTCCTACCACCACAATCACCTTTTCTACCTCCCAATGTGCCTCATCAACAATTTATAATAGGACAGTCACCACAAGGACCTGTCATAGTGCCCCATCCACAATGCATACTAGGACAAATAGGGGGATTATGGATATGGAAGTCAATGTACTTTTGAATACATCCTGTCATGATGCCCCATCGATAACACCTACCATTGACACCACCCTTTCTCAGACAATCCTCAATGGCACCCCATTGAAAACTCCTAACACAGTCACCAACCTCCATCACAGGAAACTATCAGATGATCTTCCATGACACCACATCAACAACACCTACCATATTTATTTACCCTTATCAGATGATAATCCCTGCTTTCCCATCAAAAATATTTTCCATGCAAGATTGGGGAATATGGAATTGACGGTCACTACCCCGATTTGTCTAATTAACTACAAAAGAACCAACTCATTAGGATGGAGGTGTTTGGAAATGATGCTCACAACCCCTACCTGTCATTCACCACTAATATGGATGAAGATAACATATTCTGAAAGTATAAAAGAATGCGTCTGAATGTAAAATGATTACTAATTAATTAAACAAAAGGGGTTACGAGGAATATGCTCCCTCTCTCCCAACACGCAATGCTGGACAATAGATTTCAAATGTTGATTTATCAAACATGAATATCCAACTCCTGAAAATATTGTACTATTTTTTTAGGGATTAAAAAATTAATTTATTATCATATTATATATTTACTTATCCAATTATAACTCATTGAATTATTAATTTAATTATCATTGATAATTCTCATTTAATTATTTGAAGCCACAAATTTTAAAATTTTATTCATTGGAAATTAACTAATTTTTATATTCATGTTACACTATATAATATCATGAATGATTCAATAAAGTAGTAAAAAACACTAATAAATAGTTTTCCTTTTTCTATGCTTTTTTCTAAAACTAATAAAATTCCAACCATTATGATTAATATTTTGGTTTTGGGTTTCTAAATGAAACATTTAATTTGTTATATATATATATATACATTCTTATACATTTTTATATAATATTTATATATCAACAACTATATTTATTTAAATATAATATATATAAATTTTGTATATACCATTAAAAAAATGAATCTTATTTTATTAATTTTATATTTCAAAAATAATTAAAAATATACTAGTCAATGAAAATTTGTAATAGTATATCTATATAAATTAAATGAAAAATGATTATATAATTCATATAAAAATTATTTAGTAGTATTTTATAGAAAAAAATATATGTCATATAAATGCATGTATTTATTAAAATATGTGATTCGTATTTGAATTTTAATATTTATATTCAAATTAAAGAATTAAAATATATATGTATATGTATTTGAGTATTTTTTTCCATATGTGTACATTTTCATGTATGCATACATATAAATTCACATATATATATATATATATTAATATATTTATACATGTGTGTGATTGGGTTTGTGTAAGTGTATGTGTATGTATATATAAATTATTATTATATGTATATGTATGTGCAGTTATGTACGTATGTGTGTATGTGCAGGTGTATGTGTTTTTTATGTTAATGTGATTGTGTTTGTATGTGTATGTGTATAAGTATGTGTTTGTGTAAGTATATAGCTGTATGTTTATGAATGTGTGCATGTTTGTATGTTTGAATGAACATCATTATGATTTGTGTACATGTTTCTGAGTATGCACATGTGTATACGTGTATGTTAATGTTGTATGTATGTGTATTGTCATATGTATTGATTTTTATGTATGCGTATGCACATCAATGTAACTGTATGGGTGTGTATGTGTATTCAAATACATTTTTATGTGTATGTACATGTGTAGGTGTAGTAGTATGAGTGTGTGTATATGTATTTGATTATGTTGTCTATGTATGTATATATGTGTAAGTTTAAATATTAATATATGTGCATGAATTCATTTTTAATTATATGTATGTGTTTTCTGTATTCATATCCCTTTGTGTTTATGTATGTGTATGTGTTTTTAAATTTGTATATGTATATAGTGTATGTATATGGGTTGTTGTATTTTTTTTTCTGATTTAGTAATATTTATTGGTTTTTAATAGTTCTCTATTTGTAGTAATTTATGTAAATTTTTCATTTTTATTTTATATTTTTTTAATATTTTTGTAATATATCCAATTATGTTATTTATTTAAGCATGTGTAAATATGTAAATATTTAATTAAATAAGGTCATTTTAAAAATTATTAAATTTTATAATGGTTAATAACATAATGTATTTTCTATATACAATTAATATTGGGAATAAATAAATAATTAACATTAAATGTAATATTTACTTATTTAATTTTATTAAATATTATACATTTTCAATTCATGTAATTATTATTATGAATTAAAATGTTTAATTTTTTTGAAATATGAATCATTTAATATATTCATTGTTTATACTATTTCTGAGATATTGGTTTCCATTTTTGATATTTTATAATTTTAAATATTTTAATATTTAATCAATTTTTCAAATTTATACATATTTATATAATTACATCAGTATTTTAAATTTTTTTTATTTTATGTTATTAATATTTAATCATTGTTATTTATTATATTATAATATTTTATGAATGTTTGAAATCAATATAATTGATTCATATTAGACTATCTCCAACCCCAACTATTTTATCCCCGAATTTGATCCCCAACTTACACCAACCATTACACATTTAAGTCATTTATGTAAACCAAGAGAAATGATGGAGATGTGCATCACGATGACTGGTAATGATAGATGGGGTCGTTGAAGGTCATGAATTCATTCATGGTAGTGCATTCCATTGAAAGACAAAGAGAGTTAGATAGTGTCGCCGGTGCATGTATCATTATGGGTCTCGAGCGGCAAGTTTTAGGGATGGAATCAATCACGTGGGACAGTAGACTTGTTGATGTATGAGGGAGAAATATAATAGTAAATGATATTTTGGTCATAGCATGGTAGTGCAGCCAAGAGCGATGGTAGCGACTCTCCAAATCTAGTGATGGATTCATGCGGCAAAAGTGCCGATTTTACCAGAGTGGAGAGATAGTTGTCTATGCAATGTAGACATGTCTATAAAGCACATAGTGTCGATATTGTGGTTGAAATTGTTTGACCAGTGATTGGGATCAGCAAACACACAATTTTTAGTGAGGGTGGTGGTCTTACCCATGTTTTTAGAAATTAGCCTTGACATTCAACTAGATAACAGAAGCACAACGAATGGTTGGGGCCAATGAATCATTATTCTATACGGGAGGCCCAATGTATTATTATAAATCAAATAGTGATGAATGATAATGTGGGGGACTATGGGGCATGGTTGTCTGGTAATAATTTGATAGTGTCTTAGGACCGATATCAATAAAAAAGTGGTCTATGGGGAAATTGAATTTTGGTGGGTTATCCCTTGTGGGGGCTTAGGCAATAGCATTGTCAAGATGGTGAGGTGTATATGTGTGTTTTGTTGTATTTGTACAATATAGTACCTATATATATATATAAACAACTTTTTCATTTTTATTCATTTTTTGTGTTTGGTTTTTTTTCTTTTAAAATGAATTTAAATCCCTCTTTCTATATGGGTAAAGAAATATCAATTACATAGCCCATAGGTCCGAGGCCAAGGGTCCCAAGAACATTTTTCGAAGTCTTAGTGCAACATCTTTCCTGAATAATCCAATCTATGTCAACAGGCCTCCATCATCCCTATATCACCACATGATCGTATAATGCCCATGTCACCACCTTCCTAGGTGACTACATGTGACTGAAATCCCCAAAGGGGTATGTCTAGATTTGAACCCCAGTTTATATGTGTATGTAATTGATGTAACTATTTTTACAAATTAACTTTCAATATTTTTAATCTTATTCAATTTTATTATTCATTTTTAATATGATTTTATTTAATATTAATTATTTATTTGTAATATTTAATATTTTTTAATATTTTTGGAATTTATTCATTTTTAAACATATATTTGTACAAAAATATTTACTATGTATAAAAATTATAAAATTATTTCAATTTTTTTGATTTAAATTAACTTAATTTATATTATTAAGTTCTAATTCCATTAAAATTTATGAATGGAAAATAATTAATTTATTTAAATGCAATTTTTATGAATCTTTGCATTTTATTTTTGTGGGTAGAAATAATTCCATTATTCATTCAAATTTTAAATAATTATATTCTTTTTTAATATTATTAATTGGTTTTTAATTTATATTATTAATTACCATTCAATTTTATTTATTATGTTGTAATAAATTTATATTTTTTAATATATATAAAATTAATTTATTTAAATTCATTTTATAATATTTTCATCAATATTTTGTACATGTTTCTAGTTCATGTAATTAATCATAAAATTCATTTTTGTACTTATTTTTTTGTTTAATTATTTTTATTATGTATTCATCATCATTTTAATATATATTAAATTTAAATATTCTTTTATAAAATTTTAATTATTAATAAAAAATTACCATTTTTTAATATTTTTGGAGTCAATTCATTATTATGTATTCAATTTCACTCATTTTTTAAAATAATTCATTTCAGAATGTGTATTAAATAATAACATTATTATTTTTATTTTAATAGATAAATTTTATTTTAAATATAGTAATTTAATAATTGGTAATTTCATTTTATAAAGTTATTTATCATCTCTAAAATAAAATTTTCTCACCAATCTACTATGTTTCATTGGTATAATATTAATTTTAATTAATATTGGTTTTATCGACAATAATTTTAGAGCTAATAATGGCTGGTTTTATCAACACAATATTTATAATTGATAAAAACTATCTAATTTAGTGTTTATTAATTTCAAATGGATAATACTGATTTTATTAGAACTTTTTGGAATGTACTCATCAAACCTTATTGGTCATATAAATTCTACAATTAGGGAACTCATTAAATTTCCCCATTCTTGATCTCTCAAAAATGTGGACCACTTTTTCCACTCCCCCTCAATCTTTATCGACTAAATGAAAACAATAAAAACATATGGTACATTAGTTAATCTCATGAACTACAAGTAATTTTATTTATTATGAATAACAAATAGAATTTGTCTTAGTGAGAAGTTCAGTATTATTAAATTCCGTACTCCATGACTCATATGTGCTATATAATGTAAATTTCTTATGTAACCATTTTGTAAAATGATATACTCTTCTGAGAGTATTGTTGATAGCTTCCATAAGAGAATCTAGTTGAATAACTTGTTTAGATTTATAAGAACAAATATATAACTGACTAATATAAAAACATTATCAATAATTCAAAACAAAATACAATCAAAAACAATTTATGATTTCAATTTCATTATAATTAATTAAAATTTAAAATACCACATTGTTATTTAATATAAAATTAATTAAATCAAATGTAAATTATAATATCATTTTTTATCCAATTTTACATCAAAATAAATTATTCTATATCAATCATAATAAATTTAAAGGGTACTTTCTCCCAATGTGTTTCCCCCACCAGTGGGTTGGGATGTGGTGTGTGGGGGGGGGGGATCATTCCCCTTTCCTCTATTTATTGAAGGTTTGTTTTACTTCTAATATAATAAACGTGTATGTTAAAGAAAAATTCTATTTGGGGGGTGTTTACAGATGATTTCCACCTATTTCCTATCTCATATTTTCCAATGCAATATTTCATTCTGTCAAGGGACACCCTTTAAGAATGTGTATCAATTTTTCATCTTATACAAAAATATGATAAATCATCCAGATAATTGGTTAATTATACCAAATCAGAAATTTACATTAGCTCGTGCGAGACTGGTTGAAGAAAGCTTGATATTTTTCATACATACGGTATACAGGTGCTCTATAAAAATAATAAATATATGTTGATAGGTATGATATTTTTTTAATTTAAAATACTGTTAATTTTGAGAATCATGGAAAATTTAGAAAAAAATTATGGATGGTATTTTAATAGGTATTCAACTGTTGGGAAATAAGATATTATATTGTATGTAGCTCAATAAATACCAATTAATAATATGTATTTATATAATATATCTTACATTGTGATTAACTAAATTTACTCTCACCAAGCATGGTTCTAGTTGGGTATGATTAATGAAAAAACAAATTCATTAATTGGATTGGGATAATCTATGAGACCCTAAACCATGTGATTGTATATGCTATCAATACCTGTGCATGATCAACATTGATATTTTTAGAATAGAAATTATAACAACATATTTATTTCCTTGGATCCCAATGGAATCAAATTATTGAATCTAAACATTGCCCCATTATGGGATTTTCTTACATAGTCATTAGCCCTCACCCTAGATTTTTATTGAGATTCCTCTTTGGATTGGGTGTTCTTATTCGAAAGGGGAACCTTTGGAAGATTGTACATAGATCCAAGGGAAGGTTACAGAGGGTCCCATGGATTGTTTAAAAATATTGTATGATTTCCACATCCCTATATATTATTTATTGAGAGTGTGCCACTATTTTCTCCTTTTTCAATGAGGATAATAACAAATTGTGTTCTGATTAACTAGATTTATGGTTAATGGAAAGGGATTAGAATGTTATTATAAGTATTCCTTGAACAAATGATATTGAGAATGGCAATATATATTTGAAAAATGAATTTTTTGTTTTATATGTGGTGAATTATTAGAATAAATTCACCCACATAATAAAGATAATACAAATATATTGACTACTATAAATGCTAATGGAACCTTGCGGTCCTTCTGATGGTTAGAACATAATTATAGAATTATATCATGGGAATAATCCATTTTAATAAGTTCTTGATGGAACTATATATAATAGAGGATAATTTGATACATTTCCTAATTAGTGATGTTGAAACTAATATACATCTAATGTTCTACCATCAAGCGGCAATGAACATCTAAAATGAATCGAACCCAAATACAGATAGGATTGTGGAGATGGTGAATGGTTTTGTGTCACTATTCATGATGTGGATTCCTTCCATATCAATTGAAACAATGAAGTCCCTCTGTACTATATCATGTTTTATATGGGTGAGATGATATTACATTGTATTTAACAATATTTCAATGCATAAATCCTACTTCGATAGAAGATGAAAACATGTATTCATGGAATAATATTCTATTCTCGTTATTAGGGTTTTTAATGCATCATATAGTGTTCTATAGTCATTCATCTTACTGTTAATAAAGGTTCAATCCATTATAAACACTATAAGAATGTTTATCCTGAATAACATACCTATAACATAGATTTTGGATAATCTGTTGGTTTAGGTATCCTAAAAGTACCATATAGTAATTATTTCGAAAATATTATTGTATTTCTACTTTTTTGTAAAAATATGATTTCTACTTCAATTATCACAACTTATGAATCTACTTATTGGATTTTTTTTCCAATATGGGAAGCAACATTTTTTGCTTAATGATTATAAAATTGTGGAACATATGATTTAATTTTTCCACACTTTTAACATGCAATATCATTTTATTGGTATTAAATCCATCATGTGACCTTATAGAATTGGTTAAAAAACCATTGGTATATTTCATTTATATATAATAGGTGTTATACAACCTATTGGCATATCATTAATAAAAGTACACTAAACCAACAGGATTTGAAAATACCATGATATATGTGATGGTTATACATATGGTTTGTATAAAACCATCGATATAACATACATTTAATGGACTTATACTAATATTTTTTTCAAAAACATTAATAATGGTTCGACAATTGGTCATGCCTAAACAATGATTTTGAAAACCATTGGAATAGGCCTATACAAATGGTTTTCGAAATAGTTGTTATAGGTTGTCATATTTTTAATTAATTCTATTATAAAATAACATTGAATAAATGGAAAATAGACCAAAATACATAAAACAATATTTACCATAGTATTATTCCAAAAAAACACTGTATCTTAGTGATTTGGTGTTTCAAATATAAATCATAGGTTCATGGATCAAAACTAACAAATGGATTTTTGAATTAACTATACATACATTTTTGCATTCTTTTTGTATGCCTATTTTTTATTTAATATTCAAATGGTTTATAAAGTATTTTTATAGAAACCATGTACTAATAGTGTCCTATCCCCAATGGTATAGGTCAATACTAATAACAGACAATCAAACTATCCCCCAACCATTGGTATAGATTATAACAATGGTTTTGGGGAATATACCAATGGTTCCAAACCATGAGTATAGGTTTTTTATAAATAGTTTACCATATTATTATAATGTTAATGATATTTTACTAAAATAGATGGTTTTAGGGTGGATTATTTGATTTCCACTTTTGAACTATCTACATAGCCTATTTTTTGATTGTAGGACATACATCCTTTGTTGATATCACCTATAATTTTGGATTTATGTAAGTTTTTTAAAATTATATTTCATTGAAAAAAATTGTTCAAAAAATTTGAAATTAAATTTGAACATATCCATTTAAAATTAGAAATAATGTTTTCTCATTCCAAAATTAATATGTTATAAGGTTATTGAATTGTAGTAAGAATTAAAATTATGGTATTATATTACCTAATTTACATTCACACATAGTATTTGGTTTAAAATTTTCACACATAGTTGTTGCTTCCCATTTCATTCCCCATTGATTATTCCTTCCAATTTTACCCCATCATCAAATACAATTATTCAGGTTGTCTTTGTTTTTAATGCATTCATTCTCTTGGACCCATTGAACTAATTCCCATTCATATAGGATTTTTTATGCCATTGTTTTTTCCTATTTTCAATTATCATTATCAGTTCATCCCATTGATATAGACCCACAATTTTATTCTTTATACCCAATTAATTTCATGAGATTCATTAAATGTAAGGATATCATATATTGGTGGATAGACAGTAGTAGCATTTTAATCAGATGATAAAATCTCAAAATCAACGCATATGTTTCATATCACTGAAACACTACCTTTCTTGCTATTTAAAATTTTGATAAATGTATATACAACAACTCCACACTGTTACATTAATTCTCGCCTAGAAAATCTATAAAAACCATAATTTATCTCTCTATTTGTAAATAAATGAATATTTATTTAGATTATTTTTAAAATTATTTTCATCACATAGTCCCATTTTTAATAATTTATGACACTAAAAATAAATATTAATAAACTTCATTTATCCCATATCATCATTGAAAAATAGTTTTATGTAACACAAGAAATTTCTTAGGAACAAACTATAATGGTTATATGTTGATAAATTCTATTTATTTATTTATTTGATTAAATATTAATATTTTTGTATCAAATAGTATTTAAATGAATCAAAAATATATGGATTATAATCATATGAAAATGGAGTATTATGACGGGGTTCATCAAATTTGAAAAATATCATTTATAAAACCCTTTTCAAATAATTTTTCTATGTTTTAACTATTATTATTAAATACAAATTATTCATGATTTGTTAGAATAACACTAAATCTATGACGGAATAGATCAATTTTCTAAATTTGATAATACATATAGGTAAAAATTGAATATATCTTGTTATAGGGAGAACAAGTTGTTTTATGGCTATTCTGATATGATTAGAAGTGTGAACATTGATAGTGAATATAATGATGATATGATTATAGGTGTGATGATGTCAAATATTTTATTGAGGAACTGAAAATTACAATTAATAATTAACTTAATGATCAACCAAAAATGTATTATAAGTTAATGTATTGTGAAAGGAAAACAATTTATACTGGTAGTACTAGATATACATCATTGAAACCATACTGAATCTATATAGTGTAAAAGTTCAAAATTTAATGATTGACACCATTTTTTCTGAACTTCACTTTCTATTGAATGATATCATCGTAGAATATGATAAAAATCATCACCAAACATATATTACTAAACCAATTATTTGTTCGATGTGTATGATCAAGGGATGAACACATGCCTATCAAAAACAATTATACTACATTTAAAAAACAATGATTCACATAAAAAATTCTGAATCTATGTTTAATCATGATACAATAATAACGAATGAATTCCTTTAAATTTTATCTTGTACCTTCCAATAATTCCATGGATTATCCACCTATATAGAAGTGAGGAAACTGAAAGATAATTTACTAGGTATATAGATAAAATATATAAATATTGGACAATTTTACAGAAAATAGACTCTCATTAGTGAACTAAAATTGACCATGAGATTCCTATGTTTAGAAATAATTCAATAGAACTTAATCTTGGTCTAACTAATGACAAGGTGAATCATTTTGGTTTTCTTAGGTGTTATGATATTATATAGATATTTTTGTTATAAAATTATTAATTTCTACCATGTTTATGAATTTTTAAAAAATACAATATGTTTTATATTCATATTAAAGGAAAAAAATCGGTATTGATATTGATAGTTTTTTGGATCCAATGATTTAAAATTCGAAATTAATTTGGGAATAAGTTTTCATGTATTATGATTATTGCTGAAATGAATATTTAGTTTTGAAATATATATAGCAAGGGATGATATATCATTTCCGGCTTATGGTAATTTGTTAAGAAATAATAATAGAGGAATTCAAGGTTGACAAATTTTTGAACAAGGTACACATATATTTATGATAATATATTCAATTAATACTATGTTTCTAGGACATCATAGATTTATTCACTGGAGACATAAATACTGATATTGGATGACTTCAATCTATGAGATTTTGAAAGATGGTATAAAAACATCTCTTTTAATAAATGACATTTAATTTGTGAATTTATAATATATGGGAATTTAGTTTTGTAAACCATCTCTGAAAAACCTTGTAAAATCCATTAAAAAATGATATCATTTATTTAATTTCCATAATTTAAATATTTTACCATATACATTTTCGTGATTTCATGCATGTGGAAATATTTTTTTTAGAAAGTTTTATTAGAACTATACTAAAAGCACTCAGAAAATTTAAGGATGAAATTTAGCTTTGGTTGGAAATGATTGACATGGGGATACATCAATATTTAGTGCCAGTGAAGGGTAAAATATTTATTTTCTTCCGATATATTATTATACTCATTCCATATAAGAGAGGTATTTTTTTCAAAATATTGATTAATTTAATGGATCATGATGGGTATTCCTAAACTATTAATAATATCATGGCACAGAATAATTTAATGTTAATGGGCCTGAAAATTCATTATTGTTATGTTAGGATTCATGTTCTAATGCATGTTCCTTTTCATTTAATTAAGCCTATGAAATCCAATAATATATTAAAAAATTGCTATTTATTAATCAAAATGATATGAAAAAAACTAATAGGGATTTTGATATTTACATCAATGGAAAATGAAATTATAGTCATATTATGTTAATAAGAGATGTTCTCCCCAAATTCATTTTTTTGATATAATTATTTACATGATGGTTTATGTTGTAAGATAAATTTTACTACCTGGACCTATACTATATTGATAGATATATCTATAACATCTCAGAATTTCCATGAATTTTTTTATTTATATGGAATTATTTCGAGAATGTGAAATCTGACAGAACATGATTATAAGTATCGGATTTCCTGGAATGATCCGTCCAAACAATGTTTTGCTTTAAATAGATTTCATGGGAATTTATCCTGAAAAAATAGTAATAACTCATAAAAGGGTGTCCAGATTAGAAATCTGAAGGCACTGTTGCATTCGGAATGACAGGTTTACCATATCCGTGACTTAAATTTATTCAGCGCATACCCTGAGTGAGAAAACACAATAATGTATTATCCATAAATAAAATAGTTAAAATTTTTTTTTTTTTTCAAATGATAATAACACACAAATGTTAAAAAGGATAAAAATTCTGAGACCACTGTTTAACTCGTGAGTGTATTCTTTCCATCGGTAGATACTAATGTTGGCCATTGGGAGATTCCAGTGGATGGTAGTATTGGGCTGTATATAAAATAATTAAGTAACAATTATTTTATTGTAAAATCATTATCTTCTAAACAGAAATGCATATTGGAAATCTAATAGTACAAATTATTATATGTGGCAATATTCCTCTTATATGGAGCCTAACCTCGAACGACATGGGTTGAGTGTGACTATTAATAATTTTTGATGTTTTTTTATGATACGTTCAAAAAACGTGTTGGAGGGAAATTCAATTTTTGAACCGGTGCTTGGATTAAAAATATAATTGCACTGTTGAATCCAAAGAACTTAGATTCGCATAAAATATGCTTATTGTAGACCATAATGGGTGAGAAAAAAAAGTAATTTTTTATACTTTACAAAAAATAATTAAATAACATTTGGTTATTTTATTTATAATTTGTTCAACCGTAGGAAAAAAGTTGGTGGGACCACAGTGCACCGTCAAACCATTTAATGACTTCAATCATGATTTATTTAACCATTCTATTGGGAGATTTAAATGAACGTGTAACCACACCGTTGAGATAATAATATAGGTTCATTAATTTTACACATTAATGAAACCCATTAATTGTGTGGTACATTGATACTTTCCTCCCCTATATTTAAACGAAGTCCACACAAGGGTTTTTTGGACTCTAGAGAAGAACCACTAAGTATTTTCAATGGCGACATCCACCAATCTAGAAAGAAACTTCGAGCGTTGTAAATTGGAGGAATCGATGGGTGACTTCAAGAACAGAACAAAACCTTCAGACATGGACACTTCTTCCTCATATGTATTTTCTTCGAACGAACTTGAGGTCGGTGGGTAAAATGTTTGATTCGTCCCCATTTAACCCAATTCTTGAATATTATGAAGAACATAGGTCAAAAATCCAATGGGTTGACCAACGTTACGCTCTTTAACGTGGGAGGAAAATGCATGGTTTCATTATGAGATTTTTTATAATCTAAATATCCTTACAATGTAAGAATTATAATGGTGAGGGAGCGGGCCAAATGAAACATGGGACATAACCTCTGCTAAACCCATTATGGTTGTGTTCTACATGGGTGATCAGAAGATGTGGTGGCTTGACGATAGCACATGGTGGGATGTGCGATTGAGGGATTCAGATACTGGAACCCACTGGTCGCAGTGTAACGGTATTTCCTGAAAGGACCACTATGGACAAGGGGTGGCCTGCCAAAGCTGGCACCGTTGAAGCTAGGCGGTATACCACGATGGATGGTTGTGGCATCGATCCACTGTGGGGGGAGGACCCGAACACGCGGTTCCATAGTGGAATGATACATTCGGACTGACCTAGAGGTGTGGCGCCATCTGGTGCTGTAGTGGAGTCGGGCGGTGTACCATGGAGGAAGTCTGGGGCATCATGAAATTATGGAGAGCGGACACGCACCATCATGTACATAGTGTTCCGGTTCACGCAGACCGCCTAAGAGATGTGGTGCCAGATGGCATCGTGACATTGAAGACCCGAATGGCTTCAAACATTTGGGAGGGGAGTGGTCCCCCACCCTCGGCCAATGGGAAGAGATTTTCCATAGCCCATTGGGCCACAACCAGCCAGGTTGGACAGGACTAACTCGTGGCCCAGAAGGCCAAGACCGTGGTCCACCGTGCCAGACTTGGCCTAGCCGAACGGGTCCATGCACCACCAAACCGGGCTAAGCCCCGATGAACCAGGTCAAGCCCCGCCAAACCAGGTTGAGCCCTACTGGACCGGGATGAGCCCAGTCGCTCTGGTTTGTGCCCCTCCAGGAGGGTCAAGTCAGTCCGACCGTGTCAGACCAGACCTGGAACCACATATGGCCCAGTTCACTTAATGTACAATATCTCCTAAACTGGACGTATCATTAATGTACTGGCATCAGAATTGGGACCCATATGGTGAGGTAGTAATTTTTATATACTCCATGTTACATTCAGAAAATGTTGGAGTATGGCCATGTTGGATCATACACGAACATGGCCCTCTGTTATAAAATGCCTATGACATTCAGACCGACTGACTAGTTGACCTACCGTATGTTACATTGGAACCCATTTGACATGAAGGATCATTAGTTTACTTCCCTGTAGAACTTCATATCGGTTTTGGTATTAAAAAAACATAATAAGAAGAACCCAGGTGTTTCGTGTAGTTACTGCTAGGATGGATACTACCATTTTGACAAAAGGCATGGGGTATTCTTTACTCCTCTACTCGTTTAGAGATGGGACTCACCATTTCATGATTGAAGGTTTGTTAGCTTATGAGATGATTTTACCTTCATTGGAGTTGGTACTCCACTATTTTACTAGTGCTCAGGTCCTCCATACATTAATCACATATTGTGATGTAGTACCCTACCAGTTAGGGTTCAGGTCCTCTATGTTAGGAGTTGGTACTCCACAGTCAACCCAGGGTGTGGGTCCTCCTTATAGAGTGCTATAACTGAGTTTGTACTCCGTGCCATGCTAGGGTGTGGGTCCTCTAACCCTGGGTCAGTACTCCCATGACGTGTTAGTGGGCGAGTCTCCCATAGTGAAAAAAACTACCAGAATTGTACTCCCCTACACGGTAGGGTGCATGTCCTCACATATGGAGTGGTACTCCCCCATCTTTGAGTAGCGATGGGGAGTGGGTTCTTCTAGGGAGTTGGAGTGCCATCGAATACAGGGGAATGTTACGAGTAATGGGCCCCTCCATTTATGTAATTGATACCCAATGTAGAACATTTTACTCCCCTGATGGATTGAGGTTCATTCCACTTCTTGTTGGGGGGAATGAGAAATCTTGGGTGGGAAAAGAGCAGTTCTCCCCCAATCAAATGTAGTATAGAGGAGTGGGCTTCTTCATTGGATTTCTCTTGGCCTTTCCTCCAGACCATGACTATGACTGCGAGACCATTAGTGTCAGGCACTAGATGCAGTTCTAGGCAAAAGTCTCTGATGGAGCACGTATTTTAGAATGTTCCATTAAAAATGGTTGAGTTGTACCAGATAGGGTACATCTCATAGACGGGTTAATTGAGAGATTTCCAATTCATATATGTTGTACTAATGATTCTCAAGTTATGATTTGATACATCTTTTGAAATAATATAAATTTCATGAGGCCGTGGCTATATGTTTCGTTGTTACTGAGACGAGTATTTCAGGAGGACCTAGGTATATGAAATTCCATATAATTGATTAGAGATGAATATTCACAATATTTTTTGATTTCTACATAGTTGTTTTGTTGTATTTTTTCTTTGATGATTTTTGTGTGACCATCCTGGGTCTCGAGGTCCCCTACTAAGTATTGGGATACTCCCAGATGCATGGGACTCGCTCTCACCTGTTGAGTCTCATGCACGTTGTTTGATGTTTTGATAGGGGTGCTCTGGAAGTCAAGATCGACAGACGTGACGACAATGGAATTGGTGGCCTATAATGAGAAGAGTTCCTATATGACCAAAATGACATGACTTACTACTTCGGCTTCTTGTATTATCACTACTCCAGCGATCATGTGGGATCATCCAAAGAATGTCGTAGGGGATCCCTTTATACACTATTGTTTTAAGTTCTTTTCTTGGGATTGTATACATTCCTGGTTACACCTCTTAGTGCATTACTTTCTGTTGAATTCTTTTTTTTATTACATGGTGATCTACATTCATCTTTGTTGTTTTTTTGTGAGTGTAAGTGTGTACAGGTATTGAGGAGAATTCCACACACTTTCATGTTGATGCCTTCAGTGCTAGTCCCCGACCCCTAGACATTGGGAAGACGGATTTTGGTATGTCACAGAATGGTCTCGGGGGATGGGTCATGAAAAATTTGTATCAGAGATGGTCTGTTCTCCCACAATGACCATAAATTTGTTGTTTTTTTAGCCAAAGTGTTATGTGTTTAAATTTCATCTTTAAGGCCTGAGACTCTAGAATTTTTGTCGGGGCCTATGTATCCATACATCAGTGCTCTGGATAACATTTACCTAACCTAGTACATGGATACACTTGTTTTAGGGAAAAAAGGGAATATACATCTTGTATTTTGGGTTGTGATTTCCATATTCCATAATTAGTCATCTATCTAGATCTAACCTTCTATATGTGGTACATCATGATATATATTATGATTCCTCAATGTGGATGACCGACCAGGATCTTAATATGAGGTCATGAGGATAGCCCGCCAGGCGATGTGGTTCCCGTTCGTGGACCATTGATTAATATGGCCCCACCGATTGGTACACCAGTGAAACCACCACCCGATGGTCAGAATCTATAAATGACGGTTCCTACAGTGGAAGTTCGTAAACTCAGTACCCTAATTGAATTCAAGAGGCAGATACATCCCATGATCCATGGCGAGACAGATCCTATGGTAGGTGAGGATTGGCTTGAGGCTGTTACGAGGGTTTTCTGCCTTGTGAGGACACTGCCTAGCTAGATCGCAGTCCTGGCTAAAATACTTTTCAGGGCTTAGTGGGAAGATTATGGATTCTGACGATTCATAATCTCTATGAGGATACCTTCACTTGGACATATATTGAGCACCTATTCATAGAGGAGTTCTATCCGACAATTATGCACTCTGTAAGCTCACAAGTGTATTTTTCCCTTCGGTAGGGAAACATGATTGTATCAGAGTACTCAACTAAAATCACAAATCATTCATGCTACTCCGACAATTCGCATTCTGATGCATGCCGGGGTACTAGAATGGGTCCTGGAGGGTGAGAGCTTCCTAGGTGAGGAGCAGGTGGATGTAAACTATAGTATAGGTCACAATGGAGATTTTTATAATGAAGGTAAAAATCAAATTGAAATGGGATCTTGTCATAGGAGACATGACCATACCTAGATATAGACACGCGGGTCTATGGCACAACAGTAGTGCCAAGGAGATGATTAGTTGTAGGAGAGGGAGTGCTAATCTTGTAATGGTAGGGGTAATATCACTAGATATTGACCATCACTCTATTATACATATATGGAGTTGATATACAATCCTCATTGGTAGAAACAATTCATGGAGAAAGGATTTCTATTAGTTGGAAGGTGGGGTTGAGGAGTTGGACGAGTAATAGGGGGTGGTCCCCACCATTATTAGGGAGCTAGAGGACACGTGCAATAATAGCTAAACGGATTTGTGGCTCATGAAAATGAAACTCATGGAGATGTTCTAAGAATGACCTATGTCTTTTCTTTTGCATCCTTACTAAATAGACACATGTTCTATACATTCTCTTCCAGTGAGTACTGTTCGAGACATTTAGGTTCCTGTTTGACCATGTACATGACCCTCGCACATAGACACTCATGATGAAGGAGACCCACTGATAGTTTAACCTATCTCATCGAGGCCAGAGTTGTTGTTGGGATCTCATATTGGTGTCATCGAGACCTTACGACATCAATTTGGTTATTGAAAACTATCATTCATGATAAGAATGATGTTATTAGGCAAGAAATGTGGTATATAAAATAGTGGATAAGGAATTTTCATAGAAAAAAAGGGGAGCATAGGTGGCACTGTCTGGACTCTCATAACCAGTCCCTCTTGAGTCATTATGTTGTGGCGATGTTTGACCAGATGATTTTTTTTCCTGTACGGAATGGTTCCTAGTCATCAATATGAGGTTCAGATTCCACAAGTGGGAGTGTCCGAGTCTTGTTTCTAATTTTGGTTAGGCCAGTAAAGGTTCTAGGTAGTGAGATTCTAGACCACACGATTTCTGATGTATCACGATACATAGTTCTTTCTTCACTTGTCACAGTTAAAGAATCATGTGTCTATTGTAGCACAATGTTTACATATTAAGAGCTATACATAAGAGTGGTTTATCATAGTATTCCCTTGTGGTTCCTGATTAGAATAAGCGCCTGAACCATTCTTGGACCTAGTATCGTCCCATTAATATGGGCGTTGGCATTTCGGGGATGAAATGTCTAAGGGTTGGGAGAATGTAACGCCTTTGAATTTCCATTTTTTATTAATATTGAAATATTTAAAGACCACGAAATCTAGAATCACATGATTACGATGCCTGGTGTTATAGAAATGATCCATCGAAAAAAAGTTAAGCATTATGTAGCACGCATTATCAGCTTTCCTAAAAATGTTGAATAACACGTAAACCAATGCACGAAATAGAAATCATAAAAATGGAATAACAGTAAATAAAATTATTAAGAAAAATTATTTTATTTTTCAAATACATATAACTCACAAATGGGGATTCATTTTAAAAATCCCAGACAACTACTAAACTCGAGATTGTATTCATTCCTTAGGAAGATACTAATATTGGCCGGTGTGGGCTGCCAGTGGATGTTAGGTTTTGGCCGCATATAAAATAATTAATTAACAATAATTTTTTAAAAAATCATGTACATTTACATGGACACTCGTATTGGAATTCTGAGAGTATCGTTGATATCATGAGGTCATGTTCCAATTAGGAGGATCATGTCCTCAACCGGCGTTGGTTGAGGGTGACTGTAATGAATTTTTAAAAAGAAAATTAAGGTACCTTCAGTAATCATGCAGGCAGAAAAATCTACATTTTCAACGGGTGCTTGGAATAAAAATCTGAGGGAATCGTTGAATCATCAATGCCATGATTTTATTAAGATAATCATAACATCGACCGACAAGGGTCAGACAAAAATTTTATTTTATGGAATTAATAAAATAATAAAATAACTTTTGGTTATTTTTTTTACCTTTGTGCAACTGTTGTAAAAACTGTGGGGGGACACAATGACACCTCAATCATTTAATGAATTGAATCAAGATTTCTGTAACCAATCTATTGAAAGAAATAAATTACAGTTTAACCACACTATTTATAAGAATCTCTGACATGGGTTTTTGGACTAAAGATAGGAACCTCCGATGATGTTCCATGACAAATTTCACAAACCTAGAACAATGCTTCGAGCAACAGACATTGAAGGAATCGACGAGCAATGACAGGTTTTTATGAACACCTTCAGATGTGGACACTTCTTTCTCATCCACAGTTTCTTCATAATAACTCGAGGTAGGGGATTATATGTTTGATTTCTCCCCTTTTTCCCCATCCTTGAATATTATGATGAACACTATTCCTCCGTCCAACTGGTTGAACCTTGTTTTTATATTTAATGTAGGATGATAATGAAGGTTTTCATTATGTTTGGATATATAATATAATAATTCTTCTCATGATATAATGCTAAAGCAAAGGGTGTGGGCAGAACGAACAAGGCCCAGAGCCTCTGGAAAATCTGTTATGGATTCATTCTACGTGGACTACTAGAAGAAGTGGTTGCATGAAGATGGAACGTGGCAGGATAGTCGACCGAGGGAGGTTGTGACCTGTACCCACTGACCAAAATGGATAGGGGTAGCATGATGCTTCTTTGGTGGACTATCGGTGGCTAGCCAATGCTGACCATGGTGAAGCTGGGCGGCATTCTACAGAATCATGTCATGGTGGAAGGCTGTGACATCGAGAAACGATGGATCGCAGACCCATGACCGTGCGTCCATAGTGGGCCAGACCACATGGGCCACCCAGGAGGATCAGAGCCATTCAGGGAACTACAGAGCCATGTGGCATGATGCAGCGATGTGTCGTGGAGGAAGACCACGACATTGATCCATGGTAGAGAGAGGAAACATCCCTGCATGTCCTTAGCGTTTCATTACACGTGCATCTGCCAAGAGTTGTGGAGATACCTGGAAGTGTGACATTGAAGACCCGAATGGCTTCTTCTATTCAAGAGGGGTGTGGTCCCCCACGCTTTGCCAATGGGCTCACAGATTCCACATCCCCATGGGCTACGCTCATCCGGGTGGGACAGGATGATTCTATGGCCTAGTGGGCCGAGCTTGTGGCCTATCATGGCAGACTAGGCCCAGCCAAAAAGAGTCGATCCTAGCGGGTCAAATCAGGTCGGTCCGACTATGTCAGACTAGACCCAGACCCACTTTCGACCCATTTGTCTTAAACAAGAGTATCTCTTAAACCATAAATTCTTTTGATGAACCATTTTCTATGTAGTAACCCTCAAGTTCAGGCATTCCACTATAGATACTAAACATTATTTTAATTTAATGTTGGTGATTGACCAGATTGGATCATACCTGAATGAAACTGGGTACTTCGCACTAAAATTGCCTTTAACAATCAAACTGGATGACAAGTTGACATGCCATATGTTGCATTATGACCCTTTTTATATAACAGATCATCATGTTACTTATTTATGGTACATCATTGGGGTTTAGGAATGAACGATATCCTATGGAACAAAATTAAGGTGTTTATTTTAGTGAGAGTTCATATGACTACTTGTTTTGATGACTCAAGGCGTGACTAATCCTTACTCCTCTAATCCGATAGATATGGGACACCCCACGTAATGAGTGTGAGTTTTTTTCCCTCTGAGATGGATTTCATATCTTTGGAGTCAGTTCTCCCTTATTGGACAAGGTAATGGGTCCTCCATACATATCTCAAATAGAATCAGGTACTCCCCTATCATGTAGGGTGTGGGTCCTCTATTTTAGGAGTAGGTGATCCCCTGTCAACCCAGGGTGCAGGTCCTTCTTTTGTAGTGCTATAGTAGATTAGGTACTCCCCATCCATTCCAGTGTGCATGTCCTCTAGCATGAGGTATGTACTCCCCTAATGTACTAGGGCTCAAGTACACCATTGTGAACAATCTAATAGAGTTTTACTCCCCAACCAGGTATGGGGAGGGTCCTCCAATATAGAGTAGTACTCACCTATTTCCATGTAGCGATGTGGACCATGTTCTTAATGGTAGTTGGATCTCCCTCGACTGTAGGACACATTTACTATGTGTGGGATGCTCCATTTGAGGTAATCGATCCCCATGGTACAAGATTGTACTCCCTCGATGGACTGAGCATTGGGCCAATTCTTACTATAGCGACTGAGAAAATTTTGGTTAGAAAGGAGCAGTTCTCCTCCAACCGAACTCAGTATTGAGGACTTGGCCACGTCACTTACTCTCTCTTAGTCTTGATGTGGGTGAAACACTATGAGTGTGAGGCCTCTAGTGTCGGCCACATAGTAATTTTTAGAAGAATGATACTTATGTAGTGTGTCCTTTAGGAAATTCCATTATGAAGGGTTGAGTTGTACCCGATGGATTAAATTTATGAGGCGGGCGGAATCATGGATTGTATGATTAGGTAGTATGTACTCCAAATACCTGAGTTGTGCTTCATTCCTTCTTTGGAAATCTTGGAAAAAAAATTCGTTCGGGGGATTATGATTCTTTGTGGATGAGACAAGTATATCAGGATGACCTATGTATATAAAATGGAATATATTTGAGTAAATATAACTATGAATAATCTTATTTGGTTTAATTCATGTTTTTTTGGTGGTATTTTTCATTTGTGGATGTCAGAGAGACCATCATGGGTCTCCAGTTCTCGTCCTCAGTACTGATTAACTCAGCCCTGCACAGGATTCTCACACACATGTTGTGTCTAGCACATTTGTTCAATGTTTCTATAGGATTGCTCAAGAATAAGGGCCATACATACATTATGATAGTGTACATGGAGTCCTAGGATCAGGAGGTGTCTTGTAGGACAAGGCCGACATGAAATACTACATCAGATTCTAGTAGCTTCACTACTCCAGCGATATGGTGGGATATTCCAAAGACTGTCGTCATTGATCCCTTTGTATACCGGCCTAGTTAAACCACTCAGTTATTTACATACAATTGTACTCTTATTTTTAATTACTCAGTGTCCACCTTACATCTTTGTGTTTTAGGTTTGTGAGTGCATGTGTGTAAATGTATCTAGGAAAATTCATTCCACTTCTAGGTTGATGCCTTCAATGTTAGTCACAAACCCCTATCCTTCGAGAGGCGGGCTTGGGTTATGTCAAGGCATGATCCCTGACGGACGGGTTGTGAAAATATTCCATTAAAAATAATGAAAATATTTGGATAGGGTCTTTTAAATATTTGTGTATTCTAGAAGGTTGTATTGCATAATAATATATTATTGTGGAACATATTGAATTTAATAACAACTATGAGTCTGATGTAGAATGAATTAGTCTAGAAAAATATCATATCAGTGGGAATCTTGAGTGGAAATTAATTTTCACAATTATTTTTGTCATAATTACTATTAAAAATTAGGAGTAGGTACACCATTAAATTTTTAGAATAGTATTTTGGATACACCATAAGTTAAATCCCAGAAAGTAATTTATTTGAATTTGAATCAAACCAATGATGAATGCATGATATCAAATACACATTATCGACAGTTTATTTGATGTCATTGAGAAATTTTTTTAAGGAGTCATATGAAAATATTAATTCAATTTTAGAATGAATTTCACGTCTAGTAGGACATCAAAGTGTGCATGTATTATCAAATAGTGGTTATGTAGTAAATGGTAAAACATTATATATAAATAAACATGATAAATGAATTATTAAAA
Source organism: Viscum album (assembly GCA_963277665.1). Lineage (NCBI taxonomy): Eukaryota > Viridiplantae > Streptophyta > Magnoliopsida > Santalales > Viscaceae > Viscum > Viscum album. The sequence goes on along the minus strand of OY728152.1, from coordinate 360,126,826 downwards.
GAAATAGTACAGTAATACTTATGGATGATGTCATAAAAGTATTTGGTTCAATAGAGAGTAATACAATATATGTAAACATTTCATTCTTTTCCGTCATTTGAAAAATATGGGTGTTGGATTATACAACATTCCATGTATTGATATTTTAGTGAATATTGTTTGACAAACAAAGTCTAAAAAAACATAATTATTTCTCATTTGTTATTGTATGTTTCAATAAGGAATGGTGCATAGATAAAATATTTACCACAAAATGACATGTTTTACTCTTAATTGTTTCCATATCCTACATCCAAAAGTTGTCAATCATTTTGTTATCGAACAAAACAACGGAAGGATTAGATTTAAATTCAATTATGGATGACATGTTAATTTGTATATTATATCATTTTATGCAATCCGAAATTTAGATATTGTTTTTTTCATGATAACATACAACAATTATGTTATTTGGATCCTCACCAATGAGGTCAACTCCATTAAAAAATTATTAGAAAAAGGGAGATCAACATTCATGACATTTTATATATCTAAAAATTGTTACCTCTAATTATTATGTATTTACTACTAAATTTATGTAATATATATTAATTGTTAAATAATTTATATAGAAATTAGATTATTAACATTCTAATGAACACAATTTTGGTAAAAACATGTTTCTCAACATGATCTTTCACCCAAAGAAGAAGAACAGCAAAATTCAGTACATAAAGATGCTAATAATCCTAATGAACACTAGGGTTTTCACCATGCCAAGTATTACATTATAGAGTTGCTACATTTTTCATCACATACTAATGATACTAATATTTAGTATCAATATATAAATGATGTTGAAGCGGATAAAATAGTAATTGGTGACTATCTATGTCCCAGAAAATTAAATGCATCATAGAATGATGGGGTTAAAAAAGAATATAAGGTGATAGGTAGAAGATTCAAATTATATATAGTATTTAATGAATGTTACCATCGTACTAACCAAATAATTCAATATTTATTAGTTACATATGGATCAATACTCTAATTTCCATTCTGATTGATATAGATTCATGGCATAATGATGTTCCCAAACATAAGGAAACTATTTTGGAATATATTACTGTAACATTATTATATAAATTATCTATTTTATGAAAAAAAATTAATGAAATATTTATTTACTCTTAATTAACATTGGTATGAAAAATTTTACTAGATGATTTCATAATTAAATTTGTTTTAATGATCAATTGAATGGATTGTATAGGCTTTTGATTAATTCTTCAGAAATCTTCTCCAGAATTATTTGGTGAAATTAAAATCGCATGAACCAAATATTTATCCACAAAAATTAAAAAAATAAACCTAGATTGAAATTATTAGTCTTCATGATGATTCTTATTATCTGGAAATTCTGATTTTTAATACATAATTTGACAATACATGTGTTATTTAGGTCTATTAAGAAATTTTTTATTTCGAAATAATAAATGAGTGATGAAAATAATCATCACATTGAATAACTATAATAGGCCTACCATGAATATAGAATGGAGTAAACTTCATATGAAAAAAGGTATATACTTTAAATATACACTACTACATTTATGTGGCATGAAACATTCATTATGATATTTTCTAGCATCTATTTATAGATTAAGGAATTAAAATCCAACGCCCCTTTCGAAAAATGTCATATTCCATGGAAGGTGGATTTAGTAAATAAAATACTGACATTAATTATAGAAATGTTTTAATATTTTATAGTATTCCTAAACCTTTACTTTTGATAATTATTTGGTTAGGTATCATTTTGGGTTAGTTTGTGTGATATTTTATAATTTTTGTATGTTTAAGGGGTGCTTAATGATTTTCCAATCAACATGCCATGCTATATCAATATGAAATAATTTTATAGTGGGAATCAAATGGATTATTCCCAGTTTACATAATCATATGACCTATCAAGAGAATCTATGAAACACATTTATAACAGGTTAACATCTTGCTCACGGTTTTACTAAACTGTGCACCTCTGCATAGAAATCAATGTAGGTGGGGTTTAATGTATTCACATATTTGATTAATTTTATCCAAACCAATTTTTTGGCCAACAATGGACTATTAAAAACTAATACCTGTTTCTCCCATCATTATACCTCATAAGAAGGATTTTTCCCCTAAGGAACCACTATGAAAATATCTAAATATTGAGGAACATCCTTCAATCTTCCATAGGATGGTTTCCTTTTTTGATAGTTTTTTTCTATGGTATATATTATTTACCACAGGGTTACATGAATCTCTACATTGATTTGTGGGTATAATAACCATTTTTATGGATCTATACATAGTATTAATTCTTATACCATGATTTATGTTGTTCTCTATTTGAGTTTTTCGTGAATGAAATTGTGATTGGAGATATTTTGATTTCGTGGTACATCGTTCCATTAGGATTTTCAATTTCTATTAACCATAAATTTAAATGTTTTATTAATATTAATAAAATTCAATTAAAATTTTAGTTTTTTATTAAATGTAATTCAATTGAAATTTTGGAAATACCCAATTCCATTGAATTCAGATAAAAAAAACTAGTTTTTTCATGAAATTTGAAATCAAAAAAATTCATTTTATTGGGATTTGTTTATGGAAAATTGAGAGATTTATATTGATGAATTAAAATTGGGTCTTTGATGGAAGTTATTTATAATAAATTGTTTTATTTTATTGATGAAATGGTTTTGGTGTCAAAAAAATTAAAACACCCCTATTTCAATGAAATGGGGGTTTGTTACGAAATTTATGGAATTTTTTAAAAATTATATTACTGAATTTAATAATAAATTTTATTGTGAAAATTAGTAATTGGTTTCAAATATTTATTTTTAAATTTCACCAAATGGTTATTTATAGAATTCGTAGGGTTTTATCATGACGAAAATGCATGTCTCCGATTAAAAAAAAATTATGGTTTTTCAATATATAATTTGAATATTTCAAATTGATTATGGAATTTAATTTTTTTAAGTAGTGTTAAAATATATTTTTATCATTTTTATGTATTATAGAACATGAAAGTCAGAGGTAGTTAGTGAGTTATTTTTGTTGGATCATTAAGACTTACAAAATTCTAAACATCTTATCAGAACATCACATCCCTTAAGTGGTGGAGATGAGTCCCATTTGGCCTTATGCCTATTGGGGATTACATACATACATTTTATTTAAATGCCTCAGAGACCTATACCATGCAACTATCATACCAAATTACTCATATGACCATGATGATCTTTTTTTTTGTATTTGAAATGTAAAAATTCCATTATTGTAAACTATTTTACATTCCATGTGATTTATATGAACTATTTTTATATTAAAATTTTTATTTATAAATTCTTGAAAACTTTCATTTCTATAATGTATCATTTTAGAAGGAAATTATATTATATGAAATGTATTTCCTTCATTTGATATGTAATGCATGAATTTAAAATGTATTTCCATATTTTAAATGTATAGAATGACTTGGTTAAATATGATTTTGAAATGAAAATCATATTTATTTGAAAATAAAAATCACTTTCTTGGTTAATTTGATATTGGAATCCTATTATGAATTATTTGGGTGGAATACAATTGTAAATTTTCTCACACTGTACTTGTGAATTCATCTGTTTGTTGATTATATCCATCTAGGATTGATTATGGGTAATGGATCACATTAAGGTGGTTATAGGTGTTTATTTGTGGACATGGTGAGGGGAGTCCTTAGAATAATTGTACTTTTCCATATTTTGTTACATTTTCGGTTGTACATTAGGTTGTAATGAATGTTCAACTTCTAGTACAGTCATCGTAGTGGAGATTCCTTTTTATGCATTAACGACCTCTCTTTTTCTTCTATGTTTTTACTGGAAAAATAATTCCCACTTACAATTTGTATGATGCCAGGTTCATGTTGCCAACCAATGAAAATCAGAAAATCCCTTTATACTTCTTCATCGTTGATTATTATTTTGGGTTAACAGTGTACCAAGGCAAGTTCATGAAAATGTTGTATCAATGGATATAAAGATTATTTTCGTGATGTCAATATGCATTTTTGAAATCTTAATGGGACCTAGGCGGTAGTTTTGATTGAGTGTCATCCCATATCTCACCGTAATGAAGATTATGTATCTATGGGTGGAAATAGAATGATTTCATGAATATTATTTCTATTTTATTCTCAATTTTGATTTGGATAGATTGAAATTAAAATCATGTTTCTGTATCTATTGGTTTTTTACACTTGTTGTTCTGTTTGATGGAAAATATAAAGTCATTGTTATTGTTTGAAGATGTTTGGTAGCATCAATAGAAACTTGAGTTGATGTTGTAATACATGTCCTCTATGTTCATCAAATTTGAGTAGGTTGATAGGACAATGAATGAGTATTGAAATGGTTTTTTCCAAGATTTTGTATTTCAGAGTTGGGATATTATTGATTGAGAAGATTAATGAACGAGGGTTTCAGTTGGGAGAACTTCTATATATAATCACTCTTTAATTATTGATAATTCTTCCTTCTTATATTGATCTACTTTATAGAGCAATGATGGTCAAGATAGACCTGGATGATAAGTCAATGTTTTCATGAGTTTCTTTAAATCCCAGTATCAGTGGGCATTATTTTATGGCAATGTGGATGCATGATGACTCTCATTGTGATTCTTGAAGGATTGGTTTTTCGAAATCCCCTTTAGTACCTGGAAAATGTCATTTAATATATTACCATTGTGGTAATCCACGAAATTAAAAGTGGGTTTTCACAACATCACCCATGAATTTTATTACATACGAATACTCATATCACGTGTAGAGTTTATTCCATATTTATTCCAATCTATATAGTGGCAAGAGATCATATTCACCATCTAAAACTATGGTGCAACATAATACTTCACATTCAAAGGGGTTAAATCCACATGCATATTAAATGATGTTTCATCACATAATAGAAGAGTCTCTAGTGGTAGTTGATATTGGTCCAACGATTATGAGCGGTACCCTCACTATAGCTTCGTAATTAGCGACTAATCTATTTGATAATGGTGCATCACATTACATTATTTCATCATATGTTGTTAACTTTCTATATCTTCCTATGTATCTTTTATCTTTTGAAATGAATATTAATATACCACAAGATACGAAGAGATATATGGGTCTCCATTTCCACACTGTGTTTTCTCTCATAATATTGTTGAGATTTTTTAGACATTTCAAATTATAGACATGAAATATAATTACGTCATTTTAGGATGGATTTGACCATCAAAAATAAATCCAAAATTGATATTTATGATTGACAGGTCCCCTTCACTAAAACTGTTGGTGTGATTCATGTATTTTAAGGAGAATGGGATCCAAACTTGAGTCGAATCAGACCTTCTTATCCAGAGTATATGAAAATGATATCTATGTTTTCCTTTGACCGGGAGTTGGAATATTTTAGTGGTTAGATCCCTCTAGTATTCGTCGATTCCATTGATGTGTTTCCATATGATATCACTAGTTTTTACCTCGTAAGGGAGGTTTATATTTATATTTTTTACTGTATAGTAATCAACCAGTTTCATTTCAACCTTTTAACATGGAAGAAACTGAAATGAAAGTGTTGAATTTATAGTATGATGATCATATTGAGAAAGGATTTAAATGAATGATCATGTCTCCATGGGCGGCGCGGGCTAATTTTATTAATAATGTTGATGGTTCACATCTCATGTGTTTTTATTATTGAAATATCAATTTAGTGATGTTAATAAAAAAAATTTCCTTCCACCTATTTCTGATCTGCTTGATCAGTTGAAAATGGAAATGTTGTTCTCGAAGGTTGACATTCGATTAAGTTACCAATAGTTTATCATAAAGGATTCAAAAATTAAATTACCATCTTTTGAAACAAGTACGATCATTATGAGTATATTACATTTCCCACTACTATAAAAATGGAGTTATGAGCACATGTATTTACAAGCACTGCAAAAAAACATAGATAAATGGCATCTTTATTAGCACTGAAGAATGTTATGATAATTTTAACCCATCATCAACACTTTTTTAACACTGGTAATGGGTATGGTTTATTAGTGCATTATTTTCAGCACCAATAAAGTGTACCCTTTATTAAAGCTTTATTTTTAGAATTCGTATAGAGTACCTTATTTTAGCACAATATTTTTGGTGCTCATAATGGAGTCCTTTATCATAATATTTATGGAACTGATAAAGGTCCATATAAATAAAATGAAATAATTAAATAACAAAAAAAAAATTAATTTTTACTAAAATTATTACAAAAAATAATTAATAAATATTTATCAAAAAATATAAATAAGTTGGTTATTCAATATATGATTAATAAATTCTAATAAATAGTATTTATTAAATATATATATAGGTAAAATAAAAAGTAAACAAATTAAAATAAAAAATCAGTAATTGAAAAAAATATCAAACATTTTATGAATAAAATGATTATTGATATAGTTAGTAAATAGTATATATTAAATATAAAGATTAATATTAATGTATATAAATATTATTTATGTATTAAAAAATATTATGTGTTATAATAAGTGAATAATGATTTTTAATTCAAATTTAATATGAAGTAAAAATACTATCTAATTTCATATAGAAATGGAGGTATAATTGAATGTATTTTAATTTTTAAATTAAAAATAGATACAATGTTTGTTAATTGATTTCACATATAATAAATTGATTCATTTATATATAATATGTGTAGAAAAAAAGCCTATACATTTTTTCAATATTATTAAAAAGAACTTATATTTAAGTTTTTCAATTTCACTCATTTTTAACACGTATAAACATAAAATTAGATATTAAATAATAATGATAAAAATATATTTTTACAATAATATTTGTAAAATAATATTTACATATATATATATATACACATACTATATTTATGCAATTATATATTTGTATTCATAAACAAATAAATATTTTTTTAGAGTATTTATAAAATTTTAAAACAATTATTATAAATATTTAAATAAAAATGAAATTGATAATAAATTTACTTAAATAATGAATATATTTACAATATTTATATTTATTTATATTTATTATATATATATAATTATAAAAATATAAATATAATGATATAAATATTATTTTTTTAAAATATGTATACAAATTTCAATCAATTGTTACATATTTAAATAATAATAAATTTATAAAAGATATATTTAAATTAGGAACATATTTAATATATTTATTTTTATATATATTGAATATTTATATATATATATATATTTATATGCAATTTTATTATTTATATTTATAATTATAATTCATTTATCAGTGCATAGGTATTACGCACTTATAAAAGATATCATTTTAAGATTAGAAGTAGAAAAAATTAGGCTATATCAGTGGTTTTTTAGAACCTGATAATGTACTTCCTCTATCAGTGATAAAAATTCTTGATAAATAAACCTTTTTTCAGCACTGAAATAATAATTACTAATAATAGTTTCTCGGTTTAATTCCAAAAGACCTATCATGTTTCAAACTCGTAACAATACCATAATATTTACATATAATCCACCGATTGATTATGCTCCTCCTTAGTGATTTTATGCTCCAATCTCACAAACCCACTGCATCTAGTCGGTCGAAATTCATATGATATTTGGCGTTCCATTTTAGTTAGGGTTTCTGAAGAAACCATTGCGAACTGGATTAGTGGGTCTCGAATTTTCTTCATCCTAGCAAGGTAGGCTTGTGTTTTACTTTATAGGATACAATTTTTTTAATATTTTTCATTTTGAAATCTAGATCAAAGGGTTATTTATTTCCCACTGTATGATATGTATTTTTCCCTCAGTTGTTGTAAAATACTACAATTTTCTTTATGATTAGTTTTTTTCTTGACTACTATTTTGGATATCCTGGTTTGGTTTTTTTAAATTGTTATCCTTAATCAATTTGCTTCACTATCTACGTTTAAGACCTTCCTTTATCCTCATTGTTAATTTTAGCAATCTTTTGATGTATAATTGAATCACCTCTAGTGTGAAGATAATCGAATAAACAAATATTTATGACTCCATATAAAGGTTGGATGTATTGGATATAAAACCTTTAATGGAATAAGAAAATTTATTTAGCAACACAATTATCACTAGGATGATGGTGTCAATTACTGAAAGAATATTATTTTATGAGATTCATATTAGGGAATTTATTTATTTATATTCTTTTTTAAATATATATATATATATATATGTTTGTGTGTGTGTGTTTAAATGTCTATGGGATAGATGTTGCAATGGATGTGGTGTTTTTCTCATTTTTTCTAATATATCTTGTTGATTTGTATTATTTTATTATGACTACTTCTTTATAGACCTCCATAGAATCTCATGGATTGGTCAATGGGTATTATATGACTACTTCTTAATAGACCTCCCTAGAATATAGAATGGATGTTATGAAATTATCTATACAAGAAATTATTTTTGGGCATTCATCATTTTGGGTATATATATAAAATTTATGTACATATATATATATATTATTAATAGTAATATACTTTTACAAAAAAATATGTAATTTTGTTAACTCAAGTTAATTTCAAAATAATATATGTAGGTAACTATATATAGATTTTTTTGAAATAAATAATCTTTTTAATATTTAAATAATTATATTTTATGGAAAATTAACCCGAATAAATTTTTTTGGTAAATATTAAAATTTATAAATTATTATTAATAGTATTAATTATTTTCATTATAAATAATAATATTATATATATACACACACATCGAAAAAAAAATTTATTTAAATAAATATAAAAATGATAAACACAATATACGTATATATATGTATACATATATATTCATATAAATTTATTAATAAAATACATATATATATATATATGATATATATATAATATTTAGGTAGATTCACATTATTTGACTATGTATTGAAAGGGGGTTTCAAAGCTATGAGGTGAGACAACGAACACCTAGTTCGCCTCCCCACATCTGAGGTGGTGCGACATCACCAAGGTGTGACAAATTTTCACTCCTCGTGCTGAAACTAAAGAGAATTTGTAGTCCCAGGCACGGTAAAGGTGCATCGTGTCAACAAAAATCGGGGGAATAGGTAATCATAGAAATCGTAGGTAGGGTACAAGAAATCACAATTCGTAGAATGGATGGACATCTATGGTCCAGGTGATCGTGGAAATCATGGCTATTTGAAACCCCTTCCCACACCATCCCCACTAATGAACCCATATTCCTCATTCCTATTAGATGAATCCATCACAATCTCCCACTAGAGAAGAACAATACCTGGCTTCCTCTATGGAAATGTAAATCCCCAATCTAAACTGAAAAATTATGAACATAGAAAATAATAAAACAAACTCATATATATATATATATATATATTAATGGTAATAGTAATTATACAACTATAAATATTATGGAAAAATTGAATATGTAAATATGTATATCTATATAATAATATTAATAAACATATATAGATACATTTCTATATTTTTGTGCAAGTTCCTTAGTTGCGCCTCGCACTTTGCCATGCGCCATATCCTCAAGTAGCATTTTTTCCTTATTGCGCAATGAACCTTTGACAACATTGGTATTGATGAAGAGTGACATACACTTTACAGGTTTGGATGATGGACGTTGTAAACCAATTTCAGAATAATTACAAATCAAGTTAAGTGTGAATGATTTCTACACAACCATTGACCTCTTAATCCAGTAATATAGAACCATGAAATTTTAAGAAAATGAAGGGTTATTAAAAATCCAGATTTCTTGAAGAAAAAATATTAACAAAATCCCCAAACAATTATTTTATTAATATCTTATTCAGATCGTAATGGATATATTTGAGGATAAAAATGAATGAAATTCATTGTTAAATATTCTTCTAGGTAAAATAAAAAAATTAAACATAGTAACATACAATCATCACCTGAAATTTCTCTATAACAACCCAAGACCACCATGCTACACATCACATCATTTTTGTATTCTGATTCATTCACCTCCACCATGTCTATTTATTTCTGCACTTCACTCTAATGTTTCATTGACCATGTGGAGCTTTTCTCAATAAGTATTTATTGTAAATAGAGGTGTCGATTTAATTAATAGTTCCAGTTGTGTAATTATCAAAAATGATAGACATCTCTCCATTTAAATAACAGAATAAAGTACAGTTTTCATCCCCCTCATCATAATATCATTAAAAGTTATTATTTCATTATGTTTCCTTGATAATCATACCTCCATCAATTTAATGTCACATAAAATAATCTAAACATTAGTCACCCAAATATGACTAATTCTAATAGTAGTTCGTGAAATATATGTGATTTACCCCAAAATAAGGAGGTTTTGTGTCAATCATCAAATTGAAATTATAAATGTTCAGAAAATTCGATGATGAGGATGACTATTGAAATTAATTGTGTTATCTAAAAGTGGAAATTCCACCCAGTTTTTATAATGACACCATTCAAAATATTTGTTAAATTTATGAATCCATTGCCACCAAATAATTATTGCTTAAAGCTCCACACGACCTGAAAAATAATTGGTCAAAGGGAATGAACGAAATGTAGAGTGAGGAGAAGAATGAATCATAATAAACATCTATATTGTGGCTCAACCAAAAGGAATTGGGTTTCTGTAGTGTAATTTCATCAGATGAGTAAACTAAATATTTTTTTATTTTTTGGGGAAATTATTTAATGATTATTTAAATTCATTTTATCAAAAAATTTACGTATAAGGATCTGAATAAAACATTATACAATAAAAGGTTGTGTATTTCATTATATTTTTTTGAATAAAACATTTTAAATTGGTTTTATTTTTTAAAAAAATGTGGGATTTAAACGATTAATAAGAGTTAGATGGAGATGTGTAGTTTTTATACACCTTGGGTAGTAATACAAATTTTATTTGAGACATGTAGGAATATTTCTCGCATCAATTCGATTCACGATTTTACCACTATGACACAATGGGTTTATATTCAGTTTAAAATTGATAGTTATGTTCAAAATAATTCGCATATTGAAAACAATTATAATTCTCACGTATTTTATTGAAAATTTAGGAAACTGATTCATATGTATTATGTGATGTATAGGAATTAGTCTCATATCAATATGGTATATGATGAGGTCAGTATAGGTCAATGTCTTCCTTTACAGTTTAAAAAGACATTTTAGTGAAAAAATAAGTGACGCATTAAATATTGAAAATATTTCTTCTCCTTACAAATGTAAATGTACCACAAGATAATTCCTAAAATATAAATATTTTCATGTCAAAGAATCGCTAGTGGAAAAAATGTTTAACACATCGGCAATTTTCACGTCTTTTCTATAAAACCGACTTTCAATGTTATAAAAAATTAATTTTTCACATCCATTATATTATAACCCACTTTTTCAATTGATAAGAATCCATTTTTTACATCGGGTTTTTTATAACCGACCTAAAAAATAATGATATTATCTTTATCACTGCAGTTATTGTGTTACCGCCATAAAAATAAAATATGGCTGCTTTGTCATGTCTTTTATAACATAACCGACCAGATAAAGGAAATATAAGCAATTTACACGTCATTTATTAAAAGAACTGACGTGAAAAAGCACCATTTTTCACGTCTATTATAAAATAACCGAGGTGATAAATTATTTTCTACATCAGTTATTAAATAACCTATGTTATAAACATAAAAAAATACAGCTCATCATGTCGATTAAAAAATAAATGACGTGATAATCTTTTTAAATGATTTATCGTGCCCCGTATTGAATAACTCCTCTTCCTTTGATCTATCGTCCTATGACTCGTCTCTCCCACATAGTAATCCTGTAAATAATTATTCAATGTCATGTCATCTAGACTCATTTTTCCAACATCATTCATTGTCTTTATTGTCACTTGATCTATCAGTTCGACTCACAACACTTATTTAAGATTCACACAACTTGGTTCAGTTTTTATTTCTCGTGATGCCCTAAACTAATTTTTGAGTTATTATTTTTCTATCATTGTTCTTTCTATAATGCTATGTTACATAATGTTCTTTTATACCAGGATAAATTTTTTTCTTCTAAAAAGAACCATGGATGTTTTATAATGCTACATTTTGCTTTTTGTGTGATCCATCATGTGTGTATGCGCATATAGGGGGTGTCGAAAGGGGTGGGATTGTCGTAATAGGTGGGGTTCTATCCATAGGGTGGTTGGGCTCTTCATGTTGGTGGGGGTGTCCAGGGGGTTTCAATGGGTGTGTGGTGGAGTCTATGGGTGTGGGGGTGTCTAAGGGGGTTGGGGTGTCCCAGGGGGTGAGAGGGTTATCCAAGGGGGTAGGGGTGTCCAGTGGGTAGGTGGTGGTGTCCAGGGGGGGTGAGTGGGATGTCCAAGGAGGGAGGGGGTGTCCAGTGCTGGGGGTGTAACGTCCCATGTAATTAATGAATAATATATTTTCAAATCTATGTCTATTTATGAATTAGATAGTGTTTTAGAGGCTTAAAAGGATAATAAATACAATCTTAAGCACATAATTCTCTAATATTTTTAAAAGATTGTTTTATAGGCTTTTGATGAAATCCTTTATTAAATTCAACTATTGAATATTTTATAAGGTTTATTTGTCAAAATAAAATTATTAATTAGTATTGGGACATTTGAATTTACTTTGGATAAAATATTGGTAATTTTTTTTACACTGTACATTTTTTAATGAATACAGAAAAATATTGCATTTTACTTCAGAACAACTTTTTCATCTAATTTAATTATATTGTTATATTATTATTATTATATGTTTAAAAGTTTAATTAGAATGTATTTTTACCATTTAATCCAATGTAGGTCATTAAAATTAATTTCACTTTGGAATTGGGCATAAATAAGTGCCAATCTTTTAATAGATATTGTTTCAAAAAAACCCACTATTTTTTTGGACAACTGGAATTATTTTTAAGTTAATTATTTCCTTTTTTGTGTTTGGAATTTGGTAAAACTGATTACATATTCAGAATCATAAATTTTTAAATATGTAATTAAGAATCTTTTGTTTTTGGACATTATGAATAGTAATGACGGTAATTATCTTTAATTATCATGATTAATTAGTAATCGAGTAGTTAAGGATAATAATATAATATCATAATAATAAAAAATTACCCCAAAATGTGTCCTAATGTTAATGTTTGTTTCATGGACGACCATGGGATTCATTGTTCAAATCATTGTGACCCCATGTAATCACATTTGGGAGATAGTGACACTTTATCATTTTATTTTAAAAGAAAGGAGAATATCACAAAATTATGTAACACCTAAGTATAAAAATTTTAGTTTTGTCTATGTAAACGATATCTCAGACTATAAATAGTCATTTGAATGCTAAAAATATTTCCTACATCATAGTATTTTTTTATAATTTTTAGAAATTAAATAAATTACTTTATTTATGACACCATGATGATGCAACGGTTACCTCATTAATAAACAATTTAAATAAAATGAAAAGATAATGTAAAATCAAAGACATACACTCGTAAGAAACCTATTGGACGAGTCTATTTAGAACCCTTATCACCATATAATCAAAATATATAAATGTGGGACCTTTAAAATCCGAAACTCATCTTAAAATAATTTATCATTTCTTGACTTTCCAAGAGTTCCCCTCCTCCATCTTATAAAAGGCCCTCAACTCTACCTCCTTACCTTCACCTCTCAAGCCATTTTCACATCCAAACACTACTCCTTTTATCACTCCACGTCTGTATCTTCATCATAGAAGCCTTACTTTAGGAAGTAAGATCTTCAAGAAACCCTTTTTGTTCAATTCAATGGGAGTTACACGATTTAATGGTAAAATCTCCTCTAATGCTCTATTGTTTTATTTTGCTTCTCCAAACCCATAAAATATTTTTATTAAATTCTATTGTAAAAACACAAGTATCTTAAATATACATGTATGTTTTTGTAATAATGATTCGAGCTATAATTACACACACCTCCAACTAATTGTTAAAGAACATACTATTTCTGTGGATGGCGATTTACTGCCTCACGAAACGAAGATTGTTCAAAATTCTTTTAACACATTTAATGGTGGCCATTAAGATGTCACTATATTTATATATGATATATATTATGTTTATGTTTTCCATATGATTCTGTATAATTCAATTATTGAATACCTTTATGGTTTCCATTATGTGTAAACACGATAATTTCATTTTAGGAGGTGCGAACTACCACCACCTCAAAGTGATTAGATTCATCAATGCCATATGTGGGATGTATAAAGGATGGAGTTAAAGATATTAAATATGATATTATAATGGAAATATAATATAACTTTATATCATTATTATTTCATTCAATTAAATTTGAAATAAAATTGAATGCAGTGTTCATTCGTACGTATGGCTTACCGACAACATGAACAGTGCATTTCATTTCTTACCTCTAAATGTTATATAATATTATAAATGCATGTATATAATGGATATATATGATATATATGATATATATATAATGAATATAATTCTTGATATAATGGATTTCATACCACATGAACAACTTGTAATTATAAAGGATTTTATTTTTGACTCATGTACCAATGATCGACAAAACGACCGTTATTAAATTAAATAATTACATAGTGTTCATAACATGGTAATAAGTGATATAAAAGGAATAATGAAATTATAAAAGGCTCTTAATATAGTATAAATTAACTCTGGTTTATTATTCATGAGATTAAAGAACGATCAAGTCATGTTGGACATGAGGTAAGGGACTTCTTCTCAATCTCCATTCATTGGGGAATATTTTGTTTTATACACAACATTCTTTTATACGGTGTATAAACCCATTTTATTTTTATATTTGTTCAGAAGAAATATTTTTATATGATGTGTTTTACAAAATGACAAAAGGAATATTTTGTATTACGTATACAGAAACAATGACTTTTCTGCCGTCATGACCATTATTTGAGTTTCGACTTCCTCTACAAGCCATAACTTTTTTTAAATGAAAAAAATACCATGTTTAAATTTTATTTTATTTTTTTGGAATTTAAAATGTTTTTGATAATGTTTTTATTATATAAATTTGTAGTATTGAAATCTTGTGATTGAAATGTGTAAATATTATGTTTCTTTTATGCTTGTTTTAGGTGATAAAATTATGTTATGGTTCTTGGGGATCATTTATGAAGACAAGTGGTTCCGTGATAATCTAAGGGTGCATGAGCCTGATATAGCTCCCTAATGAATTGGGTAACGTGAAGGGGTTAAACACTATGGTTTCTCTGAATATATTTAGGGAATATATTGTGATGGGTATTCCAAATATAACCTTGAGTGTTACTCCCTACGTAAGAAAGTTATTAATGCCTCAAGATACCTTTATCTTTTATTATTTCTATGAGTTATTCATGAATCATATGATTTGATATGGTATGTTAATGTGCTTATGATTTATGAGTAAAGTATGATTTCATTAATTTTTATGTATACATGAAATAATGTTGTCATTTCATATTTTTATCTCCCTTATTGATCTTTTTATGCTAATCCCATGTTTTAGAAATGTTTTTCACATGTCAAGTGAAAAGTACATAATGTGATAATAGCTTCAAGGAAGTATCAAGAAAGAATAAATGTTTTATTTTAAATATGTCTCCTATGATGGGAAAGATGAATAATTTCTTTTATGTAACAACCTTGTTTAAATGTGGATTTTAATGCATGATTTATGATCTAATTCTTTAAAACTCTAATCTTGAAAAGATCCTCAATGTGTATTCATGAAATATATCAAGATTAAGTAATGTTTAAGGGTGGGGCCTTATAGATGGTATCAAAGGTCAGTTTATATAACATTAGGAGTTAGAATTTTATTAAATTATTATCTAAAAATATTTTTTTTGAAATCATATAGCATTTGAAGATCACTATGTTGCTTCATCTGAGACATGTATGTTCATAATGGTTTTCCACAGAGGAAACAAGGAAGAAGAGCTTGGAAGGCATACCGAAGGAAATGACCATTCGAATCAGTATCATGAGATGGTAGGAATTGGAAATGAATAGGTTTCGAAGTAATGGCACATACCCAATCATTCAAAAGATCATCTGACCATGTGCTAGCTGAAGGGTGTATTAAATCATTGGAGAACATTTTCAGTGTCATTGAGTGTTCTAAAAATCAATAGGTTAGTCTTGCTATTTACCATTTGACGGTGAAGCAGATTAGTGGTGGTCGATGGTTAAAAATATCAGGGACAATGAAGAGATCGATGCCCTTGAATAGGATAAATCAAAGAATGTTTTTGAGAAATATTTTCCTAAGGACGTTCGACTTTTAATGGAAAAAAATTTCTTTGAAATTAGGAACGAGGATGACTCAATGGCTTAATATGAAGAAAGGATCACTCGATTGGAAAGGTATTCTCCAAATGTTATCTGAGTCCATGATAGTAAAATCAATCATATTTACTCAGGATTAAAGCCAATGTATTGAAGGGCATTGGCTTCCAGTGAGTTAAGAAGTTATGAAAAGATTTTTTTATTAGGTGAGTAGGTGGAAATGGAGTTTGTCGAAGATCGGGTGTTCTATGACAACCAACAGAAGAAGAGACTGAGGTGGCAGGAGAAAGGGAGGAATTCATCAAAAAGTTCTGATGGTAAGAAAACTAAGATTCAATAATGTGATGAATGTGGTAAAAAGCATGCTAGGGAATGTCTTTTGAATTATGGAATGTTCTACCGATGTGGTAAGATGGGGCATAAGGCTCATGATTGCAATGGAAAGGACTAGGTTGATGGTATGAACAAATTTGATTTACTATTAGTGAAATGTTTCATGTGCAATGAGATGGGTCATTAAGAAAACGAGTATCCGAAAAAGAGCTCAAATGATGTGAAGTAGTCAGAATATAAGAAAAATGGTGTGGTGAAATCCTATGAAACTAATTCATCAGATATCGGGCCATCAAATGAAGTGGTATCAGGCACATTGTTTGTTTTATCAGATTATGACAGTGTGTTGTTTGATATAGGGTCTACACATTCTTTCATCTCTGAAATATTTTCTTGGAAATTGGGAATACCATCTCAAGAAATGACTCCTGATCTTGTGGTAAAATCACCTGGGGGAAATGATGAGGAAAAAATAATTTATAAGAATGTTCCTATCCTTATACATGGAAATAACCTACTTGAAAACCTTATTGTTTTAACTATAGTAGAGTTTAATGTTATCCTAGGTATGGATTGGATCTCTGTTTACTATTCTAAGATTCACTATAGAGCTAAAGAGGTTTTTTAGAATGAATTTCAGTTTGTGTACAAGAAATAACCCTTACTGTTGATAACATATCAAGAGGCTGAGAAAATTTTAAATGATAGAAATGAATGTTACCTTGCACATATTATTGAAAACAAAGGAACTGTTCCGATTAATGATGTGCCAGTGGTAAATTAGTATTCTGATGTTTTTATGATGAGTTTCCTGGAATAATACCAGACCGGGAAGTCGAATTTACTATTGACATAGTTGCTGATGCTGAGCCAATTTCAAAACCCTCTTATCGAATGGCTCAAATTGAACCTTTAACGTTAAAGGATAAATTCCATGATTTAGTAGAGAAAGGATTCAATCAACCTTGCACATCACCATGGGGTTCCCCTTTCTTATATGTTAAAAATAAAGATTGTTCAATGAAACATTTTATTGATTATAGATACTTTAATAACAACACTGTTATTAAAAAATATCATTTGCCTCATATCGATGATTTGTTTGATCTGCTCTAGGGACCTCAGTATTTTTCAAATGTTGAGCTAAGATCGGGGTACCATCAGTTGAAGGTAAAGGAATCACATATTCTGAAGATGGCATTTCATAAAATATATGGCAATTGTGAATTTCTAGTAATGACTTGTGGTCTATCTAATACACCAATTGTATTCATGGACCTTATTAATAGAATGTTCCATTAGTTCTTGATTAAGTTTGTGGTTTTTTTCATTGATGATATTTCTGTGTTTTCTAAAAGTAAATAGGAGAATGAAAGTCATTTAAGGGATATTTTTCAAACATTAATAGAAAATAAATTGTATTTGAAATTTAGAAAGTGTGAGTTTTGGTTGCAACAAATATGTTTCCTTGGTCATATTGTTTCAAAATATGGGATATTTATTGATCCTGAAAAACAAATGTTGTGGAATAATGGCCAATACCCAAAAAATTAACTGAGACTCGTAGTCATGTTGGTTTTGCAAGATATTATTGAAGGTTTGCTTGAATTTTTTCATGGTTATCTAGTCCAATGACTTAGCTAACTCAAAAGTGTGTTATGTTTATCTGCATAAAATAATGAGATGATTTTTTTAGGAGTTGAAAAGAAGATAGGCGAATGCTCCAGTTTGGGCACTACATTCCAAGAATGGGGAGTTTGTTACATACAATGATTCTTTATTGAAAGTAATTGGTTGTGTCCAAATTCAGAATGATTAGGTAATTGCTTATTCTTCACTTCAGTTGAAAACTGATTAAGTAAATTACCCTAAACATGATTTGGAATTACCAGCTGTTGTTTTCACTTTAAAAATTTTGAGTCATCAATTGTATGGAGTAAAGTGTGAAATATATATCGATCACAAAAGTTTAAATTATATATTCACTGATAAATAATTAAACATTAGATAGATGAGATTGCTGGAATTAAACAAGTTTTATGACTGAACAATTCATTACCATCCGGGAAAAGAAAATAAAGCGACTGATTCATTGAGTGGAAAAAGAATGTCATCATTAACAATGTTGTCTTCTGAACGTGATCCTTTGGTTAGGTATTTGATGAAATTTTGCATAGATTTTTTTGGTGTAGGATGTTCTTCTGTTTTGTTTCAGGTATCAGTGAAATCTTCTCTATCAGATAGATTTATGTAAGCATAGAAACAAGACAGTGAGTTGCAGAAAAGGTAGAGCTGGTTCAGACCCTGGGGATTGGGTTGGGATGTTAAATTAAAAAAGTTCCATATTATTTGTATATTAATTTATATTGTACAATTTCATGTGTATAACTATGGATTTAGTTGTGCCTTTATATGTTCATTTCTATGTGTCGGATCTATTTATATTAATGTTTGGGGTTGATTTTTTTTGTTCGTTTATGTTTCATGTATGTATGTGTAAGGTTGTATATGTGAATAGACATGTATTTAATTGTATGTAAATGTTTATAAGTATGTGTATATTTATGTGTATGTGTATTTATATATTCATTAATATGTATTTGTATGTGTTTGTATGTTTATGTATATATACTTATGTATGTGTGTTTCTGCATCTGTGCATGAACCAATATGTAACTGCTTGTATGTGTCTGTAAATACATGTATTTAAATGTATATGCATATTAATGTTTATGTGTATGCATAGACATATATATGTGCATGTACATTTATACGTATTTGTTTATGTGTGTGTGTATTTGTTTATATACTATGTGTATATTTTCATGAATATGTATAGATATGCATGTATGTGAATACACGAGTAAGTAAATGTATTTCTGTGTATGTGTAAAATCATGTATCTGTATGTACATGAAAATTCATTGGTATTTGTATTCATATATTTATTTATAAATTTTCCAGTGTATGCATATGTTTATACATGTACATGTATGTTGAAGTATTTTTTTCATATGAATGACTATGAATATGTATGTGTGTTTATGTGTATGTTTTTGTGTATGTGTATGTGTATGTGTATGTGAATGTGTATGATTATGTGTATATGTATTTGTATGTGTATGTGTACATTTATGTTGATGCATATGTATGTGTGTGTATGTATGTTTGATTATTGATTTAATATTATACATTCGTATTTAATATCACTCCATTTTTAGTGTTTTCAGTAAATTTTTTATTTTTAATATATAATCATTTAATACTTTGATAAAATTTTAAATTTTAAATGGTATATATATTGGTTTAAATATGTAATTACTTAATTAAATTGTTTTTTTAAATCTATTGAAAACTTTAATGGTAATTAATTTTTTTCTTTATACAATCAATATAGTGAATTCCTCTATAATTATCTGTAGTTATAATGTTTTTTATATATATTTAATCATTTTTATATGTTTTCAATTCATGTAATTAATGTACATAATTATTTTTTTATCAAATTTTAAATATATTTTTTGTATATTATTTATTTTTAATAGTTTCTCATTAAATATTTTATTTTCATTTTTAATTTTATAAATTTTCAATATTAATTTAATTAAATAATTTATAAAAATTATAAAATATTCATTTAATATTCTTCTAAATATTAATTTTTTTAAATTTATGAGTTTAATATTTATTCATTTTAATTTATGAGTATATTATATTTTAAATATGTGTGAAATATATATAACTGAAATTGAACACCACATACACCCAAAAATTCTCTATACCACAACACTTTTTCATGAAATTGAACCCAAACATACCCCCTAACACCATTTAGGTATTTATGTCGACAATTATGCTATTATGTTAAATACATATTTTTATATATGAAATTGAAATTATATTTTACATTTTTTCGGACTTATTAATTAATTAAGGAATTATTGTAATCATTTATATTTTAATATTTTCATTCTAATAATATGCATTCCTAGATAACTTTATATGATTTAGTTATGTTTTGACACTTTTTTATAATCAATATAAATTAATTTTATTATTTTTGTCTATAAAAAATTAGTATTATCTATCTATTCGTTTTATTCATTTTTAAGGTGTCTATAATTTAGGTAAATAAGGATACAAATAAACATTATAATTTTTTTTGTAATTTATTCAAATTTATTTATTAATTTTTAACATTATTTGTTTACTTTTAATATTTTATTAAATTTTTATTTCTAAACTGATTCTTTTTTAATATTTATTGATAAATAATTATTAAATAAATTTTTATATTATAAATATATTTATTATTTATATGATAAAAATTTACACTATTTCATTTATTAGTCTATAATGGTTTTTAAATGCGTGAAATTTATAAAATAATGTTATTTAAAATCATTTTTTATCATTGTATAAATTTTTGATGTGTTTAAAATTATTTCAAATAATAATTCAAATTATTCATATTTATTTACTATGATTTAATATTCCTAATTTATTTTTAATTAATATTATTAATATTCATTCAATTTTATTTATTATTTCGTAATATTTTTAAAATATTTGAAATCTATGTAGTTAATTTAATTAAATTAATTTTTTAATATTTCATATTTTATTTTATGTGTTCAAAATTAATGAAATTATTCTCATAAATTATTTTTTTTATATGGGTAAAATGTTTTAATATTTTTCATAGTGTATTCTTCTTTATTTTAAAAATATATATTTTTAAAATTATTAATAATTTATATAATTAATATAACATATATGATTTTTATTATTTTTACGTTTATATTATTTTCTAATTATTAATTTTCATTTATTTTTAACAATCATTATTTTATGATTGCATATTCATTAATAAGGTTAATTGTTATTAGTTTTATAAGAATTTAATTTTTTTAATATACATAGTTTTAATATTTTTGTATTTTTTTTAAAAAAATCTACTCTAATATACAAATTGATGATAAAACCTATAAATATCTGTTATAAATTTTTTACTTATAAATATAGGTTTTATTAGCTTTTCTATTTGTGCAAATAATCATTGGATTTATTATAACTATATTTATCATTAATAAACCATACATTATTTGATGTTATTAAATTTGTATTGTCAAAACTCATACATATATGAAGAATTTCAAATTTTCTCATAAAAATCTATCAGATCATATAAATTCAGTACTTAGGGAACTCACTTTATACCATCATTCAAACTCTCTCATAAAATTCGACCTCTATCTCCACTTCCCATAAAACTTCTTGGATGAATCAAACCTCCTCAATCCTAAGGCATGTTTGTTATTCTCATAAAACAACTAGTACATGAAATTTTATCATTCATCACAAAAAAAATTTGTTCTTAAGTCAGCGGTTTTGGATATTTATATTCCTCTCTTCATTTTTGATATATATTTTTTAAAGGCAATTTCATATAAGTCCATTTTTTTAAATAATTTACTCTTACACGAGTATTTTTGAATGTTCTCATATGTGTTCCTAAATGAATCAATTATATATAATAATAAGGTCAAATTATTCAAAACCTAATCTTTTTATCTGTATATATAAATGAAATTAAAATATATTCAATAGTAGTTAATCAATTGAGTTTGATTTTAATTTCAAGAATTGGGAAATTCCAGATAATGATTCAACAGTTATTTATTAAAATAAACAACGTAATTTGTTATTATTATTACACTAATGAATCATAATTTTTTTCTTCAGTTTTATTCAAAATCAATATCAATGGAAATCATTGTCAAGGCATAACCAAATCTATAGATGTTTTCTAAAGGGGACCACATTAACATTTCATTTTTTTCATTGTAGCTAATGGTTTTTATTGTTTAATTACAGTGGTAGCTAATGATAATAACATTGACGGGTAGATGGTTTTCAAAAAAGAATCACCTAATTACCATCTCATATTTTCGATTGATAACATAATTTTTACTTTGAAAACTCTTAATGAATGAATATCGATTTTCAAGATTATCAAAAATATGAAAAAACGTCCAGATAGTTGATTATTTATACCAAATCCAAAATTCCCAATTTTTCATGAGACGTTTCTTGTGGAAAATATTTTATTTTAAGAACCTCATTTACTTTTCTAGTTGATAATTTTGTTAAATATCTTGGTCTCTAAAAGGTTTTTTGTCTATCTAAACAAGATATTTTCTAAGCATCGTATACATAATAAACCAAAAAATCCAATGATTGAATTTTTGGAGGGTCTCCAGAAAAAGGTGGGAAAATTTTTTATTGTAAGTATATAAATCCATTAAAAACTATATTATATATTTATTTAATCAAACAATCATTGTGAATTTTTAAATTCACTCCCACGTATTCATGTTCATGTGTGGAAAGAATGATTGAAAAAACTTTCATTGGTTGGATTGTGAAAAATTGTGCATCCCTAAATATTGTGGTGTTATTTTCGTTACAGATATTTCAATGATGAAAAATAAATTTATTAAAGGATGAATTTTGGATGATTCATAAACCTAGTCCCCATAGATCCCTAGTTCTAAAAACAAATGTTTACATTCATACTGGATTCTGTGATGAAAACAGTGTCCCCTACCGTATCATTTCATCAACAAGCCTATGGGGATTAAGTGATGTTCATCAAAATGAAATTTTTTTTGGATGAAAGCGAAAGTAATAATTATTATTTTGGTGGATCCATGGGTTTTTGATAAACGAGGGATTATTTAGATGTCCCCATGGTTCTTGATTTGGAGGATACCATAGTTTTTCAAATTTAATAAATCTGATAAAGGATGGATTTCTGATAAAATGGATGAATTTTTCAATGAATGACATAGGTGGGTTGAAATAAAATTCCATTAAATTAATGTTATCGGTAAGTAAAATGGATTATGAATATGGAACATTGGGGTTGCTTCATGGTGAAATATGGATTTAATTTGGTAAACAAAAATAAGATCATAGAGAATTAAGTTTTTTTTGAATGACCTATGACACCTACTGGTCCGACCCAAGGTCCGATATTTATAGTAGGAATCTGGGATGGTGATCTTCCATAAAAAAGATTCCCTAATGTTACGTCATATTATAAACTCTAAATAATTTCTCTTCAACATTCAAGAAGTGGATATTCATATTCAACATGCATATAACCCAAACATTTATAGGTCTTAGGAGATGAAAAATGGGTTCATGTCTCTATTATATATTGGGAATTCATTACCCCCTCCCAACAGATATAGTAAACTCCCTCTATACCATCATTTGGTAAATACAGGTGTGAAAAAATGACCCAGTTTATATCCAAATTTCAATACCTGAATATTTTTGGATTCAGTGGTATATAACATGGATTTATATTTTCCAGAATAATGAAATTAATCATAATGTATCATTCCTATCCTCTTGCATAAGTATGTGGAGCCCCCTACACCCAATGTGGTTAATATTAATATGGATGTAGTTATCTCATATGTGGGATCTATTTTGATGGTAATTGATGAAATTGAACATCAGGGTAGCATTATAAATGTTGTATAGAGTTCAGTATTTTATTTCTAGGATCCACTAGTTGTTAAATCCCATGAATTACGCAATGTATTTATTTTATCCTTAATATGGGATAGGAGAATCTCTTCATGGAACCGGGTCATCAAACAATTATTAGTGGTATTATTGCACTGCAGTGTGGTTTCCAATTCGTTCCTTTACTAGTTATGATGATTCAATCCCTTTACCTCAACTTAACTAAATATTCCTTCTAATGGATTAAATTGAAAGGCACTACGATAAATCACATGGTTTCATCTAACTGTCTCAATGCTGATTTTATCAATTTTTATAGGACTTCCTACCTTGGATGATATAAATTTTATTTTTATATACTTGATCATTTAATATAGTACCCTTGTTTATTCCAAAAACTATTTTTTTTAGGAATGAAATTTGAACATTTTAGTTCTATATAATAAATAATTTATAGTTCCTCTAATATGAATGTTTCCATATATGGTGGAGTATTATTATACATGATAATTATTCGACTATCATCACATAAATTCCATATAAATATACGATGGTCCTTTATATTTTTTACTGAATGTTTTTTCATCCCCATTCCAATTTCATTAATGATTACTTCTACATTCATTCCATCTTCGTCTCAATGTAGTTTGTGTGTCTTATTTATAATTCATTCCCAGTAATGGTCCTATATGAATTCATTATAATCCCCATTAGATTACATTATGAAATCATATTGTTCATTTTTTCAGGTTCACATTATCCATTCATCCAACGGAGGAAGAGCTTGAAATTTATTCTCCAAAACCCAATTAACATCAATTTTATCCCGAAATGTCTGGTCCATAAGAAGAGATTATTTGTCATTATCAACGTTTCATTTAATGAAAACATATAAAAATTTTCTATTATATATCATATAAAAGAAACACTACGTGGAGCACCATGTACCAAATGAATAAATTATTAAACATAAATTCATCAATCTTATTATACTAACACCAATCAATGATATAAAAACCATTTTTTATCTCCATGTTTTTCAATAGATGAAAATTTAATTAGATTTATTATAACATTATAGATATCACACATGCCCTTCCTTTAATGATATACACCATTACAAAACAAACTCAATACGCAAAACTTAACTCTTATAATCATAGTTAACTGGCTTCATGTAGCTAAAATAATTCCTTAAGAATTACATTTTAGCGATATTTTTACATATATACAACGTATTTATTTATTTTCATAAATATTAATATTACTGTGCCAAATAAGATGGATATAAATCAAAAATGGGTTGATTACAATCATATGAATAAATATTATGATGATGGGGTGAATGAAATTTATTAAAGATGACAAATATGATGATTATAAAATGCTTTTTCATTTTTTATGTTCATATTATTCAAGACTAACTTTTCCAGAGGAGTTGGTATAATTCATGATCTACACAGAATGTATCGTAGTTGTAATTTCTAAACTAAACAAAGTGAATAACTGAATATTAATAGTGGAAACAATAAAACTATGTATTAAAGAACATTTGATAAGATTACAATTGTGAAAAATAATCATTAACTTATAATGTATTTTACTACAGGAATGAATGATGACTAATATTGTATAAACGAAATTGTTTTGAAAATTGAAGATTAAATTCATGATTTCCCAAATAGATTCTGATTTTAAGGAGTAGTTAAAAGAAACCAATGTATATTGGTTGTATTGAAAGCCCATATTTTTCAACCACCTTAAATAATTATAATGTAATATATGGAAAATGATGGTCTGACACTAGATTTACTAAAAAAAATTCCCTATTAAATGATATTCTCAATGAAAGTAATAATCATACACAGAAAGAATATATGACCATATGAATTATAAATTCAATGTGTAAGATCTATGAAATATTATAATCCATTTTATATTATTGAATATATTTTAACTAGAATATTTATTTAATTTCCCAAAAATTCATTAATGAGAATTATTCTTGATCTAATTAAATTTATTATTATGGTTATATGACATATGAACTTCTTTGGTTTTTGATTTTAAAATACTGTTATGAATTGTGATCGATGTAAATATATCAATTAAATAGTGATAACATGATTAGAATAAATATATGGATTGAACTAATGATATTTATTCATACAATGGATTTGATGGACTCATCCAGTAGAATTTCTCTATATGAAGCTGATTTTCGTATCTCAGAATGGATGTGGCATCATTGGGCTTCGATCATGACCAAGATAATGTTGAGCTTCAATAGGTTAAAATAGAGCAGAACCACCGATGAGAGAAGTGGATGTTGATGGAGATGACCACCCAAGTGATGTTATCTGAGACACCCTGAGTGTCATTCACCATTTCACACCTTACCATTAAGTCATATGAAGGTGTTATAAGGGGTTTTGTTATGAGACCCTAGGATCATGATTATGTATATTTTTGTGTATAGTTAATATACATTTATTTTATTATTGTAAATATTATTTAATGAAAAAATATAATTTATAGTTAATTAAGAAATCTATTTTGATAAATTTATTGATTTTTGAATTAAATTATATATTAATAAAATATTATCACTAAATTAATATTTATTAAATATAAATGAATGTATAGTTATTATGAATTCATTTGTGATATTTAATAAGGTTGAAAGCTATTTTTGTCAAAACCCCTTATTTTTTGAAAAATGTTTTTTTATGATAAAAGTAAAAATTTACAAATATAGAAAATTATTTAGATAAAATGAATAATTTTTTTTGAATCAAAAAATAAAAGATGTCCAATGGTGAAATTATAATAATTTTCCGAGACAATCGAATTTTTGGGTAAAAAATTAGTATGATTAAAGTATATATTGTGTTTTATGACATCATAATGACCTAATAGTGATGTAATAAAATACTATAATCATTATTATAGTCCAATATATGTTTTACCATTAAATTAATGTGATTTTAGGTTTTATTGATTTAATTTACAAAGCATTATTAGACCCTCCAATGCTTATAAAACAGTTTAAATTTTGTAAATTGATTTCCTATAGAGTGTGACTCACCTCCAAATAAGAAAGCATAATATTCTAAGATTTTATGTATTATGAATTATAAAATAATTTTTTCCAGTCCACTTTTGAAAAAACCTCAGAAAAAAACCATCGTTTGGTTTGGGGTTTTGATTAGATTAATGTGTAATGTGCAAAACATAATTTATAATGAATTCCCTCCCTATTCGAATATAAACCCACCCAATATACCAATTCCTCTTCACTCAAATACATTGGTGCTTTACCAACCATTGTCCTCCTCTATCTCAAGTCATCCCATGTGCTCCATGATCCCAATAAGCCTCTCCCAATCCTTTGGGATCACACATCCAAGTATGAGAAACCATCCTTCCTTTTTCTATAATAGTTTATTTATATTGCTATTCCCTTTTATATTAAATTATAATTGTAGGGGTAGGATTTATCACCACCCCCATACTACTCTCCAAGGTTTTAATGATTATTTATGTTGTTTTCTCTCATTAATTCCCCCTATTTACACCTGTTACCATGTTGAAATTCTATAAGGAATATCTCTCTCCTCATTTAAATTCAAGAAATTATTCTATATTATGGATCTAAATTAAATTAAATATTTTGGGACTTGTATATACATGACCCCATTACTGTAAATTTCTTATAGAAATGATTATACACCACTACATCTCACATCCATTATTTTTATGAATTCTTATGACATGTTGTTATGCTGTTGAAATTACAACTGGATTTTCCATGCCAAAGTCATTATGTATTGAATACCAGTCTCATTTCGCTATCCAATGTATTCAACTATAAAAATATTTACTTATTGATTATTGAGTTACATTTATGAATTCCTAATTTATTTATTCTGTAATAAATGATGTTGATAATGTTTAATGAATCCATGTTATATTGTCCATGTGGTACACTTATGCATGAAATAAAATTATTGAGGAACGTGGCCCGGATTGCACTCCAATGAATTTTGTAATGATTAGTATCATGATACATCAAGTAAAGTGAGGGTTCAATCAGGATAATTCAATTTCAATTATGGTTTTCTCATCTCCATGTAAAATGATCCTTGGCCCATGCTAATATGATGTTAGGTGTTGTTGCCACAATTCCATGCTATGATAATCATGCTATATCTTGCCTATATGTTATTGTTTATTTTATGATCCGTTGATATTCTTATTGATTATCATGTATTTTATTCTTCATGTAATGTATTTTTTCTGCATTATTGGTCTTTATAGCTCACTCATTTCTAATCCAGGCCCTCAGGTTATCTCATGCAATGCAATGTGTGAGGGAATGTAGAGGTCATAGAAAGAATATTTTCAATAAAGATGTTGGGTTAAATGTTTTGATTAATTATGTAATGTTCCTAATACCGAAAGACACTATACCTCTTGATCTACTATATTGATTCATGCAATGATTTTACATAATAAATCATGTTTATGTGTGTAATAAATAACTTGGTTTTTATAGTTGGAATCAAAATATTGGTTTTGTTATTTTTGAGATTAGGATTAGAAACCCTAGTGATTCCTTACATATAAGAATATGTATAATATAAATATCCTTATATTATTATGTGTATTTATTAATTCGTTTCTGGATAAAAATACATCTTTTTCTGTATAAAAGCTAGTAGAGGCAGCTCTGGAACATATATACCTAGTAGTAAAAACACCGACATGGATTTTCGGGCATGGCTACAGGTACATTGTTACACAACAATGAGCCTTGATACACTCTTGGTTACGACACATCCAAGGAATATGATTTGGTAAATTCATTAGATTAATATGAACAATTATTAGGGGAATAAAAAATTCCTACAAATAAATGTTTCAATGTTGATCATGGATGAAAAATATTTAAGAATATAGATTTTTATGTTAAGGAAATAAATGTTATTTTTATGTAAACCAATTTTTTACTTGTAAAAACCTTTATTTGTTTCCCCCGACTATCATTTTATTCCATCATAAGGCCGGTAATATGAGGACCAAGGATAACAACCAATGGGAAAATCAATGTGATGATTCTTCAAATGAGATTCCCAATCCAGTGGGAGAAGGAACACATACACATTAACGATTCTATCTCAGTTAACTCATATTTGAATAGAATCACGGGTCAAGAGTAAATCCCCTCTCCATATAAATGAAAATGTCACAATGGAGTGCTTCATGAGACATTGGCCTCCAACTTTTAATGGATAATATAATCCCTCAATTGTCAAAAAATTGATCAACTCCATTGAAATGAAATAATACATCCTTTAAATTTCTGAACATGATATGTTTCTTCTAGATTCTTATCGAATGGATGGTGAAGGAAATCAATGGTTGAAATTGATTAAAATATAAATCCTGAGGTGGAGATCAAGGCATTGAAATGAAAGGATTTCTGAAAAATGTTTTTTTTTAAATATTTTCATCACACCCTCCAACTACAGATGGAAATGTATTTCCTTGACCTCTATAAAAAATTAGATTAACCCATCAGAGCGTACATGGTATACTTCACAAATCGTTCATGAAACGCAGTTCGCATTGTCGTTACACCAAAATTCATGGTTGACCACTTGTTTGGTGGGATGAAACCTAGCCTACAGAAAGCCTTGGAGATCCATGACTTCTACAGCTGAGTGGAAATTGCTTTCTGTACTCTCAAGGTCAATATATAGATCAACGAATCATAACGGTATCATGTGGAAAATAAGCATCATGTGGACTTTAAGAATAGGTTATTTATAGATAATTCCAATGGTTCTATGATAATTTTTCACCCCACATTCCAATGGTGTGGAATGAAGTACCCTAGAAATTGCCTAATGGGGATGAGGAAGTGATTTAGGTGGAGAAGAGAAGGGAACCTAGACATTAACAACTTACAAGAAAATCATACGGCATCTATAGATGAGAGGAATGCTTCTTTTGACACTGAATGTGTTGTTCATTGCCTGAAATTCAATTAAAGAGTACACCACCGTAATCAGTTCCGTATGAAAATGGTTTTTAGAGGCAACCAACAACCTCCAAGGAAAAATGGATTAGATTTTTCCATAATTTATGCCAATGTGAACCCTGACAATGATGTGGTGATAGGTACTATAGTTATTCATTAATGAATAGAGAATGCGCTTTCTGTTTTTGGTTATACACTTTTTTTATCATAAAATTTTAGTAGAACAGTCTCAACACAACCACAATTCATGGAAGTAAAGATTTACGTGAATATGGAGAATGGGACAATCACTATATCCCATGAATATAACTCCTCCCCTATGATAATTTGTGGATTTAACTTTTTAGTGATGCTCTTCATACTCCATATGGTTGAATTTTAAGAAATTCACAGTGAGGATTAGATTTACTTATATATATCCAATATAATTTTTCAGGAGAGGAAAATTACTCTTCCATTAGAGAATTGACCCACGATTCTATAAAAGTTAAAGGAGGAAGATGAGTCTTTATTAGCAACATCATCCCAAGTGTGTATAATACTGCACTATGATCACACATATCTGGCTCAGATGATTGATTCTATGGAAGATACCGTTCATGAAGGATTACCTATTGTGGTGGAATTCGATGAAGTGCTTCCCAAGGAATCGTTTGGTCTTACTCTTAGAACAGATGTTGAATTTTCAATTGATCTTAATCTTGGGTAATTTCAAATCTCCAACACTCCATATTTAATGGACGATTTTGATATTGAGCTGTAGAAGAAAAAACTATAGGAGAACTTGGATAATGGTTTTATACGCCCATGTGCTTCACAATGGGTTCCACCAGTCTTGTTCCTCAACAAAACGTATGGGTCAATGCGCATTTAAATTTATTATCATAAGCACAAAAAATTAATGATAAAGTACAACTATCATATCCCATTAATTAATGACTTGTTCAATAATATATATGGGGAATAGTACTTATCCATGGTGGAATTGTGGTAAGGATATAACCAAGTAACGGTGAAGAAGGAGGATATCCACAAGACTTATTTTTGTATATGGTATGAGCACAATGAATCATAATAATGCCTTTAAGAATCTCCAATGCTCCAAAAATCATCATGGAATTGGTTAATAGATTATTTTTTGATTACCATGAAAATTTTTTGGCAGAATTTATAGATGATACTCTGATATACAGAAAAACAAAGGAGGGTCATGAGGAGAAACAAAGTACTGTACTATAGACATTGAGATAGGATATTATCTATGGGAAGTATAGAAATTGTGAGTTTTGTTTAAATTATGTATCATTATCGGGCCATATCTTCACAAGAAATAGTATATCTAAGGATCCATCCAAGATAGAAAAAATAGAGGGTTGGTTTAGGCCAACATAGATAATAGATATCTATATCTCCATGTTTTTTAATGTATATTATTTCCAATTTGTGAGAAATTTTTCCTGATTTTCAAACCATCATACCATTATAACTCAGAAGGGAGTAATTATTTATCGGAGAGATGAATGTGAAGATATATTCAAGAAGTTGAAAAGGACGCTTATCCCCGGGCATAGTCTAACACTACCCACAAGCGAATATCATTTTTTGGTATTCAATGATTCTTAAAAGAAGGGTATGGACTGTGTGTAGATGTAAAATGAAAAAAAAAATCATATGCTTCAAGGAAATTTAACATTCATGAGAAATACTGTCCAACACATGTTCTGGAGTGGGCTGCATTTATAGTTGCATTAAAAATTTAGAGGCATTACCAATTTGGGGAGATGTGTGAAATATATAAGAATCAAAAAAGCCTCATGTATAAATTTACCTTGAAAGAGTCAAGCATGCTATAATGATGATGGTCAGATCATATCCAAGACTAAGAATTCTCAATCCCTCACCACACTAGGAAATAGAACAAGGTGGAAGATGATCTAAGTAGAAATTACTCAACGATTATATCATTGATGATAATTTAAAATGATCCGAAAATCATATATTTGATGATGATGGTCTTTGCAATCATAAAGAAAGGAAAATCATCAACCCTTTCACAAAATATTATTCAAATGTCATGTTTGTATTGGTTAATTGATGCTCAAAAGGATGACGTTAGAGTTCAATAGAAGGTGGAAACTATAAGAAAAGGGAAATCCTTGGAGTTCATTATTAATGAAGTAGGAATTGTGATATTTTAGACAAGACTATATGTTCCATCGAATCTATAGTTAATGAACGAACTTTTGGATAATGCTCATAGGTCAAATTTCCCCATTAAACTAGGAATGAAAAAAAAATGTATCGAGATCTAGTTGAGAATTATCTGTTTGATAGCATAAAGAAGGAGGTCATAGAGTATACATCATAGTTCTTGGAATATCATAAAATGAAGTAGAGATCCATATGTCTAAGGGGATGATGAAACCATTACCCATACTATTATGGGAGTGGGAGAATATCACCATCGAATTTTTCACAAAACATATGAAGATATCCAAATGAAACAATTCAATCATTGTTGATTTGGATAATCTTACATTGATTAGACACATTATTGCAATTCAAGAGGATCTGTCACTCGATCAATGGGAGAACATATACATCAGATATGTGGGAAGGGTTCATGGAGTACCACTATCAATTATATCGGATATAGATCATTGATTCTCTTCTATGATTTCAAAGAGTCTTCAATATGATATGGATACTATGATAAACATCAGTACGTCTTATCATCTTCATATTGATGACCAATTTGAAAAAACTATCCAAACACTTGAGGATATGTTTAGAGCATTCTCAATTGACCTCAATCAAGTGTCGGATCAACAATTTCTTCTGGTTGAGTTCTCTTGAAAAAACAGTTTCTACTAAAGCATCTAAAATGCTCCTTATGATGCCCTATATGGGAAGAGGTGTAAAACATCAACATGTAGGGATTATGTTGGGGAGTGAAAAAACCTGGGTTCGGATATGGTTGATGAAATGTTGGATAATGTTAAGACCATCTAGAAGCACATTAAATCTTCTCAGAGTAAAAATAAACTATGCTAATAATCATCGATAACACCTATTATTTGATGTCGGAGACATGTTATTCCTATGCATATAACCATGGAATAGAGTTATGATATTTGGGAAGAAGTGAATGCTTAATAAAAGGTATATCATCCCTTTTTTGACCCCTGATCACATTGGAGTACTTTCCTATGGACTATAACTCCCACCAATACTATCTCAAGTAGATGTTGTATTCCATGTCTCAGTCTTGAGAAAGTACATACTTGAACCATTGCCTCTACGCAATCAAGAGATGGTACAATTGTATAATGACCTCTCATATGCAGAAAATCTGATGAAGATCATAGATCATAGGGAAAAATTTCTGCGAAATAAAATATTTCCCATCATTATGTTCTTGTGGAGAAACCACATGTTTGAAGAAGGGTTGGGGGAATCTGAGGAAGAGATGAAGATGAGTTAACCACATCTGTTTTATTATGGGAAAAATAAATTTTTGAGTTAAAAAATTCTTCTGCTGGGGAAGATTTTAATGACCAAAAAAACATTACTATGAATTCCTTTTGAGATAAATAAATGTCTTATTATATTTATATAACATATGAACTTCTTTGGTTTTGGATTTCAACATAATGTAAAGCATCATGACCATTGATTATTTATCCATTAAATAGTGATCACATGATTAATAAACATACAGGTCTTTAACAAATCTAATTAACTCAGTCAAATGAAGTGATGACCTCATTCAGTATAATTTTTCCAATCGAAATCCAATTGTTCGAGCTCGGAAATGAGTTGTTGTCATCGGGAATCACTCTTGACCAATCCCAAGATGAGATTAAACATGTTATGATCAATCGGAACTACCTACGGGAGAATGGTATTCGATAGAGATTATCACCCTAGCGATGTTATCTAAGCCACCCCAAGAGTGTGTCAACACCACATACCATACCCTTCTGACTTATGCAGGTTTTATATAGGGTTATGTATTGAAACACTAGTATTATGATTATTTACATTATTTTTTCTAGATAATATACCTTAATTTTATTATTGTTACTTTGTTAATAGTTTTTTAAGAAAAAATAAAATTATTAGTTAATTAAGAAATATATTTTGATGAATTAATGGATTTTTAAATTAAATAATATTTTAATAAAATATTATCAGTATATTACATCTTATTAAATATAAATGGATGTATATTTATTTTTAATACAATGGTAATTTTATCTAAGGCTTGAATGATATTTTTGTAAAAACCCATGAATATTTGATAAATGTCGGTTTATTATGTTAAAAGTAAAATTTCACATATTTAACAAATAATTTATATAAAAAGAATTTTTTTTTTGGAATCACAATTTTCAAATTATCCAATGGTGATTTTTTCATAATTTTATTATATAGTAGAATTTTTGTGTAAAAATTGTTTATCGTTTAAATATGTAATATGTTTTATGACATCATAATGATCCAATATTGAGGTAATAAAATAAAATAAACATTATGTTAGGCCAATATATGTTTTACCCTTAAAATATTGTGATATTTGGTTAATTTATTTATTTTATTAAGATTTAGTGGACCCTACATGATTTATAAAACATTTTAACTTTTTTATTTATTTTCTTGAGAGTGTGACTCACCACCACATTAAAAAGCCTAATATTTTAAGAATTTTGTCCATAGGACTTATAAAATAATTTTTCCCACTCCCATTTGGCAAAAGCCATTTGATAACCCATGGTTTTGGAACTCGACCTACCTCTTCCCTCTAATCTATAGATCCTCTCATAGAACCCCATGTTCCCAATATGCCAATCTCAATCCTATCATTAGACTTTGTGATCAATCATCCCAGTAAGGGATTCATCCCTTCCTTTTTATATCCATGTATCATAATATTTTTATTACCTTTTACATTCAATTGTAAATGTGTTGGTATGATTTAGAACCTCTCCCATACCAGCCTCCTTAGGTTTGAATAATGAGATTCACCTTTCTATCTCGTTAATACATCTTATTTACCCTCGTTACCATGTAAAAATATAGTATGGTATTTCTATCTCCTCGTTTACATTCAATAAATTATTTTTTATGGATTCAAATTTCATTACTTATGTTTGGAAATGTATATATATATATAACCCACTCATTAAATTTCATATAAACTGATAAAGAAACCCTTTCTCTCTCATCAATTATTTTTATGAATTCTTATCACACGATGTTATGATCTGTAAATTTCACCGCAATTTTCCAGGTCAAAGTCATTGTGTAGTGAAATCCTTTCCCATTTCTCTATAAAAGGTTTTCACCTTTAATTTCATTTACATATTGATTATTTACATTCATGTATTAATACAACATTTTGTTATCAACGAAAAAAATCATGATGATGAATTTTAATCAATGCAAGTTATATGGTCCATGTGGCACACTTATGCAAGAAATATAATGATTTAGAATGGTTCTCCCTGAAAGCTCCCCAATGCATTGTTTATTGATTAGTATCGTGACACATCATGTGCTATGAGGGTTTACTCATGCTAATTAAAATGCAATAAGGGTTTTCTAATGCTCCATGTGCTATTATATTCGGCTCATGATAATACCATGTTATGTTATGTTTCCACATTTCCATGTTATGTTAATCAGGCTATATCTTGCGTTAATTTTAATGTTTCATATATACCCCATTGTTGTTCCTATTTCATAACATGTTTTGTCTTCTTCATGTTCTGTCATGTTCACTCACTTACTAGGTTTCATAGAATACTATTTTCTTATGCATGTCGATTGGTTATCCCATACAATGCTAAGTAAAAGGGAATGTAGTTGTCATTTAAATTATTTTTTCAATAATGATGTTATGTTACATGTTATGAGTCATTATGTAATTTCTTTAAGCCCCAAAACACTAGACCTCTCAGTCATATATGTTGTATCATGGGTTGATTATCTGTAATAAATCATGTTTAAGAGTGTAATAAAGGAAATGGTTGTTATAATATTTCACGTTAAATTACCAATTTGTCGTGAATCTCGATAGAATATTGTTGAAATTATTCAATTGAATGTTTTATGGTACATTCCATATCAATAAATGATTTTAGATACGATATGGCCATTCAGTGACTAAAATAAAATTTATCGTGCATGAAAATTAATGTAATAAATTTCGGAATCTTCATCAATAACTAGAGTAACCTCTGTGTAATTAAATTGATCATATATATCCTAAATTAGAATATGATACAAGAATCCATAATCATTTTATTTTTATAGGCTGATTGAATTGTTTTTGTTTTAAAATAAGTACGCATAGTGAATTGATGGTTATTTTAATAAATTTTATCACTTCATATTTGTTATGCATGAAAAGAAAACTCATTTTCAACCTCTTGATATACCATGTAATAATAAATTTTTTATTAATATTTATATTATTATGTATATATTAATCGATTAATTGAAATTAATGTGGGATTTAAGTGTTATTTTTTATGATTCATGAAAAAAAATATTTTACATTGATATATTTGTTTTATGTGATGGCAATTTATTATCTACCATATGGAAATTGATTACGATAAAGATTTAAAATAACTCAATGGTTTCTGATTTTTGAACAAGGTACACACTCAGTTAGGACATAACCATCATTGACGAATATTTTTCAAGGTTAACATAGCTTTTTAACCTAGAGTCATAAATTAAATTAATGGAAAACAACATTTGATGAGTGTTAGGAAGAAGGTAAAACACCACCTAAACAAATCCAAGAAACAATATTTGAGAAATAAAAATATTCAGATACTAATTTTGGAAAAAAAAAATCTTATTAAATTTTACCTGATCACACTGCAAGAAGATCAACTTTTATAAAGTAATATAATTGAATTATTTGTATGATATACATTTTCATGATTTAATTCATGTAAAAAATAATTTACTTATTAGTTTCATTGAAACATTTCTAAATGATATCCCCTAGAAAAATGTTGGCGTTACTTCTATGTTGGACATGCTTCACCATAGGATATCGGTAGAGTTTCTTCCCATCAAGTTTGAAAGGAAAAAAATCAGTTCTATATTTTCATACACTCTATTCATACAAGAGAGGTTTTAGTTATGTAACAGGTTGAATTATGTAATATTTCTATAATGGTGTTTATAAAATTCAAATAATATCATATCAATGTCTAATATAATGTTAAATGGTCAGTAATGAAATTACTATATTTTGATACTGTATCTCATTATTTTATAAAGATGTTTCATATTCCAAAGTATATCCATGATATGTTAACCAATTTATTTTTTTCCATTTAATAGGTATTAACATAAGAGATTCAATGAAAATAAATACTATTGAAATGTAAATTTTTGTTATATTATGAGAATACATGATTTTATTCCCACATTAAATCTATGATATGTTGTATTTTTTATGGATTTAAAGGATATTGCGTTTTGGATATGTAGTCCAATACATATTATATGGATTTATCAAATTGAATATAATATTATTATTTTCAAAGGTTATGTTTGAAAAAATGTAATCTAGTATGTTTTATTACAAAACAATATATTATTGAGGAATCAGTTGAAATCTATTACAACTACCTATCAAAATAGGAACAAACAGGTTTCCCAAAATCATATCACATCATGAATCTTTTTCGTTATGTAATTTTCAGTGTAGATGTTTTGATATTTACTATTACCAAACTAATGAATGATCACCTTTTTGTTCTTATTAAATTTTAGTGTTTTCCACATATCATGAATCCCACTTTGTAATTATTTGGAATTGGATTCCACTGTGTGATGAAAGGGGGATATCTAATACACTTAATCAACATTTTATAGGCTTGGTTTTACACACTATATTATTGGGATAATATGAAAATAAGAATTCAATAATAGGACGACATATATGTATAACTATAGGATAATGTGTGTATGTGATATTCTATATTAGTTTTTAATTTAATGACAATAAGTTCTATAAAAAATAACATGATGAATACATTATTATGAAATATAGTTGAGTTACAGTTGTTTCTGATGCTATACAAATATATGGCACCAAGGAAATTAATCCCATAAATAAGAAAATGAAATATTTTTTGCCTCAACAAAAAAATGGATATTGGATTGTACAACATTTATGTGCTAATATTTTGTTATATGGGGATTGATAACATGAGTACAATTATAATTTCTAATTTCTAATTTGCGAATATTTATATCAATAATGAAGGGTACATAAGAGAACCATATATATTAGAATCACATTTAGTAAATATAATCTATTTTATAAACTATAAAAACAGAATGTTGTCAATAATTATATTATAAAATAAAACCACTTTAGGGTCACATTTTATTTCAACTAATGATAACCCTTTCATGGAGACATTACCAAAGTATTATGTAAATCTATATTTAGATGGGGTCTGGTATGTTATAATAGATCATAGTGAAATGATTTGGACCATAAATAAAGGGATAATATCTTTTTAACCATTATCGAGAAAATGGAGTTCAATATTTTGGTTATAAATTTTTTATATACATTATATTACATAAAATTATTATTTAGTCACTACTGAATTTAGATAAAAAATTTGTTAAACCATATATATATATAGGGGATTGTTCAAATTCTGATTTTCCCTATCATAGAAAAAATAGGTTTCTCAACATGCTCTAGCTTTAAATGTGGATTAAATACTATTTTTTGTACTTTTTCATGATCATAATCTTAATAATCCCATTGTTTCTCAACTTTTTGATTCTTCCATTGTAATGTAACAACACGTTTATACACATACCATTGTTCCCAATCTTGAGTGACTATATAATAATTAATTTAATCATTAGGAAATAGTAAATTTTGAAAAATCTACATCTATAAAATAAGATGTTCATATCATGAAATTGTTAAAAAATATTGTTAAGATGAAAATATGAGGCTCAAAATTTGAAGTCGGATAGAATTTGTGTATCCATTTTATTAAGCACAAAATGTCCCTTTTGAAAAGATAATTTGGGATCCACACTCTAATTCATATATTGGTTGATATATATACATTAAACACTATTTTTATTGTAATTAGTGTAATATTTTTTGATTAAATTAGGTTAATGTTAAAATAAAAAATTAATATTTTAATAATAAAATTGAAATATAGATT
Organism: Viscum album; assembly: GCA_963277665.1. Taxonomy (NCBI): domain Eukaryota; kingdom Viridiplantae; phylum Streptophyta; class Magnoliopsida; order Santalales; family Viscaceae; genus Viscum; species Viscum album. Next base: position 360,087,194 of record OY728152.1, on the reverse strand, counting down.
TTCTATTCCTTATATATTATACAGTCAATTTTTACAAGATTATTTTTGAATGAAATATTTTAATAATGATTGATGTATCGGATCATAGTGGCCATAAAACAATTCATAAGAAGTTCCATATCACGTAATATAATGGTAATGTAATCCCACAACAACGACAGATTTATTCACACGTGGTAAACCATGAAAAATGGAATGCTTTTGTTGGACTTATTGGGGATTCAAATTATAATGTAAATTTTTTATTATAATGAATTATATGGAAATAAATGTATTAATAACATTAATTAAAGAAATATTAATTTTTTGAAAAATAAATTATTGCTAAAAATATGTATTGTATATTAAAAACATCACCCACCTTCTATATCGAAATTATTTTGTACGATAAAAATTATGGGAAGAATGTCTAATTATTAAATAATAATTTTTCATAATTATTTAAATTAGTATTCCATTAATATTATTACATATTTTTGAATATTTATTATTTAGTTTTAATATAGGAATCTTCATTGGATTTCGTCAAGGAACAACTACTATAAGTGGCCTTAAAGAATATTGATCAATATGGTCAAATTAGAGGTGTATGGTTTGGGATACAACCCATAACATATTTTCAAAAAATAAAAGAAATGTGGGATATTGATGATAAAAGGGATTATATTTATAATCCAATAGATAATATATATTAAAAAAATAGTTGGTAGTTAGTGGTTTTATAAAATCTTAAAGGAAGACATCAATCTGAAGAAACAACCCAAAAATAATCGTAATATGTAGGCTAAATTTTGTAGTAAATGTGCATGCATGTGATGGGAAGTTACCATCATTTATTTGGTCATGATAAATGGTAAATATGTTATTTAAATGATGGAAAACGTCATGATTTGTGGAGTGTTTACAATAAAATATGAAAATTTTGATTACAAATGAAAGAGATAAGGGGGATCATTAAATATTACATATAATTAATTTAATTAAATTAGAATTATCATGATGGAATTCAGTATTGGATGATCAATATGATAAAATCAATGTGATGAACTATCAATGTTTTTTAGGAATATAGTATATATTCCCTCTAGTTGTGATCCTCATGTGTTCTTGGAATCTCCAAATATCGCTCAAAGAACATTTGGGTGCTTGCATATAACAGCTTTGTGCTTATGTCAATCTCCATTGAATGATATGAGAATAAAATAATAATAATTATCCTTGATTTGGGGGAGTAACATTTTAAATTATTCTTGTCAGCATTCAGAAGTGACCCTTTTATATATATAATCCAGCGTGGAAGCCTATGTAAGATAAAAATAAAAATTTTGTTATTTTTAGACAAGCAATTAACATGAGAATTAAATTAAATTTTATTTAATATAATATTATTTAACAAAATATTTATTAATTATTTCTCACCATACAATTGCACTTATTCTACCATTCCTATATACTATTTATATGGCTTATAACAATGACTATTTATTTAATAAAAAATATCACATCATTATTTACCAATAAATAAATGAATATTATATTCACTAGATAGAACATAAATAAATATATATTTAATAATCCACCCACATTATATTCTCTCAAATAACTGGTGATGGAATATATTAAATAAATAATACATGATTAATTATTAAACCATGATCATGAATAATATTTAATCAAATTGATAAATAATAAATCATAAAATATTAGTTTTATTGAATTCAGATACACATAGTGTGTGACCCTCTAGACCTCTTTCATAGCGAAAATTTGTGAAGTAGCCTTATATCCATTGTTATAATCTATAAACATGTCACGGAGACCATAGAAAATGATGTTAATGTGAGAATAAAATAATACCTCATAACGACACATATGGTGTAATATAGTTCCTTTAGCACGATGTCTCTAATAAAACATGTTTCATGTTGGTTTCATCATCATTTCTGCTCAACGTCTCATTCATTGATTCTAATAAATTGAAAATTTCTATATAAATCCCTATCCATTTTTAGGAAATAACATTTTCATCAAAGTGATTAAGATGCTAACATCATTTAAATAACTGAAGTGGAAAATCCGTCCTTTCATTATTGATTAATGCAATACTACTCCAGATGCAACCATGGTATCTTATAATACTATGATCATATGTGATGACTGATTTCCTCAAAACATAAAATTAAATGACTCTTAATAATCATCAATATTAATCATAATGACTAAAGATCAATACACATGTCCCCAGATTAAAAAATCCAATGAAACATAAAATTATTGATTTCCATCTAGTAGATATGGTTACCATTAATATAATTCAATTTATATTACTAGGGGATTACACCATGAGATGGTTCATCAATGTTCAATTAGTCCCCACCATAGATAGCAGGATTAATTTGGTTCCCTCTACTATTATCATCTATCTTTAGAAAATATATTTATGAATAGTTTAATAACACATACAATTTATCGTCATAGTCGGGAACATCTTTGAACTTTTGGGTATAAATCAACTATTTGGAAAATTTAACATAAAATGTTATGAAAAAGAAAAATCATGATGTGATACAATTTTTATTAATGTTCATAAGTATGAATACAAGGTATCCTAAAGTAATTTCAATTTTGTTCTATGGAACCCACCACAACATTGACCCATGCATCAATCATTTGTTGAGGTGAGTTATTTCCCTCACAGGCCTACCATTGTATTTAATCTCTTTTTTCATAAAATTTTTTAGGAAAAATGAGTTAGGAATAAAATGAAACATTTCAATTACTGATATTCTATTGGGTGAAAATTACTCTGATATATATCAATTAGAACTCACCCATTTCGTGGTTGTAAGTGGTACAATTTATAATATATAGGGATATTTTTTGAAATGTAGAATTTTCATAAGGTCATATGAGAGTCAGGAATCCTATATCTCATGAGATATGAAGAGGTATACATATTTTAATTGATGATATTGATGATCATATGGTTTATAATGATATTTAATGTTTGGTACCATGGTTATTTGATGTAGAAAAAATGCATGTCAACAAAGAGGAATTCCATTATAGTTTATAATTTTTTGAAAAAAAATTACAACTCAAAAAACAAATGTCTGAAATAAAGAATGTATATACTATTGGGGAAAGCTATAAAAATGAAAAAGTTGGTTGAATCTAATCAATATAAAATATTTTATAATTGTTCATAAAATCTTTACAAATTTCCTTTACCATCAGAGTTAAAATTATTCATTTATAAACAAAAAATGTTCATGTAAAAACATCATTTATAATTTGTGACACTGAAATCATTTTTATTCAACAAATGATTAATTCATAGGCCATTACAGATATTATTATTTTTGTGAATTTAGATGATATCCTCAATCATGTATGATATAGTGTCTGAGATTAAAATTTATACACGAGTTTTGTTATAGTAAAATTTATTGACAAATATATTACCTAAAATATTACATATAGTTTAATTATATTCAAATTATTAGGAGTATATATTAATAATAGTTTATGGTAAAACCCTGTGAATATATTTTTTTTCTAACTATTCCTCAAATGAATTTTAAAAAAACATATTATTCCTTCAAAAAATCCCCCACCTATTTTCAACATTATCCAAATCATGGTGAGGGTGTTCACTATGATGTTTATTGTTAATTTTTGGGATTTAAAACATTATTTTTATTCCTTTATTCCAAAAATCATTCTTCCTACATTTATTTTGTTAAAATATCAAACACAAATTATTTCATTGAAATTAATTCCTTCCCAAAATCTCCACCCATAATGTTTTCTTTTAAATTGTGAAACATTATATCAATATATTTTAGTTTTTAGTGATGTATATGATTTTTATAATGATAAATTGCACAATGGTTATCAAAGTGAATAATTAGGGGTATAATATATTTAACATGTACAACATCCAACTTGACATCCATCCACAAAACATGAGATAATTCCTACGAAGCTGCATCATATTTTTATTTCACAATGATCAAGGTCACTGATATCATTTTCATACTATTCCAACACAAAATAAAATTCTTCTCTATAAAAATATCTGCCTTAACAAAATTTTCAGTAATTAGAATCATCATCCCAATCTGCGTTATTATAATATATTGGATAAAATTTTATATTAATTTTAAATCATCAGTTTTTCATCCTAATGATTAAAAAAAATTTGTTAATGAATTTTTATTTTCATTAACATAATCAAAAGAAAAATCCACCAATTTTTTTGATCATTTATTATAACATTTCCAAATTTTAATATTGGGTTAATATCCCATTGAAATTCCTTCTTAATTTTAATCAAATTTTCCATGACTCGTATTTTTTAATTTGAGTAAACATGGACTTATAAAAACAATAAAGTATGTCAATGATGATTTTTTGTAATACTATATATGTAGGATTTCATGTTGTATTACAGTAAAATGAAATATTCTGTGTACATTTACAATAGTACAAAGAAATTATCTCTAGTATAACACTGAATGGTTAAATACTTATGACATGTGTCATCTTATTTCAATCTACCATCTATTATACCTCTATTGTACAATTTTGTTCTGGTGTTTAGGGAGAAAATAATTGATTTTTGATTCAATTATATCAATAAAATAATTAAAAAAAATTGCATGGAATTCTTCATCAATATATATTATCAAATTTCATATTGAAATACGAATTTCACAATCAAAATGTTATTTTAAAAATATAAAAATACATACAGCCATTGATTTAGGAAACCTAAACATGATGATGGTCATCCTAGTGAAATCATTCATGAGTTTTATTGAATAAAAATATACATTCGTTGATTGAATTTTCAATAGATTTCATAAATCAAAATCAATATGGTTAATTGGTTTTGTGGACTAAATTCCAATATTTTTATTAATTTTACTAGAAATTTTACAATTATTAAAAAATATACAAAAAAAGAAATTATATTTTTTTAAATTCTATAAAATTTAAAATATAATCCAAATTGGAATGTTTTTCAGGATTTTATATCCATGATTCCTAATAAATTAGTTCAATAACATGTTATCATTTTCAGTGCTCAAGTAATAAGAGATGTAAGGTTCTCAACCTGAATAATATTTTCACTTATACTTTCTCCCTTGGTAACAAATTCTTTATAATTTTTATATATCACAATACATGAATATTTTATGAAATAAACGTCAATTGCAACATAAAAAAATATCACTCATCATATTTATGTTATGGTTAAGAAAATAAACAAGTAGAACATTCATAAACATTAATTTTTGTGGTTTTATCTCAGAAACCCCTATTCCTATATTTTCAAAGGTACTAAACATTAGAAAAATCAACACTCTTTTTTTTATGATTTTACAAATATTTTCAGGATTGTTATATCACTATTAATTTGTAATGAATAACTACCAGAATTTAACAATGATTTATTCAATTATCTAGTTTTCATGGTCGTCTTAACAAAATATTCTCCTATCTATAAATTCTTCTTTCCATCATATTTATTTATAATATAAAAAACATGTTATGGATGAATTGTAATAATGTTTTATGAAATGTGACATGTTCGGTCACATCACGCACATATTCCCTCTATGAAATAAAACTATATTTTTTGGTAAAATTTATAACATCTTGAGATTTTACTTTTCTTACTTCATGTGACATTGAAAATGCACTCATTAAACATCAAACATTTCATCCACTTATTTCAAGCCTATTTCATTGAAGAGAAACATCATGCTAAAAGTTTTAAATTTTTTCACTATAAATGCCTTAACACAAATATAGCCCATAAAATCAGAGATTTCTATAAAATGGTCATAATAATCATTAACATAATTTTGTGTGATGTTCATAGAAAAATTCCAAATTCCACCACACTCAAAAAAAATTAGAGGATGTTTTCCTGCATATAAACATCTTCTTATACATACAATCATAGAGATGAGTTACCTGATTTATTAATTCAACTCATCAAATGATTTTTCACCATAATGAAATGTATCCACATATTAAACATCTCGTATTTTGATAATTCTTAAATTTTTTAAAATATATTTCATATTTAAATGTTTTTATGAACATAGAACATTTTTCATTTCATTAGAAAAAATAATTTTTTTTTCATCAAGAGATAAATCATCTTTTTCATAAAAAGTCAACATAATAGAATCAATGCAGTATAAAAAGCTTCTCATGAGTTTCTTCATAATTGGTGATTCTTCTAGGACATCTCAAAATATTGTGATGTTGACAAAAAATCATTTACACTAGTGAAATAATCACCAATAGCTTCGTCATATCTCATTCTTATATATTTAAAATTTTGAATCTAAATCTAAATATTTTATTCCTTCACATTTGATTTCCCTTAAAAATACTTTTTATCTTTTCCCGCTTAGTGCTTGAAATTTTAAGACCCATAACCTTCATATAATAATTTTATAACTATTCCACAAGACTCACAATTTAATATTTTCCATCAGCATCAATATTACACTTAATAGAAAAATTCATATGATAATTATTTTCGATCAGTTGAAATATAATTGTAGCAGCATTCCAATCTCCTTGGACAATTGATAGTATAAATATAAGCATCTGGGTTTTCAAATCATAAATCAGTTGGAGAAAAAAAATTATGTATTCATATTATATTGTATTATTTATATTATCAAATATAAGGATTTAACATGGAAAACATGATCCAATACCAATTGATGCTCCATATGATCTGTAGAAAAATGATATGGTAGGTTCTATTAGTTCCTTCATTTTTACATTTTTCATATTTAGGAAACATAACCATGAAATATTAATAGAGTTTCAAACTTATCAACAATTAGTAAACTCTAATTCAAGGATAAAATAAAATGTTTACATGGAATACATGATTTACATGGTTTTTCCATATTCTGAGATGTTGAATCCTTTACATGGTCACTCTATTATGACTATGTATATTCATAATTATGATGAGGATAATTCAAAATCAATAAAATCCAATTAGAAATTTTATTTCTTTCGTTTAATATTCATATAATGACTCCAATTTGTTTAAAAAAAGATTATTAAAAAAATTAAAGCACAAAAAATGTAAAATGTTTAAATAGATCCACCAATGGTCTATTTAGAATCGTTGTCTGATATAACATTGTCTGATTTCCAGGTTTCTGATGAAATTAGTCTCATAAACATGGTCTGATGGCCCAATCCTCATTCAATATAATTCAAAACCATTCTGATGTACATGTATAAAAAATAATTTTTTATAAAAAACCTCTCAATGCTAAGACTAATTCCCTTAATACTTTCTATTTATAAGTTGTTCTTAACTATCTCTAGTTAGATAATCTGATCCAACCCCTTAGTCCAAAATCACTTCTTAATCCAGAAACAACATCAGTTGAAAAAATAACTTCTCAATTAAAATTTCAATTCATATAAATCATCTAATAAATAGATTAGAAACTTCTTCTTTTTTTATCACACTAAAAATATTAAATCATTATGATATTATGTGAACATAAATTTATATGTTGTATAATATAGAAAATTTTGGGGATCCAATTTATTTTCATACATATTAAATTTATAAATCTCTGATATTCAAATTTATTTTAACATCATTTTGGTCGAATTGAACTCTTCTCAACAGTTATTTTAACCTCTACAAAATTCATGAATCATACTAACTCTTTTAAATTTCCCTATCCTTAAACAATATTAAAAAAATATTTGTGAGACCAAAACATTATTTTCAAAAAGATGATCTGAAAAAAACTTCTTCTATTTTTTCCTCTTCACCACATTGAAATAAAATGTTCTGAAACATATTGTCAATCTATGTAAATGCAATTTCAATAAATTGTGTGTGTTGAAAATATCAATACGAAAAAGTTTATAATTATTTTTTAACATTATCCAATTTAAATAAAAAACATATATTGACCAGGATCCTTTAAAAGGTAATACTAGTATTTATCACATTGATTATCATTGTTAATTGAAAATGTTTGAATACATTTGACCACATATAAATACATCATATAAATGTAATTAATATTGTGTAAAAAAAGAACCTGTCTAAATATTTCATTATAAAAATAGATTGAAAACTTCTAATTCGTTCATTACAAGTCCTCATATTCTCTAATAAATCAAAAAATATATGTGTAACGTAATTTTTCATATGATAAAATATTAGTGTAGATTTTTTATTTGTATTATAAAATCATTTGATGGATCGGTTTCAAAACCCATGGTTTATTTCAGCAATATCATCATCTCATTCTATAATAATATTTTACATGTGTAAAAATCCATTAACATTTTATTTATAGTCTTATGGAATGATATGTGACTAGTTCTAATGGATCTAATGATCTTCATCTAGAAATCAGCAATGTTGGAATTACCAATAAACGGAACATATTATTCCTTCTAAAAACAACATTTTGTATCATGACTACTTTATGATATCATTTGAACATTATTGAATTCAAAAGTATCAACTGACATACATTGGAATGGTTGATGACATTCTTCCTACTCAATTCCCAAAAAATCAAAATAATTTAATTTCATGAACTTTTGAGTTTTATTATTTTAAAATATTATGAAACAATAGAAATTTTTTAAAATGTATTTCATCTCATTAAATACTCCTTATATATCATTTATGATGACCTGAGTCCAATATTCTGTTGTTTTGACCTAAAATCCAACATCTAGGTACCAAAATAAGATTTATTACATTACCATAGAACACACGGAATCAAATCAATATGGACTATATAGTTTAGTTGTTTTGGTAAACATGATACTAAAATTATTCTAATAGTAAATTTGAATAAAAAAGTAAAACACATTTTTTTCAAGAATATAATTATTCCCTCTGGATTATTCGTAATTATCTATCATAAAATATAGCCGAGTATAATAAGAAATATATAATAAATGAAAGGGGTTAGCTAAAATGCTCAATTAGGGCTGGAATATAATTGATGTAGTGAATATGTTAGGAGTAATTCATATTTTAAATTTAATAACCAATCATCATTCCACTAAATTAATAAAAAGTCATAATAAGGAAGGAATAAATTATAGAAAATAATATGATATAAATAATCAAAAATTGGATATTCTAAATAATTGAATAATCACAAAAAAACAATAACAATTTTCTTAACGATATAATTAATAATTTTGTACATCATAATTATATTTTTAAGTCCTTTAAATAGACATTTACATTAATGAACATTTACAAAAATATTAAAATATACTGGTTTCACACCCATTGGTTCTGACCAAATCATTAGTGTAATGGTCATTTAAAAGATACATCCATTCAATTCCTTTAACAAGATATCTTAAAACTACTGGGTAAAATCTCATATTGTTTTCCCAACATATCTTTTCTCATACGACATATCAATGCATAATGGGAATGCTTATATATGGCTGCAACAACCCTATAAAAAGTAAAATGATCTCATCATATTGAAGGGGTTAAACATTTTCAATATAAAAATTCAATTTAAAAACTATTATATAAAATGTCAAAACATACCCCTCTTAAATAATATATCCTAAATCATAACAGTAATATGGTGAATTTAATCAAAGGCACACATCCACAATCAAACTAGTCATAATCCTTACATTGAATCGATACAGATTATATAAATTAAACATATCATCATTAAAACATAATTAAATTAATGGGTTGATTTAATTTATTATTATATATAAAATAAAATCTATTTAAAATCAATTTTTCATGAAATCCCTCTATTTATAATGAAAAAAAGAAAAAAACAGAAAATATTGTTCTTGAAAAAATCACATTAAAAAAACTATATATTTTGATAATATTAGGGAATTTTTTTCATTACAATGTTCTATATAATCTTTTAAAATATTCAACAATTATATTATTATAATTACTATAAGTAATTACATACATTCACAATTATTTTAAAGGATCATTCATTTTTATTGATTAAATGTTTGAGAATGTACATTATTCCTTAAAAGAAAGGAATATCCCATTATCATTTATGTTAATAGTAAAAAATATATTATTTTTAAAATATAACATGAATATATTGAAAAAAAATAAAAAAACTTTGTGAAAATTGCATGTTCTAATAACAAATTTAAGGTAATGACAAATATATCATTAACATGTATCTTTTTCCAAAAATTATTTTAATGTGGGGTAATATAATATTTCTAATTCACAATAAATCGTAATTATAAAACTAAAAATTATTTATACAAAATTATACTTTATTTATTATATTCAGATATTAAATAAATAAATTTATTATGGAAACAATGATGATATAATTATTAATTTATTAAAGAATGATTCTAATAAATGATGTTAAAATAATAAAATAAGTGTAATTTGAAAAAATTAATTTCATCTACAATTTTTATTTATGATTATGATATAATATATGTTAGCTAATGTTTTTTATTATTTTTAATCATGTTTTTAGGACATTATCAAAAACCAATTACTATATAGTTTCAAAATATTCATAAATTATTTTAAAAATAAAATACGATTTTATTAAATGATATAATAGTAATAAAAATACATTATATTGACAACAGACATGGATAATGATAAAAATGTAATTAATTTTTCATGACTCGTCCCCTGGGGCCCTATGCCGTGACTACCCAAACCCGCCTTCCATAGGCCTGAGGCTCGTGACTAGCTCCAAAAGACTTATTCCCTAAAATTGGGAAGGAATTGCCTTTATAAACTTTTATCACACTCAAAGTGGAACACAACAGGATATAAACACATGTAACAATTATAAAAAAGAGTGCTGAAAGTAAATCGGGAAAAAAATACAAGCCCAACTGTAAAGATACAAGTACATATGAAATATATTGAAAGGAAAAGGAAAGCCACTAATAGGTCATCCTCTGAGGTTCCTACATGAAGGGTAGGTACAGATCACATTCATTGTACTCCACATCCATATGACTCCTCTACGTACTGTCACGTCATATCGTCCACCACTGGGCACCATCCAGTACTGGTATCCTCAGTCTCAATCAACGCTATCCTTCATCTGCACCAAACACAACAAGGTGTGGGTAGAGCCCATGTATGGTTGAGTATACCATTACACAATAGGGACTCCAAGACCCCGAAGGTCTCACAAAATCCAGATAGGATAAATCTCAAATCATGAAGTCAACATTCAACCCTACATAGGTATATGCCCATACATATACATATATAATCATGTATACCCATTTCAATCAAGTGGAAACACATGGTCGAACCCAAAATCCAAATGCTCAATTGTTACACAAAAGAAGGAAAACCCAAAAGGGAAGTACCACACCGGAACTCCACATAGAAGAATACCACCATGGTATTCCCACGACAGAACGTACCATACAGGTACAAACTACGATCACTCCAGGTATAACATAAGAACTGTAGTACAGATGATTATATGTAACTATTGAATCATCTTACACTGTTAAGAGGCATATCCACCTAGGATCGCTCAGTACTAATAGTCACAAGATCGCTTGATGCTGACCCACACAAGATGGAATGGTGCTGACCCACACTAGACCTCAAGGTGCTGACCCACATAGGATCACTAGGTGATGACCCACATAGTATCCAAAAGTGATTTCCCACATAGGATGGCTAGGAGAAGACCCACATAGGATCTATAGGTGATGACCCACACAAGATCGCCAGTTTTTGACCCAAACAAAATCACATTGTGATGACCCAAACAAGATCTCTCTATGTTTTGACCCTCATAGGATCTATCTACCTTCTTCACATCACAACCAGCAACGAGGATCCTATACTATGCTTGTTCGTATCTGGGAGGATACGCTCCAAAAGCTCCTAGATGATACACAGGCATCAACAAAGTATCATGAAGAAGTATCTCAATGGACTTCCACATCATTGGGGTCTCAATGCAATAGACGATACGTCAATCAGACGCCCGATCTGTAAGTTATTATCCTTTTAGTCCTGAGGGCCTGGATGGATATGTTCTCCATCCCTCCTGACCATTTCCCAACATTATACAAATCTATAGTGGGGTATACAAAATTGACCATCTCGGTCCAATTTTTCCATTTCCATTTTCTTTCATCAATTGGATGCCCGGTGGAAATGATATGGCCAAATATGCGTAAATGGGTCAGAGTTGATCCAGGTCAGGAGTGACCCAGTCCGACTGACATGGTCGGACTGACCCGACATGACCCATCCTAGACCGACCGGATTTTGGTCATCTCGGGACGACATGATGCGAGGGTCGTGGGGGGGGGGGGGGGGGTCATGAGGGCATGGGAGGCTTAGTGGCAGGGTATTCGTGAGGCTGTGAGGCTAGAGGGTGGCTCTACCAAAGTGACACGACCGCGGGGGTGCCACATGTGTGAGGCTGTAGGGAATATCAGACGTGGTGGCTTGGCAGGGAGGGTAGAGGCCGTGGGATGCAATGCAGCTCAGAGGGCCACAGGAGTCTTGGTTATGCCTCTCGGAGGTGTGCATGGCCGCGAGGGGGGTAGGCGGCAAGGCCGTAGGGTGGGCCGGAAGCCCACAGCGGCAGATCCCATCGGCAAGCGGAGGTGGCAAGTAGCGGAGCGTTGTGGGGCGCGGAGGCCGCAAGGCGTAGAGGTCGTGGGTGGTAGAGGCTGAAGTGAGGCGCTGAATCCTGTGTCGCCTTCGTCGTATATGATATCCATCCTCCTCCATCACAAAGAACACAAGAATTATCCCAAAAAAATTGGAGTGGAAGGTCCATGCTGGTTTTTCCCGTACTCTCCACATTTGAGTGGTAGCAAGCGACTACATTAAATGAGTCACAGAAATAAACAAACGGGTAAAGGAATATATTTCAACAACCCTCCTTACATCGTTCATTTGATTTGTCGACGGAGTACGCGAGAATGGAGACGATGTCATTGGGGATAGATGGATGTTGGTGATGACATCATCGGTGGAGATGTTCCACATAGTTGATCCTTCGACAATGTTTGGAGATGAATTCGTCAAAGCTAAAGAATTTTGTTGGATATCTTTTCACAAAAAATCTATCCTATCCCAATTCCACCAAAAAGAAAATTTTCCAACATCCAATATGTTTCCCAAGTATAATTTTTGATATAATATTAGTTGGCTCCAGATAATAAATTGATGATTTTGGAACAAAATTAATTAAAGAGGAAGGGAACATTAAAGTGGGGGCAGTTTAAAAAGATTCCCCAAGCATAAGTTGGAGTTCAAGTGAGTTTTGGATCAGGTGATCCCCACCACCATAACCTCTAATTGGAGGTTAATTATAGGTGGTCCCCATCTCCATAATCATTCATCTGAGGTTTTATTTTAGTAGTACCTACAAGTGAATCTTCCACATGGTGGTTTCAAAAATAAAATTAAAATAAAATGTTAAACCATTTTTAATTTATTTTTATTCATTCAATAATAAGTGAGAAACTAACTTCCACCATTGACCTACTTCAGTAGATACAAAGGTATCTTAATGTGAATACCAGGTTTGTGAGTTCAATGATTCCCTAGTATATCAATTCTGAGCACCAAATCAAAAGTAATGTAAACCTGCTCGCACTTTTACTGAACATACCCAAAAAAAGGTCATAAATTCATTCCAGGAACTTCGGGCATCAGAATCAAGTGCCGTATATTTTCACGGACTTGTAAAATTCTCAATTAATTAAAAAAATATATATATGAAAAATTCAGGTCATTACATTATCCCCACCTCTAGGCTTTAGATCCCCATTATCCACAACTCAAACTATGGAAACATGTGGGGATATTGAGCATGCATCTGATCCTCCAGCTCCCATGTGATCTTTTGGAGGTTATCATGATTCAATCTATCACAAACTAGAGGTATCAATCATCCATGAAGGACCTTCTCTTATCCTTCTTCAATCTATACTAGAACATTCGTAAAAGTCATCCCATCATTGACGTCCAGCCCGCCATGGTCGATGATGTGAGAAGGGTCATGCACGAATCACATCAATTGGGATATGTGGACGATGTCTTTCACCTGGTGCAACTGATGTGGTAGAGCTATGTGGTAATCCACCTCAAAAACTCTTCTGAGAACCTAAAATGTACCGATGAACCTCTAAGATAAATTTTTTCCTTGTCCAGATCTCCAGAAACTTTGTCGAGGTGAGACCCGTAGAAAAACGTGGCCACCATCCTTGCACACCATATGTATCTATCTCGTATCAGCATATGAATTATGCCTACTTTATGCTGCCTTCATCTATTCCTAGATGATTTTCACCTTCTCTGTGGTATCCTATACCACTTATGGCCACACTACTACTGACTCCTCTAGGTCAGTACAACATAATGGTTATCTGCATGGTCGCCCAGAAAATGAGGCAAAGGATCCATCCCAATGGTGGAGTGATAGATGTTGTTGTATAAAAACTCCACCAATGTAATGTGATCCTTTTAACTGTGACTAATGACGAGGATGCATGCACGTAGCATTTCCTCGCGGCTCTAAGTAGTCTGCTCAGTCTTACCATCTGTCTCAGGATGAAGGGCAGTGCTCAAATGAAGTTGTATCCCAGAAGCCTGCTACAACACATTCCATACCCAGGATGTAAAACTAGCATCACGATAGAAGATAATAGTCAAGGGTACTCCATGTATCTACACAATATTTTACACATAGAGTTGTCCCATGCTCTCTATTGAACCCTGATCTATAATCGGTGGGTAGTGGGATGACATGATGAGTCGGTCGACGATCACCCAGATAGAGTCATAAACTTTTGATGTATGTGGAATTCCTATCATGAAGTCCACAGATATCCAATACTACACCCAATATAGGACCTATAATGTTTGAACTAAAACCACTGGTACCATATTCTCCACCTACACATGTTGATAATTGAGGCATCTAGAGACAAACTCTACTGCTAATTTCGTCATTCTCAGCCACCATTGATGTCTTCAGAGATCCTAGAATATCTTCGCCACTCCTGGATGTACCGCTAGAGGGGATTTGAGGAACTCTCTCAGAAGTTCCTCCTGAAGTGACTCTGGTACAATGGCATGTCCTTTGAAGAGGCTGAAATGCTTCCCACCTTCAAAAAATCTTTTAGGTGAATGTCCTTTGGACATATTACCATGTCGCTTCTCATTGTTAGTGTCCCCAAGTTGTGCCGCCCTGAATCACTGAAAAATTAGTGGAGTGACTGTATGATGCTGAAGAAAATATGCTCCATCCCTATCCACAATGGATATCTTCAAAGCGGCCAGCTGCTCTATCGCCTAGCATAACAGCTGTATACCAGACCTTATATTGATTATATCTTCTATAATGTTACCCATCCTATGAATATATATTATCTCAAATTCATAGTCCTGGAGGTACTCAATCCAACATCAATGTCTTAGGTTCAGGTCCATCAGAGGGAAAATTTACCAGAGACTCTTCTGATCCGAGTAGACTATAAAGCATTCTCCCATCAGATAGTGTCACCGAATCTTCGTGGTGAAGACCACTACTTCTAACTCCAGGACATGTGTAGCATAGTTCATCTCTTGTTCTCTCAACATTCGATAAACATAATCGTTCACTGCTCTCACATGCATTAGGATACTACCGAGCCCTGTCCCAGATGTGTCGTAGTAGTCTACCTACCCTACACCCTCTTATGGAAGATTCAGGTTGGGGAACTAGTAAAACTCTACCTCAGCTCCTAAAAACTCTGCTCGCATCTCTCTTACCACACAAATTGTTTCCCCTTCTTCGTCAACACTGATAGAGGTGCTTCAGCTCTGGAGAAATCTATCACAAATCTTTAGTAGTATCCTGCCAAACCCATGAACCATCATATCTCTTCCATACTTCTATGTAGCTTCAATCATGTACTGCATAAATCTTCGCTGGATCAAAGGCAACTCCAGAATCTGATATGACATGACCCATAAATTGAACCTCTTAAATCCAAAACAGGCACTTCAAGAGCTTATAATAAAGGTTCTGCTCTCGGACTGTTTCTAGTACTACCTGCAAATGATTGGCATGTTCTGCCTCAGTAGCCAATAAGATCAGAATGTCATCGAAGAATACAAATACAATGCGATCAATGATTGGATGAATTATCTTATTCATGAGTCCCATTAACACTATAGGAGTGTTTGATACATTGACTGCCATAACCAATAACTCGTAATGGTCAAACAGACATATAAAATCTGTCTTGAACACATCCTAGCCTCGTAGTCTAAGCTGGTTATAGCTTGATATGAGATCAATCATCAAGACCCACCATGCACCTTATAGCTAGTCAAAGAGGTCATAAATCCTTGGAAGTGGTTACTTGTTCATCACGGTCACCTGGTTCAGGCTCTGATAGTCGACATAATGTCTCAAGATCCAATCCACCTTCTTGGTGAACAAAATCGGGGCTACCCAGGGTGAAACACTGGTCTGAATTAATACCTTCACCAGCAAGTCCTCCATCTGTACCCGTAGCTCACGAAGCTCCACGAGAGCCATCTGATACGCTGGTGTAGATATCGGTGTCGTACCATAGTAAAATTCAATGTAAAAAGTCCAACTCTCTATATTAATATAGACTAATAACATCATCATGGAAAACATCAGTATAAGGGTCCACCACTACATGATATCTCGAACTCTCCACATCAACTGCTCTGAAGGTAAGGATAGCCAACTGATTAGTGATTAGTTGCACCCTATTGTGGTTAAGTCAATTTTGTGCTACAACGTCTCCATTATCATCGGTGATGTTAAACCTAGTCTCATCTGTGGGGACAAACCACACATTGCACCTAACTCAGTCAATATGATCATGTCCTGTTGATAACTATTTTATACCAAAGATGACATCGTAAGGAATCAACGATGATACTAGGAGATCCTAGGCGATGCTCTCACCTCCTAGAGTATGCTAACACTACCGGAAGAAGTGTGTAATCATCGAATCTTTTCTCGTAAGAGGCTCTAGATGTTAGGATTGAGCCGACGACTCTATCAGAATCTCTGAGGAACAAATTAGGGAATTGGAAATAAAATAATGACTCAAACATTTGTATATAATTACTGCAACTATGGTGGAGTAGACAAATATCATATCTAGAATCCTCTCCGGACTGCCTTAATCGTTGGCCTCTGCTACATGGAGCTGAGGTCACCCTTATCATCTGACTCTCTATAGTTAACATGGCCCACCAGGTAGTCGTGGTTATAACATATCGATTCCTCTCACATTTCCAGTTGCACGGAACACTCCTCTACCATGTCTGCCTTCTCCATATAGACATCCTTGGTCGAATTTCTGTCTTTGCCTACGCGGTCCATCGACTGCCTACTGATAATCCGGATGACGGTTCGGACAGTCACAAGCCATGTGACCCTACCTGCCACATTTGTAACACTACACACCCCTAGAATGATTGTTTCTATCTCGTTTTACCTACACAACCGACTATGAATCATGCGGTTGTCCACCTCTATGTCTGCTCCTTTTGGACCTCTATGAAATCATTCTTCTGTCAGCTTCTGAATATAGCGCAATGTGATGACCGGTAATGGGTCTCTCTATTGGAGACTGCTTAGTAAGAAAAATCTCCACTAAAAGGACATTCTCTAACACCCCTCCTCCATCGGGATGTAGAGTGAGATCCCTGAAGCCCTGATCTCCCGCCTGAATCCTTGCTCAAAGGTCTGGGCCCTAAAAAATGGGTCATGCTCCCTATCAGTGGGGTAGCATGAGAGGTCAGTTAACCTCGCTGAGTAATGATCCATAGTCATTTTGAAATATTGCAGGTAAAGAAGCTCGTGTATTCACACTTCATGAAGAGTAACTAGAACAAACTCTTCATGAAATTGGCTCTTGAAATCTTTCTAGAGAAGCATCACCTCGTCGTGAACTTAGAGCATCAAGCTCACCATCTGCCTGCTTCTGCCTGTAGAAGTATGGAGACATGGATCACCCAGATATCAGACGATGTCCCTACCAGTCAGAAGACTCTCAACAAACCACCCACCTAATCCATAGTTGCATTCCATTCCATCTCCCCCAAATATCTGGGTGGCCTATAGCAGTGGAACTTGTGCATTGTGCTCAAATGGCTGGTGGAATCGGTGTACCAATGGGTAATGGTACCACTGGTGCCTCCGCTGGTGCCTCTACTGGATGAGGGCCCCACACCGAGACCTCATTACTCATTGAGCTATCAGTTCATAAAACTATCAGAACCCAAGCATGATGCCTTCAGGGAGTCATATAGAAAAGAAATAGGTGCTCCATGGTCAAAAAGCTATACCTGGTGAGATGAATCAATGAGATCATAATGAAAATTCTTCAAAACACACATGCAATTAGTGTTTTCATGCACTGAGTTAGAAATCAGAAGTCACGGTCCTGGTGTTTGTAAATCTCAGCCGACACAGCAACACTACATTACCTACACTGATGACCACACACACTACACTTAACACTATTTCTTTTTCAAATATATATCATAGTCCTATGTTCTATGGTAGAACTGACTCCTCTAATACAAATTTTTCATGTCCCATCCCTCGGGGCCCGTGTCGTGACTCCCTAGCCCACAATCCATAGGACATGGGCTGGATACTAGCAACGAAATGTGTATTCCCTAAAACTAGATAGGAATCAACTTTATATCCTCAAAACACACTCAAACAATGTACACATCAGGATAAAAACACATGTAAACTATATAACAAAAAGTGTGATGAATGTAAAAGGGTCCGGAAATACAAGACCTACTGTAAAAATACAAGTACAACTGAAATATAACTAAAAGGAAAAGTAAAATAGCTATGGGGTCATCCTCTGAGGTTCCTACCTGAAGGGTCGGTATAGATTGCCTCCTCAGCACTCCACATCCATTTGTCTCTACTAGGTATTGTCACATCGTATGGTCCACCACCGGGCACCATCTAGTCCAGGTATCCTCAGCCTCGATGAATGCAATCTGTCATCTAAAACAAACACAACAAGTTGCATTCATATCCCATGTAGGGGAGAGTATAACTATACTGAGTAGGGACCCTAGGACCCTCAAGGTTTTGCAAATTCCAAAAAGGATAAATATCAAAGCATGATTTCAAATGCCATCCCTACTTAGGTATATGCCCATACATATACATAAGTTACCAAGTATACCCATTTCAATCAATAGGAAACCCGAGGTCTAACCTAAAATCCACATGATCAACATTTACACATTGGAAGGAAAACAAAAATCTAAAGTACCACACATGTACGCCACACAGAAGAATACCACCAAGGTATTACCATGAAAGAATGTACCACATAGATATGAAATCAACACACACAAGGTATAACATATGCATAGTAGTATAGATGGTTAGATGTAACAAATTAATCAACTTACTCTGTTAAGAGGCAGACCCACACAGGATCGCACGGTAATGACCCACACAGAATCACAAGGTACTGAACCACACCTGATCTCAATTGGATAACCAACATAGGATCACTAGGTGGTGAACCACACGGGATCACAAGGTACTAACCGAAACATGATCGCTAGGAGCTGACCCACACATGTCCACTAGGTGTTGACCCACATTGGATCGCAAGGTGTTGACCCCCACTGAATCGTAAGGTGTTGACCGAAACAATATCGATCTAAATGCCAACCCACATAGGATCACTCTACATTTTTCACATCATAGCCAGCTGTTGGGTTCCCACACTATGCTCACTTGTCTCCGAGAGTATCATCTCCACAAGCTAATGGTTGATACATAAACTTCCATGAAGTATCATGAAGAAATATACCAAAGTTCTACCACGTGATAAGGGTCTCAATGAAATAGAATTTGTGTTAATCGGGCGCCCTGTATATAAGTTATTTTCCTTCCAATTGGGAGGTCCTGGGTTGGTTTGTGTTGGATCTAACCCTAGAGTTTCCCAACATTTTCCAAATATCGAGTGGGGTATACCAAAGGGATCGTCTCGCTCCAAGGATTCCATAACCACTTGGGGTTTTTCAATTGGAATCCAAGTGCCAATGATATGGTGGAATATGCATAAATGGATCAATGTGGGTCAGGGTCCTATCCGACCTAGCCCGCCCTCTGGGTGGCCCAGCCCGCTAGGCCCCGCCCAGCCCACAGGGCGTCCAGGCCTTTATGTTCTGGTCTGGAAGGCCACGAGGTATGTGAGGCCGCGAGGGTGTCGTGAGGGCTCGGGGCGGCTCACCCGAAGGGGTGACAGAAGGGAGAGAGGCTGTTGGGCTGCTCGGCCGGAGGGGATCATCTTCGAGGGTGCCGTGAGGGAAATGCCACGTGGAGGCCATGGGCGGCGGATGTAGTGCAGCTAGGCTGCGGGGCGGTGCGGTGAGGCCGCAGGGCGGAGCGGCAGGCCTCGGCGGGGGAGCACTGCAGGGCGCGGAGGCCACGGGCGGCGGAGCGCTTCAGGACATAGAGGCCACAGGCGTGGGTGTCCACGGGGAGGCATTGATGCCTTCATCGCCTTCATCTCAGTTGATAGTCGTCCACCTCTATCGCAAAGAACACTAGACTTATCCCATTAAATCGAAGAATACATGCAATGTTTTTGTGGACCACACACTCCACATTATAATGGATCAAAGAAACTATATTACATGAATGTCAAAAATAACAAGAATGGTTATGGGAAAATAATTCATTCACCCTCACTACCTCGTTCGTTTGATTTTTTGACAGAGGACGTGAGGATAGAGACGAAGACGTTAGGGATAGACTGATGTTAGTGATGTCAGTGTCTCATAGATTTTCAGTGTAGATGATCCTCATCATTGATCCTTAGATGGAATTTGGAGTAGAATTTGTTGAATGTGAATCCTTCTTCTTTGGAGATATTTTCTCACAATATTTATCCTCTCGCAATTCCTCCAAATTGCAAAGTATCCAACATCCACTATGATTCCCCAATTTAATTGTGGAAAAAATTTAATTTGGATCCACATAATTAATTTATGAGGTTGTCACAAAATTAATTAATTGTTTGTGGCGCCATTAATGTGGGGAATGGTTAAAAGGCATCTATGCACTTAAGAGGGAGTTCAAGGGAGTTTAGCCTTGACTGGTCCCCACCACCATAACCTCTCATGGGAGGTTTCAGTTTAGTGGTCCCCACCTATGATACATCAACATGGGATTTTAAAAAATAAATAATAATATAATATTAAACCATTTTATTTTATTTTTATTCTTTAAAAAATAAGTGAAAAAACATACTTCCACCCTTGACCTACTACGGTCAAGCTGAAGGTCTCCTTTACTGAATACCAGTGTTGTGTGTTCAACCATACCCACAGATTACAATTCTGAGCACCAGTTCAAATGATATAAAAACTCTTTCTCATGTTTATGAAATGCACCTGAAAAATTTTTAGAAATTCATTCAGGAATTCCGGGCCTCAGAATCGAATGCCTTCAATTTTCAC
The DNA here is from genome assembly GCA_963277665.1 of Viscum album. Classification (NCBI taxonomy): domain Eukaryota; kingdom Viridiplantae; phylum Streptophyta; class Magnoliopsida; order Santalales; family Viscaceae; genus Viscum; species Viscum album. Next base: position 360,065,626 of record OY728152.1, on the reverse strand, counting down.
AGACATGTAAAATTCACATTAAATTAAAAAATATATATTGAAATTCTGGGACTTTACATAATTATCCACTTGTAGATATATTTTTTTTATTTTAAATATATTAATCAAATAATTAAAATATACAAGAAGGCATGGTAAGAGTTAATTTACTTAATTAAGGGTTAAAACCAAATGATAATGTTAAATTTGTGACCTAATCCTCTCTAAAACCTATTGGTTGAGAGGAAATATGTCATTTTCATTGTATCATTTAAATATATCTCTTTTGACAGATTATAAATGGAAAATAATTTTATAATAAAATAATGTTTCAAGATATTCTAACAGTTCCCCTCCCCCTCTTATAAAAGGCCACCTCCTATAAGAACATACTCACCCCTCTCAAGACACTTGGAAAACCCAAATTATTCTCAAATAATATCCCATCATTCATAACATAATCATAGTGTCCTTAAACTTCGTATAATTCCATTCAAGGAAACCCTATATCTTAAATCAATAAGAGTTACATGAATTAGATGTAACATCATCTCTCAAGCTCCTATAATTTATTTTCCTTATCCAACCCCATAAACTATATTTATATAATATTTTATTACAAAAACATTATCCTAAATATACTCAGATATTGTTATTTTAATTTTTCATCCTAAATTTACACACACCTCCATCAAATGGATAGGAACATATTGTATCTTTGTAGTGTGAACAACTCTCTAATGAAACAATGATTGATCAATTTTTTCCTAAATCCTCTCATGGTGGCCAACATGTTGTAACATTATTTGTATATGATATATATATTATTTATAAGGTCTGTATTTTTTTATTAAATTACCTTTTTGTTTTCTAAAATGTGTAAAAATGCGAATTTAATTTGAGGAAGTGTAGAATATCGTCCCGTCAAAGTTATATGATTCATTCAGGCCATACACAAAGTGTATAAATAATATAATTACATAACATATGTAACCTACAAAACCTATATATTATACTATAATTAAATATAACTATTTATCATTTAATTTTCATTCCATTAACATGATAATGAAAAAAAATGTAGTGTTCTTTGGATACGAAAGACCTACTGTCTCCCAGAATGTTGCATTTCATTTCTTATCTCTAATTGTTATGGAGTATTATAAATACATATATAATAAAAATATACTAAATTTAAATCATTAACATATTTATAAAGATAATGTTGTTATGACCACATTGATAATTTTAATCAAAACAAACTCATTTTTTACTCATTTACCATACATTGACAAAATGTTTGATATTGAAACTAATAAGTGAATAATAGTTATAAAAATATAATAAATGATAAAAATATAAAAATCAAAAATATTTATTATCTAAATAAAATATAAATTATCATATGGTTTTTATTCAGGATCATAACCATTGTACGTGACGAGTCAGACTCATGGTGAAGGAAATATAATCTCGATCTGCATTCATTGAGTTAATTATCCATGTCGTCGGTTTTGATTGTTAATGAATATATTCGAATTAACTATGATTGTTTTACACTATATATCCACTTATATTTGGTGTAATTTAATTTTAAAACATAATAATTTCATTGATATATCTTTAATATAGTGAAACGATATTTGTTAAGGATATTAACTCAATCTCCTTTTATTGGGGAATATTTTGATAATATACACATCCTTATTTTATAATGTTCATAATTATGCACTTTTTATTTTAATTTATTTCAATGGTATTAAAAAAATAATATTCTTCTACGTATAATATTAATAAAATATATAAATGGAATGTTTTTAATGCATATGAATACAAAGACCATTTTCCCCACTATAGCCATTATTTTGTATTTGGAATCTGATTCAATCTGTAATATTTTTTGAAATAAAATTAAATACCAAAATCATTTAGAGTTACTTTGGTATTGAAAATCTTTTTTTTAGAATGGATTTATTATTTTTATATTTTGAAATAATTTCATATGATTTAAATATGGAATTATTATTTTTCCTATATTTTTGTTCATGTGTTATGATTATATTATGGTTATTTAGCATGGATTGCGAATACAGGTGGTTCTATGATAAACAATGGGCGGGTGATCTCATGATAGCTATCGAATGAATTGGGTAATGCGACAAAGGTAAACGTTAAGGTTTATCCAAAGAGATATAGTGGATGTGATGTGATGTGTATTCACAATGTAACCATGAAGATTACTCCCTATGAAGCAATGAAAGCTATAATGTTATTATGATATGGATACCAAAATTTAACTTTATCATGGGTTATAAACATTCATTGAATAATGGTTTCATTCATTATTTCATATTCCTTACTAAGATATTTATTCTCATCCCATTTTTTTGAAATGTTTTCCACATGTTATAAGGACTGGTAAGAGAAAGGAATAATTCATGAATAGATTTTTCAAAAAAAAATTATCATGTATTGTTTAAATGTATTCCTTTGGTGAAAATAGTGGATACTGAGTGTAACAATCCACATGTAATGTCCGAGTATTTTATTTAATAGTAATGGCCTTATTCTCTAAAACTATAATACTAAAAATATCTATAATGTTAAATATTAACATAAATAATGATTATGTAATGTTTAAGGATAAACCTTTGTAATCATGACTCCTAGAAGATATGTGAATCCGATGGAGGAGGATGTTATTGAAAATCCATAAGAATTACAAGCATTAGGACATGAACCAATTGTAATTTCCATTCATGATTTATATATGGAACCATAGATGGATTTTCTCATGATTAGTTCTATAGATTTCCTTCACCAGTATTACAAACCATTCTAATACTCAAATGATCATAATGATTATGATGAGTGGTTGAGATGAATGGAGAATTGGATTGGGTTTTGGAGACCCATAATGAAATTAATGTGAAACATTCTACCTACGTGCTATATAGACCAATAAGGATATGGTGGGACATTATTTTAATGTGAAAAAAGCCTAGGGGATTATAGTGGATATAAATTAATGTTCATTTCAATGACCAATTCATTCTTTAGTCGATGTCGTTAGACAATACCACTATTTTCTCCACACTCAATAAGGATGAGAGCACCATTAAGGAGTATAACATCCATTTTTATGAGATTTTTAATTTCTCATCAGATATATTATCGAATGAGATGATGGAGTAGAAAAGTTTCAAGTTAGTCCTTCATCCAAATATTCATTCTCATTTTTTCGTACTGAAGATTTATTCTTATGTGGATTTACTTGATAGAGAACTGACGGTCAAGATGGACATGGATGGTATTTCAGGGTATTCATGAGCTTCATTATTTCCCAGTTCCAGTGTGAATTAATATAACGTAATGTGGAAGGAGGATGAATCTCATAGAGTTTTCCGATGAAATGGATTTTATAAACCACCTTTTGTACTTGGAAAAAGTGATTTAAACTTTTTCAAATATGGTAATAAATGAAATTTGAAGTGTGTTTTCAATTAGGCACCCAAGAATTGTGGATCCTGTGGATTCTCAAATAACTTGTAGAGGTTCTTCTATGTATATTCCACTCATAATAGTGTAAAGGGGACATATGATAATTATAAAACTATTGCACAATAATTTCGTTCATGTACAAAATGGTTAAATCCACAAGGATCCAAAGCGAAGGTTTTTCACGTATAAGAAGAGTCCCAGGGGAAGCAGATATGGGTCCAGCGACTGTGAGATGTACCATCACTATAGATTCATCATTAGAGACTACCCTATTTGAATATAGTGCATATCATTCTTTAATTCAACTTGTAATGTTAATCATATATATCTTCCTATGGATATTTTACCTTGTGCAGTGAATATTAATACACCTCTTGTTATAATGAGAGATAAGGGTCTCTATATCACTTCTTATTTTTTCTTCACAAAAAGATATGGAGCCTTTTGGGTATTTTTTTATTCATGACATGAGATCATTTTTTTTCATTTATTAGGATGGATTGGCACATCCACAATATGCATTACATTGTTTGTTATATTTGATGGGCCACCATCAATGCACGTATTGGTGTGTATGGTGTATTTGAAAAATAATGGGACCCATGGTTTAGTAGAGTCAGACATTCTTAGATGGAGTTTTCGAAAGTGAAATCTATGATTTCTTTTTGATCTGGAGTGTAAATTATTGTGTGGGTATATCCCTCCCGTCAACATCGAGTTCATCGATGTGTTTCCCTCTATTATAGCTTCATTCCCCCCAGTAATGGAGTTTGAGATTTCTATGGATATAGTCAATAGTACTCAGCCATATTCTTTTCCCTCCAACTACATTGCACTGGCTGAAATGAAAGACTTGAACTTTGAGTTGGACGATCATTTTGAGGAAGGCTTTATACAGATGAGCATGCCTCCTTGGGCAGCGCTGCTTCTGTTTTCTATGAATGTTTATTGTTAACATTTCATGTGTCTTGATTATCCAAAACTAAATTCACTGATGATTATAAAAAAAATATCCATTTCAACATATTGGTGATCTATTTTATTATTTGATAGTGGATATGTGGTTCTCAATGAAAGTTCATCGACCTGGTTTCCTTTAGTTGTGGATAAAATATTATGACATTCAAAATACACCCTTCCACAGCATGTACTGTCATTATCAGTACCTTGTTATGCCCACTACTACAAAAATGTCATTCGGAGTGCATGTATTTATTATTTCTAGAAAAATCACACATAAATGGAATCTTCATTAGCCCAAAAAGGCTGATAAATTTATCCCATTATAATAAATTTTTTTCTAATAATGAATATCATTTATCATCACTTTATTTTTATCACATATAATGTATACCCTTTATCATAACCTTATTTTTATCACTGATAACGGGTATCCATTACCAGTGCTATTTTTTTGTGCTCATAGAGGAGTTAATTATCAGAACATTTTTAGCATTTATAAAGGTCAGAATAATTAAAATAAAATAATAAAATAAATAAACAATAAAAATTGATGTTATTAAAAAATATATTACATGTTTTGTTAATTAAATAAATACTGATAAAAATGAATAAAATGATTATACTGTATATAAATTAAAAATACTAAAAATTGTATTTACTAAATATATAGATTTGAAAAATGAAAATTAATCAAATTAAAAATGAAATTAAGTAAATTGAAAAAAATATTAAATATACTATGAATTACATGATTATTTATAATGTTAATAAATATGATTCTTTTTAGTATATAATATTTATGTGTTATATTAGGTGAATAAGGATTTATAATGAAAAATTAAAATGAATTGAAAATACAGACTTTTGGCATAGAGTAATCGACATGTAATATAATTTAAATTGATTTTTCAATTTAACATATATCAAAAGTGTGTTTTATTGATTTCACATATATAAATTAAATTCATTTTTATATTCAATTTACATAGAAAAAACTTATCCATTTTTTCAATACAATTAAATTGTAATTATTTGGAAATTATTCAATTTCAGTCATTTTTAACACGGGTGCACATAAAATTAGATATTCATCAATAATGTTAAAAAATATATTTGAATAAAATAAATATAAAAAAATATTTAATAAAATTATATAAAAATGTACATACTATATTTATATAATTGTATATTTATAATTATAAATAAATAAATATTTTTTAATGGTATTTATATAAATATAAATAAATAATTTTATATATTTAAATATTTATTAAATTAAAAATAAACATACTTAATTAATGAATATATCTACTCTTTTTATATTTATAAATATTTATAATATATTTATATATATTTATATAAATATATATACTAAAATAAATAATATTTAAAAAATTAATTAATTCTTAATTAATTATTATTTATTAAAAAATAATAAAAATTGTAATAAATTTATTTAAATTATGAATATTTTATATATATATTAATTATAAATATATATATATTTAAAAAAATACTTATAATTATAAATATAAATAATTTATCAGTTCTTAAGTAATAATCACTAATAAAATATATATTTAAATTCTATTTTATATATTTATATGTTCAATTGTTTTTGGTATATATTTTTCATGAGATTCTATGTTTTTATTATTTTTTCTGATATATCTTGTTCATGTGTTTTATTTCATTATAGAAACATTAATTTGGATTGCCCTATATTCTCAACGATGGGTCAATGCTTCTTAGGTGGACTTCATATAATTTGTATGTTTCTACATCATTTATTCCAAAAAAATATAATGGGATTTATCAAATTATATATAATAGAAATTATTTTCAGGCATTCGGCATTTTAGGTATACAAATACATTTTCAGTCTATTTTTCATTTAATCAAAAGAAATATATTAATACATAAATAACGAATAATATTTTGTAAACTCATGTTTCATTAGATATATTAAATTTATGTAACAATATATACATAACATAATCCTAGAATCCTTTAATTCGGTATAATTCAACTCAAGTAATCCCTATATCATAAATCAAAAAGAGATACCTGATTAAGAGGTAACATCTTATCTCAAGATCCTATTATTTATTTTCCTAATCCAACCCCATAATCACTTTTTATTTAATTATTTTATAACATAAACAGTATTGTAAATATACTAGGATGTTTTTATGATAATGTTTCTACCTAAATTTACACACGCCTCCATCAAATGGATTTGAACATATTGTTTATGTGTAGGGTGAACAACTGCCTAACGAAACAATGATTGATCAATTTTCTCCTACCACCACTCTTAGGTGGCCAATATTTTGTAAAATTATTTATATATGATTTATATTAAATTTATATTATCCCTAAGTTTTTATAAAAATACATTTATGTTTTCTAAAAAGAGTATAATCACGAATTTAATTTGAAGAAGTGTAGTCGACTGCCCCGTCAAAGTCATATGAATCATTCATGCCATACACAGAGCTTATAAAGGATAGAATTAATGAACATATGAAACCTATATAATATACATATTACACTATAATTTCATATAACTATTTATCATTTAATTATCATTCTATTAACATGATAATGAAACAAGTGTAGTGTTCTTGCGTCCGAAAGACCTATCGTCTCCCTGAACGGTGCATTTCATTTCTTATCTCTAATTTTAATAGAATATTATAAATACAAATATATTAAATATATATGATATTTAAATCAATAATATATTTATAAAGATAATTTCATTATGACAACATTGATAATTTTAATCATAACAAATCCATTTTTGACTCATTTACCAAATATTGACAAAATGTCTGATATTGACACTAATAATTAACTAATAGTTATAAAATGATAATAAATGATATAAAAATAAAAATAAAAATTAAATAGTATCTGAATAAAGTAGTAATTATACTATGGTAATTATTCAGGATCATAACCATTGTACGTGACTAGTCAGACTCATGGTAAAGGAAATATAAACTCGAGCTGCATTCGATGATTTAATTATCCATGTCATTCGTTTTGATTTTTAATGAATATGTGTGAATGAACTATGATTTTTTTACACTATATATCCACTTATATTGGGTGTATTATAATTTTCACACAAAATAATATCATTTATTTAACTTTAATCTAGTGATACGATCATTGTAAGGGACATCAACTAAATCTCATATTATTGTAGAATATTTTGATAATATAGACTTTCTTATTTTATACGGTACATAATTAGGAAATTTATATTATAATTTATTTCAAATTTATTAAAATGAAATCATCTTCTATGTATAATATTACTAAAAAATAAAAATGGAATGTTTTGTAATTTCACACGGAGACAACGACCATTTTCACCCTATAGAAATTATTTTGTATTTGGAATCCTCTTCAAGCTGTAATGTTTACTAAAATAAAATTAAATACCAACTTCTTTTTAGGTATTTTGGTTTTGAAAATGTTTTTTATAATGGATTTATTATATCAATATTTTGAAATGATTTCTTATGGTTTCAATATGAAATTGTTTTTTACAATTATGCTTTTTCATGTGTTATGATTATGTTATGGTTATTGAGAATTGATTATGAATACTGGTGATTCTATGATAAACCAAGGGTAGTTAATCCCATGATATATGTCAATTGAATTGTGTAATTTTACAATGGTAAATGTTAAGGTTTCTCTTAAGATATTTAGTTGATATATTTTAATGGGTATTCCCATTGTAACCATGAATATTACTCTCTTTGAACCCATTAAAGCTATAATGTTAGTATGATATGGATACCAAAATTTAACACTATGATTTATAATTTCTATAATTTTTAGTAGGAATTATATGATTACATGATTTAATATAAGTTTTTTATGTTTTATGGGTGAAGAGTATGATTTTTTGAAATTGTTATCATCAGTCATAAACTTTCATGGAATAATGGTTTTATTCATAATTTCATATTCCATACTATGATATTTATGCTCATCCAATGTTTTTGAATTTTTTCCACATGATATAAGGATGGGTAAGAGAAAGGAATAATTCATGAAAACTTTTTTCAATAAAAATAAATCTGTAATTGTTTAAAGGTATTCATTTAGTGTAAATAGTGGATACTAGTGTAACTATACACATGTAATGTATGGGTCTTTTATTTAATAGTCATGTCCTAATTCAATAAATTATAATACTTAAAATATCTTTAATGTGAATTATTGACATAATTCATGATTATGTAATGTTTAAGGATCAGCTTTTATAATCATGACTCCATGAAGATATGTGAATCAGATGCATGAGAAATTTGTTGCAAAACCATAATGTGTTAATACACATTTGCACCTGATTCAGGTTGAGATTATTGATCAAGCATTGAAAGAATTAGGACATGCACCAATTTTAATTCCCATTCATGATCTAGATACGAAACCTTAGATGGACGTTCACATGATTAGTTATCTAGAGTTTCCTCACTAGTATTAGAAACCATTCTAGTACTCAAATGATCCTAATGATTTTGAAGAGTGGTTAAGACGAATGTATAATTTGGTTCAGTTTTAGAGACCCATAATGAAATTAATGTGAACCATTCCACCTTCGTGCTATATAGACCAAGAAGGATTTGGAGGAACATGATGATAATGATAGTGATGCATCCGAAATTATATTGTATATACTTTAGTGTTCACGTCACCGAAAAATTCATTCTATAGTCTATGACGTTAGACAATTCAACTATGTTCTTCACACTCGAGAAGGATGGGAGGACCCTGAAGGATTATGAAAACCATTTTTTTGAGCTTGATCATTTCTCATCTGATATATTATTGAATGACAAGATGATGGTAAAATGTTTCGAGTTATTCCTTCATCCAAATATTCATTCTCAAATTTTCATACAGATGATTTATTCTTATATCGATTTATTAGATAGAGAACTGATGGTTGAGATGGACCTGGCTAGTATGTCTTGGTATTACTGAGCTTCTTTATTTCCCAGTTCCAGTGTGAATTAATCTAAGGTAAAGAGGAAGTATGATGAATCTCATATATTTTATCAATGGAGTGGATTTTCTAAACCACATATTGTACCTGGAAAAAGTCCTTTAATCTATTTCCAATTTGGTTAAAAAGGAAATTCAAGTTGTGTTTTCACTAAGGCACCCAAGAATTGTGGCTCATGTGGATTCTCAAATAACTTTTAGATATCCCTCTATGTTTATTCCATTCATAATAGGGTAATTATAACATATGAATATTCTAAAACTATTGATAATTCATTTGGTTCACGTACAAAAGGGTTACATCTACAAGGATCCAAAGTGAAGCTTTTTCACCTATGAGAAGAGTCCTAGCAAAAGAGGATACTGGTCCAAGGACTGTGAGATGTTCCATCACTATAGATTCATCATTAGTGATGACCATATTTGATTCTAGTGCATCTCATTCTTTAATTCAACATGTAATGTTAATAATATAAATCATCCTATGTATAATTTATCTTCTGTAGTGAATATAAATACACCCCTTGTTATAAAGTGAGAGAAGGGTCCCTATATCCCTTCTTATTTTTTCTCACAAAAATATGTAGAGCCTTTTGGGTATTTTTCCATTCACGACATGAGATAACATTACGTCATTTTTTTGTGATGGATTTGCCCATCAACAATAAGCATTATATTTTTTGTTATATTTGACATGACACCTTCACTAAACCTATTGGTGTGTATGGTGTATATGAAAAAAAATGGTACCCATGGTTGAGAAAGGTCATACCTTCTTATCTGGAGTTTTCGAAAGTGAAATCTATTATTTCATTGGATCTGGAGTGGAAATCATTGTGTGGTGATATCCCTTCATTCATCATCGAGGTCTTCGATGTGTTTCCCTCTATTATCTCTTTTTTACCACCAATAATAGAGGCAGATTTTTTAATTGATTTAGTTAATAGTACTCAACCATATTCTTTCCCTCTTACTGTGTTGCATTGGATGAAATGAATGACCTAAACTCCGAGCTGGAATATCATCTTGCAGAAGACTTTATACATATGATCATGCCTCCTTGGGCAGCATTGTTTCTATTTTCTATGAAAGTTGATGGTTAACATTCCATGTGTGGTGATTATACAAAACTCGATTAAGTGATGATAATAAAAAATATATCCATTTCAACATATTGATGATCTATTTGATTATTTGATAGTGGAGATAGTGTTCTCTATGAACCTTCATCGATCTGGTTTCCATTTGTTGAGGATAAAATATTCTGAATTTCAAAAAACAGCCTTTAGTAGCATGTACAATCATTATCAGCACCTTGTTATTCCCACTACTACAAAACTAGCATTCCGAGCGCATGTATTTATTATTTCTAGAGAAATCCCACATTAATTTAATATTCATCAGCCCAAAAAAACTGATAAATTTAACCCATTATGATGACTTTTTTGTGCTGATAAAGAGTACCATTTGTCGTCTCTTTATTTTTATCACTAATAATGTGTACCTATTATCAGCACATTATTTTTAGCAAAGATAATGGGTATCCCTTACCTGTGCTATTTTTTTGTGCTCATAGAGGAGTCAATTGTTTGAACTTTTTTAGCATTGATAATTGTCAGAATAAATGAAATAAAATAATAAAATAAATAATAAATAATAAATAATTATATTAAAAAATATATTCCAAGTTTTCTTAATTAAATAAATATTTTTTAAAATGATGAAATTGATTATACTGTATGTTAATTATAAATAATAAAATTATATTATTTATTAAATATATAGATTTGTAAAAAGAAAATTAATAAAAATAAAATTGAAAATAAGTAAATTGACAAAAATATTAAATATATTATCAATTAGATGATTATTAATAATGTTAATAAATATTATATTATATATATATAGATATATATCAATGTATATAAATATGATTCTTTTTTTAGAAAATATTTATGTTTTATATTTAGTGAATAATGATTTATATAAAAAATTAATACGAATTAAAAATATTGACTTTTTTCATAGAGTAATTGACATATAATTTAATTTCCTTTGATTTTTCAATTTAACATATATCAAATATGTGTTTTATTGATTTCAAAAATATAAATTTAATTCATTATTATATTCAATTTACATAGAAAAAAATAACCATTTTTTCAATATGATTAAAATTTAATTATTTGGAAATTATTCAGTTTCACTCATTGTTGACATGAATGCAGTTAAAATTACATATTTGTAACACCCCAAGCTTCCACGATACGCCTCTCTTTCAATAATGCAATAGCTTGCATTGTATGCAAGTTTTAGTTCTAACACACCGTGACTAATCAAAGTAGCTGTTATGAATATTAATAGCCACTTTTTTAAATTATTGAAATTTTATATTTCAAAATGGACTTCATTTTTTTATTCGTAATATCAAAATTATCCTAAGTGGAATTTTTTGTAATTTTCTGAGAACATCCAATTTTTGTGAATAGTGAAAAATACTTAAAACAACATTTTTAATAAAAATAATTTATAGTGATAAATTATACTATTGTGTGATTTTAAATTATAATTATAATATATTTTTACGATTTTATCCAATTGTGGTCATTAGAATTAATTTGACTTTCAAATTTGACATAAACAATTGTCAATCTTTTGATATATATTGTTTCTTAAAAACACACTATTTGTTGTGACAGCAGGAATTAATTATAAAATTAATTAATTAAAATTAAATTTTTGGAATTTTTAAAAATAGACATCATTTTTGAATTCAGAATATCACTTATAACTTAGGGTTAAATTTTGGCATTGTTTTGAAAAACTTCAATTTTTTATGAATAGTGAAACCACTAAGTGGTAGTTAAAAAACTGATTTTTCGTTTAAATGAAACATTACCACTTCTGTGATTTGATTTTCAAAAATCCGACATACATGGTAGTCATTAGGAATTAAAATGTGGTTTAATGGGATTAAAATAATTTTTTGGTGAATAGTATCTTTTAAGTTTAATTAATCACGATTAAAGGTTATTAGTGATATTTAATGTAAAAATGGTATTAAAAAAATATGAAATGACCCTTACACTTGTCCGACCCCTATTGGATGAGTCATGGAAGACCAAGAAAACCCATGGGTCAACTTGGGGACCCCATGGAGCCACTTTGGGATGAAAATGATATAAATAACTTTTATTTAAAGTTAAAATAAAAATGTCACAAACATAAGTTGTTTTACTAAAACAATTTTTATGTGGGGTTATACAAGTTATATTTTTTACTATAAATATTAATTAGAAATCTAAAAATATTTCCTACATAATTATATTTTTTTTATAATTTTTAGACATTATGTAAATTAAATTATTTATGACCCCATGATGATGCAGTGATTACCTCATTAATTAACGATTTTAATAAAATGGAAGGATAATGTAAAATCTAAGTATTACACTTGTCCAAATCCTATTGGATGAGAATATTACGAACCATTACCACCTTAGACTCGAATTATATAAGTGCAGGACCTTTAGAATCCGAAAAGCATTGTATAATAAAGTACCATTTTAATACATTCCAAGAGTGCCCCTCCTCTCCACTTATAAAAGGCCCCCACCACTACCACCTTACCCACACTATCAAAGCCTTTTGGCTCGGCCAACCTCTACCCAAATACTCTCCAAACTTCCCTCTGTTACTCTTAGATGCATCGGTAGGTCTCATGAGACAAACTAGTGTCATGGCACAGGGCCTTGACAAAATCTTATATCTGGTCTTGGCACAAGGCCTTGGATACGTGGTTATGATAGTCTGGCATTATGCATTCGATTATTATGAATGTGTTTATTGATATTTAATGTTATTATTCGACTAGTACAATATCCATGTGATTAGGTAAATGGAATTATTTCATATTACTTTTTCCATATTATGCTAATGTTCATGTTTAAAAGGATTTTGTTTTAGATATACATTGCCTTAAATGTTAATGTTTATTTATGAAAGATTTCGCAATATTGTTATCCTTACTGAGCATCTGAGCTCACCCCTTTCAATGTTTTATTATTTTCCAGGATGTGAAAAAGTATTTTAGGAATGAACTACAGGGATCGTCAGAAGAGGATATGAGTGTGGACGATGAAGACATTGTTATTAGTTTTTCGCTTTATGATGTAATGTAACATTTATGAATGCATCTAGTGTTTCCAAGGCTACTAAACTAATCGGTCTTTCGAGACATAATCTTTTGTGATCATTCCAATGTTATGAAGTAATGCACTGACTCTGGATAACTGGGGTCGGGGCGTTATAGTTGGTATTAGAGGCAATTTAGTACTAACCTTGGAAGCTAGATTTAGATAAACTCTGATTAGAGCACATAGCCCAAAGATAGACTTTGAGGATTAGTATAGAATAACTTCCAAGAATTTTGGTATTATAAAGATGTAGTGAGTTTTCCGATAAATACATCCCTGTCTGGATACGAGCAGGTTGAGGCGGCTTTGGAACAGATGAACCTAGGGGTAAAACCCGAAAACACCGCTTTGAGCTAGACTCGAACGGGAACTGGTGCACGACAACGGGTCTTGCTGCACTCTTGGTTACGACACTCCGGGGGGATATGCTTAGGATAATTCTCATTTTCATTACAAACCACTATGAAAGGTTATGAGTATATAATTCCTCAAAGAAAACTTTTTTTTATGATTATGGATTATATCCATAAATAGTTCAATTGGTGTTAAGTGTTTTACAAGTATGGAATTATGTATTTTAATTCATAAAATAATCTAGTTTATGCCATTGTTTAGAAATGGCCCCTAGTGGAAGTAATGGAAACTGTATCAATGCCCGCACTCCGTTTTGGGATTTCTCTCCTGCTCAAGATAATTATTGTAGAGATGGAGATACAATTGGTGATGATCAAGTTATTACCATACTGGGAAAACTCACTCATGTTATGAATAATAACCTTACTCGTATGGAGCACCCTGATCCGCAATGTGGAGGATCAATGTTAGACCGCTTCATGAGGCAACAACCTCCAACATTTAATGGGGGTACAAATCCATTAGTAGCTGAGCAATAGATAAAATCCTTAGAGAAAATATTCCACGCCTTGGAGTGTAGAGAATGGGAGAAGGTTATCATGGCAGTTTACCGCCTCACTGGAGATGCCGATAAATGGTGGTCATTGATTCAAAATACAAATGAAGATGGAGAAGTATCAAGTATGGAATTGAGGGAGTTTAAGGAAATTTTCATAGAAAAGTACTTTCCTCGTGACCATAGAGCAGATATGGAAAGGAAATTTTTTAGTCTAGGGCAAAAGGAGGACGAGAATGTCGCAAAGTATGAGTCTAACAATACACGGTTAGCGAGGAATGCATCAGATTATATACGTAATCCAAGAAGTAAGATTGATCATTTCTTTGATGGGTTAAAATTGTTTCTCCATCGAGCATTAGCCTCACAATCATTCTCATCATATGATTATATTGTCTCATGTTCTATCCAGACAGAAAAGAAATTATCTAAGTCTTATGACAATAAAATAAAGCAAGAGACGAAGAGAACGGTGGAACAAGAGACAGATAAAGGGAAAAAGGGAAACAAGGATTTTCCATTATGTGATAATTGTGGAAGGAATAACCCTAGTACTTGCCTATAAGTAATGGGAGTTTGTTATAAATGTGGAAAAAAGGTCACCAGGCGCGTGATTGCAAGGGAAAGAAAGAGGCTATCAATTTTGAATGCTAAAATTTTAGAGAAATGGGGCATTATGCAAATGAATGTCCTAAACAACAGGGAAAATTAACTCATAAAAGGCCAAGGGATCAAGGACTATCTTATGTTGTTACTACAGTTGAAGCAAATAATTAATGTATTGGTGCTTTTGGACTCATGGATTATATTCTAGTAATTAGATTAATGTGATATATATATAAGGATTGTACTGCAGTACTTGTTGTTTTCATTAAAGTTTTAATATGATGAAGGTAATCATATTTTCAGTATGTGACAATAAAAGAAACCTTACTTTGTTTGGGGAATCTAATATTGCAATTGATTTAGGAATTTAAGGACATTTTAGAGAACGTCTGGACGGAGGTATTTTGGATAACTATAAAGGTTGGAATGGATTAAGTTGAACTTTGGATAGTATTGTTTAATGTTAAAAAAAATTTGAAGATTATTTTTGGAATATTATAATACTATAGTTTTAGGAAAAGGACAACCTGTAGGGTGGGGCATAACCCGTCGCGTCAGACAATGCTACAGGAATCGAACCCACAACCATAGTGCCACATGACTTTATTACCTACCACTAGCCTACAGGATGTCCCTGGTTATTACAATATAGTTTTACTAATCTAAATGGTATGTGTTAATATTTGGAACCTTATACAATTATGATAAATATAATATTTTTGAGTTCTATTACATCTTAGAGTGAAAGATGGGTTCTTGGTAAAAATTTATTAAAGAATGAAATCCAACATGACAAGTAAGTATATTTCCTTATGTTCTTAGTAAATCTCTTAAATAAATTCCTCAACTTTATGAAAGGTAACTGAAAACAAAAAAAAATTCGGTTAACTTTTCCAATTGGGGATTCAATGACCGTTTAACCAATCACAAGTTTGTGATTTTCTTATGGTTAACTTTCTCCTAATCCTGTTTTCTACAAGTCTCCATCAGACATTGACGATTTGTTTCTCCTCCATATCCATATTTTCCTAGAATTCTAGTATGGTCTATCTCGGGTGATCTTTGTACTTATCATTCTATCTTTTAAAGTTATATTTTTATTAACCCTATTTCCGATGTGGGTTTTCAACAATGGTATTTTCTATTTTCAACCTTTTATTTTCTAAGATAAATTTCAAATTGAGAGGACACAATTTATTGAAGGATGGAATAATGTAACACACCAAGCTTCCACGATACGCCTCTCTTTCAATAATGCAATAGCTTGCATTGTCTGCAAGTTCGAGTTCTAACACACCGCGACTAATCAAAGTAGTCATTATGAATATTAATACCCACTTTTTTAAATTATAGAAATTTTATATTTCAAAATGGACTTCATTTTTGTATTCGTAATATCAAAATTATCCTAAGTGGAATTTTTTGTAATTTTCTGAGAACATCCAATTTTTGTGAATAGAAAAAAATACTTAAAACAACATTTTTAATAAAAATAATTTCTAATGATAAATTATAATATTGAGTGGTTTTAATGTATAATTAGAATATATTTTTACCATTTTATCCAATGGTGGTAAATAGAATTAATTTGACTTTCAAATTGGACATAAACAATTGTCAATCTTTTGATATATATTGTTTCTTAAAAACACGCTATTTATTGTGACAGTGGGAATTAATTATAAAATTAATTAATGCAAATTATATGTTTGGAATTTTGTAAAATAGACATAATTTTTGAATTAGGAATATCACTTATAGCTTAGGGTGAAATTTTGGCATTGTTTTGAAAAACTTCAATGTTTGATGAATAGTGAAACCACTAAGTGGTAGTTAAAAAACTAATTTTTCATTTAAATGAAACATTACCACTTCTGTGATTTGATTTTCAAAAATCCGACATACATGTTTGTCATTAGGAAGTAAAATGTGGTTCAATGGATTTAAAATAATTTTTTGGTGAATAGTAACTTTTATGTTTAATTAATCGGGATTAAAGGTAATTAGTGATATTTAAGGTAAATATGGTATTATAAAAATATGAAATGACCCTTACACTTGTCATACCCCTATTGGATGAGTCATGGCCGACCAAGACAACCCATGGGTCAACTTGGGGACCCCATGGAGCCACTTTGGTAGGAAAATGACATAAATAACTTTTATTTAAAGTTAAAATAAAAATGTCACAAACATAAGTTGTTTTACTAAAAAAAAATTTAAATGGGGTTATACAAGTCATATTTTTGAATATAATTATTAATTAGAAAGATAAAAAAGATTTCCTACATAATGATATTTTTTTATTATTTATAGAAATCAAACATTAAATAAATTAAATTATTTATGACACCATGATGATGCAATGATTACCTCATTAATTAACAATTTTAATAAAATGGAAGGATAATGTAAAATCTATGAATTACCCTTTTCCAAAGCCTATTGGATGATAATATTTCGAACCATTATCACCTTATCCACAAATTATATATGTGCGGGACCTTTAGAATCTGAAAAGCATTGTTTAATAAAGTAACATTTTATTACCTTCCCAGAGTGCCCCTCCTCTCCACTTATAAAAGGCCCCCACCAATACCACCTTACGCACACTTTAAAACCCTTTTGGCTCGGCCAACCTCTGCACAAATACTCTGCCAACTTCCCTCCCTTACTCCTAGAAGCCTCACCTTGGGATGAAGTCTTCCCGAATAAGCCTTTGGCTCAAATAAAAAAGAGTTACCGGATTTTAAGGTAATGTCTTCTCTAATGTGGTTTTGTTTTTTTTTGCTTCTCCAACCCCATAAACTCTTTTTTTCCATTATTTTGTAACATCACCAGTATTCACAATATACTAGGATGTCGTTACAATTATTATTAGAGCTAAACTAACACACACCTACATCTAATGGTTAAAGAACATACGGTTTCTGTGGATGGCGAATTTCTGCCTCACGAAACGATGATTGTTAAACAATCATAAAACACTTTCAAAGGTGGCCATTATGATGTCACTATATTTATATATGATATATAATATGTTTATTTTTTTTACTTATGCTTATTTATTTTCCATTTATGTCATACCATTATTATTTCCATTATGGGTAAACGCGATAATTTTATTTTTGGAAGTGCGGACTACCGCCCCCTCAATGGGATTTTAATCATTAATGCCATATGTGGGATGTATAAAGGATGGAGAAAATGGTATTATATATTATATTATACTGGAATTATTCTATACCTTTATATAATTATAACTTCATTCCATTAAATATGAAATGTAAATGAAAGTAGTGTTCATGCGTACGTACGGCTTACCGTCTCAATGAACGGTGCATTTCATTTCTTTCCTCTAATTGTTATCTAATATTATAAACGAATGTATATACTGGATATATATGATTTATATGATATATACATCATGCATATAATTATGGATATAATGGATATTTTACCACATGAACAAAGTGTAATTATAAGAAGTTTATTTTTGACTCAAGTACCTAAGATCGACAAAACGACCGTTATAAACGTAAATAATTAAACAATGTTTATGACATGGTAATAAGTGATATAAAAGGAATAATGACCTTGAAAGAGGTTATTTACAAGGTAGAGATTATCTCTAGATTATTATTCAGGAGATCAGTGAACAGTCGAGTGAATTCGTACATGAGGTAAGGGAACTTCTTAACCCAATTTCAATTCTTTGAGTTAATCTCCTACTTTAAAATTATTTCATGATATTATTATGTCCTATCTTGTATTTTTACTTTCTTTATGTGTAATTATAGTGAATACTCATAATAGATATATTTTATTTAAATAAAAAGATCTTTGTGAGGGACTTTGCCTCAATCTCCTTTCATTGAGGCATATTTGGTTTTATACACAACATTCTTTTATACGGTGTATAAACCCATTTGACTTTCACGTTTATTCAAAAGGTATCTTTTTATACGATGTGTTTTACTAAATGACAAAAAGTAATGTTTTTCTTGTCATACGTATGCGGCGACAACGACTTCTCTGCCGCCATGGACATTATTTGTGTTTTGGCTTCCTCTACAAGCCATACCTTTTTTAAAATGAAAAATAAATTACATGTTTTATTTTTCTTTTATTTCGGTATTGAAAATGGTTTGGAAAGTGTTTTTATTATTTCAATGTGTTGTATTGAGATCTTGTGATTGAAATTTTGAAATGTTATGTTTCATTTATGCATATTTTATGTGATATGATTATGTTATGGTTTATGATATGTTTAAACCTGTTCATATGGGGAATGCATTGGACATAATAAGTGACAGGTGGGGCCCACTATAGCTCCTCAATGCATCGGTAGGTCTAATGAGAAAAACTAGTGTCTTGGCACGAGGCCTTGACAAAATCTTATTTGTGGTTTTGGCACGAGGCCTTGGCTACGTGGTTATGATAGTTTGGAATTATGCATTCCATCATTATGAAAGTGGTATTTGATATTTCATGTGATTATTCGACTAGTACAATATCAATGTGAGTAAGTAAATGACATTATTTCATTTTACATTTTCCATATTGTGATAAAGTTAATGTTTAAAAGGCTCTTGTTTTAGATATACATTGCCTTAAATGTTAATGTTTATTTATGAAAGCTTCCGCAATATTGTTATCCTTACTGAGCACCTGAGCTCACCCCTTTCAATGTTTTAATATTATCTAGGATGTGAAGAGGTATTTTATGAATGACCTACAGGGATAGTCAGAAGAGGATATGAGTTTGGACTATGAAGACTTTGTTATTAGTTTTGTCGCTTTATGATGTAATATAACATTTATGAATGTATCTAGTGTTTCTAAGGCTACTAAACTAATCGATCTTTCGAGACGTGATCTTTTGTGATCATGCCAATGATACGAAGTGATGCACCTACTTTGGGTAACTGGGGTCGGGGCATTACAATATTCATCAATAATGTTATAATAAATATTTGAATAAAATAATTTTATAAAAATTTTAGGAAAAATAAATAAAAATGTACACACTAAAATTATAAAATTGTATATTTATAATTATAAATAAATAATTATTTTTAGGGTTATTTATATAATTATAAATAAATAATTTTATATATTTAAATAATTATTAAATTTAAATTAAACTAACTTAAGTAATGAATATATTTACTCTATTTATATTTATAAATATTTATAATATATTTATATATAATTATATAAATATATATACTATTATAAATATTACTTTAAAAAATAATTACAAATAAATTAATAATTATTTAATAAAATAATATGAGAATTGTAATAGATTTATTTAAACAATAAATATATTTATTATATTTATATTTATATATATTGATTAAATATATATATATTTCAAAAAAATAAAAATAAAAATAATTACTTTTTCTATTCTTATGTAATAATCACTAAAAAATATATCTTTATCACTTAATTTTTTAAAAATGATAAAAATGAAGCTATATTAGTGTATTTGTAGCACTAATGATGTACTTATTTTATCAATGCTAAAAAATTCCCAAATAAATTTTATTATTATGAGAGAATAAATAATATAAAAATAAAAAAGTATCCCAATATATTAAAAAAACGATGATATTGTGAACCCTTGGTGCTATAAGAAGATTTCTGTATAATCAACCAATTGATGACACTACTCCTCGGTGAATTGAAGATCGAATCGTAGAAACCCACTACCTCCAGTTACTCAAACATCATTTGGCATACGATGTTTGGCTGATGTTAGGGTTTCTAAAGAAAACATTTAGATCTATATTTGTGGTTCTTATATTTTCATCAACCTAGCTAGGTAGGCTTGTGTTTTCCATTCTAGGTTTAGATTTACATTCTCTATTTTCTCTTTCAATATTTGGATCTAATATTTTTTTATTTTCCTTTGTGGATTTTGAATTTATGCTCTGGTTTTTGTATACTATTTTGATATTATATATGATCCGTTTTTACTTGAATACTATTTTTGATATCCAATTTGAGTTTTTTAATTGTCATCTTCAATCAATTTGCATAAATGTCTACCAATATACAACAGTTTTCTCTGCAAGCATAATATTATCATTCTTTTGAAATAATAGTGAATCACTTCAGATCTATTGGTAAATGAATTAAATATGATAAATAGTATATATATATATATATAATTCTTTTAAATGAAATTTACTAATTAAATACATATATATTTATGACATATATGTATAATCATTCGTTAGATTCAGTTTATTTATCTATGTATATAACAGTGTTGTCATAGGCATGTGCCATAGTGCACCATGTCATGAGGTGAGGTGAGTCATAACTAGTGCGACCTCACCGAGGTGTTCCAATGGCGCACACCTCATTAGCCAACCTTAGAGGAATCATAGATCCATGTGCAGTAAAGGTGCACCGTGGTAGTATAAATTATGGGTACAATAAACAACAAAAATAATGGGTAGGGTATAGGATATCATAGTAGGTAGAGTGGACGGAAATCGTGGGTGCGAGCGATCGTGTAAATTGTGGAGTTAAGAAACACCCTTTCACACCACCCCCACTTAAGAGCATCCATGTTGAATTCCTTCTTAATTCAAACATTGTGATGTCCAACTAGAGAAGATGACCACATGACATCCTTCTTGGAAATGGAATCCCCATGTCAAAACTGAAAAACAGAACAAAAATAATAAAAAAAATAAAAAGAAATATATATATATATATATATATTGTAAATAAAATTATACAAATGAATATAATATGAAAAAGGAAAAACAATAGGTTAATATATATATCTATAAAATTATTATAATAATAATAAACATATATATAAATATCTATGTTTTTTTGCATGTTCCTTTGTTTCACCGCATGCCACATCCCCTAGAGACATTAACGCCTTATTGTGTCTTATGCCTCTGAGAATATTTGTTTCGATGAAGAGTCACCCCATTTTATTTTTTTGATTATCAATGGTGTGAACTCCTTTCACAATTATTTCCAATTGAGCTACTTTTGAAATACGAGCAAGCATCCATCGACCACTTTATCCAATCAAATAAAACCATGTCATTTTATTAATAAAATGAAACCTATTTAAAAAATTCACAAACAAAACATTATAAATAATAACCAACCAATTAATTTATTAATTTTTTATTCCAGTAATTGTGAATAAATTAACGTATAAAAATTTATGTAAATTATCATGTACTCTCCCTACATTTCAAATGAAAAAATAATAATTTATGTGTCATACAATCGTAAGATGAAATTACACTATAGAAACCCAATACCCATAGAGCTCTGTAGAACTACGATTGTGTATTATGATTCATCCATCTCCACCCTCTCCATTTCTTTCCCATATTCACTCAATCTTTTTACGAGTTGTGGGGAGCTTTTCTAGTGAATGATTTGATGGAAATGGAGGTGTCGAGTTAATGAATTGTTCTTATGGTGTTATTATCACTAATGGTAGACATTTCTCCCTTCATAGACCAAAATGAAGTAAAATTGACATCCTCATCAGCTTAATATCTGGAAAATTTATTATTACATTTTGATTCCTTGATACTCATTACAAAACACTTTTATGTTTCTCATACGACTTTGAGCATTAGTCACCCCATTAATGAATACTACTTAGATTATTTCAAACAACATACGATGTTGTTACCTAGTGTTAAAGGATGTGTTTCAATCAACAAAATTAGGTGATAAATGATTGTATGGGCATATGATGATGATGATAATTGTACATCATTTTGTTCTCTAAAATGGTAAATTCCATCCATTTGTTATAATTACACCATTAATACTAGTTATAAACTCACCGAATCCATTTCCCCCAACTCCATCACGAGAAACATTCTACAAAACCTGATAAATGTAATAGTGAATGGAGAGAAAGAAGTGTAGAGGTATGAGAAGGAAGAATCAAAATACGCAACTATAGTGCTACACAACCTGGGAGAATTTGGTAGATATTGTCAAATTTCATCTGATGAGTATATTTTACTAAAATTAGTTTTTCTTATTTGATGTGGAGGAATATATACTTATGAATTAAATTTATTTTTATCCTCAATTTTATCTATACATATCCTAATAAAATATTAAAAAATTACAGGTTCATGTTTTATTATATATTATTTTCAATAAAACATGTTTTTTAAAAGGTTTTATTTTATTTAAAATATTAGAGTGTTTTATTTTATTGGAAAAAGTGAACAGTAGAGGCATGAACTTAATTTACACACTGGTTAGTGGTTCATATGTCATTTGAGATGTGTAGGAATCATCCACACAAAAATTCTGCACATGATGATACCACAACGACTCAATGTGTCTTTTATCAAGATAAAATTATTAATAAATTTCTAAAAATTTCAATCCATGAAATCAATGTTAATACACTTTTTCATTTTTTAATATTTTAAGACATTGTTTCATAATTCATTTATGACATGCATGAGTCAATCTCATGTCAATCTAAAATTTGATGTGATTGGTATAGGTCAAAGTGTTTGTTTTGAGTTTGAAATGGAATTTTAGTAAAAAACCAGAGTCATACACATAATTGAAAATTTTCATTTTCCTTAAAATGTAATATTTCCAGAAGGGTATTCATAAAATATAAAAATTTCCATGCCAAAGACTAATTTTATGTTATATGGACTTAAATCGCATGACTATAAAGTTTTGATGCAAGTTTTAATGTCATTTTCATTTCGAGGAATTCTGCCTCTAAATGCATGATAAACATTAATAAGAATCATATCCTTTTTAATTCCATATACAATAATGTTGTAGACCAGGTGTAATTTCCCATAATGAATAAATAGAATTCAATAATATTATATTAATTAGATATGTTCTTCAAATTATGGGTCATTCCATTTAAAAAAGTGAAATTACACTACCTCTTCTCAATCATAGAGTAATTCTTAATGTTTACATAGTAAAATAATTTTCCAGAGAATTAATGTATAGTTTTGTATTTATGTTTAATTTATTTCTTTTTTTATTCATCGCATAATAATTCATTTAATAAACATTTGGATTCATTTTTTCTATATGGGGTTCTCTTTCCATCATTCATGCCTTTCTACACCAAAACATCCACACTCTTATTATCCCTCATAATGTTTTCTCCCATGTATTGTTGCATATATCAATTTCTTTCATGCTCACTCCACTTCCATTGTAGTAATAAAATGACACTATCTATACTCAATTATATAGTTAATATTGATATTATGAATGTAAAATCATTGTGAATAGAATAAATGTATCTGTTCATATTTATGTTTAGTTTATTTCATTTAAATATTACTCACATGATAATTGTTTTATTATAAAGGACGATTATTGTTTAAGTAGGGGTGATTTGTATGAAACTCATGCCTTTCTACCCCAAAATATATACAAACTTCTTCTTCATCAAATCTATTTTACCCCTACAATGTATCTTTTACCACTTCATTCTAATTCAATCAACTACCTTTGCTGGAAGACCCACGTTTCCATGTCTTCTCAATTGAAAAGATAATCTAGATATTTGAACAGTAAAATCATTGTCCATAAAATTAATGAAATTATATATATATATATATATATATATATATATATATTAATTTAATAATTATTAGAATTACTCACATAATAATGGATTTCTAGTACATGTAGATTTATTTCGTAGAGTTGGGGGGATTTATCCTACTATTATGAATTTTAACAAGAAATCATTCGCATATTTCTTATCCCATAAAACCGTTCACCCATTTTGTGTTGAAATTGAGATTTTTTTCATGTTAAATCCACTACCATTTTAGGAAGAGAAACCATTCTCCCTTTACTCAATTACAGATTTAATCATGATATATTACTATAAATGTTATTACCCACATAATTATTTTATTGTTTTAAAATTATGTTTTATTTTTTTATTTAATATTAATAACGTAATATTTTTTAATATTTTGATTTTTTGGAGATAATGTGCTTTGTTATATAATTCACATATAGTGTTGGATGTTCGTCAAATAAATTCCATAAATATCATGGTGGCATGGAGAGATAGGATTGTTATGAGACATTGGGACTTTCATGAATCAATTTTACCTCAATCCAACAAATGTTGTCACTGATAAGACTCCATTTACTTGATTCTATTTAATTTTTCATTTAATTTTAATAGATAGAGACAACTATATCTATGGTTCTGTTATTAGTTTAAATTCCACAAATACGTTAAAAAGTGACATTAATTGATAATAGAGAAAACCCAATCTGTTTCGTTGATAATCTAGAAAAATTATTCATAAATCGTTTGTAACATGTATGAATTAGTGTCTCATAATCCTGATACATGAATTTATCAGAATGACTCAATATTTTTATATCAAGGATAAAATAAAATTTTAGTAAAAATGAAATGTGACATAATCAAAACTAAGAAAACTAACTCAGATTGTTGGTAAAAATTTAAAAAATATTACATAATTAATTTGGATCTTGTATGAATCCTCAACACCTAAATCAGATTCATGGTTTGACATGTATGATTCTAAGTGATTATTTATGTAAAATTGAAATCAATTTTAGTAACTAAAAAAATGACCTTCTCAAAATTGAATAAAGGAACTTATATTTTCATGATATTTTATGAAAATCATCTTATAAGTTATTATGAGAAGATCATGAATTAGATGTTACTTAATTTGATGTACGGTATGACCGATATGACTCCAATTTAGTGTTTGTATCCAACATTGACAACAATTTTAGTAAAAAGGCAAATACTATCATGACTCGTCCTCTGGTAATCATTCCATGAAAAACCCTGATCTGCCCTTTTAAATGTCAGCGGTTGGAAAATGGTGCTGAAGACCTAAACCTAGAAATGGGAGGCATTTTCCTATGTACCTATATGCACACACACACACAACCACAACCCAAATCTGGAAAAGTAATCATGCATTCTACTAAAAAACCAATGAGTATATGTAAAAACTCTAGGTAAAATGGGTTACAATACAAATCCAACAAAGGAAGAATTGGTAATAAGAAAATACTAGGAAACTCTAATAGTTGTCCATTTGAATCCTTCCTTGATGGGTATGTATAGAGTAGCTTACAGAATACTTTGAAACATGTGTGTCATGCATGAACTCACGGGGAACTACCTGGTCCTAGGCCACCATGTCCTCTTCCATGTCGTCATTCATCTACACCAAACACAACTCATGCGGGCGAAGCCTGTGCATTAGTGAGTAATGAAATAATATGTAAGGACCCCAAAATCAACTTGGGTCACCCATTAAACCATAAAGGAAATATCAAAATAGTGATAAAAATTAGAGTCAGAAGAGTTTTATCGACATATGTATAACTAAAGGTTTTCGTAGAAAAAACAATGGTTGGAAACACTGAACATCATTCAATACAATCGAAAAAGTCCATGATGAGTCAATTAGGATGAATAGGTCCCATAGACCTATTTAATATCTAATTAACAAAGCCAATTTTGGTAGATATGTCATGGATCCTCGCTAATAACTAAGGCATGAAGTCTCGTTGGGTAGTTGAGTCACGAAGCCTCAGTGATAGTTGAGTCACGAAGTCTTTCTGGGTAGCTAAGTAAGTAAGTCTTATAGGGTAGCTATGTTATGGAGTCTCATTGATTGTTGAGTCAGAGTGTCTCACTGGGGAGCTGAGTCAAGCTTTCTCACTGATTGAAAAGTCATAGAGTCTCACTAGGTAACTCTATCACAAATTCTCACTGTGTAGCTGAGTCAGGGAATCAAACTGAATGTTGAATCACAGAGTCTCACTAGGTCAACATCGATGAAATTATACATAAATGATTATATAATGATCTACATGTCTCATGGGTTCTAGTGCCACAGATGGCGTGTCAATCAGACACATGGTATAGGAGATATGTTCCTTATTGTAAAAATGGTTTGGTTACTTTCGGGCTTTGTTCGACTAGTTCAGAACGACCCGACCAACCTGACCGAGGGTCTCGAATGACACGATCCTATCCATCTAGCCCATTGGGCCTCATAGGACCCTATCGATATTGGTGGTGGTTGAAATGTACATGGTCACCTAGTGACCCTAATTTATCCGGCATGGCCAGCATAGGAGGGATGAACTGTTTTCCAAGCCTGACACGTTGTACAACCTGACATTATCCCATTGTCCCTATTGGCTAATTTGGACCGACGAAAATGTTTAGCTAGGCCACTACATCCCTCTTGTAGTGACCATGGTTTCACCACTTCTTGCATATGGTCACCAGCCCAACTACGCCAGTGGTGTCATTCCAGTGATCCCCTCCATGGGTTACTCGGTCTACTCTGGTGTTCGATCTCAGATATGTATGTTCCCTCAGGTATCTCAGTTCACTACCATTAATTACACAACCTTGGATATACCGTTCCTATTTTTAAGGATGTGTCCATAAAGAAAGCATAAGCTAAGGGACCCAGGCCTTGTTTGTGTTGGCCCGCACCCTCTGCATTAGATGTTTAAAATCATGGGAGGCTTGGGATCATAGATCAATCAGATAATCATCAATCCCGGTTCAATAACACAAAGGCAAAAACCCTCTTGATGGAATATATGATTCTGCAATCAACCAATAAAAGGATTTATTTGTGTTAGTTTTTTTGAATAAGAACAAGGAAAACATTAAACAAATAAACTCCTAACTGGTTTGAGGATCCATAGCTGATGAGGGACGAAGCAATGAGTTGTCGTCGATCCTCATTATGATAGTGTTCATTGCTATTCATCATCTCATGTATCCATACCCCCACTATTTTTCTATCCTTTATTATATGGTGTTCATCAATGGAATTAATCGTCAAAGTGGGATAGAGAGAGAGATAGAGAGAGAATTATCATTCATTAGAAAATTTCCCAACATTGTTTTTCAATTATGGATTTATATTTAATTAAGGGAAGAAGACGTGTTGTTCATCACCAAATAGTCCCATTAATATTATTGATTAATGATTCAACATCACATCATCACATCAACCATCTAGTGACTAGTCATTCTGTCATAGATGAAATAGTTTGAATTAAATAAACATTGAATTTATTTTAGGATTATTTTATTTTTATTTTACTAAAAGTATAAAATTTATCATTTTTGGTTGACCCACACCAGTATTGATTTGGCCATTCTTTTGAAAATCATGGAATTATGAATTAAAATTTTCCTCATATTATTGACCTGATCACATGATTAAATGAATGAAATACCGAATACCACTTTTTTTTAAATGAAACTTAAAAATTGTTCAAAAATTATCCTTCACCCTCGTCCCACACAAGTTGCGGTTAGGCTCATCCTAAGGGTAAAAAAACCCCACGACCTCAACAGTACCTTAATATTTTCAATCCATGTTTCCTTTTATGAGTTATAAGTATTTGACATGAAATAATGATTGCATAAGGGAAAAACCATACTACCACTATTTTCCCGCATCGACAAATGTTAGGATATTCCTAAATAATGAATTCCCTGTCGATATCAATGAGGGTATTGATTTTTTATTCTGACTCAAATTTCATGATATTTAATAATTTTAAATAGAAATTAATTTTATATAATTATTTTATTCCTGGTTATTACATTTTCATGTTTTCTCATAGGAGGCATGCACCGACTAAACATAAGTCGCACCTAGGGGAAACCTGCCATCCTAAAAGAAATTGTGTCCTTAGATTTCGGATCAAGGCATCTATTTAGTAGTGATTCTACAATTTTAGGAAATTTACTCAAATTCACTATTAAATGTTTAAACATTTTAGACAGATCATTTCAAGAACTCCGAACAACATAATTGCTCGATGTATCAACACCTTCTCTCGAAAATAATTCTATATAATTAGAATCCCTGGAATTTACGATGAATTATATTACTACCCCTTTTTTTGTTCACAACCCCATAAACCAAAACAATGATAAAAAATAAAATGTGGGTACTAAGAACGCATCTGAGCGTCCCGCTGCAATGTTCTCTCCTAGATATTTTTTTGCTATCATCGAACACTCACTAGAGGGATCGACCATCCATGAAGGACCCACTCTTGTCGATCCTCCATATCTAATGGGAATTTTAAAAATTTCTCTCCATCATCAATTTCCATCTCTCCTCAGTCAATTGTGGTGTTATAGATCATTCATGTACCTCCTCAACTATGACACATTGAAATCATCATACACCCGGTGCATATGTGGTGGAAGAAAATGGTAGTACAAAACTTCAGAAACTCTTCTCAAAATCTGAAATGTTTTGATAAACCTAAGAGATAAATTGCCTCCATATCCAAACCTCGAAAATCCCCATCAGGGTGATATCTGAATTAAAACATTGTTTCTCTCCTTGAACTCCAATCTTCTCCATCTTCTATTACCATAAATTTGATACCTTTTCAATGTAGTCCTCATCCACTCCTGGATGATATGTACCTTCTCTGGGGTAGCCCGTACCATCTCTGGTCCCATGAGTGCTAACTCACATGGGTCTGTACAACATAGTGATGATCTACATGGCCTCCCGTACAAGGCCTCAAATGGTGTTTTTCCAATTGTGGAATTGTATTTGTTCTTTTACGCAATCACCACTAGTGTAAGATGGCCCTTCAACTATGACTAAAATATAGGACACAATCAAGAAGCATTCCCTCCTTGGTTTTAATGGTCATCTATGTCAGACCATCTGTCTGGGGGTGAAAGCCTATGCCCAAGTGCAAATGTGTCCCAAAATCCTCCTAAAATCCCATAAAATACTAAGAAGTGAATAGTGCATCAGGTCTGAGATGATCGACAAAGGCACCCTATATAGATGCACTATCTTCTTTGAAATAGTGGATCCCCAATCCCTCCAATGATCCCATCTCCCAGATGGGTAGAAAGTGAGATGACTTGGTGAGTCGGTCTAAGATCACTCAGATAGAATTGTGGACCATAGAATTTTGTGGTAACCCCATCATGAAATAAAATGATATATCATCCCATTTACAGTCTAGCACCTCAAGTTTTTTCATGAATACTATTGGGTCCTTATTCTTGGACTTCACATACTGACATGTAAGGAATCATGAATCAAAACATGCCACTTCTTTAATCATCTCTGGACACCAGTTCTGATGTTGGTGGTCGTGGTATATCATCGCCACACCATGATTCACCCCCAAATGGGGTGTATGTAACTCCTTCAATACATCATGCTACAAAATCAGTAGTTCTATGATGAATCCTCTGAAAAGTATGATGTTCTCCCCACCTATTGAAATTGAATCAGAAGCATGTCATGAGGTTATCTAAGGAAGTTGGCCCTCACGGTCAACATCCACAAGATATTCCAGCCTGAATATCTTTACGAGTGTATTATTGATAGTCAACAACTGAAGTTATGTTTCTCCACCATCATCCACTATGGATAATTGCATCGTGACTAACTACTCTATCACTTCACTCAGAATTTGTAGATCGTATCTCTGGTTGAGTGTGTCTGCCACCATGTTTCCCATCCTAGGAGAATATACATTTTCTATATTAGTGTCCTGGAAAAAATACCGCCTTCTTCGATGTCTCAACTACTGAAAATCCTACGGTCACCATTTCATCAATTTGAAAAGCTACCCCTTTTAACTGATTGATGTTCCCAAAGACCATTTGGTAGTGGGTAATCATTATCCATAGCCACATGGTTAAATTGTCGGCAATCCACACATAACCTCTAATGATGAGTCATATTATTCCCTTCCACATGATGATTCCCTCCTACACTCCCTATTTTTAATCTCTACAAAGGACCTATGATATACTGTTGTAGATATTGATTCCACCTCAGGGTGTATAATGATATAGAAGTACCTCCCCCACGAAGGAGGTATTCCTAGTAACATGTTTTGAAAATAAGGTTCCTGCACACTGTCTCTACTATTGTGAACTGAAAACTGAAAACATCCTATCCCATGAGGGTAATGTTGAAGAACTCAAGAGAGATCATCTAAACTATCCTATTTATGTGTCTATCTTATTCTGCATGGGTATCATTTTTCACCAATAAAGGAAAACCCAATTCCCAGGTTGAAGATATACCACATCTTTTTCTCTAAAATAGTCAATCTGAGCATGAATTGTGGATGAATATTCAATACCCAATATAACAATGTAAGGCCTCGACAATACCACCAAGAGGTTATAACTAAAGATCTCACATAATGAGTCATATCAAATCATTGGCATATGTGTGATTATTGAGTCTCCTCCTATAGGTATCTCCAAGCGTATAGATCAAGTCAACGATTTAACACAAAACTCTAGGTAATTAACAATATTCATGATAAAAATGAATGATTAAAACCTATGTATATTTTCAAGGATTATATAAGTAGATACAGTCTATACATCAAATCATTCATGGAGTCCTCAGGTCATACTCTTTAACCGCATGCAGCTTCTCTCATCCCATATCCTCCATCTCTCTTAGCCTGGTGTGGACCACATTGATGTGGTGGTAGTAACATCTATAAATTTATAACATTTCGTTTTTCTATGAAATCTTCTCTACAACATGTGCCACTGTAATGACACGCTTTTTGAACCGAAATAAAACCCGATGGAATTTGACCTTTTTCGATTACTGAACGGGTTTTTTTAACACAATCATCAGATTGGAATTACGAGAGTTGGAATGATTTTTTGTTTTCTTTTTGGGTTTAGACGAAGGCCCCAAAAGTATCCCGAGTGACTTGAAAGGTCCCTGGAGCATCAGATCCGAGAGAGAGGTTGGTTCTTAAAAGGCATAGCAAGGGGAACGAGCTGTGCACAATTTGACCACATCGTGCGTCCCATTGCAGGAAAACTGTGCGGCCGTATTTGAAGAGGTTGGGGCTTGCACACAGGTTGTGCATAGTTTCCCAAACTGTAATCCTAGCACATGTGAGGGACCACTCTTAGGTAGAGGGTTCCACACAGTTTGCGCACGGTTTTGAAAATCGTGCAAATCAAACCGTGCAGGCCGGTCTGTTTAATGAAATTGTTTAAATTTATAATAGAATAAAATAAAAACTTAAAAAGGTAATTAGAACCGCCCTCACCCCCACTTGTCTGAGTCACATGACCCAGCACCTGAGAGTGCTTCCCCCTTCGCATGACGAGCTCCTCCTCCCTACGACCTCCTATTTCATCGTTTTCTCCCACTAATTTCTACCGGGTTTTTAATTGAATCACCATGGTATGCTTCCCTCTCGTTTATCCTATTATATTTTAACCATATTTTGGCCAATCCGTAGACTCGTGGGATTCAAGAGAACCCAAGGTATTGGGGATTTGTTGATTCTAGTTTTTCCTTCATCCTAGGGTTATGGCAGGGTTGTCTTGTGACCCTTGGGTTTGAGTTTGGGCATCTGTCACTGAAGCTGAGGTGGATACAGGCAGATTTGGTAGCCGACATTGGTTTTAGGTAATTGTATTTCCCCCAATTGGTTTCACATCACCTAGAACGGTTCCTTTAAGTGTTTTAAGGATCCTTGTATTTATCTGTTAGTGTGTTGAATGTTATTGGCATGGTTTTGAGTCGTAAAAGTAAAGAAGACTATCCTGTGTAGGCATAGGTCATATGTGATTTCACATATGCCTCGTGGGGAAGCAGCAACAGCTCTTAGTTAGAAAACGTCAAGTGCCAGAGTGGGCCAGTGGATCCAACATGATGTATGAACCTTCTCCTTTCCCATTTAATTTAATGTGAAGTATTAAAGCGTTTAATACTTCATTTCCATTAGTATTTTAATTCTAAAAATCGGGTTTTTATTAGACTCTTCTTGAAAAAGTGAGTGAAATTCAGGATAAGATAAAAGGGTTTCACAGTCACTAAACTAACAATTTAATAATAAAACCCATCAATCTGAGGTGTGTTGTCTTTATGATAAAAAGTAGTTATAGACTTTTAATGCATGAATACTAGATTTTTGTGGTGTCTCTTTGATTATTTGTATGTGAACATGCTTTGTTGAGTCAAAAGGAATGAAATTACTGTCATGCTTTTGTTTGGGAAAATTTTCCATGTTCAGAAAATTGAGTAAGATTGTATCCTTAGAGGGATGACTGTAGACTATATGACGTGTTACCTCTAGAAGGTATCAAAGGGTTAAAGAATGATAAATGTATCCATTACTATGAAATGATCAAACTAGGATGGAACAGACTAAGGTGGTACAACCATGACATTTGATAATGTATTGAGTAGAACTATGTTAGTAAAATGATTTTGTTAATATCTTGATTTAGATACATAAAATGGGTTGCCTTATGTATGAACATTAATTTGTTCGCTTATGTGTATTTGGTATGATTCATTTAATTCTTTTGAGGTAATTCCATAAGTAGTATATTAGAGACATTTTTAGTATTGTGAGGGTGCACATACGGATGCCACATAATGAATGAGAGTAAAGGTGAGTGCATGATGAGTCCACCTAGTGACATATTTATTATTATATGGGAAGCAGTTATACACCATACCAGCATGAAAATATATTTCTATAAGGGAGGCATTCTTACCACATGCTAGTTGACTACTGTTGATGATTACATGTCTTGATGGGAGGCAGTTATACCCCATGCTAGTATTAAGAATGTGACATATGGGAAGTAGTTATACCTCATTCTGGTTGAATGAATTTTATGGAAAGGATGGATTCTTACCCCTTTCCAGTGTAATTCATGGGACGAGGGGCATTCTTACCTTGTGCCCACTAATCTGGATTTATGGAAGGGAGGAATTCTTACCCCTTTCAAGTTGACCAATAGGGACGAGAGGCATTGTTTTATTGGGCCCTATATTTTCCTTATTAATGGGAGGGAGGAATTCTTTCCCCACATCGCCTTTTATCTAAATGCATTTATATATTTATACATATGGTGACATGATCAAGTTACTTCACCAACAACGAGACGAAGCTAGTATAACCATCAGTTGTCCCATGGGAACCTGGATCGGTTTTTTGACTTAGGTAATTATGCATACTTATTTCTCCATACCTTCTCACTTTTTAATTATTATACAGTATATAGATTTGGTTTGACACCGGTGGTGTCGGCCTACTGATATTATATCTCACATCCTACTCGGGCCTCCATTTCACTGGAGTACCTGAGTAGACCTTCTTGCTTATAGGACCTAGGTTTTGTGATTTGTTGTTTGTACATGAAGAGTTAGGATAAAAGGACCAAGCAGGAGCTTGGGATGCTCTGGGGATCACATTCGGGCTTTTCTGTCCTTTCTTTTTTGTATTGATTGTAAAGCATGATGTATTGATTCATGCTTTCATAACATTATCGTCATCTTTACAGGAATGCATTTTAGACTGGTGTTTTCCGCCTTTTGATAAAATGTAAATTACCAATCTTTTGATTCTTCCCTTCAATTTTTTAATTCTTCCTCTATTGATAATAATATTCCTTGAAAATAATGATGTGTTACTCTGATATGAGGGTATATTCTCCCCAATATCACCTCCCGAGACCCTCGCTGCTAAACGACAGCATCTAGTGTACAGGGAGACGTGCTTGAGGCCATGTGACCTACCGGTCTGGCCACCTGTTCGATGGTAAGTTGGGTCGGGATGTTACAATATCATATTAGAGGTGTTTCATATCATTTTTACATACTTTTTTGGGTCTCTAGATAGTATATTAATAAATTTTTTTCACTTTACATATAGTCGTGCTAGGGACTAATCTCCCCACGTATGGGAATTGACCATGTGGCTAGGGCTGGGAATTGTTGTTCATGTTGTTTTCTATTAGAGTTGATATGATTTCACCTTGAGTGACTGTTGTATTTTCTACTACTTAGGGTATATGAAATTCTTTGAATTTTACCATTGGCCAGATATGGCATGAAAGAATCATTCCATGCATTATATTAGGCACATCGGAAATGATATGTCTTGCTTGTGAGATGTCATGTAGTTGCATCTTAGCATTCCTGTAAAATATTCTTAAGTTATTGTATTTCTTTCTAATGTTTTATAACATCGATCTGTGATATAAAATGTTCTGTGTTTACTGGCTATGATGGAATGTCTTATTTTGGTTGTACCAGGGTTGTGAATTAACAGGAATCAATTTTAGATTATAATGTTTATCGGAACCATAAAACCGGGTAGGGGTGACCCTTATATTAAAACCATTCTAAGCTTGATAAATACTATTGTAGGGATATTTATGAATATGTAAAGCTGTGGAAATTAAAATGCTAAAGTATCTTGGTTTTGATTTAAAATTGGATCCAAAGGCCAATTTTAAAGTGTATGGTCGCTTTATAGGATGGTATATGGCCACCCATATTCTTGCATCATTGTATGTGAGCATGTTTAAATTCTAGGCTGGAATCTAGTTTTGATCTAAAGGGGAATCAATTTTCAATCCATAAAGTGTATGGGTGCTTCAGGAATTGGGAAATGACAACCCGTATTAAATATAAAGGCTTGCTATATAGTGAAATGATTAAATGGAAAATGTTGCCTAATTTAGAAATTTAATGGTTTTTGCTAGTTGTTAAAATTCCAACATCACCAGAATAGTTCAATTGGAAAGTGTTGTATGAGATAACTCGGTTTTTGGGTTTGAATTTTTAAATGGGATTGAGTAATTTCTTTGGGGTTGCTTTTTGAATAACCCAGTACAGATAAAATGGGACCCTAGTAGGTCTCCCTTTTGTTTAAATGGTTTTTTTATTCATAGTTGATTGAAAAAGAATGGATTTGTTTGAATTTTTGATGTTCATAATAGGATATTTTTGTGAAACATTCATGATTTATTGATGTGTGGTTGATGTTTTTAAATTGATAGAGTTTAAATAGGGTAAAATGGTAAGGACATGGAAATGGAAATTGTAGTGGTGTGTTGAATCCCTAGGGTAAGGGGTAGTTTTGAGTTTCTCTTTAATATTCCGTGGAATGGGACAATAGGTGTTTCCCGCGGGCATTGATTCCTTAGAGGTGTTTTGATGATTTTCTATTGAGCCTAGTGACTTATTTTGTGTGACCCATCGTTAGGGTCGACGTTTGAACTTTGTAAGGGGCTAGCCAGTGGTTGGTATCACCCTAAATGTTTTAATGCCTTGCTTGTACCATGGTTTTTCTGACGCGAGTTTTTTTCCGGGCACCGTTGTACCTTGTTGGAATCTTGTTTTTCTAATTACACCCTTGTTCGGATGGGTGGTCGCTAGATTTTGACTTTCATTGTGGCTTTGGGTTATCTCCTCAATAGAGTGGCCTGACGTTAAAGGATTTATTCGCCGTAATGGTTGTGATGTATTTCGAATGACTCGTGTGTTTTGATGCTCTTGATTCATTGTTTTTGATCTTCCTCATTTTTTGGGTCTTTTGATTGTGTGCGGAGGAGCTTCACACGATCGTTGCAGTGTTTGTGTACTAGCACCCCTATGCTCAGCTAGGTTATCACATTTCCTATAGTTGAATAGGACACTCCCAAGGTTGGGAGAATGTCGCTTCGAATTTGGTAAATGTTTCCCCTCACTTGGAGTGGATGCTTCTTGGAATGCCTATGAAATGGTTGGTCATTTATGAATGCATGAGATACATGCGAGTTTAAAATGATTGGATGTGTCGGCCGGTGAAGCCAAGTTCCTTCCTTGAATTCGACTAGTTATGGTTTCATTGTTCTTCCTTCCAATAGTCTGGTATGATTAACTGGAATTCGTTCAAACCTCTTAGTGTGTTATGTTTAGTGACGAACATGTCCCCTATATTTTCCTCGTCCATGATGCATAAAGAGAGCGTCAATATTTTCATCGCTAATTCATAAAAGGTGTTGGGGTTATTTGGATGGTCCTCTTTTGACATTGCATGCAGGATGTCTAGCTTCCCTTATGGTTTGATCTTGGAATCTTTATCGGTAGTCGGGGGTAGGCTTCGATGAACGTGTTTGTGCTAAACGTAAGGTGCCATAAAGAATGACATTGGGATTCTGTTTGAAATACGTCGTCCATTTAGGCCAAGCATTTTTGTAAATATTTAGATGCAGATGTCTTGGCTCAGGGTTCTTGTTTAATATCTGCGGTCGGTGACATACCATTCTCTGGTATGTCGTCAGGTATAGGTGAGTGCAGTTTTTGTCGGTCGGTGCCTGATATGAACAACCGGCTCGATATGGGCCTTGAGGTCGATGGGGAATCAACTGTTTGATTTGTTTCAAATCACGTTAGGACCATCATGGGAACACTTGGGGCATGCTATAAATGTTAATTCCAAAAGTGGTCTGAACTGTTGTTTGGAGTTAGTTGCATATCGTAAAAAATCGATGGTGGGATGTACCTAGGGATCGATGCTAGGAGACATGACGATGGGTTCGTATCTATGGGTAGATGGTCTCAGAAAGTGCTGTTTTGGTGTTTCATTTGGGAATCGAGCATTGGATAAAGTTTTTGTGGAATATGTGTCGTAGGTTTTAATAGATGCTTAAGGGTGTATTGGACGTTTAATAACACAACATGATCATTTGAACGATGCTTCACTACCCTTTTAGTTTGGGTGATGTGTACATTGTTCCTGAAGACATCTCGGGGAAAAGATTTTCTATTGTGGGAAGGTTGTAATGACCCGCATTTTGAACTGGACTATAACCCGAAGGAATTTGAACTTTTTCTATTTCAAAACGAGTTAGTTTTAAAACATAGCTTCAGAATGGAATTATAAGAGTTGGAATGCTTGGTTGTTTTGTTTTTGGGCTTGGGCGAAGGCCCGTGAGGTTCCCCCAGTGTCTCGATAGGTCTCAAGAGCTTCGGTCCCAACAGAGAGAGGCTGATTTTTAAAAGGCAGAAGAAGGCACACGGGCTACGCATGGTTTGACCAAACTATATGGCCCATTGCAGGAAAATATGGCGGCATTATTGGAAGAGGCAGTGGATTGCGCACGGGCTGCACACTTTTTCCCAAATCGTGTGCCTTTCCCCTGTGGGGGACCTCTCTTAGGCAGATGGTGCCACACGGTTTGAACACATTTTGGAAAACCATGCGGATCAATCCATGGGGGCTGGTATGTTTGAATAAAATTATTATATTTAAAATATAATAAAATAAAAACATAAATCAGAAATGAGAACCCCCCTCACTCGCACTCGTCGGAGTTGCGTGACCCAGCACCAGAGAGGGATCCCCCCTTCATGTGACGAGCACCTCCTCCTAATTGATGCCTTTTTCTTCATTTCCTCCAACCAATTTCTACCAATTTTTTTATCGAATCATCATGGTATGCTTCTCTCTCATTTCTCCCCTCCCATCGAGCCATATTTCGGCCTATCAGTCATCCCTTTGGATTCAGACGAACCCTAGGTTTTGGGGGATTCTTGATTCTTGTCTTTTAATTCATGATAGGGTTTTTCCATGGTTGTCTTGGGTCCCTTGGGATCGAGTTGGGGCATCCTCCACAGAAGGCGAGGTGGATACATGCGGTTTTGGTTTCCGGTGTCGGTCTGATGTAGGGGTTTTCCCACAATTGGTTTCATAGCACCTATAATGATTTATTTAAGT
The DNA here is from genome assembly GCA_963277665.1 of Viscum album. Classification (NCBI taxonomy): domain Eukaryota; kingdom Viridiplantae; phylum Streptophyta; class Magnoliopsida; order Santalales; family Viscaceae; genus Viscum; species Viscum album. The sequence continues at coordinate 360,026,830 of OY728152.1, read as the reverse complement.
GTTTCTGGTTCCTTGTTTTTATCTGTTATTTCGTTGAAGTTTTTGGAGTGCTTTCTAGTCGCCAATGTCAAGGCGACTCGCTAATGTGGGCATAGGTCGTATGTAAAATTACATATTCCTCGTGGGGAAGTTGCAACGGCTCTTAGATAGAAAGCATCATGAGCCATAGAGGAAGGATGGATACACCTTGAGGTAATATCCCACTCTTTTCCCCATTAATTTAATGTAAACTATTAAATTGTTTAATACTGCATTTGCATGAGTATTTTTATACTCCAAATCAGGTTTTTATTAGCTGATTCATGAAAGAGAGCGTGAAATGCTGGATAAGATAAAAGGGTCTCTTGGTCACTAAACTAACTATTTAATAATAAAACCCCTCAATCTGAGGTGTGCTCACTTCATGATAAAAAGATGTGATATACCTTTTATGCTTTCCTATTGGATTGTTGCGGTGTCTCGTTAATGCTTTGTATGTGAACATGTTTTGTGGAGACAAAGTGAATGAAATTCTTGTGATACATGTGTTGGGTCATTTTTCCATGTTAGGTAAATTGAGTAAGATGGTAACCTTAGTTATACGACATAAGAATATATAACTTATTACCTCTATAGGGTATCAAAAGTTTAAATAATGATTAACGTATCCTTTAAGATTTAATAGTGTAACTAGTAAGGAACATACTTGGGTGGTACAACAATGACTTGGGATAACATAATGAGCATGGATTATGTTAGTAAAATGAATATGTGAATATATTGATTTAGATACATAAGAAGGGTTGCCATAAATATGAACGTGAATGTGTTCGCTTATGTGTATGTGGTATGATTATTTGAAATCATATGAGGTAATTGCATTAGTAGAATGTTATAGACATGTTTTTATTGTCAGTGAACACATGTGGATGCCACATAATGAATGATAGTAAAGGTGAGTTCATGATGAGGCCACTTTGTGACAGATACATGATTAGAAGGGAATAAGTTATAACCCATGCCAGTGTGACAGTACATGTCTGGAAGGGAGGAATTCTTACATCTTGACATTTGACTTATGTTGATGATTACATGTCTGGATGGGAGGCAATTATACCCCATACAAGTATTATGAATGTGATATATGGGAAGTAGTTATACCCCATACTGGTTGAATGAATTTGATGGAAGGGAGGAATTCATTCCCCTTGGGAACCGGGATGGGTGTTTTTACTTATGTAATTATGGTTACTTATTTCTCTATACCTGCTCACTGTTTAATTATTATAAACTATATAGTTTGGGTTTGGAACTGGTGGTTCCGACCTACAGATATTATATCTCCCATCGTACTCGGGCCACCATCGCACTACGGTACCTGTGTAGACCATAATGCTTGTAGGACCAAGTATGAGTGATGTGATGTCTGTACCTGAGGAGTTAGGATCATAGGACCAAGAAAGATCTTGGGATGCTCAGGGGATCACAGTCGTGCATTGCAGTCATTTATCATTTGTATTGTTTATAAATCATTCTTTAGGGATTCCTACTTTCATAATAGTATCATCATTTGTACATGCATGCATTGTAGACCGGTGTTTTCCACAATTTGATAAAATGGTTATTATCTTTCTTTTTCTTCTTCCATTCAAATGTTAACTGCTTCCACTATTGAATAAAATTTTCTATGAAAATACTGTTGTGTTACTCTGATATGAGGTTATTTTCACCCCACAATCACCTCTCGAGACCCTCACTACTAGTCGGCAGCCTCTAGCGAATAGGGAGACACGCTTGAGGCCATGTGACCTACCGGTCCAGCCACCAGTTCAATGGTAAGCTGGGATGGGACATTAAAAAGTGGTATCAGAGGTGTTTCTTCTCTTTATGACTTACTACTTTGGGTTGGTAGATAATATATTAGGAAAGTGTCAGCACTTGACTTATATTCGTTCTTGGCACTGATCACCCCTCCTATGGGAAATGACCATGTGGCCAGGGCTGGGAACTGTTATTCAGGTTGTTTTCTATTAGAGTTTTATGATTTCACCTTGAGTGACTATTATATTTTCCACTTCATATCTTTTATGAAATTCCATGAATTTTACCCTTGGACTGATATGGCAAAAAATCCGCATTCCATGAATCATATTAGGCACATAGAAAAGTACATGTCATGCATGTGCCATGCCATGTAGTTGCATCTTAGATTGCCTTTATAATATTCTTATGTGATTATATTCCATTCTCATGTGTTATAACATTCTTTTGTGATATAACATGTTCAGTGTTTATTGGTTTTGACGACATGTATTATTTTTGTTGTACCTGTGTTGTGAAAGAATTGGAACCAATTTTCTATTATATGGTTTATGTTCACCTTACAACTGGGTAGGGGTAACAATTATATTAAAACCATTCTGAGCATGATAAATATGTTTGTAGGGATGTTGGTCAAAATTTAATTTTGCGGAAATTAAAATGCTAAAGTAACATTTTTTTGTTTAAAAAGGGGAGCCAAATTCAAATTTAACAAGTTTATGGGAGCTTTATAGGTTGGTAAATGGTCACCCATATACATGGGCTGTTGTATGTGAGCATGTTAAATTCGGGGTTGGAATCATATTTTGATAAAAAGTGGAATCAATTTTCAATCCATGAAGTGTATGGGTGCTTCATGAATTGTGAAATGACAACCCATATTAAATGTAAAGGTGTTCTTTATTGTGAAATTATTAAATGGAAATTGTTGTCTAGTTTCGAAGTTGAAAGGTTTTGGCTAGCTGTTAAATGTGCAATTGGACCCGTGTAGGTCAGTTGGAAATGGTTGTATGAGAAAACCAGGTTGGGGTGTTTGAATTTTAAAATTGGTTGGTAACTTCTTTGGGGTTTCTTTTTTACGAACCCAAGATGGATAAAACGGGACCCTTCTAGGTCTCCATTGGGTTTAAAAGGTTTTGTTTTTCTTAGGTGATCGAAAAATACAGGATGTCTTTGAATGTTTGATATTCTTAATAGGATGTTTTTTTGTGAAACATGCATGTTATCTTGTTTTTTGGTTGATTTTTTTAAATGGTTAGAGTTTAAATGGGGTAAAATGTAAATGGTGTGGCAATGGAAACTAAGGTGGTGCATTGAAACCCTATTGTAAGGGTTAGGTTGGAGTATCTCATTAATTTCCCTTCGAGCAGGACCACATGTGTTTCATGTGGGCATTTTTTCTTTAGATGTGTTTTGATGATTGGATTTTGAGCCTAGTGACTTATTTGGCATGACCCATCATTAGGGTCGACGTTTGATCTTCGTAGAGGGCTAGCTCGTGGTTGGTAGCACCCATAGAATTTTAATTCCTTGCTTTTACTGTGGGTTTTCTAATGTGAGGTCTTGTTCCAGCACCGTTTCCCTTTTTGGACTCTTTTTTTTCTAATGACGCCCTTGTTCGGATGGGTGGTTGCTGGTTTATGACTTTCATTGTGGATTTGGGTCATCTCCTCAATAGAGTGTCCCGGCGTTAAAGGATTGTTTCTTCCCATTTTTTTGGATGGCTATCGAAAGACTCATGTGTTTTGACGCACTGGTTTCCTTGTTTTGGATATTCTTCGTTTATTTCATGGTGTGATTGTGGCGGAGGAGCATCACACAATTGTTGCAGTGTGTCTGTACTAGCATTCTGGTGCTCGGCTAGGTTATCACCATTCCCTTCGGTGAGTAAGATACTCCTATGGTTGGGAGCGTGTAACGTAGAATCTGGTAAATGTGCCCCTTCACATGGAATGGATGCTTCATGTAATGCCTTAGACATGTGTTTTCCATGATTGAATGCATGTGAGGTATGAAAGTTTAAAATGTGTAGGTGTGTTGGTAGGTGAAGCCGAGTTCCTTCCTTGAAGTCGACCAGTTGACGTTCGACTGTTCTTCCTTCCAGTAGCCTAGTATGATTAACTGGAATCCGTTCAAACCACTTAGTGTATTCTGTTTAGCGGCGAACATGTCCCCTATCTTGTACACGTCCAAGATTCACTAATAGAGAGTCTTTCTTATCTGTGATAATGCTGAGAATCCATTAAGAATCTTTGGATGGTACTCTATTGACGTTGCATGCATGATGCTGGTTTCCCTTATGGTTTGATCTTGGAAACCTTGTCAGAAGTAGGGTGAAGGCTTCAATGAATGTGTTTATGTTATACTTAATGTGCCTTAATGAATGTAATTGGGGTTCAGTTTGAAATATGTCGGTGGTTTGTGAAGATCGTTCTTGTAAATAGTCAGTCAGAGATTGCTTGACTCGTGGTTCTTGTTTAATATCTGTGGTCAGTGACATACCTTTCTCTAGCATGTCGACAGGTAGAGGAATGTGCGGTTTGTGTTGTCTGGGGCCTAATATGAACAACCGGATCAACTTGGGCCTTGTGGTTGATGGGGAATCGACCGTTTTATCTATGTCAAATCTCGCTAGGATCATCTTGGGATCATTTGGGGCATGGTTTGAATGTTAATTCCAACGATGGTCTGAACCATTGTTTGGAGTTGATTGGTCCACATTAATAATATAATGTGGGATGTACATATGGTTGGATGCTAGGAGAGATGACAACAGCTTCATATCTCTTGGTAGATTGGCTCAGGAAGAGCCGTCTTGGTGTTTTATTTGGTAAACGAGCATTTGAGGCTTAAGCGTCGTATGGTTTAAGGGATGCTTAAGGCTGTGTTGGACATTTTTGAACACAACATGATCATTTGAATGAAGATTCAATACCCTTGTAAGGTGGCTGATCTTTATGTTGTCCTCAAAGGTTTCTCTAGGAAGATAATTTCTAAGGTGGGAAGGTTGTAATGACCGGAATTTTGAACTGTACTAAAACCTGAAGGAATTTGAACTTTTTTTATTACTGGACGACTTGTTTTTAAAAACAATCTTTAGAATGGAATTATGAGAGTTGGAATGCTTTGTTTTTTTGGGCTTTGGAAAAGGCCATCAATGTTTCCAAAGTGTCTCGACAGGTCTCTAGAGCTTCGGTCTTGAGAGAGAGGCATGTTTTTAAAAGGGAGAGAAAGGCGCACGAGCTGCACATAATTTGACCAAACCGTGAGGCCCATTACAGGAATACCATGCAACCTTATTTGAATAGGTAGTGTCTTGCGCATGGTCTGCACACAGTTTACCAATCTATGTGCCTAGCCCATGCGAGGGACCTATCTTAGGCAGAGGGTGATGCACAGTTTGCACATGGTTTGGAAAATCTTTCATATCAAACCATGCATGTCGATCTGTTTAAAGAAATGGATTAATTTTAAAATAGAATCAAATAAAAACATGAAAAGGAAATTATAACCTCCCTCAACCTCACTCGTGTGATCCACATGACCCATCACCTGAGTGGGATCCCTCCTTCATGTGATGAGCTCCTCCTCCCTATAGCCTCCTCTTTCTTCGTTTTCTCCAACTGATTTCTACCGGTTTTTGGTTCGAATCATCATTGTAAGATTCACCCTCATTTCACCTCCTCTCTTCCAATCATATTTCAGTCTATCCATTGAACTCCATGATTTGGACAAACCCTATGTAAATAGGGTTTTTTTTCATGTTTCTTCGTTCGTGCTAGGGTTATTCCAATTTTGACTTTGGACCCTTGGGTTCGATTTTGGGCACCTTCCGCCAAAGGCGAGGCAGATACAGGCTGTTTTGGTTGCCGGCGTTAGTTCGCGGTAAGAGTTTTTACCCAAATTGGGTTCGAAACACCTAGAATGGTTCCTTTAAGTATTTTAAGGTTCCATGTATTTATCATTTAGTACTTTGAAGGTGTTGGCGTGGTTTCGAGTTCCCAAAGTCAAGGTGACTCGCCTGTGTATGCATTGGTTGTATGTGAAATGACATATGCCTAGCGGGGAAGAAACAATGACCCTTAGATAGAAATCATCAAGAGCCAGAGTGGACAGATGGATCCAACTTAAAGTAGGATCCCTCTCCATTCCCCTTTAATTTAATGTATAGTTTTAATGTGTTTAATACCTAATTTTCATTTGTATTTTAATTCTGAAAATCGTGTTTTGATTAGACGCTTATTGAAAAAGAGCGTGAAATGCAGGATAAGATAAAAGGGTTCTTGGTCACTAAATAAATGATTTAATAATATAAACCATATATCATAGGTACGCTATCATCATGATAAAAAGTAGAGATAGACTTTTCATTATTGACTTCTTGATTGTTGTGGTGTCTCTTTGAAGTATTTGAATGTGAACTTTCTTTGTTGAGACAAAGGGAATGAAATGGCTGTGATACTTGTGTTTTGGCCAATTTTCCATGTTAGGAAAATTGAGTAGGATTGTATCCTTAGTGGGATGACTTAGGACTATACGACTTGTTACCTATAGAAGCAATCAAAGGGTTAAATAATGATAAACGTATCCTTTAAGATTTAATGGTGAAACTAGGAAGGAACAGACCTTGGTGGTACGACCAAGACTAGGGATAACTTAATGAGCACAGCTTATGTTAGTAAAATGAATATGTGAAAATATTGATTTAGATATTTGAGATGGGTTGCCTTAAGTATGAACGTGAATTTGTTCACTTACGTATATGTGGTATGATTATTTGAAGTCTTATGAGGTAATTCCATAATTAGTATAGTATAGAAATTTTAGTATTCTGAGTGAGAACATTTGGATGCCTAATAATGAATGATCGTAAAGTTTAGTGCATGTTGAGGCCAACTAGTGACAGATACATGGTTGGATGGAATGCATTTATACCCCATGCAATTGCGACATTATATTTCTAGAATGGATGCACTATTACCCCATTCAAGTTGACTTATGATGATGATTACATGTCTTGACGGATGTCTGTTATACCACATGAGAGTATTATGAATGTTACAAATGGGAAGCAGTTATTCCCCATACCAGTTTAATGAATGTGATGGAAGGGAGGAATTCTTACACCTTACCAGTTGAATTATAGGGACTAGATGCATTCTTACCTCATGCCCACTAATCTCGATTAATGGAAGGGAGACATTCATACCCCTTGCCAGATGACCTATAGGGACGAGAGACATTCTTACCTCGTGTCAACTATTTTCCTTATTAATGGGTGGGGTCATTGTTACCCCATTCCATATTTGATATAAATTCATTTATATATATATAGATATGGTGACATGATCAGGTTACTTCACCGGAAATGAGCCGAAGCTGGTATAACCATTAGTTGTCCCTTGGGGACCGTGACGGGTGTTTTTACTTTTGTAATGCTGCTTACTTATTTATCTATACCTTCTCACTATTAAATTATTATTCACAATCTTGATTGGGTTTGACACTTGTGCTTCCGGCCTACTGAGATTATATCTCACACCCTACTCAGTCGGTCATTGCACTGGGGTACCTGAGTAGACCTTCTTGCTTGCAGGGGCTAGGTTGTGAGTTGTGTTGTTTGAACCTGAGGAGTTAAAAGAAAAGGAACAAGAAGGATCATGGGATGCTCAGGGGTTCACCACTAGGCTTTTCTATCCTTTATTTTTTGTATAGTTTGTAAACATGCTATATTGATTACTGCTTTCATAACTGTATCGTCATCTATACGTCCATGCATTATAGACTGGTGTTTTCATCCTTTTGATAAAATTTTTATTACCTATTTTCTTCTTCTTCCTTTAAATTGTTTACTGCTTCCAATTTTGAATATTATTTAATCTAATAATATCATTGTGTTACTCTGATATGATGGTATTGTCTCTCCACTATCACCTATTGAGACCCTCGCTTCTAGTCAGCAGCCTATAGCGTACGTGGAGACGCGCTTGAGGCCATGTGACCTACCGGTACAACCACCGGTTCGATGGTAAGCCATACTGGGACTTTACAAACAACCTATAGATTCATTTGTTCTGGACCCTACCTCTACCCCGATGGACCATCCACCAATTAACTGTCAGCACGACGGTCAAGAAAATCTCAACAGTGATGTCCCCAACCATATTTTGAAAATAATTACCTCTTACTAGGCTGATTGTATATTCCTTATGTACTCTAAGATATAGACCCCCTATATAGGGACCACTTCTCTGAACATCTCACATGTCCAGGTGTATGAGATTGGAGATGGCTACTTGCTTGGCTACTGCTGACATCAACTTTTTGTATCTACACATCCAAGGGACATCCAACCACAAAGATTCTCTCTATCACCCAATCATAACTAGGATTGTACATAGGAATATCACCGGCTCGGATGTCCCTAAACACTCATTTATCTGATGTCTGATTCCTGAATAACTGGTCATATTTTATTCATAAAGTTCCTAGAATTTATGGCATGCTTTGATGAATACATAGCTACCAACATGTAGTACAGTAGATGCTCTTGGCCATACAAACCCCTTAGAATTTATGGACTGATCCATTTATCTATGAATGGTTCTAATGATCTGTCTACTAAAAAGGCACCTCATCTTAGGATCGAGTAATCTAAACCCTGTCATCGCCCTGAAAATCTATGTGAAAGGGTCACTGTCGGGAACTCCATATGATCTAATGGTGCCCTATCAAGACGTCTACTTGGTCACCACCTCATTCCATTCTATCACTGCCAATGATCCCGCCTCTCATCAGAAACTATTGTCTCTCTTGCACATAATCTCATGTAAGGCATGTAGCCTACATAAGTCTTTTCTTTATAGATCTGGTAGTAATTACTAACCAACAGGAAGTGGTATATCTGGGACACTTCCTGAAGAAACCATTTGGGGAATAGTCCCAGTACCGAAGCCTCAAAACTCTATAGACTATCATCATAGTCACACACTACAATCCTTTATGGCTATCTAGGTGGATGCATCTTTAAAGAGAATCAACATAAACCATTGTTAATTTATTATGCATGGTTAGATAAATCTCACTCAAAAAGATCATGAGGAATCAATCAATTCAAATATGATCAATACAACCAGGGTTTTAATCTATAGATCTGAAAAGAAAAATTCATTGTCCTGATGTATGATATGTTTTCTAGCACACCAACACTATACTCCACATATATGAAAGTTGAAATCGACACATTTATCATTGTTTCATGAAAAAAAACAACATACTGCCTATATATTTGGTAGACCCGACCACCTTTTATATCACTTTTCCAATACTCGTCCCTCATTGAAATTAGTGTCTAGCGCCAACGACATCAAACTATCAATGGGAGGCATTTTTCTAAGTACATTTATGCGTGCTCACACACCAACATTCCCGAATTCATGAAAAGTAAACATTAATGCCACTAAAACCCACTGAGTAAAAGTACAAACATTATGTCAAATGGTCTAGAATACAAACCCAACAATGTATGAACTGAAAAAAGGAAAATAAATAGAAATTCTGATAGTATTCAGTAGGAAACCCCACTAAATGGGTATTTATAGAGTAACTTCCCAAAGCTGTTGAAGCATGTCCCGCCTTCCTGACCTCACTAAGAACAACCTGGACATGGTCCACCAAGTCGTCTTCCATGTCACTGGTCGTATGCACCAAACAATACATGTGTGGGAAAATCCCATTCTGGGGTGAGTATCAAAATAATCATTAGGGACAATGAAACCATCTCAGGTCTCAAAATAAATCCACAAAGAAAATCACAAGTGTATGCAAAATGATTAAATTCAGTAGTGTAAGCTCAACATAGGTAAAAATTATCGTATTGATATAAAAACCAATAAATCCAAAAATTGAACATCGTTTATGGTAAAGGAAATCATATTTGATTAGTCCTCTAGTCTATCTAGGTATCCAATACTTATTCAATATCAATGTCAACAATCCTAGATGTGTAGATGAGTCACAGAGCCTCGCTAACAGATATGTCAATATGTCTCACGAGGTAGAAATGTCATGAAGTACTGTTGATAGATGATTGACAGAGTCTCATTGGTTATCTGAGTCATGAAGCCTCACTGGGTAGCTATGTCTTGGACTCTCACTGATATCATAGTCAAGTAGTGTATTAGGCTAGCTGATTCATGAAGACTCACTAATTACTATGTCATAGTGTATCACATTCACATGGTTTCAATAATTTGGGATAATCATAAATTTGTGATTTGAGGCATTAACAAATTAGTAGAACCTCAATCTAATGAAATATTTGACCGATATGAATCCATGTGAATGTTTATATTTCAATTTGACATCATTTTCAGTAAAAATAAAATCTAACCTAATCAAATCTATTAAAATCATTAAATTTTTTAAATTAAGTTTGGAAAATGATCTATATGTAAATTTAAATTTGTAAGAATCAGGTGCAACTCATTTTGATACACAATGTGATTAGTATGAGTTAATGTGAATGTTTTAATCTTAAAATGATTTTTTTGTAAAAATAAAAATTGTGACATACACAAAACCATTAAAACCACATCATATTTTTTTCATACTTTTGGAAAATTATCAATAAGTATATTGGTACATTTTGGAATAATAATCAACTATATCTGACCTACACTGTGATTTGTGTGACAAATAGTTATTATTTTTATTACATTTTGTCATCAATTTTAGTAAAATGTAAAATATTCCTACTCAAAACTAGGATAATACATTTATATTCTATTTTAATTTATGAAAATGATTCCTAAGTCATTTTTGAGGTGTAGGAATCATCCACACCTCAATATGATACATGATGTGACATGTGAGACCAAAATTGACTATAATCATTTAATATTTGACATATCATTTATAAAAGTATCAATCAATGAAAACCAACAAACACAATTATATTTTATTGACAATTTTGGAATCTCATTCATATTTCATTTGTGATGTGTAGGAATCTTATGTTTTTCTAACTGATACCTGATTTGATCTAAATGAATCAATTGTGACTATTTCTAGTTTAAAATGAAATTTTAGAAAAACGGAAACTAAAATACTCGTAACTGAGAAAACACATTCATATTGTTTTTAAACTTTAATAAAATGATCCACATGTCATTTGAGAATTTTTGGAATCATTCCCTCCTCAATCCAATGCACGGTGTGACCACATTGACTCCAATGGAATATTTTTATTTTGAATTGACATCAATTATAGTAAAATATAAACTTTTTATTAATTTATTAATTTATATTGATAATGACAAAAGAATTTCTTTTCATACACAATTGTGTTCTTTTGATCGACCATTTCGGTTGTGTTCAACAATAATATTTTTCTTTTTTGGATTTCTAAATAAAAGAACATTGATATTTTTTAATGTATGTAATAATTTATTTGTATGTAAATGTATAAATAGAAGTTTTAATTTTAAATAAAATATTGTTTTATTATTTTATTTTTTTAAAAAATTTCATTTCATTAAATCGTTTATTTGGACATGTTTTCAGAGATATCTTGTTTGTTTCTACTAATATGGTGTGTTATTATAGTACACTATAGTGGTGTTGTAGTGTTCTGTTATAGCACATGGCAGAACAGTCCATTAAAATCGTTTTTAAAATCATTGATAAAATCCACATTTATATGTTCTTTGAAAAGAACTAATAAATGTCTACGTCATCATCAAACATATAAGCTCTTGAAAAAGGACATTTTTCAATTTTTATATGTGAAAATAAAGGTATTATTTAGCATAGATTCTGATGGTGTTGAAAAAATCCTTTATCAATTATTTTATATGCACTTATATATTATACTTTTAGTGGTGGTAAATTAAAGAACTGATAAATGATTCCTTTAGCGATGTTTTTTTAAGCAGTGATAAATGCACCATTTATCAGGGATTTTTTATTACCAATATAGGAAAACATTATAATTTTTTTTACAATGTCGATAACTGACCATGAATTTTATCATCAATGATTTATTTAGAACATTTATAGCACTGAATAAGGTTATTTCTAGTGCTGTTAAAGAAATATTTTGTAGTAGTGGCCCATTGTTCAATCCAATGCTACTATAGTGTTCACGTATTTCATGAACAAGATATTCAGTGTCTAACTTGATACATATTTTGAATCCATACTAAATTAAATCTTTGTTTACTATATGTATGAGAATGATCATGTGCATCATCTAACAATAGATCTGAGTTTACTGATAAATCAACAGGTTCATGCCAAGAAATTGAAATGTGATTTATTTATTAGGAAGTGATTTTAATGGGACACTTAGTATCATAACAAGTAATATTCATTGATCCTATGAAGATGAAGGATATTATTACATGCTAGAAACCAAAAAATGTCTTCCTGATTCAGATCTTCTTGTGCATAGTTGGTTATTAATGCCATTTCATGATGTAATTGTCGATTTTGTATTCTCTGACGATTGAACTGACTCAGAAATGAGTAATGATTAATTGGGTGGATAAATGTTAGTATAACATTGTATATATGAATATTAATTTCACTACTTCACCATTGTGTACTCTTCTAGAGGTCGTTCAGGGTACGTGGTTTTTTTGATGCATTAGGTATAGGATTGGGGTGTATTCTTATACAGTAGAAAATGTTTTTACTTATGGATCTCATTATATTATACAACACAAGGAGAATTATTTGAACCAATACCATGAACATGATGGAGTGGTTAATGAACATATGATTTTATGGAATTACATTTAAGGAAATATATTTCCATATTTTCTAATTTGAAAATCATTAGTTATATCATATCTCAAAAGTATTTGAATCTCCGCTAATGGAATTTGGTAGAATACCTACAGTATTTCTATTTCAAAATGACTTATTCACTAGGGAAATAGAATGATGTATAAGATGATTTGAGAAGGAAACATATGACCCAGGTAGTGAAATAATCATTAGATGAATGGAACAAGGTGGTTCTCTATGAAAAGATGCATATTGGAGTCCATGAATCAAGGGTCGAGGTTTCATGGCATGCCATCAGTTGATATTTTATTTCATATGGTTGATTCATCAGGAACATCATCTTGATGTTAAGTTCCATAGAATTTGAGACTCTTAATATGGTGGGGAGATCATTTATGATTGGTCTCTCTCGATAGGCCATTCAATTCATTCAAAACCATTTTCAGTACTGTAACTTGTAAGGAATTCACTTATGGTAGATCTCTATAGATTTGAGTGGGAAATTCACCTAGTAACCACAAAGATGTTCTTTGAAATAATTTGGTACATTTGGTGTCCATGAATGATATGATCCACTAATGAGTTTTCCTCACATTGATATATGTTACAATATGTGATGTCCAAACAATAGAAACCTATTGTTTTTCTTTTAAATCATCCAGTCCCTACATGGAAGTGGGATAAAATCTGTATGGATTTTGTGGTCGGGTTTACATGTTCTCAATGGATGAAGTATTATATATGGGATGTGATTAATAGGCTAATTAAATCATATAACATTATACCCATTCTTGATTCAACCATAGTAGTGGAGCTTGGAAACATAAATATGGAAGAGATTGTTAATTTTCATGTTTCTAAAACTGTTATTGTCTCTAATAGGGATCCTTTGATATATTTTAACATTTAGAGAGTCCTTTTGGAAGAAGTATGATCTCATGTTCATTCACGTTTTGAATACCATCCACGATCTTATAGAAAAATAGAAACAACTATCTAGATTCATGATTATATGTATCATACTTGTGTTCTAATCATTGGTGGAGCTTGGTATGATAATTTGTATCTTGTTGAGTTTTCATATAACAAAATATATCATTCCATTATCAAAATTTCTCCATTTTATTTCTTTTATGGACAACCTTTTAAGTCTCTGTGGTGTTGGTCCTAGATTGGGAAATGTTCCTTAGTTGGACTAAGAATGGTCAATGAGATGATGGAATAGATTCAATCTATTCTTCCTAGTATGTTGATGGGAATGAGTGGATACATGTCTTTTTCTGATGTTCAATGTAGTCTTTTTAAATTCATAGACGATGTCTAACTTTTAATTATTGTTTCACTGTTATTTGGTAATCGACACCTTGGGGGGCAAAGGAAACTTGATCTCCATTTTGTGGGACCATTTTCGGATAATGAGATGGTGGAGAATGATTATTCAAATTTATCACTACCACCAAAGAGTAATTTTATCAATAAAATATTTCATGTATCACAACGAAGAATATATCAATCTAAATAATCTCATTTCTAAGCTGGTGTGATCAATAAGTTGAACCTGATTTATCTGTGACATATGTACCAGTCATCATAGTTGATTCTAAAATCATGCCAAGTTGTGGGAGGATGATACCTTGGGTTTATGTGAAATAGTCTCACAATTTGGATTTTCTTGATAGGTGGGAGAGGTACATACTTATGAGAGGGATGTGCTATTATATTTTTTACCTAGAATCTTTATTGTCGGACGTCTATAGAATGAATGATTATAAGGTGGGGATGGTGTAACATCGTGTTACAATTTTTAGGTATTCAAAAACCCCTACTTTTTAACTTTATTTGGATTTGTTTTTTTGGGTCTTCATTGGGTTAAATTTTATTTTTTTTTTGATGTTTATTGGCCAGTTCATGAGATGTGCATAGATTCCCAAAACTAGTTCCTTTTAAAAACAGTTTTGGTTAAATTTGACAATGGGATTCACATGGATTGTGAATTCTTTACCAAAATGTGAAACCAATATATAGAATATATTAATCACATTTATAATAAGTTCTTGACATGTGAAGGGTTTGACTAAACCATGCACCACTGCCCAGGACACCATGTGTATGGGTTTTAACATAATATGCAATTTGATTAAAAATTTCCATACATCATTTCTTTTCATCGATTGACCAATATGATCAAATTATTTTTTCACCCTTCAATGGATCTCCCATGAAGGATTTTTGGTTTCTTTAATCCCTCACAGATGTGAATCAATTAATGAGGAAAAGTTTCAATTTTCAACCAGTTTGTTTCCTTTTTCGTTTTTTATTCACTAATGGTATCTCTTCTTATCCATAGGGTTCCATGAATCTCTTTATTGATTTTAGGGTATAATAGCCACATTTTTTGTTCTTAATATTGGTATAATTCATATATCCATGTTTTCTTCTCTTTTGTAGTTTCTTTTGTATGACATTGTGATTTGATATATGTTGATCCTATTGTATGAGGTTCTGTTCTGCTGTGAAATTTTAATAAACCCATAATTTATTCATTTAATTATAATTATAATAATTAAATGTAATTTCATGGCTTTTAATAAATTAAGTTCTATTGGTATATAGGAAAAACCCAATTCCATATAAATACATTTATAAATAAAATTGGTTTTTGGCCTGAAATTAGAAACCCACAATTTCTTTGAAATGTGGTGTGTTTATGTAATATTGTGATCTTTAAAATTCAAAATTTATATAGTTTTTTTGATAGGAATTATATTAATGAAATTGTTGGATTAAATTAATGAAATGGTTTTAGTGGGAAAAAATTTGAAAAACCCCCATTCCATTTAATTTGATTTTGAAATTTGAAACTAGTTTATTTGAAATATGAATGAACATTCTTGGTTAATTTGATATTTTAAACTTGTTATTTAATCTTTTGGTGAAATCCTTTTCGGTATTTTATGACACCCTACTTATTCCTTCTAATGGTTATAGATTATCTTATTTTAGGATCGAGTAAGGGAAAATGATAACATAGAGGTGTTACTTGCAATTGATCCAAGGAATTGGTTAGTGGAATCCATAGGGAGTTACATAATAATTACTATTTCAGTGCTTTATATATTGTACATCGGGATTTATTTTGTGTTTGACTTATGGAACAGTTCAGTTAGTTGTGTACCACAATGATCAACAATAGTAGTAGGGCCGATTACGTGATTTCTTCCATGTGTTGTCGTCGACGAGGCATGTTCCTGACCCATTGCTCGTTATCGACTAAGATGAGTTGGACATCAAGGATGGAGGTACCATTACTGAGTACCCCGAGGATATTAAAGATTATAAATAGAGGTTCTTTAATTGGAATTTGATTCCCCATTTCTGTATCAAGAATCAATATTGGAATCTTAGTGGGAGTACCCGGGAGTAGTATAACTGTTGGTGAGCCTAGTACCCAAAATTTATTTAGTATGTTCTTTTCCTGGATGCAAATACCTATGGTGGGGATAATGTAATTACTGTAATTTTCCAAGTATTTTTTTATATTATTGGTATTATTTTTGAGACTTGGATCTAAGAAAAAATGTGAGTTGGTGTCCTAAATATTTTTTTTAAATATACAAAATTCCCACACATTCAAATTTCCTTAAAAAGATTAATTACTCCAAAATGGGTGACCATATTAGAAATATTAGTGCATAATTCTGTTTGGAATGAAGGTTTTATCAAAGGTTCAACATAGTCATATTTGGAATGGTCCTTCTCTGTAAAATTCACGGGGTAAAAATTAAAAAATAAATAAATTATTTACTTTTTTATTAATTTTTATGTAGTGATCGATTTATCATATACATAAATGTTATTAACATTACCTCAGTGATTTGTGCTCAATATATGTATATACATATATATATTTAGATGATTTTTGGAGATAAATCTTGTAGAATTATAACAGATCGGGATCAGATCATGGATAATTAAACTCGTAGTGTTTGAGGATCTCATTAATGACGGTGACACAATAGTTATTAACGAATGATCAATGAAAACTCAAGTTAGGATGTTTTATGGTTTAATTTCCATAATGATTCATAATCATGTACAAAAAAGGATCGATTCCACCTGCCTAATTTATATATGCATCATCATTAGAATTAAATTGATGGAATTGTTTATTTTTAATTTTTATTTCTCCCACTTCATTAGTATTCAACTAAAAAAATGTATCAAGGAAAAATGATTTTTCAATGATTTTTCTCTTAATGTTTTATGTATTATTTTTTTCTCTCATATTTTATTATATCATAATTGGTATTTATTTTGGAAAATAGTTTAACCAATACTTGGATGCATATTGTTGTGTTATTGTACTTTAGTGTAATGAATCTAAACTTCTGGTATGACAAGTGATGGTTGTTTCATTTCATGAATCAATGATGATGATTGGTTGATCAATTGAAAATGAGACTGAATTGAATGTTCATTATTTTTTCTGAGAGATGCAGAATGAAATTATAAATTGTCTAAATGGGAGATTACCATGTATATTTGAAACCTGAATCTATAATATCATGAAATATGACGCTTGAGTGAAACTAAATATATATTTTCTATTGAGGGTATCGGTGCTATTGATGTGGAAGATGATGAGGAAGAAGACCAAGGTTTCTATAAAATCCCGAGAAAGACATTGTGTATTACGGGATTACATTCCATTAGGGGCCTACCAATGGTGTATTGGGTTTCAGGATGAGGTTAAGGATCACATGTCATGTGAACCCTATCCCATAGAATGTGACCAATCCGTGATGGCATTGTATTTACATCAGAAATTATATGGACACAATAAAAAAATCTACATGTCTAGAGGCATGTCGTGTACATGGAAACATACTCATCCAGGTGCAGAGTATCACCACCACTTGTACACAGGTTAGTAAAACGTCGAGAAAAGGGTATTTTTACATAGATAACATCACATAGGCTACTTGCAATTGATATCTACATAATGTGTTGTGGTTCCATCCCTGAGACTAAAGTATGATCATCTATCATATTTTTAGCATATGTTGGGTATTTTTAATGATTTTGACCTCCATGAGAAGGGAATTTATCCTCTATTTATTATGTTGTAGTGCTAGCATTCATGATTTCATTATGATATGACACCCTATATATAGGGTTGATCATTATTGGATTTGTGGTGTCCTCTAGTGGTTTTGGGAATAACCCACTACATGTGTCATGGTCTTCTAAGACTCGTAAACTTATTATGTAGTGACCAATGATTTTTACACCGTCATCATGTGTCTCCGATGATATCATAGCTTGTGGAGTGTCCACCTTGGAAACAACTGTTTATTTCTGTAGATTCTGTGGATGAGAGTTTGTTATGACCATCTTGTGTCATCATGTGTTTCCTAAATTTTCCTAGTTGGTTCTGTTATATGTGTTTTATATATTTTATTGATATTAATGTACATAGTTATTTTTTTATGTGTTTTTGGTGTTCCCTACTAGTTATTTTTATACTCACACCAACATGGGGTTTTACCGCACCTGACATGCCATAGGAAAATTATAGCCCACTTGGTGGAAACTGGGGATGATAATGATTTGGTGGGGCATTGATTAACCTTATCCTAATAAGGATGTTTTCAAGAGCCTTAAATTAAATGTATTCCTCTCACTTTGGAGAAGGTTTTACTCTTTCTAGTTTTCTATTTTTCTTTTACGTTAAACAATGTACACATTGAATACTTTAATGGAATACCATTATGAGGTATCTTAAATATATTAATTCATTATTAACAATTGTTTTTCATTTCATAATTGTCTGGGACTAGATGTTTGTGTTTGGGTGTACTTTATATTAATCCATCCTATTTTTTGGATTTGCCCACTCAGTGCAGGTCCCCATCCACTAGCCTATTGAAGGTGGGAATATGGAAGCCATGATTTTGATATCAGCAATCCAGGTCCTAAAATTTATTCCATTTAGCACATAAAAAATATTGAGATATAAATAAATACAAAAATGATCACTATATTTAAAAATTGAACCTATAATAAATCACTAAAATTACATGAATTAGTTATTAATTGTCCCATAACAAACATCTTAATACATTCAACAGGTAATCTCTTGAAACATGAAGAAAACATGAATGTAAAAAAATGTAACCTTGAATGCTTCCATATTTGTTAAATAACACATTGATTATCAGATATATTCCATAAATTCAAAAATTATGTTCACTGTATTAATGATAAAATGCAACATTTGTTTTAAAAAAATTAATTACTTTCAATGATTTTAGCATAATACATTTTACTTTCTCCTTATCAATAATCATTGTATCCAATCATCATTATCTCTACACCATGACAATAAGGGGGGTTATATTTCCCTGAAACATTTGTTTTACAAGATGATAAGCATTATAATGAATATTTTTTATTTTCAATCGTTACTATTAAATATAAACATTCAAATTAAAAAAATGATACAGTACAATACATATAAATTTCATAATTCTTATGACCATAATATCATTGATAAAATACTCAAATAACATAATTATTAAATCAAAACACAAGCATGTTAATCCATAATCATATTATATTTTATAACCATATATTGAATATGATGATTTTGATTCTCTTGACTTATATTCCATTTATACATGAGGCACTCGTTTTTGTAGTGCCCTATCTCTTTACAGTTAAATCATTGTACATTGGAATATTTTTCCATGCCCTTTTAGTCACCTGAAAAGTTTCCCTTCACTCCACAACTATAGAAAACTCCAATTATTTTTATTAAAGTACTTGTTTGTTTCTTTCATCAATTATCCCGTTTGGGAAATATCTTCTTTAGGTTCTTCAATTTATTTGTATTTTTTCCCTACTTCGTATTATTTTATTTTTTCACTTCAAATACATATTAAATAGAAAATTATTTCAATTCCTTGTCAGCTCATGATAGACCTTCCTCATATGATAACTATATTTGGGAGACTACTTCCATTTGATAAATTAGAATAATCATATCATGGAAAGGGTGATTCCTACTATTTCTACTACATAAAATGATTTTAAAAATTAAATATAACTAAAATTACACAAAAAATTTAACATGTACCATGAATTTTTAGGGACATATTCAATGTTAAAAAAATGGTGGAAAATTAATTAAAATATTCAAGATTTTTGACAAACTGAGGAATGGGATGGCTAGGTTCTAGAATGACGTTGATAATTTCAATGGAAGATAGTCACGATGGTAGGTGTAATACAACCTCATATTATTTAACATCATTATGCTAAACATGATTAATAATTTATGTGGTAATCATTACAGTATTTCTTCTTTTTATCTAAATCATTAATATGATTTTATAATTCAATCATGTGTCATTGATTTTTTATAGTACTAATATCTTTTGGCGAACATAATATTTTGTTTTTGTCATATTATTATAAATTCGTAAGTTTTTATTTTATTATTTTGTTTTATCAAAATATATCCACATTATTTTTTTAAACACGCGGTTTTTATACATATAATGGTTTAAGAAAAATTTATCCTTTATATAAATTCATATTCTATATATATAAATTTAGCAGTTTTAAATATATATATAAAATTAATTAGTTTTTAAAATAAATAATTCAAATCGTATTTTAATATAAAGTTTAAATATAATGTGTTTTTTTATAATATTTAAATTTATTTATAATTTTTAATATTTTATAAATAAACATAATATATCTCATATATTTACATAATTTATTATCTTAAAAATAATAATTATATTCTAAAAAAACAATTAAACATAATTAATAATATAATAAAAATTATATACAAAAAACAGTTATTTTAAAATAATCTTTTAAAAGAAGAAAAATCATATTTAAATTTTGAATATTAATTTAAATAATATAAATAATATATATAAATCATTATATGTGTTTTAATTAACAGAATATCATATTATTTCAAAAACATAAGTTCATTTGTTAATTTTAAGGAAAATAGTCCTAGAAATATTATCAATTAGTTTTAATTATATATAAATATATTTAATAACATATTTTTAAAATAAAATTAAGTTTACCATATCTACGATATTAAAAAAATGACACTCGTTCCTTAATGAGGTCAAAAAGAATTGAACCGTAAAGTGAAAAAGAAATTAATGAAAACAATAGGGAGGAGAAATAATAGTTAAAGTAATAAAAAAACTGAAATTAGTAAACAATGGTATATGGACTCGTGAGATGAATACACACACACAAACAATGTCTGAGGATTAGAAAAATCCATCCATTATGGGATTTTCTGTGTCTACCGCGAATGATAGTTTTTTTGGAAGAATGAATGATGCATAAGTGGAGTTTGAAGAAGATGCTAAAAAAGGCGAATATCGATATGCATGTCACATCCCATTCTTTGGAAACACACCACGTCGCCACATCATCTACTCTGACCAACAACGTCGTAGTATCTCAGATGATCATCTACAATGCCCCATCGACAACGCCTACCATTGTCACCACCCTCCTTCACAGCCCATTCACATTGCCACAAAAACCCCATTTTCAACGCCTACCATAACAGCTACCCTTTATTAGGTGATATACCATGATGCCCAATCATCAATTCCTACCACCCCAAGTGGGGGAATATTTCTATGAAGGTCATAACCTCGTTTTGTGTAATTCCTTGCACCACAAGAAACCAATTAGTATATATGTGTGAAGAAAAAACAAATTTAGCCCCTACCTATCATTTACCACTTCAGAAGTTGAAGAACACAGACATTTAGAGCCTGAAAGGGTGGGTCCAGATATGAAATGATTACTGAAGTATCAGAATAAAAGGAGAACACTATGCAAACTCCATCCCTCCCAACACGCACCACTGGACATCATATTTAAGATAACAAATTTTTTTAAAATTAACAAATGACTGTAAAATTTAATGAATTTTTTCCCATAGGAATTAATAAATTTAATATATTGAGATATGTTATTTTTATCATTCAAGGTATAATTCATTTAATTGTTAATTTAATAATAATTTATAATTCTCATTTAATTTTATCCATCAATATAATTTAAATTGCATCTATTTTCAATTATATATTTTTTATATTCATGTTACACAATTTCATAATGTACAAGACTCAATTCTTTTTCTAAAAATGCACTAAAAATGGGTTCCCATTCTATATTATTTTTTTATATTGTTAAAATCCCTACAATTATCATCATATTTTGTTTAGGGTTGTTAAATGAAACAATGAATAAATGAACATATATATATATATATATATATCTAAATAATATTTATATATTTGAAACTACATATAATAAAATAATATATATATATATAGTTTATATGAAATTTGATAATATATATGTATACATTTCTATATGTGTGTCAGTTTGTGTGTTTTTTTTAAGTGTTGTCTGTGTATACTTCTATTATGTTGTGTTGTGTGGTTGGGTGTGTGTTTATCTACATTTATGGTTTGTATGTGTGTTTATGTATATGTTCATAGGATTTTATATTATTATATGAGTATGTAATACCTATGTGTACTTGGATGTGAATTTGTATGTATATATGCATAGATATACACATATATGTGTATGTGTATGTGTATGTTTATGTGAATGTATTTAAAAAATAGTTTTGTATGTATATTTACATGTACATATGTATGTATTTGTGTATTTTCTTGTGTATTTGTTATCTTGTGTGAATGCTAATGTGTTTACATATGTATGTGTATAAGTATGTGTATGTGTAATTATATATATGTATATTTATGTTTGGGTGATTGGTTGTATCTATGTATATAAGAATTTATGGTTATTTACATATGTTTTTTTGTGTATTTTTATATGTTTATGTTAATGTTATATGTTTATATGTGGTCCTATGTATAGATGTGTATGTATGTGCATTCATAGGTATGTAATTGTTTGGATGTGTATGCATATGAAAATTAATGTGTATGTGTATGAATATAATTTTTATGTGTATGTACTTGTATATGTGTATTAGTATGTGTCTGTGTATTTTAATTTTATTATGTCATATGTGTATGTATGTATATATTGTTTTATATATATATATATATATGAATGTGCATGCATTGGTGTGTAACTGTCTGTATGAGTATGTGTACGTATGTGTATGTCTATGTTTATATATTTATTCCTCTATTTAGGTGTATGAGTATGTGTATGTGAATCTGTATGTTTTTTGAAATATTTTTATGTGTATATTGTGTATGTATGTGTAAATATTTGTCTAAGTGTATTTATGTGTTTGCATGTACGTCTATTTATTGATTAAATATTATTTCCTGGTTTTTAAAATCTCTCAATTTTTAGGATTTTTAATAATTTAATAATTTTTATATTATAATCATTTAACATTTTTTAATATATTCAATTTTTATATTTAATTATACATGTTTAAATATGTATATATTTAATCAAATTATTACAATATAATAATTATTAGTAATTATAATGGTCAAAAACATATTATTGTTTTTATAAACATTTAATACAGTGCATACTTCAAAAATTAGAAGTAATAAAAATATTAATTTATATAGTTCTATTCAATCATATATGTTTTCGAAATTTGGAAATAATGTTATGAATAAACATTTTTTAATTTTTTTAAGTTATTTCATTTAATTAATTCATTTTTAAAATTAATTCATTAGTATTTTTTATTTTGGATATTTAATTACATTCAATATATTTCAAATTTAATCATTTTATAAATTAATATATATTTATTTAATTATAATGAATAATTTAAATAGGTTTTTAATTTATATGAATAATATATATACATTTTTAATTATAATTTTTCAATATTTTTAAAATGTTTTAAAAACATATAATGGGTTCATATAAGAGTGTCTCCAACCCACACCATTTTTCCCTTAAATAGATCCCCAATGTACACCCTTCCTAACACGATTTAGTTGTTTATTTAATCAATATAAATATATTGTGATGTGTGTCATGATGACTGGTAATGATACCAGAGGTCTTTGAGGGCCTTTCTATGAAGTCTCGATAGTCCATTCTATTGAAAGACAACTAGTGGATGATGGCTATGTCGGTGGAGGGGTCACTACGGGTCGTCAGCGTCATGTTTAAGGGGAGGACGTGAATGTGTGGGATGGCATGATTTTGGATGTCAGAGAGGTGACATCTCTTCATTGCTATTTTTATGGTGTATCTTGATGGTGGACCCATGAGAATCTATGGACGCACTCCATCTATGATGATGGCCTCACGTGGCCGCACTGTCGTCATTGTAGGAGTTAAGAGACATCGTTGGATGCATGGTCGATGTGTTTGTGAAGTTTGGAGAGAAAATTTGGTGGATGGATTTTCTTTACAGGTTTTTTGGTTCGGCGAACACACAGTTCAAAATGTGGGTGGTGTTCTGACGGTCATCTATAACAATCCACCATAATGTTTAGTGAGATAATGGATGTGTATGGTGTGGTTGGGGCCAATCCATATTTTTTTATGTAGGGGAGGCCCAATTGGTTGTGATAAATCCTATAGAGGTGCGCAATAATTTAAGGGCTTATGCGCCATGGTGGTCTGTGAATATGTTGTAAGGGACTTAGTGCCATTTTCAATAAAATGTGAGGTCTATGGTCATATTGAATATTGGTTGGTTATATCATGGGAGGGATATGGCCTACTGATTTGCAATTGAGTTAGATGTGTGTCTCAATTTTAGTGTATTTGTATCCATGAGGACTATATATATATATATATATATATATATATTATTTACGCATTTTTATTCATTCATTTTGTGTATGTTTTTTCATCTATTTCTTATCAAAGCAATGACCTCTTTCTATCTGGGTAGAGGAAGATCCTTTACATAGCTTATATGACCATGGATTGGCGGCCCATGAAATATCATGAAGTCTCGGTGTATTATCATCCATGCACCATCCATTATGCATTACGAGGCAAGTTTCATGATTTCTTAACTGCATTACCGCATAATACACATGTCACTACCTGCCTGAGTCACAACATGGAATGTAAATTCCCTAAGGGGCATGCAAGGATTTGAACCCTGATTATTATGTTTATGTAATGGATGTAATTAATATTATAGATTCAATTTTTAATGTTTTTTAAAAATTCAATTTTATTTTATATTTTTAATTATGATTTCATTTAATATTAATTATTCATTATTAATATTTAAAAAATATGATATTTTTTAACTAATTAAATTATAAATAATTATTTATACAAAATTATTTACAATGATTAAATTTTCTAAAAATGTTTTTATACGATTATTATATATTCAACATCATTTAGTAAGTTTTAATGACTTTAAAAATTATTAAATCCACATAATTAATTTATATAAATGTATTTTTTTAAGATTCTCATCATTTTTTATTTGTATACAACTAATTTAAATAATTAATGGAATTTCGGATAATTATTTAGTATGTTTTATTATTCCTAGAATTTTTTAATTTATATGATTAATAGGCATTGAATTTTATTTATTAATTTATAATATTTTTGAAATTATTGAAATCAATATAAGCAAAACCTATCCCTCGGGGCCCGTGTCATGACTACCGCAAGCCAGCCTTCCATAGGCCACGGGTTGACAACTAGCATCAGAAAGGTGAGTCCCTAAAAAGAGAAAGTGTTGACTTTAATCCAGTATAAACACATACTCCCAGAACACAAATATATAAAACCAAAATGTAAAAAATTGTATCAGTAAAAGTATGTACTCAGAGTTAAGGGGTCGGAATATAAGCCCACCTGAATTATAAAAAAATAATAGAAAATAGAAAATAGCACATGCGATTGTCCTCCAAGGATCCTACCAAATTGGTCGATACAACTCATCTCAACATCTATCCATGTCAACCGTCACCACTTTCCACTATCAGGTTCTATCTCCCGGACTCTCAGTCAAGGCTGCCCATCCTCCTCACTAGAAACAGCAAGGTGCGAGTGAAGCCCGTGCAGGGGTGACTAAAACAATACACAGTAGGGACCCCGAGAATACTGAAGGACTCATTGAATCCCGCAATGGAAAATGAAAAATCACGATCTCAATCACAAAGTACAATGCAAAAGCTTTATCTTGAACAATGTATACAACTCATAGATTAGGAATAAAAATGATTAGTTTTATGATATATAATTTTATTCTGCTAGGAAATTTCCATAACAAAACCACGAATGAGTTGTTCCAATGTTGATACACACAGGGTCGTATATTTTTGATCCATGAATGGATGCTCTAATGATGGTCCTTTCTTGGTCATACAGTACTAATAATCATATGGTTGCAAGAATTCTAATCCACACAGGATCGCAATGATGTAGATCTAAACATGTTCGTTAGATGCTAATCCACACATGGTATCTATGATTATAATCCACACATGATCACTATTATGTAGATCCACATTGGATCTCTAGATGCTGACCGACATAGGGTCACATGGATGTTTATCCATAGATGGTCACTACAATGCTAATCCACACATGGTCGCTTGATGATGTGGCACACAAGGTCGCAACTCAGATGGCAGTCTGCCATAGGATTTCCCGCACATGGTGTGCTCGACTTTTGTAGTATCTAATCATCTCGTTATTGGTCGTTCCTCAACTAATAGAAATATGTACTAAGAAGTATCCCAATTTATTGTCATATCGTATGGGTTCCAACGCATAAGATGGTGTCAAACGAACACCCGGTTTGTGAGTTATTGGAATTTTATTGTTGAGGGCCCAGTTGGATATGGGTATGATCCATCCCAGCTGTACTCCAAAATTCACCAAAACTCAGATGGAGTATTTCAAAAGGAATGTATCGCTCCATGGATCCAGGCAATGCAGACAGTTCGTCATATGGATGTCTAGTTTGCAAGACATGATTATTTAATAGAGATTGGGCCCGAATTGGACTAGTTCCAGCCCGACCCAATCCTACTGATGGGGTTTTTCTATGTCGTGGAAGGCTTGGTAATCTGGGCTGCAGAATAGCTCGGCCCGCTGCGTGATGTGGCCCGGTGAACTAGCATGACTCTCCATCTGGGTGGTCGTTCAGCTCCACCAACGGTTCAATGAGACCACTGAATCATCAATCCTTGATGCCACGTAGCGAGGTCACATTTTCTGCGGGATCCACAGGGTGCAGGTACCCTTATCAGCGGCTTTTATACTGTGGCCCCTCTATTGCGGCGCACGACATGGTTTCACCTCGCCAAAACAGCAGACTTAGAGTCGGACTAACTTTCGGGTCTACCACAGTGCCGAGAGGTGCCACCCTTTTCTGTGGTCATTGAGTGTCATCCACTACCTTGGTAGCTGGAGCCACAACATATGATTCTCCATGGGCCACCAGGTGAGATATGTTGGTCCTTTTTCCCCTCCTCTTGTAACTACAGGCCTCCTGGGATGCCTCTGTCGTAGCACGACTCCTATATTCAAGGTTCTGCCGAGCTGGAAATTCCTCCCCCAACGTGCATGAAGAGAATGCAACGGAGGAGTGTATTAGACTTTTTTCCATTGTCACATGCCCTCTAAGTTAGAATCGTAAAAAGTGGGTATCAATTTACTGATCATCATCTCCATGAATTAAACAATGAAAAATCTGGAAACCTCAATATTCATTGGTGACGTCGCAGAGGTGGCAAAAATTTTGTGTTTGTTGAAGCTGTTGGCATTCATCATTATTGTTTTGACTCCGCCAAAATTTCTGTCGATGGTCTTGTTCCTCATCTATGGAAGATGCCACAACACATCTAAATAGGATTCACTCTCCCATTCAAAAATCCAATCCCCGTGCTTCAATTAAATAGATGGAGAAATTAACCTATTTTCTCAAAATTTATATGGTTTTTTATCACCCAAATTTAATGTTTCATGGTTATAGTTACAAAAAACCATGTGTTCAGACATTAAATGGATTTAAAACATAGTGGTCCCACCACACTACTCAACCATTGGATAGAAAATTAAATAACATTTTCATGTAATTTTATTATTCATTTTAAGGTCCGGAAAAATATATTTTACTCAAAACCCACTACAGTTGAATTGAAGTATCTCTAATGAAAACCATGATGATATGAATTCAACTATGTCCTTGGATTTGAAATCCGAGAATAAGTTCATATGTTATAAAATTCCTCTCACACGTTTACTGATCATACCTAAAAAAAGGTTCTAAATTTTGTTCTTGAAACACTGTGAAGAACATCAAGCGCCGTCAATTTTCATAGACAAATAATAATCCCAAATAATTTAAAAATATTATCTAGATATTTAGGGGTCATTAAATATTCCCCACATTAGTGATTTTATTCTTAGGAAGCTACATCAAATCATGGAAAAAAACTAGGGGTACTGAGAACGTATCTAAGCCTCCCGCTCCCAAGTGCTTTCCTAGAGATTCTTGTGTTTCCAAAGAACTCGAACTAGTAGAATCAACCACCAACAAAGTACCCACACATTTTGATCCTCTACTTCCACTGGAAAATATTCAAATGTCACCCCATCATCGATGTCCAACTCACCCCAGTCGATAACATGTGATGAATCATGCACGTATCTCCTCAAATGTAACAATTGGAAAATGTTATTCACCAGGTGCATCTGTGAGGGATATGGTAGACTGAACGCCACCTCTCCTACTATGATTAGGTTCCAGAATGGTTCATTGTACTTCATAGATTGATTGATTCCCTGGACAAACCTCTTTCATCCTCATTGGGGTGAGACCCATTGGAATATAAGGCCTCCTTCCATGAACTCAAAGGGTCTCTATCTCCTACCAGCATACGACATCGGCCTGCTATATACAGTCTTCATTTGCTCCTAGATGATTGTTACCATCTCTGTGGTATCATGTAACAACTCTGGACCCACAAGTGCTAACTCCCCTATATTTTCCATGCCTGGTGGTGACATACACGGTCTCCTATAAAGGGCCACAAACTGGGACATGCCGATGGAGGAGTGATAACATTTGTTGTAAGCGAACTCTGTCATTGATAGGTGTTCCACCCTAATACGGCCAAAATAAAGGATACATGCATGAATAAAGTCCTTGAGTGTCTTAATTCTCTGATATATCTTACCATTTTTCTGAGTATGAAAAGAGGTGCTCAAGTGTTGTTGATTATCGAACACCTTCTACAATCCATTCAATAAAAGAGATGTAAAATGAGTGTCATGGGATAAGTCAATCTTCACTAGAACTCTGTGAAGTCTTATAATCATATATATGTAGAGATGTTCAAATAACTCTTCTAATCCCTGCAATAAAATAAATACAAAGTGGCATGACTTGTTGAGATGGTCAATGATCACCTTGGAAGAATTGTGACCCCTGGACAAAAGTGGTAGCCCTATCACAAAGTCCACTGTTATGTCATCCCACTTCCACTATTGCACCTCAAGTGAAAGATCTATGGCTTCTGGTACCATATTCTTAGCCGACACTTTCTGAAATGTGAGTCATCAAAAAACACACTATGCCACGGCATTATTCATTCCTGGCCACCCGTACTGTTGTAAGAGGTCCTGGTACAACATTTCCACACCAGGGTGCTCCACCAAATAGGATATTTGGAACTCCATCAACTCCTCCAATTGAATTATCACCTGTACCATGGTGCATACTCTGATGGGAATGATGTTCCCCCCACCTACAACAAATCCATTAGGAGCCCATCCAGAGGATATCTCAGCATGTCGGGCCTCGCAGTCTATCCCCCCATGATGTTCCTCCCTTTAACACTGAAAGAGTGGAGGAGTAACTATCATAGATTGGAGATATGTTTCCCCGCATCTATCCCTAAGAAATATCTGCAATGCTGCAAGCTTCTCTATCGCCTCACTGCGCAACTGTAAACAATACCTATTGTGGAGTGTGTCCGCTACAACGTTTTCCATCACATTAGTGTACAATATCATGAAGTCATATTAATGGAAGAATTACATCCATCACCATTGAATCATGTTTAGGTCCATTTGAGAGAAGATAAAACTGAGACTCTTGTGAACATAGTAAACAATAATCAGTTCACCCATCAATTAGTGTCTCCACATAATCTGTGTAAAGACCAATGCTACAACCTCCATGTCTTTGGTAAACTTGATTATCTGATGAAGTCTCAAATTCCCGGATTTTTAGGTGATCACTGCACGCTCCTAAATCAGGACACAACCTAGTCTGGTCCCTGATGAATTGCAGAAGACTACATATCCAACGCCCTCTTCTGGTAGCCTCAAGATCGGTGCACTACTCAATATCTATCTCTGATCTTGAAAAATCCACTAACCATTCTCCATAAACATGAAAGGATAATCCTTCTTCGTAAAATATGACAAGGGGTTTTCTACTCATGTGATGTCTGGTACGAACCTCTCGTAGTATCCAACAAATCCCATGATACATCGCACCTCGATCACACTCCTCAGTTGCTCGAAATCAATCATTTCCTCTATCTTGGCTGAATCCACTACAACTCCACCATCCAATAAAATTTTCCCAAGGAAGTGGAATTCCCATATCCAGAACTAACACTATGATAGCTTACAATAATGCGGGTTTTGTTAGTGTTTATCCAGAACTATCTGCAAAGTGTGTGGCGTGCTTCTCCTTTTATGTCGAGTATATCAAGATTCTATCAATGAAAACCTCTACGAAGAGATCATGGTATGTCTATATGATCTTATTCATGAGCCACATGAACTCTATCAGACCATTGGTCACCCAAATGGTCATCACCGATAACTTGAAATTGTCATACCGACATCAGGAATTTTGTCCTCAGAATGTCATTATTCGATACTCTGAGCTTGTTATAGCCTATTTTGAGGTGTTACATCGAAATCCATTGAGCTCCCTTGAGTGGTCGAAGAGGTCTTCAATCATTAGGAGTTGATAATTCTTTTTCACGGTCACTTGGTTTAGGTTCCAATTGTCTAAAAGAAGCCTCAAACTCCCATATAAAATCTTGTAGAAATGTTGGGGATACCCATCGAGAATCATAGGTGCTTATGAATCCTTTCCTCTTCAAGTCCTCCTGCAATACTCCCAAATCGCAAAGATCTGCGAGAGACATATGATATGATGGAATAGATATTGGTGAATTACATGGGTATAAGATGATGTACAATTCAACCTATCTTTGAGGAGGTTGTCATAGATCATCATTTTTAAAGGCATAGGCATATCAGTCTCCCACTACAGGATAACATGGACTCCTCACATAATCTCCTCTGAGGGTAAGACTTGGTAACTGGTGTGTGATCTACTAAACCCTCCTCCGAGTAAGTCCATACAATGCTAAAAAGGTTCCCTTTTCTCCTGTGATGGTAATCATGATCCCATCCTTCTAGATACATCACACATTTCACCAAAAAAAATATTTTCTTAGTATATACTATAGATAGCTCTTCTATACCCAAGATGACTTCTGAAGGCCTTGAGCTAGTACTAGGAGATCCCAGCCAGAACTCTCACCTCTTATAGTGAGCTCACACTACCTAAACCAATGTGTAATTGTCAAATATTATCTTGCCAGAGTTTTTAATTCTAAGGATCGAGCCAAAAACTCCATCATTATCTCCTAGATCCGAATGAGTTCTATGGAAATGAATGTGTGACTACCACTTGTCTCTATATGTTCTTCTACTTGGGTATAATAGACATAGATCATACCACTAATCATATCTGGAGGGCCTTGATCGAAGGTCTCTACATCCTCTATCTATGCTTTCCCTTGTCCAACTGATCCCTATTGTCGGGTGGACCACATGTGTGTGGTGGTGGTTAATCCTCAAAAAAATTTCCACCCCCTGATACATGAACTTCCCATCTGCCATGTTTGTCACCCTATGGAACACCTCACTCAAATTACTACCTCTACATCTCATGTCCCTCAACTATCTGATGATCATTACTATAGTGGGTCAGGAAGCCAAGAGCAATGTGGCCCTTCCTGCCACAGGTGATGCACAATGTGCATCACATATGACCCCCTTTGCCTCACGAGCTACACACCTCTGAACCTGCATCAGGGGTTGTCCACTAGAGGGTTTGGCCCGCATGGATCTCTGGTTCATCTTCCAATAACCTGCTGTAGATAGCTTAGCTACCAATTGCCAAGTGCTGGATCTCACCGTCGGTTCCTGCTTAGATAAGATGATCACCACCAACAATACTCTCTCCATAATGCATTGGGATATTCAGCGATATCATCAATTCTCTGATCACCATCTAGAGACCCTTCTCAATGAATTAGGAACTGATAAATTGTTCCAGTACTATGTTGTTCATTTTGAGAAACAAGTCAGTGAACCAAAATGAGTATTGTTCCACTGATAGGATACCCTTCTATTAGTGCAACAACTCCTGGATTCACAATGAGCATAAAGTCGCTGGTACGAACTCTGCCATGATGTGTGTCTCAAAGCCTAATTAGAAAAGTGTTGCCTCGTCATTCGTCTAGTGAATTAGTCTCCACCATCTTCATTCCTTCCCATAAAATTGAATATAAACTATGATCATTATCTTCTATGCCGGTGTCCCATGTAGGCATAAATCATTGACAACAGCCTCCAACCCGTCCTTAGCTGCCTGGTGATCTTTATCGCCTGGAAACCCAGGAGGAAACTATCTATTGGACTCATGAATGTGCTCAATCGGTATGAACTATATACTTGTGGGGTGAGTGGAAATAGCTTCCCAATGGGTAGTGGTGCTACTGGTGCACCTCCCGATGGTGTTATCCCAGTAAGAGGGCCCTACAACGAATCCTCATCACTCGGTGGGCCATCATCATGAACTATCTCTAGAGTCCAAGCTGGTTATCTACATGGAGGTAACCTGAAAAGAAACATGTGTTCCATGGTTAGTAGGTTATGCCTAGTGAGCGGAATTATATGAGATCAAAGGTAAAACATTTCCTAAACACACGTAATTCATGTTTTTGGGCACCTAGTTGGAAATCAGAATTCATGGTCATTGTGTATGGATATGTTTGGCGTCACACCAACATTATACTACCCAAACTAAAGACAAAACTCAAATCACATTACACTATTGCTCTGTGGGAAAGATCAGAGTTTTAGTTCTTTGGTAGATCTGACTCCTCTGATACCACATTGTTAAGACCCGTCCCTCGGGGCTCGTGCGATAACTACCCCAAGCCATCCTTCCATAGTCTAGGGTTCTGCAACTAGCACCAAAAAAGCATATCCATAAAATGGGAAGGAATTTAATTTAATCATGTACAAACACATATTCCAAGAAAACATCAAGAAAAATCGATGATGTAAAACTGCAGTAGAAAAAGTGTGTACTGAGATTAATGGTGTGGGAACACATGCTCAAATGAAATATACAACAATAAGAGAAATTAATAAGCCACTCATGTTATCTTCCACATGGAATATTACCTGAATGGTAGGTAAAACTCATCTCTACAGATATCCACGTCAACCGTCGCTGTTGTCCACCTTTTGGAAAAAACTCATTGAGTCACATTAAAGGCTTCCCATAAACTGCACAAGACACAAAAATGTACGGACGAAGCACAAGAAGGGGTGAGTATAACAATACCCAATAGGGAATCCGAGACCCTCAAAGGACTCTTATAAATTTGCAAAAGAATACCAAAAATCATAATCTCAATCATGAAGAACAAAGAAAAAGACTCATCTCAAACCACTATTATAACTCAATGATCCGGAATACTGATTTTCTTATGATATATCATTTTATTTCGTTAATAAGTCTCAACAACTAAAACATGAAGTTGTTGTTCCAATGTCAATTTACACATGGTCGTATATCGCTGATCCATGACGGGATGATCTATGGCTTGTCCTCATCAAGTCGGGCACTGCGGATCCACACAGGGTCGCTAGAATGCGGATCCATATATGGTCACTATGATACTGATCCACACAGGGTTGCTATGATGCTATTCCACACGTGGTCGCTATTATGTTGATCCACTCTAGGTCCCTAGATGATAATCCAAACAGGGTCACTATGATGAGGATCAACATAAGGTCTCTAGGATTCTGATCCACATAGTGTCTCTAGATGATGATCCACACAGGGACACTACTAAGATTACACCCAGCCACATGATTCCATGCACTCAGTACGCTTGAGATCCATAGTATCTTCTTTTCTGGTTATCATTCATGCATCAACTGCTCTAATTAAACACGAAGGAGTAACAAAATTGACAGTAATATAATAAGGGTTCCAACGAAACAGATGACGTATCAACCAGAGGCCCGATCTTTGAGTAATTGGAATTTTAGTGTCGAGGTCCAAGTTAGATTCAGGTACCATCCATCCTAGTCATACTTGATCATTCTCCAATACTCATGTGGATTATCTCAAAAGGACTGTCTCAATCCAAGGATCATAGCGCCGTAGAGGGTTCATCAAATTGATGTCTGGTTCACACGATATGGATCATTAAGCTAGACGAGGCTTGAAAGGTATTAGTTCTGGTCCAACCCGGTGGGACCCACCCAACCTTGGCCGACCCATCCCAGTTTGGTCCGACACAAACCAATCCCAATTCTTCCTGGCTCGGCCCTAAAAGGCCTGGGCCAGCTAGGATGGTCATTTCCACAGTGGGCTCACCCCGCTGTGCCAAGGACCAATAAGGCCAGTCGGAAAGTCGTAACCCATCGAGAGACATGGCCCGGTGCGCTGGCGCATCTCACTAACCTCGCAAATGCAGATGGCCTAGTTTCAAACATCGCTTTATGTCCACCATGGTGCCATGAAACATTTCCCTCTTCTATGGTCGGTGCTCGCACCCTGCCCTAGTCATTGGTTTCATGCCATCGGATCTTCCACAGTCCACGGGGTGATATCTGGTGGTCCATTTTCCCCACTGTTCGTGCCTAAGGGCCTCCGTGAATGCTGATGTCGCTGCGCGGATCCTAACTTCAAGTTTTTTCTGTGCTGGAAATTTTTCCTCGAAGACCGTGACATGAATGAAGAGGCAGAGGGTCTATCCTTGTTTGTTTGGCATGTTCCCTCTACATTTGGTTCGTAACAAGATGGTAACAATTTATTCAGCTTCAACTCAAAGAATTAAACCATAACAAATCCCACTACATCAAGATTTTTTGAAGATGTTGCAATGGTGGGAGAATATTACGTGTTTGATGAAGCTGCCGACATTTGTTGTTCTTAGGTCAACAACTTCGACATTTGTTTCCAACATCATGTTCGTCATCGGTGGAAGACACTGCAACACTTTGTCTGAGGTTCATCTCATCTGTAGAAAAATCACATTCCCGAGATTCAATTAAATAGACGGAAGAATCAAAAGATTTTCACCATGTCAATGTAGTTCATTAGTGATCCACATTTAATGTTTCAATGTCTTCGTTACAAAAACCAAAAGTCAAGCAATTAAATATATTTTTCATGTTATTTTATTAATCTTTTTAATATCCGAAAATATATATTTTTATCCCAACGCCCTGTGATTGAAATGATGATTTCGTTATTGGAATCCCGGCAATGGGCATTCAATAGTGTCCTCATACATCAATTTTGTTCCGCAGTTAAAAAATTATAAAATTTCTCTTACACAGTAAGAGAATTTACCAAAATAAATTTCATAATTACGTTTCGTGCTCACCAGGACTTGGAATCAAGCGCCGCCAATTTTTACAGACTAAAATTAATCCCAAATATTTTTTAAAAAATAATAAAAAAATTTCCCGGACATTAAATATAAAATTAATTTATTTAAATGATTTTTTTTAATATTTTCATTAATTGATTTGTTCTTGTTCGCAATTCATGTAATTATTTGTACAACTTGTTTTAACGTATTTACTATGTTTTAAAATTTTCACTATGATTTCTTCTTCATTTTCATATATATTGATTTTTTATTTTTTAAAATTAATATATATAATTAGTAAAACATGGAGAATTTTTTAATATTTTTGATGTCTATTTATTTTTAAATATTCAATTTCACTCATATATTATAATCATGCATTTATGATTATATATTCATTCATAAGGTTAGCTGTTTCTATTTTTTTGGGAACTTTTTTATTTTTTATATATATTCAATTAATATTTCATTATTTTAATTTTAATATTTTTATAAAATATATAATAATAAAATTCTCATAAAACATATGTTTATAAATGATATAATAATAGTGCTGATAAATATACATTTTATCTACTATAATTTTAATAATGATAAATGTATGTTTTATCATCACAAAATTTAGCACCGATAAAAACTATATTTTTTTCTGTTATTAATTTCACATTGATAAAACTCATATTTATCAACACTTTTTCGAATGCACCGATAAAACCCTATTGGTAACATAAAATCAACACTAATGAAACATGTTTCTTTTCCTCATTCATGCTCTCTCATGGATGTAAACCTCTTTCACAACACCCCCTAGAACTTCTTGGACCAATCAAACCTCTAAAAACCTATGGTATGTTAGTTTATATCATGAAATAGCTTTTACATGTATTTTATTATGCATCACAAAAAAACCGGTCTTAGTGAGAAGTTAAGGATTATGAAATATCATTCCCCGGTATTCTTGCATGGTTTTTAATGGTAGTTTCTTATACCACCATTTTGTAACATGACTTACTCATTTGGGATTATTGTTCAGTGTTATCATATGCAACTCTGGTAAAATCATTTGTGTAGTATAATAAGGACCAATCAATAACAACATACTCTACGAATCAATATCAGTAAATAGAAATAAAATCATTTCAACTACAATCATGAATTTCTAATTAATTTTAATTTTTAGAATAAGAAAATTCCATATTATGATTTCATAATTAATCATCTAAATAATAAAAGCATTATAATATTGTTATTCATTATTTGAAACAACAATAAACATTCTTCGGTAACCTACAAGATCAATATAAATGGTTCTCTCTCTCTTAATGCATCAACCATACCGGGGGGTTCAGATATGGGGACCCACATTCCCCTTTCCAATGTGTCTTGGTGGAAGGTTTTTTTTTCTAATATAATTTTTATTTTAAACTAATGACAACTTATTTGATGGGGAATGGTTTCCCAAATCTCCTTTTTAGAATGTATATTTTTTTATCAAGGGTTACTCTTTAAGAATGAATATCTATTTTCCATCATATCACAATATATAATAAAGTGATTAATTATTCCAAATATGATATTTCTATCATTTGGGGAAATAATTATTGTAGAAAGGAATATCGTTTCTGATACTCAATTATTCAGGTGGATGATAAACATAATAAATATATTAGGATCCATGTTATTTTTGGTCAAACTAAAAGATTTGTTTTCTCGAGCATCATGGATAGGTTAGACAAAATTATAGGGATTTAATTTTAATGTGGTATCTAAAGTAGGGAAGGAATCACTTATAAAGGTTGTATCTTAATCGATTCCAATTGATAATTTGTATTTATTTAGACTACCTTAATTATTTATTGAAAAAATTCATTATCAGATTGACATATTCAAGTG
This sequence comes from Viscum album, assembly GCA_963277665.1. Lineage (NCBI taxonomy): Eukaryota > Viridiplantae > Streptophyta > Magnoliopsida > Santalales > Viscaceae > Viscum > Viscum album. Next base: position 359,989,607 of record OY728152.1, on the reverse strand, counting down.
GGGAATGAAATGTTGAAAAAAGGTCATTTATTGGATTTGGAGAATCTAAGAATCCCTGATCCCTTTCTTTTTATGGGATATCAATACAAGTGCATGATATAGACCGATATTTTATAATAGATAGTATGGATGTTGATTCGTCAAATACGGTCCCTATGCACTCTGATCATTGAATCCCAAAATTTCCCTCATACGTGCTTTTGTGACATTACTTTTAACCCCCACCCTAGATTTTTTTCATGATACCTCTGGGGATTCGGTGGTGTTCTTCAAAAGGGACTAATTTGACAGATTGGAGATAGATCCAAATTCAATATCATGAGGGTTCCATGTTTGTCTATAAATATAAGATGATGGCCACATCCCTCATAGTTTATTATTAGAGAGGATGCCTCTATTTTTCTTATTTTAGTGATTCCAATAACATATGGTGTTTTGATATATTGGATGTCTGGTTCATCAAATTGGATTGGAGAGTTATTCTGAGAATTCATTGTAATGACGATACAGTCTAGAAAAACTATATTCAAACAATGAATATTTGAGATTCTATTTGGGGAATTATAGGTGTATGTTGGCCCACAGATTACAGATAATAGACAATGAATATTTTAGTAAATTTCTATGGACCCTAGTTTTCGCACCAAATGTCATAAAATTTATATTGAAAGATTATTTATGAATAATCCATTTAATGTATCTCATAATGGTATGACATATTAAATAGGATAAATTGATACCCTTTCAAATTAGTAGAGTAGAACACCTATACATGTAATGAGATTCAGCTTCATAACCCCATCTCTTCTTATCAATTACGTAAGTGGAACCCCCCCCACCATATTATGTTTCTAAGATTAATGTGCTTGAAACAATCATAGTAAGAGGATTTATTGGATTGGGTCTTGTATACAGTGATCATATAAGTTTCATTATCATCAAATGAATGATTTATATCAATTCATTTTGGTAACCACTAGTGGCTGAATACTATCATTATTCACTGGATTTATGTTCTCCCATGAGAGAGGATGGAAAAATGACATCATGGAATCAAGTTGTATTTTCATTATTAATGGTATTATTGTATCTTCATGTGGTTTCGATCCCGTTGGATTATTGGTTATGAATGTTAAATCCATTTTCAACACACTACTGTAAATTTTTACTATTCCAATGGTTCTAACCCATTGGAATATCCTCTGAAACCGTTGGGATAGACTATCCCAATGGTTTCATGAATCGTTGGTATGCATGTTGTTCCAATATCACTGCACTAATGGTTTTTAGAGAACTGTGGGTATATCTGGACTGAAAATAATCTTTCCCAATGGTTTAAGTAAAACTGTTTGTATATATGGGTACCAACAGATCAAAAACCATTGGTATACATACCATCCAGAATACATACAAATAGTTCAAATACCTTTGGTATCTATTCTATCCCAACTGTTTCATTGAAATCGTTGGGATATATGTTATCCATCATTTGAATACCAACGGTTATGTGAACCGTTGGCATATTTTTCCTAGGATATTAATTACCATGGTTTCAGTGAACCATTGATATATCCTTTACTCCCCATCACACATCAATGTAGAAAAACTCACATCAAAGAAGCACACATCAAAAATGGGATGACCTAAATCTCTACTCCCCAGCAACCATCACTGATGGTCAAACCTGTAAACCCACTTCACGTAGTGATCCCGCACCTCTAAACTAGTAAATCCTAATCATGGATGACCTGTAAACCCACATCGAGTAGTAAACCTACACATTTAAACCTGTAAAACATGCACCTGTAAACATTCACCTCTAATAGACTTCCAAAGAACACTTTATACCTATAAACCTGCACTTGTAACTATAAACATGCACCTCTAACAGTCTTTCATAGCACCTATAATCTAGCACCATCATGCACCTCATATAGAAGTAGCATCACATGATGAGTGAGAAATGTCACAAGGTTTTTTCCATCTAGGATTAGACTATTTGGAATCTTAAAATGTTGAAGAATATTCTTGAGAGCACAGAGAGGCTCTGAGAGGTTTTACCTTGGTAGAGGATGCAGTATCATGTAAGGGGGTCCCACCTTTGGTTCCATATTTCCTGGGCTATCATATCCACACTCATATGCAGATTGTAATGGTAATGACCACAGTATTCCACCAGAACATGGTGGAACGTCTGTCTCATTTGGAGATGGGACATATCCTAAGGGATCCTTAGTTATGAATATTGACAAATAAGGTGTTCTACAATCTTTTCCCTTAGACATACCTACCAAATACCAACTAGTAACAACTACTTTATCTATTTTTGAAAGAGATTTTCCCGATTACATCAATATGTTGTATCACTAATATATTTATAATATGTTAGATAAAGTGTTTTTTAGATTTCAGTGGAATTTTGAGTTATCTGAAACCTCCTATCACTCAGCCTAGTGAAGGTGATGATATAAGCCTTTTTGAGATGGTTTTATGTCATATTCATCCTATGATGAGTATTCATATTCAAGAAGATATGAATTAAAATTGAAGGTTTGAAAGTGAGATGGAAATCATTTGATTTATTATGATTGAAATGAAGGCCTCCTTGGTTTCCAATTAATATTTGTTATGGATGTGATTGGAGAATGTTCCTATTATTGCATCTACATCTAGTGTTCCTCCTCCCACAGCATTAGTTGATGTTGATTCGATCTAGTATATAGTAAAAGTGTATCTCCATGTTGTTATTGGAGATCTACATTCATCTCATCATGATTAATTGTGACAGATTCTATAGAATTGGTTTTCATGGAATAAGTTGACCAATTGAAAGTGATGAAAACTCTAATAAATCTATTCATGGAGGAGAAAATAATTTCTTTAGTAGTATGATGTGACGAGTAAACATTATTAATTACCTTTTGAATATTATGAATCTTTTCCTACATGTATCCAATACATGTGTGGCTTCCCCAGAGGTGATTCCCTTTACAAAATTCACATATGTTTCTTATTCTGATCCTCTACCTCCTAAATTCTAGCCTTTTGTTATGTCTTCGGTTGATGATGTCTGGAATCTCCAATCTATTTTGATCCAAAAACATTCTACCTCTACATCTATACCTTCATCTTCTACAATAGTGACTCGTGATTCTGAAAAGGGAAAGCAGACTACTTATCACCCCACCCACACCCCTACCCTACAGACACCCCCCCGGACAACCCTTAGACACTCCCCCTAGACAGCCCCTCATAGACACCCCACCTTCACCCTCCCCTATGCCCTGCAGACCCCTGAAACCCCCCCTAATTGTCCGTGGACTCCCCACCTGGACAACGCCTCCTAGACACACCACTTGCAACGGGTCCTGTAGACCTCCCCCCGGACAACCCTTATACACCCCCTAGACATCCCCTCCAAAAAATCTTGATACCCATGAATTGTTGGAGGCATACTATCTTGATATTGGGGATCCTATTTGTGCCTTCAAAATAGATTTATTCAAGGAATTTCATTCGGTCATGTAGGAATTCGTATAGGATTATTTTGATCTGCTAGGATTTCTGTCTAGTTCCCTGTCATGGGTTAAAAATGAGTCTCTACCCCATTATTCTCAGTGATCATTAATGGTAGTTTACATGGGAACTATTCGGTAAAAAGAGAGCTCAGGAAAGGGTATCCTCAAACACCTTTCCATTTAGTGATTTTCATGGAGATTTTCTCATGCATCCTAGACTCCCTTATTTCATGTTTAGATTCTTAAAAGTTCCATTAGATATTTTCAAGTTGGAATGATGGTTTAAGGGGATTGAAGGTTGTTGGTGCGGGTTGGAATAGATGGCGTGGGTTTGTTTTGTTGGTTGTAGGGGGTAGGAGTAGGCTGGAATGCAGGAGGCAGGGGTCTGGTTCAGTGGATAGTGTGGGAAAGAGTGGCTGATGCGGGCGGGAAGGTAGGCGGAAAGGGGATGGAAGGGGGCTGGTGAAAGCATGAATAGGTGGTAGGGGGATGGTGTGGGATGGATTTCTTGTGGTTGGGGGTTGTTGGGCATGTGTCAAGGACTGGTGCACGCTGGGATGTTGAAGGCTGGGGGATGGTGAGGGATGCTACTGGGGGTTGGGGCAGTTTTGCAGGTGGCAGAGGGCTGTCATGATTGTTTTGCAAGAGACCGGGGATGGGGGCTTTTGTGGTGGATGATGTTGTGGCTCGTGCAGTCTGGATTGCAGGTGGCTGGTGAAGGCTCGAATGTAGGTGGAACGAGGCTGGAATACTGGTTGAAGGGGGTTGGTTGCAGGTGGTGGGGCGTAGGTGTGGGATGATTCAAAGGTGGCAGGGGGGTACAACAGGCTGGAATGCTGGTGGCATCGGGCTGAAATGAAGGTGGAAGGGGGATTTTGTGGACAATATGTTGCTACTACAGGCTGGATTGTGGTGTTTTTGGTGGATGATGGTTCGTAGGTGGACTGTGGAGGCCTCATTGTGTTGGTGGTTGGGAGCGTGCATTCGTGTGGTTGTGTGTGTGCATGTGTTTTTGATTGTGAGAGTGTGTCCTTCCATGGGGTGGGTGTGTGTGTTTTTGTGGGTGGTTGTGTGTGTTTTCGTCGTGGTTGTCACTTCTGTCGAGTGGACATTGGTGATTTTATGATTGTGGGGTAGTTTCGTGTGATTCTTGGGTCTCTCGTTGTATGATCATTAGATGTTAGTGTGTTTCGTCTACGACACTTCGTGTGGAGGCTGCCTCTTTACTGCTGGTGGAGGGATGATGTTGGTTTTTGAGGTCTCATCCTGGAGTTGGATCAAATCACAGCATTACCGCGGCGTGACCGCGGTGTGACCGCGGTGTGACCGCGACATGACCGATGCATGACCGCAGCGTGTTGGCCCAGTCCAACGACATCTGTGGGGCATCATCTTTCTGCTAGGAGCGAAGTGAGTGGGAGGATGCAGGAAAACATTTCGGTCATCCCCCCCTCCCCATTAACTATGGGTTGGTAATGTATCTACATATCTATCTAGGTATCATACATCGACTTATGAAAATAACTGAGAACTGTTGTGTGGGTTCATCCTAAAGCAGGGAAAAATCACATCTTTACCACGACATGACCGCGATTGGACCACAACTGGACCGTGGCGTGACCACGGCGTGACCGCGGCATGATGGCCCTATCTAGCAACATAAACGGGGAAGCATCTTTCAGCGAGCAGTGAAGGAAGTAGGAGGAGGCGGGGCAACATTCTGGTCATCTCCTCCCTCCACTGTAACTATGGGTGGGTAATGAATCTGAAACTATATCAAGGTATCATACATCGAAATTCAATAGGACTACAAACTGTTGCGGTGTGTCATCCTGGAGTAGGGAGAAATCACAGTGTGACTGTGGCGTGACCGTAGAGTGACTGTTGTGTGACTGTAGTGGGAATGTGGCATGTTGGCCTGGTCCAGTGACATCTCTGGGGTAGCATCTTCCGTCTAGGAGCAAAGGGAGTGGGAGGAGGCGGGGAAACATTCTGGTTGTCACCTCCATCCACATTATCAATTGGTGGGTAATGTATCTAAAACTCTATCTAGGTATCATTTATCAAATAATGACATTATTGTGAACTGTCGTGGGGTTTCATTCTGGAGCAGGGTCAAATCACGTCATTATCACGGCGTGAACACAACATGACAGTTGAGGGACCACGGAATGACTGGTGTGTTACCATGGCGTGACCACGGTGTGACTGCGGCATGTTGGCCCGGTCCAGCGACATCTGCGGGGCAACATCTTCTATGCCAGATTCTAAATAAATCCTATGTAGTTGTCCATCACAATATATAAACACATCTTATGTTATAAAAAACAAGCTCTTGATTCAGGATTGTGTAGTGATAAAGATATATATTTTATATATGATGTTTTTAAAAGTGGTACTTGGTAGTTGAAACTACAGATTGAGAGTCAAATTTTGAAGTTGCATTACTTATCAATGATATATGCATTTCTTGGAACACTAATAATTACACTTCAGTCACCTTGAGAACAATAGAATTTGAGTATGTTTTACATCTCAGGATGAAACATAAATCTTATGGGAGAATTCATATATGTAAAAAATAATATGTGCATCGAGGCTAGGAAACCACCCAATTTTTTTTTAAGATTATTCTTATGGTGGGGAGCACCATATTACAAACATGTGTTAAACAATGACACCATCTGTGTTTATAGATATATAGGCTCAGGTAAACACCCAAAGGGGTGGACAAGTGGCTAGGAAAACACCCGGAATGGGTTTTTCCGTAAGATAAGGTCACAACATACATGATGGAAGGAAAAAACTATTTAATATGTTATAAAAAGTGATCCTCAAAAGGTTGTATTTTTCTGCACAATAAAGCAATGTTTAAAGGGAAAATAAATGATGAAAAAGAATCATACACCCTAAAATCTCATTGTGAGTTTTCGCAGATAGCGAACCTCCGTTCGAGGGGTTTTTTTATAATAACAGGACATTAATTATCAAATGAAACAATTATATTGAAGAACACTTATTCAAGATATGAAATTCAATATAATTATTCATAATTAAGAAAGAAGATTATTTCATTTTAAAACATTCATAAATTAAAGAGGATATGAGAGTGACTCTACCTCAAGGTGGAACAAAGCCATCCAGTATAGCTCTTGGAGCTTTTTAACTAAAAGTTGTTGCTCCACCTCTGGGTATACAAACCTTCACACACATGAATGGACTCCTAGCCCCTATGCACACACTTGCATGACCATGAGCATGTGCAAGGGGATCCCTGCACATATTCTTGTTTGCATATATCAGTCTCCACTCACCAGAGTATTCATATATATATATAAATATGGGACCACCTAGAACCATACATGCATAATCACTATCATGGGTGACTATACACATAACGGTGGAACCCACATACATATTATTACTTACATATGCAAACACAGGTGACTCGCCCTTAACATGGTGACATGAAACCAAAAAGCACGGATCAACGCACTACACAAAGGTTATTAAGAACCTTAAAACACATGAAGGACACTACATAACTAGTGAGAAACAAACCAATGGCATTAAATCCTTACCTACATTTTTAGTTGAGAACCAAATCCACCTGAACCAACATGAAATGATCCAACGCCCTACCGAAAACAAAAAATGGCGTAAAAAACACTAAATCCCAAAATACATGAGGTGTGATACAAGTAGTAACCATAGAATCCTAACTCGGATCAAATCTGGTGGAGAGAATCAACTTGAACTCATTATGTGAACCATCGCAGAATGTAACTACCCTATGTCCATAGAAAGTAGTCACAGATCTATGTTACCAATGTGATAAAGAAAATAAAATAAAAACTGAACTAAAACATACCTATCCCTTGTGACTATACATTTCACCGCCCAACATATAATTACCATAGCACCCCATGGGTCAAATCATGTTCATTCAAGTAAAGGGGAAACAGATCAATGTTTCAAAATGATTGAATGAAAGAGTACATTCATATTAATTAACAATTACTCTTCCAATTAATTAAATATAATCAATGTCACACACGGTTTTTTTTTCTGTCTTTGTATTGATCCGGCCCATTAGAAATACTGATCCTTTTCATGGGTATTTTATGAGATGAATCTTGAGTTTTTAAGTTTCATATATGTCTAACCACTATAATTTGTGATCCCCATTGCTTGTTTAGAAGTTTTTGAAGAAAGGGTGGTTACTTCCTGATTTGGGCCAACTGTGAGCCCATTCCTAGTTTTAAAAACTAAATTTGTTTCTTTTATAAATATATTGTTTTTCATCCTTTTTCAACCATTAAACTTCCCACATGTCCTATACTGATATATTAAAACTTAATTATCATTTTGGACCCATTATAAATTCATAATCCGGGTGAATTTGGGTTACTCATTTAGGTATTGGGCCAGCCCATGGGCCCATTTCCTATTTTAAAAAAATAAATTGTTTCATTTATATCTTTTTCATTTTTTACTATCATTATGTGATTCCACAACCCCCTCGAAGACAATATCCCTATCCTAACCCTCATAATCGATTTTTACTCTTTGTAGCTCATGTGGGTCGCGGATTAGGGATAAAATTCTCAAGAAACCTCAAATCACTGAGAATTTCCAAGGTAATTATATCATTCATAAATCAATAAATTCATTCTCTTCTAGCCCCCAATCTTCTTCCCCCAGTTCGTACAGACCTTAGGAGTCTCTCTATTAATTTTCAAGCCATTCCCTTTTCTCTAGGGATTAAGATCTAATGGAATATGAATAGTTTTCTAGGATGTATGGTGAGATTCCTTCTCCTTTCTCCTTCCTCTTCCCCCACCTTTCATTATTTCGTGGATTTATTTTGTCCCCTAGTATTGATCGACCTATGGTTTTGTTATACCATGATTTCTGATGGGGTTTCTATTTGTTTAGGTCGGGTCTTTATAGTTTTATGGTTTATAAACTCGCGGTGGGTGATTTCGGGTGTGCGTTTCAATTACCCCAAAGATTTGAGTTAGGATATCCCTTGAACATGCCTTTATCATTAAAGTTCCATCATTTTAATATTCTACATAACTTATAAAAATGTTTGTATTGTTTTTAAGCCTTTTGATAATTTTATTGGTGTCAAAAGTGGTTGTTTAATCATTGTTTTGTGGAAGGTGGTGTTGTTTTGTCATGAAAGTGCTCAACAAGTCTTTGCTTAAATGTTTCGTTATCTTTTGAAAATATTTTGTGAGGTTTGTAATCTGGTTTATGGTATTTTTAACATGTTATAGTATCTTGAATGAAAATATGGCATTCAATTGCTGTTTTATTCCTTTTCATGTATTTAAAATAAATTGTTTTGTTTAAAAAGGGCATGTCATGTGTTCGGTAAATTACCCGGTTGGATTTTATGTGTTATGTGTGATTTGATAGTTATTTGTTTGGATTTATAAAGGAATATGAATAATGATAAATGGTATTTTTGGGTACTTATATGGATTTATTATTTGGAATTTTTTTTTCAAACAAGTGGGTTTTGATTTACAACATATTTTGGCCCGAGTTTCCCAAAAATGGACTATTTTACATCGTTATGAAAATCGTTGGATTTTGAATATGTAACCTGAGTATTATAAGAGATTTATGAATGTTGTATGCTGATATAAATGATGTTTATACATATCCTTAATAAAATTAAAATGCATACCCTCATCAAAGGTTAGTTTTGATAAAATGTTTAAAGGCCAGTTTGGCATTTCCTAGAAATGAAGGAGGGTTTTACTTGTATATAACAAGTTGTGAAATTGGGATTGTTTTATGGTCCATTAAATGATTTTATTAAATGATTATTGGGATTCCAAATATGATTTGGTTTGGTTATTATGTGTGTGTATAATTTAAAGAGTGTTTTTGAATGAGTTTTATGTGCGAAGCCTCAATACACTTCATGAAATTGTTTTACCAAAATATTTAGTTGTTTGTTGATTAGTGTAAGAAATGTGAAGAAAGATTATGGTATGTTTGTGTTTTTATGGTTTTGCAATGGAATGTGGATGTGAAATGTGTATTTGATAATATGTGTAACTTTATTGAGCACTAAAGGGAATCCCGGGTATCTAGGTGGGCAGACGTGTACTAGTATGCTAGTGATTCTTTGGGGGTTGGCCCCTGTTTCACATAACATGTTTGACGATGACAACACTAACTAAACTATGATGATGATGATGATTATTGGGGGCCACTAGGTTATGCTTATGTTCCCTACTACTGGCTCGTGCACGAGAATGAATATTTATTATGGTTACTTTCACCGAGATACGAGGTACCTGGGGCTAACAACTAACTAGTGCCTAGAGGTATTCCCGTGACTAGTGCTCAATGGCTATTTTGTACTCACAATCGGCATACGGTGTTTGGTTGGTAAATTAAGTATAATGTGTTATTTATTTAAAAGTGAAAATTCTTTAAATTATCCCTCTTGAAACCTATTTTTATTTTGAAGTTTCACCTCTTTGAAAAGAATTGATACTTTCATTTTTGTTTATTAAACATGCATGTTTTGTCTGATAATTATTATAGCATGGAACATCATTTGAAAAACATACATTCAAATCATGAATTTAAAACTATAAATTGATGTTTATTTTATTTTAATGGAATGTGAATTGGAAATAGAATATCGTACTGACCCAGTGATTTTTAATACTCACGCCTATAGTCTTCTTCTTTTTTTAGCCCTTGTGCAGTTTTCATATTTAGTTCTATCACCTTGGGTGACATTTTATCATTGTGTTGGAGAGTTACCAGAAGTGTCACATGGAGTTAGTTGTTCATCGGGTTTGTTTAGTTGAGTTTTTGGTTTTTTTCTATTTTTAGTTTCTTGTACAAATAATATTTAGTTCAATTTTTATATAAATTCATTTTGGGATGTCCGTTTATTACTTCTATTTGATTGATTGTTTATATGTGGGAGAAATTGTTCCCTTGTGTACTCTATTGATGCCTTTGGTTCTTGTCACCATCTTGGGAGGATCGGGAACGCCTCTCGGGACTTGTCGCGAGCTGGCCTGGGTGACCGGTTCAGGGTCCACTCGGGCTGGTTCATGACAAAATGGTATCAGAGGAGGTTGGATCTTAGCGGACCTTTCTGTTTAGAGCGCCCTTGTTATTTTGGGGATGTCAAGGTAGATGGAGTAGGATTGTTGGGACTTGAGGGGTATGTTCAAGAAGATCATCACAAACTCTTTCTTGTTCTAATCCTCAGGTTTCCTTGGAAGTCCGGTTTTTATAGTGTCCATTGTTCTAGTTGATTGTTTACTATTGGGATATGACATGGGGAGTCTGACCAATGGCCTTCGTGAGCTCACAGGGCCTGGAAATCCATGTGGAGCTGGGGAATTGTCCTAATAAGTCTCTCCGTGTTGGTGTTGTGTTTGGCATATGGCCGCCAACCATATGGTCAAGTCACCCACCGACACTAGTTCCCTTTTTTTGGGTCTCTTGAACCTTTCATGAATTCTGATTTTTTTTTTAAAAATCATTGTGTGAGAATTGTGGAAATGGTTTTTAATGTAAGGATTAGATTTTGAAAAGTGAAAAAGGGGGTTTTGATAAATTAAATATAAGAATGGTTTTGGAAGGTTGTGTTTTTTTAAAAAAATGGATGGATGTGGAAATGATTTTAAGGGATTGGATTATCCATAATCTACCCTTGTGGTATGTTAAAATAAAATGATTTGAAATTGTGATTCATTTTAATATGATTCTGGATATTTTTTTTTAAATGGGGTATTTTGGGATGTTAAAATGTTTTTGAATCAGATAAATTAGTTTTGGAAATTAGTTTTGATCAGTTGGTGTTTTACTAGAAACGTTATTGGTATCAATGTACCTCGGATTATGAAAATATACATTGCTGATTTTTTTTAAAAATAATGGGAAGGGTTTGTTTGGAGTGGCTTGGTTATTAAAAAAAATTAAAAATTAAAATGGGTAGGTATTTACGAAAATGGTTCATAATTAATTGGGTTTTTATTTGTGAAATATGAAAATGTTTTTTTTTGACTGGGAGGTTGGTGTTCCTTATGATGGTAATTTTTTTAATGATGTTGTTTTGTTTTAGCCTTTGGTGTTTTCATGGGTGCTCACATGAAAGGATTTATTTATATCTAGAATTATGGCCTATATGGTATGGTGGTTGTGTGCCTAGGGTGGCATGGAAATGTGCATGTGGGTGAGACTTGATGAAACAACATTGGTAAATGTGGAAGCCCACCATGTTAGTTTGTTTTTTTCAAAACTGTTTTGAGCTGAAAATAATGGCTTTTTTTTAAAAAAAAACCAATGGTTATGTGGATTTATTTTTCTATGTCATGGAAGAGTTTTTTATTTGGTTATATTCCATGTGATCTAGAATTCATACTCTTGTTGTATCTTGAGATGATATCTTTTTGGTGTCTTGATTTTGGAGTAATTTTCATTTTGTTTCTAAAGATGTTTTTGATGTTGTGATATGGACAGGGATAGTTCTCCGTAGGAAATCATTCCTACTGATCAACATAAGGATTCATTTAAAATTTTAAATCCACATTTTATGATGATTCCTCAACCTGTTTATTAGAATAGAGAGTTGTTTGGGATCTATTAAAAGTGCTTCTAGGTCGTGATAATTCTTTTGGACAGAGTAGTTTTGTTTGGTGATGATAATGTGTTTTGTCGTATTCCTTTTCCATTATGCCCCTCATGTGCAGCGAGATAGAATTTTTATATGTATCTATGAGTTCCTATTTAGATGACGTTTTTTGTTTGGTGATAAAGTTAGGTTTTTTTGAGTGGTGTGATCCTTATCACCTGACTGCGGTGCAGAAAATGCTTCAAGAATCACAGCTCCATCCATAGGCCTCGGAGTGATGCTTTTCACGCAGTCAGAAAATCGACAAAGGTGTGGAGTGCTCGATTATGATCTTTACTCCCCTATTTTGGTAAGTTATTTTCTATGTCAATGTTTTTGTTTCTCATTTATGTGAATTTCCCTTTGTCGCAACAAGCATGGTGGACTTAACCCCTCACAAAGTTTCTATGGTAATTCCTTCATGGATGTGGGTTTTCAATCAATGTCCCTATGTGGACCGCCTGTAAAAATCAGGTGTAGTCTTGGTGTTACCTATTCATAGAGGGAGAGTTTTGGGTAGTGTCTTTGTTTCTTTTGTGGATTCAGTGGCCAAATTATTGGGTCCCCTTCCCTCCCATCCCCAAGTGACGGGGGTCCAGAATTGTGCTGAATGTGTCGACCAAGTTATGGTCCCCTCCATTCGGGAGTGGGTGGTTTATATGTTCATTTTGTAACTCTATTAACATGGTATAGTAGTTTTTTGTAGGAGGGTTTTTTTGGGCTTGTGTGTGTGAGTCCCAACTCTATCTCATATTCTATTCTTGTCTATTCATTTCTAATTGGTTTCTAATGGTGGGGAGACACACCATGGGTCTCCTGGATTTTCATCCTAAGGACATTTCTAGTGCCAGTTGATTCTTAATGGTGTGGATTACATTCTATAATCCCCTGGAATATTTGTTTTTTGTGAGTTCTCTTTGGTTTGGGTGATGGTTCGGTTTATTGAGAGGAGGCTCAACAATCGGGTTCTTGGCTTAGTTGTGGAGGTGGTGGCTTCATCATTCCGTTGATTCTCCAAACGTGGTTGTGAGTTGTGTTTTGTGTGTGCAAGAGTATTAAGTTTCAATGTTGGTGATTGATATTTAATTATATTTAGAGGCTGGATTATGTTGTTATGTAATCCTTAGGTTTTGTTTTTTTTCAGCCGGAAAGTGTTATGGCTTTCCGGGGGCGGAAAGCTTTAATGGTGGGGAGAATTGTCACACACGGTTTTTTTTCTGTCTTTGTATTGATCCGGCCCATTAGAAATCCAGATCCTTTTCATGGGTATTTTATGAGATGAATCTTGAGTTTTGAAGTTTCATATATGTCTAACCACTATAATTTGGGATCCCCATCTCTTGTTTAGATGTTTTTGAAGAAAGGGTGGTGACTTCATGATTTGGGCCAACTGTGAGCCCATTCCCAGTTTTAAAAACTAAATTTGTTTCTTTTATAACTCTTTTGTTATTCATCCTTTTTCACCCATTCAAATTCCCACTTGTCCTATACTGATATATTAAGACTTATTTATCCTTTTGGACCCATTATAAATTCATAATCCGGGTGAATTTGGGTTACTCATTTAGGTATTGGGCCAGCCCATGGGCTCATTTCGTATTTTAAAAAAATAAATTGTATCATTTATATATTTTTCATTTTTTACTATTATTCTGTGCTTATTCCTCCCTCTCGAAGCCAATAACCCTATACTAACCCTCATAATCTATTTTACCTCTTTGGAGCTCATGTGGGTTGCGTATTAGGGAGAAAATGCTCAGGAATCCTCAAATCTCCCAGAATCGCCAACGTAATTTTATTATTAATAAATCAATCAATTCGTACTCTTTTAGCCCCAAATATTCTTTCCCTGGTTCTTACACACCATAGTAGTCTCTAAAATAATATTCAATCCATTCCCTTTTCTCTAGGGCTTAAGATCTAATGGGAGACGATGATTTTTCTTGGATGAATGGTGAGATTCCTTCTATTTTCTCCATCCTCTTCCCCTTCCTTTCATTATTTCGTGGATTTATTTTGTCTCCTAGTATTGATAGACCTATGGTTTTGTTATACCATGTTTTTTGATGGGGTTTATGTTTTTTTAGGACTAGTATTTATAGTTTTATGGTTTATAAACTCGCGGCGGGTGATTTCGCGTGTGCGTTTCAATTACCCCAATGATTTGAGGTAGGATATCCCTTGAACATGCCTTTATCATTAACGTTTCATCATTTTAATATTCTAATAAACTTATATAAATGTTTATTATTGTTTTTATGCCTTTGGATAATTTTCATGTTGTGAAAAGTGGTTGTTTAATCATTGTTTTGTGGAAGGTGGTGTTGTTTTGTCATGAAAGTGCTCAACAAGTCTTTGGTTAAATGTTCTGTTATCTTTTGAAAATATTTTGTGAGGTTTGTAATATATTTTATGGTATTTTTAACATGTTACAGTATATTGAATGAAAATATGGCATTCAATTGGTGTTTTATTCCTTTTCATGTATTTAAATTAAATTGTTTTGTTTAAAAAGGGCATGTCATGTGTTCGGTAAATTGCCCGGTTGGCTTTTATGTGTGATGTGTGGTTTAAAAGTTATCTGTTTGGATTTATAAAGGAATTGGAATAATGATAAATGGTATTTTTGGGTACTTATATGGATTTCCTATTTGGATTTGTTTTTTTCAAACAAGTGGGTTTTGATTTACAACATATTTTGGCCTGAGTTGCCCAAAAATGGACTATTTTACATCTTTATGAAAATCATTGGGTTTTGAATATCTAACCTAAGTATTATAATAGATTTATGAATGATTTATGTTGTTGTAAATGATTTTTATACATATCCTTAATAAAATTAAAATGCATACCTTCATCAATGGTTAGTTTTGATAAAATGTTTAAAGGCCCGTTTGGCATTTACTAGAAATGAAGGAGTGTTTTAATTGTATATATCAAGTTTTGAAATTGGGATTGTTTTATGGTCCATTAAATGATTTTATTAAATGTTTATTGGGCATCCAAATATAATTTGGTTTGGTTATGATGTGTGTGTATAATTTAATGAGTTTTTTTGAAAGAGTTTTATGTGAAAAGACTCAATACACTTCATGAAATTTTTTTACCAAAATATTTAGCGGTTTGTTGATTAGTGTAAGAAATGTGAAGAAAGATTATGGGTTGTTTTTGTTTTTATGGTTTTTTAATGAAATGTGGATGTGAAATGTGTATTTGATAATATGTGTAACTTGATTGAGCACTAAAGGGAATCCTGGGTATCTAGGTGGGCCAACATGTACTAGTATGCTAGTGATTCTGTGGGGGTTGGCCCATGTTTCACGTAGCAAGTTTGACGATGACAACACTAACTAAACTATGATGATGATGATGATGATGATTGGGGACCACTAGGTTATGGGTATGTTCCTTACTAGTGGCTCGTGCACGATAACGTATATTTATTATGGTTACTTTCACCAAGATACGAGGTGCCTGGGGCTCACAACTAACTAGTGCCTAGGGGTATTCCCGTGACTAGTGCTCATTGGCTATTTTGTACTCATCGTCGGTATACGGTGTGTTTGGTTGGTAAATTAAGTATTATGTGTTATTTATTTAAAAGTGAAAATTCTTTAAATTAGCTACCTTGAAAACTATTTTTATTTTGAAGTTTCACCTCTTTGAAAAGAATTTTTACTTGCATTTTTGCTTATTAAACATGCATGTTTTGTCAAAAAATTATTATAGCATCGAACCTCATTTGAAAATATACTTTCAAATCTGGAATTTAAAACTATAAATTGATCTTTCTTTTGTTTTAAATAAATGTGCATTGGAAATAATATATCGGGCTAACCTACTGAGTTTTAATACTCACGCCTATAGTATTTTTTTATCCCTTGTGCAGGTTTCATATTTAGTTCGATCACCTTGGGCGAAATTTTATCATTGTGTTGGAGAGTGACCAGAAGTGTCACATGGAGTTAGTTGTTCATCGGGTTTGTTCAGTTGAGTTGTTGGTTTTGTTCTATTTTTAGTTTCTTGTACAAATAATATTTAGTTTAATTTTTATATAAATTCATTTTGGGCTGTCCGTTTATTTCCGCCTTTTGTTTAATTGTTTATATATGGGCGAAATCGTTCCCATGTGAACTCTATTGATGCCCTTGGAGCTTGTCACCATCCCGGGAGGATCGGGAACGCCTCTCGGTACTTGCCGCGGGCTGGCCTGGGTGACCGGTTCAGGGACGACTCCGGCTGGTTCGTGATAATCAATTTGGCTTGATAATCAACTTTTTATGGTTGTGTTAAATACAAGGGATGAGGTCTTATTATTCTTTGTTTTTAAATTTACTCTTGAGATATTTATTTAAAAATGCTTCTAAAATTTTTGGCATTATTATGTATGGTTTTAGTTCTTAGCATAATTCCATGGGGCATGTCCACTTGAATAATATATGGAATGTAGGGTTTAGTTGAAATTTTGGTTCTTTTGTGTGATTGATGTCACTAACGATGAGTATCTTGAAAAATAAAAATATTCCTACGAGGATTGGGTCCTGTAGTGATAAGTGTGGAAATTTTACATCTAGCATTTGATGAGGAAGTACATATGAGGATGTATTGGAATCCTGGTAGGTTCATAGAGTGGGATGGTACCTCTAATTATATAAAATGTATTATGAAATGATTTACTCCATTTAATGAATCATGAGTTCAACTAAGGAGATGAAAGATGTGATGCTAGTGTGGGTATTCAGTATTGTCGGACATATTGGCGTTATAATTCCAACAGTCTATGTCTGATTTAGCATAGGATGGAACTTGGTTAGTGGGGATGGGCAATAATACATGATTTTTATGAGATTCTTGATTGTATTATTGATAATATAATGTATATGGTTTTAACATGGTGTGATTTTGTGACATGGACAATCATAAGGTGAATAATCCTCTTTGTCTAGTTTGGTGATGAGAGGTGCATAGATGCATGGGATAATCCTCGAGAGATGAGTCTAATGTATGTGGATGAGAAGATAGAAAAGGATAGGTTTGATATGATTCAGTGAGTGGCCAGCCCATGAGAGTATTCTAAGATGTATGGAGACACTTAGAGACACTTGGGGTGATTTATACTATCTAATGTGGACATTAGGGGTTATTTCATGACTCCAACATACTCCAGAAATGTTCTGATACAATGTTTTAGAAAATTAATTCCATCTCTTGGAAGAACAGAAGGATCCTATATCTTTAAATGTTTCCTCACACTCAAACCTCATGGTATTACAGTATACAAGTGAACTATGTCAACTAGTCAGAATAACATCACAACCCACCATCCGTAGAATGACGTAAAATACCTATGTGGCCAATGAGATAATGAAAATAAAATACAATCTAAATAGAAACATACCTGAATCTTTCTATTATACATGTTACCATCTAATATATAAGTACCACAACACCCCATGGTTCAAATCATGTTCCTGCAAGCTAGGGGGAAACATTTTCATATAGTAATCTCAGCCTTTTTCAGTATGTAATTTATATAGAAAGTTGTTGGAAACACCATACTAGTTCACGTAGACCTTGAATATGCAACTACACTACATTAATTGAGTTGATGATTGTGCACATAACCCTCTTCACTATGGAAATAACCTCATTGGGGCCACAATCAATGTTTAGTAGTTAATTCTACTCTTCAGCATGGGTGGGCATCAATCCCTGAACTAGTTGGTATACTTGGTCATGTGGGTGTAAACTATTTCCTTATACTATACTATGAATAAATGTGTTGTTATATTTTCTACCAGCAATGGGAATTTCACAGGGATTCAGTTACAATCGTCTTCAGTTCCAATGTTAATCTACCATTTACTATCCGTAGATGTTAGGGGGTGTCTCCCATGGGTGTTATGTGGTGTGTAGTGTCTATCATTGATTACTATGGTGCTTCTATATTTTATGAAATGTGTATTGCATGGTCAATGTAAAAAATACAATATTAAGTTGGAAAATACATCCATATTCAATATATATATAACCACTTTTGATATTTAATACTATCAAAATAACCAAATCAGTAATCTGAGACCAATATTTTACTTTACCAATTCCAATTATATAATTTATGTAGCACAATATTCTGTTTTATGAACTAATAAATAGAAGGGAACATAAATCCTCACCATTATCAATAAAATATCATATATCATCACTCACATACAATTAACCCACATCATTTCATATCTTAATGATGATAAAACCTCATCACATATCTATCCAGATTAACAAAAAAATTACAACAGAATATAAGGTATAATAGGAGTCTATAGCGGAAAATAACAAGTTTTTAAAAAATCATGATATTTTTATTGAATGCACTATTTGAATGAATGGAATACAACCTGTGAATCTGACCCTAGATTTCTGGAAGTCTCTATTTTAAAAAAATTCACAATTTACCCAAAAAATCACCACACCATGACTTGGTTACTAACACAAACTCTAGAAAATGAACAATTAATATTAATTTTTATCCTAACAATGATCCTAAAAATCATTCCCTATTGCCTCATTAATAAAAAATGAAGACTAATGATTCGAAGAAAATATCGATCAAGAACCCTGACAGGAGGAGAGGGATTAGAGAGAGGGGAACAATATGCGGGGTGTTCGACCACTGGGGGTGGGGGGCTCACACGTGACTAGAGAGGGAGTTGGGGATGTCAGAGGAGGATATTAATCCATGAGTGGATGGGGGTGTCTCCAGGGGCGGGAGAGGATATGGGAGGGGTGAACATCACTGGGAGGCGAGATGGGATGGGGATGTCATCATCGGAGTGGGAGACAAGAGGGGAAGGGGAACGCTGCCAGAGGAGAGAGGGGGCTAAGGAGGAGGAGGCGATGGAAGAGAGTAGATCGAGACTGGGGATGGGGGGAGGGTGTGGGAGGCGGAGGTCAGGGATGGTTCACCCGGGATGAGGATCCCTAAATTTGGTGTACCCTTTCCCTGCGGTTAATAAAAAGGTTATGTAAATTTTTTCATTCCCAACAGTTTAACAAAACCACTTGGAAAACAAATCATGTAATACGCTATACCATGCATTTACTAGAACCGTTGGTAAAGGGTATTTATCCAAAATATTTTTAATCTTTTTGGAAATAAATGTTGGTATTGGTCTGAATTCCACTAGTGAAACTACAATAAATTTGACCTTTACCAATGGTTTTTGAGAAACTATTTTCATAGGAACCATATGATGATCATATACCAAGGGTTTGAAAAAAATACATCAGTATAAAACAAATAATATGACCTTATATTATTTTCAAAAAATATGTTAGTATAGGTCATAACTATAACAATGGTTTTATACAATCTATTGGCATGTCATCAATAAAATGACATTATGCACAATGTGTTTCCAAAACAGGTGGTATATGTGGTGTCTATGGAAACATTTTGGATAAAACGGTCGGTATGTCTTACATTTAGGAACCTATACTAATGGGTTTTCAAAAACGTTCTTAATTGTACCAAAATTCAAAATACATTTATCAACATTTTTTAAAACAATTGATATAGGTATATACCTATTTTTATCCAAACAACTGGTAATGGTTTTCATATTTTTATTGAATTACATTATCAAATATCATTGGGCTACTAAATGAAAATATATAAATATAAATTTACATATTTATCATATTATTTTCCTAAAGTACATTTTTTCTTAGTGGTTATATTTTTGAAATATAATTTATAGGAATTCAGTTTATAAGTGAGATTTTAGTTAAAAAGTTTTTCCAGTCAATAAAAATCTATCACACATAGTAATATTTTTTATATTATTTTGGAAAATTATCCTTCGGTCATTATTGATGTTGTTTAAATCCGTTTAATGTCAATCAGATGCATAGTGTGACAAGTTTCACTTGAAGGTATGCAAACACAAAACAGACGATATCATTCCAGTAATTGATAACTCAAAATCTATTATCACACCAAATTTCATCAGTTCATTTTTTAATGATACTATGAGATACAAATGTTATCTATTATCTAACAATGGAAATCCATAAAAAAATATGGAAGGTATCACAATTAATGACCAATTAAAAACATACTATTCCTGATCAAATAAAAAACATTCAATTTGGGATAAGTAGCCATATTTTATGATCATGAATTTCATTTTTTATGTCAATAATAAAATCATGTAATATAACCCATAATAATTAATCAATTTACAAATAAAATGAATTTTTTTAGATGTAAAAAGGCTTTTATAAGGTGAATATTTCATATAATTATTAGCAAGATTATTGGTTTCAATAAATCTCAAAACCATGCCAGGAAACCACTTTTCTCCTTTGAATGAATTCATTTTTATTAAATATTAATTATTATCAATGAAAATCATGTCACTGATTTTAATGGATTTACACCAACCCTGATCAATCGTACTCCAATGAATCAGGGAATATGTAACACTATAATTTTCCTATCCAAAATTATGTTTAATGTTTTGAAAATTAATTTCTCATTGTTACACAATATTAGGTATCCATTTTTAGAATAATTTATCAAACATACGGACATGATTATCTAAATTCATACTTCACTCGAATATCAAGTAGAACCTTTTTTATCAAAGGGTTATAATATCACAGAATCCCAAATCAATAAATGGAATTTAAAAATCAATGTATCCATCTATCATAAATGCCCACATTGTGAGGAACATAATTATTTTACATAGAGTCGTGTTGTATAGATTTGTTCAAATAAACCTTCCACCAATTCCCCATTGTTTCTCATGATTTAATCATTTCATGAATCCCGATATTTATTTTCTTATAAATCATTCCAAGAAGAACCAAAGCTGTTATATTGATAATTTATGACAAAGTGTGTGATTTACAGCATCTAGGAGACAAATAATGGGAATTTTTGAATCCCCAACACACTTTTTATGGAAATCTATCATATATCCCCCAATGTTTTCCTACCTCCAAAATTATCATAGAGTTGTTAATATGCTCTACGTTCCATGTATCCCAAATTTTCCAATGGATGAAATTTAAATAAATTATTCACATTTTATATCCATTCGATGAATAAGAACCACAATACTTTTAATATATTTGTATTTGGGAACAGCCACTATAAGAATTTTCTACACAAACATCAAATCTCATGTTCAGTGAGAAATATATTCTTGTATGTATGATAACAAAAATGAGTTTAAATATAACACGTTTTTGGACAATATTAAGTAGGTTTCAAAAAATATCATTAGAAAACATGAAGGCATAATAATAAGTGAACCTCATGATGAATGTCACATAGTTCAAGATCACGTTCATTTAAGAATAAAACGAATTTTACTTCTCTATTTCTAGGGGTAAAAAAAATCATTGGTACATATATGAATTTTTTTCCAGTCAATCATCCATGAGATAAATGATGGGTATTATGATAAAAATAATCATATATCACCTTCATTCAACATTTATTCATTTTGGATTCTAAATAAAATTATCAAATTTATATTCCTATATATTAACATGGGTATATTTACTATAATGATATTAAAAGATATGTGAACTCTAACTCACTATAAAAAATATGGGAAGCTACCAATAAACATTTATAGACATACACCACTAATTGTTGGATGTTTTAATGAACTTTTAATTCCACTACATACATGAAAATTAATCTTATATATAATTAAAAATACAATCGAATCCCATTGTTTCAAATGAGGATTCTAAAATTTTAGTAACATGATTCAAAATATTATGAATATATATCCATTTTTTGGGATATACAAGTAGGATATTATAATTTCCAAAATCAACCTATGTACATTATTACGATTATATAAAATCAATTGATCCATATTTTACTTGAATGGAATATTATATTCTGCATAAAATAATGATTTATTCTTATCACTGACATTATTCAACTCTATATAATGAGATATTTTTATTTTTAAAATTCCTAACATATTGGGAAATTAAATTTGAGTGAATTTTTAACCTCCAAATATTTTATATGAATGCATAAGATACTGTTCTTTAATTCCAACCACATATACCTTTTCATCGTATGTAATTAAATAGGATTGTTTCCATATATGCATACTAATGAAAATTAAATTTTAAGGTGATGGAAAAATTTTGTAATCATTTTTGGGGCAAGACATAAATATAGACCATGCGGTGAATATTCTCAGCAGAGGATCACTTCAAACTGAAAATAAATTTATATTTACCACTCTTCGTTCATAATTCTATTTTAACAGTTATTTTGATGATTTATGGGAAACTTATATGTCTGCAAGTTATATTTTATTTTCATCCAGATTTATCAACCCTCTATCATAGGGAGTGGTTTAAAATGATGGATTCAAATGGGGTATTATGTGAATATACTATCCTATAGTAATTGTTCATTCTAATGATTCCTTGTATATTGTTATTAGTTATCGTGTGTAATGGCCCACTGCCTTTAAGATTTTTATTAATTTTCATCATGAATAATGTACTGTAATGTATTTCATTAACCACAATGATATACTTTACGGAGAAGATAGACACATTGGGTGTGTCATGAGTGATGAGTTATTAATTAATATTTCGAGGATTGTTCCTATGATGAGGTACCGTTTCATAAGATATGATTTAAACTATTAAAAAGTTTAACTTATTGAATATCCTTTATGGGTTATGAACCTCTCATTTTAAATATTTGAGGGAATTTTTTATGTCCTGACTTTTTCTTCATGTATAATTTTACAAATGATGAATCTAACCCGATAAAACCATTATGGATATTCAACAACCATAATCATTTGATGAATATAAATCATTCATAAAATCCATTAGCACCAAAAAATGACATTAAATGACTAGTAAATCCTATGATCCCAAGACAATCCTACTTAAAAATCCCGAAACAAAACAAAAATGTGTAGAATATTGTGTCTTGTCCAAGATTTGATACTTATTCCATATCTGAGAAATGATGTCATATCATCCACCACTCCCAAGACAATTCTAGGGTAATAAAATATTCTATGACATATCTCATAAATCCCCTCAACATAATATGAATCATCACACCCTCCCACCAACCCAATATTATGGATCAGTTTTAAATCACAAAAATAACATTAAATTAGAAATTTAGTTTTGTGTTAGAGTTGTAATTCTTTTTGTTGGGACCTTTGTTAGGGTTATCACATTACCTACAACTATTGTATTTCAAAAATTAGTAAAAAATATATTCATAAAAAAAATAATGTAATTAATATATCATATATTAACTTCACAATATTATATTTATTCATAAAGAAAATTAACATCATATTTTAACATAAATATATTATAAATTATATTTATCAATGATATTTATGAATAAAAATGAATCACGTATTTAATTCATTTGGTCTACAATATTAATAAATTAATAAAATTCAATAATATTAATATATTATTACTTAATTATATCAATTATGATATAGAATAAATATGTTTATAATATTAAAATTTATTATATGAAAATGTATTTATATTTATTGAATTCGATTAAATTTAATTAATATAATGTATAAATAATAATTATTTCACATTGTATGCTTGTATGAAAATTAATTAAAATGATTATTTATATAATAAGAGAAACATTAGTATTACAATAACTAATATAATACATTAAATATTTATATTTTTAATAAATATTATTGTTGTTTTTATAAATTTTATTTAACTAAAATATGCGATCATTTCAATATAAATAAATATTATCACTAAATTTTTAGACAAATGTGATTTAAAACGTATTTATTTTATATTAAAAAACATAATTGATATTGTAAATGTTAGCTAAATTGTTATGTATAATATTTATAAGGAAAAATCAGGAATTTAGGGAATGTTTTTATACCACGCATTGACATGCTTTTAATGTGGTTTTTTATTGTTTTATGTACAAAAAATAGATATATTTATAATGTAATTAAAAACCCAAAAAGACATGAAGCTGCAACCTTGGTTCAATGCTTATATATGAGGTGTATTATTTATATAAAAATATTACTAAAAATACACAAAATATTTATACACAACCATGAAAATTTTCCATCTAGGTTATAAAAATATTTAAATCAAAATAAAAACGTTTCAAATGCACAAAAAATAGATAGTTATATATGTTTGTATATGTACATATATACACACATATATTTATAACCCATTGTAAAACAATTAATTTGTTGAAATTAAAAGAGAACATAATGGTTTTTTGGTCAATTGAGGGATATGAGGCTTCTTGAAATTGAGTAAAAAAATGGTGGATTTTGGTGAGATGAGTGTCATTTGTTTTGATTGAAAATTTAGTGTTTAAATAAAAAATGTTTAAATATTTTAATATGTCATGTTTCAATAATTAGGGACGCTTATGGAAAAAATTGATCAAAATAAAAAAAATAGATACAAAATTTATACAAAAGAGTCAATTTGTTTGACAACCTGTGGCAAGGGAAGGAGGAATTCAAAATTGACTGTGGGAATTTTACTAGTATATTGTCATGATTTACCATTGAATACAACCTAAAATTTTTTAAATACACTTATGTTTTATATTATTACTAATTTATTTAGTAATCATCATAAAATGTTTTCTATTTTTCTAAATCATCACCCCCTTTTTATTAAATCTATTTTTAAAATACAATTTTATTTGGGCCAATATGTGATTTATTTGTTATTATATTATTATAAAATAATATTTTTTTTGTTTTATCATTTTGTTTTATCAAAACAAAAAAAAATTTCTTTCATCAATCATGTCGATTTGTTTACATATATTGGTTTGAACATTTATTTAAACTTAACAAAAATTCGTATTTTTATATATAAAATTTTATTGATTTTAAATATAAATAAATTAATTAATATTTTTAATATTTTAAATACAAATAATTCAAATTAAATATTTATTTATAACATAAATATGATGGATGTTTTATCATAATATAATAAGTAATTATATTTATAATTTTCAAAATTTTATATATAACATAATATATCTAATATATTTAACAAATATAAAATGTTAATAATAATTATTAATTTCTATAAACAAGTTTTAACATTAATTAATATTATAATTAAAATTATATTTTACAAAAACAATAAAATAAATATATTTATATTAAATTACTCTTCTAAAACAATGCAAAACCTCATTTCCCTTTAGAATATTAATTTCACGAAAACTAAATAATAGTTATAATTATTTATAACGAATTTAATTAATAATAATAAAATTAATTAAAAAAATAAATTTTATTTGTTATTTTCTTTGAAACTCGTCTTAAAAATATTATCAGAACTGTTTAGTTATATGTAAATCAATATAATAATATATTTTTTAAATAAAACTATATTCATAATTTCTAGTTTGTAATATTATTCCTCAGTCAAAATAATAGTTTCCCCATAATTAGTTCTGGGACACATGGGAAAAATTTCAACACTGGAGGCCGAATTGTAATTATTAATTTCGATATAAGTTTCCAAAATTAACTAGATTGTTTCTCTAATACCATGTATAACGAATCAAACCCACAACTCAGGTTCATCACTTATAAATTATGGGTAAATTATTCTTATAAAAATATAACTAAAAATACATAAAACATTTATTACATACCTTGAACATTTACAAGTATAGGTTCTGGAAATAAAATTTAAAACAATATAATCCCTTTTCATATATACACAGAAAATTGAACGTTATAAATGTATATATGTTTATAGAAACACACAAACACGTATATATACGTGTATATATATATGTATATAACTCTTTGTAATAAAATTAATTTAATGTAATGATATGAACCATTAACTATTTTTGGGTCAGTTGTGGGATTTTGGGTTATTGGAAATTTGGCTGAACAAAGTGAGGGAAAATTGGGAGATGAGGGTATGATTTTAATATGGAAAAAGCTCCGGTTTAAATAAAAAGTGTTTATATATTTTTATATGTCATGTATAAAAAATCAATGACACTTTTGGAAAATAAATTTGATCAATGATCGAAAAATAATTGATGTAGCATTACTAAAAATATTAATGTATGCTGACAACCCATTGAAAGGGATTGATGGGTTAAGGATTGACATTGGACATTTTAATGGTATATTTTCAGCATGGTAGGTGGAATAAAACCTCACATTTTTTAATAGCTTTATGTTTTACTTTATTATTAATTTATGTTGTAGTCATTAAAATATTTCATCTTTTTATCCAAGTCATTACTCCATTTTTATTAGTAAATCAATTTTCATTGATTTTTTATCATAATAATTTTTTCGAATATAAATAATTTTGTTTATATTATATTATTCAAATTCCTAGTTTTTTATTTATCATTTTTTTTATCAAAACATGAAAACATAATTTTCTTTAAACATGAAAGTTTTTATAAATATAAATGGTTGAACATTTTATTACCCTTTAAATAAATTCTTCTATAAATATATAAAAATTTAGGGGATTTAAATATATATATATAATTCGATTTTTGATATAAATAATTACACTGTTATATTTCTTAAAAAATATAATGTGTTTCTATTATTATTATATAAATTATATATGTTTATAATTTATATACTTTATATAACAAAAAAAATATATCTCTTAATTTTGTAAAATATATTATCTTAATAAGAATTATAATCTTCTTAAAAAATTAATCTTATTTAATGTTATAATAAATAATTCAATATTACAAAAATATAATTTAATTTTAAGATAATATTTTAAACAAAGAAAATTTATATTTGTCTTTTGAAAATTAATTTAAAATCTCTAAAAAAGATACATTTAATAATAAGTATAATAATTAATTTATAATCAAATAAATTAACATCAAAATATCATTTATCATATTAAAAGACAATCATATTAAAAATATTAATATTGTTTTTTTAACTCTACAAAAATCTATTTTTTAAACTAATTTTGTAATAAAACAATGTTTACAATTTAGGGGTATTTACATACATGACCCATTTTCATTAATGATTTCAAAACACAATAAACAATAAAATGAGAAAGAAGTTAATGAAAATAACGGGGAAGAGAAGTTATAGTGAATGTAATAAAAAAAATTCAAATCAGTAAAATCATGTATATGGACTTGTTAGGTGTATATATGCACACATAGAAATGCTCTGTGGTTTTGAAAAAACCATCATTTTGGTGAATTTCTATTTCTACAGGGAATTAACATTTTGTTTAAAGAAATAATGATGCCTTGGTCGAATGTTAAAAAGAAGTTAGGGTCTGTGAAGAAGGATCCATATGAGGTTTTCAAACCCCTTACAACATGTTGTGTCACCATTCCTCATGCGTAAGACCATGTGCTAGCTATACCCCTCTGTCCCTGTAGGATTCCTCGAACTCTCTCAGATGATATTCCATGACTTCCCAACCACAACACGTACTAGGCCAGATGGGGGGAAGATGGACATGACCATCACCAATATTTCTTGGACAACCTTCGACAGGGCCCCATCCACAATGCCAACAATCCAAAGAGAGGGTGATGATTGATATAACTGTCACAATCTATTCTCCAACAACATTCCATAACACCCCATCAATAAAGGCTAAAACTATCACAACCCATTTTAATTTTCATGGCAGCACAACTCGACTGCCTACCATGTCAGAAAAGAGGAAGATTGATATTTATGCCACCTCCCTTTCAGGGGTGACCTCCAACAACACCCAATCGACAACTCCTACCCAAATCACCGCCCTTTCCCAGATGATCTGCCACCACACCACATCAATAATGCCTACCATGGTTAGCACCATCCCCCTCCGCCCTATCTATGACCATCTCCCACAACACCCCATCTTCAACGCCTACCAGCACCCCTACCCTTTATTATACATTCTATCACAATTCCCCATTGACAATGCCTACCATGCCATGTGGGGGAATATTGATATGATGGTCGACGCGGCCATATGTTTAATTCTCCACACTAGAGGAAACCCAGTAGTTATGAGTCATTTGGAAATGACACTTTTAGACGAAACATGTCATTCACCACTATTGAGGATGATGAAAACGAATGCCTGATGTTAAAAATGATGAGTCTAGATGTGAAATTTCAATTGATGTATGAGACAAAATGATGCACACTACGAGGCTCTATCCATGTAAACATGCAATGTAGAGTTTTTTGACACGAACTACTGAGTTGAATAGATAATGTATTTTTTCCATAAGGATTTAAAATATTAATTATATTTTCATTTGGTTTATTTACCTATAATGGTATTCTTCATTGTATTATGAATTTAATGATAATTGATAATTATCATTTAATAATATTAATCCATTAAATTTAAATTTTCACCCATTAGGAAATCCATATTTTTTTATATTCATGTAACACTACTATTGATGGGGTAATATTCAATACTTGTGCTAAAAAGAACATATAAAAGGTTTCTCTTTTATTAATTTTTTTTCTTACGCTGCTAAATTTCCTACAATTATGTGCACTTTTTTATTACAGTTTCTTAATTAAACATTGTATATGTTAATATATATGCATATATACATTCTTATATATTTTTTTGAATAATATTTATATTTAATAAAATATATATATTTTAATATATTGAATATATAAATATGTTATTTAAAATTCAATAATATATGTATGTTTGTATGTGTTTTTTTATGATTGTGGTGTTTCTGTATGCTTCTGTTCTACTGTATTGTGCATATGGGAGTGTGTTTATCGATATTTATGGTTTGTATGTATCTATGTTTATTTGAATACACATTTATGTAATTTAATGTGTATGTTATACATATGTGTATGCAAACAAGAATAAGGACTTATATATACATAAATATACAAATATATTTGTGTGTATGTTTATGTGTAAGTGTATTGGTATGTATATAAATTTTTTTATTGTATGTATATGTTTATTGACATATGTATGTATGTGTGTATGTGAATGTGTAGGTATTTTTTTTATGTGCATGCTAATGTGTTTTTTATATGGATGAGTATGTGAATGTATAAATGAGTATGTTTATGTATTGGTGAATGTATGTGTATGTGTATATGTGGCATTATGTTTACGTAAATGTGTATGTGCACGCGTATGTGTATATGTGTATGTTAATGTATTATGTGTGCATATAGTCATATTTATAGATATATATGAATGTACATGCACATGTATGCTATTTTATTGATGTTTTTATACATATAAATTTATGAATATTCATGTGTATGTGAATGCATATACATTTGTATATTTATGTACATGTGTATGTGTATTTGAATTTGAATGTGTAGATGTATAAGTCTATGATCTATGTGTCTTTATATATGAGTATGTATGGAAATATTTGAATGTGCATGCATGGGTATATAACTGTATGTATGTTTATATGCCCATGCCTATGTTCACGTGTATGTGGAAGCGTTTTCCCGTATGTGTATGTGAATATTGTGTATGTCTACATGTTATTCTATGTATATGTATATGTGTACATGTCTGTATGTTTATTAGTTTAATGTTATTTATTATTTTTTAATATCTTTCTATTTTTTTCTTTTCAATAATATATTTATTTTTATTATATAATTAGTTAACATTATCATAATATATTCAGTTTTGATATTTATTTATATCAGTAAAAATAAGTATATATTTAATTAAATGGTAAAAATTTTGCAATTAATAAAAATTAAAAAATTTAATATCATTTTATATTTTCGATATACAATTAATAAAATGCATACTTCAACAATTTCATGTAATAATAATATTTTCCTATATAATTTTATTCAATTATTTAATTTTAAATTCATTTAATCAATGTTATGAATAAACAATTTTTATATAATTTATTTCATTTTATTAATTCATTTTTAATATTATTTAATTATTTTTTCATTATCAAATATTACTAATTTTAAATATTTTTCGAATTTAATCATTTTTTAATAGTAATACATATTTTTTTAATTGCTTCAATATTATCAATAAGTTTTTAATTTATATGATTAATATTTATTCATTTCTATTTGTTATTATTTAATATATATATAATATGTCTAAAAAACATGTAATTGATTCCTATATGAGTGTCTTCAAACAACAACATATTTCCCTAAAATTGAAGCACAATGTAAGCCATGCCTAACATGATTTTGGAGTTTATTTTAAAAAATGAAAATGATTGGCATGTGATTCACGATGACTTTTAATGACAGATGGGGTATTTGAACGTTATTCATTGTAGTCTCGACAGTGCATGCCATCAAGAGACGGTGAGAGTTTGATGTTGTTGTCAGCATTGTGATCCCAATGGATCATGAGCGGCAGGTTTCAGGGGAGGTGGCGAGTGTGTGGGATGGCATGATTTTAATGTAGGAGGGGCAACAACTCATCACTGCTAATGTTTTTGGTGTATATTGATAGTGGAACAAAGAACGACTATGGTGGTGCCCCATCGCTGATGACGACCACACGCAGCAGTGGTGTCGATGTTGTAGAGGTCATGTGATAGCTTTGGAAGCATGGTCGACCTGTCTGTGATGCTCAGAGAGCCGATGTGCTGGATGGAATTGTAGACCAGCGATTTAGGTCGACGAAAAAGAAATTAACGGTGGGGGTTTTGGTTCATCGGTAATCTATGAAAATCCTTTATGATGTTCAATGGGATAATGGATGTGTAAGGCATGGTCAGGGCTTTTCCATCATTGGTTTTTTGGGTAGACCAAATTAGTTGAGATAATTCCATTAGAGGTTCACAATAATGTATCATCCCATGTTCCATGTTTGTATGTGCATGATATGCAAGGGTCTTAGTGCAAATATAAAAAAATGATGTTTATTATCATATTTAATATATGTTTGATATCGTGTGGGTGGGGGGGGGGGGGTACGACTCCCCATTGGCCGATGCGTGAGTTGATTCTGTGTGTTTGGTTATATTTGTATCTGTGAGTACCTTATATAAATGTATATTATCTATATATTTATTTTTATTCATTTATTATGTGTAGTTTGTATTCTTTTTTGTGAATGAAATGGCCTCTTTCTATCTGGGTATAGGAAGATCCATTACATAGCATGTAGGCCAATGGCCAGGTGGCCCAAGAAATTTCTTGTAGGCATGGTGTAGTGTTATGCATGCATCATCTAGTCTATATCACCAGGCCACTGTCATGCTGGCATCACCGTCTGCCTGCATCATGCCCACATTACTTCCTTCTTGAGTCACTTCATGCGATATAAATCACCCATGGGGCATGCTAGGATTTGATCACATGTTATTATGTTAATGTATTTTTTTTAATTAATCATAAATATTATTTAATTAATGTTTTTAACTTATTCAATTTTATTTAATCATTTTAAAATTATTTCAATTAATATTCATTATTTATATTTAATATGTATAATTTTTTAGTTTTTTTATTTTACTCATTTCTAATATTTATTTATACTTAATTATTGACTATGTTTTAATTTTAATAAAATATTTTTTATTTATATGACTAATATTTATTCAATTATATTTATTATCGTGTAATGCCTTTAAAATGTTTTAAATTATTATAATTAATTAATATAAATGCATTTTTTTAGGATTCTGAAAATATTTATGAGTTTACAACTAATTTAATTAATGATTAAAATTTTCCATAATTATTTTATATGATTTAATATTGTTAACATGTTTTTAATTGATTTGATTAATACTCCTTCAATTTTAGTTATTCAGTTGTAATATTATCGAAATGTTTGAAATCATTATAATAATTTATTGAAATGTTTTTTTTAATATTTTCATTAAATGTTTTGTACATAATCATATTTCATGTAATTATTCATAGAAATTTTTTTGTACATATTTAGTAGGATTAAAAAAATTCTATGATTTTATCTTCATATGAATATATATTCATTTATTAAATTTTAAAATAATATATTTAATTAAAAATACATAACGAATTTAATAGTATATCTTGAGTTTATTTATTTATAATTATTCCATTTCAAACATTTTTAATAATCATGCATTTATAAATATTTATTCATTAACATGGTTATTTATTTTTTATTTTTTGTGAATTCATTCATTTTTAATATATATTCATTTTTTATTACTTTATTTTATTTAAAATAATTTTTATCAGTTGTAAAATGAAAATAATCTAAAAAATATATATTTATGTATATATCAGTACTATAATATTAGTTTTGATAAATATTTATTTTACCCACTATAATATTAGTAATGATAAATATTTGTTTTATTAGAGAAAAATTTACCACTGATAAAACCGTTCATTTTTAGCGGCTATTAATTTCAAACTTATAAAACTCATATTTGTCAAAACGTTTTGGAAAGAATTGATAAAACCATCATGGTTAAATAAATTCATCACTTTTGAAACTTGTTTCTTTTCACAATTATTGATCTCATAGGGATGTAAACATCTTTTTCCAATCCACTATAACTTCAGAGATGAATAAAACCTCTCAAAACCAAGGGTATTTTAGTGAATCTCTTGAAACTGGTTGTACATGTTTTTTATTATCAATCACAAAAAATAGTAATTGTGAGATATTTGTGATTATGAAATTCATTTCTCGATGATTCATACATGTTTTATGAAGGTAATTTCTTACGTATCCTTTTTGTAAAATTATTTACTCATCCATGGGTATTATTGAATGTTCACATAAGCAAGAATAGATGAATAACTTTCATAATATAATAATGTATAATCAAATACAACCTACACTACGATACAATATTAATAATTAAAAAGAAAACACTTTCAACTTAAATTTATAATTCCCAATTAGTTAAAACTTTTGGAAATGGAAAATTCCTAATTTTGATTCTATACATTATTATTTAAATCAATTGAGAATTATTATTTTATTATTCGACACATGGTACTTCATGAAAAATTATTTAGTATCCTAAAAGATCAATAGAAATGGTACCCTATCTCAATGCATCACCCATATAAGGGGGTTCAGATTAGGAGACCAATTTTTACCTTTTCATCTTGTCTTTATGGCTGTTTTTTTTTCAAATTTAATTTCATTGGAAGCTAAAGACAACATATTTCAAGGGGGATGGTTTATAGAAGAATTCCACATATTTCACATATATTCATTGATGATTGAATATTTGTTTTTCTCAAGGAAAACGAATTTAATATTCAAATCTATTTTTCAGTTTATACAAATATATGAGAAATAATCAATACAATTGGTTAATTATTCAAACTCATAAATTTACATTAGATATGACATGACCTCTTATAGAAAGAATTATATTTTCTAATCATCATTTATTATTTTGGGTTTCAAACATAATATATATATTTGGATCCCTACGATTTTTGGTCAATCCAATAGTGTTTCTCTCAAGAATCATTGACATGAGATAAAAAAATATTCAGGGATGATATTTTATGAGGGTATCATCAATATGGACAGAAGCACATATAAAAAATGTAGCTCAATAGATTAAAATTGATAATATTTGTTTATTAAAGTTACCTGGATTTTTGAAGAACATAATTCAATCTCACATTGACATGATTTTGTTTGTTTTAAAGATGGTAAAAAGGTGATATGTTGGATTGGGAAAATCTATATATTCATAATCCTTTTGGTGATATGTTCTATCAATACATGTTCATGATCGAGATATATATTTTATAAAATAATTGAAGGAGCCTGATTCATAATTATGGTTCTCTATTCACTCAAATCATTAAACACAAATATTACCCACACACGGGGTTTTGTGAGGTAACCATTACCCCCAACCATAGGTTTTTATTGGATATTCCTCTACGGATCGAATGTTCTTCTTCAAAATTGATTAATTTTGAAGACGTAGATGAATTAAAATTAAATTTTCATTTTAATCAGAAATATTATGAGTTTCTATTTATAATATAATAATTAATTATATTTATAATAATGAAATTTTATGAAAAATATAATATCTCTAATATATTTAAAAAATATATAATCTTAATAATAGTAATTGTTTTCTATAAACAAGTATAACCGTTAATTAATATTATAAAAAAATTCTATTTTACCAAAACAATTAAATAAATATAGTTATTTTAGTTTATTCTTCTAGAGCAATGCAGAACAATATTTTCCTTTAGAAAATTAATTTCAATAAAACTAAATAATAGGTTTAATTATTAATAACTATTGTAACAAAATAATAATTAAATTAACAATAACAATTAATTTTAATAATTATTTTCTAAGAAACCTGTCTTAAAAATATTTTCTGAATTTATCAATTATATATAAATCCATTTAGTAAAATATTTTTTCAATAAAACTATATTAAATATTTCTAGGTTGTTACATTATTCCTCCATAAAAATAAATGTTTCCTTGTAATTATTTATGGAACACATGGAAGAAATTTCTACCTAGGAGGCCGAATTGAAATTATTATGTTCGATCTAATCTGCCAAAATTAACAAGACGGTTTCCATAATATCATGTATGAAAACTCAAACACACAACTCATGTTCATCACTTATAAATGATGTGTAAGTTATTTTTATAAAAATATAACTAAAAATATATACAATGTTTATTACATACCTTGAACATTTACAGGTATAGGTTCTGGAAATAAAATTTAACACAATATAAACCATTTTCATAAATACACAAATAATTGAATGTTATAAATGTGTATACATGTATATAAACAAACACACACACAGAGATATATATATATATATATATATATATATATATAACTCTTGGTAAAAAAATAAATTTGATGCAATGATATGAATCCTTAACAATTTTTGGGTCAGTTTAGGGATTTGGGGAAATTGGAAATTGGTACGAACAAAGTGTGGGAACATTTGGAAATGAGGGTTTGATTTTTTTATTTAAAAATTGATTGTTAAAATAAAATGTTTTAATATAATTTTATATGTCAAGATTAAAAAATCAATGACAATGATGGAAAAATAATTTGATCAATGTTGAAAAAATAATTATTGCAAAATTATTAAAAATATTGAAGTATGCTGATAACCCATAGAAAGGGATTGATGTGCTCGGGATAGACATTGAGAATTTGTATCGGATATTTTCACAAAGGTAGTTAGAATAAAACCTCATAATTTTAAATATAATTACTTTTAACTTTATTATAAATCTATGATGTAATCATTAAAATATTTCTTCTTTTAATCCAATCCATTACTCCCTTTTTATTAGTCAATCTCGTTTCATTGACTATTTATCATATTATTTTTTGGAAAATACAGGATTGTGTTTTTATTATATTAATAAAAATAATATTTTTTTTCTTTATCATTTTGTTTTATCAAAAAATGACACTATAATTTTTTTAAATGTGTAGATTATTTTACATATAAATGGTTGATATTGTTTACCCTTTATAAAAATTCTTTAATATATATATAATCTTTTTGGGGATTTAAATATATATATATTAATCTATTTTTGAAATAAATAATTCAAATTTCATTTTTTAAAAAAATACAATGTGCGGCTTTTATTATTATAATAAATATATATTTTTATAATTTATAAATTTTTATAAATAGAAACAAAATATATATCTTATATTTATAAAATATATTATCTTAATAAAAATAATAATCTTCTAAAAAATTTACACTTATTTAAGGTTATAATATAAATTTCTATATTACAAAAAAATAACGTTATTTTAATAAAATATTTTAAACAATGAAAAATAATATTTTACTTTTGAAAATTAATTTGAAAACTATAAATAAATTGTACAATTAATTATATGTATTATAATTCACAGTATATTAAAACAAAATGAAAAGAAAATTCCATTTATCATTTTAAAATACAATCATCTTAAAAATATTAATAGTTTATTTTAATTATACATAAATCTATTTAATAAAATATTTTTATAAGAAAACTATGTTTTCAATTTAGGCGATGTTACAAAGATGACCAATTTTTATTAATGAGGTCAAAAAAAATTGAACCATAAAATGAAAATGAAATTAATGAAAATAATGGGGAGGAGAAATTATAGGGAAAGTAATAACATAATTGAAATTAGTCAAATCATGTATTATGACTCCATAGGTGTATATATACACACACAAAAACGGTTAGTGGTATAGAAAAAACCATCCTTTATGTGAATTCAGGTGTCTACAGAGAACTAGATTTTTGGTTGAAAAAAGATTGATTCCTTGGTCGAGTGTGATGAATAAGTTAGGGTCAGTGAAGAATGTTTTATATGTGGTTTTCAAACCCCTTACAACATGTTCTGTCACCATTCCACATATGCAGGACCAGGTGCGGGCTATACCCATATGTCCTGGTGGGGTTCCCTAGATACTCTTAGATGATCTTACACGATGCCCCATAGACAACACATAACAAGCCAGACAAAGGAAGATGGACATGACCATCGCCAAAATATCTCAGACAACCTTTGATAGGGTCCCATCAACAACGCCTACTAGGCCAGAGAGGCAGATGGTGGATATGACAGTCACCTCCCATTCTCAAACGACATGCCACTACATCCCATTGATAAAGCCTACCACAGTCACTAGCCATTTTACCTTTCACGACACCACACCCAGACTGCCTACTAGGCCGAACAGTGGGAATATTGATATGAATGTCACCTCCCTTTCATGGCTGACCTTCCACAACAACCAATCTACAACTCCTACCTACCACACCATTTATCAGACGATCTGCAACAACACCAAATCTATAAGGCCAACCATGGTTATCACCCTCCCTCTCTACCCTTTCCCAGACGATATGCCATGACACCCCTTCATCAATGCCTACTAGCGCCCCAACCCTATATTATACGTTCTTCCATGATGCCCCATTGACAACGGCTAACATTCCTAGTGGGGAAAGATTGATATTGCGGTCTCTGCATCCATCTGTGTAATTATACGCACTTGAGGAAACCCAGTAGTTTGGAAGTGTCCAGAAAGGACACTTTTAGACCCTACCTGTCATTAAACACTGTTGAGGATTTTCAAAATTGACTCATAATGTTAAAAATGTTGAGTCTGAATGTGAAAGTTCAATTAAAGTATCATACAAAATGAGGCACACTGTGATGGCTCTCTCCATCCAAACATGTACTGGACATCAGATTACATATATAGAGTTATTTGACATGAACAGAAGACAAAAAAAACTAATTTATTTTTTCATAATACAATTTAAGAAATTTAATTTGTTTTCATTTTATATATTTAACTGTAAATTTATTATTCATTGTATAATGTATTTAATAATAATTGATAATTCTCATTTAATTATATGATTCCATTAAAATTAAAATTTCACCCATTAGCAAATAAATATTTTTTATATTCATGTAACACTACTAGTTATGGGGAGATATTCAATAAGTATGATAAAAATAATATATAAAAGTGATCCCTTTTTCTATTATTTTTTATAAATTTGTTCAATTTCTTACAATTATGAGAACTTTTTGTTTACAAATTCTAAATGAAACATTAAATAAGATAATATATATACATATATACATTCTTATATATTTTTGGGTAATATTAATATTTCTCCAAGTATTTATATTTATATATATTGTATCTATAAATATTTTATATATCATTTAATAATATATGTATATCCATTTGTATATGTCTGTCTGTATGAGTTTTTTTATGTATGTGTTGTTTTTGTATACATCTGTTATACTGTGTTGTTTTTCTGGTTGTGTGTTTATCTTCGTTTATGGTTTGTATGTTTGTATCTCTATTTGCATAGGCATGTATGTAATTTTATTTTTATGTTATACATATGTGTATGTGGACTTGAATAAGAACTTATATATTCATAAATATAAATATATATATATATATGTGTCTGTGTCTGTGTATGAGTAAGTGTATTTGTATGTATTTAAGAAATTGTATTGTAGGTATATGTATGTGCACATATGTACGTATGAGTGTATGTGAATGTGTATGTAATTTTTTATGTGCACGCTAAAGTGTTTGTTCGTATATAGTCAATTATTTACGTTATCATTTCATGTATTTAATGTTATGAATACACTTTCTAAATTTTTCTTGTAATTTATTTCTATTAATTTATTCATTTATAATATTGTTTAATTATTTTTTCATTTTCATTATTTACTAATTTTAAATATATTTTCAATATAATAAATTTTATAAAGGTAATAGATATTTATTTAATAGCTTCAATTTCTTAATATGTTTTTAATTTATTTATTAATATTTATTCATATTTATTTTTTATTTTTTTATATTTTTAATATTTCTATAATATGTAATTGATTCCTATACGACTATCTCTAACCCACACCATATTTCCCTGAATGAGAACACCAATGTAAGCCATGCCTAACAAGATTTAGGTATTTATTTTAAAAAATGAAATTGAAGGGGATGTGCTTCACGATGTCTTGTAATGACAGATGGGGTCTTTGAACGTCATGCTTTATAGTCTCGACATTGCGTACCATTGAGAGATGGTGAGAGTTGGATGGTGGTGTGCACATAGGGATCCCAATAGATCTTTTAAAACATGTTTCATGGGAGGTGGTGAATGTGTGGGATGGAAAGATTTATGATGTAAGAGGGGAAACAACTCATCATTGCTAATATTTTGGGCATAACTGGACAATGGACCCACTATCAGACGATCTGCCATGATGCCCAGTCGTCAACACCAACCGGCACCCCAACCCATTATTAGACGTTCTGCCACAATGCCCTCGTCGACAACACCTACAATGCCTAGAGGGGGAATATGTATATGACATTCGCCTCATCCATATGTGTAATTCTCCACACCAGTGGAAACCCAGAAGGTTGGAGGTATCCAAAAATGATACATCTAGTCCCAAACAGTCATTCAACGCTATTGACGATAAAGAAAACTGACGCCTGATGTTAAAAATATTGAGTCCAGATGTGAAACATCAATTGATTTTTCAGACAAAATTAGGCACACTGCAATGGCTCCCTCCATCCAGACACACACCATCAAACATTATATTTCATATGTAGAGTAATTTGACATGAACAATTAACTACAGAACTAATGTATTTTTTCCCATAAGAATTTAAAAATATTAATTTAGTTTCATTTTTTATATTTAGCTATATTGTTATTATTCATTGTACTATCAATTTAATAATAATTTATAATTCTTATTTAATTATAGGAATACATTAAATTTAAAATTTCATCCATTAGAAAATCCATATTTTTTATATTCATGAAACACTACTCTATATGGGGAAATATTCAATACATGTGTAAAAAATAACTTATAAAAGAGTTCCCTTTTCAAATTATTTTTTCTTACAATGTTAGATGTCCTAGAATTATGTTCACTTTTTTTATATATTCTAAATGAATCATCGAATAAGTTAATATATACACATATATACTTTCTTATATATTTTTTAATAATATTTATATTTTACCATATATATATATTTATATATATATATTCTATAAATATTTTATTTAACATTTAATAATTTATGTATATTTATTCTTCTATGTATGCCTGTATGAGTTTTTTATGTATGTGTTGTTTTTGAATGAAACAGTTCTATTGTGTTGTGTGTCTGGGTGTGAGTTTATCTACGTTTATAGTTTATATATCTGAATGTATATGGGCATAGGCATATAGGCAATTTTATGTGTATGTTATACATATGTGTGTGTGGACATGAATAAGAACTTATATATGCATAAATAAACATATATATTTGGGTCTGTGTGTGTGTGTGTGTGTGTGTATTGGTGTGTATTAAAAATTTTGTATTGTCTGTATATATATGTGCACATATGTATGTATGTTTGTATGTGAATGTGTATGTTTTTTATGTGTATTCTAATGTGTTTGTGTATATGTATGAGTATGTGAATGTATATATGAGTATTTTCATGTATTAGTTAATGTATGTATATGTGTATATGTTTCATCATGTTTATGTACATGTGTATGTGCATGCATATGGGCATATGTGATTATAGAGTCATATGTATAGATGTTTATAAATGTATATGCACATGTATGCTATTTTATGGATGTTTATTTATATATGAAAATTCATTTGTATATGTATGTATGTACAATTGTATTTTTATGAACATGTGTATGTGTATTTGAATTTGTATGTGTATATGTATTTTTATATGTGTATGTATAGAAATATATGAATGTGCATGCATGGGTTTTTAACAGTATGTTAGATTATATGCCTATGCCCATGTGCACGTGTATGTGGATGTGTTTTCCAATATGTGTATAGGATAATTGTGTATGTATTTGTACATGTATTTCTATGTATATGTTTGTGTGTACATGTCTGTATGATTATTAATTTAATGTTAATTTTTTAATATCTCTATATTGTTTGTATTTTCAATCATTTATTTAATTTTATTATATAATCATTTAAGATTTTCTTAATATATTTAGTTTTTATATTTAATTATATATGTTTAAAGATGTATATATTTAATCAAATAGTGACAATTTTTCAACTAATAAAAATTATAATATGTAATATCATATTATATTTTTGATATACAATTAATATAGTGCATACTTGTACAATTAGCTGTAATAATATTATTTGGATATATAATTTTATTCCATTATTTACGTTATAAATTCATGTAAATAATTTTATGAATACAATTTTTTTATTTTCTTATTTAATTTTTTTCATATCATTTATTCAGTTTAAATATTATTTAATTATTTTTTTAATTTTTGATATAAAAAAAATTAAATATATTTCTAATTTAATAACTTTTTTAAAATTAATAAACATTTATTTATTTTCATGAATTTTTTTATATGTTTTTAATTTATATGATTAATATTTATTCATTTTTATTTGTTATTTATTAGTATTTTTAATATGTCTAAAAAATATGTAATTGATTTATATATTACTGTCCTCAACCCACACCATATTTCCATGAAATTGAATCCCATTGTATGCCATGCCTAAAAAAATTTATGTGTTTATTTAAAAAAATGAAAATAATGGGGATGTGATTCACGATGTCTTGTAGTGACAGATGGCATCTTTAATCGTCGTGCATTGAAGTCTCGGTAGTACGTACCATCGAGAGACGCTGAGATAGATGATGATGTTAGCATAGGGATCCCAACAGATCATGAGAGACATGTTTTAGGTGAGGTGGTGAATGTGTGTGATGGCATGATTGTGGATGTAGGAGGGGAAAATACTCATCATTGCTAATCTTTTGGGCATAGATTTACAGTTGACCCAATAGAGATTATGGAAGTGTCCCATCGCTGATGATGGCCTCACGCAGTGACAGTTTCGATGTTGTATAGGTCATGTAATAGCTTTGGAAGCAGGGTCGACGTGTCTTTGAAGCTTAGAGAGCTGATTTTCAGGATGGCCTTGTTGATCAATGATTCTGGTCGACAAACAAGCAATTAACTGTGGGGTTATGGTTCTTTCGTCATCTACGATAATCCTTGATGACGTTTAGTGAGATAATGGATGTGTGAGTCGTGGTTGGGGATTTTCCATCATTGGGTTTTAGGTGAGTTTCAATTGGTTGTGAGAATTTCAATAGAGGTGCAAAAAATTGTAATGACATTTGGGCCATGGTGGTATGCACATAATATGTAAGGGTCATATGTCCAATATCAATACGAAAAGAAGGTTGATGAGAATGTTGATATAGGTGGGATATCCCTTGGGAGGGGGGGGATATGGCCTGCCCATTGGCCGATGGGTGTGGTGTTTCTGTGTGTTTTGTTGTATATTTATCTGTGAGTACCTTATATAACGATATATTATCTATTTAAAAATTTTATTCGTTTATTATTTGTATTTTTTCTTCTTTTTTGTGAAATCAATGGCCTCTTTCAATCTGGGTAGAGGAAGATCCATTATATAGCCCATATTCTATTATCCATGTTGCCTAAGAAATTTCCTGAAGGCTCGGTGTAGCGTCATGCTTTCATTATCTAGTCTATATAACTAGGCCTCTGTTATGCTTGCATCATTGTCTTCCTGCATCATGCCCACATAACAACCTTCCTGAGTCACTTCATGCGTTATAAATCCCCAAAGGAGCATGGTATGATTTGATCACTTGTTTTTATGTGTATTTAATTAATCTTACTGATTAAATTAATAACATTTTCACTTATTTAATTTTATGTAATCATTTTTAAAATGATTTCATTTAATTTTTATTATTTAATTTTAATATTTAAAACTTTTGCTTTTTTTTTCATTTTATTCATTTCTAATATTTCTGTATACATAATTATTTACTATGTTTTCAATTTGTCAAAATATTTTTTATTTATATGATTAATATTTATTTAATTTAATTTATTATTTTTTAATGCCTTTTAAATGTATGAAATTATTATAATTAATTTATTTAAATTCAATTTTTAGGATTGTCAACATTTTTTATGAGTTTACAAATAATTCAATTTATTATTAATATATTCCATTATTATTTTATATGACTTAATATTATAAACATATTTTTAATTTATATGAATAATACTCATTCAATTTTATTTGGTGAGTAGTAATATTTTTGATATGTTTGAAATCATTAAAATTAATTTATTTAAATGATTTTTTTTAAATATTTTCATTAAATTTTTGTACATGTTCAAATTTCCTATAATTATTCATAGAATTGTTTTTACATATTAACTATGTATTAAATAAATTCTATTTTTTATCTTCATATTAATATGTATTCATATTTTATTTTTTTATTAATATATATAATTAAAAAACATAACCAATTTATAAGAATATTTAGATTCTATTTATTTATAATTATTCAATTTCACTCATTTTTTATAATCATGCATTTATGATTATTTATCCAATAGTAAGGTTATTTTTCTAAGAATTCATTCATTTTTAATACATATTGATTTTTTATTTCTTTTTTATAATAAATATTTTTTATCAGCTATAAAATGAAAGTGATCTCATAATATTTATATATATATGCACTATAATATTATTGTTGATAAATATTTATTTTATCTACTATAATTTAATTAATCATAATGATTTGTTTTATTATAGAAAAATTTATAACTAATAAAACCAATCTTTTTTAGTGGTTATTAATTTCAAACTTATGATATTTATATTTGTCAAAACATTTTGGAAAGCATTGATAAGATCTTCATGGTTATATAAATTTAATACTTTTGAAAAATGTTTCTCTTCCCAATTCATGTTCTTTTATGGATGTAGACTACTTTTTCCAATCCACTAGAAATTCTTGGACGAATAAATCCTCTCAAAACATAAGGTGTGTGAGTTAATCTCTTCATTCTTCTTGCACTTGGTTTTTAATAAAATCACAAAAAAAGTATTAGTGTGTTTTTTAGGATTATGAAATTATTTTCTCGATGATTCATAAATGGTTTATAAAGGTAAATTTTAATGCATCCAATTTGTAAAATGATTTACTCTTCCAAAATTATTGTTGAATTTTTACTTAAGAAAGACCAGATGAATCACTTGCATTGTATAATAAGGTACATTCAATAACAACCTACTATAAAAAACTATATCAATAATTCAAAATATGAAGCATTCACCTAAAATTTATAATTCCTAATTAGTAATAATTTTTAGAAATGTAAATTTCTTAATTTTGATTCCATACATTATTATTCAAATAAATAGAGCCTTGTGATATTATTATTCGACTTATGGTACATCTAGAAACATTATTGAGTTTACAAAATGATCAATATCAATGGTACTGTATCTCAATGCTTCACCCATACTAGGGTGTTCAGATAGGGAATCCCATTTCCCCTTTGCATCGTGTGTTGATGGATGATTTTTTTTCTAATTTAATTACATTGGAAGATAAAGACAACATATTTCAAGGGGGATGGTTTATTGATGAAGTCCACCTATTTCTAACATATTCATTGCTAATGTTATATTTTGGTTTCTCAAGGATAGTTCATTAATAATTCAAATCTATTTTTTAGTCTGCCCAAATATATGAGAAATCATCCATTCAATTGGTTAATAAATGAAACTCAGATATTTCCATCATCTTGTGTGTGACCTCTTATATAATTCATGATATTTTCTGATCCTTAGTTATTCTAGTGGTTAAAAACATAATAAATATATTTGGATCCCTGTGATTTTTGGTCAAAAAAATAGTGGTTCTTTCAAGCATCATTAACATGATAGAAAAAAATATTCAGGGATGATATTTTAAGAGGGTATCTATACTAGGGAAGGAAGCACATATAAATGATGTATCTCAATAGATTAAAATTAATAATATGTATTTATTAAAGATTCCATGAATTTTGATGGATATAATTCAAACTCACATTGACATGTTCTTGTGGGATTTGATAGATGGTATTAAGCTCATTTTTCGCATTTGGATAATCTATGAATCCCTTGTAACGCCCCGACCCCAATTACCCATTGTCGGTGCATTACTTTGTAACACTGGCATGATCACAAAAGATCAAGTCTCGAAAGACCGATTAGTTTAGTAGCCTTGGAATCACTAGATACATTCATAAGTCTTA
This sequence comes from Viscum album, assembly GCA_963277665.1. Lineage (NCBI taxonomy): Eukaryota > Viridiplantae > Streptophyta > Magnoliopsida > Santalales > Viscaceae > Viscum > Viscum album. The sequence continues at coordinate 359,944,654 of OY728152.1, read as the reverse complement.
CATTACATTATAAAGTAAAACAAAACTACAACATCTTCTCTTCATATCCCCTTATATTATCCATGCGGTTCATTCATAATATACTTCTTCACATCCTGTAAAAATTAAATCATTGAAAGGGGTGAGCTCATATGCTCAGTAAGGATAACAATATAGAGGAAGCTTTCATGAATATACATTAACATTTAAGGCAATGTATAACTAAAACAAAAGCATTTTAAACAAGAACTTTAGAATAATATGGAAAAAGTAAAATGAAATAATTCCACTTACATACTCACATGGATATTCAAATATTCGAATAATCACATGAAATATCAATAAACACTTTCATAATGATGGAATGCATAATGCTAGACTATCATAACCACGTATCCAAGGCCTCATGCCAAGTCTACAATAAGATTTTTTCAAGGCCTCATACCAAGACACTAGTTTGTCTCATGAGACTTACCGATGCATCGAGGAGCTGTAGCATGCTCCACCCGTCACTTATTAAGTCCAATGCATTCCTCATATTAATAGGTTTAAACATATTATATAACATAATCATATCACATAAAACATGCATAAAGGAATCATAACATTTCCACATTTCAATTAAAAATATATCAATACAACACATTGATATAATAAAAACACTTTCAAAACCATTTTCAATACCAAAATAAAGGAAAGTTAAAACTTTGTATTTATTTTTCATTAAAAAAATGTTATGGCTTGTAGAGGAAGCCGAAATAAAAATATGGTCATGGTGGCAGAGAAGTCGTTGTCACCGCATACATAAGACAAAAACATTCCTTTTTTCGTTTAGTAAAACCATTTGTAAAAAATGATTCTTTTTTGAATAAAAGTCAAAGTCAAAGGGGCTTATACAGCGTATAAAAAAAGTTGTGTATAAAACAAAATATGCCTCAATGAAAGGAGATTGAGACGAACACCCTTACAAAGATCATTTTTTTAAATAAAGTATATCTATTATGTGTATTCACTATATGTTCACATTAATAAATTACAAATACAAGATAGGACATAATAATATCATGAGATAATTTTAAAGTATGTTATTAAGCCAAAGAATAGAAATTGGGTTAACAAGTTCCCTTACCTCGTGTCCGACTTGACTCGATCATTCATTAATCTCATGAATAATAAAATAGAGTTAATTTCTATTTTATTAGGATCATTTTTCATGTTCATTATTTTTTTATATCACTTATTACCATGTTAGGAACATTATGTAATTATTTATGTTAATAACAGTCATTTTGTCGATCTTTGGTACATGTGTCAATAATATACTTCTTATAATTACAAGTTGTTCATGTGGTGAAATAACCATTATATCCAGAATTATATTCATGATGTAGATATCATATGTAACATATATATCTAGTGTATACATGCATTTATAATATTACATAACATTTAGAAGTAAGAAATGAAATGCACCGTTCATGGAGACGGTAAGCCGTACGTATGAATGAACGCTACTTTCATTTATATTTCATATTTAATGTGATTAAGTTATAATTATATAAATGTATAATATAATTCCAATATAATATAATGTATAATACCATTTACTCTATCCTTTATACATCCAACATATGGCATTAACGATTCAAATAACTTTGAGGGGGCGGTAGTCCGCACTTCCTAAAATGAAATTATTGCGTTTACCCATAATGGAAATCATAAAGTATGACACAAATGAGAAATACAAAAGCATAAGGAAAAAATAAAAATAATATATATATCATATATGAAAAATTTTTCATCAAAATGGCCACCATTAGAGGTGTTGAAAAAATATTGAACAATCATGGTTTTGTGAGGCAGTATTTCGCCACCCACAGAAACAGTATATTCTTTAACCATTAGACGAAGGTGTGTGTAAGTGTAAACCAAATAAACATCATAAAAACATACTAGTATATTTTAGATACTGTTGTTGTTACAAAATAATGTAATAAAAAGTGTTTAAGGGGTTGGAGAAGAAAAATAAAACAAAACAACATTAGAGAATACATTACCTTAAAATTGGGTAACTCTTTTTGATTTGAGCCAAAGGCGTCCTTGGGAAGACTTCTGCACAATGTGAGGCTTCTAGGAGTAATATAGGGAAGTTTGGAGGGTATTTGTGAAGAGGATGGCCTAGAAAAATGGATTTATAGTGTGAATAAGGTGGTAGTGGTGGGGGCCTTTTATAAGAGGAGAGGAGGGGCACTCTTGGAATGTAATAAAATTATACTTTATTATACAATGCTTTTCGGATTCTAAAGGTCCCAAACTTATATAATTCTAGGCTAAGGTGATAAGGGTTCTAAATCTACACATCCAATAGGTTTTTGACAAGTTTATGTCTTAGATTGTACATTATCTTTTCATTTTATTTAAATCGTTAATTAATGAGGTCGTCACTGCATCATCATGGTGTCATAAATAATTTAATATATTTAATGCCTAAAAATTATTAAAAAAATCACGATGTAGGAAATATTTTTATCTTTCTAATTAATATTTATTGTAAAAAAATAGGACTTTTATATCCCCATTTAAGAATTTTTTTAGTAAAACAAGTCTTGTTTGTGACATTTATATGTTAACATTTAATAAAAAGATTTTAATATCATTTTCCAACCAAAGTGTCTCCATGGGGTCCCCATGTTAACCCATGGATTTTCTTGGTCGTCCATGACTCATCCAATAGTGGTAGGACATGTGTAAAGGTAATTTCATATTATTATAACATTATCTTTACCTTAAATTACACTAATTACCTTTAATCGTGATTACTTATACTTAAAAGTTACTATTCACCCAAAATTACATTAATCCAATTGAACCAAATTTTACTTCCTAATTAAAACCATTTATATAGGAGTTTTTAAAATCAAATCACAGAACTGGTAATGTTTCATTTAAACGAAAAATCTGTTTTTAACTACCACTTAGTGGTTTCACTATTCATAAAAAATTGATGTTTTTCAGAACAATGCCAAAATTTCACCCTAAGCTATAATTGATATTCATAATTCAAAAATGATGTCTATTTTACAAAATTCAAAACATATAAGTTGCATTAATTAATTTCATAATTAATTCCTTCTTTCAAAACAAATAGCGAGTTTTTTAGAAACAATATATATCAAAAGATTGACAATTGTATATGTCTAATTTCAAAGTGAAATTAATTCTAATGACCACCATTGGATATAATGGTAAAAATATATTGAAATTATACTTTAAAACCACTCAATAGTATAATTTATAACTATAAATTATTTTTATTATGAATGATGTTTTTAAGTATTTTTCACTATTCATAAAAAATTGAATGTTCTCAGAAAATTACAAAAAATTCATCTTAGGATAATTTAGATATTAAGAATACAAAAATGAAGTCCATTTTGAAATATAAAATTTCTATAATTTTAAAAATTGGTTATTACTATTCATAACGGCTACTTTGATTAGTCGCGGTGTTTTAGAACTCGAACTTGCGTACAATGCATGCTATTGCATTATTTAAAGAGAGGCGTATTGTGGAAGCTCGGGGTTTTACATTCTCACCTCCTTCAATAAATTGTGTCCTCGAAATTTGAAATTTTTCTTTGAAAATAAAAGGTTGAAAATAGAAAATACCTTTGTAGAAAACCCACATCGGAAATAGGGTTAATAATAATATAACATTAAAAGAAAGAAAGATAAGTACAAAGGTCACCCGAGATAGCCCATACTAGGATTCAATTTAAATATGGATATGGAAGAAAAAAAACCATCAAGGTCTGATGGAGAGTTGTAGAAAACTGGATTAGGAGAGAGATAACCGTAAGAAAATCACAAACGTGTGATTGGTTAAAGGGTCATTGAATCCCCAGTTGGAAAAGTTAACCGACAACGTTTTTGTTTTATGTTAACTTTTATAATGATGAGGAATTTATTTAGGAGATTTACTAAGAACTTAAGGGAATATACATAGTTGTCATGTAGACATTCATTCTTTAATAAATTTTTTACCACAAACCCATTTTTCACTCTAAAAGGTAATAGAACTCAAAAATATTCTATTTATTCTAGTTGTATATGGTTCCAAATATTAACACTTACCATTTAGATTAGTAAAACTATTTTGTCATAACCAGGGACTTCCTGTAGGCTAGTGGTAGGTAATAAAGGCATGTTGCACTATGGTTATAGGTTCGATTCCTGCAGATTTGTCCTACGCGATGGGTTATCCCCCAACCTGCAGGTTTTCCTTTTCCTAAAACTATAGTATTATAATATTCCAAAAATAATCTTCAGAAATGTTTTAACCTTAAACAACACTATCCAACGATCAACATAATCCATTTCAACCATTATAGTTATCCAAAATACCTCTATCCAGACTTTTTCTAAAAGGTCTTTAAATTCCAAAATCAATTGTTACATCAGATTACCCAAAAAAGTAAAGTTTCTCTTATTTTCACATACTAAAAGTATGATTACCTTCATCATATTAAATACTTAATTAAAACAATAAGTACTACAGTACAATCCTTATATATATATCACATAATCCTTATAACCAGAATATAATCCTTTAGTCCAAAAGTACCAATAAATAAATTATTCCACTTCAACTGTAGTCACAGCATAAAATTTGCCTTGATCCCTTGGACTTTTATGAGGTAAGTTTCCCCGATGCTTAGGACATTCATTTGCATAATGCCCCATTTCTCTACAAATTTGCATTCAACATTGATAGCCTCTTTCTTTCCCTTGCAATCACGTGTCTGGTGACCTTTTCCTCTACATTTATAACAAACTCCTATTCCTTTTAGGCAAGTACCAGGGTGATTCTTCTCACAATTATCGCATAATGGAAAATCCTTCTTTACCTTTTTCTATTTATCTATCTATTGATCCACCATTCTCTTCTTCTCATTCTTTACATTATTGTAATAAGACTTAGAGAATTCCTTTTCTGTCTTGATATCACACGAGACAATATCTTCGTATGATGAGAAGGATTGTGATACTAAAGCTCGACGGAGAAATGGTTTTACCCCCTCAAAGAAATGATCAGTCTTAATTCTTGGGTTACGTATATAATCTGCAGCATGCCTCGCTAACCTTGTAAAGCTAGCCTCATACTTTGCGACATTCTCATCCTCCTTCTGCCTCAGACTCAGAAATTGCCTTTCAATATCTGCTCGATGGTCATGTGGAATGTTTATTTCATAGGAAAGATCATTCAACTCTCTACATTCCATACTTGATACTTCTTCATATTCATTTGTGTTTTGAATCAGTGACCACCATTGATCAGCATCTCCAGTGAGGCGGTAGACTGCCATGACAACCTTCTCCCTTTCGCTGCTCCCCAATGCATGGAATATTATCTCTAAGGATTTTATGCATTGCTCAAATTCTAATGGATTTTTACCCCCATTAAATGTTGGCGGTTTTTGCCTCATGAAGCGGTCGAACATTGATCCTCCACGTTGCGGATCAGGGGGCTCCATACGAGTAAGGATATTAGTCATAACCTGAGTGAGTTGTCCAAGTATGGTAATAAGTTGATCAGTACCAGTTGTATCTCCAGATCCACAATAATTATCTTGATCAAGAGGGAAATCCCTACACGAAGTGCATGCATTGATACAGTTTCCATTCCTTCCACTGGGTTCCATTTCTATACAATTGCATAAACTAGATTAGTTTATGAATCAAAATACATAATTCCATGCTTGTAAAACACTTAACACTAATTGAACTATTTATGGATATAATCCATAATCATAAAAAAAGTTTTCTTTGAGGATGTATATACTCATAACACTTCATAGTGGTTTGTAAAAAAAGGATAATTATCCTAAGCATATCCCCCAGTAGTGTCGTAACCATGAGTGCAACAAGGACCATTGTCGTGCACTAGTTCCCATTCGAGTCTAGCTAAAAGCGGTGTTTTTGGGTTCTACCCCTAGGTACATCTATTCCAGAGCCACCTATACCTGCTCGTATCCATACATGGATGTATTTCTCGGAAAACTCACAACATCTATATAATACCAAAATTCTAGGATGTTCTTCTATACAAATCCTCAAACTCTATCTTTGGGCTATGTGCCCTAATTAGAGTTTATCTAAATCTAGCTTCCGAAGATAGTACTAAAATTCCTCTGATACCAACTGTAACGCCTTGACCATAGTTACCCAGAGTCGGTGCATTACTTCGTAACATTGGCATGATCACAAAAGATCAAGTCTTGAATGACCGATTAGTTTAGAAGCCTTTGATACACTATATACATTCATAAGTCTTACATTACATAATAAAGTAAAACAAAACTCCAACATCTTCTCTTCATATCCCCTTATATTATCCCTTCAGGTCATTCAGTATATACTTCTTCACATCCAAGAAAAATTAAAATATTGAAAGGGGTGAGCTCAGATGCTCAGTAAGGATAACAATATAGTGGAAGCTTTCACGAATAAACATTAACATTTAAGGCAATGTATAACTAAAACTAATGCCTTTTAAACATGAACATTAGAATAATATGGAAAAAGTAAAATGAAATAATTCTATTTACTTTCTCACATGGATATTCTACTAGTTGAATAATCACATGAAATATCAATAACCACTTTCATAATGATGGACTGCATAATGCCAGACTATCATAACCACGTAGCCAAGGCCTCGTGCAAAGTCTAAAATAAGATTTTTCCATGGTCTCGTTCCAAGACACTAGTTTGTATCATGAGACCTACCGATGCATCGAGGAGCTGTAGCGGGCTCCACCTGTCACTTATTTAGTCCAATGCATTCCTCATATGAATAGGTTTAAACATATCATATAACATAATTGTATCACATAAAATATGCATAAAGGAAACATAAAATTTCCACATTTAAATCAAAAGATATCAATAAAACACATTGATATAATAAAAACACTATAAAAACCATTTTGAATACAAAATAAAAGAAAGTTAAAACATTGTATTTATTTTTCATTAAAAAAAGTTATGGCTTGTAGAGGAAGCCGAAACACAAATAATGGTCACGACGGCAGAGAAGTCGTTGTCGCTGCATATGTAAGACAAAAACATTCCTTTTTTTTGTTTATTATAACGCTTTGTAAAAAAGATTCCTTTTTGAATAAAAGTCAAATTCAAAGGGGTTTATACACCGTATAAAAGAATGTTGTGTATAAAACAAAATTTGCCTCAATGAATGACGATTGAGACGAAGACTCTTACAAAGATCATTTTTTTAAATAAAGTAGATCTATTATGTGTATTCACTATAAGTACACATAAATAAAGTAAAAATTCAAGATAGTACATAATAATATCAAGAAAAAATTTGAAAGTAGGTTATTAACCCAAAGAACAGAAAATTAGGTTAAGAAGTTACGTTACCTCGTGTCCGACTTGACTCGATCGTTCTTTAATCTCCTGAATAATAAACTAGTGTTAATATCTATTTTCATAAGATCCTTTTTCATGTTGATTATTTCTTTTATATCAATCATAACCATGTTATGAACAATATGTAATTATTTATGTTAATAACAGTCGTTTTGTCGATCATTGGTACTTGAGTCCAAAATATAATTCTTATAATTACAAGTTGTTCATGTGGTGAAATATACATTATATCCAGAATTATATTCATGAAGTAGATATAATATATAACATATATATCCAGTGTATACATGCATTCATAATATTACATAACATTAAGAGGTAAGAAATGAAATGCACCGTTCATGGAGACGGTAAGCCATACGTACGCATAAACGCTAATTTCATTTCTATTTCGTATTTAGTGGGTTGAAGTTATAATTATTTAAAGGTATAATATAATTCCAATATAATATAATGTATTATACCATTTACTCAATCCTTTTAACATCCCACATATGGAATTAACGATTCAAATAACTTTGAGGGGGTGGTAGTCCACAATTCCTAAAATGAAATTATTGTGTTTACCAATAATGGAAATCATAAATTATAACACAAATGAGAAATAAATAAGCATAAGGAAAACATTAAAATAATATATATATCATATATGAAAGTAGTTTCATCAAAATGGCCACCATTAGAGGTTTTAAAAGAATATTGAACGATCATCGTTTTGTGAGTCAGTATTTCCCCACCCACAAAAACAGTATGTTCTTTAATCATTAGATGAAGGTGTGTTTTAATGTAAACCAAATCCTTAAATAAAAACATCCTAGTATATTTTAGATACTTTTGTTGTTACAAATGAAAGGAATAAAAAGAGTTTAAGGGGTTGGAGAAGCAAAATAAAACAAACCTACATTAGATAAGACATTACCATAAAATCGGGTAACTCATTTTGATTTGATCCAAAGGATTCATTGGGAAGACTTCTTCCCAATGTGAGGCTTCTAGGAGTAATAGAGGGATGTTGGGAGATTATTTGGGCAGAGTTTGGCCGAGACAAATGGATTTAAATTGTTTATAAGGTGGTAGTGGTGGGGGCCTTTTATAAGACGAGAGGAGGGGCACTCATGGAAAGTAATAAAATGTTACATTATTATACAATGCTTTTCGTATTATAAAGGTCTCACACTTATATAATTCTAGTATAAGGTGATAAGGGTTAGAAATATACTCATCCAATAGGTTTTTGACAAGTTTAAGTCTTAAATTTTACATTATCTCTTCATTTTATTTAAATCGTAAATTAATGAGGTAATCACTGCATCATCATGGTGTCATAAATAATTTAATTTATTTAATGTCTAAAAATTATAAAAAAAATAACATGATGTAGGAAATCTTTGTATCTTTCTAATGAATATTTATAGTCAAATATATGACTTGTATATCAAGATTTAAGAATTTTTTTAGTAAAACAACTATTGTTTGTGACATTTTTATTTTAACATTAAATAAAAAGTTATTAATGTAATTTTCCTACCAATGTGGCTCCATGGAGTCCCAGAGTTGTCCCATGGATTTTCATGGACGGAAATGACTCATCCAAAAGGGGTAGTACATGTGTAAAGGTCATTTCATATTATTATTATATTATCATTACCTTAAATTACACTAATTACCTTTAATCGTGATTACTTAAACTTAAAAGTTACTATTCACCAAAAATTATTTTAATCCCATTGAACTACATTTTACTTCCTAATGACAACCATGTATGTAGAATTTTTGAAAATAAAATCACAGAAGTGGTAATGTTTCATTAAAATGAAAAATCAGTTTTTTAACTACCACTTAGTTGTTTCACTATTCATCAAAAATTGAAGTTTTTCAGAACAATGCCAAAATTTCACCCTAAGATATAATTGATATTCTGATTCAAAAATTATTTCTATTTTAGAAAATTCCAAACATATATGTTGAATTAATTAATTTCATAATTAATTCCCGTTGCAAAACAAATAGCGTGTTTTTTAGAAACAATATATTTCAAAAGATTTACAATTGTTTATGTCCAATTTCAAAGTGAAATTAATTCTAATGACCACCATTGGATATAATGATAAAAATATATTCTAATTATACTTTAAAACCACTCAATAGTATAATTTATCACTATAAATTATTTTTGTTAAAAAAGTTGTTTTTAAGTATTTTTCACTATTCATAAAAAAGTGAAAGTTCTCAGAAAATTACAAAACATTCAACTTAGGATAATTTCGATATTACGAATACAAAAATGAAGTCCATTTTGAAATATAAAATTTCTATAATTTTAATAATTGGTTATTAATATTCAAAACAGATACTTTGATTAGTTGCGGTGTTTTAGAACTCGAACTTGCGTACAATGCAAGCTATTGCATTATTGAAAGAGAGGCGTATCGTGGAAGCTCAGGGTGTTACATCCCTAAAACTAGTGGTGATATGGGCTATCAATACATTATTAAGATCAAGATATGTATTTTAGAAAATAATGGATGGAGTCTAATTCATAATCATGGTTCCTAATGCACTCAGATCATTGAAACGAAATATTACACCCATATAGGGTATGGTGAGGTAACCATTACCCCCAACCCTAGTTTTTTATTGAATTCGCCTCTATAGATTTAGTGTTCTTATTCAAAATAGATAAATTTTTAAGATCAGAGATGAATTCAAATTACATGTTTATATTAAACTTAAATATGGTGATTTTTTTTCAATAATTTAATAATTAATTATATTTATAGTTTATAAATTTAATGTAAAACATAATATAACTAATATAGAAAAAATATATATAATCTTAATAATAATTTTTATTATATATAATAACATTTTAAAGTTAATTAATATTATAATTAAAATTATATTTTACAAAATCTATTAAATAAATATTTTTATTTTAAATTATTCTTCTAAAACAATGTTGAACCATATTTGCCTTTAGAATGTTATTTTCAAGAAAACTAAAAAATAGGTATATTTATAATAACTATTGTAATTAAATAATAGTATATTTAATTAAAACAATTAATTTTATTTATTATTTTCTATGAAACCCGTCTTAAAAATATTATCAGAATTTTTTAGTTATATGAAAATCCATTTAATAAAATATTTTTTCTATAAAATTATATTTATAGTTTCTAGGCTATTACATTATTCCTCCCTAAAAATAATTGTTTCCTTGTAATTAGTTTGGGCACAAATGGAAAAAAATTCTATACATGGGGATGGATTGAAATTTTTAATTTTGTTCAAATTTTACAAAATTGACTACACTGTTTCTCTAATACCATTTATAACGACTCAAACCCACAACTCAGGTTCATCACTTATAAATGATGTGTATGTTATTTTTATAAAAATATAACTAAAAATAAACACATTATTTATTAAATACCCTGAACATTTATCGGTATAGGTTCTAGAAATAATATTTAAAACAATATAAACACTTTACATATATAAAGAGATTATTAAAATTTATAATTGTGTCTATGTGTATAGACACACAAACACACACAGACACACACACATATATATAAAAATATATATTTATGTATATATATAACTATTACTAAAAAAATTTGATGCAATGATATGCACCCTTACATATTTATGGGCCAGTTGAAGGATTTGGGACTATTGGAAATTGGGAAGAACAATGTGAGGGAAAATTTGGATATGAAGGTTGGATTTTATGATGTAAAAAGAGATGGTTTAAATAAATAGTGTTATTATATTTTTATAAGTCATGTCTCAAAAATCCATTACAATGATGGAAAATAAATTTTATCAATGTAAAAAAAATTATTGTTGAATAATCATTAAAAATATTCAGGTATGTTGAATCCCTGTCGAAAGGGATTGATGGGATCAGAATTAACATTGGGAATTTTTCCTGTATATTTTCATGAGGGTAAGTGGAATAAAACCTGACAATTTTTAACAGATTTAGGATTAACTTTATTATTAATTTCTGTTTTAATCATTAAAATATTTGTTCTTTTAATGCAATTCATTACTACCTTTTTATTATCCAATCATGTTACTTTTAATTTTTATCTTACTATTTGTTTGGAAAATACATTATTGTGTTTTTACTATATTATTAATATTCATTTTTTTTCATTATCATTTTGTTTTATCAAAACACGCTCACATAATTATTTTTAAACATGGAGGTTTTTATACATATAAAATGTTGAACATTTTTTACCCTTTATATAAATTTTATATATATATATATAAAATTTTAGGGTATTTAAATAAATATATAATTCCATTTTTGATACAAATAATTCAAATTTCATTTTTTTTAAAATATAATGTGCGTCATTTATAATTATAATAATTATATATGTTTATAATTTATAAAATTCATAAAACAAAAAAAAATATCTGTTATATTTATAAAATATAATATAATAATAATAATAACAATCCTCTAAAAAAATTACAATTATTTAATGCTATAATAATATATTCTATATTACAGAAAAATTTCATTTTAAGAAAATATTTCAAACAATGAAAAATCTTATTTTCCTTCTGAAAATTAATTTGAAAAAAATAATTAAAAAATACAATTATTTAAAAGCATTATAATTAAATTATAATCAAATTAAATAACATCAAAATTTCATTTATCATAATAAAAGTCAATCATCTTAAAAATATTATCAGTTTATTTTAAAAATACATAAATCATTTTATTAAAATAATTTTATAATAAATATATGGTTATAATTTAGGGTAATTTACAATGAAAACACGTTTTCATTAATGTGTTCAAAACACAATAAAACATAAAATGAACATGAAATTAATGAAAATAATGGGGAGGATAAATTATAGCGAAATTAATAACAAAATTGAAATTAGTCAAATCATGTATTTGGACTCGTTAGGTGTATATAAACACACACACAAACGGTCTGTGGTTTAGGAAAAACCATACTTTCGTTGAATTTCTGTGTCTATGGAGAATTGGTCTTTTGGTTGAAGAAATAATGATGCCTTGGTCGAGTGTGAAGAAGATGATAGGGTCAGTGAAGAAGGCTTTATTTAAGGTTTTCAAACCCCTTACAACATGTTGTGTCACCATTCCACATACGCCAGACCAGGTGCGGGCTATACCCCTTTGTACACATTGTTTTCCCCAAACTCTCTCAGATGGTCTGCCACGATGCCCAATCGACAACACGTACCAGACCGGACGGAGGGAAGACAAACAAGACTATCACCACAATTTCATGAACAACCATCGACGAGGACCCATCAACAATGCCTATCAGGCCAGAGAGGGGGATGTTGGATATGACCATCACCAACCATTTGCAAATGACTTACCACAACACCCCATCGATAAAGCCAACCACTGTCAAATCCCATTTTTCCGTTCACAGCGCCACACCCAGACAACTTGCCAGGCCAGACAGGGGGAAGATGGATATTCAAGTCACCTCCCAATCCCATGTGATCTTCCACAACACCCAATCAACAACTCATACCAATTCCACCTCCCTTTCTCAGATGATCTTCCACCACACCCAATCAATGATGCCTACCATGGTTACCGCCCTCCCTCTCCACCCGTTCTCAGACGATCTACCACGACACCCCGTCATCAACACCTACCGGTTCCCCAACCCATTATTAGAGGGTCTGCCATGATGCCCCATTGACAACACCTACTATGCCCAGTGGAGGATGATTTATATGACGTTTTCCACATCCATATGTGTAAGTCTCTGCACCAGAGGAAACCCAGTAGGTTGGAGGTGTCCGGAAATAATGCTATTAGACCAAACCTCTCATTCACCCCAATTGAGAATGAAGAAGACCGACGCCTGATGTTAAAAATGTTGAGTCCAGATGTGATACTTCAATTGATGTATCGGGAAAAATGAGGCATGCTAAGATGGCTCTCTCCATCCATAAACGCACCACCGGGCATCAGATTTCAGATGTAGAGTTATTTGACACGAACTACTGACTGCAGAATCTAATGTATTTTTTCCCATAAAAATTAATAAATTTAATGTATTTTCATTTTTTATATTTATCTATCATGTTATTATTCACTGTACTATGAATTTAATAAGAATTTAAAATTATCATTTAATTATATGAATTCATTAAATTTAAAATTTCACACATTAGAAAATCAATATTTTTTACACTGTTAGATGTCCTACAATTATGTTCACTTTTTGTTTAAATATTCAAAAAGAATCATTGAATAAATTAATATATATACATATATACATTCTTATATATTTTTGAATAATGTTTATATTTCACCAAGTATATTTATTTATATATACTTTATATATAAATATTTTATATATAAATATTTTATATAACATTTATTAATATATTTATATCCATTCGTATATGTATGTCTGCTGAGTTTTTTTATGTATGTGTAGTTTTTGAATGTATTTGTTCTATTGTGTTGTGTGTCTGGGTGTGGGTTTATCTAAGTTTATGGTTTTTATATCTGTATGTATATGTGCATAGTCATTTATGTAATTTTATGTGAATGTTATACATATGTGTGTGTGGACTTGAATAAGAACTTATATATGCATAAAAATACATTTATATATATGTGTGTATGTGTATGTGTAAGTGAATCGGTATATAATTAAAATTTTCTATTGTATGTATATGTATCTTCGCATATGTATGTGTGTATGTGAATGTGTATGTATTTTGTTATGTGCATTATAATATTTATTTATTATGGTCTAATTCCTTTAAAATGTTTGAAATTATTATAATTAATTAATTTTAATTCATTTTTTAGGATTCTCAAGATTTTTTATGAGTTTACAAATAATTCAATTGATGATTAAAATTTTCTATAATTATTTTACATATTTTAAAATCCTTAACAAGTTTTAAATTTATATAATTAATACTCTGTCAGTTTTATTTATTTAGTTGTTATATATTCAAAATGTTTTAAATCTTAAAAATCTATTAAATTAAATTATTTTTTTAATATTTTTGATAATTTTTCTGTACGCATTCAAATTTCCTGTAATTATTTGTAGATTTTTTTGTTCATATTTAGTATGTTATATAAAAAATTTCTATGTTTTCATCTTCATATAAATATATATTCAATTTTTTTAATTAATATATACAATTAAAAAACATAACATATTTATTACAGTATTTTTCGTCTATTTATTTATAATTATAAAAATTTTAACATTATTTATAATCATGCATTTATGATTAATTATTCACTAATAACGTTATTTTTTTAGAAATAATTCATTTTTAATATATATTTATTTTGTATTTATTTTGTTATATTAAATATTTTTTATCGGCATTATAATGAAAATGATCCCAATATATATATATATATAAATATATATATATATATATATCAGCACAATAATATTATTGTTGTTAAATATTGATTTTATCTTCTATAATTTTAGTAATCATAAAATTTTGTTTTATTAGAGAAAAATTTAGCACTAATAAAAGAAATATTTTTTAGTGGTTATTAATTTCAAACTTATAAAACTCATATTTGTAAAAACTTTTGGGAAATCATTGATACACCCTTCATGGTTATATAAATTCAACACTTCTAAAACATGTTTATCTTCCCAATGCATGTTATCGCATGTATGTAAACCTCTTTTTCCAATCCACAAGAACTTCTTCGATGAATAAAACCTCTCAAAACATAAGTTCTGTATGTGAATCTCTTGAATCATCTTGTTCTTGTTCTTTATTACGAATAACAAAAACAAAGTCATAGTAAGCTATTTAGGATTAGGAAAAAATTTTATTGATGATTCATACATGGTTTATAAATGTAATTTCTTATGCATCCAATTAGTAAAATGATTTATTCTTCCACGAGTATTGTTGAATTTTAACTAAATTAAGAACTGATGAATCACATGCATAGTATAATAAGGTATAATCAATAACAACCTACTGTACAATACAATATCAATAATTCAAAATAAAACACCTTCAACTAAAATTTATAATTCCCAATTAGTTATAATTTTTTGAAATGGAAAATTCAAATTTTTGATTCAATACATTATTATTTAAATAAATATAGCATTATAATATTATTATTTGACTAATGCTAGTTCTACAAACATTATTGAGTTTCCTAATAGAGCAATATCAATGGTTCCCAATCTCAATTATTTACCCATACAGGGGTGTCTAGATAGGGCGTCCCATTTCCCCTTTTCATCGTTTCTTGATGGCTACTGGTTTTTATAATTTAATTGCATTAGAAGATAAATACAACATATTTCAATGGGGATGTTTTATTTAAGAAGTCCACCAGTTTCTCTCATCTTCTTAGCTGATGTTATATTTGTTTTTCTCAAGTATTGCTCTTTAATAATTCAAATCTATTTTTAGTATATCCAAATATATGAGAAATCATCCTTACAATTGGTTAAATTATCAAACTAAAATATTTCCATCAGCTCGTGTGTGACCTCTTATAGAAAGCATGATATTTTATGATCCTCAGTTATTCTAGTGGTGGACAACCATAATAAATATATTTGGATCCCGGGATTTTTGGTCAAAAAATTGTGGTTCTTTCATGAATCATTGAAATGACAGACAAAAATATTCAGGGATGATATTTTATGAGAGTATCTATAGTACGGAAGGATGAACATATAAACTATGTAGCTAAATTGATTTATGATGATAATATAAATTCATTAAATCTACCATGATTTTTTATGGACCTAATTCACTCTCACATTGACATATTCTTGTGGGTTTTGAAAGATGGTGAAAAGGTCATTTGTCGGCTTCGGATAATCTATGAATCCGAAAAAAAAAATTTCATATGGGCTATCAATAGATGTTCTGGATCAAGATATCTATTTTAGAAAATAATGGAAGGAGCCTGATTCATAATATTTTATCAATAAAAATATATTTATAATTTCTAGACAGTTACATTATTCCTCCCTCAAAATAATTGTATCCTAGTAATTAGTTTGGGCACACATGGAATACATTTCTACACACGAAGAAAAATTGAAATTGTAAATTTCGATCAAATTTAACAAAATTGGCTAGACAATTTATAAAATACCATGTATAATGACTCAAACCCACAACTCAAGTTGATCAATTATAAATGATGTCTATATTCATTTTACAAAAAGTGAACTAAAAATACAGACAACCTTTATTACATACCATGAACATTTATCGGTATAGGTTCTAGAAATAAAATATAAAACAATATAAACACTTCTCATATATATACATTTTTATATATATATATTTATATAACTCTTTGTAAAACAAATAATTTGATGCAATGATATGAACTCTTACATATGTTTGGGCTAGTTGAGGGATGTGGGGCTATTGGAAAATGGGCAAAACAATTTGAGGGAACATTTGGATATGAGGGTCGAATTTTATGATGTAAAAAATGAAATGGATTGAATAAATAGTGATTATATATTTTTATAAGTCATGTTTCAAAAATCGATGAAAATGATGGAAAATAAATTAGATCAATGTTAATAAATAATTATTGAAAAGTTATTAAAAATATTCAAGTATGCTTATACCCCATTGAAAGGGATTGATGGTTTCCGGATAGACAATAGGCATTTTTTGTAGATTTTCATGATTGAAGGTGGAGTAAAACCTCACAATTTTTAATAGATTTATGTTTAACATTATTATTAATTTATGTTGTAATCATTAAAATATATCTTCTTTTTATCCAAGTCATTACTCCCTTTTTATTATCCAATCACGTTTCATTGATTTTTTATTATACTTTTTGTTTTCCAAATACTTGATTATGTTTTTATTATATTATTAAAATTCATATTTTTGTCTTTATCATTTTGTTTTATCAAAACATGTTAACATAGTGTTTTTTTAAATAGAGGTTTTCACACATATAAATGGTTGAAAAAATTTTTACACGTTATATAAATTTTTCTATATATATTAAATTTTAGGCGCTTTAAAAATATATATATAATTCCATTTTTTATAAAAATATTTCAAATTTCATTTTTTTAAAATATAATGTCTGTATTTTATTATTATAATAATTATATATATTTATAATTTATAAACTTCATAAAACAAAAACGTAATATATCTAATATATTTATAAAATATATTATCTTAATAATATTATTAATCATCTAATAATTACACTTATTTAATGTTATAATAAAAAATTCTATATTAAAACAAATTATTTTTAGTTATTATTTTAAAAAATGAAAAATCATATTTATCTTTTGAAAATTAATTTGTAAATTATAAATAAAATGTACAATTAATTATACGTTTTATAATTATCTTATAATAAAATAAATTAACAAAAAAAATTCATTAATAATTTTAAAAGAAAATCATCTTAAAAATAATATTATTTTAATTTAATAATACAGAAATATATTTATTAAAATAATTTTATAATAAAACTAGGTTTATAATTTAAGGGCATTTATAAAGACGAAACATTTTCATTAATGTGGTCAAAATAAATTAAACCATAAAATGAAAAAAAAAATAATGGGGAGAGGAAATTATAATGAATGTAATAATAGAAGTGAAACTAGTCAACTCATGTATTTGGACTCATTAGGTGTATATAAACACACACAAAAATGATCTATAGTTTAGGAAAAACCATCCTTTTGGTGATTTTGTATGTCTACGGAGAACTTGATTTTTGGTTGAAATAAAGAATGATGCCTTAGTCGAGTGTGAGTAAGAAGATAAGATCAGTGAAGAAGGTTTTATTTGAGGTTTTCAAACCCCTTACAACATGTTGTGTCACCATTCAACATACACAGGACTCGGTGCGGGCTATACCCCTCTGTCCTGGTGGGTTTCCCCTAACTCTCTCAGATGATCTGCCACGATGCCTCATCACCAACATGTACCATGCCAGACGAAGGGAAGATGGACATGACCATCACCACAATTTCTCAAACAACCATCGATGGGGCCCCATCAACAATGCCTACCGAACCGGAGAGGGGGTGGAGGATATGACTGTCACCACCCATTCTCAAACGACTTTCCACGACACCCCACCAATAAAGCATACCATTGTCACTGCCCATTTTACCTTTCACTACACCACACCCAGACTGCCTACCAGGCCGAACAGGGTAACGATGGATATTCATGTCACCTCCCAATCATTGGTGACCTTCCACATCACCTAATCGACAACTCCTACTAATGTCACTGCCCTTTCTCAAACGATATGCCACGACGCCCAATCAATAATCCCTACCAGGGTTACTGCCCTCCCTCTCCACCCATTCTCAGACGATCTGCCACGATGCCCAGTCTTCGACACCTACCGGCACCCCAACCCTTTATTAGACGTTCTGCGACGATTCCCCATCAACAACACCTTCCATTCATAGTGGGGGAAGATGTATATGACGTTCACCTCATCCATATGTGTAATTTTATGCACCAGTGGAAACCCAAAAGGTTTGAGGTGTCAAAAAATGATTATTTTAGTCCCAAATAGTCATTCACTGCTATTGAAGATGAATAAAACTGACGTCTGATGTTAAAAATGTTGAGTCTAGATGTGATACGTCAGTTGATGTTTCAGACAAAATGAGGCACACTGAAATGACTCTCTCCATCCAGACACACACAACTGAACATTAGATTTCAGATGTATTGTTATTTGACATGAACAATTAACTGTAGAAACTGATGTAGTTATTCACATAAGAATTTAATAAAACTAATTTATTTTCATTTGTTATATTTAGCTATAATTTTATTCTTCATTGTACTATAAATTTAATAAAAATTGATAATTCTAATTTAATTATATGAATCCATTAAATTTTAAATTTCACCCATTAGAAATTCCATATTATTTATATTCATGAAACACTACTCTATATGGGGAAATATTCAATACTTTGTTAAAAATAAATTATAAAAGGGTTCCCTTTTCCAATTATTTTTTCGTACACTGTTAGATTTCCTAGATTTATGTGCACTTTTTTTATAGATTCTAAATGAAACATAAAATAATTTAATATATACACATATATACATTCTTATATATTTTTGAAAAATATTTATATTTTACCAAGTAGATATATTTATATATATTGTATATATAAATATTTTATATAAAATTTATTAATATATGTATATATATTCATATATGTATGTCTGTATGAGTTTTTTCATGTATGTGTTGATTGTGAATGAAACATTTTATTGTGTTGTGTGTATGGGTTGGAGTTTATCTACGTTTATAGTTTATATATCTATATATATATGGGCATAGGTATGTATGTAATTTTATGTGTATGTTATACATATGTGTGTGTGTACATGAATAAGAACATATATTTTCATTAATATACATATATATATGTGTGTGTGTGTGTGTGTATTGGTGTGTATTTAAATTTTTTATTGTATGTATATATATGTGTACATATGTATGTATGTTTGTATGTGAATGTGTATGTATTTTATTATGTGCATGATAATGTGTTTATGTATATGTATGAGCATGTGAAAGTATATATGAGTATGTTCATGTATTAGTTAATGTATGAATATGTGTATATCTGTCATTATGTTTATGTACATGTGTAGGTGCATGTGTATGGGTATATGTGTGTATATAGTCATATTTATAGATGTGTATAAATGTACGTGCACATGTATGCTATTTTATGGATGTGTATATATATATATATATGAAAATTCATTTGTATATGTATGCATGTTCCTTTGTATTTTTATGTACAAGTGTATCCATATTTGAATTTGTATGTGTATATGTATTTGTATATGTTTTATGTGTATGTATTTATGTGTATGTATAGAAATATATGAATGTGCATGCATGTGTTTGTAACTGTATGTTTGATTATATGCCAATGCCTATGTGCATGTGTATGTGGATGTGTTTTCTAATATTTGTATGTGAATATTGTGTATGTATATGTTCATGTCTTTCTATGTATATGTTTCTGTTTACATGTCTTTATGTTTATTAATTTAATGTTATTTATTGTTTTTTAATATTCCTATATTTTTAGTATTTTCAATCATTTATTCAATTTTATTATATAATCATTTATCATTTTATTAATATATTCAGTTTTGATATTTATTTATATATGTTTAAATATGTATATATTTAATCAAATAATAACAATTTTTCAATTAATAAAAATAATAATTTGTAATATCATATTATATTTTCGATATATAATTTATATAGTGCATACTTCAACAATTAGATATAATACTATTATTTTCATATATAATTTTATTCCATTATTTACGTTATTAATTCATGGAATTAATTTTATTAATACATTTTTTTTATTTTTTTATTTTATTTATTTTATTTAATTATTTAATTTTAAATATTTTTTAAATATTCGATATAAATAAATTTTAAATTTTTTTCAAATTTGATAACCTTTTTAAAAATTTATACACATTTATTTATTTTCTTTATTTTTTATAAGTTTTTAATTTATATGATTAATATGTATTCATTTTTATTTTTTATTTTTTAATATTTTTAATATTTCTGAAAAAAATGTAATTGATTCCTATATGACTGTCTTCAACCCACAACATATTTCCTTGATATCAAATCCCATTGTAAGCCATGCCTAACACAATTTATGTGTTTATTTTAAAAAAAATGAAAATGATGGGGATGTGCTTCACGATGTCTTGTAATGACAGATGGGGTCTTTGAACGTCATGCATTGAACTCTCGGCAGTGCGTACCATCGAGAGATGGTGAGAGATAGATGATGGTGTTAGCATATGGATCCCAACGGATCATGAGCGACAAGTATCAGGGGAGGTGGTGAATGTGTGGGATGGAATTATTGTGGATGTAGTAGGGAAAACAACTCATCATTGATAATGTTTTTGGAATAGCATGACAGCTTACCCAAGACCAATTATAGAAGTTCCCCATCGCTGATGAAGACCTCATGCAGTGGCAATGTCAATGTTGTAGAGGCCATGTAATTTCTTTGGAAGCAAGGTCGACGTGTCTGTGAAGCTCTAATAGCTGATTTGTTGGATGGTCATGTTGATCATTGATTGTTGTAGGAAAAAAAGCAATTAACCATGGGGGTTATGGTTATTCGGTCATCTATGACAATCATTGATGAAATTTAGTGAGATAATGCATGTGTGAGGTGTGGTCGGGGATTTTCCATCGTTGGGTTTTAGGTAAGGTTCAATTGGTTGTGAGTATATCAATAGAGGTTCACAATAATGTATCAACATTTTGGCCATGGTGGTATGCACATAATATGTAAGGTTCATAGGTCCAATAACAATAAAAAATAAGGTCGATGAGAATATTGAATAGAGGTGGGATATCCCTTGGGTGGGTGGGGGGGGCTATGGCCTGCCCATTGGCCGATTGGAGTGGTGTTTCTGTGTGTTTTGTTGTATTTTTATCTTTGAGTACCTTATATAAATATATATTATCTATTTTATAATTTTTATTCGTTTATTACTTGTATTTTTTATTCATTTTTGTGAAAGTAATGGCTTCTTTTAATCTGGGTAGAGGAATATCCATTAAATAGCCTATATTCTATTATCCAGGTGGCCCATGAAATTTCCTGAAGGCTCGGTGTAGCGTCATGCTTGCATTATCTAGTCTATATAACTAGGCCTCCGTCATGCTTGCATCACCGTCCACATGCATTAGACATAATTATTTACTATGTTTTAAATTTATCAAATTTATTTTTATTTATATGATTAATATTTATTGAAATTATTTTATTGTGGTGTAATGCCTTTAAAATGTCTAAAATTATTATAATTTATTTATTTAAATGCATTTTTCTAGGAATCTCAACATTTTTTATGAGTTTACAAATAATTCAATTTATGATCAATATTTTCCATAATTATTTTATATGATTTAGTATTATTAACATATTTTTAATTTATATGATTAATACTCTTTCAATTGTATTAATTGAGTTGTAATATTTTTGAAATGTATGAAATCATTAAAATTAATTTATTTAAATGATTATTTTAATATTTTCATTAAATTTTTTTACACGTTCAAGTTTCCTATAATTATTCGTAGAATGTTTTTGTACATATAGTGTGTGTTTTAAAAAAATCTATTTTTTTATCTTCATATTAATATATATTCATTTTTTATTTTTTAATTAATATATATAATTCAAAAAACATAACCAATTTATTAGAATATTTAGATTGTATTTATTTATAATTATTCAATTTCACTCATTTTTTATAATCATGCATTTATGATTATTTATTAACTAATAAGGTTATATTATTTTGAATTGACTCATTTTTAAAATATATTCATTTTTATTTCTTTTTTTATAATAAATATTGTTTATCAGCTATAAAATGAAAATGATCTCATAATACATATATATATATATATATATATCAGCAATATAATATTATTTTTGATAAATATTTATTTTCACTACTATAATTTTATTAATCATAATGATTTGTTTTATTATAGAAAAATTTATCACTAATAAAACCAATCTTTTTTAGTGTTATTAATTTCAAACTTATAATATTTATATTTTTCAGAACATTTTAGAATGCATTGATAAACCCTTCATGGTTATATAAATTTAATACTTTTGAATCATGTTTCTCTTCCCAATTCATGTTCTTGAATGGATGTAAAATTATTTTACCAATCCACTAGAAATTCATGGATGAATAAAACCTCTCAAAACATAAGCTGTGTGAGTGAATCTCTTGAAACTTCTTGTACTTGTTTTTCAATACAAATCACAAGAAAAATGTATTAGTGTGCTGTTTAGGATTATGAAATTCTTTTCTCGATGATTCGTACATGGTTTATAAATTAAATTTACAATGCATCGAAGTTTTATATTTATTTACTCTTCCATAAGGTATGATAAATAAAAACCTACACTACAAAACTATATCAATAATTCAAAATATAACACTTTCAACTAATATTTATAATTATTAATTAGTAATAATTTTTAGAAAAGGAAAATTCTTAAATTTGATTCCATACATTATTATTCAAATAAATAGACCATTATAATATTATTATTCGACATATGGTACATCCAGAAACATTATTGAGTTTCCTAAATGATCCATATCAATGGTACCATATCTCAATGCTTCACCCATACTATGGTGTTCAGATAGGGCATCCCATTTTCCCCTTTGCATCGTGTCTTGATGGCTGGTGTTTTTTATAATTTAATTAAATTGGAGGCTAAAGACAACATATTTCAAGCAGGGTGGTTTATTGAATAAGTCCACCTATTTCCCATATCTTCGTTGATAATGTTATTTTTTTTTCTCAAGGATATCTCATTAATAAGTCTAATCAATTTTTCAGTTTTTCAAATATATGAGAAACCATCCATTCAATTGGTTAATGAATGAAGCTCAGATATTTCCATCAACTAGTGTGTGACCTCTTATAGAAATCATGATATTTTATGATCCTCATTTATTCTAGTGGTTTAAAAAGATAATAAATATATTTGGATCCCTGTGATTTTTTGTCAAAAAAACAGTGGTTCTTTCCAGAATCATTGACATGATAGACAAGAATATTCAGGGATGATATTTTAAGAGGGTATCTATAGTAGGGAAGGATGAACATATAAATGATGTATCTCCATCGATTAAAATTAATAATATGTATTTATTAAAGCTACCTTGATTTTTGATTGACAAAATTCACTCTCAAATTGACATGTTCTTGTGGGTTATGAAAGATGTTATTAAGGTCATTTGTCACCTTGGGATTATATATGTATCCCTAAAACTAGTGGGGTTATGGGATATCAATATATGTTTATGATCTAGATATCTATTTTATAAAATAATGGATGGATCCTGATTCATAATCATGGTTCCCAATGCACTCAGGTCATTGAAATGAAATATTACACCCATACAAGGTTTTTTGAGGTAACCATTACCCCCAACCCTAGGTTTTTATTGAAGACGCCTCTGTGGATCGAGTGTTATTATTCAAAATAGATAAATTTTAAAGATCAAAGATGAATTCAAATTTCATTTTTTATTAAAACAAAAATATGATGACTGTTTTTCAATAATTTAATAATTAATTATATTTATAGTTTAGAAATTTTATGTAAAACACAATATATCTAATAAATTAAAAAATTATATAATCGTAATAATAATTTTAATTTTCTATAATAACATCTTACCGTTAATTAATATTATAATTAAAATTATATTTTACAAAAATAATTAAATAAATATGGTTATTCTAAATTATTCTTCTTAAAAAATGTTGAACCATATTTGCCTTTAGAATATTATTTTCAAGAAACTATATAATAGTTATAATTAATAAAAACTATTGTAATTAAATAATAATATATTTAATTAAAACACTTAATTTTATTTATTATTCTATACAAAACCCGTCTTTAAAATATTATCAGAATTTTTTTGTAATATGTAAATCCATTTAATCAAATATGTTTTCAATACAATTATATTTATAGTTTCTAGGTTGTTACATTATTCCTCCCTCAAAATAATTGTTCCCTTGTAATTATTTCAGGCACAAATGGAAACAATTTCTATACATGAGGATGAATTGAAATTATTAATTTGTTTAAAATTTGACAAAATTGACTACACTATTTCTCTAATACCATTTATAACGACTCAAACCCACAACTCAGGTTCATCACTTATAAATTATGTGTATATTCTTTTTATTAAAATGTAACTAAAAATAAACACAAAATTTAATACATACCATAAAAATTTATCGGTATAGGTTCTAGAAATAATATTTAAAACAATATAATTAGTTTACCTATATACAGAGAATATGAAAATTTATAAATTTTTCTATGTGTATAGATAGACACACACACACATGGACACATATATATACAAATATATATTTATGTATGTATATAAATATTTTTATAACAGAAAATTTGATGCAATGATATTTACCCTTACATATTTATGGGTAGTTGAGGGATTTGCGGCTATTGGAAATTGGGAAGAACAAGGTGAGGGAAAATTTGGAGATGAGGGTCGGATTTTATGATGTAAAAATAGATGGTTTAAATAAATAGTGTTTATATATTTTTATATGTCAAGTTTCAAAAATCTATGACAATGATGGAAAATAAATTTCATCAATGTTAAAAAAAAATTACTGTTGAAAAATCATTATAAATATTCAGGTATGCTGAAACCCCGTTGAAAGGGATTTATGGGTTCAGGATTAACATTGGGAATTTTTCTGGTATAATTTCACTATGGTAGGTGGAATAAAACCTCAAAATTTTAATAGCTTTAGGATTACATTTATTTTTAATTTCGGTTCTAATCATTAAAATATTTCTTCTTTTTATCCAATTCATTACTACCTTTTATTATCCAATCATGTTTCTTTTATTTTTTATCTTACAATTTTTTTGGAAAATACATTATTGTGTTTTTACTATATTATTAAAATTCATATTATTTTCATTATCATTTTGTTCTATCAAAACACGCAAACTTAATTTTTTTTAAACATGCAGGATTTTATACATATAAAAGGTTGAAATTTTTTTTACCCTTTATATAAATTGATATATATATATATAAATATAATTTTAGGGGATTTAAATATATATATAATTCCATTTTTGATATAAACAATTCAAATTTCATATTTTTTATAATATAATATGTGTCATTTATTATTATAGTAATTATATATATTTATAATTTATAATTTTCATAAAACAAAAAAAAATTAGTTTTATTTATAAAATATATTATCTTAATAATTATAATAATCTTCTAAAAAATACCAATTGTTTAATGTCATAATAAAAAATTCTATATTACAGAAAATGTTATTTTAATATGATATCTCATCCCATGAAAAATCGTATTTGTCTTCTGAAAATTAATTGAATATAATAAGTAAAAGGTAAAATTAATTATAAGTATTATAATTAAATTATAATCTAATAAATTAAGAACAAAATTTCATTTATCATTATAAAAGACAATCATCATAAAAAAAATTATTAGTTTATTTTAATAATACATAAATCTTTTTATTAAAATAAATTTATAATCATACTATGGTTATAATTTAGGGTCATTTACAATGACAACACATTTTCATTAATGTGGTCAAAAAATAATAAACAGTAAAATGAAAAAGAAATTAATGAAAATAATGGGGAGGTGAAATCATAGAGAAATTAATAACAGAATTGAAATTAGTCAAATCATGTATTTAGACTCATTAGGTGTATATAAGCACATGCACAAATGGTATGTGGTTTAGGAAAAACCATCCTTTCGGTGAATTTATGTGTCTATGGAGAACTGGAGTTTTGGTTGAAGAAAGAAGGATGCATTGGTCGAGTGCGTAGAAGAAGATAGGGCCAGTGAAGAAGGATATATTTAATGTTTTGAAACCCCTTAAAACAAGTTGTGTCACCATTCCACATACGCCGAACCAGCTGCGGGCTATACCCCTCTGTCCCCATGGGTTTCCCCAAACACTCTCAGATGATCTGCCACAATGCCCCATCAACAACACATACCAGGACAGACTGAGGGAAGACATACATGACAGTCACCACAATTTCATGAAAAAACTTCGACGAGGACCAATCAACAATGATTTCCAGGCCAGAGAGGGGAATGGTAGATATGACTGTCACCAACCATTCTCAAACGACTTTCCACAACACCCCATCGATAAAGCCAACCACTGTCACCACCCATTTTACAGTTTACAACGCCACACCCAAACAACCTTCCAGGCCAGACAAGGGGAATACGGATATTCATGTCACCTCCCAATCCCATGTGACCTTCCACAGCACCCAATCTACAACTCTTACCAACGTCAGCGCCCTTTCTTAGATGATATACCACCACATCCAATCAATGATGCCTACCATGGTTACAACCCTCCCTCTTCGCCCGTTCTCAGATGATCTGCCAAGACGCCCCGTCATCAACGCATACCGGTGCCCCAACCCTTTATTAGACGGTCTACCAAGATGCCTCATTGACAACTCCTACCATGCCATGTGGGGTAAGATTTATATGACGTTCTCCGCATCCATATGTGTAATTCTCCGCACCAGAGGAAACCCAGTAGGTTAGAGGTGTCCAGAAATGATACTTTTAGACCCAACCTGTCATTCACCCCTATTGAGGATGAAGAAGACTGAACCCTGATGATAAAAATCATGAGTCCAGATGTGATACTTCAATTGAAGTATCGGACAAAACAAGGCACACTGTGATGGCTTTCTCCATCCAAACACGGACCACTGAACATCAGATTTCAGATGTAGAGTTATTTGACATTAACTACTGACTGCAGAAACTAATGTATTTTTTTCCAAACGAATTACAAAAAATTAATGTATTTTAATTTGTTATATTTAGCTATAAAGTTATTATTCATTGTACTATGGATTTAATAATAATTGAAAATTATCATTTAATTATATGAATTAATTAAATTTAAAATTTCAGACATTAGAAAATCCATATTTTTTATATTCATGTAACACTACTCTATATGGGGCAATATTCGAATCTTTTGTTTAAAAGAACGTACACAAGGTTTCACTTTTCCTATTATTTTTTCTTACATTGTTAGATGTCCTACAATTATGTGCACTTTTTGTTTAAATATTCAAAAAGAAACATTGAGTAAATAAATATATATACATATATAAATTTTTGTATATTTTTGAATAATATTTATAATTCACCAAGTATATTTATTTACATATACTGTATATATAAATATTGTATATAACTTATAGTAATATATTTATATCCATTAGTATATGTATGTCTGTATGATTTTTTATATGTATGTGTATTTTGTGAATGCATTGGTTCTATTGTGTAGTTTGTCTCGGTGTGTGTTTATCTACGTTTATGGTTTTTATATCTGTATGTATATGTGCATAGGCATGTATTTAATTTTATGCGAATGTTTTAAATATGTGTATGTGGACATGAATAAGAACTTATATATGCATAAATATACATTTATATATGTGTGTGTATGTGTATGTGTAAGTGTATTGGTATGTATTAAAAAATTTCTATTGTATGTATATTTATGTTCACATATGTTTGTATGTGTGTATGTGAATGTGTATTTATTTTGTTATGTGCATTATAATATTTATTTGTACATAATTATTCACTTTATTTTAATTTTATCAAAATAATTTTCATTTAAATGATTAATGATTATTTAATTTCATTTATTATAGTGTAATTCCATTAAAATGATTGAAATTATTAGAATTAATTAATTTAAATTCATTTTTTAGGATGCTTAACATTTTTTATGAGTTTAAAAATAATTCAATTTATGTTTAAAATTTTCCATAATTATTTTATATGATTTGAAATTCATAGCATGTTTTTAATTTAAATTATTAATACTCTTTCAATTTAATTTATTGAGTTTTTATATTTTCGAAATGTTTTAAATATTTAAAATTAATTTATTTAAATAATTCATTTAATATTTTCATTAATTTTTCTGTACACGTTCAAAATTCTTGTAATTATTTGTAGAACTTTTTTTGTACATAATTATTATGTTTTAAATAAATTCTTTATTTTCATTGTCATATTAATATATTTTCATTTTTTTAATTAATATATATAATTAAAAAAACATAACCTATTTATTTGAATATTTGTAGTCCATTTATTTATAATTATCAAATTTTTCTCATTATTTATAATCATGCATTTATGATTAATTATTCACTAATAAGTCTATTTTTTATTGAATTCATTCAATTTTAATATATATTCATTTTGAATTTTATTTTATATTAAACATTTTTTATCACCTTTAAAATGAAAATGATATCATAAAACATAAATATATATCAGCAAAATAATAATCTTGTTGATAAATATTGATTTTATCTTATATAATTTTTGTAATAATAAAAAAAATATTTGAGAAAAAATTAGCACAAATAAATGCAAATTTTTTAGTGATTATTTATTTCAAACATATAAAACTAATATTTGTAAAAACATTTTTGAAATCATTGATAAATGAAAATGAAATTAAGGAAAATAATGGGGAGGAGAAATTATAGGGAATGTAATAACATAATTGAAATTAGTCAAATCATGTATTTGGACTTGTTAGGTGTATATACACACACTCACACAAACGGTCAGTGGTTTAGAAAAAATCATCCATTATGTGAATTCAGGTGTCTACAAAGAACTAGATTTTTTGTTGAAAAAAGATCGATTTCTTGGTCGTGTGTGAAGAAAAATTTAGGGTCAGTGAAGAAGGTTTAATATGAGGTTTTCAAACCCCATACATCATGTTCTGTCACCATTCCACATACGCAGGACCAGGTGCGGCCTATACCCATCTGTCATAGTGGGGTTCCCTAGATACTCTTAGATGATCTTACATGATGCCCCATTGACAACACGTAACAAGCCAGACAAGGGAAGATAGACATGACCATCACCACAATATCTCAAACAAACTTTGATAGGGTCCCATCAACAACGCCTACCAGGCCAGAGAGGCAGATGGTGGATATGACAGTCACCGCCCATTTTCAAACGACATGCCACGACATCCCAGTGATAAAGCCTACCACAGTCACCACCCATTTTACCTTTCACGACACCACACCCAGACTGCCTACTAGGATGGACAGTGGGAAGATTGATGTGAATGTCACCTCCCTTTCACGGATGACCTTCCACAACACCCAATAAACAACTCCTACATACCACACCAACATTTCATAGACGATCTGCAACCACACCCAATCAATAAGTCCTACCATGGTTATCAACCTCCCTCTCCGCCCTTTCCCAGACGATATTCCATGAAGCCCCTTCATCAATGCCTACCAATGCCCCAGCCCCATATTAGACGTTCTTTCATGATGCCCCATCGACAACGCCTACCATTCATGGTGGGGAAAGATTGATATGGCGGTCTCTGCATCCATATGTGTAATTCTACGCACCTGAGGAAACCCAGTAGGTTGGCGGTTTCTAGAAAAGACACTTTTAGACCCTACCTGTCATTCAACACTATTGAGGATTTCTAAAACCGACTCTTAATGATAAAAATGTTGAGTCTGAATGTGAAAGGTCAATTAAAGTATCAGACAAAATGAGGCACACTGTGATGGCTTTCTCCATCCAAACATGCACTACTGGACATTAGATTTCATATATAGAGTAATTTGACAAGAACAAAAGACAGCAAAAACTAATTAATTTTTTCTTAATAGAATTTAAAAAATTTATTTTATTTTCATTTTGAATTTTTAACTATAAATTTATTATTCATTGTATAATGTATTTAATAATAATTTAAAATTCTCATTTAATTATATGATTGCATTTAAATTAAAATTTCACCAATTAGCAAATAAATATTTTTTATATTCTTGTAACACTACTATATATGGGGCAATATTCAATACTTGTTCTAAAAAGAACATATAAAAGGGATCCCTTTTTCTATTATTTTTTATAAATTTGTTCAATTTCTTACAATTATGAGAACTTTTTGTTTACAAATTCTAAATGAAATATTAAATAAGAAAATATATATACATATATACATTCTTATATATTTTTGAGTAATATTAATATTCCTCCAAGTATATATTTTTTTATATATTGTATCTATAGATATTTTATATATCATTTAATAATATATGTATATCCATTCGTATATGTATGTCAGTATGAGTTTTTTTATGTATGTGTTTTTTTTGTATGCATCTACTCTACTGTGTTGTTTGTCTGGTTGTGTATTTATATTCGTTTATGGTTTGTTTGTATATGTGCATAGGAATGTATGTAATGTTATGTGTATGTTATATATGTGTGTATGTGGACAGGAATAAGAACATATATATTCATAAATATAGAAATATATATGTGTCTGTGTATGATTAAGTGTATTTGTATGTATTTAAAAAATTGTATTATTGGTATATGTATGTGTACATATGTACGTATGTGTGTATGTGAATGTGTATGTATTTTTTTATGTGCATGCTAATGTGTTTTTTCGTATATAGTCATATGTATATATGAGTATGAATGAACATACACATGTATGTTATTTTATGGATGTGTACATATATTTGAAATTTCATGTGTATGTGTATGCATATATATTTGTATGATTATGTACATGTGTATGTGTATTTATATTTGTATGTGTATATGGATATGTATATGTTTCATGTGTTTGTATATATGCATATGTACAGAATTATACGAATTATCATGCATGGCTATGTAACTGAATGTATGTTTATATGCCTATGCCTATGTCCATGTGTATGGGGATGTGTTTTCCAAGATGTGTATGTGAATATTTGTGTATGAATGTGTACATGTTTTTCTCTGTATATTTATATTGGTAAATGTATGTATGTTTCTTTATTTAATGGTATTTATTGTTTTTTAATATCTCTCTATTTTTTCTCTTTTGAATAATTATTTCATTTCTATTATGTAATCATTTAACATTTTAATATATATTAATTTTTGATATTTATATCTATATGATTAAATATGTATATATTTAATTAAATATACTCAAATTTTCAATTAATAAAAATTAAAATTTTAATATCATATTATATTCTCGATATAAAATTAATACAATGCATAATTCAACAATTAGAGGTATTAATATTATTTGCCTATATAATTTTATTCAATTATTTACGTTATAAATTCATATAATTAATGTTATGAATACACTTTCTAAATTTTTCTTGTAATTTATTTCATTTAATTTATTTATTTATTATATTGCTTAATTATTTTTTCATTTTCATTATTTACTAATTTTAAATATATTTCCAACATAATACACATTATAAAGGTAATAGATATTTATTTAATAGCATAAAATTTTTAATAAGTTTGTAATTTATTTATTAATATTTAATCATTTATATTTGTTATTTTTTATATTTTTAATATTTCTAAAATATATAATTGATTCATATATGACTATCTCTAACCCACACCATAATTCCCTGAAATTGAACCCCAATTTAAGCCATGCCTAACAAGATTTACATGTTTATTTTAAAAAATGGAATTAAAGGGGATGTGCTTCACGATGTCTTGTAATGACAGATGGGGTCTTTGAACGTCATGCTTTATAGTCTCAACAGTGCGTACCATCGAGAGATGGTGAGAGTTGTATGGTGCTGTGCACATAGGGATCCCAACAGATCATTTACAACATGTTTCAGGGGAGGTGGTGAATGTGTGGGATGTAATGATTTTGGATGTAGGAGGGGAATCAACTCATCATTGATAATATTTTGGGCATACCTGGACAATGTACCCAATATCAGATGATCTACCACGATGCCCTGTCCTCAATGCCTACTGGCACCCCAACCCTTTATTAGACGTTCTGCCACGATGCCCCCATCGACAACGCCTACCATGCCTAGTGGGGGAAGATGTATATGACGTTTTCCTCATCCAAATGTGTAATTCTCCGCACTAGTGGAAACCCAGAAGGATTGAGGTATCCAAAAATGATACTTTTAGTCCCAAACAGTCATTCACCGCTATTGAGGATAAAAAAAATGATGCCTGATGTTAATAATGTTGAGTCCAGATGTGAAATGTCAATTGATGCTTTAGAAAAAATGAGGCACACTGCAACATCTCTCTCCATCCTGACACACACCATCAAACATTATATTTCAGATGTAGAGTTATTTGACATGAACAATTAACTACAGAAACTAATTTATTTTTTCCCCTTAGAATTTAAAAAAATAAATTTAGTTTCATTTCTTATATTTAGCTATATTGTTATTTTTCATTGTACTATCAATTTAATAATAATTTATAATTCTAATTTATTTATATGAATCCATTAAATTTAAAATTTAACCCATTAGAAAATCCATATTTTTTATATTCATGAAAGATTTCTCTATATGGGGAAATATTCAATACATGTCTTAAAAAGAACTTATAAAAGGGTTCCCTTTTCAAATTATTTTTTCATACAATGTTAGATGTCCTAGAATTAAGTGCACTTTTTTATAGATTCTAAATGAATCATCGAATAAGTTAATATATACACATATATACATTCTTATATATTTTTAAATAATATTTATATTTTACCAAGTATTTATATTTATATATATTTTATATATAAATATTTTATATAGAATTTAATAATATATGTATATCTATTCATATATGTATGTCTGTATGAGTTTTTTATGTATGTGTTGATTGTGAATGAAACAGTTCTATTGTGTTGTGTTCCTTGGTGTTAGTTTATCTACATTTATAGTTTATATATATGAATTTATATGGGCATAGGCATGTATGTAATTTTATGTCTATGTTATACATATGTTTGTGTGGACATGAATAAGAACTTATATATGCATAATTATACATATATATTTGTGTGTGTGTGTGTGTTTGTGTATTGGTGTGTATTTAAACATTTTTATTGTATGTATATATATGTGCACATATGTATGTATGTTTTTATGTGAATGTGTATGTATTTTATGTGCATGCTAATGTGTTTGTGTATATGTATGAGTATGTGAAAGTATATATGAGTATGTTCATGTATTAGTTAATTTTTTTATATGTGTATAAGTGTCATTATGTTTATGTACATGTGTATGTGCATGCGTATGGGCATATGTGTGTATAGAGTCATATGTATAGATGTGTAAAATGTACATGCACAAGTATGCTATTTTATGTATTTGTATTTATAAATGAAAATTCATTTGTATATGTATGCATGTACAATTTTATTTTTATGTAAATGTGTATGCGTATTTGAATTTGTATGTTTATATGTATTTTTATATGTTTTATGTGTATGTATATATGTGTATGTATAGAAATATATGAATGTGCATGAATGGGTTTTTAACTGTATGTTAGCTTTTATGTCTATGCCTATGTGCACATGTATGTGGATGTGATTTCCAAAATGTGTATGTGATAATTGTGTATGTATGTGTACATGTATTTCTATGTATATGTTTGTGTGTACATGTCTGTATGTTTATTAATTTAATTTTAATTATTGTTTTTTAATATCTCTATATTTTTAGTATTTTCAATCATTTATTCAATTTTATTATATAATCATTTAAAATTTTCTTAATATATTTAGTTTTTATATTTATTTATATATGATTAAATATGTATATATTTAATCAAATAGTAACAATTTTACAATTAATAAATATTATAATATGTAATATCATATTATATTTTCAATATACAATTAATATAGTGCATACTCGAACAATTAGCTGTAATACTATTATTTTCATATATAATTTTATTCCATTATTTAAGTTATAAATTCATGTAATTAATTTTATGAATACAATTCTTTTTATTTTTTTTATTTTTTTTATTTCATTTTATTTATTCAGATTAAATATTATTTAATTATTTTTTAAATTTTCGATAATAACAAATTTTAAATATATTTCGAATTTAATAACTTTTTTTAAAATAATTACACATTTATTTACTTTCATGAATTTTTTTATATGTTTTTAATTTATATGATTAATATTTATTCATTTTTATTTGTTATTTTTTAATATTTTTAATATGTCTGAAAAACATGTAATTGATTAATATATGACTGTCTTCAACCCACACCATATTTCCATGAAATTGAATCCCATTGTAAGCCATGACTAACAAGATTTATGTGTCTATTTTAAAAAAAAATTAAAATGATGGGGATGTGCTTCACGATGTCTTGTAGTGACAGATGGGGTTTTTGAACGTCGTGTATTTATGTCTTGGTAGTACGTACTATTGAGAGACGGTGAGAGATGGATGATGGTGTTATCATAGGGATCCCAACGGATCATGAGAGACATGTTTTAGGTGAGGTGGTGAATGTGTGTGATGGCATGATTGAGGATGTAGGAGGGGAAAATACTCATCATTGCTAATGTTTTGGGCATAGCTTGACAGTTGACCCAAGAGAGATTATGGAAGTGTCCCATCGCTGGTGACGGCCTCACACATTGGAAGTGTCGATGTTGTAGAGGTCATGTAATATCTTTGGAAGTAGGGTCGATGTGTCTGTGAAGCTCAGAGAGCTGATTTGCTGGATGGCCTTGTTGATCAGTGATTCTGGTCGGCAAACAAGCAATTAACCGTGGGGGTTATGGTTCTTTGGTCGTCTACGAAAATCCTTGATGACGTTTATTAAGATAATGGATATGTGAGTCGTGGTCGGGGATTTTCCATAATTGGGTTTCAGGTGAGTTTTAATTGGTTGTGAGAATTGTAATAGAGGTGCAAAAAATTGTATCGACATTTCGGACATGGTGGTATGCACAAAATATGTAAGGGTCATATGTCCAATATAAATAAAAAATTATTGTTGATGAGAATGTTGATATAGGTGGGATATCCCTTGGGTGGGGGGGGGGGCTATGGCCTGCCCATTGGCCGATGGGTGTGGTGTTTCTATGTGTTTTGTTGTATTTTCATCTGTGAGTACCTTATATAAATATATATTATCAATTTAATAATTTTTATTCGTCTATTATTTGTATTTTTTCTTTGTTTTTGTGAAAACAATGGCCTCTATCAATCTGGGTAGAGAAAGATCCCTTACATAGCCTATATTCTATTGTCCAGTTGGCCCAAGAAATTTCCTGAAGGCTCGGTGTAGCGTCGTGTTTGCATTGTCTAATCTATATAAGTAGGCCTCTGTTATGCTTGAATCACCGTCTGCCTGCATCATGCCCACATAACAGCCTTCCGGAGTCACTTCATGCATTATAAATCCCCCAAGGGGCATGGTATGATTCGATCACTTTTTTTATGTGTATGTAATTAATCTTACTGATTAACTTAATAAAATTCATAACTTATTTAATTTTATGTAATCATTTTTAAAAATATTTCATTTAATTTTAATATTTAAAACTTTTGAGTTTTTTAGATTTTATTCATTTCTAATATTTATTTATACATAAATATTTACTATGTTTTAATTTTATCAAAATATTTTTTATTTATATGATTATTATTTATTTAATTTAGTTTATTATTTTGTAATGCCTTTTAAATGTTTGAAATTATTATAATTTATTTATTTAAATGCATTTTTTAGGATTCTCAACATTTTTTATGAGTTTACAATAATTCAATTTATAATTAATATATTCCATTATTATTTTATATGATTTAATATTATTAACATATTTTTAATTAATATTACTAATACTCATTCAATTTTATTTATTGAGTTGTAATATTTTTGAAATGTTTGAAATCATTAATAATAATTTATTTAAATGATTTTTTAATATTTTCATTAAATTTTTTTACACGTTCAAATTTCATATAATTAATAATGGAATTGTTTTTACATATTAACTATGTTTTAAAAAAATTCTATTTTTTATCTTCATATTAATATGTATTCATTTTTTATTTTTTAATTAATATATATAAATAAAAAAACATAACAAATTTATTAGAATATTTAGATTCTATTTATTTATAATTATTCAATATCACTCATTTTTTATAATCATGCATTTATGAGTATTTATCCACTAATAAGGTTATTTTTTTAATAATTCATTCATTTTTAATATATATTCATTTTTTATTTTTTTTTAATAAATATTGTTTATCAGCTATAAAATGAAAATGATCTTATAATAATAATAATATATATATATATATATCATCACTATAATATTATTTTGGATAAATATTTATTTTATCTACTATAATTTTACTAATCATTATGATTTGTTTTATTAGAGAAAATGTAGCACTAATATAACCTATCTTTTTTAGTGGTTATTAATTTCAATCTTATAATATTTATATTTGTCAAAACATTTTGGAAATCATTGATAAACCCTTCATGGTTATATAAATTTAATACTTTTGGAAAATATTTCTATTCCCCATTCATGTTCTTTCATGGATGTAAACTACTTTTTCCAATCCACTAGAAATTCATGGACGAATAAAACCTCTGAAAACATAAGGTGTGTGAGTTAATCTCTTCAAAATTCTTATACTTGTTTTTTAATAAAATCACTAAAAAAGTATTAGTGTGTTGTTTAGGATTATGAAATTCTTTTCTTGATGATTCATACATGATTTATAAAGGTAAATATTAATGCATCCAATTTGGAAAATGTTTTACTCTTCCACAAGTATTGTTGAATGTTTACATAAGAAAGACCGGATGAATCACTTTAATTTTATAATATAGTATAATCAATAACAACCTACTATACAAAACTATATCAATATTTCAAAATATAACACATTCAACTAAAATTTATAATTCCTAATTAGTAATAATTTTTAGAAATGTAATGTTCTTAATTTTGATTCCATACATTATTATTCAAATAAATAGAGCCTTATAATATTATTATTCAACTTATGGTACATCTAGAATCATTATTTAGTTTACTAAAAGATCAATATCAATGGTATCATATCTCAATGCTTCACCCATACTGGGGTGTTCAGATAAGGAATCCAATTTTCCCATTTGCATCGTGTATTGATGGATGATTTTTTTCTAATACAATTACATTGGAAGATAAAGACAACATATTTCAAGGGGGGTGGTTTATTGAAGAAGTCCACCTATTTC
This sequence comes from Viscum album, assembly GCA_963277665.1. Classification (NCBI taxonomy): domain Eukaryota; kingdom Viridiplantae; phylum Streptophyta; class Magnoliopsida; order Santalales; family Viscaceae; genus Viscum; species Viscum album. The sequence continues at coordinate 359,906,364 of OY728152.1, read as the reverse complement.
TCATATCTTCTTTGCTAATGTTATATTTTTTTTCTCAAGGGTACCTCTATAATAATTCAAATCTATTTTTCAGTTTGTCCAAATATATGAGAAATCATCCATTCAATTTGTTAATTAATGAAACTCAGATATTTACATAAACTTGTGTGTGACCTCTTATATAATGAATGATATTTTCTGATCCTTAGTTATTCTAGTGGTTAAAATCATAATAAATATATTTGGATCCCTGTGATTTTTTCTCAAACAAATAGTGGTTTTTTCAAGCATCATTGACATGATAGACAAAAATATTCAGGGATGATTTTTTAAGAGGGTATCTATAGTAGGGAAGGAAGCAGACATAAATGATGTATCTCAATCGATTAAAATTAATAATATGTATTTATTAAAGATACCGTGATTCTTGATGGAAATAATTCAATCATACATTGACATGTTCTTGTGGGTTTTGATAGATGGTATTAATGTCAATTGTCACCTTTGGATAATCTATGTATCCCTAAAACTAGTGATGATATGGGCTATCAATACATGATTAAGATCAAGATAACTAATTTAGAAAATAATGGATGGAGCCTGATTCATAATCATGGTTCCCAATGCACTCAGATCATTGAAACGAAATATTACACCCATATAGGGTTTGGCGAGGTAACCATTACCCCAACCCAAGGTATTTATTGAAGACGCCTATGTGGATTGAGTGTTCTTATTCAAAATAGATAAATTTTGAAGATCGGAGATGATTTCAAATTACATTTTATTTAAAACTTAAATATGGTGATTTTTTCAATAATTTAATAATTAATTATATTTATAGTTTAGAAATTTTAGGTAAAACATTATATATCTAATATAGTAAGAATATATATAATCTTAATAATTATTATTATTTTATATAATAACATCTTATAGTTAATTAATATTATAATTAAAATTACATTTCACAAAAACTATTAAATAAATATATTTATTTTAAATTATTCTTATAAAACAATGTTGAACCATATTTTCCTTTAGAATGTTATATTCAAGAAAACTAAAAAACTGGTATATTTATAATAAATATTGTAATTAAGTAATAGTATATTTAATTAAAACACATAATTTTATTTATTATTTTCTATGAAACCTGTCTTAGAAATATTATCATAATTTTTTAGTTATATGTAAATCCATTTAATAAAATATTTTTTCTATAAAATTATATTTATAGTTTCTAGGTTGTTACATTATTCCCCCCTAAAAATAATTGTTTCATCGTAATTAGTTCGGTCACAAATGGAAAAAAATTATATACATGAGGATAAATTGAAATTATTAATTTTGTTCAAATTTGACAAAATTGACTACACTGTTTCTCTAATACCATTTATAACGACTCAAACCCACAACTCAGGTTCATCAGTTATAAATGATGTGTATGTTATTTTTATAAAAATATAACTAAAAATAAACAAAACATTTATTATATAACATGAACATTTATCGGTATAGGTTCTAGAAATAATATTTAAAACAATATAAACACTCTACATATATACAGAGAATATTGAAATTTATAATTGTGTCTATGTGTATTGACACACAAACAGACACACACACACACACACATATATAAAAATATATATTTATGTATGTATATAACTATTACTAAAAAATTTATTTGATGCAATGATATGTACCCTTACATATTTATGGGCCAGTTGAGGGATTTGGGACTATTGGAAATTGGGAAGAACAATGTGAGGGAACATTAGGATATGAAGGTTGGATTTTATGATGTAAAAAGAGATGGTTTAAATAAAAAGTGTTTATATATTTTTATAAGTCATGTTTCAAAAATCCATGACAATGATGGAAAATAAATTTGATCAATGTTAAACAAAATTATTTTTTAAAAATCATTAAAAATATTCAGGTATGTTGAATCCCTGTTGAAATGGATTGATGGGATCAGGATTAACATTGGGCATTTTTCTTGTACATTTTCACGAGGGTTAGTGGAATAAAACATGACAATTTTAATAGCTTTAGGATTAACTTTTTTATTAATTTCTGTTCTAATCATTAATATATTTCTTCTTTTTATCCAATTCATTACTCCCTTTTTATTAGCCAATCATGTTTCTATTAATTTTAATCTTACTATTTGTTTGGAAAATATTTTATTGTGTTTTTACAATATTATTAAAATTCATTTTTTTTCATTATCATTTTGTTTTATCAAAACACGCCCACTAATTTTTTTTAAACATGCAGGTTTTTATACATATAAAAGGTTGAACATTTTTTACTCCTTATATAAATTCTTTTATATATATATATAAAATTTTAGGGGATTTAAATAAATATATAATTCAATTTTTGATATAAATAATACAAATTTAATTTTTTTTTAAAAATATAATGTGCGTCATTTATTATTATAATAATTATCTATGTTTATAATTTATAAATTTCATAAAAAAAAAATATGTTATATTTATAAAATATATAATCTTAATAATAATAATAATCATCTAAAAAAATTACAATTATTTAATGTTATAATAAAATATTCTATATTATAGAAACATGTCATTTTTAGATAATATTTCAAACAATGAAAAATCTTATTTGCCATCTGAAAATTAATTTGAAAATAATAATTAAAAGGTAAAATTAATTAAAAGTATTATAATTAACTTATAATCAAATAAATTAACAACAAAATTTCATTTATCATAATAAAAGTAAATCATCTTAAAAATATTATTAGTTTATTTTAAAAATACATAAATATTTTTATTAAAATAATTTTATAATAATTCTATGTTTATAATTTAGGGTAATTTACAATTAAAAAACATTTTCATTAATGTGGTCAAAACAAAATAAACCATAAAATGAAAATGAAATTAAAGAAAATAATGGGGATGAGAAATTATAGAGAAATTAATAACAGAATTGAAATTAGTCAAATCATGTATTCTGACTCGTTAGGTGTATATAAAAACACACACAAACGGTCTGTGGTTTAGGAAAAACCATAGATTCTGTGAATTTCTGTGTCTACGGAGAATGGGAGTTTTGGTTGAAGAAAGAATGATGCCTTGGTCGAGTGTAAAGAAGAAGATAGGGTCAATGAAGAAGGCTTTATTTAAGGGTTTCAAACCCCTTACAACATGTTGTGTCACCATTCCACATACGCCGGACCAGGTGCGAGCTATACCCCTCTGTCCCCATGGTTATCCCCGAACTCTCTCAGATGATCTGCCATGATGCCCCATCGACAACATGTACCAGACCGGACAGAGGGAATACAGACATGACGATCACCACAAATTCATGAACAACCGTCGACGGAGACCCATCAACAATGCCTACCATGCCATAGAAGGGGATGTTGGATATGATTGTCACCAACCATTTGCAAACGACTTGCCACAACACCCCATCGATAAAGCCAGCCACTGTCACCTCCCATTTTACCATACATGACGCCACACCCAGACAACCTGCCAGGCCAGACAGGGGGAAGATGGATATTCAAGTCACCTCCCAATCCAAGGTGATCTTCGACAACACCCAATCGACAACTCATACCAACGTCACCTCCCTTTCTCAGATGATCTTCCACCACACCCAATCAATGATTCCTACCATGGTTACCGCCCTCCCTCTCCGCCTGTTCTCAGATCATCTGCCACGACGCCCCGTCATCAACGCCTACCGGTGCCCCAACCCATTATTAGACGGTCTGCCATGATACCCCATTGACAAAACCTACCATGCCCAGTGGGGGAAGATTTATCTGACGTTCACCACATCCATATGTGTAATTCTCTGCACCATAGGAAACCCAGTAGTATGGAGGTGTCCGGAAATAATGCTATTATACCCAACCTCTCATTCACCCCTATTGAGAATGAAGAAGACCAACGCCTGATGTTATAAATGATGAGTCCAGATGCGATACTTCAATTAAAGTATCAGAAAAAATGAGGCAAGCTGCGATGGATCTCTCCATCCAAACACGCACCACCGAACAACAGATTTCAAATGTATAGTTATTTGACACGAACTACTGACTGCAGAAACTAATGTATTATTTCCCATAAAAATTAATAAAATTAATGTATTTTCATTTTTTATATTTATCTATAATGTAATTATTCATTGTACTATGAATTTAAAAATAATTGAAAATTATCAATTAATTATATGAATTCATTAAATTTAAAATTTCACACATTAGAAAATCAATATTTTTTACGATGTAATATGTCCTACAATTATGTGCACATTTTGTTTAAATATTCAAAAAGAATCATTTAATAAATTAATATATATACATATATACATTCTTATATATTTTTGAATAATGTTTATATTTCACCAAGTATACTTATTTAAATATATTTTATATAACATTTATTAATATATTTATATCCATTCGTGTATGTATGTCTGCATGAGTTTTTTTATGTATGTGTTTTTTGTGAATGTATTTGTTCTATTGTGTTCTGTGTCTGGGTGTGTGTTTATCTAATTTTATGGTTTTTATATCTATATGTATATGTGCATAGGCATGTATGTAATTTTATGTGAATTCTATTCATATGTGTCTTTGGACTTGAATAAGAACTTATATATGCATAAATATACCTTTATATATATATATCTGTGTGTGTGTGTGTGTTTATGTGTATGTGTAAGTGTATTGGTGTGTATTTAAATTTTTCTATTGTATGTATATGTATGTTCACATATGTATGTATGTGTGTATGTGGATGTGTATGTATTTTGTGTTGTGCATTCTAATATTTATTTATACATAATTATTTACTATATTTTAAATTTATCAAAATATTTTTTATTTATTTGAATAATATTTATTTAAATTCATTTATTATGGTCTAATTCCTTTAAAATGTTTGAAATTATTAGAATTAATTAATGTAAATTAATTTTTTTGGATTATTAAGATTTTTTATGAGTTTACAAATAATTCAATAAATGATTAAAATTTTCTATAATTATTTTATATAATTTAAAATCCTTTACACGTATTTAATTTATATGATTAATACTCTATCACATTTATTTATTGAGTTGTTATAATTTTTAAATGTTTTAAATCTTTAAAAATAATTAATTTAAATTATTTTTTTAATATTTTCATTAATTTTTCTGTACGTGTTCAAATTTCCTATAATTATTTGTAGAATTTTTTTACATATTTAGTATGTTATTAAAAAATTTCTATGTTTTCATCTTCATATTAATATATATTCATTTTTTTAATAAATATATATATTTAAAAACATAACCTATTTATTAGAGTATTTTCAGTCTCTTTATTTATAATTATAAAAATTTTCACTTTATTTATAATCATGCATTTATGATTAATTATTCACTAATAAAGTTATTTTTTAGAAATAATTCATTTTTAATATATATTTATTTTGTATTTATTTTGAAATATTATATATTTTTTATCATCATTATAATGAAAATGACCTCATAATAAATAAATATGTATATATATATCAGCAAAATAATATTATTGTTGATAAATATTGATTTTATCTTCTATAATTTTATTAATCATAAAATTTTGTTTTATTAGAGAATAATTTAGCACTAATAAAAACAATATTTTTTAGTGGTTATTAATTTCAAACTTATAAAACTCATATTTTTAAAAAAAAATTGTAAATCATTGATAAACTCTTCATGGATATATAAATTCAACACTTCCGAAACATGTTTATCTTCCCAATGCATGTTCTCGCATGGATGTAAACCACTTTTACTATCCACTAGAACTTCTTCAATGAATTAAACCTCTCAAAACATAAGTTCTGTATGGGAATATCTTGAAACATCTTGTTCATGGTCTTTATTACAAATAACAAAAACAAAGTCATAGTGAGCTATTTAGGAGTAGGAAATTTTCTTATCGATGATTCATACATGTTTTATAAATGTAATTTCTTATGCATCCAATTAGTAAAATGATTTATTCTTCCATGAGTATTGTTGAATTTTAACTAAATCAAGACCTGATGAATCACATGCATAGTATAATAAGTAATAATAAATAACAACATACATTTCAAAATAATATCAACAATTCAAAATAAAACACTTTCAACTAAAATTTATAATTCCCAATTAGTTATAAATATTAGAAATGGAATATTCTAATTTTTGGTTTAATACATTATTATTTAAATAAATATAGAATATTAATATTATTATTTGACTAATGGTAGTTCTAGAAACATTTTTGAATTTCCTAATAGATCAATATCAATGGTACCCAATCTCAATTCTTCACCCATAAAGGGGTGTTCAGATAGGGCATCCCATTTTCCCATTTTCATCGTTTCTTAATGGATAGTGTTTTTTCTAATTTAATTGCATTAGAAGATAAAGACAACATATTTCAATGGGGATGGTTTATTTAAGAAGTCCACCAATTTCCCTTATCTTTTTAGATGATGTTATTTTTTTTCTCAAGTATTGCTCTTTAATAATTCAAATCTATTTTCATTTTCTCCAAATAAATGAGAAATCATCCTTATAGTTGGTCAATTTATCAAACTCAAATATTTCCATCATCTCGTGGGTGACCTCTTATAGAAAGCATGATATTTTATGATCCTCAGTTATTCTGGTGGTGGACAATCGTATTAATTATATTTGGATCCCCGAGATTTTGGGTCAAAAAAATTGTGGTTCTTTCAAGAATCATTAACATGACAGAAAAAAATATTCAGGGATGATATTTTATGAGAGTATCTATAGTACGGAAGGATGAACATATAAACTATGTAGCTAAAATTATTTAATTTGATAATATAAATTTATTAAATCTACCATGATTTTTGATGGACCTAATTCACTCTCACATTGAAATATTCTTGTGGGTTTTGAAAGATGGTGAAAATGTCATTGGTCGGCTTCGGATAATCAATGAATCCCAAAATATTTGGTGATATGGGCTATCAATAGATGTTCAGGATCAAGATATATATTTTAGAAAATAATGGAAGGAGCCTGATTCATAATCATGGTTCCCAAAGCGCTCAGATCATTGAAAAGAAATATTACCCCCATATAAGTTTTTGCAAGGTAACCACTACCACCAACCCTAGGTTTTTGTTGAAGATGCCTATATGGATCGAATGTCCTTAAAAATAGATTAATTTTGAAGATCAGAGTTGATTTAAAATTAAAATTTTATTTAAAACGTAAATTTGATGAGTGTTTTTTAATAATATAATAATTAATTATATTTATAATTTATAAATTTTATATAAAACATAATATATCTAATATATTTAAATATATATATATAATCTTAATAATAATTTTTTCCTATAAACAATTTTTACAGTTAATTATTATTATATTAAAATTTTAATTTCACAAAAACAATTAAAAAAATATTTATTTAAAATTTTTCTTCTAAAGCATAATAAAACCATATTTTCCTTTAGAATATTATTTTCAAGAAAACAAAATAATAAGTATAATTAATATTAACTATTGTAATTAAATAATAATGAAATTAATTAAAATACTTAATTTTATATATTAATTTCTCTGAACCTCGTCTTAAAAATATTATCAAATTTTTTCACATATATGTAAATAAATTTAATAAAATATTTTGTCAATAAAAATATATTAATAATTTCAAGGATGTTACATTATTCCTCCCTCAAAATAATTGTATCCTAGTAATTAGTTTGGGCACACATGGCAAACATTTCTACCCATGAAGACAAATTGAAATTATTAATTTTGATAAATTTAACAAAATTTACTAGACTATTTATAAAATACCATGTATAACAACTCAAACCCACAAATCAGGTTGATCAGTTATAAATGATGTGTATATTCATTTTACAAAAAGCGAACTAAAAATAGACAAAATATTTATTACATACCATGAACATTTATCGTTATAGGTTCTAGAAAAAAATATAAAACAATATAAACACTTCTCATATAAACACTAAAAATTTAATGTTATAAATGTTTCTATGTATAGATACACACATACACACAAACAAACAAACACACACACACATATATATATATATACATTTATATATATATATGTATATAACTCTTTGTAAAACAAATAATTTGATGTAATGATATGAACCCTTACATATTTTTGGGCCACTTGAGGGATGTGGGGCTATTGGAAATTGGGCAGAACAATGTGAGGGAACATTTGGATATGATGGTCGGATTTTATGATGTTAAAAGGAATGGTTTAAATAAATAGTGATTATATATTTTTATAAGTCAAGTTTCAAAAAAACATGACAATGATGGAAAATAAAATTAGAAAAATGTCAAAAAAATAATTATTGAAATGTTATTAAAAATATTCATGTATGATGATACCCCAGTGAATGGGATTGATGGTTTCAGGATAGACAGTAGGCATTTTTTGGTAGATTTTCACGATGGAAGGTTGAAAAAAACCTCACAATTTTTAATAGCTTTGTGTTTAACATTATTATTAATTTATGTTGTAATCATTAAAATATATCTTCTTTTTATCCAAGGCATTACTCCATTTTTTATCCAATCACGTTTCATTGATTTTTTATTATACTTTTTGTTTTCCAAATATTTGATTATGTTTTTATTATATTATTAAAATTCATTTTTTTGACTTTATCATTTTGTTTTATCAAAACATGGCAACATAGTATTTTTTAAATGAAGGTTTTTATACATATAAATGGTTGAACAATTAATTAAACTTTATATAAATTATTTTTTATATATATTAAATTTCCAAATATTTAAATATATATATATAATTCCATTTTTTATATAAATAATTCAAATTTCATTTTTTTTAAAATATAATGTCTGTATTTTATTATTATAATAAATATATATATTTATAATTTATAAACTTCATAAAAAAAACGAAATATATCTGTTAAATTTATAAAATATATTATCTTAATAATATTAATAATCATCTAAAAATTAAACTTATTTAATGTTATAATAAAAAATTCTATATTACAAAAAAAAATTATTTTAAGTTATTATTTTAAACAATGAAAATTCATATTTTTCTTTTGAAAATTTATTTGAAAATTATAAATAAAAAGTACAATTAATTATATGTTTTATAATTATCTTATAATAAAATAAATTAACAACAAAATTTAATTTATAATTTTAAAAGAAAATTATCTTAAAAATATTATTTTATTATTTTATTAATACATAAATCTATTTATTAAAATAATTTTATAATAAAACTATGTTTATAATTTAAGGGCATTTACAAAGACGACACATTTTCATTAATACGGTCAAAACAAATTAAACCATAAAATGAAATAAAAAATAATGGGGAGAGGAAATTATAACAAATGTAATAATATAATTGAAATTAGTAAACTTATGTATTTGGACTCATTAGGTGTATATAAACACACACACAAATGATCTACGGTTTAGGAAAAACCATCCTTTTGGTGAATTTCTATGTCTACGGAGAACTTGATTTTTGGTTGAAATAAAAACGATGCCTTGGTCGAGTGTGAATAAGAATAAAGGATCAGTGAAGAAGGTTTTATTTGAGATTTTCAAACCCCTTATAACATGTTGTGTCACCATTCAACATACACAGGACCAGGTGCGGGCTATACCCCTCCGTCCTGGTGGGTTTCTCCTAACCCTCTCAGATGATCTTCCACGATGCCACATCGACAACACATACCATGCCAGATGAAGGGAAGTTGAACATGACCATCATCACAATTTCTCGAACAACCATCGATGGGGCCCCATAAACAACGCCTACCGGGCCGGAGTGGGGGATGGTGGATATGACTGTCACCACCCATTCTCAAACGACATTCCATGACACCCCACCAATAAATCATACCACTGTCACCACCCATTTTACCTTTCACTGCACCACACCCAGACAGTCTACCAGGCCGGACAGGGTCAAAATGGATATTCATGTCACCTCCCAATCATTGGTGACCTTCCACATCACCTAATCGACCACTCCTACCAATGTATAAGGCCACAGCCTTAAACCTTACGTAATCTTTAGTTATTACAAGATAACACATCGAGGATCTTTTCAGGTTTATAGTTTTAGAGAATTAGATCATGAAACTTTCATTACATTCCACATTTAAACAAAGTGGTTACATATGAGATTGTATTCATTCGTCCCATCATCAGAAACATATTGAAAATAAAACATGGATTCTTTATGGACACATCCTTGACACTATCATCACATCATGTACCTTTCCTATGACCTGTGAAAAACATTTCAAAAACATGGGATGAGCATAAAAAGCTCAGTAAGGGTTATAAAAATATGGAAAGGAAACATGAGTTCATATATACATAAGAATGAAATCATACTTTACCCATAAAACATAGGCACTTTAACATACCTCATCAAACCGTGAATAAATAATAGAAATCATAAGACATAAAGGTAACTTGATGCATTCGTAACATTCTTATGTAGGGAGTAACACTCTTGGTTACGTTTGGAATACCCATCACAGGTTATTCCATAAATCTCTTTGGAGAAACATTAACGTTTAACCCCTTCGTGTTACCCAATGCATTGGAGAGCTATAACGGGCTCACCCGCCCTTAGTCTATCACGGAACCACCCGTCTTCATAATAACGCCCAAGAACCTCAACATAATCGTATCACATAAAACATGCATAAAAGAAACATAACATTCCCACTTTGCAATAACAATAGAACATTTTAAGATATTTAAATAATTAACCCATTCAAAAAACCATTTTGAAAACCATTTAAAACATTTAATAAAAATATCTTTGAATCAAAGTGTCCCATACCACTTTGAATATTTTATCATTTTAAAACATTAATATCCATATAAATAAATCCTTAAAACCATTTTGAAAACATGGATATTAATGATAAATATTTATAAGAATAAATCATTAAAACATTTAAAATGATATTTTAGTTAAAGGGTTTTTAACAAAATGAGAGACACTTGAATACTATAATTGAGGAATAACATTTAATAAAAACTCTTTAATATCATGATAATAAAGGAATTCATGATATAATATTCCAAAGGACAGTATATACACCATATAAGTGTGAATTCTTCCATAACAACAATGAAGTCTCAATAGAAATGTCAAATGTGATGAAATCCCTTATAAAGAAGGTATCCTTAAATTAATGTTAATTCATTCTCAAAATTATGTTTGACAAATATAAATAAACCCAATATAAGTGGATATTAATTGTAAGACAATAAAATTCATTCACACATATTCAAAGGATGACATATTCAATAACTACATGTTGAACCCAAAGAAATCGAAATTGGGTTAAGATGTTCCCTTGGTAAAATTCGACAGCCTAACAGCGTCACTTCAAAAATTCAGAAAATGAGATGATGAGTGATAAAAAGGGAATCTCATCACTTGGACATAAAATTTACATCAATAAGGATATATAATAACATATCACAACATAATAGTATGTGAATTAAAAGACATAACAAACGAAGTCTTTTAAAATGAGGAGGGTGAATGGTTCCATTACCGACTTGGGTAACTTTCGAAAAGTACACCCCATTGAAGAAGATTCATAAAATGAATATGTAAATACCCATAAATGGGATTATATTACAATAGGAGTGTAATAATGGTCAGTACATAAACCACACAAATGAAATTGTGGCAAATGTAGCATAAATCTCACAGAAATAAAAGTTAGATGAAAAATCCCTTTCGAAAACTCGGCAGCCTAACGACGCCACTTAAAACTTCCAAAATGGATTGATGAGAGGAAATAGGGTCTATAATCATTTGAAAATAATAATTACAGTGGGAGTAATAAAAAATAACATCCCAATCATAAGAAATATTATCTTAAAAGGAATGACATAAAAGAGTGTACTTAAAAAGAAAGAGAGGTGTAGGATCCCTTACCTCGGGTCTGACTTGACTCGATCGTTCTTTAACGTCCTGAAAAATAAACCTGAGTTAATTTCCAATTTTTTAAGAACCTTTTTATAGTTCATTATTCCTTTTATATCACTTATTTCAATGTCATAAACATTATTTAATCATTTAAGTTAATAACGTTTGTTTTGTCGATATTTGGTTCCTAAGTCGAAAGTGGACTTCTTACAATTACATGTTGCTCGTGTGGTCAAATGTTCATTATATCCAGAATTATATTCAAGATTTGGATATAATATATATAATATATATCCAGAATATACATGTATTTATAATATTACATAATCATTTATAGGTAAGAAATGAAATGCACCGTTCATGGAGACGGTAAGCCGTACGTACGCATGAACGCTACTTTAATTTCTTTGTCATATTAATGGAATTAAAACTAAATTAGAGGTATGTATATTTTAATTCCAGGATTATATTAATCATTTATATGTATCATTCATCATATATATCAATTATATACATGTTCTTATAATAGTACATTACTTTTGGGGATAAGAAATGAAATGCACCATTCATGGAGATGGTAAGCCGTACATACGCATGAACGCTACATTCATTTCTATCTCATTATTTAATGGAAAGAAATAATAATGATATGGAGTTATATAATAATTCCAGTATATCATCTTGTATAATAACATTAAATACATCCTTTATATGTCCCACGTATGGCATTAACGAATCACATCACTTTGAGGGGGCGGTAGTCCGCACTTCCTAAAATGAAGATATCGTGTTTTACCATAATGGAAACAATAATGGTATGCCATAAATGAAAAATACAGAAGTATAAGGAAATAATAAACATATTATATATCATATATAAAAATAGTGACATCATAACGGCCACCTTTGATGGAGTTAAATGAGTATTGAACAATCATCGTTCCGGGAGGTAGAATTTCGCCCTCCACGAAAACCATATGTTCTTTAACCACTTGATGTAGTTCTGTGAGAGTGTAGCTCAAATAAATCATATAAAAACATCCTATTATATTGAATATACTGGTGTTGTTACAAAATAAGTAAATAAAAAGAGTTTAGGGGGTTGCAGAATCAAAATAAACCAAATTAACATGAGAGAATGAATTACCTTTAAAAGTGTAACTCCTTTTGATTTGAGCCTAAAGGCTTACTTTGAAAGGATTATGCCCAAAGGGAATCCTCTAGGATGAGTAGAGGGATGTGGAGAGAGTAAATGGGCATGTTATGGCCGAGCCAAAGGCTTGAGGAGTGTGTGAAATGAGGTAGAGGTGGGGACCTTTTATAAGGGCTGAGGAGGGGCACTTTTGGAAAGTAAGAAATATTACTTTATTTGAAAATGTGATTCGGTTTTAAAAGGTCTAATATTGATATAATTCTTGGATAAGGTGATAAGGGTTATAAATACACCCATACAATAAGTTTTGGACATTTTTAGGTCTTAGATATTACATTATATTTCCATTTTATTTAAATCGTTAAATAACGAGGTCATCTCTCCATCATCATGATGTCATAAATACATTTATTTATTTAATTTCAAAAAATTATAAACAAATACTATGAAGTAGGAAAGAATTTTATATTTCCAATTAATATTTATAATCAAATATCTGACTTGTATAACCCCATATAATAATTGATTTAGTAAAACATCTCTTGTTTGTGTCATTTTTACTTTAACATTAAATAAAAAGTTATTTATGTCATTTCCCAACCAAAGTGGCTCCATGGGGTCCCCAATATGACCCATGGATTTTCTTGGTCGGCCATGACACATCAAATAATATTAGGTCATGTGTCTATGTCATTTCATTTTATTAAATCATTATTTTTTCCTTAAACTACACTAATTACCACTAATCGCGTTTGAAAACTGAATAAGTTACTATTCAACAAAAAATTATTTTAATCTCATTGAACAACATTTTACTTCTTAATGACAACCATGTATGTCAGATTTTTGCAATTCAATACACAAAGGTGGCAAATTTTCATTTAAATGGAAAATCAGTTTTTATAAGTACCACTTAGTGATTTCACTATTCATAAAAAATTGAAGTTTTTCAGAAAAATTCCGAAAATTCACCCTAAGCTATATTTGATATTCCAAATTCAAAAATGAAGTCCATTTTACAAAATTCACAACATATAAGTTGCATTAATTAATTTAATAATTAATTCCTGCTGTCAAAGCAAATAGCGTGTTTTTATGAAACAACAAGTATCAAAAGATTAACAGTAGTTTAAGTCCGATCTCAAAATAAAATTAATTCCAACGGCCACTATTGGATTTAATGGTAAAAATATTTTCTAATTTTACTTTAAAACCAATTAAAATAATAATCTAATCATATAAAAAAATTAGATCAAAAAGAGGTTTTGAATTGAAATACAACATTTTACACTATTCATTAAAAAATGAACTTTATCGGAAGGATACCAAAAATTTACACAAAGTAAATTTTTATGTCCTGATTCTAATGAAGAGATATATTTGGTCCAATAGAATTTATAAGATTGATCAAAACTATTCTTAATGATGGTTCACAATGAAAAGGTGATAAGTGAACCTTTAGTGAAAACTAGGGCATATACGCCTAAAATTGAATTCTTTCCGTATTTTAATCCTTTATCTTTTATTGGATAAATGTAAAAACATTTAAATATATATATATATCATATTTTAGTTATTTATATACATTCCATCCAATAAAATGGCTACACGTTAACTACCATTTAAAATAATATTATTTTATTATTAGAGTGCAATGTAAGATTCCCAAGAAACTCGTTGTTGCGTGTTGGGTACGCCATCGAGCATATCGTCCCCTTTAAATTAATATTAATATTTTATTCACAAATATGGATAAATATGAAAATTTCATATTATTTATTTACCTGGGGTGTTACATCCTTCCCCCCTTTTTGGAATTGCGTCCTTGCAATTTTTAAAATTGAGCTTGGAAACATCCTTGAAAGTCCCACATCGGAACAAGAGTCGGTAAAAAAATCACTTTAAAATAAAGAAAGATAAGCACAGAGGTCACCCGAGTTAACCCATACTAGGATTCCATGTAGGAAAACATGGACATGGAGGAGAAACCATAGGGTCATGTTCTGATGTAGAGTGATAGAAAACATGTTTAGGAGAAAGTTAACAATAATAAAATCACAAACTTGTGATGGGTTAAACAGTGTTGGGTTCCCCTGTAGGAAAATTCAATATAAATTTTTTTTGCATTAAGTAACATTTTATTGAGGAACTTATTTTTGAGCTTAAATAAAACATAAGGAAACATACTTACTTGTCATGTTGACTTCCAACATTTACTAGATTCCTTAATCAAACTCATATTTTTTTTCCAATAGACGAGTATTTAGGGAGACTTGTTCGCATTAAGAGTACTCTAATAAACTTCTAGAGAATCACCTAATCCACAAAAAAAAGAACTATACATTTCCCTTGTCTTCAAACCTTAACCAAAACTAAAACCAAAAAGGTTACTACAAGATCATATAATCCAGAAAAGGATAACCCTTTATAAAAAGAAAATCTATTCTTAATCTCAAAATTTGTCCAAAAACCCAAAGTTCAACGAGGACCTTCCGATAAACAATTTTCCCATAAAATTCTTCAAAGTAAACCAATATAAGATTGAAACCCAAATATTTGAAGGATTTAGTCACATAGTCTTCCAAGTTAAATCGTAACATTTATCTCCAAACAACATCAGTTGCTCCTAAAGTCTCGTATTGAAAGGTTATTAACCTAATCACATATCCTCCATGATAGGTTAATCATTTTCATAAATAACACAAAATCAACTTACTCTTAATTCATAAAATCATATAACTAAAAATAATCAGTCAAACTAACCAGGGACTTCATGTAGTCCAGTGGTAGGCGATAAATACCAGTTGCACTTTGATTGTGGGTTCGATTCCCGTAGCTTTGTCCGATGCGACGGGCAGTCACACGGTCTACATGTTGTCCTTTTTTCCAAAACTATATAAATCTCAAATCATTCCCCAAAAAGGGGTAAAATCATCAAAAATAACCATAACATAATTTATCCTCAATATTATCTCATGCCTTTCACTTAAATCATAACATATAGTAACCCATAATTACCTCAAAAGAAAGGATCATATATACACAAATGGATCTTTATAACTATGTCCACAACAGAAAATATAACTATTACTTGAATAAAATTTGCCTATATTAAACATCAGGGTTACCAATAATATAAAAAGCCTTCTAATGGAACCCCATCATCAAAAGAGACTTAATACTCTTAAGAATTTCAACATAACTCTTGAAGCCCTTGTATGTTGACATCTTACTCATTCAACATTCTTCCTGATCCATTATCCATTCCTTTCCAACTTATTCCGAAATACCTCTTTCCAACAAACAAAATCATGAATCATATCCTAGGATTCCAAAATAGGAAAACAATAGTCATGAAATAGTGCATACCTTTGATTGGTCATTGTCAGTTTTTTCATCCTCAATCAGAATGGCATTAGGTATTGGTAAACGTATATTTTTATGCTTTTGGTGACCCCATTCACGAAACCTCTTCATAGGGCATGTGTTTTCATAATGACCATGCACAACACATTTAACACATTCAATTGATCCCTCAAAAAGAACTTCTTTCCCTTTCCTCGAGTCAACTGGATGCTTCCTTTTTCTATGTTAGGTTCATGCTTTATGACCTTCATTTCCACATCTATAGCATATTTCTGTCCCTTTGAAACATTTTACTATGTGTTTCTTTCCACATCATTGGCACATAGGTTTTTGAACACACATACCTTTATGATTATTACCTGTACTTAAGTAGGGATTTGTTTCTTCCATATATGATGCCTTGGAGAAATCTCCAAGGTTTAGGTGGTCAATCATGACTCCAGATAGTTGGTTGAGGATAATCACAATAGTTCTCATTAAGGCTCCCATATCATTCAATTGTTTGCTCAAAAAACTGCCACAGTTTCCTTCACATCCACTGTTACTTTGGTGCCTGCTAGATCCAGCAATTTATTAAAACCAAAAAGGTCAGTGTGAGTATATCAACAAAAAAATCATGTACTAATGAGTATGATAAACACTAAGATATACTTACCAATTCAATTTATCTAAAACTAGGACGCTTTCTGAAATCCTAACCATTATGGTAATGTAACATATGCTTAAAGAATACCCTAACCCCTAAAGTTATCTAAACCGACCATTGATACCAACTATAAGGCCCCAGCCATAAACCTTACTTAATCTTGAGTTATTAAAAGATTACACATTGAGTATATTTTCAGGATTAGAGTTTTAGAGAATTAGATCATGAAACATGCATTACATTCCACATTTAAACAAAGTGGTTACATAAAAGATAGTATTCATTCGTCCCATCAACGGAAACATATTGAAAATAAAACATGGATTCGTTCTGGACACATCTTTGACACTATCATCACATCATGTACCTTTCCATTGACCTATGAAAAACATTTCAAAAACATGGGATGAGCATAAAAATCTCAATAATGGTTATAAAAATATGGAAAGGAAACATGAGTTTACATATACATAAGAATGAAATCATACATTACCCATAAAACATAGGCACTTTAACATACCTCATCAAACCATGAATAAATCATAGAAATAATAAGACATAAAGGTAACTTGAGGCATTCGTAACATTTTTACATAGGGAGTAACCCTCTTGGTTACTTTTGGAATACACATCACAGTATATTCCCTAAAACTCTTCGGAGAAACCTTAACGTTTAACCCATTCGCGTTACCCAAAGCATTGGAGAGCAATAACGGGCTCACCTGCCCTTAGTCTATCACGGAACCACTCGTCTTCATAATAATGCCCACGAACCTCAACATAATCGTATCACATAAATCATGCATAAAGGAAACATAAAATTACCACTTTTCAATAACAATATAACATTTTAAGATATTGAAATAATGAACCCATTCAAAAAACCATTTTCAAAACCATTTAAAACATTTAATAAAGAGATCTTTGAAAAAAAGTGTCCCGTACCACTTTGAAGAATTTAACATTTTAAAACATTAATATCAATATAAATAAATCCTTAAAACCATTTTGAAAACATGGATATTAATGATAAATATTTATAAGAATAAATCATCAAAACATTTAAAATGATATTTTAGTGAAAGGGTTTTTAACAAAATGAGAGACACTTGAATACAATAATTGAGGAAAAACATTTAATAAAAACTTTGTAATATCATGAGAATAAATGAATTCATGATATAATATTCCAAAGGACAGTATATACACCATATAAGAGTGAATTCGTGCATAACAACAATGAAGTCTCAATAGAAATGTCAAATGTGATGAAATCCCTTATAAAGAAGGTATATATAAATTAAGGATAATTCAATCTCAAAATTATGTGTGACAAATATAAATACACCCAATATAAGTGGATATTATGTGTAAGACAATAAAAGGTCATTCACACATATTAAAAGGATGACATATTCAATAACTACATGTTGAACCCAAAGAAATCGAAATTGGGTTAAGAAGTTCCCTTGGTAAAATTCGACAGCCTAACGGTGTCACTTCAAAAATTCAGAAAATGAGATGATGAGTGATAAAAAGGGAATCTAATCACTTGGAAATTAAATTTACATCAATCAGGATATATAAGAACATATCCCAACATAATAGTATGTGAATTTAAAGACATAACAAACGAAGTCTTTTTATAATGAGGAGGGTGAATGGTTCCATTACCGACTTGGGTAACTTTCGAAAAGTACACCCCATTGAAGAAGTGTCATAAAATGAATATGTAAATACACATAAATGGGATTATATTACAAAAGGAGTGTAATAATGGGCATTACATAAACCACTCAAATGAAATTCCGGCAAATGTAGCATAAATCTCACAGGAATAAAAGTGAGATGAAAAATCCCTTTCGAAAACTCGGCAGCCTAACAGCGCCACTTAAAACTTCCAAAATGGATTGATGAGAGGAAATAGGTTACCTCATCATATTAAAACAATAAGTACAGTGGAATTAATATAAAATAACATCCCAATCATATGAAATATGAGCTTAAATGGAATGAAATAAAAGAGTGTACTTAAAAAGAAAGAGAGGTGTAGGATCCCTTACCTCGAGTCCGACTTGACTCGATCATTCTTTAACGTCCTGAATAATACACTTGAGTTAATTTCCACTTTATTAAGAACCTTATTATAGTTCATTATTCCTTTTATATCACTTATTTCAATGTTATAAACATTGTTTAATCATTTAAGTTAATAACGTTTGTTTTGTCGATATTTGGTTCTTAAGTCGAAAGTGGACTTCTTACAATTACATGTTGTTCGTGAGGTCAAATTTTCATTATATCCAGAATTATATTCAAGATTTGGATATAATATATATAATATATATCCATAATATACATGTATTTATAATATTACATAATAATTTAGAGGTAATAAATGAAATGCACCGTTCAGGGAGACGGTAAGCCGTACGTACGCATGTACGCTACTTTCATTTCTTTGTCATATTAATGGAATTAAAACTAAATGAGAGGTATGTATATTTTAATTCCAGGATTATATTAATCATTTATATGTATCATTAATCATATATATCCATTATATACATGTACTTATAATAGTACATTACATTTGGGGATAAGAAATGAAATGCACCGTTCATGGAGACGGTAAGCCGTACATACGCATGAACGCTACTTTAATTTCTATCTCATACTATAATGGAAAGAAATAATAATGATATGGATGTTTATAATAATTCCAGTATAAAATCACATATAATAACATTAAATCCATCCTTTATACGTCCCACGTATGGAATTCAGGAATCACATCACTTTGAGAGGGCGGTAGTCCGCACATCCTAAAATGAAGATATCGTGTTTACCCATAAGGGAAAAAATAATGGTATGCCAGAAATGAAATATAAAGATGCTTAAGGAAATAATAAACACATTATATATCATATATAAAAATAGTGACATCATAATGGCCACCTTTGAAAGTGTTAAATGAGTATTGAACAATCATCGTTTCGGGAGGCAGAATTTCACCATCCACGGAAACCATATTTTCTTTAACCATTTGATGTAGTTGTGTGAGAGTGTAGCTTGAATAAATCTTATAACAACATCCTAGTATATTTAAGATACTGGTGTTGATACAAAATATGTAAATAAAAAGAGTTTAAGGGGGTTGGAGAAGCAAAATAAAACAAATAAACATGAGACAATGAATTACCTTTAAAAGTGTAACTCCTTTTGATTTGAGCCTAAAGGCTTCCTTTGAAAGGATTATTCCCAAAGGGAATCCTCTAGGATGAGTAGAGATATGTGGAGAGAGTAAATGGGTAGGGGATGGCCGAGCAAAAGTCTTGATGAGTGTGTGAAATGACGTAGAGTTGGGGTCCTTTTATAAGAGGAGAGGAGGGGCACTTTTGGAATGTAAGAAATATTACATTATTTGAAAATGTTTTTCAGTTTTAAAAGGTCCCACATTGATATAATTCGTGGATAAGGTGATAAGGGTTATAAAACCATCCGTACAATAAGTTTTGGACATGTCTAGGTCTTAGATATTACATTATCCTTCCATTTTATTTAAATCGTTAAATAACGAGGTCATCGCTCCATCATCATGATGTCATAAATACATTTATTTATTTAATTTCAAAAAATTATAAAAAAAATACTATGATGTAGGAAATCTTCTTAGATTTCCAATTAATATTAATAATCAAATATCAGACTTGAATAACCCCATATAATAATTGTTTTAGTAAAACATCTCTTGTTTGTGTCACTTTTACTTTAACATTAAATAAAAAGTTATTTATGTCATTTCCCAACCAATGTGGCTCAATGGGGACCCCAAGTTGACCCATGGCTTATATTGGTCGGCCATGACACATCCAATAAGTTTATTCCATGTGTCTAGGTCACTTCAGATTATTAAATCATTATTTTTACCTTAAACTACACTAATTACCACTAATCGCGATTAAAAACTTAATAAGTTACTATTAACAAAAACATTATTTTAATTTCATTGAACCACATTTTACTTCGTAATGACAACCATTTATGTCAGATTTTTTAAATTCAATACACAAAGGTGGCAAAATTTCATATAAATGGAAAATCAGTTTTTATAAGTACCACTTAGTGATTTCACTATTCATCAAAAATTGATGTTTTTCAGAAAAAATTCCAAAAAATCACCCTAAGCTATATTTCATATTCCGAATTCAAAAATGAAGTCCATTTTAAAAAATTCTCATCATATATGTTGCATTAATTAATTTAATAATTAATTTCTGTTGTTAAAGCAAATAGCATGTTTTTATGAAACAATAAGAATCAAAAGATTGACACTAGTTTATGTCCGATTTCAAAGTGAAATTAATTCCAAAGAACACTATTGGATTTAATGGTAAAAATATTTTCTAATTTCAATTTAAAACCAATTCAAATAATAATCTAATCGTATAAATAAATTAGATCAAAATGAGGATTTGAATTAAAATACAACATTTTACACTATTCATTAAAAAAATGAACTTTATCAGAAAGATACCAAAAATTTACACAAAGTAAATTTTGATGTCCCGATTCTAAAGAAGAGTTATATTTGGTCGAATAGAATTTATAATATTGATCAAAACTATACTTAATGATGGTTCACCATCAAAAGGTGATAAGTGAACCTTTAGTAAAAACTAGGGCATATACGCCTAAAATTGAATTCTATCCATATTTTAAGCCTTTATCTTTTATTGGATAAATTTAAAAACATTTAAAAACATATATAATAATATTTTAGTTATTTCTACCCATTCCCGCCAATAAAACGGCTACATGTTAACTACCATTTAAAATAATATTATTTTATTATTAGAATGCAACGTAAGATTCCCAAGAAACTCATTGTTGCGTGTTGGGTATGCCATCGAGCATAGCATCCCCTTTAAATTCATATTAATATTTTTTCACAAATAAGGATAAATATGAAAATTTTATATTCTTTATTTACCTGGGGTATTACACAATGTCACCACCCATTCTCAGAAGATCTGCCACCATGCCCAATCAATAATGCCTACCATTGTTACCGCCCTCCCTCTCCACCCTTTCTTAGACGATCTCCCACGATGCGCAGTCTTCAACGCCTTCCGGCACCCCAACCCTTTATTAGACGTTCTGCCATGATGCCCCATCAACAACAACTTCCATGCCTAGTGGGGGAAGATGTATATAACGTTCTCCTCATCCATATGTGTAATTCTATGCAACAGTGGAAACCCATAAGGTTGGAGGTGTCCAAAAATGATTCGTTTAGTCCCAAACAGTCATTCACCGCTATTGAAGATGAAGAAAACCGAAGCCTGGTGTTAAAAATGTTTAGTCCAGATGTGACACGTCAATTGATGTTTTGGACAAAATGAGGCACACTGAAATGGATCTCTCCATCTAGACACACACAACTGAACATTAGATTTCAGATGTAGTGTTATTTTACATGAACAATTAACTGTAGAAAATAATGTAGTTTTTCACATAAGAATTTAAAAAAATTAATTTATTTTTATTTGTTATATTTATCTATAATGTTATTATTCATTGTACTATCAATTTAATAATAATTGATAATTATAATTTAATTATATGAATCCATTAAATTTTAAATTTCACCAATTAGAAAATTCATATTTTTTAATATTTCTGAAAAACATGTAATTGATTCCTATATGACTGTATTCAACCCACAAGATATTTCCCTGAAACTGAATCCCATTGTAAGCCATGCCGAGCACAATTTATGTGTTTATTTTAAAAAAATGAAAATGATGGGGATGGGCTTCATGATGTCTTGTTGTGACAGATGGGGTCTTTGAACGTCATGTGTTGAAGTCTTAGCAGTGCGAACCATCGAGAGACGATGAGAGATAGATGATGGTGTTAGCATAGGGATCCCAACGGATCATGAGCGACAGGTATCAGGGGAGGTGGTGAATGTGTGGGATGCTGTTATTGTGGATATAGTAGGTGAAAATACTCATCATTTCTAATGTTTTTGGAATAGCATGACAGTTGACCCAAGAGCGATTATGAAATTTCCCCATCGCTGATGACGACCACATGCAGTTGCAGTGTCAATGTTGTAGAGGCCATGTAATTTCTTTGGAAGCAAGGTCGACGTGTTTGTGAAGCTCTGATAGCTAATTTTCTGGATGAAATTGTTGATCATTCATTTATTTAGGCAAACAAGCAATTAACCATGGGTGTATGGTTCTTCGGTCATCTACGATAATCCTTGATGACATTCAGTGAGATAATGCATGTGTGAGGTTTGGTTGGGGATTTTCCATCATTGGGTTTTAGGTGAGGTTCAATTGGTTGTGATAATTTCAATAGAGGTTCACAATAATTTATCGTCATTTGGGCCAAGGTGGTATGCACATAATATTTAAGGGTCATAGGTCCAATATCAATAAAAAAATAACATTGATGAGAATATTGAATATAGGTGGGATATCCCTTGGGTGGGTGGGGGGGGCTATGGCCTTCCCATTGAATGATGGGTGTGGTGTTTCTATGTGTTTTGTTGTATTTTTATCTTTGATTACCTTATATAAATATATATTATCTATTTTATAATCTTTATTCGTTTATTATTTTTATTTTTTCTTCTTTTTTGTGAAATTAATGGCCTCTTTCAATCTGGGTAGAGGAATATCCATTAAATATCCTATATTCAATTATCTGGGTGGCCAAAGAAATTTCCTAAAGGATCGGTGTAGGATCATGCTTGCATTATCTAGTCTATATAACTAGGCCTCTATCATGGTTTCATCACCGTCTACTTGCATTATACATAATTATTTACTATGTTTTAATTTTATCAAATTTATTTTTATTTATATGATTAATATTTATTTATATTAATTTATTACTGTGTAATGCCATTAAAATGTTTGAAATTATTATAATTAATTTATTTAAATGAATTTTTTTTCTATTCTCAACATTTTTTATGAGTTTACAAATAATTAAATTTATGATTAATGTTTTCCATAATTATTTTATATGATTTAATATTATTAACACATTTTTAATTTATATGATTAACACTCTTTAAATATTATTAATTGAGTTGTAATATTTTTGAAATGATTGAAATCATTAAAATCAATTTATTTAAATGATTATTTTAATATTTTCATTAATTTTTTTGTACACGTTCAAATTTCCTATAATTATTCGTAGAAATTATTTGTACATATTATGTGTGTTTAAAAAAAATCTAATTTTTTATCTTCATATTAATATTTATTCATTTTTTATTTTTTAATTAATATATATATTTAAAAAACATATCCAATTTATTATAATGTTTAGATTCTATTTATTTATAATTATTCAATTTCACTGATTTTTTATTATCATGCATTTATTATTATTTATTAACTAATAAGGTTATATTTTTAAGAATTGATTCATTTTTAAAATATATTCATTTTTTATTTGTTTTTTTATAATAAATATTGTTTATTAGCTATAAAATGAAAATGATCTCATATTATATATATATATATATCAACAATATAATATTATTGTTGATAAGTATTTATTTTATCTAGTATAATTTTATTTATCATAATGATTTGTTTTATTAGAGAAAAATTTAGCACTAATAAAACCAATCTTTTTATTGGTTATTAATTTCAAACTTATAATATTTATATTTTTCAGAACATTTTGGAAAGAATTGATAAACCCTTCATGGTTATATAAATTTAATATTTTTGAAACATGTTTCTCTTCCCAATTCATGTTCTAGAATGGATGTAAACTTCTTTTGCCAATCCACTAGAAATTCTTGGACGAATAAAACCTCTCAAAACCTAAGATGTGTGAGTGAATCTATTGAAACTTATTGTACTTGTTTTTTAATACAAATCACAAAAAAAAGTCATAGTGTGCTGTTTAGGATTATGAAATTCTTTTCTCGATGATTAATACATGGTTTATAAAGGTAATTTTTAATGCATAAAATATGTAAATTTATTTACTCTTCCACAAGGTATAATAAATAAAAACCTACACTACAAAACTATATCAATAATTCAAAATATAAAACATTCAACTAAAATTTATAATTATTAATTAGTAATAATTTTTAGAAAAAGAAAATTCATAATTTTGATTCCATACATTGTTATTCAAATAAATATACCATTATAATATTATTATTTGACTTATGGTATATCCAGAAACATTATTGAGTTTCCTAAAAGATCAATATCAATGGTACCATATCTCAATGCTTCACCCATACTATGGTGTTCAGATAGGGCATCACATTTTCCCCATTGCATCGTGTCTTGATGTCTTGTGTTTTTTCTAATTTAATTACATTGTAAGCTAAAGACAACATATTTCAAGCAGGGTGGTTTATTGAAGAAGTCCACCTATTTCCCATATATTTTTTGCTAATGTTATTTTTTTCTCAAGGATAGCTCTTTAATAATTCAAATCTATTTTTCAGTTTGTCCAAATATATGAGAAATCATCCATTCAATTGGATAATGAATGAAGCTCAGATATTTCCATCAACTTGTGTGTGACCTATTTTAGAAATCATAATATTTTATGATCCTCAGTTATTCTAGTGGTTTAAAAACATAATAAATATATTTGGATCCCTGTGATATTTTGTCAAAAAACGGTGGTTCTTTCAAGAATCATTGACATGATAGAAAAAAATATCCAGGGTAGATATTTTAAGAGGGTATCTATAGTAGGGAAGGAATAAAATATAAATGATGTATCTCCATCGATTAAAATTAATAATATGTATTTATTAAAGCTACCTTGATTTTTGATTGACATAATTCACTATCACATTGACATGTTCTTGTGGGTTTTGAAAGATGTTATTAAGGTCATTTGTCACCTTGGGATTATATATGTATCCCTAAAACTAGTGGGGATATAGGATATCAATATATGATTACGATCAAGATATCTATTTTATAAAATAATGGATGGAGCCTGATTCATAATCATGGTTCCTAATGAACTCAGGTCATTGAAATGAAATATTACACACATATGAGGTTTTGTGAGGTAACCATTACCCACAACCCTAGGCTTTTATTGAAGAAGCCTCTATGGATCGAGTTTTCTTATTCAAAATAGATAAATATTAAAGATCAAAGATGAATTCAAATTAATTTTTTAATTAAAACAAAAATATGATGACTGTTTTTCAATAATTTAATAATTAATTATATTTATAGTTTAGAAATTTTAGGTAAAACACAATATATCTAATAAATTAAAAAATTATATACTCTTAATAATAAATTTAATTTTCTATAATAACATATTACAGTTAATTATTATTATAATTAAAATTATATTTTACAAAAACAATTAAATAAATATGGTTAATTTAAATTCTTCTTCTTAAATATTGTTGATCAATATTTTCCTTTAGAATATTATTTTAAAGAAAAATATATAATATTTATAATTAATAATAACTATTGTAATTAAATAATCATATATTTATTTAAAACACTTAATTTTATTTATTATTTTATACGAAACCCGTCATTAAAATATTATCAGAATTTTTTAGTTATATGTAAATCCATTTAATAAAATATTTTTTCAATAAAATTATATTTATAGTTTCTAGGCTGTTACATTATTCCTCCCTCAAAATAATTGTTCCCTTGTAATTAGTTCAGGTACAAATGGAAACAATTTCTATACATGAGGATGAATTGAAATTATTAATTTCATTCAAATTTGACAAATTTGACTACACTGTTTCTCTAATTCCATTTATAACGACTCAAACCCACAACTCAGGTTCATCACATATAAATTATGTGTATATTCATTTTATTAAAATATAACTAAAAATAAACACAACATTTATTCCATACCATAAAAATATATCGGTATAGGTTCTAGAAATAATATTTAAAACAATATAATCATTTTACATATACACAGAGAATATTGAAATTTATAAATTTGTCTATGTGTATAGACATACACACACAAATGCACACATATATATACAAATATATATTTATGTATGTTTATAATTATTTTTATAACAGATAATTTCATGCAATGATATGTACCCTTACATATTTATGGGCAGTTGAGGGATTTGTGTTTATTAGATATTGGGAAGAACAATGTGAGAGAACATTTGGAGATGAGGGTCGGATTTTATGATGTAAAAATAGATGGTTTAAATAAATAATGTTTATATATTTTTATATGTCAAGTTTTAAAAATCCATGACAATGATGGAAAATAAAGTTGATCAATGTTAAAAAAATTTATTGTTGAAAAATCATTAAAAATATTCAGGTATGCTGAAACCCCGTTGAAAGGGATTGATGGGTTCAGGATTAACTTTGGTCATTTTGATGGTATAATTTCACTAGGGTAGGTGGAATAAAACCTGAAAATTTTAATAGCTTTAGGTTTACCTTTATTATTAATTTCGTTTCTAATCATTAAAATATTTCTTCTTTTTATCCAATTCATTACTACATTTTTATTATCCAATCACGTTTCTTTTATTTTTCATCTAACTATTTTTTTTTGGAAAATACATTATTTTCTTTTTAATATATTATTAAAATTCATATTATTTTAATTATCATTTTGTTTTATCAAGACACGCCAACTTAATTTTTTTTAAACATGCAGGTTTTTATACATATAAAAGGTTGATCAAATTTTTACCCTTTATATAAATTTTTATATATATATATTATAATTTTAGGGGATTTAAATATATATATAATTCAATTTTTGATATAAATAATTTAAATTTCATTTTTTAAAAATATAATATGCATCATTTATTATTATAATAACTATCTATATTTATAATTTATAAATTTCATAAAACAAAAAAAATATGTTATATTTATAAAATATATTATCTTAATAATAATAATAATCCTCTAAAAAAATACCAATTATTTAATGTTATAATAAAAAATTCTATATTATAGAAAAATGTTATTTTAAGATGATATTTCAAACCATGAAAAATCTTATTAGTCTTCTGAGAAATTAATTGAATATAATAAACAAAAGGTACAATTAATTATAAGTACTATAATTAAATTATAATCTAATAAATTAAGAACAAAATTTCATTTATAATAATAAAAGACAATCATCTTATAAATATTATTAGTTTATTTTAATAATAAATAAATATTTTTATTAAAATAAATTTATAATAAAACTATGTTTATAATTTAGGGTCATTTTCAATGACAACACATTTTAATTAATGTGGTCAAAACACAATAAACATTAAAATGAAAAAGAAATTAATGAAAATAATGGGGAGGATAAATCATATCGAAATTAATAACAGCATTGAAATTAGTCAAATCATGTATTTGGACTCATTAGGTGTATATAAACACACACACAAATGGTATGTGGTTTAGGAAAACCCATCCTTTCGGTGAATTTATATGTCTACGGAAACTATAGTTTTGGTTGAAGAAAGAATGATGCATTGGTCGAGTGTGAAGAAGAATATAGGGTCAGTGAAGAAGGTTATATTTAAGGTTTTCAAACCACTTAAAACATGTTGTGTCTCCATTCCACATACGCTACACCGGGTGCGGGCTATACCCCTCTGTCCCCGTGGGTTTCCCCAAACTCTCTCAGATGATCTGCCACGATGCCCCATCAACAACACGTACCAGGCCAGACGGAGGGAATACATACATGACAGTCACCACAATTTCTGGAATAACCTTCGACGGGGACCCATCAACAATGCCTACCAGGCCAGAGAGGGGGATGGTGGATATGACCATCACCAACCATTCTCAAATGACATTCCACAACACCCCATCGATAATGCCAACCACTGTCACCGCATATTTTACCGTTCACGACGCCACACCGAGACAACCTTCTAGGCCGGACAAGGGGAAGATGGATATTCATGTCACCTCCTAATCCCAGGTGACCTTCCACAGCACCCAATCTACAACTCGTACCAACGTCACCGCAATTTCTTAGATGATAATCCAACACACCCAATCAATGATGCCTACCATGGTTACCGCAATCCCTCTCCGCCCGTTCTCAGACGATCTGCCAAGACGCCTGGTCATCAACGCCTACCGGTGCCACAACCCTTTATTAGACAGTCTACCAAGATTTCCCATCGACAACGCCTACCATGCCATGTGGGAGAATATTTATATGACGTTTGCCGCATCCATATGTGTAATTCTCCGCACCACAGGAAACCCAGTAGGTTAGAGGTGTCCGAAAATGATACTTTTAGACCCAACCTCTCATTCACACCTATTGTGGATGAAGAAGACCGAACCCTGATGTTAAAAATCATAAGTATTGATGTGATACTTCAATTGACGTATCGGTCAAAACGAGGCACACTGCGATGGATCTCTCCATCCAAACATGGACCACTAAACATCAGATTTTAGATGTAGAGTTATTTGACATGAACTACTGACTGCAGAAATTAATGTATTTTTTTCCAAACGAATTACAAAAATATAATGTATTTTCATTTGTTAAATTTAGCTATAAAGTTATTATTCATTTTACTATGAATTTAATAATAATTTAATATTATCATTTAAATATATGAATTAATTAAATTTAAAATTTCACACATTAGAAAATCCATATTTTTTATATTCATGTACCAATACTCTATATGGAGCAATATTCAAAACTATTGTTAAAAACAACGTACACAAGGTTTCACTTTTCCTATTATTTTTTCTTAAACTTTTAGATGTCCTACAATTATGTGCACTTTTTGTTTAAATATTCAAAAAGAAACATTGAATAAAATAATATATATACATATATAAATTCTTATATATTTTTGAATAATATTTATATTTCACCAAGTATATTTATTTATATATACTGTATATATAAATATTGTATATAACATATAATAATATATTTATATCCATTCGTTTATGTATTTCTGTATGAGTTTTCTTATGTATGTGTATTTTGTGAATGCATCTGTTCTATTGTGTAGTGTGTATTGGTGTGTGTTTATCTACGTTTATGGTTTTTATATCTGTATGTATATGTGCATAGGCATGTTTGTAATTTTATGTGAATGTTATAAATATCTGTATGTGGACATGAATAAGAACTTATATATCCATAAATATACATTAATATATATGTGTGTATGTGTATGTGTAAGTGTATTGGTATGTATTTAAAATTTTCTATTGTATGTATATTTATGTTCACATATGTTTGTATGTGTCTATGTGAATGTGTATTTATTTTGTTATGTGCATTCTAATATTTATTTGTACATAATTATTTACTATGATTTAATTTTATCGAAATAATTTTTATTTATATTATTAATGTTTATTTAATTTCATTTATTATAGTGTAATTCCTTTAAAATGTTTGAAATTATTAGAATTAAATAATTTAAATGTGTTTTTAGGATGCTCAACATTTTTTATGTGTTTAAAGATAATTAAATTAATGATTAATATTTTCCATAATTATTTTATATGATTTAAAATTCTTAACATGTTTTTAATTTAAATTATTAATACTCATTCAATTTTATTTATTGATTTGTTATATTTTTGAAATGTTTTAAATATTTAAAATTAATTTATTTAAATTATTCATTTAATATTTTCATAAATTTTTCTGTACACGTTCAAAATTTCTGTAATTATTTGTAGAATTTGTTTATAGATAATTTGTATGTTCTAAAAATAATTCTTTATTTTCATCGTCATATTAATATATATTCATTTTTTTATTAATATATATAATTAAAATACATGACCTATTTATTTGAATATTTCTAGTCTGTTTATTTATAATTTTCAATTTTTTCTCATTATTTATAATCATGCATTTATGATTAATTATTCACTAATAAGGTTATTTTTTATAGAATTCATTCAATTTTAATATATATTCATTTTAAATTTTATTTTATATTAAATATTTTTTATCACCTTTAAAATGAAAATGATATCATAATACATAAATATATATCAGAAAAATAATATTATTGTTCATAAATATTGATTTTATCTTCTATAACTTTAGTAATCATAAAAACATGTATTAGAGAAAAATTTAGCACAAATAAAAGCAATATTTTTTAGTGGTTATTTATTTCAAACATATAAAACTCATATTTGTATAAACTTTTTTGAAATCATTGATAAAATGAAAATGAAATTAATGAAAATAATGGGGAGGAGAAATTATAGGGAAAGTAATAACATAATTGAAATTAGTCAAATCATGTATTTGGACTTGTTAGGTGTATATATACACACACACACAAACGATTACTGGTATAGAAAAAACCATCCTTTATGTGAATTCATGTGTCTAAGGAGAACTAGATTTTTGGATGATAAAAGACTGATTCCTTGATCGAGTGTGAAGAAGAAGTTAGGGTAAGTGAAGAAGGTTTTATATGAGGTTTTCGAACCCCTAACAACATGTTCTGTCACCATTCCACATACACATGACAAGGTGCGGGCTATACCCATTTGTCCTAGTGGGGTTCCCTAAATACTCATAGATGATCTTACACGATGCCCCATCGACAACACGTAACAAGCCAGACAAGGGAAGATGGACATGACCATATCCACAATATCTCGGACAACCTTTGATAGGGTCCCATCAACAACGCCTACCAGGCCAGAGAGGCAGATGGTGGATATGACAGTCACCGCCCATTCTCAAACAACATGCCATGAAATCCCATTGATAAAGCCTACCACAGTCACCAGCCATTTTACCTTTCACGACACAACACCCAGACTGCCTATTATGCTGGACGGTTGAACGATTGAGAGGAATGTCACCTCCCTTTCACGACTGACCTTCCACAACACCCAATCAACAACTCCTATCTACCGCACCACCATTTCTCAAATGATCTGCAACCACAACCAATCTATAAGGCCTACCATGGTTTTCAACCTCCCTCTCCGACCTTTCCTAGATGATATGCCATGACGCCCCTTCATCAATTCCTACCAGTGCCCTAGCCATATATTATACGTTCTTCCATGATGCCCTGTCAACAACGCCTACCATTCCTAGTGGGGAAAGATTGATATGGCGGTCTGCACATCCATATGTGTAATTCTACGCAACTGAGGAAACCCAGTAGGTTGGTGGTGTCTCGAAATGACACTTTTAGACCCTACCTGTCATTCAACACTATTGAGGATTTATAAAACTGACTCCTACTGTTAAAAATGTTGAGTCCAAATGTGAATGGTCAATTAAAGTATCAGACAAAACGAGGCACACTATGATGGCTCTCTCCATCCAAACATGCACTACTGGACATCAGATTTCATATATAGAGTTATTTGACATGAAAAAAAGACAGCAAAAACTAATTTAATTTTTCATAATAGAATTTAAAAAAATTAATTTATTTTCATTTTTAATATTTAACTATAAATTTATTATTCATTGTATGATGTATTTAATAATAATTGATAATTCTCATTTAATTATCTGAATCCATTTAAATTAAAATTTCACCCATTAGCAAATAAATGTTTTTTATATTCTTGTAACACTACTATATATGGGGAAATATTCAATACTTATGCTAAAAATAACATATAAAATGGATCCCTTTTTCTATTAATTTTTATAAATTTGTTCAATTTCTTAAAATTATGAGAACTTTTTGTTTACAAAATCTAAATGAAACATTAAATAAGATAATATATATACATATATACATTCTTATATATTTTTGAGTTATATTAATATTTCTCTAATTATATATATTTATATATATTGTCCTTATAAATATATTATATATCATTTAATAATATATGTATACCCATTCATATATGTATGTCTGTATGAGTTTTTTTATGTATGTGTTGTTTTTGTATGCATCTATTCTACTGTTTTGTTTGTCTGGTTGTGTGTTTATCTTCGTTTATGGTTTGTATGTATATGTGCATAAGCATGTATGTAATGTTATGTGTATGTTATACATATGTGTATGTGGACATGAATAAGAACTTATATATTCATAAATATACATATATATGTGTGTGTTTGTGTGTGAGTAAGTGTATTTGTATGTATTTACAAAATTGTATTGAAGGTATATGTATGAGCACATATGTACGTATGTGTGTATGTGAATGTGTATGTATTTTTTTATGTGCATTCTAATGTGTTTGTTCGTATATAGTCATATGTATAGAATAGTATGAATGCACATACACGTGTATGTTATTTTATGGATGTGTACATATATTTGAAAATTCATGTGTATGTGTATGCATATATATTTGTATGATTATGTACATGTGTATGTGTATTTGTATTTGTATGTGTATATGTATTTGTATATGTTTCATGTGTATGTATATATGCATATGTACAAAATTATATGAATGTTCATGCATGGCTATGTAACTGGATGTATGTTTATATGCCTATGCCTATGTGCATGTGTATGTGGATGTGTTTTCCAATATGTGTATTTGAATATTGTGTATTAATGTGTACATGTTTTTCTCTGTATATGTATATTGGTAAATGTATGTATGTTTCATTATTTAATGGTATTTTTTTAATATATCTCTACTTTTTCTCTTTTGAATAATTATTTCATTTCTATTTTGTAATCATTTAACATTTTAATAATATATTAAATTTTTATATTTTTATATATATGATTAAATATGTATATATTTATTTAAATATAATCAAATTTAAAATTAATAAAAATTAAAATTTTAATATCATATTATATTCTCGATATACAATTAATAAAGTGCATAATTCAACAATTAGTTCTAATAATATTATTTTCCTGTATAATTTTATTCAATTATTTACACTAGAAATTCATGTAATTAATGTTATGAATACACTTTCTAAATTTTTCATGTAATTTATTTCATTTGATTTATTCATTTATAATATTGTTTAAATATTTTTTCGTTTTCATTATTTATTAATTTTAAATATATTTCCAATATAATAAATTTTATAAAGGTAATAGATATTTATTTAATAGCATAAAATTTTTAATAAGTTTTTTATTTATTTATAAATATTTATTCATTTTTTGTTATTTTTGTATATTTTTAATATTTCTAAAATATGTAATTGATTCATATACGACTATCTGTAACCCACACCATATTTCCCTGAAATTGAACCCCATTGTAAGCCATGCCTAACAAGATTTAGGTGTTTATTTTAAAAAATGAAATTGAAGGGGATGTGCTTCACGATGTCTTGTAATGACAGATGGGGTCTTTGAACGTCATGATTTATAGTCTCGACAGTGCGTACCATCGAGAGATGGTGAGAGTTGGATGGTGGTGTTCACATAGGGATCCAAACAGATCCTTTACAACATGTTTCAGGGGAGGTGGTGAATGTGTGGGATGGAACTATTTTGGATGTAGGAGGGGAAAAAACTCATCATTGCTAATATTTTGGGCATAACTGGACAATGAACCCAATATCAGACGATCTTCCACGATGCCCAGTCTTCAACGCCTACCGGCACCCAAACCCTTTATTAGACGTTCTGCCACGATGCCCCCATCGACAACTCCTACCATGCCTAGTGGGGGAAGATGTATATGACGTTTTCCTCATCCATATTTGGAATTCTCCGCACCAGTGGAAAACCAGAAGGTTGGAGGTATCCAAAAATGATACTTTTAGTCCCAAACAATCATTCACTGCTATTGAGTATAATGAAAACTGATGCCTGATGTTAAAAATGTTGAGTCCAGATGTGAAACGTCAATTGATGTTTCATAAAAAATGAGGCACACTACAATGGCTCTCTCCATCCAGACACACACCATCGAACATTATATTTCAGATGTTGTGTTATTTGACATGAACAAATAACTACAGAAACTAATATATTTTTTCCCATAAAAATTTAAAAAAATAAATTTTGTTTCATTTTTTATATTTAGCTATATTGTTATTATTCATTGTACAATAAATTTAATAATAATTTATAATTCTAATTTAATTATACGAATCCATTAAATTTAAAATTTCACCCATTAGGAAATCCATATTTTTTATATTCATGAAACACTACTCTGTATGGGGCAATATTCAATACGTGTGTTAAAAAGAACTTATAAAAGGGTTCCCTTTTCAAATTATTTTTTTCTTACAATGTTAAATGTCCTAGAATTATGTGCACTTTTTTTATAGATTCTAAATGAATCATCGAATAAGTTAAAATATACACATATATACATTCGTATATATTTTTTAATAATATTTATATTTTACCAAGTATATATATTTATATCTGTTTTATATATAAATATTTTATATACCTTTTAATAATATATGTATATCTATTCGTATATGTATGTCTGTATGAGTTTTTTACGTATGTGTTGTTTGTGAATGAAACAGTTCTATTGTGTTTTGTGTCTGGGAGTGAGTTTATCTATGTTTATAGTTTATATATCTGAATGTATATGGGCATAGGCATGTATGTAATTTTATGTGTATGTTATACATTTGTCTGTGTGAACATGAATAAGAACTTATATATTCATAAATATACATATATATTTGTGTGTGTGTGTGTATGTGTATTGGTTTGTATTTAAAAAATTGTATTGTATGTATACATATCTGCACATATGTATGTATGTTTGTATGTGAATGTGTATGTCTTTTATGTGAATGCTAATGTGTTTGTGTATATGTATGAGTATGTGAATGTATATATGAGTGTGTTCATGTACTAGTTTATGTTTGTATATGTGTATATGTGTCATTATGTTTATGTACATGTGTATGTGCATGCGTATGGCCATATGTGTGTATAGAGTCATATGTATAGATGTGTATAAACGTACATGCACATGTATGCTATTTTATGGATGTGTATATAAATATGAAAATTCATTTGTATATATATGCATGTACAATTGTATTTTTACGTACATTTGTATGCGTATTTGAATTTGAATGTTTATATTTATTTTTATATGCTTTATGTGTATGTATATATGTGTATGTATAGAAATATATGAATGTGCATGCATGGGTTTTTAACTGAATGTTTGATTATATGCCTATGCCTATGTGCACGTGTATGTGGATGTGTTTTCCAATATGTGTATGTGATAATTGTGTATGTATGTGTACATGTCTTTCTATGTATATGTTTGTGTGTACATGTCTGTATGTTTATTAATTTAATGTTATTTATTGTTTTTTAGTATCTCTATATTTTTAGTATTTTCAATCATTTATTCAATTTTATTATATAATCATTTAACATTTTCATAATATATTTAGTTTTTATATTTATTTATATATGTTTAAATATGAATATATTTAATCAAATAGTAACAATTATACAATTAATAAAAATTATAATATGTAATATCATATTATATTTTCGATATACAATTCATATAGTGCATACTTGAACAATTAGTTGTAATACTATTATTTGCATATATAATTTTATTCCATTATTTAAGTTATAAATTCATGTAATTAATTTTATGAATACAATTTTTTTATTTTTTTATTTAATTTATTTCATTTTATATATTCAGTATTAATATTATTTAATTATTTGTTTAATTTTCGATATAAACAAATTTTAAATATATTTCAAATTTAATAATTTTTTTAAAATTAACACACATTTATTTATTTTAATTATTTTTTTTGTTTTTAATTTATATGATTATTATTTAGTCATTTTTATTTGTTATTTTTTAATATTTTTAATATGTCTGAAAAACATGTAATTGATTCATATATGACTGTCTTCAACCCACACCATATTTCCCTAAAATTGAATCCCATTGTAAGCCATGCCTAACAAGATTTATGTGTTTATTTTAAAAAAATGAAAATGATGGGGATGTGCTTCACGATGTCTTGTAGTGACAGATGGGGTCTTTGAATGTCGTGAATTGAAGTCTCGGCAGTACGTACCATCGAGAGACGATGAGAGATGGATGATGGTGTTAGCATAGGGATCCCAACAGATCATGAGAGACATGTTTTAGGTGAGGTGGTGAATGTGTTTGATGGCATGATTGTGGATGTAGGAGGGGAAAATACTAATCATTGCTAATGTTTTGGGCATTGCTTGATAGTTGACCCAAGAGAGATTATGGAAGTTTCCAATCACTGATGAAGGCCTCATGTAGTGGCAGTGTCGATGTTGTATAGGTCATGTAATAGCTTTGGAAGTTGGTTCGATGTGTCTGTGAAGCTCAGAGAAATGATTTACTGGATGGCCTTGTTGATCAGTGATTCTTGTCGACAAATAAGCAATTAACTGTGGGGGTTATGGTTCTTCTGTCATCTACGAAAATCCTTGATGACTTTTAGTGAGATAATGGATGTGTGAGTCGTGGTCGGGGATTTTCCATCATTGGGATATAGGTGTGTTTCAATTGGTTGTGAGAATTTCAATAGAGGTGCAAAAAATTGAATCGACATTTGGTCCATGGTGGTATGCACAAAATATGTAAGGGTCATATGTCCAATATCAATAAAAAAGGTTTATGAGAATGTTGATATAGGTGGGATATCCCTTGGGTGGGGGGGGGGGGGCTATGGCCTACCCATTGGCAGATGGGTGTGGTGTTTCTTTGTGTTTTGTTGTATTTTTTTCTGTGAGTGCCTTATATAAATATATATAAGGGGCATGGTATGATTCGATCACTTGTTTTTATGTGTGTGTAATTAATCTTACTTATTAACTTAATAAAATTTATAACTTATTTAATTTTGTGTAATCATTTTTAAAATTATTTCATTTAATTTTGATTATTTAATTTTAATATTTAAAACTTGTGAATTTTTTTTATTTTATTCATTTCTAATATTTATTTATACATAATTATTTACCATGATTTATTTTTATCAAAAAAAAATTATTAATATGATTAATATTTATTTCATTTAATTTATTATTTTGTAATGCCTTTTAAATGTTTGAAATTATTATAATTAATTTATTTAAATGCATTTTTTTAGGATTCTCAAAATTTTTTATGATTTTACAATAATTCAATTTATGATTAATATATTACATTATTATTTTATTTGATTTAATATTATTAACATATTTTTAATTTATATGACTAATACTCATTCAGTTTTACTTATTGAGTTGTAATATTTTCGAAATGTTTGAAATCATTAAAATTAATTTATTTAAATGAATTTTTTAATATTTTCATTAAATTTTTGTTACACGTTCAAATTTCCTATAATTATTCATATAATTGTTTTTACATATTAACTGTGTTTTAAAAAAATTCTATTTTTTATCTTCATATTAATATGTATTAATTTTTTATTTTTTAATTAATATTTATAATTAAAAAAACATAACAAATTTATTATAATATTTAGATTATATTTATTTATAATTATTCAATTTCACTAATTTTTTATAATCATGCATTTATGAATATTTATCCACTAATAAGGTTATTTTTTTAAGAATTCGTTCCTTTTTAATATATATTCATTTTTTATTTCTTTTTTATAATAAATATTATTTATCAGCTATAAAATAAAAATGATCTCATTATATATATATATATCAGCACTATAATATTATTGTTGATAAATATTTATTTTATCTACTATAATATTTTTAATCATAATGATTTGTTTTATTAGAGAAAATTTTAGCACTAATAAAACCAATCTTTTTTAGTGGTTATTAATTTCAAACTTATAATATTTATATTTGTCAAAACATTTTGGAATGAATTTATTAACCCTTCATGGTGATATAAATTTAATACTTTTGAAAAATGTTTATCTTCCCAATTCATGTTCTTTCATGGATGAATACTACTTTTTATAATACAAAAGAAATTCATGGACGAATAAAACCTCTCAAAACATAATGTGTGTGAGTTAATCTTTTCAAACTTCTTGTACTTGTTTTTTAATAAAATCAAAAAAAAGTATTAGTGTGTTGTTTAGGATTATGAAATTCTTTTCTCGATGATTCATACATGGTTTATAAAGGAAAATTTTAATGCATCTAATTTGTAAAATGATTTACTCTTCCACATGTATTGTTGAATGTTTACATATGAAAGATAGGATGAATAAATTGAATTGTATAATAAGGTATAATCAATAACAACCTACTATACAAAACTATATCAATAATTCAAAATATAACACATTCAACTAAAATTTATTATTCTTACTAAGTAATAATTTTTAGAAATGGAATGTTCTTAATTTTGATTCCATAAATTATTATTCAAATAAATAGAGCCTTATAATAGTATTATTATACTTATGGTACATCTATAAACATTATCTAATTTACTAAAAGATCAATATCAATGGTACCCTATCTCAATGCTTCACCCATGCTGGGGTGTTCAGATAGGGAATCCCATTTTCCCCATTGCATCGTGTCTTGATGGATGATTTTTTTTTTCTAATTTAATTACATTAGAAGATAAAGACAACATATTTCAAGGTGGATGGTTTATTGAAGAAGTACACCAATTTCTCATATCTTCTTTGCTAATGTTATATTTGATTTTCTCAAGGATTGCTCTTTAATAATTCAAATATATTTTTCAGTTTGTCCAAATATATGAGAAATCATCCATTTAATTGGTTAATTAATGAAACTCATATATTTACATCATCTTGTGTGTGACCTCTTATAGAATGCATGATATTTTCTGATCCTCAGTTATTCTAGTGGTTAAAAACATAATAAATATATTTGGATCCCTGTGATTTTTGGTTAAAAAAGTGGTTCTTTCAAGAATCATTGACATGATAGAAAATAATATCCAGGGATGGTATTTTAATAGGGTTTCTGTAGTAGGGAAGGAAGCACATATAAATGATGTATCTCAATCGATTAAAATTAATAATATGTATTTATTAAAGCTACCATGATTTTTGATGGATTCAATTCACTCTTTTATTGACATGTTCTTATGGGTTTTGATAGATGGTATTAAGGTCGTTTTCACCTTTGGATAATCTATGTATCCCTAATACTAGTGGTGATATGGGATATCAATACATGATTAAGTTCAAGATAAGTATTTTAGAAAATAATGGATGGATCCTGATTCATAATCATGGTTCCCAATGCACTCAGATCATTGAAACGAAATAGTACACCCATATAGGGTTTGTCGAGGTAACCATTACCCACAACCCCAGGTTTTTATTGAAGACGCCTTTGTGGATTGAGTGTTCTTATTCAAAATAGATAAAATTTGAATATCAGAGATGAATTCAAATTCCATTTTTATTTAAAACAGAAATATGGTTATTTGATTCAATAATTAAATAATTAATTATATTTATTGATTAGAAATTTTATGTAAAACATAATATATCTAATATAGTAAAAATATATATAATATTAATAATAATATTTTATTTTCTATACTAACATCTTAAAGTTAATTAATTTTATAATTAAAATTATATTTTACAAAAACTATTAAATAAATATATTTATTTTAAATTATTCTTCTAAAACAATGAGGAACCGTATTTTCGTTTAGAATATTATTTTCAAGAAAACTAAAAAATAGGTATATTTATAATAACAATTGTAATTTTATAATAGTATATTTAATTAAAACACTTATTTTTATTTATTATTTTCTATGAATCCTGTCTTAAAATATTATCAAAATTTTTTAGTTATATGTAAATCCATTTAATAAAATATTTTTTCTATAAAATTATATTTTTAGTTTCTATGCTGTTAAATTATTCCTCCCAAAATATAATCGTTTCCTCGGAATTAGTTCGGGCACAAATGGAAAAAAATTCAATACATGAGGATGAATTGAAATTATTAATTTCTTTCATATTTGACAAAATTGACTACACTGTTTCTCTAATACCATTTATAATGACTCAAACCCACAACTCAGGTTCATCACTTATAAATGATGTGTATGTTCTTTTTATAAAAATATAAATAAAAATAAACACATCATTTATTAAATACCATGAACATTTATCGGTATAGGATGTACAAATAATATTTAAAACAATATAAACACTTTACATATATACAAAGAATATTGAAATATAAAATTGTTTCTATGTGTATAGACAGACAAAGACACACACATGCACACACATATATAAAAATATATTTTTATGTATGTATATAACTATTACTAAAAAATTATTTGATGCAATGATATGTACCCTTACACATTTATGGGCCAGTTGAGGGATTTGGGACTATTGGAAATTGGGATGAAAATGTGAGGGAACATTTGGATATGAAGAGTGGATTTTATGATGTAAAAATAGATGGTTTAAATAAATATTGTTTATATATTTTTATATGTCATGTTTCAATAATCCATTACAATGATGGAAAGGAAATTTGATCAATTTTAAAACAAAATGATTTTTTAAAAATCATAAAAAATATTCAGTTATGTTGAATCCTCGTTGAAAGGGATTGATGGGATCAGGATTAACATTGGGCATTTTTCTTGTATATTTTCACGTGGGTAAGTGGAATAAAACCTGACAATTTTTAATAGCTTTGGGATAAATTTTATTATTAATTTCTATTCTAATCATTAAAATATTTCTTCTTTTTATCCAATTCATTACTACCTTTTTATTATCCAATCACATTTATTTTAATTTTTATCTTACTATTTGTTTGGAAAAATACATTTTTGTGTTTTTACTATATTATTAAAATTCATTTTTTTCATTATCATTTTGTTTTATCAAAAAACGCCGACTTAATTTTTTTTAAACATGCAGGTTTTTATACATATAAAAGGTTGAACATTTTTTACCCATTATATAAATTCTGTTATATATATAAAATTTTAGGGGATTTAAAAAAATATTAATTCCATTTTTGATATAAATAATTCAAATTTAATTTTTTTTAAAATATAATGTGTGTCATTTATTATAATAATAATTATCTATGTTTATAATTTATAAATTTCATAAAACAAAAAAAATACATCTGTTATATTTATAAAATATTTTATCATAATAATAATAATAATCTTCTAAAAAAATTACAATTATTTAATGTTATAATATAATATTCTATATTTCAGAAAAATATCATTTTAAGATA
The DNA here is from genome assembly GCA_963277665.1 of Viscum album. Classification (NCBI taxonomy): domain Eukaryota; kingdom Viridiplantae; phylum Streptophyta; class Magnoliopsida; order Santalales; family Viscaceae; genus Viscum; species Viscum album. The sequence goes on along the minus strand of OY728152.1, from coordinate 359,864,006 downwards.
ATATTTCAAACAATGCAAAATATTATTTTCCTTCTAAAAATTAATTTGAAAATAATAATTAAAAGGTAAAATAAATTATAAGTATTATAATTAACTTATAATCAAATAAATTAACAACAAAATTTCATTTATCATAATAATATTCAATCATCTTAAAAATATTATTATTTTATTTTAAAAATACATAAATCTTTTTATTAAAATAATTTTATAATAAATCTATGTTTATAATTTAGGGTAATTTACAATGACAACACATTTTCATTAATGTGGTTAAAACACAATAAATCATAAAATGAAAATGAAATTAATGAAAATAATGGGGAGGAGAAATTATAGTGAAATTATTAACAGAAATGAAATTAGTCAGATCATGTATTCTGACTCGTTAGGTGTATATAAACACAAACACAAACGTTCTGTGGTTGAGGAAAACCCATACTTTCAGTGAATTTCTATGTATACGGATAATTATAGTTTTGGTTAAAGAAAGAATGATTCCTTGGTCGAGTGTGAAGAAGAATATAGGGTCAGTGAAGTATGCTTTATTTTAGGTTTTCAAAACCCCTTACGACATGTTGTGTCACCATTCCACAAACGTTGGACCAGGTGCGAGCTATACCCCTCTTTCCCCATGGTTTTCCCCGAACTCTCTCAGATGATCTTCCACGTCGCCCCATCGTCAACACGTACCAGACCAGACGGAGGGAAGACAGACATGACTATCACCACAATTTCATGAACAACCATCAACGGGGTCCCATCAACAATTCCTACCAGGCCAGTGAGGGGGATGTTGGATATGACAGTCACCAACCATTTTCAAATGACATTCCACAACACCCAATCGATAAATCCAACCACTGTCACTGCCCATTTTACCGTTCATGGCACCACACCCAGACAACCTGCCAGGCCAGACAGGGAGAATATGGATATTCAAGTCACCTCCCAATCCTAGGTGATCTTCCACAACACCCAATCGACAACTCATACCAACATCACCTCCCTTCGTCAGATGATCTTCCACCACACCCAATCAATGATGCCTACCATGGATACCACCCTCCCTCTCCGCCCGTTCTCATATGATCTGCCACGATGCCCTGTCATCAATGCCTACCAGTTCCCCAACCCTTTATTAGACGGTCTGCCACGATTCCCCATCGAAAAAACCTACCATTCCCAGTGGGGGAAGATTTATATTATGTTCGCCACATCCATATATGTAATTCTCTACACCAGAGGAAACCCAGTAGGTTGGAGGTGTCTGATAATAATGTTATTAGACTGAACCTCTCATTCATCCCTATTGAGAATGAAGAAGACCGACGCCTGATGTTAAAAATGCTGAGTCCAGATCTGTTACTTCAATTAAAGTATCATACAAAACGATGCACGCTGCGATGGATCTCTCCATCCAAACATGCACCACCGGACATTAGATTTCAGATGTATAGTTATTTGACACGAAATACTGACTGCAGAAACTAATGTATTTTTTCCCATAAATATTAATAAAATTAATGTATTTTCATTTTTTATATTTATGTATAATTTTATTATTCAATGTACTATGAATTTAATAATAATTAAAAATTATCATTTAATTATATGAATTCATTAAATTTAAAATTTCACCCATTAGAAAATCAATATTTTTTTCGATTTTAGATTTCCTACAATTATGTTCACTTTTTGTTTAAATATTCAAAAGGAATCATTGAATAAATTAATATATATATATATATATATATATACATTCATATATATTTTTGAATAATGTTTATATTTCACCAAGTATACATATTTATATATATTGTATATATAAATATTTTATATAACATTTATTAATATATTTATATACATTCGTATATGTATGTCTGCATGAGTTTTTTTATGTATGTGTTGTTTGTGAATGTATTTGTTCTATTGTGTTGTGTGTCTAGGTGTGTGTTTATCTAAATTTATGGTGTTTATATCTGTATGTATATGTTCATAGGCATGTATGTAATTTTATGTGAATTTTATACATATGTGTCTATGGACTTGAATAAGAACTTATATATGCATAAATATACATTTATATATATATATGGTTATGTGCATGTGTAAGTGTATTGGTATGTATTTAAAATTTTCTATTGTATTTATATGTATGTTCACATATGTATGTATGTGTGTATGTGAATGTGTATGTATTTTGTTTTGTGCATTCTAATATTTATTTATACATAATTATTTCCTATGTTTTAAATTTATCAAAATATTTTTTATTTATATGAATATTAGTTATTTAATTTAATTTATTATGGTCTAATACCTTTAAAATGTTTGAAATTATTATAACTAATTAATTTAAATGAATTTTTTAGGATTCTCAAGATTTTTTATGAGTTTACAAACAATTCAATTAATGATTAAAATTTTCTATAATTATTTTATATAATTTAAAATACTTAACATGTTTTTAATTTATATGATTAATACTCTTTCAATTTTATTTATTGAGTTCTTATAATTTCAAAATGTTTTAAATATTTAAAATTAAATAATTTGAATTATTATTTTTAAATATTTTCATTATTTTTTCAATACGCGTTCGAATTTCTTGTAATTATTTGTAAAATTTTTTGTACATATTTAGTATGCTATAAAAAATATCTATTTTCCATATTCATATTAATATATATTCATTTTTTTAATTAATATATATAATTTAAAAAACATATCCTATTTATTAGAGTATTTTCAGTATATTTATTTATAATTATAAAAATTTTCACATTATTTATAATCATGCATTTATGATTAATTATTCACTAATGAAGTTATTATTTTTATAATTAATTCATTTTGAATAAATATTTATTTTGTATTTATTTTGTTATATTAAATATTCTTTATCAGCATTATAATGAAAATGATCTCATAATAAATAAATAAATAAATATATATATCAGCAAAATAATTTTATTGCTGATAAATATTGATTTTATCTTCTATAATTTTAGTAATCATAAAATTTTGTTTTATTATAGAAAAATTTAGCACTAATAAAAGCAATCTTTTTTAGTGGTTATTAATTTGAAACTTATAAAACTCATATTTGTAAAAACTTTTTGGAAATCATTGATAAACACTTCGTGGTTATTTAAATTCAACACTTCTGAAACATGTTTATCTTCCCAATGAATGTTCTCGCATGGATCTAAACCTCTTTTTCCTATCCACTAGAACATCTTCGATGAATAAAACCTCTCAAAACATAAGGTGTGCATGTGAATCTCTTGAAAAATCTTGTTCTTGTTCTTTATTACAAATAACAAAAACAAAGTCATAGTGAGCTATTTAGGATTAGGAAATTTTTTTATCGATGATTCATACATGGTTTATAAATGTAATTTCTTATGCATCCAATTAATAAAATGATTTATTCTTCCATGAGTATTGTTGAATTTTAACTAAATCAAGACCTGATGAATCACACACATAGTATAATAAGGTATTATCAATAACAACCTACTGTACAAAACAATATCAATAATTCAAAATAAAACACCTTCAACTAAAATTTATAATTCCCAATTAGTTATAATTTTTAGAAATGGAAAATTCTAATTTTTGATTCAATATATTATTATTTAAATAAATATAGCATTATCATATTATTATTTGACTAATGGTAGTTCTAGAAACATTATTGAGTTTCCTAATAGATCAATATCAATGGTACCCAATCTCAATTCTTCACCCATACTGGGGTGTTCAGGTAGGGTGTCCCAATTTCCTCTATTCATCGTTTCTTGATGGCAAGTGTTTTTTCGAATTTAATTTCTATTGGAAGATAAAGACAACATATTTCAATGGGGATGGATTATTTAAGATGTCCAAAAATTTCCCTTATCTTCTTGGCTGATGTGATATTTTTTTCTCAAGTATTGGAATTTAATAATTCAAATATATTTTCAGTTTATCCAAATATATGACAAATCATCCTTACAATTGGTTAATTTATCAAACTTAAATATTTCCATCAGCTTGAGTGTGACCTCTTATAGAAAGCATGATATTTTATGATCCTCAGTTATTCTAGTGGTGGACAATCATAATAAATATTATTAGATCCCCGAGATTTTTGGTCAAAAAACTTTGGTTCTTTCAAGAATCATTGACATGATAGAGAAAAATATTAAGGGGTGATATTTTATGAGAGTATCTATAGTACGGAAGGATGAACATATAAACTATGTACCTAAATTGATTTATGTTGATAATATGAATTTATTAAATCTACCATGATTTTTGATGGACCTAATTCACTCTCACATTGACATATTATTGTGGGGTTTGAATGATGGTGGAAAGGTCATTTTTCGGCTTCAAATAATCTATGAATCCCAAAAAATTTGGTGATATGGGCAATCAATAGATGTTTAGGATCAAGATATCTATTATAGAACATAATGGAAGGAGCCTGATTCATAATCATGGTTCCCAATGAACATAGATCATTGAAACGAAATATTACCCCCATATAAGGTTTCACAAGGTAACCACTACTAACAACCCTAGGTTTTTATTGAAGATGCCTATATGGATCGACTGTCCTTAAAAAAAGATTAATTTTGAAGATCAGAGATGAATTCAAATTATAATTTTATTTATAACATAAATATGATGATTGTTTTTTAATAATATAATAATTAAATATATTTATAATTTATAAATTTTATATAAAAAATAATATATCTAATATATTTAAAAATATATATATAATGATAATAATAATTTTTTCCTATAAACAATTTTTACAGTTATTTATTATTATATTAAAATTTAAATTTAATAAAAACATTTAAATAAATATAGTAATTTAAATTTATTCTTCTAAATCATAGAAAATCCATATTTGCCTTTAGAATATTATTTTCAAGAAAAATAAATAATAAGTATAATTAATAATAACTATTGTAATTAAATAATAATAAAATTAATTAAAATACTTAATTTCATATATTATTTTCTATGAACCCCGTCTTAAAAATATTATCATAATTTTTCAAATATATGTAAATAAATTTAATAAAAAAAATTTCAATAAAAATATATTAATAATTTCTAGTCTTTTAAATTATTCCTCCCTCAAAAAATTTTTACCCTAGTAATTAGTTTCGGCACACCTACAAAAAATTTCTACACATGATGAAAAATTGAAATTATTAATTTCGATCAATTTTAACAAAATTGACTAGGCTATTTATAAAATACCATGTATAACAACTCAAACCCACAAGTCGGGTTTATTAGTTATAAATGATGTGTATATTCATTTGTCAAAAATCGATCTAAAATTACACACAACATTTATTCCATACCATGAACATTTATCGGTATTGGTTCAACAAATAAAATAAAAATCAATATAAACACTTCTCATATATACACTGAAAATTGAATGTTATAAATGTGTCTATGTATAGATACACACACACACACAAACACACACACACACACATATATATATATACACATTTATATATATATATGTATTTAACTCTTTGTAAAACAAATAATTTGATGTAATGATAGGAACCCTTATATATTTTTGGGCCAGTTGAGGGATGTGGGGCTATTGTAAATTTGGCAGAACAATGTGAGGGAACATTTGGATATGAGGGTCAGATTTTATGATGTAAAAAACGATGGTTTAAATAAATAGTGATAATATATTTTTCTAAGTCAAGTTTCAAAAATCCATGAAAATGATGGAAAAAAATTAGATCAATGTTAAAAAAATAATTATTGAAAAGTTATTAAAAACATTCAAGTATGTTGATACCCCATTGAAAGGGATTGATGGTTTCAGTATAGACAATAGGCATTTTTTTGTTAGATTTTCACGATAGAACGTGGAATAAAACCTTACAATTTTTAATAGCTTTATGTTTTACATTATTATTAATTTCTGTTGTAATCATTAAAATATATCTTTTTTTATCCAAGTCATTACTCCCTTTTTATTACCCAATCAGGTTTCTTTGATTTTTTATTATACTTTTTGTTTTCCAAATACTTGATTATGTTTTTATTATATTATTTTAATTCATATTTTTGTCTTTATCATTTTGTTTTTTCAAAACATTGCAACATAGTATTTTTTAAATGACGGGTTTTATACATATAAATGGTTGAACAATTTTCTACACATTATATAAATTATTTTTTATATATATTAAATTTTAGGCGATTTTAATATGTATATATAATTCCATTTTCTATAAAAAATAATTCAAATTTCATTTTTTTAAATATAATGTCTGTATTTTATTATTATAATAATTATATATAATTATAATTTATAATCTTCATAAAACAAAAACGAAATATATCTATTCTATTTATAAAATATATTATCATAATAATATTAATAATAATCTAAAAATTAAACTTATTTAATGTAATAATAAAAAATTCTATATTAAAAAAAATTTAATTTCATTTATTATTCTAAACAATGAAAAATCATATTTTTCATTTGAAAATTAATTTCAAAATTATAAATAAAAGGTACAATAAATTATATTTTTTATAATTATCTTATAATAAAATAAATTAACAACAAAATTTCATTTATTATTTTAAAAGAAAATCATCTTAAAAATCATCTTAATTTATTTTAATAATACAAAAATCTATTTATTAAAATAATTTTATAATAAAACTATGTTTATAATTTAAGGGCATTTACAAAGATGACACATTTTCATTAATGTGGTCAAAACAAATTAACCCATAAAATGAAAAAATATAATGGGGAGAGGAAATTATAACGAATGTAATAATAGAATTGAAATTAGTCAACTCATGTATTTGGACTCATTAGGTGTATATAAACACACAGACAAATGATCTGCGGTTTAGGAAAAACCGTCCATTTGGTGAATTTCTATGTCTACGGAGAACTTGATTTTTGGTTGAATTAAAGAATGATGCCTTGGTATAGTGTGAATAAGAAGATATGATCAGTGACGAATGTTTTATTTGAGGTTTTTAAACCCCTTACAACATGTTGTGTCACCATTCAACATACGCAGGACCAGGTGCAGGCTATACCCCTCCGTCCCGGTGGGTTTCCCCTAACTCTCTCAGATGATCTGCCACGATGCCCCATCGACAACACGCACCATTCCAGATGAAGGGAAGATGGACATGACCATCACCACAATTTCTCGAACAACCATCGATGGGGCCCCATCAACAACGCCTACCGGGCCGGATAGGGGGATGGTGGATATGATTTTCACCACCCATTCTCAAACGACTTTCCATGACACACCACCAATAAAGCCTACCATTTTCACCGCCCATTTTACTTTTCACTACACCACACCCAGACTCCCTACTAGGCTGGACAGGGTGAAGATGGATATTCATGTCACCTCCCAATCATTGGTGACCGTCCACATCACCTAATTGACAACTCCTACCAATGTCACCGCCCTTTCTCAGATGATCTTCCACCATGCCCAATCAATAATGCCTACTATCGTTACCGCCCTCCCTCTCCACCCTTTCTCGGACGATCTGCCACGATGCCCAGTCTTCAACACCTACCAGCACCCCAACCCTTTATTAGACGTGCTTCCACGATGCCCCATCAACAACCCCTTCCATGCCTAGTGGTGGAAGATGTATATGAGATTCGCCTCATCCATATGTGTAATTCTCCACACCAGTGGAAACCCAGAAGGGTGGAGGTGTCCAAAAAAGATTCTTTTATTCCCAAACAGTCATTCACTGCTATTGAAGATGAAGAAAACTGACGCCTGATGTTAAAAATGTTGAGTCCATATGTGACACGTCAGTTGATGTTTCGGAAAAAATGAGGCACACTGAAATTTTTCTCTCCATCCAGACACACAAAACTAAACATTATATTTAAGATGTAGTGTTATTTGACATGAACAATTAACTGCAGAAACTAATGTAGTTTTTCACATAAGAATTTAAAAAAATTAATTTATTTTCATTTGTTATATTTAGCTATAATGTTATTATTCATTGTACTATCAATTTAATAATAATTTATAATTATAATTTAATTATATGAATCCATTAAATTTTAAATTTCACCCATTAAAAAATAAATATTTTTTATATTCATGAAACACTACTCTATATGGGGAAATATTCAATACATGTGTTAAAAAGAACATATAAAAGGGTTCCCTTTCCCAATTATTTTTTCATACACTGTTAGATGTCCTAGATTTATGTGCAATTTTTATATAGATATTAAATGAAACATATAATAATCTAATATATACACATATATACATTCTTATATATTTTTGAAAAATATATATATTATACCAAGTAGATATATTTATATATATTGTATATATAAATATTTTATATAAAATTTATTAATATATGTATATCAAATCATATATGTATGTATGTATGAGTTTTTTTATGAATGTGTCGTTTTTGAATGAAACTTTTTATTGTTTTGTGTGTATGGGTTTGAGTTTATCTATGTTTATAATTTATATATCTATATGTATATGGGCAGAGACATGTATGTAATTTTATGTTCATGTTATACATATGTGTGTGTGTACATGAATAAGAACATATATATGCATAAATATACATATATATGTGTGTGTGTGTGTTTGTATTGTTGTGTATTTAAAAAATTTTATTGTATGTATATATGTGTGTACATATGTATGTATGTTTGTATGTGAATGTGTATGTATTTTATTATGTGCATGATAATGTGTTTATGTATATGTATGAGCATGTGAAAGTATATATGAGTATGTTCATGTATTAGTTAATGTATGTATATGTGTATATGTGTCATTATGTTTAAGTACATGTGTAGGTGCATGCGTATGGGTATATGTGTGTATATAGTAATATGTATAGATGTGTATAAATGTACATGCACATGTATGCTATTTTATGGATGTGTATATATATATGAAAATTAATTTGTATATGTATGCATGCACATTTGTATTTTTATGTACATGTTTATGCATATTTGAATTTGTATGTGTATATGTATTTGTATATTTTTTATGTGTATTTATTTATGTGTATGTATAAAAATATATGAATGTGCATTCATGGTTTTGTAACTGAATGTTTGATTATATGTCAATGCCTATCTAGACGTGTATGTGGATGTGTTTTCAAAAATTTGTATGAGAATATTGTGTATGTATGTGTACATGTCTTTCTTTGTATATGTTTGTGTGTACTTGTCTGTATGTTAATTAATTTAATGTTATTTATTATTTTGTAATATCTCTATATTTTTAGTATTTTCAATCATTTATTCAATTTTATTATATAATCATTTAGCATTTTATTAATATATTCATTTTTGATATTTATTTATATATGTTTAAATATGTATATATTTAATCAAATAATAAAAAAAATTCAATTAATAAAAATAATAATCTGTAATATCATATTATATTTTCGATATATAACTAACATAGTGCATACTTCAACAATTAGCTGTAACACTATTATATTCATATATAATTTTATTCCATTATTTACATTATAAATTCATTGAATTAATTTTATGAATACAATTTTTTTTATATTTTTATATTTTTATTTATTTTATTATTTAATTTTAAATATTATATAATTATTTTTTAAATTTTTGATATAAATAAATTTTAAATATATTTCGAATTTAATAACTTTTTTAAAAATTAATACACATTTATTTATTTGCATTATTTTTTTTATAAGTTTTTAATTTATATGACTAATATGTATTCATTTTTATTTGTTAATTTTAAATATTTTTAATATTTCTGAAAAACATGTAATTGATTCCTACATGACTTTCTTCAACCCACAACATATTTCCCTAAAATTGAATCCCAATGTAAGCCATTCCTAACATGATTTATATGTTTATTTTAAAAAAATGAAAATGACGGGGATGTACTTCACGATGTCTTGTAGTGACAGATGGGGACTTTGAACGTCGTGCATTGAAGTCTCGGCAGTGCGTACCATCAAGAGACAGTGAGATATAGATGATGGTGTTAGAATAGGGATCCCAACGGATCATGTGCGACAAGTATCACGGGAGGTGCTGAATGTGTAGGATGGCATTATTGTGGATTTAGTAGGGGAAGCTACTCATTAGTGCTAATGTTTTGGGAATAGCATGACAGTTGACCCAAGAGCGATTATGGAAGTTCCCCATCGCTGATGAAGGCCTCATGCAATGGCAGTGTCAATGTTTTAGAGGCCATGTAATAGCTTTGGAAGCAAGGTCGATGTGTCTGTGATGCTCTGATAGCTGATTTGATGGATGGCCTTGTTGATAATTGATTGTTGTCGGCAAACAAGCAATTCACCATGGGGTTTATGGTTCTTCAGTCATCTACGACAATCCTTGATGACATTTAGTGTGATAATTCATGTGTGAGGTGTGGTCGGGGATTTTCCATCATTGGGTTTTAGGTGAGGTTCAATTGGTTGTGAGAATTTCAATAGTGGTTCACAATAATGTATCGACCTTTGGGCCATGATGGTGTGCACATAATATGTAAGGGTTATATGTCTAATATAAAAAAAGGTCAATGAGAATATTGAATATAGTTGGGATATCCCTTGGGTGGGGGGGGGCTATGGCCTACCGATTGGCCGATGGGTGTGGTGTTTCTGTGTGTTTTGTTGTATTTTTATCTTTGAGTACCTTATATAAATATATATTTTATATTTTTTATTTTTTATTCGTTTATTATTTGTATTTGTTCTTCTTTCTTGTGAAAGTAATGGCCTCTTTCAATCTGGGTAGAGGAATATCCTTTAAATAGCAAATATTCTATTATCCAGGTGGCCCATGAAATTTCTTGAAGGCTCGGTGTAGCATCATGCTTGCATTATCTAGTCTATATAACTAGGCCTCTGTTATGCTTGCATCACCGTCTACTTGCATTATACATAATTATTTACTATGTTTTAATTTTATCAATTTTATTTTTATTTATATGATTAATATTTATTTAAATTAATTTATTAATGTGTAATGACTTTAAAATGTTTGAAATTATTATAATTCATTTATTTAAATGCATTTTTTAGGATTATCAACATTTTTATGAGTTTAAAAATAATTCAATTTATGATTAATATTTTCAATAATTATTTTAAATGATTTAATATTATTAACATATTTTTAATTTATTTGAATAATACTCTTTCAATTTTATTAATTGAGTTGTAATATTTTTGGAATGTTTGAAATCTTTAAAATTATTTTATTTTAATGATTATTTTAATATTTTAATTAATTTTTTTGTACACGTTCAAATTTCCTATAATTATTTGTAGAATTTTGTTGTACATATTATGTGTGTTTTTAAAAATATCTATTTTTTATCTTCATATTAATATATATTCATTTTTTTAATTAATATACATAATTACAAAAACATAACCAATTTATTATAATATTTAGATTCTATTTATTTTTAATTATTCAATTTCACTCATTTTTTATAATCATGCATTTATAATTATTTATTAACTAATAAGGTTATATTTTTAAGAACTGATTCATTTTTAAAATATATTCATTTTTTATTTCTTTTTTTATAATAAATATTTTTTATCAGCAATAAAATGAAAATGATCTCATAATACATATATATATATATATATATCAGAAATATAATATTATTGTTGATAAATATTTATTTTATCTACTATAATTTTGATAATCATAATGATTTGTTTTATTAGAGTGAAATTTAGCACTAATAAAACCAATCATTTTCAGTGGTTATTAATTTCACACTTATAATATTTATATTTTTCAGAACATTTTGGAAAGCATTGATAAACCCTTCATGGTTATAGAAATTTAATACTTTTGAAACATGTTTCTCTTCCCAATTCATGTTCTGGAATGGATGTAAACTTCTTTTTCCAATCCACTAGAAATTCTTAGATGAATAAAACCTCTAAAATCCTAAGGTGTGTGAGTGAATCTCTTGAAACATCTTGTACTTGTTTTTTAATACAAATCACAAAAAAAGTATTAGTGTGTTGTTTAGGATTAATAAATTATTTTCTCAAGGATTCATACATGGTTTATAAAGGTAATTTTTAATGCATCGAATTTGTAAATTTATTTACTCTTCCACAAGGTATAATCAATAAAAACCTACTCTACAAAATTATATCAATAATTAAAAATATAACACTTTCAACTAAAATTTATAATTATTAATTAGTAATAATTTTTAGAAAAGGAAAATTCTTAATTTTGATTCAATATAATATTATTCAAATAAATATACCATTATAATATAATTATTCGACTTATGGTACATCCAGAAACATTATTGAGTTTCCTAAAAGATCAATATCAACGGTAGCATATCTCAATGCTTCACCCATACTATGGTGTTCAGATAGGGCATCCGATTTTCCCCTTTGCATCGTGTCTTGATGGCTGGTGTTTTTTCTAATTTAATTACAATGGAAGCTAAAGACAACATATTTCATATAGGGTGGTTTATTGAAGAAGTCCACCTATTTCCCATATGTATGTGTACTTTTCATTTTATGTATATGTTTGTGTGTACATGTCTCTATGATTATTAATTTAAGGTTATTTTTGTAATATCTCTATGTTTTTAGTATTTTCAATCATTTATTCAATTTTAATATATAATCATTTAACATTTTCTTAATATATTCAGTTTTTATTTTTATTTATATATGTTTAAATATGTATATATTTAATAAAATAGTAACAATTTTACAATTAATAAAAATTATAATTTGTAATATCATATTATATTTTTTATATACAATTAATATAGTGCATAATTCAACAATTATCTATAATACTATTATTTGCATATATAATTTCATTCCACCATTTACGTTATAAATTCAGGTAATTAATTTTATGAATACATTTTTTAATTTAATTTATTTCATTTTGTTAATTCATTTTATATATTATTTAATTATTTGCTCAATTTTTGATATAAACAAATTTTAAATATATTTCTAATTTAATAACTTTTTTTTAAAATTAATACACATTTATTTTTTTGCTTAAATTTTTTTATATGTTTTTAATGTATATGATTAATATTTATTCATTTTTATTTGTTATTTTTTAATATTTTTAATATGTCTAAAAATCATGTATTTGATTCCTATATGATTGTCTTCAACCCACACCATATTTCCCTGAAATTGAATCCCATTGTAAGCCATGCCTAACAAGATTTATGTGTTTATTTTAAAAAAATGAATATGATGGGGATGTGCTTCACGATGTCTTGTAGTGACAGATGGGGTCTTTGAACGTCGTGCTTTGAAGTCTCGGCAGTTCGTACCATCGAGAGACAGTGAGATATGGATGATGGTTTTAACATAGGGATCCCAATAGATCATGAGCGACATGTTTTAGTGGAGGTGGTGAATGCGTAGGATGGAATGATTGTGGATGTATGAGGGGAAACTACTCAACATTTATAATGTTTTGGGCATAGCTTGATAGTTTACCGAAGAGCGATTATGGAAGTGCCCCATCACTGATGACAGCCTCAGACAGTGGAAGTGTCGATGTTATAGAGGTCATGTAATAACTTTGGAAGCAAGGTCGACGTGTCTGTGAAGCTCATATAGCTGATTTTCTAGATGGCCTTGTTGATCATTGATTCTTGTCGGCAAACAAGCAATTAACAGTGGGGGTTATGGTTCTTCGGTCATCTACGACATTGCTTGATGTCGTTCAGTGAGATAATGGATGCGTGAGGCATGTTTGGGGATTTTCCATCATTGGGATTTAGGTGAGGTTCAATTGGTGGTGAGAATTTCAATAGAGGTTCACAATAATGTATCGACATTTGGGCCAAGGTGGTATGCACATAATATGTAAGGGTCATAGGTCCAATATCAATAAAAAAGAAGGTTGATGTGAATATTTAATATAGGTGGGATATCCCTTGGGTGGGGGGGGGGCTATAGCCTACCCATTGGCCGATGGGTGTGGTGTTTCTGTGTTTTTTGTTGTATTTTTATCTGTGAGTACATTATATAAATATATATTATATATTTAATAATTTTTATTATTTTATTATTTGGATTTTTTTTCTAATTTTTGGTGAAATCAATGGCCTCTTTCAATCTGCGTAGAAGAAGATCCATTACATACTGTATATTCCATTGTCTAGGTGGACCAATAAATATCTTGAAGGCTTGGTGTAGTGTCATGAATTCAATATCTATTCTATATAACTAGGACTTCTTCATGCTTTCATCACCATCTGCCTGCATCATTCCCACATATCTACCTTCCAGAATCACTTCATGCGTTATAAATCCCCCAAGGGGCATGGTATGATTCAATCACTTGTTAATATGTGTGAGTAATTAATGATATTAATCTTACCAATTAACATAATAACATTTTTAACTTATTTAATTTTATTTAATCATTTTTAAAATGATTTCATCTATTATTTATTATTTAATTTTAATATATAAAACTTTTGTAATTTTTTTTTGATTTTATTCATTTATAATATTTATTTATAAATATTTATTTTCTATGTTTTAATTTTATCAAAATATTATTTATATATAATTAATATTTATTTAATTTAATTTATTATAGTGTATATAACACCCCGAGATTTTATGAAAAATATTCTTTTAATTTCATTGATGTCTTCTATTATACAACACAAAAAGTTTAGCTTGAACTATACGCAACACCATATTAGCTTGCAGTATACGCAACACTATTCTTGGATCAGGTTACACACAATTTCATTTTCGTTTTATTTATTATTTTCTATGAATCTCGTCATAAAAATATAATCCAAATTTTTTAGTTATATATAAATCCATTTAATAAAATAAATTTTGAACAAAATTATATTTATAGTTTCTATGTTGTTACATTATTCCTCTCTCAAAATAATTGTTTCCTCATAATTAGTTTGTGCACAAATGGAAAAAATTTCTATACATGATGATGAATTGAAATTATTAATTTCGTTCAAATTTTACAAAATTGACTACACTGTTTCTCTAATAACATTTATAACGACTCAAACCCACAACAACGGTTCATCACTTTTAAATGATGTGTATATTATTTTTATAAAAACATATCATAAAATAATCACAACATTTATTACATACCATGAAAATTTATCGGTATAGGTTCTAGAAATAGTTTTTAAAACAATATAAACACTTAACATATATATATGGAATATTGAACTTTACAAATGTGTTTATGTATATATTCACACACACACACACACACATATATATATATATATATATTTATGTATATAGATATTTTAATAACAAATAATTTTATGCAATGATATGTACCCTTATATATTTATGGGCCAGTTGATGGATTTGGGGTAATTGGAAATTGGGAAGAACAATGTGAGGGAACATTTTGGAGATGAGGGTCTATTTTTATGATTTAAAAAGCGATGGTTTAAATAAATAGTTTTTATATATTTTTATATGCCAAGTTTCAAAAATCCATGACAATGATGGAAAATAAATTTGATCAATGTTAAAAAAAATATTTTTGAAAAATCATGAAAAATATTCAGGTATGTTGAAACCCTGTTGAAAGGGATTGATGGTTTGAAGATTAACATTGGGCATTTTTCTGGTATATTTTAACGAGGGTAGGTGGAATAAAACCTGACAATTTTTAATAGCTTTAGGTTTATCTTTATTATTAATTTATGTTATAATCATTAAAATATTTCTTCTTTTTATCCAATTCATTACTACATTTTTATTATCCAATCACGTTTCATTTATTTTTTATCTTACTATTTTTTTGGATAATTCATGATTGTGTTTTTACTATATTATTAAAATTCATATTTTTTCCATTATCATTTTGTTTTATCAAAACACGACAACTTAAATTTTTTTAAACATGCATTTTTTTATACATATAAAAGGTTGAACATTTTTTACCCTTTATATAAATACTTTTTTGTATATATAAAATATTACGGGATTTAAATATATATATAATTCCATTTTTGATATAAATAATTCAAATTTCATATTTTTTTTAATTATAATGTGCGTCATTTATTATTATAATAATTATCTATATTTATAATTTATAAATATCATAAAACAAAAAAAATATCTGTTATATTTATAAAATATATTATTTTAATAATAAAAATCTTCTAAACAAATACTAATTATTTAATGTAATAATCAATAATTCTATATTACAGAAAAATGTTATTTTAAGATAATATTTCAATCCACGAAAAATATTATTTGTCTGTTGAAAATTAAATTGAAAATAATAAATAAAAGCTAAAATTAATTATAAGTATTATAATTAACTTATAATCAAATAAATTAACAACAAATTTTCATTTATCATAATAAAAGTCAATCATCTTAAAAATATTATTAGTTTATTTTAATAATACATAAATATTTTTATTAAAGTTATTTTATAAAAAAACAATGTTTATAATTTAGGGTCATTTACAATGACAACCAATTTTCATTAATGTGGTCAAAACACAATAAACAATAAAATGAAAAATAAATTAATGAAAATAATGAGGAGGGGAAATTATAGCAAAATTAATAACAGAATTGAAATTAGTCAAATCATTTATTTGGACTCGTGTGTTGTATATAAACACACACAAAAATGGTTTGTGGTTTAGGAAAAACCATCCTTTCAGTGAATTTCTGTTTCGACGGATAACTGGAGTTTTGGTTGAAGAAAGAATGATTCCTTGGTCGAGTGTGAAGAAGAAGATAGGGTCAGTGAAGAGGGTTTTATTTAAGGTTTTCAAACCCCTTACATAATGTTGTGTCACTATTCCACATACCCCGGACTAGGTGCAGGCTATTCCCCTCTGTACCAATGGGTTTCCCCAAACTCTCTCAGATGATCTTCCACGACGCCCCATCGACAACACGTACCAGGCCAGACGGAGGGAAGACATACATGACAATCACCACATTTTAATGAAAAACCATTGATGGGGACCCATCAACAAGGTTTTATTTAATTTCTTGATGTTTTATTAATTTTAATAAATTCGAAATAAAATAATATAATTAATTTAATATATGATTATTTTGTGTGAAAAGATCCATTTATTTTATACCAAACAATTGAAACATTTTCATGATGAGCGGACACCCCGTATTGAATGAATGCTTGTTTGGCCTTTAAACATAATTCACAGAATTTAAAATGTACTTCTAGTTTTAAAGATATATAATTTCTTCTGAACAAGGGTTTTGGGTTTTCTCGAGAAATGAGGTTTTTCTTTAAAATTAGTAAAGGCCCGTTTGGCACATTAATAAAATAAATTATTTTGGAAAACCCACTAAGGGGTGATCTTTGTTGTGCATTGATTGCGTGAGTTGTATGTGTTGTTAGAGCATTGTGACTGCTTAATTTACATTGTGGACACACCCCTCTTTTATTATATGTGTTGACATGGGAACCTGACATAATGAGTGAATCTTCTGAGAATGATTATTGCACTAGTTTAGACCACGCACTGGCTAGTGGCCCCATAGCTGGGGAATACTAACTTATTGCTTCTATTTGGATTGGGCCCCTCGGTTAGGCCAAGTAGGGCAATATCATGTAGTAGTATGGGTGTTATGATGTCATCGAGTTAGGGCATGCCTTTATGATGAGTAAGATGTATAGTATGATCTGGATTGTTCCCGATCTCCTAGGTTCAACCCATGTTTCTTTTTGTGTTTATTTGTATGTGGTGGACAGTTGATAGGTCTAGTTCAGTTATAGACTCATGTCTACCAATTTTTCCATCGCCCTTGGTGTGTGTTGTGTGTTATGTGTAGTTTTTCTTTTTCAATAATAACTGATTCTCGGTTTTATACTTGTTCTCAACAACATTTTAAAATGCAATGCACCTGTTCCTTTCAAATATTAAAAATTATTTATAAATTAACAATTTCAATGTATTGATAATTTTTTTAAAGTGAAAGTGTGTGTGGAAAATATTATTTAATATAATTTAGTTCAAACCTGAAACTGATAAATTCTTTATTTATTGGTATGTTCATTGGGATTAGAAGTATACGGGCATACCTTGTGAGCATTAATACTCATGCATATAGTGTTTTCTTATTTTTGGTTCTGTTGCAGGTTCCAGCATCATTTGTTCTCCTTGAGCGACGTTGGTTGTGGTAATGGAGAGTAACCCATGGGGTCACATGGAGTTTTTGTCATGGTCAGGCTAGTAGTGTTGCTGGTTGTTCTTTATTTATTTTTGTTTCTTCTATTTATTTTTTCGCTGCTTAATTTATATTATATTGGGCCAAATCGTTCCCACCTAATTAATTTTGATGCCCGACACTAGATACCTGTCCATGGGGATCGGGAACGCCCCTCGGGCCATGTCACAGGCCGGCTTGGTATACTGGTTCAGGGTCGACCCGGGTTGGTTCGTGACAAAATGGTATTAGAGGGATGTTCTTGTTATTTGGGATTTTCGTTAGATGAAGATTTGGATTTTTTTGACTCGAGAGGTTGGTACGAGAAGGACGTCATGAACCCTCACCCGTTTCGCATGTCGAGTTGCCAGGGGTAGTCTGAGAATTGAGTCTTTCTTTTGTTTTGGTTTTTTTTTGGATTGAGGGATGACAATGGAGGTAAACCAATGATACATCATGATCTCACATGGAGTAGTGACCAATGTGGAGTCCAGGTACACGGTTTTAATTCCTTCTAGTTGTTGATGCTTACTTCGGGCATGACCCACTACCATGTCACGAGGTTATGTGTGACCGCTGGTCCCTCCGGTGGTTTGATTCAAGTTGAGTGTCATTTTTGTTCTGGTTGGTATATGTGCCTTTGTGAAAAAAAAAGTTTTTAAAAATTGGACAGATTTATTTTAAATTACATTAAATTAATGAAATGGGTTTTAAAACTGAAAGCCTTTGGTTTGGGAAGCTGTTGTTTTCTTTGAAATTGGTCAAGAATGGTTTGGGGTGAAACCTCAGGTAACCTTATGAACATTTTCACATGTGATAGGATGCGTGGAAAGTGTGTGTTGGTGCATATGAATGAATGTGGATGAAGACATGTGCAACAGTTCACGGTATTTCCTGGGTGTGTTTGAAATTAAGGCTTGACCTTGTATTCTAAATTGGCTTTTGAAGAGGAAAATGGTTTTGGAAAGTGATTTTGGTTGGAAAAGTGGATTTGGTATTTGGAAAGTGGTCTTGAAAGAAAGAGATTTTGACTAATAAAAAAAGGAGGTGGTTTTGGAATCTAAAATGAAACGGGAATTTTGAATAGCGAATTTTGGGTTGTGTATGTGGCTGTTTGGTTTTTTTTGAGCTTGTTGGTTTTAGATGAGAGTGCTTTATTGATGTTGATTCGATTGATATTGGTTTCGGCTTGGTGTTATATATTTCGTTTAGAAATGCCACCTAGAAAGGACCCTAGAGTTTTTATGAGTCATGACTAGTTTTTGGTCTTTCTCGGACGTCGTTTGTCCTTCACAGTGATTGGATTCAGCTAGAGATAGTGGAGTGGCTTGAACAGGTTGAGTGTGTCGTCAGGGTATTGGGAACTCATGAGGCTGTTAGGATGCATGCTGTTTTGGGTCTCTTCGAAGGTCCAGCTCTGGATGAGTAGGAGTTGTTCGCCCCTCCATTACTATAATTTGGGATGATGTGGTATGTCTTTAAGGTCGTCTTTGTTCAATGGTTAATACTTGAGGAGGTGAAGACGAGGAAAATGTAAGAGCTCGTGTGTGTTCAACATGGAAAGTGGACGGTGAATGTGTATGTTGAACATTTCAAGGATCTTGTGTCTCTTTTTCCGCGGATAGTGTCACAGGACTAGATGAAGACTTCTCTCTTCATCAAGGGGTCTTCGTCCAGAGATCAAGGAGAGAGTCCTCCCTTTTTGATAGCATCACTTTTTAGAATTTGGAGCATGAGGTGTTCTTATCTAAGTTGGTCTCCAGAGCGTAAACGGTTGGAAATCCATTGTATCTGGTTTCTCATGAAGGTCCCCCATCTGACCAGCAGTGTGTGTCAGGTGAATTTGATTATAAAGAGATCTCTACAGTGGCTCTAACATCCAGTTCGTCAGACCGTCTAATGGTGCACCGAAAGGATGGACGTTAAGGCATAAAAGACGTCATGTCACACCCATCCGAAGGTGTTCCATCATGGCAGGTGTCTATGTCATCTAGAGAAGTTTTACAGGAAGCATTGCTTGAAAAATATGTTACAACTGAAAAATTACAGTGCTTGACTATGAGGCAAAGATGCTTCAGCCATCAGAGCCCCAACCATAGGTCATGTGGAGTAGATTGTTGGGATTCATCACATCTATGATGAGAGAAAAAATTATTAATGGATAGATTTGTCTCAACATTAATTGAGGATTTTCTACCAGCATTATGAAGATTTAATTCTCAATATTAATGAATTGAATAGCAGTTGTTGACTTCATGTGGGTGTTTCTAGATTTGAGATAAGATATGTTTTTTGGACATGACATATCTTTTAGATTTGGTTACATGTGTTTCTGCTAGGATGTGATACAAGAGATCTTGTGATATCTTTTTTCTTTGAGATATATTTTCAGATTTCCATTTCAATCAAGATATGCGGCATATTAGAGCCTATAAAAGGTGAAGCAACTGGTGGAGAAAAAATTTAGAGAGCTGCTCAAGATGTAGTCCATCGAGAACAAGAGGAAAGGGTCTGCTGCATTTGCGGTCGTCCGTATGGGTCATCATCCATGACTAATGTGACATCGATGGTGGATCTACATTGTGACATGATACCTTTGAAGAGTGTGAATCTCTCCAAGCAATTTTCATCACAGTTTTGTTCAGATTTTACCCAGCGTTTTTAAGTTCTGAAACCTTCGGAACTACTCTGATTTGATCAGCTTTCATCTACGGTGGTTTTTGATCTGATCCTAGTGGTTTTTCATCTGCACCATCTGTTCAGGCATCAATATCATGATTTCATTGTCATATCTATTTGGGATTCTTTTACAGGATGAATTCTTTGTTTTAGACTGGCTTCAGACTAAATCAGAATTCCAAGTTATGATGGACTATATTATTCATGAGTATTAATTTTTTGATCCCTTTTATTTGGCGGGGAGTCTCTACCGTGTACTTATCTATTTTCGTGGATCCTTTTTCTAGACTAGGTCTCATGGTTTTTCCTTTTTTGGGTTTTCCATGTTAAAAAATCATGTGTGATGATTTATTTATTCTCCTCATATCGATTTCATATTTTGATGGGTTTCTCATGACATTTTTGGCAAGCAATTTTCGGTCCAGACTCATGATTCTGCCAATCAAGTGGTATCAGAGGTGATGGTTCGTGCTTGCAATTTCTGGTGAGAATGATGTATGTTTTCGACAAGATTGATGATGCATGTGTGGCGCAAAATATTCTTTGAAAAGCATGTTGAGAAAGATTTTCTAGATTGTGTGGAGATCAAAATTATGGGGGAGCCAGATATTGTTAATTCTGGTATTGGTGGTGCAGATTCAGATATGATGAAGTCTACTGTGTCTGGATTTCT
This sequence comes from Viscum album, assembly GCA_963277665.1. Taxonomy (NCBI): domain Eukaryota; kingdom Viridiplantae; phylum Streptophyta; class Magnoliopsida; order Santalales; family Viscaceae; genus Viscum; species Viscum album. The sequence goes on along the minus strand of OY728152.1, from coordinate 359,842,348 downwards.
TTTGCAAGGAGAGCTGATTTTTATTTTTTATCAGAAGTGCAAATGGACGTCGTCATATTTTCTAAAGATGATGACGATAGATGTGATAATGATCATTTTATTTCAAATTGTGCTTGTTGGATATTTTCATTCATTAATGTGCTGAAGGGGGAGATTGTTGGGATTCATCACATTTATGAGGAGAGAGATAATTATTAATGGATTGATTTATCTCACAATTAATTGGGGATTTTCTCCCAGAATTATGGAGATTTAGTTCTCAATATTAATGGATGGAATAACAGTTTTTGACCACATGTGAGTGTTTCTAGATTTGAGATAATATAAGTTATTTGGATATGACATCTATTTTAGATTTGGCTTCTTGTTTATCTACTAGGATGTGATACAAGAGATCTTGTGATATCTTTTTTCCTTGAGATATATTTTCAGATTTCCATTTCAATCAAGATATGCGGCATATGAGATCCTATAAAAGGGGAAGAAACTGGTGGAGATGAATGTGAGAGAGACACTCAAGATTTAGTCCAACGAGAACAAGATGAAAAGTTTTTCTGCGTTTTCGGTAGTCCGTGTGGGTTGTCATCCATGAAGAACATGACATCGACGGTGGATCTACGTTATGATAGGATACCTTTTATGGGTGTGGATCTCTCCTAGAAATCATTGGCGCAGTTCAGTTCATATTTTACCTAGCGGTTTTATGTTCTGCAACCTTCAGAACTACTCTAATTTGATCGGCTTTCATCTGCGGTGGTTTTTGATCCGATCCTGGTGCTTTTTCTTCTTCACCTTTTGTTCTGGCATCAATCTCCAACTTTCATGGTCAGATCTATTTGGGTTTCTTTTACAGGCTTTGTTCTTTGTTTTAGGCTAGCTTCAGACTGCATCTGCTATTCGACTATGATTCACTATTTTATTCTTGAGTATTACTTTGAAGATCCCTTTTATTTTTGGGGGAGTCTCTACCGTGTACTTATATATTTTAGTGGATACTTTTTATGGACTAGGTCCCATGGTTTTTCCCTTTTTTGTTGGTTTTTCCACATTAAAAAATCTTGCATGCTGATTTATTTATTTTTCTCATTTCTCTTCCATATTTCGATGCGTTTCTCACGACATTTTTGGCAAGCAATTTTCGGTCCATAATCAAGATTCTCCCCAACACTGTGTTTGTTTGGAGATGTATGTGCCTATGAAAGAACCGATTTTGTGGATGTGCATGAGTCAACTGCTTGGGTTATGTTCCACTCTATTGTTTTCCCCTAGTGTTAGGATTGTTTGGTCTTGGTCGAGAGTTCTACGTTATAGTGAAGGTGTTGTTCGCTCGTGCTATAGATCTTAGTTTGGATCAATTGGGTGTTCCATCGTCGCCCCCACCCTTCCAAAAATGGTATGTTTAGGTGTTAAATTTTGGCACTAGTTGAATTCTTATGGTGGGGATAACACTCTCATGTTCTCCCATTTTCTTATGTTGTGGTCTCTTTGAGTTTCAACCGGGAACGTTCTCTTGTTTTATCTATTGTTCAGTTGTGTGACCTTATGGGGGAAGAATGTTTTTATGGTGGGGGGAATTTTCACACCATGACATTTTATTCATTTTTATTTATTTAATTATTGGCCTTGATATCTCTCTCCAAGGTCCGAGTTGGGTATGGGGTCAAAATATTTGGCATTTAATGTTTGTAGTGGGGTTCGGACCCGTGCTTGGTCACCACACAGTTGGTGGTAGCCACGCAGCTGGCCAAAGTGTCATAAAATTTCACATTATATTATTAAATTTTTTTATTGTTATTTTAAATGATTAAAATTATTATTTTTATAATTACTATTGTAATATAGAATTTATAATTATTTTCTCATCGTCATTGTTATATTATTATTATTGAAATAGTTATTATTTTTATTGTAGGTAATATTTTTATTAATATCATCTTTATTATTGTTAATTTTATCATTATTTTAATAATATAATTATTATTAGTATTATTATTAAATCTCTATTTTTATTATTCTATTTCATATTTTATTATTATTATTAAAATAAAATGAAGAAAAATAACTAACCCTAAACCTTTCTACCCGACACCCTTTCTTTTTTTTCCTTCCCACGGTGCATGCCGCCTCCCCCACTCCCCTCCTGCATCGGGCTATCACCCGATGTTCTACCCTCTTACACGTCTCGCTGCAATTCTTGCCCTCCTCAGCCCGGCCCTCGCTGCTCTCGCGCACCACCCCACGCTCGCCTTGCTCCCTACACCTCGCCCCACCCCTTCTCACCAGCATGACCTAACCAGCGCACCCCAGTCGCGCCTCTCCTGTCTAACGGCATCCCATACTACCTGCAGTGATCTGGCACCCCGCGCACTCCCTTTTCCCATCACCCTGCTTCCCTAATCGTGAGCCAGCCACCCCGTTTTTTCCCTTCTGCATTACAGTGCTTCACCCATTCTCATGCTCACCATCTTGCGCAAGTAGCCTCGCCTCCCCTGTCCGCAGCACCGGCCTTGACCCTCTGTCCACCTCCCCTCCCACATCCAGGCTCTACCTCTCCCTCGCCTCAACAACAACACCCCAGCCTCTCCCTCACTATATCAGGCTGCCCCCCTTCGGCCTCACCTTCTTCCACCCGGTAGACCCTTTTCCTCAGTTTTTTTTATTTTTTTATTTGGGGATTAGTGTTCTAGTTTGTTGGATATTAGTTTTAGGATGGCATCATGTTTATATTGTCTTTGTTTTGAATATAACATGATTCCATAGGAATTTCTTGTGGTGAGTTTGGTGCACAATTGAAATTCGAACCAAAACATGGGATTCTCTTTATGTGAAGTATATTGTTTCATGCCCTACCACCACTAGATAAATTTAATATGCTTAATTGAATTTCGTAATGAGTTATTTGATTTTTTTTTGTGGAGCGATGGGTGTTTTTGTTTGGAAATGGTTGTTGTGTATTTTTAATGTGTTTGTTTTGGGAATGGTTGGAATGTTTTGGTGTTGTTTTGGTACAACGTTTTCCAAATGGGTTTAGGGCGCATTTGGATTGTGAGAACTATGTTTTCAGGGGTATTAAGAGTTGTATGTGTTGAAATGTGGGTTTTCAATGAGTAGGAAATCTTTTTGGATGTTTCGAATTTGGTTTTCAACTGTGTATAAATTTCATAGATTGTATTAGTTATTTTAATTATATCATCAAAAGGAAACGATGGGTGGATGATTTTCAAGAACAATTTTTACGTGAAATGGGGAGTGTTTTAATATAAAACCCCCTTTGTATCACTTGGGGGTGTTTCATTTTGTCATCCCTTGATCTGTTATTTGATAGTGTTTTCTATGTTGGGTAGTTTGATCATTTATTTTATATATTTTTAAGAAATAATTTAAATGTTGCGATGTATGTTCTGAAATAATGGCGAGGGGTTTATTGCGTTGTTTGTTCTTATGGATTGTTCTAAGTCAGTTGTAATGGGTTTTTAATTTTTTTGAATTTTTCACAGCACATTGGCAGGTAAAACCTGCGTTACTACATTTTTCTGATGGTTGGATGTTCTTGTGTGTGAGTGTGAGACATTCCACATCGTTGTCGTAACTGAGCAGCGAACCGAGGTGTTAGGATCGTAAATGACGGGTCCTTTGATACAACAATAATTGCGAGATTAGAAATAAAGTGCAAAAGTGCGGAATTAAAGTGAACACCAGATGTAATGTGGAATGGTCCAAAATGAAAGGGGTGAAAAATCACAGGAAAATAGATGAATTTCACTATGGTAAACTGTGGGTAAAAATTCACTCTCAATTACAAGGAGAAAACACTCAGTAAAATCACTCTTGTAAAATATGGAAAAACACCTCACAAAATATTGCACTCTGGGATGAAGATGTGTTGCTTCTGAATCTGATGATTAAATGTCCATGAGGAGATCCCTTTTTATAGCCTTCCTTCACACCCTTTTGTCTTCACTAAATTAAATGACTTTTACCAAACTAATTGGGGAAATAATAGTAGGATGTCAAATTAATTAAATGTAATGAATGCGGTGACCATCATTAAACACTCTCAACATCTTCCAACATTTCTCGCACATGGAGATTTGATTATGTGTCAATCACATCTCCACACATCCTTTCTATAAGCCCAATCTGTTGCTCATGTATCTACAAGTCCACTTGAAGATCTTCACCATCTAAACATTTCAGAATTAATCGCCTTTGTCCGGAAACTGCCATATTTTCTTTAGTGTGAATTTTCTTTATGTCCACACTTCCTTCCTCCACCATATCTCAAACAAAATGGTATTATACGCCAATGTGCTTTGTCCTGGAATGAAAATATGGGTTCCTTGCAATGTGCAAGGCACTCTGACTGTCACATATTAATGGAATATGATCATGTTTGTGCCTGAGCTCCTCCAATATCTTTCTCATCCAAATCGCCTCTTTGCAAGCATGTGTAGCTCTCATGTACTCCACTTCTGTCGTGGATAAAGTCACAACGGACTATAGCTTTGAGATCCAACTCACTACTCCTCCTGCAAGAATAAACCCATAACCCATAGTGGATTTCCACCGGTCGGAATCACCTAAAAAATATGAGACAACATATCCAGTGATAGTAAAATTTTATCCTCCAAAACATAATGGAACATTTGAGGTTTCCATGAGATATCTCAGGATCAACTTCACCATGATCCAATGCTCTCTTCCTAGATTCGCCATGTACCGACTAACTTCTCCCATTGCATGTACAATTTCAGGTCAAGTACAAACAATAGCGAACATTAAACTCCCCACTGAAGATGCATATGGCACTCGAGACATTTCCATCCTCTCTGCTTCACTACTAGGACTCATTGTAGATGATATCTTTGAATTAATGGGAAGAGGGGTAGAAATTGGCTTACAATAATGAATATTGAAGCATTTCTAGACTTTCCTCAAGTAATTCATCTGTGATTGCCAAATCTTTCCATTATTCATGTCTCGGTTAATTTGCATCACATGATTCTTGTTTGTGGGTCCCAATTCTTTCATTTCAAACTCCCTAGCCAACTGTGCCTTTGTCTCCTAGATTTGAACATTGTTAGGGCCTGCAACCAATATGTCATCCTCATAGAACAGAAAAATGATAAAATCACTACAATTTAAACCCTTTAAATATGCACAAGGCTCTGAATTAAGTCTCTTGTATCCAAGGCTCATGATATAGGAATCAAATCTCTTGTACCAACACCTCAGCACATGTTTCAGACCGTACATAGATTTGTTCAACTTGAAAACCATGTTTTATTTACCTTTATTAGTAAAACGTTTTGGCTGTATCATATATATTTCTTCATCAAGATCACCATGGAGAAAAGTTGTTTTATCATCTAGCTCCTCTAGATGTAGAGTGTATGCAGAACACATATCCAGAACTACCCGAATAGTCGTTAGTCTAACAACATGAGAAAATATTTCATTGAAATCTATACCTTCCTTCTGAGCATATTTTTTGACCACCAGTCTTGCACAATATCTTTCCACCTAGTCTGTTTCATCCCTCTTGATCTTGTAGACCAATTTATTCCCAATGGACTTCCTTCCGTGAGGTAATGTAACAAGATCACAAGTCTTGTTCTTGTGCAGGGCTTCGAGTTCCTCCTGCATCGCCACCATCCATGAAGATACATACGGACTCTGGGTTGCTTCCAAAAGAGATTATGACACTCCATCCTCTATCAATAATCAATAAAAAACATTTCTCTCAGTGACATAATCTGAGTTCCATATCCGCACTCTTTTATCTCGATTTGACCATCGTAGTCCAGCATCTTCTGGTGCTTGATCATCATGCTCTGATAATGCATTATAGGAAACTAGTTCTTCCTTTGTTTCTTCCTTCACCTTTACTGTTGTAGTTTCTGTATTCTTCTTCTCCATGTCTTGATCAGTTGTCATTTTCAGCTTGTCTTCTTGAAAAATGAAATCTCTGCTGATGATAAATTTGTGGGCAGTGGGATCCCACAAACGATACACATTCACACCATCAGCGTATCCCAAGAAGATACATTATCTGGATTTCGAGTCCAATATCGATCTTCTCGGGTCATGAAGATGCGCATATATAGGACATCCAAAAGTATGAAAATTAGAATAGTCAGCGGGTTTACCAGTCAACATCGCCCTTGTTCTATTCAACATGGTTTTATTCATCTGTTCTACCACTCCATTCTATGGAGGAGTTTACGCCACAATGAACTTTATCTTGATGCCCTCATGTTGAAAAAATGAATCAAACTCCTCACTAGTATATTCTCCCCCATTTTCAGTCCTCAGTCACTTGATCTTCTTTTCTGATTCATGCTTGTTCCGCGCTTTTAATGTTTTGAAGACTTAAAAAACATCTGCTTTTCTTTTGATTGGAAACACCCAAATATCCTGGAATTGTCATCAATGAAATATAAAAAGTACCTCGCTCCTCCTAGAGATATAACTCGTGCTTTCCAGACATCGGAATGGATCAACTCCAATATCTCTTGACTTCTTTCTGTTGACGTCCAAAACATTAACCTGTGTTGATGGCTCAAAACCCAATGCTCACAAAATGGTAAGGATACCTTTGTCATCCCAGACAACAACTTCTCATCAGCCAGAATCTTCAGGCCTCATTCTGACATATGGCCATGCTTCCGATGCAATACTGTCATCAACGCTTCCGTCGAGGTTGTTGATTCAAAAACTATCTCTTCCGCTTTGTACGTTTCACCCATAAGCACGTACAGGTTCTATGAGATCTTCTCCACCTTCATTACCACAAGAACGCCATTCACAATTCTCATCACTCCATTCTCCATGTGAGTCATGCATCCGATGTCATCAAATAGTCCCAAGGACAAGATGTTCTTGTTGTGGCCCTCCACATGGATTACTCCTTATACGGTTCGTACTATGTTATCATGCATCTTCAAGTTGATGGTTCCAAATCCAACGATCTTCAATGTATGATTGTTTCCCATCTACAGAAGACCTTCCCGGATAATTTCATATTGGTCAAACCATTCCCGTCGAGACGTCATGTTCCATGTTGCTCCTGAGTCGATAATCCATGCATCATAGAGGTGATGTATTCCTTTAATAGTCGTCACTGCATCGCTGACTAGTATGTCCCCATTTCCCGATGTACTCGACACATTTCATTGAGTGTTATTCTCACCAATCTTCTTATTCCAGCAGACGTTGCTCACATTCCCCCTCATACTGCAATTGTAGCATTTGACGTTTTTCTTCTTGCTCATTGATTTAGACCAGCCATGATTCCGGATCCCACCGGAACCATGCTGCATCATTCATTCTCTTTCCCTTGATAGAGCTTCCACTTGGTGTGAAGTCGTTTTTCTGTCATCCTTGTTCTTGAGCTGACATTCTTCTTTGAGTACCGCAGCTGCAACATCATTGAAGGACAACATATCAGTCAGGATATTATTGGTGAGGTTGATGATGAGATGGTCATATGAATCTGGTAACTCTGAAGCAGGATCTCCACACGTTCAGTATCCACAATTTTATATCCCAAAGTTGTAAGTTGAGAAAAAAGGGTATTAAGGGTGTTGATGTGGTCAGTCATCGATGATGACTCCACCATTCGAAGAGTGTATAATCTTCTCTTCATGAAAATTTTTTTGTGGATGGAATTTGCCTCGTACAGTTTTTTTTAGAGTATTCCAAATTTCATTCGCCATCTTATTCTCTTCAATCCTTGACAAGACCACATCTGCTAAATCCAAATGGAGGTTGGCAATAGAATTCTCATCCATGTCGCTCCATTTCTCTTCCGTCACACCTATCAGTTTCACTCCAATTTCCTGTAGGCAACTATCAATCTGCAAAAGGGATTTTATCTTCATTTTCTACAATGAAAATTTATTTCTATTGAATTTTTTAATCATGTATTTCGTCGTAATTTGGACACGTCGATTGTCCAGAATTTTCTTGGGCCTTGAACCTTACTTTAATACCACTTGTTAGGATTTTAAATGACGGGTCCTTTGATACAACGATAATTGTGAGATTAGAAATAAAGTGCAAAAGTGCGGAGTTAAAGTGAACACTAGATGTAACGTGGAAAAACCCCCAAATTAAAGGTGTAAAAAACCACGGGAAAATAGAAGTATTTGACGATGGAAAACTATGGGTATGAAATCTCTCTCAATTACAAGGAGAAAAAACTCAAGAAAATATCTCTTCTAAAATATGTAAAAACGCATCACAAAATACTGCACTCCAGGATGAAGATGTGTTGCTTCTGAATCCAATGATGAAAAGTCAAGGTGGAGATCCATTTTTATAGCCTTCCTTCACTCCCTTTGGTATTCCCTCAATGAAATGACTTTTACCAAATTAATTGGGGAAATAATTGTATGGTGTCAAATTCATTAAATGTAATGAATGTGGTGACAATCATTAATCTCTCTCCACGTCTTCCAACACGTGGAAGGTCCCCCACTACACTTACCTTTATATTTAGAACTTATTAATTTCTTGATGTTTTATTAACATTAATAAATTGGAAATAATATCATATAATTAATTTAATATATGATTTTTTGGTGCGAAAATAACCGTTTATTTTATACTGAACACTTGAAACATTTTCTTGATGAGGAGACACCCAGTATTGAAAGTATGCCCATTTGGCCTTTAAACATAATTCACGAAATTTCAAATGTACTTATAGTTTTAAATATATATGATTTCTTCTGAAAAGGGGTTTTGGGTTTTCTCGAGAAACAAAGTTTTTCTTTAAAATTGGTGAAGGACCGTTTGGAACTTTAATAAAATAATTTATTTTGGAAAACCCACTCAGGGGTGATATTTGGCGTGCGTTGATTGAGTGAGTTGTATGTAATGTTAGTTCATTGTGACTGCAAGATTTACATTGTGGACGCACCTCTCTTTATTATATGTGTTATCATGGGAACCTGGAATAGTGAGTGAATCTTCTGAGAACGATTGCTTTACTAGTTTAGACCACACACTGGTTAATGGCCCCATAGCAGGGGAATACTATGTTATTGATGCAATGGGGATTGGGCCCCTCAGTTAGACCATGCAGGGCTATACCGGGTAGTAGTATGGGAGTTATGACGTCATCAAGTTAGGGCATGCCTTCACGATGAGTCAGATGTATAGTATGTTCTGGATTGTTCGTGATCTCCTAGGTTTGAACCATGTTTCTTTTTGTGTTTATTTGTATGTGCTTGACGGTTAAGAGGTCTAGTTAGGTTACTGACCCATGTGTGCCACTTTTTCCATCGCCCTTGGTGTGAGTTGTGTGTTATGTGTAGTTTTCCTATTTGTCTAATAACTGAAGCTCGGTTTTCTAATTCTTTGCAACAACATTTTAAAATGCAATGCACCTATTCCTTTCAAACACTAAATATTGTTTTTAAATTAAAAAGAGAAATGAAATGTTACTTGTATTGAAAGTGAATGTGTGTGTGAAAACTTGTATTTTAAATAATTTAGTTCAAACCTGAAATTGAAAAATTATTTATTTATTGGTATGTGCATTGGGAATAGAATTAGTCGGGTTACCTAATGTGTTTTAATACTCACGCCTATAGTGTTTTCTTGTTTTTTTAGTTCTGTTGCAGGTTCCAGCTTTAGTTGTTCTCCTTGACTGACATTAGTTGCGGTATTGGAGAGTGACCGACGGGGTCACATGGAGTTTTGGTCATAGTCAGGTTAGTAGCATTGCTAGTTGTCAGCCCGTGGGGATCGGGAATTCCCCTCGGGCCATGTCGTGGGCCGGATCGGGTGACCAGTTCAGGGTCGACCCAGGTTGGTTCGTGAAAAAACCTTATTGGATGAATAAAACCTATCAAAACATAAAGTTTGTGAGTGAATCTCTAAAAACTTATTGTACTTGTTTTTTATTACTAATCACAAAAAAATTCTTAGTGAGCTGTTTAGGATTATGAAATTCTTTTCTAGTTGATTCAAACATGGTTTATAAATGTAATTTCTTATGCATCCATTTTGTAAAATGATTTACTCTTCCACGAGTATTGTTGAATGTACACTTAATAATGACTTGATGAATCACTTACATAGTATAATAAGTTATAATCAATAAAAACCATCTCTAAAAATATATATCAATAATTCAAAATAAAACACATTGAACATAAATTTATAATTGGCAATTACTTATAAATTTTAAAAATGGAAAATTCCTAATTTTGATTGCATACATAAGTATTTAAATAAATTGAGCATTATAATATTATTATTTGACTAATGGTTCCTCCAGAAACATTATTGAGTTTTCTAAAAGATCAAAATCAATGGTAACCTATCTCAATGCCTCACCCATACTGGGGTGTTAAGATAGGGCGTCCCATTTTACACTTTGCATTGGGTCTTGATGTCTACTCTTTTTTCTAATTTAATTGCATAGGAATTTAAAGACAAAAAATTTCAAGGTGACTGGTTTATTCAAGAAGTCCACCTATTTCCCATATCTTCTTTTCTAATGTTGTGTTTTTTTCTCAAGGATAACTCTTTAATAATTCATTTCTATTATTCAGTTTATCCAAATATAAGTGAAATCATCCATACAATTGGTTAATTAATCAAAAATAAATATTTCCATCAGATCATGTGTTACCTCTTATAGAAAGCATGATATTTTCTGATCCTCAGTTATTCTTATGGATGATAAAAATTATTAATATATTTGGATCACTGTGAATTTTTGTCAAAAAATATAAGTTCTTTCATGCATCATCGACATGGCCGAAAAAAATATTCAGGGATGATATTTTAAGAGGGTATCTATTGTTGGGAATGAAGCACATATAAAGGTTATATCTCAATAGATTAAAATTGATAATATGTATTTATTAAATCTACATTGATTTTTGAAGGACCTAATTCGCTGTCACATTGACATGTTCTTAGGATTTTGAGAGATGGTAAAAATGTGATATATCTGCTTGGGATAATCAATGTATCCCTAAAACATTTGATGATTTGGGATGTCAATACACGTTCATGATCGAGATATCTATTATTGAAAATAATGGAAGGATCCAGATTCGTAATCATGGTTCTCAATTCAATCAGATCATTGAAAAGAAATATTACCCACATACAGGGTTTTTTTAATTTAACCATTACCCCCTAACCCAAGCTTTTTATTGAATACTACACTATGGATCGAGTGTTCTTCTTCAAAATAGATTAATATTTATGATCATAGATCAAATCATGTTTCATTTTTATTTAAACATAAATATGATGAGTATTTTTAAATAGTATACAAATTAATTATATTTATTAATTAGAAATTTTATGTAAAACAAATATATAAAATATATTTAAATAAATATATAATCTTAATAATAATTTTTATATTCAATAAACACGTTTTACAATTAATTAATATTATAATAAAAATTCTATTTTATAAAAACAACTAAATAAATATAGTTAATTTAAATTATTCTTCTAAAACAATGCAGAATCATATTTGAATTTAGAAAATTATTTTCAAGAAAACTAAATAATACGTATAATTAATAATAACTATTGTAATTAATAGTAATAAAATTAATTAAACAGTTAATTTTATTTATTATTTTCAAAGAAACCCATCTTAAAAATAATTAATTTTTTTTTAATTTATATGTAAATCAATTTAATACAATAGTTTTAAAAAAACTATATTTATAATTCATAGTTTTTCATAATATTCCTCCTAGAAAATAAATTTTTCCTTATAATTAGTATGGGCAGACATGGAAAAATTTTCTACACATGAGGACGAATTGAAATTATTAATTAAATCAAATTTTCCAATAATGACTAAATTGTTTCTCTAATACCTTTTATAACGACACAAATGCCCAACTCAGGTTCCTCACTTATAAATGATGTGTATATTCTTTTCATAAAAATATAACTAAAAATAAACACAACATTTATTACATAACATGATCATTTAATGGTATAGGTTATAGAAATAAAATTTGAAACAATATAAACACTTTTCTTATATACACAGAAAATTGAAATATATAAATGTGTCATTGTGTACACACACACACACACACACATATATATATATATGTCTGTGTGTGTCTATATCTATTTGTAAAACAAAAAATTTGATTCAATGATATGAACACTAAAATGTTTTTGGGTCATTTGAGGGATTTGGGGAAATTGGAAATTGGGCAGAACAAAGTGAGGGAGCATTTGGAGACGAGGGTCAGATATTATTATTTAAAAAGATATGGATTAAATAAACAGTGTTTATATATTTTTATAATTCAGGATTCAAAAACCCATGATAACGACGGAAAATAAATTTCATCAATGAGAAAAAAATAATTATTGACTAATTATTAAAAATATACAAGTATGTTGAAACCCCGTTAAAAGGGATTGATGGGTTTAGGATTGACATTGGGCATTTTTTTTGTATATTTTCACGATGGTAGGGGGAATAAAACCTCACAATTTTTAATTACATTAGATTTATCTTTATTATTAATTTCTGCTGTAATCATTAAAATATTTCTTCTTTTTGTCCTAGTCAATACTCACTTTTTATTAACCAATCACATTTATTTGATTTTTTATCATATATTATTTTTGGAAAATAGATGATTCTATTTTTATTATATTATTAAAGTTCATATTTTCTTCTTTATAATATTTTTTTATCAAAACACGCCAACTTATTTTTTTTAAACAAGAAGGTTTTTATACATATAAATTATTGATCATTTTTTTACACTTTATATAAATTTATATATATATATATATATTTTTAGGGAAAATATATATATATATATATATATAATTACATTTTTTATATAAATAATACAATTTTAATTTTTTTTAAATATAATGTCTCTATTTTATTATTATAATAATTATATATATTAATAAATTTTAAATTTAATAAAACAAAAACAAAATATATCAGTTATATTTATAAAATATATTATCTTAATAATAATAATAATCTTATAAAAAAATTACACTTATTTAATGATATAATGAAAACATCTATTTTTTTTAAAAAAAATTATTTTTATATAATTTTTTAAACAATGAAAAATCATATTTTTCATTTGAAAATTAATTTGAAAATAATAAATAATATGTACAATTAATTATAATTATTATAAATAACATATAATCAAATAAAATAAAAATAAAATTTCATTTATCAAATTCAAAGACAATCATCATAAATATATTATTAGTTTATCTTAATTATACATAAATTGATTTTTTAAAATAATTTTATTACAAAACTATGTTTATAATTATGTACATTAAAAAAGACGACATATTTTCATTAATGTGGTCAGAACACATTAAACCCTAAAATTAATAAAAAAGTAATGAAAATAATGGGGAGGAGAAATTATAGTGAATGTAATAACAGAATTTAAATTAGTCAAATCATGTATTGGGACTCGTTAGGTGTATATAAACACACACAAAAGCGGTTTGTAGTTTAGGAAAAAAATCAATTCGTTAAATTTCTCTGTATACGGAGAACTGGAGTTTTGGTTGAAGAAATAATGATACTTTGGTCAAGGGTGAAGAAGAAGATAGGTTCAGTGGAAAAGGATTTATTTGAGATTTTCCAACCCCTTACATCATGTTGTGTCGCCATTCAAAATATGCAGGACTAGGTGTGGGATATACCCCTCTGTCCCAGTAGGTTTCCCCGAACTCTCTCAAATGATCTGCCACGACGCCCCATGGACAAGACATACCATTCCAGAGGGAGGGAAGATAGACATGACAATCACCACAATTTCTCAAACAACATTCGACAGGGTCCCATCAACAACACGTACCATGAAAGAGAGGGGGATGGTGGATATGATCATCAATGCCCATTCTCAAACGATTGGCCACAACACCCCATCGATAAAGCCTACCACTGTCACCACTCATTTTACATTTCACATCACCACACCCAGACTACCTTCCAAGCCGTACATGGGGATGATGAATATTCATGTCACCTCCCCATCATAGGTGACCGTAAACAACACACAATCAACTACTCGTACCAACGTCACCGCCCTTTCTCAGACGATCTTCCACCACACCCAATCAATAATGCCTACCATGGTTACTTCCCTCCCACTATGCCCATTCTCAGACGATATTCTATGACGTTCGATCATCAATGCCTACCGGTGCCTAAACCTTTATAAGACGTTCTTCCATGATTCCCCATCGACAACAGATATAAGGCCAAATGGGGGAAGATGTATATGACTTTCTCTGCAACCATATATATAATTCTCTGCACCAGAGGAAACCCAATAGGTTGGAGGTGTCAAGAAATGACACTTTTCGACCCAACCTAGCATTCAACACTATTGAGGATGAAGATCACTACGCCTGATGTTGAAAATTTTGAGTCCAGATGTGAAACATCAATTGAACTATCGTAGAAAATGAGGCACACTATGATGGCTCTCTCCATCCAAACACGCACCACCTGACATAATATTTTAGATGTAGAGTTATTTGACAAGAACTACGGACTACAATAACTAATGTATTTTTCCCATATGAATTTTGAAAAATTTATGTATTTACATTTTTATATTTAGCTATAATGTTATTTTTCATTGTACTATTAATAGAATAATAATTTAAATTTCTCATTTAGTTATATGAATCCATTAAATCTAAAATTTCACCCATTATCAAATCCATATTTTTTATATTTATGTAACACTGCTCTATATGGGGAAATATTCAATACTTCTGCTGAGAAGAACTTATAAAAGGGTTCCCATTTCCTATTAATTTTTTTACATTATTAGATCTCCTACAGTTATGTGCACATTTTCTTTACAGATTCTATATGAAACATTGGAAATTTAAATATATATACATATATACATTATTATATATTTTTTAATAACATTTATTTTTCAACACGTATATATATGTATATTTATTGTATATATATATATTATATAACATTTAATAATATATGTATATCCATTCATATATGTATGTCTGTATGAGTTTCGTTATGTATGTGTTGTTTGTGAATGCATCTGTTCTATTTGGTTGTGTGTCTGGGAGTGTGTTTGTCTACATTTATGGTTTGTATATCTGTATGTATATGTGAATTTGCATGAATGTAATTTTATGTGTATGTTATAAATATGTGTATGTGGACATCAATAAGAACTTATATATGAATATATATATACATATATATATATATGTATGTGTTTCTGTAAGTGTATTGGTATGTATTTAAAAACTTTTATTCTATGTATATGTATGTGCACATATATATGTATGTGTGTATGTGAATGTGTATGTATTTTTTTATGTGCATTCTAATGTGTATGTGTATATGTATGAGTATATGAAAAGTATATATGAGTATGTTTCTGTATTAGTTAATGTATGTATATATGTATATGTTTCATTATGTTTACATACATCTGTGTGTGCATGCGTATGTGTATATGTGTGTATATAGTAATATGTATAGATTTGTATGAATGTACGTGCAGATGTATGCCATTTTATGTATGTGTATATATATATATATCAAAATTCATGGGTATGTGTTTGCAGATACATTTATATGTTTATGTACATGTTTA
Organism: Viscum album; assembly: GCA_963277665.1. Lineage (NCBI taxonomy): Eukaryota > Viridiplantae > Streptophyta > Magnoliopsida > Santalales > Viscaceae > Viscum > Viscum album. The sequence goes on along the minus strand of OY728152.1, from coordinate 359,826,692 downwards.
TGTGTATTTTTATTTGTATGTGTATATGTATTTGTATATGTTGTATGTGTATGTATATATGCATATGTATAGAAATATATGAATGTGAAATCATGGGTATGTAACTATTTGTTTGTTTATATGCCATTGCCATTGAGCACATGTATGTGGATGTGTTTTCTAATATGAGTATATGAATATTGTGTATGTATGTGTACATGTTTTTATGTGTATATGTATGTTTGTACATGTATGTATGTTTATTAATTTAATGTTGTTTATTGTTTTCTAATATCTGTCAATTTTTTTTTGTTATCAATAAATCATTCAATTTTATTATATAATCATTTAACATTTTCGTAATATATTCAGTTTTGTGATATATATATAAATGTTTAAATATTTATATATTTAATTAAATAGAATCAATTTTAGCATTAATAAAAATTACAATTTGTAATATCATATTTTATTTTTGATATACAATTAATACAGTGCATACTTCATCAATTAGTTGTAATAGTATAATTTTTCTATATACATTTATTCCATTATTTATGTTAGCAATTCATGTCATTAATGTTATAAATACACTTTTTTAATTTATTTTGTAATTTATTTCATTTTATTTATTCAATTTAAATATTATTTATTTTTTTTTTCTTTTTTATATTTAAAAATTTTAAATATATTTTGAATTTAATTAATTTGTTTTAAAATTAGTACACATTTATTTATTAGATTCAATTTTTTTATAAGTTTTTGATTTATATGATTAATATTTATTTATTTTTATTTGTTTTTTTAATATTACTAATATTTTTGAAAAACATGTAATTGATTCCTATATGAATGTCTTCAACCCACACCATATTTCCATGATATTGAACCACATTGTATGCCATTCCAAACAATATTTATTTTTTTATTTTAAAAATTGAAAATGATGCGGATGTGCTTCACAATGACTTGTAATGATATATGGGGTCTTGGAATGTCATGATTTGCAGTCTCCATAATTCTTACCATCAAGAGACAGTGAGAGGTGGATACTTTTGTCTGCATAGGGATCCCAACTAATCTTGAGCGGCATGTTTCAGGGGAGGTGGTGAATGTGTGGGATTGCACAATTGTAGATGTAAAAGTGGAAAAAAACTAATCATTGCTATTTTTTTTTGGGAATTGCTTGACAATGGACCCAAGAGAGACTATGGTGGTGCCCCTTCGCTGATGACGACCTCACACAGTGGCGGTGGAGATGTTGAAGAGTTCATGTAATAGCATTGGAATCAAGGTCAACGTTTCTGTGAAGCTCAGAGAGCTGATGTTCTGGATGGCTTTGTTGACCAGTGATTTGGATCAGCGAACAAACAATTAACAGTGGGGGTTATGATTTTTCGGTCATCTACGACAATCCTTGATGATGTTCACTGAGATAATCGCTGTTTAAGGCGTGTTCAGATCTTCTCCATCATTGATTTTTAGGGGAGGCCCAATTTTTTTTGAGAATTCCAATAGAGGTACAAAATAATGTATCAGCCTATGGGCCATGGAGGTATGCAGATAATATGTATGGGTCTTAGGGACAATATCAATACAAATGAAGGATGATGAGAATATTGAATATAGGTGGGATATCCCTAGGGTGGGGGTATGGCATGCTCATTGGTCGATGGGTGAGGTGTTTCTGTGTGCTTTGTAGTATTTATTCTATGAGTACCTTATATAAATATATATTATCTATTTATTTATTTTTATTCATTTATTATGTGTAATTTTCTACTTTTTTGTGAAAGAAATGACATCTTTCTATCTGGGTAAAGGAATATCCATTACATAGCCTATATTCCAATGACTATGTGGCCCAAGAAATTTCCCAAATGCTCAGTGTAGCATCATTCATGCATCATCTAGTCTATACCACCAAGCCTCCATCAACCTTGCATCACCGTATACCCACATCATGCCCACATAACTACCTTCTTGAGTCACTTCATGCGATATAAATACCCCAAAGGGCATGGTAGGATTCGATCACTTGTTATTATGTGTATGTAATTAATGTAAATAATATTACTTATTGACATAATAACGAATTTAACTTATTTAATTTTATTTAATCTTTTTTAAAATGATTTCATTTAATGTTAATTATTTATTTTTAATATTAAAATCTTTTTATTATTATTTTTATTTAATTCATTTTTAATATTTATTTATACATAAATATTTTATATTTTTAAATTTTTAAAAAATATTTTGTATTTATATGATTAATATTTATTTAATTTCATTTATTAGGCTGTAACACCTTTAAAATATTTGAAATTAATATAATTAATTTGTTTAAATGCATTTTTGGGATTCTCATCATTTTTTAAGAGTTAAAAAAAATTCAATTAATGATTATAATTTTTCAAAATTATTGTATATGATTTAATAATATTTACATGTTTTTAATTTATATGATTAATACTCTTTCAATTTTATTTATTCAGCTATGAAATTTTTTAAATGTTACAAATCGTTAAAATTAATTTATTTAAATGATTTTATTTATTTTCATTTAATTTTTTTAATATATTCATATTTCTTGTAATTATTCGTAGGAATATTTTTGTACATATATAGTAGGTTTGAAAAAATTTCTAAGTAATCATAATCATTTTAATATATATTCATTCTTTATATTTTTAATTAAGATATATAATTAAAAAAAACATTACCAATTAATTAGTATATTTGGAGTCTATTTATTTAATTTTTTTTAATTTCACTCAATTTTTAAAATCATGCATTTATGATTAATTATTCAATAATATTGTTAATTATTTTTTAATTTTTTATGAAATCATTCATTTTTAATATATATTAATTTTCTATTTCATTATTTTATTTTAGAAAACTTTTATCAGTTGTCAAAGGAAAATGATAACATAATACATACATACATATATATATATATCTGCACAATAATATTAGTGTTGATAAATATTGATTTTATCTACTATAATTTTAGTAATCATAATGATCTTTTTATAGAAAAATATATCAATAATTAAACCAATCCATTTAAGTGGTTATTAATTTCAAATATGTAAAACTCAGATTTGGAAACACTTTTTGGAAATCATTGACAATCCCTTCATGGTTATAGAAATTAAACACTTTTCAAATAAGTTTATCTTCCCAATTCATGGTCTCACATGTATGTAAACCACTTTCTCCAATCCAGTAGATCTTCTTGGATGAATAAAACTTCACAAAACCTATGTTATGTGAGTGAATCTCTTGAAACTTCATGTCATTGTTTTTTTGTTATGAATCACAAAAAAATAGTCTGATTGGGTTGTTTAGGATAATTAAATTTTGTTCTCAATGATTCATACATGGATAACAAATTTAATTTCTTATGCATCCATTTTGAAAAACGATTTACTCTTCAATGAGTATTGAAGAATGTTCACATAAGCATGATTGGAAGAATCAGTTGCATAGTATAATATAGTATAATCAATAACAACCTACTCTATGAAACTATATATATAATTCAAAATAATACACATTCATCGAAATGTTATAATTCCCAATTAGTTATAATTTTTATAAATGGAAAATTCCTTATTTGGATTATGTATGTTATTATTTAAATAAATAGAGCGTTATAATAATAATATTAGACTTATGGTACTTCATGAAACATTATTTAGTATCCTAAAAGGTCAATATAAATGGTACCCTCTCTCAATGCTTCACTGATACTAGGGGGTTCAGATAGGGGGACCCATTTCCCCAATTCCATCGTGTCTTGATGGTCGGTGTTTTTTATAATTTAATTTCATTGGAAGATAAATACAACATATTTCATGGTGGATGGTTTATTGAATAAGTCCACATATTTCCCATGACTTTTTTTGAAGTTTTTATGTTTGTTTTTCTCAAGGATATCTCTTTAATAATTCAAAACCATTTTTTTTGTTTATTCAAATATATGAGAAATCATCCCTAGAATTGGTTAATTAATCAAAATCATATATTTCCATCAGCTCGTGCATGACATCGTTTAGAAATCATGATATTTTCGGATCCTAAATTATTCTTGTGGTTTACAAACATAATAAATATATTTGTATCCCTGCGATTTTTGGTTAAACAAATAGTAGTTCTCTCAAGCATCATCGACATGATAGACAAAAATATTCGGGGATGATATTTTAAGAGGGTATGTATTGTAGGGAACGAAACACATATAAATGATGTAGCTCAATCTACTAAAATTGATAATATATATTTATTTAAACTACCTTGATTTTTGATGGACCTAATTCACTCTCACATTGACATGTTCTTGTGGGTTTTGAAAGATGGTAAAAGGTCATTTGTTGTCTTCGAATAATCTATGTATCCCTAAAACATCTGGTGATATGGTCAATCAACACATGTTCATGATCAAGATATCTATTTTAGAAAATAATGGATTGATCCTGATTCATAATCATGGTTCCCAATGAACTCAGATCTAAACTGAAATATTACCCCCATACAGGGGTTTTCGGGGTAACCATTACCCCCAAATCATGTTTTTTATTGAAGATGACTCTATGGATTGACAATTCATCATCAAAATAGTCTAATTTTTAATATCAGATATGAATTCAAAATAAATTTTTATTTAAAAAATAAATTTGATGAGTGTTTTTTAATAATATAATTTTTAATTATATTTATATTTTAGAAATTTTATGAAAAAAATGATATATCAAATATATTTTAAAAAATATATAAACTTAATAATAATAATTATTTTATATAAACATGTTTTTCAGTTAATTAATATTATAATAAAAATTATATTTATCAAAAACAATTAAATAATTATAGATATTTTAAATTATTCTTCAAAAACAACGCAGAACCATATTTTCCGTTAGAGTATTATATTCCAGAAAACTAAATAATAGGTATAATAAATAATAACTATTGTAATTAAATAATAATAAAATTAAATAAAACACTTAATTTTATTTATTATTTTCTATGATACTCGTCATAAAAATATTATCAGGATTTTTTATTTATATGTAAATCCATTTAATGAAATATTTTTTCAATAAAACAATATTTCTAATTATTAGGTTGTTATATTATTCCTCACTAAAAATATTTGATTCCACATAATTAGTTTGGGCACAGAAGGAAATAATTTCTACACAGGAGGAGCTATTCAAATTATTAATTTCAATCAAATTTTTCAAAATAGACTAGACTATTTTTCTAATAACATGTATAACGACTCAAACCCAAAACTCAGTTCCATCACATATAAATGATATCTAAATTCATCTTATAAAAAGACAACTAAAAATACACACAATATTTATACATAACATGGACATTTACCGTTATAGGTTCTGAAAATAAAATTTAACTCAATATAAACAATTTACATATATACATAGAAAATTGAATGTTATAAATGTGTCTATGTGTATAGACACACACACACACACACATATATATATAAATACACATATATATATATATATGTGTATACAACCCATTGAAAAAAAAATAATTTGATGCAATGATATGAACCCTTAAATATATTTGGGATAGTTGAGGGATTTGGTGCTATTTGAAATTTGTCCGAACAATGTGAGGGAACAATTGGAGATACATGTCAGATTTTATGATGTAATGTGCGGTGGTTTAAATAAATAATGATTATATATTTTATATGTCATGTTTAAAAAATGCATGACAATGATGGGAAATAAATTTTATCAATGTTAAAAAAATAATTGTTGAAAATTTATTAAAAATATTCATGTATGCTAAATCAGTGATGAAATTGACTAATGGGTTCAAGATTGACATTTGGCATTTTACTAGTATATTTTCATAGTGGTAGGTGGAATAATACCTCACAATTTTTAATGGCATTATGTTTATCATTATTATTAAATTATGATGTAATCATTTAAATATTTCTTCTTTTTTCATTAGTCCCTTTTTATTAGCCGATCACGTTTATTTGAATTTATTTTTCATATTTTTTTTTGGAAAATACATGACTATGTTTTTATTATATTATTAAAATTCATATTTTTTTCTTTATCATTTTCTTTATCAAAAAATGCCAAAAAAATTTTTAAACATGGTTGAACATTTTTTTTACTATTTATATAAATTCATTTATATATATATAAACTGATAGTGGATTTAAATTTATATATAATTCTATTTTTGATATAAATAATTCAAAGTTCATTTAAAAAAATATATTGCGCGTCTTTTATTATTATAATAATTATATATATTTAAAATTTATATATTTCATAAAAATCATAAAATATATCTGTTATATTTATAAAATATATTATATTATTAATAATAATAATCATCTAAAAAATTACACATATTTAATGTTATAATAAAAAATTATATATTATAAACAAATTTTATTTTAATATAATATTATAAACAATGAAAATTCATATTTTTCTTTTTAAAATTAATTTGAAAACTATAAATATAAGGTAAAATTAATTATAAGTATTTTAATGAACTTATAATAAAATAAATTGACAACAAAATTTCATTTATAATAATAAAAGACAACCATCTAAAAAATAATATTAGTTTATTTTAATTTACATAAATATATATATTAAAATAATTTTATAAAAAAACTATGCTTATCTTTTAGGGGAATTTAAAAAGAAAACCCATTTTCATTAATGTGGTCAAAACACATTAAACCATTTAATGAAAAATAAGTTAATGAAAATAATGTGGAGGAAAAATTATAGTGAATATAATAACATAATTGAAATTAATCAAATCATGTATTTTAACTTGTTAGGTGTATATATACACACACACAAACAGTATGTGGTTTAGGAAAAACCATCCTTTTGCTGAATTCATTATCTACGGAGAAATGTAGTTTTGGTAGTAGAAAGAATGATTCCTTTGTCGAATGTGAAGAAGAAGATAGGGTCAGTGAAGAATGTTTTATTTGAGGTTTTCAATCCCCTTACACCATGTTGTGTCACCATTCCACACACACAGGATGGAGGGAAGATGGACATGACCATCACCACAATTTCTCAAAAAACCATCGACGAGGCCCCATCAACCACGCCTACCAGGCCAGAGAGGTGGATGATGGATATGACCATCACCGCCCATTCTCAAAATAGTTGCCACGACATCCCATCGAAAAATCCCACCACTATCACCACCCATTTTAGCATTCACGGTGGAACACCATGACTGTTCTACCAGCCCAGACAGGGGGAAGATAGATATTAATGTCACCTCCCAATCACGAGTGACCTTCCACATCTCCCAATCAACAACTCCTACCAATACCACCGCCCTTTTCAGATGATCTACCACCAAACCCCATCAGTAACACCTACCATGGTTACCGGCCACCTTCTCAACCCTTTCTCAAATGATCTCCCATGATGCCCCATCTTCAACACCTACCAGAGCCCTAACCCATTATTAGATGTTCTTCCACGATGCCACATTGACAACGCCTATCGTGCCTTGTCTGGGAAGATGTATATGATGGTCTCCGCATCCATATATGTAATTATCCGCACCAAAGGAAACCCATAAGGTTATAGGTGTCTGAATATGACACTTTTAGACCCTACGTGTCATTCACCACTACTGAGGATGACGAAAACTGACGCCTAATGTTAAAAATGTCGAGTTCATATGTGAAACATCAATGGAAGAATCAAACAGAACGAGGCACAATACGATGACTCTCTCTATCAAAACACGCATCACCGGACATCATATTTAAGATATAGAGTTATTTGACATGAACTGCTGACTGCAAAAACTAATGTATTTTTTCAAAGAAGAATTCTAAAAATTTAATGTATTTTCATTTGTCATATTTAACTATAAATTTATTACTCATTGTATTATGAAATTTATCAAAAATGATAATTCTCATTTAATTATTTTAATCCATTGAATTTAAAATTTAACACATTAGCGATTCCATACTTTTTATATTCATGTACCACTAATCTATATGGCGCAATATTCAATACTTGTGTTAATAAAACATATAAAAGGGTTCTATTTTCCTATTATTTATTCATACACTGTTAAATGTCCTTTATTAGGTGCACATTTTTTTTTACAAATTCTAATTGAAACATTTAATAAGTTAATATATATACATATATAAATTCTTATATATTTTTTAAAAATATTTATATTTGACCATGTATATATATTTATATATATTTTATATTTTAAAATCATATATAACATTTAATAATATATGTATATCCATTCATATATGTATGTATGTATGAGTTTTTTATGTTTGTGTTGTTTTTGAATGCATCTATTCTATTTTGTTTTGTGTCTGGGTGTGTGTTAATCTACGTTTGTGGTTTGTATATCTGTGTGTATATGTGCATAGGTATGTATGTAATTTTGTGTGTATGTTATACATATGTGTATGTGGACATGAATTAGAACTTATATGTGCATAAATATACATATATATATATTTATATGTATGTGAATGTGTATTGGAATGTATATAAAAATTTGTATTATGTGTATATATAACTGCACATATGAATGTAATTCTGTATGTGAATGTGTAAGTATTTTTTTATGTACATGCTAACGTGTTTGTGTATATGTATGAGTTTGTGAAATTATATATGAGTATGTTTATGTATTATTGAATGTATGTATATGTGTATATGTGTCATTATTATTACGTACATGTGTATGAGCATGTGTTTGTGTATATGTGGGTATAAAGTCATAGGTATAGATGCGTATAAATTTTCATGCACTTTTATGCTATTTTATGGATGCGTATATATATATATATATGAAAATTCATGTGTATGTGTATGCATATACAATTGTATGTTTATGTACATGTGTTTGTGTATTTTTATTTGTATTTGTATATGTATTTGTATATGCTTTATGTGTATGTATATATGAGTATGTATAGAAATATATGAATGTGCATGAATGGGTATGTAATTGTATGTATGTTTATATGCATATGCCTATGTTCATGTGTATGTGAATGTGTTTTCCAATATGTGTATCTTAATATTGTGTATGTATGTGTACATGTTTATCTATGTATATGTATGTGTGTACATGTATGTATGTTTATTAATTTTACTTTATTTATTGTTTTTTAATATCTCTCTATTTTTTTCCTTTTTAATAATTTATTCAATTTTATTTTATAATCATTTAACATTTTTGTAATATATTCAGTATTGTTATATATATATATATATGTTTAAATATGTATATATTTAATTAAATAGTAAAAATATTACAATTAAAATAATTAAAATTTTTAATATCATATTATATATTTGATATACAAATAATACAGTTCATACTTCCAAAATTAGCTATATTAATATTATTTGCCTATATTATTTTATTCCATTATTTATGCTAGCAATTAATGTATGTAATGTTATGAATACAATTTTTATATTTTATTTCAAAGTTAATTCATTTTATTTAATCATTTTTAATATTATTTAATTATTTTTTCATTTTCGATATTTAATAATGTCAAATATATTTCTTATTTAATTAATTTTTTTAAATCTAATACATATTTATATATTATATTCAATTTTTTATATGTTTTTAATATATAAGAAAAATATTTATTCTTTTTTATTTGTTATTTTTTAATATTTTTAAAATGTCTAAAAAACCTATAATTGATTTTTATACGAATTTCTTCAACTCACACCATATTTCCTCAAAATTGAACCTCATTGTAAACCATGACTAACATGATTTATGAGATTATTTTAAAAAATAAAAATGATGGGGACGAGCTTCATGATGTCCTATAATGATAGATAGGGTCCTTAAAAGTCATTCTTTTTAGTCTTGACAGTGCGTACAATCGAGAGTCGGTGAGAGTTGGATGGTGGTGTCAGCATAGGGATCCCAACGGATCCTTAGCGGCAGATTTCAGTGGATGTGATGAATGTGTGGAATGGCCTGATTGTCGATGTAAGTGGGGAAAATACTCATTATTTCTAATGTTTTGGGAATAGATTGAATGTGGAACTAAGAGTGACTATGGAGGTGCCCCATCACAAATAAATATTGCACGAAGTGGTGGTTTCGATGATGTTGTGGTCATGTAATATCTTTGGAAGCATGGTCGACGTGTTTGTGAAGCTCAGAGAGTTGATGTGCTGCATGGATTTCTTGACAAGTGATTCGGGCCGGCGAATAATCAATTATCGGTGGGGGTTATGGTTCTTCGGTCATATATGACAATCCTTGATGACGTTCTGTGAGATAATGGATGTTTAAGGCATGGTCAGGGCTTCTCCATCATTGATTTTTATGGGAGGCCCAATTTGTTGTGAGAATTCAATTAGAGGTCCACAATAATGAATCAGCCTATGGGCCATGGTGGTATGCATATAATATATAAGGGGCATAGGTTCAATATCAATAAAAAAATAGGATGATGAGAATTTTGAATATAGGTGGGATATCCATTGGGTGGGGGGGGGGTTGCCCTGCCCATTGGCAGGTGGGTGATGTGTTTCTGTTTGTTTTATTGTATTTGTATCTATGAGTACTATATATAAATATATATTATCTAATTATTTATTTTTCTTCATTTATTATATGTATTTTTTCTTCTTTTTTTTTGAATGAAATGGAATCTTTCTGTCTGGGTAGCGGAAGATCCATTACATAGCATATAGGCCAATGGCCAGGTTGCCCAAGAAATTTCCTGAAGGCTTGGTGTAGCGTCATTCGAGCATCATCTAGTCTATGTCACCAGGCCTCTATCATGCTTTCATTACCATCTCCCCGCATCATGCCACCATAATTGCCTTCCTGAGTCACTTCATGTGATATAAATACCCCATGGGGCATGGTAGGATTCGATCACTTGTTATTATGTGTATGTAATTAATGTAATTAATCTTACATATTAACATAATAACTTTTTTAACTTATTTAACTTTGTTTAATCATTTTTAAAATGATTTCATTTAATAATAATTATTTATTTTGAATTTTTAAAACTTTATAAAATTTTGTTTTGATTTTATTCATTTCAAATATTTATTTATACATTATTATTTAATATGATTTAATTTTATGAAAATATTTTTTAAATATATGATTAATATTTATTTAATTTCATTTATTATGGTGTAATGCATTTAAAATGTTTGAAATTATTATAATTAATTTATTCAAATTCATTTTTTATGATTCTCAACATTTTTTATGAGTTTAAAAATAATTCAATAAATGATTAAAAGTTTGCTTAATTATTTTATATGATTTAATATTCGTAAAATGTTTAAAATTTATATGATTAATACTATTTCAATTTAATTTATTGAGTTATAATATTTTTAAAATGTTTGAAATCGTTAAAACTAATTTATTTAAATTATTTCAATTTCATGTAATTATTCGAATAATTTTTTTACATATATTGTAGGTTTTAAAAAAAATTCTATGTTATCATCTTCATATTAATATATATTCATTTTTAATTTTTTAAAAATATATATATATAATTAAATAAACATAAACAATTTATTAAAAAATTTGTAGTCTGTTTATTTAAAATTATTCAATTTCACTCATTTTTTATAATCATGCAATTATGATTATTTATTCACTAATAATGTTATATTTTAATAATTCTTTCATTTTTAATATATATTCATTTTTTATTTCATTATTTTATATTAAATAATTTTTATCAGCTGTAACATGAAAATAATCTCATAATACATATATATATCCACACTATAATATTAGTGTTGATAAATAATGATTTTATCTACAATATTTTTAGTAATCATAATGATTTGGTTTTTTAGAGAAAAATTTTGCACTAATAAACCAATGTTTTATAGAGGTTATTAATTTCAAACTTATAAAACTCATATATGTCACAACATTTTTGAAAGCATTTATAGTCCCTTAATGGTTATATAAATTCCACAGTTTTGAAACCAGTTTCTCTTCCCAATTCATGTTCACGCATGGAAGTAATCCTTTTTTCCAAACCACTAGAACTTGTTGGAAGAATAAAACCACACAAAACCTATGTTGTGTGAGTGAATTTAATGAAAGTAGTTGTACTTGTATTTTTATTACGAATAACCAAAAAATAGTCTTAGTGAGCTGTTTAGGATTATGAAATTATTTTCTCAATGATTCATACATGGATTATAATGTTAATTTCATATGCATCCAATTTCTAAAATGATTTAATCTTCCATGATTATTGTTGAATTTTCACTTGAGCAAGACCTGATGAATCACTAGAATAGTGTAATAAGGTATAATAAAAAACCTACTATATGAAACTATTTCTATAATTCAAAATAAAACTCTTTCAAATAAAAATTATAATTCACATTTAGTTATAATTTCTTGAAATGTAAAATTCTTAATTTTGATTCCATAAGATACTATTTAAATAAATAGCGAATTATAATATTATTATTTGAGTAATGGTACTTACAGAAACATTATTTACTTTCCTAAAAAATCAATATTAATGGTACCCTATCTCAATGCTTCACCCAAACTAGGGTGTTCAGATAGGGCCACCCATTTTCCCCTTTTCATTGTGTCATGATGGTTGGTGTTATTTATAATTTAATTGAATTGGAATCTAAAGTCATCATATTTCAAGGGGGACAGTTTATAGAAGACGTCCACCTATTTCCCATATATTCTATGCTGATGTTATATTAGTTTTTGTAATGGCCCGGACCTCTTCGGCCCATTCATTTTCCAAAAAGAATGTCACGAAGTGTTCTAGAGGGTAAAATGGACTTTTCCCACACTTTCCAGAATTTTGTAAGTACATGCCGTATAGTGTGAGTACACGCTGTGTACCACCTTGCTGGGTATACCCCATGTTGAGGGCCATGTCTTTGTCATTTGAAATAAATGAATACATGACGTTTAGTGTGAGCACACATTGTGTACCACCGTGTCGGGTATACCCCATGTTGAAGGTCGTGTCCTTGCATTGTGAAATAAATGAGTAGAGGCCGTGTATCTAATACGACACGCCGTGTAGTCCCACCCCGCATACGCGTTACCGTTTGTTGACCAGTCAACAACCATGTTGTATGTCGGAGTCATGTCCTTTCCGTGTGAAATAAATGGGTACACACTGTGTGTCCAATACTACACGTCGTGTAGTCCCTCCCCGCGTACGCGTTACCCTCAAACCGTGCGTTGATCAGTCAACGGCCGCGGAGCCGTGTTGGATGCCTCGTGGTGACCGTGTGAAATGGAAAAGTACACGCCGTGTACCATGAAGTACACTCCATGTACATTTTCTTTTCTCAGCTATAAACAGAGGTATCCCCTCCTCCTTTTCAACTCACACATCCCCTCCCCATTCCTCTAAGCAGATCTCTCCGAAGAGACTCGAAGGATCCTTTTCATTCATAACTTCCCCGTCTGAGCTTCGATTTACGATCCGTCAGCGACCACGGGATCGTAATGACGAGGCGGGACATTTGATATTGGATTCATTGTCATTCTGTTGGCCATTCCTTTCCAAAATCAACCCTAGTAGGTTTTTCTAGGACTCGAAAGAAGTGACAGACGTCGACGGACGTCTTCTAAAGTTGATTCGGGGGAGCGTTGTGATCAGAACCTGTTGAGGTAGGGATCTTACCTCTGTCTCTATATATTTGTGCATCATGCAGGGTGGGTATCCTCTTGTTTACGTGAGACACATTTTCACCGGTTTAATAAAGATAATAACTAGCTTATTTAATGGGGATGAGGACGTTGTTATGTTTATCTTTATATCCTGTGATATTATGTTGTGAATTGAATAGGCATATGCCTAATGAATATCAATGTCGTTGGGGGCCTTTTCATGGGAAATTAAATGTCTCCTTATCTTTTATGACCGTTTTGTGGATGGAAACCTCAATGAATGTGTAAATTTTGTTAATCACGTAATGTTGGATGTTTTAAAATCTAGAACCCTTGTGTGATCACCCCTGTTAAACAAAATGGAATAATGAACATGTGGGTGTTGTCTTGGATACATGGCATGTGATGGGGGTGTTTTGTGGGTTGTTGTGTATTGGGTGAGCAATGGGGCTACAGTTGGCTTGGCTGTGGGTTGGTGTGAATGTTATGTTTGTGACGAGCAGCAGGGTTGCAATAAATGGTATTAAAGGGATAATGATATACGGGTTTCAGTGTGATTGTGGTTATGGTGTTTGGAAATGGGGCTTCAGGGATGGTCTTTAATGTGAACGAGCTATTGGTTGCGAATAATAAATAAAAGTGGAAGAGTTAATGAATGGTGGGGCGTGGTATGGAAACAAGATTAATAATCTATGGGGCTATTTGGTTAATAATAAGGACTTGATTGTGTTGCTTGTGTTTTCCTAATTTGATTTGGAAATGGCAGGGATTTGTTTTACGAATGATTGATGTGGTTCGATGTGGATGTCTTCCCAGTAGTTAAGGAACTAATAAACTAATTCTTCTTAAACGTGAAAACCTAAATGGGGTTGGGGTTGTTTATTGTATGCATGCTTCGTAGTAGCAGTTCCAAGGCACGTTCTCAGTTTATCTGTATTGAATCCATAGGTTGGGATATGTGTTTGGTATACATATATATATATATGTATCTTTTGTCTTTTATCTCACCCCACCCTTGTTGAGCACTTAGTTCTGATCACTCCCATTTCATGGGAGAGGGTGTTTTCCCCATAGTTACTAGTTCCTTCCTGCTCCAACTTCCCTAGGCTGTGATGGCTAGAGGTGACCTTACACCTATGACCCTTCTGGTAGGTTTCGATTTGGGTGGTATTAGGCAAGGAATCTTTGGGCAGGTCATACTGTTTCCATAGAATCATCGGGATGAGTCCCAGGTGTGTGTGGGTGGGATACGTGGTGGTGAAGCCCAGGTGTGTGCGGGCGAGATGTGTGGTTCATGAGGCCCTGGTGTTTGCGGGTGGGAAGAGTGTGGCAGCATCAGGACATTTGACATTAGGAAGGGCACCTAAATAATGGGAAATAGTGTGGGGTACCCAATACACTACTACCTGTTGTGATTGTGTTTTTGGTGAGTGTGCTTGGTGAGGCTGGGTGGATAGAATTCCTTGGTAGGTTTCTTCTGCTGTTCTCACGGGACTTTAGGATGTCTCCCCTCATTTGCATGAGAGCTTTAGGGTTCCCTACTAAGTATACTTGTATGCTAACCCTACATTTACTGTCCAGTTTCTAGGAGGACTACCAGGGCCATGCAGGACCCTATTAGTCGGGGCAGTTGGAGTTGTTGCAGTTGCTGTACACTTTTTTCTTTTGGTATTGTATTTTGAGCTTTTGTTCACTTATACCTTGTTTCAGAACTATTTTAACAGGCATGTGGGATTGTTTTGGTTTTATTTCTATAGAATTGTTCTTTTCCTTTTTGGTTGGTTTACTTGTCCTATTTCTCGTTCTTAAATAATAAAAATAGTAATGCCTCCAATATTTGTGAAAACTCATACCCTTGGTGCTAGTATCCACCTCGGGGCCTACTGGAGGCGGGACTCGGGGGTCATTATCTCCCTTTCACCAATGCCAGCTCATGAGGGGCATCTTTGGTGGGAGGGGGTTGTGACATAATGGTATCAGAGGTGATAGTAGAGATATAGGATGGAGTCTAGAGTTAGGAACAGTGAGGATTGCATGGTATGGTGGGGAAACAATGTTGGTTAATCATGGTATGTGACATAGGCTAGGGAGGACCATTTAGGACACGAGATTTTAGGGCCCCCCTGTGATCTGATGCAAGGATTCTGAGACGACGAAATAGAAAATTAAGACTACATTTATTGTCGGGTAGAGACCCTAGGGAAGGAACATGTATCATCATGACTGTTTTTTACTTGATTTGGGTGTTCTGGGAGAGAAATTGAAATAAAATGATAAAATAAAACCCTGAGAAATTCTTTACTACTTGGGCTTAGGCGATCTTTGTTTACCATAAAGCTATGGAACCTGGAAGTCGTCCCCAGGTGGCTCAGACGGCCGAGGAACAATAGATTTAGGTGGTAGATCAGTTGAGGATTGACCGAGAGGAGGAAGATAGCTATTGGAAGAAGGGCCTATGTTCTTTACAAAAGAAAACCCTCATGAATTACGAGGGTAGTACTTTGGACACAGAGACGAAAGGGTGCCTTGAGGAGCAGGGGATCACTTTTACCTTGATTCATGCTCCGAGGGAGTAATGGGTTCCCCTTGTAGTCTATCAGCTGAGAGGTGTGACACGTGAGTGGTGGACGCTCTACCTCGGAGAGAGGACAAAGACAGAGGTTCCATGGGCAGACATTGAGAAGGAATTCTGAGAGTAATTCTTTTCTTACATGATCCAGGTGGAGAAGCGGTAGGAGTTACTCTCCCATCCGTAGGGGAGTATGTCTGTTCGATAGTTGGGGATCATGTTCTAGGATCTCCTGCACTTTTCTCCGGATCTCTATTCTGATGAGGAGTCTCAGGTGAGGCGTTTGGAGGAGGCTCTTCGTACTTCGCTCAAGTTTGATGTCTCTCCCTTCTCCCTTCCTACATACTTATAAGTACAGAAGAATTAAGAGGTTGTAGAGATGATGCACATGAAGGGAGGTGCACCACGTGAGGGGATACAGCTAGGTTCGTCAAAGGGGAAGGCAGTTAGCAGCAAGTCTCCTGCGACGGGACCTTCCAGGTTCAAGCCAGTTGGGAGTAGGCCCCAGCAGTTCCAGTTAAAATCATCAGGTCCCAGTCCCTTTTTTCATGAGCACAATAACGAAGTGTATTTCTTGTGGAGGTTTTGTTCACATTCAGAATCGGTGCCCGACCCAAGCACAATACAGTGGAGGTGGGAAGGTTCAGCTCCCACCTCTATAGCACAAGTTGCCAGCGAGGCCCTTCCAGCAGCAGCAGGACAATGCTCCTCTGGGGGAAGACATTACAGGAGGAGTCCAAATTTAGGGTGCTCCTCAGGGACCTTGACCAGGGCATGGTCGGGGAGGTGTATGACATCAGAGAGGCAGAGGACATGGGCATGGAAAGTTGCACAGAGCATATTTGACAACTCAGCCAGGACCAGAGGTGGTGCGAGGTATGATTTGTTTGTTCAGCACTCTTATTTCTTCATTTTTCGATTCAGGAGCTTCACACTTCTATGTTGCAACTAGTTTATCACATGCTTTGGGACTGCACGTATAGATACTTTCCTTACCACTGGTGATGAGTACACCAGTTGGAGGCAACACCATCGTATCTTGTGTTTTCCGGAGATGTGGGATGATGTTGGGACCACATAAATCTAGTGGGGACCTTCTTATGTAATAGATGTATCCATGTAATGTCATCCTAGGCATCAACTGGTTGTTTTCTGTTATTTCCATTATCGAATACTTCTGGAGAAGAGTTGTATTCTACGACGTGGATGTGTATCGTGTAGCTTTTGTTGTTCATAGGAGCTATCAGGTGGGAAGCCAGCGTGTGGAGCCTCTCCATTCCTTGTTAGGTGGGTAATTAGTGGTTCCAGTTAATACAGAGATGATGGAAGGTCCGGAGGTTGCTGGGGAGTTATTCGATGTTAATCCTGAGGAGGTTGTGACTCTACCCCCCGACATGACGTTGAGTTTGGGATAGACGTATAGCCTAGTGCCCTTCCAATTTCGATGCCCCTTATCGGATGGAACCTTAAGAGTTACGAGAGTTGCAGATTCATATTGACGATCTCATGGAGAAGGGTTTTCTTCGGCCCAGCGTATCACCATGGGGTGCTCTAGTTTTGATCGTGAAGAAGGCATATGGTGGTCTCATGCTATGCATAGACTACAGAAGGTTGAACCAGGTAATAGTCATGAACTGTTTCCCCCTTCTAAGGATAAATGATCTTTTTGACCAACTAAGGGGAGTAGGTTGGTTTTCTATGATTGATCTACGATCTGGATATCATCAATTGAGAATAAAAGACAGAGACATCTCGAAGAAAACGTTTAGGTGCAGGTATGGGCACATTGAGTTTGTAGTGGTGTCGTTTGAAGTTATGAATCCACCGGATGTGTTCATGGGATTTATGAACTTTTTCTTCCGAGAGTTTTTGGACCGGTTCATCATTGTGTTTAACGAAGACATACTGATTAACTCAATATCAGAGGAAGATCATATTGAGCATCTCAGGGTAGTCTTGGTTGTCCTTTGACACCACCAGATTTATTGGAAATTATTGAAATGTATGTTCTTGCTTCAATAATTACACATCCTTGGGAACGTGGTGTCTCAGCATGGAGTGTTAGTGGTCCCGTTAAAGGTGGAGGCAGTTGTTTATTGGGAGGCACCCAAGAGCATGACAGAAGTTCTATGTTTCATGGGGTTGGATGGTTACTATCGGAGGTTCGTTTCAGAGTTCTCTCGAGTTTTTGCTGTATTGACAGCATTGACTAGGAAGAACCAGGTCTTCCTATGGGGCGAGCAGTGCCAGAAGGCTTTTGACTACCTGAAGGAGAAGTTGGTCATTGCTCATGTACTCGGGTTTCAAGAAGATGAGTTTTTGTATGAGGTGTTTTGTGATGCTTCTGGCCTTGGTCTGGGGTGTGTGCTGATGTAGATGAAGGGAGTGATCTATTAAGGGTCTACAAAACTATGACCTCACGAGCGTAACTATTCCACCCATGACCTAGAGCTTTCAGCAGTAGTGTTCGCACTAAAGTTGTGGCGACATTACCTCTTTGGGGAGCGCTATGTGGTCTTCTCAGATCACAATAGCATGCGATATATCTTTTAGTAGTGTGACCTGAACCTATGGCAGTGGAGATGGGTTGAGATTCTCAAAGAATATGACTTTGAGGTCTCTTACACTAAAGGTAAGGGAAACATTATGGTTGATTCCTTGAGCAGGAAGTCACATCAGGAAGTAGTTCTGTAATCCACTGATTCCTGGAAGGTGATGGGAGAGTTGGATGCCTTGCTCTTGGATGTAAGGGTAGAGTGTGATAGAGGTTGTTTGTTTCAGAAGACAGTATAATTCTATTTGTTGCAGAATGTGGATGAGTCTCAATCGGGGGACTCCGAGGCAGAAGTGATGCAGTATCGTATCGATAAAGGAAGCACTCCCGATGGATGGTAAGAGGACAACCGACATCGGATTATCTTCCATGGAAGGATGTTTTTTCGGGAGGTGATGCGTGAGGGATTTCTTCGTGAGTTCCATAGCTCAGCCTTGGCGGTACATCCAGGACTTTCAAAAATGTACTGAGGTCGGAGGGAACAGTTTTGGTGGCCCGAGGTGAAACGGGTAGTGGCTGATTTTGTGGCTAAATTCCTATTGTGTCAGCAAGTGAAGGCTGACCACCGTGTTCCCAATGGTTTTTAGCATACTTTAGATGTCCCCGAGTGGAAGTGGGATGATATCTCAATGGACTTTGTCACAGGACTACCCAGAGCTCGAGGTAGTAATGATGCCCTCTGGGTAGTGGTGGATCGACAGACGAAATCAGCTCACTTCTTAGCAATTAAGGAGTCAGTCCTGTTGAGTAACATAGCATAGAGGTAAGTAGATTAGGTGGTGGGTTTTCATGGAGTTTTGAAGACTATTATCTTAGATCAGGACACTAGGTTTACCTCACGAGTCTGGAGAGGGTTACAACATGATTTTGGAACCTAGCTACGCCTTAACAATGCTTTCCACCCCCAGACTGATGGGTGGATAGAGCGGACTATCCAGACGATGGAGGATATGCTGAGAGCATGTGTTCTAGATTTCAGAGGATCATTGGTACGACACTTTCCTTTAGTTGAGTTTGCCTACAACAACACCTTTCAATCTACTATTTCCATGGCACCATTTGAGGCTTTGTATGGAAGACCATGTCGTTCACCCATTTTCTGGGTAGTGGTTTGTGAGACAGGTGCTCTTGGGCCAGAGGTAGTGCAGAGAACCACATAGAAAGTGCAGCTTGTGCGTGAGAGGGTGAAAGCGGCTCAGGACCGACAGAAGTTTTATGTTGATCGTCAGATGAGGCCCTTGGAGTTCAGGGTGAGAGATCATGTGTTCTTGAAGGTTTCCCCTCGACGGGGGCAGTGGAAGTTTGGGAAAGGGAGAAAAATCTCTCCTAGGTTCATCGGACCTTTCGAGGTGCTGAGGCGAGTCGGAAATGTAGCATATCAGCTGGCCCTACCACCTTAGTTGGAGAAGGTTCATGACGTCTTCCACGTCTCCCAGCTACGTCGATACTTACATGACGACTCTCACGTTATCGTCTGTGGAGAGTTAGATATGGGATATTACGTGAATGTTGAGGAACAACTAGTCGGAATCAAGGATCATAAAGAGAAGGTGCTCCGTGGATGAATCATTCCCTTGGTTCGTGTGTTGTGGAGGCATGGTAGCCTCAAGGAGTGGACATGGGAGCAGGATTCCTAGATTCATGCTCAGTACCTGGAGTTGTTTTGACTTGTGTTTTCCCTTTTTCTTCATAGCTTTGTGTTGATGTTATACTATGTACCTTTGATATATGGAATGCATGGCTTGTTGGTTGTGAGACCTATTGTTTCCTTATTCTCTAGAAGTGTGTAGCATGTCCGGATGTGTGGGTCATACGGTGTTAGGGGAAGTGTAAGTTGGAATATCCTAATATATGTGGGAAGGCCCAATACTTAATCGAGACACACTAATGCAGATGCGATTAAACCCATGCAGGCGAATCACACAACTGGAAAAGGGATCTTTCCCAACAGTTGTGTACCAACGGTTCTTTGAACCGTGGGAATATCATATCTTTCCCAATGGGTTCGATAAACCGTTGGGAAAAACCCCTCAATGCATAGTTTTCCCAACGGTTGTTTGAAACCGTTGGGAAAGATAGGTTTTTTCCAACGGTTCTTAAGAACCGTTGGGAAAAGTGTGAAGAAACCTTGTTTTCCCAACGGTTCTATTGAACCATTGGGAAAGGTTGGTCTTTCCCAACGGTTATTAAAAAACGTTGGGAAAAAAATCCCCAAATACCAAATCGAGCCAGCGGCCTCCCCACATTACATAAGCATTCACCTTGTGTCCTCCTGGAGCGATTTCTTGCAGAAGGACCTCACAATCCCCACATCGTCCATCAGATCAGCACCTACCAGGTTAGACTCCTATATTTTATCAACGATATAGTTCCAGCTCTTATAAATCATATACTTCTATTCTTGATTTTGTTATTCCAAATTATTAGGGTTTTTGTAAAAATTTATGATTGTTTCATGGTGGTCATGTGCACCACTATAGGTACATTGATTCACTAATTTATTTTGGTATTTCCATAAAATTCGAATATAATTTATTAATGAATCAATGTTGGGTGTTAACATGAAATTCATGTTCTTGATTTTTGTTGAGCACCTTATTTATGGTATGGGGTAAGATTATTTAAAGTGTAAACAAATACTTATATAGAATTTCATTGTAAAACCTGATGGTTTAATTCTAGTTAAATGGAATCATAATTTTTTATGTTATTAATATTTAGTAATTGGTGAGGTGAATCATATATGTATATGAAAAAAAGATCAAGATCATTTAGTATTGGATAGAATTATTCCCTAGTAATGTGAGACCCTTATGTTGTTGGGTGAGTATGGAGTAGTGAGATATATTGCTTGTTACTTACCTTTTTTCAATTCTATGAGCTAATGATGGCATGCACTAATATTTTGAGATCTTTCAATGTTTTTATGGTTTTGATAGTGATCCATGATGTGTATCCTAGTATGTAAGATCTTGTTCGGTATTAGACCCTAGATTGGGTGAATTTGTATGCGGTAGGGTGCTTTCTAGGATGGGTTGTAGTGATGTGATGGTAACTTATGAGAGGGGTGGGTCTTACTAATGTGGATTCATTCTATATCATAAGCATGTAAATATAATTTGTATTATGATAACTAAATGTGAATGATGTGTGATCAAATATTGTCTTATCCTGGAGAATTCCTTATGATATATTGATATGGTGGCATGAGTGATGATGCATGTGGTGACATGACCAACATTCATGTGTTTCATGGTTAGTGATCAATTAGGCTAATGATCCTATGATCATTGGGATGTGACTCTCAATGATTCAAGAAGAGTTATTAATATGATAACACGAGGGTGTGTTCCTATTTGGTTTTGTCATTTGGTCAGTTTGGACCCCCCCACGCGCGTTTATCAAGCGTGCGCAACGATTACAGAACACATAATGTGACCTCCCGCGTAGACCACACGTCCGATTGACGTTCCGTCTGTGTGTGCACGTCGCGAATAATAATGGGATTGTTGTCATGTGATTTCAGGTCAATATGATGTCGTCCGCTATGAGTTTGAACGTTAGACGCCCATTTTGGCCGTTTATGACACCAGAACGGCGTTCCCGGTCACCGCGGGCACACCGCACGTCCGATTGACGTGCCTTCTGCTCGCCCACATCACAATTCACTCAACCTTTGATGTCGTCCGATTTCACGCCATTCGGAATTCATTCGGCTAGTTTGGACCCCCCACGCGCGTTTCTCAAGTGCGTGCAACGCTTAAAGAACGCATAATGAGCCCTCCCGCGCAGACCGCACATCTGATTTATGTGCCTTCTGTGCGTGCACGTCGCGAATAATAATGGAATTGTTGTCCTGTAATTTCAGGGCAATCTGATGTCGTCCTCTATGAGTTTTACCGTTAGACGCCCGTTTTGGCCGTTTGTGACACCAGAACGGTGTTCCCGGTCACCGCGGGCACACGACACATCCGATTGATGTGTCTTCTGCTCGACCACATCACAATTCACTCACCCTTTGATGTCGTCCGATTTTAGGACATTCGGACTTCTTTCGGCCAGTTTGGACCCCCCACGCGCTTTTATCAAGCGCGCACAACGCTAAAAGAACGCATAATGAGTCCTCCCGCGCAGACCGCACGTCTGATTGACGTGCCGTATACGCGTGCACGTCGCAAATAATAATGGAATTTTTGTCATGTGATTTCAGGTTAATCCGATGTCGTCTGCCATGAGTTTGACCGTTAGACGCCCGTTTTGGCCGTTTTTGACACCAGAACGGCGTTCCCGGTCACCGCGGGCACACGGCACGTCCGATTGATGTGCCGTCTACTCGACCATATCACAATTAACTCACCCTTTGATGTCGTCCGATTTCAGGCCATTCGGACATCGTTCGTCCAGTTTGGACCCCCCCACCCCCACGCGCGTTTATCAAGCGCGCGCAACGCTTAAAGAACGCATAATGAGCCCTCCCATGCAGAACACACGTCCGATTGATGAGTCGTCTGTGATTGCACGTCGAGAATAATAATGGGATTGTTGCCCTGTGATTTCAGGTCAATCTGTTGTCGTTCGCTATGAGTTTGACCGTTAGACGCCTATTTTGGCCGTTTATGACACCAGAACGGCGTTCCCGGTCACCGCGGGCACACGGCACGTCCGATTGACATGCCCTCTGCTCGACCACATCACAATTTACTCACCCTTTGATGTCGTCCGATTTCAGGCCATTCGGACATCGTTCGGCCAGTTTGGACCCCCCCCCACGCGCGTTTATCAAGCACGCACAACGCTTAAAGAACGCATAATGAGCCCTACCGCACAGACCGCACATCCGATTGACATGTCGTCTGCGCGTGCACGTCACGAATAATAATTGGATTGTTTTACTGTGATATCAGGTCAATCCGATGTCGTCCTCTATGATTTTGACCGTTAGACGTCCGTTTTAGCCCTTTTTGACACCAGAACAGCGTTCCCGGTCACCGCGGGAACACGGCACGTCCGATTGACGTGCCGTCTGCTCGACCACATCACAATTCATTCACCCTTTGATGTCGTCCTATTTCAGGCCATTCAGACTTCGTTCGGCCAGTTTGGACACCCCCACGCCCGTTTATCATGCGCGCGCAACGCTTATAGAATGCATAATGAGCCCTCCCATGCAGACCGCACGTCCGATTGATGTGCTGTCTGTGCGTGCATGTCGAGAATAATAATGGGATTGTTGTCCTGTGATTTCAGGTCAATCTGTTGTCGTCCGCTATGAGTTTGACCGTTAGACGCCTGTTTTGGCCGTTTATGACACCAGAACGGCGTTCCCGGTCACCGCGTGCACAAGGCACGTCCGATTGACATGCCCTCTGCTCGACCACATCACAATTTACTCACCCTTTGATGTCGTCCGATTTCAGGTCATTCAGACATCGTTCGGCCAGTTTGGACCCCCCCACGCGCGTTTATCAAGCGCGCGCAACGCTTAAAGAACGCATAATGAGCCCTACCGCACAGACTGCACATCCGATTGACGTGCCGTATACGCGTACACGTCACTAATAATAATTAGAATGTTTCACGGTGGTTTCAGCACAATCTGAGGTTGTCCGCTATGAATTTTCCCGTTGGACGCCCGTTTTGGCCGTTTATAACACCAGAACTGCGTTGTCGGTCACCGCGGGCACACGGCATGTCCGACTGACGTTCCGTCTGCTCGACCACTTCATAAATCACTCACACGTATTTATCGTCTGATTTCAGGTCATTCCGACATCGTTAGGCCCGTTTGGACCCTCCTCACGCGCGTTTACGAAGCGCGCGCATCACTTAAAACACGAATATTGAGCCGTACCGCGCAAACCACACGTCCGATTGACGTGAGGTCTGCACGTACACGTCACGAATAATAATAAGAATATTTCACGGTGGTTTCAGGTGAATTTAAAGTCATCTGCTATGAATTTGACCGTTTGACGCCCGTTTTGGCCTTTATGACACCCGAACTGCGTTCTCGGTCACCGCGGGCACAGGGCACGTCCGATTGACGTGACGTCTGCTCGACCACTTCAGAAATCAATCACCCGTATTTTTCATCTGATTTCAGGCCATTCCGAAATCTTTTGGCCCGTTTGGCCCCCCCCTCACGCGCGTTTACGAAGCGCGCACATCACTTAAAACATGAATATTGAGTCGTACCGTGCAAACCGCACGTCCGATTGACGTTCCGTCTACGCGTACACGTCACTAATAATAATTATAATGTTTCACGGTGGTTTCAGCTCAATCTGAGGTCGTCTCCTATGAATTTGACCGTTGGACGCCCGTTTTGGCCGTTTTTGACACCAGAACTACGTTGTCGGTCACCGCGGGCCCACGACACGTCCTATTGACGTGCCGTCTGCTCGACCACTTCATAAATCACTCACCCGTATTTTTTGTCTGATTTCCGGCCATTCTGACTTCGTTCGGCCTGTTTGGACCCCCTCGCGCGCGTTTACGAAGCACACTCATCACTTAATACACAAATGTTGAGCCATACCGCGCAAACCGCGCGTCCGATTGACGTGACCTATGTGTGTACACGTCACGAATAATAATTAGAATGTCTCACGGTGGTTTCAGCTCAATCCGGAGACGCGGTGTGGCCGACACCACTCAAAGCGTCCGTCTTTTGTTTCAAAAGGACGTCATTTTAAGTGAAAAGCATCAACTGGCATACGGAAAACTGACCAAACGCATTCTGAATCTGTTGATAATTTATCCCAACAATCCATGAGTCATATGTGACGTGTACGAGCCAACCTGGGAAGACTCCAAGTCGCGGTGTGGTCGAGATAAGTCTAAGTGGCTCTCTTTTGTTTAAAATGGACACCATTTTAAGTACATACGGAAAAATGACCAAACTGATTCGGTTTCCATTGAAAATTTATGAGAACGATCCATGGGTAATATGTGACATGTACGAATCAACCCCGCCTCAATCGGAGACGCGGTGTGGCCGGCACCACTCAATGTGTCGGTCTTTTGTTTCAAAAAGACGTCATTTTAATTGAAAAGCATCAAGTGACATACGAAAAACTGACCAATGGCATTCGGACTGTGTCGATACTTTAGCACAAGGATCCATGGGTCGTATGTGACGTGTACGAGTCAATCCCGCCTCAATCCGAGGAGCGGTGTGGCCGACACCGTTCTAACTGTGTCTCTTTTGTTTAAAATGGACAGGATTATAAGTGAAAAGAACAACTGACATATGCAAAACTGACCAAACGCATTCCGAATCTGTTGATAATTTATCACAATGATCCATCGGTCATATGTGACCTGTACGAGCCAACCCGGGCTCAATCCGAGTTGTGGTGTGGCCGAGATCAGTCTAAGTGGATCTCTTTTGTTTAAAATGGAAATCATTTTAAGTACATACGGAAAACCTACCAAACGCATTCGGTTTCCATTGAAACATTAGGAGAACGATCCATGGGTCCTATGTGACATGTACGAATCATCCCCGCCTCAATCCGACATGCGGTGCGGCTAACACCACTCACAGTGTGCGTCTTTTGTTTCAAAAGGACATCATTTTAAGTGAAAAGCATCAACTGACGTACGCCAAACTGATCAAACACCTACGAGTTCTGTTAAAACTTTAGTAAAATGATCCAAGGGTCATATGTGACGTGTACGGGTCAACCCCTCCACAAACCGAGCCACGATGTGGCCTATACCACTCAAACTCTCTCTCTTTTGTTCAAAATGGACTAAATTGTAAGTGAAATCAACAACTGACATACAGGAAATGGACCAAACGCCTTAGGATTATATTTAAACATTAGTAAAACAATCCATTGGTCATATGTGACGTGTATGAGTCAACTCTACCTCAATATGAGGCACCGTGGGGCCGGGACCATCCAAACTGCCTCTCTTTTGTTAAAAATGGACAATAGTTTACGTACATACGCCAAACCGATCAAACGGATTCTGATTGTGTTTTAACTTTATGAAAATGATACCTGGCTCATATGTGATGTGTACGAGTAAACCCCATCTCAATCCGAGGCCCGGTGTGGCCGACACAACTCAAAGTGCCTCTCTTTTTTTTAAATGTATTTAATTTTAAGTGAAAACAACAACTGACATACGAGAAACCGACCAAACGCCTATTAATTATGTCTAAACTTTAGGACAACAATCGATGTGTCATATGTGACGTGTACAAGTCAACCCCGCCAAAAACTGAGCCACGGTGTGGCCAGGACTACTCAAAATGTATCTCTTTTGTTAAAAATGGACTAAATTGTAAGTGAAATCAACAACTGACATATGGGAAATGGACCAAACTCCTTCAGATTCTATCGAAACTTTAGGAAAAAGATCCATGGGTCATATGTGATGTTTACAAGTCAATATCGCCTCAATCCGAGCTGCGGTGTGGCCGGAACTACTCAAACTATCTCTCTTGTGTTTAAAATGGACATAATTTTAAGTGAAAACAACAACTGACATATGCCAAACCAACCAAACGACTTCTAATTCTATTAAAATGTTACTAAAATGATCCATTGATCAAATATGACGTGTACGAGTCAACTCTGCCACAATCTGAGCCGCGGTGTGACCGGGACCACTCAAACTGTCTCTCTTTTGTTCAAAATGGACTAAATTGTAAGTGAAATCAACAACTGACATACGGGAAACTGACCAAACACCTTCGGATTCTATTTATATTTTAGGAAAACGATCCATGGGTCATATTTGATGTGTACGAGTCAACCCCAACTCAATCCGAGGCACCGTGGGGCCGGGACCACCCAAACTGCCTCTCTTTTGTTCCAAAGGGACAATATTTTATGTACATACGCCAAACCGATCAAGCAGATTATGATTGTGTTTAAACTTTAGGACAATGATTCATGCCTCATATGTGACGTGTATGAGTCAACCCCGCCTCAATCTGAGGCCCGGTGTGGCCGACACCACTGAAAGTGGCTCTTTTTTTAAAAATGTACTTAATTTTAAGTGAAAACAAAAATTGACATACAAAAAACTGACCAAATGCCTACGGATTCTGTATAAACTTTAGGAAAACAATTCATGGGTCATATGTGATTTTTACGAGTCAACCCTGCCTCAATCCGAGCCACGGTGTGGCTGGGACCACTAAAACTTTCTCTCTTTTGTTGAAAATGGACTAAATTGTAAGTGAAATCAACAACTGTCATACGGGAAACCAACCAAACGCCTTCGTAATCTATTTACAATTTAGGAAAACAATCCATGGGTCATATTTGATGTGTAAGAGTCAATACCACCTCAATCCATGGCATGGTGAGGCCGACACCACCCAAACCGTCTCTCATATGTTAAAAATGGACAACATTTTACATACATACGCCAAAATGATCAAACAAATTCTGATTGTGTTGAAACATTAGGATAACAATCCATGGCTCATATGTGACATGTAAGAGTAAACCCCGCCTCTATCTGAGGTCCGTTGGGGCCGACACCACTCCAAGTGTCTCTCTTTTGTTTAAAATGGACATAACTTTAAGTGAAAACAACTGTTGACAAACGCCAAACCAACCAAACGCATTGGGTTTCTATTGAAACTTTAGAAAAACGATCCATGGGTCATATTTGACTTTTACGAATCAAACCTACCTCAATCCAAGCCACGGTGTGGCCAGGACCACTCAAATTGTCTCTCTTTTCTTGAAAAGGGACTAAATTGTAAGTGATATTAACAACTGACATACGAGAAACAGACCAAATACCTTCTAATTCTTTTGAAACTTTAGTAAAACAATCCATGGGACATATGTGACATGTACGAGTCAATACCACCTCAATACGAGTCACCGTGGGGCGGGGACCACCCAAACTACCTCTCATTTGTTCAAAATGGATTAATATTTTACGTACATATGCCAAACCGATCAAACGGATTTTGATTGGGTTTAAACATAAGGACAATGATCCATGGATCATATTTGATGTGTACCAGTCAACCCAGCCTCAATTTGAGGCATGGTGTGGCACTTACTGAGTTACAAGTGATGAGACTCCTATGAAAATACCTTTTCACTATATATTATAAAAGTGGTTGTCGTATGAAGATTGAAATGGGTGTAAATAATATTTGACTTATTGAAACTCTGATTCAACTATACTGGATGATTTTTGTCATATGAAGATTCAAATGGGGAATTATTCACCATGACTCTATTCAAAGAGGTGGTGTTCTTTTTTGATGTTTTAAGTGTGTCAGTGTTTTTGTCATATGAAGTTTCAAATGGGGAATTATTCAGCATGACTCTATTCAAAGAGGTGGTGTTTTTTTCAGTGTTGTTTTTTATGCAGGTGTATGCACTGGAGGGGCCACTAGAGGGGCTGCTAACAATTCTGAAAATACTTAATACCAACGGTTGTAAACCGTTGGTATACTTTGCCCTACTTAAACATATTCCAACGGTTTCAATGAAACCGTTGGGAAAAAATCTATACCAACGGTTGTAAACCGTTGGTATAAGATCAAAGCCATTGAATTCCCAACGGTTTCCATGAAACCGTTGGGAAAAATTCTATACCAACGGTTTACAACCGTTGGTATAAAATAAAAACCATTGAATTCCCAACGGTTTGATGAAAACCGTTGGGAAAAATAATATACCAACGGTTGTGAATCGTTGGTATAAGATGAGAATAATAGTATTCCCAACGGTTCTAAACCGTTGGGTAAACCTATACCAACGGTTCAGCAAGAACCGTTGGAAAATCCACACCTACAGTGGGCTACCCCAACGGTTTACTTCAAACCATTGGTATATATCTTTCCCCACACCTTACTTCCATACGGTTTGGACAACCGTTGGTATAGAATATACCAACGGTTCTCCAGCCTATACCAATGGTTCTAAACCGTTGGTATATCCTTTATTTCCAGTAGTGTCAGTGCCTCTTAAGGAGGATAATATCTTTACATAGGAGAGGGAATTCCTAACACCTATGATTAGGGTTGTTGGATGGGTTCCTGTTATAATGAGAACCATAAGAGGTACCTTATAGGGTTATTATAGGTTGGTATTTTAATTCTCGGGAACAAGAATGTTTTAATAGTCATCCGATGTAATGGCACAGACATCTCTGGCTGATTCCATTGTCAAAAAGAATGTCACGAAGTGTTCTAAGGGTAAAATGGACTTTTCCCACACTTTCCAGAATTTTGTACGTACACACCGTGTAGTGTGAGTACATGATGTGTACCTCCTTGACGGATATACCCCTTGTTGAAGGTCATGTCCATGTCGTGTTAAATAAATGAGTACACGCCGTGTAGTGTGAGCACACACCGTGTACCACCTTTCCGGGTATACCCTGTGTTGAAGGTCAAGTCCTTTCCGTGTGAAATAAATGAGTATGCGACATGTATTCAATACGAAATGTCGTGTAGTCCCTCCCTGCGTACGTGTTACCGTGTGAGGACCAGTCATCGGCTGTGTGCCATGTTGGAGATGTGCCCTTGCCATGAGAAATAAATGGGTCCATGCCGTGTGTCCATTACTACACGCCGTGTAGTCCCGTCCCGCGTACGTGTTACCCTCAAACCGTGTGTTGACCAGTAAACGGCTGCAGAGCCATGTTGTAAGCCGCATGGTGACCATGTGAAATGGCCAAGTACACGCCGTGTACCATAAAGTACAGGTCGTGTACTTTTTCTTTTCTAACCTATAAAAGGAGGGGTCCCCTCCTCCATTTTAACTCACCCCTCTCCTCCCCATTCCTCTGAGAAGAGCTCTCCCAAGAAACTCGAAGGCTCATTTTCTTCCATAACATCCTCGTCTGAGCTCCGATTTACGGTCCGTCAGTGGCCACGAAATCATAACGATGAGGCAGAAATTCTGAGCATGGATCTGTTGTCTTTCCTTTGGAATTTACATTCATACTTCCACCCGATTTGGTTTTTCCAGGACTCAACAGAAGTGAAGGACACCGACAGACGTCATCTAAAGTTGATCAAGGGGGGCGTTCTGATCAGAACTTGTTGATGTAGGGATCTTTCCATCGTCTCTCTAAATTTGTGCATCATGTGGGGTGGGTGTCCTCTTATTTACGTGAAACACATTTGAACCGATTTAATAATGATAATATCTGGCTTATTTAACAGGGATGGGGAAGTTGTTATGATTATCTTTATAACCTATGATATTAATTTTTTAATTGAATAGAAATATGCCTACTTAGAATCATGGACATTGGGGGCCTTTTCATGCACAATTAAATATCTCCCTATCTTTCTAGACCGTTTTGTGGATGGAAACCTTGTTGAATGTGGAAATTGGGTTAATCATGTAAAGTTGGATATTTTAAAATTTGTAACCCTTGTGTGATCACCCCGGTTGAACAAAATGGAATAATGAACATGGGGGTGTTGGCTTCGATATGTGGCATGTGATGGGGGTGTTTTGTGGGTTGTTGTGGATCAGGTGAGAAGTGGGACTACGATTGGCTTGGTTGTGGGTTGTTGTGAATGTTATGTTGGTGACAGACAGTGGGGTTGTGATAAATAGTATTAAAGGGATAATGATGTATGCGTTTCGTTGTGATTGTGGTTATAATGGTTGGCAGCAGGGCTGCAGGGTTGGGCTTGAATGTGAATGAACTGTGGGTTGTGAATAATATATAAAATTGGATGAGTTAATGAATGGTGGGACATGGTAATGAAAATAGATTGATAATCATTGGGGATGTTTGGTTAATAAGAAGGACTTGGTTTGGTTGCTTGTGTTTTCCTAACCTGATTTGTGAATGGCAGGGATATGTTTTAGGAACGATTGATGTGGTTGGTTGTTGATGGTCTCCCAGTAGTTATGGAACTAATAAACTAATTCTACTGAAATGTGAAAACCTAAACGGGGTTGGGGTAGTTTATTGTATTCATGGTTCGTAGTAGCAGTGCCAAGGCACGTGCCCAGTTTCTCTATTTAGAATCCATATGTTGGGTTGTCTGTTTGGTATACGTATATATATCTGTATCTTTTGTTTTTTATCGCACCACACCCATGATGAGCACTTAGTGCCGAACACTCCCATTTCATGGGAGATTGTATTTTTCCCATAGTTACTAGCTCCTTCATACTTCTTCTTCCCTAGGTTGTGATGAATTAAGGTGACCTTACACCTATGTACCATTAAGTAGGTTTCAATTGTGGTGGTTTTAGCCCAAGACCCTTTGGGTAGGTTTTATTGTTTCCAAAGAATCTTCGGGATGAGTCCCAGGTTGGTGTGGGCACTATACGTGGTTGTGAGGCCCAGGTGTGTGTGGGTGGGATACATGGTTGTGAGGCCCATGAGTGTGTGGGCAGGATACGTGGTTGTGAGGCCTAGGTGTGTGTGGTCGGAGATGTGTGGTTCTTGAGGCCCATGTGTGTGCGGTTGGGGAGAGTGTGGTAGCGTCAGGATGTTCTCCGTTAGGAAGAGTAGCTAACTAATGGGAAATGGTGCGGGGTACCCAATATACTACTACATGTTGTGATTGTGTTTTTGTTGAGTGTGGCTGGTGAGGTTGGGTGGATATTATTCCTTGCTATGATTCTTTTGTTATTCTCACGGGACATTAGGATGTCTCTGTAACACCCCAAGCTTCTACGGTACGCTTCTCTTTGAATAATGTGATAGCGTGTGTTGTACGCAACACCGAGTTCTAACAGACCATAACTAATCAAACTAGCCGTTATGAATAGTAACACCTACTTTTTGAAATTATATATATTTTATATTTGAAAATGGACTTCATTTTTGGATTCGGAATATCGAATTTAGCCTATGGTGAAATTTTGGTACATTTCGGATAACTTTCATATTTTGATGAATAGTGAAAATTACTAAATTTTAATTAAAAACAACTTTTTTAATCAAAATAATTAATAGTGATAAATTATGAATTTTAGTGGTTTTAAAGTATATTTAGAATATATTTTTACCATTTAATATAATGTTGGTCATTGGACATAATTTTACAATTAAACCGAACATAAACAAGTGTCAATCTTTTGATAGTTATTATCTCTTAAAAACACGCTTTTTGTTTTGACAGCGGGAATTAATTTAAAATTAATTTCTGCCACTTCTGTGTTTTGAATTTAGGAAAATGGATTCCATATTTGGAATCAGGATTTTCAAATTGTGTAAATAGCTAACTTTTATTTTTAGACATTTTGAATAATTACTGCGGTAAATATTTTATTTACCATGGTTAAGGGTAAATCCTGTAAATAAGGGTTTAAAAAATAATATTATAATAATACTAAATTACCTTAAAACGTGTCTTAACCCTATTGGTTGATACATGGTCGACCATGAGAATCTTTGGATCTATTTTGGGACCCCATGGATCCACTTGTAAGTGATAATGACAGTTTATTTTAATTTAGTTAAAATGAATACAAAAATGACACAAGCTTATATCTTTCAGAACAACAATTGTTACATAGGGTTATATATGTTGGATTTTAGATTATAAATATTCATTAGAAATTTAAAAAGATTTCCTACATAATGATATTTTATTTATAATTTTTAGACATTAAATAATTTATTTTATATATGACACAATTATGATGCAGTAATTACTATAATAGTGAAAAATTAAAATAATTGATATTATAAATACCCAAATAAATATAATATGAAACTTTTAATGAATTAAACTAATTTTCTAGGATAATATGATATATTAGGATTGATTTAATTGACTTTATTCGAAGTAATCAATCTGTTATGAGTTTCAAAAAAATCAAATATTGAATAGTGTCAAAATTGACATAAAAGAGTTCTTAAACAAATATTATATTATTAATTGATATTAAATTCCTAAAAATCTAAGGTTCGGCCAAGAGACTTATATCATGATAGGTTCATCATTAATGTACCACTTGGGGGTCACTAGGATGTATATAGTATGTTTATTAACCATATTATATAAAAATACAAAGAGACATTGTAAAAGTGAAACTAATTAACTTAGAGTTAATACTTAAAGATAAGGTTAATATAAGTACCCAAACCTGTCTAAATTCTATTGGTTGAGTGGTTTTCGACCTATCCCCACCTTAACCTTTGAATAATCAACTTTGTAGCCATTAGAAACCGAATATGAATTTATTATAAATTAATATTTTTAGCTTTTCCAAAGGTGCCCCTCACCCCTCTTATAAAAGGGCACTCCTCCTTATCATTTCTTCACACCTTAAAAGCCTTTTGGTTCGGCCAAACTCTGCCCAAATACACTCCCAACATCCCTCACTACAACCTAGAGGCCTTAGTTTGATCAGAAAGCCAACCTAAGGAGCCCTTTTGATCAAATCAAAAGGAAGTACCCGAAGAAGAGGTAATGATTTCACCACCCTTCTCCAAGTTCATTTCTTCTTCCACTTCTTCTTCCTTTGTTCTTACCATTCTAAAATAATAACTCAAGTATCTCACATATACTATGATGTTATTATAAATATGGTACAATCATATTCAGTATTCTATCCACCCTTTGAATAACATGTCACCATACGTGCGTACGTACGGCTTACCGTCTCCACGTCGTGGTGTAATTGTTATTCAATATAATATTATTTGGATGGGTATAATAATGATGTGTAAATCATGTAAATAATAAATATAACATGATAATGATTCTGTATATATGATATACCATCCATTTATATATTATTTTAATATCAAAAGAATGATATTGTCGCTCGTGC
This sequence comes from Viscum album, assembly GCA_963277665.1. Taxonomy (NCBI): domain Eukaryota; kingdom Viridiplantae; phylum Streptophyta; class Magnoliopsida; order Santalales; family Viscaceae; genus Viscum; species Viscum album. Next base: position 359,792,104 of record OY728152.1, on the reverse strand, counting down.
GTACGTACGGACTACCGTCTCCACGAACGCGATGAGATTCATTCTCCATCGTATCCATTCAAGTATAATTATCATTTGATGATTTAAAAAAGATGTTTAAGGACTGGATATCATTCTGGATATGAATAAGATACAACAACCATGGCTTATGTAACAAAACATATAAAAGAAAATGAGTAAGTTAACTCCCGAAACGACGATAATTCTAAGATATTATTAACAAATCAATGTTAAAAGATCATATATGATATAATATTAATATATATGATTCTTGTATAATTTAATAACAACTATTTCACCTTTATACAGGAGGTTAACCTACCCCAACCAAGGAAAAGTACAAGGTAAGGGTTTACTTTACATCCTCTTCATTATCCAAGGTTGTTTATACGTAATAATCTACTGGGATCTCTTTATCATCTACATCCATGTTTCTTAAAAATGCATTTCAAAACATTTTTACTATTTACTAGAATATGAGTTAAAGTCATTTATACCCTTTTTGACTTTTATAAGTTGTTTATAAAGGAATCTTTCGGTCTTTTTAAAAACAAGGTCCTTTTTAACCTTTTCGACAGAATTAAGGTAAGAATGTTTTTTTAACTTATACGGCGGGTGCGGCTATTTTCCGCCGTTATAAAATCTTCAAAGCTTCCCTTATAAGCTTATAAGAATATTTTCAAAGAAAATGTTTTATTATATATGGATCTTAAATTATTTCAAAATAAAAGGAGATATTTCTTTAAAAAGAATTTTGATTTCATCTATGTCAACATCCTTTGATGGATTTTAAGATTATTTGAAGTTGATTTATTATGATACAAAACTTCTATATTGTATTGAAGGTTTTGTGATAAGTTTGACTGTGGATGTGCTATTTTTATACCATTCATAGTTTATGGTGAAAGTATTTACATTTCGTATGCTAGTTTTAATACGAATGTTTATGTTATGTTTAAACATTTTCATATGGGAATGCATTGGACTTAATATGTGACGGGTGGAGCCCGCTATAGCTCCTCGATGCATCGGTAGGTCTCATGAGACAAACTAGTGTCTTGGCACAAGGCCTTGACAAAATATTATTTGTAGTCTTGGCACGAGGCCTTGGCTATGTGGTTATGATAGTCTGGCATTATGCATTCCAACATTATGAAAGTGGTTATTGATTTTTTCATGTGATTATTCGATTAGTAGAATATCCATGTGAATAAGTAAATGGCATTATTTCATTTTATTTATGCCATACCATGTTGAATGTTCATGTTTAAAAGGCTTTTGTTTTAGTTATACATTGCCTTAAATGTTTATTCTTATTGATGAAAGTTTCCGCTATATTGTTATCCTTACTGGGCATTTGAGCTCACCCCTTTTCTATGTTTTATTTTTCCCAGGAAGTGAAGATGTAAGTTATGAATGACCTGCAGGGATATAATGAGGGGATTATAGTGTGAACTGTGGAAACATTATGTTGTTGTAGTAGTTTTTTCATTTTATGATGTAATGTAAAACTTATGAATATATCTAGTGTTTCCAAGGCTACTAAACCAATCGGTCATTCGAGATTTGATCTTTCTTGTGATCATGCCAATGTTATGTAATATTGTACCGACTCTGGGCAACTAGGGTCGGGGCGTTACAGTTGGTATCAGAGGAAGTTTAGTACAAACCTTGGAAGCTAGATTTAGATAAACTCTGATTAGAGCACGTAGACCTAAGATGAACTTTGAAGATTAGTATAGAAGAACTTCCTAGAATTTTGGTATTGTAGAGATTTTGTGAGTTTTCCGATCAATACATCCCTGTATGGATACGAGCAGGTAGAGGCGGCTCTGGCACAGATGTACCTAGGGGTAAAACCCGAAAACACCGCTTTGAGCTAGACTCGAACGGGAACTGGTGCACGACAACGGGCCTTGCTGCACTCTTGGTTACGACACTCCCGGGGGATATGCTTAGGATAACTCTCATTTTCTTTACAAATCATTTTGAAGGGATTATGAGTATATACATCCTCAAAGAAAAAAATTCTTATGATTATGGATTATATCCATAAATAGTTCAATTTATGTTAAGTGTTTTATAAGTATGGGATTATGTATTTTGATTCATAAACTGATCTAGTTTATGCCATTGTTTAGAAATGGCGCCTAGTGGAAGAAATGGAAACCGTATCAATGCACGCACTCCATGTAGGGATTGCCCTCCTACTCAAGATAATTATAGTGGGGCTGGTGATGCAACTGGTGCTGATCAGCTAATCACCATACTGGGACAACTTACTTAGGTTATGAATAATAACCTTACCTATATGGAGCACCCTGATCCGCTGCGTGGAGGATCAATGTTAGATCGATTCATGAGGCAACAAACACCAACGTTCAATGGGAATACAAATCCCTTAGTAGCTGAGCAATGGATATTTTCCCTAGAGAAAATATTTCAGGCTTTGGGGAGCAGTGAAAGGGAAAAAGTTATCATGGCAGTTTACCGCCTCACTGGAGATGCTGATCAATGGTGGTCATTGATTCAGAACATGAAGGAAGATGATGAAGTATCAAATATGGAATGGAGGGAGTTCAAAGATCTGTTTTCAGAAAAATACTTTCCTCGCGACCATCGAGCAGATATGGAAAGACAATTTCTGAGTCTGAGACAAAAGGAGGATGAGAATGTCACAAAATATGAGGCTAACTTTACAAGGTTAGCGAGGTATGCTGGAGATTATATTCGCAACCCAATAAGTAAGATTGATCGTTTCTTTGATGGGTTAAAACCATTTCTCCGTCGAGCATTAGTCTCACAATCCTTTTCATCGTACGAAGACATTGTCTCATGTGCTATCAAGACCGAAAAGGAATTCTCTAAGTCTTATGACTTTAAAGCAAAGCAAGAGAAGAAGAGACCTGCTGATCAATCTGGGAATGGAAATAAGGGGAAGAAGGTAAAGGTTGAATATCCATCTTGTGGTAAATGCGGGAAGAAACATCCTGGTACTTGCTTGAAGGGAATGGGAGTCTGTTACAAGTGTGGTGAAAAAGGCCACCAAGCTCATGATTTCAAGGGGAAGAAGGAAGCTACCAATGTTCAGTGCTATAATTTCAGGGAGATGGGGCATTATGCAAATTCATGTCCTAAGCGTCAGGAGAACTTACCTCAGAAAAGGCCAAGGAATCAAGGCCAGGCTTATGCTATCACTACTGCTGATGTAGAAGCTCTGAAAGACGTGGTGGCAGGTAATTTAATGGTTTCCTCAAGTTTAGAAAATGCATTATTTGATTCTAGATCATTGCATGGTTTCATATCATCCCAGTTTGCTATGAAAATTAGATATTTCTGATTTGATTTAATAAGGGAGTTGTCAGTTAAAACTCATAAGGGAAGTATCGTTGCAACAAAGTTTTGTGAATCAGTCCCCATTAGAGCACATAAATTTTCTTTATCTGCTGATCTCATCGTCATACCTATGATTGAGTTTGATATAATCCTTGGTATGGACTGGCTTTCGGACTATGATGCGAAGATTTATTGTAAGAAGAAAGAGGTTACGATTCTTGATGATAATGATAAGGAACACCTTATTTTTAGAGCAGAATTGTCACCACATAATTCTTATTTAGATCCACCCTCAATAGCTCAACTAAATTCAATTATTGGGGAGGAAGAGAATGAAATAACTGCGGGTGAGGAAAGGAATGTTCAAATAGAGGATGTACCTGTTGTGAAGGAATTTGTAGATGTATTTCCAGAAGATTTACCTGGACATCCTCCAGAACGAGAAGTTGAGTTTTCTATTGATTTGATTCCTGGATCAAGGCCTATATCGAAGACCCCTTATAGAATGGCCACTGTAGAGTTAGTCGAACTAAAGAAACAACTAGAGGAATTGAGTAATAAGGGATTTATTCTCCCTAGTGTTTCTCCATGGGGAGCCCCTGTTCTTTTTGTTAAAAAGAAAGATGGATCTATGAGGTTATGTATCGACTACAGGGAGATCAATGCTATAACGATAAAGAACATGTATCCCCTACCTCGTATTGATGATTTATTTGACCAACTGCATGGAGGTCAATACCTTTCAAATATTGACCTTCGATCTGGATACCATCAATTGTGTGTGAAGAAGGAAGACATTCCGAAAACAGCATTTCGAACCAGGTACGGGAATTACGAGTTTACTGTAATGCCGTTTGGATTGACTAATGCACCCTCTGTATTCATGGATCTGATGAATAGAGTTTTCAAGGAGTATCTCGAAGAATTTGTGGTGGTATTTATTGATGATATCTTGGTATACTCCAAAACCTATGAAGATCATGAAAATCACTTTCGCATTATCTTTAAGACTCTGAGGAGGCATGAATTATATGGGAAGTTTAGCAAGTGTGAATTCTGGCTTCAGGAGAATTCTTTTCTTGGCCATATTGTCTCTAAAGATGGAATCTCTGTTGATCCTTCTAAGACCAAGGCAATCCAAGAATGGCAAGCACCTACGAGTATAACTGAGGTACGTAGTTTTATTGGTTTGGCAGGTTATTATCGACGTTTGGTCCAGAATTTTGCCCGATTGGCTAACCCATTAACGAAGCTCACACGTAATGGGGTTAAATTTGTTTGGACAAAAGAGTGTGAAGAATGTTTCGAAGAACTGAAGAGAAGATTAGTCAATGCTCCTATATTGACTCTACCATCGGGGAATGATGGGTTCGTTATTTATAGTGATGCATCGAAGAAAGGACTTGGCTGTGTCCTTATGCAGAATGATAGAGTTATTGCCTATGCATCACGACAGTTGAAAATTCATGAACAAAACTATCCTACTCATGATCTCGAGTTAGCAGCAGTGATCTTTGCTTTGAAGATATGGAGGCACTACCTCTATGGTGAAAAATGTGAGATTTATACTGATCACAAGAGTTTGAAGTATATTTTCTCACAAAAATAACTCAACATGAGGAAAAGGAGATGGCTTGAATTACTCAAGGATTATAATTGTACGATACACTACCACCCAGGGAAGGAAAAAAGGTGGAAGATGCTTTGAGTAGAAAAGACCATGGAGTTTTGAACAATATGAGAATTGAAAGGGATCCAATTTTTATGGATCTAGTGAAGATGGACATGGGAATAACCAGGGAAGGTGAAACATCAATGCTTTTTCAAATGGTTGCCAAACGATCTTTACTAGAAAGGATTAAGAGTTCTCAGACCGATGATGAAGAATTCCAAAAGAAGATTAAAGCTGTGAATGATGGGAGATTGAGAGAATTTGTGTATGAAGATGGAATTTTGAAATTCAGGAAGAGACTTTGTGTTCCCAATATACCTGATCTAAAAAGGGAATTGCTGGATGATGCTCATAGTTCCAATTTCTCTATACACCCTGGGAGCACCAAAATGTATAGAGATTTGAAGGAACATTTTTGGTGGGACAACACGAAGAGAGAGATTGCTGATTTTGTGTCAAGATGTATGGTTTGTCAACAAGTGAAAGCTGGAAGGAAACAACCTGGAGGAGTCATGCAACCTCTTCCCATACCGGAGTGGAAATGGGACAATGTTACGATGGACTTTGTCATGGGGCTACCAAAGACTCCTAGAAGTAATGATGCAATATGGGTTATTGTTGATCGTCTTACCAAGATAGCACATTTTCTTGCTATAAGAGAAGATCTACCCCTGGAACGTCTAGTAAGACTATATATTAATGAAGTTGTGAGACTTCATGGAGTACCCCTATCGATTGTTTCAGATCGTGATCCCCGTTTTACTTCAAGATTCTGGAAAAGTCTTCAGAAATCCCTGGATACTGAACTTCATTTGAGAACTGCTTACCACCCTCAGACATACGGAAAATCAGAACGGACTATTCAAACCTTAGAAGACATGTTGAGATCTTGCTCACTTGACTTTCAGGGTATGTGGGATCAATATTTACCTCTGGTAGAATTTTCCTATAACAATAGCTTCTATTCGAGTATTCAGATGGCACCATATGAAGCGTTATACGGAAAGAGATGTCGTACACCAACCTGTTGGGATGACGTTGGTGAAAGAAAACTTGTAGGCCCAGAACTGGTGGAGGAAACGGTGGAAAAGGTGAAAGTAATCCAAAATCACATCAAAGCAGCTCAAAGTAGGCAGAAGAGCTATGTCGATAATCGAAGGAAGGATTTGGAATTTCAAGTCGGTGATCATGTTTTCCTGAAGGTATCTCCGTGGAAGGGAGTCATACGTTTTGGTAAGAAAGGTAAATTGAGTCCCAGGTACATCGGACCTTTCGAAATTCTAGAACGAATTGGGGTTGTAGCTTACTGATTGGCAATGCCGCCAAGTCTCTCCAAAGTTCACGATGTGTTCCACGTATCTCTATTGAAGAAATACATGCCTGATCCGACGCATGTACTCACCTATGAGGAATTTGAACTGGAACCCGATCTGTCTTATTGCGAAGAGCCTGTCAAGATTCTTGATACGAGAGAACAAGTGCTGAGAAACCGGACGATGCGTCTGGTAAAAGTTTTGTGGAGAAACCATAAGATGGAAGAGGCAACGTGGGAACCCGAGGAACTTATGATGAAGAACCACCCGAGTTTTTTTTATGCAGTAATACCCTAGAAATTGCGAGGAAGCAATTATTTGAAGGAGGGGAGAATGTAACACCCCAAGCTTCTACGGTACGCTTCTCTTTGAATAATGTGATAGCGTGTGTTGTACGCAACACCGAGTTCTAACACACCATAACTAATCAAACTAGCTGTTATGAATAGTAACACCTACTTTTTGAAATTATATATATTTTATATTTTAAAATGGACTTCATTTTTGGATTCGGAATATCAAATTTAGCCTAAGGTAAAATTTTGGTACATTTTGGATAACTTTCATATTTTTATGAATAGTGAAAATTACTAAATTTTAATTAAAAACAACTTTTTTAATCAAAATAATTAATAGTGATAAATTATGAATTTGAGTGGTTTTAAAGTATATTTAAAATATATTTTTACCATTTAATATAATGTTGGTCATTGGACATAATTTTACAATTAAACCGAACATAAACAAGTGTCAATCTTTTGATAGTTATTATCTCTTAAAAACACGCTTTTTGTTTTGACAGCGGGAATTAATTTTAAATTAATTTCTTCCACTTCTGTGTTTTGAATTTAGGAAAATGGATTCCATATTTGGAATCAGGATTTTCAAATTGTGTAAATAGGTAACTTTTATTTTTAGGCATTTTGAATAATTACTGCGGTAAATATTTTATTTACCATGGTTATGGGTAAATCTGGTAAATAAGGGTTAAAGAAATAATATTATAATAATACTAAATTAACTTAAAACGTGTCTTAACCCTATTGGTTGATACATGGTCGACCATGGGAATCTTTGGGTCTATTTTGGGACCCCATGGATCCACTTGTAAGTGATAATGACACTTTATTTTAATTTAGTTAAAATGAATACAAAAAATGACACAAGCATATATCTTTTAGAAAAACAATTGTTACATAGGGTTATATATGTTGGATTTTAGATTATAAATATTCATTAGAAAGCTAAACAGATTTCCTACATAATTATATTTTATTTATAATTTTTAGACATTAAATAATTTATTTTATATATGACACAATGATGATGCAGTAATTACTATATTAGTGAAAAATTAAAATAATTGATATTATAAATACCCAAATAAATATAATATGAAACTTTTAATGAATTAAACTAATTTTCTAGGATAATATGATATATTAGGATTGATTTAATTGACTTTGTTCGAAGTAATCAATCTGTTATGAGTTTCACAAAAATCAACTATTGAATAGTGTCAAAATTGACATAAAAGAGTTCTTAAACAAATATTATATTATTAATTGATATTAAATTCCTAAAAATCTAAGGATCGGCCAAGAGTCTTATATCATGATAGGTTAATCATTAATGTACCACTTGGGGGTCACTTGGATGTATATAGTAAGTTTATTAACCATATTATATAAAAATACAAAGAGACATTGTAAAAGTGAAACTAATTAACTTAGAGTTAATACTTAAAGATAAGGTTAATATAAGTACCCAAACCTGTATAAATTCTATTGGTTGAGTGGTTTTCGACCTATCCCCACCTTAACTTTTGAATAATCAACTTTGGAGCCATTAGAAACCGAATATGAATTTATTACAAATTAATATTTCTAGCTTTTCCAAAGGTGCCCCTCACCCCTCTTATAAAAGGGCACTCCTCCTTCTCATTTCTTCACACCTTCAAAGCCTTTTGGTTCGGCCAAACTCTGCCCAAATACTCTCCCAACATCCCCCACTACAACCTAGAGGCCTTAGTTTGATCAGAAAGCCAACCTATGGAGCCCTTTTGATCAAATCAAAAGGAAGAACCCGAAGAAGAGGTAATGATTTCACCACCCTTCTCCAAGTTCATTTCTTCTTCCACTTCTTCTTCCTTTGTTCTTTCCATTCTAAAATAATAACTCCAGTATCTCACATATACTGTGATGTTATTATAAATACGGTACAATCATATTCAGTATTCTATCCACCCTTTGAATAACATGTCACCATACGTGCGTACGTACGGCTTACCGTCTCCACGTCGTGGTGTAATTGTTATTCAATATAATATTATTTGGATGGGTATAATAATGATGTGTAATTCATTTAAATAATAAATATAACATTTTAATGATTCTGTATATATGATATACCATCCATTTATATATTATTTTAATATCAAAAGAATGATATTGTCGCTCGTGCGTACGTACGGACTACCGTCTCCACGAACGCGATGAGATTCATTCTCCATCGTATCCATTCAAGTATAATTATCATTTGATGATTTAAAAATGATGTTTAAGGACTGGATATCATTCTGGATATGAATACGATACAACAACCATAGCTTATGTAACAAAACATATAAAAGAAAATGAGTAAGTTAACTCCCGAAACGACGATAATTCTAAGACATTATTAACAAATAAATGTTAAAAGATCATATATGATATCATATTAATATATATGATTCTTGTATAATTTAATAACAACTATTTCACCATTATACAGGAGGTTAACCTACCCTAACCATGGAAAAGTACAAGGTAAGTGTTTACTTTACAACCTCTTCATTATCCAAGGTTGTTTATACGTAATAATCTACTGGGATCTCTTTATCATCCACATCCATGTTTCTTAAAAATTCATTTCAAAACATTTTTACTATTTACTAGAATATGAGTTAAAGTCATTTATACCCTTTTTGACTTTTATAAGTGGTTTATAAAGGAATCTTTCAGTTGTTTTCAAAACAAGGTCCTTTTTAACCTTTTCGACAGAATTAAGGTAAGAATGTTTTTTTTAACTTATACGGCGGGTGCGGCTATTTTCCGCCGTTATAAAATATTCAAAGCTTCCCTTACAAGATTATAAGAATATTTTCAGAGAAAATGTTTTATTTTATATGGATCTTAAATTATTTCAAAATAAAAGGAGATATTTCTTTAAAAAGAATTTTGATTTCATCTATGTCAACATCCTTTGATGGATTTTATGATTATTTGAAGTTGATTTATTATGACACAAAACTTCTATATTGTATTGAAGGTTCTGTGATATGTTTGACTGTGGATGTGCTATTTTTATAACATTCATAGTTTATGGTGAAAGTATTTACATTTCGTATGCTAGTTTTAATACGAATGTTTATGTTATGTTTAAACCTTTTCATATGGGAATGCATTGGACATAATATGTGACGGGTGGAGCCCGCTATAGCTCCTCGATGCATCGGTAGGTCTCATGAGACAAACTAGTGTCTTGGCACAAGGCCTTGACAAAATCTTATTTGTAGTCTTGGCACGAGGCCTTGGCTATGTGGTTATGATAGTCTGGCATTATGCATTCCAACATTATGAAAGTGGTTATTGATTTTTGCATGTGATTATTCGATTAGTAGAATATCCATGTGAATAAGTAAATGGAATTATTTAATTTTATTTATGCCATACCATGTTTAAAGTTCATGTTTAAAAGGATTTTGTTTTAGTTATACATTGCCTTAAATGATTATTCTTATTGATGAAAGTTTCTGCTATATTGTTATCCTTACTGGGCATTTGAGCTCACCCCTTTTCTATGTATTATTTTTCCCAGGAAGTGAAGATGTAAGTTATGAATGACCTTTAGGGATATTATGAGGGGATTATAGTGTGGACTGTGGAAACATTATGTTGTTGTTGTAGTTTTTTCATTTTATGATGTAATGTAAAACTTATGAATATATCTAGTGTTTTCAAGGCTACTAAACCAATCGGTCTTTCGAGATTTGATCTTTCTTGTGATCATGCCAATGTTATGTAATAATGCACCGACTCTAGGCAACTAGGGTCGGGGTGTTACTGTCTCCCCACTTGTGCATGAGAGAATTAGGTTTCCCAACTGAGTATAATTGTATGCTCACCATATGTTTACTTTCAGGTTTCCAGGAGGACTACCAGGGTCGTGCAGGAACCTAATAGTCGGGTTAGTTGGAGTATTTACAGTTTTGTACACATGTTTCTTTTGGAATTGTATTTTGATCTTTCTTTCACTTATACCTTATTTCAGAACTATTTAAACATGCACGTGGGATTGGTTTGGGTTTATTTTTAAACACATGTTCTTTTCCTTTTTGGGTGGTTGAACTATCCTATTTCCATATATTAAATAATAAAAAGGGTAATGCCTCCCATATTTGTGAAAACTCATACCCTTGGTTCTAGTCCCCACCACGGGGCCTACTAGAGGCGGGACTCGGGAGTCATTATCACCCTTTCACCATTGCCAGCTCAGGAGGGCCTCTTTGGTGGGAGGGGGTCGTGATAGTTTTTATCAATGATAGCTCATTAATAAATCAAATATATTTTTTAGTTTATCCAAATATATGACAAATCATCCATACAATTGGTTAATTAGTCAAACTCATTCATTTCTTTCACCTTATATGTGACCTATTGTAGAATGCATGATATTTTCTGATCTTCAGTTATTCTAGTGGTTGAAAAAAAAATTATATTTGGGTCCCTGTGATTTTTGGTCAAACAATAGTGGTTCTATCAAGCATAATGGACATGACAGACTGAACTATTCAAGGATGATATTTTAAGAGTGTACTTGTATTTGGGAAGGAAGCACATATTAATGATGTATCTCAATCGATTAAAATTTATAATATGTATTTATTAATGCTACCTTTATTTTTGATGGACCTAATTCACTCTCACATTGACATGTTCGTTGGGTTTTAAAAGATGGTAAAAATATCATTTGTTGCCTTGGGGTAATCTATGTATCCCTATAAATTTGCCAATATGGGTTATCGATTAATGATCAAGATCATGATATCTATTTTTGAAAATAATGGAAGTGCCCGATTCATAATCATGTTTCCAAATGCACTTAGATCATTGAACCAAAATATTACCACCATACATGGTTTTCGAGGTAACCATTACCCCCAACCCTAGGTTTTTATTGAATATGCCTATGTGGATCGAGTGTTCTTCTTCAAAATAGATTAATTTTGAATATAGGAGATGAATTCAAATTAAATTTTTATTTAAAACTTAAATATGATGCGAGTTTTTTTAATAATATTATAATCAATAATATTTATAATTTTGATATTTAATGAAAAATATATTCTATCTAATATATTTACAAAATAATTAATCTTAATAATAATTATTATATGATAAAAACACATTTTAAAGTTATTTAGTATTATATTAGTAATTCTATTTTACAAAAAACAATTAAATAAATATTGTATTATTAAATTAATCTTTTAAATAATGCAGAACCACATTTGCCTTCAGAATATTATTTTAAAGAAAAATATATAATAATTATAATTAATAATTACAATTGTAATTAAATAATAATAAAATTAATTAAAACCCATAATTTTATTTATTATTTTCTAAGAAACTCGTCTTAAAAATATTATCAGAATTTCATAGTTATATGTAAATACATTTAATAAAATATTTTTTCAATAAAATAATATTCATAATTTTAAGGATGTCACATTATTCCTCCCTAAAAATAATTGTTTCCTCGTAATTAGTTCCGGCACCAATGGAAACAATTTCTACACTTGAGGACAAATTGAAATTATTAATTTCGATAATATTAGAAAAAATTGACTAGACTGCTTCTCTAATACCATGTATATCGACTCAATGCCACAACATAGGTTAATCTCTTATAAATTATGTTTAAATTATATTTATAAAAATATAACTAAAAATACAAAAAACATTTATTTCATACCATGAACATTTACCGATATAGTTTCTGGAAATAAAATTTAAAACAATATGAACACTTTTCATATATACACAAAAAATTGAATTGTATAAATGTGTCTGTGTATAGAAACACACACACACACACAGATATATATGTATACATACATATATATGTATGTAAGTATGTGTGTATATAACTCTTTATAAAACAAATAATTTGATGCAATGATATAAACCCTTAAATATTTTTTGGCCAGTTGGGGGATTTGAGGCTATTGGAAATTATGCAGAACAAAGTGAGGGATCATTTGGAGATGGGATTCAAATATTATGATGTAAAAAGATATGGTTTAAATAAATAGTGTTTATAAATTTTTATATGTCAAGTTCCAAAAATCCATGAAAATAATGGAAAATAAATTTGATCAATGTTAAGAAAATAATTGTTGAAAAATTATTAAAAATATTCATGTATGCAGAATCCCTGTTAAAAGGGATTGATGGGTTTAGGATTGACATTGGGAATTTTTTAATATATTTTCACTATGGTAGGTGGAATAAAACCACACAATTTTTAATAGCTTTAGGATTAACATTATTATTAAATTCTATTATAATCATTAATATATTTTTTCTTTTTATCCAAATCATTACTCCATTTTTTTACCCAATAACGTTTCATTGATTTTTTATCATAATATATTTTTTTCCAAAATACATTATTGTGCTTTTATTATATTATTAAAATTCATATTTTTTTCTTTATCATTTTGTTTTATCAAAACATGCCAACATAATATTTTTATATAAGAAGGTTTTACTACATATAAATGGTTGAACATTTTTATACACTTTATATAAAATATTTTTTATTTATATTAAATTTTATGGTATTTAAATATATATATAATTCCATTTCTGATATAAATAAATCAAATTTAATATTTTTTTAAAAATATAATGTGCATATTTTATTATTATAATAATTATAAATAATTATAATTTATAAATTTCATAAAAAATATATCTATTATATTTATAAAATATATTATCTTAATAATAATAATAATCTTTTAAAAACATTTCACTTATTTAAAGTTATAAGAATAAAATCTATTTTAAAAAAAATGTTATATCATGATAATATTTTAAACAATGACAAATCATATATTCCTTTTAAAAATTAATTTGAATACAATAAATAAATGGTAAAATTAATTTTATGTAATATAATTACGTAATAATCGAATAAATTAACAATAAAATTTAATTTATCATAATAAAAGATAATAATATTATTAATATTATTAATTTTTTTAAATTATACATTAATTTATTTTTTAAATTAATTTTATAAAGAAACTATATTTATAATTTTGGGGTATTTACAAAAAAGACCCATTTTCATTAATGTGGTCAAAACACATTAAACCATAAAATGAAAAAGAAATTATTGAAAATAACGGGGTGGAGAAATTATAGAAAAAGTAATAACAAAATTTAAATTAGTCAAATCATGTATTTGGACTCGATAGGTGTATATACAAACAAAAACAATCAGTCTGTGGTTTAAGGATGACCATCCTATTATTGAATTTATGTGTCTACGGAGAATTAGAGTTATCATATAAGAAAGAATGATGGATTGGTCGAGTATGAAGAAAAAGATAGGGTCAGTGAATAAGGTTTTATTTGAGATTTTAAACCCCTTATAGCATGTTGTGTCACCATTCCACAAAAGCAGGAACATGTGCAGTCTATACCCATCTGTCCTAGTGGGTTTCATCAAACTATATCAGATGATCTTCTATGACGTCCCATCAACATCACTAACTAGGCCAGATAGAGGGAAGATGGACATGACCATCACTATAATTTCTCGGACAACCTTTGACGGGGCCCCATCAACAATGCCTACCATGCCAGAGAGGGGGATGGTGGATATGACCATCACCGCCCATTCTCAAATGACATTCCACGACACCCCATCGATAAAGCCTACCGCTGTCACCAACCATTTTACATTTCACTACGACACACACAGGCTACATACCAGGCCAGACAGGGTGGGAAATGGATATGCATGTCACCTCCCAATCATGGGTGACCATCCACAACACTCAATCAATAACTCCTACCAACGTCATCACCCTTTATATGACGATCATCCACCATACCCCATCAATAAAGCCTACCATGGTTACCTCCCTCCCTCTCAGCCCATTCTCAGAAGATCTACCACAATTCCCTATCTTCAAAGCCTACCAGCACCCCAACCCTTAATTAGACGTTCTGCCACGATGCCCAAACAGTAATTCCTACCATTCCTAGTGGGGGAAGATGTATATGGTGGTCGCCAAATCCATATGGGTAATTTTTCAAACCATAAGAAACCCTAGTCGGTCAGAGGTGTCCAGAAATGACACTTTCTGACCCTACCTGTCAATCACCACTACTGAGGATGATGAAAACAGATGCCTGATGTAAAAAATGTTTACTCCAGTTGTGAAACGTCAATTTAAGTATTAGAAAAAATGAGGTAAAGTGTGATGGCTCTCTCCATCCAATCACACACCATAAGAAAACATATTTCAGATGTAGAGTTATTTGACACGAACTACTAACTGTAAAATCTAATGTATTTTTCACATAAAATTTTTAGAAAATTAATTTATTTTCATTTTATATATTTAAATATATATTTATTATTCATTATATTATGAATTTAATAATAATTTATAATTTTCAATTAGTTATATGAATCCATTAAATTTAAAATTTCACCCATTAAAAATTACATATTTTTTTATTCATGTAACACTACTCTTTATGGGGAAATATACAATAATTGTGTTAAAAAGAACATATGAAAGGGTTCCCATTACCTTTTATTTTTTCTTACACAGTTAAATTCCCTTCAATTATGTGGACTTTTTGTTTACAAATTCTAAATGATACATTGAATAAGTTAATATATATATATATATACATTGTTATATATTTTTGAAAAATATTTAAATTTCACCAAGTATATAGATTTATATATATTTCATATATTAATATATTATATAAAATTTAATAATATATTAATATCCATTCGCATATGTATGTCTTTATGTGTTTTTTTATGTATGTGTTGTTTGTGAATGCATATGTTCTATTATGTTGTGTGTCTGGGTGTGTGTTTACCTACTTTTATGGTTTATATATTTGTATGTATATGTGCATAGGCATATATGTAAATTTTATGTGTATGTCATATATATGTGTACGTGAACATGAATAAAAACATATATATGCATAAATATAACTCCATATATGTGTATGTGTATGTGTAAGTGTATTGGTGTGTATTTAAAAAATTGTATTGTATGTATATGTATGTCCACATATGTATGTATGTGTGTATGTGAATTTGTATATATTTTGTATATGCATGATAATGTGTTTGTGTATATGTATGAGTATGTGAAAGTATATATGAGTATGTTTATGTATTGGTGAATGTATGTATATGTGTATATGTTTATATGCGACTTTATGTTTACGTACTTGTGTATGTGCATGAGTATGCGTATATGTGTGTAGATAGTCAAATGTATAGATGTGTATGAATGTACATGGACATATATTCTATTTTATGGATGTGTATATATATATATGAAAATTCATGTGTATTTGTATGCATATACATTTGTATGTTTATGTACATGTGTATGTGTATTTGTATTTTTAGGTGTATATGTATTTGTAAGTGTAGTATGTGTATGTATATTTGTGTATGTATAGAAATATAAGAATGTTCATGCATGGGTATGTAACTATATGTATGTTTATACGCCTATGCCTATGTGCACATGTATGTGGATGTGTTTTCCAATATTTGTATGTGAATATTGTGTATGTATGATTACATTTTTTTTCGATGTATATGTATTTGTGTACATGTCTATATGTTTATTAATATAATGTGATTTATTGTTTTTTAATATCTCTCAATTTTTTGTCAATTAAATAATTTATTCATTTATATTATACAATCCATTAAAATTTTGTAATATATTCAGTTATGATATTTATTTATATATGATTAAATATGTATATATTTAATTAAATATTAACAATTTTTCAACTAATAAAAATTAAAAAATTTAATATCATATTATATTTTCGATATACAAGTAATACAGTGCATACATCAACCATTAGCTGTAATAATATTATTTTCCTATATATTTTAATTACATTATTTCCATTAACTATTAATGTAATAAATTTTATGAATACATATTTGTAATTTTTTGTTGTAATTTATTTCATTTTATTTATTCATTTTTAATTTTTTTTATTATTATTTTCCATTTTCTCTATTTAATAATTTTAAATATATTTCCAATTTAATAATTTTTTAAAGTAATACATCTTTTTTTAATAGCTTCAATATTTTCAATATGTTTTTAATTTATATGATTAATATATATTCATTTTGATTTGTTACTTTTTAATTTTTTTAATATGTCTAAAAAACATGTAATTGATTCATATATGACCGTCTCCAACCCACACAGTATTTCCATGAAATTGAACCCTAATGTAAGCCATACCTAGGATGATTTAGGTGTTTATTTTAAAAAATAAAAATGATCGGGATGTGCTTCACGATGACTTTTAATGACTAATGGGGTATTTGAATGTCGTGCTTTATAGTCTGGACTGTGCGTACCATTGAAAGACTATGAGAGTTGGATGGTGGTGTCAGCCTAGGGATCCCAACAGATCATGATCGATAGGTTTTATGGGAGGTGGTGAATGTGTGGGATGACATGATTGTGAATGTAATATGGGGAAACAACTCATCATTGCTAATGTTTTTGGCATAACATGACAGAGGACCCAAGAGCAACAGTGGCGGTGCCCCTTTGATGATGACGACCTCACACAGCGGTGGTGTCAATGTTGTTGAGGTAAAGTGATATCTTTGGAATCATAGTATACATGTCTGTGACACTCACAGAGATGATGTGAAAGATGTCTTTTTGGATCAGTGATTCAGGTCTACGAACAAGAAATTAAAGGTGGGGGTTATGGTATATTGGTCATCTATGACAATCCTTGATGACGTTCAGCGATATTATAGATGTGTAAGGCATGGTCAGGTATTTTCCATCATTGGTTTTTTGGGGAGGCCCAATTAAATTTGATAATTCAAATAGTGGTGAAAAATAATGTATTGGCCTATGGGCCATGATGTTATACACAAAAGATATAAGGGTCTTAGTGCTAATATCAATAAAAAAGGAGGTTGATGAACATATTGAATATAGGTGGGATATCACTTGGGTGGGAGGGCACTATGGCCCACCCATTGGACGATGGGTATGGTGTTCTTGTTTGGTTTCTTGTGTTTTTATTTGTTAGTAACTTATATAAATATATATTATCAATTTATTTATTTTTATTAATTAATTATTTTCATTTTGTCTTCTTTTTTTGTGAATGAAATGGCCACATTGTATCTGGGTAGAGGAAGATCAATGACATAGCCTGTAGGCCAATGTCAATGTGGCCCAAAAAACTTCCTGAAGGCTCAGTATAGCGTCAACCCTCCATCATCTAGTCTATATCACAAGGCCACTGTCATGCTTGCATCACCATCTACCTGCATCATGCCCACATAACTGCCTTCCTAAGTCACTTAATGTGATATAAAACCGCCAAAGGGCATGCTAGGATTCAATAACTTGTTATTATGTGAAGGTAATATAGGAAATTATTCTTATAGATAAACTTATTAATGTTTTTAAATTCTTTAATTTTATTTAATAATTTTTAAAATGATTTCATTTAATATTAATTAGTTATTTTTAATATTTAAAACATTTTTATATTTTTTTGTTAAATTTGAATATTTTTTAATACATATTTATTTACTATGATTTAATTTGATAAAAATATTTTTCATTTATATGATTAATATTTATTAAATTAAATTTATTATGGTGTAATTCATTTAAAATGATTTAAATATTTATAATTAATTCATTAAAATGCATTTTTTAGGATTCTCAACATATTTTTATTAGTATACATTTTATTCAATTATTGATTAAAATTATCCATAATTATTTTATATGATTTTATATTCTTATCACGTTTTTAAATTATTTGATTAATAATATTTCAAATTTATATATACAATTGTAATATTTTTGAAATGTTTTAAATAATTAAAATTAATATATTGAAGTGATATTTTAAATAATTTCATTAATATTTTTGTACACATTCATATTTCTTGTAATTATTCGTATAAATTTTTTTGTACATATTTAGTGGTTTTTAAAAAAATTCTATGTTTTCATCTTCATATTAATATATATTCATTTTTATTTTTTAATTAATATATAAATAAAAAACATAGAAAATTTAATAATATATTTGAATTCTATTTATTAATAATTATTCAATTTCACTCAATTTTTATAATCATGCTTTTATGATTATTTATCCATTAATTAGGTAATATTTTTGATAATTTATTCATTTTTAATATATATTCAATTTGTATTTCATTGTTATATTTTAAATATTTTATATCAACTATAAAATGAAAATGATCTCATGATAAATATATATATATCATCACTATATTGTTAATTGTTGATAAATACTGATTAATCTACTATAATTTTAGTAATGATAATGATTTGTTTTATAAGAGGAAAAATCTTCACTAATAAAACCGATCTTTTTTAGCAGTTAATAATTTCAGACATATAAAACTCATATGTTTCAACACTTTTTGGAAAGAATTGATAAACCCTTCATGGTTATATAAATTCAACACTTTTGAAACAAGTTTCTCTTCCAAATTCATGATCTCTCAGTGATTTTATCCTCTTTTTCTAATCCACTAAATCATCCTGGATGAATAAAACATCTCAAAACCTAAGGTATGTGAGTGAATATCTTGAAACTCCTTGTAGTAGTTTTTTATTATGAATAACCAGAAAAATATTCTTAGTGATATTTTTAGGATTATTAAATTCTTTTTCTTGATGATTCATATGTGGTTTATAAAGGTAAATTCTTATGCATCCATTTTGTAAAATGATTTACTCTTCCACGAGTATTGTTGAATGTTCACTTAAGCATTACTGGATGAATCACTTGCATAGTATAATATGGTATAATCAATAACAACCTAGTCAACGAAACTATATCAATAATTAAAATTTATGCACTTTCAACTAAAATTTATAATTCCCAATTAGTTATATTTTTAATTAATGGAAAATTCATAATTTTAATTATATACATTATTATTTAAATAAATAGAGAATTATAATAT
Organism: Viscum album; assembly: GCA_963277665.1. Classification (NCBI taxonomy): domain Eukaryota; kingdom Viridiplantae; phylum Streptophyta; class Magnoliopsida; order Santalales; family Viscaceae; genus Viscum; species Viscum album. The sequence continues at coordinate 359,772,436 of OY728152.1, read as the reverse complement.
AATTATTCTACTAATGGTACTTGATGAATCTTTACTGAGTATCCTAAAAGATCAATATCAATGGTACCCTCTCTCAAGGATTCTCCCATAATACGGGGTTCATATAGGGAGACACATTTTTCCCTTTCCATCGTGTTTTAATGGATGGTGTTTTTTCTAATTTAATTTCATTTGATGCTATTGACATCATATATCATGGGGGATGATTTATTGAAAATTACACCTATTTCCCATATCTTCTTTTTTGATGGTATTTTTTTCCCCAAGGATATCCCTTTAATAATTAAATTCTGTTTACCATTTTATCCAAATATATGAGAAATCATACAAACAATTGTATAATAATTCAAACTCAGATATTTCCATCAGCTCAAGTGTGGCCCCTTTTAGAAAGATAGATATTTGTAAATCCTCAATTATCCAGGTGGTTGAAAAAATATAATATATATATTTGGATCCCTGTGATTTTTGGTCAAACAAATAGTGGTTCTCTCAAGCATCATTGACATGACAGAAAAAAAATATTAAGGGATTATATTTTTGGAGGGTATATATAGTAGGGAATGATGAACATACAAATGATGTAGCTCAGTCGATTAAAATTGATAATATGTATTTATTAAAGCTACTTGGATTTTTGATGGACCTAATTCACTCTCACATTGACATGTTCTTGTGGGTTTTCAATGATGGTAAAATGGTCATTAGTTGTCTTGGGATAATCTATGTATCCCAAAATCTTTTGGTCATATGGGAAATCAGTACATGTTCATGATTAAGATATCTATTTTAGAAAATAATGGATGGAGCTTGATTCATAATAATGCTTCCATATGAACTCAGATCGTTGAACCCAATTATTACCCCCATACGAGGTTTTTCGAGGTAACCATTACCCCCAACCTTAGATTTTTATTGAAGATTCCTCTGCAGATTGAGTGTTCTTCAAAATATTTTAATTTTTAAGACTATATATCAATCCATATTCATGATCTTGAGGGTACCTTTGCCTTTTTATAAATATGGGATGATGTCCACATGCCTTGTAGTTTTTGATTAGGAGGATTTCTCTATTTTCTCATGTATTAATGAGGCTAATAGCATATGGTGTTATGATAAAATGAATGTATCAATCAGAAAAAAATATTAGAGGATTTTTTAGTATTCCTTTCATTCATGGTATATACAACAAAAAATATGTACGAATAATGAATTCATGGGATTATATTTTAAGAATTATAGGTGTACTATGGCCTACATAATATAAATAATAGTCATTGAATATTTATATAAACTCATATGTCTCCTTGCAGTCCCGCACATGATTCTAACCTCATTATTGAAATATTTCATGGGAATAATCCAGTTGGTGTTTCACATAATGGAATGACATACTAAATAAGATAATTTGATACCCTTCTGCATTAGTGAAGTGGAATCTCATATACAAGAAATGTTCTACCAGTATGGATACATGATCATCTGACATGCATAGAAGGAAATTAGGAAGTGTAATGAAATTAATCATAATAAACCCTTACCATCACCTATCCAATATAAGTTGATCCCCCACTATCCAATGTGCATGAGATTAATTTGGATGAAACTATTTTCGGAAGAGGTTCTTTGGATTGGGTCCTATGGTATCTGATCATTTGGGTTGCATATTCAGTTGTAGAATGATTTCCATCAATTTTTTTTTTCGAATCTACAAGTCACATATGCATATTAATTATTCACAATATTGATAATCTCCATTTGGAGTGGTTTAAAAAATGTTTTCATGGAACCAAACTGGATTTTCATTATTAAAGGTATTAATGCATCATAGTGGGTTCTCTAATTCGTTGACTTATTGGTTAGGAAGGATAAATCCATTTTCAACACTACTGCAAATTAGAAAAATAACAATAGTTTTGTGAAAATGTTTGTATTAATACAATTACATGACATTACAAAAAGAGTTTGACCAAAAGAATTGGTATTCAAACCATCATATGACCCTATTCAATTAATTTTTTTAAAAAACTAATGGTACTGGTTAGATCTATACAAAATGATTTATTCAAACCGTTGGAATTTTTTTTATAAAATGAAATTATATCAATTGTTTTTTCAAAACCGCTGGTATATGTGATTGATATTTCAACAGTTTGGATTAAACAATTGGTATAGATTACTTTTAAAAAAACTATACTAATGGTTTTTCCGAAACCGTTCATAAAATTACAAGAATTCGAAATACACATGTCAACGTGTTGGATAACCATTTGTATATGTTTTTACAAATATTTTTCCAAAAAATTGGTAATGGTTGTCATATTTTTTATAAATTATTTTATAAAATAAAATATAGTACGTAATGGAATAAAAATTTATTTATATATAAATTTTAATCATAATTACATTCCTAAAAACATTATAGATTAGTGGTATGTGTTTGAAATACACTGTGTGTTATTCCATATTATAAATGAAATTTAATTTAAAAACATTTTTCACTCAGTCAAAACCTATAATACATGCTCATATTTTCATGATTATTTAGAAAAATTATTCTTTAGTCATTATTGATGTTTTTTATTCAATTTATCATCAATATGAAGCAATGTTTGATTAGTTTCACTTGAAGGTCGACATCGAAATAACTTAGTTCTACCTATAGTAACTGAAGCCACAAAATCATTGCTCACACATACATTCATAAATTTATTATTTAATGATACTATGATGTTCAAATATAATCAGTCGTCTACAAATGGAATCCCATAAAACAACTACTGAAGGTTTCACTATGCAAGATAAATAAAAAACATTCACCTCAGTATAAGTATCCATATTTCATCTTCAATAATTTCTTTTTATTATTAATCACTATGAATATCTAGTATGATATACATTAATATATCAATAATTTATATATAAAAGATACGTGTAAAATGGAAAAAGGTTTTTATATGCTGATTATTTCAAATAATCAATAACTAGATGATAGTTTTGAATAAACTAAGCTAATATTTCAAGAAATAAATTTTCATCATCATATGAATACATTTATATTATATAGTAATTATTATGAATGAAAATCATGCCACAGATTTGGTTTCCATTGATTCATATCTGATCAAACAACTCCAATGCATCTAGGAATATGTAACCCTAGGAAGTTCTCATCCATTATTATTTTTTATGTTTTGAAAAGACATTTCTCATTTTTAATGAATTGGATGATTTCATTTTTATAATAGTTTCTCAACCATTCAGAAATTCTTATCTATATTCACACCTTACTCAAATATCAAGTAGCACATTTTTTTATCAATGTGTTTTAATATCATAGAATCACGCATCAATAAATTGAATTTCAACATGAACATATCCATATATCAAAAATTCCCCCCATTGTGAATAACATAAAAAACGTTTACATATTGTCGTGTCATAGGGATTTTGTTTATATAATCCTTCAACCAATTTCCCACTGTTAGGTACGAAAAAATCATTTTGTGAATAATGATATTTAATTTTTTATAAATAAACTTAGAAGAACAGATGCTTTTAATTTCATAATTTATGACAAAATGTGAAATTTTCAACATCTAGGAGAAAAATAATTGGAATATCTAAATCCCCAACATATATTTTAATGAAATATAACATATCATCCATGAATGTGTTCCTTCCTCAAAAATAATAAGGGAGTTGTTAATCCTCTTGTATTTACCATGTATCCACAATTCTCCCATGGTTAATATTTTTCATATTTTTTAACATTTCCATGAATAAGAATAACAATACATTTAATATTTACATTTTCGAGAACATCCACTATATGAATTTTCTACCCAACCCGCATATCACATCATCAGTTAGTAATACCTTTTTGCATGAATGATAAAAAATAGAGTTTAAATAAAATAATGTTATAGATCATTATTAAGTAGGTTATGAATAATATAATTAGTAAACATGATGACTTTATGATAAGAAACACTCACCATGAATGTGAGATACATTAATATTACCTTAATAGAGGTACTCCTCTTTTCGAGTATGGTGGGTCTACCGGGTCACACAGAACTGGTCCCCACCATTGGCCTACTGGTTCACACAGTGCCAATTCCCACTGGGCCAATCATCAAGCAGTCTCCAGGTCACAACCAACCGCAAGGTTCCATATGTATTCTGCTTGGAAGAACCGATCCATAAGCCACTCACCAAAAATTAATAACCATGTATGACACAAAAAATTATACCAAAATAACCTTTTCCTCAAGAGAGTACCAAATCCACAAACGTCTCGTTAATCAGATGCACATTTAGAGAGATACAAGCATTTTTGTGCCGAGGGCCCGATTGGATTCTTATTTGACACAAAGCAAACATGCCCCAACATTCTACAAAACATTTGAGGAATGTAACAATAGGAAAGCCTTATCATATGAATCCTGACTCCGATGGCTGTTCATCAAACAGACGTTTGGTTTAGAAGTTAGGGCATGTTTTGTGAAATAGGATTGTACTGGGTCTGTGTCTGGTCTACCTCGGTAGGGCCAGCCTGACCAGCGTCTGGGTAATGATTATGTGGAAGAGATCTACATCATCCGTTCAACCTGTGGTGGATTACCAAATGCATTTCCATGTGTCACAGAGGGTCTTCCACGCCAGGGTAAATGGTTCGTGATCTTACAATAGGGCGCGCCGCGAGAGCGTGCCCCATCCATTGGCCACCACTCGAACCGGCAACCTCTTCTCTAACCACAACCTGTGAAGACCACTACCCAACTATGGTGTGGGATTTTCGATTGGGGCACGTCACTCCTCTACACCACAGAACACATGACTGATGGTAGTACTGACGACATTGTGTTAGTCGGGCCAGCGATCGTGCACCTGGGCCTATTTCATGTTTTTTCTACGCATGTGGGCTCTTGGGATTGGATCCTTCACAACGGTAGGACCATATTCTGCTTTCATCTTCCTTCAATAATGGTCTATCATAATCAACACACAAATGGAGGTGCTTGGCCCTTGTTCTTGTCGGCCCACACACTTCATGTTAGAGATAATTGTGGGGGTGTTTCGAGGGAACATTCAACTAGATTTCATGGCATAATTCAAAACTAGATAAAAAAAATCATCACACCCTCCTGCACATAGATATCGAATAATAGATAATCTTTTTGATTACATTCCCAATTATTATCATTTTAGAATGAATTGTGGTGAAACCAAAATCAATCAACATAACCCCTACCATGAAACGCAAGAGTTCACTTGTGGTTGAGGGTGTCTTGTTCCATATCATCCCTAAAATAAGCTTCCCCTGCAATGGATCAAACATCAAACTCAGGTTCTGGGTTTCAGTGTCGCACAACACCTCCGGATGGGATCAGATCTGGCTTCTAAGGGCTCGTTGTTACGACACTCTTATAGATCTTTGTTTTCTGGCGTAACATGTCCAATACACCTTCTGATGAAATATATTTATAAAAGAGGTGGAGGGTATGTAATGACATGGGGAATTAATGGGATATCATAAATTAGAAGCATTATTAATTATCAAATGGCGTTGTTACATACAATTTTTCATTTCAATCCATTCATTGGCCTGACTCATTGTGGATCCCACACCGTGCTTGTCCATTTCTATTAAAGAAAGAAAATAAAATAATAAAATTATTTCATTTAATTTATTTTCAAAGACACAAATACATAACTTCTTCTCAGGACCTTCTCTGGTCAATGTAATATTTACCTTAACTGAATCATGGTGCTACAAATTAAACAGTTCCCTCAAATTTATAAGCGGAGCCCTCGTTAAAACATTATATAAAAGGGTTACACATTTATAGAACATACAATAAAAAAATAAAAGAAATTAATCCCAGTCACACCAGACCTTGGATTCACATGCAGTAAATATTCATGGACTCAAAAATTCCAATAATTAAAAAAAATAAACAAATTTACATGGTAAAATATAGGTATTTACATTCTCCCCAGATTATGGATTTTCATCCTTGAAAGCCACAAAATAGACAAAGGAATCAAATTGGGGTACTGAGCATGAATCTGAGCATGCCTCTCAAATATGCTCTCATGAAGGTTCTCGTGCTTCTAGAAAATTTGTACCATAGTTTTTGACCATCCAAGTAGGGCTTGAAATTATTGATCCTCAATTTCTATACGAACCTCTATAAATGTCTCCCCATCATCCAATTCCATCTCACCATGGTTGATGAAGTCAGATTGGTCGTGTACATATCCCTTCAGCTAGGAAACTTGGAAGATGTCGGGAACCCTCTCCAACTATGATTGATGTTCCAAGTGGTATTCCACCTCACCTATCTTCCAAATTATCAGAAAATGTATGATAAACCTTGAGGATAACTTACCTCCTCAGACATATATTTGTAGTCTCCGACAAGGGGAGACTATCAAGAATACATGGTCACCCTCCTATAACTCCAAAGGTCTCCACCTCCTGTCAGCAAAAGAATTTTGTCTGGTTTGCGCAGTCTTCATCTACTCCTGGATGATCTACACCTTCTCAGTGGTAGCCCGTACAAACTTTGGGCCCAAAATTGGTGACTCCCCTGGGTCATTCCAGCATAGAGGTGATATGTATGGTTGACCGCACATGGCCTCTATTGGATCCATACCAATGGTGGAGTGGTAACTTATTTTTTAAGGAAGATCCAAAAAGTGCATGTAATCCTTCCATCTACGGAAAAAATCTAGGCTGCATGCATGAAACATGTCCTCCAATGTTTGTATGGTCCATTCTGTATTACCATCCTTCTGATGATGAAAGGTAGTGATGATAAATAGCTGAGTCCCAAACTCCACATGAAATCCCTTCCACAATCGAGATGTGAAACATGTTTCATGGTCAGAGATTATCGTTGATGGCCCCCCATGGAGTCGCCTAATCATTTCTACATAGAGGTGTCCCGATATCTATAAGGATACCATCTATATAATATGTAAGAAGTGGGCCAACTTGGGTAGTCGATAAATGATCACCCAGCTTGAATCATGTCCCCTGGATGTATGTGAAAGCCCTAACACAAAGTCCACAGATATCTCATCCCACTTCCACTCTAGAACCTCTATTGGCTATGTTAAGCCTGTTGGAAACTGAGGCTCGACCTTCAGTTGCTAACAAGTGAGGCATCGTGAAAGAAACTCTGCTATAGAATTCTTAATCCACAACCATTATTGCTGACACCAGAGGTCCTGTTATATAATCACCACACCAGGATGTTCCGTAATAGGGGATGTATGTAATTTCTTCAACACCTCCTCCCTTAGCACCACATGTTCCATGGTACATCCCTTGAAAAGGATTATGGGATCACCTCATTCAGAAATTACATAAGGTTCTTTTCCCGAGGATATATTAACATGTCAATCCTTGCATTCATCATCCTTGTGTTGCGCCTCCTAGACTCGTGGAAGAAGTGGGGAAGTGATTGTCATAGATTGGAGGTAAGCATAACCATCTATATCCACAAAGGATATATGAAACACCGAAAACTATTATATCTCCTCAAAAAAAATGGTCATGCCAAACCTCCTACTTAATGAATTGACTAAAACGTTCACCATCCCATTAATATATACTATCTCAAATTCATAGTCATTGAATAACATTAACGAACACCGTTATCTCAGGTTTAGGACTTCTGAGAGAATATGTACCTAAGACACTTGTGATCATTGAAGACTGTAAAACGTTCACCCATCAAATAATGCATTCATATCATCTGGGACAAGACCACTTCAATTAAATATAGGTCATGGGTATATAGTTCTACTCATGTTGTCTCAACAGTCTTTATCCATAGGTGATCACTGCTGACTCCTGCATTCGGAATCACCCAATTCCAGTCCATGATGCATAGTAGTATACTAAATACACAACAACCACTTCAGGTAGACTCAATATTTGAGAACTCATTAGTCTCTAACCTAGAATCAAGAAACTCTACATGCATCTCTCCTTCCATACGAATGTTTTTCCCTTCATCGTTAAATCCGACAAGGGTGTCATAACTCTAGAAATGATTGGCTCAAATATCCGGTAGTATTTGACCAAACCACGAAACATCACACCTCAGTCAAACTCCTATGTGGATCCTAAGAAATCACAGTATCAATCATCTCTGGATCCACAGAAACCCATTCATTAGAGATAACATGTCTCTTAACGTGGAACTCTTGAATATATATCAAAAAAATTGAGAGTTTACAATAATGTTGTTTCTCGTAGAGTGTATCAATGACTATATGCATATGAAAGGCATGCTCCTCCCATGTCGCTGAGTATATTTAGATTCCATCGATGAAGATGACTATAAAGAGATCACAAAATGGATAAAAGATAATGTTCATGAGTCCCATGAACACTATAGGGGAATTGGTCATACCCAATGGAATAACCAATAACTCATATTAGACATATAGACATCGATAAGCATTTTTTCACATCCTCATTTCGTAAACTGAGTTGATGACAACCTGGTATGAGGAATATCTTCACAAACCTATGTTCTCCATTTAGTTGATAAAAAAGACCATCAATTCTCAGATGTGGATACTTTTTATTAATGGTCACCAGGTTCAGGTGCCGGTAGTCTACAAAGAGTCTCAAAATAATGTATGCCTTCATGGATAACAAAAACAGGGGTGCCCATGGAGAAACACTGGGTCTTATGAAAATTTTTACCATTAAGTTCTCAAACTACACTCGAAACCTGAAATGCTCCATGGGAGCCATATTATATGTTGGTGTATATATCGATGATGTCTTGGGGTAAATATCGATACAAATGTAAACCTCTCTACATTGAGGTTGTCCTGGGACATCATCAGAGAAGACATCAACATACTAGTCCACCACTACAAGATAGTTCAGACTCTCAATATGAACTACCCCCAAGGTAAGTCTATCCAACTGATGGGTTATTGGCTTCACCCCCCTCCTAGAAAGTTCTTCATGTGCTGCAATGTTTTCTTTATCGACAGTGAAGGAAAACCATGCCCATCCATGCAAACTTAACACACATTGTGCCTAATACATTCGTTATGAGCATGGACTACGGATAACCAGTACATAATAATGATGAATTCGTAAGGCCTCTAAACGGATACTTGATGATCTAATATAAAGTTCTTTCCTCCGAGAGTAAGCTCACACTGGTGTCATCCATGTTTAATTGTCGAATCTCCTCCTGTAAGAGTGTCTAGACATAAGTATCGGTACACCGGCTCTGTCGGAAACTCGAAGCTCCAAACGAGGGTCATGGAAATAAAAGAGTGACTGGGAAATGTGTCTATACGAACAAAATATAGGATTTATTAGACACATATGGTACCTACAATCACCTAAAGAAATATGGCATCGTAGGCCACAGTTGCCGGGAGCTGAGCTGGCCTTTGTCTGCCAGCACCCTATGGTCAGGTTGGATCTCCTGAATGTGGGGGCGGTCGCACCTCGAATCACTACTCACCACCTACTACACAGCCAGCTCCCCTTCCACATCTTCCATCGTACAAACCTTCCCTCTCTAACTTCTTCCTCTTCCTTTGTGGTCCCTCGACCATATGTTGGTCGTTCTTACAGTGGGTCGGGCAGTCACAATCCATGTGGCCACGTCTGCCACACGTAAAGCATTATTTGGATCCATACTAACTCCCTCTCTGTTGGGAGCCTGTTATTACAATGATAGAGTCCTGGGGTCACCCTTTGAATGTCCTGTCCCACTTCAGGCTACGCGTCTAACGCCTAGTGCTTTCCGAAAATAATGATGCCTGGGGTCTTCTGGAGGCCTTAGCTAATGGCGCCTGCTCTGTCTGGAATCTCTCCACAATAGGGGCCCGTTGCAACACTCCATCCTAGTTGGGGATGCTGAGGGTCACAATTGAAGCCCTGATCTCCCTTATGAGTCCCTTCTTGAAGGCCTGATCCCTGACGAAAGGGTATCACAACATTTCTGTATTGTAGTGAGAATGATTTGTGAACATTTTAGAGTACTCAGCCACTATCATGATACCGTGCTGAAGGTGATTCATCTTCTGAAAGTGCATATACCACAAAGTTTCTGGGAAAAAATCCTCCATAAAAATCCCCTCCATGTCATCACATGTGAGGGTCACCCCATAATGAACCAGAATGATAAAGATCCGTCAACTCTCAGCTAATTTTTGCTGAAATCTATCCACCAAGATTACCATCTAGTCGAGTGGTGTCCTCACTAAGCAGAAGACCCACATCGTGACCTCTTCCCAACCCTCAGTGACTCGAGGGTCTATCTCACCTCTAAACATGGGATGCCTCTTTCTTTGAAACTCATGTAGGGAGATAAGCATACGAATTTCATCTACCAGAACCGACGATAGTAGGGCAAGACCATTGGGTTGTAGTAGCACTGGGACACCACCTAGTAGGGCCATCTCAAACACTAGTCCATGGAAAAACACATCTTCACTGATAGGGATATCATCACACATCTGGATCATGGTTGGCCATCCACGTGGAGGCATTGAGATGTAAATAATGATGTTCCACAGCTAGAACAATATACCCTGTGAGATGAATTTTATTCAAAAACAAAAAATGATTAAGCAACCATAATTTTCGTTCATTCAACCGAAAAACAGTACTAATTGTCACATTGTATGGATACATCTTCTACCACACCATCCCTATACTCCATGATCCTGATTTTTGGACTCTCAACACACAACATTGTTGCTTTAATATAAAAAACACAGACTCTCAGTCTCTGAGGCAGAACCTGCCACCTCTGATATAACTTTGTTAAGACACGTCGCCTAGGGACCATGCCGTTACTACACCAAGCCTGCCATACATAGGCTAGGGCTGGCCACAAGGATGGAAAAAATGTATCCTTAAATTGGGAAGTCATTTGGTTTCAACCTGTACAAACTCAAATAGTGGAATTCAACCAGAGACAAACACATAGGAAAGAACACAACAAAATAAACTGTGCAGCAAATTATTATATTAAACTGTACATTAATTAAAGGGGCACAGAATACATGCACAACTAGAAAAAGTAAAGTACAAATGAAAAATTAGACAAATAATGAAAGAGAATGGAAGACCCTAGATCGTCCAACACAGATACTACCTAAAGAGAAGATTTAACTCATTATATATAGTCCCTCTGTTACATCATTACAAAAGGTCCAACACCATGCACGACCCAGTCCTAGGCCCCACTGCCACAATCGATATTGTACATCGTCTGTACCAGACACAACATGGTGCATGCAAAGCCCATGCATGTGTGAGTATAATGATACCCAGTAGTGATGCTGACATCCTCGTAGGTCTTCTAGAGTTCCAAATAATTAAAAAACCAAAATCATGAACTAAAAGTAAAAAACACAAGTTAGACCACACTTGGTATCACTTTAGGTCAATGATGAAAGGGTTATCACATCAACAAACTACTAGGAATCTAGAGATCTTCTCCTGTATCCAGTACAATGGGCCTTCAAGGTCACAAAGAGCCGCTTCCTACTAACCGTGAAATACTTTGGTACCCATCCCTGATGGGTACTATTGGCATGCCAGGTCACATAGATCTGCTTCCCACCATAGTCGAACTATGATAAACCACCTATCAAGTATCGTGGGTCTGTCATGTCACACAGAGCCAATTACCATGGTGGGCCTGCTGGGTCACATAGAGCTGCTTCCCATTAGGCAAATTGTCATCAAGTCTTCATGTCTTAGCCAACTGTGGGGTTCCATGTGTAGTCTTCTTGGGGGAACCACTCCGCAAGAAACTCTCTTCCTCATGATATATGTCGAAGACACAACTATCTATTCCAAAAAATACTTCTTCTCATGATAGTTTCAATTCCCCAAACGGCTCGTCAATCAGATGTATGGTTTGAAAGATACATGCGTTTTAGTGTTGGGGGCCTGGATGGATTCAAATTCGACCCAACCCGGACGTGACCAACTTTCTAAAAACATGGGTGGAGTCTCTCCAAAAGAACCGACTTGTACTAAGGATCCTGACGGGGTGGACGGTTCATCAAATAGATGTCTAGTTTAGATGCGAGGGATCATTTTGTGAAATAAGATGGTAATGGGTCTGATTTTGATCTGCCTCAGTCGGACTGACCCATATCGACCAGGGCGACATAGTCTGACTCGGTTCCAACTCGACTAGAGACAACCCGGACTTCTGGGCTACGCCTGACTTGGCTGGATCATGGGTCAGGCCTCTGGGATGTGGGTTGGCCCCCTAGTCCTTAGCTCGGCCCACTGGGTGGCGGGTCCGTCCGCTGGGCCGACTCATTGTTGCGACCTGCCTAGCAGCGTGGGCTGCTAGATTCACCAAGACGTTGTCTGTCTGGGTAGGGATGATGTAGTGTAGATACAAATCAACATGTCATCTTGTGGTGGTTGACCTAATGCATCGCCACATGGCACTGTAAGTCCTTTACAGCGGGGCTTGCCACCTGGCATGCCGCAAGCGCACGCCCTATCCCCCGACCGTCGGTTGAACTGGCGGCCTCTTCTCCTACTGTTTCCAGCACAGGCCACAACACTAATGCCATGTGGGTGAACCCCTCTTCTGCTTTTTTTGTCCATCAGTTGCTTACAAGGACCTGTTTTATACATCTTTTGTGCCTGTAGGCTTCATGGTTCACGTCAATCACTGCGGTAAGTCCTTATTCAGCTTGTTGCCACCTTCAATATCGGTCGATCACAATCAAAAAAAGAAATGGATGGTCTCGGGATTTGATCCTGTCATCTCGTGCCCTCTACATTAGAGATAATTCTGGGGGAGTTTTGGGTGGATGTTCAACTGGATTTCATTCCTTGATTCCAACCCCAATAAAAAAACACACCCTCTTGCACATAGATATCAATTAATAAATCACATTGTTAATGAGTTGATCTGTTTTTATCATATTAGAATGTATTGTGAGAAAACAATCAATCAACAAAACATCCTACATAAAAACATTCGAGAGAACTCGCGGTTTAAGGGGTATCATTGTTTCCCATCCCCGCAACATGCCACCCCCACCATTGCTAGAATGTCATACTCTGGTTCGGGGTTTTGGTGTCTTCTGTGACCTTCCAGGGTGATCAGATCCTACTTCTAAGGGGCCTGCATTACATCACTACTACAACACTTCATTTCAAGGAAAATCATGTCTGATACCCCTCCCCATGATCTAAATTTATATGAGAGGGGGAGGATAATTTATGATGTGGGGAATTAATGGGGGCCCATAAATTAAGAACCTTATTAATTCCACAATGACTCCATTACTTAGTATTTGGAAAGTCAAGACATTCATTGACCTGACTAACTACTTGTCCCACACTCCACAGGTCCATTCGTGGAATAAAATTAAAATTAAATAATAATATTATTTAATTTCATTTCATATAAAATGCACAACACATAATACATCTCAAGACCTATTGTGGTCATTGTAATGTCTCCCTTAAGAGAATCACAACAATGCAGATTCAATAGTGCCCTATGATTTTTAATCCGAACACCGGTACATATGTTAGAAAAATATGTTTATGCGTTTATTAAACGTACATTTATGAAATTTCATAATTTAATTCTGAGAACACCAAATGTCAGATTCACGCACCGAAAATTTTCACAGACTTGTAAAATTTCATTAATTTAAAAAAAAATACATTTGAAAATCTTGGTCATTAATGTTTTGTATTTCCAAAAATGTATATTTTTGTTCTAGATTTTATCAAATATACATTTCTCCCTTGTGGGATACTCAATAAAATTAACTTATTAGATTATAGGTAAGAAGTAATTATTTACATGGGACGACGTAAATAGAGCCCATGTGTTGATGATCATATTTGGAGGAACTCTTAAAATGGAATGTTGTTTGATATTGACCACACATTTAGAAAAATTATATTTTAACATTTATATTGATTATAGATGGGAATAAAATAAGTTTACTTGTTATATTTTTATTAAATTCTAAATTTATCAACAATTTATCCTTTTAAGAATTGTACATTGATGGATTCAAGATGAGAGATTATGTGAATATACCCTGGAATAGTAATTTTTCAGGGTTATGTGTCATTAGATGTTGTTATTATTTAGTGTATATAATGGTACTTATGATTTATGATTATTTTTTATATTTATATCATGAATCTTTCTATTTAATGTTTTTCATAACCAACGACTATATAGTTTTCAGTGAAAATTGACACATTGGTTTTTTCATGATTGATGTGTTATTAATTAATATGTCGAGGAAGGTTCATAATATGAGTTATTATTTCATAAGATAGAATTTATGTTAACATTAAATTTATCATGAAGAATATACTATATGAATTATGAACTTTTCTATTTGAATATTTGATGGAATATTTTTAGTCATGACATTTACGTCTTTTACAATTATTGAATGTCGAATCGAATACGAAAAAAACCAACTCAGTTATTCTCCAAATAGAATCTTCTGCTTCACCAGAAACCTTCATAAAACACCTTACTACAAATATATATCATCCAATGACAAATAGAATCACTAATCCCAAGTCCTTCATACCGAAAACTCCCCATACAAAAACAATATGAGTATAATATTGTATCTTGTTCAATATTTGATAAATCATCCATATCTGAGTAATTATTTCAAATCATGCATCACTCAGAACCCTTTTATTGGTTAATAAAACAACTCTATCACATATCTCATAATTCCATTCAACGTCATAGGAAACCACACACCCTCCCACTAACCAAATATAAGTGTTCATTTTAAAATCATAAAGACAGTTTTCAATATGAATTTTGGTTTTTTGTTTGAATTTTAATTTTTGTTATTTTATAGATGGGACCATTGTGGGGGATCCCAATTAAGGTATTTAAGATGTCATTAAAAATTTATTTATTTAAAGAAATATGTAATTGATATATAATTTATTAATTTTTTATATAATATTTATTTATAAATAATATAATTAACATATTTTAACATCAATATTTTATAAAGTAACTATATCAACATTATGTATAACTAAAAATGAATCACATATTTTATTAATTTGTTATAATATATTCAAATATTTTAAAAAATTTATGATTTAAATATATTATTTCTCAATTATATTGATTATCATTTATAATACATTTTTTATAATTTAATAATATATTATATTAGAACATAATTATATATATTGAATTTTGTTAATATGAATTTATTATAACGTATAAATATAATTCATTACACATTGTATGTTATTATGTAAATGAATTAAAATTATAATTTATATAATAGAATAAACATTTTTATTTTAATTAAGAACATGATACATTCTATAATTATATTTCTAATAAATATTATAGTTTATTTAAGAAATATAATTGATGTAAAATAATTTATCATTTCCTTATAAACAAATATTATCACTCATTTAAGATAAATAAGTGATATATATTGAATAATGTTTATATTTAAATAAATACAATTAATATGTTATATTTAAACTAAATTTTAATATATTATATTTATAATGAAAAATATAGAAGTCAAGGGAGGTTTTTCACACCAAAAATTCACATGGTTTTCTCGTGGGGTTTTTATTGTTATATGTGAAAAAGTAAATGAATTTACAATGTAATTTAAAAAAGGTCCAGGTTCTATAATTACATAAGAACACATTTAAACATAACATGAAAATAAAAATTTATTAAAATAATGGGGAGGAGAAATAAAAGTAAAACATAGGATGTCATTTAAAATAATCGTATATGGACTCATTAGGTTTATATATGCATAAACAGTGGCTGAGGATTATAATATTCCATGCTTTCTAAAATTTTTTGTGGCTACGAAGAACCATATTATTATGTGTCGAAATAATATGCATTGGAAAAGCATGAATAGGATGTTATTGTTCCTAAATATTGTAATATATGTGGTTTTCAGACACCAATTTTATGCTACCACATGTTGTGTCACCATTCCATAGACGCATGCCTAGATGAAACTTGTCACCCTCTTTCCCCCTAGGATTTATAGTCTCCCTTAGACCACCTACCATGACTCCCAATTGATAATGCCTAATGGGAAAAATAGGGGAGAGATGGATATGTCTGTCACCAACCAATCTTGAACTACTAGCCTTGGATCATAATAAAAAACACTTATCATGCCTCATAGGGGGAATATGGATATGATTATCACTGACTATTATCAAATTACATAGCACGACATCACATCATCATTTCCTACCACCCCATCACATTTTATACCACCCACAGTGCCACATCAACAATTCTTAATAGGAAAATCACCACCATGAATTGTCACGGGGCCTAATCCAGAAGCCTACTATGAAAGATCGGGGTAATATGGATGTGGTATTCATTGTCCATTTGAAGACAACCTGCCATATTTCCCCATCGACAAGACCTACCACTGTCACAACCCTTAATCAGATGATCCTCAATGGAATCCCATTGAAAACCTTAAACATAGTCACAACCATCCATCTCAAGAAATTCTCAAATGATCTTCCACGACACCCCATAAACAACACATACCACTGTTAGTTACCCTTATTTGACGACAATCCATGAGGTCCAATCGACAACGTCTACCAAGCCAAATGGGGGAATATGTATTTTATGGTCTCTACCCAATTGTGTCTAATTCCAAACACAAGAATGAACCCATTAGGATTAAGGTGTTTTGAAATGAAGCTCTCAGCCCATACCATTCATTCTCAAAATAATTAGTAAAAAGAAATCAGATGTCGAAAGTATTTAAAATGAATCTGAATGTGAAATTACTGCTAATGTATCAGACAAAAGGGGGCACGAGGCAAAGTCTCCCCCTATCCCTACACACAACACTGGACAACAAATTTCAAAAGTTGAGTTATTATACATGAAAAACAGACTGCAGAAATTAATGTATTTTTTCCTCAGGGATTTAAAATAATCTATTGTCTTATTGTATTTTTTTTCCAATTACAACTAATTGAATTATTAATTTAATACTAATTTATAATTCTCATATAATTTTATTAAGCCTCTAAATATAAAATGTCAACAATTTGAAATTACAAAAAAATTATATTCATGACACACTATTTAATATCGGTCAATATTTAACGAATCATCTAAAAAACACTAATAAAAGTTATCCCCTTTTTATGATTTATTCTAACACTAATAAAATTCCTACCATTATGATCAATTTTTTGTTTAGGGTTTCTAAATGGAACATTATATATATATATATACACAATATTAAATATTTTTAAATAATATTTATATATCACCAAATATATATTTGAACATATAATATATATAAATGGTTTATATTACATTTAATAAATAATGAATGATATTTTTTAAATTTTATATTTAAAAAATAATAAAATTTATATTTGTAAATGAAAATTTATAAAAAATTTATACATATTTTAATTAAAAATGTTTATGTAATTAATATATATAAGATTTAGTTATATTTTATTGAAATAATTTTATGATATATAAATGAATGTATTTATTTAATCATGTGATTCGTATTTGATTTTTTATATTTATATTAAAATTAAATAATTCAAATGTATATGTATATGCATTTGTATATGAGTGTCTATATGTGTGTTTTTATTTATGTGTTATTTGTGAATGCATAAGTTGTTTTTTGTGTGTTCATGTGTTTAAGTACATTTACTGATTGTATGTTTGTGTCTATATACGTGAATTATATTTTATGTGATTGTTTGTATATGTTATACATATGTGTACATGTTGATGTATGTCTACATAAAAATTCATAAATATATAAATATATATAAACATGTGTGTGATTGTGTATGTGTAAGTGTATGTGTATGTATTTATAAATTTTTATTTTATGTATATGAATGTACATTTATGTACGTATGTGTGTATGTGAATGTGTATGTGTTTTTTTATTTTCATGAGATTGGGTTTGTATGTGTATGTGTATATGTATGAGTATGTGTAAGTATATATTTGATTCATTATGTATGTGTGCAAGTCTGTATGTGTGAATGTACATGTTTATGTCTTTGTACATGTGTATGAGCATGCGTATGTGTATATGGGTATGTTACTGTTGTATGTCTGTGTATAGTCATATGAATAGATTTTTTTGTTTGTGCATGCACATGGATGTAATTGTATGGATGTGTATGTGTATGATGATACATTTTTATGTGTCTATATATGTGTATGTGTATGATTATGAGAATGTTTATATTTTTATGTTTATGTTGTTTGAGTATGTATATATGTGTATGTTTATATATGAATGTATGTGCATGAATTCATATATAATTATATGTATGTGTTTTTTTATGATTATTCATAGTTTTTTCTCTATGTTTATGTTTTTTCATAATGTGTATGCATATATTGAGTATGTTCATGTGTATGTGTATTTTTTAATATTGATTTTTTAGGATTTATTGGTTTTTAATAGTTCTCTATTTGATGTATTTTATGTAATTTATTCATTTTAATTATATATTTGTTTAATATTTTTGTAATATATCCAATTTTTTTATTTATTTAAACAGTTTTAAATATGTAAATATTAAATTAAACTTGAAAATTTTAACCATTATTAAATCTAATAAATGTTAATAACGTATTGTATTTTATATATACAATTAATATAGTACAGAATTCAATAATTCTCAAAAAGGTAATATTTAATTATTAATTTTATTCAATTTAACGGTTTTCAATTCATGTAATAATTATTATTAAATAATATTTCTAATTTTTTTGAAATATCATTCATTTAATTTATATATTTTTAATATTATTTTTGATAATTTTTTTTCAATTTTGAAATTTTATAATATTCAATCTTTTTATATTTATTAAATTTTTTAATTTATAAATATTTATTTAATAATTTTCAATAATTTAAATATGTTTTTATTTTTTGTAATTAATATTTAATCATTGTTATTTATTATATTACAATATTTTTTATATGTTTTAAATCCATATATTTTATTCCTATTAGACTATCTCCAACCCCCACTACTTTTCGGAGAAATTGAACCCCAACGTACACCATCCCTGACACCATTTAGTTTTTTGGTATACCATGGTAATTGATGGGATTGTGCTTCACAATGACTTGTAATGATAGATGGAGTGGTTGAAGGTCATGCTTTGCATTCATGGTAGTGCATTCCATTGAAAGACACCGAGAGTTGGATAGGGTTGTCGACGCGTGGATCACTATGGGTCTCGAGTGAAATTTTTTATGGATGGAATCAATCACTTGGGATAGTAGAATATTGGATGTATGAGGGGAAGAACTAATAATAACTAATGATGTGGACATAACATGCTTGTGGAATAAAGAGTGATGGTGACAGTGCTCCAACACCATTGATGGATTCACACGACTACATTTTCGGTGTTTCCGGAGTCGAGCAAAAACTTTCGATGCAAGGTAGACATGTCTATAAAACTCAGATTGATGATAATGTGGTACAAATAATTGACCAGTGATTAGGATCGACAAACATAAAATTGGTGGTGAGGGTGGTGTTCTGATGACCGTTTTTAAAAATTATCCTTGATGTTCGGCGAGATAACAGAAGCACAAGGAATAGGTGGGGCCTATTCATCATTTTTCTATAGGGAAGGCCCAAATTATTGAGATAAATCCAATAACGATGCATGATAATGTTGCGGCCTTGGGGGTATGGTTGTCTTGGAATATGTTATATGAGTATTAGGAAAAATATCTATAAAAAATAGGTCTATGGGGATATTGAATTTTGGTGGGTAATTTCTTGGGGGGGGGGGGGGCTTTGGACAGAGTATTTTCAAGAGGGTGAGGTTTCTATGGGTGTTTTGGTGTACTTGAAGCATATAGTACCTAATATATATATATATATATATATATATATATAATCTATTTAATAATTTTTATTCATTTTTTGTATGGTTTTTTTCTTTTTAATGAATGTAAAGTCCTCTTTTTATATGGGTAGGGATAGATAAATTACATAGCCCGTAGGTCCAAGGCCAAGGGTAACAATAACATGGCCCTAAGGCTCAGTGAATCACCATGCCTGCATCATCCTATATATGTCACTTGGCCAGCATCAATCCTACATCACCACATGCCCGCATCATGGCCAAGTCACCACCTTCCTGAGTCACTGCGTGCGACTTAGATCTCCCAAGAGGTATGTTAGGATTTGAACCCCAATTATTATGTGTATGTAATTGAAGTAATTATTCTTATAGATTAACATTAAATTTTTTTTTATTATTATTGAAACATATTTAATTTCAATTATTATTTTCCAATTCAATTAATTTTTTTGAATGTTATATAATAAATTGATTTAAATGCATTTTTTATGATTCTCCACATTTTTTGTATGTTTATTCAATTACATATATTAATCATTTAAATTTTAATTTTTTTTAAGATTATTAACTTGTTCATAGCTTTTCTTAAAAATTCTCAATCATTTTTATTTATTAAGCTATAATATTTTTAGAATGATTGAAATATATATAATTAATTTATTTTAATGCATTTTATAATATTTTCATCAATTTTTAAACATGTTCACAATTCATGTAATTAATCATAAAATTCATTTTTTTTACTTATTTATTTAATTTTATTATTTTCACTATGTATTCATCTTAATTTTAATATATAATAAATTTAAATATTCTTTTAAATAACTTATATAATTTATAATGCATAACCATTTTTTTGAATTTTTCGATTGAATTCATTATTAATTTTTCAATTTCACACCTTTTTTAATATAATTCATTTATGATTTTATATTATACATTAACGTTAATTATTTTTTATATTTTTAATAATTTAATAATTTTTAAAATATATTCATTTAATAATCGATTATTTCATTCTAAATAGATTTTTTATCATATCTAAAATTAAAAAATCTCATCAAACCAAAAAATATCATTGATATAATATTTATGGAACATAATATATTTTTTCTCTACTATAATTTTATCACAGATAAGGACATGTTTTTTCAACACAAAATTTAGCATTGATAAAACCTATCTTTTTTCGGTTATTAATTTCACACTGATAATACTCATATTATTAACACATTTTGGAAATTACTGATAAAACCTTCATGGTCATATTAATTGAACACTATGGAAACTCATTTCCTTTCCCCATTCACGAACTCTTGCAATATTCAACCTCATTTTCCACTCCCCCTTAAACTTCATCGACAAATGAAAACATTCGAAACCTATGGTACATTAGTAAATCCCATTAATCTACATGTACTTTTCTTTATTATGATTCAAAAACAACATTGGTATTTCAGAGAAGTACAGTGTTATTAAATTCTATACTCCAGGACACATACATGCTTTATAATTTTAATTTCTTATGAAACCATTTTGTAAAATTATATACTCTTCTGTGAGTTTTGTGGAATGTTCCCATAATAGAGTCTAGTTAAATTAGTTGTTTTCTTTAATAAGAAACAATCTATAACAACCTTATATAAAAACATTTTCAATAATTAAAAATAAAATTCAGTCAACTATAATTAATAATTTCTACTTCATTATAATTTTTTGAAACAGAAAATTCCAAATTGTAATTTCATATATAATTATTTAAATCGATAGTGAATTATAATATTATTCATTTTATTATTTAACTTCTGAAAACATTATCCATTCTCCTTCTGGATAATTATAAAGGGTTCTTTCTCTCATGGTGATTCCCCTACCAGTGGGTTGAGATGTGGGGGGACACTATCACGACCCATCACCCGGGGCCCATGCCGTGACTACCCCAAGCCTGCCTTCCATTGGCCTGGGGCTGGATACTACCACTGAAGGTGTATTCCCTAAAAATTGGAAGACATTGCCTTTCTAACATGTATGCAGACTTAATCAAGCACACATCTTGATATGATAAAATTTAACTAATCTGTAAATAGAATGAGTGCAGTATGTAAAATATTACAGAATACAAGCCCAACTGGAAAATACAAGTACTATTGTGATACAATACAATTAAAGAAAAATTATAGTCAGCTGATGGGTCGTCCACCGACGTTCCGACCTAAATGGTAGGTATAGATCTCCTCCTCGTCACTTCACATCTACATGTCTCCTCTGCATTCTGACTTGTCGTATGGTCCACCTCCAGGTACCATCCGATCCTGGTACACTCATCCCCAGTCAGTTTTGTCCATCTTATGCTTCTAACACAACTAGGTGTAGTCACTGCCCATCTAGGCGTGAGTATAACAATACTCAGTTGGGAACCTGAAACCCTCTAGGTCTTACAAAATCGATCAGGGATAAATCAAAATTTATGAAATCACTAAATAACCTTACTTAGGAATATTCCCATATATATATACCTATGCTATCATGTAATCCATCTCAATTATGAGGAGAAAACAGAGGTATGGACTACGGTCACACCAAGATTTAATCTAGGGGTAGTATCAAGTAACATTCCTTGACATAACGTCGAACACAATGGCTATTGGAGAACTCCTCCTCTATCGAGTATAGTGGGCATACCGCTTCACAAATAGGTGCTTCCCTCTAACCTTGGACTGTTGAAGTACTCCTCTTGTCGAGTTCTGTGGGTCATCCGCGTCACCAAGGCACTCCCCCTCGTGGCCTGTTGAGGTACACCTCTTACCGAGTACCAAGGTTCTACCGCGTCACCCAGGCGCTCCCCACCATGGGTCTTCCATGGCACCAAGTTGCTACCCACTAGGCCAGTCAAGTCACTCTGAGTCTAATAGGTCAAAAATTGTCAACTCTTAGCCGGCCACTGGGATCCCTCACTGTGCTCGCTCTTCTCTGGAAAGATACTCTCAACATGTTACTGGTCGACACATCAACATCCATGAAATCATAGAAAGATGTTTGTCAAAGGACTGCCACTACATTGGTGTCTCAACGCATCAGACGGCATGTTAATCAGGTGATCGGTCTGTGAGTTATTGGCCTTTCAGTCTCGGTGGCCTGGTTGGATTCATGCTCGATCCAACCTGACCATTCCCCATATCAATCCAAAACACAGTGGGGTATCACTTAAAGGGACCGACTCACTTCAAAGTTCCCAATGTCATGGAAGATTCATCTAATGGATGTCAGGTGGCAATGTTATAGACAAAATAAAGTAAACAGGTTTTAGTTGGCCCGAGTCCTGTACGAACCGGTCAGACCAACCTGGCCTGAGCCGACCCGTTGGGTCTGGTCTAGCCAGTTGTTTTCAGCTCGGCCCATTGTGTCTGGCCTGATAGGCCACAAGGAGCCACATAGATTTTCGTGATGGCACGAGGAGGTAGGTCGGCGGTCGGGCAGCGAGGTGGTGGTCAAGGGCGCGGGGGCGTTGTGGTCGCGGGGCGGCGGTACGAACGCCCGGGGGTGGTGTGGCTGCCGGGCGGAGGTCCGGTCGCGGGTTGGCATTCGATCCGTGGGGTGGATGTCCGGCCGTGTGGGGGTGGTCCAACCACGATGTGGCGGTCTGGTAGCAGGGTTGAGGTCAGGCCGTGCAGGGGCCGTCGACTATAGGGCAACATGGACGCAGGGCAGTGCCTAGGCTACGGGGCGGTGCAGAGCTATGGATGGAAGGGGTGCCAGTGGTCGGCTCCTCATTATAATGCTCCAACCATAGATGGTTTTGGTCCACCTCAATCGCAAAGAACACCACAATATTTGCAGGAGGGTCGGGCCATGTTGGTTTGGCACATACCCTCCGCGTTATGGTGGAAGCATATGGATCATCAAGAATAAGAACATTAATATTAAACCATATCCTCCTACAATGATTGATCACAAACTGCAAAAGAAATTGAAGTGGTGTACAAGTTAATTGATAAAGAAATATAACTAAACCCCCACCATGGATTTTTCGTTGAACTAGGCCTGAGAAGGAGGTTGAAGTTGTCGACATTCGTCTCATACGCCACACACCTCCAATCCTGAGATCATGTGTCAGTTCATTGTAGATGATGATGTTCCTCGATAGAGGGTGTCCTAATGGAAATGTCGAATTCAGCATTCTTCATTTGATGAGTGTTCTTTGGGGATGAAGTGTAATCCTCCAAGGGTTATCCTCTCTCAATTCCACCCAAAAAAATTAAATATGTGACAAGATAATTAACTTAATAAAAAATTATTTTTACATGCCTAAGATGGCGTAAATCATGTAGCATGTTGGAACAGTTAATTAGTTCAATTAATTGGCCAAACTGAATGTTTCAATTTAATGGGATTTGTGGAATATTGGAGAGTTTAATAATCTCTCACACATTTTATGAGAGAGTTGAGATGTTTAGGACATGGGTGGTCCCCGCCTCTATAACCTCTCACAGGAGGATATGTTTGGGCTGTCCCCACCACCAAAACCTCTCATGGGAGGATAATGTCTGGTGGTCCCCACGTCTCAACATCAACATGGAGGTTTTAAAATATTAAATAAATATATATACTACACAACTTTATTTTTATTTAATTCATTCACAAAAATCCAAAAAACTAACTTCCACCATTGACCAACAATCTTCAAGTTGAATGTCTCTCTAAGAGAATATCGGCACTGCAAGTTCTACAGTGCCCTCATATTTCAATTCTGATCACAGTTTCATAATTTAGAAATACTCGCTCGCATGTTTACTTAACGTACACAAACAAACGATTAGAAAATAATTTCGGGCACTCCGAGCCTCAGAATAACATGTCGCCAATTTAACGGACTTATAAAATTTTCATTTATTTTATATAATTACATAGAAATTCATGTCTTTACATTCTACCCACCTCAAGGCTTTACGTTACTGTAATCCACAAGTCAATCTAAGTGAACATGTGTGGGTACTAATCACGCATCTGAGCCTCTCGTTACCATGTGATGTCCCCGAGGTTCCTTTGCTGCCAAAAAATTCGCACCATAGGTATCAACCATCCATGAAGAACATGCTCATGTCGATCATAATTCTCGACTGGAACCTCAGTAAAAGTCACCTATTCGTCGATATCCATCTCGCCATGGTGGATGATGTTAGAAGTGTCGTGCACGTATTTCCACAGCTAGGAAATGTGGAAGGCATCATGAAACTGGTGCAACTAATGTGGAAGAGCATAGCGGTATTCCACCTCACCAACTCTATAGAGGACCTGAAAAGGTCTGATGAATCTCATACATAACCTTCAGCCTTGGCCTAATCTCTATAAACATCGTCTTGGTGAGACCCGTAGAAAGACATGGTTGCCATCCTCAAAATCTAGAGGTCTCTGTCTCCTGTTGGCATACAACTTTTACTTGCTATGGGCAATCTTAATAGTCTCTTGGATGATCCTCTACATCTCAATGATATCATGTACCATATTTGGTCCTACTAGTGCTATCTACCTAGGGTTAGTCCATCACAATGGTGATCTAGAATGTCACCCGTACAACGCCTCAAATACACATCATCCCAATGGTGGAGTGATAGTTGTTGTTGTATGAAAACTCAACCAAAGGCAAGTGATCCTCTCAAATACGACCGAAGTCAAGGTTAATCCATGTAACTACACAATCAGAGAAAATCATCAAGGGTAATCCATGTAACTCAACATTTTTTAGCACATAGAGGCCTCCCAATCTCTAAAATGAACCCTACTATCTGATCTGTAGGAAGTGGTCTGACTTGGTGAGTCGGTTGATGATATCCCAAATCAAGTCATGACCCCTAGATGTACGTTGAAATCTTGTCAAAATGTCCATGGATATCCCATACCACTTCCACTCTGGTACCACTAATTGCTGAACCAAAACTATTGTTACTTGATGCTCCACCTTCACTTGATAACAAATGTGGCACCGAAAAATAAACTTTGCAACTTCTTTCTTCATTCCCGGGCACTAGTGCTGTCTTCGGAGATCTGGTTATATCATTTCCACTCCTGGATTTATTACTATATGGAATGTGTAGAAGTCCCTCATCACTTCCACCTACTGTGACACTGGTAGCATGGTAAGTCCTTTGAAGTGGATGACATGCTCCCAACCTTCAAAAAAATCCAGCAGGTTCCTACCCTGTGGATATCTCGGAATGTCGATCCTCATAGTTAGTGTCAACACACTACTCCTCCCTAACTCAAAAAAGAAGTGATCAAGTTAATATAAATGAATATAGAAAATCTCTTCCATCTCTATCCAAAAAAGTTATCTGTAACGCATCCAGGTGCTTAGTCGCCTCACCCAGAAGATGTATACCAGACATCCTGCTGAGTGCATCTACTAAAACGTTCGCCTTCCTAAGAGTATAATTTATATCTAATTCATATTCTTGTAGGATCTTAATCCAACGTTGTTGTCTCACATTCCAGTCCATCTGTGAAAAGATTTTACCTGATACTCTTTCGGTTAGAGTACACTATAAAACGTTCTCCAATCATATAGTGTTGCCTCATCTTCAAGGTGAATACAACTACTGCTAACTCCTATTCATGCATAGCATATTTCTTCTCATGGTGTTTCAGCTGTTGAGAACCATATGTGATCGTTGCTCGCTCTGAAATCAGGATACATCCGAGCCTGATCCCATATTCATCACAATAAAATATGTACACCTCCAGTTGCCACAAAATGGTTGGGGGCACTAGTTATCCTTTACCACACCTCTTGAAAACATTGTGGGAATATCTCTGACCCCACGAATGGTTTCCCCTTCATTGTAAATGCTAATAGTGGTGAGGCAACCCTGTTGAAATCTAGCACAAACCAACAGAATTATCGAGCCAAACCCATGAAATTTCGCACCTCCGTCACACTCCTGGGTGGCTCCTAGGAAAGCCGCACCTCAATAATCACTAGATCCACTATAACTCCAGCCTCTGATATGACATGTTCTAGAATGTGAACCTATCGGATCCAGAACTGGAACGTTGAGAGAGTACCATAAAGCTGGTTCTCTTTGAATGTGTCCAGTACTAACTGCAAATGATAGGCATGCATCTCATAAGTAGTCGAGTAGATCATAATTTCATCAATGAAGTCCACTACAATGTGATCAAGGTATGGCTGAAAGATCATGTTTCTGAGTCCCATTGACACCGTTGTAGCATTGGTCATTCCGAATAGCATAACCCAGAACTCCTAATGGTCGTACCGATAGCAGAATTCCATTGGGAGTGGGTACTTCTTCTTCATGGTCAACTGGTTCAGGCGCTGATAGTCAACAAAAAGCATGAAGCTCCCATCCGCGTTCATGGAGAACAAAATTGAAGCTGTATAAGGAGAAAAACTAGTCTAGATGAAACCCTTTACATGGGAGTCCTATAGTTGTACCTGCATCTCACGAAGATCTGTTGGAGCCATCTGATATGCTGTTGTAGGCATCGATGTCGTCCCTGGGTATACGTCAATGTTAAATTCCACCTTTCTGTGATGAGGTAGACCCGAAGCATCATTAGGGAAGACATCTGCATACTGGTCCACCACTATAAGATAGCTCCAACTATCCACATCAACCACTCCGAGGGTAAGGCAATATAACTGATGTGTAATCAGCTGCACTGTCCTCTGGGTAAGTCTATCATGCCCTTCAAAGGCTCCCTTCTCATCGGTGAAGAAAACAGATGCAGAAATTATAAATATATATATATATATACAATAAATTATATTCTTTAAATAATATTTATATATCAAAAAGTATATATATGTAAATATAATATATATAAATGTTTTATATAACATTAAATAAAAAATGAATCCTATTGTTTACATTTTAAATTTATAAAATTATAATATTTAATCAATGAAATTTTTTAATAATTTATCTATATATTTTAATTGAAAAATGATTATATAATTAATATAAATATGATTTAGTTATATTTTATTGAATAAATTTTATTATATATAAATGAATGTATTTATTTAAATATGTGGTTCATATTTAAATTTTTATATTCTTATTAAAATTAAATAATTCTATATTAAATGTAAATGATTTTTTATATGTGTGTCTATATGTGTTTGTTTATTTATGTGTTGTTTGTGAATGTATATTTTGTTTTGTGTGTGTTTATGGGTTTATGTACATTTGCGGATTGTATTTTTTAGTCTGTATACGTCCATAGGATTGTATGTAATTGTTTGTATATGTTATACATATGTTTACATGTTCATTTATGTGTACATAAAAATTCATAAATATAAAAATATATATAAACATTTGTGTGATTGTGTGTGTGTATGTTTATGTGTATGTATTTATAAATTTTTATTGTATTTATATCTATGTGCAGTTATGTATGTATGTGTTTATGTGCATGTGCATGTGATTTTTTATGTACATGTGATTATGTTTGTATTTGTATATGTATATGTATGAGTATGTGTAATTATATATTTGTATGTCTATGTATGTGTGAATGTGTGTATGTGTGAATGTACATATTTATGTCTGTGTACATGTGTATGAGCATGTGTATGTTTATATGTGTATGTTAATGTTGTATTTCTGTGTATATTCATATAAATAGATGTGTATGTATGTGCATGCACATGGATGTAATTGTATGGAAGTGTATGTGTATGAAGATACATTTTTATGTGTTTGAACATGTGTATGTGTATGAGTATGATTATGTGTATATGTATTTGTTTATGATGTCTGTGTATATATATATGTGTATGTATAAATATTAATTTATGTTCATGTATTCATATGTAATTATATGTATGTGTTTTTTGGGCTTATTCCAAGGTGTTTCACTATGTTTATGTTTTTTGTAAATGTGTATGCCTATACTGTGTATGTATATGTGTATGTGTATTTTTCATTATTGATTTTATATTATTTATTGGTTTTTAATAGTTCTCTATTTGAAT
Source organism: Viscum album (assembly GCA_963277665.1). Lineage (NCBI taxonomy): Eukaryota > Viridiplantae > Streptophyta > Magnoliopsida > Santalales > Viscaceae > Viscum > Viscum album. The sequence goes on along the minus strand of OY728152.1, from coordinate 359,743,474 downwards.
TATTTTATGTAATTTATTCAGTTTTATTATATATTTGTTTTATATTTTTTGTAATAAATCCAATTATGTTATTTATTTAAACAGGTTTAAATATGAAAATATTTAATTAAATATGGAAATTTTAATCATTATTAAAAGTTATGAATGTTAATAACATATTGTATTTTATATAAACAATTAATATAATGCATTAGTCAATATTCTACACTAAAAGTAATATTTATTTATTAATTTAATTATATATTATATGATTTCAATTCATGTAATAATTATACTTAATTAATGTTTTAAATTTTTGGAAATATATTTCGTTTAATTTATTCATTTTTAATTATATTTCTGATATTTTTTTCAAATATTGATATTTTATAATTTTCAATATTTTTATATTTTTTAAAATTAAAAATTTATACATATTTATTAAATAAGTTTCAATATTTTAAATATGTTTTTATTTGTTGTTATTAATATATAATCATTGTTATTTATTTTATTTCAATATTTTATGTTTGTCTGAATCCATATAATTGATTCCTATTAGACTATCTCTAACCCCCAATATTTTTCCATGAAGTTGAACCCCAACGTACAGCAACACTAAAACAATTTAGTTTTTTTTTAAACTGAGGTAAATGATGCGATTGTGCTTCATGATGACTGGTAATGATAGATGGGGTCGTTGAAGGTCATGCTTTGCATTCTTGGTAGTGCATTCCACTGAAAGACACTGAGAGTTGGATAGTGTCATCGACACATGGATCACTATTTGTCTCGAGTGACATTTTTTAGGGATGGAATCAATCACGTGGTATAGTAGAATTGTGGATGTGTGATGGGAGAAAACTAATAATAACTAATGTTTTAGAGATTTAATGCATGTGGAACAAAGTGTGATTGTTTCAGTGCTCCAATTCCAGTGATGGCTTCACGCGACGACATTGTTGCTATTACAGGAGTCGAGTGAAAACATTTGATGCAAGGTATTCATGTCCATAAAACTCAGATAGATGATATTGTGGTATAAATAGTTGACCAGTGATTGGGATCAGCAGAAATAAAATTAATGGTGAGGGTGGTGGTCTGATGACCATTTATAGAAATTATCCTTGATGTTTGGGGAGATAACATAAGCATAAGGAATAGCCAGGGTCTATCCATCATTGTTATATATGGAAGGGCCAATCTATTTTGATAAATCTAATAGATATGCATGATAATGATGGGGAATAGGGGGCGTGGTTGTCTTCGAATATATTATATGACTAAGAGGGAAAATATCTATAAAAAATTTGTCTATGGAGATATGGAATTTTTGTAGGTTATCCCTGGGGGGGCATTGGCCAGAGCATTTTGATGACAGTGAGGTGTCTTTTTGTGTTTTGGAGTATTTGTACCATATATTACCTAATATAAATAAATAAATAAATAAATATATAACATATTTAATCATTTTAATTCAATTTTTTTTTATGATTTTCTTTCTTCTTATTAATGTAATATCCTCTTTCTATATGTGTAGAGATAGATAAATTGCATAGTCCGTAGGTCCGATGCCAAGGGTCCTAAGGACATGGCACGTAGGCTCAATGCATCATCATGCCTACATCATCCTATCTATGTCACCAGGCCTGCATCAAGCCTACAACACCACATGCCCACATCATGCCCATCTCACCACCATCCAGAGTCACTCCATGCGACTTAAATCTCCCAAGGGGTATCTCAGGATTTGAATTCCATTTAATATGTGTATGTAATTGATGAAATTATTCTTATAGATTCACATTAAGTATTTATAATATTATTTTTATATTTATTATTGAATCATATTTAACATCAATTATTAAGGTCTAATTAGTTTAAAATGTTTTAATGTTATATAATTAATTTATTTAAATTCCTTTTTAAGATTATCCTCATTTTATGTATGTGTATACAATTACTTCAATTCATCATTAAAAATTTAAATTATTATTTTCTTTTTTTAATATTTTTAACTTGTTTTTATTTTATATTATAAATTCTCAATCAATTTTATTTATTAAGTTGTAATATTTTTAAATTTTAGAAATCTCTATAATTAATTTATTCAAATTCAAATTATACGATTTTCATCAATTTTTTATACATGTTCTAATTTTATGTAATTAATCATAAAATTCGTTTTTGATCTTATTTATTTGGTTTTATTATTTTTACTATGTATTTATTTTAATAATAATATATATTAAATTTAAATATTCAATTAATTAATTCATAAAATTTATTATACATAACCATATTTTTAAATTTTTTGATCAATTTATTATTAATTATTCAATTTCATGCCTTTTGAAAAATAATTAATTTAAGATTGTATATTAAAAAATAATGTTAATTATTTTTATTTTTTTAATAATTAAATTACTTTTAAAATATATTCATTTAATAATTGATTATTTCATTTTAAATAGATTTTTTATCATCTCTAAAATGAAATCTTCTCACAAAACCAATAAATACCATAGATATAATATTTATTGAACATAATATAGTTTTTACCTACTATAATTTCAGCGTAGATAAGGAAATGTTTTTTCAACATAAAAATTAGCATTGATAAAACCTATCATTCTTTTGCGGTAATTAATTTCACACTGATAATACTAATATTATTAGAACATTTTGTAATGTACATCTAAATCCTTCTTGGTCATATTAATTCAACACTAAGTGAAATAATTTCGTTTCCCCATTCACGATCTCTCGCATAAGTCAACCTCTTTTTCCACCCCCCCCCCCCTTAAACTTCATCGAAAAATCAAAATATTCAAAATATATGGTACATTATTTAATCTCGTGCAGCTACATGTACATTTCTTTATTATCCTTCACAAACAAAATTGGTCTTGGTGAGATGTTATCTGTTATTATATTCTATACTCTAGGATGAATAAATGTTTTATAATGTTAATTTATTATGCAACCATTTTATAAAATTATAAACTCTTCCGTGAGTATTGTGGAATGTTCCCAAAAGAGAATCTAGTTGAATTACTTGGGTTGTTTAATAAGGAAAAATCTATAACAATCTAATATAAAAACATTATGAATAATTCATAATAAAATACTGTCAACTATAATTAATAATTTCAATTTCATTATAATTTGTTGAAATTGAAAATACTAAATTTTTATTTCATATATATTTATTTAAATATTCAGTGAATTATAATATTATTCTTTAGAAGATTTAACTTCTAAACCCATTATTTAGTCTCCTTTATGATAAATAAAAATGGTAAATTCTCACAATCTGTTGCCCCTACCAATGTGTTGAGATGTGGGGGGACACTATCACAACCCATCCCCCGGGGCCCATGTCGTAACTACCCCAAACCTTCCTTACATAGTCCTGGGGCTGGGGACTAGCACAGAAGGTGTATTCCATAAAACTAGGAATGTGTTGCCTATATAACCTATAGGCACACATAACCATGCACACAACAAGGTTGGGGAAAAATTAAACTGAACTTAAAAAAGAATGAGTGCATTAAGTAAAAGGGTCCAGAAATCAAGGCTAACTGGAATGTACAAGTATAATTGTGATACAATACAATTGAAGAAATGGTATAGTCAGCTACTAGGTCATCATCCAAGGTTTCTATGTGAATTGTTAGTACATATTGCCTCCAAATCACTCCACATATACCCATATCCTCTTCGTACTGACATGTAATATGGTCCACCTCCAGGTACCATCTAGTCCTAGTACACTCAGCCTCTGTCAGTGCTGTCAATTGTCTACATCCAACACAATAAGGTGCAGACATAGTCTATGCAGGGGTGAGTATAACGATACTCAGAATGTAACCTGAGACCCTCTAGGTCTCACAAAATCCATGAAGGATAAATCAAAATGTATGAAATCAACATATAACCTTACTTAGGTATATGACCATATATATACCTATATTATCAAGTAATCCATATCAATTATGAGGAGAACACAGAGGTACTGACTCAACTCACACTGAGATTTATTCTAGGGGTTGTATCAAGTAACATTACCAGTCATAATGTGGAACACCTCAGCTGCTAGAGACCTCCTCCTCTATTGAGTATAGTGGGCTTACCGCCTCACAAAGAGGTGCTTCCCTCTAAACATGGACTACTGAGTTACTCCTCTTGTCGAGTATTGTGAGTGTGTTGTGTTTCCAAGGCGCTCCACACAATGGTTCAGCCGCGTCATCATGGTGCTCCCCCTTGTGGCCTATTGAGGTACACCTCATATCATGTACGTGGTTCTGTTGTGTCATCAAAGTGCTCTCCACCATCGGTCTACTGCTTCAACTAGGCGATCCCCACTGGGTCTGTCGAGTCACTCTGAGTCGAAAGGGTCAAAGTCGTCAAGTCTCAACCACCCACTGGGTTTTCACACTATGCCCTCTCTTCTTTGAAAGGATTTGGTCAAAAATTTACTAGTAAATACATCAACTACCACGAAGTCCCATGAGTATGTATCTCAAAGGTCCTTCACATCATAGGTGTCTCAACACATCAGACGACACGTCAATCAGACGACCAATTTGTGATTTATAAACCATTTAGTCTCGGGGACCCGGTTGGATTAGTGCTCGATCCAACTTGAACATTCCCCATATCAATCCAAAACAAAATGGGGTATCTATTAAATGTACATACTCACTTAGAAGTTCCCAATGCCAATGAAGGTTCGTCTAATAGACCCATTGTTCCTATGTTATATCCAAAAAATGTAAATGGGTCGTAGTGGGCTCGGGTCCGGTATAACCCGGTCGGACTGACCTAGCCTGGCCGAACCCATTTGGTTTGGTCCAGCCCATTGGGTTCATGATGGCACATAGTGTCTAGGCCGACAGGCCGAAAGGGGCCGTAGAGAGTGTCGTTAGGGAGTGAGGCCGTGGGGCGGCGGCATGGTGGAGGTGCGGCCGCGGTGCGGCGGTCGGGCCACAGGGCGGCAGTCTGGACACGTGGGGGCGATATGCCTGCGGGGCAGCGGTCCAACAGCGGGGTGGATGTCAGGACATTTGGGTGATGTCTGCCCACAGGTCACCTCAGACGTAGGGTGGCACCTCAGTTTCCAGGCGGTGCAGATACGTGGATGGCAGGGTTGGACATGGTCAGCATGGGGGCCATGGTGGGGGGGGGGGGGGGGGGCTGTTGTGACTTAGCCTTCGACACGGGAGGTGGTGGTGCTGATCGTTTTTCTAATGCTCCAAACAAGGATGGTTTTCAAACTCCTCGATCGTGAGGAACACCACATGGTTTTTGGCAGGGTCGGGCCATGTTGGTTTGGCCCACAACCTCTATGTTAGGATTGTACCATATGGATATTCAAGAATAATAACATGTATGTCAAATCATATCCTCCTGTAATGATTGATCCCAAACCACAAAATAAATTTATGGGGGTACAAGTGAAGTGATAAACAAATAGAAATAAACCACTACCTTCGATAGTTCGTTGACATTGGCACGAGAAGTAAGTTGATGTTTTCGACGTTTGTCACATACTCCACAAACATCCAATCTCGAGATCATGCGTCGGTTCATTGTAGACAAAGATGTTTCTTGTTGGAGGTTGTCCTGAGGATGAAGTTGAAGTCGAAATTCTTCATTGGAGGAGCGTTCTTCGTGCATGAAGTGTAATCCTCCAAGGGTTCTCCACTATCAAATCCACCCAAAAAATTGAAAGAGGTTTCAACATAATTATCATAAGAAGAAATTATGTTGTCACGCCTAATATGGCATAATTAATTTACCACATTGGAATAATTAATTAGCTCAATTAATTGGCCCAATTTAATGGCTCAATTTATTGGGAGTTGTAGAATATTGGAGACTTGAAGAGGATCTCCAACATTTAATGATGGATTTGAGATGTCTAGGACTCAGGTGGTCCTCAACACTATAACCTCTAATGGGAGGTTATGTTAGGGTGGTCCCAACCACCAATACCTCTCATGGAAGGTTAATGTCTGGTTGTCCCAAATTCTCATCTTACACATGGTGGTTTTAACAAATAAAATAAAAAAAGCTACTCAACATTATTTGTATTTTACTCATTCACAAAAAAACCCAAATACTAACTTCAACACTCGACCAACTGTTATCGATGTTAATGTCTCTTTAAGAGAATACCGACACTTCAAGTTCTACAATGCAATCAAATTTCAATTCCGAGCACCAGTTCATAATTTAGAAATACTCGCTCAAACTTTTATTGAACATACACAAAAAAAAAGTAGAAATTCATTCTAGGAACTATGATCTTTGGAATCAGAAGTTATCAATTTTAGCGGACTTGTAAAATTTCAATTTATTTAAAAAATCATGGAAATTCCCAGACATTACATTCTCCCCACCTAAAGACTTTACGTCCCCGAATGAAACAACTCAAACTAAAGGAACAAGTGGTGGTATTAAGCACGCATCTGAGCCTCCCTCTCCCATGTTCTATACAGAGGATCCTATGCTACCAACAAATGCGCACAAGAGTTATCGACCATCCATGAAGGACCCTATCATTTTGATGAAAATTTTTTACTGGAACCCCGATAAAATTATCCCCTCTGTCGACATCCAGCTCTCCATGGTGGATGATGTGAGAAGGGTCGTGAACATATCTCCTCATCTAGGAAATGTGGAAGGCGTCATGAAACCAGTGCAATTAGGGTGGAAGAGCATATTGATATGCCACCTGAACAACTCTATAGAGGACCTGAAAATGTCCATTGAATCTCAGAGATAACTTTCCGCCTCATCCTAATCTTCGTAGACCTCGCCGGGGTGTGTCCTATATAAAGACAAGCTCGCCATTCTCGAAATCCAAAGGTCTCTTTATTCTGTTGTCATACGACTTATGCTTTCTCTGTGCAGTCATAATATGCTCCTGGATGATCTGTATCATCACTATAGTCTCCCTTACCATCTCTGGTCCCACTAGTGCTAACTACCCATGATTGTCCATAACAAAGGTGATCTAGAATGTCACTCTTACAACTCCTCAAAAAGGTGTCTTTCTAAGGGTGTGGGGATAAATGTTGTTGTATGAAAACTACACCAAAGGTATGTGATCCTCGCAACTATGACCGAAGTTGAGGACACAAGCACACTGCATATCCTCGAGGGTTTGAATGTTCCGCTCATTCTGACAATCCGTCTGATGATGGAAGGTGGTTCTCAAATGAAATTGTGTCTCGAAAGCCTGCTGCAACCCATTCGATAGCCGGAAAGTAAAACGTGCATCACAATCAGATAAAATCATCGATGGTAATCCATGTAACCGTATAATCTCCTGCACATTGAGGTGTCTTATTGACAATACTGAACCCTGCTCTCAGATCGGTAGTAAGTGTTCCGACTTGGTGAGTCATTTGATGATGAACCAAATCAATTAATGAATGTACTTGTTCATATATTCACAAATTCCATGGATATCCCATCCCACATCCACTCTGGGACCTCTATTGGATGAACCAAGACTGTCAGTACCTGATGCACCACATTCACTTGATAAAAACTGAGGCACTAAGAAACAGTCTCAAAAAAATCTTTCTTTATTCCCGGCCACCAATTCTATCATCAAAGATCATAGTACATATTTTAAACTCATGGATGTGCGAATATAGGGGATGTGTGTAAATACATCAACACTTCCACCTAATGTGACACTGGTACCTTGGTACGTCCTCTGAATAGGATAAAATTCTCCCCACCTTCAAAAAATCCCTCAGGTGCATGCCCTGTGGATATCTGTGCATGTTGAGCCTCTCAGTCAGCATCCCCATGTTTGTCCTCCCTAACTTGATGCAAAATTGGGGGAGTTAATGTATGTGAAAGTAGAAAATCTGAACCATCTATATCCACAAAATATATCTTTAATGTAGATAGCTACTCAGTTGCCTCATCTAGTAGCTTTATACCAAACCTCCTACTGAGTGAATCTTCTACAGCATTCCTCTTTCTAAGAGTATAGAAGATATCAAAGTCATAGTCTTGGAGGAACTCAAGACAACACCATTGTCTAACATTCTAGTACTTCATATAAAAGATTATACATGAGATTCTTGCGATCACAGTACACAATAAAATGTTCACTAATCAGATAGATCTGCCACATCTTCAAGGTGAATACCACATCTGCTAAATCTCGTTCATGGGTATTGTAGTTCTTCTCATGTTGTATCAGCTCTGGTGAACCATATGTGATCACTACTCACTCCTGCATCAGGACACATTCTCCCTTGTTCCCTGATGCGTCGTAGTAAACGACGTAACCTACGCCATCCTCGGATAGCCTCAAGATTGTGTGCACTAGTAATCCTCTACCTCAACTCTTGAAAACTCTAATGGAATCTCTCTGAACAAAAGAAGGGTTTCCCCTTCTTGGTCATCACTAATAGTGGTGCTGCAACACTGGAAAAATATGGCACAAACCATAAGAAGTATCCAGTCAAACCCATGAAATTTCTTACATCCATCACACAGTTGGCTGGATCCCATGAAAGTACCACCTCAATATTTGATTGATCCACATAGTCTCCACCATCCGATATGAAATGTCCCAGAAAGTGAATCACCTAGATCCAGAAATGGAAATTCAATAGCGTACCATTAATCTGGTGATAATGTTGTGTGTCATGTACTACCTGCAAATGATAGGCATGAACCTCCTCAGTAGTCGAGTATAACAAAATTTCAATGATGAATACCACTACAATGTGATCATGGTATGGCTGAAAGTTCATGCTCATGAGTACTAATAACACTGTTGGAGAATTGGTCACGCCGAATAGGATAACCAAGAACTCATAATGGTCATAATGATAACAGAAGGCCATCATGAATGGGTACTTGTTCTTCATAGTCAACTAGTTCAGGTGCCGATAGTCAATACAAAGCCTCAACCTCCCATCCAAATTCATGGAGAACAAAATTAGTGATGCCTATGGAGAAACGCTGTGCTAAATGGATCCCTTTCAATGAAAGTCAACTAGATGTACCTGTAGCTCACGAAGGTATGCATGAGCCATCCGATATGCTTGTGTAGATATGGTTTCCATCCCTATGTATTAGTAAATGTAAAAGTCCACCTCTCTGTGAGGAGGTAGACTAAGATCATCATTAGGGAAGACATCTGTGTACTGGTCCACAACTATAGGATAGCTTGGACTGTCCACATCCACAACTCTGAGTGAATTTCTAGTCAACTGATGTGTAATTGGCTACACTATCCTCCGGATTAGTCCCTCCTACACTGCGAAGGTTCCCTTATCTGTGGTAATGGTAAACCTTTTACCAAGATGATGTCATAAAGCCTCAAGATAGCTACTAGGATATCCCAGCCGAAGCCCTCACATCATTGACTATGATCACACATCTGGAACCAGTGTGTAAGCGTAGAATCCGCTCCCATAGGAGTCTCTTGTTATAAGTATCTATCCAAAGACTCTGTCGGAATATCCGTGCTTCGAATGAGGGAAATTGAAAAAATATAATGACTGGCAACGATGTCTATAAGTACTATTGTTAAGTTGTAGTAGACATAGATCATACCTCATATAGTCTCTGAAGTGCCGATATCATAGGCATTAGCTGCACGAAGCTGAACTCGCCCATGTACTCTTGCTCCCTCCGGTTGAAGGGGGACCTCCTGGTGGTGGTCGCGTTAACATTTCGAAACCCAAGAATGATTTTTGTTTGGAGGAAACCCGAAAAGAAGCAGGTGAAGCACAGTTAATAAGTTATAACTGGGGACATGACTCAAGAGATAACAAAGAAAACTCTTCAAAACACCCACGCAATCAGTGGTTTTGTGCACTGAGTCAGAAATAAGATTTCATGGTCCTGGTGTATAGAAACATCAGTCGTCGCACCAACACTGGTTTCCCTAAATTGATAGAAAAACTCACAACACTAAAAAATAATTCCACAAAAAGAATTATCGGAGTCCTATGTTCTACGGTAGAAAAATATCCTCTGATTCTAATTTTTCACCCCACATCCCCCAACACTGGGGCTGTGACTACCCCAATATAGCATTCCACAGTCCAGGGGCTGGCGACTAGCACCTAAGGCATATTCCCTAAAACTGCGAAGGAATTGCATTTATAACTTGCAAGCACATGTAACCAAGAACACATCAATATAGGAACATATGTAAACTAAAATGTAAACTATGTGAATTCAGTAAGTAAAAGGGGATAAAATATATGCCCAACAGGAAAGTAAATGTAAAACTATTATACAATACAACTGAATAAAATTGAAAGTCGGCATATGGGTCATCCTCTGAGGTTCCTACCTGAAGTGTTGGTACATATCACCTTCTTATAACTCCACATCCACTCATCTATTCTGTGTACCGACATGTCATATAGTCCACCCCTAGGTATCTTCCAATCATGGTACTCTCTTACTCAATCAGCGTTGTCCATCGTCTGCCTCCAACACAACATGGTGTGGGCATATCTTGTGTAGGCATGAGTATAACGATACTCAGTAAGGTCCCCGAGACCCTCAAGGTCTCACAAAATTCATCAAATATAATTCACAAGGTATAAAATCAACAGATAACATTACATAGGTATATTCCCATAAATATACCAATGTTATTATGTATTCTATCTCAAAAATTAGGAAAGAAAAAAGGTACTGACTCTCCACACACTAGGATTTGTTCAAGGGCTAGTATCAAGTAACATTCCAGGTCATAACAGTGAACACCACTGTAGTTGGAGAAATCCTCCTCTATTGAGTACAATGGTCTAGCCACGTCACGTAGTGGTTCTTCCCACTAACCATGGACAGTTGTGGTTCTCCTCTTGTCGAGTAACATGGGTCGGCCGCATCACCTTGACTCTCCCATTCATTACCACATGAGTTACTCCTCATGTCGAATATATTGGGCCTGCCCCGTCACCATGGCCCTCCCAAACGAGGGTCTTCCACATCACCAAGGCACACCACATTGGGCATGTTGAGTCACTCCTAGTCGAAACAGTCTGTAGTCATCAAGAGTCATCAATCCACTAGTTTCCATCACTATGCTCACTCATCTCCTAAATGATCCGCTCCACAAGCTACGGTTCGAAACTCCAACTACCCTGATGTCCCATGAAGAATTATATAAAAGGTCTTCCATGAGAAATGGGTCTCAACACATTAGAAGGTGCTTCAATCAGACGCCCGATCTGTGAGTTATTAGAATTTTAGTCCCGGGGGCCCGATTGGATTCGTGCTCGATTAAACATGACCATTACCCCTCTAAAATGAAAACACCATGGGGGAGTCACTCAATTTCACTGACTCACTACAAGGTTCCAAACGCCGCTGATGGTTCTTCTAACAGACATCTGGTGCCAATGTTATGGCCAACAGAATGTAAATGGTTCATAGTGGTCTTGTGCCCAGTCCATCCTGGTTGGGCCAACCTAGTCTTGTTGGGTTCTTCCCGGCTCGCTGGGTTTAGACTGACATGTCATGAGGGGCTGCAGAGAGTTCCACGAGGGCGCGAGACCGCATGGCGGCACAACCATGAATAGTGGTCCGACCGCGGGGTGACGATGAGGCAGTGTAGGGGCGGTCCGGCCGTGCTGGGGTTGTCTGGCCGTGGGGGCGGCACCTATTTCATGCGGTGGTGGTTCGGTCGAGGGGCGGCGATACGATTACAGGACAGTGTTCCAGCCGTGCGGGGGCGTGCCGGCAGTGGGGCGGCACCTCATACACGGGATAAGTGGATATGCGGAGGGTGGTGGGGGAAGTGGGGCGGCGACGGGGGCTGTTGGGCGGCACTATTGTTCCATCACCTTTGTCACGGCCAATGGTGGTGTCAGCTGTCATTCTCAGGTTACTACCAAGGATGGTTACCATCCTCTACCATCGCGAAGAGCACCAAATGGTTTGAGGAAGGGTCGGGCCATGTTGGTTTGGATTATACCCTCTATGTTAGGGTTGTTTCCTATGAGTCATCAAGATAATGAAGATGAATGTCAAATCCTATATTCCGACAATAATTTTTCTCAACACCCAACAGAAATAGAAGGGGTGTACATGGGATGTGACAAAAAATATAAATAAACCCCTAACTTAGATTTTTCGTTGAGGTTGGCACGAGAATGAATTTTAGGTTTTTGTTGTTCATATCTTCCACCACACACCTCCAATCCTGGGTTTGTGTGTCAGTTCATCGTAGATGAAGACGTTCTTCATTGGAAGGTGTTCTGAGGAAGAAGTCGATGTCTTCATTCTTGATTGGAGCAGTGTTCTATGTGGATGATGTTTAATCCTCCAAGGGTTCTCATCTATCCATTCCTCCCAACAAAATATAATAGGTTCCAACATAATTAACATAGGAAAAAATTATGTTGTAACACCCAAGTTGTTGTAATTAATGTACCGTGTTAGAAATATTAATTAGCTCCACTAATTGGCCCAATTTCATCACTCAATTTAATGGAAGGGGAGGAATATTAGGTAGTTGTAGAGGCTCTCCCACATTTATCGAGGGGGTTGGGAGGTTTAAGCCCTGGTCATCCCCACCACTATAACCTCTCATGGTAGGTAATGTTCATGTGGTCCCTCAAATCATAACCTCTCATGGGAGGATATGGTCTTGTGGTACCCACTTATCAACATCCACATAGTGGTTTTAACAAATAAAATAATTATAAAAGATACATGATTTAATATTTATATTATTCATTAACTAAAAACCCAAAAACTAACATCCACCCTCGACCAACTTTGGTTGAGTTGAATGGATCTTCCAGTGAATACCGGAGATGCGAGTTCAACGGTGCCCTCAGATTTTAATTCCGACCACCAGTTAAAATTGTAGAAAAACATGCTCGCACGTTTACTAAACGTACCCGAACAAACATTCATAAATTCTTTCTGGGCACACCAGGACACGGAATCATCTGCCATCAATTTTTGCGGACCTAATAAATTCCCAATTAATTAAAAAAAAATTACATCGAAATTCTAGGTCTTTACAGACAATCATTCCCTTTTCCTTGGTGTCTTGAATGATGTTCTTAATTTCTAATTTAATTTTCATTAATGTTAAAGTCAACAGATTTTTGTGGGGAATGTTTACATGTGATTTCCAACTATTTCCCCTCTCTTAATTTCCAATTGTATATTTCATTCATTCAAGGGAAACCCATTAAGAATATATATCAATTTTACATATTATGTAAAAATATGATAAAGCATCAAGATAATTAGTTAATTATTCCAAATCAGAAATTTCGGTTTGCTTGAGTGGGACTGATTACAGAAATCATGATATTTACAAACATAGGGTATTCATGATCTTGACAAACATAAAAAAAATATTTTTATACCAATGAAGAGCTATGACATCATACATGGTATGGAGTGGTTGGTAACCTTTCGAGCTGTTGTAGATTGATATCAACATAGGGAGAGTTTCACATCACTAGAGGGGAGAGAGTTTCTATACAAGGGTGAATGGGATGTCCAGGTGAGCCGAGCTGGACCCGAGCATTATGGGTTAGGTGGAGTGAAATCACAAATTGCATATTAATATCTAGATGACCAACGAACATGTCAGAAGGATATCCCTCCAGTGGTTAATTGTTTCTGGGATGTCTTCCCACATGACATTTTAGGTCATTCTCCAGAGGAAGAGGTGGATTTCTCTGTTGGGCTTGTTCCAGGAGTAGCACTGGTGTCCATTCGTCCTTAATTAATGGCTAAAATAGAATTGCAGGAGCTCAAAGAGATATGGTGGAGTTTCATTAGAATGTTATCATCAAACCTAGTACAACTACTTGGGGTTTGACTCTCATGTTTGCGAAGAAGGTGGATTGTACCCTCATACATTGTTTGGATAATAAAAACTTAACCCATTGATGTTCAAGAATTGATATTCCTTACCAACGGTTGATGATATTTTTGATCAACATAGAGGATCACAAGTGTTCTCAAAGATTTAATTGAGATCTAGATATCAGAAGTTCCACATTAGACCATTGGATATTCCGATTACAACCTTTCAGAGATGATATGATCTATACGAGTACGTGGTGATGCAGTTTAGACTCCCGAACACGACGACCGTTTTCATGGCTATGTGGAAACGTTTTTTCACCCCTTATCTGGATTTTTTTGTGGTTGTCTACATGGACGATATCATGGTGTACTCTCACACTCAACACGACCATGATAACCGTTTTAGATCATTTTGAGTACACTAAGAGAGCATATGTTATATTTTAAGCTCTCAATGTGCAACTTTTGGATGGTCCTGATTCACATCATGGGTCATATCATCTCAGATGAAGGAGTTGCGATAGGCATAGAGAAAGTGAGAGAAGTAGTTTCATTGGAGAAACCTATGAACATGTTTGAAATACTGAGTTTCTTAGGGCTGTCTTATTTCTACATGCGCTTTATAAATGACTTCTCCCTCATAGAAGAATTGTTGATGGGATTGACTAAGAAGGGTGTGATGTTCTTTTGGTCAAAAGAATGTGAGACAGCCTTTCCAGAGCTGGAGGGAAGGTTGACATTAGCACTAGTCCTGATACTTGTAAAAAATGGGAAGATCTATATAGTTTATTGTGATGCATCAGGTTTTGGAATGGGAGTACTGTTGATGCAGGCTGATCGAGTAGTTGCGTACGAGTCTTGGCAGTTGAGGCCACATGAGATGAATTACCAGATGAATGATCATGATTTGGATGCAGTTTTTCAGGCTTTACGCTGTTGGATAAATTATCTCGTGGGAGAACATTTTGTGGTGTTTACAAACCACAAAGGTCTTAAATATATCTTTACCAAACGTGACTATAATTAGAGATAGTGAAGGCAGGGTGAATACCTTCAGTCCATCGACATAGTGCATGCATATACAGTAGGTAAGGGTAATGTAGTAGCTGATTAATTGAGTAGAAGGACTCAGATACGAGCCATAAATGGGTCCAGTGGTGAGTATAATCTTGTTGAATTGGTTTCTAAGATGCATTTAGAGGTTCACGATTGTTAGGTTCAAGATAGTCATTCATACTTAGATGTGACTTCTACCCTCCTGGACTGATTGAGGATGAGCCAAGTATCAAATTCTGAAGGAGTAGTTCTACGGGAGTCAGTGTCAAGTGAGTAACTTCATCCCATTTGGATGATAGACGATGATGAGGTACTGTGTATCCATGGACAAGTGTGGGTTCATGGGGATATAAGTGAAGAGTTGATGCAGTGATTTCATTTTTTAGCTTGTGCAGTGTATCATGGAGTCTCCAAAATGTATCGTGACATGAGACGTCAGTATTGGTTCCAGGTATGAAAAGAGAGGTAGATGGTTTTGTCAAGAGATGTTCCACCTATCAGAAGGCGATAGCAGAGCATCAGAGGCTAGATGGACTATTACAACAGTCAACCATTCCAATGTGGAAATGAGATGATGTTGTGATGGACATCATGACTGGGTTTCCGAGGTCACCTTGAGGAAGTGATGCAGTATGGGTTTTAGTGGATAGACATATGAAGGTAGATCATTTTTTCACAATCAAGGAGACCTTCAGTGTTGATGAGCTCAGGATGTCGTATATCCGAGAGGTGGTACGTCCTCATGGGGTACCTTGTGATGTCATTTCATATATTGACACCCATTTTACATCTCGTTTCTAGTGGATTTTTGAGGGGGCATTGGGTAAAAATATTATTCTGAGCATATAATACCACCCTAAGACCGATGGCGTGTCAAAGCGCACAATACAGGATTTATAGGACCTATCCTGTGCAGGCTTCCTGATCATTCGATATTTTGGGAGAAGCAAATTCAACACGTTGACTTTACCTACAATAATAGTTTTTTGGGAAAAATTGAGATGGAACCTTGCTATATTTTATATCATAGGTCATGATGATCACCCTCGTGCTGGTTGGAGGGATGTGAGACTGCTTTACAGGGACCACGCCTTGAGAAGGAGAAATCAGAGTAGGTCTAGATGACTCAGAAGCGAATTTCTACAACATAGTCTCGTCAGAAATCTTATGTTGAATGCCGGAGAACACCCATAGAGTTCGTGGTCGGGGAACATGCTTTCTTTCATGTTTCAACGAGGAGGGATCATTAGTGGATCAAGAGATAAGGTAAACTTCCAACGAGGTTTGTAGGGCTGTTTGAGATTCAGGTGAGTGATAGGCTGGTTGCCTATGAGTTGTAGTTACCACAGAGGTATCGGTCCATGCATGACTTCTTCCATGTATCTCAGTTGTACCATTATCACTCATACCTATCTCACGTTTTTCATCCTGAGGAGTTTGAACTTCAGGTCGATGCATCCTTTGAAAATAATCTGATTAGTTTTGATTATAGAA
The DNA here is from genome assembly GCA_963277665.1 of Viscum album. Classification (NCBI taxonomy): domain Eukaryota; kingdom Viridiplantae; phylum Streptophyta; class Magnoliopsida; order Santalales; family Viscaceae; genus Viscum; species Viscum album. The sequence goes on along the minus strand of OY728152.1, from coordinate 359,727,100 downwards.
GCATAATAGTTCTCTGAGGTCAATCAGTTTCACTGGTATGGGTGCTATTGGTGCATGGTTGACTGCATGATGAAACTTGGGAGCAGGAGACTGACGTAAATGCTCAGCGGTCAGATTTTTTATCACCTTAATCTTCACCACCCTTTGAAGGGTAATTCAGAGACTAATTGCATAATGTGGGGTTGTTTGTAAGATCCCGCTTCGAAATCTCGAAGTACAAGTTCTTATTTTCAATTTACATTAATGTTTTAGAGAAAATAGTGAAAATTGGATAAAATCCGAAAATTTAAAGGTATAATCACTGTACTTTTTCACACGGTGTGTACATTCATCATGTGGGATGAGAATACATGGTGTATAGGATTGTCTGCAATTAAGGGAGTAAAAAGAAACTACAAGACGTGTACTAAGTAATACTCTCCGTGTAATCAGTTGGAAGGTGAACGGTGTGTTTCTTAGAGTAGCCTCTAGTAGAACAATTTTACATGCCTTGTACATCGTAGTAAATGTCGTGAAATCAAGTCAGCTGATGAACAATGAGGCGGTGGAATGTGGCAGCCAGTGGAACAGTTAGAAAATAGAAATTTCATGTCTTTTACATGAGTGTACATCCCAGGATGTTTGGTTAATTGGTTAAAAATAGTTTGTAGCATCCTCATTCGGAAATGGAGGCATTGAACTCGACTATAGCTGAGGGAGAGGGGACTCGAACTTGGATGAGCTTTTGACCGCACAACAGGACTCTGATTCTTTTATCGTCGATCTCATTTGAACCGTACAAGTGATATCATCTCTCATCATGAACATATCCTTCCAAATATTTACCCAAGGGATGTTATTTTATATTTAACGGGTATATGTTTATCCCAGATCTATGTCATTCTCGGTTGTTTTTGGAGGAACCATTCACGTATATCGATTAGAGGAGATTGAGGTCGGTGGTATAGTGCTTATTTCCAACTGTCTAGTTGATTTTGTGTACCGTTGTGCTACTCACCCATATTTGGGGTGTCGTATGGCTGTGGACTTGACTGTTAATATACCTTGAATAAAATATGTAATTTAATTAATAGGTATAAATTGTTTTATCGGATCATTGCCTTGATATAGGGCCACCCTGTGGGAGCACATCCCTTATTTAGCAGTTTGGATAGGATACACATGGGTATGTCGTGATTATAGCATTTTTTGAGTTTTAATGAGAAATATATATATAAATTTCTTCCTTATGTGTTGGGCTTGGCATGAATACATGATTATCATGAGGGTAGTGTTTTGTTCAGCCAGAGGGATGCGTTTCGTATATCCAGAGGGAGACATTTCTTATGATAGTGGGAAATAGAATCCATGCCCGAGAGAAATAACTCATACGCCTGAGGGAAATAATCATTATGTTTCAGGGAAATTACCTGAGGGTTTCGATTCTGATTATCAGAGGGTAAGGATATGCATTTCTTAGGGCACTGTTTACATTAAATATTAATTGTGGTGATTTATTATGTTATACCAGCCAAGCTAAAGTGCATGCTTGGTATTGTTATTACCTACTACTTGTTAGAGAGACTGCTATGGTATTTTTTGTGGCACTGTATAGGAGATATTAGATCTAGGTCTGGTCTCGGGAACATATAATTCAACTATAATGAATTCTTAAATATTAAATAAATGGTAATGGAACTGGTAGGATTATTTTATGTTGATTACTTTCTAGCTTACTGAATTTCTTTATTACATACTGTTGTTTAACATTTTTCACATACCGTTGTGCTTGGGCCATTGGTGGTTGCGAAATGTGATTTAATTATCACACCCTATTAGGGTTATGTATTAGGAACAAATAGTTTAAATTCATATAGGTGTTGATAAGGGAAAGATTCCTTATAGAGTTACTTGATTGTTTTATAGGAGTAGAGGAGAATGGGACTGAGCATAGGCTTGCAATTTTACTGAGTTCCTGTTGCACTATTTTGTTTTCTTTGATGTACTTGTAACTATTTCTATATTGTTTTAGATTGTAGTGTATCCTAATTTTGGTTTCATTCTTATAATTAGATACATATATCATCAACATATATATATATATATATTTGTTGGTCATATTTTACTTATGTATTTTTGTCCATTTTTTTTTCATATGGATTACTATTTCCTCTTTTGTATTTTTATATTTTTTTCCACTGCGCTAAACATTGAAAAATGTTGGAATAGTTTCCCCACTATCAGTCATAGTCCCTCGATGCTAGTTAGAAGCATATGGAGTTTGGGGAAATGCACTTGAGGTTATGTGACCAGCCAGGTTTAGAGCACCCACTGGGTGGCACACAGATCTGGGATGTAACACATGTTGTTATTCGTCATGTATTCAAAGGATAATGGGACCCAAGGTCAAGTCAAATTAGACCTTCTTATTCAGAGTAGTTTAATGTGATATCTATGTTTTCGTTTGACCATGAGTGGGAATATTTTAGTGTTGATCTACCACTAGTCATTGTCGAGTACATTGATGTGTTTCCCTCTGTTTTCACTTGTTTTTACCCGATAAGGGATGTTTATTTATATATTGATTTACGTTGTTGAACTCAACCAGTTTATTTTAACCCTATTCACCTTGATCTGACTGAAATTAATGTGTTGATCTTATAGTTGGATGAACTTCATGAGAAAGGACTCAAAGGCCTGAGCATGGATCCTGGGGCGGGCACTGGTTCTTTTTACAATGAATGATGGTGTTTCACATTGCCTGTGTGATGATTATCAAAAACTCCAATGAGTGAAGATAACAAAAAAATATTTTTTTTACACAGATTAATGATATGTTTGATAAGTTAATTTTGGAAATGGGGTTTTCAAAAGTTGACATTCGATCTGGTTACCATGAATTGGGCATAAAATATTAAAACATTCAAAAAAATCCTTTCAAAACAAGTACTTTCATTTTGAGTACATTATAATTCCCACTACTAAAATACTATATTTTAGAGCACATATATTTACCAGCACTATAAAAAATAATAGATAAATGGAATATTTATTATCACTGAATAAATTTTTGAAAAATTTTAACCATCATTAGCACTTTTTTAACATTGATAAAGGGAATGGTTAATCAATGATTTATTTATCCACAAATAATTTGTATCCTTTATTTTCCATTTATTTTTACCACTAGTAAAGGTTACCTTTTACCAATGCTATATTTTTTTTGCTAAAAAAGGAGTCCTTTATCATATCATTCGAGGGCTGATAATGTTCCAAATAAATAAAATGAAATAATTACATATAAAATTGTTTATTAAAAAATTTATTACAAAAATTTTAATTAAATAATCATTGGAAAACATAAATAACTTCATTATTCTATATATAAATAATATATACTAATAAATATTTTTTTAAATATATAGATTTTTGAAATAAAAATTAAACAAAATAATATAAAAATTAAGTAAATTGAAGAAAAATTTTAAACATTTTATGAATAAGATGATTATTGATATAGTTAGTAAATATTATATCTTAAATATGTAGATATATATTATTGTATATTTAAATTATTTTTGTATTTTAAAATATTTATGTGCTATATTATGAGAATATTGATTTATTATTAAAATTTTATAATAATTTAAAATACTGACTAATTTAATTGTGAAATGGGCGTATGATTGAATATTTTTTGATCTTTCAATTCAACATAGATCAAATGTGTGTTATAATGATTTGATATAGAATTAATTAATTTATTTATACATAAAATTTTCAGACAAAAAGCTATTCCATTTTTTCAATATTATTAACATGAACTAATTATTAATTTATTAAATTTCATTCATTTATAACATGCATTTCTTAAAAATAGATATTAAATAAAATAGTTAAAAAAAATATTTGTACAAAAATATTTGTAAAAAATATTTAAATTTGAATATATATAAAAATATACGTACTATTTTTTTCAATTATATATATGTAATCATAAATAAATAAATATTTTCAAGAGTATTTTTATAATTTTAAATAAATAATTATATATATATAAATAATTGTTAAATTGTTAATAAATTTGCATAAATAATGGATATATTTAAAAAAAATATTTATAAAAATTAATAATATATACATATATATATAATTATAAAAATATATATATAATGACAAAAATATTATTGTTAATAAATTTTTAAACAAATTTATACCAATAAATATATATTTAAATAATAATAAAATTATAAAAAATATATTTAAATAGGGAATATATTTACTATATTAATATGGAGATATATTTAATTTATATATACATATTTAAAAAAAATTATTTATATTTATAATTATAAGTCTTTTAAAAATACATGTGTAGTAAGCTCTTATAAATGATATCATTTTTAGATCATATTTAGCACTGGTAAAAACGAGGATATATTATTGGTTTTTTAGAACCTCATAATGTCCTTCATTTATCAGTGCTTAAAAATCCCTGATAAATATGCCTTTTTGCAGCTCTTAAATAATAATCATTGATAAAAGTGTCTAGATGAAATTAAAAAACCCTATCATCTTGCGAACTCATAACAATACCGTAATATATTGGTAGAATCCACCTATTGATTATACCACTCCTCATGGATTTTAATGCTCTATTCACAAAAAACCACTGCCTCTAGTTGGACGAACATCATCCGACATCTAGTGTTCAGTTGTAGTCAGGGTTTCTGAAGAAACCATCGAGATATGGATTAGTGGGACTCAAATTTTCTTCATCCTAGTAATGCAGGCCTATATATTTCATTACAGGTTCCAATTTTCTTTTTATATTTTTCATTTTGAGTTTTGGATCCAAGGGATTCATATTTTCTATTAGAAGATTTGTATTTTTTCCTCCAGTTGTTTTATAATATATTTACATTCTTAATGATCCTTTTTTGTTGATTTCTATTTGGTATATATTGTATGGGGTTTTTTAAATTGATTTCGATAATCATTTTGCTTCGCTATCAACGTCTATACGCTATCTTTATCCGCGTGCGTAATTTTTTCATTATTTTGAAATCTATGTGAATCACCTCTTGTCCGCAGATAAATGTATAATCAAATATTTTTGCCTTCATATAAATAGTGGAGGTGTTGTATATAAAACCAATAAAAGAACAACAAAATTGATTTAGAAACATAAATATCAGTTCGATGATTTTGTGATGTAGAAACCGAATATTATTTTATGATAATCGTATAAGGGAATTTATTTTTTTAAATTATATTTTAAATATATATATTTTTAAATGTGTACGGGTTATATGTTGAAATGGTTGGTGTGTTTTTCTCATTTGTTTCTGATATATCATGTTTATGAGTACTATATTATTATGCCAACTACTCTATGGACCTCGCTTGAATCTCATGGATTGGTCAATACATATTAGATGTCCTCCCTTGATTCCTTTTATTTCTACATTATTTTTCATAGAAAATATAATTGATGTTATGAAATTCTCTATATAATAAATTATATTTGGGCATTAAACATTTCTGGAATATATATATAATTTAGGTATATATATATATATATTTAATAATGAGTAATATATTTATACATAAAAAACCAATAAAATTTGGTTAACTCAAGTTACATTAAAAATAATAAATTTATGTAACTAAATATATATATATATATATTTATTTATATTTTAAATAGTTATTCTTATCAAAATTTTAATAATTATTTTTTATGGAAAATGAAGAATTTTTTTTATAAATAATATAAATTATAAATAATTATTGATTGTTTAAATTAGTTTCATTAGAAAAAAAATAGTATTGTAAATATTCACACACATTGAAAAACATGTAATATCTATAAGTAAAAATAAATATGATATATATATATATATATATTCATATAATTTTATTTATAAAATGCGTATACATATATATGACATATATGTATATAATATTTTGGTAGATTCATATTAATTGTATATATATTGAATTGTGTTTTAAAAGGTGTGAGGTGAGGCCATGAACACCAAATTCACCTCCCCACAACTAAGGTTGTGTGACATCACCACACACCACATCCCTAAACGCCCATTCTTCATTATTTCACAATTGACCTTTGACAACAATGGTATTGATGAAGAGTGTCATACAAATTACAGTATTTGATGATGGAAGTTGTAGTCCCAGTTTAGAATAATTACCAATCAATGTAAGTGTGAATGATTTCCACAAAACTATTGACCACTTTATCCAATCATATTGAACCATGTCATTTTTGAAATAAAATAAGGCCTATTAAAAACATTGTTTTCTAAAATAAAACTTATTACAAAAATACCCAACAAATTATTTTATTAACATCTTATTCGGATCCTAATGGATAAATTAGAGGATAAAAATGAATGAAATTCATCAATAAATCTCCTACCATGTCATATGAACGAAAATAATTTTAGAAACAAACACTCAACACATTAAATTGCATTATAACAACCAAAGAACCACATAGTAAACAACACTACATTGTTGTATTCTTATTTTTTCATCTCCACTCTATCTATTTCTTTCTTTCCATTTACAATATCATTTTCACACAATATGTGGAGCTTTTCTCAATAGGTATTTGGTCTAAATTGAGTTGTCGATTTAACTAATAGTTTTAGTGGCGTTTTTAGCAACAATTACTGGCATTTTACACATAGTTAACATAATGAAGTACTATTTTCATCCCGATCAACTTAATATCTGGAAAAGTTATTATTGCATTATGATTCCTTGAGACTCATCCCCCAATAATTTTATGTTTCATACAATAATCTGAGCAGTAGTTACCCACTGGATGACTAATTCATATAGTATTTCAAGAAACATTGGTTATCTTCAAATAAATAAACGTGATTTGTGTCAAACGTCAATTTGAAATGATAAATGATCATGAGATTTGATGATGTGGGTGAAAATTACAGTTCATTTTTTTCTCGAAAAGTGGAAATGATTCCCATATTTATGAATTACACCATGCAAAATATTTATTAATATTTATCCTCTGTTTCCACCTAATATTTATAGAGTAAATCTCCATATAAATAGATAAATGATTGAGTGAAGGGAAAGAAAAAAATGTAGAGTATGGAGAAGAAAGGATCAGAATAAACAAATATAGTGTTTCACAACCTCATGGAATTAGGTTTCTATAGTGAAATTTTATCAGAAAATTATGAGTTACATTTGATTATATTATTTGAAAAATGGAATAATGATTAATTACATTCATTTTTATCCTCTAATTTATGAATAATTATCATAATAAAACAATATTCAATATTATGTTGACGATTTTTTTTATATTTTTTTCAATAATACATTATTAAATCGGTTTTATATTATTTAAAAAATATTTGGATTAAATGATGTTAAAAATAGTTTGATGGAGGTGTATAGTTTTTACACAACTTTGGAACCATTCTAGAAGTCGTTTTTGACATGTAGTAACCATTTGTGCAACAATTTGACGAACATCTTTTCCACTATGACTCAATTTGTTCATAATCAGTTTAAAATTTAAAATTATGTTCAATATGATTAACTCATTGAAAAAAATTAAAAAATCTTGTATTTTCTATATATTTGATAAAAAATAATTAATATGTATTATGAGATTTGTCAGAATCAATATCCAATCAATCTAATACATGATGTGGTCGGTATAGTTCAATGTGTTACTTTCAAGTTTAAAATTAAATTTTAGTGATAAAACAATTGACGTATTAAAAATTGAAGAATTCCCTTTTTTACTATTGTTAAATTAACATAGGTGTATTCATAAAATATCAAAAAATTCATGTTAATGAAAAATTTGGTGTTAAAATCTCTGATATCAAATGGTTGTCATGTTTTGATGCAATATTTAATGTCATTTGTTGCATTCCATTTCAAAATTTATGACATACATTAATCATACTCATCTTCTTTTAAAGCCATATATAGACATGTATTTGACCTGGTGACTATTCCCATCACAAATAAAGGGTACTTTGGTAATATTTTTTCGTATTAATGTATAAATTATTTATTTTTAGTATGAATTTCACAAAAAAAAAATTTCTTATACAGGTGGATTATTTTTTTGTTTTAGGGTTCTCATTCCATAGTTTACGCCGTTATACAATAACATATCCACAAAAATCTTCTCCTTAAAAAAAATTCACCCCTACAATATTTCATTTTTCTATTTCTTTCATATTCTATCCACTATTTTAGAACGAATAATAATAATTCTGCATCTTCTCCATTTAAGAGGTAATATTGGTGTTTTAACAGTAAAATCATTTTCCATGGAATTAATATATTTTTTCCTATTTAAGTTTAATTTATTTATTTATTGTATTACTCACATAACAATTTGTTTCATATATAGGTGGATACATTTGTTGATTTGGGGTGCATTATCCATCTTTCAGTCCTTTCTGCACCATAACATCCCCAGACTTGTTCTCCCAAAAATTCTATTCACCCATGTATTATTACACTAAGCACATTCATTCATGATCCCACTATTGTATTTTTAGGAGTATCCACACCACCACCTCTGCTAATTATTGATATAATCTACTTGTTTCAAAAACAAAATAATTTCCCATAAAATTAATATATTTTTTCATATTTGAGTTTAATTTATTTTTATAGTATTATTCACCTAATAATTGTTTTCTTCTACATGTGGATTCTTCTGGTCTAGTTGGGTACCCTAATTTCCTGAATTTCTATAAGAAAACATACACATACTTCATCTCCCTCATAACCATTCACACCTATTCTATTTACATTTATATCATTCTTTCATGTTACATCCACTATATTTATAGGAAGTGAAAGAACACTTCTTTCATGTTCATATATTTCTTGATATTTTGGGTAATCGATTCATAAAACCTCTGTGACATGTAGGAATCCGTCTCACATCTAACCAATACACGATGTGATCCGTTTGAAGCAATGTGTGTGTTTCATGAATAAGAGGACATTTTTTTGTAAAACTGATGTGTAACATAAATAAAACTAAGAATACACATTCAAATTGTATTGAAAAATATTGGAAAACTTCCATAACTGGTTTGGAATGTGTAAGAATAATCCACAACTCAATCTGATGCATGGTCTGAATGATATGAATCTATTCGAATCATTATTTAAAATTAACACAATCTTAGTAAAAAAACATGAACTAATCAAAAACTAAAAACCAAATTTTGATTGTTTCAATACATTAGGAAAAAGATCCATTTCTTATTTGATACATTAATGAATCATACAAACCTCAATCTAATGCATGGTGTGACTGATATCACTCTAAATGAGTTTTTTTTTTAAAATTGACATTAATTTTAGTATAATCGACAACTTACAACTCAAATCCAAAATAATAATTGAAATTGATTAAATACATTAGTATAATAATCCACATTTAATTTATGATGTGTTGGAATTAGCTTCACCTAAATATGATACACAATGTGATCGCTTTGAGTCAAATTCCATTTTTGAATATTAAAATGACATTTTAGAAAAAAAGAAATAGAAAATACATTAAAACAAGAAAAACATTCATATTGTATTTATATTTTTGAAAAATGGTCCATATTCCAGTTGAGATGTTTTGGAATTAGCTGCACCGCAATTCGATGCATGGTGTGACCAGTATGACTCCAATGGAATATTTTTATTTATATTTACATCAACTTTTTTAATAAATAAATATTAACTACATAAAACTAATTAGAAACATTTAGATTGTTTTTTAAATTATTAAAATGATCCCTATGTGATTTGAGAAATTCAATAATTTGCCTCACCTAATTTGATTCACCGTGAGACTGAAATAACTCCAAGTGCATGTTTATATTTAAAACTAACAACAATTTTTTAAAAAATTCCAACAAACCTACAAAAAACATGTAAAATGCATTTAAATTGATTATATACATTAGGAAAAAATCCATCAGTAAATTATGATGTATTAAAATCTAATGCCCCTCAATTTTATATATAATGTGATTGGTATGAGTCAAATTGCATGTTTCGATTTTAAATTGATATTTTATTAAAAAAATACACATGACATACTAAAAACAAAGGAAACAACATCAGATGGTTTTTATAAATTTGGATAATTAAAAATATGTCATTTGGGGCATTTATAATGTATATTCATCTCAATCTGAAATATTGTGTGACTGGTTTGACTCAATGTTCTAATTTTTATATAAAATTATCATAAAATTTAGTAAAATGGGAAACTATCCAACTCAAAACTAATAAAAAACATTCTTATTTTTATGATACTTCACATAAAAGATAGATATTCCATTTTCAAATTTTATGAATTAGTTTCACCTCATTATGATACATGTTTTGACCAGTATGACTCAAATTGTCGGCTATTTTTTAATAATCGACATTTAAATTAAAAATAATGCCACTCAGTAAAAAAGGATGAACCAAGCACATAAATTCATTATTATTTGAAGAAAATGATTCAATATTAATTTATTTATTTATAGGAACCTTTTTAAAATCAAAATGATACACAATGAGTACAGAATGAATCAATAGTGTGTGTTTCCTGTATAAATTTACTTTTTAGTAAGAATGAAAACTGACACAATCGATTAATAGAAAAATCATTTTTATTGTTTTGATACTTTTGGAAAATGAATCAAAATTCATTTGAGGCATGTTTGAATATGATTCACCTTAATCTTATTCCTGATGTTTCCAATATGACTCCATGTGTATATTCTTATTAATAAATTACATCAATGATACTAAAATTAACACTTTTTGTTAATTTATTTCTTTATATTTTTACTAACATAAGAATTGTTTTCTAATTTATTTGAGTTAATTTGGTCAACTAAGTGTGATTTTCTCAGAAATAAAATGAGTCTATTATGTAATAAATGATAAAGTAACATTGATGTTTTTTTAATGTTCATAATAATTTTTATTTATGAAATTGTATAAATAAATTATTGTAATTTTTATAATATTGTGTTTTTTATATTATTTGTATTACAAATTTCATTTAATTTATATCCTATATTGTGACATATATTTGTTGATATCTAGTTTGATTCTAATGTTTTGGTGTGTTGTTATAGCACAATATTTTTGTGCTACTGTGTGGTCATACAACATCATGTGGAATAGCCCTTTATTAGCGCTTTTAAAATCAATGATAATTTCCACATTTATTAACTCTTTTTTAATCACTAATAATGAGATAAATTATCATAATGTATCGGAGTGTTGGAAAACTTTTTAGTGTCATTGATTTTATAAATACAGATAATGGTTTACTTTATCAGTTCTTATATTAGCACTGATAAAACACCCTTTATCAATTATTTTACAAGAAGTGATTATTTATTATTTTAGTACTGTCAAATTAATTTTCAGATAAATGATTACTTTATCAGTGTTTTTTAAAGTTATGATTAAGGACACCATTATCAGTTCTTTTTCAATGTTGATAAATGACTATGGATTTTACCATTTCTAATGTATTTACACATTTCAATCACTGAAAACGACTATTATTAGTGATTTTAATGGCCTATTTTGTAGTATTGGCCCATTAAACTAAAAAAAGTTCCTAATGTTATCATGGATTTGATGGTAATGATTTTTAATTAGTAACTCAAAACCATTTTGGAATCAATGGTTGATGGATTTGTCATTTACTATATTTCATACGAGGATCATCTGCATAATATACAAATAGTAATGACTTTATAAAGAAATCAAAACTTTTTTCCATTCTTTTGCAATGACATTTCTGGATCTGGGATGTTATTTTATTCGGAAACACGGTATCAGAACAACAAATAATAGTTTATCCTTAGTAGATGAATAATATTATTACTTGGGAGGAACCATAAAAGATCTTCAAGATTCCCTCTTTCTTTGGCATAGCTGGCTATTGTCAATGGTACATGATGGAATTCTCGACGTTGGATTCTCAATTGACTACACCAACTCAAAAGGGATTACTGTTTAATTCCTTTGATAAATGTCAATTTTATATTATATATCTGAAAATCAATTTTACTACATCACTAATGTTTAATCTTCTGGAAGACGTTCTGGGTTGTGTGGACTTTTGTGATGCATTGGGTATGGGCATGTGCTACATTTGTAGGTAGGAGATCATGAAATTGCATATGGATGTCATTAGCTTAGGCCACATGAGACGAAATATATTACCTAATACATTGAACCAAAAGCTTTGATGAATGCACATAATATTTAATCGAATTACCTTTATGGAATGAGATTATCATATTTTATAACAACATTTTCTGATGTTATATAATCCCAAAAATGAAATTGAATCACTGATAAAGGCATTGTGATGAATACCTATAATCATTTGACTTTGAAATAAAATATTACATAATGAAAAGAAATGTCTTTGAAAATTATTTGAGGAAGAAACATCTGACCTAGGCCGTGATTGAATCATTAGTAGAGTGGTACATGACCATTATCTGTGAAAAGATACATTTTGGATTCTGAGAATCAGGAAACATGGTTTCTTAACTATTATTTTGTTGATATTTTATATTCTCATGTTTATTATTCCTGAAAAAAAAATTTGTTTTTCAGTTTTGTATCAATAGATACATTTTATATTTTATGGAGACTGTTAATGTTTTATCCTTATCCATATAGTCCATTCTATGATTTTGAACCCATTTAATGTAACTTATCTAATATGTAAAACACTTATGGTTGATTTCCATATTTTTAGTGGGTTGGGGACCTCAGAACATCAAATATGTTCTATGAATTAAGGTGATTATTTTTTGGGCATGGTTTGATAGAGACTCTACTGAGTTTGTATCTTGTTTTTATATGTTCTAGTAGGTTAAGGTCGGGAAATTAAATCCTCCTTGTTTCTTCATAAGAATCTAGTCCCTATATGGATGTGGGATTAAATATACATGGATAATTGTTTTGGAATTCCATGTTCGAAAATGAAGAAGTATGCTATATGTGTTGTGATGGAAAGGCTGATGAAATTGGATCACATTATAACAATTCATGATGCACCAAAATTAGAAGTTTCTTGAAACCTCCATATGAAATAAAATTTCATTTTAATGGTGTTTTTTATGTTATAGTCTTTGCTTTGATTCTGCATTTATCATCACTTTTTTCGAGAGGCCTTCAGGAGATACTATGATCCTGTGTCCATTTGAGGATGGAAAACCATCCCTGGTCAGATGGAAAGATAGAAAGAGTAATACACATTCTTGAGGATATGATTTGCACATGTGTTCTCAAAATTGGTGGATCGTGAGATGATCATTTAGAGATGACTGTGTTTTTTTATAAAAAAGAAAGGAGTCTATGATCACAATTTTTCCTTTAGAGTACATAAATGTCTAGCTTTGTATGTCTAGCCCTGTATGTCTATGTTATGTTGGATAGATATTTATGAATGATCCTTGGGTGGATGATGATTGGTCAAATAGGAGAAATAATATATTCAATTGATTCATTAATAGATGTTGATGAAAAAAACCCAATATATGTATTATGATGATATTCAACATAGAGATTTGTAATTATCAGTTGGTGACCATGTGTTATTGATGGGTTCACCATGATTGTGTGATCTATAGCTTGGGAGGAAACAGAAGCATGATCCACATTTTTTTGTACCTTTTTAGGTTAATGAGAATGTGGAACGAAGTTATTACCATTTATCACTGCCACCGAATATGACATAAATCCCAAACATGTCTCATATATCACAACTGATAATGTATCTATTTAATATATATAATGTTCTAAGCTGGATTGATCTTGATGTTTAACATTATTTTTTGTTGACTGAATTGAAATTTAGGACTAGTTGATTCTAAAATCATGTTACATTTTTCGAAGATGATTCGTTTGTTTCATGTGATATGGAAATATAGTTTAGATATTCTTGATACATGAGAGAGGGATATACTGATGAAATAATATTGGCCTCCACTTTTTGACATTGATGCTTCATCATTGGATTTCTATGGATAGAATGTTTCTATGGTGGGGAGGTTGTAACATCTTCTCACTATATTCATGTATTCATTAACCCCTCATTATGAACATTATTTGTATGATATTTGTGTGGGTTTTATTTGGTAGAAATTTAAATAATTTTGGATGTTTCTTTCCAACATTACGAGTTCCACACACATTTCTGAACCTCAGGCATTTCTACAGTAATTTTGGAAAAATTGGATTCTAGGTTTCAGATAACTTATTCGTGGTTTACCAATCCATGTAAACAATATAGATAATAAATCCACTAATTTATAATATGATCATATATTGTGGATGATTTATGAGATTCTCCCAACATAGTATCTCCCTAGAATGATTTCGGGTTTCTTGAATGTCTCCAGGATGTTGTTTAAAGCATGAAGAACAACTTCAATATTCAACTAGTTGGTTACAATTTTCTATTCCTATTATTATATAGTATATCTTCTTTTCCTTAGGGTTCCATGATTCTCTATTTTTATTTGAGGAACTAATACCAAATATATTTGATATAAATATAATATTAATTTATATATACTTGTATTTATTATTCTCCTGTTTTGTTTCTATATACTTTATTGTGATTTTAGATCTGTTGACCCAGACGTTGGTGGATCAATTATGATGCCAAATCTTAATTAACAATAAATTTCATTGAATAATTTTAAATTTTATAATTAAATTAAATAGATCGGTTTTTATTAAATGGATCTTGATTAATTTGCTGGAAATCCATTTCCTTTGAATTTGGGTTATAATGATAAATGTAGTTTTGGTATGAATTTTAAAAAACCCCAATTGCATTGAATTTAAATACGGTTATGGAACATTGAGTGATTTAAATTTATGATGTTAAACTGGGTGTATGATTAAAATTATTTCAATTCAATTGATGTATTTTATTGAATAAATTGTTTTGGTGTATTTTTTTTGAAATCCCACAATTCCATTGAAATGGAAGTTTGATAAGAAATAGATGAAATGTGATGAAAAATTAATTGTTGAGATTAATTTTGAAATTGGTTTGTGAAATTTCAGAATTGGTTTCAAATACTTATTTGTGGAAAATTGATTAATATGCTTTTTGAGTGCAAAAATTGTGTCTAATCATGGTTATAATCCATATTATTTAATTAATACACCTTTATGTGTTTTAAATATAATATTAGAATATTTGAAATGGAGAATGTGATTTAATTAAATTTATGTAGACATAAAATAAACATCTCGTTTTTTTGTACAAAATTTCATTCAATAATTAAGTAGATAAGGATTTATTTGGGTTAGATAATTACGAGATACAACATTCTAAACAATCATAACATCATATCACATACTTTGGGGAATGATGGTGAGTACTATTTGGACTTAGTCCTAAAGGCATATAAGTACAAATTTTTCATTTCATAGTGTAGGGTCCATATATCCTATAACTATCATACCTAATTAGTCATTTGAACATGTTGCTTCCTTTTTTTCATTTATAATATTTATTTTCAATTTTTCTAAACTATTTTACATTTATTTTGAATTATATAAACATTATTTATATAATATTTTTTATGACATATGCAAAATCGTCCATTTGTTTAAATAACCATTTTAAAATGTAATTCAATCATTTGAGACGCATTTTGATAATTTGAAATGTGAAGTATAAATTTCTATTGTATTTCTATATTTGAATTTTAATTCATTATTATGTTATATATATTTATAATTCAAAAATTTTTATTGATATGTGAAATACATTTCTTGGATAATTTGATATTTCTAGATATTTATGGTGTCTTTGGGTGAAATACAATTGGTCATTGGTTCACATCCTTATCATTCCTTCTAGTGATTGTAGATTATATTCTTATTAGATCGAGAAGTGGAAAAGGATTAATTAAAGGTGGTTGTAACTATTTATCTGTAGACATGGTCTGTGGAGTCCTAAGGGACTTGCTCAATTTTACCTATTTTGGAATTTTTTTCTATAGTACATTGTGTTGTATTTCCTATTAGAATTATAGTACAGTTCTCCTAGTACAATACGTATTAGATAAACCACTGTAGGTGAGCTGAGTACGAGAAATTTTCCACATGTCATTGTTAATGTGGTATGCACATGACCCATCGCTCGTTATCGACTAGGGTGAGCGGGACATCGAGGATGGATATAAATTTTCAAATTTACGAGATTATATTAAGTATTGGAATGAGAGGATCCTTCATTTGTATTTTATTCCCCTTGTGCATATCCAGTATCATCATAGGAATCTTAGTGGGATTACATGGGAGCGGGAGACCCAGATATGAGCCATTTACCCTAATATTTTGGTTTAGGTTTTTCTCTTTTATGGATTCAAAAAACTATGGTTGTGTGAATGTAATGAATAATATTTTATGTGGATTATTTGTGGATATTATAAGGATTATTTTCATGACTATGTGTTGGGACAACTTGTGATTCCTTTTCATGAATAATTTCCTGAAATATATTAAATATTTAAATGTCACACACAGTCACATTTCCTAAAAAAGGGAAATGAATCTAGAATGGGATACCTTATAATAAAAATGAGTGCACAGTTGTGATCATAATGATGGTTTTAACCTAAGTTTGATATTTTCATTTTTTTGTGGGACATTTGTGAAAAAATCATTGTGTGTGTAAATAATAAACAAAATAATTAATTTAATTGTATTGTTTATATTGACCTAGTGATTGATTTCTACTCTACGTATATTTTATTTATATTTCCTTAGTTATTAACTCTAAATATCTATATATTTAGATGACCATTGGAGAAAATTATTGGTGAATGACAACAAATATAGATCATATGATTGTTCATTTCACCAATAGTGTTTCTTGATATCATCAACAATGGATAAAAACATCTCTTCATGAACAACTAATAAAAACTCATTTTTGGAAGTTTGATTGTTTAATTTCTATCTTGGTTCATAATTTTTTACTACCATGGATCAATTAAACAACCATAGTAAATTAATACATCATCAGAATAATTAAATTGATCGAACTATTTTTTTATTTTTATTTATTCGACATCATATGATTTCTTATATGAAAATAAATCATGGCCAAATGGAAAATGGTTCAGGTTCATACATCATGATTTATGTATTATGGTATTATCATCAATTTCATTATTATATAATAAATAGTATTTATTTTGTATAATGTTTTGACCAATACTTGTTTTCTGATTATTTAGTCACTATAAATGAGTTTAAAGAAACGAAACATTATGTAGGGAATGCGATAGATCAAATATGTGTTATAATGATTTCAAATAGAAATAATTAATTAATTTATACATAAAATTTTCAGAAAAAAAGGTATTCCATTTTTTCAATATTATTAAAGTGAACTAATTATTAATTTTTTAAATTTTATTCATTTATAACAGACATTCACTTAGAATTAGATATTCAATAAAATAGTTAAAAAATATTTGTACAAAAATATTTGTAAAAAATTACTTAAATTTGAATATATATAAATATATACGTACTATTTTTTTCAATTATATATATGTAATCATAAATAAATAAATATTTTTATGAGTATTTTTATAATTATAAATAAATAATTATTTATATATAAATAATTGTTAAATTGTTAATAAATTTGCATAAACAATGGATATATTTACAACAATTTTATTTATATAAATTAATTATATATATATATATAATTATAAAAATATATATATAATGATATAAATATTATTGTTAATAAAATTTTAAACAAATTTATATCAATTAATATAATTTTAAATAATAATAAAATTATAAAAAATATATTTAAATAGGGAATATATTTAATATATTTATATTTAGATTTATTAAATTTATATATACATATTTAAAAAAAATATTTATATTTATAATTATAAATATTTTATCAATACATGTGTAGTAAGCTCTTATAAATGATATCATTTTTAGATCATTTTTAGCACTGGTAAAAATGGGGATATATCATTGGTTTTTTAGAACCTCGTAATGTCTTTCATTTATCAGTGCTTAAAAATCCCAGATAAATATGCCATTTAGCAGCTCTTAAATAATTATCATTTATAAAAGTGTCTAGATGAAATTAAAAAACCCTATCATGTTGTGAACTCATAACAATACCGTAATATATTGGTAGAATCCACCTATTGATTATACCCCTCCTCGTGGATTTTAATGCTCTATTCACTGAAACCCACTGCCTCTAGATGGACGGACATCATCCGACATCTAGTGTTCGGTTTCAGTTAGGGTTTCTGAAGAAACCATCAATATATGGATTAGTGGGACTCAAATTTTCTTCATCCTAGCAATGTATGCCTATGTATTTCATTACAGGTTCCGGTTTTCTTTTTATATTTTTCATTTTGAGTTTTGGATCCAAGGGATTCATATTTTCTATTGAATGATTTGTATTTTTTCCTCCGGTTGTTTTATAATATATTTACATTCTTAACGATCCTTCGTTTTGTTGATTTATATTTGGTATATTTTGTTTGGGGTTTTTTAAATTGATTTTGATAATCAATTTTCTTCGCTATCAACATTTATACACTATCTTTATCTGCGTGCGTAATTTTTCATTATTTTGAAATCTATGTGAATCACCTCTTGTCCGCAGATAAATATATAAACAATTATTTATTCCTTTATATAAATAGTGGAGGTGTTAGATATAAAACCAATAAAAGAACAAGAAATTTGATTTAGCAACAAAAATATAATTTCAATGATGGTGTGATGTAGAAACCGAATATTATTTTTTGATAATCGTATAAGGGAATTTATTTATTTAAATTCTATTTTAAATATATATATTTTTAAATGTGTATGGGATATATGTTGAAATGGTTGGTGTGTTTTTCTCAATTTGTTTCTGATATATCATGTTTATGTGTACTATTTTATTATGCCATCTTCTCTATGGACCTCGCATGAATCTCACGGATTGGTCAATACATATTAGATGGACTCCCTTGATACCTTTTATTTCTACATTATTTTTCATAGAAAATATAATTGATGTTATGAAATTATCTATATAATAAATAATATTTGGGCATTAAACATTTAGGGAATATATATAAAATTTAGGTACATATATATATATATATTTAATTATGGGTAATATATTTATACATAACAAACCAATAAAATTTGGTTAACTCAAGTTACATTAAAAATAATAATTTTATGTAACTATATATATATATATATATATATTTATATTTTAAATATTTATTCTTATCAAAATTATAATAATTATTTTTTATGGAAAATTATGAATTTTTTTTATAAATAATATAAATTATAAATATTTATAAATTGTTTTAATTAGTTTCATTAGAAAATAATAGTATTGTAAATATTCACACATATTGAAAAACATGTAATATATATATGTAAAAATAAATATGATAAAAAAATATACATATATATATATATATTAATATAATTTTATAAATAAAATGCGCATACATATATATGACATATATGTATATAATATTTTGGTAGATTCACATTATTTGTATATATATTGAATTGTGTTTTAAAAGGTGTGAGGTGAGGCCATGAACACCAAATTCACCTCCCCACAACTACGGTTGTTTGACATCACCAATACGTGCAAAATGTGTGCTCCTCCTGCAAAAAATCTAGTGGCACAGTAGTCCCCGGTGTAGTAAAGGTGCATCGTGGCTATAGAAATAAATGTTATAGGTAATCATAGAAATAATTGGTAGGGCATAAGAGATCACAATTGGTAGAATGGATGGAGATCATGGGTATATGTGATCGTGGAAATCATGGATATATAAACCCCCATGCCACACCACCCCCACTGAAGAACCCCTTTTCCAAGTGCCTATTTACCCCCACCATCACGATCTACCACTATATAAGCACACTGCGTGAGTTACTCCATGGAAATGGAAGTCCCTTTCCCAAACAGAAAAATAAAGAACATAAACAATAAAAAAAATTATGTATAATATTTTTATTAATAATTATACAATTATAACTATAATAGAAAAATAAAATGAATATATATATATAATAATATCATTAAACATATGTATATATATATCTTTATTTTGGGCCATGTGTCTTAGTTACACCTTGCGATGTGCCACACACCACATCCCAAAGCGCCCATTATTCATTATTTCACAATTCACCTTTGACAACAATGGTATTGATGAGGAGTGTCATACAAATTACAGTATTTGATGATGGAAGTTGTAGTCCCAGTTTAGAATAATTACCAACCAATGTAAGTGTGAATGATTTCCACACAACTATTGACCTCTTTATCCAATCATATTGAACCATGTCATTTTTTAAATAAAATAAGGCCAATTAAAAACATTGTTTTCTCATATAAAACTTATTACAAAATACCCAACAAATTATTTTATTAACATTTATTCGGATCCTAATGGATAAATTAGAGGATAAAAATGAATGAAATTCATCAATAAATCTATTGCCATATCATATGAACGAAAATAATTTTAGAAACAAGCACTCAACACATGACATTTCACTGTAACAACCAATGACCCGCATAGTAAACATCACTACATTGTTGTATTCTTATTTTTTCATCTCCCCTCCATCTATTTCTTTCCTGTCATTTACAATATTGTTTTCACAGAATATGTGGAGCTTTTCACAATAGGGATTTGGTCTAAATTGAGTTGTCGATTTAACTGATAGTTTTAGTGGTGTATTTATAAAACATTACGGGCATTTTACATTTAGTTAAAATAATGATGTACTATTTTCATCCCCATCAACATAATATCTGGAAAAGTTATTATTGCATTATTTTTACTTGAGACTCATCCCCCATCAATTTTATGTTTCATACAATACTCTGAGCAGTAGTTACCCACTGGATGACTAATTCATATAGTATTTCAAGAAACATTGGTTATCATCAACTAAATAAACGTGATTTGTGTCAAACGTCAATTTGAAATGATAAATGATCTTGAGATTTAATGATGAGGATGAAAATTACAGTTCATTTTTTTCTCGAAAATTGGAAATGATTCCCATTTTTATGAATTACACCATGCAAAATATTTATTAATATTTATCCTCTATTTCCACCTAATATTTATAGAGTAAATATACATATAAGTAGATAAATGATTGAGTTATGGGAAAGAAAAAAATGTAGAGTATGGAGAAGAAAGGATCAGGATAAACAACTATAGTTTTTCACAACCTCATGGAATTAAGTTTCTATAGTGCAATTTTATCCAAAAATTATGAGTTAAATTTTATTATATTATTTGGAAAATGGAATAATGAATAATTACATTCATTTTTATCCCTTAATTTATGAATAATTATCATAATAAAACATTATACAATATTATGTTGACAATTTTTTTAGATTTTGTTCAATAAAAAATTATTAAACCGGTTTTATATTATTTAAAAAATATTTGGATATAATGATTTAAAAAATAGTTTTATGGAGGTGTGTAGTTTTCACACATCTTTGGAACCATTCTAGATGTCGTTTTTGACATGTAGTAATCATTCGTGCAACAATTCGACGAACAGTTTTTCCACTATGACTCAATTTGTTCATAATCAGTTTAAAATTGACATTTATGTTCAATATGATTAACTCATTTAAAACAATTAAAATTCACTTGTATTTTCTATATATTTGATAAAAACTAATTAATATGTATTATGCGATGTGTCGGAATCAATATCCAATAAATCTAATACATGATGTGGTCGGTATAGTTCAATGTGTTACTTTTTGGTTTAAAATTAAATTTTAGTGATAAAACAAATGAAGTATTCAAAATTGAAGAATACCCTTTTTTACTAGTGTTAAATAAACACAAGGGTATTCATAAAATATAAAAAAATTCATGTCAATGAAACATTTGGTGTTAAAATATCTCATATCAAATGGCTATCATGTTTTGATCCAATATTTAATGTCATTTGTTGCATTCCATTTCAAAATGTATGACATACATTAAACATAATAATCTTCTTTTAAAGTCATATGTAGATATTTATTTGACTTGGTGACATTTCCCATCACAAATAAAGATGATTTTGGTAATATTTTTTTCTTATTTATGTATAAATTATTTATTTTTCGTATGAATTTCACAACAAATTTTTTTCTTATACAGGTGGATTAATTTTTTGATTTAGGGTTCTCATTCCATAGTTTACGCCTTTATACAATAAAACATCCACAAACATATTCTCCCTAAAAAACATCTCACCCATAAAATATTTCATTTTTCTATTTATTTCATATTCTATCGAATATTTTAGAAATAAGAATAATAATTCTGCATCTTGTCCATTGAACAGGTAATATTGGTGTTTTAACTGTAAAATCATTTTCCATGGAATTAATATATTTTTTCCTATTTATGTTTAATTTATTTATTTATTGTATTACTCATATAACAATTGGTTTCATATGTAGGTGGATACTTTTGTTGATTTGGGGTGCTCTATCCATCTTTCAGTCCTTTCTGCACCATAACGTCCCCAAACTTGTTCTCCCAAAAATTCTATTCACGCATGCATTATTACACTAAACACAATCGTTCATGATCCCTCTATTGTATTTTTAGGAGGATCCACACCACCACCTCTTCTAATTATAGATATAATCTACATGTTTCAAAAATAAAATAATTTCCCATAAAATTAATATATTTTTTCATATTTAAGTTCAATTTATTTTTATAGTATTATTCACCTAATAATTGTTTTCTTCTACATGTGGATTCTTATAGTCGAGTTGGGTACCCTAATTTCCTGACTTCTTATAGGAAAACATACACATACATCATCTCCCTCTAAACCATTCACACCTCTTCTATTTACATTTATATCATTCTTTCATGTTACATCCAATATATTTATAGGAAGTGAAAGAACACTTCTTATGATCAATTACAGACGAATTGTTGTCATTTTCACAATAAAATCATTATCCATTGAGTTAATATATTGTTTCAAATTTCTGGTCAATTTAATTGTTTTTAGTACTAATTAGATAATAATTTTATTATTATTCCTGTGGATTCTTTTATTTTTGGGTTGATGTTTTTTTTCGAAACTACACTTGTAGTGTAGAATGTTCAACAATGAATGTCAATGGAAATCAGGGGGACATTGAATGATAGTATTTTTTTTGAGACATGAGGACATGTAATAATTAGTTTCATGAACATCTAACACATTATATGACAATTTTGACTCCATGTACTTATTTATATTTAAAATTTTCATTAATTTTAGAAAAAAAATACAACTGAGTCAATGTGTCTGTTATCAGTTTAAAATTGACATTTGACATTGAAAATATTTATTCACTAAAAACTGAGAAAAAGATCATATATTTCTTGATATTTTGGGTAATCGATTCATAAAACCTCTGTGACATGTAGGAATCAGTCTCACATCTAACCAATACACGATGTGATCCCTTTGAAGCAATGTGTGTGTTTCATGAATAAGAGGACATTTTTTTTGTAAAAATGATGTGTAACATAAATATAAATAAGAATACACATTCAAATTGTATTGAAAAATATTGGAAAACATCCATTACTGGTTTGGAATGTGAAAGAATAATCTACACCTCAATCTGATGCATGGTTTGAATGACATGAATCTATTCGAATCATTATTTAAAATTGACACAATTTTAGTAAAAAAAATGACCTAATCAAAACCTATAAAACACATTTTGATTTTTTTTGATACATTAGGAAAAAGATACATTTTTTATGTGATACATTAATGAGTCATACAAACCTCAGTCTGATGCATGGTGTGACTGATATCACTCTAAATGAGTGTTTTTTATAAAATTGACAAATTTTAGTATAATCGACAACTTACAAACTCAAATCCAAAAAAACTCATTGAAATTGATTAAATACATTAGTATAATAATCCACATTTAATTTTTGATGTGTAGGAATTAGCTTCACCTAAATATGATACACAATGTGATCGGTGTGAGTCAAATTCAATTTTTGAATATTAAAATGGCATTTTAGAAAAAAAGAAATATCAAATACATTAAAACAAGAAAAACATTCATATTGTATTTATATTTTTGAAAAAAGTTTCATATGTCAGTTGAGATGTTTTGGAATTAGCCGCACCACAATTCGACGCATGGTGTGACCAGTATGACTCCAATGGAATATTTTTATTTAAATTTACATCAATCTTTGAAATAAATAAATATGAACTGCATAAAACTAATTAGACACGTTCAGATTGTTTTTTAAATTATTAAAATGATCCCTATGTGATTTGAGACCTACAAGAATTTTCCTCACCTCAATCTGATTCATGGTGAGACTGATATAACTCCAAGTGCATGTTTATATTTAAAACTGACAACAATTTTTTAAAAAATTCCAACTGACCTACAAAAAACATCTAAAATGAATTCAAATTGATTATATACATTAGGAAAAAATCCATCAGTAAATTATGATGTATAAAAATCTAATGCCCCTCATTTTTATATATAATGTGATTGGTATGAGTCAAATTGCATGTTTCTATTTTAAAATGATATTTTAGTAAACAAATACACATGACATACTAAAAACAAAGGAAACACCATCAGATGGTTTTTATACATTTTGAAAATTAAAAACATGTCATTTGGGGCATTTAAAATTTATATTCATCTCAATCTGAAATAATGTCTGACCGGTTTGACTCAATGTTCTTATTTTTATATAAAATTATCATCAAATTTAGTAAAATGGGCAACTATCCAACTCAAAACTAATAAAATACATTCTTATTTTTATGATACTTCACATAAAAGATAGATATACAATATTCAAATTTTATGATTTAGCTGAACCTCATTATGAGACATTTTTTGACCAGTATGACTCAAATTGTCTGCTATTTTTTAAAAATCGATATTTAAATAAAAAATAACACCACTCAGTAAAAAATGATGAACCAAGCACATATATTAATTATTATTTGAAGAAAATGATTCAATATTAATTTATTTATTTGTAGGAATCTATTTAAAATCAAACTGATACCCAATGAGTACAGAATGAATCAATAGTGTGTGTTTCTTGTATAAATTTACTTTTTAGTAAGAATGAAAATAGACATAATCAATTATAGAAAAAAAATTTGATTGTTTTGATACTTTTATAAAATGAAAAAAAAGTCAATTGTGACATGTTTGAATATGATTCACCATAATATTATTCCTGATTTTTGTGATATGACTCCATGTGTGTCTTCTTATTAAAAAATTACATCAATGATACTAAAATTAACACTTTTTGTTAATTTATTTCTTTATATTTTTACTAACATAAGAATTGTTTTCTTTTTTATTTGAGTTAATTTGGTCAACTAAGTGTGATTTTCTCAAAAATAAAATGAGTCTAGTATGTAATAAATGATAAAGTAACATTGATGTTTTTTAATGTTCATAATAATTTTTATTAATGAAATTGTATAAATAAATGACTGTAACTTTTATAATAATGTGTTTTTATATTATTTGTATTACAAATTTCTTTTCATTTATATCCTATATTGTGAAATATATTTGTTGATATCTAGTATGATTATAATGTTTTGGTGTGCTGTTATAGAACTATATTTTTGTGCTACCGTGTGGTCATACAACATAATGTGGAATAGCCCTTTATTAGCGCTTTTAAAATCACTGATAATTTCAACATTTATTAGCTGTTTTTTAATCACTAATAATGAGATACATTATCAGAATTTATAGGAGTGTTGGAAAAATTTTCAGTGTAATTGATTTTATAAATACAGATAATGGTATACTTTATCAGTTCTTATATTACCACTAATAAAACACCCTTTATCAATTATTTTATAAGAAGTGATTATTTATTATTTTAGTACCGTCAAATTAAGTTTCTGATAAATGATTACTTTATCAGTGTTTTTTAATGTGATGATTAAGGACACCATTATCAGTGCTTTTTCAATGTTGATAAATGACTATGGAGTTTACCATTTCTAATTTATTTACACATTTCAATCACTGAAAATGACTATTATTAGTGATTTAAATGGCCTATTTTGTAGAAATGGCCCACTAAACTAACAAAAGTTCTTAATGTTATCATGGATTTGATGAAAATGACTTTTAATTAGTAACTCAAAACCATTGTGGAATCATTGGATGATGGATTTGTCATTTACTATATGCCATACGAGGATCATCAATATAATATACAAATAGTAATGACTTTATAGAGAAATGAAAACTTTTTTCCATTCTTTTGCAATGATATTTTTGGATCTGGGATGTTATTTTATTCGAAAACATGGTATCATAACAACAAATAATTGTTTATCCTTTGTATTTGAATGATATTATTACTTGGGAGGAACCATAAAAGATCTTCAAGATTCCTTCTTTCTTCAGCATAGATGGCTATTGTCAATGGTACATGATGGAATTCTCGATGTTGGATTCTCAATTGACTACACCAACCCAAAAGGGATTAATGTTTAATTCCTATGTTAAATGTCAAATTTTTGTTATATATCTGAAATTCAATTTTACTACATCACTAATGATTAATCTTCTGGAAGACGTTCTGGGTTGTGTGGTCTTTTGTGATGCATTGGGTATGGGGTTGTGCTACATTCATAGGTAAGAGATCATGACATTGCATATGGATGTCATTAGCTTAGGCCACATGAGAAGAATTATATTACCTAATACATTGAACAAGAATCTTTGATGAATGCCCATAATATTTAATGGAATTACCTTTATGGAATGGGATTATCATATTTTATAGCAACATTGTCTGATGTTATATAATCCCCAAAACGAAATTGAATCTTTGATAAAGGCATTGGGATGAATACCAATAATCATTTGACTTTGAAATAACATATTACATAATGAAAGGAGATGTCTTTGAAAATTCTTTGAGGAAGAAACATATGACCTAGGCCTTGATTGAATCATTAGTAGAGTGGAACATGACAATTATATGTGAAAAGATACATTTTGGATTCTGAGAATCAAGAAACGTGGTTTCTTTAGCTACTATTTAGTTGATATTTTATATTTTGATGTTTATTATTCCTGAAAAAAAATTGTTTTTTAGTTTTGTATCAATAGATACTTTTTATATTTTATGGAGACTGTTAATGTTTTATCCTTCTCCATACAGTCCATTCTATGATTTCAAACCCATTTTTTTTTACCATCTCTAATAAGGAAAACACTTATGGTTGATTTCCATATTTCCTAGAGGGTTGGGGACCTCGTAACATCAAATATGTTCTATGAATTAAGGTGATTGTTTTTTGTGCATGGTTTGAGAGAGACTCTACTGAGTTTGTCTCTTGTTTTTACATGTTCTAGTAGGTTAAGGTCGGGAAATCAAATCCTCCTTGTTTTCTTCATACGAATCTAGTCCCTATATGGATGTGGGATTAAATATACATGGATTATGTTGTTGGAATTCCATGTTCCAAAATGAAGAAGTATGCTATATGTGTTGTGATTGACAGGCTGATGAAATTGGATCACATTATACAAACTCATGATACACCAAAATTAATGGTTTTTTGAAACATCATTATGAAAAACAATTACATTTTCATGGTGTTTTTTATGTTATAGTCTTTCATTTGATTCTAAATTTATCTTCCCTTTTTGGAGAGGCCTTCAGGAGATACTATGATCCCATGTCTGTTTGAGTATGGAAAATCATCCCTGGTCAGATGGAAAGATAAAAAGAGTAATACACTTTCTTGAGGATATGATTTGCACATGTGTTCTCAAAATTGGTGGATCATGAGTTGATGATTTGGAGATGAATGAGTTTTTTTATAAAAAGAATTGAGTCTTTGATCATAATTTCTCCTTTAGAGTACATAAATGTCTAGCCTTGTATGTCCAGCCCTGTATGTCTATGTTGTGTTGGACATGTATTTTTGAATAATCCTTGGGTGGCGATGATTGGTAAAATAGATGAAAGAATATATTCAATTGATTCATTAATATATGTTGATGAAAAAAACCCAATATATGTATTATGATGATATTCAACATAGAGATTTGTAATTATTAGTTGGTGACCATGTGTTCTTGATGGTTTCACCACGATTGTGTGATCTACAGCTTAGGAGGAAACTGAAGCATGATACACATTTTTTTGTACCTTATGAGGTTAATGAGAATGTGGAACGAAATTATTACCATTTATCACTGCCACCGAATATGACATATATCCCAAACATGTCTCATATATCACAACTGATAATGTATCTATCTAATATATATAATGTTCTAAGCTGGAGTGATCATGATGTTTAACCTTATTTTTCATTGACTGAATAGCCATTTAGGACTAGTTGATTCTAAAATCATGTTACATTTTCGGAAGATGATTTGTTTGGTTCATGTGATATGGAAATATAGTTTAGATATTCTTGATAAATGAGAGAGGGACATACTGATGAAATAATATTGGCCTCCACTTTTTGACATTGATGCTTCATCACTGGATTTCTATGGATAGAATTTTTCTATGGTGGTGAGGGTGTAACATCTTGTCACTATATTCATGTATTAATTAACCCCTGATTTTGAACATTATTTGTATGAGATTTGTGTGGGTTTTATTTGGGAGAAATTTTAATAATTTTGGATGTTTCTTTTCAACATTACGAGTTCCACACACATTTCTGAACCTCATGCATTTCTACAGTAATTTTGGAAAAATTGGATTCTAGTTTTCAGATAACTTGTTCATGATTTACCAATCCATGTAAACAATATAGAAAATAAATCCACTAATTTGTAATATGATCATATATTGTGGATGATTTATGAGTTTCTCCCAACATAGTATCTCCCAATAATGATTTTGGGTTTCTTGAATGCCTCCAGGATGTTGTTTAAAGCATGAAGAACAACTTCAATCTTCAACTAGTAGGTTTCAATTTTCTTTCCTATTATTCCATAGTATATCTTCTTTTCCTTAGGGTTCCATGATTCTCTATTTTTATTTGAGGAACTAACACCAAATATTTTTGATATAAATATAATATTAATTTATATATACTTGTATTTTATATTCTCCTATTTTGATTCTATATACTCTATTGTGATTTGAGATCTGTTGACCTAGACGTTGGTGGATCAATTATGATGCCAAATCTTAATAAACAATAAATTTCATTGAATAATTTTAAATTTTATAATTAAATAAAATAGATTGGTTTTTATTAAATGGATTTTGATTAATTGGTGGAAATCAATTTCCTTTGAATTTGGGTTATAATGATAAATGTGGTTTTTGTATGAATTTGAAAAAACCCCAATTACATTGAATTGAAATGTGGTTATGGAACATTGAGAGATTTAAATTTATGATGTTAAACTGGGTGTATGATTAAAATTATTTCAATTCAATTAATGTATTTTATTGAATAAATGGTTTTGGTGTAATTTTTTTTAAGTCCCCCAATTCCATTGAAATGGAAATTTGTTATGAAATAGATGAAATGTGATGAAAAATTAATTGTTGAGATTAATTTTGAAATTGGTTTGTGAAATTTCAGAATTGGTTCCAAATACTTATTTGTGGAAAATGATTAATATGCGTTTTGAGTGTAAATTTTTTTTCTAATCTTGGTGATAATGCATATTATTTAATTAAAACCCCATTATGTGTTTTAAATAGAAAATTAGAATATTTGAAATGGAGAATGGGATTTAATTAAATTTATGTAGACATAAAATAAACATCTCATTTATTTGTACAAAAGTTCATTAAAGAATTAAGTAGATAAGTATTTATTTGGGGTGGATCATTAGAAGATACAACTTTCTAAAACATCATAACATAATATCACATACATTGTGAAATAATGGTGAGTACTATTTGGACTTAGTCCTAAAGGAATATGTGTACATATTTTTCATTTCATAGTGTAGGGTCCCTATATCCTATAACTATCATACCTAATTAGTCATATGAACATGTTGCTTCATTTTTTTATTTATAATGTTTATATTCCATTGTTCTAAACTATTTTACATTTATTGTGAATTATATAAACATTATTTATATAATATTTTTTAAGACATGTGCAAAATCGTCCATTTTCTTAAATAACCATTTTAAAAGGTAATTCAATCATTTGAGAAGCATTTCGATAATTTGAAATGTGAAGTAAAAATTTATGTTGTTTTTATATATTTTAATTTTAATTCTTTATTAAGTTATATATATTTTTAATTCAATTTTTTTATTGATATTTGAAATACATTTCTTAGATAATTTGATATTTTTAGATATTTATGGTGTCTTTGGGTGATATACAATTGGTCATTAGTTCACATCCTAATCGTTCCTTCTAGTGATTGTAGATTATATTCTTATTAGACCGAGAAGTGGAAAATGATTAAATAAAGGTGGTTGTAACTATTTATCTGTAGACATGGTTTGTAGAGTCCTAAGGGACATGCCCAATTTTACCTATTTTGGAATTTTTTTCTATAGTACATTGTGCTGTATTTCCTATTTGAATTATGGTACAGTTCTCCTAGTACAGTACCTCTTAGATAAACCACTGTAGGTGAGCTGAGTGCGAGAAATTTTCCACATGTCATTGTTAATGTGGTATGCACATGACCCATCCCTCGTTATCGACTAGGGTGAGCGGGACATCGAGGATGGATATTCATTTTCAAATTTACGAGATTATATTAAGGATTGGAATGAGAGGATCCTTCATTTGTATTTTATTCCCCTTGTGCATATCTAGTATCATCATATAAATCTTAGTGGGAGTACATGGGAGCGGGAGACACAGATATGAGCCATTTACCCTAATATTTTGGATTAGGTTTTTCTCTTTTATGGATTCAAAACACTATGGTTGTGTGAATGTAATGAATAATATTTTATGTGGATTAATTGTGGATATTATAAGGATTATTTTTATGACTATGTGTTGGGACAACTTGTGATTCCATGTCATGAATAATTTCCTGAAATATAGTAAATAATTAAATGTCACGCACAGTCACATATCCTAAAAAAGGGGAATGAATATAGAATGGGTTACCTTATAATAAAAATGAGTGCACAGTTGTGATCATAATGATGGTTTTATCATAGGTTTGATGTTGTCATTTTTTTGTGGGACGTTTGTGAATAAGTCATTGTGTGTGTAAATAATATACAAAATAATTTATTTAATTTTTTTTTTATTGACCTAGTGACTGATTTCTACTATACGTATATTGTATTTATATTTCCTTAGTTATTAACTCTAAATATCTATATATTTAGATGACCATTGGAGAAAATTACTGGTGAACGACAAAAAATATAGATCATATGATTGTTCATTTCACCAATAGTGTTTCTTGATATCATCAACAATGGAGAAAAACATATCTTCATGAACAACTAATAAAAACTGATTTTTGGAAGTTTGATTGTTTAATTTCCATCTTGGTTCATAATATTTTACTACCATGGATCAATTAAACAACCATAGAAAATTAATACATCATCAGAATATTTAAATTGGTTGAACTGTTTTTTTATTTTTATTTATTCCACATCATATGATTTCTTATATGAAAATAAATCATGGCCAAATGGAAAATGGTTCAGTTTCATACATCATGTTTTATGTATTATGGTATTATCATCTATTTCATTATTATATAATAAATGGTATTTATTTTGTATAATGGTTTGACCAATACTTGTTTTCTGATTATTTAGTCACTATAAATGAGTTTAAAGAAACGAAACATTAGGTAGGGCATGCGATAGATCATAAATTTCATGAATTAGTGATGATGATGTATAGAACAATAAAAAATTATATTTAATGGATTGATCATTATTTTTTCCAATAGATGCATGAAACAACAATGGATGATGTGAATCGATGAATCCCAAGTTCATTTGATACCCATATCTATAATCACAAGCCACATGAGTCTGGGAAGACCCATAATCTAGAGTTTCTAGTGTGGGAAGTGGCTCCGGTGACGTGGAAGATGATGCATAAGATAAAAAATACCTCTAAAATATATCAAGAAGGAATTTGTGTATTTATGTATTGAAAACCATGTGGGGATCTCTAAATAATGGCTTGGGTTTTAGGAGGCGGTAAAGGATCACATGGTGTGAAATTGTATCACATATCATGTGGCCCATCCATGACGTCTTTGTATTTACATTGGAATATACATGGACATTAGAAAATTAAAATGGATAGAGGCACATAATGTAATTGGACACAGACATAGTCGGGTGAACATGAACATGACCAACTATGCATAGGTTGATACAAGAGCCGTAAAAACTACACTGACATATCCAACGTCACATAATCTGGTTCCATGTGATCTCAACACACGATTTATATTGAAATTTACAAGTTGTGTGAGGATTTAACACATGAGAAGACTTATAAATATATATACACCATGTGTTCCCCTAGTACAATCCATGAACCCCGATTCTAGAGTATTTTTATCTCTTAATTACCATAGTTTGTAAAAATCAAGGTTGAGTGTGTTCCCATATTCCATTATCATTAAGATACAGTGTGGAATTTATTCCAAATCAAATGACTATAATTTACTCTAGTGGTAGAGTCTCAAATTTAGTTGTGATATACCTTTAAAATACCATAGTAATATCACCTATTTTATTTATTCCCTATGTGATGTTTTTTTAATTAGTTTTACCTGCATGGGTTGGGATTTAATCATATATTTACTATGTTTTATCGGTTGGGTTCATGATATCATTATCATATGATCCACCACATAGTGAATTTATCCATATTGGGTTCATGGGTTCCTCTAGTGGTTTTGGACATTACCCCTATCAATGTATTAGGGACTACTAAGAACAGTGAGATTCATGTGATGTTCTCAATGATCTATACATATTCATCAATTGTCTCTGAAGATATCAGGGATCATTGAGGGGTCCCTTAATAATATTTTTTATTTTAGAATAATACTTGGATGATAGTTGGTTATGACTACCTATTGTCATAATTTCTATACTATGTATATTTCAGGGTTTATGTTATAATTTTTTTGTATATATTATTGATAATAATATTATACATTCATTGTTTTAAGAGTTGTTGGGTTCCCTAAATGGAATTGTTAAACTCATGCCTGCTTGTGGTTTTCCTACACATGTCAGGTCTTTTGCAGATGATAGCCCATTTGATAGCATCTTGGGAGGATAAGGAACAGATGTAGCATTGATTGACCATGGAATTATGAGGTGGTTCTCGAGAGTCTGTTTATAACATTACTCCTCTCTCATAGAGCATATTTTACTCTTTCTAGTATATATTTTTTCTGCAATTTTACCCCTTTTTATCTTAGTACATTACTATAAATCTATTTTGGTGGATCATTAATATATTCATTCAATGGTTTTAATTTTACTAAATTTTATCATTTCATGAGATTGGATAGGTATGCATGAGTATGGGTACATTTGGCCAATACCTATTATTTACGAGATATGCAAACTCAACACGGGTCTCGATCCATTGGACTGTTAGACGTGGGCTACTGTTAGAAATGATTTTGAAATTGGTGGAATGGGTTGTGATAGATAATCCATATAACACATCCCAAATATTCAGATACACAAAATTATATATATGTTCACTAAATTTAAAATTTTAATTTATAACTAATCCTTAAAAAACATTATGTATTTCTATATCATCGTATACCAAACATCTAAATACAATCATCATGAAATCTCTTGAATCATTTGAAAAATACATGAAATAAAAAAATTATTGTAATAATTTGTGCTTCCATATTCCTTAAAAACATATATTTTTGGATATAATCCATAAATACCAAATATTTTGTTTACACCATTATGGATATCATGAACCACATTATAAATAAAAAAAATATTCAATAGAAATGTAGTTAATACTGTCCATTTTACATTATCGATATCAATCATATTTCTATCCCATCATCCTAATCACAAAACCATGAATAATTTATGGGTTGTATTTCCCTCAAACATGAGTTTTACTAGAATATCAACATTATAATGAATCATTTTTCATGGTTATAGGTACATTTCACTATACAAATTTAAATCCTAAAAAAAATTTACTTCATTAAAACCCTAGTAAGTTTCGTAATTACTATCACCTTGATATCACTAATAAAATACTAAAATAAATTAATTATATCACTAAAACACAATAATATTAATCATTATTACTCTTCTAATGTATAATCCATGACTTAATATGATTCATTTGATTCTCATTGGATCTATTCCCTTAATATGTGAGATATTCATTTGTATAGATCCCTATATTTATTGAGTTAAACAAATGTACATTGGAATTTTTTTTCCTTACCTTTGATATCGCATGAATCATTTTCTTTCTACCCAATATTTTATAAAACTCCCAGTAATATTAAAAAAATAATAGGGTGATTATTTTTTTTTAACTATCACATGTGGGAAAACCCTTCATTCCATTCTTCCATGTATCCACATTATTTCCATCCTTCCTATTTTTCTATCTTCCCCATTGATGCCATAATATATAGAAGTTTTTCTGTCATCCATTTCAGCATGTGATTGTATGTCCTCATATAATGAGACTATTTGGAAGAGTAGTTCCCCTCGATAAGTTCGATTAAACCCATATATGAAATGACGATTAGTAATCTTTGGATTACATGCCATGATGGGTTTCCCATTCCTTAAAAAGTGATCCATTTATAAAAAATGGAATACAATACATTTTTATGGATCATAGGTCCAACCATAAAACTAGTGAAATTATTAACGCATAAATAAAATTTGATAATTAAATTTTTTATTATCAAAAAAAATTTAATGTTAAAATTTCGAAACTAGAAGGTTCAACCCAGAAAAACAGTAAAATAAACCACTTAATTATTAAAAGATAATAAAACAATATTTTAAACAATATCACCAAATAATTTCAAAGATAGTGTGGTTACCTATATATCAGGACCATCCTTTATAAGGTCATAAATGTGATAGGCCAGTTCATCCCACATTTGAATGTACACCTATTGGTTGATCATCTCATTATTGAATTCTCTTATTAATATAAAAACATGCTTTTCAATACATTCCCACTACTCACAATAAATTAACATGTGTAATTATCATTTGATCATATTATATTTTTCTTATGGTGTTTCATTAATGAAGATAAACTCCTCCAATATTTATATCCTATAATGCATTAGAAATTCCAATGTTTTCCTAGAAATTACCCATGCATCCATTTATATTTAAATTATAACACCATCATAGGGAGCTTCCCCATGATCTATAACTTCAGTATGATAATAATTTCCAATATCCATTGGATCACTATCCATCATCTTGGATATCATCATTTGGGAGGTTTTTTTCTCCATTTTTAGTGGTAAAAAGAAATTTTATTTTTGTCCCTTCCTATTTCCTCTATGACACATCATCATCATTAGGATGAGAAACCCACTTCCTTGAAGCACATTGCCAATAATTCATGAGATCATACAAAAAGAATCTTTACTAGAATCACCCAAGAGGTTAACTATATATAAATAAATTCTCTATCTATGATTCATCATATTCATTGTTTTCCCTTCAATCGTATATCATTTGAATTTATTTCCATGTTTAATAATAGTAAATTCCCTTATAGGGATTGTACTTGTTTATGATCAAATCATGTGGATAGATCATATCCCTTTCCACCCAATGGAACACCCCATGACCCCCTTTACACAATAGTCAGTAGAACATATCATTTCATATACTTAGTCTCCGGGGAAACCATTCTTCATGTTTTTTTGTACCCTAAAAAACAACATATGCATATCATGCAACCTACAAAGACCTTTCACCTCACTCATCATCCATTTCCATTTATACTTAATGGTTTATCATATTACCATATCACACATCCCCACTATAGGAATCCCAATTAAATTTACTGATATGTAATTCAAAATGATAGTAGAATTTACTGTAGCATAACCAACAAGTCTATTCCTTATATCCACAACTACCTCATTTGAAAACTCTGGTGTTGCATTAGATTGAGATGCTACATGTCCTATTGTGCACAATTGGTTTCTGAATATTCTTCTATTGATGTTGAAATTATAGAATAATAGATAATTTATGATTTCTATTATTATTTGATATCTCTTTTTCTGTCCCACACTAAACTGAGTGTTCAACCGGGTGTCTGGTAGTCAAATTCTCATCTTGCTTCCCACCATCCTATGTTATAGAGAGCTTTACCATACAATAGGTAAATCAATATATTGATACACAAGTTGGAATATGTTAATTATAAATTATAAAATATATAGGAAAAATCTATATTTTCACTACTCACATGACCCTTTTCATTCGAGCTCTCAGGTCTACACACTGCTAATGGTTCCCCGAACTTCATTCATGAAGAATAGAAATGGATCCAAGACTCGAATACAAATAAAAACATGTATCAAAATACTTCTCTTACATAAATACAAATTATTTCAACATAATGTATAAAAAATTATTTTCATTGAATACTTGTGGATAAATTGGATTGAAAATTGATGTAGTCCAACTATTCGATTGAAGATAATGGCCTACAAGGTTTTCGAACATTTAAAGACTCGATGGGATTTGAAATGAAAGATGGATTTCAATAAATATCACAAAAATAGTAGTTATCAGTGAATAATTTTTGATGCGGATGTTGTAGGTTCACAAGAAATTGTAGATAATAAATAGATTTGAGATACAGAGCGTGATGAACCAGGACCGTAAAAAAAACTCTTTGATATAAAGTATAAATTGATTTTTCTATTGTCGAGGAGGCCAAATATTTCTCGATCTTGTAAATCCAAAAATTCAAAAAATATATCTAGAAATGAATCCATTTTTTATGTTGAGGCTTGAATTATGCAATCAATATCAAATTTGGAAATGAGGAGGAATATGTGGTCTCTAATTGTCAGATCAAATGTTTCAAGTAACCATCAAACAAATATGAGACATTGGGGAAAATAGGGATCGTAAGGAAAATAGGTAAGTTGTATGGAATAGAAAAGTAGAGAATGTAATGGGGTTTAGAATCCTTGAGAGATCAATAAGTGACCCCCTCATCGAGAGGGAATAGATGACACACAATTGTTCATTGTCCGGGCAAGGGGAGCTTCCTCCACAAACAATCAACATAGCTAATATGAAAATAATGATTACAGATCTTTGTGAATATCATTATTTCAAATCCATCATAATGGTTTCAAAGAAAAAATTGAATTATCCTATGAATATCCCTGAGTTCTATCAAAATAGGTGAAAACTAAGGCATTTTTTAGGACACGTGAAAATCAGGTGATGCCCAATGCTCCATTATCACAGTTATTTAATCAAGTAACAACTATAGAAGAAAAAATTATAATTATAGTATCCATAGATGGAAGTATTTCTATTAAAAAAACATAATATCTACCTTAAAAACCAAAATGATGATATTATATACTTATCATCACATTATATCATATGGTAATGATATCTAACCACATTTTCCTATATATGCTTCCCATGGGTTCTACAAAACTTCGTATGATAGCAATTGTAATATCTCAGACTCTTGAAACATAGAGAAAGTGTTTAATTTATCACGTTAGTATATAATACATGGAATCACACCTCAAATGACCTAAATTTTTAATAGTTATTGAAAAATAGATACATTCATGATTCATATATTAAATTTGAATAAAAAAATTAAAACATAATATTTTTTCAAGAATATCATTAATACCTATAGAATATCTGTACATATCGATCCTAAAATTCTCACAGGTATCATGGGGAAAATCAAAATAAATAGTTTATTTCAAAATATTTGTAAGGGTATGTGTATAAAAAATACTATTAATAAAAAATGAACATTAAATATGGAAATGTATAAAACTGAATCAAATTCCACATAGTCAATAACATGAGAATAATATAGAAGGAAATAAATATGATTATGTAACCCAAAATAAATAATCATATAATATTTTATTTTCTAACTATTTGAATAATCACTTGTAATTTTCAAGACATAATTCATAATTTAGAAATTTATTATGTCAAATATCAGAATCATACAATCAGTATATTTTAAAATAAATTTAATGCTGATAACTTTAACATAATACTCACAATCTTCTGGTTTCTAACACATCAGGTTTGGTAAACAAATTTTTTTCAATTCCATCAACTAGAGTTATATTATCAAGACCATTCACAGTACAGTTATAAAATACTGGGTAAAAAATCATAGAGTTTCAACTACATATTTTTTTTATCATGAAATGTATTTATGCATTGATTGTATATTTGAATCAGGCCCAAACAGACACTTACTATGTCTAATTCATTTCTTTATATGAAATGGGTGAAACATTGTCAACCTACAAAATTTATTTAAAAAAAAGATATGAAATTTTAATAAATTCTAAAATAAAATAAACAAAATCATAACCCATCCAATGTAATATGGTGAATGTTTTCAAAATAGCACATCCAGAATAAAATTGATCATAAACCATATTTAGAAAGAATTAGGATGATATAAAAATAGCATACGCCAAAAGAATCATAAGTACATTAATGGGATGATGTAACTGATTAATATAAATGCCATAAAAATATTTTTACATCATTCATGAGAATAATATAATATTAATTTAGAAAATGAATAATAATTCTGAAAACCATTACATTTGATTTTTTTAAACATACAATTTTTAAAATACATGGGAAATAATTCTTTAAAACTTTCCTTATAAACATTCAAATTATGCTAAAATGAAATTAAGATCATGATAGATTGTAATTCCATAAATTTTTTATATTTCAAAAATAATATCCCATTGAACTATAAAAATGTATTGAATGTTCCATGTTTGAATAATATCCAGAATATTACATTCAAATTTTTGATAAAATCCAAATGGGTATTTTTTTTTGAAATCAACCGAAAAACCCATTGAAAAAAATTAAAAGTAAAAATGGGTAAATATACCTTAAATAAATATTATTTATAATGTTAATATCTTGTACAAAATAATTTTAGGATAACAAGGTTTTTGGAGAAAATATATTTTCATAAATTAAAATCCAGCAATATACAGCCTCGATTATAATGTGATTGTTAAATAAGCATTTACAATTACCATAACATTGAACTGAGAGATAATAAATGAATCAATTATATGATTAAACTATAAATATACGTAATGAAATTTAAATGTAACATATTTTAATCAAATTTATTATACATATAATCTTATAATGTCATAATCAATGATTTATTATTTTAAAACAACGAATGGAAATTGAGTAATGGAATCCCATCCCTCACACATCCTATGGACTGTACAATCATTAACCAAATGTATAGTGGTTTTATACTGTATTTAATCATAAATTATAAACATATTACTTTTTATAATATCACTTATAATGCATTAATTTAATATTATAAAAAATTCATTAATAACCATTCAATATATTTTATATATTTTTCTTTTAATTGCATTGTTTTCATATACTTGTTTTTTCAATAAAAATACATTTTTAAACATATTTCATAGTTTAATAATAAAAATAATAATAAGGAAATAATTTTCATATTAATCATTAATTTTAATATTAAAACAAATCAGTAAAATGGTTTTGAAATATAATGTACAGTATGATCATGGATAAAATAGATCATTGGTACACATGAGTTGCATTTTCAGTTTTCAATGATCATCATGTAATTATGTTATGTATGTTATAATATTTAATAAAGAATCATTATATAATATATATAACATTATATAAGTATATACATCATCCATGTGGTATGGTGATAAAAAGAGTTTCACATTGCTTTGTGATGGTTATAGTCCACACATATAGAAATGATGTTATGATAGTTAACTGGGAGAAAATAAAAAAAATTGAAATATTATATTTTCATAATGATAAAAATAACATGAATATCATTATTATTTTATTTGTATCTCATATAATCATTTAAATTATCCTTATATCCTTCCATGAAGTTTGTTTTTAAAGTGGTCTGACATCACTTCATGAGGTGGTAATGGATAATACAGATAGAGATGATTATGTATTTCATACTAAATAAGAGTTAAGGAGATGAATATAATATTTTTTTAAATGTGGGGTCCGAAGCTGCATTTTATTATTAATGCAATGAAAATACCTATTATAATACTGTAGAGGGCTACCCATTATATATCCCGAAATTCCAGTGGGCATATAGCCGATTACATAGCCCGTTGGCCCAAAATATTGGCCCATGACCCATTTTGTGAATAGTAACCAGACTGTTATAGTACCCGCCACTGCTATAGTGCCCTATCGCTGCTACAGTCCCCACTGTTCAACAGTACCACCACAGCTATAGTAGGACTACAGTACTGCTACAGTACCCTACGCCTAATGGGTTTTGAACCCCCATTTTTCATGTACGATTAGGAGGTGTATATAATATAATGAGTCCATATCTATAAAAATGTTATAAATATTATATATATACTCTATATATATAATAATAAAAACATATATTTGGGGTAATGGTAATATGAATGACATCACTATGTGAGGCCGTAGTCCGACGTACACACGAACAATGATTTCATAACCAATATGATGGAAATAGAAAAAAAAATTAGATCAATGTCTTCCTTAGAAAATATAATATTACAATTGAGTTAATGGGGTAGTTATATCTTCATATTATAATATTAATTAATGGAGTTGGGAAAAAATAATATAAATATTATTGTTTAATAACATTACCTAAAATTTAGGTATCATCCTTATGTTTACAGAAAAATCAATCATAATATGAAATTATACCTCAAAAAAGGGTTATAGGATGATGAGAGGGATGTTGGGAGGTGATTTGGGAGTGTACTGTATGAAAATTTTTTATTTTAAGGTGTTGATAATATAGTAGAGGGGTGACCTTTTATAATTGAGGTGAGTGGAATAATTTCAAATTTTTTCTAAATATTCAACAATACCCACATTTTTCTCGTGAAAAAGTTTCGAAAATGGTTCATTTTCTATCCTCGAAGAGAAATGTAAAAATATATCCCTATAATGGGTGTTTTAATTGTTGGTGGGTCATTTTTAACCCTTATAATCAATGTTTAACCATGATAAATAAATTTTTAGCCTTACTATGGCTATTAATATTCAATGTGATATGTTTACATTTTGGTAAAAACAAATTAGGTAACAATATTAAAAATATAAATTATTTAAATTCCAAATATGAAATCTATTTTAAAAAATTCAATTAATAGAAGATGAATCTTTTAATTAATATTTAATTCTGTAGATCTTACATAAAAACAGGTTTTTAATTAAAAAATATTCAAATGTATAAAATTTTTGTATCAATATTTAACATGAAAACGATTATAATTCACTAAATATGACTAAATGATATATTATTTAACAAATTTTATTTTAATGTAAAATTAAAATTTTATTATTCAGTATGAATTATTCAATCAAAAATAATATTTTTTAATAAAATACAATATTTTCAAAATTCATCTACAAATGAATCATCCCAGAAGATTACAAAATAAAATCACCCATAGATAATTATGGAATGATATTTTCAAAAATGTTTTTTATTTTTTCAAATAAATTTCCTAATATCTATAATATTTAATATTCAATTATGTGTAAAAATCATGAATAAATAATCTTTTAGAAAAAATAAATTTATTAAACATTTCATTATTTTTACAATGACTATTATTTTATTCATACTCAATATATAAGTGAAATTATAAGAACTATTTCATTAATAGCCATACATGAAATTTTAATTGAATGTTTATAACTAATATATTGAATAATAATATATTAATAATATTTTATTTTTCATATTAACTATATGATTTGTTCAATGCATTTTAAAAACGGTGCAGCATGTAAGTCATGATAATGTCATTGTTTCATGTAGTGAATGTTATTGAAAGGATTTAACATTTTGGAAAATAAATATATTATAATGTCTCAATATGTTATATTTTCTTCTATATTTTTTGTCTTGTGTTCCATACACTATTGAATATAGTGCTATTATTTTAGAATCTTATGGTTTCATAGTTTCGTCTGATCACCACCATTTAAAAATTAATCTTTATCTATATTTTCATAAAAATATCAAAATTATAATAAACATACTAAAAAACTACTTTCACCTAATTTAAAATAACATTACTTTATAAAAATATTATTTTAATCAAAAAGAAAAAATTGTTAAAACAAAACACCACAATAGATTTTCAAAACTGACATCATGTGATGATGTTTATGAATATTAAATACACTAAATGAAAAATTATACAACCATAAATAATAAGAGGACATTTTTCCATCTCTCAATATAATAGATCCAATGCCTTCTGGCTCGGCCAAACCATTCCCAATTATACTCCCAACATTTCTCACATAAACCAAATTATAATAAATTTATCATAAATCCATCCAATAGAGCCATTTTGATTAACTCAAATGGAAACACCCTGAGAAGAGGTAATAATTCCACCACCGCCTTTCATGTTCATTTCATCTTCCACATTATTTTTCTTTGTTGTTTCCATACAAAAATTATAACTCCAGTACCTCCTTCATGCTGTGATGTTAACATAAATATGGTACGACCATATTAGTTATTTATTCCATCCTATAAATGAAAAAGGCAATATGCGTGGGTACGTACGGATTACTGTCTCCACGTCATTCAGTTTTTTGTTATTCGAACACATCATTATTTTTATGGGTATAATAATGATTATAAATATTTTAAATAATAAATATATCATACTAATGATTCTGTATATATGATATACCATCCAATAAAATACTATTTTATCATCTATATAATGATATTGTATCTCGTGCATACGTACAGATTACAGTTTCCATGATGTGATAAAATTCATTCCCACGTTCACCAATCAACGATGATTATTAAAATATATATTAATAATAAGTATTTAACATATGACATAGTAATGATACTGGATATATATATATACATATATCTAATTCATTTACTTCCATTCAAAATGATATGAAAATGAAATCATCGCTTAAGCGTTCGTATGGTCTACCATCTCCATAAACGGCGACTTCCATTACATATATGTCACAACCAATGAAAACATATATTATATATATATATATATATTATAAATATTTATATTCTAAATATATATAATATTTAAATCAAGGATAATATTCTGGAATTATTTAAATCATTATCTAAATGATACGATCAATAATAACAAGTTAAAACATTTCTGATAAACAAAGCGATTATTACCCAAAATGATTATTTAACATGGAAATAATTTATAATGGGTATTATAAAGACATAAATGAATCATTTATGATATATAAAATATGAATATTTTTTTGGAATAATTTAATATCATACTATGTTCAATATACATGAGGTTATACATACACTTGACATATGGAAAGTGAAAAGTAATTGTTAATTATATTTATATGGACATGAATGTTTTGAAAATGTAAAATCAATTCAAAAGATTCAATGTGTTATGGGACACTTTTATTGACAACCATATTTTAAATTACTTCCTTTAAAATTTATGTGACATTTAAACGATTTCATGAAAAAAGAGATGTTTCTCTCAATGATTTTCACTCATCATTATCAACTATATCAGCATCCT
This sequence comes from Viscum album, assembly GCA_963277665.1. Classification (NCBI taxonomy): domain Eukaryota; kingdom Viridiplantae; phylum Streptophyta; class Magnoliopsida; order Santalales; family Viscaceae; genus Viscum; species Viscum album. The sequence continues at coordinate 359,683,089 of OY728152.1, read as the reverse complement.
TTACAAGAAATTATTCTTGATCAAGGTTGATTTATTATGATATAAATAATAATTTTCATATTGAAGGTTTTGTGATACCTTTTACTGTGGATGTGTTATTTTTATACCATTCATGGTTTATATATTAATTTTTGACATATCGTATGGTAGTTTGATATGAATGTTTATGTTCTGTTTAAAAATTTTCATATGAAGAATGCATTTGAATTATTATGTGACGGGTGGAGCCCAATAAAGATTCTCAATGCATCAGTAGGTCTCATGAGACAAACCATTTTCTAGGCCCAAGGTCTTGACAAAATTTTATATGTAGTCATAGCACATTTCCTTGACTATGTTGTCGTGAAGTCTAACATTATGTATTCTCTAATTACAAAATTAGCTATTGATATTACATATGATGATTATAATAGTATAATATCCATTTGAATAAGTAAATGGAATTATTTGATTTATCTATTCTATATTATTCTTAAGATTATGTTTAAAAGACTTTTTTTAGTTTTAAACATTGCATTAAAAGTTTATTCTAATTTATGAATGTCTTCTCTATATTTTTACCCTTACTGAGCATCTGAGCTCACCCCATTCTATGTTTTATTTTTTCAAAGATGCGAAAAAGTAAACTATGACTGAACTACATGGTCAATCAATGGGATATGAATGGGGTAAATAGATAAATTTTTGTTGTTTTTTTTCATTTTAATATTTAATGTAACGTTCAGTTACATAATATATTTTCAATGACTGCTAAATTGATTGGTCCTTCGGGGATTAATTCCTTGTAATCATGCCCATGTATTAGAATAATTTATTGAATCTGGGTAACTAGGGTTCGGGAGTTACATAGTTATTTTCCTTATCATTTTTTCTAAATACTTATGTCGTTAGTTTTCAGAAACATCATTATGAAATAACATCATCTATTACTATTTTTTATTTATCCATTTTCCAAATATTAAGAGAAAAAATGATCGTAGAGAAAAATTAACAACAGTGTACACTATAAAATGACGCAATAATTTATAATTTGAATTCTTCATAAATATATTTCTTCATTATTTTAAATATTTCTGTTTATTAGTTTGTGTCTTATATTTTTGAAGTACACAATGGTTTTTTTTGATTAAAATGATATTTCTAAATAAATTAATTTGTCGTCGTTGCAGGAGTAGGGGGATAGATTTAGATGCATGGTCTATTTGCTTTTAATGCTCAGGGAGCTGATGAGGTTTTAGGCTCTATTGAATGGTGATTGAGATCGGTAAAAACTCGATTGATACTGAGGATGGTGGACTGACGGTCATCTTTGACAATCTGCCGTGATGTTCGACGAGATAATAGAATCACAACACTAGGACATAGATTATATATAATTGGTTTGAATGGGACGCCCAATTAGTTGTGATAAATCCTATAGTAGTTCACAATATTGTTGTGGCATGTGGTCTATTGTAATCTAGGAAAATTTTTTAAGGTTATATGAGCTAATATCAATAAAAATGGAGGTCTATGGGCCTATAGAATATAGGTGGGCTAACCCATTGTGGGCTATGACCTACCGAATTGCTGGTTGGTGAGGTTGGTCTGTGATTTGGTGTATTTGTATACATGTGGCCCACGAAAGTGGTGGAATTCTTGATGTAGCATCATGCATGAATCATCATATATGCTTCACTAGGAATACATCATTCATGCATCACCATTGTCCCACATCATACCCAAGTCACCACCTTCCTATGTCCCATCATGTGATGTAAATACCTAAAGGGATTTCAAGGATTCAAAGCCTATTTTTAAGAGAATGAAATTGATTTAATAAATCATACCTAATAATTTTTTTTTTATTATTTAACTTCTTCAAATTTATTTTTTATTTTTTAAAATTATTTTATTTAATATTAAATATTACTTTTTAATATTATACATTTTTTAAATTTTTTTTGGAATTTTTTCCTTTATAAATATTTATTTATAAATAATTATTTACAATGTGTTAATGCTATAGATTTTTTGTATTTATATGATTACTATTTATCCAATGTCATTCATTGAGGTATAATGCCATTAATTATATTTAAATTCATATGTTAAATTTATTTAAATTCAATTATTATGATTCTCTAAAATTATTATGTGTTTAAAAAAATTAAATTATTCTTCCAAATTTTACATAATTATTTAATATATTATATAATTCATAACATGTTTTTAATTTAAATTATTTATTATCATTTTATTTTATTTGTTAGGTTGTAAAATTATATACTATTTGATATCTATATAATTAATTTATTTAAATGCATTATTTAATATTTCATCAATTTCTGTTTTGTGTTCCCAATTTATGTGCTCAAAATTCATTTTGATTTTATAGATTTTTTATTATTCTATTTCACACATTTTTTAAAATTAGGCATTTAATATTGTATATTCGTCTATAATTTAATTATTTTGAATTGATATTTAATTTATTTATTTTTAAAATATATTTGTTTAATATATTCTTATTTTATTTTAAGATGCTTTTATCTACTCTAAAATGACAATTTCTCATAAAACCTATATATATATCAGTGATATTATATTAGTGACGATATATATTGGTTATATCTTCTATAATTATAATACATATAAATATTGGTTTTATCAGTGCATAATTTAGTATTGATAAAACCTATATTTTTAATTGGTTATTAATTTCACACTAATAAAACACATATTTTATCACAAAGCATTGGAAAGTGATAATAAAACATTCATGGTCATAAAAAATCAACACTGAGGGAACATGTTTCTTCTCTCAATTCAATTTCGCTCATGGAAGTCCACCACTTTCGACACTCCCCCTCAAACATCCTGGATGAATCAAATCTCCCAATACACAAGGTATGTGAGTTAATGTCATAAAACTTCTTGAACCTATTTCTTATTTAGAATTGAAAAAGAAATGTGTCTTATTAAAATGATCAATATTATGAAATTACTTACTCAATGATTCGTACATGGTTTATAAGCATAATTTCTTGTGCAACAATTTTGTAAAATGGTTTACTCTTCTACGAGTACCGTTGAATGTTATCATTAGCGAGCAAGCTAAATCACATTCATAGTATAATAATGACCTTACAATAACTACATACTCGTCCAAACTATATCGATATTGAAAAATATAATTCATTTAACTAAAATTTATTATTGTTTTTTAATTATAATTTGTAGAAATGGAAATTTCAAATTGTGATTTCATACATAATTATTAAAATAAATAAATAATTATATTATTATTATTTAATTGATGTAACATAGAAAAATATTCAGGAGTCTCCATGAGGATAAATATTAATGATAAACACTCTGAATGCTTTACCCAAACTAGGGGGTCCAATAGGGGTACCCACATTCCCATTTCATTTTTGTCTTTATGGTTGGTGTTTTTTTAAATAAATTTCATTGGAGTCTAATGACAACATATTTCATTTGTGGAAGAATTAGCATATATGTTAATAAATATCCCATATCTTCTTTTCCAATTGTAGATTTTGTTTTTCTCAAAGGACAAAAATTAATAATTCATATCTATTTTCTACGTTATACAAAAATATGATAAATAAAACTGAAAATCAGTTATATATACCAAATCAGAAATTTCCATATTATCGGGTGAGATTTCTTGTAGAAAAGATGTTCTATGATGAACGTTGGGAATTTAGGTTGGTGATAAACATAATAAATATATTTGAAACCCTAGTATTCATAGTCAAACTAAAATAGTGGTTAAATCGATCATTATGGAAAAGTTAGACAAAAATATTATGGGAATCAATTTTAAGAGGGTCTCTAATGTAGGGAATGAAGCACATATTATAGTTGTTGGTAAATCTATTCTAATAAATAATATGTCTTTATTTATGCTATATTACTATGTGAATGGAAAAATTTATTCTCACAATTCCATGTTCTGATGGGGTATGAATGATTGTAAAATAGTTCATTTGTTGTTTGGGATAATCGTTGCATCTATAAAACATGAGGTGGTAACATATATCAATGCACGCGCATGAAAAACATTTCTCTTTTATTAATGTAATATTGGAACCTGGTATATAACCCTTAGTCACTATGCAATTCAATCAGAGAATCCACTTATTACCCCCATACAAGTTTTTTTGATGTTCCCCTTAGCCCCCACCATATATTTTTTTTGAGATGCCTATGAGGTTTAGGGGTTAATCATCGAAAGTGAATCATGTGGGGGGACCAAAGATTTATCCAAATTCATGACCTAGAGGGTACCATGGCAGGTTTATAAATGTGGGATGATGTTAACATCCCACAGGGTATCTTATTGACATAAGGAAACTATTTTCTCATGTCTAATAAAGTTAATAAAGGATGGTTCTCTAATAAATAGAATGTTTGGTTCAATGAAATATAATAGAGATTTATTATGATTACTCCTCACAAAAAAATATAGACACGAAAATATTGTGTTCTAATAGTGAATGTTAGGAATGCTATGCATTTAATTATTGGTATACATTGTCCCATAGAAAACAGTTAATATAAACTAATGATTTCTGAAAATGCTTATGGTACCTGGATGTCCCGCCCAAGGTCTAAACATTTTTATTGAAATATTTCCATGGGGTATTTTTTTATTATGTAGATCCTCATGGTACAACATATTAATGCGGATAATTTTATACCCATCCTCCTCAGTGAACTAGAACTTCATATACATGAAATGTTCAACCGTCAAAGGGATAGGTTCAGCTGACATGAATAGAACCCGAATGTAGAACAGATTGTGGACATGTGAATCATTTTTTTCTCTATTCTAAATGTGGACTTTTTACATACCCACATATATAGAATACTCCCTCCACACTATAAAAATGTTGATATGGGTGGAAATATATGACCAATTTTTTTAAAATATTTCAAAACAAGAAAAATGTTTATCATGTAGTGGTTTTCATATAAGGATATTAGGAAGTGTAATGAGATTCATCTAGATAAACCGTTCTCATATTCTCTCTTATATAAGTGCATCCCCTACCAATTAATTCATTTTAGATTACTATAGACTCATATAACATTTAAATAGGTTCTATTGGATTGGTTCATGTGATATGTGATCATATGGGATACATTTCAACATCATTCATGATTTTGGTCAAATATTTTTGGGATCCATTCGTGGATGAAGGCGTTGCATTATTAGGAAGATTGATGTTTTCCCTCGAGAGAGGATTGAAAAATTCCATCATGGAATCAGATTTCGTTATCATTATTTATGGTATTAATTTATCATAGTGTGGTATCTTATCCATTGGCTTACTGGTTATGACAGTTCATTCCTTTTTCAACAATACTAGAAATTAGACCCATTCAAATGTACCTATAAAAACTATTTTGGAGAATAATTTTTTATATATTCTATAAAAGGACTATAAATCATCGTTTTGTCCAAAGAACATTGATATGAATACCATTGTATGATTTTATGCCAATGGTTTTAGAAAAACCATTGGAATAATTCCTAGATATTCCAATGGTTTTTGACAAGCCGTTTTCATGCCATACAAAAAACTACATTATAGAAATTGTTTTCCCAAAACCATTAAAATATCGGATGGTCATACAAATGGTTTTGATAAAACCAACGATATATCTTACATTTAATTATCCTATAATAATTGTTCATCCAAAACCATTGGTAACGGACCACAGAATTCAAATTACATATATAAATTGTTTGTAAAACCATTGGTATCAGTCAATACCATTGGTTTTCCAAATAGTTTATATGGTTTTTCATATTTTTAGTGAAATTTATTATCAAATAACATTGAATACATAAATAAATAAATAAAAATATTTAACATATTATTTTTTCAAAAAACTTTATAACTTATTGGTTAGGTGTTTGAAATATAAAACAGAGGTGTGGGGATCAAAACCCTCAAGGGGTTTTTTGAATTACATATAGCAACAATTTAGAAAACTGTTGGTATTGGTATTTCATATTACATATAATAATGGTGTGATAACTGTAGTTATATATAAACTATACCAATGGTTTCCCAAAACCATTTTTATTGATCTATACCAATGATAGATAAGACATCACACCAATACCATTGGTAAAGCATATTCCAATGGTTTTGTGTCATATACAAATGGTTTTGTAACAATGATTTAGTATTTTTTATAATAGTCCATCCTCATAAATACATTTTCATTCTCTTTTATTTAAATAGATATTAATAGGGTGTTTCATTTTATTACCTCTTCAGGTCTCTCGGTAGAGCCTCTTTTTTTGTCGGAGGACATACCTCCATTTTCTACATCACCTATAATTTTTTAACATTAATTCCATTATTGAAATATCATTTTCATTTATAAACAAATCCTGAATTAGAAATTAAATTTTAGCATACTAGTTCCCCATAAGAAATAATTTCATATACATCTAAAATGAATGTGTCAATTTTTTTTTATTTTTAGGAAGAATTTCAATTATGGGATTAAAATCAACTAAAGTCTTTTCCCTCATAAGACGGTGTCTTTTTATTTTAACTTATTGTATATGATTACGCCTAATGACCCTAGTAAGGTTTCCTTCCATTTATATCCCATCTTTATATCTAATTAGTAATTGGGACTTTCTTTTTAAGGGGTTTTTATATTGTCCCCATGAAATTCATTCTCATCAGTATTGTTTTTTTTATGTCACAATTTTGACCTTTTTTCAATTACCATTATATGTTCATCTCATAAATGATCAACATCAGATCCTATGAATAATATCATTGAAACACCATTGGGTCTGCCATGTACCATGTGAATAATTGTATGAACATCAATTCCTCCCTATCATTATACTCCAATATAGAAAAGTTATTGAAACCATCCTTGAGATCATTCTTGATATATGAAACATTATTTATATTTTTTGTAACAGTATAGATATCACATATTCCATTTTTTTAATGATTTCCTACAATATAAAAAATCTCAATACCCATCATTTATCCCTTATTATCATATAAAAATTGTTTTATATAGATTAAATAGTATGTTAAGAACAACTTTTTTAGTTTATAAGTCCATACACTCTTTGTATTTATTTATTTTATTAAATATTAATATTATTGAATCTAATATGATTATCATGAATAAAAAATTAATGGGTTCTAGTAAAAAACGATTTTGAGGATGGAAGGCATCAAATTAGAAAAATATCATGCATATAATAATTATAAAATACTATTTATAATATTAATTAATGGAGTTGGGAAAAAATAATATAAAGATTATTGTTTAATAACATTACCTAAAATTTAGGTATCATCCTTATGTATACAAAAAATCAATCATACTATGAAATTATACCTCAAAAAAGGGTTATAGGATGATGAGAGGGATGTTGGGAGGTGATTTGGGAGTGTACTGTATGAAAATTTTTTATTTTACGGTGTGGATAATATACCAGAGGGGTGACTATTTATAATTGAGGTGAGTGGAATAATTTCAATTTTTTTTCTAAATATTCAACAATACCAACGTTTTTCTCATGAAAAAGTTTCGAAAATGGTTCATTTTCTATCCTTGAAGAGAAATGTAAAAATATACCCCTATAATGGGTGTTGTAATTGTTGGTGGGTCATTTTTAACCCTTATAATCAATGTTTAACAATGATAAATCAATTTTTAGCCTTACTATGGCTATTAATTTTCAATGTGATCTGTTTACATTTTGGTAAAAACAAATTAGGTAACAATATTAAAAATATAAATTATTAAAATTCCAAATGTGAAATCTATTTTAAAAAATTCAATTAATAGAAGATGAATCTTTTAATTAATATTTAATTCTGTAGATCTTACATAAAAACAGGTTTTTAATTAAAAAATATTCAAATGTATAAAATTTTTGTATCAATATTCAACATGAAAACGATTATAATTAACTAAATATGACTAAATGATATATTATTTAACAAATTTTAATTTAATGTAAAATTAAAATTTTATTATTCAGTATGAATTATTCAATAAAAAATAATGTTTTTTAATAAAATACAATATTTTCAAAATTCATCTACAAATGAATCATCCCAGAAGATTACAAAATAAAATCACCCATAGATAATTATGGAATTATATTTTCAAAAATGTTTTTTATTTTTTTAAATAAATTTCCTAATATCTATAATATTTAATATTCAATTATGTGTAAAAATCTTGAATAAATAATCATTTAGAAAAAATAAATTTATTAAACATTTCATTATTTTTACAATGACTATTATTTTATTCATACTCAATATATAAGTGAAATTATAAGAACTATTTCATTAATAGTCATACATGAAATTTTAATTGAATGTTTATAACTAATATATTGAATAATAATATATTAATAATATTTCATTTTTCATATTAACTATATGATTTGTGCAATGAATTCTAAAAACGGTGCAGCATGTAAGTCATGATAATGTCATTGTTTCATGTAGTGAATGTTATTGAAAGGATTTAACATATTGGAAAATAAATATATTATAATGTCTCAATATGTTATATTTTCTTCTATATTTTTTGTCTTTTGTTGCATACACTATTGAATATAGTGCTATTATTTTAGAATCATATGTTGTCATAGTTTCGTCTGATCACCACCATTTAAAAATTAATCTTTATCTATATTTTCATAAAAATATCAAAATTATAATAAACATACTAAAAAACTACTTTCACCTAATTTAAAATAACATTACTTTATAAAAATATTATTTTAATCAAAAAGAAAAAATTGTTAAAACAAAACACCACAATATATTTTCAAAACTGACATCATGTGATGATTTTTATGAATATTAAATACACTAAATGAAAAATTATACAACTATAAATAATAAGAGGACATTTTTCCATCTCTCAATATAATAGATCCAATGCCTTCTGGCTCGGCCAAACCATTCCCAATTATACTCCCAACATTTCTCGCATAAACCAAGTTATAATAAAGTTATCATAAATCCATCCAATAGAGCCATTTTGATTAACTCAAATGGAAACACCATGAGAAGAAGTAATAATTCCACCACTGCCTTTCAAGTTCATTTCATCTTCCACATTATTTTTCTTTGTTGTTTCCATACAAAAATTATAACTCCAGTACCTCCTTCATGCTGTGATGTTAACATAAATATGGTACGACCATATTAGTTATTTATTCCATCCTATAAATGAAAGAGGCAATATGCATGGGTACGTACGGATTACTGTCTCCACGTCATTGAGTTTTTTGTTATTCAAACACATCATTATTTTTATGGGTATAATAATGATTAAAAATATTTTAAATAATAAATATATCATACTAATGATTTGGTATATATGATATACCATCCAATAAAATAATATTTTATCATCTATATAATGATATTGTATCTCGTGCATACGTACAGATTAAAGTTTCCATGATGTGATAAAATTCATTCCCACGTTCACTAATCAACGATGATTATTAAAATATATATTAATAATAAGTATTTAACATATGACATAATAATGATACTGGATATATATATATATATATATATATCTAATTCATTTACTTCCATTCAAAATGATATGAAAATGAAATCATCGCTTAAGCATTCGTATGGTCTACCATCTCCATAAACGGCGACTTCCATTACATATATGTCACAACCAACGAAAACATATTATATATATATATATATATATATATATATATATTATAAATATTTATATTCTAAATATATATAATATTTAAATCAAGGATAATATTCTGGAATTATTTAAATCATTATCTAAATGATACGATCAATAATAACAAGTTAAAACATTTCTGATAAACAAAGCGATTATTACCCATAATGATTATTTAACATGGAAATAATTTATAATGGGTATTATAAAGACATAAATGAATCATTTATGATATATAAAATATGAATATGGTTATGGAATAATTTAATAGCATACTATGTTCAATATACATGAGGTTATACTTACACATGACATATGGAAAGTGAAAAGTAATTGTTAATTATATTTATATGGACATGAATGTTTTGAAAATGTAAAATCAATTCAAAAGATTCAATGTGTTATAGGACACTTTTATTGACAACCATATTTTAAATTACTTCCTTTAAAATTTATGTGACATTTAAACTATTTCATGAAAAAAGAGATGTTTCTCTCAATGATTTTTACTCATCATTGTCAACTATATCAACATCCTTTACAAGAAATTATTCTTGATCAAGGTTGATTTATTATGATATAAATAATACTTTTCATATTGAAGGTTTTGTGATACGTTTTACTGTGGATGTGTTATTTTTATACCATTCATGGTTTATATATTAAGTTTTGACATATCGTATGGTAGTTTGATATGAATGTTTATGTTTTGTTTAAAAATTTTCATATGATGAATGCATTTGAATTATTATGTGACGGGGGGAGCCCAATATAGCTTCTCAATGCATCAGTAGGTCTCATGAGACAAACCATTGTCTAGGCCCAAGGTCGTGACAAAATTTTATATGTAGTCATAGCACAATGCCTTGACTATGTTGTCGTGAAGTCTAACATTATGTATTCTCTAATTACAAAATTAGCTATTGATATTACATATAGTGATTATAATAGTATAATATCCATTTGAATAAGTAAATGGAATTATTTGATTTATCTATTCTATATTATTCTTAAGATTATGTTTAAAAGACTTTTTTTAGTTTTAAACATTTCATTAAAAGTTTATTCTAATTTATGAATGTCTTCTCTATATTTTTACCCTTACTGAGCATCTGAGCTCACCCCATTCTATGTTTTACTTTTCCCAAGATGCGAAAAAGTAAACTATGACTGAACTACATGGTCAATCAATGGGATATGAATGGGGTAAATAGATAAAATTTTGTTGTTTTTTTTCATTTTAATATGTAATGTAACGTTCAGGTACATAATATATTTTCAATGACTGCTAAATTGATTGGTCCTTCGGGGATTAATTCCTTATAATCATGCCCATGTATTAAAATAATGTAATGAATCTGGGTAACTAGGGTTGGGGAGTTACATAGTTATTTTCCTTATAATTTTTCCTAAATACGTATGTCGTTGGTTTTCAGAAACATCATTATGAAATAACATCATCGATTACTATTTTTTATTTATCCATTTTCCAAATATTAAGAGAAAAAATGATCGTAGAGAAAAATTAACTACAATGTACACTATAAAATGACGCAATAATTTATAATTTGAATTCTTCATAAATATATTTCTTCATTATTTTAAATATTTCTGTTTATTAGTCTGTGTCTTATATTTTTGAAGTACACAATGGTTTTTTTTATTAAAATGATATTTCTAAAAAAATTAATGTGTCGTCGTTGCAGGAGTAGGGGGATAGATTTAGATGCATGGTCTATTTGCTTTTAATGCTCAGGTAGCTGATGAGGTTTTAGGATCTATTGAATGGTGATTGAGATCGGTAAAAACTCGATTGATACTGAGGTTGGTGGTCTGACAGTCATCTTTGACAATCTGTCGTGATGTTCGACGAGATAACAAAATCACAACGCTAGGACATAGATTATATATAATTGGTTTGAATGGGACGCCCAATTAGTTGTGATAAATCCTATAGTGGTTCACAATATTGTTGTGGCATGTGGTCTATTGTGATCTGGGCATATTTTTTAAGGTTATATGAGCTAATATCAATAAAAATGGAGGTCTATGGGCCTATAGAATATATGTGGGCTAACCCATTGTGGTCTATGACCTACCGAATTGCTGGTTGGTGAGGTTGGTATTTGATTTGGTGTATTTGTATACATGTGGCCCAAGAAAGTGGTTGAATTCTTGATGTAGCATCATGCATGCATCATCATATATGCTTTACTAGGAAAACATCATTCATGCATCACCATTGTCCCACATCATGCCCAAGTCACCACCTTCCTATGTCCCATCATGTGATGTAAATACCTAAGGGGATTTCAACGATTTAAAGCCTATTTTTAAGAGAATGTAATTGATTTAATAAATCATACATAATATTTTTTTTATTTTTTAACTTCTTCGAATTTATTTTTTATTTTTTTAAATTATATTATTTAATATTAAATATTACTTTTTAATATTAAACATTTTTTAATTTTTTTTGGAATTTATTCCTTTTTAATTATTTATTTATAAATAATTATTTACAATGTGTTAATGCTATAGATTTTTTGTATTTATATGATTACTATTTATCCAATGTCATTCATTGAGGTATAATGCCATTAATTATATTTAAATTCATATGTTAAATTTATTTAAATTCATTTATTATGATTCTCTACAATTATTATGTGTTTAAAAAAAATTATTCTTCCAAATTTTACATATTTATTTAATATATTCTATAATTCATAACATGTTTTTAATTTAAATTATTTATTATCATTTTATTTTATTTGTTAGGTTGTAAAATTATATACTATTTGATATCTATATAATTAATTTATTTAAATGCATTATTTAATATTTCATCAATTTCCGTTTTGTGTTCCCAATTTATGTGCTCAGAATTCATTTTGATTTTATAGATTTTTTATTATTCTATTTAACACATTTTTTAACATTATGCATTTAATATTGTATATTCGCTAATAATTTAATTATTTTTAAATGATATTTAATTTATTTATTTTTAAAATATATTTGTTTAATATATTCTTATTTTATTTTAAGAAGCTTTTATCTACTCTAAAATGAAAATTTCTGATAAAACCTATATATATATCAGTGATATTATATTAGTGACGATATATATTGGTTATATCTTCTATAATTATAATACATATAAATATTGGTTTTATCAGTGCATAATTTAGTATTGATAAAACCTATATTTTTAATTGGTTATTAATTTCACACTAATAAAACTCATATTTTATCACAAAGCATTGGAAAGTGATAATAAAACATTCATGGTCATAAAAAATAAACACTGAGGGAACATGTTTCTTCTCTCAATTCAATTTCTCTCATGGACGTCCACCACTTTCGACACTCCCCCTCAAACATCCTGGATGAATCAAATCTCCCAATACAGAAGGTATGTGAGTTAATGTCATAAAACTTCTTGAACCCATTTTTTATTTAGAATTGAAAAAGAAATGTGTCTTATTAAAATGATCAATATTATGAAATTACATACTCAATGATTCATACATGGTTTATAAGCATAATTTCTTGTGCAACAATTTTGTAAAATGGTTTACTCTTCTACGAGTACCGTTTAATGTTATCATTAGCGAGAAAGCTAAATCAAATTCATAGTATAATAATGACCTTACAATAACTACATACTCGTCTAAACTATATCGATATTTAAAAATATAATTCATTTAACTAAAATTTATTATTATTTTTTAATTATAATTTGTAGAAATGGAAATTTCAAATTGTTATTTCATACATAATTATTAAAATAAATAAATAATTATATTATTATTATTTAATTGATGTAACATAGGAAAATATTCAGGAGTCTCCTTGAGGATAAATATTAATGATAAACACTCTCAATGCTTTACCCAAACTAGGGGGTCCAATAGGGGTACCCACATTCCACTTTCATTTTTGTCTTTATGGTTGGTGTTTTTTTAAATAAATTTCATTGGAGTCTAATGAAAACATATTTCATTTGTGGAAGGATTAGCATATATGTTAATAAATTTCCCATATATTCTTTTCCAATTGTAGTTTTTTTTTCTCAAAGGACAAAAATTAATAATTCATATCTATTTTCAACGTTATGCAAAAATATGATAAGTAAAACTGAAAATCAGTTATATATACCAAATCAGAAATTTCCATATTATAGGGTGAGATTTCTTGTAGAAAAGATGTTCTATGATGAACGTTGGGAATTTAGGTTGGTGATAAACATAATAAATATATTTGAAACCCTAGTATTCATAGTCATACTAAAATAGTGGTAAAATCGATCATTATGGACATGTTAGACAAAAATATTCTGGGAATCAATTTTAAGAGGGTCTCTAATGTAGGGAATGAAGCACATATTATAGTTGTCGGTCAATCTATTCTAATAAATAATATGTCTTTATTTATGCTATATGACTTTGTGAATCGAAAAATTTATTCTCACAATTCCATGTTCTGATGGGGTATGAATGATTGTAAAATAGTTCATTTGTTGGATTGGGATAATCATTGCATCTATAAAACATGAGGTGGTAACAGATATCAATGCACGCGCATGAAAAAATGTCTCTTTTATTAATTTAATATTAGAACCTGGTATATAACCCTTAGTCACTATGCAATTTGATCAGAGAATCCACTTATTACCCCCATACAAGTTTTTTTGATGTTCCCCTTAGCCCCCACCATATATTTTTTTTGAGATGCCTATGAGGTTTAGGGGTTAATCATCGAAAGTGAATCATGTGGGGGGAGCAAAGATTTATCCAAATTCATGACCTAGAGGGTACCATGGCAGGTTTATAAACGTGGGATGATGTTAACATCCCACAGGGTATCTTATTGACATAAGGAAACTATTTTCTCATGTCTAATAATGTAAATAAAGGATAGTGCTCTAATAAATAGATTGTTTGGTTCAATGAAATATAATAGAGATTTATTATGATTACTCCTCACAAAGGGATAGGTTCAGCTGACATGAATAGAACCCGAATGTAGAACAGATTGTGGACATGTGAATCATTTTTTTCTCTATTCTAAATGTGGACATTTTACATACCCACAGATATTGAATACTCCCTCCACACTATAAAAATATTGATATGGGTGGAAATATATGACCAATTTTTTTAAAATATTTCAAAACATGAAAAATGTTTATCATGTAGCTTGTTTCATAGAAGGATATTAGGAAGTGTAATGAGATTCATCTAGATAACTCGTTCTCATCTTCTCTCTTATATAAGTGGATCCCCTACCATTTAATTCATTTTAGATTACTATAGATTCATATAACATTGAAATAGGTTCTATTGGATTGGTTCATGTGATATGTGATCATATGGGATACATTTCAAAATCATTCAAGATTTTGGTCAAATATTTTTGGGATCCATTCGTGGATGAAGGTGTTGCGTTATTTTGAAGAATGATGTTTTCCCTCGAGAGATGATTGAAAAATTCCATCATGGAATCAGATTTCGTTATCAGTATTTATGGTATTAATGTATCATATTGTGGTATCTTATCCATTGGCTTACTGGTTATGACAGTTCACTCCTTTTTCAACAATACTAGAAATTAGACCTATTCAAATGTACCTATAAAAAATATTTTGGAGAATAATTTTTTATATATTCTATAAAATGACTATAAAGAATCGGTTTGTCCAAAGAACATTGATATGAATACCATTGTAAGATTCTATGCCAATGGTTTTATAAAAACCATTGGAATAATTCCTAGATATTCCAATGGTTTTTGACAAGCCGTTTTCATGCCATACAAAAAACTACATTATAGAAATTGTTTTCCCAAAACCATTAAAATATCTGATGGTCATACAAATGGTTTTGATAAAACCAACGATATATCTTACATTTAATTATCCTATAATAATTATTCATCCAAAACCATTGGTAATTGACAACAGAATTCAAATTACATATATCAATTGTTTGTAAAACCATTGGTATCGGTCAATACCATTGGTTTTCCAAATAGTTGATATGGGTTTTCATATTTTTAGTGAAATTTATTATCAAATAACATTGAATACATAAATAAATAAATAAAAATATTTAACATATTATTTTTTCAAAAAACTTTATAACTTATTTGTTAGGTGTTCGAAATATAAAACAGAGGTGTGGGGATCAAAACCCTCAAGGGGTTTTTTGAATTAAATATAGAAACAGTTTAGAAAACTGTTGGTATTGGTATTTTATATTACATTTAATAATGGTGTGATAACAATATTTATATCTAAACTATACCAATGGTTTCCCAAAATTATTTTTATTGATCTATACCAATGATAGATAAGACATCGCCCCAATACCATTGGTAAAGCATATTCCAATGGTTTTGTGTCATATACAAATGGTTTTGAAACAATGTTTTAGTATTTTTTATAATAGTCCATCCTCATAATTTCATTTTCATTCTATTTTATTTAAATATATATTAATAGGGTGTCTCATTTTATTACCTCTTCAGGTCTCTCGATAGAGCCTCTTTTTTTGTCGGAGGACATACCTCCATTTTCTACATCACCTATAATTTTTTAACATTAATTCCATTATTGAAATATAATTTTCATTGAAAAACAAATCCTGAATTAGAAATTAAATTTTAGCATACTAGTTCCCCATAAGAAATAATTTCACATACATCTAAAATGAATGTGTCGAATTTTTTTTATTTTTAGGAAGAATTTCAATTATGGGATTATCATCACCTAAAGTCTTTTCCCTCATAAGATGGTGTCTTTTTATTTTAACTTATTGTATATGATTCCGCCTAATGACCCTAGTATGGGGTTTTTATATTGTCCCCACGAAATTCATTCTCATCAGTATTGTATTTTTTATGTCACAATTTTGACCTTTTTTCAATTACCATTATATGTTCATCTCATAAATGATCAACATCAGTTCCTATGAATAATATCATTGAAACACCATTGGGTCTGCCATGTACCATGTTAAGAATTGTATGAACATCAATTCCTCCCTATCATTATACTCCAACAGAGAAAAGTTATTGAAACCATCCTTGAGATCATTCTTGATATATGAAACATTATTTATATTTTTTGTAACAGTATAGATATCACATATTCCATTTTTTTAATGATTTCTTACAATACAAAAAAAATCTCAATACACATCATTTATCCCTTATTATCATATAAAAATTGTTTTATATAGAATAAATAGTATGTTAAGAACAACTTTATTAGTTTATAAGTCCATACACTCTTTGTATTTATTTATTTTAATAAATATTAATATTATTGAATCTAATATGATTAACATGAATAAAAAATTAATGGGTTCTAATAAAAAAACGATTTTGAGGATTGAAGGCATCAAATTAGCAAAATATCATGCATATAATCATTATAAAATACTATTTATTGTGGTTTCACTTTCATTATTCATAAATAATTATTCTAGAGGAGTTGTATGAATAATTAATATATCATGTAAGAGATAAATTTTTTAGCTGTGTGATTAATCATAGGTAACAACATAATATATCTAGTGATAGGGATATCATTTTGTTTTATGGATAATAAGATATGTCTCAATGTTTATAAAATGATAATGACCATATTCAAGATTTGATTCTAGGGGTGGTGATGACGAATTTAGTATTGGGGAAATGTTATTTTCAATTGAAGATTTATATCACGATCACCCAAAAGAGTTTTAGAAGTTAATGTGTTGTGAAATGACACCAATGTATACTGGTTGTACTAAATATCGAACATTTAAAACAATAATGAAGATATATATTGTAAATTTTGGTAAGTTATATGTAGAAAACATCATTACTGAACATCTATCTCTATTGAATGACATGTTCCATGTATATAATATTCTTCCTCAACAATAATATTATACTAAGATAATTCTACATTCAATAGTTTTGATCTTTGAAACAACACATGACTATCTAAAATATTCTATACTATTTTGAGAATACTATGAATCACTGAATAAATTCCAAATGTATGGTGCATCTCGATACATGAATGATTAATAAATTCTTTTAATTGTTTTATGGTAATTAAAAATCAATAAAAATTATAGGGACCTATACTATACAGAGGATAATACAATACAATTGACTTTTATTGTAGATAAAATATATAAATATGATGAAAAAATTCACCACATCGACTCCCTTCAGTGAAATAAAAATGCTCATCAGTATCCAAAATTTATAAAAGAGTTCACAGACATTAACATTATTCTATTTACCGACATATTAAATTATTTTTGTTTTCAAAGTTATATGAAATGTATATTAATAGTAATGTTGAAAAATTATAACACGCTATCATAGTTCAATATGAAGTGATGCTGAAATATTATTTATCCTCTTACATAAAAAATAGAATTGGGTTTTTATATTGATATTTATTTAGATCTATTTATAGAAAATTTTAAATTAAATTGGGAATTAGTTGTTATGTTGTATTATTATTAAAAAAATGAATATTTAATTTTGAAAGCTATGATGTATGAGATCACCATTGATTTGTCTACATATAATCATTTGATAAGATATAGTTTTAATGTAACTCAAGGTTATCCCATATGTGGATAACGTACACACTTATTTAGTTTAGAAAATTAATCAAAGACTGTGTTCCTATGATATCATATATTTCTACTCTGAAGACCTAAATAATGATATTATATGACATCATTCAATAAGAGTTTGTTATAAGGTATAATACTATCTCAACTAATAGTTGAAATTTGGTTTTAGATTGTAAAACATGTGGAAATGTTGAATAAGACTGTAGAAATCTAATGGAAATAATTTTTTTTATTAAATTTGAAAATTTATGAAAGATATTATATTACATAAATAAACTTTAATCCCCAATGATTTTCTTAAATTATTATTATAATTTCTATTAAAATACATATTAATCCATTTTTATTTATATTTTCAGTACTATAATGACTACCAATATATCATTAATTTTAAAGAGGAATTATATTTTATTAGAAATGGATGGCCAAAAAAATATTGAAAGGATGTATGTACACTTCATGAGGAAGTGAAATTCTATAACTTATTTATTAAAAATTTCACCATTTTACTTAATTTTTGCAACTAATTTCCTTATCATTTTTACCTGATACCTATGTTGTAAATTATCATAAATATAATTACTAAATAACGTCAAATATTTTTTTTTATTTAACTTATTTTTAATATATTATATTAAATAAATTATCATTAAAATAATTATCATCAATTTCTATAATAAGGATAATCAGTCATGTAATATTTTTTCTCTTCATAATGGTATATATTTTTTATATGAATTAGTTATTTAAATTAGTATGTGCATTCCATTTATAATGTACTTAATGTTTTTTTCAGTTTAAAATGCATTTCTATAAAAAAGTCTTGTGAAATCCTAAAAAATCCAGAAACACAATCAAATTGTTTGGTGCTTTTAAAAAAATAACCAATATGTCATTTGTGAAATGTAGGAATAATATAAACATTAATCATATACATGGTTTAATTGGTTTGACATAAAATATAATGTTTTTATTGTGAATTGATAATTTAGATCAAATAATATGTCAATCACATAAAAAACAAAATTGGTTTGATTGATTTAATACATCATCAAACTTATGTATAATTCATTTGCGATGTTTAGCAAATTATCAGTCCTCCATCAAACACATGTTGAGATCATAATAACATAATGTGTGTGATCTTATACTTGAAATGAAATTTTCATTAAAAAATTTCTAAATCACCAAAAAAATCAATCAATAACATGAATATCTTCATGATTAGATATGATAATGCTCCATAAGATAATTTTGAAGTCATATGAATCATATGAACATAAATCTAATACACAGTGTGGCCAGTTCGACTCTATGGTCCACACATTTATGTATTTTATAACTAAAATTATATTATCACACTATTTTTCATCAAGTGATTTTTAAAGACACTCTAAAGTTCAAATATATCCTATCATTGGCCAAATTAAATCCATAAAACACATAATAGAGATAGAATTATTCAAGATAACGTAATAAACATTCATCTGGGAAAAAATAACCATATATACTTTTTATGAATTTATTAATCTAAATCACTATGAAATTATAGTGAGAAACCATAATTATTAATTCACTAAAAAATAATAAGAAATATGATAAATGAAAAAACTATTTTTCTAAGGTGATAATTTCAAATTATCAATAACTAGAGGATTGTTATAAATAAATCACACTGCCAGGGAAAGAATATTTTTTTTTCATCCTCATAATAATAAATTTATATTATATAGTATTTATTTTCAATTAATGTCACACCACTGATTTTTTGGTCTATGATCCATCCTGGATCAAACAAATACATTGCATCAAGGGAATTGTAACCTCAAAATGTTCTACGCCAGAATTATTTTTTCTTTTTTTAAAATTCATTTCACTTTGTTAACGAAGAATAGGTTCCAATTATTTTAATAAGTACTAAAAAATACATAAATTATTATATATATTAATAAATAACTATTATATAATTTAGTACTATTTTTAACAAACGATAATATTATAATATATTCCATTAGTGAAAGGATGGACAATTGATGTTTTATATATAAGTAAGTACGAGGATAAGAACCTATTAAATAAGAAGACAATGAGGCTCAGGGAAGTCAAGAGTAGTGAAGTCCAAGGAAATCCCATGGGAAAATATACATAAATTATTGAAAAAGAGAGACTAAACTATTGTAGATATTATGAGACATCTCTACTATTCCTACATGGGAAAGTGTGTCAACTTCAAAATTGGATTCACTCCAAACATGGTTGGAAATCCTCCGATACATATTTTCTCTTTTGATGCTATGAATAATGTAGTTGAAATTACATGGGGGGTTATCATTACCATGAATAATAAGATCCAATGTTTCATAGTTCATCTCAACCTCGGAAATCCAAAAATCATTATTCTTACATAACATTAGGACCATGTGAAGCACTTCCACATCTGTTCTCATAGAACTCCACGAAAAATAAAATCATCTGAAAGCAATAAGTACCGACCCCCTTCTATATCTGAGTTGACCACCCCCGATAATATTCCAAAATTAGAAAGAGCAATCCACATTAATATTTTTAACAATAAAATGATGGAAGCATAAATCCCATTTCCTAGTTGAGTTCATTATACCTAGGGGAATTTCTAGAAGTCTGCAATATGTATCTTACCACTGCCCTCCTTTAAAATCAGTTGTGTTTTCCATTGTAGGTTAATATTTACATTCTCTATTTTCACTTTCATGATTTGGATCTAATATTTTTTTATTTTCCATTGTGGAATTTGTATTTATGCTCTAGTTGTTGTATACTATTTTGCAATTCTATATGATCCGTTTTTACTTGATACTATTTTCGATATCCAATTTAAGTTTTTTAATTGTCGTCCTCAATCATTTTCCATAAACGTCTACCAATATACAACATTTTGCTCTGCAAGCATAATATTTTCATTCTTTTCAAATAATAGTGAATCACCTCATATCTGTTGGTGAATGAATTAAATAAATTTTACTTATACTGTAGAAATAGATGATGTTTTGGCTATAAAAATATCAATTGAGAGGAAAATTGATTTTGAAAACCAATTATCAGTCTGTTGATTGTGAAAAGTACCAACAAAAGAATATTTTATGAAATTAATGTAAGGGATTTTTTATATTTATATTCAATTATATATATTTTTATTTCCATATGTTTATGGGATATATGTTTCAAGGGTTTCTATGTTTTTATCATTTTTTATGATATATCTTGTTGATGTGTATTAATTCTAAATGGATACATTTATATGGACCTCCCTAAAATCTCAATGGTCGGTCAATGCTTATTTTTTCCCTTCATATAATCTTTAGGATTCTACATCACTTTTTCCAAAAAAAAATATACAATGGGAGTTATCAAATTCAATATAATTGAAATTATTTTATGTCATTAATCATTTTAGGTATAAATATACATTTTTGGTCTATTTATACATTTAATCAACAGTAATATATTAATACATAAATAACCAATAATATTTTGTAAAAACATGTTATATTGAAAATGTTAAAATTATGTAACAATATATAATTTTTTTTAAATAATTAAAATTTAAAAAATTTAAAAATTTATATTTGATAATAAAGTTCCTATAATTGTTATTATTTTTAAACAATTTAATTTAAAAATTATTCTAAATGGTATTTTTTTATTTTCATTAGATGGAATAGTATTATATATATACACACATCGTGTAACATAATTAATATTTAAAAATTTTTAAATATGATAAATAATATATATATATATATATAATTATTTTAAATGATATTTACTAATTAAATACATATATATTTATGACATATATGTACAATCATTCTTTAGATTCAGTTTATTTATCTATGTATATAACAGTGTTGTCATAGGCGGGTGCCATAGTGCAACATGGCATGAGGTGAGGTGAGTCATAACTGGTGCGACCTCCCCGAGGTGTTCCAATGGTGAACACCACATTATCCAACCTAAGAGGTATTATAGAGCCAAGTTCAGCAAAGGTGCACCATGGTTATAACGACCTACACTTTACATACATTGTTAATACTTCAAAATTGAAGCACACTTATTACAACATATGACAAAACCACAAAGGACCGTATAGGTATAGTGTCTTTAGAAACTGGGAAACATAAACAACTGGTTCATAAATCTTCTACAGTGTCTCCCATTTATTTCATCATATCTAGGGTCCCTTTTAGCATATTCTACTTAATATCCATCTTCCTGACCTGGGGAAAAGAAAACATAAAAGGGTGAGCTCAAATGCTCAGCAAGGGCAAATAATGGAAATAAAAATCATATCATATCTTTTTGAAAATTAAAACCTGCAAAAGAGATCATAATATCTTAACATGGAATAAATCATAGAAGTGAAAATGAGATCCCCATAATCATAACATAAAACTTGAATCTTTGTGGCATGCACACATAATCATGGAAAATCATTTCTTGTTAGTCATGACTCATTGCCAAGACTATCTTAGTGGACAAAGTCCCTTTCTGAACCGAGTTCACTCCTCGTTTCAGTCCTGTATCACTGAACCGAAATAACCTTCCGTTCCAGCCATGTCTATCTCATGAGATATAAAATCATTACCCAATGCATTGGAGGGAGATATAGGTCCCACCCATCTTATAATGAATCCTTTCTTATGTGTGCCACATAATCATAAAACATACATCATCGCATAACATATGTAACAAAAATGGGATTCTTGAAACATCATGACATCATAAATCAATTCATATAAGATAAAGGAATTCATAAAAATAATTCCATCACAACATGAACAAATCAATTTAATAATAGGGATAAAAACAGAACCCTTTATTATCTTAGATGGAAAATAATTTTGATAAAACACTTGAACTCCATTCTTGAGGAAAATATCCTTTCTTCTTCAAAAACATTTTTCCTTTCATAACATGTCATACAACTTTAATATAAAAGAAGTTGATTAAAAATAAACTTGAAAACTTGTAAAGGAAGCTTCTTGGAAACAATGTTTTAAAAATCCATTCATGCCTTATAAGTTAAAAAAAACATTCTTCATACTTTTGTCGGAAAAGTCAAAAAGTACCTCGTATGACATAAGATTCATTTCATAGATATTACTAAAAACTCACCGAAGGGTAAAAATGGATTTAAACAATTGTAGGTGGATGGAAATAATATTACATTTTGATGAAACATGGATGTGGATGATAAAATACACCCCAATAAATACTTACGAATAAACAATCTCGGATAAAAATGAGATTGTGATTTTTCCCTTACCTTAGGTCCGATTTGCTTTGTTCGTGTCCGAAGCTCCTGTATAATGGTTTAAATAATGTTATTGACTTATTCCAGAATCATACATATTGATATGAGATCATATATGGTCATATTATTAGCTTCTTGTTAGTAATATTTCATTGTTACTTGTTACTCGGGTCTTTATAACTTTTTGTTCTTATGCGTGTTTTGTCGAATAAATTCTTATTCTTATCTTTAGGTTATAGATAATTCATTTCCAGAATGGTATTAGTGTAGTATATACCATATTCATTCATTCAATTCATTTATATAATCATTATGAAATGAAGATCATGTAGAACGAGTCGCATCACATCGTGGAGACGGTATTCCGTACGTACGCACGAGTGATGATATCGTTCCTATGATCGTGGAATTGTATTGGAGTATATATATATATTATTTCAGTATCAATATTACTTAATAATAATCATATATAGTTACTGATTACACCATTATACCCATCCTTGTAAGGTGATGGTGGAAAATAGATTACACCACGGCGTGGAGACGGTATTCCGTACGTACGCACGCGCGGTGATTTCATTTTTCCGTAGGATGGATAGAAGGTGAATTAGGGTTGTTTCATATTTATAATAACATATCAGTATGTAAGTAATACTGATGTTATTACTTCATCATGAAACAACTAAAGAAGAAGAAGTTGAAGAAGAAAGAAATTGAAAAGATCGGTAATGGATATTACCTCTTCTTTGGAACGCCTCTTTGAATCCTCCACTTAAGGAACTATGAGTGGTCTTTGGAGAAGACCAGGACCTCTAGGACTATTCTAGGGAAGTGGAGGGGAGAAAATGGCAGGGGTTGGCCGAGCTTGAGTGCTCAATTTGGTGTGAGGAGGAGGGGGAGGAGGTGCCCTTTTATAAGGGAGGAGAGGGGCACCTTAGGAATATCTCAAAATATTATTTTATATTAAAGTCAAAATCGGTTTATAATGGTTCCAAAGGGTCTTATTTCGAAGCTAAAGTGGGGATTGGTCGAAATACTATCAACCAATAGGATTTAGATAAGTTTAGGGTATTATTTTAACCTTATCAATTAGATTTAACTCTAAGTTAATTAATTTAACTTTTACCGTGTCTTTTTGTTTTCTTTCACTATATGGTTAATACACTTACTATAACATGCCAAACGAACCCCAAATTGTTTATTATTAATATATATATCCTTATCTAAGTCATTTGTCCGAACCTTAGATTTTTAGGAATAAAATAACAATTAATAATATAATATTTGATTTAAAAACTATTTTGTGTCAATTTTGACACTATTTGATATATGATTTTTGTGAAAGTCATAACAGAATTATATGTTCGAAACAAGTTGATTAAATCAACACTAATATATCATAGCAACCTAAAAAATTAGTGGAGTTCATAAAAAGTCTCAAATTACATTTATTTTGGTGTTTATAACATCAATTATGTCAATATTTCATTAATAAGATAATTACTGCATCATCATTGTGTCATAAATAAATTAAATTATTTAATGTCTAAAAATTACAAATAAAATACCCTTATGTAGGAAATCTTTTTAGCTTTCTAATGAATATTTATAGTCGAATTTATCTTATGTATAACCCCATATTAAAAATTATTTACTTATTAAACTTTGATTTTAACTATTTTAACCCTTCTTTAAATAAATTAATAATAAATGTCCTAATCTAATCCAAGTGGGCCTAAATGATAATATTTTACACTTAAGGTTGTTTTTGGTCGAGATAAACTTGTCCAATAGAATTAGGACATGTGTTAGGGTAATATTAATATCATATTTACCCTTAGTTACCCTATTTACTATTAACCGCGGTAAAAAAAAGTAAAAAGTTACTATTCACCAAAAAATTATTTTCATCTCATTGAACCACATTTTAGTCCTTGATATTAACCGTGTCTCTCGGATTTTCGAAATTCCATTCACAAAAGCGGTAAAATTAAGTTTTATGCAAAATTCAGTTTTTTAACCTACCACTTAGTGGTTTCACTATTCATCAAAAATTGAAAGTTTTCAGAAAAATACCAAAATTTCACCCTAGGCTAATTTCGATATTCTGAGTCCAAAAATGAAGTCCATTTTGAAATATATAATTTATAAAATTTCAAAAAGTGGTTATTACTATTCATAACGGCTACTTTTAATAGCATATTGTTGTTTAGTGAAACTCGGTATTGCGTACGACGCAAGCTATCGAGGAAGGTTGTGATTGCGTGTAAAGCAAGCCAAGCAAGTGTTGTGTAGAAAAAGATTCCTTTGATGATTTATATAACATAAAAGTCTCGGGTGTTACATTCTACCCCCCTTAAAAAGAATTTCGCCCTCGAAATTCGTCACTTTGCAACAAACAAATGAGGATACTTCTCCCTCATCATATCCTCAAGCTCCCATGTAGCTTCTTCAAGTTGGTGGTTTCTCCATAAAACTTTCACCAAGCGAGTGGTCTTGTTTCGTAGGACTTTTTCGCTACGATCCAGAATCTCTATCGGCTGTTCTTCATAAGAAAGATCTTGCTCCAGCGGTACAACTTCTGAGCTGAGTACATGTGAAGGATCTGGTATGTACTTTCTCAGGAGAGATACATGGAACACATCGTGAACTTGAGAGAGATTCGGTGGAAGCGCCAATCGGTAAGCTACCTTCCCAACACGATCCAGTATTTCAAAAGGACCGATATATCTAGGGCTCAACTTCCCCTTCTTTCCAAATCTCATAACCCTCTTCCAGGGAGATATTCATAAGAACACTTTATCGCCCACTTCAAACTCTAGGTCTTTTCTTCGGTTGTCGGCATAACTTTTCTGTCGACTCTGAGCTGCTCTTATGTGTTGTTGAATAGATCTGACCTTTTCTGCCATTTCATCAACGAGATCAGGTCCTAATAGCTTTCTTTCCCCAACTTCATCCCAGCAAGTTGGAGTCCTGCATTTCTTTCCATAGAGAGCTTCATAAGGAGCCATCTGAATACTGGAGTGAAAGCTATTATTATAAGAAAATTCCACCAAAGGTAGGTGTTGATCCCAACCTCCTTTGAAATCCATAGAGCAAGCTCTCAACATATCTTCTAGGGTTTGAATTGTTCTCTCAGACTGACCGTCTGTCTGGGGATGATAAGCAGTGCTGAAACTCAACTCTGTATCCAGAGTATGCTGAAGACTTCGCCAGAACTTCGAGGTAAATCTCGGATCCCGATCAGATATAATAGAAAGTGGTACTCCATGCAATCTTACCACTTCCTTTACATATATCCTGGCAAGCTGATCTAGAGAGAAATCCTCTCTAATAGCAATGAAGTGTGCAGACTTTGTAAGACGATCAACTATGACCCAGATAGCATTATTGCCTTTGGATGTTTTAGGAAGTCCTGTGACAAAGTCCATAGTGATGTTTTCCCATTTCCATTCGGGTATGGGTAATGGTTGTAACATCCCCTTAGACTTCTGTCTCTCAGCTTTAACTTGTTGACAAACCAAGCATCGAGAGACATATTCAGCAACATCTCTTTTCATGCCATCCCACCAGAAGTACTCTTTCAGGTCCCTATACATCTTCGTGCTTCCAGGATGAATAGAGAATGAAGAACTATGAGCCTCATCCAGCAGCTCTTTCTTTAATTCGGGGATGGGAGGAACACAAACCCGATTCCTGAACTTTATTATCCCATCACAATCAAGGTTGAATTCAGGAACATTTCTGACCTTCTTTTGTAACTCGACATCTTCTTTCTGTGCCTCTTTAATCTTCACATGTATAGATGGTTGAACATTCATTTGAGAAAGATAAGATTTTTCCCCTTCCATTATAATTCCAAGATCCATCCTTTGTAAATCCATAAATATTGGATCTTTTGTGATCCTCATCATGGATAAACTAGCATGGTCTTGTCGACTTAATGCATCTGCCACCTTGTTTGCTTTCCCAGGGTGGTAATGGATTGAGCAGTCATAATCCTTAATCAGCTCCAACCATCTTCTTTGGCGCATATTCAGCTCCTTTTGTGTGAAAATATACTTTAAACTTTTATGATCAGTATAAATATCACACCTTTCACCATAAAGGTAATGCCTCCAAATCTTTAATGCAAAGATTACCGCAGCCAACTCCAAATCATGTGTTGGGTAATTTTGCTCATGGATTTTCAACTGTCGTGAGGCATAAGCTATCACCATATCATTTTGCATAAGAACACACCCCAATCCCTTCTTGGATGCATCACTATAGATCACAAACCTTTCTCCACTACAAGGCAGTGTGAGCACAGGTGCACTGGATAACCTTCTTTTTAACTCCTTGAAATTCTCTTCACATTCCTCTGTCCAGACAAACTTAACTCCTTTCCGAGTCAACTTGGTGAGTGGATTAGATAATCGTGAAAAATCTTTTACAAAACGTCGATAATATCCAGCCAAACCAAGAAAACTTCGGATCTCAGTTACTGTTGTTGGTCTTGACCATCTTTCGATAACCTCAGTTTTTGCTGGATCCACAGATATCCCCTCTTTTGAGATTATATGACCCAAAAATGCAACTTTTTGAAGCCAAAATTCACACTTGGTAAATTTGGCATAAAGCTTCTCTTTTCTCAGGGTCTTCAATATAATTCTCAAGTGATCTTCATGCTCTTCCTTGCTCTTTGAATAGACAAGAATATAATCTATAAAGACTACCACAAATTGATCAAGATAGTCTCTAAAGACTCTATTCATTAGATCCATGAAGATAGCAGGGGCATTAGTAAGACCAAATGGCATCACTATAAATTCATAGTGTCCATACCTTGTACGGAAAGCCGTCTTTGGTATATCCTCCCTTTTGACCCATAATTGATGATACCCTGAACGAAGATCAATCTTGGAAAAGTATTGAGCTCCGCGTAGTTGGTCAAATAAGTCATCAATGCGTGGGAGAGGATATTTGTTCTTGATAGTGATCTTGTTAAGTTCTCGATAATCAATGCAGAGTCTCATTGATCCATCTTTCTTCTTAACAAATAGAACAGGTGCTCCCCAAGGTGACGCACTAGGGCGTATGAATCCCTTATCAAGATTCTCTTGGAGTTGCTTCTTCAATTCCTGCAACTCAATTGGGGCCATTCTATAAGGTGTCTTTGAAATAGGCAAAGCACCCGGTACGAGTTCTATTGAAAACTCAACTTCACGATTTGGTGGAAGACCCGACAATTCCTCCGGAAAGACATCATCAAACTCCCATACAATGGGAATATTCTTAATCGTGAGTTTCTCACAAACCATTTGAGATAAATAACCTTCATTTAGTGGAATCAATACCCATAAGATGGAAGAAATTTCCACTGGAAGGTTATGTTCATCCTTGCATTGATAGACGATCATAGGTTGATCTGGAATATGAAATGTGACTTCCCTTCTTTGGCAATTGATATGAGCTCCATGTAGAGAAAGCCAATCCATGCCAAGAATCACATCAAATTCCACTAAAGGAAGGATCACAAGATTTGCAGGAAGCACTTTCCCACAAACTTCGATTGGAGAAGAATTATAAACTTCTGATGCGATTGATGTGCCATTAGGTGTTGTCACAGCTAACTCAACATCTAATTGTTGAGGTAATACGGTGATACCCTTAGAAAATTTTTCAGAAATAAAAGAGTGGGTGGATCCAGAATCAAATAAAACATTTGCTACTTTAGAGTGGATGGTAAGTGTACCTTTCACCACATCGTTATCGTACTCCACATCGCTGATAGAAATTGCATGTGACTTTCCTTTTTCTTTAGCCTTATGAGTTTGTTGACGTCGACCATCATCATCAACCCTTGGATTTGGGCATTGATTGGCATAATGCCCCATCTCCTTTCACTTGAAACATTGAAGTGTAGCAGGTTCATTCTGTGTATCCCTTCCTTTGTTTGCATCATTAGACATCTTCTTCCCATTATCACGGCATTCAAATGCCCGATGACCTTCCTTTCCACATTTAAAACATTTACTTGTCCCTTTAAGACAACTCCCTCCATGTTTCTTTCCACACTTTGAGCATAAGGGAAAGTTCATCTTCTTTTCCGTGTGCTCTTTAGATTTTTCTTTGAATTCCATCTTCCTCTTCTTATCAAACCCATGTGACTGATGGGTTACTCCAATCTCCATCTCGACTTTGAGAGCACATCGAACGATTTCCTCGTAGCTATTGAAGTCCCTTATGGCTAACGCCCTTCGAAGACATGGTTTTAAGCCACTAAAGAATCGATCGATCTTACTCTCAGGTTGGATAATAATACCAGAAGCGTACCTTGCAAGTCTTGTAAAATTTTCTTCATAGGTACTAACAGATTCATCATCCCTTTGCTTCAGTTCAAGGAACTCTTTCTCCATCTTTGTTCGGAGAATACGAGGGAAGTACTTATTGAAAAATAAGTTCTTGAACTCGTCCCATTCCATAGACTCAATTTCATCCCTTTGCCTTGTATTCTTAACAAGATTCCACCATTGGTCAGCATCTCCTTCCAAACGATACACTGCTAGGATGACTTTATCATGCTCAGAACATTGAAGAACTGAAAATATCTTTTCAGTAGTACTAATCCATTGTTCAGCAACTAATGGATCAGTAGACCCGCTGAAAGAAGGTGGACGCTGCCTCATGAAGGATTCAACAGAATGTTGCTCCCTCCTTTGCTCGTTTGGAAATCCTGCATGATTCATAGCTTGAGAAAGTTGTGTGAGCATGGCTACAAGATTTTGCATTCCAGCTCCCATATCGTTTGGTTGCTCAGGGGGACAATCATTGCATTGCCCATCGCATTCCGCATTAACACGGTTCCTTCGGGTTCCAGCCATTGACTAAAACCAAGAAGAATAGTGTGAGCAACACTAATTATAATAGGAAACCACATAATTCAAGAATAAAATTTTCATGCTTATGGTCTTATCCTAGGTTATTCAAGGCCATTTCTAAAACACTAAGATTGTGTTCTATGCTTAGACTTATCCTTAGGGTTCTTACTAAGGCTTTCACATCCTAGTTTCCAAAGGTTGACTATACCTTTCCTCTGATACCAACTATAACGACCTACACTTTACATACATTGTTAATACTTCAAAATTGAAGCACACTTATTACAACATATGACAAAACCACAAAGGACCGTATAGGTATAGTGTCTTTAGAAACTGGGAAACATAAACAACTGGTTCATAAATCTTCTACAGTGTCTCCCATTTATTTCATCATATCTAGGGTCCCTTTTAGCATATTCTACTTAATATCCATCTTCCTGACCTGGGGAAAAGAAAACATAAAAGGGTGAGCTCAAATGCTCAGCAAGGGCAAATAATGGAAATAAAAATCATATCATATCTTTTTGAAAATTAAAACCTACAAAAGAGATCATAATATCTTAACATGGAATAAATCATAGAAGTGAAAATGAGATCCCCATAATCATAACATAAAACTTGAATCTTTGTGGCATGCACACATAATCATGGAAAATCATTTCTTGTTAGTCATGACTCATTGCCAAGACTATCTTAGTGGACAAAGTCCCTTTCTGAACCGAGTTCACTCCTCGTTTCAGTCCTGTATCACTGAACCGAAATAACCTTCCGTTCCAGCCATGTCTATCTCATGAGATATAAAATCATTACCCAATGCATTGGAGGGAGATATAGGTCCCACCCATCTTATAATGAATCCTTTCTTATGTGTGCCACATAATCATAAAACATACATCATCGCATAACATATGTAACAAAAATGGGATTCTTGAAACATCATGACATCATAAATCAATTCATATAAGATAAAGGAATTCATAAAAATAATTCCATCACAACATGAACAAATCAATTTAATAATAGGGATAAAAACAGAACCCTTTATTATCTTAGATGGAAAATAATTTTGATAAAACACTTGAACTCCATTCTTGAGGAAAATATCCTTTCTTCTTCAAAAACATTTTTCCTTTCATAACATGTCATACAACTTTAATATAAAAGAAGTTGATTAAAAATAAACATGAAAACTTGTAAAGGAAGCTTCTTGGAACCAATGTTTTAAAAATCCATTCATGCCTTATAAGTTAAAAAAAACATTCTTCATACTTTTGTCGGAAAAGTCAAAAAGTACCTCGTATGACAAAAGATTCATTTCATAGATATTACTAAAAACTCACCGAAGGGTAAAAATGGATTTAAACAATTGTAGGTGGATGGAAATAATATTACATTTTGATGAAACATGGATGTGGATGATAAAATACACCGCAATAAATACTTACGAATAAACAATCTCGGATAAAAATGAGATTGTGATTTTTCTCTTACCTTAGGTCCGATTTTCTTTGTTCGTGTCCGAAGCTCCTGTATAATGGTTTAAATAATGTTATTGACTTATTCCAGAATCATACATATTGATATGAGATCATATATGGTCATATTATTAGCTTCTTGTTAGTAATATTTCATTGTTACTTGTTACTCGGGTCTTTATAACTTTTTGTTCTTATGCGTGTTTTGTCGAATAAATTCTTATTCTTATCTTTAGGTTATAGATAATTCATTTCCAGAATGGTATTAGTGTAGTATATACCATATTCATTCATTCAATTCATTTATATAATCATTATGAAATGAAGATCATGTAGAACGAGTGGCATCACATCGTGGAGACGATATTCCGTACGTACGCACGAGTGATGATATCGTTCCTATGATCGTGGAATTGTATTGGGGTATATATATATATTATTTCAGTATCAATATTACTTAATAATAATCATATATAGTTACTGATTACACCATTATACCCATCCTTGTAAGGTGATGGTGGAATATAGATTACACCACGGCGTGGAGACGGTATTCCGTACGTACGCACGCGCGGTGATTTCATTTTTTCGTAGGATGGATAGAAGGTGAATTAGGGTTGTTTCATATTTATAATAACATATCAGTATGTAAGTAATACTGATGTTATTACTTCATCATGAAACAACTAAAGAAGAAGAAGTTGAAGAAGAAAGAAATTGAAAAGATCGGTAATGGATATTACCTCTTCTTTGGAACGCCTCTTTGAATCCTCCACTTAAGGAACTAAGAGTGGTCTTTGGAGAAGACCAGGACCTCTAGGACTATTCTAGGGAAGTGTAGGGGAGAAAAGGGCAGGGGTTGGCCGAGCTTGAGTGCTCAATTTGGTGTGAGGAGGAGGGGGAGCAGGTGCCCTTTTATAAGGGAGGAGAGGGGCACCTTAGGAATATCTCAAAATATTATTTTATATTAAAGTCAAAATCGGTTTATAATGGTTCCAAAGGGTCTTATTTCGAAGCTAAAGTGGGGATGGGTCGAAATCATATCAACCAATAGGATTTAGATAAGTTTAGGGTATTATTTTAACCTTACCAATTAGATTTAACTCAAAGTTAATTAATTTAACTTTTACCGTGTCTTTTTGTTTTCTTTCACTATATGGTTAATACACTTACTATAACATGCCAAACGAACCCCAAATTGTTTATTATTAATATATATATCCTTATCTAAGTCATTTGTCCGAACCTTAGATTTTTAGGAATAAAATAACAATTAATAATATAATATTTGATTTAAAAACTATTTTGTGTCAATTTTGACACTATTTGATATATGATTTTTGTGAAAGTCATAACAGAATTATATGTTCGAACCAAGTTAATTAAATCAACACTAATATATCATAGCAACCTAGAAAATTAGTGGAGTTCATAAAAAGTCTCAAATTACATTTATTTTGGTGTTTATAACATCAATTATGTCAATATTTCATTAATAAGATAATTACTGCATCATCATTGTGTCATAAATAAATTAAATTATTTAATGTCTAAAAATTACAAATAAAATACCCTTATGTAGGAAATCTTTTTAGCTTTCTAATGAATATTTATAGTCGAATTTATCTTATGTATAACCCCATATTAAAAATGATTTACTTATTAAACTTTGATTTTAACTATTTTAACCCTTCTTTAAATAAATTAATAATAAATGTCCTAATCTAATCCAAGTGGGCCTAAATGATAATATTTTACACTTAAGGTTGTTTTTGGTCGAGATAAACTTGTCCAATAGAATTAGGACATGTGTTAGGGTAATATTAATATCATATTTACCCTTAGTTACCCTATTTACTATTAACCGCGATAAAAAAAAGTAAAAAGTTACTATTCACCAAAAAATTATATTCATCTCATTGAACCACATTTTAGTCCTTGATATTAACCGTGTCTCTCAGATTTTCGAAATTCCATTCACAAAAGCGGTAAAATTAAGTTTTATGCAAAATTCAGTTTTTTAACCTACCACTTAGTGGTTTCACTATTCATCAAAAATTGAAAGTTTTCAGAAAAATACCAAAATTTCACCCTAGGCTAATTTCGATATTCTGAGTCCAAAAATGAAGTCCATTTTGAAAAATAAAATTTATAAAATTTCAAAAAGTGGTTATTACTATTCATAACGGCTACTTTTAATAGCATATTGTTGTTTAGTGAAACTCGGTATTGCGTACGACGCAAGCTATCGAGGAAGGTTGCGATTGCGTGTAAAGCAAGCCAAGCAAGTGTTGTGTAGAAAAAGATTCCTTTGATGATTTATATAACATAAAAGTCTCGGGTGTTACATTCTACCCCCCTTAAAAAGAATTTCGCCCTCGAAATTCGTCACTTTGCAACAAAAAAATGAGGATACTTCTCCCTCATCATATCCTCAAGCTCCCATGTAGCTTCTTCAAGTTGGTGGTTTCTCCATAAAACTTTCACCAAGCGAGTGGTCTTCTTTCGTAGGACTTTTTCGCTACGATCCAGAATCTCTATCGGCTGTTCTTCATAAGAAAGATCTTGCTCCAGCGGTACAACTTCTGAGCTGAGTACATGTGAAGGATCTGGTATGTACTTTCTCTGGAGAGATACATGGAACACATCGTGAACTTGAGAGAGATTCGGTGGAAGTGCCAATCGGTAAGCTACCTTCCCAACACGATCCAGTATTTCAAAAGGACCGATATATCTAGGGCTCAACTTCCCCTTCTTTCCAAATCTCATAACCCTCTTCCAGGGAGATATTTTTAAGAACACTTTATCGCCCACTTCAAACTCTAGGTCTTTTCTTCGGTTGTCGGCATAACTTTTCTGTCGACTCTGAGCTGCTCTTATGTGTTGTTGAATAGATCTGACCTTTTCTGCCATTTCATCAACGAGATCAGGTCCTAATAGCTTTCTTTCCCCAACTTCATCCCAGCAAGTTGGAGTTTTGCATTTCTTTCCATAGAGAGCTTCATAAGGAGCCATCTGAATACTGGAGTGAAAGCTATTATTATAAGAAAATTCCACCAAAGGTAGGTGTTGATCCCAACCTCCTTTGAAATCCATAGAGCAAGCTCTCAACATATCTTCTAGGGTTTGAATTGTTCTCTCAGACTGACCGTCTGTCTGGGGATGATAAGCAGTGCTGAAACTCAACTCTGTATCCAGAATATGCTGAAGACTTCGCCAGAACTTCGAGGTAAATCTCGGATCCCGATCAGATATAATAGAAAGTGGTACTCCATGCAATCTTACCACTTCCTTTACATATATCCTGGCAAGTTGATCTAGAGAGAAATCCTCTCTAATAGCAATGAAGTGTGCAGACTTTGTAAGACGATCAACTATGACCCAGATAGCATTATTGCCTTTGGATGTTTTAGGAAGTCCTGTGACAAAGTCCATAGTGATGTTTTCCCATTTCCATTCGGGTATGGGTAATGGTTGTAACATCCCCTTAGACTTCTATCTCTCAGCTTTAACTTGTTGACAAACCAAGCATCGAGAGACATATTCAGCAACATCTCTTTTCATGCCATCCCACCAGAAGTACTCTTTCAGGTCCCTATACATCTTCGTGCTTCCAGGATGAATAGAGAATGAAGAACTATGAGCCTCATCCAGCAGCTCTTTCTTTAATTCGGGGATGGGAGGAACACAAACCCGATTCCTGAACTTTATTATCCCATCACAATCAAGGTTGAATTCAGGAACATTTATCACCTTCTTTTGTAACTCGACATCTTCTTTCTGTGCCTCTTTAATCTTCACATGTATAGATGGTTGAACATTCATTTGAGAAAGATAAGATTTTTCCCCTTCCATTATAATTCCAAGATCCATCCTTTGTAAATCCATAAATATTGGATCTTTTGTGATCCTCATCATGGATAAACTAGCATGGTCTTGTCGACTTAATGCATCTGCCACCTTGTTTGCTTTCCCAGGGTGGTAATGGATTGAGCAGTCATAATCCTTAATCAGCTCCAACCATCTTCTTTGGCGCATATTCAGCTCCTTTTGTGTGAAAATATACATTAAACTTTTATGATCAGTATAAATATCACACCTTTCACCATAAAGGTAATGCCTCCAAATCTTTAATGCAAAGATTACCGCAGCCAACTCCAAATCATGTGTTGGGTAATTTTGCTCATGGATTTTCAACTGTCGTGAGGCATAAGCTATCACCATATCATTTTGCATAAGAACACACCCCAATCCCTTCTTGGATGCATCACTATAGATCACAAACCTTTCTCCACTACAAGGCAGTGTGAGAACAGGTGCACTGGATAACCTTCTTTTCAACTCCTTGAAATTCTCTTCACATTCCTCTGTCCAGACAAACTTAACTCCTTTCCGAGTCAACTTGGTGAGTGGATTAGATAATCGTGAAAAATCTTTTACAAAACGTCGATAATATCCAGCCAAACCAAGAAAACTTCGGATCTCAGTTACTGTTGTTGGTCTTGACCATCTTTCGATAACCTCTGTTTTTGCTGGATCCACAGATATCCCCTCTTTTGAGATTATATGACCCAAAAATGCAACTTTTTGAAGCCAAAATTCACACTTGGTAAATTTGGCATAAAGCTTCTCTTTTCTCAGGGTCTTCAATATAATTCTCAAGTGATCTTCATGCTCTTCCTTGCTCTTTGAATAGACAAGAATATCATCTATAAAGACTACCACAAATTGATCAAGATAGTCTCTAAAGACTCTATTCATTAGATCCATGAAGATAGCAGGGGCATTAGTAAGACCAAATGGCATCACTATAAATTCATAGTGTCCATACCTTGTACGGAAAGCCGTCTTTGGTATATCCTTCCTTTTGACCCATAATTGATGATACCCTGAACGAAGATCAATCTTGGAAAAGTATTGAGCTCCGCGTAGTTGGTCAAATAAGTCATCAATGCGTGGGAGAGGATATTTGTTCTTGATAGTGATCTTGTTAAGTTCTCGATAATCAATGCAGAGTCTCATTGATCCATCTTTCTTCTTAACAAATAGAACAGGTGCTCCCCAAGGTGACGCACTAGGGCGTATGAATCCCTTATCAAGATTCTCTTGGAGTTGCTTCTTCAATTCCTGCAACTCAATTGGGGCCATTCTATAAGGTGTCTTTGAAATAGGCAAAGCACCCGGTACGAGTTCTATTGAAATCTCAACTTCACGATTTGGTGGAAGACCCGGCAATTCCTCCGGAAAGACATCATCAAACTCCCGTACAATGGGCATATTCTTAATCGTGAGTTTCTCACCAACCATTTGAGATAAATAACCTTCATTTAGTGGAATCAATACCCATAAGATGGAAGAAATTTCCACTGGAAGGTTATGTTCATCCTTGCATTGATAGACGATCATAGGTTGATCTGGAATATGAAATGTGACTTCCCTTCTTTGGCAATTGATATGAGATCCATGTAGAGAAAGCCAATCCATGCCAAGAATCACATCAAATTCCACTAAAGGAAGGATCACAAGATTTGCAGGAAGCACTTTCCCACAAACTTCGATTGGAGAAGAATTATAAACTTCTGATGCGATTGATGTGCCATTAGGTGTTGTCACAGCTAACTCAACATCTAATTGTTGAGGTAATACGGTGATACCCTTAGAAAATTTTTCAGAAATAAAAGAGTGGGTGGATCCAGAATCAAATAAAACATTTGCTACTTTAGAGTGGATGGTAAGTGTACCTTTCACCACATCGTTATCGTACTCCACATCGCTGATAGAAATTGCATGTGACTTTCCTTTTTCTTTAGCCTTAAGAGTTTGTTGACGTCGACCATCATCATCAACCCTTGGATTTGGGCATTGATTGGCATAATGCCCCATCTCCTTGCACTTGAAACATTGAAGTGTAGCAGGTTCATTCTGTGTATCCCTTCCTTTGTTTGCATCATTAGACATCTTCTTCCCATTATCACGGCATTCAAATGCCCGATGACCTTCCTTTCCACATTTAAAACATTTACTTGTCCCTTTAAGACAACTCCCTCCATGTTTCTTTCCACACTTTGAGCATAAGGGAAAGTTCATCTTCTTTTCCGTGTGCTCTTTAGATTTTTCTTTGAATTCCATCTTCCTCTTCTTATCAAACCCATGTGACTGATGGGTTACTCCAATCTCCATCTCGACTTTGAGAGCACATCGAACGATTTCCTCGTAGCTATTGAAGTCCCTTATGGCAAACTCCCTTCGAAGACTTGGTTTTAAGCCACTAAAGAATCGATCGATCTTACTCTCAGGTTGGATAATAATACCAGAAGCGTACCTTGCAAGTCTTGTAAAATTTGCTTCATAGGTACTAACAGATTCATCATCCCTTTGCTTCAGTTCAAGGAACTCTTTCTCCATCTTTGTTCGGAGAATACGAGGGAAGTACTTATTGAAAAATAAGTTCTTGAACTCGTCCCATTCCATAGACTCAATTTCATCCCTTTGCCTTGTATTCTTAACAAGATTCCACCATTGGTCAGCATCTCCTTCCAAACGATACACTGCTAGGATGACTTTATCATGCTCAGAACATTGAAGAACTGAAAATATCTTTTCAGTAGTACTAATCCATTGTTCAGCAACTAATGGATCAGTAGACCCGCTGAAAGAAGGTGGATGCTGCCTCATGAAGGATTCAACAGAATGTTGCTCCCTCCTTTGCTCGTTTGGAAATCCTGCATGATTCATAGCTTGAGAAAGTTGTGTGAGCATGGCTACAAGATTTTGCATTCCAGCTCCCATATCGTTTGGTTGCTCAGGGGGACAATCATTGCATTGCCCATCGCATTCCGCATTAACACGGTTCCTTCGGGTTCCAGCCATTGACTAAAACCAAGAAGAATAGTGTGAGCAACACTAATTATAATAGGAAACCACATAATTCAAGAATAAAATTTTCATGCTTATGGTCTTATCCTAGGTTATTCAAGGCCATTTCTAAAACACTAAGATTGTGTTCTATGCTTAGACTTATCCTTAGGGTTCTTACTAAGGCTTTCACATCCTAGTTTCCAAAGGTTGACTATACCTTTCCTCTGATACCAACTATAACGACCTACACTTTACATACATTGTTAATACTTCAAAATTGAAGCACACTTATTACAACATATGACAAAACCACAAAGGACCGTATAGGTATAGTGTCTTTAGAAACTGGGAAACATAAACAACTGGTTCATAAATCTTCTACAGTGTCTCCCATTTATTTCATCATATCTAGGGTCCCTTTTAGCATATTCTACTTAATATCCATCTTCCTGACCTGGGGAAAAGAAAACATAAAAGGGTGAGCTCAAATGCTCAGCAAGGGCAAATAATGGAAATAAAAATCATATCATATCTTTTTGAAAATTAAAACCTGCAAAAGAG
Organism: Viscum album; assembly: GCA_963277665.1. Classification (NCBI taxonomy): domain Eukaryota; kingdom Viridiplantae; phylum Streptophyta; class Magnoliopsida; order Santalales; family Viscaceae; genus Viscum; species Viscum album. The sequence goes on along the minus strand of OY728152.1, from coordinate 359,643,635 downwards.
ATCATAATATCTTAACATGGAATAAATCATAGAAGTGAAAATGAGATCCCCATAATCATAACATAAAACTTGAATCTTTGTGGCATGCACACATAATCATGGAAAATCATTTCTTGTTAGTCATGACTCATTGCCAAGACTATCTTAGTGGACAAAGTCCCTTTCTGAACCGAGTTCACTCCTCGTTTCAGTCCTGTATCACTGAACCGAAATAACCTTCCGTTCCAGCCATGTCTATCTCATGAGATATAAAATCATTACCCAATGCATTGGAGGGAGATATAGGTCCCACCCATCTTATAATGAATCCTTTCTTATGTGTGCCACATAATCATAAAACATACATCATCGCATAACATATGTAAAAAAAATGGGATTCTTGAAACATCATGACATCATAAATCAATTCATATAAGATAAAGGAATTCATAAAAATAATTCCATCACAACATGAACAAATAAATTTAATAATAGGGATAAAAACAGAACCCTTTATTATCTTAGATGGAAAATAATTTTGATAAAACACTTGAACTCCATTCTTGAGGAAAATATCCTTTCTTCTTCAAAAACATTTTTCCTTTCATAACATGTCATAAAACTTTAATATAAAAGAAGTTGATTAAAAATAAACTTGAAAACTTGTAAAGGAAGCTTCTTGGAAACAATGTTTTAAAAATCCATTCATGCCTTATAAGTTAAAAAAAACATTCTTCATACTTTTGTCGGAAAAGTCAAAAAGTACCTCGTATGAAAAAAGATTCATTTCATAGATATTACTAAAAACTCACCGAAGGGTAAAAATGGATTTAAACAATTGTAGGTGGATGGAAATAATATTACATTTTGATGAAACATGGATGTGGATGATAAAATACACCCCAAAAAATACTTACGAATAAACAATCTCGGATAAAAATGAGATTGTGATTTTTCCCTTACCTTAGGTCCGATTTGCTTTGTTCGTGTCCGAAGCTCCTGTATAATGGTTTAAATAATGTTATTGACTTATTCCAGAATCATACATATTGATATGAGATCATATATGGTCATATTATTAGCTTCTTGTTAGTAATATTTCATTGTTACTTGTTACTCGGGTCTTTATAACTTTTTGTTCTTATGCGTGCTTTGTCGAATAAATTCTTATTCTTATCTTTAGGTTATAGATAATTCATTTCCAGAATGGTATTAGTGTAGTATATACCATATTCATTCATTCAATTCATTTATATAATCATTATGAAATGAAGATCATGTAGAACGAGTCGCACCCCATCGTGGAGACGGTATTCCGTACGTACGCACGAGTGATGATATCGTTCCTATGATCGTGGAATTGTATTGGAGTATATATATATATTATTTCAGTATCAATATTACTTAATAATAATCATATATAGTTACTGATTACACCATTATACCCATCCTTGTAAGGTGATGGTGGAAAAGTAGATTACACCACGGCGTGGAGACGGTATTCCGTACGTACGCACGCGCGGTGATTTCATTTTTCCGTAGGATGGATAGAAGGTGAATTAGGGTTGTTTCATATTTATAATAACATATCAGTATGTAAGTAATACTGATGTTATTACTTCATCATGAAACAACTAAAGAAGAAGAAGTTGAAGAAGAAAGAAATTGAAAAGATCGGTAATGGATATTACCTCTTCTTTGGAACGCCTCTTTGAATCCTCCACTTAAGGAACTAAGAGTGGTCTTTGGAGAAGACCAGGACCTCTAGGACTATTCTAGGGAAGTGGAGGGGAGAAAAGGGCAGGGGTTGGCCGAGCTTGAGTGCTCAATTTGGTGTGAGGAGGAGGGGGAGGAGGTGCCCTTTTATAAGGGAGGAGAGGGGCACCTTAGGAATATCTCAAAATATTATTTTATATTAAAGTCAAAATCGGTTTATAATGGTTCCAAAGGGTCTTATTTCGAAGCTAAAGTGGGGATGGGTCGAAATCCTATCAACCAATAGGATTTAGATAAGTTTAGGGTATTATTTTAACCTTACTAATTAGATTTAACTCTAAGTTAATTAATTTAACTTTTACCGTGTCTTTTTGTTTTCTTTCACTATATGGTTAATACACTTACTATAACATGCCAAACGAACCCCAAATTGTTTATTATTAATATATATATCCTTATCTAAGTCATTTGTCCGAACCTTAGATTTTTAGGAATAAAATAACAATTAATAATATAATATTTGATTTAAAAACTATTTTGTGTCAATTTTGACACTATTTGATATATGATTTTTGTGAAAGTCATAACAGAATTATATGTTCGAACCAAGTTGATTAAATCAACACTAATATATCATAGAAACCTAGAAAATTAGTGGAGTTCATAAAAAGTCTCAAATTACATTTATTTTGGTGTTTATAACATCAATTATGTCAATATTTCATTAATAAGATAATTACTGCATCATCATTGTGTCATAAATAAATTAAATTATTTAATGTCTAAAAATTACAAATAAAATACCCTTATGTAGGAAATCTTTTTAGATTTCTAATGAATATTTATAGTCGAATTTATCTTATGTATAACCCCATATTAAAAATGATTTACTTATTAAACTTTGATTTTAACTATTTTAACCCTTCTTTAAATAAATTAATAATAAATGTCCTAATCTAATCCAAGTGGGCCTAAATGATAATATTTTACACTTAAGGTTGTTTTTGGTCGAGATAAACTTGTCCAATAGAATTAGGACATGTGTTAGGGTAATATTAATATCATATTTACCCTTAGTTACCCTATTTACTATTAACCGCGGTAAAAAAAAGTAAAAAGTTACTATTCACCAAAAAATTATTTTCATCTCAGTGAACCACATTTTAGTCCTTGATATTAACCGTGTCTCTCGGATTTTCGAAATTCCATTCACAAAAGCGGTAAAATTAAGTTTTATGCAAAATTCAGTTTTTTAACCTACCACTTAGTGGTTTCACTATTCATCAAAAATTGAAAGTTTTCAGAAAAATACCAAAATTTCACCCTAGGCTAATTTCGATATTCTGAGTCCAAAAATGAAGTCCATTTTGAATAATAAAATTTATAAAATTTCAAAAAGTGGTTATTACTATTCATAACGGCTACTTTTAATAGCATATTGTTGTTTAGTGAAACTCGGTATTGCGTACGACGCAAGCTATCGAGGAAGGTTGCGATTGCGTGTAAAGCAAGCCAAGCAAGTGTTGTGTAGAAAAAGATTCCTTTGATGATTTATATAACATAAAAGTCTCGGGTGTTACAATGGTGGTATAAATCATGGGTACAATAAACCACAAAAATAATGGGTAGGGTATAGGATATCACAGTAGGTAGAGAGGACGGAAATCGTGGGTGCGAGCGATCGAGTAAATTGTGGCGTTAAGAAACACCCTTTCGCACCACCCCCACTGAAGAGCATCCATGTTGAATGCCTTCCTAATTCCATCATTGTGATGTACAACTAGAGATGATGAACACATGACTTCCTTCATGGAAATGGAATCCCCATGTCAAAACATAAAAAAAGAACAAAAATAATAAAAACAAAATAAAAAGAAATATATATATATATATATTGTAATTAAAATTATACAAATTAATATAATATGAAAAAGTAAAAACAATAAGTTAATATATATATCTATATAATTATTATAAGAATAATAAACATATATATAAATATCTATGTTTCAATGCATGTTCCTTTGTTCCACCGCATGCCACTTTCCCTAGAGGAATTAACGCCTTATTGTGTCTTCTGCCATTAAGAACATATGTTTCGATGAAGAGCCACCCAATTTTATTTTTTTGATTGTCAAAGGTGTGAACTCCTTTCAAAATTATTTCCAATTGAGGTAATTTTGAAATACGAACGAGCTTCCATCGACCACATTATCCAATCAAATAAAACCTATTTAAAAAATTAACAAATAAAACATTATAAAAAATCACCAAACAATTATTTTATTAATTTTTTATTCGAGTAACTGTGGATAAATTCATGTATCAAAATTTATTTAAATTATCATGTACTCTCCCTACGTGTCAAATGAAAAAATAATAATTTATTTGTCATACAATCATAAGATGAAATTACATTGTAGCAACCCAATACCCCTAGAGCTGTGTAGAACTACGATTGTGTATTCTGATTCATCCATCTCCACCCTCTCCATTTCTTTCCCATCCTCATTCAATCTTTTTACTAGTTGTAGGGAGTTTTTCTAGTGATGGATTTGATGGAAATAGAGGTTTCGAGTTAATGAATTGTTCTTATGGTGTTATTATCACTAATGGTAGACATTTCTCCCTTCATAGACCAAAATAAAGTACAATTGACATCCTAATCAGCTTAATCTCTGGAAAATTTATTATTACATTTTGTTTCCTTGATTCTCATTCCAAAACAGTTTTATGTTTCTCGTACGACTCTGAGCATTAGTCACCCCATTAATGAATACTACATAGATTATTTCAATCAACATACGATGTCGTTTACTATAGATAAAGTATGTGTTTCAATCAAAAAAAAAAGTGGTGATAAATGATTGTATGGTGAGAGGATGATGATGATAATTCTACATCATTTTGTTCTCTAAAATTGTAAATTCCATCCATTTGTTATAATTACACCATTAATAATAGTTATAAACTAACCGAATCCATTTCCCCCAACTCCATCATGAGAAACATTCTAAAAAAACCTGATAAATGTAAGAGTGAATGGAGAGAAAGAAATGTAGATGTAGGAGAAGGAAGAGTCAAAATACGGAACTATAGTGCTACACATCCTGGGAGAATTTGGTTGATATTGTCAAATTTCATCTGATGAGTATATTTTAATAAAATTATATTTTCTTATTTGATGTGGAGGAATATATACTTAAGAATTACATTTATTTTTATCCTCAAATTTATATATACATATCCTAATAAAATATTAAAAAGTAACAGGTTGATGATTTATTATATATTATTTTCAATAAAACCTGTTTTTTAAAAGGTTTTATTTTATTTACAATATTAGAGAGTTTTATTTTATTGGAAAAAGTGATCAGTAGAGGCATGTACTTAATTTACGCACTGGAAAGTGGTACATATGTCATTTGAGATGTGTACTAATCAGCCACACAAAAATTCTACACATGATGTTACAACTACGACTAAATGTGTCTTTTATCAAGATAAAAATTTTAATAAAGTTATAGCAATTTCAATCCCCGAAATCAATGTTAATACACTTTTTCATTTTTTAATATTTCAAGACATTGTTTCATAATTCCGTTATGACATGAATGAGTCAGTCTCATGTAAATCTAAAATTTGATGTGATCGGTATAGGTCAAAGTGTTTTTTTTTTGAGTTTAAAATGGCATTTTAGTAAAAAACCAGAGTCATACTCATAATTGAAAATTTTCTTTGTCCTTAAAAATGTAATATTTCCTCAAGGGTATTCATAAAATATAAAAACATCCATGTCAAAGACTAATTTTAAGTTATATAGACTTAAATCGCATGACTATAATGTTTTGATGCAAGATTTAATGTCATTTTCATTTCGATGCATTCTGCCTCAAAATGTACGATAAACACTAATAAGAGTAATATTCATTTTAATTCCATATATGATATTGTTGGAGACCAGGTGTAATTTTGCATATACAATAATGGTTTAGACCAGGTGTAATTTCCCATAATGAATAAATAGATTTCAATAAGAATCATATTCTTTTTTATTCAAGATGTAGTGCCATGTCCTCTTCCATGTCATCATTCATATACACCAAACACAACTCGTGCGGGCAAAGCCTGTGCATTAGTGAGTAATGAAATAATAAGTAGGGACCTCAAAATCAACTTGGGTCACCCATTAAACCATAAAATAAATCTCAAAATAGTGATAAAGATTAGAGTAGAAGATTCATATCGATATAGGTATAACATAATGATTTAGTAGAAAAAACAATGGTTGGAAACACTGAACATCATTCACTACAATGGAAAAAGTCCTTGATGAGTCAATTAGGATAAATAGGTCCCATAGACCTATTTAATATCTAATTAACAAAGCCAATTTTTGTAGCTATGTCATGGATCCTCGCTAATAACTAAGGCATGAAGTCTTGTTGGGTAGTTGAGTCGTGAAGTCTCAGTGATAGTTGAGTCACGAAGTCTTTCTGGGTAGCTAAGTAAGTAAGTCTTATAGGGTAGCTATGTTATGGAGTCTCATTGATTGCGGAGTCTGAGTGTCTTGATAGGGAGCTGAGTCAAGCTGTCTCGCTGATTGATAAGTCCTAGAGTCTCACTAGGTAGCTCTATCACGAATTCTCATTGTGTAGTTGAGTCAGGGAATCACACTGATTGTTGAATCACAGAGTCTCACTAGGTCAACATTGATGAAATCATACATAAATGATTATATAATGATCTACATATCTCATGGGTTCCAATGCCATAGATGGCGTGTCAATCAGACACATGGTATAGGAGATATGTCCCTTATTGTAAAAATGGTTTGGTTACATTCGGGCTTGGTTCGACTGGTTCAGAACGACCCGACCAACCTGACCCAAGGTCTCGAATGACACAATCCTATCCATCTGGCCCATTGGGCCTCATAGGACCCTATCGATATTGGTCGTGGTTGGAATCTACTTGGTCACCTAGTGATCCAAATTTATTTCGCATGGCCCGTATAGGAGGGCCGAACTATTTTCCTAGCCTGATACGTTGTACAACCTGACATTATCCCATTCTCCCTATTGGCTAATGTGGACTGACTAAAATTTTTAGCTGGGCCACTACATCCCCCTTGTAGTGACCAGGGTTATGCCACATCTTTCATATGGTCACCAGCCCTACTACGCTAGTGGTGTCATTCCAGCGATCCCCTTCATGGGACGCTCGATCTACTCTAGTTTCCGATCTCAGTTATGTATGTGCCCTTAGGTATCTCAGTTCACTACCATCAATTCCACGAACTTGGATCTACCATTCCTCCTTTTTAAGGATGTGGCCAAAAAGAAATCATAAGCTAAGGGACTCAGTCCTTGTTTGTTTTGGCCCGCACCCTCTGCATTAGATGTTTAAAATCATGGGAGGCTTGGGATCATAGATCAATCAGATAATTATCAATCCTGGTTCAATAACCCAAAGGTAAACACAATCTCGAAGTAATATATGATTCTGCAATCAAACAATAAAAGGATTAATTTGTGTAAGATTTTTTGAATAATAACAAGGAAAACATAAAACAAATAAACCCCTACCTGGTATGAGGATCTATAGCTGACGAGGGATGAAGCAATGAGTTTTCGTCGATCCTCATTATGTTAGTGTTCGTCTCTATTCATCGTCTCATGAATCCATACCCCCACTATTTTCCATATTTTATTATATGGTTTTCATCAATGGAATTAATCATCGAAGTGGGATATAGAGAGAGATAGAGAGAGAATTATCATTCGTTAGAAAATTTCCCAGTATTTTTTTTCAACTATGGATTTATATTTAATTAAGGGAAGAAGATGTGTTGTTCAAAACCACATGGTCCCAGTAATTTTATTGATTAATGATTCAACATCACATCAGCGCATCAACCATCCAGTTACAAGTCATTCTGTCACAGCTGAAATAGTTTGAATAAAATAAACATTGAATTTATTTTAGGATTATTTTATTTTTATTTTAGTAAAAGTATAAAATTTATCATTTCGATTGACCCTCACCAGTATTGATTTGGCCATTCTTTTGAAAATCATGACATTCTAAATTAAAAGGTTCCTCATATTATTGATCTAATCACATGTTTAAATGAATGAAATACCCAATACCACATTTTTTTAAATGAAACATAAAAATTGTTAAAAAATTATCCTTCAACATCGTCCCACACTAGTTGCGGTTAGGCTCTTCCTAAGGGTAAGAAAACCACACGACCTCAACAGTACCTTAATATTTTCAATCCATGTTAGCTTTTAAGAGTTATAAGTATTTGACATGAAATAACGATTACATAAGGGCAAAAACATACTACCACTATTTGCCCGCATCAACAAATGTTAGGATATTCCTAAACAAAGAATTCCCTCTCAATCTTAAAGAGGGTCTTGAATTTTTATTCTGAATCACATTTCATAATATATAATAATTTTAAAGGGAAAATAATTTTATATAATTATTTTATTCCTGGTTATTACATTTTCATGTTTTCTCATTGGAGGCATGCACTGACTAATCATAAGTCGCACCTAGGGGAAACCCGCCATCCTAAAAGAAATTTTGTCATTAGATTTCGGATCTAGGCTTCTATTTAGTAGTGATTCCACAATTTTATGAAATATGCTAAAATTCACTATTAAATGTTTAAAATTAATCGACATATCATTTTAGGAACTCTGAACAACATAATTGCTCGTTGTCTCAACACCATATCTCGAAAATAATTCTATATAATTAGAATACCTGGAATTTACGAGGCATTATATTACTACCCCTTTTTGGGTTCACGAACCTGTAAACCAAAAGAAGGATAAAATATCAAATGGGGGTACTAAGAATGAATCTATGTGTCCTGCTCCAATGTTCTCTCGGAGATATTTTTGTGCTATCACCGAACACACACTAGTGGGATCGACCATCCATGAAGGACCCACTCTTGTAGATCCTCCATATCTAATGGTAAGTTTAAAACTTTCTCCCCATCATCAATTTCCATCTCTCCTCAGTCAATTGTGGTGTTATAGATCATTCATGTACCTCCTCAACTATGACACATGGAAATCATCAAACACCTACTGCATCTGTGGTGGAAGACAATGGCAGTACAAAACGTCACTAACTCTTCTAAAAATCTGAAATGTTCTGATAAACCTCAGAGATAAATTTCCTACATATCCAAACCTCGAAAATCCACATAAGGGTGATATCTGAATTAAAACATCGTTTCGCTCCTCGAACTCCAATCTTCTCCATCTTCTGTTACCATAAATTTGATTCCTTTTCAATTTAGTCCTCATCCACTCCTGGATGATATGTACCTTCTATGGGGTAGCCCGTACCATCTCTGGTCCCATCAGTGCTAACTCCCATGGTTCGTTACAACATAGAGATGATCTATATGGCCTCTCGTACAAGGCCTCAAATGGTGTTATACCAGTTGTGGAATTGTATTTGTTCTTGTACACAATCACCACTACTGTAAGATGTCCCTTGAACTATGACCAAAATATTGGACACAATCAAGAAGCATGCCCTCCATGGTTTTAATGGTCATCTATGTCAGACCATCTGTCTGGGGGTGAAAGCCTATTCCCATGTGCAAATGAATCCCAAAATCCTCCAAAAATCCCATAAAATAATAAGAAGTAAATAGTGCATCATGGTCTGAGATGATCGTCGAAGGTACCCTATATAGCTGCACCATCTTCTTTGAAATTGTGGTGCCCCAATCCCTCAAATGATCCCATCTCCCAAAAGGGTAGAAAGTGAGATGACTTGGTGAGTCGGTCTAAGATCACTCAGATAGAATTGTGGACCCTAGAATTTTGTGGTAACCCCATCATGAAATCAAATTATATATCATCTAATTTCCGTTCTAGCACCTCAAGTGTTTTTGTGAATCCTATTGAGTCCTTATTCTTGGCCTTCACATACTGACAAGCAAGGCATCATGAATCAAACCATGCCACTTCTTTAATCAACTCTAGCCACCGGTTATGATGTTGGAGGTCATGGAAAGTCTTCGCCACACCATGATTCACCCCCAAATGGGGTGTATGTAACTCCTTCAATACATCCTTCTACAAAATCACTAGTACTACGATGAATCATCTGAAAAGGATGATGTTCTCGCCACCTATTGAAATTGCATCAGAAGCATGTCATGAGGTTAACTAAGCAAGTTGTCCATCACGGTAAAAATCCACAAGATATTCCAGCATGAATTGCTTTATGAGTGAATTATTGATAGTCATCAACTGAAGTTATGTTTCTCCACCGTCATCCAATATGGATAATTGCATCGTGACTAATTACTATATCACATCACTCAGAATTTTTAGATCGTATCTCTGGTTGAGTGTGTATGCCACCATGTTTCCCATCCTAGGAGAATATACATTCTTTATATTAGTGTCCTAGAAAAAATGCAGGCTTCTTCGATGTCTCAACTACTGAAAATCCTACAGGCACCATTTCATCAATTTGAAAAGCTACCCCTTTTAACTGGTTGATGTTCCCAAAGACCATTTGGTAGTGGGTACTCATTATCCATAGACACACGGTTAAATTGTTGGCAATCCACACATAACCTCTAACGATGAGTCATATTATGCCCTTCCTCGTGATGATTCCCACCTACGCCCCCTATTTTTTAATTTCTATGATGGACCTATGATATATTGTTGTAGATATTGATTCCACCTCAGGGTGTATAATGATATAGAAGTACCTCCCCCACGAAGGAGGAATTCCTAGTGACATGTTTTGAAAAGAAGGTTCATGCACACAGTCTCTACTATTGTGAATTGAAAACTATAAACATCCACTACCATGAGGGTAAGGCTGATGAACTCAAGAGAGATCATCTACACTGTCCTATTTATGTGGCTATCTCATTCTTCATGGGTATCGTTTTTCACCAATAATGGAAAACCCAATTCCCATGTTGAAGATATACCACAACATTTCTCCTAAAATAGTCAATCTGAGCATGAATTGTGGATGACTAGTCAATGCCCAATATAACAACGTAAGGCCTAGACACTACCACCAAGAGGATCTAACTAAAAATCTAACATCAAGAGTCATATCAAATCATTCGCATAAGTTTGATTATTGAGTCTCCTCCTATAGGTATCTTCAAGAGTGTAGATCTAGTCAATGGTTTAACATGAAACTCTAGGTAATGGACAATATTCATGATAAAAATGAATGATTAAAAACTATGTATATTTACAAGGATTATATATGTAGATACAGTCCATACATCGAATCATTCATGGAGTCCTCAAGTCATACTCTTTAACTGCATGCAACTTCTCCCATCCCATATCCGTCATCTCTCTTAGCCTGGTGTGGACCACATTTATGTGGTGGTTGTAACATCTAGAAATTTATAACATATCGTTGTTCTCTAAAATCTCCTCTACAATGTGTGCCACTGTAATGACATGATTTTTGAACAGAACTAAAACCCGAAGGAATTTGACCTTTTTCAATTACTGAACGGGTTTTTTTTTAAACCGATCTTCAGATTGGAATTACGAGAGTTGGAATGCTTTTTTGTTTTCTTTTTGGGTTTAGACTAAGGCCCAAGAAGTACCCCGATTGTCTCCAAAGGTCACTAAAGCATTGGATCCGAGAGAGATGTTGGTTTTTAAAAGGTATAGCAAGGTGTACAGGCTGTGCACAGTTTGACCAAATCGTGCGTCCCATTGTAGGAAAACTGTGCGGCCGTATTTGAAGAGGTAGGGGCTTACACACGGGTTGTGCATATTTTCCCAAACTGTGTTCCTATGACATGAGAGGGACCACTCGTAGGCAGAGGGTTCCACACGGTTTGGGTACGATTTTTAAAACCATGCAAATCTAATCGTGCAGGAAGGTCTGTTTAAAGAAATTTTTTAATTTTATAATACAATAAAATAAAAAATTAAAAAGGTAATTAGAACCTCCCTTACCCTCACTTGTCTGAGTCGCATGACCCAGCACCCGAGAGTGCTCCCCCCTTCGCATGACGAGATCCTCCTCTCTACAACCTCCTCTTTTATCATTTTCTCCCACTGATTTCTATGAGTTTTTTAATCGAATCACCATGGTATTCTTCCCTCTCGTTTTCCTATTCTCTTCCAACCATATTATGGCCTATCCTTAGACTTGTGGGATTAAACCGAACCCTAGGTATTGGGGGTTTTTTTTCTAGTTTTTCCTTCATCCTAGTGTTATGGAAGGGTTATCTTGGGACCCTTGGTTTTGAGTTTGGGGATCTGCCGCTGACGGTGAGGTGGATACAAGCCGATTTGGTAGCCGATATTGGTTCGAGGTAATTGTATTTCCCCCAATTTGTTTCAAATCACCTAGAATGGTTCCTTTATGTGTTTTAAGGTACCATGTATTTATCTATTAGTGTGTTGAATTTTCCTGGCATGGTTTTGGCTCGTAAAAGTAAAGACGACTATCCTGTGTAGGCATTGGTCATATGTGATATCCCATATGCCTCATAGGGAAGCGGCAACATCTCTTAGTTAGAAAGCGTCAAGATCCAGAGTGGACTGGTGGATCCACCATGAGGTAGGATCCCTCTCCTTTCCCATTTAATTTGAAGTAAAGTATTAAAGTGTTTAATACTTCATTTCAATTAGTATTTTAATTCTAAAAATCAGGTTTTTATTAGACTCTTCATGAAAAATTGTGTGAAATGCAGGATAAGATAAAACGGTTTCTCGATCACTAAACAAACAATTTAGTAATAAAACCCCTCAATCTGTTGTTTGTTGTCTTTAAAATAAAAATTAGTCATAGAATTTTTATGCTTTCCCGCTGGATTGTTGTGGTGTATCTTTTATTATTTGTATGTGAACTAGCTTTGTTGAGTCAAAAGGAATGAAATTACTGTCATACTTGTGTTTGGGAAAATTACCCATGTTCAGAAAATTGAGTATGACTGTAAACTTAGTGGGATGACTGTATACTATATGACGTGTTACATCTAGAATGTATCAAAGGGTTAAAAAATGATAAATGTATCCATTACTATGAAATGGTCAAACTAGGTTGGAACAGAATAGGGTGGTACAACCATGACATTTGATAATGTATTGAGTAGACTTATGTTAGTAAAATGAATACTTGAATATCCTGATTTAGATACTTAAAATGGGTTGCCTTATGTATGAATGTTAATGTTTTCACTTATGTGTATGTTGTATGATTCATTGAATTCTTTTGAGTTAATTCCAAAAGTAGTATATTAGAGACATTTTTAGTATTGTGAGGGTGCACATACGAATGCCACATAACGAATGATAGTAAAGGTGAGTGCATGCTGAGTCCACCAAGTGACATATTCATTATTATATGGAAAGCTGTTATACACCATACCAATGAGAAAATAGATGTTTGGAAGGAAAGCATTCATACCACTTTCCAGTTGACTACTGTTGATGATTACATGTCTTGATGGGAGGCAGTTATACCCCATGCCAGTATTATGAATGTGACAGATGGGAAGCAGTTATACCTCATACTGGTTGAATGAATGTGATGGAAGGGAGGGATTCGTAGCCCTTTCCAGTGGAATTATTGGGAAGAGGGGAATTCTTACCTTGTGCCCACTAATCTCGATTTATGGAAGGGAGGCATTCTTACCCCTTTCAATTTGACCTATAGGGACGAGAGGCATTCTTTTATTGTGCCCTATATTTTCCTTATTAATGGGTGGGAGGAATTCATACCCCACACCATATTTGATCCAAATGCATTTATATATTTATACACATGGTTACATGATCAGGTTACTTCACTGACAACGAGAAGAAGCTAGTATAACCATCAGTTGTCCATTGGGAACCTTGATCTGTTTTTTTAGATAGGTAATTATTCATACTTATTTCTCCATACCTTCTCACATTTTAATTACTATACATTATATAGATTTGGTTTGACACCGGTGGTGTCGGCCTACTGAGATTAAATCTCACATCCTACTCGGGCCTCCATTTCACTTGGGTACCCGAGTATACCTTCTTGCTTACAGGACCTAGGTTTTGTGATGTGCTGTTTGTACATGAAGAGTTAGGAGAAAAGGACCAAGCAAGAGCTTGGGATGCTCTGGGGATCTCTGTCGGGCTTTTTTGTCTTTTATTTTTTGTATTGATTGTAGAGCATGATGTATTGATTCATGCTTTCATAACTTTATCGTCATCTGTACATGCTGGCATTTTAGACTGGTGTTTGCCGCCTTTTGATAAAATGGTAATTACATGTCTTGTGATTCTTCCATTAAATTGGTTAATGCTTCCTCTATTGATAATTAATTTCTCTAAAAATAATGTTGTGTTACTCTGATATGAGGGTATATTCTCCCCACTATCACCTCCCGAGACCCTCACTACTAAACGACAACATCTATTGTTCATGGAGACGTGCTTGAGGCCATGTAACCTACCAGTCTGGCTACCTGTTCGATGGTAAGTTGGGTTGGGATGTTACAATATGGTATCATAGGTGTTTCATATCATTTTAACATACTTTTTTGGGTCGGTAGATATGATATTAAGAATGTTTTGGCACTTGACTTATAGCCGTGCTTGGGACTAATCACCCCACATATGAGAATTGACCATGTGGCTAGGGCAGGGAATTGATGTTCATGTTGTTTTCTATTAGAGTTTATATGATTTCACCTCGAGTGACTGTTGTATTTTCTACTACTTATGGTTTATGAAATTCTTTGAATTTTACCATTGGCCTGATATGGGAATAAAAAATCATTCCATGCATTATATTAGGCACATCGGAAATGATATGTCATGCTTGTGAGATGTCATGTAGTTGCATCATAGAATTCTTGTATAATACGCTTAAGTTATTATATGTCATTCTTATGATTTATAACATTCATCTATGATATAAAAATTTATGTGTTTAATGGATATTATGGCATGTCTTATTTTGTTTGTACCGGGGTTGTCAATTAATGGGAATCAATTTTAGATTATAATGTTTATGGGAACCATACAATCATGTAGGGGTAACCCTTATATTAAAACCATTCTAAGCTTCATAAATAGTATTGTAGGGATATTGATGAATATGTAAAGCTGTGGAAATTAAAATGCTAAAGTAACTTGGTTTTGATTTAAAATTGGATCCAAAGGCCAATTTTAAAGTGTATGGTCACTTTATAGGATGGTAAATGGACACCCATATTGTTGCACCTTTGTATGTGAGCATGTTAAATTCCAGGTTGGAATCTAGTTTTGATCAAAAGTGGAATCAATTTTCAATCCATAAAGTGTATGGGCGCTTCATGAATTAGGAAATGACAACCCATATTAAATATAAAGTCTTTCTATATAGTGAAATGATTAAATGGAAAATGTTGCCTAATTTCAAAATTGAATGGTTTTTGCTAGTTGTTAAAATTCCAATAGGACCAGATTAGGTCAATTGGAATGTGTTGTATGAGATAAATCGGTTGGTGGGTTTGAATTTTTAAATGGGATTGAGTGACTACTTTGGGGTTGCTTTTTGAATAACCTAGTACGGATTAAATGGAACCCTATTAGGTCTCCCTTTTGTTTAAATGGTTTTTTAGTTCTTAGTTGATTGAAAAAGATTGGATTTGTTTGAATTTTTGATGTTCATAATAGGATGTTTTTGTGAAACATTCATGTTTGATTGATGAGTGGTTGATGTTTTTAAATTGTTAGAGTTTAAATGGGGTAAAATGTAATGGTCTTGGCAATGGAAATTGTAGTGGTGTGTTGAATCCCTTGGGTAAGGGGTAGTTTTGAGTTTCTCTTTAAGATTACGTGGAATGGGACGGTAGGTGTTTCCCGTTGGCATTGTTTCCTTAGAGGTGTTTTGATGATTGGATATTGAGCCTAGTGACTTATTTTGCATGACCCATCGTTAGGGTCAACGTTTGATCTTTGTAAGGGGCTAGCCAGTGGTTGGTAGCACCCTTAACGTTTTAATGCCTTGCTTGTACCACGTTTTTTCTGATGTGACGTGTTTTCCGGGCACCATTGTACCTTTTTGGAATCTTGTTTTTCTAATTACACCCTTATTTAGATGGGTGGACGCTAGGTTTTGACTTTCATTGCGGCTTTGGTTCATCTCCTCAGTAGAGTGGCCTGACATTAAAGGAATTATTCGCCCCAATGTGTGGGATGTATTTCGAATGACTCGTGTGTTTTGATGCGCGGGTTTCATTGTTTTCAATCTTCTCCATTTTTTTGGTGTTTTGATTGTGTGCGGAGGAGCGTCACACGATCGTTGAAGTGTTTGTGTACTAGCACCCATATGCTCGGCTAGGTTATCACATTTCCTGTAGTTGACTAGGACACTCCTAAGATTGGGATAATGTCGCTTCGAATTTGGTAAATGTGTCCCCTCACTTGGAATGGATGCTTCTTGGAATGCCAATGAAATGGTTGGTCATGTATGAATGCATGAGATAGATGCGAGTTTAAAATGACTGGATGTGTCGGCCGGTGAAGCCGAGTTCCTTCCATGAATTCGACTAGTTATGGTTTGACAGCTCTTCCTTCCAATAGTCTGGTATAATTAACTAGAATTCGTTCAAACCTCTTACTTTGTTATGTTTAGCGACGAACATGTCCCCTATATTTTCCTCATCCAAGATGCATTAAGATAGCGTTATTATTTTCATTGCTAATGCTTAAAAGTTGTGGGGGTTATTTGGATGGTCCTCTTTTGACGTTGCATGCAGGATGTGTGGCTTCCCTTATGGTTTGATCTTGGAAACTTCATTGGTAGTTGGGGGTAGGCTTCGATGAACGTGTTTGTGCTAAACATATGGTTCCATGGAGAAATACATTGGGGTTCTGTTTGAAATACATCGACCATTTAGGCCAAATGCTTTTGTAAATAGTTAGCTGGAGATAGCTTGGTTCAGGGTTCTTGTTTAATATATGCAGTCGGTAAAATACAATTCTCTTGTATGTCGTCAGGTATAGGCGAGTGCAGTTTGTGTCGGTCGGGGCCTGATATGAAAAACCGTCTCGACATGGGCCTTGAGGTCGATGGGAAATGAACTGTTTTATTTGTTTCAAATCACATTAGGAGCATCATGAGAACACTTGGGACATGCTATGAATGTTAATTCCAACAGTGGTCTGAACTGTTGTTTGGATTTGGTTTCATATCGTTAATAATCTAAGGTGGGATGTACCTAGGGATGGAGGCTAGGCGAGATGACGACATGTTTGTATCTCTGGGTAGATGGTCTCTGAAAGATCCGTTTTGGTGTTTCATTTGGGAAACGAGCCTTGGCTCAAGTTTTGGTGGCATAAGTGTTGTAGGGTTTAATGGATTCTTAAGGGTGTGTTGGACGTTTAAGAACGCAACATGATCCTTTGAACATAGCTTTACAACCCTTTTAGGTTGGGTGATGTGTACGTTTTTCCTGAAGGCTTCTCGGGGACAAGATGTTCTATGGTGGGAAGGTTGTAATGACCCGCATTTTGAACTGGACTATAACCTGAAGGAATTTGAATATTTTCTATTACTAAACGAGTAATTTTTAAAACAGAGCTTCAGAATGGAATTATGAGAGTTGGAATGCTTTCTTGTTTTGTTTTTAGGCATGGGAGAAGGCCCGTGAGGTTCTCCCAGTATCTCGATAGGTCTCGGGAGCTTCGGTCCCAACAGAGAGAGGCTGGTATTTAAAAGGCAGAAGAAGGCGCACGGGCTGCACACGGTTTGACCAAACTGTATGGCCCATTGCAGGAAAATATGGAGGCCTTATTGGAAGAGGCAGTGGATTGTGCATGGGCTGCAAATTGTTTCCCAAATTGTGTGCCTTTCCCCTGTGGGGGAACTCTCTTAGGCAGATGGTGTTTCACGGTTTGCGCACGGTTTGAAAAACCATGCAGATCAATCTGTGCAGGCTGGTATGTTTAAATAAAATTATTAAATTTAAAATAGAATAAAATAAAAACATAAATCAGAAATTAGAACCTCCCTCACCCGCACTCGTCTGAGTTGTGTGACCCAGCACCCGAGAGGGCTCCCCCCTTCATGTGACAAGCTCCTCCTCCCAATAGATGCATTTTTCTTTGTTTCCTCCAACCGATTTCAAACAATTTTTTTATAGAAGCATCATGGTAAGCTTCTCTCTCGTTTCTCCCCTCCCTTCAAGCCATATTTCAGCATATCGGTCGACCCGTGGGATTAGGACGAACCCTAGGTTTTGGGGGATTCTTGATTCTTGTTTTTTAATTCATGCTAGGGTTGTTCCATGGTTGTCCTGGGTCCCTTGGTATCGAGTTGGGGCATCATCCACCGAAGGAAAGGTGGATACAGGCGGTTTTGGTTTCTGGTGTTGGTTCGAGGTAAGGGTTTTCCCACAATTGGTTTCATAGCACCTATAATGATTTATTTAAGTGTTTTAAGGTTCCTTGTTTTTATCTGTTATTGCGTTGAAGGTTTTGTAGTGGTTTCCAGTTGCCAATGTCAAGGCGACTTGCTTATGTGGGCATAGGTCATATGTAAAATCACATATTCCTCATGGGGAAGTAGCAACGACTCTTAGTTAGAAAACAACATGAGCAGTAGAGGAAGGATGAATACACCTTGAGGTAAGATCCCACTCCTTTCCCCATTAATTTAATGTAAACTATTAAAGATTTTAATACTGCATTTTCATTAGTATTTTTCTTCTCCAAAGCGGGTTTTATTAGACGATTCTTGAAAGAGAGCGTGAAATGTTGGATAAGATAAAAGGGTCTCTTGGTCACTAAACTAACTATTTAATAATAAAAACACCTCAATCTGAGGTGTTCTCTCTTCAAGATAAAAAGATGTGATATACTTTTTATGCTTTCCTGTTGGATTGTTGCGGTGTCTCGTTAATTCTTTGTATGTGAATATGCTTTGTGGATACAAACGGAATGAAATGGTTGTGATACATTTGTTGGGTCATTTTTCCATGGTAGGTAAAATGAGTAAGATAGTAACCTTAGTTGGATGACTTAAGAATATATGAATTATTACCTCTATAGGGTATCAAAAGGTTAAAGAATGATTAACGTATCCTTTAATATGAAATATTGAAACTAGGAAGGAATAGACTAGGGTGGTAAAACAATGGCTTGGGATAACATAATGAGCATGGCTTATGTTTGTAAAATGAATATGTGAATATCTTGATTTAGATACTTAAGATGGGTTTCCTTAAATATGAACGTGAATGTGTTCACTTATGTGTATGTGGTATGATTCTTTGAAATCATATGTTGTAATTCCATTAGTAGTATATTATAGACATTTTTTATTGTGAGTGAACACATGTGCATGCCACATAATGAATGATAGTAAAGGTGAGTGAATGATGAGGCCACCTTGTGACAGATACATGATTAGATGGGAATCAGTTATAACCCATGCCAGTGTGACAATACATGTCTGGAAGGGAGGCATTCTTACCTCTTGACATTTGACTTCTGTTGATGATTACATGTCTGGATGGGAGGCAATTATACCCCATACAAGAATTATGAATGTGACAGATGGGAAGCAGTTATACCCCATACTGGTTGAATGAATGTGATGGAAGGGAGGAATTCATGCCCCTTGGGTACCTAGATGGGTTTTTTTACTTATGTAATTACAGTTACTAATTTATCCATACATTCTCATTGTTTAATTATTATACACTATCTAGTTTTGGTTTGGAACTGGTGGTTATGACCTACAGATATTATATCTCTCATCGTACTCGGGCCACCTTCGCACTACGGTACCCGTGTAGACCATCATGCTTGCAGGACCAAGGATGAGTGATGTGATGTCTGTACCTGAGGAGTTAGGATCATAGGACCATGAAAGATCATGGGATGCTCAGGGGATCACATTCATGCTTTGCATTCATTTAATTTTTGTATTGTTTGTAAATCATTCTGTATGGATTCCTACTTTCATAATTGAATCATCATCTGTACATGCATGCATTGTAGACTGGTGTTTTCCACCATTTGATAAAATGTTTATTATCTTTCTTTTGCTTCTTCCATTCAAATTTTTACTCCTTCCACTATAGAATAAAATTTTCTATGAAAATACCGTTGTTTTACTCTGATATGAGGGTATTTTCACCCCACTATCACCTCTCGAGACCCTCACTACTAGTCGACAGCCTCTAGCGAATAGGGATACACGCATGAGGCCATGTGACCTACCGGTCAAGCCACCAGTTCAATTGTAAGATGGGATGGGATGTTAAAAAGTGGTATCAAAGGTGTTTCTTCTCTTTATGACTTAATATTTTGGGTTGGTAGATAATATATTATGAAAATGTCGACACTTGACTTATAGACGTGCTTGGGACTGATCACCCCACGTATGGGAAATGACAATGTGGCCAGGGATGGGAACTGTTGTTCATGTTGTTTTCTATTAGAGTTTATATGATTTCACCTTGAGTGACTATTGAATTTTCCACTACTTATCATTTATGAAATTCCATAAATTTTACCCTTGGCCTGATATGGCAAAATATCCGCATTCCATGCATCATATTAGGCACATAGAAAAGTGCATGTCATGCATGTTCCATGCCATGTAGTTTCATCTTAGCTTGCCTTTATAATATTCTTATGTGATTATATGTCATTAATATGTGTTATAGCTTGCTTCTGTGATATAACATGTTCAGTGTTTATTGGTTATGACGACATGTATTATTTTGGTTGTACCTGTGTTGTGAAAGAATAGGAACCAATTTTCGATTTTATGGTGTATGTGAACCATACAATTTGGTAGGGGTAACAAGTATATTAAAACCATTCTGAGCATGATA
Source organism: Viscum album (assembly GCA_963277665.1). Taxonomy (NCBI): domain Eukaryota; kingdom Viridiplantae; phylum Streptophyta; class Magnoliopsida; order Santalales; family Viscaceae; genus Viscum; species Viscum album. The sequence goes on along the minus strand of OY728152.1, from coordinate 359,623,072 downwards.
AATAAGTTCGTAGGGATGTTGGTCAAAATGTAAAGTTGTGGAAATTAAAATTCTAAAGTAACATGGTTTTGATTAAAAAGTGGAGCCAAATGAAAATTTAACAAGTTTATAGGAGCTCTATAGGTTTGTTAATGGTCACCCATATACTTGGGCTATTGTATGTGAGCATGTTAAATGTCTGGTTGGAATCAGGTTTTGATAAAAATTGGAAACAATTTTCAATCCATGATGTGTATTGGTGCTTCATGAATTGCGAAATGACAACCCATATTAAATGTAAAGGTGTTCTTTATTGTTAAATGATTAAATGAAAATTGTTGTCCAATTTCGAAATTGAAAGGTTTTTGGCTAGCTGTTAAATGTGAAATTGGACCCGAGTAGGTCAGTTGGAAATTGTTGTATGAGATAACCAGGTTGGGGTGTTTGAATTTTAATATTGGTTGGTAACATCATTGGGGTTTTTTTTACGAACCCAGGATGGATAAAACAAGACCATGCTAGGTCACCTTTGTGTTTAAATGGTTTTTTTTCATAGGTGATCAAAAAAGATGGGATGTCTTTGAATGTTTGATGTTCTTAATAGGATGTTTTTTTGTGAAACATGCATGTTATCTTGATGTGTGGTTGATTTTTTTAAATGGTTAGATTTTAAATAGGGTAAAATGTAAAAGGTGTGGCAATGGAAACCTAGGTGGTGCATTAAAACCCTAGTGTAAGGGTAAGGTTGGAGTATCTCATTAATTTCCCTTCAAACGGGACCTCAGGTGTTTCTTGTAGGCATTGTTTGTTTAGCTGTGTTTTGATGATTGGATTTTGAGCCTAGCGACTTATTTGGCATGACCCATCATTAGGGTCAAAGTTTGATCTTCGTAGGGGGCTACCCTGTGGTTGGTAGTACCCATCGAATTTTAATTCCTTGCTTTTACCATGGGTTTTGTGACGTGAGGTGTTGTTCCGGCACCGTTTTCCCATTTTGGACACTTTTTGTTTTCTAATGGCACCCTTGTTCGGAGGGGTGGTTGCTGGTTTATGACTTTAATTGTGGCTTTGGGTCATCTCTTCAATAGAGTGTCCTGACGTTAAAAGATTGTTTCTTCCCATTGTCTGTGATGACTTTTGAAAGACTCGTGTGCTTTGACGCACTGGTTTCCTTGTTTTGGATCTTCTTCGTTTCTTTGGTGGTGTGATTGTGGTGGAGGAGCGTCACACAATCATTGTAGTGTTCGTGTACTAGCATTCTTTTTTCTCGGCTAGGTTATCACCATTTCCTTCGGTGAGTAAGACACTCCTATGGTTGGGAGTGTGTCACGTAGAATTTGGTAAATATGTCCCTTCATGTGGAATGGATGCTTCATGTAATGCCTTAGACATGTGTTGGCCATGATTACTTGCATGTGAGACATCCGAGTTTAAAATGTGTAGGTGTGTCGGCATGTGAAGCCGAGTTCCTTCATTGAAGTCGACCAGTTGAGGTTCGACTGTTCTTCCTTCTAGTAGCCTAGTATGATTAACTGGAATTCGTTCAAACCTCTTAGTGTATTCTGTTTAGCGGCGAACATGCCCCCTATCTTGTACTCGTCCAATATTCACTAATATAGAGCCTTTCTTATCCGTGCTACTGCTTAGAAGCCATTGGGAATTTTTTGATGGTATTCTATTGACGTTGCACGCAGGATGCATGGTTTCCCTTATGGTTTGATCATGGAATCCTCATCAGAAGTTGGGTGAAGGCTTTAGTGAATGTGTTTGTGTTATACTTAATGTGCCTTGATGAAAATAATTGGGGTTCAATTTGAAATATTCCGGTGCTTTGCTACGATCGTTCTTGTAAATAGTCAGCCGGAGATGGTCTGACTCGGGGTTCTTGTTTAATATCTGTGGTCGGTGACATACCTTTCTCTGGAATGTCGACAGGTAGAGGCATGTGTGGTTTGTGTTGTCTAGGGCCTGATATGAACAACTGTATCAACTTGGGCCTTGAGTTTGATGGGGAATCGACTGTTTGATCTATGTCAAATCTCACTAGGATCATTTTGGGATCATTTGGGGCACGATTTTAATGTTAATTCCAACGGTGGTCTGATCCATTGTTTGGAGTTTATTGGTCAACATTAATAAAATAATGTCGGATGTACATGTGGATGGATGCTAGGAGAGATGAAAACATGTTCATATCTCTGGGTATATTGGCTCAGGAAGACCCCTCTTGGTGTTTGTTTTGGGAAATGAGCATTTGAGGCTTAAGTGCTGTATGGTTTAAGGGATGCTTAAGGGTGTGTTGGACGTTTTTGAACACAACGTGATCATTTGAATGAAGATTCAATACCCGTGTAAGTTGGTTGATCTTTATGTTGTCCTCAAAGGCTTCTTTGGGAAGAGAATTTCTAAGGAGGGAAGGTTATAATGACCGTAATTTTGAATTGTACTAAAAACCCGATGAAATTTGAACTTTTTTGATTACTGAACGAGTTGTTTTTAAAAACGATATTTAGAAAGGAATTATGAGAGTTGGAATGATTTGTTTTTTTTGGGCTTTGGAAAAGGCCCACAATGTTTCCATTGTGTCTCGACAGGTCTCCAGAGCTTCGGTCTCGAGAGAGAGGAATGTTCTTAAAAGGGAGAGGAAGGCGCACGGGCTGCGCATAATTTGACCAAACCGTGAGGCCCATTACAGGCATACCATGTAGCCTTATTTGAAGAGGTAGTGGCTTGCACACGGTCTGCACACGGTTTCCCAAACTGTGTGCCTAGCCCATGCAAGGGACCTATCTTAGGTAGAGGGTGCCTCACAGTTTGTGCATGGTTTGGAAAATCATGCAGATCAAACCATGCGGGCCGATCTGTTTAAAGAAATGGATTAATTTTAAAATAGAATCAAATAAAAACATAAAATGGAAATTGTAACCTCCCTCAACCTCACTTGTGTGAGCCGCATGACCAATCACCTGAGTGGGATCCCTCCTTCGGGTGACGAGCTCCTCCTCCCTACAGCCTCCTCTTTCTTTGTTTTATCCAACCGATTTCAACTGGTTTTTGGTTCGTATCATCATTGTAAGATTCACTATCGTTTCACCCCCTCTCTTCCAGTCATATTTCATTCTATCCATTGACCTCAATGATTTGGACGAACCCTATGTAATCGGGGTTTTTTTATTCATGTTTTTTTGTCTGTGCTAGGGTTGTTCCAATTTTGACTTGGGACCCTTGAGTTTGATTTTGGGAAACTTCCACCGAAGGCGAGGCAGATACGGGCTGTTTTGGTTGTCGGCGTTAGTTCGAGGTAAGCGTTTTCCCCAAATTGGGTTCAAAACACCTAGAATGGTTCTTTTAAGTGTTTTATGGTTCATTGTATTTATCACATAGTACATTGAAGGTGTTGGAATGGTTTCGAGTCCCCAATGTCAAGGAGACTCGCCTGTGTATGCATTGGTTGTATGTGAAATCACATATGCCTAGCGGGGAAGAAACAATGACCCTTAGATAGAAAGCATCAAGAGCCAGAGTGGACAGATGGATCCACCTTAAAGTATGATCCCTCTCCATCCTACATTAATTTAATCTAATGTTTTAAAGTGTTTAATACAGCATTTTCATTTTTATTTTAGTTCTGAAAATCGGGTTTTGATTAGACGCTTCTTGATAAAGAGTGTGAAATGCAGGATAAGATAAAAGGGTTTCTTGGTCACTAAATAAACAATTTAATAATAAAAACCCAATATCATAGTTACGCTATCATCATGATAAAAAGTAGTGATAGACTTTTCATTCTTGACTCATTGATTGTTGCAGTGTCTCTTTGAAGTATTTGTATGCGAACTTTCTTTGCTAAGAAAAAGGGAATGAAATGGTTGTGATACTTTTGTTTCGGCCAATTTTCCTTGTTAGGAAAATTGAGTAGGATGGTAACCTTAGTGGGATGACTTATGACTATATGACTTGTTACCTATAGAAGGTATCAAACGGTTAAATAATGATAAACTTATCCTTTAAGATGTAATGGTGAAACTAGGAAGGAACAGACTTGGGTGGTACGACCACGCCTAGGGATAACTTAATGAGCATGACTTAGGTTGTTAAAATGAATATGTGAAAATCTTGATTTAGATATTTAAGACAGGTTTCCTTAAGTATGAACATGAATTTGATCACTTACATAAATGTGGTATGATTATTTGAATTCTTATGATGTAATTCCATAAGTAGTACAATAGAGACATTTTAGTATTCTGAGTGAGAACATGGGGATGACACATAATGAATGATCGTAAAGTTTAGTGCATGCTGAGGCCAACTAGTGACAGATTCATGGTTGGATGGAAAGCACATATACCCCATGAAATTGAGACATTATATTTCTGGAATGGAAGCACTGTTACCCCATTCCAGTTGACTTATGATGATGATTACATGTCTTTATGGATGGTTGTTATACCCAATGAGAGTATTATGAATGTTACAAATGGGAATCAGTTATTACCCATACCGGTTGAATGACTGTGATGGAAGGGAGGAATTCTTACACCTTACCAGTTGAATTATAGGGACTAGATGCATTCTTACCTCATGCCCGATAATCTCTATTAATGGAAGGGAGACATTCATACCCCTTTCCATATGACCCATAGGGACGAGAGACATTCTTACCTCGTGTACACTATTTTCCTTATTAATGGGTGGGATTCATTGTTACCCCATTCCATATATGATATAAATGCATTTATATATATACATATGGAGACATGATCAGGTTACTTCACCTTAAATGAGTCGAAGCTGGTATAACCATTAGTTGTCCCTTGGGAACCTAGATGGGTTTTTTTACTTTTGTAATGCTGCTTACTTATTTCTCTATACCTTCTCACTGTTAAATTATTATACACTATCTGGATTGTGTTTGACACCGGTGGTTCCGGCCTACTGAGATTATATCTCACACCCTACTCAGTTCGTCATTGCACTGGGGTACCCGAGTAGACCTTCTTGCTTACAGGGGCTAGGTTGTGAGCTGTGTTGTTTGAACCTGAGGAGTTAAAAGAAAAGGAACAAGAATGATCTTTGGATGCTCAAGGGATCACCACCGGGGTTTTCTATCCTTTCTTTTTTGTATTGTTTGTAAAGCATACTATATTGATTCCTTCATTCATAACTGTATCGTCATCTATACGTCCATGCATTATAGACTGGTGTTTTCTTCCTTTTGATAAAATTGTTATTACCTATTTTCTGCTTCTTCCTTTCAATTGTTTACTTCTTACACTTTTGAATACTATTTACTCTAATAATATCATTGTGTTACTCTGATATGAGGGTATAGTCTCTCCATTATCACCTATTGAGACCCTCGCTTCTAGTCAGCAGCCTATAGCGTACGTGGAGACGCGCTTGAGGCCATGTGACCTACCGGTACAACCACTGGTTCGATGATAAGCTAGACTGGGACATTACAACCAACCTATGGATTCATTTTTTTTTGACCCTACCTCTACCCCGATGGACCATCCACCAATGAACTGTCAGCAGGGCGGTCAAGGAAATCTCTAGAGTGATGTCCCCAACCATATTTTGAAAATAATTACCTCTTACTAGGCTGACTGGACATTCCCTATGAACCATGAGATATAGACCCCCTATATAGGGACCACTTCTCTGAACATCTCACATATCCAAGTGTATGATATTGAATATGGCTACTTGCTTGGCCACTGCTAACATCCACTTGTTGTATCTACACATCCAAGGGACACCCAACCACAAAGATTCTCTCTATCACCCAATCATAAGTAGAAATGTACATTGGAATATCACCGGCTCAGATGTCCCTAAACACTCATTTATCTGATTTCTCATACCTGAAGAACTGGTCATATTGTATTCATAATGTACCTAGAATTTATGGCATGATTTGATGAATACATAGATACCAACATGTATTCCAGTAGATGCTCTTGGCCACACAAACCCCTTAGAATTTATGGATTGATCCATTTATCTATGAATTGTTCTAAAGATCTATCTACTAAAAAGGCACCTCATCTTGTGATCGAGTAATCTAAACCCCATCATCACCCTGAAAATCCATGTAAAAGGGTCACGGTCGGGACCTCCATATGATCTAATGGTTCCCTATCTAGATGTCTACTTGGTCACCACCTCATTTCATTCTTTCACTGCCTATGATTCTGCCTCTCATCAGAAACTATGTGCTCTCTTGCACATAATCTCATGTGAGTCACGTAGCCTACATAAGTCATTTATTTATAGATCTGGAAGTAATGACTAACCAACAAGAAGTGGTATTGCTTGGACACTTCCTGCAGGAAACATTTGGGAAATAGTCCAAGTACCGAAGCCTCAAAACTCTATAGACTATCATCATAGTCACACACTAAAATCTTGGACGGCTATCTAGGAGGATGCATCATTAAAGAGAATCAACATGAACCATTGTTAATTTATTATGCCTGGTGTGATAAATCTGTCTCAAAAAGATCCTGAGGAATCACTCAATTCATATATGATCATTACAACCATGGTTTTAATCTATAGAGGTGAAAAGAAGAATTCATTGTCCTGATGTATCGATATGTTGGCTGACACACCAACACTATACTCCCCATATATGAAAGTTGAAATCAAAACATTTGTCAATTATTCATGAAAAAAAACAGACTACATATATTTTTGGTAGAACCGACCACCTTTGATATCACTTTTCCACTACTCGTCCTTCATTGCAATTAGTGTCTACTGCCAACGGTGTCAATCTATCAATGGTAGGCATTTTTTCTGAGTACATGTACACGTTCTCACACACCAACATGCCCGAAATCATGAAATGTAAACATTAATGCCACTAAAACCCACTGAGTAAAAGTAAAAACATTATGTCAAATGGTCTAGAATACAAACCCAACAATTTATTAACTGAATATAGGAAAATACATAGAAATTCTGATAGTCATCAGCAGGAAAACCCACTAAATGGGTATGTATAGAGTAACTTCCCAAATATGCTGAAGCATGTCTCGCCTTCCAAAACTCACTAAGAACTACCTGGACATGGTCCACCAAGTCCTCTTCCATGTCACTGGTCATCTTCACCAAACACTACATGTGCAGGAAAATCCCATTCTTGGGTGAGTATCAAAATAATCATTAGGGACAATGGAACCGTCTCAGGTCTCAATAGAAAACCACAAAGAAAATAACAAATGTATGCACAATGATTAAATTCACTAGTGTAAGCTCGACATAGGTAAAAATTAATGTATCGATATAAAATCCAATAGTTCCAAAAATTGAACATCATTTACGGAAAAGGAAATAATATTTGATTAGTCCTCTAGTCTATCTAGGTATCCAAGACCTATTCAATATCAATGTCATCAAGCCTAGATGTGTAGATGAGTCACAGAGCCTCGCTAACAGATATGTCAATATGTCTCACAAGGTAGCAATGTCATGAAGTACTGTTGATAGATGATTGACAGAGTCTCACTGGTTATCTGAGTCATGAAGCCTCACTGGGTAGCTATGTCTTGGACTCTCATTGATTTCTTAGTAAAGTAGTGTATTGGGCTAGCAGAGTCATGAAGACTCACTAATTACAATGTCATAGTGCATCACTGAGTAACTGAGTCCCAAAGTCTCCCTGGGTAGCTATGTGATGAAATATCACTGATAGCTGAATCCTGGAGTCTCTCTAGGTCAAAATCCATGAAATCATAAATAGATGATATCCTAATAACTTCACTATCGAATGGGTCCCATTATTGATAATGACTCATTAATCGAAAGCATGGTATGAGAGATACGTCCCTTTTTATAAATAGGGGTCGGTTGCATCCGGGCACAGTATGACTGGTTTGGAACGACCCACCCATCCCGACCTAGGGGACCCACATTACCTGATTTTGCCTTTTTGGCCAATTTTGCAAACCCATTGTGCCTCACTATAGACATTTGAGGTTGGTCGGGTGTCCAGTCCACTTGTTCACCTAGTGACCCGAATTTATCTGGCACGAATCACACTGGCTGACCGATATCATTTCATAGCCCGAGGTGCCGCATGGCCCATATTTATCATGAAGGCCTGGTCCACTAAAATATACCACCAAAAAAATTTTATGGACATCTTGGGAACATTGTTCGGCTACCCCAGCCATACCGGTTCATCCGAGAACTGCTTGGTCAGTCCGGTTAGGGCATGAAAGGCCGATCAAACATCCCCTCTTCATTCATGTATTATTCATGCATCCCACATGGAGAAGGCCACTCCCCCTACATGGCGCCACTCTGGAGACCTAGGTAACGGGCTACGGTGCTATTCCATCGTAGTTCACATTGAGTGTGCCCCGTCCACCAGCGCGTTCAGGGATAGTTGACTGCTTCATCATCCACATGACACCTAGGGTGCCACTGCATACTGCCTATGGCCACTTCCATTGGTCTTTCATGTCATTGCTCTAGTGGTGGTGCATTGAGGGCACCTTCTGTGGGACACCGGGTCTGCTCCGGTGGTCCGATCATAGATCTATTTTGGACCTTGGGACTCTCGGGTCCTAATATTCACTATCGGGGACTTAGATACACCTTGGAACCTTTTTTTATGTGACCATAAAGATGTACATTCATAGGGGATCAATCCTTTTTCCTGTAGGCCCATGCCCTTTGTGTTAAATTTTTAAAAATTGGGGATACTTGGGATCATAGTTCTATCTTGTAATCATCAATCCCAGTGAAAACCACATGTTAAATACCCTCCTACAATAACAAATGATCCACTAATGAACATGTTCATGGGTTGATAAAAGTTCATTGTTTTATAATTTGAATGTGGAAAAGTTAATCCAATTAAACCCATATTGTGTTTCAGGATCCATCATGGATGAGGGATGAATCTCAAAGCACTTAGTGATCCTTGATCCATTACAATTCATTGTCATTCATCATCTCTCGAACCCCCCCCCCACCGGCATTCATCGATCCTTGATTCAATGGAGGTCATCAATGGCATTCGTCGTTAGAGAGATAGAGGGAGAGAGAATTATCATTTGTCAGAGAGTTTCCCAATGTTGTTTTCTATCTCTGTATCCCTGTTTAATTAAGGGAAGGTTCCCCATTGTGCATCGTCACGTTTTCTCGTTAATTAGGTTAATTAATGTTTTAGCATCACCACGTCACTACACCATAGGGGTTACTAGACATTACGTCCAGGTGAAAACTGTATGATTAAAATAGGCATTGAATTCCTTTTAATTTTTTTCATTTTTTAACTAAATGTCAGAAATTAATCTATTTTGATTGACCCATGTCGGTTGTGGTTTTCCCCTTTTTAGGCGAATCTCAGTGTTTGGAATTCCATACAGCCTTAGTATTTTTGATCCAAGCACCAGTTTAAAATATCTAATAACCAACTCAAAAATTTATTTCAATAACCAAAATAATAGTTCAAAAATTTACATTCACTCTCAACTTACGTTGGTCTACCTTAGGCCCTACCGAAGCGGAAATCCCCCTCATGAGAAAAATGATACTCTAATATTTACAATCCGAGTTACCGTTTAAGAGTTATAAATACTTGAAAATAAAATAATTTTTACATGGTTATTTTATTTAAGACCATATACTATGATCTATTGTAGGAATACTCCAGCCAATGTTAGGATTTTCCTAAAGAAATTGTACCATCAAAAGCTTATCAGGGGTCTCAGATTATTAATTTGTGTTATATTTCATGAGCTCTATGGATTTGAAATATTAAATAAATTTATTTTATTAATTTATTTATATTTATTCCATTTTCACTTTTTCTCACAGTAGTCCTACATTGACTAAACTTATGGTGTGCCTATGGTAAACTCACCATCATAAATGCAACGGTGCCCTATGAATTATAATTTGGGAATTCATTTAGGAGTTATTACACTTTTTTGTAAAACCACACAATTTTCTATTTATAGATTAAAATTTTTCATCATATCATTCTGCACACTCTGGGCCTTAGAATCACTTGTTTTCCAAGTGGCTGGTCTCAAAAAATTCAATATAATATAAAAATAACACGAATTTCTGATACAATTCAACATGACAAACTCATAACAGATCAAACACATTCCAATTATTTAAATACTTTATGATAATGATTTATATTCCTATTTTGAGGGGTAGAAATCATCTCCACATCAATCTGATACACAATGTGATCATGATTAGTCAAAGGGCATGTTTCAATTTTAAAATAAATTTTATTAAAAAAAGACAACAGGAATACGTAAAAAACAGTCATATTTTTTTGATTCTTTAGGACATTGATCCACAAGTCATTTGAGACTTGTTGGAATCAGACGAACATCAATCTGATTCACGATGTGACTAATAAGACTACAATGGAATATTTATATTTAAATTGACATTGATTTTAGTAAAAAACAAAAAGGAACTACTCCAAAATGAACTAACACATTCACATGGTTTCAATAATTTGGGATAATCATACATTTGTGATTTGAGACATTAACGAATCAGTAGAACCTCAATCTAATGAAATATGTGACCGATACAAATCCATGTGAATATTTATATTTCAATTTGACATCATTTTCAGTAAAAATAAAAACTAACCTAAGCAAATCTATTGAAATCATTAAACTTTTTAAATTTAGTTTGGAAAATTATCAAGATGTAAATTTAAATTTGTAAGAATCAGGTGCAGCTCAATTTGATACACAATGTGATTAGTATGAGTTAAAGTGAATATTTTAATATTAAAATGATTTTTTTTGTAAAAAAAATAAATGTGACATAAACAAAACCATTGAATCCACATCATATTGTTTTCATACTTTTTGAAAATTATCAATATGTAGTTTGGTACATGTTGGAATCATAATCACCTATATATGACCTACAACGTGATTTGTGTGACTAATAGTTATTATTTTTATTACATTTTGTCATCAATTTTAGTAAAATGTAAAATATTCCTACTCAAAACTGGGATAATACATTTAGATTCTATTTTAATTTATGAAAATGATTCCTATTCCATTTTTGAGGTGTTGGAATCATCCACAACTCAAAATGATACATGATGTGACGTGAGTGACCAAAATTTACTATAATCATTTTAAATTTTACATATCATTTATAAAAGTATCAATCACTGGAAACCGACAAACACAATTATATTTTATTGACAATTTTGGAATCTTATTGATATTTCATTTTTGATGTGTGCTAATCTTATGTATTTCTAACTGATACATGATTTGATCTAAATGACTCAATTGAGACTGTTTCCAGTTTAAAATGACATTTTAGAAAAAAGGAAACTGAAATACTCGTAACTGAGAAAACACATTCATATTGTTTTTAAACTTTAGTAAAATGATCCACATGTCATTTGAAAACTTTTGGAATCATTCCATTGTCAATATAATGCACGGTGTGACCACATTGACTCCAAGGGAATATTTTTATTTTGAATTAACATCAATTATAGTAAAATATACACTTTTTATTAATTTATTAATTTATATTGTTAATGACAATAGAATTTATTTTCATACACAATTGTGTTATTTTGATCGACCATTTCTGTTGTGTTAAGCAATAATATGTGTCTTTTCTGGATTTATAAATAAAAGAACATTTATATTTTTGAATGTATGTAATAATTTTTTTGTATGTAAATGTATAAATAGATGTTTTAATTTTAAATAAATTATTTTTTTATTATTGTATTTGTTTTTAAAATTTAATTTCATTAAATCATTTATTGGTACATGTTTTGGTAGATATCTTGTTTGTTTCTACTAATATGGTGTGTTATTATAGTACACTGCAATGGTGTTGTAGTGTTCTGTTATAGCACATGGAAGAATAGTCCTTTAAAATCATTTTTAAAATCATTGATAAAATCGAAAATTTATATGTTCTTTGAAAAGCACTAATAAATGTCTATGTCATCATCAAACATATAAGCTCTATAAAAAAGACATTTTTCATTTTTTTATATGTGAAAATAAAGGTATACTTTAGCAGAGATTCTGATGGACCTGAAAAACCCCTTTATCAATTCTTTTATATGCACTTATATATTATACTTTTAGCGGTGGTAAATTAAAGAACTGATAAATGATTCCTTTAGCGATGTTTTTTTGAAGCAGTGATAAATGAACCATTTATCGGGGATTTTTTGTTACCTATGTCGGAATACATTATAACTTTTTTTTCAATTTTGATAACTGACAATGAATTTTATCCTCAATTATTTATTTAGAACTTTTATAGCACTGAATAATGTTATTTCTAGCGCTGTTAACAGCATATTTTGGAGTAGTGGCCCATTGTTCAATCCAATTCTACTACAGTGTTCACGCCTTTCATGACCAAGATATTCAGTGATTAACTTTATACATATTTGGAAGCCTTTCTAAATGAAATCCTCATTTACTATATGTCTGATAATGATCATGTGCATCATCTAACAATAGATCCGAGTTTACTGATAAATCACCAGCTTCATGCCAAGAAATTGAAATGTGATTTCTTTATTAGGAAGTGATTTTTATGGGACACTTAGTATTAGAACAAGTAATATCAGTTGATCCTATGAAGATGAAGGATATTATTACATGCTAGATACCAAAAAATGTCTTCCTGATTCAGATATTCTTGTGCATAGTTGGTTATTAATGCCATTTCATGATGTAATTGTCGATGTTTTATTCTCTGATGATTGAACTAACTCAGAAAGGAGTAATGATTAATTGTGTGGTTAAATTTTAGTATTACATTATAGATATGAATATTAATTTCACTACTTCACCATTGTGTACTCTTCTAGAGGTCGTTCAGGGTACGTGGTTTTTGTGATGCATTAGGTATAGGATTGGGGTGTATTCCTATACAGTAGATCATGCTTTTATTTACGGATCTCATTATATTATACAACACAAGAAGTATTATATGAACCAATACCATGAACATGAAGGTGTGGTTAATGAACTTATGAGTTTAAGTAATTACATATAAGGAAATATATTTCCATATTTTCTCATTTGAAGAACATTAGTTATATAATATCTCAAAAGTATTTGAATCTTCGCTAATGGAATTGGGTGGAATTCCAATAGTATTTCTATTTCAAAATGTCTTATTCACTAGGGAAATAGAATGATGTATATGATGTTTTGAGAAGAAACATTTGACCCAGGTATTGAAATAATCATTAGATTAATGGAACAATGTCGTTCTCTATGAAAAGATGCAAATTGGAGTCCATGAATCAAGGATCGAGGTTTCATGGCATTCCATCAGTTGATATTTTCTCTCATATGGTTGATTCATCAGGAACATCATCTTGATGTTTAGTTCCATAGAATTTGAGACTCTCAATATTGTGGGGAGATCATTTATGACTGGTCTTTCTCTCGATAGTCCATTCAATTCTTTCAAAACCATTTTCAGTACTTTAACTGGTAAGGAATGCTCTTATGGTAGATCTATATAGATTTGAGTGGGAAATTCACCTAGTAACCACAAAGATGTTCTTTGAAATAATTTGGTACATTTGGTTTCCATGAATGATATGATCCACTTCTGAGATTTCCTCTCATTGATATATGTTACAATATGTGAAGTCCAAACAATAGAAACCTATAGTTTTTATTTTACATCTTCCAGTCCCTACATGGAAGTGGGATAAAATCTGTATAGATTTTGTGGTCGGGTTTACATGTTCCCAATTGATGATGTATTATATATGGGATGTTATTGATAGGCTAATTAAATCAGATAACATTATACCCATTCTTGATTCAACCATAGTAGTGGAGTTTGGAAACCTAAATATGGAAGAGATTGTTAATATTCATGTTTTCAAACTGTAATTACCTCTAATATGGATCCTTTGTTATATTCTCACATTTAGAGAGTCCTTTTAGAGGTAGTATGATCTCATGTTCAGTCACGTTTTGAATACCATCCACGATCATATAGACAAATAGAAACAACTATCTAGATTCATGACTATATGTTTCATACTTGTGTTCTAAACATTGGTGGATCTTGGTACGATAATTTGGATATTTTTGAGTTTTCATATAACAAAATATACCATTCCATTATAAAAAAATCTCATTTTTATTACTTTTATAGACATCCTTTTAAGTCTTTGTTGTGTTGGTCATTGATTGGGAAATGTTCCTTAGTTGGACTAAGCATGGTCAATGAGATGATGGAATAGATTCAATCTATTCTTCCTAGTATGTTGATGGGAATGAGTGGATATATGTCTTATTATGATGTTCAATGTAGTCTTTTTGAATTCATAGTAGATGTCCAACAATTAATTATTGTTTCACTCCTATTTGGTAATCGACAGCTTGGGGGGAAATGGAAACTTGATCTCCATTTTGTGGGACCATTTTAGGATACTGAGATGGTGGAGAATGATTATTTAAATTTATCACTACCACCAAAGAGTAATTTGATCAATAAAATATTTCATGCATCACAACTAAGAATATATCAATCTAAATAATCACATTTCTAAGCTGGAGTGATCAATAAGCTGAACCTGATTTATCTGTGACATATGCACCAGTCATGATAGTTGAATCTAAAATCATGTTAAGTTTTGGGAGGATGATAAATTGCGTTTATGTGAAATAGTCTCACAATTTGTATTTTCTTGATAGGAGGGAGAGGGACATAATTATGAGAGGGAAGTGCTATTATCTTTTTTACATGGAATCTTCATTGCCAGACGTCTATAGAATGAATGTTTATTGGGTGGGGATGGTGTAATATCGTGTTACAATTTTTAGGTATTCATAAACCCCTAATTTTTAACATTATTTGGATTTTTTTGGGTCTTAATTGGGTGAAATTTTATAGTTTTTGGATGTTTATTGGCAAGTTCATGAGAGGTGCATAATTTACTAATACTAGTTCCTTTTAAAAACAGTTTTGGGAAAATTTGACAATGGGATTCACATGGATTGTGCATTATTTACCAAACTGTGAAACCAGTCTATAGAATATATTAATCAAATTTATAATAAGTGATTTACATGTGAAGGGTTTGAATAAACCATGCACCACACCCCAGGACACCATGTGTATGGGTTTTAACATAATATGCAATTTGATTAAAAATTACCAAACATCATTTTTTTCATCGACTGACCAATATGATCAAATTATTTTTTCACCCTTCAATGGATCCCATGAAGGATTTTGGTTTCTTCAATCCAAACTAGATGTGATTCAATTAATGAGGAAAAGATTCAATCTTCAACCAGTTTGTTTCCTTTTTCGGTTTTTATTCTCCCATGGTATCTCTTCTTATTTATTGGGTTCCATGAATCTCTTTATTGATTTTAAGGTATAATTTCCACTTTTTTTGTTCTTAATATTGGTATAATTCATATATCCATGTTTTCTTCTCTTTTTTAGTTTCTTTTGTATGACATTGTGATTTGAGATATGTTGATCCTATGGTATGTGGTTCTGTTATGCTGCGAAATTTTAATAGACCCATAATTTATTCATTTAATTATAATTATTATAATTAAATGAAATCTCATGGCTTTTAATAAATGGATTTATATTGGTATATCAGAAAAACCCAATTCCATATAAATACATTTATAAGGAAAAATGGTTTTCTGGCCTAAAATTGGAATCCCACAATTTCATTGAAATGTGGTGTGTTTATGTAATATTGTGAGCTTTAAAATGAAAAATTTATATAGTTTGTTTGACAGAAATTATATCAATGATATTGTTGGATTAAATTAATGAAATGGTTTTAGTGGAAAAAAATTTGAGAAACCCCCATTCCATTTAATTTTTGGATTGTTATAAAATACATGGAATTTTTAGAAAATTTAATTATTGAATTTAAATATTAAATTGGATTGTCAAATTTTAGAATTTTTTTCAAATATATATTTCTGAAAAATGGTTTAAATTAGTTTTTTATATAAAACATTTTGTGTAATATTATTGAAAAGGCATGATTTTGATTAAAAAAATTTATGGGTTTTAAGGAGAATATTGGCATATTTGAAATGGGAAATGAGATTTAATTTTATTTCTAAATAGTCATATTATAAATTTACATCATTATTTTTTCCTACAAAAAATTGAAAAATTAAAGAAATAGGTGGTATGTTGCAACCCATTTTTAATTTCAAATGTATATATGTTGTTTCTGTAAAAAAATTTACATTATTTATGATTTATATAATCTATTTTTATTTTAAAAAATATAGGACATTTTTGAAAATTACCATTTATGTAAAGAGAAATTTTGTATAAAGGTAATTCCGTAATATTTTAAATATTTCCATTATTTGAAATGAGAATTATGAATTTATAATGTATTTCTATTTTTTAATTGTAAATCATGACTCCTTGAATATGATTTTGAAATTTCAAACTAGTTTATTTGAAATATGAATGATCATTCTTGGTTAATTTGATATTTTCAACTTGTTATTTAATCTTTTGGTGAAATCATTTTTGGTATTTTATCACACCCTACTTATTCCGTATAATGATTATAGATTATATTATTTTAGGATCGTGTAAGGGAAAACGATAACATAGAGGTGGTTCTTGCAATTGATCCAAGGAATTGGTTGGTGTAATCCTTAGGGAGTTGCATCATTTTTACTATTTTGGTGCTTTTTATATTGTACATCGGGTTTTATTTTTTGTTTGACATTGGGAACAGTTCAATTAGTTGTGTACCACAATGATCAACAACAGTAGTTGGACCGATTACGTGATTTCTTCCACGTGATGTCGTCGACGAGGCATGTTCCTGACCCATTGCTCGTTATCGACTAAGATGAGTTGGACATCAAGGATAGAGGTACCATTACTGAGTAACCAGAGGATATTAAAGATTATAAAGAGAGGTTCTTTCATTGGAATTTGATTCCCCATTTCTATATCAAGAATAAATATTGGAATCTTATTGGGAGTACCCAGGAGCAGTATACCTGTTGGTGAGCCTAGTACCCAAATTTTTTTAGTAGGTTTTTTTCCTGTATGCAAATACCTATGGTGGGGATAATGTAATTACTGTAATTTTCCAAGTATTTTTTTATATTATTTGTATTATTTTTGAGACTAGGATCTATGAAAAAATGTGAGTTGGTGTCCTTAATATTTTTTTGAAATATACAAAATTCCCACACATTCACATTTCCTTAAAAAGATTAATTACTCCAAAATGGGTGACCATATTAAAAATATTAGTGCATAATTCTGTTTGGAATGAAGGTTTTAACAAAGGTTCAACATAGTCATTTTTGGAACGGTCCTTCTATGTAAAATTCATGGGGGAAAAATAAAAAATATATAAATAATTTATTTTTTTAAATTTTTATGTAGTGATAGATTTCTCATATACATAAATGATAATAAAATTATGTCAGTGATTTGTGCTCAATATATGTATATATATATTTAGATGATTTTTGGAGATAAATCTTGGAGAAATATAATAGATCAGGATCAGATCATGGATAATTAAACTCGTAGTGTCTGAGGATCTCATCAATGACGGTGACACAGTAGTTATTCACGAATGATCAATGAAAACTCAAGTTAGGATGTTTTAGGGTTTAATTTCCATAATGATTCTTAATCATGTACAAACAAGGATCAATTCCACCTGCCTAATTTATATATGCATCATCAGTTGAATTAAATTGATGGAATTGTTTATTTTTAATTTTTATTTCTCCCACTTCATTAGTATTCAATTAAATGATGTATCAATGAAAAATGAAATTTCAAGGAATTTTCGAATAATGTTTTATGTATTATTTTTTTCTCTCATATTTTATTATATCATAATTGGTATTTATTTTGGAAAATAGTTTAACCAACACTTGGTTGGATATTGTTGCGTTATTGTACTTCAGTGTAATGAATCGGAACATCTAGTATGACAAGTGATGGTTGTTTCATTTCATGAATAAATGATGATGATTGGTTGATCTATTGAAAATGAGACTGAATTGAATGTTCATTATTTTTTCTGAGAGACACAGAATGAAATTATAAATTTTCTAAATGGGAGATTACCGTGTAGATTTGAAACCTGAATCTATAATATCATGAAATATGATGCTAGAATGAAACTACATATATATTTTCTATTGAGGGTAGTGGCGCTAGTGATGTGGAAGATGGTGAGGATGAAGACCCGGTTTTCTAGAAAATCCTGAGAAAGATATTGTGTATTCTGAGATTACATTCCATGTGGGGGCCTACCAATGGTGTATTGGGTTTCAGGATGAGGTTAAGGATCACATGTCATGTTACCCCTATCCCATAGCATGTGATCTATCCGTGATGGCATTGTATTTACATCAGAAATTATACGGACACAATAAAAAATCTACTTGTCTAGAGGCATGTCGTGTACATGGAAACATACACGGCCATGTGTAGAGTATCACCCCCACATGTACACAGGTTAGTAAAATTTTCAAAAAAAGGTATTTTTACATAGAAACATCACATAGGCTATTTGGAATTGATATCTACACAATTTATATCTAGACAATTACATTTCATGTGATTATTTACAACATGGGAAGACATGGGGATATTTGGACACCAAGTGTACCCCTACTACATTCCATGAATCCACATCAAGTGTATTTTTATCACTTCAGTTATTTGGTTTCTTCAAATCATGGTTAATTATGTTCCCATGATCCATTATCTGGATTATACAGTGTGAAACTACACCAACATCACTAGATATTTATCCCTTATAGAGGTCGAGTCTCAAATTGAGTTGTGGTTCCATTCATGAGACTAAAGTATGATCCTCTATCATATTTAAAAAATATTTGGGGTTTTATTAATGATTGTGACCTCCATGAGAAGGGATTTTATCCTCTATTTATTATGCTGTAGTGCTAGAATTCTCGATTTCATTATGATATGACACCCTATATAGAGGGTTGATCATTATTGGATTTGTGGTGTCCTCTAGTGGTTTTGGGAATAACCCACTCTAAGTGTCATGGTCTTCTAAGACTCATAAACTTATTTTATAGAGACCAATTATTTTTACACCGTCATCATGTGTCACTGATGATATCATAGCTTGTGGAGTTTCCACCTCGGAACCAACTGTTTCTTTCAGTAGATTCCTTGGATGAGAGTTTGTTTTGACCATCTTGTGTCATCATGTGTTTCCAAAATTTACCTAGTTGTTACTGTTATATGTTTTTTATATATTTTATTGATATTAATGTACATAGTAATTTTTGTTATGTGTTTTTGGTGTTCCCTAATAGTTATTTTTATACTCACACCATCATGGGGTTTTACCGCACATGTCATGTCATATGAAAATTATAGCCCACTTGGTGGCATCCAGGGATGATAATGATTTGGTGGGGCATAGATTAACCTTATGATAATAAGGTGGTTTTCAAGAGCCTTAAATTAAATTTATTCCTCTCACTTTGGAGAAGGTTTTACTCTTTATATTTTTTTGTCTTCCTTTTACTTTAAACAATGTCCACATTGACTACTATAATGGAGTACCATTTTGAGGGATCTTATATATATTCATTCCTTATTAAATTTTTTTTTTCATTTCATAATTTTCTGGGACTGGATGTTTGTGTATGTGTGTACATTATGTTAATCCCTCCTATTTGTGGGATTTGCCTACTCGGTGCAGGTCCCCATCCACTAGCCTATTGAAGGTGGGAATAGGAAAGCCATGAGTTGGATATCAGCAATCCAGGTCCTAAAATCTATTCCATATAGCACTTACAATATATTTAGATCTAAATAAATAGAAAAATTATCACTATATTAAAAAATTGAACCTATAATAAATCCCTAAAATTACATGAATTAGTTATTAATTGTCCCATAACAAACATCTTAATACATTCAACATGTAATCTCTTGAAACATGAAAAAAACAAGAATGTAAAAAAAATGCAACCTTGAATGCTTCCATATTAGTTAAATAACACATTGATTATCAAATATATTCCATAAATACAAAAATTCTTTTCATTGTATTAATGATAAAATACACCATTTTTTTTTAAAAAAAATTATTTACTTCCAATGATGTCAGCATAATATATTTTAATTTCTCTTTATCAATCATCTTTGTATCCAATCGTCATTCTCTATAAACCATGATAATAAGGGGGGTTATATTTCCCTCAATCATTTTTTTACAAGATGATAAGCATTCTAATTAATCTTTTTTATTTTCCATCGTTATTATTAAATATAAACATTCAAATTAAAATATATGATACAGTACAATACATATAAATTTCATAATTCTTATGACCATAATATCAATGATAAAATACTCAAATAAAATAATTATTAAATCCAAACACAATAATGTTAATCAAAAATCATATTATATATTATAATCATATATTTACTATGATGATTTTGATTCTCTTGACTTATATTCCATTTATACATGAGGCACTCGTTTTTGTAGTGCCCTATCTCTTTACAGTTCAATAATTGTACATTGGAATCTTTTTCCATACACTTTTAGTCACCTAAAAATTGTCTCTTCACTCCACTACTATAGAAAACTCCAATTATTTTTATTAAAGTACTTGTTTGTTTCATTCATCAATTATCCCGTTTGGGAATTATCTTCTTTCAGTTCTTCAATTTATTTGAATTTTTTTCCCTACTTTGTATTATTTTATTTTTTCCGTTCAAATTTATATTACATAGAAAATTATTTCAATTCATTGTCAACTCATGATAGACCTTCCACATATGATAAGAATATTTGGGAGACTACTTCCATTTGATAAATTAGAATAATCCCATCATGGAAATGGTGATTCCTGCTATTTGTACTACATACATTGATTTTAAAAAAATATAACTAAAAATAAACCAAAAATTTAACATGTACCATGAATTTTTAGGGCCAGATGTTTAGAATTAAAATTTAATTGTTTAAATAAAATGTGTTTATATATTTTTATACATAATTTTCGTCTGAGTTAATGACACTAAAGTAAAAGAAATTTGATCAAAGTTAAAAAAATGGTGCAAAATTAATTAAAATATTCGAGATTTTTGACAAACTGTGGAATGGGATGGCTAGGATCTAGATTGATGTTGAGAATTTCAATGGAAGATAGTCATGATGGTAGGTGTAATAAAACCTAATTTTATTTAACATCATTATGCTTAACATGATTAATAATTTATGTGGTAATCATTACAATATTTCTTATTTTTATTTAAATCATTAATATGATTTTATTATTCAATCACGTGTCATTGATTTTTTATAGTACTAATCTCTTTTGGCAAAAATATTATTTTATTTTTTTCATATTATTATAAATTCGCACATTTTTATTTTAACATTTTGTTTTATCAAAATCTAACCACATTATTTTTTTAAACGCGCGATTTTTATACATATAATGGTTTAAAAAAAATTTATCCTTTATATAAATTCATTTTCTATATATATAAATTTTGCAGTTTTAAATATATATATTAATTTAATTAGCTTTTAATGTTATTTTAATATAATGTTTAAATATAATGTGTTTTTTATAATAATTAAATTTATTTATAATTTTTATATTTTATAAATAAACATAATATATCTCATATATTTACCTAATTTATTATCTTAAAAATAATAATAATATTCTAAAAAACAATTAATCATAATTAATAATATAATAAAAAATTATATAAAAAAAAAGTTGTTTTCAAATAATCATTTAAAAAAAGAAAAATCATATTTAAATTTTGAATATTAATTTCAAAAATATAAATAATATATATAAATCATTATATGTGTTATAATTCACAGAAAATCATATTATTTCAAAAACATAAGTTCATTTGATATTATTAATGAATATATCCCTAGAAATATTATCAATTACTTTTAATTATATAAAAATATATTTGATAACATATATTTATATTAAAATTAAGTTTACCATATCTAGGCTGTAAAAAAAGGACACTCTTGCCTTAACGAGGCCAAAACAAATTGAACTGTAAAGTCAAAAAGAAATTAATGAAAACAATAGGGAGGATAAATAATAGTTAAAGTAATGAAAAAATTGAAATTAGTAAACAATGGTATGTGGACTCGTGAGATGAATACACACACACACAATGTCTGAGGATTAGAAAAATCCATCCATTATGGGATTTTCTGTGTCTACCGCGAACCATTGTTTTTTTGGAAGAATGAATGATGCATAGGTAAAGTTTGAAGAATATGCTAAACAATGGGAATATCGATATGCATGTCACATCCCATTCTTTGGAAACACACCAAGTCGCCACATCATCTACTCTAACCAACGTCGTCACACTTTCTAAAATGATCATCCAGAACGCCCCATCGACAACGCCTACCATTGTCACCAACCTCCTTCACAGCCCATTTGCATTGCCACAACACCCCATCTTCAATGCCTACCATAACAACCACCCTTTATTTGGTGATCTACCATGACGCCCAATCATCAATTCCTACCACCCCAAGTGGGGGAAGATAGATATGAAGGTCATAACCTCATGGTGTGTAATTCCTTGCACCAGAAGAAACCCATTAGTATATAAGTGTTAAGAAAAAACACATTTAGCCCCTACCTGTCATTGACCACTTCAGAAGATGAAGCACACAGACATCTAGAGCGTGAAAGGGTGAGTCCAGATATGAAATGAATACTGAAGTGTCATAATAAAAGGGGAACACTATGACAACTCCATCCATCCCAACACGCGCCACTGGACATCATATTTAAGATAACGAATTTTTTTAAAATTAACAACTTACTGTATAATTTATTGAATTTTTTCCCATAGAAATTAATAAATTTAATATATTGTGATATGTTATTTTTAACATTCAAGGTATAATTCATTTATTTGTGAATTTAATACTAATTTATAATTCTCATTCAATTCTATATTTTTTATATTCATGTTACGCAATTTCATAATGTGCAAGACTCAATGATTTTTCTAAAAATGCACTAAAAAAGGGTTCTCATTCTATATTATTTTTTCTATATTGTTAAAATCCCTACAATTATCATCATATTTTGTTTAGGGTTGTTAAATGAAACAATGATTAAATTAATATATATATATATATATATCTAAATAATAATTATATATTTGAAACTACATATAATAAAATAATATATATATAGTTTATATGAAATTTGATAATATATGTGTATGAATTTATATATGTGTGTCAGTATGTTTGTTTTTATGTATGTTTTGTTTGTGTATGCTTCTGTTATGTTGTGTTGTGTGGTTGGGTGTGTGTTTATCTACATTTATGGTTTCTATGTGTGTTTATGTATATGTGCATAGGAATTTATATTATTATATGAGTATGTTATACCTATGTGTACGTGGATGTGAATTTTTATGTATATACGAATAGATATACACACATATGTGTATGTGTATGTGTAAGTGTATGTGAATGTATTTAAAAAATATTTTTGTATGTATATTTACGTGTACATATGTATGTATTGTGTATGTTCATGTGTATGTTTTATCTTGTGTGCATGCTAGTGTGGTTATATATGTATGTGTATAAGTATGTGTATGTGTAATTTTATATTTGTGTACTTATGTTTGGGTGATTGTTTGTATCTATGTATATATGAATTTATGGTTATGTACATATTTTTTTGTGTATTTTTATATGTTTATGTTAATGTTATATGTTTATATGTGGTCATATCTATAGATGTGTATATATGCACATTCATACGTATGTAATTGTTTGGATGTGTATGCATATGGAAATTAATGTGTATTTGTATGAGTATAATTTTTATGTGTATTTACTTGTATATGTGTATTAGTATGTGTTTATATATTTGTATTTTATTATGTCGTATGTGTATGTATATATGGGTTTATATATATATATATATATGAATGTGCATGCATTGGTGTGTTACTGTATGTATGAGAATGTGTACGTACGTGTATGTTTATGTTTATTTGTCTATTCCTCTATTTATGTGAATGAGTATGTGTATGTGTATTTGTATGTTTTTTTAAATATGTTTATGTGTATATTGTGTATGTATGTTGTAATATTTGTCTATGTGTATGTATGTGTGGGCATGTACGCCTATTTATTGATTTAATATATGTTGCTGGTTTTTAAAATCTCTCAAATTTTAGTATTTTTAATAATTTAAAAAAAATTATATTATAATCATTTAACATTTTTTAATATATTCAATTATTATATTTATTTATACATGTTTAAATATGTATATATTTAATCAAGTTATTACAATATAATAATAATTATTAATTATAATTGTCAAAAACATATTATTGTTTTTATATACAATTAATATAGTGCATACTTCAAAAATTAGTAGTAATAAAAATATTAATTTATATAGTTCAATTCAATCTTATATGTTTTCAAAATTTGGAAATAATGTTATGAATAAACATTTTTTAATTTTCTGTAAGTTCATTCATTTAATTAATTCATTTTTAAAATTAATTAATTAATATTTTTTATTTTGGATATTTAATTACAATCAATATATTTCAAATTTAATCATTTTATAAAATTATTACATATTTATTTAATAAGAATGAATATTTTAAATAGGTTTTTAATTTATATGAATAATATATATTCATTTTTAATTATAATTTTTCAATATTTTTAATATGTTTTAAAAACATATAATGTCTTCATATAAGACCGTCTCTAACCCACACCATTTTTCACTTAAATAGATCCCCAATGTACACCCATCCTAACATGATTTAGTTGTTTATTTAATCAAAATAAATATATTGTGATGTGTTTAATGATGACTGGTAATGATACAAGAGGTCTTTGAGGGCCTTTCTATGGAGTCTCGATAGTGTATTCCATTGAAAGACAACTAGGGGATGATGGCTATGTCAGTGGAGGGGTCACTACGGGTCTTCAGCGTCATGTTTAAGGGGAGGCCGTGAATGCGTGGGATGGCAAGATTTTGGTTGTCAGAGAGGTGACATCTCTTCATTTCTATTTTTATGGTGTATATTGATGGTGGACCCATGAGCAACTATGGTCGAGCTCCATCTATGATGATGGCCTCACGTGGCGGCACTTTCGTCATTGTAGGAGTTAAGTGACATCGTTGGATGCATGGTCGTTGTTTTTGTGATGTTTGGAGAGAAAATTTGGTTGATGGATTTTCTTTACAAGAATTTTTGGTTCGGTGAACACACAGTTCAAAATGTGGGTGGTGTTCTGACGGTCATATATGACAATCCACAATGATGTTTAGTGAGATAATGGATGTGTATTGTGTGGTTGGGGCCAATCCATATTTTTTTATGTAGGGGAGGCCCAATTGGTTGTGATAAATCCTATAGAGGTGCACAATAATTAAGGGCATACGCGCCATGGTGGTCTGTGAATATGGTGTAAGGGACTTAGTGCCAATTTCAATAAAATTTGAGGTCTATGGGGATATTGAATATTGGTTGGTTATTTCATGGGGGGGATATATCCTACTAATTTGCAATTGAGTTATATGTGTGTCTAAATTTTAGTGTATTTTTATCCATGAGGACAGTATATATATATATTTATATATTATTTACTCATTTTTATTCATTCATTTTTTGTATGTTTTTTCATCTTTTTCTTATGATACAATGACCACTTTCTATCTGGCTAGAGGAATATCCTTTACATATCTTATACGCCCATGGCCTGGTGGCCCATGAAATGTCACAAAGTCTCAGTGTATTATCATCCATGCACCATCCATTATGCATTACGAGGCATGTCTCATGCTTGCTTCACTGTATTCCCGCATCATACACATGTAACTACCTGTCTGAGTCACAACATGCAATGTAAATTCCCTGAGGGGCATGCCAGGATTCGAACCCTGGTTATTATGTTTATGTAATGGATGTAATTAATATTATAGATTCACTTTTTAATTTTTTTTAAATATTCAATTTTATTTAATCTTTTTAATTATGATTTCATTTAATATTAATTATTCATTATAAATATTTATAAAATATTATATTTTTTAACTAATTAAATTATGAATAATTATTTATAAAAAATTATTTACAATGATTAAATTTTCTAAAAATGTTTTTATACGATTATTATTTATTCAACATCATTTATTAACTTTTAATGACTTAAAAAATTATTAAATCCATATAATTAATTTATATAAATATATTTTTTTAAGATTCTCATCATTTTTTTATTTGTATACAACTAATTTAAATAATTAATGAAATTTCACATAGTTATTTAGTATGTTTTAATATTCCTATAATTTTTTAATTTATATTATTAATATGCATTCAATTTTATTTATTAATTTATAATATTTTTGAAATTATTGAAATCAATATAAGCAAAACATATCCCTCTGGGCCCGTTTCATGACTACCCCAAGCCAGTCTTCCATAGGCCACGGGTTGGCAACTAGCACCAGAAAGATGAATCCCTAAAAAGAGAAAGCATTGACTTTAATCCAGTATAAACACATAATCCCATAACACAAATATATAAAACCAAAATATAAAAAATTGTAGTAGTAAAAGTATGTATTCAGAGTTAAGGGGTCGGAATATAAGCCCCCCAGAATTATAAAAAAATAATAGAAAATAGAAAACAACACATGCGATTGTCTTCCAAGGATCATACCTAAATGGTAGATACAACTAATCTCCACATCTATCCACGTCAACCGTAACCGCTTTCCACCATCAGGTTCTAGCTCCCTGAGTCTCAGTCAAGGCTGCCCATCATCCTCACTAGAAACAGCAAGGTGCGGGTGAAGCCCGTGCATGGGTGACTATAACAATACACAGTAGAGACCCCGATAATACTGAAGGTATCATTGAATTCCGCAATGGAAAACGAAAAATCACGATCTCAATCACAAAGTACAAAGAAAATGATTTATATCAAACCATGTATACAACTCATAGTTTAGGAATAAAGATGATTAGTTTTATGATATATAATTTTATTCCGCTAGGAAATTTCCACAACAAAACCACGAAAGAGTTATTCCAATGTTGATACACACAAGGTCTTATATTTTTTATCCATGAATGGATGCTCTAATGATGGTCCTTTCTGGGTCATACAGTACTGATAATCATATGGTTGCAATAATTCTAATCCACACAGGGTCGCAATGATGTAGATCCAAACAGGTTCATTAGATGCTAATCCACACATGGTAACTATGATTATAATCCACACACGATCACTATTATGTAGATACACATTGGGTCTCTAGATGTTGAACCACATAGGGTCACATGGATTTTTATCCATAAATGGTCACTACAAAGCTAATCCACATAGGGTCGCTTGATGATGTGGAACACAAGGTCGCAACTCAGATGGCAGTCTGCCATAGGATTTCCCGCACATGGTGTGCTTGACTTTTGTAGTATCTACACTTCTCGTTATTGGTCGTTCCTCAACTAATACAAATATGTACTATGATGTATCTCAAAGTATTGTCATGTCGTATGGGTTCCAACGTAAAAGATGGCATCAACCGAACACCCGGTTTGTGAGTTATTGGAATTTTATTGTTGAGGGCCTAGTTGGATTTGGGTATGATCCATCCCAGCCGTACTCCAAAATTCACCAAAACTAAGATGGAGTATTTCAAAAGGAATGTATCGCTCCATGGATCCCAGCACTGCAGACAGTTCGTCATACGGATGTCTGTATTGCAAGACACGATTATTTAATAGAGATTGGGCCCGAATGGGTCTGGTTCCAGCCCGACCCAGTCCGACCGATGGGGTTTTTCTATGTCATGGATGGCTTGGTTATCTGGGCTGTAGACTGGCCTGGCCCGCTGCGTGATGCGTCCCAGTGAACTAGCACGACTCTCCATCTGGGTGGTCGTTCAGCTCCCCCAATGGTTCAATGAGACCACTGAATCGTCAATCCATGATGCCACGTAGCGAGGTCACATTGTCTACATGAACCATAGGGTGCGGTTCCCCCTTATCAGCGGCTTATATAATGTGGCCCCTCCATTGCGGCGCACGACAGGGTTCCACCTCGCCAAAACAGCAGACTTAGACTCGGACTACCTTCTGGGTCTACCACAGTGCCGAGCGGTGCCACCCTTTTCGGTGGTCATTGAGTGTCATCCACTACCTTGGTAGCTGGATCCACGACGGATGATTGTCCATGGGCCACCAGGTGAGATATTTTGGTCCGTTTTACCCTCCCCTTGTACCTACAGGCCTCCTGGGATGCCTCTATCATAGCACGACTCCCATATTCAAGGTTCTGTCGAGATGGAAATTCCTCCCCCAACGTGCTTGACGAGAATGCAACGACAGAGGGTATTAGACTTGTTCCATTGTCCTATTCCATCTGTGTTACAATCATAACAAGTGGGTATCAATTTACTGATCATCATCTCAATGAATTAAATAATGAAAAATCTGGAAACCTCGATATTCATTGGAGACGTCGTAGAGGTGGAAAAACTTTTGTGTTTGTTGAAGCTGTTGGAATTCATCATTATTGGTTTGACTCCTCCGAAATTTATATCGAAGGTCTTGTTCCTCATCTATGGAAGATGCCACAACACTTCTTAATAGTTTTCACTCTTCCATATAAAAATCCAATCCCCATGCTTCAATTAAATAGATGGAAAAATTAACCAATTTACTCAAAATTTATATGGTTTGTTTATCACCCAAATTTAATGATTCATGGTTATAGTTACAAAAAACCATGTGTTAATACATTAAAGGGATTAAAAACTCAGTGGTCCCACCACACTTCTCAACCACTGGATAGAAAAGTAAATAACATTTTCATGTAATTTTATCATTCATTTTAATGTCCGGAAAAATATATTTTACTCAAAACCCACTGCAGTCGAATTGAAGTATCTCTAATGAAAACCACGATGATATGGATTCAAATATGTCCTTGGATTTGAAATCTGAGAATATGATCATATTTTATAAAATTCCTCTCGCACGTTTACTGATCATACCTAAAAAAGGTTCCAAATTTTGTTCCTGGAACCCTGGGAAGATCATTAAGCGCCGTCAATTTTCACAGACAAATAATAATCATAAATAATTTAAAAATATTATCTAGATTTTTAGGGGTCATTAAATATTCACCACACTATGGATTTTCTTCATAGGAAGCTACATAAAATCTTGGGAAAAAACTAAGGGTACTGAGAACGTATCTAAGCCTCCCACTCCCAAGTGCTTTCCTAGAGATTCTTGTGTTTCCAAAGAACTCTAACCAGTGGAATCAACCACCAAAATGTACCACAATATTCGATCCTCTACTTACACTAAAAATATTCAAATGTCAACCCATCATTGATGTCCAACTCACCCCAGTCGATAACGTGTGATGAATCATGAACGTATCTCCTCAACTGTAATAATTGGAAAATGTTATTCACCAGGTGCATCTGTGAGGGAAGTGGTAGACTGAACGCCACCTCTCCTACAATGTTGAGGATCCATAATTGTTCAATGAACCTAATAGATAGCATTCTTCCCTGGCCAAACCTCTTTCATACTCATTGTGGTGAGACCCATTGGAATATATGGCCTCCTTCCTCGAACTCCAAGGGACTCTATCTCCTACCAGCATATGACATCTGCCTGCTCTATGCAGTATTCATTTGCTGCTAGATGATTTTCACCATCTCTGTGGTAGCATGTATTAACTCAGGACCAGCAAGTGCTAACTCCCCTAGAATTTCCATGCATGGTGGTGACCTGCAAGGTCTCCGATACAGGGCCACAAATGGGGACATGCCGATGGAGGAGTGATAACTTTTGTTGTAAGAAAACACTATCATTGATAGGTGGTCCACCCTACTATGGAAAAAATAAAGGATATATGCATGAATAAAGTCCTTGAGTGTCTGAATGCTTTGATCTATCTTACCATTTGTCTGAGTATGAAATGAGGTGCTCAAGTGTTCCGATTTTCGAACACCTTCTACAATCCATTCAATAAGAGAGATGTAAAATGAGTGTCATGGGCTAAGTCAATATTCACTGGAACACTATGAAGTCATATAATCTTATATATGTAGAGACGTCCAAATAACTCTTCTAATCCTTGCAATCAAATAAATAGAAAGTGGTCTGACTTGGTGAGATGGTCAGTGATCACGTTGAATGAATTGTGACCCCTGGAAAAACGTGGTATCCCTGTCACAATGTCCATTGTTATGCCATGCCACTTCCACTCTGGCACCTCAAGTGAATGAGCGATGGATTCTGGTACCAGATTCTTAGAAATCACTTGCTGAAAAGCGTGGCATCGAAAAACACACTATGCCACTGCATTCTTCATTCCTGGCCACCCGTACTAACGTCCGAGGTCCTGGTGCAACATTTCCACACCAGGGTGCCCCACCAAATGGGATATGTGGAACTCCATCAACTCCTCCTCTTGAAGTATCACTGTTACCATGGTGCGTACTCTGAAGGGAATGATGTTCCCCCCACCTACAACAAATCCATTAGGTTCCCATCCTGAGGATATCTCAGCATGTCGGGCCTTGCAGTCTATCCCCCCATGATGTTCCACCCGTTAACACTGAAGGAGTGGAGGAGTAACTTTCATAGATTGGAGATATGATTCCCTGCATCTATCCCTAATAAATATCTGCAACGTTGCAAGCTTCTCTATCGCCTCACTCCACAACTGTAAACAAGACCTCCTGTGGAGTGTGTCCGCTACAAAGTTTTCCATCACATGACTGTATAATATCATGAAGTCATAGTCAGGGAAGAATTCCATCCATCACCATTGAATCATGTTCAGGTCCATTTGAGAGAAGATAAAACTGAGACTCTTGTGAACATATTAAACAATAATCAGTTCACCCATCAAGTAGTGTCTTTACATAATCAGTGTAAAGACCAATGCTGCAACCTCCATGTCATTGGTAGACTTGTTTATCTCATGAAGTCTCAAATTCCCGGATTTTTAGGCGATCATTGCATGCTCCTGAATAAGGACACAACCTAGTCTGGTGCCTGATTAATTGCAGAAGACTACATATCCAACGCCCTCTTCTGGTAGCCTCAATATCGGTGCACTTTTCAATATCTATCTCTGCTCCTAAAAAATCCACTAACCCTTCTCCATAAACATGAAAGGATAAACCTTCTACATAAAAGATGACAAGGGTTTTTCTACTCATGTGATGTCCTGTACGAACCTCTGGTAGTATCCAACAAATCCAAAGATACTTCGCACCTCGGTCACACTCCTCGGTTGCTCGAAATCAATCAATGCCTCTATCATAGTTGGATCCTCTACACCTCCACCATCCAATAAAATGTTCCCAAGGAAGTGGAATTCCCATATCCAGAAATGACACTATGATAGCTTACAATAATATTGGTTCTGTCAGTGTTTATCCAGAACTATCTGCAAAGTGTGTGGCGTGCTTCTCCTCCTCCATCGAGTATATCAAGATTCTATCAATGAAGACCTCTACAGAGAGATCAAGGTATGTCTATATGATCTTTTTCATGATCCCCATCAACTCTATCAGACCATTGGTCACCCCAATGGTCATCACCAATAACTTGAAATTGTCATACTGACATCTGTATTTTGTCCCCGGAATGTCATTATCCAATACTCTGAGCTTGTTATAGCCTAATTTGAGGTGTTACATCGAAAAACATTGAGCTCCCTTAAGTGGTCAAAGAGGTCTTCAATCATTAAGATTTGATAATTCTTTTTCAAGGTCACTTGGTTTAGGTGAAGATTGTCTAAAAGAAGCCTCAAACTCCCATATAAAATCTTGGAGAAATGTTGGGGATGCCCATCGAGAATCATAGGTTCTTATGATTCCATTCCTCTTCGAGTCCTCCAGCTATACCCCCAGCTCACAAATATATACGAGAGACGTCTGATATGATGGAATAGATATCGGTTTCTTACTTGGGTATAAGATGTTGTACAATTCAACCTATCTTTGAAGAGGTTGTCATAGAACATCATTTGTAAAGACATCGGCATATCGATCTGCCAATACAGGATAACATAGACTCCTCACATAATCTCCTCTGAGGGTATGACTTGGAAACTGGTGTGTGATCAACTAAACCCTCCACCGAGTAAGTCCATACAATGCAAAAAAAATTCCCTTTTCTCCTGTGAAGGTAATCATGATCCCATCCTTCTGGATACATCACACATTTCTCCAAAAAAATATTATCTTAGCATAGACTATGTATAGCTATTCTATACCCAAGATGACTTCTTAAGGCCTTGAGCTGGTACTAGGAGATCCCAGCCAGAACTCTCACCTCTTATAGTTAGCTCACACTGCCTACACCAATGTGTATTTGTCAAATATTATCCTGCTGAAGTATTTAATTGTAAGGATAGAGCCAAAAACTCCATCATTATATCCTATATTCGAATGAGTTATATGGAAATGAATGTGTGACTACCACTTGTCTCTATATGTTCTTCTACAAGGGTAGAATAGACATAGATCATACCTTAAATTATCTCCGGAGTACCTTAATCGAAGGTCTCTACATCCTCTACCTACTCTTTCCCTTGTCCAATTGATCCCTATTGTCGGGTGGACCACATGTGTGTGGTGGTGGTTGATCCTCAAAACTTTTTCCACCCCATGGTGCATGATCTTATCCTCTGCCATGTTAGTCACCCTATGGATCACCTCACTCAAATTACTACCACTACATCTCATGTCCCTCAACTATCTGATGATCATTACTATAGTGGGTTGGGAAGCCACGAGCCCTGTGGCCCTTCCCGCCACAGGTGATGCACAATGTGCTTCCCATATGATCCCCTTTGCCTCATGAGCTACGCACCTCTGAACCTGCATCAAGGGGTTGTCCACTAGAGGTTTTGGCCCGCATGGATATCTGGTTCATCTTCCCATAACCTTCTGCAGATAGCTCAGCTACCAATTTCCTAGTGCTGGCTCTCACCGTCGGTTCCTTCTTAGATAAGATGCTCACCAACAACAATACACTCTCCATCATGCATTGGGATATTCAGAGATATCATCAATGCTCTGATCACATTCCATAGACCCTTATCAATGACTTGGGAACTAATAAATTGGTCCAGTACTATGTTGGTCATTTAGAGCAACAAGTCAGTGAACTAAAATGAGTATTGTTCCACTGATAGGATACCCTTCAATTAGTGCAGCAACTCCTGGATTCACAATGAGCAAAAAGTCGATAGTACGGACTCCGCCCTGATGTGTGTCTCAAAGCCTAATTAGGAAAGTGATGCCTCGTCATTAGTCTAGTGAATCAGTCTCCACCATCTTCATTCCTTCCCATGAAAATGACTATGAACTATGATCATTATCTTATCTGCTGGTGTCCCATGAAGGCATAAATCATTGACCACAGCCTCCAGCCCGTCCTCACCTGCCTGGGGATCTTTCTCGCCTGAAAATCATGGGGGTAACTATCTATGGATCTCATAAATTTTCTCAATCGTCATGCACTCTATACTTATGGGGTGAGTGGAAATAGCTTCCCAATGGGCAGTGGTGCTACTGGTGCACCTCTCAATAGTGTTATCCCTGTAAGAGGGCCCTACAACGAATCCTCATCACTTGGTGGGCCATCATCATGAACTATCTCTAGAGTCCAGGCTGGTTATCTACATGGAGGTATCCTAAAATGAAACATGTGTGCAATGGTTAGTAGGTTATTACTTGTTAGCGGAATTATATGAGATCAAACGTAAAACATTTTCTAAACACACGTAATTCATGTTTTTGTGCACCTAGATGGAAATCTGAATTCATGGTCATTGTGTATGGATATGTTGGGCATCACAGCAACACTATACTACCCGAACTGAAGACAAAAATCAAATCACATTACACTATTGCTCCTTGGGAAAGATCAAGGTTTTAGTTATTCGGTAGATATGACTCCTCTGATACCACATTATTAAGACCCATCCCTCGGGGCTCGTGCAATGACTACCCCAAGCCATCCTTCTATAGGCTTGGGTTCTGCGACTAGCACCAAAAAGGCATATCCCTAAAATGGGAAGGAATTTAATTTAATTATGTACAAACACATAGTCCAAGAAAACATCAAGATGAATCGACGATGTAAAACTATAGTAGTAAAAGTGTGTACTGAGATTAATGATGTGGGAACACAAGCTCAAATGAAAGATACAACTATACGAGAAATTAGTAATCCACTCATGTTATCTTTCACATGGGATCTTACCGTAAGGGTAGGTAAAACTCATCTCCACAGATATCCACATCAACCGTCACTGTTCTCCACCTTTTGGTAATAACTCATTGAGTCACATTAAAGGCTTCCCGTAAACTGCGCAAGACACAACAATGTACGGACGAAGCACAAGAAGGGGTGTGTATAACAATACCCAATAAGGTCTCCGAGACCCTCAATAGACTCTTATAAATCTGCAAAACAAAACCAAAAATCATAATCTCAATCATGAAGCACAATGAAGAAGACTCATCTCAAACCACTATTATAACTCAACAATTCGGAATACTGATTTTCTTATGCTATATCATTTTATTTCATTATGAAGTCTCAAAAACGAATACTTGAAGTTTTTGTTCCAATGTCAATCTACACATGGTCTTATATCGCTAATCCATGATGGGATGCTCTATGGCTTGTCCTCATCAGGTGGGGCACTGCAGATCCAAACAGGGTCGTTAGAATGCTGATCCATAGAGGGTCACTATGATATTGATCCACACAGGGTTGATATGATGTTGATCCACACATGGTCGCTATTATGTTGATCCACTCTAGGTCTCTAGATAATAATCCACACGGGGACAGTATGATGAGGATCAACACAAGGTCTTTAGGATTCTGATCCACATAGTGTCACTAGATGATGATCCACACATGGTCACTACTCAGATTATAGCCAACCACATGATTCCAAGCACTCAGTACGCTTGAGTTCCATAGTATCTTCTGTTCTAGTTATCATTCATGCATCAACTGCTCTAATGAAACACGAATTAGTATCCCAATTGACCGTAATATCGTAATAGTTCCAAAGAAATAGATGACACATCAACCATAGGCCCGGTCATTGAGTAATTGGCATTTCAGTGTCGTGGTCCAAGTTAGATTCAGGTACCATCCAACCTAGTCATGCTTGATCATTCTCCAATACTCATGTGGATTATCTCAAAAGTATGGTCTCTATCCAAGGATCATAGTGTCGTAGAGGGTTCGTCAAATGGACGTCGGGTTCACACGATATGGATCATTAAGCCAGATGAGGCCTGAAAGGTATTAGGTCCGGTCCGACCCGGTGGGACCCACCCAACCTTGGCCGACCCAACCCGGTTTGGGCCGACGCGACCCAGTCACAATTTGACCTGGCTCGGCCCTAACAGGCTTGGGCCGGCCAGGTTGGTCATTGCCACAGTGGGCTCAGCCCGCTAGGCCAAGGACCAATCAGGCCAGTCGGTAGGGCGCGACCCGTCGGGAGACATGGCCCGGTGCGCTGGCGCATCTCACTAACCTCAAAAAGGCAGCTGGCCGAGTTTCAAACACCCCTTCATGTCCACCATGGTGCCATGCATTGTTTCACTCTTATACGGTCGGTGCTCGCATCCTTCCCTAGTCATTGGTGTCATGCAATCGGATCTTCCGCAGACCACTGGGTGATATCTGGTGGTCCATTTTCCTCTCTGTTCATGCCTAAGGGCCTCCCTGAATGCTGATGTCATTGTGCGGCTCCTAAATTCATGGTTATTCTATGTTGGAAAATTTTCCCCTAAGAGTGTGACATGAATGAAGAGGCAGAGGGTCTAGCCTTGTTCGTTTGGCACGTGCCATCTGCATTTGGTTTGTAACAAGATGGTAACAATTTATTCAGCTTCAACTCAATGAATTAAACCATAACAAATCCCACTACATCGAGATTTTTTGAAGATGTCGCAGTGGTGGAAGAATACTTCGTGTTCGATGAAGCTGCCGACATTTGTTGTTCTTAGGTCAACTACATCGACATTTCTTTCCAACATCATGTTCGTCATTGGTGGAAGACGCGGAAACACTTTGTCTGAGGTTCCTCTCATCCGTAGAAAAATCCCATTCCTGAGATTCAATTAAATAGACGGAGGAATCAACTTAGTTTCATCATGTCAATGTACTACATTAGTGATCCACATTTAATGTTTCAATGTCATCGTTATAAAAACCAAAAGTCAAGAAATTAAATATAATTTTCATGTACTTTTATTATTCTTTTTAATATCCAAAAATATATCTTTTTATCCCAAATCATTGTGATTGAAATGATGATTTCATTATGGGAATCCCGGCACTGCACATTCAATAGTGTCCTCATACATCAATTTTGTTCCGTAGTTCAAAAATTAGAAAATTTCTCCTGCGTAGTAATAGAATGTTCCAAAATAACGTTTATAATCATGTTTCGTGCTCACCGGACCTTGGAATCAAGCACCGTCAATTTTTACAGACACAAATTAATCCCAAATATATTTTAAAAAATAAGAAAAAATTATCCATGAAATTATATATAAAATTAATTTATTTAATTATTTATAATATTTTCATTAATTGTTTTGTTCTTGTTCGCAATACATGTAATTATTTGTACAACTTGTTTTAACGTATTTACTATGTTTTAAAATTTTCACTGTGATTTCTTCTTCATTTTAATATATATTGATTTTTTATTTTTTTAAATTAATATTTATAATTAATAAAACATGGATAATTTTTTAATATTTGTGATGTCTATTTATTTTTAATTATTCAACTTCACTAAATTATTATAATCTTGCTTTTATTATTATATATTCATTCATAAGGTTAACTGTTTTCTATTTTTTTGTTGGAACTTCTTTATTTTTTATATATATTCAATTAATATTTCATAACTTTAATTTTAATATTTTTATCATATATATAATTATAATATTCTCATAAAACATATATTTATCAATGATATAATAATAGTGATGATAAATATACATTTTATCTTCTATAATTTTAATAATGATAAATGTATGTTTTATCAACACAAAATTTAGCACTGATAAAAACTATATTTTTTCTATTATTAATTTCACATTGATAAAACTCATATTTATCAACACATTTTGGAATGCACTGATAAAACCCTATTGGTCAAATAAAATCAACACTAACGGAACTTGTTTCTTTTCCTCATTCATGATCTCTCATGGATGTCAACCTCTTTCACAACACACCCTAGAACTTCTTGGTCCAATCAATCCTATAAAAACCTATGGTATGTGAGTTTATATTGTGCAGTAGGTTTTACATGTATTTTATTATGCATCACAAAAAAACCGTTCTTAGTGAGAAGTTAAGGATTATGAGATATCTTTCCCCAGTATTCTTGCATGGTTTTAACGGTAGATTTTTATACCACCATTTTGTAACATGACTTACTCATCCAGAAGTATTGTTCAATGTTATCATAAGCAACTCTGGTAAAATCATTTGTGTAGTATAATAAGGACCAATCAATAACAACATACTCTATGAATCAATATCATTAAATAGAAATAAAATCCTTTTAACTAAAATTAATAATTTCTAATTAATTTTATTTTTTAGAATATGAAAATTACAAATTACGATTTCATAATTAATCATCTAAATAAAAAATGCATTATAATATTATTATTCAGCAGTTGAAACATCAATAAACATTCTTTAGTAACCTACAAGATCAATATCAATGGTTCTCTCTCTCTCAATTAATCAACCATACTGGGGGGTTCAAAAAGGGGGACCCACATTCCCCTTTCCAATTTTTCTTGGTGGAAGAGATTTTTTCTAATATAATTTTTATTTTAAACTAATGAAAACTTATTTTACGAGGGAAGGATTCCCAAATCTCCTTTTTAGATTGTATATTTTTTTTATCAAGGGTTACTATTTAAAAATGAATTTCTATTTTCCATCATATCACAATATATAAGAAAGTGATTAATTATTCCAAATCTAATATTTCTATCAGTTGGAGTAAGAATTATTGTAGAAAGGAATATCGTTTCTGATACTCAATTATTCAGGTGGATGATAAACATAATAAATATATTATGATCCATGTGATTTTTAGTCAAACTAATAGAGTGGTTTTCTCGAGCATCATGGATAGTTTAGACAAAATTATAGGGATTGAATTTTAAGGTGGTTTCAAATGTAGGGAAGGAATCACTTATAAAGGATGTATCTTAATCGATTCCAATTAATAATTTGTATTTATTTATGCTACCTGAATTATTTATTGAAAAAATTCATTATCAGATTGACATATTCTAGTGGGGAATTAAATGTAGAAAAAAGATCATTTATTGGATTTGGATTATTTAAGAATCCATAAACCCTTAGTTTGTATGGGATATCAATACATGTGCATGATCTAGATTTTTTTCATGTTACCTAGGGGGATCCGGTGATCCTCTTCAAAAGGGACTAATTTGACAGATTGGAGATAGATCCAAATACAATATCATGAGGGTTCCATGTTTTTTTATAAATATAAGATGATGGAAACATCCTTCATAGTTTATTATTTGGGAGGATGCCTCTATTTTTCTTATTTTAATGATTCCAATAACATATGGTGTTTTGATATATTGGATGTATGGTTCATCAAATTGGATTGGAGATTAATTATGAGAATTCATTGCAATGACGATACAGTATTGAAAAACTATATTCGAACAATGAATATTTGAGATTCTATTTGGAGAATTATAGGTGTATGTTGGCCCACAGATTACAGATAATTTCCAATGAAGATTTTAGTAAATTCCTATGGACCCTAGTTTTCCCACCAAATGTCATAAAATTTATATTGAATGATTATTTAGGAATAATCCATTTAATGTATCTCATAATGGTATGAAATATTAAATAGGATAAATTGATACCCTTTCTCATTAGTAGAGAAGAACACCTATACATTTAATGAGATTAATCTTCATAACCCCATCTCTTCTTATCAATTACGTAAGTGGAACCCCCCCACCATCATTTGTTTTTACGATTAATGTGGTTGAAACAATCATCAGAAGAGGTTTTATTGGATTGGTTCTTGTATTATGTGATCATATAAGTTGCATTATCACCACATGAATGATTTATATCAATTCATTTCGGTAACCACCAGTGGCTAAATACTATTCAATATTCATTGGATTGATGTTCTCCCCTGAGAGAGGATGGAAAAATGACATCATGGAATCATTCTATATTTTCATTATTAATGGTATTATTTTATCTTCATGGGGTTTCGAGCCTATTGGATTATTGGTTATGAATGTTCAATCCATTTTCAACACACTACTGTAAATTTTTACTATTCCAATGGTTCTGACCCATTGGAATATCCACTGAAACCGTTGGGATAGACTATCCCAATGGTTTCATGAATCGTTGGTATGCATGTCATTCCAATATCAGAAAACCAATTGTTTCTAGAGAACCATTGGCATATCTGGAGTGAAATTAATCTTTACCAATGGTTTAAGTAAATTTGTTGGTATATATGGGTACCAACAGATCAATAACCATTGGTATAAATACCATCCAGAATACATACAAACTGTTTAAATACTGTTGGTATCTATTCGATCCCAACAGTTTCATTGAAATCGTTTTGTTATATGTTATCCAGAATTTGAATACCAACGGTTCTATGAACCGTTGGCATCTGTTTCTTAGGATATTAATTACCAAGGTTTCAGTAAACCATTGATATATCTTTTACTCCCCAGCACACATAAATGTAGAAAAACACACATCAAAGAATCACACATCAAATATGAGAAGACCTAATTCTCTACTCCCCAGCAACCATCAATGATGGTCAAACCTGTAAACCCACTTCATGTAGTAATCTCGCACCTCTAAACTATTAAAACCTAATCATGGAAGACCTGTAAACCCACATCTAGTAGTAAACCTGCACCTCTAAACCTGTAAAACATGCACCTGTAAACATTCACCTCTAATAGACTTCCAAATAACACATTATACCTATAAACCTGCACCTGTAACTATAAACATGAACCTCTAACAGTCCTCCATCGCACATATAATCCAGCACCATCATGCACCTCATATGGAAGTAGCTTCACATGATGAGTGGGAAATGTCACAAGGTTTTTTCCATCTTGGTTTAGACTATTCAGAGTCTAAAAATGTTGAAGAATATTCTTGAGCGCATAGAGATGCTCTGGGAGGTTTTACCTTGGTAGAGGATGCTGTATCATGTAAGTGGGTTCCCACCTCTGGTTCCATATTTCCTGGACTATCATATCCACACTCATATGCAGATTGTAATGGTAATGACCACAATATTCCACCAGAACATGGTGGAACGACTGTCTCGTTTGGAGATGGGACATATCCTAAGG
Source organism: Viscum album (assembly GCA_963277665.1). Taxonomy (NCBI): domain Eukaryota; kingdom Viridiplantae; phylum Streptophyta; class Magnoliopsida; order Santalales; family Viscaceae; genus Viscum; species Viscum album. The sequence goes on along the minus strand of OY728152.1, from coordinate 359,582,498 downwards.
GATCCTTACTTAAGAAGATTGACCAAGAATGTGTGCATCAAGCTTTTCCCTTAGACATACCTACTAAATAACAACCAGTAACAACTGCTTTATATATTTTTGAAAGAGTTTTTCCCCATTACATCAATATTTCATATCACTAATATATTTATAATATGTTAGATAAAGTGTTTTTTAGATTTCTGTGCAATTTTGAGTTATCTAAATCCTCCTGTCACTTAGCCTAGTGAAGGTGATTATAGACACCTTTTTGAGATGGTTTTATGTCATATTCATCCCATGATGAGTTTTCATATTCAGGAAGCTATGATTTAAAATTGAAGGTTTGAAAGTGAGATAGAAATAATTTGATCTATTATGAAGGAAATGAAGGCCTCCTTGGTTTCCAATTAATATTCGTTATGGATGTTATTGGAGAATGTTCCTATTATTGCATCTTCATCTAGTGTTTCACCTCCCTCGGCATTAGTTGATGTTGATTCGATCTTGTCTATAGTAAAATTGTATCTACATGTTGTTATTGGTGATATAAATTCATATCATCAAGATTAATTGAGGAAAATTCTGTAGAATTGGTTTTCAAGGAAGATTTTGACCAATTGAAAGTGATGAAATCTCTAATAAATCTATTCATGGAGGAGAAAATAATTTCATTAGTAGTATTATGTGATGAGGAAACATTATTAATTACCTTTTCAATATTATGAATCTTTTCCTACATGTATCCAATACATGTGTGGCTTCCCCAGAGGTGATTCCCTTTACAACCTTCACATATGTTTCTTCTTCTGATCCTCTACCTCCTAAATTCTATCCTTTTGGAATGTCTTCGGTTGATGCAGTCTGGAATCTCCAAACTATTTTGATCCAAAAACATCCTACCTCTACATCTATACCTTCATCTTCTACAATAGTGACTCCTGCTTCTGAAAAGGGAAAGTAGACTACTTATCACCCCACCTACACCCTGCTCTGCAGACACCCCCCGGACAGCCCTTGGACACTCCCCCTAGACAGCCCCTCCTAGACACCCCACCTGCACCCTACCCTATTCCCTGAAGACCCTTGAAACCACCCTAATAGTCCTTGGACACCCCACCTGTACAACCCCTCCTAGACACACCACTTGGAACGTGTCCTGCAGACGTCCCCCCCCCCCCCCCCCCGCGGAAAACCCTTATACACCCCCTGGACATCCCCTCCAAAAAATCATGATACTCATGAATTATTGGGGGCACACTATCTTGATTTTTGGGGTTCCTATGTGTGCCTTCAAAATACATTTATTCAAGGAATTTCATTCGGTCAAGTAGGAATTCGTATAGGATTATTTTGATTTGCTCGGATTTCTGTCTAATTCCTTGTCAAGGGTTAAAAATTTGTCTCTACCCCTATGTTATCAGTGATCATTAATGACAGTTTAAATGGAAAGAATTCGGTAAAAAGAGAGCGCATGCAAGGGTATCCTAAATCACCTTTCCATTTTGTGATTTTCATGGAGGTGTTCTTACGCATTCTAGACTCCCTTATTTCATCTTCAGATGCTTACAAGTTTCATTAGAGATTTGCAGGTTGGAATGATGGTGTAAGGGGATTAAAGGTGGGTGGTGCAGGTTGGAATAGATGGTGTGGGTTTGTTTTGTATGTTGTTGGGGGTAGGAGCAGGCTGGAATGTAGGAGGCAGGGGGCCGGTTTGGTGGATAGTGCGGGCAAGAGTGGCTGATGCGGGTGGGAAGGCAGGCGGAAAGGGGATGGAAGGGGGATGGTGCAAGCATGAATAGGTGACAGGGGGATGGTGTGGTCTAGATTGCATGTGGTTGGGGGTTGTTGGGCATGTGTCAAGGGCTGGTGCATGCTGGGATGTAGAAGGATGGGCGATGTTGAGGGCTACTACTGGGGGTTGGGGCTATTTTGCAGGTGGTAGAGGGGTGACATGATTGTTTTGCAAGAGACCGGGGGTGGGGGCTTTTGTGGTGGAAGATGTAGTGGCTCGTGCAGTCTGGATTTCAGGTGGCTGGTGAAGGATCGAATGTAGGTGGAACGAGGATGGAATACTGGTTGACGGGGGTTGGTTGTAGGTGGTGGGGTAGGTGCAGGATGATTCAAAGGTGCAGGGGGGTACAACAGGATGGAATGCTGGTGGCAGTGGGCTGAAATGAAGGTGGAAGGTGGTTGATATGGTAAATATGTTGCTATTACAGGCTGGATTGTGGTGTTTGTGGTGGCTGATGGTTCGTAGGTAGACGGTGGAGGCCTCATTGTGTTGGTGGTTGGAGCGTGCATTCGTGTGGTTGGGTGTGTGCATGTGTTTTTGAGTGTGGGAGTGTGTGCTCTCATGGGGTGGGTGGGTGTGTTTGTGTGGGTGGTTGTTTGTGTTTTCCTCATGGTAGTCACTTGTGTCTAGTGGACATTGGTGACTTTATGATGGTGGGGTAGTTTCGTGTGATTATCAGCTCTCCCATTGGATGATCATTATATGTTAGTGTGTTTCTTCTGCGACTCTTCGTGTGGAGGCTGCCTCTTTACTGCTGGTGGAGGGATGATGGTGGTTTTTGCAGTCTCGTCCTCGAGTTGGGACAAATCACAGCATTACCATGGAGTGACCGCGGTGGGACTGCGACATGACCGTTGCATGGCCGCAGCGTGTTGGCCCAGTCCAATGACATCTGTGGGGCATCGTCTTTCTTCTAGGAGAGAAGTGAGTGGGAGGATGGAGGAAAACATTTTGGTCGTCCCCTCCCTCCCCATTAACTCTTGGTTGGTAATGTATCTAAATATCTATCTTGGTATCATACATCGAATTATGAAAAGAACTGAGAACTGTTGTGTGGGGTCACCGTAAAGCAGGGCTAAATCAAATCGTTACTGCGGCATGACCGCGGATGGAGCACAACTGGACCGCGGCGTGACCGCGGCGTGACCGTGGCATGTTGGCCCTATCCAGCGACATCCATGGGGAAACATCTTTCAGCGAGCAGTGAAGGAAGCAGGAGGAGGCAGGGTAACATTCTTCTCATCACCCCCCACCACTTTATCAATGGGTGGGTAATGAATATGAAACTATTTCAAGGTATCATACATCGAATTCCCAAAGGACTACGAACTGTTGTGGTGTGTCGTCCTCGAGTAGGGAGAAATCACCGTGTGATTGTGGCGTGACCGCCGCATGACTGTTGTGTGACCACAGCGGGACTGCGGCCTGTTGGCCCGGTCCAGTGACATCTTTGTGGTAGAATCTTCCGTCTAGGAGCAAAGGGAGTGGGAGGAGGCGGGGAAACATTCCAGCTATCACCTCCATCCCCATTATCAATCGGCGGGTAATGTATCTAAAACTATATCTAGGTATCATACATCAAATTCTGACATTATTGTGAACTGTCGTGGGGTGTCATCCTGGAGCAGTGCCAAATCACGTCTTTATCATGGCGTGAACGCATCGTGACAGTGGCGAGACCACGACATGACCGTTGTGTGACCAAGGCGTGACCACGATGTTACTGCGGCATGTTGGCCCGGTCCAGTGACATCTGCGGGGAAACATCTTCTACGCCGGATTCCTAATAAATACTATGTAGTTTTCCATCACAATAAAGAAACAAATATTATGTTATAAAAAACAAACTCTTGATTCGGGATTGTGGAGTGATAATGAAATATATTTTATATCTGTTGATTTTAAAAGTGGTACTTGGTAGTTGAAACTACAGATTGAGAGTCAAATTTTGATGGTGCATTACTTATCAATGGTATATGAATTTCTTGGAACTCTAACAATAACACTTCAGTCACCTTGAGAACAATAGAATTTTATTATGTTTTAACATCTCAGGATGAAACATAAATCTTATGCGAGAATTCATATATGTAAAAAATAATATGTGCATCGATGCTAGGAAACCACCCCAAAAATTGTTAAGATTATTCTTATGGTGGGGAGCACCATATTCCTAACATGTGTTAAACAATGACACCGTCTATTTTTATAGATATATAGGCTCAGGTAAACACCCAAAGGGGTGGACAAGTGGCTAGGAAAACACCTGAAATGGGTTTTTCCGTAAGATAAGGTCACAACATACATGATGGAAGAAAAAAACTATTTAATATGTTATAACAAGTGATCCTCAAAAGGTTGTAGTGTTCTGCACAATAATGCAATGTATAAAAGGAAACAAAATGATGGAATAGAATCATACACCCTAAAATCTCACTCTGATTTTTCGCAGATAGCGCACCTCCGTTTGAGGGGTTTTTTTTATAATAACATGACATTAATTATCAAATGAAACAATTATATTGTAGAACACTTATTCAAGATATGTAATTCAATATAATTATTCGTAATTAAGAAAGAAGCTAATTTCATTTTAAAACATTCTTAAATTAATAAGGTTATGAGAGTGTCTCTACCTCAAGGTGGAACCAAGCCATCCAGTTTAGCTCTTGGAGCTTTCTAACTAAAAGTTGTTGCTCCACCTCTGGGCATACAGACCTTCACACACATGAATGGACTCCTAGCCCCTATGAACACACTTGCATGACCATGAGCATGTTCAAGGGGATCCCTGCACATATTATTGTTTTCATATATCAGTCTCCACTCACCAGAGTATACATATATGTATATATATATATATATAAAGATGGGAACACCAAGAACCATACATGCATAATCACTGTCATGGGTGACTATACACATAATGGTGGAACCCACATACATATTCTTACTTACATATGCACACACAGGTGAGTCGCCCTTATCAGGGTGACTTGAAACAAAAAAGCAGGGATCAACACACTACACAAAGATTATTAAGAACCTAAAAACACGTGAAGGACACTACATAACCAGTGATAAACAAACCACTGGCATTAGAGCCTTACCTACATTTGTAGTTGAGAACCAAATCCACCTGAACCAACAAGAAATGATCCAACACCCTACCGAAATCATAAAATGGATTCCAAACAGTAAAGCCCAAAATACATGAGGTGTGATACAAGTAGTATCCATAGAATCTTACCTCGGATCAAAGACGGTTGAGATAATCAACTTGAACTCCTTCGAGGCACCTTAATAGAATAAAACTACCCTATGTCCATAGAAAGAAGACACATATCTTTGTTACCAATAAGATAAAGAAAATAAAATAGAAATTGAACTAAAACATACCTATCCCTTGTGACTATTCCTTTCACCTTCCAACATATAAGTACCACAACACCCCATTGGTCAAATCATGTTCCTTCATGTAAAGGGGAAACAGATCAATGTTTCAAAATGATTGAATCAAAGAGTAAATTCATATTAATTAACAATTACTCTTCCCATTAATTAAATATAATCAATTTGGATTGAAATTAAACTTTGTATGGTTGTGTTAAATACAAGGGATGAGGTATTATTATTCATTGTTTTTATATTTAAACTTGTGATATTTATTTAAAAATGCTTCATATATTTATGGAATTATTATTTATGGTTTTAGTTCTTAGCATATTTCCATGGGGATTATCCACTTCAATAATTATTGGAATGTAGGGTTTAGTTGAAATTTAGGTTCTTTGATGTGATTGATGTCACTAACGATGAGTATTTTGATCATGAAAAATATTCCTATGAGGATTGGGTCTTGTAGTGATAGGTGTGGAAATTTTACATCTAGTATTTGATGAGGAAGTACATATGAGGATGGATTAGAATCATGGAAGTTTCATAGTGTGGGATGGTACCTCTAAGTATATAAAATGTATTATAAAATGATTTTATCCATTTAACAAATCATTAGTTCAACTAAGGAGATGAAAGATGCGATGCTAGTGTGGGTATTCGGTATTGTCGGACAGATTGGCATTATAATTCAAACTGTATGTGTCTGATTTAGCATAGGATGGAACCTGGTTAGTGGGGATGGGTAATAATACATGATTTTTATGAGCTTCTTGACTGGATTATTGAGAATATAATGTATATGATTTCAACATGTTGTTCTTTTGTGACTTGGACAATAAAAAGGTGAATAATCCTATTTGTCTAGTTGGATGATGAGAGGTGCATAGATGCATGGGATAATCCTCGAATGATGAGTCTAAACTATGTGGCTGAGAGGATAGGCAAGGATAGGTTTGATATGATTCAGTGAGTGGCCAACCCATGAGACGATAATAAGATGTATGGAGACACTTGGAGACACTTGGGGTGATTTATGATATCTAATGTGGACATTATGGGTTATTTCATGACTCCAACATACTCCAGAAATGTTTTGATACAATGTTTTAGAAAATTATTTCCATCTCTTGGAAGAACAGAAGGATCCTATATCTTTCAATGTTTCCTCACACTCAAACCTCATGGTATTATAGTATACAAGTGAACTACGTCAACTAGTCATGATAACATCACAACCCACCATCCGTAGAATGACGTAAAATACCTATGTGGCCAATGAGATAATGAAAAATAAAATACAATCTAAACAGAAACAAACCTAAATCTTTTGACGATACATGTTACTGTCCAATATCTAAGAACCATAACACCACATGGTTCAAATCATGTTCCTGCAAGCAAGGGGGAAACATTTTCATATAGTAATCTCAACCTTTTTCAGTATTTAATTTATATTTAAAGTTGTTGGAAACACCATACTAGTACATTTATACCTTGAATATGCACCTACTCTATATTAATTCAGTTGATGATTATGCACATAACCCTCTTCACTATGGAAAGAACCTCATAGGGGCCACAATCAATGTTTAGTAGTTAATTCTACTATTGAGCATGGTTGGGCATCAATCCCTGAACTAGATGGTATACTTGGTCATGTGGGTGTAAGCCATTTCCTTATACTATACTATGAATAATTGTGTTGTTATATTTTCTACTAGAAATGAGAATTTCACAGGGATTGAGTTACAATCATCTTCAGTTCCTATGTTAATCTACCCTTTACTATCCGTAGATGTTATGGGGTGTCTCCCATGGGTTTCATGTGGTGTGTAGTGTCTATCATTGATTTCTATTGTGCTTCTATATTTTATGAAATGTGTATTGCATGGTCATTGTAAAAAATACACTATTAAGTTGGAAAATACATCCATATTCAATATAGATATACCCACTTTTGATATTTAATACTATCCAAATAATCAACTCGGTAATCTGAGACCGATATTTTACTTAACCAATTCAAATTATATAATTTATGTACCACCAAATTCTGTTTTATGAACCAATATATAGAAGGGAACGTAAACCCTCACCATCAACAATAAAATATCATATGGCATCACTCCCATACAATTAACCCACATCATTTCATATCTTAATGATGATAAAACTTCATCAAATATCTATCCAGATTAACAAAAATAAATCCAACAGAATATATGGTCTAATAAGAGTCTATAGAGGAAAATATTAGGTCTTAAAAAAAATTTGATCTTTTTATTGGATGCACTATTTTAATGAATGGAATACATCCTGTGAATCTGACCCTAGATTTTTAGAAGACTCTATTTTAAAAAAATTCACAATTTACCCAAAAATTCACCACACCATGACTTGGTTACTAACACAAACTCTAGAAAATGCACTATAAATATGAATGGGTTTCCTAACAATGAACCTAAATATAATTCCCTATTGCCTCATTTATAAAAAAATGAATACTAATTATTCGAAGAAAATATTGATCAAGAACCCTGACAGGAGGAGAGGGATTAGAGAGTGGAGAAAATTATTCGGGGTGTTCGACCATTGGGGGGGGGGGGGGGGGCGGGCTCGCATGTGACTAGAGAGGGAGTTGGGGATGTCAGAGGAGGAGATTAATCCATGAGGGGATGGGTGTGTCGCCAGGAGTGGGAGACGATAGGGGAGGGGTGAACATCACTGGGAGCCGAGATGGGAGGGGGATGTCATCGTCAGAGTGGGAGCTGAGAGGGGAAGGGGAATGCCACCGGAGGAGAGAGGGGGCTAAGGAGGTGGAGGCGATGGAAGGTAGTAGATCGAGATTGGGGTGGGGGGAGGGGGTGGGAGGCGGAGGTCGTGGGTGGTTCACCCAGGATGAGGAGCCCTAAATTGGTTGTACCCTTTCCCTATGGTTAATAAAACCTTATGTAAAATTTATCATTCCCAACGGTTTAACAAAACAGCTTGGAAAACAAATCATGTAATACACTATACCAGACATTTTACTAGAACCGTTGGTAAAGGGTATTTATCCAAACTATTTTTAAACTGTTTGGAAATAAATGTTGGTATTGGTCTGAATTCCACTAGTGAAAGTACAAGAAATTAGACCTTTACCAAAGGTTTTTGAGAAACTATTGGCATATGAAACATATGATGATCATATACCAAGGGTTTGAAAAAAAAACCATCAGTATAAAACCCATAATATGACCTTATACCATTATTTTAAAAAAATATGTTAGTATAGGTCATATCTATAACAATGGTTATATACAATCTGTTGGCATGTCATCAATAAAATGACCTTATGCACAATGTGTTTCCAAAAAAGGTGGTATATGTGATGTCTATGGAAACATTTTGGATAAAACGGCCGGTATGTCTTACATTTAGGAACCTATACTAATGGTTTTTTCAATGCCGTTCTTAATGGTACCAAAATACAAAATACATATATCAACAGTTTTTAAAAAAAATTGATATTGGTATATACCTATTGTTATCCAAACAACTGGTAATGGTTTTCATATTTTTATTGAATTACTTTATCAAATATAATTGGGCTACTAAATGAAAATATATAAATATAAATTTACATATTTATAATATTATTTTCCTAAAGTTCATTTTTTATTAGTGGTTATGTTTTTGAAATATAATTTTTAGTATTTCCGATTATAAGTGAAATTTTAGTTAAAAAGTTTTTCCAGTCACTAAAAATCTATCACACATAGTAAGATTTTTTAGATTATTTCAGAAAATTATCCTTCAGTGATTGTTGATGTTGTTTAAATCCATTTAATGTCAATCATATGCATAGTGTGACAAGTTTCACTTGAAGGTCTACAAACACAAAACATACGACATCATTCCAGTAATTGATAACTCAAAATCTATTATCACACCAAATTTCATCAGTTCATTTTTTAATGATACTATGATGTTCATATGTTATCTCTTATCTAACACTGGAAATCCATCAAAAAAATAAGGAAGGTATCTCAATTCATGACCAATTAAAAAACATACTACTCCTGATCAAATAAAAAACATTCACTTTGGGATAAGTAGCCATATTTTATGTTCATGAATTTCATTTTTTAAGTCAATAAGAAAATCATGTAATATAACCCATAATAATTAATTAATTTACAAATAAAATGAATATTTTTAGATTTAAAATGGTTTTTATAAGTTGAATATTTCATATAATTATTAGAAAGATTATTGGTTTCAATAAATCCCACAACCATGCCAGGAAACCACCTTTCTCCTTTAAATGTATACATTTTTGTTAAATATTAATTATCATCAATGAAAATCATGTCACTGATTTTCATGGATTTATACCAACCCCGATCAATATTACTCCAATGAATCAGGGAATATGTAACACTGTAATGTTCCTATCCAAAATTATGTTTAATGTTTTGAAAAGTAATTTCGCATTGTTACAGAATATGAGGTATCCATTTTTAGAATAATTTATCAAACACACGGACATGATTATCTAAATTCATACTTCACTCGAATATCAAGTAGAACCTTTTTTATGAAAGGGTTATAATATCATAGAATCCCGAATCAATAAATGGAATTTAAACATCAACATATACATATATCAAAAATGCCCACATTATGAGGAACATAATTTTTTTTACATAGAGTCGTGTTGTATGGATTTGTTCAAATAAACCATCCACCAATTCCCTATAGTTTCTCATGATTGAATCATTTCATGAATCACAATATTTATTTTCCTATAAATCATTCCTAGAAGAACCAAAGTTGTTATATTAATAATTTATGACAAAGTGTGTGATTTTCAGCATCTTGGAGACAAATAATGGGAATTTCTGAATCCCCAACACACTTTTTTTATGGAAATATTACATATATCCCCCAAATGATTTCCTTCCTCCAAAATTATCAGAGAGTTGTTAAAATGCTCTATGTTCCATGTATCCCAAATTATCCCATGGATAAAATGTAAACAAATTATTCACATTTTCTATCCTTTCGATGAATAAGAACCACAATAATTTTAATATATTTGTTTTTGGGAACATACACTATAAGAATTTTCTACACAAGCATCAAATCTCATGTTCAATTAGAAATATATTCTTGTATGAATGATAAAAAAATTGATTTTAAATAAAACAATTTTTTGGACATTATTAAGTAGGTTTCAAATAATATCATTAGAAAACATGAAGGAATAATAATAAGTGAACCTCATGATGAATGTTAGCTAGTTCAAGATCACGTTATTTTAAGTATAAAATTAATTTCACTTATCTATTTTTATGGGTAAAAAAATCATCGGTACATATAGGAATTCTTTTTCCAGTCAATCATCCATGAGATAAATGATGGGAATTATGTTAAAAATAAGCATATATCACCTTCATCCAACATTTATTCATTTGGGTTTCTAAATGAAATCATCATATTTATATTCCCATATATTAACATGGGTATATTTCCTATAATGATATTAAAAGATATTTGAACTCCAACTCACTATCAAAAATATGGGAAGCTACAAATAAACATTTGTAGACATACCACACTAATGGTTGGAAGTTTTAATGAACTTTTAATTCCACTATATACATGAGAATTAATTTTATATATAATTAAACATACAATCGAATTCCATTGTGTGAAATGAGTATTCTAATATTTTAGTAGCATGATTCAAAATATTATGAATATATATCCTTTTTTGGGCTACACAAGTACGATATTATAATTTCCAACATCAACCTATGTACATTAGTACAATTATATAAAATCAACTGATCCATACTTTACTTGAATGAAATGTTATATTCTTCATAAAATAATTTTTTATTCTTATCACTAACATTATTCAAATTTATATAATGAGATATTTTTATTTTTAAAATTCCTAACATATTAGGAATTTATATTTGTGTGAATTTTTTATCTCCAAATCTTTTATATGAATGTATAAGTTAATGTTCTGTAATTCCAACCACATATACCTTTTCACCGTATGTAATTAAATAGGATTGTTTCCATTTATGCATACTAATGAAAATTAAATTTTATGGTGATGGAAAAATTTTGTAATCATTTTTGTGGCAAGACATAAATATAGACCATGCGGTGAATATTCTCAATAGAGGAACACTTCAAAATGAAAATAAATTTATATTTACCACTCTTCGTACATAATTATATTTTAACAGTTATTTTGATGATTTATGGGAAACTTATATGTCTACAAGTTATATTTTTATTTTCTTCCAGATTTATCAACCCTCTATCATAGTTAGTGGTTTAAAATGATGGATTCAAATGGGAGATTATGTGAATATACCATCCTATAGGAATTTTTCATTCTAATGATTCCTTGTATATTGTTATTAGTTATCGTGTGTAATGGCCCACCGCCTGTAATATTTTTATTAATTTCCGTCATGAATAATGAACTGTAATGTATTTCATTGACCATAATGATATATTTTACTGAGAAGATGGACACATTGGGTGTGTCATGAGTGATGAGTTATTAATTAATATTTTGAGGATTGTTCCTATGATGAGTTACCGTTTCATATGATATGATTTAAACTATTAAAAAGTTTTACTTATTGAATATCCTTTATGGGTTATGTACCTCTCAATTTATATATTTGAGGGATTTTTTTATGTCATGAATTTTTCGTCATGTATAATTTTACAAATGATGAATTTAACCTGATAAAACCATTATGGATTTTCATCCACCATAATCATATGATGAATATAAAGCATTCATAAAATCCATTAGCACCAAAAAATGTCATTAAAGGACTAGGAAATCTTATGATCCCCAGACAATACTACTTAAAACTCCCCAAACAAAACAAATATCTATAGAATATTGTGTCTTGTCCAAGATTTGATAATTCTTCCATATCTGAGCGATGATGTCATTTCATCCACCACTCCCAAGACAATTCTAGGGTAATAAAAAATTTTATAACATATCTCATAAATCCCCCCAACATAATATGAATCATCACACCCTCCCACCAACCCAATATTAAGGATCAGTTTTAAATTACAAAAATAACATTAAATTAGAAATTTGGTTTTGGGTTAGATTTGTAATTTTTTCTGTTGGGACCATTGTTAGGGTTCCCACTTTACCTACAAATATGGTATTTCAGAAAATAGTAAATAATATATTCATCAAAAAAATTATGTAATTAATATATCATATATTAACTTCACAATATTATATTTAATCATAAATAAAATAAATATCATATTTTAACATAAATATATAATAAATTATATTTATAAATGGTATTTATGAATAAAAATGAATCTAGAAGTCAAGGAATGTTTTTATACCACGCATTGACAGGCTTTTCATGTGGTTTTTATTGTTTTATATACAAAAAATAGATATATTTATAATGTAATTAAAAACCCAAAGAGACATGAAGCTGCAACCTAGGTTCAACTCTTATATATGCTGTTTATTTTTTATATAAAATTATTACTAAAAATAAACAAAATATTTATACACAACCATGAAAATTTACCATCTAGGTTATAAAAATATTTAAATAAAAATAAACACTATTAAAATGAACTAAAAATAGATAGTTATATATGTGTGTATGTGTACATATATACACACATATATTTATAACCCATTTTAAAACAATTAATTTTTTGAAATTAAATGAGATTATACAGGTTTTTTGGTCAATTGAGGGATATGATGCTTCCTGAAATTGAGTAAAATAAAATGGTGGATTTTGGGGAGATGAGTGTCATATGTTTTGATTGAAAATTTAGTGTTTAAATAAAGAAAGTTTAAATATTTTTATATGTCATGTTTCAATAATTAGGGATGCTTATGGAAAAAATTGTTAAAAATAAAAATAAATTGATACAAAATTTATAAAAAACAGTCAATTTGTTTGACAATCTGTGGGAAGGGAAGGAGGAATTTAAAATTGACTGTGGGAATTTTACTGGTATATGGTCATGATTTCCCATTGAATACAATCTCTAATTTATTAAATACACTTATGTTTTATATTATTACTAATTTATTTAGTAATCATTATAATATGTATTCTATTTTTCTAAATCAGTACTCCCTTTTTATTAAATCTATTTTTTGACATACAATTTTATTTGGTCCAATCTGTGATTTAATTTTTATTATATTATTATAAATTAATATTTATTTTGTTTTATCATTTTGTTTTATCAAAACAAAAAAAATTACTTTCATTAATCATGTCGATTTGTTTACATATATTGGTTTGAACATTTATTTAAACTTAATAAAAATTCAAATTTTTATATATAATTTTTTTGTGATTTTAAATATAAATAAATTAATTAATATATTTAATATATTTAATAAAAATAATTAAAAATAAATATTTATTTATAACATAAATATAATGGGTGTTTTACCATAATATAATAAGTAATTATATTTATAATTTTGAAATTTTATAAATAACATAATATATCTAATATATTTAAAAAAATATAAAATGTTAATAATAATAATTATTTTCTATAAACAAGTTTTAACATTAATTAATATTATAATAAAAATTATATTTTACAAAAACAATAAAATAAATATATTTATTTTAAATTACTCTTCTAAAACAATTCAAAGCCTTATTTCCCTTTTGAATATTAATTTCATGAAAACAAAATAATAGTTATAATTATTTATAACTAATTTAATTAATAATAATAAAATAAATTAAAAAAATTAATTTTATTTATTATTTTCTTTGAAACTCATCTTAAAAATATTATCAGAATTTTTTTGTTATATGTAAATCAATATAATAATATATTTTTTAAATAAAACTATATTCCTAATTTCTAGGTTGTAAAATTATCCCTCCCTCAAAATAATAGTTTCCCCATAATTAGTTCTGGCACACATGGGAAAAATTCCAACACTTGAGGCCGAATTGTAATTATTAATTTCGATAAAAGTTTCCAAAATTAACTAGACTGTTTCTCCAATACCATGTATAACGAATCAAACCCACAACTCAGGTTCATCACTTATATATTAGGGGTAAATTATTCTTATAAAAATATAACTAAAAATACATAAAAAATTTATTACATACCTTGAACATTTACAAGTATAGGCTCTGGAAATAAAATTTAAAACAATATAATCCCTTTTCATATATACACAGAAAATTCAACGTTATAAATGTATATATGTTTGTAGAAACACACAGACATGTATATATACATGTGTATATATAAATATATATGTATATAAATCTTTGTAAAAAAATTAATTTAATGCAATGATATAAACCATTAACTATTTTTGGGTCAGTTGAGGGATTTGGGGTTGTTGGAAATTTGGACGAACAAAGTGAGGGAACATTGGGTGACGTGGGTAAGATTTTATGATGGAAAAATCTCCAGTTTAAATAAAAAAGTGTTTATATATTTTTATATGTCATGTTTCAAAAATCAATGACACTTATGGAAAATAAATTTGATCAATGATAGAAAAACAATTGATGCACCATTACTAAAAATATTCAAGTATGCTGACAACCCATTGAAAGGGATTGATGGGTTAGGGATTGACATTGGACATTTTAATGGTATGTTTTCAGCATGGAAGGTGGAATAAAACCTCACATTTTTTAATAGATTTATGTTTTACTTTATTATTAATTTATGTTGTAATCATTAAAATATTTCTTCTTTTTATCAAAGTCATTACTCCCTTTTTATAAGTCAATCAGGTTTAATTGATTTTTTATCAATATAATTTTTTTGAATATAAATGATTTTGATTATATTAAATTATTCAAATTCCTAGTTTTTTCTTTATCATTTTTTTTATTAAAACATGAAAACATAATTTTCTTAAAACATGTAGGTTTTTATAAATATAAATGGTTGAACATTTAATTACCCTTAAAATAAATTCTTTTATAAATATATAAAATTTTAGTGGATTTTAATATATATATATAATTCCATTTTTGATATAAATAATTACAATGTTATTTTTCATAAAAAATATAATTTGTTTCTATTAATATTATATTAGTTATATATATTTATAATTTATATATTTTATATAACAAAAACAAAATATATCTCTTAATTTTGTAAAATATAATATCTTTATAATAATTATAATCTTCTTAAAAAATTATACTTATTTATTGTTATACTAATAAATTCAATATTACAAAAATATAATTTTATTTTAAGATAATATTTTAAACAATGAAAAATCATATTTGTCTTTTGAAAAATAATTTAAAATCTCTAAAAAAGATACTTTTCATTATAAGTATTATAATTAATTTATAATCTAATAAATTAAAAACAAAATCTCATTTATCATATTAAAAGACAATCATCTTAAAAATATTAATATTATTTTTTAACTCTAGAAAAATCTATTTATTAAAATAATTTTTTAATAAAACAATGTTTAAAATTTATGTGTATTTACATAAATGACCCATTTTCATTAAAGATGTCAAAACACAATGAACCATAAAATGAAAAAGATGTTAATGGAAATAACGGGGAAGACAAATTATAGTGAATGTAATATAAAAAATTGAAATCTATCAAATCATGTATTTGGACTTGTTAGGTGTATATATGCACACATAGAAATGGTCCGTGGATTAGAAAAAACCATACTTTTGGTGAATTTCTATTTCTACAGGGAATTAATGTTTTGTTTAATGAATCAATGATGCCTTGGTCGAGTGTTAAAAAGAAGTTAGGGTCAGTGAAGAAGGATTTATATGACGTTTTCAAACCACTTACAACATGTTGTGTCGCCATTCCTCATACATAGGACCATGTGCTAGCTATACCCTTCTATCCCTGTAGGTTTCCTCGAACTCTCTCAGATGATATTCCACGACTACCCGTCGACAACACGTACTAGGCCAAATGGGGGGAAGATGGACATGACCATCACCAAAATTTCATAGACAAACTTCGACGAGGCCCCATCCACAATGCCAACCATATAAAGAGATGGAGATGATTGATATGAATGTCACCATCTATTCTCCAACGACATTCTATAACAGCCCATTGATAAAACCTACAACTGTCACATCCCATTTTAATTTTCATGGCGCCACAACCAGACTGCCTACCAGGCCAGACAGGAGTAAGATGGATATTTATGTCACCTCCCTTTGACGGGTGACCTCCAACAACACCCAATCGACAACTCCTACCCACATCACCGCCCTTTCCCAGACGATCTGCCAACACACCACATCAATAACACCTACCATGGTTAGCACCCTCCCCCTCTGCCCTTTCTATGAAAATCTCCCACAACACCCCATATTCAACGCCTACCAGAACCCCAACCCTTTATTAGACATTATATCACGATTCCCCATCGACAATGCCTACCATGCCAATTGGGGGAAGATGGATATGATGGTCGACGCGCCCATATGTGTAATTCTCCACACTAGAGGAAACCTAGTAGTTAGGAGTTTTCCAGAAATGACACTTTTAGACCATACATGTCATTCACCACTATTGAGGATGATGAAAACAGATGGCTGATGTTAAAAATGATGAGTCTAGATGTGAAATATCAATTTAAGTATCCGAAAAAAAGAGGCACACTGCGAGGCTCTATCCATCTAAACATGAAATGTAGAGTTTTTTGACACGAACTACTGAGTAGAACATATAATGTATTTTTTCCGATAAGGATTTAAAATATTTATTATATTTTCATTTGTTATATTTACCTATAATGTTATTATTCATTGTATTATGAATTAATGATAATTAATAATTCTCATTTAATAATATGAATCCATTAAATTTAAAATTTCATCCATTAGGAAATCCATATTTTTTTATATTCACGTAACACTACTCTGTATAGGGTAATATTCAATTCTTGTGCTAAAAAGAACATATAAAAGGTTTCCCTTTTTTTATTTTTTTTCTAACGTTGTTAAATGTCCTACAATTATGTGCACTTTTTTATTACAGTTTCTTAATGAAACATTGTATAAGTTAATATATATACATATATAAATTCTTGTATATTTTTTGAATATTATTTATATTTCACCAAATATATATATTTATATATATTTAATATATAATTTTTTTTTTTAAAATTTGATAATATATGTATATCCATTCGTATATGTATTCATGTATGAGTTTTTTATGTTTGTAGTGTTTGTTTATGCATCTGTTCTACTGTGTTGTGCATATGGGAGTGTGTTTATTGACATTTATGGTTTGTATGTCTCTATATTTATTTGCATACACATGTATGTAATTTTAGGTTTATGTTATACATATGTTTATGCAGACAAGAATAAGGACTTATATATACATAAATATACAAATATATTTGTGTGTATGTTTATGTGTAAGTGTATTGGTATGTATTTAAAAATTTTTATTGTATGTATATGTTTATTGACATATGTATGTATGTGAGTATGTGAATGTGTAGGTATTGTATTATGTGTATGATAATGTGTTTGTTTATATGGATGAGTATGTGAAAGTATAAATGAGTATGTTTATGTATTGGTGAATGTATGTGTATGTGTATATGTGACATTATGTTTACGTAAATGTGTATGTGCACGCGTATGTGTATATGTGTATGTTAATGTATTATGTGTGTATATGTCATATTTATAGATGTATATGAATGTACATGCACATGTATACTATTTTATGGATGTGTATATACATATAAATGTATTAATATTCATGTGTATGGGTATGAATATACATTTGTATATTTATGTACATGTGTATGTGTATTTGAATTTGAATGTGTAAATGTATATGTCTATGCCCTATGTGTCATTATATATGAGTATGTATAGAAATATTTGAATGTGCATGCATGGGTATGTAATTGTATGTATGTTTATATGCCTATGCCTATGTGCACGTGTGTGTGGATGTGTTTTCCAGTATGTGTATGTGAATATTGTGTATGTATGTGTACATGTTATTCTATGTATATGAATGTGTGTACATGTCTGTATGTTTATTAATTTAATGTTATTTTTTTTAATATCTCTCTATTTTTTTCTTTTCAATAATATATTAATTTTTATTATATAATTATTTAACATTTTCGTAATATATTCAGTTTTGATATTTATTTATATCAGTTAAAATATGTATATATTTAATTAAATGGTAAAATTTTTACAATTAATAAAAATTAGAGATTTTAATATCATTTTATATTTTCGATATACAATTAATAATATTCATACTTCAACAATTTCATGTAATAATATTATTTTCCTATATAATTTTATTCAATTATTTACTTTTGAAATTCATGTAATAAATGTTATGAATACACATTTTTTATTTTTATGTAATTTATTTCATTTTATTAATTCATTTTTAATATTATTTAATTATTTTTTCATTATAAAAAATTACTAATTTTAAATATTTTTCGAATTTAATAATTTTTTAATAGTAATACATATTTATTTAATTGCTTCAATATTATCAATAAGTTATTAATTTATATGATTAATATTTATTCATTTCTATTTGTTATTTTTTAATATATATAATATGTCTAAAAAACATGTAATAGATTCCTGTATGAGTGTCTCTAACCAACAACATATTTCCCTGAAATTGAACCCCAATGTAAGGCATGCCTATCATGATTTAGGAGTTTATTTTAAAAAATGAAAATGATTGGGATGTGATTCATGATGACTTGTAATGACAGATGGGGTCTTTGAACGTCATGCATTGTAGTCTAGACAATGCATGCTATCGAGAGATGGTGAGAGTTTGATGTTGGTGTCAGCATTGTGATCCCAATGGATCATGATCGGCAGGTTTTAGGGGAGTTGGTGAGTGTGTGGGATAGCATGATTGTGGATGTAGGAGGGGAAGAAACTCATCATTGCTAATGTTTTTGGCCTAGATTGATAGTGGAACCAAGAGCGACTATGGTGGTTCCCCATCGCTGATGACGACCACACGTAGCAGTGGTGTCGATGTTGCAAAGGTCATGTGATTGCATTGGAAGCATGGTCGACCTGTCTGTGATGCTCAGAGAGTTGATGTGTTTGATGGAATTGTAGACCAGCGATTTAGGTCAGCGAACAAGAAATTGATGGTGCGGATTGTGGTTCATCGGTAATCTATGAAAATCCTTTATGATGTTCAATGGGATAATGGATGTGTAAGGCGTGAATGGGGCTTTTCCATCATTGGTTTTTTGGGCAGACCCAATTAGTTGAGATAATTCCAATAGAGGTTCACAATAATGTATCAGCCTATGGTCCATGTTTGTATGTCCATGAGATGCAAGGGTCTTAGTGATAATATAAAAAAAGGAGGTTTATTATAATATTTAATATATGTTTGATATCCCGTGGGTGGGGGGGGTACGGCTCCCCATTGGCCGATGCGTGAGGTGTTTCTATGTGTTTGGTTATATTTATTTCTGTGAGTACTTTATATAAATGTATATTATCTATTTTTTTATTCATTTATTATGTGTATTTTGTATTCTATTTTGTGAATGAAATGGCCTCTTTCTATCTGGGTATAGGAAGATCCATTACACAGCCTGTAGGCCAATGGGAAGGTAGCCCAAGAAATTTCTTGTAGGCTTGGTGTAGTGTTATGCCTACATCATCTAGTCTATATCACCAGGCCTCTGTCATGCTGGCATCACCGTCTGTCTGCATCATGCCCACATTACTTCCTTCTTGAGTCACTTCATGCGATATAAATTCCCCATGGGGCATGCTAGGATCTGATCACATGTTATTACGTTAAAGTAATTTTTGTAATTAATCTTAATGATTATTTTATTAATGTTTTAAACTTACTAAATTTTATTTAATCATTTTAAAATTATTTCAATTAATATTAATTATATATATTTAATATTTAAAACTTTTTAGTTTTTTTATTTTATTCATTTCTAATATTTATTTATACAAAATTATTGACTATGTTTTAATTTAAATAAAATATTTTTTATTTATATGACTAATATTTATTAAATTATATTTATTATCATGTAATTCCATTAAAATGTTTCAAATTATTATAATTAATTAATTTAAATGGATTTTTTTTGGATTCTGAAAAAATTTATGTGTTTATAACTAATTAAATTAATGATTAAAATTTTCCATAATTATTTTATATGATTTAATATTGTTGACATGTTTTTAATTTATTTGATTAATACTCCTTCAATTTTATTTATTCAGTTGTAATATTATCGAAATGTTTGAAATCGTTATAATAATTTATTGAAATGTTTTTTTAATATTTTCATTAAATGTTTTGTACACAATCATACCTGTAATTATTCATAGAATTTTTTTTCCATATTTAGTAGTATTTAATTAAAATTCTATGATTTTATCTTCATATGAATATATATTCATTTTTTAAATTTTAAAATTAATATATATAATCAAAAATACTTAACCAATTTATTATTATATTTGGAGTTTATTTATTTATAATTATTCCATTTCAATCATTTTTAATAATCATGCATTTATGAATATTTATTCATTAACAAGGTTATTTATTTATTATTTTTTATGAATTCATTCATTTTTAATATATATTAATTTTTTTTAATTTATTTTATTTAAAATATTTTTTATCTGTTGTAAAATGAAAATAATATCAATATATATATATATATATCAGCACTATAATATTAGTTTTGATAAATATTTAATTTACCCACTATAATTTTAGTAATGATAAATATTTGTTTTATTATAGAATGATTTTCCACTGATAAAACCGTTCATTTTTAGCAGTTATTAATTTCGAACTTATAAAACTCATATTTGTTAAAAAATTTTGGAAAGAATTGATAAAAACATAGTGGTTAAATAAATTCATCACTTTTGAAACATGTTTCTCTTCACAATTAACGATCTCATTGGGATGTAAACATCTTTTTCAAATTCACTAGAACTTCATGGATGCATAAAACCTCTAAAAACCTAGGGTATTTTAGTGAATCTCTTGAAACTGGTTGTACATATTTTTTATTATGAATCACAAAAAATAGTATTAGTGAGCTATTAGTGATTTTGAAATTCATCTCTTGATGATTCATACATGTTTTATGAAGATAATTTCCTATGCGTCCTTTTTGTAAAATTATTTACACTTCCATGGGTATTATTGAATGTTCACATAAGCAAGACTAGATGAAAAAATTTCATAATATAATATTGAATAATCAAATACAACCTACACTACGAAACAATATCAATAATTAAAAATAAAACACATTCAACTAAAATTTATAATTCCCAATTAGTTAAAACATTTAGAAATGGAAAATTCCTAATTTTGATTCTGTACATTATTATTTAAATCAATTGATCATTATTATTTTATTATTCGACTGATGGTACTTCATGAAACATTATTCAGTATCCTAAAAGTTCAATATCAATGGTACCCTCTCTCAATGCTTCACCAATACAAGGGGGTTCAGATTAGGAGACCAATTTTCACCTTTTCATCTTGTCTTTATGGCTGGTTTTTTTTTTAAATTTAATTTCTTTAGAAGCTAATGAAAACAGATTTCAGGGGGGATGGTTTATAGAAGAAGTACACATATTTCCCATATCTTCATTGATGATTGAATATTTGTTTTTCTCAAGGAAAAAGATTTTAATATTCAAATCTATTTTTCAGTTTATACAAATATATGAGAAATCATCCATACAATTAGTTAATTATTCTAACTCAAAAAATTCCATTAGCTCTGGCATGACCTCTTATAGAAAGAAAGATATTTTCTAATCATCATTTATTCTTTTGCGTTACAAACATAATATATATATTTGGATCCCTGTGATTTTTGGTCAATCCAATAGTGTTTCTCTCAAGAATCATCGACATGAGATAAAAAAAATTTCATGGATGATATTTTAAGAGGGTATCATAAATATGGAAGGAAGCACATATAAACAATGTATCTCAATATATTAATATGGATAATATTTATTTATTAATGCTAACTGGATTTTTGAAGAACATAATTCACTCTCACATTGACATGTTTTTTCTTGTTTTTAAAGATGGTAAAAAGGCGATTTGTTGGATTGGGAAAATCTATATATCCCTAATCCTTTTGGTGATATGTTCTATCAATACATGTTCATGATCGAGATATATATTTTATAAAATAATTGAAGGAGCCTGATTCATAATTATGGTTCTTTATTCACTCAGATCATTAAACACAAATATTACCCACATACGGGGGTTTGCGAGGTAACCATTACCCCCAACCATTGGTTTTTATTTAATATTCCTCTATGGATCGAATGTTCTTCTTCAAAATTGATTAATTTTGAAGACATAGATGAATTCAAATAACATTTTTATTTTAATCAGACATATGATGAGTTTTTATTCATAATATAATAATTAATTATATTTATAATATTGAAATTTTATGAAAAACATAATATATCTAATATATTTAAAAAATATATAATATTAATAATAGTAATTATTTTATATAAACAAGTATAACCGTTAATTAATATTTTAAAAAAACATCTATTTTACGAAAAAAAATTAAATAAATATTATTATTTTAGATTATTCTTCTAAAGTAATGCAGAACAATATTTTCTTTTTGAATATTAATTTCAAGAAAACTAAATAATAGGTTAATTGTTAATAATTATTGTAACAAAATAATAATTAAATTAATTATAACAATTAATTTTAATTATTATTTTCTAAGAAACCTCTCTTAAAAATGTTTTCTTAATTTATCATTTATATATAAATCCATTTATTAAAATATATTTTCAATAAAACTATATATATTATTTCTAGGCTGTTACATTATTCCTCCATAAAAATAATTGTTTCCTCGTAATTATTTATGGCACACATGGAAGAAATTTCTACCCAGGAGGCCGAATTGAAATTACTAAGTTCGATCTAATCTGCCAAAATTAACAAGATTGTTTCCCTAATAACATGTATGACAACTCAAACACACAACTCATGTTCATCACTTATAAATGATGTCTAAATTATTTTTATAAAAAGATAGAAAAAAATACCGACAATGTTTATTACATACATTGAAAATTTATCGGTATAGGTTCTGGAAATAAAATTTAAAACAATATAAACCCTTTTCATAAATACACAATGAATTGAATGTTATAAATGTGTATACGTGTATATAAACAAACGTAGACACATAGATATATACATATATACATATATATATAACTCTTGTAAAACCAATTAAATTGATGCAATGATATGAATCCTTAACTATTTTTGGATCAGTTTTGGGACTTGGGGCAATTGGAAATTAGTATGAACAAAGTGTGGGAACATTGGGAAATGAGGGTTGGATTTTTTTATTTAAAAATTGATGGTTAAAATAAAAAGTATTAATAGAATTTTATATGTCCAGATTAAAAAATCAATGACAATGTTGGAAAAATAATTTAATCAATGTTGAAAAAATAATTATTGCAAAATTATTAAAAATATTGTAGTATGGTGAAAACCCATTGAAAGGGATTGATGTGCTCGGGATAGTCATTGAGCATTTTTCTCGTATATTTTCCTGAAGGTAGGTGGAATAAAACCTCATAATTTTAAATAGAATTACTTTTAACTTTATTATAAATTTATGTTGTAATCATTAAAATATTTCTTCTTTTTATCCAATCCATTACTCCCTTTTTATTAGTCAATCACGTTTCATTGAATATTTATCATACTAATTTTTTTTTACAATACATGATTGTGTTTTTATTATATTAATAAAAATCATATTTTTTTTCTTTATCATTTTGTTTTATCAAAACATGCCACTATAATTTTTTTAAACATGTAGATTTTTTTACATATAAATGGTTGACATTTTTTTACCCTTTATATAAATTTGTTAATATATATATAAATTTTTTGGGGATTTAAATATATATATATATATATTATTCCATTTTTGATATAAATAATTCAAATTTCAATTTTTTTAAAAAAATACAATGTGCGGCTTTTATTATTATAATAATTATATATATTTATAATTTATAAATTTTTATAAATAGAAACAAAATATATCTCTTATATTTATAATATATATTATCTTAATAAATATATATTCTTCAAAAAAAATTACACTTATATAATGTTATAATATTAATTTCTATATTACAAAAAAATAACGTTATTTTAATAACATTTTGAAAAAAATGAAAAATAATATTTTTCTTTTGAAAATTAATTTGAAAACTATTAATAAATTGTACAAATAATTATATGTATTATAATTCAAAGTATATTAAAATAAATTGAAAATAAAATCCCATTTATCATTTTAAAAGACAATCATCTTAAAAATATTAATAATTTATTTTAATTATACATAAATCTATTTATTAAAATATTTTTATAGGAAAACTATGTTTTCAATTTAGGGGTTGTTACAAATATGACCAATTTTCATTAATGAGGTCAACAAATTTGAACCATAAAATGAAAATTAAATTAATGAAAATAATGGGGAGGAGAAGTTATAGGGAAATTAATAACATAATTTAAATTAGTCAAATCATGTATTTGGACTTGTTAGGTGTATATAAACAAACACACAAACGGTCAGTGGTATAGAAAAAAACATCCTTTATGTGAATTCAGGTGTCTATGGAGAACTAGATTTTTGGTTGAAAAAAGATTGATACCTTGGTCGAGTGTGAAGAATAAGATAGGGTCAGTGAAGAATGTTTTATATGAGGTTTTCAAACCCCTTACAGCATGTTCTATCACCATTCCACATACACAGGACCAGGTCTGGGCTATACCCATCTGTCCTAGTGGGGTTCTCTAGATACTCTTAGATGATCTTACACGATGCCCCATCGACAGCATGTAACAATCCAGACAATGGAAGATGGACATGACCATCACCACAATATCTCGGACAACCTTTGATAGGGTCCCATCAACAATGCCTACTAGGCCAGAGAGGCAGATGGTGGATATGACAGTCACCTCCCATTCTCAAATGACATGCCACGACATCCCATTGATAAAGCCTACCACAATCACCACCCATTTTGTCTTTCATGACACCACACCCAGACTGCCTACTAGGCCGGATAATGGGAAGATTGATATGAATGTCACCTCCCTTTCATGGCTGACCTTCCACAACAACCAATCAACCACTCTTACCTACCACACCACCATTTCTCAGACGATCTGCAACCACACCCAATCTATAAGGCCTACCATGGTTATCACCCTCCCTCTCCGCCCTTTCCCAGACGATATGTCGTGACGCCCCTTCAACAATGCCTACCAGTGCCCCAGCCCTATATTAGAAGTTCTTCCATGATTCCCCATTGACAACGCCTACCATTCCATTTGGGGAAAGATTGATATAGCGGTCTCTGCATCCATATGTGTAATTCTACGCACCTGAGGAAACCCGGTAGGTTGGAAGTGTCCAAAAATGACACTTTTAGACCATACCCGTCATTCACCACTATTTAGGATTTAAAAAACCGACGCCTAATGGTAAAAATGTTGAGTCTGAATGTGAAAGGTCCATTAAAGTATCAGACAAAACGAGGCACACTGTGATGGCTCTCTCCATCCAAACATGCACTACTGGACATCGGATTTCATATATAGAGTTATTTGACATGAACAAAAGACAGCAAAAACTTATTTATTTTTTCATAATATAATTTAAGAAAATTAATTTATTTTTATTTTGAATATTTAACTATAAATTTATTATTCATTGTATAATGTATTTAATAATAATTGATAATTCTCATTTAATTATATGATTCCATTTAAATTAAAATTTCACCCATTAGCAAATAAATATTTTTTATATTCTTGTAACAATACTATATATGGGGAAATATTCAATACTTATTCTAAAAAAATATATAAAAGGGATCCCATTTTCTATTTTTTTTTATAAATTTGTTCAATTTCTTACAATTATGAAAACTTTTTGTTTACAAATTCTAAATGAAATATTAAATATGAAAATATATATACATATATACATTCTTATATATTTTTGAGTAATATTAATATTTCCCCAAGTATATATATTTATATATATTGTATCTATAAATATTTTATATATCATTTAATTATATATGTATATCCATTTGTATATGTCTGTATGTATGTGTTTTTTATGTATGTTTTTTTTTGTATGCATCTGTTCTACTGTGTTGTTTGTCTGGTTGTGTGTTTATCTTCGTTTATGGTTTGTATGTTTGTATGTATATGTGCATAGGCATGTATGTAATTTTATTTATATGTTATACATATGTGTATGTGGACATGAATAAGAACATATATATTCATAAATATACAAATATATATATATGTGTCTTTGTATGAGTAACTGTATTTGTATGTATTTAAAAAATTGTATTGTAGGTATATGTATGTGCACATATATACATATGAGTGTATGTGAATGTGTATTTATTTTTTATGTGCATGCTAATTTGTTTGTTCATATATAGTCATATGTGTAAATGAGTATGAATGCACATACACATGTATGTTATTTTATGGATGTGTACATATATTTGAAAATTCATGTGTATGCGTATGCATATATATTTGTATTATTATGTACATGTGTATGTGTATTTGTATTTGTATGTGTATATGTATTTTTATATGTTTCATGTGTATGTATATATGCATATGTACAGAATTATACGAATGTTCATGCATGGCTATGTAACTGAATGTATGTTTATATGCCTATGCCTATGTGCATGTGTATGTGGATGTGTTTTCCAATATGTGTATGTGAATATTATGTATGAATGTGTACACATTTTTCTCTGTATATGTATATTGGTAAATGTATGTATGTTTCTTTATGTAATAGTATTTATTGTTATTTAATATCTCTCTATTATTTCTCTTTTGAATAATTATTTCATTTCTATTGTGTAATCATTTAAAATTTTAATAATATATTAAATTTTGATATTTATATATATATGATTAAATATGTATATATTTAATTAAATATAATCAAATTTACAAATAATAAAAATTAAAATTTTAATATCATATTATATTCTCGATATACAATTAACACAGTGCACAATTCAACAATTAGCTGTAATAATATTATTTGCCTATATAATTTTATTAAATTATATACGTTATCAATTCATGTAATTAATGTTATGAATACACATTCTAAATTTTCCTTGTAATTTATTTCATTTAATTTATTCATTTATAATATTGTTTAATTATTTTATCATTTTCATTATTTACTAATTTTAAATATATTTCCAATATAATAAATTTTACAAATGTAATAGATATTTATTTAATAGATTCAAATTTTTAATATGTTTTTAAATTATTTATTAATATTTATTCATTTTTATTTGTTATTTTTTTATATTTTTAATATTTCTATAATATGTAATTGATTCCTATACGACTATCTCTAACCCACACCATATTTTACTGAAATTGAACCCCAATGTAAGCCATGCCTAACAAGATTTAGGTGTTTATTTTAAAAAATGAAATTGAAGGGGATGTGCTTCACGATGTCTTGTAATGACAGATGGGGTCTTGGACCGTCATGCTTTATAGTCTCGACAGTGTGTACCATCAAGAGATTGTGAGATTTGGATGGTGGTGTGCACATAGGGATCCCAACAGATCTTTTACAACATGTTTCAGGGGAGGTGGTGAATGTGTGGGTTGGAAAGATTATGAATGTAGGAGGGAAAAAACTCACCATTGCTAATATTTTGGGCATAACTAGACAATTGACCCAATATCAGACGATCTGCCATGATGCCCAGTCTTCAATGCCTACCAGCACCCCAACCCTTTATTAGACGTTCTTCCATGATGCCCCCATCGACAACGCCTACCATGCCTAGTGGGGGAAGATGTATATGACGTTCGCCTCATCCATATGTGTAATTATCCACACAAGTGGAAACCCAGAAGGTTGGAGGTATCCAAAAATGATACTTTTAGTCCCAAACAGTCATTCACTGCTATTGAGGATAAAGAAAACAGACGCCTGGCGTTAAAAATCATGAGTCCAGATGTGATACATCAATTGATGTTTCAGAAAAAATGAGGCACACTGCAATGGCTCTCTCCATCAAGACACACACCATCGAACATTAGATTTCAGAGGTGGAGTTATTTAATACGAATAATTAACTACATAAACTAATGTATTTTTTCCCATAAGAATTTAAAAATATTAATTTAGTTTCATTTCTTATATTTATCTATATTGTTATTATTCATTGTACTATCAATTTAATAATACTTTATAATTCTTAGTTAATTATATTAATCCATTAAATTTTAATTTTAACCCATTAGAAAATCCATATTTTTTATATTCATGAAACACTACTCTATATGTGGCAATAATCAATACATGTGTTAAAAAGAACTTATAAAAGGGTTCCCTTTTCAAATTATTTATTCTAACAATGTTATATGTCCTAGAATTATGTGCACTTTATTATAGATTCTAAATGAATCATCGAATAAGTTAATATATACACATATATACGTTATTATATATTTTTTAATAATATTTATATTTTACCATGTATATATATTTATATATATTTTATATATAAATATTTTATTTAACATTTAATAATATATGTATATCAATTCTTCTATGTATGTCTGTATGAATTTTTTATGTATGTGTTGTTTGTGAATGAAACAGTTCTATTGTGTTGTGTGCCTGGGTGTGAGTTTATCTACGATAATAGTTTATATATCTGAATGTATATGGGTATAAGAATGTATGTAATTTTATGTGTATGTTGTACATATGTGTGTGTGGACATGAATAAGAACTTATATATTCATAAATATACATATATATTTGTGTGTGTGTGTGTGTATGTGTATTGGTGTGTATTTAAAAATTTGTATTGTCTGTATATATATGTGCACATATGTATGTATGTTTGTATCTGAATGTGTATGTTTCTTATCTATATGCTAATGTGTTTGTGTATATGTATGAGTATTTGAATGTATATATGAGTATGTTCATGTATTAGTTAATGTATGTATATGTGTATATGTGTCATTATGTTTATGTACATGTGTATGTGCATGCGTATGGGCTCATGTGTTTATAGAGTCATATGTATAGATGTGTATAAATGTACTTGCACATGTATGCTATTTTATGGATGTGTATATATATATGAAAATTCATTTGTATATGTATGCATGTACAATTGTATTTTTATGTACATGTGTATGCGTATTTGAATTTGTATGTGTATATGTATTTTTATATGTTTTATGTGTATGTATATATGTGTATGTATAGAAATATATGAATGTACATGCATGTGTTTTTAACTATATGGTATATTATATGCATATGCCTATGTTCACATGTATGTGGATGTGTTTTATAATATGTGTCTGTGATAATTGTGTATGTATGTGTACATGTCTTTCTATGTATATGTTTGTGTGTACATGTCTGTATTTTATTAATTTAATGTTATCTATTGTTTTTTAATATCTCTATATTTTTTGTATTTTCAATCATTTATTCAATTTTATGATATAATCATTTAACATTTTCTAAATATATTTAGTTTTTATATTTATTTATATATGTTTAAATATGTATATATTTAATCAAATAGTAACAATTTTTCAATTAATAAAAATTATAATATGTAATATCATATTATATTTTCGATATACAATTAATATAGTGCATACTTGAACAATTAGCTGTAATACTATTATTTGCATATATAATTTTATTCCATTATTTACGTTATAAATTCATGTAATTAATTTAATGAATACAATTTTTTTATTTTTTTATTTAATTTTTTTCATTTTATTTTTTCAGTGTAAATATTATTTAATTATTTTTTTAATATTTGATATTAAAAAATTTTTAAATATATTTCGAATTTAATAAATTTTTTAAAATTAACACACATTTATTTATTTTCATGACTTTTTTATATGTTTTTAGTTTATATGATTAATATTTATTCATTTTTATTTGTTATTTTTTAACATTTTTAATATTTCTGAAAAACATCTAATTGATTCATATATGACTGTCTTCAACCCGCACCATATTTACCTAATATTGAATCCCATTGTATGCCACGCCTTACATGATTTATGTGTTTATTTTAAAAAAATGAAAATGATGGGGATGTGCTTCACGATGTCTTGTAGTGACAGATGGGGTCTTTAAATGTCGTGCATTGTAGTCTCGGCAGTATGTACCATCGAGATACGATGAGAGATGGATGATGGTGTTAGCATAGGGATCCCAATGGATCACGAGAGACATGTTTTAGGTGAAGTGGTGAATGTGTGTGATGGCATGATTGTGGATGTAGGAGGGGAAAATACACATCATTGCTAATTTTTTGGGCATAGCTTGACAGTTGACCCAAGAGAGATTATGGAAGTGTCCCATCGCTGATGACGGCCTCAATCAGTGGCAGTGTCGATGTTGTATAGGTCATGTAATAGCATTGGAAGCAGGGTCGACGTGTCTGTGAAGCTCAGAGAGCTGATTTGCTGGATGGCCTTGTTGATTAGTGATTCTGGTCGACAAACAAGCAATTAACCGTGGGGTTATGGTTCTTTCGTCATCTACGATAATCCTTTAGGACGTTTAGTGAGATAATGGATGTGTGAGTCGTGGTTGGGGATTTTCCATCATTGGGTTTTATGTGATTTTCAATTGGTTGTGAGAATTTCAATAGAGGTGCAAAAAATTGTAACATCATTTGGGCCATGGTGGTATGCACATAATATGTAAGGGTCATATGTCCAATATCAATAAAAAAAGAAGGTTGATGAGAATGTTGATATAGGTGGGATATCCATTGGGTGGGGGGGGGGCTATGGCCTGCCCATTGGCCGATGGGTGTGGTGTTTCAGTGTTTTTTGTTGTATTTTTATCTGTGAGTACCTTATATAAATATATATTATCTATTTAATAATTTTTATTCGTTTATTATTTGTATTTTTTCTTCCTATTTGTGAATGAAATGGCGTCTTTCAATCTAGGTAGAGGAAGATCCCTTACATAGCCTATATTCTATTATCCAGGTTGCCTATGAAATTTCTTGAAGGCTCGGTGTAGCGTCATGCATTCATTATCTAGTCTATATAACAAGGCCTCCGGTATGCTGGCATCACTGTCTGCCTGCATCATGCCCACAAAACTGCCTTCCTCAGTCACTTCATGCGTTATAAACCCCCCAAGGGTCATGGTATGATTCAATCACTTGTTTTTATGCATATGTAATTAATCATACGGATTAACTGAATAACATTTTTAACTTATTTAATTTTATGTAATCATTTTTAAAATGATTTCATTTAATTTTTATTATTTAATTTTAATATTTATAACTTTTTATTTTTTTTTATTTTATTAATTTCTAATATTTATGTATTGATAATTATGTACTCTGTTTTAATTTTGTCAAAATATTTTCTATACTATTAATATTTATTTAATTTATTTTATTATTTTGTAATGCCTTTCAAATGTTTGAAATTATTATAATTAATTTATTTAAATGCATTTTTTAGGATTCTCAACATTTTTTATGAGTTTACAAATAATTCAATTTATGATTAATATATTCCATTATTATTTTATATGACTTAATATTATTAACATATTTTTATTTTATATGATTAATACTCATTCATTTTTATTTATTGAGTTGTAATATTTTCAAAATGTTTGAAATCATTAAAATTAATTAATTTAAATGATTTTTTTAATATTTTCATTAAATTTTTTTACACGTTCAAATATCCTATAATTATTCATAGAATTGTTTTTAAATATTAACTATGTTTTAAAAAAATTCTATTTTTTATCTTCTTATTAATATGTAATCATTTTTTATTTTTTATTAATATATATAATTAAAAAACATTATCAATTTATAAGAATATTTAGATTCTATTTATTTATAATTATTAAATTTCACTCATTTTTAATAATCATGCATTTATGATTATTTATCCACTAATAAGGTTATTTTTTTTAAGAATTCATTCATTTATAATATATATTAATTTTTTATTTCTTTTTTATAATAAATATTGTTTATCAGCTATAAAATTAAATTGATCTCATAATAAATATATATATATATATATATCATCACTATAATATTATTGTTGATAAATATTTATTTTATCTACTATAATTTTGTTAATCATAATGATTTGTTTTATTGGATAAAATTTTAGAACTAACAAAACCAATATTTTTTAGTGGTTATTAATTTCAAACATATAATATTTATATTTGTCAAATCATTTTGGAAAGCATTGATAAACCCTTCATGGTTATATAAATTTAATAATTTTGAAAAATGTTTCTCTTCCCAATTCATATTCTTTCATGGATGTAAAATACTTTTTCCAATCCACTAGAAATTCTTGGACGAATAAATCCTCTCAAAACATAAGTTGTGTGAGTTAATCTCTTCAAACTTCTTGTACCTGGTTTTTAATAAAATCACAAAAAAGTATTAGTTTGTGGTTTCAGATTATGAAATTCTTTTCTCGATGATTCATGCATGGCATATAAAGGTAAATTTTAATGTATCCAATTTTTAAAATGATTTACTCTTCCACAAGTATTGTTGAATGATTACCTAAGAAATACTGGATGAATCACTTGTATTGTATAATAAGGTATATTCAATAACAACCTACTATACAAAACAATATCAATAATTCAAAATATAACACATTCACTAAAAATTTATAATTCCTAATTAGTAATAATTTTTAGTAATGGAAATTTCGTAATTTTGATTCCATACATTATTATTCAAATCAATAGAGCCTTATAATATTATTATTTGAATTATGGTACATCTAGAAACATTATTGAGTTTACTAAATGATCAATATCAATGGTACCCTATCTCAATGCTTCACCCATACATGGGTTTTCAGATAGGGAATCCCATTTTCCCTTTTGCATCGTGTCTTGATGGATGATTTTTTTTCTTATTTAATTACATTAGAAGATAATGACAACATATTTCAAGGGGGATGGCTTATTGATGAAGTCCACCTATTTCTCATATATTCTTTTCTAATGTTATATTTGTTTTTCTCAAGGATAGGTCATTAATAATTCAAATTTATTTTTTAGTTTGACAAAATATATGATAAATCATCCATTCAATTGGTTAATTAATGAAACTCAGATATTTCCATCATCTTGTGTGTGAACTCTTATAGAATGCATGATATTTTCTGATCCTCAGTTATTGTAGGGGTTAAAAAAATAATAAATATATTTGGATCCCTGTGACTTTTGGTCAAAAAATAGCGGTTCATTCAAGCATCATTGTCATGATAGTCAAAAAAATTCACTGATGATATTTTAAGAGGGTATCTATAGTAGAGAAGGAAGCACATATAAATGATGTATCTCAATAGATTAAAATTAATAAAATGTATTTATTAAAGATACCATGAATTTTGATGGACATAATTCACACTCACATTGACATGTTCTTGTGGGTTTTGATAGATGGTATTAAGGTCATTTGTCTCCTTTGGATAATCTATGTATCCCTTGTAACGCCCCAACCCCAGTTACCCTGAGTCGGTGCATTACTTCGTAACATTGGAATGATGGCAAAAGATCATGTTTCGAACGAACTATTAGTTTAGTAGCCTTGGAAACACTAGATACATTAATAAGTCTTACATTACATTTTAAAGTAAATAAAACTACAACATCTTCTTTTCATATCCCCTTATATTATCCCTGCAGGTCATTAATAATATACTTCTTCACATCCTGAAAAATTTAAAACATTGAAAGGGGTGAGCTCAGATGCTCAGTAAGGATAACAATATAGCGGAAGCTTTCATGAATATAATTTAATATTTAAGGCAATGTATAACTAAAAAAAATCCTTTTAAACATGAACATTAGAATAATATGGATAAAGTAAAATGAAATAATGCCATTTATTTACTCACATGGATATTCTACAAGTCGAATAATCTAATGAAATATCATTAACCACTTTCATAATGATGGAATGCATAATGCCAGATTATCATAACCACGTAGACAAGGCCTCGTGCCCAGTTTACAATAAGATTTTGTCAAGGCCTCATTCCAAGAAACTAGTTTTTCTAATGAGTCCTACTGATGCATCGGGGAGCTGTAGCGGGCTCCACCGGTCACTTATTAATTCCAATGCATTACTCATATGAATAGGTTTAAACATATCATATAACATTATCGTATCACATAAAAAATGCATAAAGGAAACATAAAATTTCCATATTTCAATCACAAGATATCAATACAACACATTGATATAATAAAAAAAACTTTCTGAACCATTTTCAATAACAAAATAAAAGAAAGTTAAAACGTTGTATTTATTTTTCATTAAAAAAATCTTATGGCTTGTAGAGGAACCTGAAATTCAAATAATGGTCACGGCGGCGGAGAAGTCATTGTCACTGTTTACGTAAGACAAAAACATTCCTTTTGTCGTTTAGTAAAATGCTTTGTAAAAGACGATTCATTTCTGAATAAAAGTCAAATTCAAAGGGGTTTATACACCGTATAAAAGAAAGTTGTGTATAAAAAAAATATGCCTCAATGAAAGGAGATTGAGACGATGTTCCATACAAAGATCAATTATATAAATAAAGTAGATCTATTATGTGTATTCAATATATGTACACATAAATAAAGTAGAAATACAAGATAGTATATAATAATATCATTACATAATTTGAAAGTATGTTATTAACCCAAAGAATAGAAATTGGGTTAAGAAGTTCCCTTACCTCGTGTCCGACTTGACTCGATCATTCTTTAATCTCCTAAATAATATAATAGATTTAATTTTAATTTTCTTAAGAACCTTTTTCATGATCATTATTTCTTTTAAATCACTTATTACCTTGTTATGAACATTATGTAATTATTTATGTTAATAATAGTCGCTTTGTCTATCTTTGATACATGAGTCAAAAATATAATTCATAAAATTAAAAGTTTTTCATGTGGTGAAATATCCATTATATCCAGAATTTTATTCATCATGTAGATATCATATATAAAATATATATCCAGTGTATACATGAATTTATAATATTACATAACATTTACAAGTAATAAATGAAATTCACCATTCATGGAGACGGTAAGCCGTACGTACGCATGAACAGTACTTTCATTTCTATTTCATATTTAATGGGATAAAGTTATAATTATATAAAGGTGTAATATAATTCCAATATAATATAATGTATAATACCATTTACTCCATCCTTTATATATCCCACATATGGCATTAACGATTCAAATCACTTTGAGGGGGCGGTAGTCTGGACTTCCTAAAATGAAATTATCGCGTTTACCCATAATAGAAATCATAAAGTATGCCAAAAATGAGAAATTCAAAAGCATAAGGAAAACATAAAAATAATATATATATCATATGTGGAAATTGTTTCATGAAAATGGCCACCATTAGAGGTGTTAAAAGAATATTGAACAATCATCGTTTCGTGAGGCAGTATTTCGCCACCCACTGAAACAGTATGTTCTTTAACCATTAGACAAAGGTGTGTGTAAGTGTAAACCAAATCATTATCATAACAAAACCATAGTATATTTTACATACTGGTGTTGTTACAAAATAATGTAATAAAAAGAGTTTAAGGGGTTGGAGAAGCAAAATAAAACAAAACACCATTAGAGAAGACATTACCTTAAAACCGGGTAACTCTTTTTGATTTGAGCCAAAGGCTTCCATTGGAAGACTTCTGCACAATGTGAGGCTTCTAGGAGGAATAGAAGGAAGTTGGGAGAGTATTTGGGAAGAGGGTGGCCTAGAAAACTGGATTGAATGTGTGAATAAGGTGGTAGTGGTGGGGGCCTTTTATAAGATGAGAGGAGGGGAACTCTTGGAAAGTAATAAAATGTTACTTTATTATACAATGGTTTTCGGATTCTAAATGTCCCAAACATATATAATTTGAGTCTATGGTGATAAGGGTTTGAAATATACTCATCCAATAGGCTTTTGACAAGTGTATGTCTTATATTTTACATTATCTTTTCATTTTATTTAAATCATTAATTAATGAGGTAATCGCTGCATAATCATGGTGTCATAAATAATTTAATATATTTAATGTCTAAAGATTATAAAAAAAATATCATCATGTAGGAAATATTTTTATCTTTCTAATTAATTTTTATAGTAAAAAATATGACTTTTATAACCCAATTTAATAATTGTTTTAGTAAAACAACTATTGTTTGTGACATTTTTATTTTAACATTAAATGAAACGTTTTTAATGTCACTTTCCTACCAAATTGGCTTCATGGGGTCCCCAAGTTAACCCATGGATTATCTTGGTCGTCCATGACTAATCCAATAGGGTTCGGACAAGTGTAAAGGTCATTTCATATTAATATAACATTATCTTTACATAAAATTACACTAATTACCTTTAATCGTGATTAATTATACTTAGAAGTTACTATTCACCAAAACTTATTTTAAACCCATTGAACCAAATTATACTTCATAATGAAATCCATGTATGTCGGATTTTTGAAAATAAAATCACAGAAGTGGTAATGTTTCATTTAAACGAAAAATCAGTTTTTTAACTACCACTTAGTGGTTTCACTATTCATCAAATATTGATGTTTTTCAGAAAAATGCCAAAATTTCACCCTAAGCTATAATTGATATTCTGAATTCAAAAATGATATCTATTTTAAAAAATTCCAAACATATAAGTTTCATTAATTAATTTCATAATTAATTCCCGCTTTCACAACAAATATCGACTTTTTTAGAAACAATATATATCAAATGATTGACAATTGTTTATGTCCAATTTCAAAGTGAAATTAACTATAATGACCACCATTGGATATAATAGTAAAAATATATTCTAATTATACTTTAAAACCACTCAATATTATAATTTATCATTGTAAATTATTTTTATTAAAAAAGATGTTTTTATGTATTTTTCACTATTCATAAAAAATTGAAAGTTCTCCGAAAATTACAAAAAATTCAACTTAGGATAATTTCGATATTAAGAATACAAAAATGAAGTCCATTTTGAAATATAAAATTTCTATAATTTTAAAAATCGGCTATTACTATTCATAACGGCTACTTTGATTAGTCGTAGTGTTTTAGAACTCGAACTTGCATACAATGCAATCTATTGCATTATTGAAAGAGAGGAGTATCATGGAAGCTTGGGGTGTTACATTTTCACCTCCTTCAATAAATTGCGTCCTCGTAATTTGAAAATTTTCATTGAAAATAAAAGGTTGAAAATAGAAAATACCTTTGTGGAAAACCCACATCCTAAATAGGGTTAGTAAGAATATAACATTAATAGAAAGAAATATAAGTACAAAGGTCACCCGAGATAGACCGTACTAGGATTCAATGAAAATATGTATATGGAAGAAAAACCAACCATCAAGGTCTGATGGAGAGTTGTAGAAAACAAGATTAGGAGAAAGTTATCCATAAGAAAATCACAAACTTTTGATTGGTTAAATGGTCATTGAATCCCCAGTTGGAAAAGTTAACCAGCAACGTTTTTGTTTTAAGTTACCTTTTATAATGTTGAGGAATTTATTTAGGAGATTTACTAAGAACGTAAGGGAATAAACATACTTTTCATGTTGACTTTCATTATTTAATAAATTTTTTACCACAAACCCATTTTTCAATCTAAAAGGAAATAGAACTCAAAAATATTCTATTTATCCTAATTGTATAAGGTTCCAAATATTAATGCATACCATTTAGATTAGTAAAACTATTTTGTAATAACCAAGGACATCCTGTATGCTAGTGGTAGGTAATAAAGGCATGTCGTACTATGGTTGTGGGTTTGATTCCTGCAGATTTGTCTAACGCGACGGGTTATCCCCCAACCTGTAGTTTTCCTTTTCCTAAAACTATAGTATTATAATATTCAAAAAATAATCTTCAGAAATGTTTTAACCATAAAAAACACTATCCAAAGATCAACATAATCCATTCCAACCTTTATAGTTATCCAAAAAACCTCTATCCATACTTTTTCAAAAAGGACTTTAAATTCCAAAATCAATTGTTACATCAGATTCCCCAAAAAAAGTAAAGTTTCTCTTGTTGTCACATACTAAAAATATGATTACCTTTATCATATTAAATACTTAGTGAAAACAACAAGTACTGAAGTACAATCCTTATATATATATATTACATTATACTTATAACCAGAATATAATCCTTGAGTCCAAATGTTCCAATACATTAATTATTCCGCTTCAACTATAGTCACATTATAAAATTTTCCTTGATCCCTTGGCCTCTTCTGAGGTATGTTTCCCTGATTCATAGGACATTCATTTGCATAATGCCACATTTCACTACAATTGTAGCATTCAACGTTGATAGCCTCTTTCTTTCCCTTGCAATCACTCACCTAGTGACCTTTTTCTCCACATTTATAACAAACTCCCATTCCTTTTAGGCAAGTACCAGGGTGATTCTTCCCACAATTATCGCATAATTGAAAATCATTCTTTCCCTTTTTCCCTTTATCTTTCTCTTGATCCACTATTCTCTTCTTCTCTTTCGTTACATTATTGTCATAAGACATAGAGAATTCCTTTTCTGTCTTGATAGCACACGAGACAATATCTTCATACGATGAGAAGGATTGTGATACTGAAGCTCGATGGAGAAATGGTTGTAACCCATAAAAGAAACGATCAATATTACTTCTTGGATGGTGATGTGCACATAGGGATCCCAACAGATCTTTTACAACATGTTTCAGGGGAGGTGGTGAATGTGTGGGATGGAAAGATTTCAGATTTAGGAGGGGAAACAACTCATCATTGCTAATATTTTGGGCATAACTGGACAATGGACCCAATATCAGACGATCTACCAAGATGCCCAGTCTTCAACACCTACCATCACCCCAACCCTTTATTAGACATTCTGCCACGATGCCCCCCATCAACAACGCCTACCATTCCTAGTGGGGGAAGATGTATATGACGTTCGCCTCTTTTATATGTGTAATTCTCCACACCAGTGGAATCCCAGAAGGTTGGAGGTATCCCAAAATGATACTTTTAGTCCCAAAATGCCATTCACCGCTATTGAGGATAAAGAAAATTGACACCTGATGTTAAAAACCTTGAGTCCAGATGTCAAACATCAATTGATGTTTCAGTCAAAATGAGGCACACTGCAATGACTCTCTCCATCCAGACAAACACCATCGAACATTAGATTTCAGATGTAGATTTATTTGAAATGAACAATTAACAACAGAAACTAATGTATTTTTTTCCATAAGATTTTAAAAATATTAATTTAGTTTCATTTGTTATATTTAGCTATATTGTTATTATTCATTGTACTATCAATTTAATAATAATTTATAATTCTTATTTAATTATATTAATCCATTAAATTTAAAATTTAACCCATTAGAAAATCCATATTTTTTATATTCATGAAACACTACACTATATGGGGCAATAATCAATACATGTTTTAAAAAGAACTTATAAAAGGGTTCCCGTTCAAAATTATTTATTCTAACAATGTTTGATGTCCTAGAATTATGTGAACTTTTTTATATATTCAAAATGAATCATCGAATAAGTAAATATATACACATATATATGTTCTTATATATTTTTTAATAATATTTATATTTTACCATGTATATATATTTATATATATTTTATATATAAATATTTTATTTAACATTTAATAATACATGTATATCAATTCTTCTATGTATGTCTGTATGAGTTTTTTATGTATGTGTTGTTTGTGAATGAAGTAGTTCTATTGTGTTGTGTGTCTGGGTGTGAGTTTATCTACGTTTATAGTTTATATATATGAATGTATATAGGCATAGGAATGTATGTAATTTGATGTGTATGTTATACATATGTGTGTGTCGACATGAATAAGAACTTATATATTCATAAATATACATATATATTTGTGTGTGTGTGTATGTGTATTGGTGTGTATTTAAAAATTTTTATTGTCAATATATATATGTGCACATATGTATGTATGTTTGTATGTGAATGTGTATGTTTTTTATCTGCATGCTAATGTGTTTGTGTATATGTATGAGTATTTGAATGTATATATGAGTATGTTCATGTATTAGTTAATGTATGTATATGTGTATATGTGTCATTATGTTTATGTACATGTGTATGTGCATGCGTATGGGCATATGTGTTTATAGAGTCATATGTATAGATGTGTATAAATGTACATGCACATGTATGCTATTTTATGGATGTGTATATATATATGAAAATTCATTTGTATATGTATGCATGTACAATTGTATTTATATGTACTTGTGTATGCGTATTTGAATTTTTATGTGTATATGTATTTTTATATGTTTTATGTGTATGTATATATGTGTATGTATAGAAATATATGAATGTGGATGCATGGGTTTTTAACTGTATGGTTGATTATATGCATATTCCTATATGCACGTGTAAGTGGATGTGTTTTCCAATATGTGTATGTGATAATTGTGTATGTATGTGTACATGTCTTTCTATGTATATGTTTGTGTGTACATGTCTGTATGTTTATTAATTTAATGTTATTAATTGTTTTTTAATATCTCTATATTTTTTGTATTTTCAATTATTTATTCAATTTTATAATATAATCATTTAACATTTTCTTAATATATTTAGTTTTTATATTTATTTAGATATGTTTAAATATGTATATATTTAATCAAATAGTAACAATTTTTCAATTAATAAAAATTATAATATGTAATATCATATTATATTTTCGATATACAATTAATATAGTGCATACTTGAACAATTAGCTCTAATACTATTATTTTCATATATAATTTTATTCCATTATTTACGTTATAAATTCATGTAATTAATTTAATGAATATATTTTTTTTTCTTTTTATTTAATTTTTTTCATTTTATTTATTCAGTTTAAATATTATTTAATTATTTTTTTAATTTTTGATATAAACAAATTTTAAATATATTTATAATTTAATAACATTTTTAAAATTAATACACATTTATTTATTTTCATGACTTTTTTTATATGTTTTTAATTTATATGATTAATATTTATTCATTTTTATTTGTTATTTTTTAATATTTTTAATATTTCTGAAAAACATGTTATTGATTCATATATGACTATCTTCAACCCACACCATATTTCCCTAAAATTGCATCCCATTGTAAGCCAAGCCTAACATGATTTATGTGTTTATTTTAAAAAAATGAAAATGATGGGGATGTGCTTCACGATGTCTTGTAGTGACAGATGGGGTCTTTAAATGTCATGCATTGAATTATCGGTAGTACGTAACATCTATATACGATGAGAGATGGATGATGGTGTTAGCATAGGGATCCCAACGGATAATGATAGACATGTTTTAGGTGAGGTGGTGAATGTGTGTGATGGCATGATTGTGGATGTAGGAGGGGAAAATACTCATCATTGCTAATTTTTTGGGCATAGCTTGACAGTTGACCCAAGAGAGATTATGGAAGTGTCCCACCGCTGATGACGGCCTAAAGAAGTGGTAGTTTCGATGTTGTATAGGTCATGTAATGGCATTGGAAGCAGGGTCGACGTGTCTGTGAAGCTCAGAGAGCTGATTTGTTGGATGGCCTTGTTGATCAGTGATTCTGGTCGACAAACAAGCAATTAACAGTGGGGTTATGGTTCATTCATCATCTACGATAATCCTTGAGGAAGTTTAGTGAGATAATGGATGTGTTAGTCGTGTTTGGGGATTTTCCATCATTGGTTTTATGTGAGTTTCAATTGGTTGTGAGAATTTCAATAGAGGTGCAAAAAATTGTAACGTCATTTGGGCCATGGTGGTATGCACATAATATATAAGGGTCATATGTCCAATATCAATAAAAAAAGAAGGTTGATGAGAATGTTGATATAGGTGGGATATCCCTTGGGTGGGGGGGGGGGGGGGGGGGCTACGGCCTACCCATTGGCCGATGACTGTGATGTTTTTGTGTGTTTTGTTGTATTTTTATCTGTGAGTACCTTATATAAATACATATTATCTATTTAATAATTTTTATTCGTTTATTATTTGTATTTTTTCTTCTTTTTTGTGAATGAAATGGACTCTTTCAACTTGGGTAGAGGAAGATCACTTACATAGCCTATATAATATTGTCCAGGTTGCCTAAGAAATTTCCTGAAGGCTCGGTGTAGTGTCATGCTTTCATTATCTAGTCTATATAACTAGGCCTCTGTTATGCTTGCATCACTGTCTACCTGCATCATGCCCACATAACTGCCTTCCTGAGTCACTTCATGCGTTATAAATCCCCCAAGGGGCATGGTATGATTCAACCACTTGTTTTTATGCATATGTAATTAATCTTACTGATTAACATAATAACATTTTTAACTTATTTAATTTTATGTTATCATTATTAAAATGATTTCATTTAATTTTTATTATTTAATTTTAATATTTATAACTTTTTAATTTTTATTTATTTTATTAATATCTAATATTTATGTATACATAATTATTTACTCTGTTTTAATTTTGTCAAAATATTTTTTTATATGATTAATATTTATTTTATTTAATTTATTATTTTGTAATGCATTTTAAATGTTTGAAATTATTATAATTAATTTATTTAAATGCATTTTTTTAGGATTCTCAACATTTTTTATGACTTAACAAATAATTCAATTTATGATTAATATATTCCATTATTATTTTATATGACTTAATATTATTAACATAATATTAATTTATATGATTAATACTCATTCAATTTTATTTATTGAGTTGTAATATTTTTGAAATGTTTGAAATCATTAAAATTAATTTATTTAAATGATTTTTTTAATATTTTCTTTAAATTTTTTTTACACGTTCAAATTTCCTATAATTATTCATAGAATTGTTTTTACATATTAACTATGTTTTAAAAAAATTCTATTTTTTATCTTTATATTAATATGTATTCATTTTTTATTTTTTTATTAATATATATAATCAAGAAACATAACCAATTTATAAGAATATATAGATTCTATTTATTTATAATTATTCAATTTCACTCATTTTTTATAATCATGCATTTATGATTATTTGTCCACTAATAAGGTTATTGTTTTAAGAATTCATCCATTTTTAACATATATTCATTTTTTATTTCTTTTTTATAATAAATATTGTTTATCAGCTATAAAATGAAAATGATCTCATAATATATATATATATATATATATATATATATATCAGCAATATAATATTATTGTTGATAAATATTTATTTTATCTACTATAATTTTATTAATCATAATGATTTGTTTTGTTAGAGAAAATTTTAGAACTAATAAAACCAATCTTTTTTTGTGGTTATTAATTTCAAACTTATAATATTTATATTTGTCAAAACATTTTGGAAAGCATTGATAAACCCATCATGGTTATATAAATTTAATACTTTTGAAAAATGTTTCTCTTCCCAATTCATATTCATTCATGGATGTAAACTACTTTTTCCAATCCACTAGAAATTCTTGGACGAATAAATCCTCTCAAATCATAAGGTGTGTGAGTTAATCTCTTCAAACTTCTTGTACGTGGTTTTTAATAAAATCACAAAAAAAAGTATTAGTGTGTTGTTTCAGATTATGAAATTCTTTTCTCGATGATTCATACATGGTTTATAAAGGAAAATTTTAATGTATCCAATTTGTAAAACGATTTACTCTTCCACAAGTATTGTTGAATGATTTCTTAAGAAAGACCGGATGAATCACTTGCATTGTATAATAAGGTATATTCAATAACAACCTACTATACAAAACTATATCAAAAATTCAAAATATAACGCATTCACCTAAAATTTATAATTTCTAATTAGTAATAATTTTTAGTAATGTAAATTTATTGATTTTGATTCCATACATTATTATTCAAATCAATAGAGCCTTATAATATTATTATTCGACTTATGGTACATCTAGAAACATTATTGAGTTTACTAAATGATCAATATCAATGGTACCCTATCTCAATGCTTCACCCATACTGGGGTGTTCAGATAGGGAATCCCATTTTCCCTTTTGCATCGTGTCTTGATGGATGAATTTTTTTCTAATTTAATTACATTGGAATATAAAGACAACATATTTCAAGGGGGATGGTTTATTGATGAAGTCCACCTATTTCTCATATATTCTTTTCTAATTTTATATTTGTTTTTCTCAAGGATAGCTCATTAATAATTCAAATCTATTTTTTAGTTTGTCCAAATATATGAGAAATCATCCATTCAATTGGTTAATTAATGAAACTCAGATATTTTCATCATCTTGTGTGTGAACTCTTATAGAATGCATGATATTTTCTGATCCTCAGTTATTGTAGTGGTTAAAAACATAATAAATATATTTGGATCCCTGTGATTTTTGGTCAAAAAAATAGAGGTTCTTTCAAGCATCATTGACATGATAGACAAAAAT
The DNA here is from genome assembly GCA_963277665.1 of Viscum album. Classification (NCBI taxonomy): domain Eukaryota; kingdom Viridiplantae; phylum Streptophyta; class Magnoliopsida; order Santalales; family Viscaceae; genus Viscum; species Viscum album. The sequence goes on along the minus strand of OY728152.1, from coordinate 359,537,531 downwards.
ATTCAGGGATGATATATTAATAGGGTATCTATATTAGGGAAGGAAGCACATATAAATGATGTATTTCAATAGATTAAAATTAATAATATGTATTTATTAAAGATACCATGAATTTTGATGGACATAATTCACACTCACATTGACATGTTCTTGTGGGTTTTGATAGATGGTATTAAGGTCATTTGTCTCCTTTGGAAAATCTATGTATCCCTTGTAAAGCCCCGAACCCAGTTACCCAGATTCGGTGCATTTCTTCGTAACATTGGCATGATCACAAAAGATCATGTCTCGAAAGAACTATTAGTTTATTAGCCTTGGAAACACTAGATATATTCATAAGTCTTACATTACATTATAATGTGAAAAAACTACAACATCTTCTCTTCATATCCCCTTATATTATCCCTACAGGTCATTCATAATATACTTCATTACATCATGGAAAAATTAAAACCTGGAAAGGGGTGAGCTCAAATGCTCAGTAAGGATAACAATATAGTGGAAGCATTCATGAATATACATTAATATTTAAAGCAATGTATAACTAAAACAAAAGCCTTTTAAACATAAACATTAGAATAATATGGAAAATGTAAAATGAAATAATGGAATTTATTTACTCACATGGATATTCTACTAGTCGAATAATCACAAGATATATCAATAACCACTTTCATAATGATGGAATGCATAATGCCATATTATCATAACAATGTAGCCAAGGCCTCGTGCCAAGTCTATAATAAGATTTTGTCAAGGCCTCATGCCAAGACACTAGTTTGTCTAATGAGATCTACCGATGCATCGTGGAGCTGTAGCGGGCTCCACCCGTCCCTTATTATGTCCAATGCATTCCTCATATGAATAGGTTTAAACATATCATACAACATAATCATATCACATAAAACATGCATAAAGGAAACATAAAATTTCCATATTTAAATCACAAGAAATCAATACAACACATTTATTTAATAAAAACATATTCAAATCCAATTTCATTAGCAAAATAAATGAAAGTTAAAACTTTGTATTTATTTTTCATTAAAAAAATCATATGGCTTGTATAGGATGCCTAAATACAAATAATGGTCACGGCGGCAGAGAAGTCATTGTCGTTTCATACGTAAGACAAAAACATTACTTTTGTCATTTATTAAAATTCTTTTTAATAAATGATTCCTTTTTTAATAAAAGTCAAAGTCAAAGGGGTTTATAAACCGTATAAAAGAAAGTTGTGTATAAAACAAAATATGCCTCAATGAAAGGAGATTGAAACGAAGACCCTTAAAACGATCATTTTTTTAAATAAAGTAGATATATTATGTGTATTTACTATAATTACACATAAATAAAGTACAAATACAAGATAGGACATAATAATATCATTACATAATTTGAATGTTTGTTATTAACCCAAAGAATAGAAATTGGGTTAATAAGTTCTCTTACCTCGTGTCCGACTTGACTCGATCGTTCTTTAATCTCCTGAATAATAAAATAGAGTTAATTTCTATTTTCTTAAAAAACTTTTTAATGTTAATTATTTCTTTTAGATCACTTATTATCATTTTATGAACATTATTTAATTATTTATGTTATTAACAGTCGTTTTGTTGATCTTTGATACATGAGTCAAAAATATACTTCTTATAATTACAAGTTGTTCATGTGGTGAAATATCCATTATATCCAGAATAATAATCATGATTTCGATATCATATATAACATATATATCTACTTTATACATGCATTTATAATATTACATAACATTTAGAAGTAATAAATGAATGCACCGTTCATGGAGACGGTAAGCCGTACATACGCATGAACGAAAGTTTCATTTCTATTTCGTATTTAATGGGATGAAGTTATAATTATATAAAGGTATAATATAATTTCAATATAATATAATTTATAATACCATTTACCCCATCCTTTATACATCCCACATATGGCATTAACGATTCAAATCAATTTGAGGGGGCAGTAGTCTGCACTTCCTAAAATGAAATTATCGCGTTTACCCATAATAGAAATCATAAAGTATGTCACAAATGAGAAATACAGAAGCATAAGGAAAACATAAAAATAATATATATATATCATATATGAAAATTGTTACATGAAAATGGCCACCATTAGAGGTGTTAAAAAAATAATGAACAACCATCGTTTTGTGAGGCAGTATTTCTCCACCCACTAAAATAGTATGTTCTTTAACCATTAGATGAAGGTTTGTGTAAGTGTAAACCAAATCCTTATCATTAAAACATCCTAGTATATTTTAGAAACTGGTGTTGTTACAAAAGAACGTAATAAAAAGTGTTTAAGGGGTTGGAGAAGCAAAATAAAACAAAACACCATTAGAGAAGACATTACCTTAAAACTGGGTAACTCTTTTTGATTTGAGACAAAGGCTTCCTTGGAAAGACTTCTGCACAATTTGAGGCTTCTAGGAGTAATAGAAGGAAGTTGGGAGATAATTTGGGTAGAGGGTGGGCTAGCCAAATGGATTGAATGTGTGAATAAGGTGGTAGTGGCGGGGGCCTTTTATAAGATGAGAGGCGGTGAACTCTTGGAATGTAATAAAATGTTACTTTATTATACAATGGTTTTCGGATTCTAAAGGTCACAAAATTATATAATTCGAGGATAAGGTGATAAGGGTTCGAAATATACTCATCCAATAAGTTTTTGACAAGTGTATGTATTATATTTTACATTATCTTTTCATTATATTTAAATCGTTAATAAATGAGGTAATCACTGCATAATCATGGTGTCATAAATAATTTAATATATTTAATGTCTAAAAATTATAAAAAAAATATCATGATGTAGTAAATCATTTTAGCTTTCTAATGAATTTTTATAGTAAAAAATATGACTTTTATAACCCCATTTAATAATTGTTTTAGTAAAACAACTATTGTTTGTGACATTTTTATTTTAACATTAAATAAAAAGTTTTTAAGGTCATTTTCCTACCAAAGTGGCTTCATGGGGTCCCCAAGTTAACCCATGGATTTTCTTGGTCGGCCATGACTCATCAAATAGGGTTAGGAAAAGTTTAAAGGTCATTTCATAATATTATAACATTATCTTACCTTAAATTACACTAATTACCTTTAATCGTGATTAATTATACTTAAAAGTTACTATTCACCAAAATTAATTTTAATCCCATTGAACCACATTTTACTTCATAATGAAAACCATGTATGTAAGATTTTTGAAAATAAAATCACATAAGTGGTAATGTTTCATTTAAACGAAAAATCAGTTTTTTAACTACCACTTAGTGGTTTTTCTATTCATCAAAAATTGATGTTTTTCAGAACAATTCCAAAATTTCACCCTAAGCTATAATTGATATTCTGAATTCAAAAATGATTTTTATTTTAAAAAATTCCAAAAATATAAGTTTCATTAATTAATTTCATAATTAATTCCCACTTTCACAACAAATAGCGAGTTTTTTAGAAACAATATATATCAAAATATTGACAATTGTTTATGTCCAATTTCAGAGTAAAAATTAATTCTAATGACCACCATTGGATATAATGGTAAAAATATATATTAATTACACATTAAAACCAGTCAATAGTATAATTTATCACTGTAAATTATTTTGATTAAAAAAGATGTTTTTAAATATTTTTCACTATTTATAAAAAATTGAATGTTCACAGAAAATTACAGAAAATTCAACTTAGGATAATTTCGATATTAAGAATACAAAAATAAAGTCCATTTTAAAATATAAAATTTCTATAATTTTAAAAATTGGCTATTAACATTTATAACGGCTACTTTGATTAGTCGTTGTGTTTTAGAACTCGAACTTGCGTACAATGCAATCTATTGCATTATTGAAAGAGAGGCGTATCGTGGAAGCTTGGGGTGTCACATTCTTGCCTCCTTCAATAAATTGTGTCCTCGCAATTTGAAATTTTTCTTTGAAAATAAAAGATTGAAAATAGAAAATACCTTTGTGGAAAATCCACATCGAAAATAGCGTTAATAAGAATATAAAATTAAAAGAAAGAAATATAAGTACAAAGGTCACCCGAGATAGCCCATACTAGGATTATATGAAAATATGTATATGGAAGAAAAAAAAAACATCAAGGTCTGATGTAGAGTTGTAGAAAACAGGATTAGGAGAAAGTTATCCATATGAAAATCACAAACTTCTTATTGGATAAATGGTCATTGAATCCCCAGTTGAAAATGTTAACTGGCAACGTTTTTGTTTTAAGTTACCTTTTATAATGTTGAGGAATTTATTTAGGATATTTACTAATAACTTAAGGGAATATACATATTTTTCATATAGACTTTCATTCTTTAATAAATTTTTTACCACAAACCCATTTTTCACTCTAAATGGTAATAGAACTAAAAAATATTCTATTTATCCTAATTGTATAAGGTTCCAAATATTATCCCATACCATTTAGATTAGTAAAACTATTTTGTAATAACCAGGGACTTCATGTATGCTAGTGGTAGGTAATAAAGGCACGTCGCACTATGGTTGTGGGTTCGATTCCTGCAGATTTTTCTGACAAGACGAGTTATCCCCCAACCTGCAGTTTGTCCTTTTCCTAAAACTATAGTATTATAATACTCAAAAATAATCATCAGAAATGTTTTAACCATAAACAACACTATCCAAAGATCAACATAATCCATTCCAACCTTTATAGTTGTCCAAAATACCTCTGTCCAGAATTTTTCTAAAAGGTCTTTAAATTCCAAAATCAATTGTTACATCAGATTCCCCAAACAAAGTAAAGTTTCTCTTATTGCCACATACTAAAAATATGATTACCTTCATCAAATTAAATCCTTAATGAAAACAAGAAGTACTGCATTACAATCCTTATATATATATCACATTATACGTATAACCAGAATATAATCCTTGAGTCCAAAAGTTCATATACATTAATTATTCCGCTTCAACTGTAGTCACAGTTTAAGATTTTCCTTGATCCCTTGGCATTTTCTGAGGTAATTTTCCTTGATTCTTAGGACATTAATTTTCATAATTCCCCATTTCTCTACAATTGTAGCATTCAAATTTGATAGCCTCTTTCTTTCCCTTGCAATCACGCACCTAGTGAAATTTTTCTCCACATTTATAACAAACTCCCATTCCTTTTAGGCAAGTACCAGGGTGATTCTTCCCACAATTATCGCATAATGGAAAATCCTTCTTTCCATTTTTCCTTTTACCTTTCTCTTGTTCCACCGTTCTCTTCTTCTCTTTCATTACTTTATTGTCACAAGACTTAGAGAGTTCCTTTTCTGTCTTGATAGCACACGAGACAATATCTTCATACGATTTGATGGATTGTGATACTAATGCTCGATGGAGAAATTGTTTTAACCCATCAAAGAAAAGATCAATCTTACTTCTTGGGTTACGTTTATAATCTACAACATGCCTCGCTAACCTTGTAATGTTATCCTCATACTTTGCGACATTCTCATCCTCCTTCTACGTCAGAATCAGAAATTGCCTTTCCATATCTGCTCGATGGTCATGTGGAAAGTATTTTTCTTAGAAAATATCTTTTAACTCTCTCCATTCCATACATGATACTTCTTCATCTTCCTTTGTGTTTTAAATCAGTGACCACCATTGATCGACATCTCCAGTGAGGCAGTAGACTGCCATGACAACCTTCTCCCTTTCGCTTCTCCCCAGGGCTTGGAATATTTTCCCTAAAGATTTTATCCATTTCTCAACTACTAATGGATTTTCTCCCCCATTAAATGTCGGTGGTTGTTGCCTCATGAAGCATTCTAACATTGGTCTTACACTTTGCAGATCAGGGTGCTCCATACGAGTAAGGTTATTATTCATAACCTGAGTGAGTTGTCCCATTATGGTAATAAGTTGATCAGCACCAGTTGTATCTCCAGATCCACAATAATTATCTTGAGCAGGAGGGGAATCCCTACACGGAGAGCGTGCATTGATACAGTTTCTATTCCTTCCACTAGGTTTCATTTCTAAACAATTGCATAAACTATATTAGTTTATGAATCAAAATACATAATTCCATGTTTGTAAAACACTTAACACTAATTGATCTATTTATGGATATAATCCATAATCATTAAAAAAAATTCTTTGAGGAAGTATATACTCATAACCCTTCATAGTGGTTTGTAATGAAAATGAGAATTATCGTAATCATTTCCCCCAGGAGTGTCTTAACCAAGAGTGCATCAAGGCCCATTGTCGTGCATTAGTTCCCATTCGAGTCTAGCTCAATGCGGTGTTTTCGGGTATTACCTCTAGGTACATCTGTTCCAGATCCGTCTCTACATGCTCGTATCCAGATAGGGATGTATTGTTTGGAAAACTCACAACATCTCTATAAAACCAAAGTTCTAGAAAGTTCATCTATACTAATCCTCAAAGTCTATCTTTGGGCTATGTGCTCTAATCAGAGTTTATCTAAATCTAGCTTCCGAGGTTAGTACTAAACTGCCTCTGATACCTACTGTAACACCCTGACCCTAGTTACCCAGAGTCGGTGCATTACTTCGTAACATTGGAATGATCACAAAAGATCAATTCTCAAAAGACCGATTAGTTTAGTAGCCTTGGAAACACAAGATATATTCATAAGTCTTACATTACATCATAATGTAAAACAGAACTACAAAATCTTCTCTTCATATCCCCTTATATTATCCCTACAGTTCATTCATAATATACTTCTTCACATCCTGGAAAAATTAAAACATTGAAAGGGGTGATCTTAGATTCTCAGTAAGGATAACAATATATCGGAAGCTTTCATAAATAAACATTAACATTTAAGGAAATGTATAACTAAAACAAAATCCTATAAAACATGAACTTTAGCATAATATGGCAAAATTAAAATGAAATAATTCCATTTACTTACTCACTTGGATATTCTAATAGTCAAATAATCACATGAAATATTAATAATCACTTTCATAATGATGGAATACATAATGCCAGACTATCATAACCACGTAGCCAAGGCTTCGTGCCAAGTATACAATAAGATTTTGTCAAGGCCACATGCCAAGACACTAGTTTGTTTCATGAGAGCTATTAATGCATCGAGGAGCTGTAGCGGGCTCCACAGGTCACTTATTAAGTCCAATGCATTCCTAATATGAATATGTTTAATCATATCATATAACGTAATTGTATCACATAAAACATGAATAAAGGAAACATAACATTTCCACATTTCAATCACATGATATCAATACAACACATTGATATAATGAAAACACTTTCAAAACCATTTTCAATACCAAAATAAAACAATGTTGCAACATTGTATTTATTTTTCATTAAAAAAAAGTTATGGCTTGTAGAGGAAGCCGAAACACAAATAATGGTCACGGCCGCAAGAAAGTCGTTGATGCCGCATACGTAAGGAAAAAACATTCCATTTGTCGTTTAGTAAAACTCTTTGTAAAAAAGATTCCTTTTTGAATAAAAGTCAAAGTCAAAGGGGTTTATACACCTTATTAAAGAAAGTTGTGTATAAAACAAAATATGTCTCAGTGAAAGGAGATTAAGACGAAGACTCTTACAAATATAATTTTTTTATATAAAGTAGATCTATTATGTGTATTCACTATAATTACACATAAATAAAGTACAAATACAAGATATGACATAATAATATCATGACATAATTTGAAAGTTGGTTATTAACCCAAAGAATATAAATTGGGTTAAGAAGTTCCCTTACCTCATGTCCGACTTAACTCAATCGTTCTTTAATATCCTGAATAATAAACTAGAGTTAATTTATATTTGCTTAAGAACCTTTTTCATGTTTATTATTTCTTTTATATCACTTATTAAAATGTTATGAACATTATGTAATTATTTATGTTAATAAGAGTTGTTTTGTCGATCTTTGGTACTTAAGTCCAAAATATACTTCTTATAATTACAAGTTGTTCATGTGATGAAATATCCATTATATCCAGAATTATATTCATGACGTAGATATCATATATAACATATATATCCAGTGTATACATGAATTCATAATATTACATTACATTTAGAGGTAAGAAATGAATTGCACCGTTCATGGAGACGTTATGCCGTATGTACGCATGAACGCTACTTTCATTTTTATTTAGTATTTAATGGGATTAAGTTATAATTATATAAAGGTATAATATAATTCCAATATAATATAATGTATTATTCCATTTAATCCATCCTTTATACACCCCACATATGGAATTAATGATTAAAATCACTTTGAGGGGGTGGTAGTCCGCAATTCGTAAAATGAAATTATCGCGTTTACCCATAATGGAAGTCATAAATTATGCCACAAATGAGAAATACATAAGTATAAGGAAAACATAAAAATAATATATATATCATATATGAAAGTAGTGTCATCAAAATGGCCAGCATTGAGGTGTTTAATGAATATTGAACAATCATCATTTCGTGAGGCAGTATTTCGCCACCCACAGAAACAGTATGTTCTTTAAACATTAGACGAAGGTGTGTGTAATTGTAAACCAAATACTTATCATAAAAACATCCTAGAATATTTTAGATACTGGTGTTGTTACCAGATAATGGAATAATAAGATTTTAAGGGTTTGGATAAGCAAAATAAAACAAATCAACATTAGAGAATATATTACCTTAAAACCGGGTAAATCATTTTGATTTGATCCAAAGTCTTCCTTGGTAAGACTTCTGCCCAATTTGAGGCTTCTAGGAGTAAAAGAGGGAAGTTGGAAGAGTATTTGGGAAGAGTTTGGCCGATCCAAATGGATTGAATGTGTTTATATGGTGGTAGTTGTGGGGGGGGGGGCTTTTATAAGAGGAGAGGAGGGGCACTCTTGGAATGTAATAAAATGTTACTTTATTATACAATGATTTTCGGATTCTAAAGGTCCCACGCATACATAATTAGATGATAAGGTGATAAGGGTTCGAAATATACTCATCCAATAGGTTTTTGACATGTGTAAGTCTTATATTTTACATTATCTTTTCATTTTAATTAAATCGTTAATTAATTAGGTAATCGCTGCACCATCATGGTGTCATAAATAATTTAATTTATTTAATGTCTAAAAATTATAAAAAAAATCATGATTTAGGAAATATTTTTATCTTTATAATGAATATTTATAGTCAAATATATGACTTTTATAACCTCATTTAAGTATTGTTTTAGTAAAACAACTCTTGTTTGTGACATTTTTATTTTAACAATAAATAAAACGTTTTTAATGTCATTTTCCTACCAAAGTGGCTCCATGGGGTCCCCAATATGACCCATGGATTGTCTTGGTCGGACCTGACTCATCCAATAGGGGTAGAACAAGTGTAATGGTCATTTCATATTATTATAACGTTATCATTACCTTAAATTACACTAATTACCTTTAATCGTGATTACTTAAACTTAAAAGTTACTATTCACCAAACATTATTTTAATCTCATGGAACCAAATTTTACTTCCTAATGATAACCATGTATGTCGGATTTTTGAAAATCAAATCACATAAGTGGTAATGTTATATTTAAATGAAAAATCAGTATTTTAACTACCACTTAGTGGTTTCACTATTCATCAAAAATTGATGTTTTTCAGAACAATGCCAAAATTTCACCCTAAGCTATAATTGATATTATGAATTCAAAATGATGTATATTTTACAAAATTACAAACATATAAGTTTCATTAATTAATTTCTTAATTAATTCCCGCTTTCACAACAAATAGCGAGTTTTTTAGAAACAATATATATTTAAAGATTGACAATTGTTTATGTCCAATTTCAAAGTGAAATTAATTCTAATGACCACCATTGGATATAATGGTAAAAATATATTCTAATTATACTTTAAAACCACTCAATATTATAATTTATCACTGTAAATTATTTTTATTAAAAAAGATGTTTTAAGTATTTTTCACTATTCATAAAAAATTGAATGTTCTCAAAAAATTACAAAAAATTCTACATAGGATAATTTCGATATTAAGAATACAATAATGAAGTCCATTTTGAAATATAAAATTTCTATAATTTTAAAATTTGTCTATTACTATTCATAACGGCTACTTTGATTAGTCGCGGTGTTTTAGAACTCGAACTTGCGTACAATGAAATCTATTACATTATTGAAAGAGAGGCGTATCGTGGAAGCTTGGGGTGTTACATTATCACCTCCTTCAATAAATTGCATCCTCGCAATTTGATATTTTTCATTGAAAATAAAAGGTTGAAAATAGAAAATACCTTTGTGGAAAACCCACATCGGAAATAGGGTTAATAAGAATATAACATTAAAAGAAAGAAATATAAGTACAAAGGTCACCCGAGATATCCCATGCTAGGATTCTATGAAAATATGGCTATGGAAGAAAAAAACCATCAAGGTCTGATGGATAGTTGTAGAAAACAAGATTAAGATAAATTTATCCATAAGAAAATCACAAACTTGTGATTGGTTAAGCGGTCATTGAATCCCCAGTTGGAAAAGTTACCCGACAACATTTTTGTTTTAAGTTACCTTTTATAATGTTGAGGAATTTATTTAGGAGATTTACAAAGAACGTAAGGGAATATACATACTTGCAATGTAGACTTTCATTCTTTAATAAATTTTTTACCACAAACCCATTTTTCACTCTAAAAGGTAAAAGAACTCAAAAATATTCTATTTATCCTAATTGTATAAGGTTCCAAATATTAACGCATACCATTTAGATTAGTAAAACTATTTTGTAATAACCAGGAACTTCTTGTAGACTAGTGGTAGGTAATTAAGGCATGTCGCACTACGGTTGTGGGTTCGATTCCTGCAGATTTGTCCGACGCGATAGGTTATCCCCCAACCTGCAGTTTTTCCTTTTCCTAAAACTGTAGTATTATAATATTCCAAAAATAATCTTCAGAAATGTTTTAACCATAAACAACACTATAAATAGATCAACATAATCCATTCCAACCTTTATAGTTATCCAAAATACCTCTGTCCAGACATTTTCTAAAAGGTCTTTAAATTCCAAAATCAATAATTATATCAGATTCCCCAAACAAAGTAAGGTTTCTCTTATTGTCACATAATAAAAATATGATAACCTTCATCATATTAAATCCTTAATGAAAACATCAAGTACTATAGTACAATCCTTATATATATATCGCATTATCCTTATAACCAGAATATAATCCTTGAGTCCAAAAGTTCCAATACATTAATTATTAGGCTTCAACTATAGTCACATCATAATATTTGCCTTGATCCCTTTGCCTTTTCTGAGGTATGTTTCCCTGATGCTTAGGACATTCATTTGAATAGTGCCCCATTTCTCTACAATTGTAGCATTCAACATTGATAGCCTCTTTCTTTCCCTTGCAATCACGCACCTTGTGACCTTTTTCTCCACATTTATATCAAACTCCAATTCCTTTTAGGCAAGTACTAGGGTGATTCTTCCCATAATTAACGCATAATGGAAAATCCTTCTTTCCCTTTTTCCCTTAATCTTTTTCGTGTTCCACCGTTCTCTTCTTCTCTTTCATTACTTTATTGTCATAAGACTTAGAGAATTTCTTTTCTGTCTTGATAGCACACGAGACAATATCTTCGTATGATGAGAAGGATTGTGATACTAAAGCTCGATGGAGAAATGGTTTTAACCCATCAAAGAAACGATCAATCTTACTTCTTGGGATACGTATATAATCTGCAGCATGCCTCATTAACCTTGTAAATTTTACTTCCTAATGACAACCATCTATGTCGTATTTTTTAAAATCAAATCACAGAAGTGGCAATGTTTCATTTAAACGAAAAATCAGTTTTTTAACTACCACTTAGTGGTTTCACTATTCATAAAAAATTGATGTTTTTCAGAACAATGCCAAAATTTCACCCTAAGCTATAATTGATATTATGAATTCAAAAATGATCTCTATTTTACAAAATTCCAAACATATAAGTTGCATTAATAAATTTCATAATTAATTCATGTTGTCGCAACAAATAGCGTGTTTTTTATAAACAATATATATCTAAAGATTGACAATTGTTTATGTCCAATTTCAAAGTGAAATTAATTATAATGAACACAATTTGATATAATGGTAAAAATATATTCTAATTATACTATAAAACCACTCAATAGTATAATTTATCAATATAAATTATTTTGATTATAAAATTTGTTTTTAAGTATTTTTTACTATTCATAAAAAATTGAATGTTCTCAGAAAATTACAAAAAATTCAACTTAGGATAATTTCGATATTACGAATTAAAAAATGAAGTCCATTATGAAATATAAAATTTCCATAATTTTAAAAACTTGTTATTACTATTCATAACAGTTACTTTGATTAGTCACGGTGTTTTGGAACTCGATCTTGCGTACAATGCAAGCTACTGTATTATTGAAAGAGAGGTGTATCATGGAAGCTCGGGGTGCTAAATCCCTAAAACTAGTGGTGATATGTGATATCAATACATTATTAAGATCAAGATATGTATTTTAGAAAATAATGGATGGAGCGTGATTCATAATCAAGGTTCTTAAAGCACTCATATCATTGAAAGGAAATATTACACCCATATATGGTTTGGTGAGGTAACCATTACCCCCAACCCTTTGTTTTTATTGAAGAAGCCTCTGTGGATTTGGTGTTCTTATTTAAACATAGATATATTTTGAAGACCAGAGATGAATTCAAATTAAATTTTTATATTAATCTTAGATATGGTGATTTTTTTCAATAATTTAATAATTAATTATATTTATAGTTGAAATTTAATATAAAACATAATATATCTAATATATAAAAAAATATATAATATTAATAATAATTTTTATTTTCTATAACAACATCTTAATGTTAATTAATATTATAATTACAATAATATTTTACAAAAAACTATTAAATAAATATATTTATTTTAAATTATTCTTCTAAAACAATGTTGAACCACATTTGCCTTTAGAATGTTATTTTCAAGAAAACTAAAAAATAGGTATATTTATAATAACTATTGTAATTAAATAATAGTATATTTAATTAATACACTTAATTTAATTTATTATTTTCTATGAAACTCGTCTTAAAAATATTATCAGAATTTTTTAGTTATTTGTAAATCCATTTAATAAAATAATTTTTCTATAAAATTAAATTTATAATTTCTAGGCTGTTACATTATTCCTCCCTATAAATAATTGTTTCCTCGTAATTAGTTCAGGCAAAAATGGAAAAAAATTCTATACATGAGGATGAATTGAAATTATTAATTTCGTTTAAATTTGACAAAGTTGACTACACTATTTCTCTAATACCATTTATAACGACTCAAACCCACAACTCAGGTTCATGACTTATAAATGATGTGTATGTTTTTTTATAAACATATAAAAAAAATAAACACAACATATATTAAATACCATGATCATTTATCGGTATATGTTCTATAAATAATATTTAAAACAATATTAATACTTTACATATATACAGAGAATATTGAAATTCATAATTGTGTCTATGTGTATAGACAAACAAACACACACACACACACACATATATATATAAATATATATTTATGTATGTATATAACTACTACTGAAAAAATAATTTGATGCAATGATATGCACCCTTACATATGTATGGGTCAGTTGAGGGATTTGGGACTATTGGAAATTGGGAAGAACAATGTGAGGGAACATTTGGATATGAAGGATGGATTTTATGACATAAAAAGAGACGGTTTAAAGAAATAGTGTTTATATATTTTTATAAGTCATGTTTCAAAAATCCATTATAATGATGGAAAATAAATTTTATCAATGTTAAAAAAAATTATGGTTGAAAAATCATTAAGAATATTCTGGTATGTTGAATCCCCATTGAAAGGTATTAATGGGATCAGAATTAACATTGGTCATTTTTCTTGTATATTTTCATGAGGGTAAGTGGAATAAAACCTGACAATTTTTAATAGCTTTAGGATTAACTTTATTATTACTTTATGTTTTAATCATTAATATATATCTTCTTTTTATCCAATTCATTCTTACCTTTTTATTATCCAATCACGTTTCATTTTATTTTTATCTTACTATTTGTTTGGAAAATACATTATTGTGTTGTTACTATATTATTAAAATTCATTTTTTTTTCATTGTCATTTTCTTTTATCAAAACACGCCCAAATAATTGTGTTGAACATTTTTTGCCCTTTATGTAAATTCTTATATATATATATAAAAAAAAAATTAGGGGATTTAAATAAAATCAAAAATCCATTTTTGATATAAATAATTAAAATTTCATTTTTTTTAAATATAATGTACATCATTTATTATTATAAAAATTATATATGTTTATAATTTATAAATTTCATAAAAAAATATATCTGTTATATTTATAAAATACAATATCTTAATAATAATAATAATCTTCTAAAAAAATTAAAATTATTTAATGTTATAATAAAATATTCTATATTACAGAAAAATGTCATTTTAAGATAATATTTCAAACAATTAAAAATATTATTTGCCTTCTGAAAATTAATTTTAAATTAATAATTAAAAATTACAAGTATTATAATTAACTTATAATCAAATTAATTAACAACAAAATTTCATTTATCATAATAAAAGTCAATCATCTCAAAAATATTATCAGTTTATTTAAAAAATACATAAATCGTTTTATTAAAATAATTTCATAATAAATATATGTTTATAATTTAGGATAATTTACAATGACAACAAATTTTCATTAATGTGTTCAAAACACAATAAACCATAAAATGAAAATGAAATTAATGAAAATAATTGGGAGGATAAATTATAGGGAAATTAATAGCAGAATTGAAATTAGTCAAATCATATATTTGGACCCGTTATGTGTATATAAACACACACACAAACGGTCTGTGGTTTAGGAAAAACCATAATTTCGGTGAATTTCTCTGTCTACTGAGAATTGGAGTTTTGGTTGAAGAAAGAATGATGCCTTGGTCAAGTGTGAAGAAGAAGATAGGGTCAGTGAAGAAGGATTTATTTAAAGTTTTCAAACCCCTTACAACATGTTCTATCACCATTCCACATACGCCGGACCAGGTGCGGGCTATACCCCTCTGTCCCCATGGTTTTTTCCGAACTCTCTCAGATGGTCTGCCAGGACGCCCCATGGACAACACGTACCAGACCAGACGGAGGGAAGACATACATGACTATCACCACAATTTCATGAACAACCATTGATGGGGACCCATCAACAATGCCTACCAGGCCAGAGAGGGGGATTTTGGATATGACCATCACAAACAATTTGCAAACGACTTGCCACAACAACCCATCGATAAAGCCAACCACTATCACGTCCCATTTTACTGTTCACAGTGCCACACCCAGACAACCTGCCAGGCCAGACAAGGGGAAGATGGATATTCAAGTCAACTCCCAATCCCATGTGATCTTCCATAACACCCAATCGACAACTCATACCAAAGTCACCTTCCTTTCTCAGATGATCTTCCACCACACCCAATCAATGATTCCTACCATGGTTACCGCACTCCCTCTCCACCCGTTCTCAGACGATCTACCACGACGCCCCATCATCAACGCCTACCGGTGCCCCAACCAATTATTAGACGGTCTGCCATGATGCCCCATCGACAACACCTACCATTCCCAGTGGGGGAAGATTTATATGATGTTCTCCACATCCATATGTGTAATTCTCTACACCAGAGGAAACCCAGTAGGTTGGAGGTGTTCAGAAATAATGTTATTAGACCAAACCTCTCATTCACCCCTATTGAGAATGAAGAAGACCGACACCTGATGTTAAAAATGCTGAGTCCAGATGTGATACTTCAATTGAAGTATCGGACAAAATGCGGCATGTTGCAATGGCTTTCTCCATCCAAACACGCACCACCGAACATCAGATTTCCGATGTAGTGTTATTTGACACGAACTACTCACTGCAGAAACTAATGTATTTTTTTCCATTAAAATTTATAAAATTAATTTAATATCATTTTATATATTTATCTATAATGTTATTATTCATTGTACTATTAATTTAATAATAATTGAAAATTATCATTTAATTATATGAATTCATTAAATTTAAAATTTCAGACATTATAAAATCAATATTTTTTAGCTGTTAGATGTCCTACAATAATGTGCACTTTTTGTCTAAATATTAAAAAAGAATCATTGAATAAATAAATATATATACATATATACATTCATATATATTTTTGAATTATGTTTATATTTCACCAAGTATATTTATTTATATATATTGTACATATAAATATTTTATATAACATTTATTAATATATTTATATCCTTTCGTATATGTATGTCTGCATGAGTTTTTTTATGTATGTGTTGTTTGTGAATGTATTTGTTCTATTGTATTGTGTGTCTCGGTGTGGGTTTATGTAAGTTTATGGTTTTTATATTTGTATGTATATGTGCATAGGCATGTATGTAATTTTATTTGAATGTTATACACATGTGTCTGTGGACATGAATAAGAACTTATATATGCATAAATATACATTTATATATGTGTGTGTTTGTGTATGTGTAAGTGTATTGGTATGTATTTAAAATTTTCTATTGTATGTATATGTATGTCCACGTATGTATGTATGTGTGTATGTGAATGTTTATGTCTTTTGTTATGTGCTTTCTAATATTTATTTATACATAATTATTTACTATGTTTTAAATTTATCTTAATATTTTTTATTTATATGAATAATATTTAATTAATTTCATTTATTATGGTCTAATGACTTTAAAATGTTTGAAATTATATAAATAATTAATGTAAATGCATTTTTTTGGATTCTCAAGATTTTTTATGAGTTTACAAATAATTCAATTAATGATTAAGATTTTCTATAATTATTTTATATAAATAAAAATCCTCAACAAGTTTTTATTTTATATAATTAATACTCTATAAATTTTATTTATTGAGTTGTTATATTTTCAATATGTTTTAAATTGTTAAAATTAATTAATTTAAATAATTTTTTTAATATTTTCGTTAATTTTTCTGTACGCGTTCAAATTTCCTGTAATTATTTGTAGATTTTTTTTGCTCATATTTAGTATGTTATAAAAAAAATTTCTATGTTTTCATCTTCATATTAATATATATTCATTTTTTAAATAAATATATATAATTACAAAAACATAACCTGTTTATAAGAGTATTTTTAGTCGATTTATTTATAATAATCAAAAAAATTCACATTATTTATAATAATGCATTTATGATTAATTATTCACTAATAAAGTTATTTTTTTAGAATTAATTCAATTTTAATATATATTTATTTTGTCGTTATTTTGTTATATTAAATATTTTTTATCAGCATTATAATGAAAATGATCTCATTTTATATATATATATATATCATCATAATAATATTATTGTTGATAAATATTGATTTTATCTTCTATAATTTTAGTAATCATAATGTTTTGTTTTTTTAGTGAAAAATTTAGCACTAATAAAACAATCTTTTTTAGTGGTTATTAATTTCAAACTTATAAAACTCGTATTTTTAAAAACTTTTGCGAAATCATTGATAAACCCTTCATGGTTATATAAATTCAACACTTCTGAAACATGTTTATCATCCCAATGCATGTTCTCACATTGATGTAAACCTCTTTTTCCTATCCACTAGAACTTCTTCGATGAATAAAACATATCAAAACATAAGTTGTGTATGTGAATCTCTTGAAACATATTTTTATTGTACTTTATTAAGAATAAAAAAAAAAGTCATAGTGAGCTATTTAGGATTAGGAAAATTTTATATCGATGATTCATACATGGTTTATAAATGTAATTTTTTATGCATCCACTTAGTAAAATGATTTATTCTTCGAAGAGTATTGTTGAATTTTAACTAAATCAAGACCTGATGAATCACATGCATAGTTTAATAAGGTATAATCAATAAAAACCTACTATACAAAAAAATATCAATAATTCAAAATAAAACACCTTCAACAAAAATTTATAATTCCAAATTAGTTATAATTTTTAGAAATGGAAAATTCATATTTTTGATTCAATAAATTATTATTTAAATAAATAGAGCATTATAATATTATTATTTAACTAGTTGTAGTTCTAGAAACATTATTGAGTTTCCTAATAGATCAATATCAGTGGTACCCAATCTCAATTCTTCACCCATAATAGGGTGTCCAGATAGGGCGTCCCATTTTCCCCTTTTCCTCTTTTCTTGATGGCTAGTTTTTTTTTCAAATTTAATTCCATTGGAAGATAATGATAACATATTTCAATGGGGATGGTTTATTTAAGAAGTCCACCAATTTCCCTCATCTTCTTATCTGATGTTATATTTGTTTTTCTCAAGTATTGCTGTTTAATAAAACAAATATATTTTCAGTTTATCCAAATATATGAGAAATCATCCTTACAATTGGTTAAATTATCAAACTCAAATATTTCCATCAGCTCGTGTGTGAATTCTTATAGAAATCTTGATATTTTATGATACTCATATATTCTAGTGGTGGACAATCATAATAAATATATTTTTATCCCTTGGATTTTTGGTCAAAAAATTGTGGTTCATTCATGAATCATTGACGTGACAGACAAAAATATTCAGGGATGATATTTTATGAGAGTATCTATAGTACAGAAGGATGAACATATAAACTATGTAGCTAAATTGATTTATGTTGATAATATAAATTCATTAAATCTACCATGATTTTTGATGGACCTAATTCACTCTCACATTGACATATTCTTGTGGGTTCTGAAAGATGGTGAAAAGGTCATTTTTCGGCTTCGGATAATCTATGATTCCCAAAAAATTTGGTGATATGGGCTATCAATAGATTTTCAGGATCAAGATATATATTTTAGAAAATAATGGAAGGAGCCTGATTCATAATCATGGTTCCCAATGGACTCAGATCATTGAAACGAAATATTACCCTCATATAAGGTTTTGCAAGGTAACCACTACGACCAACCCTAGGTTTTTATTGAAGATACCTATATGGATCAACTGTCCTTAAAAATAGATTAATTTTGAAGATCAGAGATGAATTCAATTTATAATTTTATTTAAAACATAAATATGATGAGTGTTTTTTAATAATATTATTATTAATTATAATTATAATTTATAAATTTTATATAAAACATTATATATCTAATATATTTAAAAATATATATAAAATCTTAATAATAATTTTTTCCTATAAACAATTTTTACAGTTAATTATTATTATATTAAAAATTTAATTTTACAAAAAAAATTAAATAAATATAGTTATTTTTAATTATTCTTCTAAAGCATAGAAAACCATATTTTCCTTTAGAATATTTTTTTCAAGAAAACGAAATAATATGTATAATTAATAATGACTATTGTAATTAAATAATAATAAAATTAATTAAAAGACTTAATTTTCTATATTATTTTCTATGAACCCCGTCTTTAAAATATTATCATAATTTTTCACATATATATAAATAAATTTAATAAAATACTTTTTCAATAAAAATATATTAATAATTTATAGGCTATTACATTATTCCTCCCTCAAAATAATTATATCCTATTAATTAGTTTGGGCACACATGGAATACATTTATACAAATGAAGACATATTGAAATTGTTAATTTCGATCAAATTTAAAAAAATTAACTAGACTATTTCTAAAATACCATTTATAATGACTCAAACCCACAACTCAGGTTGATTAGTTATAAATGATGTGTATATTCATTTTAGAAAAGGTGAACTAAAAATACACACAACATTTATTACATACCATGAACATTTATCGGTATAGGTTCTAGAAATAAAATATAAAACAATATAAACACTTCTCATATATACACTGAAAATTGAATGTTATAAATGTGTCTATGTATAGATACACACACACACACACACACACACACACACACATATATATATATATATATATACATTTATATATATATGTATATAACTCTTTGTAAAACAAATAATTTGATGCAATGATATGAACCCTTACATATTTTTGGGAAGTTGAGGGATGTGGGGCTATTGGAAATTGTGCAGAACAATGTGAGGGAACATTTGGATGTGAGGGTCGGATTTTATGATGTAAAAAGAGCTTGTTTAAATAAATAGTGATTTTATATTTTTATAAGTCAAGTTTCAAAAATCCATGACAATGATGGAAAATAAATTAGATCAATGTTAAAAAATAATTATTGAAAAGTTATTAAAAATATTCAAGTATGCAGATACCCCATTGAAAGGGATTGTTGGTTTCAGGATAGACAATAGGCTTTTTTTGGTAGATTTTCATGATGGAAGGTGGAATAAAACCTCACAATTTTTAATAGCTTTATGTTTAACATTATTATTAATTTTTTTTTGTAATCATTAAAATACAACTTCTTATTATCCAAGTCATTACTCCCTTTTTATTATCCAATCACGTTTCTTTGATTTTTTATTATACTTTATGTTTTCCAAATACTTGATTATGTTTTTATTATATTATTAAAATTCATATTTTTGTCTTTATCATTTTGTTTTATCAAAACATGGCAACATAGTATTTTTTTTAATGCAGGTTTTTATACATATAAATGGTTGAACAATTTTTTACACTTTATATAAATTATTTTTTATATATATAAAATTTTAGGCGATTTAAATATATATATATAATTCCATTTTTTATAAAAATAATTCAAATTTCATTTTTTAAAATTATAATGTCTGTATTTTATTATTATAATAATTATATATTTTTATAATTTATAAACCTCATTAAACAAAAACGAAATATATCTGTTATATTTATAAAATATATTATCTAAATAATATTAATAATCATCTAAAAATTACACTTATTTAATGTTATAAACAAAATTCTATATTAAAAAAAATAATTTTAAGTTATTAATTTATACAATGAAAAATCATATTTTTCTATTAAAAATAAATTTGAAAATTATAAATAAAAGGTAGAATTAATTATAAGTTCTATAATTATATTATAATCAAATAAATTAACAACAAAATTTAATTTATAATTTTAAAACAAAATCATCATAAAAATATTTTTATTTTATTTTAATAATACATAAATATATTTATTAAAATAATTTTATAATAAAACTATGTTTATAATTTAAGGGCATTTACAAAGATGACACATATTCATTAATGTGGTCAAAACTAATTAAACCATAAAATGAAAAAAATTAAAATAATGGGGAGATGAAATTATAACGAATGTAATAATTGAATTGAAATTAGTCAACTCATGTATTTGGACTCATTAGGTGTATATAAACACACACACAAATGATCTGCCGTTTAGGAAAAACCATCATTTTGGTGAATTTCTTTGTCTACGGAGAACTTTATTTTTGGTTGAAATAAAGAATGATGCCTTGGTCGAGTGTGAATAAGAAGATAGGATCAGTGAAGAAGGTTTTATTGGAGGTTTTTAAACCCCTTACAACATGTTGTGTCACCATTTAACATACGCAGGACCAGGTGCGGGCTATACCCCTCCGTCCCGGTGGTTTTCCCTAAATCTCTCAGATGATCTGCCATGATGCCCCATCGACAACACGTACCATGCCAGATGAAGGGAAGATGGACATGACCACCACCAAAATTTATGGAACAACCATCGATGGGGACCCATCAACAACGCCTACCGGAATAGAGAGGGGGATGGTGGATATGACTGTCACCACCCATTCTAAAACGACTTTCCATGACACCCCACCAAGAAAGCCTACCACTGTCACCGCCCATTTTACCTTTCACTACACCACACCCAGAATGCCTACTAGGCCGGACTGGCTGAAGATGGATATTCATGTCACCTCCCAATCATTGGTGACCTTCCACATCACCTAATAGACAACTCCTACTAATGTCACCGCCCTTTCTCAGACGATCTGCCACCACGCCCAATCAATAATGCCTACCATGGTTACCGCCCTCCCTCTCCACCCTTTCTAAGATGATATGCCATGATGCCCAGTCATCCGCGCCTACCGGCACCCCAACCCTTTATTAGATATTCTTCAACGATGCCCCATCAACAACACCTTCCATTCCTAGTGGGGGAAGATGTATATGACGTTTACCTCATCCATATGTGTAATTATACGCACCAGTGGAAACCCAGAAGGTTGGAGGTGCCCAAAAATGATTCTTTTAGTCCCAAATAGTCATTCACCACTATTGAAGATGAATAAAACTAACGCGTGATGTTAAAAATGTTGAGTCTAGATGTGACACTTCAGTTGATGTTTCAGACAAAATGAGGCACACTAAAATGTCTATCTCCATCTAGACACACACAACTGAACATTAGATTTCAGATGTAGTGTTATTTGACATGAACAATTAACTGTAGAAACTAATGTAGTTTTTCACATAAGAATTTAGAAAAATTAATTTATATTCATTTGTTATATTTATCTATAATGTTATTATTCATTTTACTATCAATTTTATAAAAATTGATAATTCTAATTTAATTATATGAATCCATTAAATTTTAAATTTCACCCATTAGAAAATCCATATTTTTATATTCATGAAACACTACTCTATATGCAGAAATATTCAATACTTTGTTAAAAAGAACGTATAAAAGGGTTCCCTTTTCCAATATTTTTTTTACACTGTTAGATGTTCTAGATTTATGTGCACTTTTTTTTTAGTTTCTAAATGAAACATAGAATAAGTTTATATATACAAATATATACATTTTTATATATTTTTTAAAAATATATATATTTTACCAAGTAGATATATTTATATATATTGTATACATAAATATTTTATATAAAATTTATTAATATATGCATATATATTCATATATGTATGTATGTATGAGTTTTTTTATATATGTGTTGTTTGTGAATGAAACATTTTATTGTGTTGTGTGTATGGGATTGAGTTTATCTACGTTTATAGTTTATATATCTATATGTATATGGGCATTGGAATGTATGTAATTTTATGTTTATGTTATACATATGTGTGTGTGTACATGAATAAGAACTTATATATGCATTAATATACATATATGTGTGTGTGTGTGTATTGGTGTGTATTTAAAAAAATTTATTGTATGTATATATATGTGTACATATGTATGTATGTTTGTATGTGAATGTGTATGTATTTTATGATGTTCATGATAATGTGTTTATGTATATGTACGAGCATGTGAAAGTATATATGAGTATATTCATGTATTAGTGAATGTATGTATATGTGTATATGTGTCATTATGTGTATGTGCATGAGTATGGGTATATGTGTGTATATAGTCATCTGTATAGATGTGTATAAATGTACATGCACATGTATGCTATTTTATGGATGTGTATATATATATATATATGATAATTCATTTGTATATGTATGCATGTTCATTTTTATGTTTATGTACATGTGTATGCATATTTTAATTTGTATGCTTATATGTAAATGTATATGTTTTATGTGTATGTATTTATGTTTATGTATAGAAATATATGAATGTGCATGCATTGGTTTGTAACTGTATGTCTGATTATATGCCAATGCCTATGTGCACGTGTATGTGGATGTGTTTTCCAATATTTGTATGTGAATACTGTGTATGTATGTGTTCATGTCTTTCTATGTATATGTTTGTGTTTACATGTTTGTATGTTTCTTAATTTTATGTTTTATTGTTATTTAATATCTCTATATTTCTAGTATTTTCAATCATTTATTCAATTTTATTATATAATCATTTAACATTTTATTAATATATTCAGTTTTGATATTTATTTATATATGTTTAAATATGTATATATTTAATCAAATAAAAACAATTTTTCAATTAATAAAAATAATAATTTGTAATATCATATTATATTTTCGATATATAATTAATATAGTGCATACTTCAACAATTAGTTGTAATACTATTATTTTCATATATAATTTTAATCTATTATTTACTTTATAAATTCATGGAATTAATTTTATGAATACAATTTTTTTATTTTATTTATTTGATTTTATTATTTAATTTTAAATATTATTTTATTATTTTTTAAATTTTCGATATAAATAAATTTTAAATATATTTCTAATTTAATAACTATTTAAAAATTTTAAACACATTTATTTATTTGCTTGAATTTTTTTATAAGTTTTTAATTTATATGATTAATATGTATTCATTTTTATTTGTTATTTTTTAATATTTTTAATATCTATGAAAAACATGTAACTGATTCCTATATGACTTTCTTCAACCCACAACATATTTCCCTAAAATCAAATCCCATTGTTATCCATGCCTAACACGATTTATGTGTTTATTTTAAAAAAAATGAAAATGATGGGGATGTGCTTCACGATGTCTTGTTGTGACAGATGGGGTCTTTGAACGTCGTGCATTGAAGACTCGGCAGTGCGTACCATCGAGAGACAGTGAGAGATAGATCATGGTGTTAGAATAGGGATCCCAACGGATCATGAGAGACAAGTATCAGGGGTGGTGGTGTATGTGTGGGATGGCATTATTTTGGATGTAGTTGCCAAAACTACTCATCATTGCTAATGTTTTGGGAATATCATGACAGTTGACCCAAGAGAGATTATGGAAGTGCCCCAACGATGATGATGGCCTCATGTAGTGGCGGTGTTAATGATGTATAGGCCATGTAAATTCTTTGGAAGCAAGGTCAATGTGTCTGTGAAGCTCTGATAGCTGATTTGCTGGATGGCCATGTTGATCATTGATTGTTGTAGGAAAACAATCATTTAACCATGGGGGTTATGGTTCTTCGGTCATCTATGACAATCCTTGATGATAGTCAGTGAGATTATGCATGCGTGAGGTGTGGTTGGGGATTTTCCAACATTGGGTTTTATGTGAGGTTCAATTGGTTGTGAGAATTTCAATAGAGGTTCACAATAATGTATCAACATTTCGGCCATGGTGGTATGCACATTATATGTAAAGGTCATAGGTCCAATATCAATAAAAAATAAGGTCGATGAGAATATTGAATATAGGTGGGAGATCCCTTGGGTGGGGGGGGGGGGGCTATGGCCTGCCCATTGGTCGATGGGTGTGGTGTTTCTGTGTGTTTTTTTGTATTTTTATCTTTGAGTACCTTATATAAATATATATTATCTATTTTATAATTTTTATTTGTTTATTATTTTTATTTTTTCTTCATTTTGTGAAAGCAATGGCCTCTTTTAATCTGGGTAGAGGAATATCCATTAAATCGACTATATTCTATTTTCCAGGTGGCCCATGAAATTTCCTGAAGGCTCGGTGTAATGTCATGCATGAATTATCTAGTCTATATAACTAGGCCTCTGTCATGCTTGTATCACCGTCTACTTGCATTATACATAATTATTTACTATGTTTTAATTTTATCAATTTTTTTTTATTTATATGATTAATATTTATTTAAATTAGTTTATTATGGTGTAATGCATTTAAAATGTCTGAAATTATTATAATTAATTTATTTAGATGCATTTTTTTAGGATTCTCAACATTTTGTATGTGTTTACAAATAATTCAATTTATGATTAATATTTCCCAAAATTATTTTATATGATTTAATATTATTAACATATTTTTAATTTATATGATTAATACTCATTCAATTTTATTAATTGAGTTGTAATATTTTTGAAATGTTTGAAGTCTTTAATATTAATTTATTTAAATGATTATTTTAATATTTTCATTAATTTTTTTACATGTTCAAATTTCATATAATTATTCATAGAATTTTTTGTACGTATTATGTGTGTTTTAAAAAAATCTATTTTTTTATATTCATATTAGTATATATTCATTTTTTATTTTTTACTTAATATATATAATTTAAAAAACACAACCAATTTATTAGAATATTTAGATTCTATTTATTTATAATTATTCAATTTCACTCATTTTTTATAATCATGCATTTATGATTATTTATTAACTAATAAGGTTATATTTTTAATAATTGATTCATTTTTAAAATAAATTCATTTTCTATTTCTTTTTTTATAATAAATATTGTTTATCTGCTATAAAATGAAAATGATCTCATAAGACACACACACACACACACACACACATATATATATATATATATATATATATATATATATCAGCAATATAATATTATTGTTGATAAAGATTTATTTTCTCTACAATAATTTTATTATTCATAATGTCTTGTTTTGTTAGAGAAAAAGTTAGCACTAATAAAACCAATCTTTTTTAGTGGATATTAATTTCAAACTTATATTATTTATATTTTTCAGTACATTTTGGAATTCATTGATAAACCCTTCATGGTTATATGAATTTAATACTTTTGAATCATGTTTCTCTTCACAATTCATGTTCTAGATTGGATGTAAACTTCCTTTTCCAATCCACTAGAAATTCTTGGACAAATAAAACCTCTCCAAACCGAAGGTGTGTGAGTGAATCTCTTGAAACTTCTGGTACTTGTTTTTTAATACAAATCACAAAAAAAGTATTAGTGTGATGTTTAGGATTATGAAATTATTTTATCGATGATTCATACATTGTTTATAAAGGTAATTTATAATGCATCGAATTTGTAAATATATTAACTCTTCCACAACGTATAATCAATAAAAACCAACACTACAAAAACATATCAATAATTCTAAATATAACACTTTCAACTAAAATTTTTAATTATTAATTAGTAATAATTTTTAGAAAAGGAAAATTCTTAATTTTGATTCCATACATTATTATTCAAATAAATAGACCATTATAATATTATTATTTGACATATGGTACATCCAGAAACATTATTGAGTTTCCTAAATGATCAATATCAAGGGTACCATATCTCAATGCTTCACTCATACTATGGTGATCAGATAGGGCATCCCATTTTCCCCTTTGCATCGTGTCTTGATGGCTGGTGTTTTTTATAATTTAATTACATTTGAAGCTAAAGAAAACATATTTCAAGCAGGGTGGTTTATTGAAGAAGTCCACATATTTCCCATATCTTCTATGCTAATGTTATTTTTGTTCTTCTCAAGGATAGCTCTTTAATAATTCAAATCTATTTTTCAGTTTGTCAAAATATATGAAAAATCATCCATTCAATTGGTTAATGAATGAAGATCAGATATTTCCATCAACTAGTGTGTGACCTCTTATAGAAATCATGATATTTGATGATCCTCATTTATTCTAGTGGTTTAAAAACATAATAAATATATTTGGATCGCTGTGATTTTTTGTCAAAAAAACAGTGGTTCCTTCAAGAATCATTGACATGATAGACAAAAATATTCAGGGCTGATATTTAATGATGGTATCTATTTTAGGGAAGGATGAAAATATAAATGTTGTATCTCCATCGATTAAAATTAATAATATGTATTTATTAAAGCTACCTTGATTTTTGATTGACAACATTCACTCTCACATTGACATGTTCTTGTGGGTTTTGAAAGATGGTATTAAGGTCATTTGTTGCCTTGGGATTATATATGTATCCCTAAAACTAGTGGGGTTATGGGATATCAATATATGTTTAATATCAAGATATCTGTTTTATAAAATAATGTATGGAGCCTGATTCATAATCATGGTTCCAAATGCACTTAGGTCACTGAAATGAAATATTACACCCATACAAGGTTGTGTGAGGTAACCATTACCCCCAACCCTAGGTTTTTATTGAAGATGCCTATGTGGATAGAGTGTTCTTATTGAAAATAGATAAATTTTAAAGATGAAATATGAATTCAAAATACATTTTTAATTAAAACAAAAATATGATGACTATTTTTTAATAATTTAATAAATAATTATATTTATAGTTTAGAAATTTTATGTAAAACTCAATATATCTTATTAATTAAAAAATTATATAATCTAAATAATAATTTTAATTTTCTATAATAACATCTTACCGTTAATTAATATTATAATTAAAATTATATTTTACAAAAACTATTAAATAAATATGGTTATTTTAAATTATTCTTCTAAAACAATGTTGAACCATATTTTCCTATAGAATATTATTTTAAATAAAACTATATAATAGTTATAATTAATACAAAATATTGTAATTAAATAATAATATATTTAATTAAAACACTTAATTTTATTTATTATTCTCTAAGAAACCATTCTTTAAAATATTATCAGAATTTTTTAGTTATATGTAAATCCATTTAATAAAATATGTTTTCAATAACATTATATTTATAGTTTCTAGGTTGTTACATTATTCCTCCCACAAAATAATGGTTCCCTTGTAAATAGTTCAGGCACAAATGGAAACAATTTCAATACATGAGGATGAATTGAAATTATTAATTTCGTTCAAAATTGACAAAATTGACTACACTGTTTCTCTAATACCATTTATAACGACTCAAACCCACAACTCAGGTTCATCACTTACAAATTATGTGTATATTATTTTTATTAAAATATAACTAAAAATAAACACAACATTTATTACATACCATAAAAATTTATCGGTATAGGGTCTAGAAATAATATTTAAAACAATATAATCACTTTACCTATATACAGAGAATATTGAAATTTATAAATTTCTCTATGTGTAAATACACACACACACACACACATTCACACATATATATACAAATATATATTTATGTATGTATATAAATATTTTTATAACAGATAATATGATGCCATGATTTGTACCCTTACATATTTATGGGCAGTTGAGGGATTTGGGGCTAATGGAAGTTGGGAAGAACAATGTGAGGGAACATTTGGAGATGAGGGTCGGATTTTATGATGTAAAAATTGATGGTTTAAATAAATAGTGTTTATATATTTTTATATGGTAAGTTTCAAAAATCCATGACAATGATGGAAAATAAATTTGATCAATGTTAAAAAAATTTACTATTGAAAAATCATTAAAAATATTCAGGTATGCTGAAACACCCTTGAAAGGGATGGATTGGTTCAGGCTTAAAATTGGGAATTTTTCTGGTATAATTTCACTAGGGTAGGTGGAATAAAACATGCCAATTTTAATAGCTTTAGGTTTACCATTATTATTAATTTCGGTTCTAATCATTAAAATATTTCTTCTTTTTATCCAATTCATTACTACCTTTTTATTATCCAATCACGTTTCTTTTATTTTTTGTCTTACAATTTTTTTGGAAAATAAATTATTGTGTTTTTACTATATTATTAAAATTCATATTATTTTCATTATAATTTTATTTTATAAAAACACGCCAACTTAATTATTTTAAAAAATGCATGTTTTTATACATATAAAAGGTTGAATATTTTTTTACCCTTTATATTAATTGATATATATATATATATAATTTTAGGGGATTTAAATATATATATAATTCCATTTTTTATATAAACAATTCAAATTTAATTTTTTTAAAAATATAATATCCGCCATTTATTATTATAATAATTATCTATATTTATAATTTATAAATTTCATAAAACAAAAAAAAATCTGTTATATTTATAAAATATATTTTCTTAATAATTATAATAATCTTCTAAAAAATACCAATTATTTAATGTTATAATAAAAAATTCTATATTACAGAAAAATGTTATTTTATGATTATATTTCAAACCATGAAAAATCGTATTTTTATTCTAAAAATTAATTGAATATAATAAATAAAAGGTACAATTAATTATATGTATTATAATTAAATTATAATCTAATAAATTACGAACAAAATTTCATTTATCATAATAAAAGACAGTCATATTAAAAATATTATTAGTTTATTTTAATAATATATAAATATTTTTATTAAAATAAATTTATAATAAAATTATGTTTATAATTTAGGGTCATTTACAATGACTACACATTTTCATTAATGTGGTCAAAACACAATAAAAAGTAAAATGAAAAAGAAATTAATGAAAATAATGGGGAGGAGAAATCATATATAAATTAATAACAGAATTGAAATTAGTCAAATCATGTATTTGGGCTCATTAGGTGTATATAAACACACACAAAAATGGTATGTGGTTTTGGAAAAACTATCCTTTCGATGAATTTATGTGTCTACAGAGAACTGGAGTTTTGGTTGAAAAAGGAATGATTCATTGTTCGAGTGCGAAGAAGAAGATAGGGTTAGTGAATAAGGTTATATTTAATGTTTTCAAACCCCTTACAACATGTTGTGTCACCATTCCACATACGCCGGACCAGGTACGGGCTATACCCCTCTGTCCCCGTGGGTTTCCCCAAACACTCTCAGATGATCTGCCACGATGCCCCATCAACAACACGTACCAGGCCAGACGGAGGGAAGACATACATGATAGTCACCACAATTTCATGAATAAACTTCGACGGGGACCCATCAACAATGCCTACCAGGCCAGAGAGGGGGATGGTGGATATGACCGTCACCAACCATTCTCAAACGACTTTCCACAACACCCCATCGATAAAGCCAACCACTGTCACCAACCATTTTACCGTTCACGATGCCACACCCAGACAACCTTCCAGGCCAGACAAGGAGATGATGGATGTTCAGGTCACCTCCCAATCCCATGTGACCTTCCACATCACCCAATCTACAACTCATACCAACGTCACCGCCATTTCTTATATGATCTTCCACCACACCCAATCAATGATGCCAACCATGGTTACCGCCCTCCCTCTCCGCCCGTTCTCAGACGATCTGCCAAGACGCCCCATCATTAACACCTACTGGTGCCCCAACCCTTTATTAGACGGTCTACCAAGATGCCCCATCGACAACACCTACCATGCCAAGTGGGGGAAGATTTATATGACGTTCGCCGCATCCATATGTGTAATTCTCCACACCATAGGAAACCCAGTAGGTTAGAGGTGTCCGGAAATGTTACTTTTAGACCCAACCTATCATTCACCCCTATTGAGGATGAAGAAGACTTACCCCTGATGTTAAAAATCTTGATTCCAGATGTGATACTTCAATTGAATTATCAGAAAAAATGAGGCACGCTGCGATGGCTCTCTCCATTCAAACACGGACCACTGAACATCAGATTTCATAGGTAGAGTTATTTGACATGAACTACTAACTACAAAAAATAATGTATTTTTTTCCAAATGAATTACAAAAATTTAATGTATTTTCATTTTTTATATTTAGCTATAAAGTTATTATTCATTGTACTATAGATTAAACAATAATTGAAAATTATCATATAATTATATGAGTTAATTAAATTTAAAAATTCAGAGATTAGAAAATCTATATTTTTTATATTAATGCAACACTAATTTATATGGGGCAATATTCAAAAATTTTGTTAAAAAGAACGTACACAAGGTTTCACTTTTCCTATTATTATTTATTACATTGTTAGATGTCTAATTATTATGTGCACCTTTTGTTTAAATATTCAAAAAGAAACGTTGAATAAATAAATATATATACATATATAAATTCTTATATATTTTTGAATAATATTTATATTCCACCAAGTATATTTATTTATATATACTGTATATATAAATATTGTTTATAAATTATAGTAATATATTTATATCCATTCGTATATGTATGTCTGTGTGAGTTTTCTTATGCATGTGTTTTTTTGTGAATGCATCGGTTCTATTGTGTAGTGTGTCTCAGTGTGTGTTTTTCTACGTTTATGGTTTTTATATCTGTATTTATATGTGAATAGGCATGTATTTAATTTTATGTGAATGTTATAAATATGTGTATGTGGACATGAAAAAGAACTTATATATGAATAAATATACATTTATATATATGTGTGTATGTGTATGTGTAACTGTATTGGTATGTATTTAAAAATTTCTATTGTATGTATATTTATGTTCACATATGTTTGTATGTGTGTATGTGAATGTGTATTTATTTTGTTATGTGCAATCTAATATTTATTTGTACATAATTATTTACTATGTTTTAATTTTATCAAAATAATTTTTATTTATATGATTAATGTTTATTTAATTTCATTTATTATAGTGTAATTCATTTAAAATGATTGAAATTTATAGAATTAATTAATTTAATTGCATTTTTTTAGGATGATCATCATTTTTTATGAGTTTAAAGACATTAAATAGGGAATCCAACACTTATATAATACTGAATACAAGATGGTGTTGTCAAGCCATATCTCATTACTATTCCAAATCTTTTTCCATGATAAATCTTGCTTGATTTGAAAGGATTTAGTTATTTTTATCATGTTAAAAACAAGGATATATCATTTAACCCATATAAAACATGATATGGTACAAATGGAGTATACCGTATATGAGGGGATTGAAGATGTACACATTGATAATAGAAACTCAAAACCATTCACCATCTCCAAAATCCTTTTTTCAATCGTGTTCAATGCATGTGAGATATTCTTGTCCCCATTATGTTATAAAATTGCATGTATTGGCGTTTCTACTTCACTAATGAGGATGGGGATCATATTTTACTATTTAATAATTTCATACCATTTTGAAATAATTTTAATAGAGTATTTCCATGAAATCATTCAATAATAATTTTTATACCTTGTATAAATTTTGCCATGCAATCATTCAATAAGAATGTTTATACCTTGTATAATTATGTTCAGTTAGGTTTTCTTATATATTAATCATATTTTTTATATTTTTTTGTTTGGTTTTATTTATGTTATTGGCCAACAATGTTCCCTTGTTGTACTATGATGATAACCGACAACATTTTCCAACCCTTGGGGATTTGTAACACCATTCAGGGCATGCATAGATCGGTTCAAGGTTGTCCCAGGCTGGTTCATGACATGAAGAGTTTTCTCCCCTCTGACATCCACAATCCTTCCATCACACGTCTACACAACCGCCCTTAAAACTGACTACATGTGATGCATAGTGATTCTCGTACTATCCTTTAGGTCCAACCGTCACAATCACATGATGGAACACACTGTCAAGACTACAAATAAAGTCCTTAAATAACCCCATCTGTCATTACCAGTTATAGTGAAGCACATCCCCATTTTTTGTTTGATTAAATAAACTCCTAAATTGTGTCTGGGATGGTGTATTTTTCCGTTCAATTTCATGGAAAAATGGTGTCGATTGTAGATAGACATATATGAATCAGTTATATAGATTTAAAACATATTATTAATATTAAAACATAACAAATAAAAATTAAAAAATATTAATCATATATATTTGAAATATATTGAAATATTTAATCATGTTAAATAAATATGTACAAATACTAATAAATAATTAAATTCCATTAATATTCAAAATTTTATTTTTCGTAAATGACACAATTTAAGGAAATAAATTTAAAAATGATTAAAATAATTTTAATTAATTACAAAAAAATTTAAAACTGCTAATTCATAAAATTAATTAAATGAATTATAATAATATAAAATTGAATAAATTTAAATAAAAAATATTATTAATAAATCCCGTTATAGAATTATGCAATTAATTGAATTTATATATAAAGTATAATATTTTATTAACATTTTTAATTTGTATTATTAGTTATAATGTCATTATTTAAATTAATATATACATATTTATCAATGTATAAATAAATATAAAAAATATATTTTATTAAAAATTAATATATTATTAAAAAAATGAATAAATTATTGAAAATACTAAAAATGAAGAGATATTTAAATCCAATTAATAATATTAAATCAATTAGTAGACATACATGTACCCACATGCATACACATAAATATACATATACTCATACATACACAATTTACACAAACACATATTGGAATACACATACACATAAACATAGGCATGGGCATATAAGCATACACATACATGTATGTACGGAACAAAAAAAAAAGTTACATACCCATGCATGCACATACAAACATATCTATACATACTCATAAAAACATAGTAAAAAAACAAATTTTATACACATACAAATACTAATACCCATACACGTGTACATACACATACAAATGTATATGCATCCACATACACATGAATTTTCATATACATATGCATTCACAGAATTACATATATGTGAATTCACTTACATACAAATCAATACATATGAATATATATTCACATACAATAGTAACATACAGACGACATACACTTCTTCATAAACATGTACATAAACAAAAAGATACATATACATATATACATTCATTCACACATACATAAACACACTTTTATATAAATACACATATAGTTACATATACACATACATATTAAATCACATTTTCCTGAAAATATAAAAAAATACAAATTAAAATACACAAATACATGCTTATGTTCACATACATATACATACAACACATATTTGTAAAAACATACAAATACACTATTACATACACATATATCTGCATATATACATTACACATACACATACCTGTACCCATATGTATAACATACACATGAAGTTACAAAACCAACTATGCCCATAAATATACTCAAAATTTCAAAAAATAAACATACATAAATACACACACACACAACAAAACACACAAATGAATATGAAAACGACACATACATAAATACCCACATACATACATTTTTGTCTTCCCCCTTGTATAATGGTAGACGTTGTCGATGGAGCATCATGGCAGATCTTATGAGGATGGGAGACAAAAGAGGTCAGTGATCGTGGTAGGTGTTGTCGATGGGGTATAGAGGCAGGTTTCTTAAGAAAGGGTACTGATAGGTGTAGGCATTGTTGATGGGGAACTATGGAAGGATTTCTAATAAATGGATGTGATGACCATATATAAATTCCCTCTATCTGGGATGGTTGGAATTTTGGATGTGGCATCGTGATAGAATATAGAGGTAAATGTCCGCATAGGGGCTCTTTATGGGGTGTTGAAGCACGTAGAAATGGCGGTGACATTGTTTGGCATTATTGATGTGGAACCATGGAAGTTCTATTGAGAATTGGTGGTGATGGTAATATAAATCAACCACCTACCTGGAATAGTTGGCTATGTTGAAGGGTCTCCATGGTCGGTTATCCATTAAATGGAGTAACTATCATATCAATCTTCCCTATGTCTGACCTGGTAGGCATCGTCGATGGGGCTTCTTATAAAGACATCTAAAACAGAAAGGGTAAAATCTTCAGGGAATAAGGATATAGGAATTTCATGGGCCCTCATCTATGGAATGGTGACACATCATCTTGTGGCATAGAAATTGGTTCAAAAACCTCATATAAAACCTTCTTCACAGACCCTAACTTCTTCTTCATGATTGTCCAATGAATCTTTTGAAAACCAAAAACCAAGATCCCCATAAACATAGAAATGATGGATTCTATTGAACCTTAGCATGTGTGTGCATGTACACACCATACAAGACCACATACCATTGTTGAATAATTTCAATGTTGTCATTACATTAACTATTATTTCAACTCCCTATTATTTATATAATTATTTTCATTTTATGTTTCAATGAACATTGACCAAATTAAGACTTATGGATCATTTTATAATTACATTATAAATACATCTATTTTTTTGTACATGGAACAATAAAAATCAACATGAAAAGCATGTCAATGTGGGGTACACAAAACAACCAATGACATCTAGATATTTCTTAATAAATATAATACATTAAAAAGTAGTAAAAAGTTTCCATATATATTATGGATTTTAAATATAAACATAAATATTTATAAATAACTTATTCTTCGTAAAAAATTGATAATATTTATTTATATGGAAAATAAGAATTATTTGACATGAACTATATTTATTAAATCAACTATAATATATATTAATAATATAAATATACAATTAATTATGTTCTTCATTATTATTGAATTGTATCATGTATTATATGAATAGATATTTTATATTATTTAAATATAAAGATACAGTGCAGAGTCATTTATATTTATACATTATATTTTATTAATTTTATGTAAATCCAATACCCATAATCAATTTATATGATATTATATTTTATTATCATAAAAATATTTATTCTAAATCATAATTGATAAAATTAAGGCATAATGTAATTATATTTTACAATTATATTTTTTAATATAGTAGATCAAATTAAGTTAATATTTGATGCATTTCTATTAATATATAAAATCAATAATGTTACTTTATAATATATTTATGATAATATACGACATTATTTATTTATAAATAAATATTATATCATGAAAGTAAAATATTATATATCTATTACAAAATAGTTTCCGTATAAACATTTTTTATTATTTTTGTAAATTCCAATTTTCAAGGATAAGTGGTAAACCACACAATGGACTCAACTAGAAGAAAACCAAAATTCAAATTCAAAAACAAAACCAAATTTCAAATTGAAAAGTATTTATGTTATTTTAAATCGATCCATGATATTGGGTTGGTGGGAGGGTGCAATGGTTCCTATGATGTTGTGGGAATTTATGAGATATGTGATAACATTGTTTAATTCCCCAGAAAAAGCATGGGATTGATGGATGATACAACATAAATTCTTATATATGGATGATGTATCAAATCATTGTGAAGATAAAATATTATAATTTTTTTGTATGGGGATCCATTCGTATGATGTTCTTATTCTCATATACATTCTTAGTCATTGGATGATATTATAAATTGGTGATGTGTTTTAAGATGGTTTTAGATGCATTGGAAGTGTCTAGTGCATGAATAACCATAATGGCTTTATTAGGTTTGTTGGATAATTTTCTAATTGTTCAATATGTAAACATCATGGCTAAAAAATTCCATCAAATATTGTTATTCAAATGTCCATAACCCTGGGAAGATATTCTTCATATTAAATTTATTATTAATTTAGATCATATATATAGAAATTATAACTCATATTCGAAACCATCATCAACATATTATTTAATAATGAATCACCCATTACATACCTAATATTACATCTTATCAGTATATAGTAGTATCATGGTTAATGAAATACATTACAGTGAGTTAGTAAAGACGTACATTAGTAAAAATCATAATTTTTGAGGACCATTACAAAAACAGATAGATAAAAATATCAAAGGACACACAAGAATTTAATATTCCTATAGGACGTTATATTCTAATAATCTCTCATAATGACTCTGTCATTGTACAAACTATAGTATGTGAAGTGGTTAATAATTTTGGATGAAAATGAAAATATAACTTGTAGAGGTTGATGTTTCCAATGAATCGATAAAATAAATATGAAAAGATAACTACGGAACATGACTTCTCAATATCACATTATTTTCCCATTGATGATAACCTCTAATGAGAATCAAAAAAACATGGTCTTTATTTATGTCATCACATAGAAATGATGAAAATTTTACTCATCATCATCAAATTAGATTTTTATTTTCAGTCATAAATTGAAACAAGTCTGTTTGATAACATCTAGATCAAAGGGATACATGGCTAGAATTACATAACATTAAACAATTAATTCAGATTATAGATGTTGAGACAAAATATAACACAACATTTAGCTTCTGAATATTTTTAGATTTTTAAAAATATAATAATCTTATTATCTAAATTTAAATATTCATAGATATTTTTATAAATTATTATTTTAAATAGATGATCTAATTCCATGTATGTCAGACATGGATCAAAATATTCCATATTCTAGCGAATTTATATTGTTTGGTGCATGATTATTGGAATTTGTTTATTGATTCCTCCAAAAAGAAAATATATACATAATATTTTGAGTCCTGT
Organism: Viscum album; assembly: GCA_963277665.1. NCBI lineage: Eukaryota > Viridiplantae > Streptophyta > Magnoliopsida > Santalales > Viscaceae > Viscum > Viscum album. The sequence goes on along the minus strand of OY728152.1, from coordinate 359,499,622 downwards.
TACTAAAATATTAGAATCATGTGTTTATATAAAATAAATGGTTGGTGATATAAATTATATAGAAGAATAATTTTCATGTTGCGAGTGGAATTATTAGTGAATTAAAAGTTAAAAACATTAGTGTGGTTTGTATAAAAATAATTTTTTGTAGCTTCTAATGTTTAATACTGTAAATTGGATTTATAAAATTTTAGAATATCAACATGGTAAACATAACCTTGGTAATATATTAAAATATCAATTTAATAATTTTATTTTCTAGCATAAATAAAGATATGTTATACATGGGTGATATCTGTTTATTTTTATCTCAATAAATATAATGTATTTAATGTATTATTGATTGGAAAAAAGAATTCATTTTTACCAAAATAGTTTTCCAAACCCTCAACATCAAAAGAAGACATATCTTATTAATCAAAAAATAATTTTTGCAGGAACTATCTCTCATACATGTTTAGAGTTTATTATTATAATTTCTTGAATAATGTAGATTATATTAATAGAAACCTACATAATAATGATCAAAAACATTATCCTATATTTACACTCAATTTTTGTATCATACTTACAAGAAAATATTTCAGATTTAACACTAGAATTGAAGGATCTATAGAAACATACTACCATGGATGTTCAAGAAAAAAAATTTAAAGTATTGTGGATCTTCATCATTGAGAGGTTAGAAAATATGAATAATTTTTTTAATTTCGTAAATGATGGAAGTGTGGATAGATGGATCATTGTGAAAATTATCAGCTGCTGATTATTTTGGATGATGGAACAATTTGGGGGGTGATATGTTATATTTCATTAAAATGTATATAAGGGATCAGTTATTCTCGTTATCATACTCTTAAATGATGAAATTATCTCATTTTTTATATAAATTGTGAAGATAATGGAATTGGTTCATTTGAGATATATTTATAAGAAATTAAATATCAATATTCATGACATGTTTCTATCATGTGTAATAGAGTGTAATTGGTTGAAGGTTACATTGAACAAAATCCCTAAAAATCCTCTATATCATTCATTAGTATGTACCTCACATTGTTGGGAATTTTTGAATGATGGATCTATTAATGATGAAATTTCAATTATTGATTTTTGGATTATATGATATTATTATCCGTTGATAAAAAATGTTCAACATGAAATTCAAGTTAGGTATGAATTTATATAAGAACAATTATATGTTTGATATTATCATATTAAAATGTAATCCTCCACATCCTTAAATAAGGATAATTCCTTTTTCAAAACATAAAATATAATTTCAGTTGATAAATTCTCTTGGATAAAAACCCCCTAAATCAATGGAGTGGTTTGATGAGGGATGTGTAATCTTCAAACAAGTCAGTGACATGAAATTCATTAATGAAAATTACTGTATAATATTAATTTATTTTTATAAAGATGAATACATATATTGTGGGGTGGTTGTGATGTATATTAAAAACCATAATCTAGTATTTGATTACTTGAAATATTCACCCTAAAAAACCTTTTTTCATTCAACGTATTTATTTTTATTTTTATGTGAAATAAAAACTTTTGGTTGTCTTACTTGATTATAATAGATATTTGGAATAAGATATTTTTTATTATGAAGTATGGATAATATTCCCCAACTGAATGTTCTATATATTATCATGAATAACACCATCATTTATAGGAGATTGATGGATTTTCATTGGTTGGTTAGAGGTTATATATAAACATTATTGTCTCTTTAAATAAATAATTACTGAATATTTGTGTGATCAAATAATTTGAGATATCAAATAAATAATGGATGGAATATTATTATTTTTGTTTGTGGAACATCAAGTCAAAAAAATTTTAAATATCGTAAATGACATATAGTTAATTGTCTTAATGTAATAACGCAATCTATGAATATTAGTTTCTTTCTCAATTATTGACCCATAATTTTAACTGAAATATCAATTTTAAACAGAAACACACATTTCATGTCATACTGCTCACACCATGTATTATATTAAGGTGTAGATGATTCTTAATTGTCATAAATTGCATATGGGTCATTTCCAAAATTACTAACTATGTGTCTACCTTGTTCAAAAATGGGAAAACCTATATTTCCTTTAATACAATATCTTAAAATTTAAACCTAAGCATAAATATAATTTATCATCACCTAAAACATAGATTTCAATATGAAATATTCAATTTATATAACAATAATACATTATAACAACTAATTCACACATTAAATTCAAATTTTAGATTAATGGATGCATATAAAAATCTATAACAATAACCATTTTTTCATTATATAAGATGATATAACATATTGTATTATTTCATCATGCTTATCCATTGTGGAATGTTTAAATTTTATAACATAACAATCAATATATTATGAGTACATCTTTGAAAATAAAATGATTCACTATTTCATAAGATAGTATTAGATTAAGGTCTCTTGACTCATTTCTAAATTTAGGACACTCATGAACCATTTTATTTCACCGAATGTAGTCTCAATGGAGTACATTTTTTGCCTATATATATATTTTATCTACTGGCCCTGTCAATATGATTGTATAATTATCACATCTGTATAGGTTTCAAATCTGTGAATTTTTTTAATGGTACCATTAAAATTGAAATGGAATTGATTGATCATTCATATATAAAAATTCACCATACATTGTGAATTTTTTTGTCATTAATACATAGTAATTTTAAAAATAGTATAAAATAATTTAGATGAGCATGTATTCATTCATAGGTCATACCCATTAAATGTAGAATTAGTTTAGTTAGATATGTTTGTTGAGGAAGATAATTATATTTTGGGATCATATCATTAAATAGTGAATGCAGTTCAGTAGTAAAGGTGTCGATCCACACCTTGACAATTTTTACATTATATTTCTTTAATATGGTTTAAAATGATGTATATTCAATACAACCAGTATAAGTTTGTGTCTAATCACAACATAATATATTATAAAATAGTTATGGGTCCTTCTGATGTTAATATTCAATTTTAATATTCTTTTCCTCAATATGATATTCTCTGACATCACACAAATAACCAAAACTTTAATATAGTCATTATCATTTTTCACACTTCTAATCATATCTAATTTTCCATAAAACCAATTGTTATACCTGTGACTAAATATATTTATTTTTAACCATTGTTCACACTCACATTTTTAAAATTGATCTATTCGATGATAAATCCTGTGTTCTTCCAACACCTCTAGAATAATATGACTTGATAAACAACATTGTAAACAAAATTAAATATTCGAGAAGGGTCATATACATGGAATTGTGAAAATTGTATGCACCACATCCTCATTCTTGGTTTTGATATGATTATCATATATCCATTTTTTATTCATTTTAATCATAACTGATTTATTAAAATTAATATTTAATAAATAATTAAATTCATACATATTATGAACTTATAAACACGAAATGATATACATAAGGAATTATTTATGGGGAATACTAATATTTTTATATCATAATAAGGGTTAAATTATATTTATTGGGAATGATTTTTATTTTTGGAAGGCATTAGAAATGGAATGATTGATATCTATAATGTTTCAAACAACCTAATTAACATTTTTTCTATCGAAAATAAATGAGGGAATATATGGTATCTATGGATTTTTTATGTTGGGGTAAAGAAATATGGAAGACTTTATATTCATTCATTTCATCACTTAGTACTTGGATGACCTAGTGTTGTTTAAATGATTGGATACATAGTTGAAAAAATTGATGTTTTATTATATGTGGAAAACATTGATAATGTCCATTCATCAAGCCTTGAGAACCATACATTTAATGCGACTCATTAAATTTATTTTTTAAAACGATTAAAAGTTTGGTTTTGTCTCAATGGGATGAACTGGTAATGAAAACTAAACAGGGGTAAAAATATGGCATTAAAATACAATAATGATGAGAATGAATTTAGTGTGGAAAGGATAAAGAACACAATAAAATAATGATCCACTATTTTTTTAGATGAGTATGGGATGATAGTTGATGAAATCCTCAATAAGTATAACAGGGGAAGAAACTTCTATGAATGAAACACAGAAACCCCATCCTGTGAGGGAAAGGAATTTATGTGATTACAATCATATAATTAGAATTTTTACTACTACTCAACATCATTTGGACACAATAATTTTAGAGGTAATGGAAATTATATCTTAGGTTGAACTGTAATGATCCAATTTCATTTCTAACTTATGAACAATTTTCTATAAATGTGTCATTTTAATAAGGTATCATAGATAATAAATTATAGGTGATATAAAATAGGTTCAGATGTCCACATAAAAAACATGTTTCTCTCTAGAGATAACAGATGAGGTAATCAAATGATCCACGCACTTACCATTATTTTTAATAATTTATAATAACCATGAAAATAATATGATGAACAGTTTTAAAAAATCCAATGCCAATGGATTGGAATAGTTGGTAATTCCTCACAACTACTGGTATATGAAATAAAAATGGTTTGGGGATCATTGACTTCTCTATCATTAGTATATACCAATATTAATGGTTTTCGGAACCATTGTAATAGTAGGTTTGTACCAACGTTTTAAAAACATATATATATATATATAATGAAATATCTATACGAAAATTTTGACAAGCCAATGATATTGGTAATTGTAAAAATCCATTGATGGTTTTTATCCTCGTATCACTGGTATATATTTCAAAACCCATACCACTAAGAAACAATATTATTGGGAAATATAAGAGGTATAATATGTGTATGAATATTTATAAATATTTTTAACTTACTAAATTTTATCTGTTTAAAAAAATCAATATAAATATTAAAACCAATACAAACTATTTCAAAAACACTTCATTTTGACCAAAAACAATGGTTTTCCAAAGCAATGATATATGTATTTTATTTTTGTGACCATAATAATTTTTTTAATAAATCATTGAGTATATGTTGAATAAATTTAAGAAATACATAGGGTTTTATACAAATCAATGGTATAATGTCAGTTTATTTATGATATGTCAATGGATTGTATAAAACCTTTTGTATAGCAATGACCCATACCAACAGTTTTTTCAAAACCATTAATATGTTGTCATATTATGGTTATCATAAATTATTTTTTGTCTAAAATGATGATATATGTTCAATTTATGGTACATATACAATCATTTTCTCCAAATCTGTTGGTATTGATCTTTTGTTTTTTGTCCAATTTCTAGCACTATTTAAAATGGATTGAAACTTCCAAAATAGTAATCCGATGTATTAGAGAGACCACTATGATTAATTAATACCATTAATAATGATAGTATAATTTGATTGAATTGGGAAATTTGTCAATCTACTCTCAAGGTTGAAATTCAATCCATTGAATAAATTCTGTGCCTCATCCACTAGTGGATCCAAAATAAAATTGATCGAAATATTTTATGTTGTGATAATGAAAACCAAATAATCAGGTACCATAAAACACATTCCAATATAACAGCATTCGATGATAGTTTAATCCTCATTTATCATAAACACAATGGATGGTGGGTCCTCCACATACTAAAGTTAGAAGACAAAATGTGATTAGGAAGGTGTTCCTCATTACACTTCTAAATCTCCTTCTGAAACATATCCTTCCTTATCCAAAAAGTGGTATGGTTGTAAAATTTGGAAAGACTAGGTCATATATTTTCACTCATATAATCCAAGATATTGTAAATATGGAGAATACAAATTTTTTATGGAAGAAGTCCACATTGAGAATAGAGACACAAAACCCTCCTCTATTACAATAATCAAATCCACATTTGTGTTCCATGCATGTCAGATGATTCTTGGACTGATGATGGTAGATCACAACATGAATAAGAGTTTCATCTTCAATAATGAGGTTGTGACTAATATTATAATCTTTATTATTTTGTAACATTTGGGTCTACATTAATAGAAGTATTCCCAGGAAATATTTCAAAAATAATGTTCAGACCTTCGGTAGGACCACTGGGTGCCATAATCATTTCTATAAATCATTAGTTTTTGTTGTCTATATTCTATGGGCCAATGTATACCTATATTCTCAAAATAACAACACAAACATACATTATATTAGAAATTATTTTCCGAGTGTATATCATTTTTTCAAAGAATACATAGAAGAAACCTCTAATAAATTTCATTCGACCATACATTTAGGTTATCAAAATTCCATCCGTTATTAGCATCTATAAAATGAGAGAAATCAGTGGATTCCTCCCAATGTGAAACAACCTAGTATGATTTCATCATAAAAAACTTATAAACAAGCAATGGGACACACAAGATCATGATATTGGCTCTCTATCTAGTCCTCCAAAATTGTTCTGTTCGAATAAGAACACCTGATCCTTTGAAAAATCCCAAGAAAAAAAATTCAAGGGTGATAAATAATGGAAACATCTCAAATACCTATATGTGGGTAATATTCGCATTCAATTATATGAGTACATGAAGATATATGGATATGACTCTGGTTTGATCCTTGCTTTTAAAAAATAGAAATTTTGATCATTTGCATGTATTGATAACCCATACCACCACAAAATTTAGGGATGCATAGAATATCACAAGCCACCAAAAATACTTTTTTCAATTATTCATACCCAAATAATACTTAGAAAGGTGAGAGAGAAGTTCATGAATAAAAGAGTTAGTTATCACAAGTAGATACATATTATTATGTGGAATTGACTAAGAAAAATAATTTATATGCACATAATTCCCTAATTTAGAGACCCTCTTCAAATTTCATCCCTGATTTTTTTTCTTACTTGTGCAAGATGATCGAGACAAACACAATTTTATTTTGACCAAAAATCACAAAGATCAAAATATATATATTAATTTATCAAACACTTGATTACCCGAGGTGTTAAAAAGATCATCTTTTCAAAAAGTTCTCTCAACTGATGTGATAGAAATTTCATATTTGGAATAAAAAAATGATTTAATGTACAGTTTCTGTTATTATTTTATAAGCTGGAAAAATATATATATTATTAAAGAGTTAATGTTGATCAAAAAAATCTACCAATTTAAAATAATATATGGTAAATAAGTGGGCTTAATCTATAAACCCTTCCCAGAAGAAATATATTTTCATTATCTTGCAGAAAAAATAATATTTTAATAAACAAAAGACATCAAGACATAACAAAAATGCAAATTTCGACCACACAATTTGAACCCCTAGTATTGTTGATGAATTGAGAGATATTTCCCTTCATATTGATCTGGAAGGATGCTGAAATTTTTTTTATGTTGCCTCAGTTGAATAATATTATTATTACGACATGTTGATTGAAAAAAATAAATATGGAATCAAAATATGGAAATATCCATTTCTAGAAATTATAAATAAAAATTAATTTATTAGTAGTATTTGAGTGAATTTTATTTTTAATTATTAATATAGTTTGGAAGAGTAGGTTGTTATTTATTGGACCTTATTATACTACGCAATTGATTCAGCTAGTCATGCTTTTGAGAACAATCAATAATACACACATAAGAGTAAATCATTTCAAAAAAATGTTCTATAATAAATTATCATTATAAGCCGCATATTAATCATTGACTGTGAAATTTCAAAATACTAAAAATCTAAATAAGACAAATTTTTTCTATAATTCATGAAAATTGTACAATAAGTTGTATCAGATTAACTCATGTATCTTAGTATTTTATAGGATTGATTCATCCATGAAGATCGAGGTGGATTGGTTAAAGTGATTGATTTCAACAAGATAGCTTGAATTTGGAAAAGAAACAAGTTCCCTTAGTGTTTAATTTATATGACCAAGAATGCTTTATCATTTAACACAAAAAATATGCTAGTACTTTTTATTTTTATCATTGTGAAATTAAAAACTACTAAAAATATATGTTTTATCAATGATAAATTTTTCATTCACAAAAACTATTTTTATTAGCACTAAAATTATAGAAAATAAATCCTACATTTATCATCACTATTATAATATCACTGATATATATAGGATTTTTTAGCACTATTCATTTTAGAGCGGATAAATGATTAAAATTTTACAACAATCAACAATGTAAATATTATTTAGCGTCTATCACGGGAAACATTTATATTTGATAACATCTTGAACAAAGGGATACATGGTTGGAATTAAAAATTGTAAAGGCCAGTTTTTTCCATGTAATTTTTTAATCTAATGAAATTTTACAAGACTGCCAAAATTAATGGCGTGTGAATCCGATGTCAGGTGTGCCCATAATTAATTTATAATCATTTTTATGTTACATTCAATAAGTGCATAACCATATTTTCATAACATTTGAACCGCAACTTGGATTAAAAATTAGAGTGCACCATTGAATATGCAGTGCCATGATTCGTTTAAGGGATACTTTACAGTGACCATAGTAGGTCCCAATAAGAAGATTTGTTTTGTGAATTTTAAAATAAACGAAATGGAATAATTTTATTATTTTATTTTCTTTCTTTTCCACCAATATAGATGTTGAGTGTGGGACTCGTGGTGAGTCAGGACAATCAATGGCTTGACTAGCCAAATCCTATGTAAATATGTCATTTGGGAATTTAGAATATTCCTAATTTATGATACCCCATTAGTTCCCGATGACATTACATACCCTCCCCCTCCCATAAAAATATAGATCTTATGGAGGGGTATCAGATAATCTTTTCCTTGCAACGAAGGGTTGTATGACTGTAGTAATGTCGATCCCATAGAGGCCGGAGCCGATCATATTGCGAGGTGATGTGTGATACTGAAATCCCGAACAAGAGTTTTACATTAGAGAAGAAGTAGGGGTGTCTTGTTGCAGGGATGAATAACAACGAGACTCCATCTACCGCGAGCGCTCTCCAACATTTCAATGTAGGGGGTTGTGTGGATTTATTTTGGCTTTCCACAAAATTATATCTAAAATTATAAGAATGGGTCTACTCATGATCAAGATGATCCATCAATAGATATATATAAGCGGGAGGGTGAGTTTCTTTTTTTGGGATATGTTTTTGTGTCATAGAATGATGTCCAGATGAACTTTCCATCGAAACTCCCTCATTATAATCATTAACATTGATTGTGTGTGTCGACACGAACAAGTCATTATCCCCTCTGTTTTTGTGTTGATTGTGATTGCCCAATATTGAAGGTGGTGGAAATAAAAATCAAGGCCTACCCCAGTGAAGGAAATGAACCAACGAGCCTACAGTTAGTGACAATGTAGGAAACAGGACCCGGTGCGTGACTGGAAGCCCGATGATCTCCCTGCCATTAGAATCGGCACCGAGGGGTGTGCACACTAGTGCTATATGGGCTCACGGAGGTTCCGTCCACGTGTCCGGTGGTTAAAATGAGGGGTGCACCCATTGAGGTTCCCCCAAGATGGAGCATGGCCATGGCTTGTGCTAGTTGCGGTGGGAGTAGAGGCTGCTGGTTCGACCGACGATCGGTCGATGAGGTGCGTGCCAATGGTGCACCCGGTGACAAGGTCATGGACTGTCTTCCGTGGTACAGAGAACACACATTGCCGCATTGGATCAACCCCCATGGGTTGAACGACCAACATGGATTCGAGCCTCATCATCCTTACACATACGCATAGCGTCTGGGTGTCTCTGGAGGTCCGTTTGGCCAATATTGTACCCCACTGGGTCTGACCAGTGGGACGACCCACCACCCAACGAGGTGACTAGCGACCCATCCGGGTTGGGCTGGGACATGCGGGCGAGTTTGAACCCAGTTGGGTTGACCCGGGTTGATCTGGGTTGGACCATGCCGAACTGGGCCAGGCCAGTCCGACTGATGCCATGCAGACTCGAACACATACCATCTACTTTCAAAAAATGGGCCCTAACATTTAAACATGACATCAATATGAGGAAATGTCTTCTATGTCTGGATCATTAATACATGAAGGTATTTATTGAGACAATCCACCAAATATTTGGAGATTATTGGGGCATGTCCGAGATGGGTCAAATAGGAATTCAACGGGGCCCTTGGCACTAAAACACCCGTATCTAGAAAACATTTCATCTGATTGACGAGTTGTTTGAGGCATTTGGACACCCTCAGGGAGACAAAAATTTGGAATACATTTTGGTGAATCACAAGGATATAAATATGTGACATGTTTCTTGAAGACTATTTCTCTCAAGAAGATTGTGTGTGGAACAACGAGGTTGGCTGAGAGCTGTAGACTGCTTGATATTTTTCCCAGTGGGAAGCGGCTCTGTGTGACCCAATAGTCCCACAGTGTGGAGTGGCTCTAACTGACCTAGAAGATCCACAGTACTTTTCAGGAGGAGTACCTCTGTTTGGCCATAGTGGGAACAACTTTGTGTGGCACGACACGCCCACAGTGGGTTGCGACTCTGTGTTACCTGACATGCCCACGGTACCAATCTGTGATTGGTACCACAACATTTTGTGTTTCTGTGAAGTGGATCTTTGTGACCCGGTCAGCCCACTATTTTCAATATATGAAGAGTAATTTAGCATCTGAGGAGTTCGATGAAGTTGAAACCCATCCATCCTTGACCTAAAGTGATACCTGTTGTGAGTTGACTAGTGTTGTTTACATTTCCTTCTTTCTTAGGTGTTTTTCTTTTTTGAACACAGGGATACCTATGGGGGTGTATGGGTCCCTACTGAGTATCTTTATAATCACCCCTGCACGCGAATCTCCCGCACATTGTTGTGTTTCGTGCAAAAGATGTACAACACTGATAGATTTTTTATTCACTTTTCAGTTTTTTTACTTTTTCATTTGTATTTGTATTTTTTCGGTAGGGCTTGTATTTCAACCCCTTTTACTTTCAGAAAAATTTACTAAAACGGTTTACTTCACAATTTATTTTGTTGAATTCTATTCTATGGGGTTTCCTTTATTGTAATTATACTCTATGAGTTTTCACAAGTTGAAAGGAAATTCCTTTTCATTTTAGTGAAACACCTTTCCAGTTCTAGCAGCCATCCCCTGGCTTATGGAAGGAAATAATGGGGTAGTCCCGGAATGGGCCACGGGTATGATTTGTGACAAAGTGGCATTGGAGGTGGTCTATTATACCTCAGAGACATGGAGTATGTGTTTTTTAGAGAAATAATTCTGTGTATTGTGATTCTAATCATCAGGATCATGGAGTTTAGGGTTGGGGCGGTGGCCGTCGTATCCATACATGGGATCCACGAGTCATGATTTTCAGCTCAATGCACAAAAACACTAGTAACATTTTTGTTTTGTAATTTGAAATAAATGTCAGGTCACCAGGTATAATGTTCTAACTATGTCACAACATGATTTATCATGGAATGCCTCTACATGGATGACTAACCATGATCCAGATGCGTTAAGACAACCCTCTCAGTGCTGAGGCATCTTTCCATAGACCGGGGTTTGATATGGCCCCACCAGGTGGTTCCCTATTGCTACCGCCACTTGATGGTGAGCCCCTAATGCATCTGGTTCCGGTATATGACGTTCATTGGCATATCTCCCAACATGAGTTCCATAGGCATAGACCTCCCAATTGTGTTAGCTTACTCTAGGATTTGACAGCTTCTGCTGGGAAATCCTAGTAACGACATCGAGGCCATACGACATCATCTTGGGTTTGGACTGTTTATCCATAGTCCATGGTTAGATCTACTACATTAGGAGCAATGTGTTGTGCTTCCGCATGGATGGGACCAGGTTTTTCTTCACTGGTGAGAATGGATCCTTATCGGCACTAGACGGACATACCTAGAGGAGGATTCAACCCATCACTCTTATGTTGGATAGCCTTACCCTCGAGGCAGTTAATGTTGAGGGTCTTAACTATCATGTAGTGGTGTACAATTATGCTGATGTCTTCCCTGATGATGTCCTTGGACGACCTCCATGAAGAGAGACGAGATTTTAAATCTACATATTCCTTTGTAAGACACCTATATCAGCACTAGAAAATTGGATGTCTCTGTGGAGCTTCTTCATATATGTGTATAGTTGGAGGACATACCGGGAAATGAGTTCATAATAACAGATTCTTCTCCAATTGTAGTCTCAATTTTGATCTCCAAGAGGAAAAAGAGGAGTTTGATACTCTGTGTGGTCTATCAGCGCCAGAACCAGGTGACCAAGAAGAACGTGTATCCACTTCCAAAAATTTAAAATATTTATGATCACCTGAAGAAGCTCGTTGGATTTTTACGATAGTCCTCAGATCAGGCTATCATCAGCTCATGGTATGAGAAGAGGATGTGTAGAAAACGCCCTTCAGATGTCGGTATGGCCACCATGAGTTCTTCATTAATCCATTTGGCGTTACAGACACCCATGCGGTGTTCATGGGACACATTAACTTGATATTCTAGCCAATTCATTTTCTCTTTGTAGTAGTCTTCATCAATGACATTTTGAAATAATCATCTAAGGAGGAGTAGAATTCTTATCATCTGTATATTGTTCTGGATACACTCCGAGAGCACAAAATTTATGGAAAACCATAGATGATATATTTCTAGATATTATAGGTCCAAATTCTGGTACATGTTATATCTAATGTTGTGGTTTATGTTGATCCAGTGATGATATAGGCAGTTCATTCTTGGGAGACACCCAAGAGTGTGGTCGCGGTGCGAAGTTTCTTGCGGTTGTGAGGATACTACCAGAGATTTTTGTTGGACATTTCAATAGTTTCAGCATCTTTTAGTGCATTTCCGAAGAAGGGGAATCTAGATGATGGTGTGGGTTCTGTAGTCTACTACGACACATATGGGACTATAATTTGGTTTGTCCGGATGCTTAAGCAAGCTGTGATTGCCTATGGCTCGTGATGCATGAGGAAACATGAGTATAGTTGTGATACCCATGACCTTATGTTAGCAGTAGTGGTCTTCTCCATGAGGATATAGTGACATTCCCTAATGGGATAAAATTTTACGGTATTCTCAGATCACAATAGTCTCATGTATATATTCTCTCAGAAGGAACGGAACATGAGACATCAGTGATAGAAATGGTTTCTACTAGACTATGACTTTGAGATAGTATACATTCATGGGAAGGGTAATGTGGAAGTAGATGAATTAAGAAGGAGGTTTGTATTTTACTTTATGAGTGAGGTGAAAGATTAATTATCTATGTAAAATATATCTTTGTGGATAGATATGGTGTCACTTACCTCTAGTATATGACGGCCACATCCTCGCTTCTTCAGAGAGTCTTGGAGGCATAGCTTGGGGAGGTTGATTGTGAGACTTGGCATTCTCAGATATCCTCAGAATAAGCACCATATTGATTTTATGAAGGTTGGGATCAGGTCATCCTCTTCAGGGGACATACCACGGCAATTGTGGCACTAAAATAGGAGGTGTTGGGGGAATTCCATAGGTCCCCACTGGCAGTACATCCTAGGGTGGTGAAAATGAACCAGGACAACCTCTATTAAACGTGGTGGAATGTGATGAAGAATGTTTTATCATAGTTTTTTTCATGATTCCTCACTTTTCATCAAATCGGCCCACTTCCAACCTTTTAGAGATTATAGGCTGGTAGAGAGAATGGGATGCCTCTACGTACAAGATATTGTGTGTCTCCCTGGGGTACCATCGCTGATCGTCTCTGACCATGATGCATGTTTCAAATTCTATTTATGGAATTTATTGGAATAGGTTTTTGAGACTCAGTTATGATTGGGCACTACCATTCGTCTGTATATGGATGGTCTGATAGAGTGGACCATACAAGTGCTTGACGACATTATTTGTGCATGCGGCCTTGATTTTGGCCACAGTAGCGAGGATCATATTCCCTTATTGGAATTTTCTTACACCAATAGTTACCACTCCAACCTCAGTATTTCACCATTCGAGGGATGTTATGGTAGAGCATGCATATCACCTCTATGTTGTATCGACCCAAGGGAGTCATCACTAATGGGACCGAAGTTGTTAAGGGCTACCACTGAGAAGGTGTGGATCATCTTGGAGTGGATGAATACTGTGAAAAAGTAGGAAAAAGTCTTCTAATGACAAGACACGGAGACCATTCGAGTTCCAAGTGGGGGACCATGTATTATTGTAAGTATCACCTCTATGGGGAATACAAATATTTTTCAAAGGTGGTAAGATTTCACTGAGGTTTATCAGACCGTTTCATATACATCCGAGGATTGGCGATGTGGAATACTTCTTGGAACATCCACCTTAGTTGGAGAGGGTCCAAGAAGTCTTCCACATATCTCATCTTAAGTGATAAATGAAAAACACATCTCACATCATCATCCATGGAAAGCTGGACTTGAATGATGAGGAAACGTATACCTAGGTTCTAGTTTAGATTGAGGATTGACATAAGTTAGTCTTTTGTGGGCATTTGATACCTCAGATACGCATTTGTTGGCAGCATGGGAACCTCCATGAGAGCACTTGGGAGTGGGAGGCTCAGAATCGTGCCCAGTATCATCAATTTTTTCCTTAGTCTATTTTGTGTCCATTAGGGATGAAAATCCCTAAGGTGGGGAGAATGTAAAGACATGGATATTTCCATATATGTATTTTTTTTAATTAATTGAATTTTAAAACTCTGTGAATATTTTCATCTTGTGAATCCAAGGTCTGGTGTGCCTAGAAATAGATTTTGAGAATTTTATAAGGTATATTTAGTAAACGTGTAACTAGATTTTTCTATATTTTGAACTGGTGCCCAGATTAAAAATTTGAGGGCATTGTTGAATCCGTAACTCCAAGATTCGCTTAATATTGAAATTTTTTTGACCTCAATAGGTTCCAAGAAGAATTTATGTTTTGTAAATTTTAAATGAATTGAAATAAAATAATTATATTATTTTATATTCATTCATTTCCACCAATGTTCATGTTGAGTGTGGGACCCACAGTGAGATAGACCAATGAATGGATTGATATACCAAATCCAATGTAACGCCATCATTTGGGAATTTGGAAGGTTCTTAATTTCTGATCCCCCATTAATTACCCACGTCGTTACATACCCTCCCTCTCTCTTATAAATTTAGAGCATGGGGAGGGTTATTAGACAGGCTTCTCCAAATAACACAGTGTTGTATGAGTGTTGTAACTACGAGCCCTTATAAGACAGAGCTAATCCCAGTGGAAGGTTATGTGCAACACCAAAATCCCGAACTGGATATTGATGTTCAAGCAGTTGTAGGGGAGGCTTTTCGGAGAGAAGATGAACAAAAAGTCTCCTCAACCGCGACTGCCCTCAATCATTTCGAGGTAGGGGATGTGTTGATGGTTTTTGGTTTTCCTCACAATTCTTTATAAGATGATAAGAATGGGTCAACTCATGAAAAAGTTGATCCGTTTAACAATATCTATGTTTGGGATGGTGCCTTTTTTTTTCTTGGGTTTGGAATCATGGAATCAAATCCAGTAAAAAATTCCCCTAAATCTCCGTAGAAAATAAATCTAATGCTGAGGGTACAGGACGACACAAACAAGGATCGAGCCCCTCAGTTTGTCCCTTGATTTTGATATCCTGATTTTGAAGGTGGATAAAAGCTGAATTAGGGCCTAACACAGTGATGGATGAAAATCTAGGGGCCCACAGGCGTAGAAATCCCATGAAAGAGGCCCTGGTGCATTGCCAGTAGCCCGACGAACACCCAGTCGCAGCAATCGGTGTCGGCCGCATGTCCGGCATAGAAGAGGAGGGGTGCACCCCTAGAGGCACACCGATGATGCACCAGGGCCATGAACTACACTGGCCACAGAGGGAGCAGAGTCCACCTGTTCGACCGACGACAGGGAGACGAGGCATGTGCAAGTGGCGCACCCGGCTGTAAGGTCGCATCCTGTTAGCCGCAGCGTGGTGGACCCGCAGTGCCACGTGGTGCCACATTAGGTCAAACCTAGTAGGAGGACCCACTTACATGGCTTTTTTCTTCTTTATCCCTACCCAAATGCACCATGTATGGGTGTTTCTGGCAGCCCACATTGCCAGTCGGGTGGCACGGCTAGGTCAAACCAGCAGGCCAACCAACGACCCAACTGCCAAACAGACAAACTAGCGAGGTCAGGCCGGAAACATTGGGCCGGGTTGTCCCATTTTGGGTCAACCCAGGTCGATATGGGTAGTCCCTTGTAGAACTGTGTTGTATCGGTCCAACCGAGGTGTACCTGACCAGGACCCTATACAATCATGTTTCACAAAATTGGCTCTAACATCTAAACATGATGTCCATTTTCTGAACTATCTATGGTGTCTGGAACCTTATGAAAAGGCAGTCATTTTTGAGACACACTAACTAGGTTTTGTAGAAAGATGGGGAATGGCCTAAATGGGAAAAATATGAATCCAACTGTGCCCTCAGCACTAAAATTCCTTTATCTTCAAAATCGTGCATCTAATTCACAAGTCGTCTGCGGAACTGGGAAACTCTTGAGGATATGGGTATTTTGAAAAATGTTTTGGTGAATTCCATTGTAATAATGATGAGGAATGTGGATTGAGGAGTAGTTTTACCATGCAGAATATCTATGGAGCCATGCGGTTGAATGTGACCTGATGATTGTTTGACAATTGCCCCAGTGGGAAGAGGCTCTATGTGACCCAGCATGCCCATAGTGGGGAGTGACTTTGTGTGACCCAGAATAACCATGGTACATGATAGTAGGAGTACCTCATTTCATTTAAGGAGGGAAGAAACTCTATGTGACCTGACATGCCCTCAGTGGGAAGAAACTCTATGTGACCTGGTATGACCATGGTACAAATTAGTGATGGGTACGCCATCATTTCATTGTTAGTTGGAAGTGGCTATTTGTGACCCCGTCGACCCACTGTACACAATATAGGAGGATTAATCCAGTAGGTTAGGAGTTTGATGTTGTGATAAACCTTCCATCGTTGACCTAAAGTGTTACCTGGTTTGTCTTGACTTGTGTTGTTTACTTTTGATTTATACTTTTTCGTTTTACATTTGTGAAACACTAGGAGACCTATGGGGGTCATTAGGTCCCTACTAAGAATCATTACACTCATCCCTACTAAGGATTATCCCACACCTTGATGTTCCTTTTACTAACAAATATAAAACATTGATTGAGGCTGAGTGAGCTGGGATTTGGAGATGCTTAGACCTAGACCTTTTTAGCGTGACATGATGCATGGGCTACAGATCGTTAGTCGTTCCAACACTTCAGGTAGGATCCATAGTGGACAAAACAAGAGTGGCCTTTCACTTTTCTTATGTTTTGTACATTTTCAGTAGTACTTGTACAATTTTTAGTTTTTCTTTTATACCATCCCCCTTTACTTTCAACGCTCTTTACTATAGCAGATTACTTCACAGTTGCTTTTTTAGTTTTCTAGTCTGTGTGGTTTCCTATTTTTGAATTCTACTCTATGTGTTTGTATAGGTTTAAATTAATGGCCTTCATATTTTAGGGATAATACTTTTTATTTTTCTTGCCACCATCCCCTGCACTTTTTAAGGTGGGCTTGGGGTATCCATGACATGGGCCCCGAGGGATGGGTCTTGAAAAAAAAATTAATTGATGCATTCAAATCATTGATTTCGAGACAATAAATTCTCAGTAATTTAACATTCAAACATGTTTAGATTTTTTCAAATCAAAATATCTTCTTATATAATGATGAATATTTTCACTAATAATAATAAATAATTATTTTAAGAAGAATATCTCATTCTATACATGTCAAAGATGGATCATAAGATTTTACATAATCTAGCAAAATCACAAATGTAGATTCCTAATAATTAGAGTATATGGATTAAATTTCACAATAAAGGGATATTTATTCATAATATATTGAATCATGGTACCAAAATATTAGAATACTTTTTTGAAAAAAGGTAATTTGATGGGGGTTTTTAATTATATAGAAGTTTAATTTTCATGTAGCAAGTGGAAATAAAAGTCCACTAAAATATCCCACCATCATTGTGGTTTGCCTTAAAATGTTTATATGGAGATTGGAATCATTATTATAGTGTATTGGAGTTAAAATATCTAAGATCATTGTTATAGGAATGATAACCTTTCTAATATATGTGAATTTAAATTTGATAATTTTATTTTTCAATCATGAATGCAGATATGTAGGATGAAGGGGTCATTTGTTTATTTTTATTGTAATACTGTTCATTTATCTCATGAATGATTTTATGGAAAAATTTATTCATTTTTGTATCAATATTTTTTTTTATCCACGATGATAGGGGATGACATTTCATTTTGATCGTAAAATATGGTGATCTTGAACTAGCTCACATTCATGGTGAGAGTTTCTTATTATAATGTCTCCAGGTTATCAAATGTTATTATTTGTAACCTACTTAATAATGATCTAAAACATTCATTTTTTTAATCTCTATATTTATAATTCATGAAAGATGGTATTTCTAACTAAATATATGATTTTTGGTTTGTGTAGAAAATTCATATAGAGGATGTTTACAAATATAATAATATTTAATGGATTGAATTTTTTCTTAATGGAAATGTATGAAAATATGAATTATTTTTTTTCTATTTTATTCATGGGAGATGTATGGATACATAGAGAATAGTAATGATTAACAACTCCCTTATAATTTTGAAGTATGGAACACTTTTTTGGGTGTTATGTTATATTTCATTAATATATATGTTGGGGATTCATATATTCCATTTATTTGTCTCCAATATGTGCAAATTATAACATTTTGTCATAAATTATGAAAATAAATGACTCAGTTCTTCTAGGAATGAATTATGAGAAAACTATTATCATGATTCATGAAATGATTATATCATTTCTAATGGTGTGGAATTGGATGACAGTTTATTTGATCAAAATCCCTATAACACAAACCTATATAAATAAAATTAGGCTCCTCACAATGGGGGGAATTTTTGATAGATGGATATCTTTATGATGAAATTCTATTTATTGATGCGAGATTATATGATTATATAACCATTAGATAAAAACGTTCTACTAGATATTCGAGTGTGGTATGAATTTAGATACGCATGTATTTATGTTTGAGAACTATTATGAAAATTGAAGCCTCTTATTCTGTAACAATGAGAAATGTCTTTTCAAAAAATAAAAAATAATGCTGGATGAGATCTTCCTAGGGTTAAATATTCCATTATAGTTTGTAGTTTTTTGATTTGGGATAGAGCAACTGAAACATAACCAGTGACAGTATTTTCATTGATACTAATAAATATATAATTGAAATTTATACATATGAAGATGAAAACATGTTTCTTTACAGTGTAGTGGGTTTTAATCAAAACTATCATCTCGTTATTTATTATTTGAAGTCATCAAATTTAAAAAAATATTTTTCCAATTAACCGATTTATTATTATATTTAAATTAATTATATATTATTGGTTATCTAACTAGATTTTTATAGTAATTTAGAAAAATAAAATCTTGAAGATGAAATATGGCTACTTATCCCTAGCTGAATATCTTTAATTATCATAAATTGTGAAACCATTGGTATGTGTTAGATGGATTTTTATTGTAATATGAGATATTATATTTGAACATCATAGTATCATTAAAAATGAATTTATGAAGGTTGGTGTGATCATGTATTTTAAGGTATCAATTACTTGAGGAATGTCCTTTGTTTTGCCTATGCTGGCCTTTGAGTAAAACTGGTCATACAATGCCTCATATTGATGATTAATTTATTCAGCAAACAAAATTAATGAAATAAGGATAATTTTCATAAATAATAATGACACTATGAGCGTGTGTGATAGTATTTATGTTTGAGAAAAATTTTCACGACCCGTCCTCGGGGCCCGTGCCGTGACTACCCCAAGCCCGCCTTCCATAGGCCAGGGGCTGGCGACTAGAACCAAGGCGTAAATCCCGGTAAAAAGGGAAGGCATTGCCTTTGTAAGGTAGAAAATCACACAGAGTTCAAGCGGAAGATGTAAATACTAAGTAAAAACTGAGTACAACAGTAAGTGCGGAAAGTTAAAAGGGGCCGGAAATACAAGCCCAACTGTAAAGTACAACTCGAAGGGAAAACAACAACTGAAAAGTAAAGCTGCTACGCCGAGCTGTCCACTGGAAATCCCACCTGAAGGGTGGGTACAGATAGCTCCTCTGCTCCTCGGGTCCCGCCATCTGCTCCGAGTATGTCCGCCTAGTGGTCCACCTTCGGGTACCGCCTCGTCGTCACGTCCACCTCTGGGTACCGTCTCGTCGTGAGGTCCTCCTCCAGGTACCATCTCGTCGTATAGTCCACCTCCAGGTACTGTCCAGTCCTCGAACACTCGGCCTCGGTCAGCACTGCCCATCGTCTGCAACCAACACAACGAGGTGCGGGCATAGCCCGTGCAGGGGTGAGTATAACGATACTTAGTAGGGACCCCGATACCTTCAAGGTCTCACTAAACCAACAAGGATAACCACAAAGAAGATCTCAACAGATAACCTCTACTTAGGTATATGCCCATACATATACCTAAGTTATCAAGTAACCCATCTCAATCATGAGGAAACACAAGGATTGGGAAATCAATGGATAACCACTACCCGGGTATATACCCATACATGTACCTAAGTTAGAAAGTGACCCATCTCAATCATGAGGTAAACACAAGGTCAAAAGTCTCAGCTCAACCATGATTTTCATTATCGAAACCGTAACTGCTGAAGAGCTCCGTCTCTGGAGTGTACAGTGGTCCTGTCACGACTCCGAGGTACTGCTCACTAACCTAAGACTGCTGAAGAACTCCACCCATCGAGTACTGCGGGCCAGCTGCTACAACCAAGCCCTCCCATGTGCCACTACAACCAAGCGCACCTCTGTCGTGGGTCTGCCGCTACAACCAAACGCTCCCATGTGCCGCTACAACCAAGCGCACCTCTGCCGTGGGTCTGCCGCTACAACCAAGCGCTCCCATGTGCGGCTACAACCAAGCACACCTCTGTCGTGGGTCTGCTGTTACAACCAAGCGCTTCCATGTGCCGCTACAACCAAGCGCACCTCTGTAACACACCGAGTCGTTCGATCAGCAGTCGTCGGGTCTCATCCAGCTACACGGTCTCCGTATTCTGCACCCTCGTCACTGGGAGGGTCCGCTCCACGAGCTACAGGTCGATACTCCAAGTATCTCAAAGTCCCACGAAGAAGTATCTCAAAGGACCTCCACGTCATAGGGGTCTCAACGCAACAGACAGCGCGTCAATCGGACACCCGGTCTGTGAGTTATTAGCCTTTTCGTCCTAGGGGCCCGGTTGGTTTCGTGAGCGAACCAAACCCGGCCGTATCTCAACTGTACCCCGAACTCTCATAGGGTAAACTCTTAGGGACCGTTTCTCAATGCGATCACCAACGCCACTGACGGTTCGTCAAACAGACGTTCTGTCAGAATGATATCAGCTTTTCCGTTCTAGGGGCCCGGTTGGATTTCGGTGCGATCCAACCCGGCCACTATCCATCTACATCCAAAACTCGGGCGGAGGATGCCAAAAGTTCTGTATCATCAATAGGAACGCAACACAACAGACGACACGTCAATCGGACGCCTGGTCTGGATGTTATTGGCTTTTTCGTCTCACACCCACCCTGGGAAACATCCCAGGAGGTCACCCATCCTGATCACTACTCTAGGCCAAGCACGATTAACTATGGAGTTTTAACCACGTAGCCTCCCGAAAAGAAAGATGTACCTTGATTATAGTATACCGAAACGACCATCTCGAACCAAGGATCGTGTTGCCGCTGACGGCGAGTCGTTTGGAGGCTCGTAGCCCAAGATACGGGCATTTGACCAAAAGTGGTCCGAAACTGGGGGTCTTTGGCCCGACCCCCCCTGGTCCGACCCGAACAGGGTCGACCCGACCCAGGTCGACCCGACCTGGTCCGGCTGGACCCGGCCCGGCCGGCGGCGCGAACCGGCCGGCGGTGCGGCCAGCGCGTCGTTCGGGTGCCGCGCGCGGGGGGCAAAGCCCCCCCTCCCCCTTTGTGAAACCGCGGCCCCTTAATTGGGGCCGCTTGAAGACCCGGCCGTGGGAATTAATTCCCCCGGTCTCCACTGCCCGGCCGGCCCGCACTGGCCAGCCGGTTTCGCCACCGAGGACCGGCGACGGTCGGTCCTTCCTTCGCCGACACCAGCGGCCCGGTGCCGGCCGCCGGTCCTCTTGCTTCGCCGCGGCCCGGAACCGGCCGCGGCCTATGCCGTTCGGCACGATGTGACGACATCGCTTCCCTCCGCCGCGGCCCTGCTCCGGCCGCGGCGCCTTTGACTTTCTTCGACGCGACGCGACGGCATTGCGTTATTGGATTTCTTTCCACGGCGTGGCGCGACGGCGCCGCGCGTATCTTCCACAATAAATCTTGTGGTGCGACGGCACCACGTTTTCTCGTATCATCCTCAAGATACCATCACGAAAAACAAAGGAGG
Organism: Viscum album; assembly: GCA_963277665.1. Taxonomy (NCBI): domain Eukaryota; kingdom Viridiplantae; phylum Streptophyta; class Magnoliopsida; order Santalales; family Viscaceae; genus Viscum; species Viscum album. The sequence continues at coordinate 359,477,128 of OY728152.1, read as the reverse complement.
AGGGTCGGCCATGTTTGTGCGGTCCGACCCCCTCGCATTATTCAACAACAAAAAGGGTTTTAATCCACTATTATAACCATGTTTGTATTCACGAACAATTAAATAAATAAACCCCTACCTCGATTCTGATACGGTGCACGTCAACAACCCGCGGAAGACGAGCGTCGCGGTGGTCGGGCGCCGCGGGGAAAGAACGTCGACTCCGTTGTCGTCGAGGTGCGTTCGAAGGGGAAACGTCGTTGGAAGAAGATGTCGCGTTCTTCGGTAGAGATGTTCTTTGTTGGAGGTGTTCTTCGCGTTCTTCGTCGATGTTGAAGAAGAAGAAGACTTAGCCTTTTCTCTCCCAAGTCTCCACCACAAGAACAACTAACCCCAAAATAAAATAATCCTCCCACTTATTTTATTAACCCAATATAGGTTTTGAATTTCAAGAGTTTGAAAATTCAAAACCCATATTTAACTCACTTAAGTTATTAACATTAGATGTTATAAAATTAAGGAGGTGTTAAGTTATCAAAACATAAAAGGGGGGTTTAGAGGGGTTAGGAAAGTTAAGGAATTTGAAGAGGTGGGGAGGGGTTTGTGTGGGCCCCACCCTTTCAAATATCCACACATGGGAAGTTGGATGGATGTGGTCCCACCACCAACTTCCCATGGGAGAAGTTAACAACTTCACATGAAATAAAATTGATTTAACAATATTATTCACTTTTTTAATAAAACCCCAAAAAATTAACTTCTTCTCCCGCACAAACACAACTACGGTAAAGGTTCCCTTAAGCGATTACCGGCGTTGTGAGTTCATCGGTGCAATCAGATTTCAATTCCGAGCACCAGTTCAAAAGATAGAAATTCCCGCTCGCTCGTTCATTGAACGTACCCGAGCCAAACTTCGGAAATTAATTCCGAGCACACTGGGCCTCGGAATCAGGCACCGTCAGAAACAGCGTTCTTGTAAAATTCCAAAGAAAATTAAGAAAAAATTTTCCTTGAAATTCCCGGGTCTTTACATTACTCTCACCTCAGGGCTTTACATCCCTGTAAAGCTTCAATACAAACTAGGGTCACAAAAGCGGTACAGAGCACGCATCTGAGCCTTCCGCTCCCATGTGCTTACCTGGAGGTTCCGTACTTCCAAAGAAAGTGCACCCGAGGAATCGATCGTCCTCGTAGGATTTGCTCCTGTCGATCCTCGATCCCCACTGGATCCTCCGTGAAAGACACCCCATCGCCATGGTCCAGCTTCTCATGGTCGATGATATGCGCAGGGTCGAGCACGTATCTCCTCAGTTGAGATACGTGGAAGTCATCATGCACCTGGTGCAACTGCGGTGAATGGGTCAAGCAGTAAACCACCCCGCCTACCCAGATGGGGACCTAAGAAGGACCGCTGAACCCTGGAGATAACTTGCCGCCTTGGCCACATCTCCGTAAACCTTGTCGAGGTGAGACCCGTATAAGAACGTGGTCGCCATCCTCAAACTCCAGATGTTTCCAATTCCTCTTAGAACTGGAACTCAAACGACTGCTGCCACGAGGGTAAGGTTGGCCGATTCAATAGTGATCGGTCGCACCCTCCCGTGAAAGAGTTTATCCCGTGCTTCCTGGGGTTTCCTTTTCACCGACCAAGGAAAACCCATCCCGACGTTTGCCTAAAACCGTCAATTTGAGTATGAACAGTTATATCCCATTCCATACTCAAACTAACGTCGTAAGGCCTCGACACTGTCACCAAGAGATTCCAACCGAAACTCTCGCCTCGAGGGTCTGACCACACCATTGGCATAAGTGTGATTATCAAGTCTCCTCCCAAGGTATCTCCAGATGTGAGGGTCATGTCCAGGGCTTACCAGAAACTCTAGGTCTGGAACAAGATTTGTGAAAGCAAGAAATGATTCACATCGACGTCTGTTACTACAACATCTAGTAGTGGACACAGACTGTCCCTTGAATCATTTCTAGATCCATTGGGTCACACTCCATGACCGCATGCAGGCGCACTCTTCCTCCTCCCTCCAACTCCCTGAGCCTGGCAGGAATAACTAAGGCGGGTGGTTGTACAATTTTAGGATGTACACCAACTCATGCTACTCTCCTAGATCTGCCTCCACGTCTACTGCTTCGTAGACTCATCTCTCCTTTAAGCTTCCTCTTCTTAACACGCCCGAGTCTCTATGACTGGCACCAGTTTCCTGTTTCTTACTGCACTGAGCAGTCTTCATCCTCTCTTGGATGTCCTGGACCTCCTTTAGTCTCACAAGAGCTGCTATGATTTTTTCATTGCCGATAAGAGAAACCCGATCTCATCCCCTGGATGAACCACATTCGTTTCCTAATACAGTCAATCCTGACATGAATGATGCATTCATGCCATGGATGACGTCGTAAGGCCTCGACGTATCTACTAAGAGATCCAACTGTCACTCTCGCCTCCAAGGGTCGAGTCACACTTTCGGCATCAATGTGAGGACACTGGGTCCCCTCCAGTAGAAATCTAAAAAGTGAGGGTCAAGTCAACAGTTTAACCGGGACCACTCAGTATCAACCAAACAAAAGGACAAGAAAGCAACAAAGATAAGTGTCTTTTTATTATTGCATCTCATAGTACAAAGACACGAATACAAAGCAACATGGAACTAGAAGTACAAAGGATGTATCCACTAGTTCCTCTCCTGCCCACCTACTCTCAGAGCTCTACTGCCTTGTCCACTGCTCGGCTGTTACTCAAGCACTCGCCGCTGCTTCGGTCTCGGTGGCTCCTACAACACCCGCTGATCAATCGTACGAGGAGTCGGACAGTCACGTGCCAGGTGAGACTTTCTGCCGCAGGAGTAACATTGTCTGGTTCTGGCACGCCTGGCTCTGACCCCACCTCGGGTGCCCCGCACCACCGGTCCTAAAACCCGAGATCATCCAACTGCTAGTCCGGTCCTCCTAGACCTCTGCAACATCTTTATACTGCCCACAGATGACTCGGATACTGATCGAAAAGCATGCGAGAAAGGCAGAATCTCATGTACACGCTCGGGGTGTAGAGATACTGGCACAAACTCCACCCTGAAGAAGGTCTCGAAGTCTTCCCATGCGAAGTTCATCTCATCGCAAAACCGGAACAAGTGGCTCCACCACCTGCATGCTGCTGCCTGAAGGAGGCTGGTACCAAAGATCACCATGAATTCTGCCAGCGTCCCCATTAGCCTGAAGACTCTCACCACAGCCTCCAGCCAAACCTCAGCCGCCTGCGGGTCCATCTCTCCCCGGAACCTGGGTGGCCTCTGGTGCTGGAACTCGTGCAGCGCGCTCAAGCGTCGTGCATCGCCTACTGCTGGGGCTGGTGGCATCGGTGGCCCAACGGGTAGCAGTACCGCTGGTGCCTCCGCTGGTGCCTCAACTGGGATAGGGCCCTGTACTGAGGCCTCGTCGCTCGGCGGGCTGTCAGTACGTACCACTCTCGGGGCTCTAGCTGGTCGTCCATGAAAAGGAATTCTGAAAGAAACATCATGACACGGTCAAACATTTATACCTGGTGAGCTAACCTGGTTTGAGCTGTTTTAAGGGAAAACCTTTGAAAACACACACGCAATTTGTGTTTTCGTGCACAAAGTCAGAAATCAGTTGTCAGGGTCCTGTTGTATGGATACGTCGGCCGCCCGCACCAACACTGGACTCCCTGAACTGAAAACCACACTCGCTACTCTCAACACTATTGCTTCACAGAAAGAAACATCAGAGTTATAAGTTCTGCGGTAGAATCAAACTTCTCTGATACCAATTTGTCACGACCCGTCCTCGGGGCCCGTGCCGTGACTACCCAAAGCCCGCTTTCCATAGGCCAGTGGCTGTCGACTAGCACCAAGGCGTAAATCCCGGTAAAAAGGGAAGTCATTGCCTTTGTAAAGTAAAAAATCACACAGATTACAAGCGGAAGATGTAAACACTAAGTAAAAACTGAGTACAACAGTAAGTGCGGAAAGTAAAAAGGGGCAGGAAATACAAGACCAACTGTAATGTACAACTCGGAGGGAAAACAACAACTGAAAAGTAAAGCTGCTACGCCGAGCTGTCCACTGGAAATCCCACCTGAAGGGTGGGTACAGATAGCTCCTCTGCTCCTCAGGTCCCGCCATCTGCTCCGAGTATGTCCGCCCAGTGGTCCACCTTCGGGTACCGCCTCGTCGTCACGTCCACCTCTGGGTACCGTCTCGTTGTGAGGTCCTCCTCAAGGTACCATCTCGTCGTATAGTCCACCTCCCGGTACCGTCCAGTCCTCGAACACTCGGCCTCTGTCAGCACTGCCCGTCGTCTGCAACCAACACAACGAGGTGCGGGCATAGCCCGTGCAGGGGTGAGTATAACGATACTCAGTAGGGACCCCGAGACCTTCATGGTCTCACTAAACCAACAAGGATAACCACAAAGAAGATCTCAACAGATAACCTCTACTTAGGTATATGCCCATACATATACCCATGTTATCAAATAACCCATCTCAATCATGAGGAAACACAAGGATTGGGAAATCAATGGATAACCACTACCCGGGTATATACCCATACATATACCTAAGTTAGCAAGTGACCCATCTCAATCATGAGGTAAACACAAGGTCAAAAGTCTCAGCTCAACCAGGATTTTCATTATCGAAACCGTAACTGCTGAAGAGCTCCGTCTCTGGAGTGTACAGTGGTCCTTTCACGACTCCGAGGTACTTCTCACTAACCTAAGACTGCTGAAGAACTCCACCCATCGAGTACTGTGGGCCAGCTGCTACAACCAAGCGCTCCCATGTGCCGCTACAACCACGCGCACCTCTGTCGTGGGTCTGCCGCTACAACCAAGCACTCCCATGTGCCGCTACAACCAAGCGCACCTCTGTCGTGGGTCTGCCGCTACAACCAAGCGCTCCCATGTGCCGCTACAACCAAGCGCACCTCTGTCGTGGGTCTGCTGCTACAACCAAGCGCTCCCATGTGCCCCTACAACCAAGCGCACCTCTGTAACACACCGAGTCGTTCGATCAACAGTCGTCGGGTTTCAGTCAGCTACACGGTCTCCGTACTCCGCACGCTCGTCACTGGGAGGGTCCGCTCCACGAGCTACAGGTCGATACTCCAAGTATCTCAAAGTCCCACGAAGAAGTATCTCAAAGGACCGCCACGTCATAGGGGTCTCAACGCAACAGACGGCGCGTCAATCGGACGCTCGGTCTGTGAGTTATTAGCCTTTTCGTTCCAGGGGCCCGGTTGGTTTCGTGAGCGAACCAAACCCGGACGTATCTAAACTGTACCCCGAACTCTCATAGGGTAAACTCATAGGGACCGTTTCTCAACGCGATCACCAACGCCACTGACAGTTCGTCAAACGGACGTTCTGTCAGAATGATATCAGCTTTTCCGTTCTAGGGGCCCGGTTGGATTTCGGTGCGATCCAACCCGGCCACTATCCATATGCATACAAAACTCGGGCGGAGGATGCCAAAAGTTCCGTATCGTCAATAGGAACGCAACGCAACAGACGGCGCGTCAATCGGACGCCTGGTCTGGATGTTATTGGCTTTTTCGTCTCACACCCACCCTGGTAAACTTCCCAGGAGGTCACCCATCCTGATCACTACTCTAGGCCAAGCACACTTAACTATGGAGTTTTAACCACGTAGCCTCCCGAAAAGAAAGATGTACCTTGAGTATAGTATACCGAAACGACCGTCTCGATCCAAGGATCGCGTTGCCGCTGACGGCGAGTCGTTTGGAGGCTTGTAGCCCAAGATACGGGCATTTGACAAAAAGTGGTCCGAAACTGGGGGTCTTCGGCCCGACCCCCCCTGGTCCGACCCGAACAGGATCGACCCGAACCAGGTCGACCCGACCCAGGTCGACCCGACCTGGTCCGGTTGGACCCGGCCCGGCCCGCGGCGCGACCCGGTCGGCGGTGCGGCCAGCGCGCCGTTCGGGTGCCGCGCGCGGGGGGCAATGCCCCCCCTCCCCCTTTGTGAAACTGCGGCCCCTTAATTGGGGCCGCTTGAAGACCCGGCCGTGGGAATTAATTCCCCCTATCTCCACTGCCCGGTCGGCCCGCACTGGCCAGCCGGTTTCGCCACCAAGGACCGGCGACGGCCGGTCCTTCCTTCGCCGACACCGGCGGCCCGGTGCCGGCCGCCGGTCATCTTGCTTTGCCGCGGCCCGGAACCGGCCGCGGCCTATGCCGTTCGGCGCGATGCGACGACATCGCTTCCCTCCGCCGCGGCCCCGCTCCGGCCGCGGCGCCTTTGACTTTCTTCGACGCGACGCGACAGCATCGCGTTCTTGGATTTCGTTCCACGGCGTGGCGCGACGGTGCCGCACGTATCTTCCGCAATAAATCTTGTGGTGCGACGGCACCACGTTTTCTCGTATCATCCTCAAGATACCATCACGAAAAACAAAGGAGGAGGGTCGGCCATGTTTGTGCGGTCTGACCCCCTCGCGTTATTCAATAACAAAAATGGGTTTAATCCACGATTATAACCAAGTTTGTATTCACGAACAATTAAATAAATAAACCCCTACCTCGATTCAGATATGGTGCACGTCAACAACCCGCGGAAGACGAGCGTCGTGGTGGTCGGGCGTCGCGGGGAAAGAACGTCGACTCCGTTGTCGTCGAGGTGCGTTCGAAGGGGAAACGTCGTTGGAAGAAGATGTCGCGTTCTTCGGTAGAGATGTTCGTCGTTGGAGGTGTTCTTCCTGTTCTTCGTTGATGTTGAAGAAGAAGAAGACTTAGCCTTTTCACTCCCAAGTCTCCACCACAAGAACAACTAACCCCAAAATAAAATAATCCTCCCACTTATTTTATTAACCCAATATAGGTTTTGAATTTCAAGAGTTTGAAAATTCAAAACCCATATTTAACTCACTTAAGTTATTAACATTAGATGTTATAAAATTAAGGAGGTGTTAAGTTATCAAAACTTAAATGGGGGGTTTAGAGGGGTTAGGAAAGTTAAGGAATTTGAAGAGGTGGGGAGGGGTTTGTGTGGGCCCCACCCTTTCAAATATCCACACATGGGAAGTTGGATGGATGTGGTCCCACCACCAACTTCCCATGGGAGAAGTTAACAACTTAACATGAAATAAAATTGATTTAACAATATTATTCACTTTTTTAATAAAACCCCAAAAAATTAACTTCTTCTCCCCCACAAACGCAACTACGGTAAAGGTTCCCTTAAGCGATTACCGGAGTTGTGAGTTCATCGGTGCAATCAGATTTCAATTCCGAGCACCGGTTTAAAAGATAGAAATTCCCGCTCGCTCGTTCACTGAACGTACCCGAGCCAAACTTCGGAAATTAATTCCGGGCACACCGGGCCTCGGAATCAGGCGCCGTCAGAAACTGCGTTCTTGTAAAATTTCAAAGAAAATTAAGAAAAAATTTTCCTTGAAATTTCCGGGTCTTTACATTACTCTCACCTCAGGACTTTACGTCCCTGTAAAGCTTCAATACAAACTAGGGTCACAAAAGCGGTACAGAGCACACATCTGAGCCTTCCGCTCCCATGTGCTTACCTGAAGGTTCCGTACTTCCAAAGAAAGTGCACCCGAGGAATCGATCGTCCTCGTAGGATCTGCTCCTGTCGATCCTCGATCCCCACTGGAACCTCCGTGAAAGACACCCCATCGCCATCGTCCAGCTCCTCATGGTCGATGATATGCGCAGGGTCGAGCACGTATCTCCTCAGTTGAGATACGTGGAAGTCATCGTGCACCTGGTGCAACTGCGGTGAATGGGTCAAGCAGTAAACCACCCCGCCTACCCAGATGGGGACCTAAGAAGGTCCGCTGAACCCTGGAGATAACTTGCAGCCTTGGCCACATCTCCGTAAACCTTGTCGAGGTGAGACCCGTATATGAACGTGGTCGCCATCCTCAAACTCCAGATGTTTCCAATTCCTGTTAGAACTGGAACTCAAACGACTGCTTCCACGAGGGTAAGGTTGGCCGATTCAAGAGTGATCGGTCGCACCCTCCCGTGAAAGAGTTTATCCCGTGCTGCCTGGGGTTTCCTTTTCACCGACCAAGGAAAACCCATCCCGACGTTTGCCTAAAACCGTCAATTTGAGTATGAACAGTTATTTCCCATTCCATACTCAAACTAACGTCGTAAGGCCTCGACGCTATCTCCAAGAGATTCCAACCGAAACTCTCGCCTCGAGGGTCTGACCACACCATTGGCGTAAGTGTGATTATCAAGTCTCCTCCCAAGGTATCTCCAGACGTGAGGGTCAAGTCCACGGCTTAACAGAAACTCTAGGTCTGGAACAAGATTTGTGAAAGCAAGAAATGATTCACATCGACGTCCGTTACTACAACATCTAGTAGTGGACACAGACTGTCCCTTGAATCATTTCTAGAGCCATTGGGTCACACTCCTTGACCACATGCAGGCGCACTCTTCCTCCACCCTCCAACTCCCTGAGCCTGGCAGGAATAACTAAGGCGGGTGGTTGTACCATGTTAGGATGTACACCACCTCATGCTGCTCTCCTAGATCTGCCTCCACGTCTACTGCTTTGTAGAATCATCTCTCTTTTAAGCTTCCTCTTCTTAACACGCCCGAGTCTCTATGACTGGCACCGGTTTCCTGTTTCTTACTGCACTGAGCAGTCTTCATCCTCTCTTGGATGTCCTGGACCTCCTTTAGTCTCACAAGAGCTGTTATGATTTCTTCTTTGCCGATAAGAGAAACCCGATCTCATCCCCTGGATGAACCACATTCGTTGCCTAATACAGTCAATCCTGACATGAATGATGCATTCATGCCATGGATGACGTCGTAAGGCCTCGACGTATCTACTAAGAGATCCAACTATCACTCTCGCCTCCAAGGGTCGAGTCACACTTTCGGCATCAGTGTGAGGTCACTGGGTCCCCTCCAGTAGAAATCTCGAAAGTGAAGGTCAAGTCAACAGTTTAACCAGGACCACTCAGTATCAACCAAACAAAAGGACAGGAAAGCAACAAAGATAAGTGTCTTTTTATTATTGCAGCTCATAGTACAAAGACACGAATACAAAGAAACATGGAACTAGAAGTAAAAAGGACGTATCCACTAGTTCCTCTCCTGCCCACCTGCTCTCAGAGCTGTACTGCCTTGTCCACTTCTCGGCTGTTACTCAAGCACTCGTCGCTGCTTCGGTCTCGGTGGCTCCTCCAACACCCGCTGATCAATCGTACGAGGAGTCGGACAGTCACGTGCCAGGTGATACTTTCCGCCGCAGGAGTAATATTGTCTGTTTCTGGCACGCCTGGCTCTGACCCCACCTCGGGTGCCCCGCACCACCGGTCCTAAAACCCGAGATCATCCAACTGCTAGTCCGGTCCTCCTGGACCTCTGCATCATCTTTATACTGCCCACATATGACTCGGATAATGATCGAAAATCACGCGACAAAGGAAGAATCTCCTGTACACGCTCGGGGTGTAGAGATACTATCACAAACTCCACCCTGAAGAAGGTCTCGATGTCTTCCCATGCGAAGTTCATCTCATCGCAAAACTGGAACAAGTGGCTCCACCACCTGCCTGCTGCTGCCTGAAGGAGGCTAGTAGCAATGATCACCATGAAGTCTGCCAGCGTCCCCATAAGCCTGAAGACTCTCACCACAGCCTCCAGCCAAACCTCAGCCGCCTGCGGGTCCGTCTCTCCCCAGAACCTGGGTGGCCTCTGGCGCTGGAACTCATGCAGCGCGCTCAAGCGTCGTGCATCGCCTACTGCTGGGGCTAGTTGCATCGGTGGCCCAACGGGTAGCAGTACAGCTGGTGCCTCTGCTGGTGCCTCAACTGGGATAGGGCCCTGTACTGAGGCCTCGTCGCTCGGCGGGCTGTCAGTACGTACCACTCTCGGGGCTCTAGCTGGTCGTCCGTGAAAAGGAATTCTGAAAGAAACATCATGACACGGTCAAACGTTTATACCTGGTGAGCTAACCTGTTTTGAGCTGTTTTAAGGGAAAACCTTTGAAAACACACACACAATTAGTGTTTTCGTGCACAAAGTCAGAAATCAGTTGTCAGGGTCCTGGTGTATGGATACGTCGGCCGCCCAGACCAACACTGGACTCCCTGAACTGAAAACCACACTCGGTACTCTCAACACTATTGCTTCACAGAAAGAAACATCAGAGTTATATGTTCTGCGGTAGAATCAAACTCCTCTGATACCAATTTGTCACGACCCGTCCTCGGGGCCCGTGCCGTGACTACCCCAAGCCCGCCTTCCATAGGCCAGTGGCTGGTGACTAGCACCAAGGTGTAAATCCCGGTAAAAAGGGAAGGCATTGCCTTTGTAAAATAAAAAATCACACATATTACAAGCGGAAGATGTAAACACTAAGTAAAAATTGGGTACAAAAGTAAGTGCGGAAATTAAAAGGGGCCGTAAATACAAGCCCAACTGTAAAGTACAACTCGAAGGGAAAACAACAACTGAAAAGTAAAGCTGCTACGCCGAGCTGTCCACTGGAAATCCCACCTGAAGGGTGGGTACAGATAGCTCCTCTGCTCCTCAGGTCCCGCCATCTGCTCCGAGTATGTCCGCCCAGTGGTCCACCTTCGGGTACCGCCTCGTCGTCACGTCCACCTCTGGGTACCGTCTCGTCGTGAGGTCCACCTCCAGGTACCATCTCGTCGTATAGTCCACCTCTAGGTACCGTCCAGTCCTCGAACAATCGGCCTCTGTCAGCACTGCCCGTCGTCTGCAACCAACACAACGAGGTGCGGGCATAGCCCGTGTAGGGGTGAGTATAACGATACTCAGTAGGGACCCCGAGACCTTCAAGGTCTCACTAAATCAACAAGGATAACCACAAAAAAGATCTCAAAAGATAACCTCTACTAAGGTATATGCCCATGCATATACCTAAGTTATCAAGTAACCCATCTCAATCATGAGGAAACACAAGGATTGGGAAATCAACGGATAACCACTACCCGGGTATATACCCATACATATACCTAAGTTAGCAAGTGACCCATCTCAATCATGAGGTAAACACAAGGTAAAAAGTCTTAGCTCAACCAGGATTTTCATTATCGAAACCGTAAGTGCTGAAGAGCTCCGTCTCTGGAGTGTACAATAGTCCTGTCACGACTCCGAGGTACTGCTCACTAACCTAAGACTGCTGAAGAACTCCACCCATCGAGTACTGCGGGCCAGCTGCTACAACCAAGCGCTCCCATGTTCCGCTACAACCAAGCGCACCTCTGTCGTGGGTCTGCCGCTACAACCATGCGCTCCCATGTGCCGCTACAACCAAGCGCACCTCTTTCGTGGGTCTGCCGCTACAACCAAGCGCTCCCATGTGCCGCTACAACCAAGCGCACCTCTGTCGTGGGTCTGCCGCTACAACCAAGCGCTCCCATGTTCCCCTACAACCAAGCGCACCTCTATAACACACCGAGTCATTCGATCAGCAGTCGTCGGGTCTCAGCCAGCTACACGGTCTCCGTACTCCGCACGCTCGTCACTGGGAGGGTCCGCTCCACGAGCTACAGGTCGATACTCCAAGTATCTCAAAGTCCCCTGAAGAAGTATCTCAAAGGACCGCCACGTCATAGGGGTCTCAACGCAACATACGACGCGTCAATCGGACGGCCAGTCTGTGAGTTATTAGCCTTTTCGTTTCAGGGGCCCGGTTGGTTTCGTGAGCGAACCAAACCCGGCCGTATCTCAAATGTACCCCAAACTCTCATAGGGTAAACTCATAGGGACCATTTCTCAACGCGATCACCAACGCCACTGACGGTTCGTCAAACGGACGTTCTGTCAGAATGATATCATCTTTTCCGTTCCAGGGGCCCAGTTGGATTTCGGTGCGATCCAACCCGGCCACTATCCATCTGCATCCAAAACTCGGGCGGAGGATGCCAAAAGTTCCGTATCGTCAATAGGAACGCAATGCAATAGACGACGCATCAATCGGACGCCTGGTCTGGAAGTTAATGTCTTTTTCGTCTCACACCCACCCTGGGAAACTTCCCAGGAGGTCACCCTTCCTGATCACTACTCTAGGCCAAGCACGCTTAACTATGGAGTTTTAACCACGTAGCCTCCCGAAAAGAAAGAGGTACCTTGAGTATAGTATACTGAAACGACCGTCTCGATCCAAGGATCGCGTTGCCGCTGACGGCGAGTCGTTTGGAGGCTCGTAGCCCAAGATACGGGCATTTGACCAAAAGTGGTCTGAAACTGGGGGTCTTCGGCCCGACCCCCCCTGGTCCGACCCGAACCGGGTCGACCCGAACCGGGTCGACCCGACCTGGTCCGGCTGGACCCGGCCCGGCCGGCGGCGCGACCCGGCGGGCGGTGCGGCCAGCGCGTCGTTCGGGTGCCGTGCGCAGGGGGCAAAGCCCCCCCCTCCTCCTTTGTGAAACCGCGACCCCTTAATTGGGGCCGCTTGAAGACCCGGCCGTGGGAATTAATTCCCCCGGTCTCCACTGCCCGGCCGGCCCACACTGGCCAGCCGGTTTCGCCACCAAGGACCGGCGACGACCGGTCCTTCCTTCGCCGACACCGGCGGCCCGGTGCCGGCCGCCGATCATCTTGCTTCGCCGCAGCCCGGAACCGGCCGCGACCTATGTCGTTCGGCGCGATGCGACGACATCGCTTCCCTCCGCCGCGGCCCCGCTCCGGCCGCGGCACCTTTGACTTTCTTCGATGCGACGCGACGACATCGCGTTCTTGGATTTCTTTCCACGGCGCGGCGCGACGACGCCGCACATATTTTTCCGCAATAAATCTTGTCGTGCGACGACACCGCGTTTTCTCGTATCATCCTCAAGATACCATCATGAAAAACAAAGGAGGAGGGTCGGCCATGTTTGTGCGGTCCGACCCCCTCGCGTTATTCAATAACAAAAAGTGTTTTAATCCACGATTATAACCAAGTTTGTATTCACGAACAATTAAATAAATAAACCCCTACCTCGATTCAGATACGGTGCACGTCAACAACCCGCAGAAGACGAGCGTCGCGGAGGTCGGGCGTCGCGGGGAAAGAACGTCGACTCCATTGTTGTTGAGGTGTGTTCGAAGGGGAAACGTCGTTGGAAGAAGATGCCGCGTTCTTTGGTAGAGATGTTCTTCGTTGGAGGTGTTCTTCGCGTTCTTCGTCGATGTTGAAGAAGAAGAAGACTTAGCCTTTTCTCTCCCAAGTCTCCACCACAAGAACAACTAACCCCAAAATAAAATAATCCTCCCACTTATTTTATTAACCAAATATAGGTTTTGAATTTCAAGAGTTTGAAAATTCAAAACCCATATTTAACTCACTTAAGTTATTAACATTAGATGTTATAAAATTAAGGAGGTGTTAAGTTATCAAAACTTAAATGGGGGGTTTAGAGGGGTTAGGAAAGTTAAGGAATTTGAAGAGGTGGGGAGGGGTTTGTGTGGGCCGCACCCTTTCAAATATCCACACATGGGAAGTTGGATGGATGTGGTACCACCACCAACTTCCCATGGGAGAAGTTAACAACTTGACATGAAATAAAATTGATTTAACAATATTATTCACTTTTTTAATAAAACCCCAAAAAATTAACTTCTTCTCCCGCACAAACGCAACTACGGTAAAGGTTCCCTTAAGTGATTACCGGCGTTGTGAGTTCATCGGTGCAATCGGATTTCAATTCCGAGCACCGGTTCAAAAGATAAAAATTCCCGCTCGCTCGTTCACTGAACGTACCCGAGCCAAACTTCGGAAATTAATTCCGGGCACACCGGGCCTCGGAATCAGGCGCCGTCAGAAACTGCGTTCTGGTAAAATTTCAAAGAAAATTAAGAAAAAATTATCCTTGAAATTTCCGGGTCTTTACAAAAATGTTTTTAAATAACATGCCATTTATAATATAGAAGCACCCTCATTATTTATGAAACACATAACCATTAAGCTACAATGTTTTTAGGAAAGTTAATATGAAAAAAATATATATGTAATTTTCTTTTAATTCTATTATGTACAAAATTTTATTTTATAATGTAACTCATTTAAAATATGAAGACTGTTAAGAAATATTTTAAAAACCATTGGTATAAGCGTATACAAATGGTTTTCCAAATCATTCATATATGTATTTCCAATTTGGGTACTTTTACAAATTGTTTTGAAAAAACCATTAGTATCGTTTTTATAAATTTATGCAATATAGATGGTTTATTCAAAATATTGGAATAACAATAACAAACAACAACATTTTTGGAAAAACAGTTGTTATAATGTCATTTTATTGAATACATTCCCACGGTTTTTATAAATCATTTGTATAGATCTGAAAAATACAGATAGTTTTTTAAAAACAAATGGAATAGGGTATTATGATGGTTTTAATGCCAATTGTTTTGGACAAACACTTTGTATAGGGTCATCTTATGGTAACTATACCATCATTATGTCAATATTATTGGTATAGTTCCAATTTTTAGTGATGTTGAAAATGGATTTATCCTTCATAAATAATAATACAACGAACTGGAGAACCCACTATGTTGAATTAATACCATTAATAATGAAATTATAGATTTATTCCATGATGAATTTTTTCCATCATCTCTCAAGGAAGAACATCAATATAGTGAATAAATCATAATCTTCAGTGATTGGTGGATTCTAAAAAGAATGGATTGAAATCACACAACATGTTAAAATGAATCCCAGATGATCACATACCATAGGACCCAATCCATAGCACCTATTCCGAAGATAGTTTCGTCCACATTAATCATAAATGTATTGGATAGTGGGGGGATCAACTTTCTTATATATGGATATGGGAAGGGGTTATTAATCCAAATATCATTGAACTTACAAATATCATTCTATACATGTCCGATAATCTGGGAATCATACTGGTAGAGAATTTCATGTTTTTGAGTTTTTTCTTCACTAATGAGGAAGGGTATCTAATAATCCACTTTAGTATGTCATACCATAAGGAGAAACATTAAATGTATTATTTCTATTAAATATTTAAATAATACGGTTCAATCATTGCGAAGGACTGCTAGGGGAAATATGAATTTATAGAAATATTCATTGATTATTATCTTTATTCTATGGGCCAGTGTAGACCAATATTTCCCCATATAAGTTCCCATGAATTCAATATACGAATGTAGTTTTCCTTGTATATAACTTATATGAAAGGAATACATTGAATAACCCTCTAATACCTTTCTTTGAACCATAAATCGTTCTTATCAAAACACAATATGTTATTAGCATCATTAATTCTATAGAAAGTAATGGCATCCTCCAAATCAGAAACTACAAGGCATGTGGACATCATTCAAGATTTAAAAACAAGCCATGGGACCCTCCAGGTATGGAATATGGCTTCATCTTCGGTCCTCCAAAATAAACTATTTTTATGAATATCAATCAATCCCCACAGTAATATTCAAAAATAGCTAGGGTAAGGGCTATTGGTTACCTCGCAAAAGCTCGAATGAGGGTAGTATTAGGGTCCATTGATATGATTGCATAGGGAACCATGTTTATTAATCAGGCTCCATCCATTCTTTTCTAAAAGATATATCTTTATCATGTGCATGTATTGATAGACAATACCACTAAACAGTTTAGGGATGTATTGATTATCTCATGCCAATAAATTCTCTTTTTATCATGTTTCATAACCCACAAGAACATTACAATGTTGGAGTGAATTTGGTCCATCAAAAATCCATGTAGCTTAAATAAATACATATTATTAATTGGAATAGATTCAGCTACATCCTTTATAAGTGCTTCATTCTGTACATTAGATACCATCTTAAAATATCATCCCTGATTTTTTTATTGGCAGGTCGATGATGCTTGAGAGAACCACTATTTGATTGACCAAAAATCACACGGATCCAAATATATTTTTCATGTTTATCAACCACTAAAATAACTAAGGATCATAAAACATCTTTCTTTCTATAAGAGGACTCACTCTAGCTAATGGAAATATGTGATGTGTAATAATTAACCAATTGTGTAGATGATTTCTCATATATTTTGATGAACAAGAAAATAGAAATGAATTCTTAATGAGTGATCATTGAGAAAAACAAATATAACATCATCAAAGAATATTTGGGAAATAGGTGTACTTATTCTATAAACATTCCCCCATGAAATATTTTTTCTTTAGCATCCAATGAAATTAAATTAAAATAACACCAGCAACCAAGATGTGATGGGAAGTGGAAAATGGGTCTCCCTATCAAAACCCCATTGTATTGGTGAATCATTGAGAGAGGGTACCATTGATATTGACATTTTGGGATTCTCAATATTTTATGGAATCAAAATTAATAATTTTCTATTTCTAAAAATTATAACGAATTGGGAATTATAAATTTTAGATGAAAGTTTTTTATTTAGAATTATTGATATAGTTTTGAAGAGTAGATTTTTATTAATTAGACATTATTATACAAAGCATGTGATTCATCCAGTCTTAGTTAAGAGAATAGTAAACTATACTCATGGAAGAGTAAATCACTTTTCAAAACTGATTCATAAGAAATTACCATTTTAAACCACACATTTATCATTGAAAAAGGAATTTTATAATCCTTAACTACACAAAATGACTACTTTTTGGTATGCATAAAAAAAGTAAAAGAATTTGCAAAAGATTCACTCATATACATTTGGTTTTGAGAGGGTTTATTCATCGAAGAAGTTCTTGGGGATTGTTGAAAGTGGTTTACATTGATGAGAGGGAACGAATTGGGAAGAGAAACATGTTAAAAAGGTGTTTAATTTATATAATCATGAAGGGTTAATGAATTCTTTCCAAAAAGTGTTGATAAATAAGATTTTTTTCATTGTGAAATTAATAACCGCGAAAAAGATTGGATATATCAGTGATAAATTTTTCACTTATAAAACAAATCATTATAATTTCTAAAATTATAGTATATAAAATCAATATTCATTAACAATAATATTATACTGATGATATATATATATATATATATATATAATATTTTTGATAACATTTTCATATTAGAGATGATAAAAAATATGTAAAATAAAACAATTAAATACAAAATTTTTATTTATAAAATATGAATGAATTATTAAAAAATTATAAATAATTAACCATTTAAATAAATATATATTCATAAATGCATGATTATAAAAAATGAAGTAAATTGAATAATTAAAAATAAATAGACCAAAAATAGAAATAAATTGGTTATGTTTTATTAAGTATATATATATATATATATATATATATTTAAAAAATTAAAAATGAATATTTTATAAAATGAAGATGAAAACATAGAAAAATTTTAAAAGCTACTAAATACATTACAAAAATCAATGAATAAATACATGAATTATGAACATGTTAAAAAAATTGATGAAAATGTTAAAAATTCATTTAAATAAATTAATATTAATTATTCCAAATATTGAAAAAATATTAAAACTTAATAAATAAAATTAAATCACTATTATTCAAATAAATTTATGACATTATATGAATATTAAATCATATTAAATAATTATGGAAAATATCAATCATTAATTGAATTAATTGTAAACCCTTAAAAAACATAAATAATCATAAAAAAATTCATTTAAATAAATTAATTATATGAATATAAAACATTTTAATGGCATTACACCATAATAAACGAAATTGAATAAATAATATTCTTATAAATAAAAAACATTTTAATAAAATTATAACTTAGTAAATAAATATGTATAAACAATTATTAGAAAATGTGTAAATTTTTAAAAAAAAAATTTATTTATTAAAAATAAATAATTGATATTCAATGAAATAATTTTAAAAATTATTAAATAAAATTTAAAAAGTTAAGAACAATTATAAGTGAATTTTTAAAATTAAATATATAAATTACATACACATAATAACAATTGTTTGTATCCTAGCATGCCCCTTGGGGGGTTTACATCGCAAGAATTGACTGAGGAAGGTTGTCATGTGGCCATGATGTGGGAAGATGGTGATGCAATCATGAATAAGGCCTTGTTATACAGAATGGATGATGAAAGAATAATGATACACTAAGCCTTCATGAAATTATTTATGCCATGTGGCCATGGGCCTGCATGCAATTAAATATATCGTCCTCTACCCAGATAAAAATATGCCATTAATTTCACAAAAAAGAAGAAAATAAACAAAATAAATGAATAAAAAGAAATAAATAGATAATATATATATATATATACATATAAGGTACTCTTAGATAAAAATTCACCAAAGCACACAAAACACCTCAGACATCGATCATTGGGCATGCCACATACCCAACCACCACTCGAAGGATAACCCACCTATATTCAATATTCCAATCCACATCCTTATTATTGATATTGGATTTAAGACCATTACATCTTATGGGGAGATGACCATGTGCCACAAGCACATGCATTTTTTTCACATATATAAGAATTCTCACATCCAATTGGGCCTCTCCTATAAATAAATGATGGACATGCCCCGACCATGCCTTACACATCCATTGTCTCAATAAACGTCATCGTGTATTGTCGTAGATAACCATAGAACCATAACACCCACTTTTAATTGAGTGTTCACTGACCTGAATCACTGATCAAGAAATCCATCCAGCACATGAACTAATTGAGCTACACATTCATGTCGACCTTGCATCTAAAGCTATCACTTGACCTCTACAATGTCGACACATGCCTTATGATTAATATTTGATCGTGCATTCCTAGAACTACACCGAGCCTTCATACAATTTTGTGGGCCACCTGACCATGGGATTACATGCTACGTAATGAATCATCCACTAACCAGATAGAGTGAGGCCACTTCATTTATAAAAAATGATGAAAAAACATAAACAAAATAAATGAATACATAAAAGTAAATAATATATTAATATATATATATAACTCATAGATATAAATAAACTAATACATAGATGCAAAGTTGAGCCATTTTCCCATTAGGAAGCCATAGCCACCCCAAGAGATAACCCGCTGATATTCAATATGACCGTAGACTTCATGATTTATTGTTATTGTCCCAAAGTCCCTTACAACATATTCTCATACCGCCATGTCTGAGAGGCCGCTATATTTTTGTGAACCTCTACATTATTTATCACAATCAATTACGCCTCCCCTACAATCAAAATATTGATAGGCCTCAACCACACAATACACTTCCATTATTTTACTGAATATCATGGTGTATTATCATAGATGACCATTATACCACCACCCCGATGGTCAATATTGTGATCTACGATCTGAATAACTAGTTTAAAAATAAATCCACCACATCATATCTCAGAAAATCACAGACACATCGACCACACATCCAATGAAGTCACATAACTCCTACAACACAGACATCACCATTGTGTGAGGCCATCATCAGCGATGAAGCACCACTATAGTTTTGCATGGGTCCACCATCAAGCTACACCCAAAACCATAGTAATGAAGAGTTGTATCCCCTCCTACATACTGAATCCTACCATCCCACCCAAGCACCACCTACGCTGAAACACACCGCTCAAGACTCTTACTGTTCCCTACACCGACAATGGTACCAACCTCTGGTCATCACTCGATGTCACAAACTATCGATACTATAATGCCCGACTCTCAACGACATCATCTATCATTACCATTCACCATGAAGCACATTCCCATATTTTTCTTTTGATTAAATAAACACCTAAATCGGGATAGGCATGGCATACGTTGGGGATCAATTTCAAGGAAAATGGTGTGGGTTAGAGACGGTCTTATATGAAAAAGTTATATGTTTTTCAAATATATTTTAAATATTAAAAAATTTGAAATAAACATGAATATATATTAATCATATAAATTAACAACATATTATAAAAGAATAAATCTTATTAAATAAATATGTATGAATTTTATAAAATGAATAAATTTAAAAAACAGTGATAATTATTTAATAACAAAAATCATAGAAAAATTATTGAAATAATATTAAATATAAATTAATTAAATGTAATAAATTAGAAATAAATTTAATTTTTTTATTCATAACATTAGTTACAAAAATTGCAAACATTTAAAATTGAATAAAATTATATAAATAAATATTATTATTACAACTAATTGTTGAATAATGCACTATATTAATTTTATATATAAATTATAATATGTTATTGAACATTATAATTTCTAATAATTATTAAATAGTTATAATTAAATAAATTTATACATATTTAAATGTTGAAAAATAAAAATAACAATTTAATATATTTCAAAAATGTTAAATGATTATATAAAGAAAATTATTAAATTATTGAAAATACTAAAAAGGATACATTTTAAAATTCATCAAATAATATTAAGCCAATAAACAGACATACATGTACACACATACATACACATAGACATACATGTACACATATATACACAATATAGACATACAAATATTGGAAAACTGATATCCTACCCATACATATACACATACACATAAACATAGACAAACACATTTTCATATGCATATAAACATACACATGCATGTATGTACACATACACATGCATACAGTTACATTACAATGCATGTACATTCCTATATATCTATATATACACATATATATAAACACATACAACATAAAAAAATACATATACATAGACACATACACATGTACATACACATGAAAATGTATATGTATACACATAAAAATGCATATGCATACAAATACACATTAATTTCCTTATAAAAACACATCCAAACAATTGAAAACATGTGAATTCACATACACACACATCAATAAATATGACATTATAATAACATAAAACATTACCATAAACATATACACATATGCACACAAAAACAAATGAAGATAAACATAAATTCATTTATACACAGATAAATACATTCAAAAAACATAAACATACACATATATGCATAAACACACACATACTTATACACAAACATATATAAACACATTAGCATCCACATACAAAAAAAATACGTATGATCATACACACATACATACATATGTTCACATACATATACATACAATAAAATATTTTAATTACATAAACATACACGTACACATACACATACACATACACATATATATATTTATTTATGAATATACACACACACATTCAAATACATGTACACATTGTTATAACATACACAAATAATTACATATAATCCTATGCACATATACGTAAACACACATACAATCAATAAATATATATAAACACACACCCATACACACAACGCAACAGAACATAAGCATACACATACAACACATACATAAACACACACATACAGACACATAGATTCAAATTCATATACATATATTATTAAATTTTAAATAAACTATATATATATATATTATTTTTTTATATGTACTTTCTAAAATATAAATATTATTTAAAAATATATATGAATGTATATATATATATTAACAAATTCAATTTAACAATTAAATTACCTAAACATTATAATTTTATAAATGTATGGCTTTTAAAATTCTATAAAAAATAATAGAGAATGGTAAACATTTATAAGTTAATTTTTAAGAGATGCATTGAATATAAAACCGTATGCATTACTGTAAAATTAATATAAAAAAAGGAATTTGTAATGGATTAAATTTAAATTTAATGGATTGATAAAATTAAATGAGAATTATCAATTGGTACTAAATTTATAATACAATGAATTATTCAATAATTATTTGGGATAATATATTTATAGTGTCCGATTTTTGAAGAAGCCATAGACTGTGTTATAGTGAAATATTCCTTTAATTAGAAAATTTTAGGACATCATGAATATTTAACCTAAAAAAACAAAAACATATCTTATGAAACATAATTTAATTGGAATTCAGAATAATGTCAATACCTTCTCAATTAACTGGTGATGAACTGTTTGATAAAGTAAAGGTTATTTTCACTATTTTTTAAACCCTTTTCATAGAACCATATAAACAGTTGTTAAAAAATTTAATTATTTTTTTCTTTTATAGTATATAAATTCACTATTTGTCATAAATTTTAATTTTTTCTATATATTCCAATAAATGTGTGCGATAAGGTAATTTTTATCAACTTTTTTTGTAGTATTTATTTTTTAGAAAATAAATATTATTTAGAAAATGTTTTTATATGAACGACTGATGTTAAATGAACAAGGGCACAGTTTTTTAGATAAAATATTATGATAATATATAATAATTACATTCTTGTGAGAATATTATATTATATTTCATTATGGAATGTAAAACAGTAATAAATACACATGTATATGAAAATACGACAAAAATTAAATCTTTTTTCTTTATGATATTTTAATAATATCATCACCATGATTGAAAATATGAAAATAAGGTTTATATTTTTAAATGTAATAGGATTTTTGATCTAAAATAAAATAGAATGAATTAATTTAGTGATGTTTTTATGGTTATATAATAGATTGTAATAAGATCATTAAATATTTGTCCATTGGAAATATGGTCAATTGATAAATAATGGAACAAAAAGGTAAAATATTATTGAAATATTTTACTATAAAAATATATTTTATGGAAGAAGGAATCGACTTCAGTGGAGGGAAAACAAATATTATGATTACCAAAAAGATTCTACAATGATTTCAGATCTATATTATATATAAATTCCTAGACAAATTCTACAAGGAACTATCTCTTGAGGATGATTTTAGAACAGGGTGCATCCACTTGAGAAGGGTTTACATATTTGTTAGAATGAGAGGTTATGACCTTCCCATCGATACCATGCAAGTGCATATCTTCACAAGATAGCTAGCCGAACAAACATAAAAATGTGGATAGATGATCACATTACATATGCTGGAGAGGGGTGGTTTCAATTAGTCATAGTATTTATTATTTTCATAGACCTACGGGTCCTATTATATCTCCAATCCTACATGCAACGTAATCCCTAAGCCAATGGGCTTGGTACGGGTTCCCTGTATTCCCTTAAAAGGGGGTTATCAAAAATTAAATAAAAAATTAGTACTTAAGGACTTTAGGTTACTTTTCAATAGATGAAAAATTAATTATAAAATGATGTGGTTAAAATTACTTAATGATGAAAAGTGACGTATTCTTGTCACCGAACTATTTTTAAATAATATTTATTTTAAATTTATTTAATTAAATATATAAAATTTAAATTATTTATCTAATATAATTATTTAGTTTATATCAAATATATAATAATTCATTTAATTAGTAATTATTATGAAAATGATTAAGACCACTTAGTGTTATAAAATTAATTTTTTTA
The DNA here is from genome assembly GCA_963277665.1 of Viscum album. Lineage (NCBI taxonomy): Eukaryota > Viridiplantae > Streptophyta > Magnoliopsida > Santalales > Viscaceae > Viscum > Viscum album. Next base: position 359,453,811 of record OY728152.1, on the reverse strand, counting down.
AAAAAAAATTCTTATTATATTCTCTATTAAGTGATTAAATTATCATATATTAATTAAATTATGTTAAATTTAGTCAAACTTTTTTATTATAAATTATAAATTATATAAATTGTTTAGTTTTATTTATGTAAAAAAAATATGTTACTATGGTAAAAATTTATTTGTCATGATAAATGTAAAAAAAGTTAACAGTGTGAGAATATGTAACAAAGTCTTCAAATATAATTAAATATTATTTCTTAATAGAGTATATGAAATTTTTCACAACTACCCTCCTTTATTTTTCAATTTTTATCCCCCTTCCATTTACAATGAAAACCATATTCATTAATTAATGATTAATTTTTTAAATTGAACCCCCAACTCACTGATAAGTGGAAATCACATACACCATATTATGACACTAAAATTATTTAAATACATATTTTATACATTCCAATTTTCTCCCATATTTCATTCTTATATAATTTAATATCTTTTTTACTTCATTGAAGACTAAATATTTCGTTTTGAAGATACTTTTTTCAAGATGGATTGAAATCAGTAATATTTTTATTTATTTCCTAAATTTTTCATTCATGTTCCTGCATTAAATATTTATAAATATCATTACCCAATATAATGATATACTATCAACATAATTATTCTCCTATGAAAATGATATTGGTATCATATTACAACATAATCTTACTCAATTATTATTAAGACATGTTTTTTTGGTCGGTTCAACCACCTACACGAACCATACCAATATATTCCATTAAATGAACATAGGAAAACATAAATATTTGGAAAAAAATAAATCACCCATTTAAAAAAAATAGAATGATAAACATTGTATCAATGAATGGGGATCAACATCACTGTTACAAAACATTATGAAATAATCACAGATACTATATTATGATGATGTAAATAAATAATTAAAAACTTTTATATGCATAATGATTGATTATAACTAAGTATTATAAAAGATAATATATATGGAAAAAAATTAAGCTGTTTATATGGTTGTGTTTATTATATAGGAAGTTAAATCACTTTTTTGGAACATGAGATTGTTATAAAGGGTTTCAAAAATCAATATAACATTCATTGGTATATGTTACCCATTAACTATGTATCATTTTTGGGTGTTATATAATAAATAACATGGATTTATTTTATCATAATAATCATTTACATCTATGGATTTACAAATCCATTTAATTTTCTACCTTCTCAGTGAGTTATGTTTCAATAGTAATTAAATTAATAATGTTTTCATTACCAATCTAATATTAATGTGGACATTTTAATGACTAAATTGTCATCTTGGGAAATTTTATTGGTTCCATGATCATTAGAAGTTTCATTTATTACAATTATCAATTTTTTTAATATTTAATCAATATTTCATAATAACATGATGTAAAGTCATCATGTCTTACCAATATTCATGAAGAAACAAGACAAGGAATCACAAAACCAAAAATAGTGAATATTTTATTATAAATTTATAATAAATTTTTTAACAAAAAAATACTTTAGTATTATTATATTCCTTAAATGTATAATCTAATTAATTGAACTCCTTGTTTTATTTTAACTTTTTTTCACATGGTGCATCCAATATAGAACACATATAACTATATCAACCCGTGATCGTTAATATTTGAATGATGTTTATGGTTCTTCAGTTTTGACGGATGATGATTCAATAACCATTAATGAAGAATCTTGAACAAAACCAAAACATTATGTCTTGAATTATTTACTCAATAGTTTAATGTTTCTAGCGAGAGAGGAAGGATGTGGTAGAATTATCCCAATCAAGGGATAAATTCTTTATATGATATTTTTTGATATAATTCACATAAAAATAAAATGTTTTGGACAAAAAAAAATGAATTAACATTCAAATTAATTTATACACATGATCCAATATAAAATGGAAATATTTATAGATATAATTTATTATTGAAATCATTATAAATTCCTCTAATCAAATAATAAATTCAATGCATTACTTATGGAACGTAACAATAATTTTTTTTATTATATCATGGAATGATCCTACATTATATATATATATGACATTTTTTGTCATTTAATTTTTGTTACAAGTTCATTAATACTATAGTTACATCATATTTGACATTTACCGGTCCTCAAATTAAAAAATATATTTTCCATTCAAAAAGTAAATAAAATTCTAATCACAACCTGAGGAATAAATATATATTATATATTCATGTAACGAAATATATATTTATTAATATAAAAATACTATTCATCTACTTGAGAATAATAATAGAGACATATAAATATACTTTTAAATATTATTAAATTTTTTCATTTAGTAATAAACTAACATTATGATCTGGAATAAGTATTAGCAATAAACAAATAGATAATAATTAGTATACCTTCTACAAGATAATAAAAATTAATATAATTTTAACCATATGATACTATATACATTGAAAAATAGATACAAAATTTCTGTGGCCCTCTATGAATTTTCCTTAGTGGAATTATAAAGGATTTCCTAAAGTAAAATAGCATCATCTACCAATACATCAAGGCACCCATTGAGAATTAAATTTATGAATCAATTAAAATATTCAAATAGAAATGTTCATATATTAATATAATAAATTTTATAAATATCAAATAATAAAGGATCTATAATTTTTTTCAACAACTTATAATCAAAAATATATCTGTCACGTATTTCTTAAAATGAACCTATAAATCACCATGTCTATGAAATTTAGTTAGATAATTTCAGTCCAATAAAATGTCAGGAGATAAAACATTCCATATAAGGATGGGAAAATACTATATTAACATATTCATTAATGACATATAACTCTCGAGAAAATGAAAATCTCCTACCTAATTGTGTATATAGGATATCAATATTTTTTCTAATACATCAATGTATGCCACTCAAGTTCTGCTTTAATAATATTCTCTTTTCATGGGATCATTACAAAGATTTAATGATATAAATATCCATGTACACAAAACATGTGGAATTATTACATGATGGTATATTATCATAACATCCTAACATGGAGATTACCAAGTGTGATCTTAAGAAGATGTTGTCTTATTAAACTATGACCATCAAAAAGATGATAGTAAAACATACTTTGGTTCTAGTATGAATGTTATCTAGTTATTAAACATGTATTCAAGAATATTTCCAAGGTAATTTGATGTTATTAAAATATAATGTAAATTATATTACATATTGATGTGAAAAATACTCCCAATATATTATATCTATAATGTCATGAAAAATAATAATCATCATGTGATAAGATATTACATTAATATATTTTCCTTAAAATATTTTGGTAATGGATATTATTAAAATAGAAAGTTTAAGGTCTCCAACTCTAATATAATTTCACTTGCATTAAATATAAATGCAAAGAAATTAATTATTTATGACATTTTATACATTATTTTATAGAGTACGAATATATTATATATGCCAACAATAATCCATTATAAATAGGTTTGGTCATTTAATATATATTTATGGTACATATACTTATTGTGACTTCACTCCGCTGATAAAATTCCTCACGAATAGATATAATTATGTATCAACATATTGTTCTATTATTAGAGACATTTTTTCTTGAAAAATATCAATTTCGTATAATAATATAATAAAAATAATAAAATCACTATCGTGTAACCCAAAATTGGAATAAGACATTGCTAAACTACTACTTATGATGCATCTAACTCCACAATATACACTATTATAATTTATATATAAATTATAGGACATCATGAGATTATATTGTATATTACCTTATCATTATTCATATCTCAGATAGTAATGATCTTAAGGAAGACTAGTGTTATCTCCCCTTAATACATAGTATTAATATTTATCCTTTTATGAGGAACACATCCAGTTATACTTTCTCAAGTACTATCGGAAATTTGTAGCTAGATGTTTTCTTAGTTAATCTCTTTTAATTTTATAAATTAATATTATGATATTGGAATAATTAATATAAAACAAATATTCATATCATTGAAGTTGAGATTTATTCAAGTCACATATGATCCGAAAATTTTATTCAAAATCATCTCCCATTAAGATAGACACTAGTGGAAAAAAATAATTATCATTGATTCATTTCATTTATCATTATTTATAACATTTACGTGGATGATGTGATAATTAGGGATTTCAAAAACTATTTCTATATATCCGAAATTGTAATATTTTGTGCAAAATTACATATAGATGTTGTAAAAAAAAATTATAGCACTAATGTTGAAAATCATCATAAAAAATTTTCCATGACATTTTACAATAAAAATAACATGAAAAGTCCTCCAAAAATCAATTTTAAGAAACCATTACATCAAAATCAATACACAAAATTTGTTACAAAAAATAGTGAAATTTTATTAAAAAATGAAAAAAAATATTATTGTAATGGCTCGGACCTCTCTGGTCAATTCCCTTACTGATATCTGTTGAAGAAAGTGTTTTGTGAGGTAAAGTTGGGTTAGCCCAAACACGTTACCATTTTTGGTTATTTGAACAGTGTTTCTAGTTTTGTGAATAGTAACATCGTCCTCAGCTCCTATGACGGTGCCAATAACAACATTGGTATCAGTGTCAGCACTAGTGTCTGTGTCTGTGTCAGCACCAGCATGTTTATTAGCATCAGTGTCGTTGTTGGTGTTAGTACCAACATCGATGTCTATGTCACCACCAGTGTTAGTGCTACTGTAAGAACTAGTGTCAATGTGGGAGTATGCACTAGTGTCAGTGTCAGCATCAGTGTTTGTGTCGGAGTCTGCATTGGCATCAGTGTCAGTGTTAGCACCAATATCGGGGTTGGTGTCATCACAAGTGTCAGTATTCGTGCTTCATTCTATGAACAGTTCTATTGGATTTAGGGATTCAATTTGTGAATAGTACTATTAGTTTTTTTGATTCATTATGTGAATAGTTTCATCGGTTTCGGTGAGTCATTCTGGGAATAGATCCACAAGGATCAGTGAGTCATTTTATGAAATGTACCATCAATTTCAGTGATTTATTCTGTGAAATATGCAATCAGTGTCGGTGAGTCATTCAATTAATTGTTCCATTTGTTTTTGTGAGTTATTTTGTGAACAGTACAATCAGTTTCAGTGAGTCATTGTAGTGAACAGTTCCATCAGTGTCAGTGAGTCATTATATGAAGAATGTTTCCATCATCGGTATGTTAACAGTGTTTCCAGCTTCCTACAGTTTATTATCTTTAGCGTTATCATTGACTCAAAAAGCATTCAAGGCCTTGTTTTATGGTATTTAAGGCCAATTCAAATCCATAACTGCTATATTAATTTTCACAAGGCTTTGGGTGTCATTACATGGTCATACCATGTAGTTTAATGTGATCCACTTTTACTAGAAAATCCATCGTATCTTAAACGACACTCAGTAAATCTTTTAATGGGATGAGATATCATGCTCTCTTATTCTAACTTCTATTCCATAGTGAGGGGCAATTTAAATTATCTTTCTCCCCATAGGATTGGCCTTTTAGATCCTTAATCATCATATAATTTTCCATTGCAGTTTCTTCATACTGCATGAAAACCCCCAATTTTGGTGCAAGCCACAACTGTCAATTGGTCACCGATTAGAAGATTTGATTGAACTATGTTCATATGTTTTCATCAATGGTTTTCACAGGATTATAATTTTCCATGTTATGACATGTGATCTAAATGCTCTATTGTTTTTTTAATGGGTTTCTATTGGTGCAGACGTGGTTCCGCGTCCTCGGTTGGATGTATTTATCACGAGGGAGGATATAATAATCTGTTGTGTTGATCGTTCTTTTAAAAAGAATATCATGAACCATTGGAGGTAGGGGATTCATTTTTCATATTTTTTTAACATGAAACATTAGATATATCATGTCTTATCCCAATGGATCATAATGGAATCGAAATAATAAATATTTGAACTCGTTAAATAAAGTGAAATTGAATGTGTATTATTTAATCCTATTTTTTTTGATATTGTGTTAAATAAGATTAATTTTGTAGATTTTTTTATGGAATTTATTAAATTATATAGAGAATGAATTAATTGATATTAATTTGGATAATGATAAAAGGAATGTAAATTAATGCATTTGTTGTTTTTATATATTCATGTTAATTAAATTGATTTAGTAAGCATTTTTAATCAATTTTTGATATTTGTGATATAATTATGTTTCGGGATCCCATAGTTGGACCCTATAAATAATAAATCAGTTCATTCCCAATGTATTAAAAAACTAACTATTTGGTTAAAAGACAATGTCTTGTAGGGTTCTGAGTTACCCTCGTACTTTTATATACCGAGTTACATTTTTATTGTAGTTGTGATAGATTAATGTGTTTGAAGGTTGGTTTCCTTGTTTATGGTCTAAGATCCAAATTGATATATTGATTGTTTTCCTGGCTGTTGTATTATGATGTGAGCCTGGATGGCTATTTTGATATGTGGGGGAATAGAGTCCCAATGGTTATGGAAACAGTTGTTGCATAGAGTGGCGAGATGCTTCGATTTATGCATGTTTTTGTCAGGGAGGACCACATGGATGATGAAACAGGTTGGATGAAATTTTTTGAACGATCAATAAATATTTTCAGTTTTGAATATGGATTAATTTTTCCACTACATTGGGAATCAGGTCATTCTTACCCACCATCCAAAATGGGAGAAGATGTGTGTGGTATGCCACGTAATTTCATTAATTATATTTTCAAAGAATGTTGGGTACACGCTCTTGCTATAGGTGGAAAAGAATTGATGGGTTGTTGAACTACACACCATGTTGACCCCCCATGTGTTTAGTATCTTAGATTGTTTTTCCATAATTATTGGGAAAATGCGAATTTAATAATAATGTTATTAAATGCTTGAATAAATGATGTCAACCCATGGGGTTGGATCTTGCTAGGCCATAATGCCGAGGTTTCAATTTAAAGGGATAGTTGGCATCTTCTGTGATGCTATATAAATATAATTTGGATAGGTTAATGGTCAATTAATGTTTAACGAATTAATTAACATAATGTGTATCTGATAAAATTGATACAAAGTAATGTAATAAATAACGATAAGTGGTTATGTGTTTATAGGATTCCTAGTATTAGAATTGAATCCAAGGACTCTGAGAGAAGTTAGATGTAGTTAACTCTAAGGCTATGTTATGCCCATAATGTGGATGTGAGGTATGATATATATTATACTTTTGGTGTTTCTATATGATAATACCCCTCATCTGTTAGGTCATCTGACCCCACCGGGATTATGAGCCATGGTTGTGTTTTCCCCAACATTCTAGTGGGAGGACAGATGGTTTACTACCCCCATTGACCATGCTCTCTTCTCTTGGTAGTTACATGTGCAGGTATGCACAATAGTTAGTTTTTTCTCGTATATGTGTGTAGATGGTCGTAATGGATTTTGGTTCACCCCTCATAGATATTCTGGATATAGCTTCATATGGAATACTATATGTATAACTTCTATAGGATATGATTTCTTGAGGATCCTTGAGGTATGGGATATAATGGCACATGGTTAAATTACAGACATATGAAACATGTTATGCGAGTTGTGGTTTCCAATAAAATGCCTAGTAACTTTTCTTACATGTACATGTTTCTTTTGGAATAAGGTGAAAGTTGTGGTGCTTCGCCAAGTTGTCTGTAGGGAAGCCTTTTAGGAGAGGGATACTTATGACGTCCGATGACGGGGAAAAGTAGAAAACCAGTGGGGAATTAATAGCAGGGTTCCCTTGATAATCTATATTATATTAATTAAAATTATATGTGATACATGGTGAGAGTAGTCATTTTGAGGCTATTAACATAGTGTACCTATTTATGTGATGAGTTAATTTCTCTTGTTGTTCACTATCCTTTAGCATGCTTTCGATAAATTTTCCCGAGAGGATCCAGGTATGATCATACTGAGTATATTTTTATAATCACTCTATTTATTTATAGTCTGATTTTAATTCACATTCAGAATGTTGGTGATTAGGCTGGTTACTACTAGCATGGGGTTGCAGGAGTCGTCTGGTTTTCACAATCACTATTTTTTCAATTTCTTTTGGTACTTGTAGTTTTCCCTAATAGTTGTAGTAGTATTTTTAAAAATTACATATGTTCACATGGGATATAAATTATATTTTTGTCTCGCATGGATTTTGTTGTTGTCTACCTTATCTCTCCTTTTCACATGTGTTATCATAGAGTGTAATATCTCCCAAATGTGTGTCTACTATACCCTGAGTACTAGTCGCAAACCCAATGCCTACTAGAGGCGATACTCGAGGTGTCATTATCTCCCTTCTCACATTGATGACCCATGTATGGTAAACCATGTGGGGAGTGTGTCTTGACATAGTGGTTTTAGAGTTATATTTGACAGATAGGATGGATTTTTGTGTTATGCATTGGTGAGGTTTCATGGGTTGGTAGGGAAATGATATCATGCATCATGATTCTTTGTACATGAGTTTAAATGGGTAGAAATTGTGATGGGTTAACATAAAATGAATAAAATAAAAAATTTAATTATATAAGGATGGGTATTTTATCTTATTGTATTATGATATTTACCTGTTTTCTATTTTACATGTGTGCCTATGGGTTGAAATCCTCATCAGGATCGGGCAGAAGATGTACAGTATGTTATTCCAGCAGATATCCATAGTGTAGAGGGTGACGAGGATGATAGTTGGAGGAGGAAACTCTGAGAGCATCAACACTTGAATCTATAGAATATGAGGGATCCAATTCAGATGTAGTCCATGAATACAAGTTGGAGGAGGTCCAGATATGATTCAGTTTGATCCATTCTCGGATAGAACACGAGGTGTCATTGGTTTTGATAAAATTATGCATGGAGCAGTAAGGAAGTGGTGGCTCATGATTATTAAGGATCCCAAAGAGTTTGTAAGATCGTGAGAGGAGTTACGAGACATGTTCAGAGTTGTGTTTATTTCTAGGACCCTAATGGAATCTAGTAACCAGTAGAATCATATCCTTCAACAATGGGAAACCAAAGTGCGTGTGTTTTGAATCTATTTCCGGAACAATTTAATATATCATTCTAACAAGTTTTCTAGTTGAGATGGCTAGGGTGAGGCATTTAATGAGGCTTTTCATCTAGAGAACATGATCCTGGTCACCAAACTTATGTAGAATACATATCATGTGGAGATGTTGAGTGTCGATGTCATCGAGAGGACATTTTCTAGAACATGATCATCACGATAGGGCAGCCGTCATGATACCTCACATAGAAGATATGTTTTCTAGCGTTCCCAGTTTTCAAGGTTGGATAATTTTCATTCGCCGTGGGTTGGTCCAAGCCCTTAACATCCTTTTTCTCTGGGGGAGGCGGATCTCAGGCCAATTCCATGGAATTAAGGGATTTTTTTATTGTGAATGGTGTGATCATCAGAAGCTAGAGTTCCCAGAATTTCAATGATTTCATCGTGCAATGGGTGTACCGATAGAGGTTACTACATTGAGGAATTTTATTCCAATGTAGCAGAAGCATGTTGCACAATCATTGGATTAACAATGCGTAGATTGGGAAGGCAGAGGACATTCCCATGAGGCTCATCATCTGTAGATATTAGAGAGTGCCCGAGGTGGTGGTCATCATCAAGGACAAAGAGGACATGTAAAATGCAGGAGCCTTCTTCATGCTTTAGAATTTCCAGTGCTAGGCGAGCTAGACATCGTTCAGTGTACACCCTTTATTCCTTTTACACAGGTGAATTCCTTGTTTGATTCAGGAGAGACTAAAAACTTCATATCACATTCCCATGTCCATGCTTTGGGGCTTGAGGTGGAGAGGTTTCAAGTGTTCTTGGCGTTCACTAAGCTAGTTAGAGTTCAAGATGACTTTTTTTTATGCTTGTAGAGATTGTGACCTGCTAATGGAAAACAAAACTCTTAGGTATTTTTCCAATGTTTATGGATACAACCATATGATATCATCCTTCAAATGGACTGGTTGTATTCAGTGCAGGATATAATGGATTTCATTATGAGTAAAGTGATGTTCTTCGATGAAGATGTTGATCAGCGGTGTTTGTTGGCGAGCGATACCCTCATATGGGTCAAAGGCATGTTAAGTACAAATCATCTTTTTTGGATGAGCTGATGCTATTTTATTTAGAAGTTTAGAATTTGGTGTTTTCTGGGTCAGATAATTGTACGCTGATGTCTTTCCATAAGAGGCTATAACATCACCCAATAGTCGTGAGACTGAGTAAGGTATCGAGCTAGATCTAGGAGCCTCTCCAATAGTTATTTATCTACATTGGATGGAACCTTATGAGTTACAAGAGCGATTTATACACCATGATGGCCTATTATAATGTAGTTTTGTTTGGATGAGTGTCTCACCATGTAGTGAACATATTTTTTCAAGAAGAAGGATGACAGTAGTTTTCAGTTGTGTATCAATTATAATAAAAAACAAACTAATTGTGAGGAATCGATATCCGCTTCTACAGATTGATGATTTTTCAGACAAACTGAAGGGTTCAATTTGATTATCAAAATTCGACTGGTGGTCCGGATATCATAATATGTGTGTGAAGGATGAGGATATCATGTTCAATAATTTCTATTTTCTTCATGGGCATTACGAGTTCATTGAAATGACATTCGGTGTGAAAAATGCTACAGTTGTGTTCATGGGATTTATGAAATCTTTGTTCAATGAGCCATGTGGTGTGTTTTTTGTGGTTTTAATCGACAACATCCTTTTGTACTCCATGTCTATATAGGAGTATGAATAGCATCTTCATGACATTTTGGGAGTTCTTCGTCAATAGGATCTATTTGTGATGTGGTTTATGAGTGACTTTTGGTTTCAAGAATTCCATTACACGGTGAATGATCATTCCCAATAGGTTGTATTTGTTGACCAGTCAATGATTCATGTAGTTGTGTCTTGGGAATCCTCTAAAATAGTGGCAGATGTGTGAAGTTTCATTGGTCTCTCATGCTACTACAGGAGGTTCATAGCCAATTTTTATCAGGTTTCAACTCCTATAACAACATTGATTAGGATGGATGAGGTGTTTGTGTGGACTGATCAGTTTTAGGTAGCTTTCATGTATATAATGTAGAAGTTGGTAAGTGCTACAAATATTTGTCTTGTAGTAGAGGGAGTTATGTTTGACGTTTTATGTGATGCTTCACATCTGGGATAGGTTTTATTTTGATGCATCATCGAATGGGAATTTTGTATGGGTACTAGTAGGTTTGTCCCCATGAATGTAACTATTCCACCCATAATCACTATTTTGTGGTAGTTTTGTTTTCTCTGATCTTGTGGAGACATTACCTCATCAGTGGGTGCTTTGTGGCATTCACTGATCCGAAGAGGCTGAGGTATGTTTTCTCCCACCGTGACTTAATCTTGAGACAGTATCAATGGATGCAGTTCTTATAGTAATATCACATTGTAATCTCATATACATCTGGTAATTATAATTATTTAGCTTATGAGCATATTTTGATGTCACGTAATGATGATGTGCGTGAATTAAGTGATTCCGGGAGAGTAATGGAAGAGCCTTCTGCATTACATATCGATATGGGAGAAGATGGGTGTTAAGGAAGAATTTTTGAGATGATGGTTCAATGGTATTTGGTGTAGTAGGTGGAAGTGTCTCTATTGGGGATCTATTAGTGGAGGTCTAGAGAGAACTAGTTGTTTATGGAGAGGCCCTAATGGTTGGTATGAGGAAGAACAAAATCAGGTGTTGTATTAGAGAAGACTTGTTGATCCTTTGGCCAAGTGTGATAGTGTTATCAAAGAGCTACATAGTTTTCATTTAGTGATACATCCTAGCATGACAAAGATGTACCCAAACTTGAGGATTCGGTTTTGATGGCTTCAGATGAATTGTGCAGTTGCGGAATTTGTGTCTCCATGTTTGTCCTTCCATATGGTAATGACCAAACACCGTGTCCATGGTGGTCTGCTCCTCTTGTTAAACGTTCATAAGATGAAGTTGGAGAACATATCAATGTAATTTTTTACTTGTTTACCTCAATATCAGGGATTCCATGAAACTATTTGGGTGGTATATGAATGTCTAAAAAACCATCCCACATTATAGTGATCAAGGATTCATGTTTAGTTTATGTATTTTTACGACAATATCTGGATGAGTTGTTGACACTTCATGGAGTCCCAAGGATTATAATTTCTGATCGAGATCCTCGTTTTACATCCATGTTGTGGAAAGGTCTCCATAATTCATTAAATTATAAACTATTCCTTAATAGTTAATTTCATCCTTATACAGATGCTCAGACAATGCGGACCATCAAAACTCTTGGAGACATGTTTCAGCTGATCTGTCTAGAATTTTTGGGGTTCATGGATGAGGCACTGACCCTTAGGTGTAGTTTTTATACAATAATATTTTTCACTCATCCATCAAAATGCGAAAATTTAAAGACTTTTGTGGATAAACAATTCATACATCATTCTCCTATAATGGGGTTGGAGAGTTATCAATTCTCAATCCAATGCTAGTGAAAAATATGACAATGATGGTTCAAGTGATTTTTAAGGGGATTAAATCAGCTCAGGATAATTCGAAATCACATGATAATTCAATTGGGAGACCATTAGAGTTTGATGGTGAGGATCAAATGTTTCTTAATGTGACCCCTCATCATAGTAAGAAAATCATTGGTTGTGGGAGTAATCTTTATCCCCAGTTTTTTGGGAATTTCATTGTGATGGCACGTGTTCGAGATATGGCGTATCTAGTAGCACATCCCCTATAGATGAGCCAAATAAATTATTATTTTCATGTTTCATAGCTCTGTTATTTTCATCACGATGATTGACATGTCATCTATTGGACAATGATCGATGTTGATTCTGGTGAGACCTTCATGGAGATTCCTATGGAGATCTATGACTAAAAAGAGATGTTGTTGTGTGGGAGTTCTATCCCATTGGTTCTTGTCTTGTGAAAAAACAGTTTCATGTAGGTGAGTAACTAGGAACATGAGTCACATATACGTTCTCAATACACATGTTTGAATGATGTTTAAATCTTTTCATGTAATGGTTCTGATTTTTTGTTTCAGACAATTCGTGTATATAAGATGGATTTTTTTTGCTTCTTTTGGCTTTCTCTATTTTGTGAGTTATCTCAATGAGTTCTTGTTCAGATGCCTTTTCTGGTCCATTTTGGATGGGTTTTTGATTCTTGAGGATAATAATGTTTTGATATGTATCTGATGTACAATCCTGAACCACTCTGGTCCATTACCTCGCTGAAATCTTGTGTTAGAGGAGTTATGGTAGGTCATGTTGCCTTATCAACAACACAAGACCAATTTTTGTGTTCTATGAATAGTGATTTCTATTTTTTGAACATTAGTATTGACATCGACATAAACACTAGTGACAGTGTAAGCACCAGTATTAGTGTCAGTGTCATCATAAGTGTCGGAGTTTTTGTCGGTAGGAGAACCAGTGTCAGTGTTAGAAATAGTGTCAGCGTCTATGTCAGCACCATCATTGGTGTCAGTGTTAGCACCTGGGTCGGTGTTAGTGTCAGCACCAACATCAGTGTCTGTGTCAGAAAAAACATTAGTGTCTGCATCAATGTCATCGTCAGTGTCAGAACCAAATATGTTTCGGTGTCAGCACCGGGGTCAGGTTCAATTTCAGCAACATCGTTGGTGTAAAAACCAGTATTTGTGTCAGGGATTCATTTTGTAAACAATACCATTGGTGTTAGTGAGTTATTTTGTGAACATTTCCATCAGTGTTGGTGAGGAATTGTATGAATAGAGTCATCATTGTTGGTGAGTCATTCCGAAAACAATGCCATTTGTGTTGGTGATTCATTTTCTTGAACAGTTCAGTCATTGTTAGTGAGTAATTTTTTGAACATTTCCATCGGATTTGATGATCCATTTAGTGAACAGTGCTATTGGTGTTGGTGAGACATTTTATGAATAGTATTTCCAGCATTGGTAGATGAACAATGGTTCCATCTTCATATAGTTTCTCCCCTTTAGCATTTTCATTGATAAAAATGCATTCAAGGCCTTATATTAAGATATTTAATTCTGATTAAAATCCATAACTCATATATTAATTTTCATAAGGATCATTATGCCTTTACATGGTCAAACTGTGTGGTTTAATGTGATCCTTTATTAATGGAAAATCCATCCAATCTTAAACCGCTACTTTGTAAATCTTTTAAATGGATGAGATATATTCATCTCTTGTTCGACCTTCTTGTTCATTGGTGAGAGATGATATAACATTTCATTATTCTTATAATAGTGGTTTTATTGAACCTTAATACCCATATCATTTTAAAATGATGTTTATTCCTACTTAATGTGCACCCCTTATTTTGGTGTATGCAGAAATTTTTTATCCTTCATTGATAGAAGAAATGATCTACTTCAGTTCCTGGGTGTTCTTCGAACCTTTTCCCTTATATTCTCATTTCCATGTCATGACATGTGATCTCAATTCCCCTAATGGGGTTTTCATGGGTTTTGGTTTGTGCGGTCATGGCATGACATCCTCGAGTGGATCCAGTTGTCATGGGGGAGGAAATCGAAATCCATTATGCATATTGTTCTTGTATAAAGAATGTCATGAATCATTTCAGGTAGGGAATTCATTGCTTCTATTTTCTTTTATGTGCAACTATAGAGTTACCATGTTTCGTCCCACTAGATCGCAATGGTATTGACAAAATAAATATTTGAACAGTAAATAATAATATGATATTGATCATATGTTATTTCTTCTTGTTTTTATAGATAGTTTTATATCTATTCATTCTTTGTTTAGATTTTCATTATTGATGGAAATTGTTAAGGATCATAATGATGGAAGAAATTGATAATTTTTTTTATAATGACAAATATCCATGTAAATGAATTAGTTGTAGTTATAATAATTTGATTTTAATTAAATTGATTCAGAAAGCATGTTTAATCAATATGTGATAGCTATTATAACTTGAGTTTTATGTTAACCATAGTTAGAACCTATAAATAATAAATCTGTTAATTTTAGATGGATTAAAGAACTGGTTGTTTGAAAAAATATAATTCCTTGTAGGGATATGAGTGACCCTCTTTCATGTAAAGTCCATGACATTTTATGTTTGGAGTTGTCAGAGATCGTTGTGTTTTATGGTTGGATGCCTTGTTTATGGGCCATCAACCCGATTGATATGATTTCTGTATTCCCTTCTTCTTGTGTTTTTCTGTGAGCAAGGACGGTTGTTATGATATGTAGGGGTAGGGAGGCCCATTGGTTGTTGATGTTTTTGATTCCTAGAGGGGTGATATGCTTCGATTTATGCATGTGGGTGTCATGGAGGACACGGGGATGATGAAAAAAGTTGGATGTGAATTTATGAATTATCGATGAATCCTTTTGGTTGTATATATCCATAAAATTCCACACTTCGTAATGAATTCTTTCATGCTTAGGATTCTTACAATAGGAATGGTGATGTAATAAATATCATTAAATTGTAGTGTACTTATATGATAACTAATCATAGACGTGGAAACCCAGAGTCCAAGAGACGTTAGGTGCAGTTGAGTCTAAGTATATGTTATTCCTATAGTGTGCCTATGAGAAATAGAATATTCTATACTTTTAGTGTTTCTATACAGTACTCTACAATGTCATTTATAGAAACTAACACCCAAGGGATTCTGAGTCCTGGGGGTGTTTCCCCCAACATTATGGTGGGTGGATGGATGGATGACTACCCCCTTTATCACTACTCTCTTATATTGGTAGCTACTTGTACTAGTAGGTACATGGGTTAGTTTTTTCCCATATATGTGTATAGAATGATATAATGGATTATGGTTATAAACACACATATATTATGGACATAAATTTCTATGGAATACTATCGGTGTAACATTTATAGGTTATAATGGATTAAGGATCAATACTCGGTGTATGGGATATAATGTCTTGTGGTATAATACATGACATATGATATATGTTATGTCACCTGTGGTGGCTCCCATAAACAACCATGTTACTTTTCATACATGGATGTGGTTGTTTTGTTTCACGAAGTGCATCTTATGGTGCTTCCCCCTATTGTCTTTAAAAAATCCTTTTTGGAGAGTGATGCTTAATTTGTGTGATGATGTGGAGAAGCCGCAAAAGAGTGGGGATGTAGTAGTAGTGTAACCTCAATATTCATTATTATATTATATAATCTTGTATGAGATACATGGTGATAGTATCCTTGGTTAGGTTGTGGAATTAGTATACCTATTCGAGCGATGAGTTATTGTCACATGTTGTTGACTCTGATTCAGCATTCATTGATTACATTTTCCAGAGAGGCTTTGGGGAGGATCCTACTGAGATTACTGTCATACTCACCCTATGTATATATAAACGGTTTCTCAGGACACTTAGTATAGGTTGAAAATCCAGCCTGATACTACTATTTTGGGGCTGTTGGAGCTGTTCGAGAATCATGGTCACTGATATTTATTCATTATTTTTGTTTCTTGCAATTTTCCCTTTCAATTGTATTAGTTTTTTGTGAAATTACATATGTGAACATAGTAATTATATTATATTTCAGTCTGACCTGGAGTTAGTTGGTATCTCTCTTACCTCTACCTTTTGGATGTGTTCTCTTAGTGTGTAATGCCTCCCATTTTTTTGATCACTACACCTTCTGTGCTAGTCGCCAAACCGGGGCCTAGTGGAAACAGGACTCAGGGGTCACTATATCCCATATCATATTTACAACCTAGAAGGGGTACACCTAGTAGGTAGGAGTTGTGAAAATTAAAAAATTTATTATTCAAAAAAAAGACAACATAAACAACAACATCAAATAGTATCATCAAATAGCACATTGAGTGGGTTTAAAATTAAATGAAAAATTTTACAACATCATTTATAAAGAATATAAACCTATATAAAAGTACATCTCAAATATAATTAAACATATAAAATAGATGGTGAATATATTTTGATGATGTTTCAAAAGGTTTTGTGTATGTATAAAATCAGTATAAAAACATAAAACATTATAAAACAATATTAATTTAAATAAACAACCTATATGTTTAAATTATATTTCTTATAATGAAATATATTTTAGAAAATATGTTGTTTTTAAAGTCATTAGAATCTAAAAAATGAATCCAGAAACATAATTATTGTATTTACCACCCCAACGTCATTGATTCCACTATGTTTAAGAAATGATATTTTCAAAATAGATTGATATGATATTTTAGAAAAAAAAGTATTAAGTTATGTAAAGATATTCTAACTACAAATAAACAAATTAAAAATTTCTCTAGTTCCATTCTTAAAAAGTGATACATATTGAAATCAATCGATTGCATAATGTAATTTAAAATATTAATTTTCAAAAAATGTGTAAAATAATAATAATAATATTAAAACACTAAAACAACATAAGAAGACATACTTTTTTGAAGATTTTTAATATTATTTTAGCACCACCCAATAACGGGAATACTAATATACTTTGTATTCATTTAGGAATAATATGAGTTAATTCCAATTTTAATTAGAGTATAAAAAATTAGAGAATTAATAGTAGTATAATGAATAGCGATTCATAATTATATATGTGTTATTACTATTCATGGAATAAATAAAATCCACACGTTATCTATTTTTTTTTTAATATTTATGATATATATTAAATTTTGGCATGTTGGTCCCAATATAGTAGAACCGTTGAAATGTATTTTGGATCCATAAAATAAAAAACATTAGATTAATTATAATTTATTCATATATAAAAGAGACTCCATTTTTGGAAAGAAATAAATTAGGTCTATTTAACATGTGATTATTTGATAAAAATAAATTTATAATTACAATTTATGTCCAGGGAAGAATACTAAAACACACATATAGTGATATCCAAACACATGATAAAATAAATTATATAAATATTAAAAATATATAACAAATAATATCTTCACAAAATTTCATCAGTAATTAAAAAATTATAATATTCCACTAATATAGATTAAATTGAGGATAACATTATTGTCCCGTATATACCATGGTGAGAATCGAAAGGTACTAATTCTAGAGATGTTCAATTGAATTGAAATTATTACATGAATTTTTGATAAACCTATATAAAATAATTTCTAAAAAAAGTAGTATTTTTATTTTAATGAATAATAAAAAAATGAAAAACATATCATATCTCATATTACAACTATTGATAAATACAATCTTGAAAAGAAAAAAAATGACCAATACCTTATCTAATACTGGTAACATCCTTGGTGTTTAGTGTAGCAATAATAGTTATATCAATAATGAAATATTATATAACTCTTTAATGAATCAAATAGATTATTTATAGTGTACATAATCCCCTTGATGATATATAATTTTTTATGATCCAATATATACGTAGGGATCCCCATAATGTAAATTAAATTACATAATTAGGTTGGAATTTTGAGGTTGAGGATATGGGTAGTCTATTATACAATTAATGTTTGATATAAATCTTTTTCATACAAAGAATATCTATATGATTTTATTTTATTTATTAGTGGCTAAATCCGATTTTACAACATTTCAATTATGGGAGATCATAAAACCTTATATCCCACTATCAACGATGTCCTACTAGTGGAACATCAAAAAACTTATCTAAAATTAATACATTCCTCATATCCATTGATGAGACCTTGAGGTTTTACTATTATACAATTTTTTATATTACTATCCAACCTAGCCTCAGTGCTAAATGTCCCCTATGTCTTTTTATATTAAAGGTAATAATAAAATATAATTTTCAACTGTTAGATTAATCGGAGGAGTTAAAAAATTAGTAAACTTGACGAAATACCATTTTTAATTACATTCAATAATATCATTTTCTTCTATTGTTAGATTCATAATAAACTTCTCTATTTTTATTTCTGCACCATTTTCTAATTTTCCAGATGAGGCGATGATATATAATAATATATTAAATTTTTTCGGGACATCTACATTACTAGGATCTTAATTTTTTAGAAATATCATTAATAATTTGATCATATAATAAACTATACCAAACATGTGACAATGTTTGATGATATAAATACTAATACTAAATAACATTGTGAGATTTCATGTATATTGATCATTGAAAGAAAAAAATAATTATTTATATTGTAATGAAAATTAATTAAATATATAAATTTCAAATTCAACAATTAAATACAATATAGAATTTATATCTCTAATTGGACATATGATTCTCCAATTATTATTTTTCTATAAACTCATATATAAAAAATGTTTCATGATTTATTTTACTCCTAAAAATATAATATAATTTCAAAAATTTATTTTAATCTCTCGATATAATTTCCATTAAGGATGAAAAACTTTCCATAATTCCTTTCATATCTAGAATGTTAAATTACATATATAATTGAATAGATTAAATAATATAAATAAAAAATTATAATATATAATCCCTTAGAAAAATAAACAAATAAGATTACATATTTTACCTTTATGGACTCCCATAACATATCATTCACTGATAGGGTGATGGTCCACTAAACATTGATTAAAATAATTACACTATAATGACTATTTCTAGTAATGTAAATCATAATATTTTTGAAATATGGGACAGCTATGTGGTCATTATCATTAAACTCAGTTATCAACCTTTACATACCACATGCATGAAAAAGTTATGGTAAATTTATAAAAATATTCCTATTATTTAGGTAACTCAATCTCTAGATATGAAAAATTGTAGGACATATTTTCAATAAAAATAACATTAATTTTTAAAAAAATATTTAACTAATAAAATATGTATTTATATGATGAAACCAACATACCATAGTTCCCCTACATTAATGTTAAAATTTTAGAGATATGCATACTACCACAATGAATAATTGGGAATCTTTGTATGAATAATGTAAAATATTGTTTAAAAATGTTTTTATTGTTTACAAATTGAAATAAAAAATTACGTCAAATTATTTTCAATCAAATAAATGTCTAAAAATTGACAATAAAAATTATCAAAAAAAAGAAAAAAATATCTTCATAAAATGTGTAATTTTGTGTACATGTATTTTAATAGAAATAAATTAATTTTATATGTAATAATTATGATTTTCTATAGTAGTATTAAAATTATTCATATTTTTTGAATACTAATGTATACCTAGAAATTAAGAATATAAAGAAAATATTTACAAAAAATGATAATGAAAAAATAATTCTACTATAAAATAAATATATAATTATAATTAATATAAAAATTATATAAAAATTTTGTGAATTATCGACATCATTATTTATAAATATCAATGATTAAAAAATTATATTTTTAACAATGTCTATTTCCAAAAAAAATACTAACCCAATTAATCAAGAGAGTAGTGGAGTTTTTTTCCATATCACTTATTTGTAAACATATCTTGTTTTATTGCAAATGAATACATCACATCTATTGCTATATTCAGGTAATCATATAATAAATGATAAAATATCTTATAATTATTTAACATCATAAATATTCCCCTCACCGAAATAATTTTTTTCCATATATATTAACAAAAAAATTGTCATTAAATTTGTCAAAATGATAATTTTGTTTTCATCCATATATACGCTAAATGATTACACTTTGAAACTAAATATTTTTAAATAATAAATTATAAACCCATACTCATCATGTTTCAACCCACTATTATTGTCAACCCTAATCACTGAAATATAAGTAACCACAAATTAGTTTAATTAATTTATCATGTATCCTTAATAACTAAAAAATTATTATTGTAGGAGAAATGTGGTTTTCATAATTATAACTCGCAAAATATGGTGTTTCATCCATGTACATGACTACAATATTTTGAATATTACTCTTTTCTTACTAGTTTTATAAGTCAAATGTGTGACCATTTATATCAAAATCGCACCATGTTATAACATTAATACTTGGACCCCTTGATAAAAATTTTAATGTTTTTTATTTGCATAAATTAATATTTAATATCACTTTAAAAATTTAAAAATATATTTTAATATTCATCTATTAACTAATTTTAATTTCTGATCAAATAACATACCATTAATTCAATAATATGTATTTATATATATTGCTGAATGCCATCAATATCGATCAAAATGTATAAATGATCATCCATTCCTTAATAAAATGTAATTAAATTTACCATTGATACATATATCCCATGATCATCACAATAAACAGTCATATTTTGAGATATGAGTAGACCAAAATTCTCTAATTCAACAAAAAATTAGTAGAAAACTCAATCACTTCATATGATAATTTATTCTAATATATTATCTACATTTTTTAAATTCATATTCTTATCAAATCCATAAAAAATTTACATATTAAATTAAAAATATTAAATCCAATGTAATTAAACAATCCCAAATATTATTATCTCATGCACCAAATGAATCAATATATAAAACATTATATTAAAAAAATTGGTGAAAATATATATATTTTTATTTAGCAAACTATAAGGAGAGCATCATTTTCCAAAAAATATGAAAAAAATTTGTTTCAATTTGTTTTATAAGGAATTTAAAATGTAACACTACATAATGATTTAATATCTGACAGGTATCATCAATGAGTCACACAATGCATCCAATAGTATCTACTTCTTCAATACATGATAGTCATCCAATTTGATAGCTAATAACATCAAATAAATAAATAGACCGATTTTATTATGTTTTAAGAAAACCGATTATGAAATTTATCAGCATGATGATGTAGAAAAACATGTACCATCTCACTCATTCATAGTGTGTGACTATCTATAGGGAAAAATTCAATTTCCACTCAAAGTTATAGGTAACTCCCAATTAATTCACATGGTAAGTAAGTCTAGTATGACATATAATTCATAATTAATACATTCCATTGTGTTTGATAAATTTACTAACCAATTATCATAAATTTATTTCTTAACATGTATATTATCAATGTTATTTTGTACCTAAAAAAATCTTATAAGACTAAATGATTAAAATGTGAAATTTCTTCAATATATTTGATTCAATAATATAATTTATTTTCATTCTAAATGTGAAATCAATATTTTTCACCATTGTATAATATTCTTTAGATAAATATTTCTTGGGCAAAAATTCAAAGTCATGTAAACAATTAAATTCATTTTTTGTTCACTAACGATGATGATCTATTCAATAAAATCAATTATTCCCACTGTGTACTATCATTTATCTCTTCTTAAATATATAGAATGTATTACCTTTTTCACAAATTAGATAAGATTTATGTTACTTAACCCTATATCTATATAAGATTCAATATATTGGAAAGCCATGTTTAGTGAAAAATTTTATAGTAATCAAAATAATATAATCTCTCATGTATACATAAAATATTTTCACACATGCCATCCATAGAAATTCATAAACATAAATTAAAGGGTATAAATGAAAATTAATATAATTTCCAGGATATTTTGGACAATAAATCATCAATATCAACATCACATATTCCATATTCATACATTTCTATATGTATAAGTAATATATGATAAACATAACAGGCCCCAAACTATGTTATCAACTATGGGTTCAATGTGGATATTTTCAATTTGTTCATTTTTCTATTCTGAGGTTTTTAAAAATCATTTCAAAAATAAATTTTTTTTAGATGAAGTATCATATATTATGGTCTATTTAAATTATGAAATAAATGTTCATCAGATATGATCTCATCGATATGATAACATACCCTCTTTGATTCATTAGATTATTAAAATATTCAAATAAGATGATGAATTATTTTATTATACTTGATTTAGTTAGTGGGATGTTTTATTCATATTCTTGATAATACATCATTATTGGGTTTTCAATCTATTTTATATAATGATGTCCAATATTTAGGAAATTCTCATAAACATATAATTATATCAAATAGATCAAAAATTTGTTAATTAATAATTTATCATTATTAAAATCCATCAAAATGTTAAATATATATATATATACCGATATAATTGTAATCTGTATTATTATTTCCTTCTATAAGTATCACTTTTAAAATATCATTCAATTTTGTGATGTTTTTATCGCTCAAAATATTTCACGCTTTCAAGATAACTAATCATGTCATCATTGGTTACAATGTATATTAATTGCAATATGATAATAGTAGTTTCAAAACATCTCTATAAAATCACTCAACAATAGTTTTTTTCAATTTATTCAACTACCTAAAGAATTAATTTATAAATAAGATTGAATGCCTCTATCTAAACAGCTTCGTAATATTTATATCCTAACATGTTTTTAATTTCACCATTATAGATCCAAGATGTATAATTATGAATAAACCATGATAAATCAGATTGTCATTGATTTCTATATACCCCAATTTTCTAATTTTCAAATACATCATTCATGGATACAAAATCATATAATTTTTGTCACGATTTCACTTATAATATTCATGATGTTATATACCCATTTCTGATATTCATCACTAGTTTCTCATTAATTAATCCAATTATGATCAATTAATTTCCAAATTTCAATATAAAATAGATTAATATATAAAAACATTTGTATTTTTAAAAATATATAACAATATATATTTACAACATATAATAAAATAATTATATAAACATTTACAATTTTTTGGAAAAATGGTTTTATCTAGAAAACATATTATAACTGAAAACCCATTTTCAAGAGGAAAAAATTAAATATAAAAATTATTTATAACTAAAAATAATATTTATAACCAAATATTTATAACAATAAAAAAATATTAAATGGAATAAATTTTTTTTAATGAAATATTTTTAATGATATGTTATTACAATTTCAAAAAGATAAAACCACAAAAAATATAAAAGCAAAAAAAATATGGAAAATTTATAATCACAATAATATTAAAAAACTAAACTAATTATAATAATATAAATTAAATATTTAAAATGATATTCATAAAAAAATTAACAGTTGAATAAAACATATAAATAAAAAATAATTAGTTAATATTCTTAAAACAGTATTATAAAATATGTTTTTTATGATGGTAAATAGATATTGATGTATAAAAAATTCACTCAATGGTGGTGGAAGAAGGGTTAAGGACCCTATTTGGAGGATTAAATTTTGAAAAATAAGAAATATATATTCAATACCAAAAATGTTATATATTTATCTCATGTTAAGTGGGATAGGATTTCAGTGGACTGAATGAAATCAACGGTTCTGAAAGAATGATGAATGAAAAAATATTGAGGACATAAAATAAAAATATGTATAAAAATTGAATGGAAGTAAAATATAGAGTGTGTGTGTTGGGTAAGTTCATGAGTAAATATGAATTCCATATTCTAAAATATTGTGCGGAGAAAATGATCAAAAGAACATGCATATTAAATAATTTTTAAAGAATATAATATCTGTCTTATAATAAAATGATGTAAAATTTTCTCCATAGTGACATATAATATTTTATTATTCTGAAACCAATGTTAAAATCCATGATGAAAAT
This sequence comes from Viscum album, assembly GCA_963277665.1. Taxonomy (NCBI): domain Eukaryota; kingdom Viridiplantae; phylum Streptophyta; class Magnoliopsida; order Santalales; family Viscaceae; genus Viscum; species Viscum album. The sequence goes on along the minus strand of OY728152.1, from coordinate 359,429,146 downwards.
ATATTAACATTATTTTTATCATTATCGATGATAATAGTAGTATAATTTAACTTTTATCATCAGTTATACAAAAGAAATTTTAAAATTTCGGTGAAAAAAAATATTCTTTTACTAGTAGGATTATATGTTTTGAGACATAAGTGTAAATTCCTTCTTGAATTAACCCATTTATTCTAGGTATGTACTATGAATATTTTTAATAACCCAAAGATCCTTGTATGTAGAGTGGGTCCCGTATAACATAGTATCTACAAAAAACAATCATTTATGAAAACAATTACTTTATATTAACAAACCAGTAAGAACATATATTTGTTTTCCATATGTATATATCATACATGTCAGGTAAAACAATAGTTCTCCCCCTAATCATCTTCAGACAAGTGGAACTATTTTTTTCAAAACTAATATTCTATGATCATTATTCTAAATTCAATCAATAAATTGATATCCCTAATTTTTATATAATATCTTCATTTCATGGTCCAGTTAACATTGTAGTTATATTATATAAACAAATATCATCAATCATATAGTAATTAAACGTTAATTACCATCCATAATCCCAATAAAATTATCATAATCTATTTTTATGGAAATTATAATGAAAATGGTTTTTAGCATGACAATAACTATAATGGTATCATCTTATAATATTTATAGTAATCTATAATAAATTTAAATAAACAATCTTTCATTATTTGTACAATTTTTTTAATTCTTGTACACTTAATCTTAAGTATCCCCATGAAGTTGAAATTCCAAAATACCTAGCTATAGAAATTTGTTATATGGAATCAATTATTGAAATAATCTGTATATTTTAGTATTATTTTTTTTGATTTAATACTTCTTTTTCATAATAATTACTCAATATTATTAATATAATAACAATTATGGTTATCTGAATACAACCAATATAATTTAACCATCAAACATAATATGTGTTTCGATAAAAAAAATATCCCACTCGGCTTTTTAGTGTTTTATGTTCCTATTCTATCTCATGTTCATATAGGTCCTATAATTTAATGAAGCCATTTATGACCCCACTGACAATGTTATGTTTCTATGTCTTATAGAAAAATCGACATTATTTACTACTGATATATTTAATTATCCTGATTTTCCATTGGATAATAAATAGAAGATTCACATTGTGTTTCATTGAAGTTCATTTACACCTACAGACTAGTTTTGACAAATGGTTCCCATTAGGCTCACTATGAAGTACCTAATGGATTAAATATCATATTGGAACTAATATGGTATCCATTAATCAAAATTGATGGAATATTGTTAGTTATTGTACATCTATTCCTGAAAAATAGCTTGGATGAAATTTGGAACATATTAAATACAAATAATACATTTTATATATCTCTCTTCACTACTATGAGAGATTTAATTTATAAATAAATTTATGTTTTTCATTATCATCACTCCACATAATAATTATCAATTAATAATTATTTTTGACAAAATCTACAAGACTACCCATATTAACAAAAATTGTATACAAATTCCATTGATTTTACAACTATGTTTTCATAAAATACAATAAATTAATTTTATGAAATATATTATCATTCAATTAATTATTTATGTTAGAGTTGTTAGTGTGATCTTTTATAACTAATTTTATTCTTATTGGGGTATCAATTTATTTCGTAATCTTTAATTTTCAAAAACATGATAGTGGATTTTTTAATATACATATTGAAACAGGTTTATAGATGCTTAAATACACATCAATATAAAAAAATTAAAATAATATATATTTTACATTAGAAATAATTGTCATAACAAAATTAGATTCAGGAAACTCATCCATAAAAACACATCCATATATTGGAATAGGTGATAAAATTTTTCCATGAAAAGCACATCAAATAGGCCACAGGATGGTGTCTAGCACTTAGAGTATTTTTATATTATATGGGAGAATTATTATCATAATACCTATTAAAAAAGTAAACAATACACCAATAGATATTATATAGGAAAATGTACGAGTCAATATTTACTAATTCCCAAAAAATAATAAATGAAATAGGATGGAATACACCAAAAGATAATACATTTCTAAATTAGAAATATCCACATCTATAAATGGAAAAATATAATTACTCAATCCTTATCAAACTCTCATACAATTCAACATATGAAACACTATAGTGGGGTGATCCTCAAGATGTAATCAGTAGGATCATATCACAAATCATAATATGATACATGTGAAAATAATGTATCATGAAATATATTTGTGAGGAAAACAATGTAAGCCAAGTTGGAAACATGAATTACTTGGTCCAGATAACAATAAAAAAGGGAGGTATATTTTATCTATATAACCATTCAATAAAAAATTATTGAACCCCATTGATATGGGTAGGACTTCATCACCACCCAAACCATATTCATAGTGGTTGTATGGTTCTCCTACTAGAATCAGTCAACCAATCCACCATATCAACTCACCTCTATTATGGGTCGAGCATATCCTTACCTTCCACAATATCTCATAATGACTAATTATATCTTATTTGAATCACTATGAAAGTGAAAACCCAAAATCAATTTCATTCCATCATTTTATCCTATACTCGTGAATCCCATTTGAGCAATAACATTGTATAACCATGTTATATGTTCAAAGAATCACATCAAATAAAGTATAAACCAATAAGAAGGTCAATCATCAATACTATTATTTAGAATGATTTATTAATCTATTTATGTGATGATTAATGAAAATAGAAAACATAAATACATATAGTTATAACATAATCAATGAAGTGACCAGATCCCAGTATGCTAAAAGTTTTTGCCTTTCATTATTTCATTGGCATGATTGTAAGGAATCAAATACTGAAGGTCCAAAGAAATTATTAGTTTTGGAAAAACATATTACATACATGTTACCAATTTATCATTTGGAATTGAAAATGAAAATTTATACATAAATAACTAATAAAATAATCTTTTTAATGCTAATTAAAATATCACTTCTTCATAAATTGGGGAAAGGAAAAAAAATAAGGTCGTGCCCAAATTCTTGGAAAGTGTTATATATAGGGGTGGCTATCTAGAATCAATAATTACTATTAAATATTAAATTTAATGTCTCTAAATAATACCCCATAAAAAATGCATAAAGAATAACCAATATAGAAAGGTAAAAAACTAAAAACAAATGAAATTTAATAAATAAATTAGAATGATGTGCATTAATAACCTAGAACATTAAATAATTTAAATCAAATTCCATTAAAATAACTAGATAAGTCATAATCAATAAATTTATAAATAAAAGTTTTCATATAAAATTTCATTGTAATAATATCATAAATAATAATATATAGAATTTGAAAACAGGAAATGATTAATTATTGGATTTCATGTTTACTAGGTATAGGTAACATTTAATTTCACGATCTACTCTTGAGATATTTGAAAAATACTGGATAAAAAATCTTTTGATTTGTCCTACAGATTCATCTCATGAGACTATTAATGCATCTAGGGGCTATGATTAACTATTCCCAACCCATGTCTTCATATTCAAAAAATTCCCCATATATCGGATAATTGAATTTATTTAATGATCTATTTACCGTATCATCAAATATACATATTAAGATAAGAATATAGTTTTGTCAATATTTCCACAATTAATCAAATAAAAATAAAATTAGGCATTGTATCAAAATTCTATAATATAATTTAGCTAATAATAATATCCATCATAAAAATTATGGATATTTAAGATAAATGAAATGTCCAATGAAAATTTAATACATAAAATAAATACCAATAATGATATGGGCTGGAGCATGCTCTGTCCTAATAATTTATTAATGAAAATAGAAATATAGTGGAAAACAACACAAAAGTTGAACCAAAAGCGACGACAAGACAAAAAATGGAAAAACAATGCTTCCCAAAAACACCTAACAGTCCAATACCCACACACTATTAATAATATAAAAACCAAAATCCATAGAATAATCTCATAAATTAGAGCCAAAAACCCACCAATGGTCTAAGGCCCAGTGAGAACCATCCAAAAATCAAAGAATCTATCGAATCATAAGCTAGGATGTTCTTCATGCCCCACTAAACTATAGTTTGAGGTCAATCCATAGGTCAAGGTTTCCTCCCACCAGCAATGTGGTTGTCAACATCGCCATCATGTATCTGCCATCTGAAGTTGTCACCCCCAACCATGTGAAGTTGGTATCAGATCCAATAATCATCTTCCATCATTCCCCTATAAATCGTAGTCTAAATATACTCACAGACCACCAGCTTGTAATATCCACCTCATCCTATGGTTTCCTCCCACATCCCCATTTGTGTCCATCACCTGCAATGTAATCATCCCCACTGCCAACGACGCCGTCGTGGGTCATGCCGTCTAGATCCCAGATCATAATCACCGATCCATCACTAAATCCTGATATCATCACATAGTTCATAATAAGGTCACCTCACCACTAATGTTTCCCCATCCTAATCTGAGGTGAACCTTTCCCACTTAGAAAAGCATCTCCTACATCCACAGAGAAACTTTTCAGGAACCCAGATCCGGGACCATTGTGACCACAAAAGACGGAATCATGGATGGTATAGTCTTCAAAATTGACAATGAAATCCTTCTTCATAAACATGTTATTATTCCACCGCATCAGCCTCTTTACAACCATCAAAAATTTTGGATTCCCCATCGGTGATACATTCCTTCCGTAATGGATATGTTTCTTCGTTAGAGGATTATTTCCCCTAGATCGACACACTTCGGTAATGCATCATGTAGATCCAAAAAAATAAAATCCCAATATCTATATTTGGGATCCTCACGTTTCCAAAATTACATAATTCCACCCATTGTATATCCCTTAATAATTATTCCCTTTTTCATGAGTATCCATAGGAAAAAATATCATAGCACCCAACAACTTCTATACGAGCTCAATTGAGATAGGTGATGAGAAAATTAGAGCAATAGATTTAACAATATCCATAAAATAATATATATAGATATGATATCCAATATATATTGAATCCATCAGCACATGAATGGGATTGTTTCATGATAATGTAAATAATCAAAAAAGAAAGTGAGATTGTTAAACAACTTTTACAACATGGTATTTTTTGAACTTAAATTCCCATGGGTGAAATAAAAGAAATTGAAAATTAAAATACCATTAATAATGATGTTTGGTATAATATATATTTTATAGGATAGTATATACACCATATAAAATTAAACATGGTCATAATAAATAATACTTCTCAGTGGAATTTAAATTCAGATGAATTCTATTACCTTATTCTCCCCATTGGTTGAATATGATTTAACCTTATGAATAGATGGTTTAAATAGGTTATTAACTTATTCCAAAACCATATTAATATTTATGGAACCATATATGATTCTTTAATAACATCTTACTACATTTTCATTAATTATATTTTATTATTTGTTTATTTTAGTTGTTAATTCTATTTTTTTCAAGTATATTTGGGATTCGTATTTTAGTTCCTCTTACATCGATAATGATTTCATCATCTATTGAATGTAATCCATTTTTAAAATATCATATATATTAATTATATAATTATTTATATTAATACATAATATTTTGTTATAGGTAATGAAATGAAATATTCATGGGGATGGTCGATTGTACGTACACATGAAAGCAGGTTTGATTTTTTTATATTTAAAGATAGAAAAGGAAATTATATATATATATATATATTTTATAATTATTTTATAATTTTTATTCCATTTATTTCACATATTTTTAAAATACCCATCCTTAATAAATTCCATTTAGTGCATGAATGAATCATAATGCTTCCGGAGGCAGTAGTCCGACGTAGACACAAAAAATGTTATCATATTACCACATAATTGAAATCATGATGTTTGTTGAAATATATAAAATAAATAACAATAAATAACAATAAAAACATCATAAATATAAAATAAATAATACATAGACTACAAATATATTTTTATTCCCATCCTTTAAAGGTTTTAATGGACAAATTGATGACATCAGTTTACATGGCCATAGTCTGCATTAGACAAGATCAACTATTTTGTAAACCATTTTATATTTGTCTGTGATTTTTTAGGTCACAAACATAACATAAAAAATTCTATTGATATTTAATATATTAACATTATTATTGAATCATTATCATAGAATAATTAAATGATATGGAACATGAAATAAAAAAAACACTTTTAAAAAATTGATACATATTCTTCAGGTTTACTTCGTAGATTTGCACTAAAAAAATTAACTGATTGCATTATATCCATAATAATTATTATCGGATGATGGTAGGGTAGTTGGGGATTATTTTTGGAATGTTTTGGATGAGAAAAATGGTTTTGTGGGTGTGATATTTTAGCGGTGTGAGTTCTCTTTGATAGTGAAAGAGTGTGACAATCATATAAATACCAATAAGTGAAAACTATTGGCTAGTATTCCTTCCCTTATGTGCTTCCAATAATTAATAATTTATGATAGAAGAGTGTATACAGTCTTATATTTCTAGAAAATGAGTTTACTAGATGATTCTAGGTCATTTTATCCTTAAGATTAAATTTTAGTCCCTCAAAAAACTCGTTTTTCTATTAATAACTGTTATAATTTATAAATATTTTCACAAATAATTTTAGTAAAAAACTGAAATTATTATAGATTAAAAATTAATATTATTATATATATGGTTTTTTTAAAAAAATTATAATAAAATAATGTGTAGATATTAATTTAAAATTAACCCAACAGAAGTGTCGAAAAAATGGGTTTTTAATGTGAAAATATTCATCAGTTTACTAACTTTTTATATCTACATTCAACATAACAATTAATATAAAGATATTAATTTGAATAACAGATTTATAATTTATAAAATTCTAATTTAAAACTAATATATAATATAAATAAACATTATTAATTATTAATTTAAAAAATCAATTTTCAATTAAAATTCAATATATTTCACAATTCATCGTAAAAATTAATCTTCTCTGAAAAATACCAAATAATAAAACAAATATTATTTTAAAAATTATTTTTGATAACTTATTATTATTTTTTCAAATTATATTTATAAAAGTCCCAAAATAAATTTTTAAAAAAATCGTGCTACAAAAATAAGAAAAAACCTCTAGAAAAATTTACCTTTTTATGCATAAAAATAAATTTCCTCTTATCGTATGAATATCATATATATTGGATGAATATAGAAACTCTATATTGAATAATATATATATATATATATTATTAATATCATTCATTAAATGTAATTAATTTAATTTTTTGGATAACTCATCATTTGTTGCATTGGAAAAAATTTTCTTATAAAAAAACTCCTTTGTATATAATTTTTCTTTATATTCATTTATAATTAACAGATAACCAATGAATTAAATAATATATTTTCATAAAATATTAAATCTTATTTATGACATCAAATTTAATGTATATGAGATAACTACCATATTAAATTGTATAACTAATAGTATGTTGTAGTTCTTTAAAACTTGGTCTTGAATATAGCAAAAAATCTTAAATAAACTCATCTTAATGTGTAATGAAAACTAACGGAATATTGTGTGCTTTAAAAACTATTGAATTTATTGAATTTATTTAAAATTTACACTTTATCAGTGATTAATTTTTATAATTGAGAAATGGTATCTATTTTCAGTTCCTTTTTAGCATTGAAAATGTTATCAACCAAAATTGAAATTATTAAAAAAATTTAATATTAAAATATATTAAAATTTCTATTAATTAAATAATTATTGAAAACATTGAAAAAATATAATATACAAAAATATAAATTATAAATTTCTGTAAATAATATATTCTAAATATATAGATATCTAAAAATAAAAAATTTAAATAATTAAATAGATAAAAATTAATAAAATGATTATATTTAAATAAATAAACAATAATTATACCGGTCAAAGATTGTAATAATGAAAAAAATTAAAAATAAATAAATTTCAATATTATTAAAAAATATTAATGAAGAAATTATTAATGAAAATGAATATGTTTAATATATATATATATATATATTAATTATAGACAGTATTAAATAATATATATTCAATATAATTATGTAAATAGAATAAAATATAATAATTAAAAAAATATTAATGTTTTATTCATTTTTTTTGGTTTTTATACTTAATTATTCATTAATAAATTTTTTATTGAAATATATTCACCCATATATATATATATATATATCAATTTATAGAATATTTCATAAAAAATTATTTATATAATACAATGTATTTTTTCTTACATTAAAGATGCCATACATTTAGTGGTATATATTTAAAAAGTAGTAACAATTAAAAGAAATGACTAGAGTAATGGTCATTATCGAATGCCATTGGATTTTTCAATTTAACATATATTAAACATCTATTACATTGATTTCACATATATATACATAATTAATGCATTTTTATATATGACATAGACACACAAATATTTACGCAATTAATAAAATCTTATATAGGAAAAAATACACCTAGAATTTATCTAACCCATTCCAAATTTAGTATTCATTTTATAATTTCAATATAACATAATAAATTTAATATATTATGTTTTTAATTGGTAATTTTTTTTACTTTCTTATAATATTGTTACACATATGAGTTATTTATTGATTTTTAATATTTTTATTGTTTTTTGGAATTTAATCATTTTCTATTATTTATTTATATATATATATATATTAATTTACTATGTTTTAATATTTACAATATGTATTCATATTTATTTCAATATATATCAATATTTATTTAATTATTTATATATAATTAATTAAAATTTTCCATTATTTCAATATTTTTAATGTGTAACCCATTTTTATTCAATATCACTCATTTTTTTCATGTATGAATTTTAAATTATATATTCATTAACAATCTCAAATATATATTTCTAACAAAATATTTATAAATAAATATTAATAAATAAATATATTAATAATTAGATATTTACTCTATTTATAAATTAATATGTTCATAATTATGAAAAAATTTATTTTTTTAAAAATAATTATTTACTGGTAAATTTATTAATATATATTTAAATATTTATAAAATTTTAAAAAATTAATTTTAATATTGAATTTATTGACTACATTTATATTTAAATTTATATTTATATCTACTATATATATATATAATGATTTAAATATATAATAATTATTTCTAAAAGTATTTATATAATTATAAATAAATAATTATATATTAATATAATTATAAAGGTATAATAAATACTTTTAAATAATGAATATATATATATATATATTGATAAAAAAATTATTATATATATATATATTTATAAATATAAATAATAATATAAATACGTTCTTAATTATAAAATTATAAAACAAATTAAATGATGAACATATTTACTATACTTATATTAATATATAGTTAATAAATATATATATAATTATATAAAAATATATAATGATATAAATATATTTATAATTATAAATAAGTATTTATAAATATATTTAGAAATATGATTAGAATCATATTTAGTAATATATTTATATTTAAATATATATAATATACATATATATATATATACATATTAAATTATATATTAGAAATTATAAATAAAAATATAATTTCTTTAAAAATGTTTATATGGTTATAAATAAATAATTATAAACATATATAACTATAAAAAGATAATAATAAAATATGTTATCATATAAATGTATTTACATTTCATTATTAATAATTATAATTGTAAACCTGTAGTCATCAATATTGATTTTGTGCTGCAAAAAAGAAATAAATACGCAATTCATCAGAGCTAATAAATATTAATATTTATCAACACTAAAAAACATTGTTAAAAGTTTTCTTTTGCAGTGCTAAAAGTATTTCAATAACTATGATTCCATTTGTGAGTGATTTTTAATTTTACACAAATAAAATTTATCTATATCAACACTTTTTCAAAAGGGCTATGAAAAGCCTCCATGAAATTTTTAATGAAACCTAACACACTAATTATAGTAGTGATATCTAAATATTTGAGGGATGTACCATGCTATTTGTGCTTCTCCTCAAGGAATCCAAGTCTCATATCAATTATCAAATCAGGGATCGAGAAAATAAAATGCATCAATCAACTCTTCAGCCAATACAAGGCTCAAATCAAGGAATAAATGAATCCATGATTTCACAATATAACTACATTATATAAAAAAATCAAATCTTGAATCCAATTTATGCTATTTTATCCTCTACCTCACTTTAATGTTTGTGCTTTTTCCCTTCTCTATTTATTTAATTTGATTCATGTTATTATGTGATTAAATTTTGTTTCTCTAAGACCATTACATTTATTTTATTTTAATTATATTTAAATATTCATGTTTTTTATTATTATAATTGGATTATAATTGATTTCCAATTTGGTTCATTTGGATTTGACCTTGATTTCGTTCTTCATTCAATGGATAAATTATATGTATGTTCAGTAAAATGTCTATGATCGTTTTGATAAATTTATTTTGTTATTTAAAATTATTTTAGGTTTTTATAAAAATCTATTAGGGTAATGTATGAGTTCATGAAATTGATTAACTGTGGATTCCTTATTTGATAATTTTCTTAGGATTTATTTTGTTCTTGTAATAATTATTTATGACCAATGTTATGGATTCCTACTTTCATATATTAATCTTATACACATATGTATTAGTGTGTGTATATATGTATATCTTAGAAACATTCACATATTCAAATGAAAATACATGAATATTTTTATTGAGATCTATTTAGGAATATATGAATTTAATTCATTATTTGTATAACATTTAAAGAGATGTTTTCAAATTTTAAAATGTTGAATAAATTTGTTTTTCACATATATGTTTTAAAAAGTGTATTATTATTGGATTTTTCATTTAAAAATAGTATTGTATTTATAAATTTTTTAAAAGGCCTCATGAAAATGATTTCCTTTCAAGTGATATTACACATGGGTTTTTGAAAGGACGAACAATTTAAATTGTGTTCTTAATTGAGGATTTATATTATTTATGCAATGAATTATATCTTAGTGTGTTGTTTTATTATTTTCCCAAGGTAGATCACAGATAGGATAATAGACACTTGTGTTCTCCTATATTATAATTGGCTATTAGAAAGTGGTAATTATTGGATTCCATTAGAGGCATGGGTTTCATTAATTGTATTGTTCACATAACTAGATAGTATTGAATGAGTGAGTCAGTTACATTTATTAAATATAGGTTAGAGATACTCCACATGTGTTTCGTCATATAAATTTTTTATTAGATATATTGTTTTTTAAACACTTCACTTTTATGTAAAAATTTCTACATTTCCCTTTTTTAATTTTATTTCATAAATCTTCTACAATTTAGTTTTTTATTTTTTATTTTTTTATTTTTTTATTTAATTTTGGTTATATTTTGTTATACTAGGTTTTACTTCTTAGTTAAATTTCAATAAAATTTTACAAAATGGATTTCCAAATTTTTTTTATAAATAAGTGATAGGCTATGGAAAATAATTTTCAAGTGAATCATTTCTTTAAATGTGAAAAAAATAGTTTAATAATGGTTTATAAATGATTGTTTAAAATATAATTAATTTTTAAATATCGATGAAATAAAACAAACATGATGAATTTTAATGAAAGAATAAAAAAATATTCATCATATTTAAGTCAAACTATCATTTATGTAAATCGGAAAATATTAACATAAGTTTATAACAATGATGGTTTTTAAATATATTTTCACACAACTTGTTTTTTATAGAATATTGTAAATTTATTAAAAAAATCATTATGATTTTAACACCCATATTTGGAAACCCTTCGGTGATAATTTTTTATAGTCTATTTTATATTTATATTATTATTATTGATTATTATTATGTGATAACTGTATGATGTGATATGTGGATATTTGGTGAATTTTCTCTAGGATTGTTTAGATGAAAACAAATAGACACACCCATATTGGTATATATAGGTTTTTTTTCAAATATTATTTGAGGTTATGATATAATGTTTTAAAACTGAATAGTTAAATATGTATATTTATACCATTTAAAGTCAAGATTTTAATCTATATTTAATATTATTAAAAGTACATAAGATATTAGAACATAGATATGTATATATACCACCTTGAGTTTTTATGAACATATTTTTTTTAAAAATTATTTATTTAATGTTATGAGAAACATGATACACCAATTTAATATTTATTTATTTGATACAACAATAAATTATTGTGCCACACACCACCCCAAATTGGCTTCCATTTCATGCAACATTGAGTTTCTACTAAACAATATTTTTTTATTATAATTATTTAAACATGATAGTTATAACAAAGCTGTTAATGTTTGTGATATGAATAGTAATATATAATTTCTAAATATTATTTATAATTTTTTATATAAAAAACATATTGATAATTAAACATGTAATTATATTTAATGTCTTTTGATGTATCAAAATACTATTTTCTCAAATAGACTACTTTTAATATCCTTCTTAAAAAAATAATACAATTAAATTTATACAAAGTTATGAATTTAATATTATATAATAAAGAAATTTTTTTAATTGATATTTTTAAAATTATCTTAGTGTTAATTGTATTTATTTTTCTGAAAGAAAAACCATTTTACGGTGTCTAGTGAAAAATATTGATTTTAATTAAAAACTACATTTTCATCTAACTTTTTTATATAATTAAATTCTATTATAATTTAATTTTAAATTTTAATTAGAAATATTTTAGCACAACTAATCCATAATACGTGATTTTAATAAATTTTACTATTAAATTGGTTAAAACAACTTTTCAAACATTTAAATCTTGTAACATTTTAACCCCACTTTTTCATCCCATCTATGAGATTAAATTTCAACAAATTCGGGACATTTATATGATTATAAATTTGAAAAAAGAATCCATATTTCAAATCATAATAAATAATAATTTCATATAAGATAAAATTAGTCTTTCAGCAAAAATATTACAGAATTTGATTAAAATTAATTATAGTGATTAATAGTACAATTAGCATGTCAAAGGACTACACCATAAACTTATTTGCTTAAATTTCCATTATAATATTCAAAAATACATTGGAAGTTATTATTTATAACATATCCTAAATTTTATCAAATTTTTTCCATAATTGGAACCACATTATAGGGAAAACTGATGGGGGATTCCCTTTTCAACAATTTATAAGAATGTCACTTCTACTCCACTATAAAAATTCACTCAAACCTACCACTTATTAACACCTCTCATGATATTTTGATGAGAAAATAAATTAATAAATATCTTACCAACATCGCGAAATTAATCCTATAATACTACACATGGGAATAAATCCAATCATGTAATCCCTCACACGAATACTCAGAGGAGTTACCCAAATAATATTTAACATCCTTCCACAAGCTCTTTTGTATTATTTTCATTATGCATCCTTAATAATTTTATATTAGATGATTCTATAATAAAATATTTATAATAAATATACTAATAGTATTTTAATCTATTGTTTCTACCTAATCATACACACATATCATTATAATTGGTAACGAATGTACCGTTCATGGGTACGGTGGACTACCTCCTCCCGAGATGATGTTGTTCATTTTTCCATTAAAACCTATCATGGTTGGGAATTATGATGGGAAAAATGTGTTTATATTTCATTAATTATATTTATTATTAATTTATGATTCTTTAAAAACTAAATATAACATACCATCCTACTTTATATTATATGTAAGTACACTAACATTATTTTTAGGACGTGTGTACTGCTGCCTCCTCAAAGCGATGTGATTCAATCACACTTTAAATGGAATGTAATAAAGATGGGTTTAGTAAAATTTGTTGATTTTTTTGATATAATTATTTTATGATTATTATACTATATATATATGTTAACATATATTTCATTAACATAAATTACATCAAAACACAATAAAATAGAAACAACATTCAAGTGTACGTACCGCCTACCATTTCCAAGAATGGTGTATTCTATTTCATATTTATATATATTATATATTATTATTAACATATATATAATGAGTGTATATTATAATTAAATCATGTTATAAAATATATAAATAATTAAATAATGATATATGTAATAAAATAAAAAACACGCCATAACACATATAAAAAAACAAAGCGAATATTACCTAATACATATCATTAAACTGGATATTGTTAGTAAATTTATAATATAAAGTCCTGAAAAATATATGAAATGATATATATGATTATTTTTATTTTTTATATTGATAAAACTATTATATTTTTTATTCAATAGTTTTGAACGAGTATGTTGGGAGTCAATATATATGGTATCTTTTTCACATCTCACTTTTTTTCTGTGAGATTTATGACTTATTCACCTCTCATTTATACTTGGTGATGTATAAAAATAACAAAAATACTTCTATTATAAATATATTTATATTTATGGTTATATATATAACAATTTTTTCATCTATCATTCAGGGAGTTTATTTTTCAAATGTTACCAAAACACTAATGTAATTCTGTCTCAATTTGTTCTCTTTGAGTTACATATTTTTTATTCTCCTTTTATATAATAAGAAGTGTATATACGGTAAAATGACAAGTTATATCATTAATCAACTTATTTTCATGATGATTTTTGCTTAATTTAATGCATCTTTGTACATGGGTAGTATGAGTCAATGTGATCAATTGGTAAGAATTTTTTGAACAATATGTTCTTTTATCGAGATTATTTATGATTATGATTTAATTAATGAAATAAATTTATACATCATTAAATTACAATGATGATTTTTTATCTTCATTTTAGTCATGATATATTCATGTCGTAATACAATTTCCCACTCATTTTTAATTAATATTATTAAGAAATTTTAATGAAAATGAGACATTATTTTTCTCTTCGGTCAAAAATCTATATGATTTAAAAACCATGATTTAATAAAATGTTCTAAAAAATGTTTCATTATTATACTGTGATATTTTAATGATTTTTACCCATGATTTATCTTTTAAAAAATGGATTTCAAAAATAAATATTCTTATCGTTTTCTAATCCATGAACTTTTCTATACATTTTATAGCATTAATGGAATGTTTGGTATGTAAAATATTATCCACCATCATGAAAATAATTTCATTGAAGCATCCATTTATTGTTTAAATGATTTAATTTTAGGAAAATGTTTTGTACTAATATTCTAAATATTCTATTTTTTGAGTGGATTTCAAATATATATGATTTCAAAAATGATTTCTCTGAAAGAATTGTTTTAAATGTCTTTAAAATAATCGATTAAATGTTTTTAAAGATATTTTGAATGAAAAAAATTTTCAAAATTTTTTATGTTATAAAAATTATTTCAAATATTTTCTATATTCTTTTAAATGTTTTCAGGGAAAATGTTTTTTAAAAAAATATCATATATTATTAATAATTTTTCACGGATAATGGTTTTCAAAATAGTTTCAAACATCATTAATATGTTTTTGAAGAAAAATATTTTAATTTTCTTTTCATTATTAATTTATAAGTTATGATTGAAAATGGTTTTCAAAATTTATTCAAGGTTATTTTATAATTTTTTAAGGGAAAAGGTTTATCAGACTGTTTTTGATCTCCATTTATATGTTTTCAATGTAATTGTTTTTTAAATTTTCCGTATACATTTATATGTTTCAAGGATTTTTTCAAAATTTTTTATGTTTGAAAAAGTAATTATTTCAAATAAGAAATGATATTTTCCTCATGAAATAATTTAAAAATAATTTTTTGTAAAAATATGCCATATACGATTATATCAGTTGGTTTCAAACATTATTTAATGGGTATATGATTGTAGTTTTTTATTCATATTATATCCTTAAATTGATAATGTTTTTATGGAATGCAATTTAGGAACCACATTTATCATTCATTCTTTATATGTTTATGAATGGTGTATCAATTTAATGGGTTAAATTTTTATGAAACCTTTTTCTATTTCATGGGTTATATGTTTATAAAACCTATATGTATTTCATAGGTTATATGGTTATGAAAGTCAATTCTCTTCCATTGGTTATATTCTTTGGGAAACTTATTCTTTTCATTGGTTATGATATGATGAAATTATAATGAAACTTATATGTTTTCCATAAGTTATGATATGGATACATATTTGTGATACCCATTTACGTTATGGGTTATGGCCTAATAAATGTTTATGATCTAGTGGAGCACATATATATGATATCATTATGAGTTGGGAGGGACTATTATCTCCTTATAATGAATTAGGTAATGATTTATATCTCATGATATAGACGCAGTTTAAATTTTAGGTGAACTCATTTTAGTAAAGGAAATAGTCTTCTAAGATGGACTTCTAGGTTTACCTTACTAACTAATATGGTCATGAGAGTTAACCATGACTACATAGACTGTATGAGGAGTGAACCCATATTACTAAAATGGCCTATCCGGGATGACTTGTAAATAATTGAAATCATTTTATATAGTTATGTGCCTACTAAAATAAAATATATTATTAAATTGTTTTGATTTTATGGATTATTCTCTTGATTCACATATGATTCATGTCTTATGAACTACCAATATTTATGTCATGATGCATTTTTTTGATCTTTTATATGTTGAGTATGATATTCTAATATTATTCACACGTTCTCATACCCTTATTCTCATTTTTTATAGAGAATTAAAATGGTTAGCATATTTTGTTCCATGTTTCCAATGACACTAAACTATTACTGTCCTTGGTAATTTATTTTAGTAATTTACTTAATATTCATCAAAAATTATGTAATATCCATGTATGTTGTGTTTGGGTCACTATAGATGGATTCAATGGAATGGATTAGTCATACATTGGAATCTATTATGAGAAATCATTATTGATATCCCATATAATAATCATAAGATATGTCTATGGATTTCCATAAAGATAAGCCTATGGTTTAATATATTTAAAATATGTGGTCCTAATTTATACATCATATTGATTGGTAATTGTTATTTGGTTTTACACAATAATAAGTGTGTCTCACAATATAATTTTCTATTTTTTTTAATGGAGATAATTGTAATGAACTATGTTAACATTGAATGAGATGGATATTTCATTTATGAGTTGTCAAAGAAGTCGGTCATTGGAATGAAGGATGTTGTAATCATTCTTAATCAGTTTTCATAGAACATGATCAAAAATATATACCCTAAACAACTCTCATACTCCCTTAAGATAAGAATGAAGGTTTTATCTATGATTTCGGGTAATGGACAACAAATAGGAATTATTATTCAGTTTCTTTAATGTTAGGAATGTCGAAAGAATCTCCCAAGTGAATGTTATAGAGGAACATGACGATATGTTGACTCTATAAAAAAAGACCCAAATCAAGTAACTGAAAATAATAAATGACGAGTTCAATTAATGCATTGGATATATATATTTTCATCCAAAAGAAATAATCTAATGTTAAATTACATTGGAGTGTAATTAATGGATATTATGCAAATAGATGTCCCAATTGGAATGATCACAAAAATAATTTGCAAGTTGTAAATAGTAATGGGTATATTGATATTGATGAGAAGACTACTTGTAAAATGTGATTGGAAGTAGTTATTGTGTAATTGGATGAGGTATATTAGTTAATTATATCAATATAAAGTGTAATAATGGAAATGTTTGTGTATTTTGCTTCATGAATTATGAATTGAAAAAAATATAAGGATTTTTCAGTTTTTTCTCTTTTGAATAATGATTTATAATCACATGATGAATCATTTTTATGGTCTAGAAAAGTGATATAATGTCTAGGTTATGTTCCTAGTAATCATATGATCAAGGGAAATATAAATCATAATTTGTCCATTATGCTAAGATAGTTATGTTTAGATAAAGATATGTTGGATATGAATATGTAAATTGGACGATATTGATTACCATCGAAGTAATTAATGATTTTTTCGTAACAGATTTATGGTATAATTGGTGTTGTTTAAAACATTTATGTATTTAATGAATATATAAAATAATCATTGGACTAGAAAATTTATTTTCAGAATTTATTTTTAGAGATTTCTGGATTAACCATGATTCAAGAGAATACTTGAAGAATGTACTCACATGTTTAATATGAAAAAACTAAGAGATACTTTATGATATACAAAGGAGAAATGATAATTATTATTTTTGGATAAAAATACTATCCTTATTTCTAAATTTTTGCACTTATACCATTTAGAAGGGTTATAAGGTTTTCCATTTATTGAATGGTTTTTGTTAAACATCATATGAGTTTATAGAAAATAGGTTATTTTCTCTCAAAATTGGCATTTATGCATATTGGAAAACACGTTATAACCATTTTTTGTGAACAATAAATACATATATATTCATCTATCATTATATTAACGGATGTAATGATCAACTAATGCTTTAGTAATAAAAAATTCACCTAACTTTTTTTGAATGAGAGATGATGTGGAAATTTATAATGTCACAAAAAAATGTGAGGTTATCATGAAATCATGTACGTATATATTCTCTTGAAAATTATTCAACATTTGGGAAAAAGGTCTTGAAATAAGATGTTATCCTATTATTATAATTTTTTATGATATCAATACCATATTTCTTGCTTCCTTATTTTATGGGTTTTTATTGATAACTTTCTCTGAATCAACTAATATCCTGTGATTGGTTATATTTATCAATATCTATTATTATTTACATTTTTATCCCATGTTCGTGTTTATAAATTCCACCTATGTCCACTAATGTGAAATCTTATTTATGATTTACAATAGGTGACCATTATGTTTCTAATATTTCCGTTTTTAATGGAGGTTTTTGTATTCATTTTTTTGATGTTGGATTACATGAATGTGACATTCAGGTATCAATCTTTTGATAACAAATTTGATTTTGGATAGAAATATCATTTTAAGGGGTATAGAATATAACATTGAGAGTTTTTATGTACCTTTAATTTCTAAATAAATAAATTTATATCATGTATTTTATTTCACACAAAACTATGTTTATATTATTTTTTATGCTAAAACATGTTAATATTATACTAGATGGAAAACCTACATTTATTTAATTACACACAAAACTGAGTTTCTACGAAATTACATTTTATTTTTATAATTATTTAAAATATTGTTATAACATATATTTTATAATTTATATTATTATTATTATTAATTAATTTTTAAATATTATTTACAATGATTTTTTATTAATAAATCATATTCATAAAAAACAATACATTCTGGTAAAATATATATATGCTCTAAAAAAATTTTTCCCCAAGTGAAGTTATTTTTATGTCCATCTATTTGTAAAAATAAAATTGATTTTAGAAAATTTATAAAATTAAATTTGATAAAAGAATACTAATTTTTTATTTCAATATTTCAATATAATCTTAGGGTAAATCTTAAGGATCTTCTTAAAAACATCAATTTTTAGGGAAATCGAACAACACAAAATCTTAATTCAAAATTGTTTTTTAATCTAATTTATTTAAGTAGGAAAATTATATAGTAATTTTATTTTTTATTTAAATTTGATAAATTTTACAAATATTAATCCAATATATCCCATTAGAACCAATTTTACATTGAAATTGGATATACAACCATTTAAATAATTTGAACATTATTGTTTTAAAAACTCGCTCTATCGACCCATTCGAGGGATTTAATTTAAATTAATTTCAACCACAAATGTGATTATAATTTATAAAAACATATTCCATGTTTATAATTAGAAAAATAATATTTATTATAACATGTTCAACTTATAATTTAAAAAAAATATTTGTGAATGTGATTGAAATTAATTAAAACGATTAAGAGAAAAAATTAACTTATCATATGATTAAACCTTATACCTATTAGCCAAAATGTCGTAGTAAATTGTCAAAAATCCATTTCATGTTCATATTTTAACCATATAATCATTTTATCAGATTGGGTGCATTATTGGAAACTATTTTCATGAGAAAATCATTGGTCAAATTTTGATTTTATTTTTTTCAGAAATGCCACTCCTCCTCCACTATAAAAAGACACACAAACATCCAACTTATTCAAAGATACATATACATTTTCATCAGCCAATATAATCCCTAATATCCTCAAAAAATACCTCTTAAAATTATTAAATCCACCCATTGGTCATAAATCCATTCAATGAAACCATTTGATGAAAATCAATAAGAGTTATCTGAAGAATAGTTTACATTCTTCAACATGGTATTTTATTTAATTATATTTATAAAAAACTCAAATATTATTATTATTTTATTATATAATAAACTAAGTATCCAATATATACTTAAATTTATTTAATATAGTCTCCTGATCTACACATAAACAAACTTCTATATTATGGGTAATGAACATACCGTTCTAGTTTACGGTAGACTACCACCATGGGAGACAATGTTTTCTGTTATTAAATTACCACCTATCATGGCTTATAATTGTAATGGGAGTATTTATATATATATATATATATATTATTTATTTTAATTATTACGTAAAACATAAAATTATGATTTCATTTGTTTTAAATTTGATAACATCATCTGTGGCGTCAAAATGATGTGATTCATTCAGACATTTCATAGAAGGTATTAAGGATAGGTTTCTTAATATTTTATGATATATGATTCATAATAATTTTACTCTAATTATATAATATATGTATAAATTTATTTTATTTTCATTATTTCTTTGAATTCATAATATAACATAGATAACATTCAAGCATGCGTATGACCTACCATCTCCATGAAGGGTGTATTCCATTATCATATTTACATAATTTATAGATCATTATAAATATTTATATCTAGATTATATAGTATATTTAAATAATATTTTAAATTATATAAATAAGTAAATAATTATTTATTTTAAAGGATCTTGATAATAATGTCAAAAGACATAGAAAACACATGCTGAATATTACCATAAATGTAACATTAACATTAAATTAAAAAGAAACCAGCAATTTAATGTAAAATTTAATAATGTATTTTATGATATATAATAAAATTTTTCAATGGTTTATTTAAAAAAAATTATATTTGTTATACATTTGTTTTGAACAAGTATGGCCAGATTCAAGACAAAAGTTAAGGGTTTTCTTGTCACACTGTTAGTTATGTGAGATTTATGCATTATTAACCACAAGCTCATTTTGTGTGGTGAATATACCAACCATTAATATATTTTATTATCCATCAATTGAAGGGTATCTAAATTTAAATTTGTTTACCTACATTTCATGCAGTTTATGTTTCAATTATAACCAAATCAGTGAAGTAATTTTTTCTAAATTTTCTTTCTTTGAGACACAGGTTTTTTATGCACCTATATTTTATTATGAGCTGTATATAAGATCACTTTACATTAAATATCATGAATATACTTCATGTAATCAAATATTATTATTCATTTACGTCTATATTATTACATGGGTAGTACAAATCATTGTTACTATGTGGTAAGAGTTTTTTGTAAAAATCTCATCATATAAAATGATTTTGTATGATGATACATTCATAAATGAAATATTATGATCCATAATTCTAGAAAAATCATAAATTTTATCCCCAAATTTAATTAAATATATATTAATATATTATATTCCTTTTGCACTCTTTGGATCATAATGTAATAAAGAAAATATTTTAAAAAATCTAATCTCATTTCCCTCTTTGGTCGATAATTTATGTACTTTCAAAACCATGTTTTCAATAGATTATTTAAAATCGTTATAATATTATCCTATAATATTAAAATTAAGTTTACACATGTTCAAACATTTTAATAAATTGTTTTTTAGAATTAATCATCCAGTAATGTTCTGATCAAGCCACTTTTTTAAAATATTTATGGTGCAAAAAGAATGTTCTACAAGTACAGATTTATCAACAATCATGAGTTTCATATCAATTGAATCGTCCATTTAATTTTTAAAATATCATTTTAAGGGAATTTGTATTTTAATATTCTGGAAATTTATTTTTGTAAAGTAGTTTTCAAATAATAATTTATTTAAAAAAAGTATGTTCAATATGCGTTTTAAATTATTTTCAAGGCATTTATTAAATGTTTTAATTATATTTTCAAAGAAAAGTGTTTTCAAAATTATTTAGTTTTGAAAAAATATTTCAAATGTTTTCAACATTCATTTATAAATTTTCAAGGAAAAATGTACGCAAAATAATTTCACGCTTATTTTATAATTTTTTAAGGAATAATTTTTTTAAAATGTTTTAAATATTCTTCTTTATGTTTTTATGTCAAAAAATGTCTCAAATATATTCATGATTAATAAATATGAAATACAACAAAAAGGTTCTTAAAAATTTTTCAATATACTTTTTTAAATATAAAATGTAAAAACAAGTTTAAAAATTTTTCATGATTATTTTATAAATTTTCAAGGAAATGTTTTTTTAAAACGTTTTAAATATTCCATATTAATAATTGAAGTTTATTTTTCAATAATAACATTTCAAAATGTATAATGTATTAATTTTTTTCAATTAAAATATCATATTTTCTACAATAATTTATTTTGGATTATTTAACAAAAAATTATGTTCCAGGCATGATGAAACCTATTGATTTTAGTCATGAATTACTGTAGATATGATATAATGGTTACATTCATATTATTTCTATGAATGTTTTATGATTTTATAAAATGATTTTTATGAAAACAATTCCTATTTCACATGTTATATGCTTATATAACTTGTTTCTCTTTCCTGAGTTATACTTTTATAAAACTAGTCTCTCATTCAAGGGTTATTATTATATGAAACATGTTTATAATTCATGATTTATATTTTTATGAAACTTATTTTTCATTCTTGAGTTATATTCATAAGAAAACCCCTTATTTTCATAGGCTATTATTTGATTAAATGATTATGAAACCTAACTCTTTTCCACATGTAATGATATAATTAGTTGTTTTTGATACCCATCTCATTTTAATGGGTTATGATATGATTACTATTTATGATATAGTGGAACACATATTTATGTTTTCATTATGAGATATCCGAGAGTTATATCTCCCTCCAACGCATTTGGTATGTAATTATATCTCAATATATAGACGTTGCTAGAATGAGAATTAAACTCAATTCAGTAAAGGACATTGTTTAATTAAATGGTCATGGGAGTGAAAATTGACCACATAGATGGTCATCGGTGAGAACCATGACAAACTAGATTTCATAGGGAGTGAACCAATAATAATAATATGTCCAGGTAATATATTAATTGACTACTATGGAAATCATTTTATTTAATAATTTTTTTGATACAATTCTATTTCTTAATCAAATTTTGTGATTTCATGCATTATACACATGATTAACTTATTATTCATGTCTTATGAAATGCCAATATTTATTCCATAATTTAGTATTATGATCATTTATCCATTGGGTATGATCTTATAATGTTATGTTAACTTTATCATACACTTATTATCATGTCTATGCTTATATATTTCCTTTAGTTAATCTAATAGA
This sequence comes from Viscum album, assembly GCA_963277665.1. Lineage (NCBI taxonomy): Eukaryota > Viridiplantae > Streptophyta > Magnoliopsida > Santalales > Viscaceae > Viscum > Viscum album. The sequence continues at coordinate 359,405,407 of OY728152.1, read as the reverse complement.
GAATATCGGTTGACCCCATTCTATTGTTTCCTTTCCCTTGGTTTTGAATAAATGTTATAAGAATAAGTTATGTTAGGGATGATCTTTATGTGAAATAGAGAATATATTTCAAAAATTTAAATGATTATTTTGCATTATTTCAATGACACTAAACTATTACAGACATCTAGATTCTATTTTTGTAATGTGTGGAATATTCATCTAAAATAATGTAATATCCAGGAATATTATTCTTGGGCCTCTATATTACAAAATATTAATTTTAATTCTTGAAAAAAGGTCAAATACATATGAATATTCTCTCTACTTTACCAACATATTTGAGGTAACATAACACAAATATATGATAAATACATTCTTTTACGGATATAAAAATCAAAGGGATATTATAGAAATTCAATGCATGAACAAATATTAATGAATGACAGTAAATAATTACATCTCAAAAGTCCTAAATTTATTTTCATAGAATAAATATTTATAAAATCTATATACTTTTTTAATATACATTACACAATAACTTTAGAATAAATATACAATTCTATCAATATTCATGATGTTTTTTCAATATCACCAAACCGAATAGCCAAAAAACTCATATTTGGCCCTCCTCTAGATAAATTTTAACAAAATATTAATAGATTCAGACATCAACACACTATCACATAACAATTTAATAATTTATAAACAACAAAAATAATCCCATTATGTTATATTCGCTTAAATAATGTACAAAGGTTAGTCTCTGTATAAGGTCATGGTCTGTTACTGGTAAAAAAACCAAATCTATTTTTGATATCTCGCCCTGATTACTAGAGCACCTCCAATTCGACTCACACATTGAAAAATTCCTATCAAGACTAAGCCTGATATCACACATAGACTTCATCCAACAATTAGAGATATTTTTGAGAAATTGTTTTCAATGTCATGAATATTTTTAAGACCTTGTTTGTTGATTCTTGAATAAATTTTATGAAATGTGAAAGCATCAATTTGTTCATTATTGTGTGATATTTTATGAATAATTTATTTGATAAATGAATAGACCCTTAATTGAATTTTGAAATAATCCAATTATAATATTATTATATAGGTTGTTATTCTAGGACAATCATTCTAGGATTTAAATTACTAATTTAGTATTGTCATTTTAAATGAAATATTCAATTCAACTTTATAAAATATTTATGAAATATTCAGTAATTCTGATTTTCATGTTATTGGTTGGTGACCTAGTTATAATTTTATGGTCATTCAAATTATAAATTTCAGTTCTTAAAAATGGAATCTTGTTTTTAAATATTAAATTGGTATTTAAAATTAAAAAATTGTGGTTTTCAATTAAAATTAAATAAAATGGGTTTAGTTTTTTTAAATCTATGAAGTGAATTTAATGTAATCCTATAATTTTTTCAATATTTCAAATTGTATATATTTACTTGGAATCAAATTTAACCGTCAATTTTCGTATTCATGAATATGATTTTAAATATATTCACATGATCCTAATATATTATTATATAAGAGGGGGTTTGATCTATTTATGTTTTTGGAAATAGAAAATGGTCATTTTTAATGTAGAATTTAGAAAATGGGATTTTGTGTGTCGATTTAATTATTCAAAATGTAGATTTTAAAATTTTGAAAGTGGTTTTGGGATTAGATATGATATTTTTAATTATGAACATTTAATTAAAATATTTTTAAGGATATAACTATCATCCTATTCAACATTATCTTAGAAATAACTATTGTTTCATTTTTTTCATGAGATTCATCTATAATCTCTTCTGGACATGAACCTATAATGCTTGAACTACTCTGAGCAGAAGTCATCCCATGTTCTGTACCAATGGTTATTTTGGGTGAATTCATAGGATAACACCAACCAAAATTGAGTAATTATATTATTAAATTCAATTACTCATTTCATCTAATGAATTCTAAAATTATTTTAAACAATCAAATGTTTTGTTCCCCAGATTAGAAATATCAATAACCTTATCGTTTGACAATGAATATATTATGTGTATTTATTTTTTTCTAAACAAAATGAATATTTTATAAACCTATTAAAATGGATATGAACCTAAAATTGAACCATGTTAATCATAAAAAAAAGTAGGTATATAGATATAAAGAGTTCGTTATGTATTCAACAGAGCAAGAATAAAATAATTCTCAAATAATTTTTCTAGGAATAAAATATTTTTATTCAAGAAAAATTATTTTGTAATATTTATAAGAACATATTATATTTCAAGAAATAAATCAGAGATATAAATGTCGAAATAAACTCTATGAAAAACAAAACATGAACATCGATTAAGATAGAAATATGGTTTATGGTTAATTTTAAATAAATACCAGTTTACATTATGGGGGTGATCGCATGGAAGTAATGAAAATTGAAATGTAATATGACATTAATGATAGTAAAAAATTGTTTAATATTTTAAATTTAAATACTGAGTGATTTTTTAAGATATATATTTTCTGAATTAATTTAATATTTTTTATATTTTTCATTTCACACAACACTAAATATTGATTTTCTTATATGGAATCACTATGTGTGGATTTAAATATATGCAACACCATGTTATTTTTTCACATTAAAAAATTAATTTTAGATTTTGGTATATGAAAAACTATTTTGGGATTTTGTTACACACAATTTTGAGTCTCTTTGAAAGATTTTATTACACATAAATCCATGTTTTAACAAATTACAATATAATTTTAATAAAATTATTAAAATGGTATTATAGTTACCCCCTACTAATTATAAATGATGTTACACATTATATTAAATATATTTAGAAAATATTATCTACACACATATATAAAATGAATCCTTTGCTTGATAATTAGTTACAATTAAATTAAAGACTTTTTTAAAATAAATAAATTATATTTCAATGAAAATTAATTTTCTATGTACAAACACAATTTTATCTCGAATAATAAAAAAACATTTGGTTAATTTTTTCAATAATATTTTTATATTATACATTCAATTAATATTTTCCATAATCATCATATATATTTTATAGCTATAAAATAATATTAAATCAAATATTATGATTAAAAATATGTATTCTTCTAAATGGTAATTGTATTTCCTTTTAATGGAAAAAACATTTTATATATAATGTTTGAATAATTTATAAATATTATTTGAATAAATAAACATATTTTTTTATATTATAACATAAAAATTATATTAGGGTTAATTTTTGAAATTTTTCATTGAAGATTCATTTTTTGATTAATAGTGATTAAAACTGAATATTAATTCATCACTATTTGTCATATTATTTAATTATAAAGATAAATTATGATTTTATTGTATATAATGATAAAATATATAGATTTAATAAATATTTATTAAATTTAGGTTATTGAAAAAAATATCAAATAGAAATTCGATATAAAAACATACCAAACATTTGAAAAAAATTACTTAAAACCCCACATTGACATCTGGTATGTGGGATTAAATTTGAAATATTTTTGGCCAATTAATTGATTGAAATTTCTAAAAATATATCAAATATTTTTACTAAAAATATTATATAATTTCAAAAATGTTTGTCTTAATTTTTTCGTTAAAAAATATTAGTAAAAGTAATAAACATAATTAAAACAATTCAGAGGATGAATAGAATATTAAAGGTATAGAACTTAAATATAAGGGCCATAATGACCTAGAAAATTTTCCAAAATAAATTTTATGGTGATATTTATACCATTCCATAAATTTTATCAAATATTTCTTAGTATTGGGGCAACGTATCACAGTATAACCATGGGTGGAATTCTTTTTTCAAAAATTCATATGAATTCCACATATCCTCTACTATAAAAAGGCAGTCACCCCTCACACATATTCCCCATAATAAGTAAATTTGGTTTAATAAAATATGATAAAATTATCTAAATAATTATATACCTTAACACTTGAATACTCTATTTGGGAAGAAATTCAATCAAGGATACCCTTTGGTGAAAACATACACGAGTTACCCAAAGAAGAGGCAACATCCTTCCTCAATCTCCATTATCCTCCCACTAATAACTTATTATTTTAGGATTATATAATAAATTAACTATCCTTATTTTATTGAGATGTTTTTACTCTATTTTGTTAACTACACTTACACAAACTTCCATCTTATTGGTAATGAGATTAATATTTTAGTGTTTGGTGAACTACCACCTCATGAAACGATATTGTTTTTTTCATTTACCAAAAATACTTGTTGGTAATTATGATATAAATAATGTTTTTAATGATATATATTATATTTATTATTTATTTATTATTATAAAATAGTTATATAAAACAAAACATCATGATTTACATTTTCTGTAAATAAGATAACTATGTTTTGTGGGCATGTGGACTTCTACCTCCTCAAAGTGATGTGATTCGTTCAAACTCTACATGGAATGCATTTTGTATTGGTATAGTGAAATCATATGATATATATGAAATAATAATGCTTCTATAATTTAATTAAATATATACATATATATTTCATTTACATTTTATTCAGTACGAGATGAAAACGGATACAATGTTCATGCATACGTACGACCTACCGTCTCCATGGATGTTATATTCCATTTATACACACATATATATATATTATATGTTATAATAATTATTTATAATATATATATTATATATAAATAATTTTTAAATTATTTATTCAATTTAATCCAGAAATAATTATGAGGATCAAGAATAACAAGTCAAAACACATGCGATGAACAAAGTGACTATTAACCGAAACGTTACATTATCATGGAATTTTTAATAAATGGGTAATATAAAGTCATAAGTCAATCATGTTTGGTATGATTTATCATAATATTGTTATGGTTTATGTTTATAATAAAATTATGCTTATTATTTATATTGTTTGAACATTGATAATGAAACTCGAGACTTATGGTAAGGGTTTTCTAATATCATATTTATATATGTGAGATACATTCCATGTTCACAACTCGTTTATTTTTCATTGAGTATATACTTCCCATAATTTTTTTAAATTAGATTTATAGATAAATTTATGAGTATATAAATATCAATTATATGACCTTCATTCATGGGGTTGTTTTTCAAAAGATTACAAATATGTAAATTATTTGCCTCTCAATTTTCTTTTTTTGAGATACATGCCATGTTTTGCACCTACATTTTTCAATATGGTGTATATAATGGAATTTAACTTTTTATATCATGGATATAAAAAAATTTACAATATTTTATGTGTCATGTATGTTTATTCTTTCATGGGTTTTAAAATTCAATGATACAAAATTGGTAACAATTTATTGTTATAATCTTATCAATTATCGGGACTTTTTATGATTAAGCTTACGTTGATGAAATATTATAACCCATATCTCTAGAAAACCCACAAATTTTCTTATCTTCTTATTTTTCATGATATATTAATGTATTATTTCTATTTTCCCACTCTTTCGTACTTAATATAATTATGAAAGAAATATGAAAATGCAACATTTATTTTTCTTTTGGGTCAGAAATCTACACTCTATCAACATTATGTTTTCTAAAAAAAATTAAAAAATGATTTAATATTATAATAATATGATTAATGAAATTCTTATCCATGATTTAACTTTGTAATAATTAATTACTAAGTAATTATCTATTCATTTTCTATTCAAAGATCTTCTCTAATCCTTTAAGGTGAAAATAGAATTCTTGGTATGTAAAGACTTACTCACAAACATAATAGTCATTTTTCAAAGAAAAATGATTTCCAAATATTTTCATGTTGCCATTATAGTTTATCCATGATATTTGTAAAATAAAGGATATCAAAATGCAATAAGTTTTAAAAACATTTCATATAATAAAATATATTTTTCTGGAGAAATGAGTTTAATTGAATTTTCTATATTTAATTATATGAAAATTATTGTTAAATGGTTTTATACAAATTAATTTCCTATAAATAAAAATATATATAATAAATGTTTCATGTGATTTTAAAAAATATTTCTCCATATTTGAGGGGATACTATGTTATTGTTTATTCTTTATAGGGTATATTATCCCACTAAAAATGACCACTGTAGAATGGGTTATATATTACAATATAATGGGTTATAACCCCTTCAAAATACATTAGCAGCAGTTATGAGGAACTTCCGCTGATGTTCCCGTCTACTGGTAGTAGAGGCGGTTTTAAGAAAGTGCTTATAAATGCATGATGAATTTAACAACTGTTACAATAAAAGGGGTTTAATCCACCACTAATGTTGTCAAAAATTTACCTCAAATAGATGTCATTAGAGGTTTTTATTCCCTCAACGGCCAATAATTGAATGAGTTGGGGAGGTTCAAATAGCCTCTGGTTAACGATTGCATTAGAGGTGTTTTTTTAAAACCACTTCTAAGGCATCTATTTTTTTAAGAAATAAATCTCCAAATCTGCGCTACCCTCTGCCTATAATGTTCTAATTCAACCTCATGTCTGTGTTTGTCCCCCATGTGCATGGTAATCCACTGTCTGTGCCTGTTCCCACTGTGTTCCGGTGACTGTCCCTCGTCTGTCCTGGTGTGTCTGATGGCTTTCCCCATTGTCTCCCAATGGGTGTCGACAATGTATGTCCCTGATGTGTCCCATAATATTCCCAGTGTCTGTCCTAGTGTATATCCCCAGTGTGTCCCATGTGTTTGTATGTCCTAATACTCCTCTCCATGTTTGTCCCATTCTCGTCTACCAATCTCCGCAGTCCAGCCCACTATTGTCTCTACGGTCCAGCCCGGGGTCTTGGTCTCCCCAGTCTCCTCTATGAGTCTTCCACGTGATTTCCCCAGTCCAACCTTGCCCCTGGTTCTCATCTATGAGTTTCTTGTTCTAGCTGTCGGTCTCCTCTCAATCTGCAATTTCAGAGGGCATTTAAAATATATGTTTGGATGAGATTCGAACCACAGTTCTCCCTGGTATACCTCCGGCACTGAATCCACAACTGCAATATCTTTTTGATGATATATTTCATATATTATTTTACTTATATTTATTACTAGGTTTCTAGAAATATTAATAATTTGAATAATATATTTCAATACATATAATAAGATTATTAAAATATGCATATATATTAATAAACATATATACATTAACAAATCTTCACATATAAAGTATATATTATTGTATATGAATGTATTAATAAGTATTTTAAAATAAACCTTATTAAAATAATTTATTTAAATACATATAACATGTTATTTAAAATAAGAATATATATTAAGATAAATATATATATTGACAAATTTACCCTTATAATTTATTTATTATTGTATTTATAAATATTAATAAGTTTATTATGATTATCATTAAATGCATAATATGTTTAAATAAAATAAATAAATAACATTTATCCATATTTATATAATTATAAATATATATATATATATATATAAATTTTCCACAAATCTACTAATTATATATTTACATAAATTTACATAAATTTAAATAAACTAATATATATATGTATTTATTAATTCATTTATATCAAACACAGACAAACACAAATATGAATTTACATATTTATTTGTAATTTTTTTTATTTATTTTTGAATACACATATATATTATATATTATTGCATTTATATATATTAATAAGTTTATTAAAATATATATTATAAAAACAATATATTTAAATACATATAATAAGTTTATTAAAATAAGCATATATATTAATAAAAAAATATTTTAACAAATTGACACATATAATTTATATATTATTGTATTTATATATATTAATAAGTTTATTAAGATAATAATTATTTTCATAATATATTTAAATAAATTTAATAAATAACATTTCTCTAAATTTATATAAATAAAAATATATTTGTATATATATATATATATTATGACCACCTCTCTAAATTATATATTTACATATATTTAAATAAAATTATGTATGTATGTACTTAATAATACATATATATCACACACAAAAATGAAAATATGTATTTGTATTTATATTTGTAATTGATAATATTTATTTGAACACACGTATTATATATATATATATATTACCAATATATATTATGAAAATATATATATACATATTATATTTATAACTAAAAAATTAATATATATATAATTTTATTACATATTTATATGAATAAAATATATTATTGATTTTAAAAAAACATTCATATATATATCAAATATATAATATAAATATATTATGAATTTTTATAAAAAATATTAGTGGTTCATAAACCCTATAATATCATAAATTAGAGGGGGTTTTGAACCCCTCTATAGTCTTACAATAGAGGGGGTTGAAAACCCCCCACTAATGTCGTCAATTAAAGGTTTTTTGAACCCCTACTAATGTATTACACTACAGGGGGTTTTTAACCACAACTATTTTCTAAAAAAACATATTTTGTATAACACAGACACACACACATATATTTGAATGTATGTATATATGTATGTATGTATATATGTATATATAGCACCTCTAACAGAATATATAGTACCTATAACTAAATATATAGCATCACTATATATTAAGGTAGTGACATTTTTAACATAAGCGTCTTTAAATTCAAACAATATATTAAAAAAATGCTAAAAATATTAGAGGGGGTTGTGAACCCCCTCTAATTTTGATGATTATAGGGGGTTTTTCAGATCCCATTATAATGTTATATAAAATGAATTTAATGTGGGTATTTCATAACCCCCCTTAATAACCCCCTCTAATGTACTGTATTTTTTGTAGTGTCCAATAATGCAGGTCATATTCTTTCGTGAGTGGTTTTTGTATTAATGGGATTATTTTTTTCAGACATGTTTATATTCCACTGGTTATATGCTCTTGAGACCAATTTCTTTTTGAGAGTTACACTTTTATCAATTATTAAAATTCTTATATATTTTCCATAGGTAATGGTAGGATTAAATTTTTATGATAAGAATTTCATTTCACGGGTTCTGATATTATGTTTATGAAAACGATCATTTTTTATAGGCCACGATTTGATGAACTTTTTATTACCATTTGTAACGGATACTTATGATATTATTATGTTGTGGCTATGACATATATCCACCAAAAAATTAATTGTGTAATGATATATATCTCATGGGATAATTATGAGAAACAATTCATCAAGCATGATACAAAATGGGATATATATGTGTCATGAACCAATATGGGAAACATGTGGGTCCTAATCCACTAAAGGTATATGGGGAATCTCTATCCACTATGGGAAGAAAATGAATCCAAATCCACTATGTGATGATAGGAAAACCTAATACACTATGGAAATATATGGAAAATTAATCCACTACGGTAATATGGGGAAATCCAATCCAATATGGTAAGATTTGGACCCCCAATCCTCTATGGGATGATGTAGAAACCCAGTCCAATATTGAAATATGGGGAACCCTAGTCCCTTAAATGGAAATGACTATGATTGGGAAGGGTATTGTGTCTCACCCAATTGGTGTAGTCCCCATTATATTCACTGATATGTTTTTTGGATATGTTCTTTAACTTATATGGAATGATATTATATGTCTATGTGTACGTGACATATTCTATACCTTATGATTTTGATATGGTTTCATGATTCATGTTATTGATTGTCTTATAATTTCCTGTCTTATTAACGATAAATATTTATTCCATGTCTCATTATTATAATCATTTTATGAAGGGTATTATATTCAAATTTTATGCTCTTGTTATCATGTCTTTTTGTTAACATTTTAATTATGTATTTATTTATATTACATTTAATATGCATTCGAGATCATCCCATTCATATGATTCTATTCCCTATGTTATGAATAAATTTTTTTAGTTGGAGTAATAATGAAGAAAATTAATAAATAAGATGTTTATGATTACTAACCAATCTATAAGAACGTGTTCCAGGATTCCAATGTGACTAAATAATTACAGTCCTCACGAATTTATTTTTCTTATGTGACAAATATTGGTAGGGCATGGTTAAATATCCATTTATGTTATTCCACGGTAGCTATAATTAGTTACAATGTAAAGGATTAGTCAATATTTTGAAACATATATGGTAAAAATTATTGAGATCGATAGGGATATTTCAAAGAATATTTCTTCAGGTCTCTCTAAGGAGAAGTCTAATGATTAGTTTTAGTATAAATAATGTACTAGATTTTTGTTAATGATTACATTGAGTGGTTTAATAAAAATACATCCATTTATAGATTCTATAATTGTATGTGGATCTAGAACAGTTGTACATATGGGTAAAAACCATAAAAATAATTTATTGAGCTAAAATTGATCAGGAACTAGTGCAACTCGATAAACCATGTTGTACACCGCATTTAACACTTACATGGTATATTATTATGGAAATAAAAATAAATTTATGAACCATAAAGAATTATTTAAATATAATATGAAAATAAATAGCATAGTGTAAACCTTATGTTTCCTATATTAGAGAATTATTTGTCATCATTCAAACATCCAAAAAGTTATTTTTCATGATAATTTGGTTTTCTGCTATGATAAGTGTTACTCACCCTATGCTTTCTGGTTTATATCAATAGAGAGAAATACAAGGAAATGGATTAACATTTAATCAATCAGATATAGAATATATTGGAATAATTAATTTTTTTTACTAAGTATAAATTTCATGAATACAATCATGAAGATCCATGATTATTGGATATACTAATAAAGAAAAAGAGACCACACCGGACATGTGAAAGGTATGTAATGTTCTTCTATTATTATTATATTAAATTTAAAAATTAATGATTGGATATATTTTGTGTAAACATATGAATGGATTTATATTTTATATTCGTGGAAATGTGTATGAATGGATAAGATGTTGAAGCCTGGGTAATGGTCTAACAATAAGGTTGGATTATTGATGTTATATATGTATTGGACTTCTTGAATTATGATATATGAATCGTGAAGTATATGTTTACCTCTGTGGATGTTAAAAATATATTGAATGGTTCTGATGAACTATAGAAAGGATTTAATAGAATGGTGATATTTTTATTATGTAAAGGGAACCCTTATCATGTCTCGGATGATGAGATAATTATGTCAAGAATAGATAAAGAGGAGATTTATATATATAATGTATATTAGATAGTACTCATTACCTGGAATATATTATTTATTTATTGTAAAAGTGGTCTATATCATCCTGGATGATGTTAATAACATATTGGATTGATGGAATATTTAGAGCAATCATTGGAATAATAAAACATAAATGTTTTCAATAATGATTTATTGTAATTTAGGTTATTATTTAATTTAATATAATATATGATGGGTTTATTCACATGTTTGGAATGTGACTATGATTATATACTATATGATATAAGGGGGTTCAATGATTAGCGGATTTCATGGACTTATTTATAATGTTTTGGATTTTGGTCTTTTGGATTTGTTATATGGTTAAGCATTAATTGAATGTATATGTTAAACATTGGATTAATTTGGATTGATTAATTTTATATATCACGACATGAGGATTTATGATTATTATATAAACTATTCAAACTAATTTTTATTGATGGTAACTAAATATATATAGTAAGAATTACCTTGGATCTCATGATCTTTTAGTAACTCATGATTGGAAATTTCACTTTCTTTTTCAGAAAAAGAGGAGTAGTGTAAATTTGTCAAGACCCGACAAAACGATGAGATATTATATATGAAGGGGAATTAAATCATTTAAGTATATATTCTGGTGAAAAAAATTATTCAACATTAGGAAAAGGGTTATGAAAATAAATGTATTCATATTATAATCATTTTTTATGATATCAATAACCTCTTTCATGCTTCATTACTTTATGGATTTGTTATTTTTAACATTATCATGATCACCCACATTTTTGTGATCTGTTTGTTTTATAAATCATTATGTTCACTTACGGTTTCCTTCAATGTCCATGTTTTTACAGTCCACTTATGTATTTTTATGTGGAAAACATATTTATGTGTAATTTTGGGTAATCGTTATGTTTCATGCATTCCCTTTTTAATGGATGTTTAAATATTTTTTTCATGTTGTGTCTTTCTATGAATGGAAATTTAAAATATTAAATTGTTGAAAACCCATATGAATTTAAAGGGAGAAATTCATTTTAATGGGGTTAAAATATAACAATAGAGATTTCGTGAAATATTTTTTTCAATTAATTTAGCCTTTTTCATATTTTTATTTTCACATAGAACATAATTTATCATTTGATATGAAAATAATAATGTGTGGAAAATGTTATATGATAAAACATCTCAAGATTTTACTACACACACTATTTAGTGTATCATGCAGTACAAGAAACACTATTTTATGCTTCTATTACAAAAAATATGGAGTCCCTTCGATAGATTCTATTACACCCAAGATAGACTTTTACCAAACTACTATATATTATTAATAATATTAATAAAATTTTATTATAGTTTTCACCAATATATTGGAATATAATTAACAAATAAGAATAAAATTTTTATGAAAATATGATCAATACGTGTATATAAAATGAATCATTTGGTTTTGAATTAGTTATAAATGAATGAAAGAAGTATTTTATAGTAACTGAATTACATTTCAATGAATTCTATTTTTCTATGAAAAAACACAATTTTATCTAAATAAAAAAAACAAACCACATTTGATTACTTTTTTCAAATATATATATATATATATATATACATATACATATATATATTATATTCAATCAATATTATTAATACTCAACAAACATATTTTATAGGTGTAAGATAAGAATTCATCCTATTTTATGAATATAAAGATGTATTCTTCTAAATGTTATTTTTAATGCCTTTTATTGGATGACCACATTCAAATCTAAATTTTTAATTGACAAATTTTTATTTGAAAAGATAACATACTTTTTATAATTTTATCATATAAATTATATTGATGTTATTTTTGGGTATTTTATGTGAAGGTTCATTTATTGTTCAATAGAAAATAATATTTAATTTTAATTCTCAATTAATATATTGTATAATTTATTTATATGGATAAATTATTTTTTTGATTGATTATAAAGTAAATTTAGATAAATTATATACCAATTAATCAAATTTAGTTCATTGGAATCAATTTCACATTGAAATTGGATATAAAAACATACCAAACTTTTGAGCATTTTTAATTAAAAAACTCTCATTGTTATCCCATTCTGAAGATTAAATTTGAATTATTTTCTCCCACATATTTTATTAGATTTCAGAAAAATGTATTTCGTATTTATAAACAGAATTATATATAATTTAATATAATATAAACAAATTTTCTGATATTTAATTTAGTGAAATTAATTAAATTTGATTACAATTATTAAGAGGGAAAATAGAATAACAACGGACTGAACCTTATGATTATGCAAATAAATAACCATTAAAATTGTATAAAATATATTTTCTATGTATTTTTTACCAAATCCACAATATTATATAATTTTAACCATTATGGGATCCACTATTCATTGTAAAAACAATGATGGAATTACCTATTAAAAAATTTACAAGAATATTACTCATGAAATATAAAAAAGAACCCAACACTCACAATTATTCACATCTCTCATGCCCTATGTATCACAAAAATCTACTAAAATAATCTCCAAAAATACCTCATATAATTCTAGAAGAATTAATTTGGGAATAAGTCCAACCAAAGAGGACCATTGGTGAAATCCAAGGGTATTTAACCAAAAATATGTAACATCCTTCCTCAAGATCCTTTTTTTAATTTTATTTTTAAAAAAACATCTCATTTCATGCTTATATAACAAACTATGTGTCTTAAATATTCTTATATGATTTAAATATAATGTCTAGACCTAAACTTACACACACATCCTTATAATCTGTAACAAATTTACCATTCTTGTGTACAATGAACTACCGCCCCATGAAATGATGTTGTTCATTTTTCTTGTAGCACCACAAATGGTTGGGAATTTTTATCTATTTTTTTTAATTTTATATATATTATATTTATGGTTTCCTTATTATTTTTTAGGTGTCATATAAAAATATATTCATTAATTCCATTTCGTATAAATGTAATCACTATGTTTGTGGACGTGTGGACTACCACCTCCTCAATGCAGTACGATTCATTCAATCTACATAGAATGAATTAAGTATGAGTTTAGTGAAGTTATAATATATATATATGACATAATAATTCTAATATAATGATATTATAAATATATTTCATTTACTTTTACTTAAATATGACATGAAAAATTAAGCTGCATTCATGCGTATGTATGACATACTGTCTGCATGAATGATGTATGTCATTTCATATATCAATCATTTATATACTAAAATAAATATTTATATACGAAGTATATATTATATTAATTTGTGTTTTTATATTATATAAATAATTAAATAATGATCTATGTAAGAGGATGAATAATAACAAGTAAACCCACCTATGATGAACCAATGAACTATTACTGTAAATGTTGAATTAACATGGAATTATTATTAAATGGGTATTACTAATTCATAAGTGAATAATATATGGTATGATATATATCAGTATGGTTATATGTTAGATTTATAATAATCATATATTTATCATACATGAGGTTTTAACATGTACAAGAAATCAAATATATTTGGAAAGGGTTTTCTCCTCTCAGTTTTTATATTCGTGAAATATATACCATTTCCACCACTCATTAATTTCATTTGTAATATATACTTCCCATGAATTTATTATATGAAAATTATAGTAAAATTAATGGGTATTAATGTCATGACCCATCCACGAGGCACGTGCTATGACTACCCCACGCCCGCCTTCCATAGGCCAGGGGCTGTAGACTAGCACCAAAGGTGTAAATCCTGATAAAAGGGAAGGAATTCCCTTTAAAAAAGTAAATAAAAACAACAGAGTACACAAGATAAGTAATCACTATGTAAATTGAGTAAAAAGGTAAGTGCTGAAAAATAAATGTGCCAGTATACAAACCCAACTGAATGTACAATACAGTACAACTGAAAATTAAGTACAACATCAGTTAGGTAAAGCAGCAACCACCAAGTCATCCTCCGAGAATCCCACCTGATGTGTGTTTATAGATAGTATTGTTGGTATCATAGGTCTATCCTTCTGATCGTTTTACAACTCTCCTTGTGGTCCACCTCTGGGTACAGTCCAGCTCCACTCGCCTCAATCACGATCAATGTTTTCCGTCATCTACAACCAACACAATGTTGTGCGACCATAGCCCGTGCATGGGTGAGAATTACGATACTCAGTAGGTACATTGAGTCCCCTTGATGGTCTACTAGAATCCATGAAGGATAAAAAACAATGTAATGATACAAAAATGATGTATAAACCAACATTACTTAAGTATATTCCCATACATATACCAAAGTCATCGATCTTAGTTCTGCTCCAACTTCCGAGCCCAAGCCCAATCTGGTCCACACAGGAAACAAGTCAATCACATCAATGATATAGATTGAAAGACCAGACTCTGATCACATAGGTATACATATTACGACAAGGGGTGTAGATGATTATATTTATCCTCTGAATTATCTCCTCTTCCGAACCTGCATCAGATCACAGTACATAATTCGTCGCTGCCAAACCCATGTATGATCCAAGTATATTTACTATCGCTTCCAAACCCACGTAGGATCCATGTACAGTCTTCATCACTGCCAAACCCACAGAGGATCCAATTATAGTTGTCCTGGCTACCGAACCCACGTAGAATCCATGTAATGTTTTCGTTGTCATCGAACCCACGGAAGATCCCAACACGGTAGTCGTCACAGTCGCAGCCAGCTCTAGGGTTCCCACACACACCATACTCGATTCAAGGAGGGACCTATCTTATAGTAAATGGGTCAATACATCAATTATCACAAAGTCCTAAGTAGATATATTCCGAAGTTCCGTCTCGTCTAGAGGAACCCAACGTGACAGAAGGCGCATCAAACGGACGCCCGGTCTAAAAGATAAATTTGTGTTTCTGTTCTAGGGGACCGGTTGGAAAATATACTCATTGCAAACCCGGCCATTTTCTAAAGCTATCCAAAACTCACTTAGAGTATCACAACAGAATCTACATGTATTGAATGAACCACTACCACAGACGGCACGTCGATCAGAAGTGTGGTATTTGAATTATTATCCATTAAGTGAATATGGACCCGACCCGTTAAGCCCAATGGGCTGGCGGGTCGGGTTAACTCAGTTTTGACGGGTCTGACTCAGCAAGGGAGTCGGAATGGCCTGAAGAAATGTGTGTCCCGGACCGAGGGGCGCGGCGCGGCATGGCCCAGCCATGCCCAGCACGGCCTGACTGAGAGCGACCTGGCAGGGCGAGGCCCGTCCGGGCACTGCCCTGCCGGATCGACCGCCTGGCCGAGCGGCTCAGCCTAAAGGCTGAGCGGTCCAAGGGGTGGGGGGGCACCCCCCGATATCCCGAACCAGCGGTGCGTTAGGGCGCCACCCTCCCCAACAGGGCGACAAATGAAGGATGACCATCTGGTGGAAGCGGCCCACACTGGCATCCCACAGCTCATCTGGTGTGGCATCCTCCTAGCGACGCCGCTTCACTCCGCCCGGATGGTTGACGGGCTGGCCGTTCCCTCCGCCGAAGCAGACCAGGAATCGGGCCACGGTTCCTTCCGCACAGCCAGTGCGATGGTGCTGGCTTCCTCCGATGTGGCCTTCCCTATCCACGGATCCACGTCACCTGCACGACGCGACATCACCGTGCTTCCTCCGATGCAGCCTGCTAGGCTTTCTCTTTTCTTTCCTTACACAACAACAACCCTTGCGCCGCTGAACTCTTCCATTTTCCGCATCTTGTCGCTGATTCCAAAAAAGATCAAATTCCAGTGAAGGGTTGTTGGGCCATGTTTGTTTTTCCCGCGCCCTCCACATTATGTGGAAACAAATGGCCAAATTAGTTTCATAAAAATCAACGAGGAACAAGTACAATTTTAATCAAAAAAAATTGAATATAATACCCCTACCTCGAATATGGATCGTTCATTGTTGACGCGGAAAGCGATTTATATTTTTCAACACTGGGAATGAACTGTCATCATTGGATAGATCCCCACAGTTGTATTTCCTCCCTTGACGTGGATAAAATAGATGATTGGAGAAACTTGGTGTGTTCATCGCCGAGTCGTTCTCGGTTGAAGGTGGGTGTTCTTCTTCGGAGAAGAAAACTATTATCTCAAGAGATATCTCCCTTAACCCAACGATAGCCACAAAAATAAAATAATATGCTCATCCTATAAACTAATTAACATGGTAAATTTAAAATTCAAAACATTCAAACACATAATTAATGAATTGGAGGATTCAATTTATTTATTAACGTGTTGGCATGAATTTATGGGGGCAGAGAAGGTGATGAGATCTCATAAATATTTGGAGAGTTTTCAACAATAAACAATGGAGTTTAATGGGGATTTATGAGAGTTAGGGGGAGTTCAAGGGTTTAGGTCTTGTGTGTACCCCACCACACAAATATCCTCACATGGGAGGATTTGTGGGTTTGGGCCCCACCTCTAGCTCCCCTTGGATGTAAATAAAAACCAACCTTAAAATAAAATTTTTCTCCACCAATTTTATTTATTAGAATCTAATTCCCCTAATATTAAATCCAAACCAGATTAAAATGCAACTGTGGTAATGGACCCCTTAAGAGAATACTAGTGCTTCGAGTTCATCGGTGGCCTCAGATTTCAATTCTGAGCAATGGTTCAAAAGATAGAGAAACCCACTCATTCGTTCACTGAACCTACCCAAGATAAACATCCTAAAACTATTCCAGGCACACCGGGCCACAAAATCAGGTTCCGTCAGAAGACACAGACTCGTAAAATTTCATGTTATTTAAGAAAAAAATTTCCATGAAATTTTCAGGTCATTAAATTAGTACCACCTAAGGTACTTATACCACCTTAATTCTACAACAGAAACTATTTAAACAAAAGAGGGTACTAAGCACGCATTTGATCCTCCTGCTCCCATGTGATCTCATGGAGGTTCCTGTGCTACCAAAAAATGCACAGTAGATGAATTCACCATCCACGTAGGACTCTCTGCTATAGATCCTTGATATCCAACGTGACCACCAAGAAAGTAGCCCCATCATTGATGTTTAGCTCCCCGTGATCGATGATGTGGGTCGGGTCGTGCACGTATCTCCTCAGCTAAGATATGAGGAAGACCTCGTGCACTTGGTGCAACTGAGGTGGAAGGGCTAGGCGGTAAGCCACCTCTCCTACTCTACTGAGGACCTGGAAAGGCCCAATGAAGCAAGGAGATAACATTCCACCCCAACAAAATCACCATATTATACATCAAGGTGAGACCAATAAGAAAACTTGGTCGCCATCCTCGAACTCTAGTGGTCTCCATATCATAACAACATATGACTTCTATCTACTATGTGCAGTTCTCATCTGCACCTGGATGATCTGCACCGTTTCCATCATATCCTGGACCATCTCTAGAACTAAAAGTGCTAACTCCCCAGGGTCTGTCCGGTATAGAGGAGATCTTCATGGTCAGTCGTACAGTGCCTCGTAAGGGGTAATCTAGATGGTTGAGTTTTAGCTTTTGTTGTACGCAAACTCCACCAAGGGTAGGGTATCCTCCCAGGTGCGACCAAAGTCTAGGAACCATGAATTGAGCTTGTCCTCGAGATTCTGAATGGTCCTCTCTATATGTACATCCTCATGAGGATGGAAGTTGGTGCTCATGCATAGATGTGTCCCAAATTCCTCCTGAAACACCTTCCAATGCTGGGAAGTAAAATGAGAATCTCGATCGGAGACGATAAATGATGGAACTCAATGAAGCCGTACGATCTCCTGAACATAGAGACATCCCATGCTCTCTACTGAGCCCTTCCCTCATATCGGTAGGAAGTGGGATGACAAGGTGAGTCGATCGATGAACACCCAAATAGAGTAGTATCCTCTGGATGTACGTTGATTCCCCATCATGAAATCCATGGATATCTCATCCCACATCCGCTCTAGAACCTCTAAGGGTTGTACCAAGCCTGATAGTACATGGTGCACCACCCTCACTTGCTGGCAAGTGAGGCATCATGAAATGATCTCTGCTATAGCATTCTTCATACCCAGCCACCATTGATGTCATCTGAGGTTCTGGTACATCTTTTCCACCCCCAGATATACCGCTATAGGGGATGTTTGAAACTATCTCAACACTTCCTTTTGCAGTGCAATTGGTTACATGGTACGTCCCCTGAAGAGGATGACATGCTATCCTCCTTCAGAAAATCTATCAGGCGCATGCTGTGTGGAAATATGAACATGTCGCGTCTCACAGTCAATGTCCCCACGATGTGCCTCTCTGACCTGCTGATATAGTGTAGGAGTGACTGGGAGAGACTATAGAAAGGTTTCCCCATCTCTATCCATGAAGGATATCTGCAATGCAACTAGCTTCTTTGTCTCCATGCCTAGCAGTTGTATGCTCGATCTACTAATGAGAGAATCAGATACTACATTCCCCTTACCCGGAGTATAGACTATCTCAAAGTCATAGTTTTGGAGGAACATGAGCCATCACCGTTGTCTTAGGTTAGGGTCCTTCTGCGAGAAAATGTACCAGAGACTCTGGTGGTCAGAGAAGACTATAAAGTGCTCAACATTCAGATAGTGTCACCACATCTTCAGGGATAATTCCACTGCTACTAACTCCATTTCAAGGGTAGCATAGTTCTGCTCATGATGCCTCAACTGTCGTGAACCATAGGTGATCACTGCCCGCTCCTGCATTAGGACACATACGATTCTGGTCCCTGATGCGTCACATTGACCCATGTACCCATTGCACTCTTCTGGGAGGCTCAAGATGGTTGCAATGGTCAACATCTATCTTAGCTCATGGAAGCTCTGCTGGAATCTATATGACCACATGATGGGTTTCTCCTTCTTCATAAAAGCATAACGTAGTTCTAAAACACTAGAAAAGTATAGAACAAATCTCTGACAGTATCCAACCAAACCTATGAAACTTCGCACATCTGTCATGCTCCTGGGTGGCTCCTAAGAAAGAACTACCTCGATCATCACAGGATCCACTGCAACTCCCACCTATAAGATGGCATGCCCCATGAAATGTACCTCTCAAATCTAGAACCAGCACTTCAAGAGCTTACCACAAATCTGGTGCTATCAGAGTGTCTCCAGTACAACCCGCAAGTGGTAGGTGTGATCCTCCTCAGTAATCGAGTATTTCAGTATGTCGTTGAGAAAGACTACGAAAAAAATATCGAGGTAAGGCTAGATGATCCTATTAATGAGACACATGAACACTGCTAGAGAGTTGGTTATGCTGAATGGCATATCCTAGAACTCGTAGTGGCCATACCGACACATGAAGGACATCTTATGTGCATCCTTGTCTCTAACTCTGAGATGATGATAGCATGAACTGAGATATATCTTCGAGAACCATCGTGCTGACTTGAGCTGATGAAAGAGGTCATCAATTCTTGAGTGTGTACTTGTTCTTCACGGTAACCTGATTCAGGAGACAGTAGTTGACACACAATCATAAGACCCCATCATCCTTCATGGCGAACAGAATCGGAGAAGACTAGGGTGAAGCACTGGGTCGGATGAATCCCTTACCCTACAATTCCTCCAGCTATACTCGAAGCTCACGAAGCTTAGAAAGAGCCATCTGATAAGATGGAGTAGATATTTGTTCTATATCAGGGTACAATTCTATGTAGTAGTATACCTCTATCTGAGGAGGTAGTCCTGAAACGTTGTCATGAAAAACGTCAGTATACTGATCAACCACAATATGAAAACTCGGACTCGACACATCCACCGATCCAAGGATGAGACTAGAAAAATGATGTGAGATCGACTACCCTCTCCTCTGCGTAAGTCCATCCTATGCTGCAAAGGCTCCCTTATCACCGGAGAAGGTAAACCTGGTCACATCCATGCAAACACATTGCACTTTCCAACTAATACAGTCGATCTGGGAATGGATAGTTGATAACCAATCCATACCCTAGATGACTTCGTAAAGCCTCAACGCAGCTACAAGAAGATCATAGCTGAAGCTCTCACCTCCTAGTGTAAACTCACACTGCCAGAACCAGTGCATAATTATTGAATCTTCTCCCGTAGGCATCTCTACCCATATGGATTGAGCCAAAAGCACAGTCAAGATCTCTGAGCTTCGGACAAGGGCAACGACAATAAATGAATGAATCGATCATGTGTCTATAAGAACTGCTGAAAATGTGTTGTAGACACCGATAGTATCTAGAATCATCTCAAGTGCATCATGGTCATAGGCCTTGACTAAATGGAGCTGAGCCTACCCCTATAAGCCTGGTCTCTATGCCTTGTCCGCCTACTCCATGAGGACCACAACGGTAGAACCTCTGTCTCTACTTGGGAGGTCCCTCTACTATCTTCTGGTCATCTAAATGGTGGGTCGGGCTATCACGAGCCATGTGGCCCTACCCGCAGCATGCATAGCACTGCCTGCCCCTCGTATGGCTGGCTTTGTAGTGTGTGCCCCACACATCCGAACCAGTATCCTGAGGTCTCCCACCAGATGGCCTGGTCCACTTGGACCTCTGGGACATATATCAACTACTGGCTATAGATGATTCCACTACGTGTCACCCTTTAGTGGGTATCACAATTGGTCTCGACTCATCAAAAAAGAACTCCACAAGAAGGGCTCGCTCTAGCACTCCTTCGAGCGTCATAATTCTGAGGGAGGTCATCGAAGCCCTTATATCATGACTCAGTCCCTGATCAAAGGACCAGGCCCTGAAGAATGGGTCTCTTGCCATGTTTTTGGAGTAGAGCGAGAGTATGGTAAATCTCACAGAGTACTGAGCAACATTCATACTACCCTGTTGTAGATGAAGTTACTCCTGGATGTCCATTACAAGAAGGGTGGAAATAACAAACTATGAGTGGATGAGACTCTCGATGTTTGTCCAAGATATAGATGCTCCTCGTGCACCTAGTGAATCAGGATCCTCCAACTACCTTCTACGGTGTGTACTAGTCTCGCATCAAGGATCACCATTAGGACATCTGATGTCCCTACCAATCTGATGACTCTGACGATAGGCTCCATCCAATCCCCGGATTTCTGAGGGTCCATCTATACACAGAACCTGGGCAACCTCGGTCACTGAAACTCGTGCAACACAGTCAGGCAGCGTGCACTCTCTTCCGATAGGGCTGGTGGAATCAGTGGCTCAGTGGGTAGTGGTACAGCTGGTGCCTCCGCTGTAATGGGGCCCTGTACCGTGGCCTCATCGCTCGGTGGGCATCCATCTCGCACATAACTAGGAACTCTGGCTGGCTGCCTTTGTGGTGTCATCTTGAAATGTAACAGGTGTGCCACCATCAAATAGTATACCTGGTGAGATGACACAAAGTAATCACAAAAAATACTTTTCAAACACATATGCAATCAATGTTTTCATGCACTAAGTCATTAATCAGATGCCAGGGTCCTGGTGTCAGGATACGTTTTCTGCAGCACCAACACTGGACTCCCTGGACTGAAAACCATGCTCAATAATCATAACACTATTGCATCACAATGAAGAAATTATCAGAGTCATATGTTCTCTGGTAGAACCGACTCCTCTGATTACAATTTTTCACCACCCGTCCTTGGGGCCTGTGTCGTGACTACCTAAAACCCTCCTTACCTAGGCCAGGGGTTGGAGAATAGAACCAAAGGCACAAATCCTGATGAAATAGAAGGTGTTTCCATTACAAAATTAAACAAACACAACAAGGTACAAAATTTAAGTAAGCACTATAAAAACTGAGTTCAAAATTATGTGATGAAAAGTAAATGGGATAGTATACAAACCCAATTGAAAGTATAGTACACTACAACTGAAATGAAAGTACAACAACAGTAATGTAATGCTGCAACCACTGAGTTGTCCCCCAGGAATCCCACAAGAAGGGTGGGTATAGATAGTCCCGTCGGTGTCTCTGTTCAGTTCATACACTCCATGTACGTCCGACCAAGTTGTACACCTTCCATTCTTATCCAGCTCCACAAGCCTCAACAACGATCAGTGCTTTCCGTCATCTGCAACCAACATAATGTAGTGCGGGAATTTCCTGTGAAAGGTTGAGAATTACGATACTCAATAGGGACCCCGATACCCCCACGGTATCATAGAATCCACAAAGGATAAACCAAAAAGGAAGGGTAAAACATGATGTATCAACCAAATATACTTAGATATATGCCCATAAATATACCTAAGTAGTAAATCTTAGTTTGGCTCCAACATCTGAGCCCAAGAACAATCTGGTCCACACAGGAAAGAAGTCAATCATATGAATGATAAATACTAAAAGACAAGAATCTACTGACATAGGTATACATCTTATGAAAAGGGGTGGGGATGATTAGATGTATACTCTGAATCATCTCCTCTGTTGAACCCATGTAGTATCCTAGTACATAAATCGTCACTACCGAACCCACATAGGATCCAAGTACAGTTAACATCACTGCCGAACCATCGTAGGTCGTCATCACTTCCAAACCCACTGAGGTTCCAAGTACAGTCGTCCTCACTGCCGAACCCACGTAGGATCCATGTATAGTCATCATCTTCCTTCATCCCACGGAGGATCCCGGCATGGTAGTCATCATAGTTGTAGCCAGCACTACTGTTCCCACACAAAACCTACTAGATTTTGGGAGGGTCTTCTCCTTGAGTAAAGGGTTTTATACATCAACTGTCACGAAGTATTGAGTTGATGTATCCTGTAATTTATTCTCTTCAAAAGGATCCCAACGCGATAGACAACGCGTCAAACAGACACTCGGTATGATAGATATTGGCTTTTCTGTTCTAGGGGCCCGGTTAGAAAATATACTCGTTCCAAACTCGGACATTTTCAAATGTGGTTCAAAGTCACGTAGAGTATCGCAAAAGAAATGAAAAGTCATGAGGGTCCAAGCACCGTAGAATCCGCATTGATCGAACACATGGTCTTCAAATTATTCACCTTTAAGTGAATTTGGACATGATCCATTATGCCCGGTGGTATGGAGTGCTGGGTTAACCCAGTTATCACAGGTCTGACCCAACTGGGGTGTCAGACAGGCCCAATGAAATGTGCGGCGCAGCCTGACCCGAGGGGTCTGAGGTTGGGGGGCCGGCTGCCCGAACAGGCGGTGCTAAGCAGCGCCGCCCTCTCTAACCAGCCGGATGGAGCACGCCGACATTCTAGCGCAAGAGGCCTGCACAGGTAGGCAGCAGCTCATCTGGCACGGCTCCCTCCTAGCATTGCGGCTTCCCTCTGACCAGCCGGTCGATGGGCTGACCGGTCATTCTGACGAAGTGGCCCACGAATCGGGAATTGGTTCCTTTCACAGAACCAGTGTGACGGTGCAGGCTTCCTCCGTTGTGTCCTACGTTGGCCGTGTCTTCGCATCCCCGACATGGTAGGACGATGTCGTGCTTCTTCCATCATGGCCTTCTAGGTTGTGGATTTTCTTTCAGTGCATGATAACGACCTTTGCGCCACCGGTATCTTCTGTGTTCCACCTCCTGTCGATGATTCCGAATCAAGTTCTAGTGGAGGGTTGTCATTATGTGTTTGTTCGGACCGTGCCATCCGCGTTAGGTGGAAACACATGTACAAATTTGTTTAAGAAAAATCATAGGGGAACAAGTACAATTTTAATCAACTAAAATTGTATATAATCCCCCTAACTCGAATATGTTTCTTTCATCGTAGACGCGAAAAAAGATGTCGCTCTGTCATCATCGAGAAAGAATCGTCATTGTTGGTGAGTTCCCTACGGTTTTATTTCCTCCCATGTGGTGGAGAATGTATAAGATTGGAGAAATGTGTAGCGTTCCTCACCGAGATGTTATCCGTTGAATTTGGGTGTTCATCGTCGGATAAGAAAACTATTCTCTCAACAGCTCTCTTCCTTCACATAACGAAAGTCCCAAAAATAAAATAATAAGATCATCTTATTATTTTATTAACATATTCAATTTAAAATTAAAAAAAGTAAAACACATAATTAATGAATTGGAGGATTCAATTTTTTAATTTATGTGTTGGAATGAATTAATGGTGGAGGAGAAGGTGAGGAGATATCATAAATATTGGGAGCGTTTTCAACATTAATCAATGGAGTTTAATGGTTGGTTTATGATAGATATGGGGAGTTCAAGGGTTTAGGTCACGTTTCGGCCCCACCCCACCAATATCCTCACATGGGAAGTTATGTGTGTGTGGGACCCATCTCTAACTCCCCTTGGGAGGAAATAACCCCCATCCTTAAAATAAAATTATGCTCCACCAATTTTATTAATTTTAATCTAATTCCCCAAATAATAATTTCAACCCGCTTAAAATGCAACTGTGGTAATTGTCCCCTTATTCGAATATTAGCGCTTTGAGTTAATCGGTGCCCTCAGATTTCAATTCCGAGCATCGGTTCAAAATATAGAAAAACTCACTCGTTCGTTCCCTGAACATTCACGTGCTAAACTTCAAAAAAAGTATTCCGGGCACACCGGGCCTCAGAATCAGGTGCCGTCAGAAGCCTCACACACGTAAAATTTCAATGTATTTATTAAAAAAAATTCCTTAAAATTTATGGGTCTTTACAATTTATACATCCATTTTATTTTTATTTTCATGGGGTTTATGGTTCTATAGATAAGGAATTGATGAATTTATTTTTTCTCAATTTTCCTTGTTAGATATACATGTCATGTTATGGAACAATAATATTATATGGGGTGTA
The DNA here is from genome assembly GCA_963277665.1 of Viscum album. Classification (NCBI taxonomy): domain Eukaryota; kingdom Viridiplantae; phylum Streptophyta; class Magnoliopsida; order Santalales; family Viscaceae; genus Viscum; species Viscum album. The sequence goes on along the minus strand of OY728152.1, from coordinate 359,379,465 downwards.
TATAATTCATTTTGAAATATTAAATCATAAATATCCTTCCTATAAATATATTTTAAAATTCATTTAATTTTATACATTCATATGGATTATGATTCAATGTTACCAAATTGGTAACAATTTATTGATAAAATCTCATCGTTTATTAGGATTGTTTATGATTTTTATTCCATTGATGAAATATTAAGATCCAAATATCAATCATACACATGAAATTTATTCTCCAATGTTTATACATAATATAATAATGTATTTTAATATTTTTCCAATCTTTGATATTTAATATAATAAATAATTTTTTATGGAAATATGATATTTTTTGTCCTTTCAGTCAGTAATCTGTGTTCTTTAAAAACAGTGTTTTCTAAAATGTTTTCAAAATGATTAATTATGATATTATAATGATTAAATGAAATTTTAAACGATGAATTACCTTTTTGAAAGATAATTTTTAATAAAATATTCTTATCATTTTTCAATCAATTCCCATTTGTAAAATATTAAGGTGAAAAATGAATGATCGGCATATACATACATAACTTAGTAGTTAATTATGTTGTTCTTTCATGAGATTTAATGAAATTAATATAATAAGGTAATTTCCATTTAAAAACAGTGTGTCGTTACAGTAAGTGATTCTTTTGATATGAGGTTTGAACTAGTTCTATTTTAAAAGTAATTCATATCTTATATAGGTGCATGACTGTAACCGCGACTGGGTGTAGCACCCAAACTTAATAAGGGAATGATTTATAAATATATTTATTATTTCAAGTAAGCGCGACTATGTCGTGACCACGCACGAGTCTGTGACCGAAGTCCAGACTCATCAATTAATGCAATTATTTTGTAAATGGTTTTATTACATTAGTATTATTAATAATATTATAATTATTTATGTTAATGATTCAATTAGGTTATTATTATTAGTATTATTATTTCAATTGATATTTTAAATTGGTCACAAATGATAAAATAACGTTATAATTATTGGATTATTAACTTATTATTATTATTATTATTATTATTATTATTATTATTATTATTATTATTTAGAATGGATTAGGATTTCATTTTTTACTGGGTTGTGGTTTTTTTCATATTATTTTTTATCCAAATTGTATTTTATTGATTTTCATTTTATTTTGTTTTTTTTATTTAATTGTTAATATTTTCCCTCTTTTCCTCCTTACTACTTCCACCGTGGTGGGTTGCGCCTCACCTCCTTTCTCCCAAATTTCTCCCTCGCAGGCTTTATCTCCCGTCATACCGTAACCCTAGCGACATTCCTCTTGGTTGGTCGGCTCCCTTACCTACTCTGGCTCCCTTGCATCGTCTGGTGGACCTCCTATGCACCATCCCTCCAACCAACACACACATCTCCCTCTTATTGCTTCTCTCACATCCACTAGCTTTCCCATCTGGTGAGACCTCCTCCAGTGCACCAAACCAGAACATCTCCTCTACTCTAGTCCGCATCCATCACGTCGCATCACCCATCCCCCCCACCCTTCCATCTTCACCAACCGGCATACCAGTTCCTCCTCGGTGGGATTTCACTCCGGCAGTCCGCACCCCCAATTGTCCTGGAGGTCTTGCAGCAAATTTTATTGATGCGGCTCATCTCCAGCACCATCATAATACATGGTTGGCCTCCCGCAACCCTTGTCGCATGTGCATCTTACCTCAGACATATGTTTCTTATATTTGGTGGAATTTTGGATTGGTTATTCATGTTTCTTAAGGTCAATTTGTAGTAATTTGGGTTTCATGTCTGGTGTTTAGTGTCAAATCTATGTTGTTGCGATGCGACTGGAGGGAGATTGGTGTTTGTGCACCATGATGTGATGTTTTTCTACTTTATAGGTTGGTGGTTCCACTCTTAATTATTATCTAACTATTTAATTAGTAATTTTAATTAATTTACTATGTTATTTTATTAAGATTAGTTGTGAAATATTGATCTCCGTTAATTTTTTATTTTCATTTTAATTCATTGGTTCATTTATAGTGTGATTGAATCGATTATTAAATTTTAGGGTTTATTTGTATTGTTTGAGGTGTTGTAGAAGTGAAACGGACTTTGCACAACATTTTTTTGTAGGAATTAATTGGAAAGTTTGGATAGTTATTACATTTATTTATTAGTTTTCCAACTGTGAATTTGGTTTTCGTTGGGATCTAATGTGCATTGATTTGGTAGTGTCATGTTTATGTTGCATGTGGGAAATTCTTGTTGTTGAAATGTCATGTTGAACTATTAGATAGTATTCTAAAAATTGTGAAAATTATTTTTTAGAATGTGCAAAGAGTGCGAGTGGTGTTTTTTCATGGCATCTATACGCATCGTATCATAAATGAGCTTTTGAGTGGATTTAGTTATTTTAGTCATGTGGTGTATTTTTAAATGGGTTGGCATGTTTTTCTTGTTGTTTGTGTAGCTGTAGTAATGGTCTTTCCAATAGTGTGGGTGGCTTCCTTAATTTCATGCATAATGTGGACTGTGTTCCAAGGGTGACGTTGTGTGTGTGTGGTCATGTAAGGGGGTTTGGGTCGTTCTAGATTATAAAGTGGTATTCTTCGCATTAAAATTTATTTATGAGAAAATTGGATTGTTTTATTATATAATTAGTAAGGGTGAAAAATTTTGGATAACCGGGTGAATATTTTTGGTGCTTAATGTCATGAGATGTGTGTGAAATTTGTTTAACAAATTCTGTTAGTGGCGTATTGATAATATAAGTGACTTATTTGATTGTGTGGTCTCTATTTTGGTTGTGTGAGTGATGCATATTTAGATTTTGTATATCCATAGTTTACTACTTATTTCAAATGGCCTTTGTTTGTGAAAATAATGGTTTTTGGCATTTGTAGTGTCTTGTTTGATCTGAGTATGTGATTATGACATAATAATTGAACTATAAACTACATGAGAACAAACAGGATGCCTGGGTACGAGGTGGGATGACTAGGACTATTGTGCAAGTGATTCGGAAGTGGCATCAGCCTGGTTTCACTTAGCTGGATTGATGACTACAACACTTACTGAACTTTTGGATGATGTTTGGAGACCACATGGTTCTAGATGTGTAGAACAACTATTGGCTCATTCACGAGAACACTTATTGTTTTGTTCCTATTACTTTGTTCACAGAGTAGTGATGTTCTAGTGTCCCACATCTCGCTAGTATATTTAGGGCCCCTCCCATGTATTGTGCTCCTCTTTTTCTCTACACTCACCATCAGAACACGATGTGACGTTATGGTTACCAAGAAATTGTGTCTGTGATGGAATGTCTGTGTGTGTATGTTAATTTAAGTTGTTTTCATTTAGTGTAGTTTATATTATGGTATCATGATCAAATTTATAATGATTTAACTAAAAATATGAAATCTATTTCCATATAACATTGATGGATTACCATGTAACTAAATAAAAATGTTATATATTATATTATTATTGTAAAAAATGGATACACTTTGTAATAAAAATAAATTTATAACTACAATAAGATTAAATAATTGGAGTTATTCTTATGGAAGACACAGTTCACTTTTATGGTTCCATGGATAAATATCCCTTTTCAACGAATATGGTATATTTCATCATTTTGGAATTGATATATGTGTTTTATTATAAAACATTCAACTGATGATTTTCATTTTCAAATGTGTTGAAAATAACTGAACAATGAAATTTGACTAAATTTACTTCATGAAGGTGAATTTTAGGAATTATGTGGAAAAAGATTATCTATTCATTATAGGATAAAAAAATAGTGAAATTATTTTATGTATTACATCCAAAAAAAATAATTGATCCATTTTACTACTAGTGATTAAAATAACATAGGGTCATATGATAATTCAATCATGGATGAACCTTTAATTAGTAAATCACAATCATTTCATGTGGTCAAAAGGAAGACAATGTCTTGAATGTTAGAGGGGACAATTAAGATGGTTTTTTGATGCTCTACAGAGGATCCATATATCTTCATCCTTTAAAAAAATAGAAAAAATTAATGACTTTTTTAGGGTGTTTTTAATATACTATGATTTTTCTCATAATATAATCTACTATATACAATATTAACACATTATAAGGTAAATATTTTAATACATATGTATACAATGTATACTCAACTGATTATGTCACCAATTCCAATAATGAATAGACTATTTTTGTATAGATAGAAGAATTATTAAGGGATCATTATTGTTCTGATGTAAAATAACAATGAAATAGAATCACTATGTTCAGTAAAATTATCAAGGAAATGTATAAGGGTATAAAATTGGAGGTTGGATAGAATCAATGAAGCTAGGATTTTGACCACAATATTTCAATATTCACTAATTATATTTGGGTCACAAGGGGGATGCATATGAATAATTTATTTAGATACAGGGATCATTATCAATCACGTAATGACAGAAAACCTATGGAATTATATAATAGTAATGTAATGATATATTTTCGATATTTTAAAAAAATTATATAATGAAAAGTTGATCAAATTTTATTTATTACAAGAAATGTTTATATATTTTAGAATATTTAAATTAGAAGAATTTCATAATTTATAATGACAAATACAATAGATGATTTCCTAAAAATCATTCAATGTTACTTTGTGTTGATTCTGAGGGGAATGTAATGTTCCACCCAAAGGAATGTCATGCACACATTATAAATCACGAAACATGGAATGAATTATTTAGTATTCACAATGAGAAATCATTTCAAGTGAATTGTAGTAAATAAAAAATTATTTTACATTATTTATTTTACCCAATTTGATTCAAACTATTTAATTTTAGTAAAAAAAGTGTTTGGAAAGTAAATATTGTTAATCAAAACAACTGTACCCATATCACAAAGAAATGATGTGGTACAATTCACTATAGAGAAAATTTCAATGCATTTTAAATTAAAAAACGATTTATGTATCATGACACATCATATGTTTCATTGTTTATATACAAATTTATGATTAATAACTTGAAGCCACTATAATCCCACATCATGTGTTATATAAGGAGTCTCATAGAAATAAATTGTGTAAAGTAGATGATGAAAAAAATATATATGGGAAACATCTGTATGTATAACAAAATAACAATTCACTATGAATTATAACAAAATTTCAATAAAATATATACTGATCATCAATTGATTTTCTTATGGTTTAGACAGAAGAATTAACTGCGAGCATACTAGATGAAATACTACTATCAATATCTCTGAAGTGGTCCAAACAATAAGTTCTCATTAGAGGAGTATATTTTGAAGTGTCTCCTTCAATATATTTGGAGATGATAAAACCAAAAAAATGATACATATAAGATGATGAATGCATTTTAGGGATAAATATATGTTTTGTGATATATTATTTTTTGGTTTTGTATGGAAAGTCAATATATGAGAAAGGATTAAAGTGACCTGATGATTGATCAATGATCTTCACATGATGAACCAAATAATCCCACTAGATCTTAGGCTAGTCATTCCCCTAAACATAATACCCTACATGAGGTAATAAATGTTTTTATTAATATTTCTCCAATGTGTGAATCAAATAAATATTGATAAATTTATATTAAATAATTTTTATTGGTTAAATTTGATATTGATTTCTATATTTCAACATCCATGCCCCTCAATGCTATGAATGGTATGGTGTATAATATTCAGGGATCAATCTACAAAATAAATAAATCCCAAAACATTACATGGGATTAGGGAATATGGAATATCTATAAATTACCATTGAGTTTCCTGTTCAACATAATGATCTCGATATTAGAATGGTTAATGATTCTATTCGAACTATTATAGCATGGCCATATAATATTATAATGTTACATTAGGTATGTCATTAAAAAGTTCTTTTCTAAAAATCATAACCATTTATGAAAAATGGTCTCATTTGATGTATTGATTTATTGATGAATCAATCTATGATAAAATCATAGGATAGATCAAGAGATTCAACTGAATAGTCCAATAAATCAAAAGGACCTTATAGGATTACCTTCTCACATTTATTTCATAAGAATCATTTATTGTCAGTATAACATCATGTTGATGTCACATTTAATGATAAAAATATGTCTTACATTCCACATAAAAAATAAATATTGTAACATTCTATACAGTTAAGGTTCATCTCGCGTGTATAAATGATATTATTTTGTTTGAATGTCTTGGAGTCTCAATTTTGAATACATACATAACGAATATTTCCATAAATATTTTATCAAATAGCGATATAAAATATTCAATAATGTTTAAAACTCTTCATATTTTCTATAGGAATTTATATCACTACTATTTAATGGGGAAACCATGTGATGCCCAATTTGGATTCATTAATCCATGTATCATTTCCATACATTAAACCTGTTTGTTGAATGATGAAATTTATATGAAGAATGATGGTATATACAATATGTTTGAGAAAACAATAACATATTATTGAATCTTTTTGATTCAATTAATGTAGTAGAAAAACTCTAATTTTTTATCACAATAAAATATATTTTTCATCAATTAATTTTTTAAATATTACAAGATATAGACTATTATAAATTTTGATACATCAAATATTTATTTTTTGTATCCAATGCATGGATATCAAACAAAATGACCAGAAATTATATTTAATTTTTAATTTGTAATACAATAAAATCATCATTTTATATGTAAAATTATATTTATATCTTTTAATAAGTGTTTTATCTAATATTTTTTTATGATAGGTTTGTCACTAATTATAAGATAGATCGTGACAAGGTTTCAGTGATTGAACATAAAATGGTGTGGATTATGTCATGTGGACACATAATAAGTTGAATATAAGTATATTAAACGTTAAAAACATATTTCAAAACAATTTACTTAATTTTTAATGTTTTTACAGTGTTTGAAGAAAGATAATATAAACTATTGTGCATATTGACTTTGTATATTTATGAGAGAGATTATAAACAATGAAAACACCAGCATCCATAAATAAGTAATTTCCATACATAACTATTATTTCATTAAAAATATTTCTTAATTGTTTTTTGTTTATATTTTCCCAATACAAAAATGTTTTTCTTAAATCAAATGTACTCAAAATTAGAAATAAATATTCTTAGAGATTAGTTGGCAGCTTACATGTCACCTGAATGATTTGTAACAACAAATTTTTTTGATTACGTTCTATATTCGTGATCTAATATGTGATATGACATTATAAAATAAATTTAGGGTGTGAATAATGAGTTTTAGAATTATTATATATTATTTTTGATATACTACTCAAATAGAAGTATAATGGAGGTAATAAATTTGTTGAAAAATTAGAATAAAACATTGTGTTAAAATGTATATAGGCATCATGAAGCGTTGACTTCCTAATATATATGAAGATAATTTTCTCATCAGTTTATCTAATATTTTAGTTAATTTCATTATCGTTATTAAAATAATATTAGGATAAATCCACCTTCAAGGGTACCATCATGGGTAGCATAAAAAGATTGAATAAATGAACTATAATTAGGTTTTAATTTTGTGGTATGTGGAATTATTAAAGCTAGTATATCATAAATTAGATATAGATAACATATAACAAATTCTTGTGAAATTAATATAACAAACACATCCAATTTACCTTAGTGAAAAATATATTAAAAAATATAATATTTTGAATGAACATAATGTGAAATTAAATTATCCAACCAATATATCACATATAATTTCACAATCATTACACGATTAGAGATGTTTAACATGTACATAATATGCATATAGATACTTATTCACCAACTAATCATAAAAAATGTGTACATTGGGTCACCATTAACATTAATTTTCACATTAATTAGGTAAAATGGTCAATGTTGACAAGACCATTACTAAAAAAGAGTCATCATCATTCTCAATAAATAATACATTAGAGTACGTATGTTGCCATATTGATGAAAAAATATTGTTGATTGTATGATACTTTTTATCATCACCAAAATTATAAAAATGGACATTGTAGAGACTCGAACATAATGTACATGGACGTTACATTAATTTTGCAGAATACATAATACATAACAAAAACAGACACCCAAGGACTGTAATAGTTTATTGTCTTTGGAAACATGGAACATAGTCTTCTAATCGGGTTGGAAGATCATCAACATCTTCCATAAAGATCTTCCCCTTTTGTTTTCTTACCTAAAAGCTTTCTTTATATCCTAGGGAAAAGAATAAATAAAAAGGGTGAGCTCAAATTCTCAGTAATGGTAAATATAGGGATCATAAAACAATCCATAAACATTTGAATGCAAAAACATGAACATAAAATCTAAACATCAAAATCGTGAGCAATGACATTAATCTTGGAAGTACGTAACACATATATCATAAAGGAACATCAATCATGATAAAATAGAATGGGAATAAAACATGTAATTGTGGAAAACATTAAGCACATGATATTAATTCTATAGTAGCCAAGGCATTGCTACCAAGACCATCATATTTGACAAAGTCCCTTACTGAATTGAGTTCCCTCCTCGTTCCAGTCATGTATCACTGAACCATGTTAACATTCCATTCCAACCATGTCTATCCCATGAGATATAAATCATTACGCAATACATTGTAGGGAGATATTGTTATCACCCATATCATATTGAAATCATTTTTACGTGTTCCACAAAACAATCATAATTCATTAATCATAACAAAAAGAATAAAATGAGTTTCATAAACATCTTTCCATCTTAACATAATCCATATAAAACAAATGGATATCAATTCATCATACGAAAATAAAACCATGTAATTAATAGAGACATTATACTTAAAACATAACTATACTATATATTTTCATCTTAGATGGAAAATAGTTATGATAAAACACTTTAAATTAATTATTGAGGATAATATCCTTTCTTCTTCAAAATCTTATTATTTTCTCAAAATGCTACGAAATTTTATACGAAAATGATTTTTTGGAAAATAATCATGAATTTTTTTAGATTATTCATCATGTAGAGAATGCTTTATGAAACTATAAAAATCCGTTCATGTCGTATAAGTTAAAAAATCATTATTCTTGTACTTTTGCAGGAAAATTCAAAAAGTTCCTCGTATGGTAAAAAAAAGAAATATTCATTCCCTACTACATAGTAAATTTCAAAAAGGGTAAAAATATCTTTAACAACACATGGAAAAATATTAAAAACATTATAAAAAAATTTTTATGGACATGGATGAAAAATATAACCCCTGTAAATTATTAAGTATAACCATTCTTGGATAAAAATGACATTGAAAAATTATACCTTACCATAGGTCCGATATGCTTCGTATGTATCTAAAAATCATGTATAATTATTTAAAGAATTTCCTTGACTTATTATAGAATCATATTCTTTGTTATTATATCATATATGGTTCAATTATGTCTTTATATTACCCCTTCTTTTGTAAATTCCATGTTAAAGCAGCGTTTTGGGTTAAATCATTTCTTTTATCATACGTGTTTCGACATGTTTTTCTTGATAATATTACTTATATCAAGATTTTCATAATTCAAAAATGTAAAACATGATTTATATATAATATATATTCAACATAAAAATATATATGATAGATCAATAAATGGAATAAAATAATCCGTTCATAGAGATGTTAGGTCGTACGTACGCATGAATGATGTTTTTACAATAAATTCATTTCACATATAAGTAAGTATTTAGTGATCTCAAATCCAAAAAAATTATTATATTGCATTCAAATAATTATTGAATCATGTTTAATACCCTTCTAATTTTTCATTACATGTTCATTAATGTTTAACTCTCTGTGAAATGGTTATTTTAATGATCACAAATCTGGGTAATATTTATTTCAATTTAGTAATTTGTTCATATTGATATAAATATTTTTAAATCATGTTCACATGTGTTTATCTGTGTTAATTTTTTTTTACGGTTGACCTGGTAGTATTTTGGAATGAACAGACAATTTGTGAAAATTTCATTTATTGACTCACCGTTAGTTATTTTCCAAGTCACCGATGATAAACGATCGCACCGATAATGATTGGTCGCACCGATGATGAATGGTCGCTCCGATGATGAACGGTCTCACCGATGATGAACGCTCGCACTGATGATGAACGATCACACCGATGATGAACGGTCGCACAGATGATGAACAGTCACAACGATGATGAATGATTGCACCATTGATGACCGATCACACCAATGACAATGGTCACACCGATGGATACCGAAGATCTAAACATGAGTCACTGATAACTATGATCATGAGCCACTGATACCGATGATAATTGACACACCGATGTTGATGCTACCGAAACCGATGCAGATTCAAAATGACTCACCGATCTCATGACTCACCGATAGTCATGAAAACTGTTTGAATTTATATAAACTCTTATTTAATTCATACGGTCATATTTGATTTTTTTAATGCAATTAATGACATTTAATGTTAGTTGTTGTAATTTCAGGAGACCGTACCTTGTACCTATGAATAATGTTAGTCATTCCTATTGTCGGACCATGTGGAATAAATGGAAGATAGAGGTGTAGTAAAAGTGCATTGAAAAAAGACATTGAGAGATAATTCTTCCACGAATATACATACAAAAAGGGAGAACACACGCGGAACTTGAAGAGGGCTTTTGCAAGATCTTAAAAGAAATATCATGCATGCAATCCAGCTCTCCTCAAGAACACACGAAGAACAATAGAAATCAGAAAAGACAGTCACTTGTGAAGGACATCGAGCCGAACCACGATACTCTTTTTTCAATAGAAAAAACATAGAAGGACTCAGAAGCATCTCTACTAAATCGAATTAGTCCAGAGTTGCACTACCAATCACTAGAGCGTTCTAAACGTTCATATACTCTATCTTTGTGAATTTTTATTTACTATTGAGCCGTGTTTGCACTCTGTATATGCATTACACACACACTGCCTCCTGTGCTAAATTGGAGGATACTAAATCCTCATTCCAAACTCAATACATCATATTGTGTCCAACTAAGGATAGTGGTAGAAGTCATGTGTGACCTGGATAGTCTGTGTTCCAATGTCTTTATTTTCCAATGTAATAAATATTACATAGGTCTTAGGACCTCGACAATATTGAACTATCATTAACACCAATCCAGGGTGTGGATCAAATTTGTATATAAATTTGAGAGGACTATGTCTCTGCTTGAGACTGAACCTCATGGTTATATCAGATTTTTTAGTATAAGTTTTAAGTATACTACTTGAATCTTTTATTCTGTAGCTATTAATTTGAAATACAAAACAATTTTGATGTTACATTGGTAGTTAAATTAGCAAGTGTTTATGATATTTGTTAACCAATAGGTTAGCTTCAATATTTGATTCAATCGAGTGATTAAATTGACTAAGATATAATCAATATTTTAGAATCCAATTGAACATTTTCAATGTGTATAAATTCACTACAGTTTAACATTGGTTTTAAATTGGGGGACATTAAGAGAAATCTTTTTAACATAAATTTTTAATTAAAACTCAATTCACCCCCCTCTTGAGTTTCCACTCCGACCAACATTTGGTATCTGAGGTATTGTTCTGTTTATCAATGTTTCCAACTACTCTATTTTTCAATTGTGATTTTAGTTATATTTTAATGATCTTAAATGTATGTTAGTTCTAAATTTTATCTCTTAAAAGTTAATTGATAAACTTTAGTACTATAGTTATAGATAATATACTAGAAGGTGCTGCTACCAACATGACACCTTTATTTAATGGTACAAATTATGCCCAGTTGAAACTGAAAATGAAAATTCTTTTAGAAAGTATGGGATTTGATATCTGGACTACTATCGAAACTGAATATAAGATTCCAACAATTGTTATAACTAATAAGTATTAAGATACTATGATATATTACAATAATAATTGTAAAGCTATGAATGCCATGTATTGTGCTTTGGGCGATGAAGAGTTCAAAAGAAAATCTTCTTGTAAAACTACCTATGAAATATGGGATTCTATGAGAGTTTCTCATGAATGAACAACAAATTTTAAGTAAATAAGATTGAATAAATATAATTCTAAATATTTTAATTTCAAAATGAAGACGGAAGAACCTATCTCTGACATGTATCTCAGGCTCAATGAGATTTTCAATACAATGATCTCTCTTGGAAGAGATTTCACTGCTGAGGAACAAATCATGGGGATATTAAGATGTCTACCATATCGATGGAGAGGCACTTCTGTCTCAATTAGAGAATCATGTGACATAAGAAAACTACCAGTCAAGGAGCTTATTGGTAAGCTTATGATGTATGAACAAGAACTCAAGTTGAATAATGAAGAAGATTATGAACATAAAAAGAAGTCTGTGTCTTTAAAATCTACTACTTCGAAGAGCAATGACAAAGACAAAGTTCAAATACAAACTGAAAGTTCAACATGTGAAGATTCAGACTCTGAAAATGATGTAGAGATGGCTCAAATTTCCAGGAGATTCATGAAGTTATATAGGAAGAAGATATTATTTAGAAAATAAAACTACAAAGGAATGTATGAAAACAAGGGAAATTTGAAAAAGGTTTGCAAAAAGCCCAACAAGAATTTTGATGTTTTCTACTATGAATGCAAATGGAAAGGACACATTAAAGAAGACTGTCAAAAATTGTTGTTCAAAAATAAATATGACTACAGTGACAATAAGTACAAGAAAGCCATGAAAGCTACTTGGAGTGCTTCAGAAGACATCACAAGTGAATTTGATGTTTATGATTCCGAAAAGAATCGTGCCAACATGTGCCTCATGACCAATACCTCAGAGGTACCTATTTCTCCAATGCAGAATGATTATTATTCTGGAACTGATTCTGAATCTGAAAACATGTCTACTGAAGTACTATTAGAATATTTTAACATGCTAAAAGAAACCTATAATGAACTTAAGGACCTATAAAATGCATATATGAAACAATATGATCTCACTGCCAATGTTAAATCTGCCTTTGATGTAGAAAAGGTAATGAATGATCAACTGATAAAGAAAATTATAGAACTTAAATTCTCAAATAAGAAACATAGATAGGACTCAGAAAAGTTCAAAAATTTAAAGAACACTCTAAATAAAATTCTTGGAATGTAAGTGGAACAAATGTATGCTGTTGGAATAGGTTATCAACCTTGAAAAAGACAGTTTACTAAAACAAAATGTATTCCTAAGTCTGGACAAAATTATGCTTATTACAGTTTTGGGAATTCATATGCTTCAACTTGTTATCTGTATGGTTATATATCAAATAATGTTTATCATTAAAAATATATTGGTTATGTAAATTATATGAGACCCATAGGGCAAATTTTGGTACCTAAATAATTGATTACTAACCTATTTGGACCCAAGAAGATCTGAGTACCAAAATCATTTCCCATCTAAATTTGTTTTATAGGAAACATGTTTGAAGAGTTCTCATAAGAAGGTATGGTACATGGACAGTGGATGTTCGAGACACATGTCTGGTGATTATTCATTCTCTAAAAGCATAAAAAAGGTTGATGGAGGCCATGTCACCTTTGGTGGTAATTCTAATGGAAAAAATCATCGGCCTAGGCCAAATTGTTAACACTGATTCAGTTTTGATTTATAATGTTTTATTTGTTGATGGACATATGTATAACCTGTTATGTATTTCTCAATTATGTGATGATGGATTTAATGTTAAGTGTGAAAATGATGCTTTTTATGTTTTTAACTCTCACAATGTTTTAGTATTCTCTTCCTTAATATATGAAAATGTTTATGCTATTGATCTAAATTCTTTAGATAAGAGAAATGTTACTTGTTGAAATAATTTTCATAAAGAGTCTTGGATTTTGAATAGATGATTAGGACACTTCTTCATCTATTCACTTAGAAAGCTGACTATGATGAACTTGGTTAGAGTCCTACCTAAAATTTAATTCCCAAATGACAAATTTTTTAATCCCTATTAAAAGGGAAATAAACATAGAGTTTCTTTTAAATCAAAGAATGAATTCTCAACTTCTCAACCTCTCAATATTCTTCACATGGACTTGTTTGGACATTCTCAAGATTCTAGTTTAAATGGGAAGCAACATTTCTATTCCCTAGTAGATGAATTTTATAGATATACTTGGGTATACTTCTTGGATCACAAAAGTGAAGCTTGTTCATGCTTTATTTAATACTCCATGTCTGTAGAGAACCTTAGTGTACTGAATGTTAAATCCCTGAAAAGTGACCATGGCCGTGAGTTTGATAATCCTGACTTTGAATCCTATTGCACACACAATGGGTATAGTCACAACTTTTCTGCTCCTAGGAAACCTCAGCAGAATGGTGTAGTTGAAAGAAGGAATATAACCCTTCACAAATTACCATGAACCATGCTTAATGAGTATGTCATGCCTGTTTAATTTTGGGCTGATGCTGTGAATACAACTTGTTATATTATTAATCGAGTCTTAATTAGACCTTTTATCAAGAATACCCCTTATGAATTATGGAATAATAGAATACCAAAAGTTAGTTACTTCAAATTATTTAGCTACAAAGTTTTTATTCTTAATACAAATGATAATCTTGACATGTTTTCTTCTAAGAGTGATGAAGGAAATTCTATTGGTTATTATTTAACTAGGAAAGCCTATAGAGTCTTTAACAAAAGAATCAAATGAGTTGAAGAATTAGTTCACATCATGTTTGATGAAACTGATCCACATGAGCCTAAAACCTCTCTTGAAAATCATGAAGATGATTTTACTATTCTAGACCATAATAACAAAACTAAAGAACCTAATATATAATCATCTAGTTCTGGACATATTCCAGAATCTGCAACTATAGAACCTGAACATAGAGATGAACATTAAATTTGTAGTCCTACCTTTACAAGATCAACTAGGATTCTATAGAGTCATCATATGGATGTTGTTGTTGGTAAACTTGATAGAGGGATAGAGACTAGAGCTTCTATAATAAACCAAGTAGAACATCAAGCTTTTCATACACAGTTAAAAACTAAAAATGTCAATGATGAAATTAATGATGAATTTTGGTTAATGTCTATGCAAGAAGAGTTAAATCATTTTGAAAGAAACAATGTATGGGAATTAATTGACAGACCTAAGGACACTTTAACAATAGGCAGTAAATGGGTTTTTAGAAAAAAAGTTGTTGAATCAGGAAATATAGTTAGAATCAAAGCAATGCTAATTGCACAAGGATATAGTCAAGAGGAAGGTATATACTATGAGGAAACCATTTCACATATAGCTAGATTAGAATCTTTTAGAAATATACTTGCCTATGATGCTCATCTGAATTTCATGTTATATCAAATGGATGTTAAAAGTGCTTTTCGATATAGTTTTATTTTTGATGATATTTTTGTTGAAAAACCACCGGGACTTAATAATCATCATTTTCCAAATTGAGTTTTTAAACTTTGTAAAGCATTATATGGTTTAAAACAATCACTAAGAGCTTGGTATCATAGACTTAGTAATTTTCCTATTTCAAAAAGTTTTACTAATGGGATTGGTGATCCAACCTTTTTTATTAAATAAATTTCTAATGATGTTTTAATAATACAAATCGTTGTTGATGATATTATTTTTGGATCTTCAAAACATTCATTATGTACTGATTTTTCAAAGAGTATGTAAAATTAATTTGAACTTATTTTAATTGGAGAACTCTATTATTTTCTTGGATATCTTGTTTTCCAAAAAGAAAATTGTATTATTTTGAATCAATGTAAATATACAACGGATTTTTTAAAACAATTTTGTTTGGATTGTATTATGGAAAGTGATACTCCTATGAGTACAGTCTCTAAATTGGATGCAGATGAAACAGGGATACCAGTGGATCAAACAAATTACAGAGGTATGATTGGAATCTTACATTACCTTACTACTAGTCAACCAGATATAATGTTTAGTGTGTGTATGTGTGAATGATTTCAATATTATCGAAAATAATATAATTTACTTGATGATAAAGGAATTTTTAAGTATCTTAAACACACTGTAAACTTTGGATTGTTTTACCCAAAATGGAAGTCCTTTGGGCTAATGAGTTATTCAGGTGATGACTTTGCTGGTTACAAGTTGGATAGGAAGACCACATCTGTAACATTTTATTTATTGGGAAAATAGTTTATATAATGGTGTAGTAAGAAAAAGAACATGGTTGCATTATCTACTGCTGAATCAGAATACATTGCTACTGGTAGCTACTGTGCACTAATTCTTTTGATGAAAAACACTCTCTTGAACTATGAATATGTTTTTAGGCATGTTTCAATCAAATGTGATATCACTAGTGAAAATAAAATTTAATATAACCTTGTGTTTGACTATAGAACCAAACACATTGATGTCAGGCATCACTTTTTGAGAGACCACTACCAAAAATGTGATATTACACTTGAGTTTATAGGTACATAACATCAATTAGTTTACATTTTCACCAAGAACATAAATTATGAATGGATAGACTCAATTAAACAAGATTTGGGTATGATAGATCCATGAAACTGATCTGTCAACTCGATCTGTCAAACAGATCTGTCAAATAGATCCGTGACACCGATCTATCAAACCAATCTGTCAATCTGATCTGTCAAACCGATCTGTCAAACCGATCTGTCCAACTGATCTATGAAACCGATCATTCAAACTGATATGTGAAACCGATCTATGAAACTGGTCTGTGAAACTGATCCATGAAACTGATATGTCAAACCGATCTATCAAGTCGATTAGTGCTACCGATTGGGTTGTACTTTTTTTTAAACATTATTGGCTATTTAAAACGCCGATGTTTTACTTAATCAATACTTTATTGATTGTAACCCTAAATGAAAAAAATAATGACACGTGACTATTTCATTCTCTAATGACTGTTGACCTTCCATTTCCCACCGAACTCACTCTTCTCTTTTCTGTAACCTGAGCCTTTTTAATCTTTCCAAGCCTCTCGATTGTATCAAACCTCAAAATGTCCAAGAAAAAGAGGCAGGTCAATGAATATGAAGGATATTCACCTATAAATCTTGCTTGAGGTGAGTCGAGCAGTATGACGTAGAGGTTTTTGAACCTAGAGCTAGAAAAATGAGAAGTTATAGCTAAAAAGAAATATGTTCGGAATGGGTTTTATCTATCAATTCAGTTCTCTTGAATGTATTGTAAATGAATGGTTGGAAGAATTGGTTCTGCTATTATGATAGGGTATTTTACCTGAAGCTGGTGCATGAGTTGTATTTAATCCTGGATGTGGTATTGGACAAAGTAGAGGCTGCTATATTGTCTTCTATTGTAAATGGGAAAAGGATTACATTTTCATTAAAGCAGTGGGATGATTGTCTTGGAGTACCTCACAATGGAAGATACGAGGAATATTCTGGTAATATTCCTCCCATAACTAATTACGTTTCTTATGATCTAGCCATGTAGTTATTGATTGCGATGTCTGAATCGCGAAGGATAACTGCTACTGAGTTGGATGTTGAGAATAGAATCTTTTTTAAATTTATTTAACATCAAATATGTCCTAGAGAAGGTGACTTTTCTTCAGTAAAGTATCAGGATGTGTTTACAATTATTCCTCTTGATGAATAGTTAATAGATCAATATGTGTATATATTTAGCTGAGCATATAGTTGAGTTGATTAACCCATCAATGAAAGCTACTACACTATTTAATTATAATAAAATTTCTTCCATGCTGAAATTCTTGGGTTTTGTGGATGATGGAGATGAGTGTATCTCATCAATTAGCTTCTGTTTCAACAATTTTATTTGGAAGAGGATGAAACTGAATTGGAACCCATGGAAGAAATCTTGGTTTGCGGATGAAGAATAGTTATTTGAGTCCTTCAATCCTACTGATCATACAAGGAGACAAAAGGAGATAAGAGATCCTTGCTTAAAACATAGTGAGGATGTGGTTTATTCAGATGAAAATGGGTTAGCAGTAGTTCCTAATGAAACTGGTGAATCTAGTAAGAAGGGAACAGAATAAGTATAAGCTGGTGATAGTTTGAATGCTGAAGAGGAAGACGAATCATCTCCTTATGAGAGGAGTGATCATTAAACTGTTTGCCCGAAGAATATATGTTTGGAATTTGGTTCAGCAAGACCTCCTCTCAAATTACCAGAGATTGAACCACTTTTAGATAATGAATAATAATATGAGACTGATGAATCAACATAAGAGGAGTATGAATTAGTATGTACATGTAGATCAAGTGGGAAATTAGTTAATGATGAGAATGCTGATTATAATGAAGGCAATGATGGTGATGAGGGTGATGCTGATGGTGGTGGTGGTAGTGGTGGTAGTGATAGTGATGCGATGGATGATGATGATGTTAATGCTCGACCTATAGAAGGTCAGAATGTGATCCAAGATGATCCACAACCCCAAATAACTGAGCAAGAAAATTTCCATGAGGCTGAGAAGACAGAACATTTGGAGAGTGATGAGGATGAGGAGGTCCTTCCTGAAAATTCCGGACATTCTCAGTTTGTGAAACCTATGTATCCTTCATACAATGTTGCATGTGAAGAACATACAGGTCTTGATTTTCTTGGGTTAAGATTGTCCAGAGTAAGAGTAAGGTGTAGATGTGTATCTTATAGGTTTAAATGTTTCAGTTAAGGCTCAATTAGTTGCAGATTTTTTGAAAATATCAAATGTATGACCTGATCCTTCAGTGTTTCAAACTAGACCTGATCTTGCAGTTTCTAAATCTGAATTTGATAGATTTAAGGTTGAATTGATTCAAGCTATTAGGGAGATTGTGAAATATGAGTTATATGATATTCCTTCCCCTACTCCTTTGACTTTATCTGATGCTTCTATGGATAATATGGATCAAAGAGTGGTAAGCCTTATCAAACCAGACCTATTGAATTATATTGAGTGTTTTGACAAAAAAATTTCCTATTTGAATCAAACACTCACAGATTTTGGCAGAAATCTATTTTTTTGACTGCAGAGTTCAGAAAAACCATCTCTGGTTTGATGGAAATTTTAAGAAAACTGATATAACATTAGAAGAAGGAAAATTTGAGGAAGTTGAAAGCTTTGATCATGTATGTTTTTTATCAGGATAGTTCTACAAAATAACCAATATTACTGTTTATGTGAGTAATACCTTAGAGGATGTTGTCAGGGAAGAGCTGGAAGCTCTTGGGAAGATTTTGGATTTAGATTTTTTGAAAAAGATAAAAGAGCATGGTGATCATATTCCGAAGATGGTGCAGTTTTATTCAATTAATGATAACAAGGCTCAAAAGTAGATTAAGGAGAAAGTGGATCATTATTTCTCTAATATTTACACCAATCATGAGTTCAATCATCATTTTAACGTTTTTCTAACAATTTTTGACTCCCTCCAGTTGCTGAAGCTTTTCACACTCAAGATCAGCAGATGACGGATTTTACTCCTACTTTAGAAAATTTCATGCAGAATAAGGATGATTTAAAAAACACTATGAAGCACGGTGGAGAAGTAAGTCAGGACTTCATGGATTTTCTAAAACCCTACCATCATGTGCATTCTAAGGCCATTTTCATTACCACTACTGATTCTATTCAATCATCAGATGATTCTCCTGGTCAGCTGTCTATTTCTCATGATCTCTCCAGTATTCGGCTAGTCTTTCTACAGCCTCCTTCAGGAAGATATTATCCACAGCAGGTGACCTTGGAACCCAAAAGTCATCTATCTCCGGTGGACATGCCTATTTTCTCCATCCGTCCAGTTGAACCTTCCCCCAAACCACCTTCTAGGCCATCCATTCCTCCCACTGCTAAAGGAAATACTCCCTTGTACCCCGATAAACAGTTGAATCTATAAATTTTTTATAGGGTATCTATTATCTGTACATTTCACTTTTGTATTTGATTTCTGTACACATTGTTGATATGGAATCTCCTTATCATCCTTATATGTTATTTTTGATAATCCCAATGAGGGATAGAAATCAGTGAGATCATTAATATGAGAAATTAGGGAGATCATGCATATGAGAAATCAGGGAGATCAGGAATATGAGAAATCAGGGAGATCATGCATATGAGAAATCCGGGAGATCATGAATAATTGAAATCAAGGAGATCATGAATACGAGCACATGTTATCTATTTACCACATGAATGCATAAAGAGGGTGTGAAATGATGCCTATGTATTTCCGTGGGAGTAATAATGAGAATGAATTGTATTATATGACTTGTACTATATGGGGTGAATGACTCTGTAATATATGTTCTGTTTTCTAC
The DNA here is from genome assembly GCA_963277665.1 of Viscum album. Taxonomy (NCBI): domain Eukaryota; kingdom Viridiplantae; phylum Streptophyta; class Magnoliopsida; order Santalales; family Viscaceae; genus Viscum; species Viscum album. The sequence goes on along the minus strand of OY728152.1, from coordinate 359,359,104 downwards.
TCCAACCCTATTTTATCTTGTGGAATATATTCTTTTTTATAGGTGGAGTATATGGAATGACATACTATATTCTCTATTCCTTTGTGCCATTGATTTGTGATTATAAAAAAATGGGGAGATTGTATAACTCTCGGTGTAATGGTTATTTTAATAATAACAAATCCTGGAATTTTTTATTAAAATTTAGTCTTTTGTTCTAATTGTTCTAAATATGTGTAAATCATGTCTACATGTGTTTATATGTATTAATTTGTATTTTATAGTTGACCCGGATGTATTATGGATTGAACAAACACTTTCTGAAAATTCCATGTCTTGACTCACCCTTAGTTATTATCCAAGTCACCGTTGATGAACAGTCGCACCGTTGAGGAAGGATCTCACCGATGCTGAATGTTCTCACCGATGATGAAGGGTCGCACCGATGATGAACGGTCGAACCCATGATGATCAATCACACCGATGATAAACGGTCACACCGATAATGAAAGGTCACACCCATGATGAATGGTCGCACTGATGATGAATGTTCGCACCGGGGATTACTGATCACACCAATGACAACGATCACACTGATGGTTACCAAAGATCTATACATGAGTCACTGATATAGAGGATCACGATCCACTGATATCGATGATCAATGCAGCACCGATGCTGATGCTACCGAAACTGATGCAGATTCAAAATGACTCACCGATCTTATGACTCACTGATCTCATGACTCACTGATAGTCATGAAACTGTTTGAATTTCTATAAACTCTTATTTAATTCTAACGGTCATATTTTATGTTTTTAATGAAATTAATGATATTTAATGTTTGTTGTTGGCATGTAAGGAGACCGTAACTCGTGCCTATGAAAAAGGTAGTCATTCCCATTCCCGAAGCATGTGGAATAAAAGGAAGATCGAGCTGTAGAAAAAGTCCATGGGAAAAAGGCATTGATAGAGAAATATTCCACGAATATTCACACAAAAATTGAGAACACACATGGAAATTGAAGAGGGAATTTTCAAGATATTAAAATAAGTCTTATGCATGAAATCCAACACTCCTGGAGAACACATGAAGAACACTGGAAATTAGAAAACACACTCACTTGTGATGGACATCGAGTTGCACCACAATGCTCTTTTTTTCAACAAATAAACCACAGAAGGACTCAAAAGCATCTAGGAAGAATCCAACGAGTCCAGAGAAGCACTTCCAATCACTAGAGCTTTCTAAACTTTCGTATACTCTCCATATGTTTATTTTTATTTACATTTGAGTAGTGTGGAACTATGTATATCTTATACACACACACACTGTCTCATGTGCTGAACTGAAGGATACTTAATCCTCATTCCAAACTCCATACATCATAATGTGTCCCACTGAGGATAATGGTAGAGGTCAATTATGTCTTGGACAGTATGTGTGATGTTGTCTTTGTTTTCCCATGAAAGAACTGTGGTAGAGTTCTTATGACCTGGATAATATTGAACTGTCATTTACCCTGATCCAGGGTGTGGATCAAATTTATATATAAATTTAGAGGACTAAATCTCTACTTGAGACTGAACCACTTGTTTATATATGTTGAACTTTTTAGTATTAGTTTTAAGTATACTACTTGTATCTATTATTCCGTTGTTATTACGTTGAAATACAAAACTATTTTAAAGTTACTTTGATTGATAAATTAGCATGTGTTTATGCTTGTATTGAACCAGTAGGTTAGCTTAAAAAGCCAATTTAATCATGTGATTAAATTTATTGAGATCTAATCAATCCTTAAGAATCCAATTGATCATTTTCAATCTGTATAAATTCACTATAGTTTGACTTTGGGATTAAATTGAGTGAATTTAATAGAAATCTTTTTAATAGAAATTTTTAATTGGAACTCAATTCACCCCCCTCATGAGTGAAAAATTTCGACCAAAAACTAATTTCCTTTTCATTAATATTAATTAGTCTACTCATTAAGAAATTTTCATTTACATACCCAATCATCATTAACTCCAATATTTGATGGATGATACATTTGATCAATGAACTATTTTTATGGTGGATTTCATAAAACATGTTGTTACTTTTTAGAAGCACAAAATTTATTATTATTTTATTACTTTTATGGAATATTGAAGATGATAATCTAAGACACTGTGGGGGAAATGATGACCATTATTATACTAAATGACTTAATAAAATTCCTTGCATGAAATGTAGTGAAAATATTGAAAAAATTACTTATATCCCTAAATGTAGGTTGAGTTAGATTATTTCAATATGATGGTAGTTATGACTAAAATTCAATCACAAATAAAAAATATAATAATAATTAAATGGGATGAAATATGTAAACAAGAGTACCTCTTCGATCAAACAATTCACTAGGATGGTTAAAACTAGAAGTATAAAAAAATTCCCAAATACTCAATATTGGATGTAATAGTTATTCATGATATATTAAAGTAATAGTAATGGGGAACTATATAGATAAACTAGTTATTTTAGTCACAATGACTCAGTATTTAAAATACTAGTTATTCTAATCACTATTGGTCAATATACTAGTTTACAATTACCGTTTAGTAAAAAATTAAATTGATATACTCAAAACCCCACAAACACATTCATATTGTTTTTATACACATTGAAAATTATATATATGTCATGTTAAATTTGTATGAATAATCTGAAGACTGATCCAATGTATGGTGTGACTTATTTGACTCAAAGTGTTCCTGTTTAATTAAAAATGACATTAAATTTTCGAAAGAAATGTTGCATGATAAAAATGGAGGTGAATCATTGGTATTGTTTTAATAAATTATTAAAGATATTCATAAGTAATTTTAGAATTTTAAGATTCAGTTCCAACTCAATCTGTTTCACAATGATCTTAGTAAGAATACAATTCACCATTTTTATTTAAAATTGAAAATAATTTAGATTAAATATGAAAAGTGACATACTCAAAATCATGAAAATTCATTCCTATTGTTTTGATACATAGATAAAATGATCCCCATGTTATTTTTTATGATTATGAATTATCCTTACCTAAATATGATGATCTATGTTCTTGTTATAACTCAATGTGCACAATATCAGTTTAAAATTAACATTTTAGCTCAAATTGTGTGCCGCATATTGGAAACAAAGAAAAACCCTCAAATTTTCTCGATAATTTATAAAAATTATTCTTCAGCAATTTTATTCATATAAGATTTCGTCTCACATCAAACATGAACACAATGTGACAAATATGACCCAATGTGCTTGTTTCTAGTTTAAAATGACATTTTCGTAAAAAAGATATGTTATAGACTCAAAACAATGAACAAAAATTATGATTAAAGAGATATATTACTAAAATGGTCCATAATTAGTTTTTGATGTGTCAGTATAATCTACACCTAAATCTAATCTACGGTGTTATATGAATATCTCCATTTGTGTATTTGTATTTATAATTTACATTAATTTTATCTAATAGAAAAATTGTCATACTCAAAACCATGAAAACATTCTTTTATTATATTTATTATTTGGTATAGTGATCCATAAGTCAATTGTGATGTGTATGAATTAGCACATCTCAATCAAATGCACGATGTTACCAGTTTGACTCCATGTTTGCCTTTTTATATATATTAGGTTCTTGGGGGTACAATTACCATTAAACATGCAAACAACTCACACACATGCTAGAAAACCAGGACGTGTCCCCAAGGTGATATCCTAATCATAAAGCCATATTTATTCAGCACAATGGCCATAGGATCATTTGGAATGATGCCCATTACATGGACCACAGACCTAGAGGTCATGAAATCCCATTACATAGCCTATAAGAAAACAATTTTACCCAAAGGCCCAATGATGAATTGTTCTTCTACAATATCATAGACTTCTATAATACATAATATTGTGCCAAAACCACTTCCATTTCTTTTATAGTGCCCACCAGAAATACATTTCATTTAGTACTATAATTCTACTCAAACCACAGTTCTGCTATAATACTGTTATAGTGTTCTTATAGTCCCTATGATCCATGGGTTCTTAACACCTTCTATACGTGTCTTTTTTTTTAAATTTCCATTAATTTTACTAATAATAAAAATGACACACTCAAAAATAACAAAACACATTCTTATTATTCTGAATATATAAAAAAATTACCAATATGTTATATTTGATGTGTAGGATTTAGTCTCACATCAATCCAATAGATAATGTTCCTAGTATGACTCAAAGTGTCCATTATCATCTTTAAATTGACATTTTATTTCATAACATGTATCACTCCATGTAAAATATGGAAACATCCCCATATTATTAAGAAAATTTAGGACTATGAATCATGATTTTATTGACTTGTAGGAACATGTGTCACATAAAACAGAAACATGATGTGGATGGAATGACTCAAATTTTTTGTATCCATTTCAAAATTAAATTTTTATAAAAAATAATTGTGACATATTAAACAATTATCAATCACGTTAAAATAGTTTTTATATGTTCAGAAAACAATCTATAAAGTTGTTTTTGACATGTAGGTACCTACTACACCTAAATTCGACTCCCAGTGTTAGAGGTATGAATCTATGTGTCTCTTTCTATTTAAAATTTAAATTAATTTTAGTAAAATAGAATAGTGACATACTCAAAACCAATAAAACACATTCATATTATTTTGATACATCCGTAAGATGAAACAAAATTTATTTTTTGACTTGTTGGTTTTGGTCACACCTCAATCTAATAAACGATGTGACCATTGTGACTACATTTCAATGTTTTATTTTAAAATTGAAATGAATTTTAGTAAAAATGTATAGTTACATACTGAAAACAAAGAAAAATAAATTTTATTTTTTTGATATTGTATGGAGATGATATATAATTCATTTTTTTGTGTAGAAATCATCCATAACTCAATTCTTTACATGGTGTAGTATATATGACCCCATGTTTGTATTTTTATTTAAAAATAACATTCATTTTATTAAATAAAAACCAGTCATAATAAAAACCAAAAAAACACATTCAAATATTTTGATACTATATAAAATGAAACATAAGTAATTTTTGAGGAGTATGAATCATCCACTCAAAAATCCAATGCACGTTGTTCATAGAATTACATAAATTGTCCCATATCAATTTAATATTGACATTTTAGCTTTGAAAGTGCCACTCTTGGAAATATAATATATCATTTTTTACATTGTCATTATTATTTAATAAAATGATTCATAACTCATTTATTATGTATATGGATAATTCTCACATCAAACTGACACACGATATGACTAGTATGACTTAATGTACATGATTCTAGTTCAAAATGATATTTTAGTTAAGAACAAAAGTGAAAAACTCCAATCATACCAAACACATTAAGATTATATTGATACAGTTTAAACATTATACATGAGTCATTTGTGTAATTTATGAGTTATATTAACCTCAGTCTGACACACAATGTGCTCGAAATGACTCAATCTGCCTACTATGAATTTAAAATAAACATTTCAGTTCACAATGTGTGTCACTCACTCAAAATAATGAAAATTTTCTTTTATTGTCTTCATAATTTATAACTAAATGATACATAAGTCATTTTTGAGGTTTTCGAACCATTCTCAAATCATATTGATACATTATGTGATAGATATGACACAATGTGCATTTTTATATTTAAAATGAAATTTTTGTAAGAAACACAAGTGAATTTATCAAAAATGAGAAAACTCATTGTACTGTTATCATACATCGGTATAATGATCCATAATTCATTTGAGATGTTTTGTAATAAGCCACACCTAATTATGATGCATGATGTGATCAGTATGACTCCATGTGTTTGTTTTCAATATATAAATTTCTTTTAATTTAAAACATGCATCACATCGCAAAAATTGATTATACATGCATAGATTGGTTTCTCATCATTTTATGTTTTATTAATTAATTAATATCCTTATTATTTTTATGTAAAAATTATTTTTTCTTATTTCACTAATACAGTTCCTGATTACAGACATGAAATGGGTTGATGTGCAATAATTAACCACAACTCAATTTGATACAGAGTGTTATTGGTGTGGCACAATTTATAGTTTAATATATAACACATACTATTAATTTACGTCTTTACTATATTACTAACAGATAAATTTATTTCTTATAAATTTCAACAAATTTTATCTAGTATGTATGGTTTGTTTGGAAATAGCAATATTGGGGGTCATTGGCCATAAATGAAGGAAAATTTTTGTTTTTAAATGACTATTATAAATTTTACTTATGTAATTTCATAAACTGATTTATGAAATGTCTATAATATAGTGTTTTTTCTAGATTTTTTCATTTAAATATTTTTTCATATAAAATTTTTATTTTATATGTCTATTATTTTTGTTGTTATCTTCACTGTACCTATTCAATTTTTTGTAATGGAGTGTGCTCTAAATTTATTATCACACTGTAGAAGTCCCCATTACTAGATATTATAAAATAAATAATGAACTATATCTTTATCAAAATAGTTTAGCACTAATAAATGTCCCTGTGATATGGTATTTTCTAGTACTAATGAAATATTGTGCCTTTTAATAATTCACTTGAAGTTATTTCATTTTTAGTGATGAAAAACCAATATTATCGTTGATAAAGGAATACATTCTAACATTATTAAATTATTATTCCTCAAATAACTTTTCCACTAAAACGTATACTTTCGATAAATTTTTCCAACCCATCCTTAATATTGGTATAATCCCATTACATAAAACCTAAAAAAGTGGTGTTTATGTATTTGAACTTATCGTAAATTTTACACTCATAAAATAATGATATTATCAAATTATTTAGGCTTTATTATTATGTACCACATAATAAATAACTTATAATACATTAAGATGTACTTCCATATATATCCTCAAATTCAATTATATGGTTATGTTTTCTAATCAATGATTTCATAAATCTTATTTCTATGTTTTCTAATAAACATCATTTGATACATCAAATAGCGTATTAACCCTTGTGATCATGGTTATGGTAACTTACATTAGTTTATTTTCATGATTAAAAGGCTAAAAATCCTAAAGTACCAGATTTTTTTGATGTTTTGGAAAAATAGATTACATACATATTACCAATTTTATATTTGGGATATAAATTTAAATGTAATACATAAAAAACTAATAAAATACATTTTTGAAAGGACATTCGATAATCACTTCATCACAACCAATGTAAATGAAATGAAATGAGTGTGAGAACAATGATCATTAAGGGTTAATTACAATGTAAGTTATCATGATTCAATAAAGAATAATCAATATGGAATGTTAAATGACTGAAAAATTTCTATTTATAAAATAAGATAAGGAATAATAAATTTAGACAGGTAAACAAATAAACACACAATCCATTTAATCAAGAAACATATAAGGATGTGCATAAATAATATGGCATGGTAACTAACTGAAAATACATTCTATTTCAATAACGGGATATGGAATAATAAATAAAAAAAGAAATGCATCCGTAGATTTCATTATCATCAAAAAAGAAATGATAATAATAAAAAATATAAAAATTTCATATAATTAATATTTAACGGACACTATATTTCCAATATACATATATGATTTAACATCCAGATGAATTATCAAGATAAATTAAAAATAATCATTAAAACACATCTGATTTGCCCAACCGATTCATCAAATGGTACTGTAGATGCATCATGGGACTATCATTAATTAGGCCCCACCCATTATTTCAGGGAATGATCATTCCACGTATATTAAATAATATATTTATTTTAATTAAAATTGTTATTTATCATCCAGTATCAATATTGTGTATATAATATGGATTTATCAATATTTATCCAGTTAATCAGGAAACATTCAATTTAAATACCATATATGAAAAATGATATATGTTTTAGGAGATAATAATATCCATCATGACATAGAATTATTATTTTATATAAATTTAATTATTAATAAATAATTATTACAATAAAGTGAATATTTCAAGAGAATGTGAACAATCAGAAAATAAAGTTATATTCTTCAATAACATTAACAACTTGGTAATTTTCCTAGTCAAATCACCATGGGTGAAATAAATAAAATTGAAACATACAATACTATGAATAATAATGGTTTCATGATACCAAATGTTAAATAAAATTATATACACCATATAAAATTGTATTTTTCTATAATAGAAAATTAGTCTCAATGGAATTAAAATTGGGACAAAATCTATTTCATTACGCTCCCCATTGAATAGAAATGTTTTAAACTAATATAAAATAGTATTAAAAATAATATAAACATATTCCACAACAATATTAATATTTATGAAATCATATATTTCTATTTTGATAATATTATTTCCCATTCATTAATAATCATTCATATTTTTCATCTTTTTGGTTCTCAATTTCCTTGTTTTACAAGTATGTTTTAACTTGTAATTTTTATTACTCATACATAGATCATGAATTCATAATATATAGAATTTTATATAGGATGAAATATTTTATAAATTCATTATATATTTATTTATATTAATATAATAAATTTTGTGATAGTAAATGAAATTCCCCAATCATGGAGATGATGTGCCGTAAGTATTGACGATCACTATTTCCATTTTAATGTTATATTAATAGAAATAAAATTAAATTATATATATATATATATATATCATTCCATTATAATTTTGTTTCATAAATTTCACATTTATTTATTAATTCCAACCTCAATACATTCTTTCTAATGTGAGGATGAATAATATCACTTCTTAAGGCGGTAGTCCACTGTACACAAGAATGACATTATTGCATTCCCAAAAAATAAAAACATGAATGTAATTAATAAATAATAATTAAAAAATCATAAATAAATCATATATATATCATATATATCATACATAAATTACCAATAAATAATCATTCCCATTCTTTAAAGGTGGTAATTGAAAAAACAAACAACATCGGTTCGCGAGGAGGTAGTCAGTCGTACAAACGAAAAATTATTATGTCACCAATTTAATGAAATATTTTTATGTTGTTGGAAGTAATATTAAAAAAAATAACTCAATATATTTATATAATTAGGTTTTTAAATAGTGATGATATAATAATAATTTTTGGAGTTGGAGATTGAAACAAAATAAAAATTCATTTATAACAACATTACATCCTCTTTGGGATTTCATATTAGGTTTTCACTAAAACCTTCATGTTTTGAATTATAACTAAGATAAGGGATATAGGATGAGTTTAGGTATGTTGAGTATTGTTTTTGGAAATTTTTAGATGAAAAAATGGCATGGTATGTGTGAATAAGTGAGGGGAGTGAGTTACCTTTTATAGTGGAGGAGTGACATTTTTATAAATACCAAAAAGTAAACAACATTGAGAGGTCTCTCTACCCACATTATCATAAAATAATGAAAACATTTCAATAATATAGTTTATAATTTCAAAATAATCTGATCCAGTTAGTAATTTTCATGTTTCTAAGTCTATTTTATCCTTTAGATTAATTATTAGTCCATCGATATACTTTTTTTCTATTAATCACTGGAATTAATTTTCACTGTGTGGCTAAAAAATTTACTGAAAAAATAATTTTCTTATTATTAGAAACTACAAATTATTATGTTTTAAAATATTTAATCCATTTTTCTAAATTCAAATAAAATAAGTGGAAGAAATTAATTTAAAATTAATCCTACAGATATTGAATGAAAATGGTTTTTTAATGTGACAATTTTACAATGTTTATTATGAATTTATTTATAAATCCAATAAAAAAATTATTATAATGGCATAAATTGGATTAATAGTTTCTTAATTGATCAAATTTCAAATTAAACCCAATATATAATATAATTTATATTTATAAATTACTCAAATGAAAAGGCAGTTATTAATTAAATTTTAATATTTTTCACTATTAATCTAAAAATGAAACGACACCGAAATATACAATAAATCACCCTATTAAAATTTTGACCATAAAATTTAAAAAATATAGTAAATATTTTCAAATAAAATTTACTAATGTGATAAAATTTTGTTTTAAAACAATGGAACCATCAAAAGGTGAAAACAACGATTAGAAAAATAAAGCCTTTTATGAATAAAATATGATTTATTCATATCATGTTCCTATCACAAGAGCCTCAAACCATGTTAGGGAGGACTAAACAAGTGCATCCAAGAAACCCGATATCAAAAACCATGAGGAGCGATAATTTTTAGTACTATTGAAGTAATGTAGCAGTTTATATAGAGGGTACTATAGTAGTCATTGTTCGATAATGTAGTATCTAGAATTATTCACCCATTTGGTCCTTTGGGAAACAAATTTTGTATTCTGGCACATCAAATCCTTCCGTCAACCCAAGGAAATCAGTACAATAATCCTTTTTGGACTCCACAAGGCCTTCGGTCAATCTCAAGGACTTCGTTCCACCCAAGGCCTTCTGGACAATAAGTCCTTCAAGCCACCGCATGGCCTTCAGGCCACATCAAGTCCTTCAGTCCACATGATTAATGTTTTATCACCATAAAAAAACTATAAAAAAATGGAGAAGCAATATAAGAATATTTAGATTAGGTTCATTGACCATATCATAACCAAATGAATTTGGAAGAATGAGAGGGTATGTCAATACCTACGGGACCGGCCTATTCTTGCTTGGGTAGCGCAACAAGGTGGCCCAAAATACTTGGAGACCAATCATCATCATGCAGATGTGGGGGAGAGATAGTTCTTTGTAGTTATATGTTTTTTGAATTCCCAAAGACCATCAGGTAATGAAATTTCTCTTAAGACTAAGGACCTTGTATTTTCTAATCCTACGGGACTTGTAAGGGTTCCCCATCATCCGTTGAAAGAGGGTAATAAAAAATGAATAACAAGAAGGACTTAAAGATATTTAATCACTATTAAATAGTGTATATCATATTTATTATATGAATATAAAAAAATTGAATATATATTATATATATTTTATTAATAATACTGACTAATAGTAATTAATTTAATATATTTGGATATAATTACTTTGTTCACCTAAAAATTTATTATATTAAACATTCAATTATATTCAATTTGTTTCTATATTCATTTTTAATAAATTTTTAATTATTTAATTAAACTATATATTTTTATAATTTATTTAATCCAATAAATATTGATAAATTTAATTTCCTGGATAAAACTATCATATTAAATAATAATTTTAATAGTATATTTTTGTACCCTAAAACCATGTCTTGTGTGTAGTGAAAAAAATCATAGAAACCTGTTGTTTCATGTAACGAATGATGACATAGTATTTCATGAATTGAAAACTATAGAATATAGTAAATTTATTTGAATAAATTAATATTTCATACATTATTGAAATGTTATATTCCTTTCAATTCTTTTTTTTCCATGAATTCTATCAAATATAATGTTTATATTTTAATATTTTAGGGTGTAAAAATCATGGAATTGAATCATCATCATAGAATTACTCTCTTTATTCATTTATCAATAAAATAATATTTCCCTGATTTTCCATTTAATCAACATTAATCAGAACATATCTATAAATAATCTTCAATACTATAACAACCCGACCCATTCGTTATCATTATTATCATTTCTTAATCTCATTCTTAGATCATTATTCTTGTCAATAAATTTATCAACTGAAAATAATTAATTTTTAAAAATATCCCTAAATTCCTAATTCAATTTATAATCATATTATTTTTATATTTATTAGTAATGTAATTTAATTACATATTAAAATCATTTAATACTCTACATTTATGATCATTATGTTTGTCTATGCATAACCCCACACCTATGGATAATAATAACTCATATTTCAAATCCAATATACAGACATAGTGACTTCAAAAAACTATGATAAATTCTAAAAACCCCTATAATCTCACATATACTACCAAATATATATAAAAATACCCAATAAAACATATCATTGAACAACCCAATTATATGTTCCCTATATCACAGTAAAACACAACTACACATCCCTCTTATATTGGAGTGTCTAAAAACCTACCTTTTAACCATAACTAATAGCACCACCATTATAAGGAATACAAGAACACATTGACATAAGGAGATATAGATTATTACTAAACTACCCTGTGTTCAAGGAATCATCATTAGGTATGGTAATAAATACAAAACTTCAAATCATGTTTGAGATAAATATTTAATCCCCCACCTATCCTATGAATTTATAAGTATCAATCAAAAAGTAAAAAAATAATAAATATATGAATAATAATTCAAGTAATTAAAAAACTTATAATACCTATTTCAATAGTGTATAAGGACAATAGAACCCAATCAACATTACCAACACCCAGAGAATATATATTCTAAATGAAATTACATAATACATGTTTAGTTATAATTTTAAATAATATCATACACATATCCAAAAAATTAATTACATTATTTATGTAATATATTTCATAAATTACATTTAAAATATCATATTATTATTATACTTTTATATAATTGGATAATATATTACATTAAAAAGTTCAAACATCCAAAAAAATTACATTTTAAAAAAAATATATGTTCTTTATAAAAACATCCTTGATTTTTTTATAATATCTTCCATAATTGGATATCTAAAATTAATAATCATTACTACTCAATCATCATCCTAAATAATTTTTAAATATTATTTCACTATGGAGAAATCATAGGTAGTGGAATAAAAAATTGCAAACCCCCTAGCACAGTTGTAGACATAAAAATCCAAAATAAATTATTTATGCTTTATAATAAACACCATGCTTAAATTTCCGTTTATTTTTCAAAAAAAATATTAGAGAAATAAATTCAAAAATAATTTCATAAATAATATATAGAAAAAATTAAAATCAAGTGTTTTTCATAGAAATCATGAAAACCCATGAATAGTTATCCTTGAAAAACTATCCTTTCACCATTTAAATTCTAAATATGATTCCTTAAATAAAATAAGTTCTTTGATTATATTTCCAAAAAATCAATATTTCGTTAAAAATTATTACAATAATATCACGTAGGAATCTTTAGAAATTGTACAATAAATCAAACATACTATAAACCAAAAATATAGAATCACCTAATTTGATAATCACATATATAATAAGAATAACCTATCACTTATAAACTTTATTAATTTAACCAATACATTTAATAAAAATATCTGTATCATCCATCATTAAACTATATCAGTCTAATCCATAATTAATAAAACATATATCTTGAAAAAAATTAATAAAACACACAGATATATATATATATTAAACTACATCCTTAAAACTCAATTTCATTGGAATCTAATCACATGTTCCACAACAATTTAGTCATCTAATAAAACAGAGTGGAAATTTAAATTTTTTTATAAAATAATTTATACTAAGAAATAATATAAGTGTATGAATAGAATATCCATTGAAACCCCTCATTAAATTGGATAAAAATATTGAAAATTAATGATATCTATGATAGTGTAATATTGTTTCCATGTGATATATGTTAACAAAATTATTTTTTTATTTTTTAAAATATTAAAAATAACTCATATGGAAAAAATTTAATAGATTACTTATTTATTCAATAATAATAAAGAAAACATTATAAAATTATATTTGGAAACCTTTTTTGAACAAATATAAAAATACACATTTCATTTAAAAAAAATATTGAAGAAAAAAATATTAAAATTAAAACATTAAAAAAATTAAAATAAATTCAATTACCTTGAATCCCAACTAATTTGGATCATACATGTACCCTCTAGTGTAATAAAATTATATTTTTTTTCTACTCATATATCAAAATAATACATGTTACCTAAATTATGATTATTCAATTAAATTCATTTATTTCATTTTTTATATAATAAAACGATTATGCGATGGATGTATGTTATGGGTGTTTAGACTTATAACATTAAAATAACATTTGTGCATTGACCATGGTCAAATGGTTCATTATTCAATAATCTATATAACATTAAACATTTTTTAATTATCATTTTTTTACTCAATATAATTTTTTTACAAATTATATATGGTGTTATGGAAAATTTAAACACCCCCTTTCATAGATGTGGTAGTGTGCACATACAAATGAGTGATGTTTACATTTTTCTACTTTGTGGAAAATATTGATGATATTTTATTACTGATTAAATTTAATTATGTTAAATGTTTCATATATATTCATTATTTACATTATTTTTATAAGCCCTGTGAGGTGGTAGAGAAAACTAATTCACACCACTTCATATATATAGTAGTCCACACCTACACATGAGTGACTTTATCATTTTCCAGTGGATGAATGAAAAGAAAGTAAGTAATATATTCTATTTCTATATTGATAATAATTTCATAAATACCATATATATACATTAAATATATAATATTTACCATTCAAGAATGTTTTTCTGAAAAAAAAACACAACACGACATGATGGTTGTTTTCAAGACGTATACATGAGCTACATTTTATTTTCCTTATGATGGAAAATGAGTTGAAAATTTATTTCCTTAAAAAAATACCATTTTAGTATTCAGAAGATATTAATGTAAATTTTTAATGTTATTATTTCATATTACAGGAAGGTATTAAAAGTCCTAAACATGAAATAATTTGGTTATGAATTATACCACCACCTATGATATCCCAGATATTATTAAAACAAAATCATTCTATGATATATATTTTGAGAATAATATGACTTCTGGATATGAGAACGAATGTTGGGAATTTATTTGGTTAGTTCATGGTTGATATAAATTGCTCAATGTGTACTGAGTTATGAGTAGAGTAGGTAACCATTTATAAGTTTATGGAGTGACAATATTGTAAATACATTTCAATTTTAAATATAATAAATCTATTTCTCAAGAAGAATTATAACCAATTTAAAAATTTTAAAATATAATTTATTTTATGATAAATAGAGACTCAAAAATTCTCATTTTAAAATGATTTATTTTTATTTGATGCCTTATTTCTATGTTAAACCCCATCCTCGACCACAATCCAACACCCCTCCACCATTAGCCTTATTAAACATTATCGAAGTGAAAAAGGGTTACCATGATAACTATTTATAATGATCAAAAATAAAACTAAACCCAAATAAATATTTTAAACACTTGATTAGAAATATTTGAAATAATTCATCAGATTAAATTTCATTATATAGTAAAAACAATTATTCAAGTACACGAAACACCACAAGAAATAGTTTCTTAATAAAAGTGACCAATGATTTGAATCTTGAAATAAATACAAAAAAATAAACATTTTTAACTTAAAATAATTTTAATCAAAAATTTTATGTAATTTTATTAAATATCTTTCTCTAAATTTTATAAATAAAATTTATTATGAAAAAAATTATTTTTAGAGAGAAAATTTATGATCGAATAAAATCATTTCATTTTTAATTGAACAAATCATATAAAATAATATTATTATATATTAATCATTAAATACATTTATGAACACTAATAATATTTGAAATTGAAATATAAAGAACATCATATTGTCTTTATCATTATTTCTCTATTTGTAAATTTTATCATCTCCATTTTAATAATTTCTAAGGATGTGAAGAAATTTTCCTGAAATAACCTATTCAACATCCATATAATTTTCATAAATCATTTTATTTTCTATAAAAATTCAACTTCAATAATTTCTTTATTACATGAAACTATTCTATTATGATCGCAAGGGATATATTTTTCCATGTAATATATATTATCCTCTAACTAAATAACCTCAAAGATTACAACGTGAGATATATATGGTATGTACTTACATAAGAAGGTATCATGAAAAAATTAAGTTCTTAAAAAATAATGGTGCAATGTTATCCTGGTAAAAAAATTATTATCAATATATATTATTTAATAACTTCAAATCATCTTGGATATCAATTTTCAATTTTTACCAAAATCCATTACCCCATTCTAATGTGATATTTTAAGAAAAACATAATCACCAACCTTAAATGAAGGGTATTTCATAAAGTTTTGTAAATAAATTTTTGTATATTTTTTGGAATTATAATGTGGTACTAAATTATATTTACCTTTTTATCCATCTCCTCTAATAATTCGGGTCACATAATTTCCACTCACTAACATCATCCCCACATGCTGGAGTATAAAACTATTTTCTATATAATGCATTAACTTTTTTCATCTAACTACTAGAATTAAATATGTTTTTATAATAAAATTAATCAATATAGAGATGTCAACCCCTGACTCCATTATAATCTAATGAAATCGATAAAATCATATCCTCTAATTTATAAACTGTCCAATCGAACTATAGTTTAGATTGAGGGAAAACTATATATTTAATTTTAACTACATATCCAATAACTAAATAAGGATATTCTGAAAATTTAAAATAAACCTTTGATTAAGATCAAATAAAATGAAGTTGTGATACCTATATAACATTATTATTTATTTACTATATATTCTAGTATTCAGATATAATGATATAATATCTTAAATATGAGTTAACCAGTTAATGATAACTCAAATAAAATTACTGTCTCAAGATTTCATTGGTAATACCACAATAAAATACATGAATATATTCATCTATTTTCATTCGAGTACTAAATATGTATGAATCACCCCCTTAAATTGTGGTGATTCTATTTTTACACGTAGCCATATCAAACATTTCTTTGAAAAATTAGAAATATCTTCTTTATAACATCTCACAAATCATATTCCTAAATGTCTCAATATATATTTGTGAAACCAGGATGAGAAAAATATATAGAGTTACAAAATTCAATGAACAATCCCATCATTAACTGGTAATTTTTCATAATAAGTAATATTTTTCAAATTTAATAACACCTTCTTTATCATCAATAGTCTCTGATAATATACCCTTTTGACCAATTATAATCATTCTAGAAAATAATGATCTTCCTTATAAAATGTCTAAATTCATTCTTTAGGAAATTATTAGAATAATTCTTGATTCAAAAAGAAGTATTTTCTAAAAAAGAAAATATCAGTCTAATATTCATTTTATCATTAACTAAAGCACCATGTTCCCAAAATAATATAGTTAAGGATTCATTATCTTTTGGAATTATGAAATTATCTACCTTGAACTCACTTCAATGATGATAGTGAATAATTAAATCACAATCCTTTATCAGTTTTAACTAAATTAGTTTCCTCACATCAAATTATCATTGAATGAGTATACAAATAAAACTTTTATTATCAATATATATTTCACATTTTTCCACAAATAGGTGATGCCCCATATTTTTTTATCAATAACTATTATTTCTATGTCAATAACATGTTTTGTAAAACTCTACTTATGGGGATTCAATGGACGAGATACATACTTGATAAAATGATAATTCCATATCAAAAAAAATTAAAGGACATTAAATAAAGCTTCTCTACAAATAAGAAACACCCCTTTTCTTGATATATGATTTAATACCCGAGCATTAACCATTTTCCTATTTAAATCCTAAAATAATTTATGATATTCCTTTTTCTAATAAAATATATCACCTTTTAGAGTTAACTTTTATAGTGGGGTAGATATCCAACGATATTTCCTAAAACATCTTTAGTAGTAACCATATATCCCATGAAAACATTGAATCTCTAAAATATTTGTATGTATTAGATACTCCTACACCACATTAATTTTAGAATAATTCACTATAATTATATTTATTGAAATATTATTTCCATAGAAAGAAATATTCTTGAGAAATCCATAAAAGGCTATATAAATCATAAAATATTATAGAATATACCCAAATTTGATTGATCAATACCAAAACCTATTTATCATAAAATCATGCATTACAAAATTAAAAAGGTCCATAAATAGATTCGATGAGTTTTGTAACTAAAAATGCATTACCACAAACATATAATGGTCATACAAAATATAAAATGATATCCGATAAGTGACCTATTAATTTACTTTTTTGTTAATGAATCTGAAACTAAGATCAATATTAGAAAAATATTACATTACATGTAGTTTGTAATGCCAGAAATGATAAATTGTAAATAAAAATTATCATTCACATGCCTTTATAACTATGTTCATTATCATCCCTATAAATTATTAGTATATTTTGAAAAAAAAATTAATAGATGAAATCATTAAAATAAAAACAGTTCAATTTTTTATTTTCATTACATGTTTGACGATTACCATTTCTCAATTTATTACATTCATGGTAACAATGTCAAGGGTATTCACATTAGTAAAAATCATAGATCTCATAATACATTCCCTTTTATTCTATGACAACAATTATCAAAATAACTTAATAAAATTTTATTACATTCATATTTCTTCAATTAATTATTCCCCATTTTATTCCACTTGGTTGACTACTTATCCTTATTTTATAGAAGATAAAAAACTCCATCAGAAATTTATAATCACAAAACACAATTTCATAATATAATCTAAATTAAAAATTAATTACATCCCTTCATAAACTATAATTATATATTGACTAAAAAATATCATTTTAACATTCATTGTCCGAAATAAAATTCATTAATAAAGGAAAATACAGTGTATTTCTCATTAAGGATTTGAATTGAGTCCTCTTATATTTTATTCAACTATAGGGATTTTGATTCAATTTTATGTGTAATAAATTTATAAAAAACATCTCATAGAGGAGATATTTAAATACTAAACATTAAATGGAATTATATTCTTCACATTATTTAGTGTTATTAATTTAATTTCATCATTAACTAACATCATAATTAGAATAATAAATAAATAAGGATAATATTTTAGTTTTTGAATATTCTAGAACATAAAATATTTTTTCCAAGGAATTAATCAATCCATAATATTTATCATTGTCTAAATATCACCCAAAAGATGGAGGATTCATTTTTATGAAATTCTCAACTATAGAAAATTATTCAACGAAAATTTTTTCCACTCCCTATAATTGGAAGATCTATTAATATCATGTTTCAAATAATATAACATATATACAAACAATGATGTTCCAATTCCCATAATTCTGTGTTGGTTTAGAAATATGTTATCATATTTATTCTTATTTACAATTACTACTTATATTGTTTTATGAAAAAGAGTTCTAAATAAACCTATTTTAGATGAGGTACACTTGAAAACCTAAAAATATATATGTTGGTAAAACAAGCATTAATTGAAATCTCATAAGAGATACTTTTAGCACCATATTATGATCTAAATTTATCTAATGACTTACTTTCACACAAATTATATGAACCCACACATAACCATCCAATAAATTAAATGATTTGTAGTATATATTTCATCACTTAAATCATAAATATATTTTTAGGAATATTTTTTTAAATAATCAGGATATATAATACATTAAAAAGGTGGTTACTTCTATATAATGTCAATTTTTACCATAAAACATGATTTTTATAATGTCACACAAAATACATTAAATATTTCTACCATTAATGGATCTTTGAATTCTATAGTTGTTAATACTCATTATTAATCCTTCTAAAAAATATTTTAATCATGAGATTTAAAAATTTCTCATTAAGAAAAATTAACTAAAAGAAACACATTTTCCATTTGTAAACCTAAAAAATCAAAATGAATAATTTACATTTTCTTCATAAATTTGAACATAATAATAATTTAATTTTATATAAAATCATTATCAACAATAATATATCATAAAACATTTCATAACTAACCGATAAGAAAATCATACTTTTTCCCTTGTTTAAAAATAAAAATTTAACCATTACAAAAATGGTGAAAATAATCATTTTTAATCACTATAATGATGATAAAAAATTTTCCAAAATGAAATATATTATCCTTTTATGAATAAATAAGAAAATTATGGAAATATTTAGAATAAACTCCTCACGTAATAAAAATATTTGGAGGAATCATTAAAATAATATATACAAAATAAATTTCCATACAATGAGTCCATATTCATATTGTTCATATATCTAACCTTAGAGTAATAAAATTATATTAGTTTAGTAAATTATTAAGAAATTTTTTCATGTTAATTAGATTATTATTTTACCAATTATTTAATTTAATCCCATATTTTATTTATTTACAAAAATTGTATAGTTTATGAGGGACATTTCTTGGTCATTTAGTTTATAACCTAAAAATAACATTAGCGCATTGATCGTGGTAAAAGGGTTTATATTTCAATCATATATAGAATTTTAAATATGTAATAATTTTATTTTTTATTAAATAAATATATTTTTGTAATCACCCATATATGTTTGCCAATAATATTGAGACATGTTTTTTCTTGGAGGTAGTAGTGCACAATTACACATGAGTAACATTACCATTTTTCTACTTGGTGGAAAAGGTAAAAAAGTAAATGATATTTAAATCATAAAATATATCAATTTTTTTAAAAAGTTCATTTTTATTAATTAATACCATTATTATTACAATTTCTGTGAAATGGTAATGAAAGAAAAAAACATTTCTCCATGTAGGATGTAGTTCAAATGTACACAATAGCGATGTCATCATTTTCCTACTTATGGAAGCAGGAAAAGGTAAGTGATATTTTATTTTTCATGAATAAAAATAATTTCATAAATATCAAATGTTTATATATATATATATGAATGAAATTCTTCAAAATAACAAGTTATTATTTTTCGGTGAGGTAAAATGAAACACATAACATTGTGGATGAGGTAGTCCACATATACACATGAGTGACATTATTTATATCCCATTGGATAGAAAATGAGATGAAAATAACTCTTCAAATATAAGTAATAATGTTATAGAATATATAAGATTATGATTACAATATTTAATAATTTTCATGACATATTTTCTGTTGGTATCAGAATAAAGAAACATGAATTTTTTTAGTTACGACTAATACCTGCATGTATATCTACCTTTGGCTTACACATTTAACCTTCGATGAGAAGTCTTGTGATAAATACATTACCTATAGTACATTTGGAGAGAAGGTTGGATGTTGCATGGGTAGATATTTGTTGATTTATGTCCCATAGCATGTGAGGTATTGGGAGGAGGAGGAAACAATTTATAATTGAGGGGAGTATTAAACATGTAAGTACATTAAACATATAAATATAATAAATGTATTTATTAGGGTTGATTATAACGAAATGAAAAAATTTATAAGATATTATGGTGCTTTAAATACCCTCAATGAATAACATATATCCTATATTTATAGATATTTTATTCATTTTCTCTTAGTTTAACCCTCCCCACCCCAACAACATGCACTAACCCTTTTAATATATAACAGGTTGAATATAATTTTCCATGAAAACTATTTTTACTAAAAAAGAAATTTAAAAAACTAACAAACTATAACCAATATATTAATAGTAGGAAACCCATTTTTCAATATTAAATTTCTATATTTGGTAAAAAAAAACTTAACACATGGAAAAAAGTTCATTTATAAAATGTTCCACAGATCACACTTTTTATAAATATTCTATATATTCACCCTTAATTAATTTAAAATTTATTATTACAAATATTATATTAATAAAATCCATATAAAATATTAAAAGTTATAAATTTTTATATTTTTTTAAACAATATATTTCATGGAAGAAAATTCAGATAAAATAAACCAATCTCAATTCCAACTAAAAAAATATAATAATATAATAATATATATGAATCGAAAAAATATATATATGAAAATTACTAAGATAAGAAGATTAATTATTATTAACATTAATTAGGTTATCACATTTCAACATTACATTCCTTTTATAATTTTATTCCCAAGAGAATCAATATCATATTATATATATATTCCATAATCACATTCTCTATATATATCTAATTAAAAAAAAATTCCATCCCATGGTAGTAATATGAATTTTTCAATATCATGACAATAAATAAAAACCCATAATTTTCATATATAAATTTGTTTTCTGACTATCCTGTTCACATTCTCATAACCAAACCATATTACCATTCATGTGTCCCATCAAAATTTATTTTTGTGTGGGTTGATATTTAAATGTTATATTAATATAAATTGTAAGGGAATATAGGGTTTATTAGGTGTGATTTATTCAGGGTAATGATGGAACCTTCAATAATTCATGAAATGTGACCAAAAATATATAGGTATTGATAGAAATTCCTATTATTCAATTTAAGGTTTTAAAACCCTAAGGATTTAAGATCAATAAGTATAACTATGATTATTACACAATATATCAAGAGAATATAATTTAAGAAGATCAAGGAAATCGAAAAATTCATTACCTAAATCAATCTAAGAAACTCTTTTTCAAAATAAATGATGTCGTGTTTGAAAACAATGATAATATTAAAATTTAATGAATTTCTTAACATATAAATTTTCCTAAAAATATTTTAGGTTTTATACATAATTTAATAATTTTATAAAATATTCCAATCAAAAAATAAATTTATTTATTCAATTTGAATTGTGTTCCATGAAATATATTATTCTTTTGAAATGTAGATTATAAATTTAACAATTTCACATATATAATATATACATCATTTTTTTTATTTACAATATTAAAATTATCTTAGTGTAATATTTAGTGATTTTTTTAATGAGTTCAACTTTTGGGAACATATCCAAAGGAATTGTATTCCATTGGTTTACCGATTCATGCTTTGAAATTTATTTTCACTATATAAGGAATAAGAATACTATAAAATGTGTTTCAAATTTATAATTCTGATAGTAAAAATTTTGAATTTGTTCACATTCAATTTTTTTAATTATGAATAGTTAACATGGAAAACATTATTACCTTGGTAATGGATAAAAGCATTAACATGACTCTGAACTAAGATATAATTCATCAAATACATCTAAAACATTGATAAATATGATTTTTTGAGTGAACTTTAACATTAACATAACTTTTTTTCGTGGTATCTATTTTTCTTATGAAATACGTTTATTAAATTTATAAAATATATATTTTATAATATTTCCTATACCTATAATAATTAAATAGAACATACAATCCTCATATTTACACACAATTTGAGTCATTTATCTCAACAAATTCATACCAAAATATATTTCAAACTATCCATAACCTATATTAGAGGACCCGATCTTCTCAAATCAACAATACAATAAGGATCAACGTATATTTGAAAGGTAAATATCCTATGTGTAGGTTTAAGTCCTACTAGACCTATTTCATGTATATTCACTAGTGTAGACAACATTATTTACAACACCATTTTTTACGTCAGTTATATATAACCGACGTGAGAATATGTGAAACGTGGTTTTTTACGTCGGTAATTTTATAACAGATGTAAAAAATGCGTTGAGTAACTTCTTAACATCGGTTATTTTAATAACTGATGTTACAAACCGCGCGTGTTCGGTTTTTACATCGGTTATAAATTAAACGATGTTCAAAATCGAAGCGCATGGGTTTTTACGTCGGTTATTTGATATCCGACGTAAAGAATGAAATATCTATGACTTTTTTACATCATTTATTTTATAACCGACGTAGAAAACTAAAGTTCGGGGGGTTATTTATGTTGGTTATTAAATAACTGACGTAAAAAATGAGTTATCTATGGGTTTTTTATGTCGGTTATACAATAACCGACCTAAAAAACGAGATATCTAAAAGTATATTACGTCGTTTATTTTATAACCAAAGTAAAAAACCAAAGCGTGGGGGGTTTTTTACGTCGGTTATAAAATAACCGAAGTAAAAAACCAATGCTTGGGGGGTTTTTTACATCTGTTCTAAAATAACAGACGTAAGAAACCAAAGCGTGGGGGGGTTTTACGTCGGTTTTAAAATAACAGAAGTTATAAATTTAAAAAATAGTTAATAACATCGTCTATATAATAACTGACGTTATAAAACATTTAAAAAATTAAAGCCCTGATGACTGTAATTTACGATTTTTTGATTGACAGTCCGCTGACTCGTCTCCCTCACGTGGTAAACCCTAATGGGCTCATCGATCAAACTACGTTAAACTCATTTTGGCTTCATCGTTTATCATATTTACTCTCATCGAATCTATCATCTCAACTCGCAACACTCAAGTAAGCCTTCCACGAATTTATTTCGTTCGTTTTTTTCCTGGATAGTCTATATTTTTAATTTTCGATTTTTATGTTTAATCTAGGTTATATTCTTCCATTTCTAACCCTATTATATCTTTTTGAATATCATTGTCCCCAGATATTCATTTTTATCTGGAGTGTCTTGTTTTTTTATTTCATTATAAAACAAATTTTGATATATAACTTTCATTTATTGACTTAAAATCCCCCTATGTTGGAAACATATTTGGGGTTATTTATTGAATGACTATGGAGCGATTAAGGAAAGATTGGGAATATTTCCAGATTTGACCGGTTTGAATATCATTATCAAAATGAAATTTGAGGTATGGTTGATTCATCCATTCCTTTTATCCTATATTTCATTTAACGCTCAGGTTCATTTTACAATTTTGTAGTTGGATAACCAATAATGTTTATGTGATTGGAGAATTAAAAGAAATTATAATCATATATAGTGAATCATCCATGTTGAGAGTCTTATCATAGAATAGGAATAAATCATCCATATTGAATATGTCATTTTATTAGAAAACAAAAACCATTAATGTAAACCATTTATCATTCATTAATTGAACTAAAATAAATATTTACACATGAGTTATAATGGAACATAGTAAAATAAATATTTATCATCCACCCTCATAGAGTCTAATAAATCTACGATTAACCTTTTGTTATCTTTAATGGATACAAATTCACTTTTACCCACTTTTTATTTTTAGAAGACACTAAACTCCCTTATAATTTCACCCTTCTGGGAAGTATTAAACATCATTATTTCCCTTTAAAAAATCTAAATGTCATAGAAATATCATGGATCCATTTTGTCTCATAGGACTCTAATATAGATAAGTATACAATTTGTTATATTATTAGTTATGATAAACTCTATCATTACATCATTAATATATGTTTATAAAAATGTGAATATAACAATTCTCATGATTTTAGATAAGAATAATGATAATGATTTTTATTAATGATAATATAGACACTGGTAATTTTACAAAAAGAATGTGAACTTGAATAATGAATGTTACATATATGTATTTAACTAGATTTTTTTTTTGTCACAAAACTTATTGATGATCGAATACAACAAATAATTGCACCACCAACCAAAGTGAAACCAGTGTATTGTTCTATTTTAGAAATTCTGGATTCGATCAATGAGATTGTGATTTATTTATTTTTTAGAGTTTCTGAATCAAGATACTAGATTCTATTTCAAATGGGTATTTGTTTGTTTTTTGATGTTTCACGATTTTATTTTATATAGGTTTTTCTTTTTCAAGGATTACTTCATAAAGTGGTCTCGGTTCATTTGATTTTTTTCCTTTGACACAATCCCCCCTCAATGAATATGATCTCTCATTGCCAGTTTTTCTCTAATTATTCTCTCATACACCTTTTGGATTTGATGGTTGATTACAAAAATATTTATTCAAATATTTAAGCTGGATTATATGCATTTTTTTACAATTATATTGTTGTTTTATGCCATTTTATTTATTATTCTATTCAATACTAAGACCCTTTATAGTAAGAAAAATTTCCTAAGAAATATTATTGGACTCTTAATCATATTTCATGAAACGTTTTTAATAATGTCACGTTTTTAAATAAATATGTTATATAGAAGATGTGGAAACGGGTCGTGTCCGGGGGGGGTTTCTAAGGGGGTGGGTGGGTGTGAGTGGCTGTCCATGGGGGTGGGGCCTGTACAGAGGGTTTTGGGGGTTGTTTGGGGGGGTGGGGGCTGTCCAGAGGGTTGGGGGTGTCCATGGGGTGCTCAAAGGGTAGGTGTGGGGGTGGTGTCCCAGAGGGGTGGGGGTGCTCTCTAGAGGGGTGGGGGGCTTTCCGGAGTGTTTGGGGTGTCCTGGGGTTGTCCAAGGGGGTGGGTGGGTGTGGGGGGTTGTCCAAGGGGGTGGGGGCCTGTTTAGAGGGTTTTGGGGGTTGTCCGGGGGGTGGGGTGATTCTCAGGTTTACTCCATTTTTTCCAATTTTCTATCATCCATGTAGGAGGCATGGTTTTCTGGTATGGATTTGGTTCTGTGGGGGAGAGGTTCCAAGGGTGTGGGGGTGTCCAGTGGTCTGGGAGGGCTGTCCGGTGGGGTGGGGGATAGTCTAGGGGGGTGGAAGGGCTGTCTAGGGGTGTGGGAAGGCGGTCCAGGGGTGTGGGAGTACTGTCCAGGGGTGGGGGTATACATGAGGGTTAGGTGGGGGTTGTCCAGGGGTGTTTGGGGCTGTCCAGGGGTGTGGTGGGGGCTGTCAAGTGGGGTGAGGGGGTGAGGGGGTGCTGTTCAGGTGGGTGGAGGGTTGTCGAGGGGTGTTTGGGGCAGTTCGGGGGTCGGGGGGTGGGGGGGACAGTCCAGGAGTGTGGTGGGGGCTCCAGTGGGGTGGGGGAGGGCTGTAAAATGGGTATACATGAGGGTGGGAGCTCCAATGGGGTGGGGGAGGGCTATCCAGGGGGTATACATGAGTTTGATGGCTCCAACAGGGTGGGGGAGGGTTGTGCATGTGGTATACATGAGGGTGGGGCTGTCTAGTGGGTAAGTTATATATGTTATCAATGTACATGGTTATTTTTGATCTACATTTGTTTTTGTGGTACGATTTCTTGATTTGTATTCTGGTTGATTCTGGTGGAGAGAAGATGCCTACATTAAATTTTTAAAAAATTTAGGGTTTATCACGTTGTTTATTTAATAACTGATGTGATTAAAGGCATAGAAAATGGTTTACCACATCAGTTATTTAATAACCGACGTGATAAAAGGACTGTAAAATGGTTTATCATGTCGGTTATTATATAACCAACTTGATAAACCCCCTCCCCCCAGTTTATCAGAGCGGTTATATAATAACCTACGTGATAAACCACCCTCACCCGGTTTATAACAGTGGTTATATAATAACCGACTTGATAAACCTCCCCCCCCCGATTTATCACGTCGGTTGTTAAAACACCGACGGGATAAAACCCTGCCCCCTGGTTTATCACGTCTGTTGTTTAATAACTGATGTGACAAACCCCACCCTGGTTTATCACGGAGGTTCTATAATAACTGACGTGATAAACCCCTCGCCCCGTTTTATAATGTCAGTTTTTTAATAACCGACCTGATAGACCATTTCCCCATCATTTTATCACATAGGTGTTTTAATAACCGACGTGATAAACCATTTTCCTGGCCATTTATCACGTCGGTTATTAAAGAACCAACGTAATAAACCCTTTCCATTTTATTTATCATGCCGGTTCTAAAATAACTGATGTCTTAAACATAGCGATTTTATGTTTTTGACATCAGTTTTTAAATAACCGACTCCAAAAATGTTATTTATAAGGTCGCCCACATAAACGTCGGCTAGAAACTGACATAAAAAATTAAAAATAACCGACGTAAAAAAGGTTTTCTACACTTGTGATTTATTCTTTTACATAACTAATTTTTTTTCTAACCACTATAAAATATTTACAGAAATACGTTCTATATTTTTAAGGTTATTATATATATAACAACTCTTTTCTAAATCTATTCAATAAAATTTTAAGTGAAAAAATCGACCTAGTGAATATGGGGACTATTACATGTATAAATCAATGTGTTTAATTTTTAATCATATCATCTAATTTTTTGTTAAAATGATGGAATAAATTAATATATATTATATTAAGTAAATTATTTTATATCTATAAATATTATATATTACTTAAAATTTAACACTTTCTGTAATGTACCGGTTCTGGAAGTCGCACCGAGGTGCTTCGTACCCAGTTGGTCACATGTCCTCAAGCGTATAATCCCAAAAACCAGAGGCCACCGACTAGAAGTGATGATCTTGTGAATGATAGTGGGGAAACTATAACCTTATTAGAAGAGTAACACAGTGGATGTAAATCAGATATACAATATCAGAAGTAATAATAATCCTTACAAAAGAAAACAACAGATCACTGGAATTAATAAACATGAAACACACACACTAACAGACACAAATATAAGAATGACGCATGATACATATTTCTCGGAAAGAAGCCAAAAAAATCAAAATGTTTTAATACAAATAGAACTAAACCAATGTAAAAAAGAAAAATAGATGGCATCTCATCATCATCACTAGCTTCAACATGGTCTCACGCTCTCCAACTCCACAACACTCAAGCGCATGAAGTAGAAGGGATATTTCCCTTATATACCTACAGAAATATAATATTTTTGGGCCCAAATGAATGGGCCAAACTGGTAACCATCTGGGTAGTACTCACAGTTTTAAAAATACATGTTCATATATCATGTCCATATCTAATCAAGTAGGAAAACACAAACAGGTTACCATTTGGGAAGTACTCAAATCCTATCCCCTCTGGTCCTACCTAACAACACTATCAACCCTCTAGAAAGCACACATATTATACCCCTTTATTTCAAATTACTCGGATATTACGAAGAATCTATGAGGAAATACTTGCAGTCAATTCCTCTTATAGTCTAAAGAGATAAAGTGTCATTGAGGAAGCTCACATGTTCATTTTCCATTATAGTAAAAATTGATTAATGACTCTCTAATGAAGCTCACATGGTCAATACCCCTTTTAGTAAAAAGTTATTATAGACTCTATAAGAAGCTCACATGATCAATTCCCCTTAAAGTCTACTACAACGGATTATCACAGCCCTCTGTATGTCAAAAATTTAAAGCAATGTAATATAGCCAAATTAAACCTCAAGAACTACTTGGCTAAACAGTCTACAACATATCAATAATGTATGATAAAAATAATCACTCCATCCAATAGTGTTAGGCATGAGAAAATATCAATGAATCCTAAAGGCTTCATAGGACCAAACAGTCATAAAAATAAAAAGAACGGGGATAAATTTCAAGGAATATAAAACAAACATATTCACATTAAATTATCCTCTACTCAAGAATAGGAGAATGGCCGACAATTATGTAATTAAAACGGAAAACACACAATACCCCGTTAAAGGGTTTTGCACAAAATTTCACATACTACTTGATGAATTTCAACAGAATGGAACAAACCTTTTACCTCTATATACTTGATGATATTCACTGTCCTGTGTTATTAGTGAAATGACATGATACCTGGCTCAACCAACATGGCGTGTTCTAGACAAAGACAACATGTATATGATAAGACTCAACTGACCCATGTTGTTAGTTGCACAGCTGGTTAAATATCTCTACAACACGGAGGGTAAATCCGATGCATGGTGGGCCCGGCCAATGATTTCTCAACCCTGTATATATGACCATAGATTCTGAGACACAGTTATAGACTTACATGTCATTCACATGCAGAACATGTCATATACTTAAGAAAAACAGTTTCTTTTCAAATAAAAGAACACTTGGAGAGTATTCAATATTACACTGTGTGCATTATGGGTTTTACTGCGAAATAAGCCTCAGAAACTACTCTAGAGCACAAAATAGACTAAAAAGAACATTAAAGTGCCAAATTCCGATCTATGGGGACCCATACTCCACACGAATCAAATCTTTTCATCTCAAACATATTATATAAAAGAAAAAATGTAATAAACCCCAAATTCCAATCCATGTGGTACGCCGACTCCATAAGACACAATGTTTGGAATTCATCCAAAAAAACCTTACACTAAATAATACCCTATCATACAACATGTATTATATCACGGAATCTATCAAAACATCATGCATATATATAACAACATATAAAACATCAACATGAAATCTCTAATTCACCCTAAATGGAATGCAATGAATGCATGATATATGATTTCTAGCAAGTTCTGAAATGATGAATGAGATGGAATACCATCATCCCATTATGTAGAAACAAAAATAGATCCTCAATATCATCAAATATATGAACACAAAACATGTTAATCACCCAATGGATAAATCAAATCAACTGTAATATTAAAAACCCAGAAAAATTGAAATAAACGAGGTATATTGGATTTTCTCGGAACATTTGTTAGCTACTCTCGGGAAGACATTATTACCATGTACTTATTATGTCATATACCTAAATATAGGCTCAAAAATGTATGTCACAAAGAAAATAATTCCTCTGATACCACATTGTGACGTCCTTGTTCTGGAATCCGCTGAGAGGTGTTCTGAACCCGGTTGGTCACATGGCATCAAGTGCATTTCACTGAATACCAGATGTTTCCGACTAATAATGATGACATTGGGTGTGATAGTGGGGAATATAATACCACTTTGTAAGAGTAAAAGAGTAGATGTTAATCAAATATCCAATAGAAGAAGCAGTAATAATCCATACAAAATAAAACAATGGAAGACTTGAATTAATAAACTCGAGGACACACATACATATACAAATGATTCATGATTCATATATCTAGGAAAGAATCCAAATAAATCCCAATGATGGTATAAAAAAAGTACTAAACCAAATAACAATGAAAAATAGATGAAAACTCCTCAGCATCAGAAGCCTCATCTTGGTCACATGCTCTCCATCTCCACATCACTCAAGTACTTGAAGTAGAAGGGTGCATTCCCTTCTCTATACATGCAAAAATATAATCTGTTTAGTCCTAAAAGAATTTCCCAAATATGGTGTGAGAGTAAATCCTAGTAGGAATCCCCAACAAGATATGTGCCTAATAGTCAATAAATATGTAGAATATAATAATCAAATGAAGGTAGTAAATGAATGTGTTTTTTTTATGGGATTTATTGTCAATGAAAATGTTTTTTAAAATATAATTTTACAATATATATGTTTTATTAATTTTTATAGTTCTTTGACATTTCATATAGATGACAGGTGATCCTAATATATTAATGTTGATTGGTGAGTCTAGTATATCTCTTCGAAAGAATGGGTAATGTCATATGATTACAAGGGATATGATACCCCTGAGAAACGTTGCTATTATCTGGTTAGGATTATCAATTATATGGGTCATTGTATGTGTGAATGTAGAAATAATTTCAAAATTTACAAATTTGACCTACTTGAATATTTCTAAAATAATGACTTTTGATGTGAAATGTAAAAAAATATTATTATTTTTATATTGAATGTGTATGAAATTTTTAAAGGTGAATTGATTATTTTCATGAAAATGGTGTTCATTAGTTTTCATGCTTCTCCATGAAGCCCTCAGGATTATGTATTTTCCATTATATAATAATCTTATTTTATTTTAAAAGGAGATTTTTTTTCATGTATATAGAAATGAATATTTGGGCACAATAATTTTTTTTTAAATCTAACCATTCTTATGAATTTGTTAGGGTTTTCAATGAACTAGAATATTTCTCTTCTTTTATGTCCCTTATTGATATTTTGTTCACATACCATGTTTGATTTTTTTTCAAAAGGATTAAGAATTATTAAAGACATAAATTAATTTATAGTACCTGTAATGGAATTTATTTTTACTGAAGTAATTTTTACATTATAAAGACATTTTTTATAAGAAAATTTAATATTTTGGATATGTGGTAATTTTTTTAAGTAAAATATTTCTTAATTCAATAAAACACTAATCCCAAAATATTATAAATTATACAAGTAATAATATATTTATCTAAAAACTTGTAATTTATCGATTATCAATATAAATAATATTATAGTTGGTATTAGAAAAAGTGTTTAGATAAATTTTTTGTTAAAATAATGTTGAAATAAACACTTAATAGATTTTCATTTATGTTTATTTTATCAGGAGATAGAATTTGATTATTCCCATGGTTCATTATATAATATAATATTATTTTAATGGTTTTCCATATAGGAAATTGTGTATATATGGAACAAAGGGAATAGTAGGATGATATCTCTGTAAAATAGAAACCTAGAATGGTTGGAAATGGAACAAAAGAGTTTTTATTTTTGTTAAATCTATTGATATAGGATATTAATGGATCAATCAATGCATGGGAGTGACCGAATACACCATATAATATTATGTTGATATTTGCTAATTTCATGAAATAACACCCTATATATTCCGGTGCATAAAAAAACATATATAAAATTGAATGATAGATTATTTATCTGGAAAATCTATATGTTGTTTTTGGTTGTTCTATATATAAAAATGTAATTCGTTCCACTCATCCTTTTGATGATTATTTTGATCAATTATGGCATTTATTTAATTACGATCAACAATGAGAACAAATTTATGCCTTGTATTGGATGGAATTTATCGATTACATCACTGAAATGTACATTCAATAAATTATTCAACATAGACTAATAATAAAATTCCTATAGTTAAATAAAAATTAAGAGGACACTCTTGCTACCTATAAGTATAATTTTTCTATATTGTCACGTTATTCATTAAATTTAATTCTTGTCTAAGATATCATAATTTATCAATATCACTTATGATTGAATATAATATTACTAATGGATCATGTTACTAGAATGTTTGGAAGTTATGGGGGTAATTTTTTTGTGATGATAAATTCAATATTGGGTTATAGGATTTTTACAAAAATATTGGTATTACGTGGCCCAACTTGTAGGAAATTGGGACACATTCAACGATGAAAACTAAATAAAATTTAATATAATTTCCCTCTAATGATAATTGTGGTATGATACATTATTAGGAATGAATTATTAGATTTGAGATGTATATAAATATAGGAAGCTTGGACACTTGACTCATTACTACAAATAAAATAGAAATTATAATTCTATGTATAGTAATCAAAACCAGATAGTGAAATGTTTTAATTTAATTGAGGTAACCCATACTAAAAATATGTGTCCAGACAATGGTATAGTGAATAGTGTTAACAAGGATTACATGAAAAATGCTTCCACAATGTCATTTAATATTTCTATATAGTTAAATTAAATAGTGAAAGGTACATTACATGATTACTCAATGTATGCAAATGTATTGTTTGATTCAAGATCTAAACATTAATTTATTCCAATTAAATTATCAAATAAAATTGATTATCTACTTAATAGATTATAATTAAACTCTTGAAAATAACTCGTTTTGGATTTATAACTGAAATATGGATTTATGGGAACTCTCTTATAATAATATTCTTAATTAATCATCATATAAATCTATTTTAATTGACCATAGCTGAGTTTTATATTGTTTTGGGTTTCAATTGAATTTGGATTTATCATAATCATATTTATTATAGATATAAATTAGTCATATTAAATCAATATATTGAGTTCTAATTGGCATAACAGCTTGATTTCATACCATTTATTTCATATCCAGGTGGTAGTAAATTGATTAAATATAGGAGTAAACTTTTAAATTTTTATATTTTGGAAAATAAGGGAACCGATGAAATTTGTGACATTATTATTGTAAATGATTATATTGATGTATCTATGGATGGTTTTCCAAGTGTTATTCTAAATATGTGGGTTCAATTAGTTATTGAATTAGATCATGATGTAAAATTAATTTAAAAAAACATTAAAAAATAGATTTCATTTGGTTTAAAGAATTGATAATTTCATTAGAAGAGTTGTTCGTTATGGGTTTCATCCACAATAGATCATTATCATAGGGTGACAATATATTGATGGTTAAAATTTAATATGATATTATGATACATTTCATTGATTATTGAGTACTTATGAACATTACAATTAATAACAAGTATCATTTTCCTCATTTCATTTCACTATTTATCAAATCACTAATGAATAACATTTTTCAAATATTTATATAAGGTCTAGGTACCATTAGAAAAATGTTAAAAAATATGAAATTATGTGGATTGTGGTTACGACTAGGTATATCCACAATGTTATTTTGTTTATTCTTTTTGGGTTAAAAATGCACACACAATTTGTATGGATTGAATTAATATTGTTTTCCTTTATTATTTGGATAAATGTTGGGTTCCATTAATCAATGAAATTCTATAATATAGTAAAATCTATGATAATAATCAAAATCATTAAAAGAATGTTTTTTAACATTAAATTAAAATATATATTATTGGAAATTTAGTAAATGAGAATTTTGGTAATGATTGATTTCACTATATATGGATATTGTTTCTAAGGAAGGGAAAAATTATAATGCTACGAATAAATTGGTATATTAGTGGTTGAGTCCTAAAAAATTTGGAGATATGATTTTATAATTTATAATGATTCCACTACAAGTTAAAATGTTTTTTCTAAGAACACCAAAAAAAATTTTTTAATAGGTTACTGAATGATTTATTTCTTATGGGATTGAATTCTAATTAAGTTTTATAGTCTACATTCAACATAAATAAGTTTTATTCATTTTAATTTTCATGGTAAATTTATATTAATAATGTGTAAGGATGATATATCAATGTTTATGGTTTATAAAAATAAAGATCATCAATGAATAAGTTAAATTTATTAAGGATTTCAGTGATATGTTACTCCTAAGACATATCTGAATTATTTTGTAAGTTTGTTCCCTTTTATGGTATATTTTATAGGGTTATTTTAATTATAATGTCATATTACATCTACATGATCTACATAAAATAGTTCTTTTTTAATATTTTTTAATTCAAAAGGTATCAAAATTAGATTATTATTATAAGTAATGTTTGTTAAATTATTTAAAGAGAATGAAATGTAATTAAATTAAAGATACTCTTGATTTTTCTAGATTATAATTGAAACATTCATGATTCTGATTTTTCAATTATAATTTATTATGAAATGTGTAGGAAAACTATTGCAAAATTATTTCTTCAGGGATATGTAAATGAAAACTTATTCTCAAATATTATATTAAAAATTTAAACTATCATATGGATTTTTATAGTTTACCACCAGACTAGTTGGTATATTACCAATTGTACCCCCTAATGTGATATTTCTTAAATATCCCCATATTTGAAATGATTTCCATTGGTCTTAATAATGATTAGTAATGTAAATAAAGTTGGAGTTGATGTTATGGTTGTAACCATTAATGAAGCAAGTTTTCCATTAAAAAATTAATGCTAGAGAAATGGTCATTGTGTGTAATGTTCAACCTAGTAATGTAAATTGTTTCATAATTCTAAAAAACTATAAACCTAATATCTACATAGAATGTGAGTGACGAAACATAAGACAAAAAACATGTATTTCTTAGTATGGTTATGTGAGGACTGTTATCCTGTGAACTAATATTCTAAATGAGGATTATATTACCCTATAACATCATTTAAAAATCTTCCATAAACCACTACCTCTGTTAATTAATTTTTATTCACCCATTAATATCAAAATAATTAATAATAATAATTTAAAAGATAATATGGGAATCAAAAGTGATCAAAAAATAATCCAAATCAAGCATTGAGAAGTTTTGGGATCATTAAATGGAATGCCAATTGATCAAGAAACATGCCATTAATTTTTTCTTTTATTGGGATATATAAATATAGATAATATAAGAATAAGGGTGTAACCACTATTTATATAGGACCATGACCAAAATCTTCCATGGTGTATTGAATCCCACTATAGCCATGGTGGTCTTATTTAAATCAATATTTGAAATATTACCAAATTTAAATAGATAAATCACCATCCTCAATATTTATTTTTAAATTTTTTAAACTAAGTTGAACATAACTACAACCAATAAAATGAAATAATAATGGATCACTTTTCAGTTCGGCACACCATACCCATGAACATGGAATTGTGTGACCATCCATCCCATTTTCATCACCTCTTACATAGATATTCTACTCCACAAATGGGATAACCACACCCCCCAATATGGAATGTTGGCCAACCCATTTTACAGAGGCTAAGCATTCAACTACATGGATTAAAAAATTTCCACACCCTATATCATATTTACCAACTCACCAATCATAAGTAAGAACCTTCAGACAAACCACATACGATGCCCTCCACCACTACAAAATGAGATTTCTCTATTAATTTCCGAAACAACTTCCCAAAAATGGCCTCATGATAAAATATGTATAACTCCCCCTCCACCCTGGTGTAGAGTTCTTCCTATTTCTACCATGAAAACCCCCTAAAAAAATACCACTACTATAACACATAACACCACTATAAGACATCAAATTACCACTCCCACTATTGTTAAAATTGTTACTCCTATACCGTGGTTATATAATCTGGACTTAAACAAGGAAATCATAGGGGTTGATACAAAGGATATCTCCAGGGGTTCTATTAAGTGATGAGATCCACTACCCATGGATCACATGAACTCCATCAATGTATTCTGAGTTACCAGGACTACTAAAATTGTAAACATCATGTCATATGCATCCCAAAAGAAAATAACAACCTAAAAACCACCATAAACACCTATAATGTAATTTTCCACATGTTCATTACGAGGAATTTTGGAATAAATAAATATAAAACAACATCATTTGGATTTTGAAAACCTCAAAAATCTCTCTCAACTCCTCTAATTCCCAAAAAATACCAAGGGATAGATAATGAAAAATTGTGCTATTATATTTGACACATCTAAAAAAATTCTGGTCTTGTATATGATTAAAAATATAATAGATAAGTTAAATAAAATCCTGATAAAAGAATAATGAAATATAGGCCCTCGCATCAAACAAAATTCATTAATCATAAACTAGGAATAAAAATTACTATGTAACATGAATTGAATAAAAAAATTAACATGGGATTATATATATAAAATATGAAATCATAACTATTGATTGTTTACTATGACATTATATACCTCCAAAACACAACTACAAACCAAGAAAATATTGAGAAGAAATCTAACCAGTCAATAAATAATACTGATATTTCCCAACTACATTTAAATGCAATAAAATCAGCTCACCTGACACTGGATACCTCAAGATACACAGACCCTAGGAATTAATTAATGACGTAGACATAGAATAACATCTCAATATATTTTTTTCAAAGCCTTAAATATCCCTACTCATAAATAATAATGGAAATAAATATATATGAATTCCTAAAGATACTTCATCCAGGATTTCCAACCAAATTATATGAAAATTATCTTTAACTATATCTAATCCTCATTCTAAAACAAGGTAATTTCGATTGTGAAATGATATAATTATAGAGTCCTTAATAAATAAATGAAATCCTAAACTTCTTCTAATTAATCCTTAGACTTTGGGGTAAATGGTCCATTATAAAACATCTGTAATTTTATATATAGGGACTATAACTGGGCATCTTTCCAAGGTCATGCATTCTTCTTCCCTCACCGGATATGTAGATAACATATCGAGAATTTGTATTCATTTCCAAATCAGTCAACTACTATATCACACACCTCATAAATATTATAAATATAATTCAAGGGATCAAAACCATCATAACCATCCATAATTGGGTAGTAATGATAAATCAAGGTAAGTGATTTCTATCATAGTTTAAAAGGTATAAAAAACATAATTCTATTATAAATTAAACACCCAATGTACATGATAAGGGAATCATTTTACAACTTCATGGCATTCAAGAATCAAAATCATGTAATCTTGTTGGAGAAAACTATAAATAAAAAAATTAACTCCTAATATATATATATATATGGATTTATTAACAAAACATCACCTCATTAAGAGTAAAACCATCGATTCACTCGAATTACTACCTCATTTTCAACTAAATACCTAAAAATCCCAATAATTACCTCCCAAATTCACATAAAGATATAAATAAAAACACCAAGTAAAAAATATCAGTGATTTAAGAAACCATTTAATCAACATAGAATACTAATATTTATTCCATAAATTTAAAATACTAATATCATAATAATATTTCATTGGAAGTGAACATGGAATGTTCTTATTCATAGTCTTTCATCGTGATATATTAAAAAAATGGGCATAAATTTATTATTTTAATGTAATTTTATCATGATATATGAACATTTAATTGGATTACACATGATTATATTTAATTATTCTACTCAAATATATTTAAATAATTTTCATTTAATTATATAGTAAAATCTAGATGATAGTTTGGCCACACCATTCTCAATCGTAGAATAGGAAACACATTAAAATGCATGAATCATGGAATTTTTACAATAATTATATAATTCATCAATCTTATACATAATGTACAGTGTAATCAGTACCCATATAACATAATAACTCTCAATTTAATTATACAATGTTAATTCATTATAATCAAATCATTTGAAAGGAATTACTTATGATATTTTACTAAATCTTGTTAGATAACTAAAATGATTAACAAATCTTCATATATTATTAATTTAATGAAGTTGTATTTATAGACTGTATACAATTACAATAATATTTAAAAATGATTACATTAAATATACATGATAAATAAAATTTTATTTTATAAATTTTTATATTTTATTATCATGTTTATAAAACATTTCATTCAAATAATTTTAACCTTATTTAAAGTTAATCAACAGGGGGAAACATAAATGATAATGTATTCATAAATTTTTTGTCATGGTAATAAAATCTCTTAATCATTTATCATCCTTAGGGGGGAAAATATTAGCATGATTATTTAATTTGATAAAAAAAATCCTAGAATGATCAAATGGATTAATTATATGACATTTATCAACCTTTTATGTGACTAAACTAATCATTAAATACTAGGGGACTCATGTATCATAGGCTATCAAAAAAATTCAAGATATAATATTAAAATTTGTCATTGAAAATTTATTTATAAAAATTGAACATAATTATACTGAAAAAATAATATCTTTATAGGTTATAATGATCATTCAATTTATCCTTAGACACATATCAAAAATCATATTTTTTAATGATATATAAGAGAACTACGCATTAATAATTCGAATATTTTCAAGTCCTCATCCTATGAAATTCCTCAAAAACATGATCAGAATCTAAACATGGCCCTTGAATAAGATCATAGGGGCCCCTAAATACCCATGGATGAGTTAGTATTATCTACGTATGCCACATGCTTTGTTTAAATGACATACATTCCAATCCAGACCATTGAAATTACCACATGTTCCAAACTTCAAAAACTATAATATCTCTTAGTAATATTCATTGATACTACTCTTTCATGACCTATACCCACTGAGACCCCTCCATTGGACAATAGAGTATATGGCAGTGACCCCTTAAAACCATACTCTAATAGGTCCAAGGTCAGTGACTAGCACTGATTATATTTATCCTACATAAGGGAATAATTGTCCACTTAGTACCCATAAAAAATTAAATAATCCACCAATCAGAAAAATATAGATAAATTAATAATTTATAATTTTCTTATTGAAAAATATGAATACATAAACCAATATATAATTTAATAAATGATAATTCAAGACATAGATCCATTTCTCTACTCGTACTACCTGAGCAACATCATTCCCTAATATCCCTCAAAATATCATATATAATGACATAATCAATATTATATAGTTGTTATAACTTGGAGTAAACCATAGAATCAAAACTAAAATCATAACAACATCTATGTGAAATCAATGTTTCTGTAATTTTTGTGGGAGAATATCTCAGCAAGGCAAGATGAAAAGAAGAATAAGATCATTCATTCAATCATAATCATGTGAGATGCATCATTTCCACGAAACCACTCCACTCATCCCATATACAAAAGCATATATAATGTGGTTTGGGACTCACCCATACCTACCCAGCATACAATGGGGCCTACCATTCCTTTGTTGGAATCAATATTTCAATACACCATATCGAGTATCCTAAGATGTGGTTCATTCTATATCCATACCACTATTTCCACTCACATGACCCAATATTCACTTATTTGAATTAGTCTGTAACTACCTCACAATAAACAATTAGATTTCATCATCGTATCTTGCACAACATGTATATCATTACAACAACAACTAGACAAAACCAAGTTATATGTTCCATGAATCATATAAAATGATGAATTTTTTGTAACGAAATGTCATGAAAACCCAAACCAGGAATCACTTATTTGTCCAAAAAGATAATGATCCCCAAAAATAGATGTCATATCTATATCAATAGATAACAAAATACATGAAACACCATTTCTATCATATAATATTTCTTCTTATCCATTTAACTATAACATATATTATTCATGAATCCGAGTTTATTTGTCATCCATCAATGAAATGAATGGAATATTCAAACAATATATTTAAATGATATCCATTTTTTATAATATTCATTTATCAACATAGTTTTTTAAACCCCAACCTTATATCATTATATTGGTTAATCAATCTAGAATATTTATATAATTCATTTTTAAGGTTTCCACAATATTCCTAATCCATATTTCAAGGACATCATTGTTAATTATTTAAACATGACTTGTTATTATGTTATTATATCATTTAATAAACCTATTTTAAATTCAATAAATTATTTTAAACATAACCACACACCTCTAAACCACAATAAATCATATTAATCCCAAATATACAAATTAAAAGATAGCCCCAAACAAGTAATAAATCTAAAAATCATTTAATTACGCATAATCTTCCAAATAATAATAAATAAACCCTACATGAGTAATAACTCTAAAGAAACTATTTCCCAACACAATAAATCACACTACAACACACAACCACATCCATATTCTATGATAGAATATCACATTTACAACATCATAACTATTAATAATAAATATACTATATAGATA
Source organism: Viscum album (assembly GCA_963277665.1). Taxonomy (NCBI): domain Eukaryota; kingdom Viridiplantae; phylum Streptophyta; class Magnoliopsida; order Santalales; family Viscaceae; genus Viscum; species Viscum album. The sequence continues at coordinate 359,318,155 of OY728152.1, read as the reverse complement.
AATTTTATGCCACCGTCCCAAATAAGTCAATATGTTGTAATGAACTACCCTAGGAATATGGATTCAATATAAGATTACAATAGACATTCTATGTAGTATCTCACCAATTATAGGAAGAATAACATCCCACACATTCATTATAATTTAAAAAAAATCACCAACTATCCAATGTAGAATTGGAAGGACCAGTATTGTAAAAATAAGCAGACCTAGACCACCATATATAGAATTATACAAGTAAAATTGAACTTTTGTATCACCAAAAATAAACAAACACTCTATGTTATAAAAATTGTTAATAAAAATTATTCAAATATAATTTCTGGTAACCTTTATTTTATAATTCCATTCTTATGGTTACCCTAATAATATTAGATTTAGATTATGGGTTCTTATGATCCTCCATATACCCATATTAAATATATTTTTCTTTCTAATTTTTCAATACAAATCTTGTAGTAATTATATTGAAATTACAAAATCATAAGATTCATATAACAATGATAGGGCCTAACTTACTTGAGTAACTTCCTATAATGAACTCAACTATACATTCAATCCGGTTTACATAAATAATATATATATATATATATATATAAACATAACAATAATTACTGAGTATAAAATTTTGAAAATTAAGATAAGAATCACAAAAACAGAAATAATGGTCAATCCTAACAAATACAATAAAAATCATAAAATTCCCTACACCCGAAATTATAAACCCCCAAAAAAATAATATGATAATTTATAATTAAATGGGAAAAAGGAAATTATAAAATGAAACATTCCCTCAGACCAATCAATTTTTCAATAGAATATAATGATAATAAAAATAAAAATTATATAGAAACAACTCCTCCAAAAAAAAGAATCATCCCTGGTCCTAATATGTGAGAGAAATGTTACCATGTTTTATGATTTTTCTAATGTGGGGATAGTATCAAATGTTTAATGGGTAGAACTAATAGTGTCACATATAACTTATTTAGTGGTTTTAAATTCTGTGAATGATTGTCTGTCAAAGAATTAATGTGATGAGATAACAATAGAAATGTATGAATGTAATTATAATCAATAGAATCAGTGGGATAATTATCCAATGTTTTAGGTTAAATATGGGAATATCAAATGATTCAAAAAATTATAAGGTTTAAAAAAATTATAAGATAGTCGAAACCTAGAAATACCATGCCTCAAATAATGTAATGAAAAACTCATAATCAATACACCTGAATCTAATATCCAATGATCAAAAAACCCTCAACTAACCTGCAACATTATATAATCATAAACAAAATAACAACATATACAATAATGAAAATTTATTCCATCATCCTTATAGTAATATTTAAGTAAAATAATGAAAATTTTAATAATTTCATCACATTCGATAGATGAAGAATCAGATACAAGAATCAAGATGGACGGGATCCTTAAAAAACCCAATCACTATAGAAAAATAACATCAATTTGACCTGGGATCATGGAAATGAAAAAATATTAAACAAATATAAAGGGAAATACATATATTTATACATGAAATCTACATAACTACACACTTTCTTTTTTACTCACACCATAACTGTGGAGGCCTTAGTAAAATAGATATGAAAATTTGCATCCATTTTAAACAACATGAAAAATGGGGTTTTGTATCTTAAAAAACCAGAACCTATGTGGGGTTTGGATATCTCAAAATTTTGTATAAACTCGTATGTTTTATATTTATTTTTGGTTATCAGGGTCAAGAATGGCCTGGGATTTGTTTTTAATATATCAAGCCAGCTAGCAACAAAGATATATTCGGATTTATAATTTCATGGTTTGACAACTTGTGTCAAACAAAGAATTTTTTGGGTTGATCAGAAGATCCCCCTATCATTAATAGTAAAAATAATAAATTATAAATTCATCCCATTAGTTATTCTCTATCTATTTCTTAAAATATAAATAAAATTTTTTATTGGGATTTATAAATATTGGATGGGGATTTATCCATTAATAGTGCATGCGAAGGAGAACCTATCCCATTGTTTTCCCCCCATTTATGAGGAAATATACCTTATTTATTTACCTTGTTGAACATCATCATATTAAACTAGAAGATAGTGGTAGGGTTGTCTTTTTATATCTTATTTTGCTGGGTTTCATTCATTATGAAATGATCTGTCATATTTTTTTTCCAATATACAAAATTTGTTTGGTTTTTTAAAGTTATCTAATTTTTATCATTTTATATTGAATACTTTCTCAAAATGTATGAGTAGACATTTATGAGTATGTGGTAGGTGGTTTAGAATAAATTTCCTTAATATATCACCATTTTCAATTATGTTAATGATTTTCATCCAAACAGACATACCATGTCTTCGAATGAAAATAATAAATATATGTTAGAGGACAAAAAAATTGAAACGGAACCTCAAAATGTGTCAAGAACCATTGGTTACAAGTATACTGGGATTTTATAAAAAAATGCATATTTTCATGACCATGGGAATAAATCTAGAATTTTTATATCTAACCCTGTTGGTGAATTATACTTCTGATGTGGCCATATTTTTGCTTGAAAAAGTCATTAGACAACAATTTTATATTTCTTGAATAGGGAATATAAATGGATAATGATCATTTTTTCTCTAGGGGAGCTAATAAATGAGGGAATAACCATCAGTGAATAGTTTGGGATTCTTATTTCATTATCTATGATCAAAGGTAAGTGGTTTTGTTAGAAACTAGTTTTGAATTAATTTAATGAATTGTGAATTGGTTTTCTAATGTACATTAATATAGTGATTCATTTTTGTGTATTTAATAGTGAAATCCATAATGGGATTGAATTTTGACTGATTATTTTGGAAACTATTGGGAATTCCCTGATGTGTTTTGATTATGTAACATGGTTTATGATGATGTTGGGTAATACCACAAATCATCAAATTATAAAATAGTACTTGGGATGATATTTGGAATCCCCCATGAGTTCATATAATGGTATATTATTTGGAATGTCATAGAAAAATCCCCATTTTGTTGGGATTATGAATCCTCGGCTAGAAATCCATGATGAAATCCCCAGGAGTAGGGATTATGCAACACATTTATTCACATCATAGGGAAATCCCTAATGGGTTAGGATTATGAAACATGGTATGTAATTTCTTGGGTATGATACACATATATTCATATCATGATTCACATTTTTCAGTGAATTGGTGTAACACCATTAGAATTTGTAATCATTCATGGTTTGGAGTGCCTTGGTAAAATCCCACTCTAACTAATTGTGTGTCATTAAAATACTATGGATAGAGACATTTTTAATAGGTTGAAGTGGATATGGTCAACCATTGGTGTGACCATTGATCTATAATAGTTTATTTACTTATTATTTCCCCAAAATTTATTATACAAATTAAAATTCAATTTTTTTTAATAATAGATATTAATATAAAATTTATTGGTGGTGGGATACTGTGTAATATTTTTTACCATCCCATGCTTTTTGAATATATTTATCATCAAAAAATATATGTGGTTTTAATTTTTTAATGAATAAAGCCCTAAACTTATTTGTATAATTATTATAGATCATAAAATAAAGCACATTATATGTTATTAAAATGATAAATATTTTTCCTTAAAGATATAATTTACATAAGAAATATTACAAACCCTAAATAAATGTTTTACAATATTTCATCTATAATAATTATTATTATCATATATGAGTTATTTAAAAATTTACACAAAATATTAAAAAAATGAAATATTATTTATTACAAATTTCATAAATTAATTCATTGGATATTATTTTTTCAGGAAATGAAAATAGAAACATTTGAATATAAAAATTTGATTTTTTTGAAAAACTTATTTTAGGAGTGCTATGAGTTTTTATCATAATAAATAATTCTAATTGAATTTCCTAAACCTAATGAATCAATTATAGGGGTACGGGTTGAAATAATAATTCAATTTATTTTTTATGAGATATTCCCTTTTTTCACAATATCAGGTACTTGATTATGTTCTCGGTCTATAAACATATATCTCATTTCCTTACCTCATGAATTTTAATAGTAACATATAATGTATAAAACAATGTAGTAAAGGTTTGGAATAAAATCCTAATCATTTTTATATTATATTGTCCCCCCTACTTGGATTCACCACCGTACATATATGTGAATAAAATTAGATATATTTCCTAGTTATAATCTCTTTGAAAATGGTTAAACACTCTAATTTATCATATTATAAATTGTTTAGACACCCCATCACAAGCCTCCATCAGATGGTTAGACACCACATCTCCATGATTATTCATTAATAATGATCTGAGTAAATACATAACATTATCTATATATGATCTTCTACTATAATAAATATTATTTCTCTTTACCAATGTAATTAATCTATATCTTCAGTAGAAACTAGTAAATATTTTCCCCACAAGTCTCGAAACTGACCATTATGTTTTTCATATACTTTATTACATGTGATTTCCATCATGATGATTTTTGCGGATTAGAATTCATTGGAATATCACGAAAATATTTATTAGGGTTCATAAAACACTATTTTATAATGGATTAAATATCACTCAATTATTTGAACATTATTCATCATCCCTTTCATGCAAACATTTATCCTAAAGAATAAAAATATTGTTCTTGTTATATTTAATTTGTTTCAGGATATAAATTTATTTTGAATTACACATTTTTTTAAAAATTAATTCCATACAACAATTTTCAATTTCTCAATATAATAATTTTTATAAATATAAAAATTATTTAAATATTTTAAAATTCCATATAAATCCACATTTAAAATTGAGAAACTAAGTGTCATATTCAATATAAATTAATCATCATTTCATATAATTATTACATTAATGATCTTCAATTATTTTATGAAAATAACCCACGGTATCTAAGCCATAATGGGGGATCGATGTTATGAGTATCTCAACCACAATGCAGGGTCTTCATGACAAGCTCGTTTGGGAGGTTCTCAATGGAAAATATTTTGGGTAATGTATATGCAAGACATGTATCATAGTGACATTGACATGAGGAGATGTAGGATTTATTCTTCATGGAATATGATCCTTCTATATTTTTATACCTCCAAAAAAACATAATCAGTTTATTTTTTGAAGAGGGGATATTAGACTTTGTTATCATAATTGGGAAGGGGTCAGTCTTGACTTCCCATGTTTCTCTATCCCAATCATTAAATATTGACTAGAAAATAATTTTCAGATTTTTAACCACACCAAACAAGATGACAAACAATGGATTATCCATGATAACATTGTTATTAATCCAGTTCCTGACATGGTTATTTATGGGATACTCATCGGGAATGTTCTCATCGAAATAAATCCTCAGATTTATCATAACAAATTAGGACCATGATGCATGGGGATATGTTCTATGAAGAATGGATATTGCTATGAAGTTTAATTTTATGATATGAAGAATAATGAAAAATTCTCTCTCTATAGAGGATAATCTACAATTTTTGGATGTGAATTTAGCCTCAAAGTTTCTCTATTGTAGGGTTCCACATACTAAAATAATTTACCACGTTTTCTTTGGATGTTACTGGGAAAACATGTTATGGAACGATTTTGAAGTATTTGGGGGCATAATAGCCACAAAGGACTTAGGAACCAATTTATCATATAGTGATTCATGGGGACGATTAATTGTTGTTTGGATAGATATGTGATAAGGTACGCATGGAATCTACCATTTTAGGGTATTATGAAGGAATTGAATGAGGCCCGTCATAAGGGAATCCTAGGTTCCTTTGCGGGACTCATCATCAAAACCAGGTATATACTTTGGGAGGAAATTATTTTATGCCACTCATGCAAGGATTCCCCCTCCATCAGTCCTCTCCTTTGGTGAACATAAATATCCCGCAACACCCATAGAGCCATGTATGGAATATACCTAATCATTTCATCATTTTATATCTTAAATTCATGAAGACTCAACCAATAATATTTTTTCACAATGAAAGATAATATACAATATGTATTAGGCTCTATTTATTCTTCACATTTAAATATACCACATTAATTTTTATTTTTCATTCTACATAGTTAAATAAACGCGAAGCTATGTGCATGTTAATTTCAATCTCACCAGTATATAAAATCATTCTTAATCAATGGAGGAATTATCTTTCAACGTAAATATAATTCATTAATGGTTGTATTAATGAATTGATCTTAAACTTCCCATGAATATTGTATTTATCTTATTGTTATCAGATCCATAATTAAAAATAATAGTAATATTCAAATTATCAAAATATAAAATTTTGTACTTGTTTGAAATCATGATTTACATGAATAAAAAATTCTGGCAAAACTGTGCAGAGATGAGATCACAATTGTTCTTTAATAGTCCATGGATTTGGGTTAGTGATGGATATATGATCATATTATCATAACTCAAACGAATGATTGAGTTGGGATACATTGATCTGTTGTTTTTTCATGGTTGATCCTTATCATGAGTTTGATCCGTGATAATTAATTAGAATGATCTAATAATTTTAAACTAGGATGATCTATAAGGAATAATATTCATTTTATTTTATTAAATGGTATGGATGCTCTAGTTATATGTATAGAGATTTGTCAATGATTAATAAAATTTTACCATAGTTCTCCATACTTCCATTTTCATGTATATAAAATTAACTATTTTTGGGTTCCTCTATAAAAGAGAACAAATTAAATTCTAGAGGTTTATGTGAGTATTTGATTTTTTCCCATCCACCATTCTTTGTCTACAATTATCACAATGGTGTCTCCCACGACTCCTGTGAACCTACATTTTCATCCTTATTCAGATTCATGTGATCACCTTTTTACCTAAGAATATTCTCCCACATGTATCCATAATTTCAACTTGGGTGGGCTACGCCTTAAGGTAGAGATTTCTCTCACAATAAGGTTGATCAAACTAGACTTTGTGGATATGGGGTTGTCCATTTATTATGACCTAAAGGTACTAGATTAATTCAAATTATGTACTAGATTAATTATAATTTATAAATATAAAATCAATACATATATCACCATAAACATTGAACTCAATAATCTTGTTTATAGTATTATTCAAGAAATATATAAATATATTTTTCATGGTTTTTATAACTACAACTCCTCATACAATGATTGAATTCCACAAAGACTTATTTAATTCCTATTCATAATCAAGTTGTCAAAAAAATCCATTATTGTTATAACTATTTTAAATTATATAATAGCTCAATAATCATCAAAATTATATAAAGAGAAATTCTCATCCATGACCATTAAGGTTATTAAATGAATCTATAACAAATATTAAAGAATCATTACATCATCTGTAAACACCAACAAAAATATTGAATCATTAGAAGTAATAAAAGACTTACTTTAGCTAAAAAATCTACCCGTTGGTAATTTTTTTAAAACTTATCATCATGTTATAACTATCAACATTTATTGGTAACTATTTTTCACCCCTTTATAGAAAAATAAATTCAAAGGATATGTGGCGGTCTTCAGATCTCATCAAATTTCTGAATACATGTTCCCCACCCTTATATTATTATTTCATAAAAACTTTTTTGAGATGGATGATATGAAATTTTATTCATAGAAAAGGGATGATAGTTAATAAATAGGATGTCTTCCAGGGATATCACCACATAAAAACCAAATAAATTCAAATAATGTTTTTCTATTATCTTCATAAACTTCCATGCATGTGAAATCATGGTAATAAATTCTAAATTATCTTTTTATGGATTAAAATTTATCAAATTTATCAAATAAATGAAATATAATAAAATCCCTATTATTATTGAGCTACCTAAAATAATTATAGATTCATATGAAAAATGATTTCCCAGACCCCTTTCTAAATTTTCATCCACCTCATGCGGTGTACTCATTTTATTATCATCCAAGATGTCGGGAAACTCCATAAGAATTTATTTCTTCATTCTATCCTAGAATTGAAAAAATCAATATTATCCCTCAATTATTGGAATGTTACCTCAGAATATATAAATTAATAAGGAATAATGGGGGACTGCAATATATCTCAGATATAACAATTAGGTTGAAAATTTGCTCTTAATATAGTATATTCTATTCTTAAAATATCATAACATCCACTCCAATAAAAAATATTCTATATTAATATATTATATAACTTCTCATCAAATTTCCACTAATTTTATGAACACGCATTCTTTAACTTATAATAATCATGATTTTCTTCTTCCTCATATTATTCATCAAATTTAAATAGTTTTTACCAAACAACTAGGCACTATTTACCAGCATTTTCAATTTTTTCAATAGATTCACATAGAATTACTATAGTTTTATTATGTAAAATATTATCGTTAATAGTATAAAGAACTTCTACTTTCAACCATTTCATTAATAAATTATCCTTGTGACCATCTCATTTGTATATTCAGTAAAATTCATACATATTTTCTGTGTGTAAATAGAGATGTTGGATATCTGGTCACAAGTTGATTTCCTTATGTGTTTTTTCTAAAATAATAATTAAAACTCTGAATAAATTATTTCACATTTCTTTATAATGATATAATCAATCAGTAATAATATTTTTTTTCATTCTTACACCAATAATAGAAAAAAACATCAAACATAACTCTTTTATATTTTTTCGTGAAAAATGCAGATTTGGTTTCCTCTTTTCATACTACTAATATAGCCTAACAATTATTTCTGAATTTTATTATTATTATTATATTAATTTCTTAAATTTATATAGGATATTTAATAATATTTTTATTGATCCAAATTTGTATAGTATTGTGTTTTTTAATGGTACAATTAGTTCTGTTGAAATAATATTGAAAATTAAAATTTCATTATTTTAATTGATTTTTGGAACCCATACTATAACAATATTGAGAATATTATCCACTAGCACATATTGGTTTATTTATATATCATCTATATTTGTCCCACTAATTTTGAACTTTGATACATATGGATTATGTTTCAATCATCCATTTTTTGTTCTCATATATCTTCATTTGGTGATCACTTCTCATATTTTCAATATTAGTATACATTAAACTATGTTTCTTGATCTCATCAACATTGGATGATTCATTTATACCTACCTATTCCATTTCATTATTCTCATATTTCTTATCCTTTATACGCATATTAAAATCATTATTGTGATATAAAACCAATTTCATAGTGTGATTATATTTTTATGTTTTAGTTTCAAATAATTTTTTGCCTTTTATACCACTACGAATACTACAAGAGGAATCAGATTCAGTACAAGACTAAAGAAACCTATAATATAATTTAATGAATTTTTTGATGAAGAATCTTTTTTTTTCATGTTCATTTAATTTATATTCCTACTTCAAAAGTTATTATTCTTATTCTTACCCAATTTATGATTAAATGGTCTCTCATCACCATCATAATATTCAATTTCTTCTTCCTTCGTCTTTTTATATTCATAGGAAAATTGTTCAATGTATTTATATTAACAAAACATGGATTATTGTTTTTATTTTTTTTACTTTTAGTTTTATATTTTGAATCATAATTATTGAATAAAATTAATCTTATTAAAGACATCATCACATTACTCATTAGCATTATTATATTCAGTAACATATACATCACAAAAAAAATTATTTTATCTTAGTTAAATTGAAAACCAAAAATCTTAATTGATGGATTTTCATAATCTAAAAATATATTATTGTTTAGTGTAATACATCAAGAGTTGTATCCTATATTCCTTACAAGGATAAAAATTTTGAATTGACAAATCAATAAAATTCCACATCAATCTTTTTACAGTGATGGAATAATTAATATTCTCACCAAAACCAACGGTATTTCATACAATATAATATACTATAGAATAGTAATCAGTAATAGTCTCAAAATCAGCAATATTTATATATTAAAAATGTTTCCCCCATACTTTTACATTGGATTATTTGACTTTGATATTACTTTATAAATACTTCTTAGTTATCCATGATATCAAGTATAGTTTGATGAAACATGACCTCAGATTACACCTTTTATGATAAAGACATTAATATAACATTTTGATCCATACTGTCAAACACCATATTTCTCTTATCAACTCAATTCATTTCAACTCCTTCAGAAATGGATAGAAACCCATCTATAGTAGTGTAACTCTCTTCTAGGATAATTGATTGGAGATAGGGTGACATCATATTCCATAATCATTGATATTTAGTGCCATATAATGTTTTAAGACCTCATATATTCACTAAATTTATATTTTCCATGTCTTATAATTATTCAGGGATAATTTTAGGTAACCTCACTATAATATTAAATGAAATTCCCATGAAATCTAAATATCCGACAAGGGGTGTGATGAAAAAGTTATTTAATTTTAATTTTATGATATATTATATTTCATCTCCACATATTGAGATATTTTATGTTCATGGTCCACTATCCTTTATCTAACAACATGATCTCATGTGAATTTGTGGAATAATTGAATGTAGAACATAGTGTTTACAATGTTCTAAAAAAAGACTACTCCTTTCAATGGTGGTTAGTCCCCCCAAATAGGGATTCATCAATATAACTTCTAGGTAATAAAAATGGTTTCATTACCTAGTTACAATCTCTTAGCAATTGGTTCGAAACCATAATTTTTGATAATCAATGATTCGATAGAAACCCCAATCACATGAATCCAATAGCTTGTTAGACACCACATATTTAAGGTTATTATTATATGATGATATAGATATATAACTATATTCCACTAAAATTGGTATTCCTCCATAAGAATGTGGGATAACCAATACATGTGTACTCCTTCAACATCATCAATTTCAACACATTATAATCAGAACAAGTACCCTCAAAACCCACCACTATTTTTAAGGGTTGTCATGGTCTTTGATTACACTGTAAATGTTTAGTATTTTATTATACCTTAAAACTAATTTTTGGAGTTTATTCGATGTGGGAGTACATGTAATTTAGGATGGGGCCTTTGATTTTTGTAATATTTCGACACGATTATTGTTTAACGCCAATTCAAATTTGTTGTGGGAGTGGGGGTTTCACAGATGAATTAATAAAGTCCAAGAGGGCCCTAGTAGGTTAGTTTGCTTCACGAAAACCCAAACATGCATTGTAAATATAATTCATAACACATGAACATTGATTTTAATGAATATTTATTTATAAATATAAAATTTTATTTTATAAAAGAATGTTATGTTATAAGAAAATTGGTAATATGGTAATGGTATATATGTGTAAGAAATCTAAATTTAATATATAATAACTTATGATTATGTATGAATATTTTATAGACCTGAGGTAAGGGTATATATTGTAATCTAATTCTTAACTAGGATTAATTATGGTTGAATATTCAATGGTGTAATTATATACTCTGTATCTCTAAAAAATAATTTTTATTCTCATCTATATATTTCTAATAATTTCTTGTTTTTCTCTCATTATCATATTTATGGTACTTAAATTGGTTGAGGAAATGTTTTCAAGAAATTCTAACTATATTTTCTCTTTGGTCATCAAAAATTTTCATCCATATCTATGTTTATTAAAATATTTTTAATATTTTTATTTTATTTTATCCAATTACTATTTTTTATCAAAATCGATGATATTTATCATTTTTTCAAATAATTAAAAATGAACTTTTATGATGTTTTCCAGAGAGGTTATTTATGATTTTTTATATGATGTGTGAATAGATATATTATTGTTTTATACCACATGGAACAATTTCCAAATCAACATGACCATTCATTTTAATCATGATACATTATCATGATTTAATAATTATTTTCAAATAAAATATTTTTCATGGTATTTTAAAAATATTATTTTAAATTTTATCAAAATTAAATTTCATTTATCACATGTTTTTAAATAAATCATGAATTTTTTCAAGGTATTATTCACTTATTTCAACAAAATTTTAGGTTTTTAGGATTCACATGATGATGATATTGAGATTTCATATACATTATTTTTTTCATTACCTGTGATGATGGTTTTTTAAGGATGATAATTTAAACTCTATTTCATAAGCAATGGTTAATTACACAATAATAAAAATATGATTTCTTTTATGATCATATGGAACACAAATATTTGGTTTCAATTTCATGATGGGTGTTATAATAATAACATATCCCTATAATTCATTGTTTATTGATTTATATATTTCATAACATATTTTGAAATAGTAAGGGCATCAAACCCATTCGGATATTAAAATGAGGTAGAGTAGGGAACTCAGTACATTAGAGATCATTTCCCACTATGTAATGATGAACTTATAAGTGATACATGAATAATTAATTGATTTTATATGTATATTATTAAGTCTTAATTCATATTAAATATTCTTATGCTTAAAATTTTCATTCATTGATCATAGTTGATTAATGATGATTACTCACTCTTATGAATCATGAATTCTAAAATGAAAAATACTTAATCAATGAATCATGATATATGACCAATGTATTATTAATTATAGAAATCATAATAAATGATCATGATATCAAACCCTTATTATTATGTTACTATTCTATAGGATCATTATTTTATGTCGCTACCCTTACATGGAAACTAACATCTATATTCCTTAGGTTTTCATTTTTCTATGTGTTATGAAGAGATAAATTAATAATTAAATATCCAATAAGGGTTGAATGAGTGATGAAATTTATGGAATATATTGATTATATTACATGAAATATGTTCAATGGGAATATATTTTTCAATTACACTAAAGCAATAAGTTTCTACGATGTGAATTATTCGGTAACATATTATATTATCATAAAAAATAATGTCACGTTGATGTTTATATTTCTCAGGATTTATAATAATCACAACCTAATCTAGATTCTACTGTGTAATTTAAAAAACATCCTATTTGTAGGAAAAGACAATGGAAAGTGCTATATTACCAATTCTTTGTTTCGACTTATAGGAATGATCATAGATGTTTCAATGTAGTCTAGTACTAGGAATCATTTTTGACGAATTAACTGTTTTTTATCATTCTCATTTTTTATATATATGATTGTTGATTACGTATAACGACTTGATATGGAATATAGTTCATTTCGATATTAATTAGATTTGATTATTTATTTGGAATGTTATAGGTCATATATTATATAATTTATGATAGTGTATATGATTCCCATTGCATAAATTTTTTTTACTACAATTTATGTGTATAATCACTCCAACCATAACAATATAGAATTTTTTTTCACATGATAATCCTCTAGTGCATAGGTGGACAAATCTATGGTCTAGTAGTGAACATAAGTCTCTGCACTGATGAGTTTTACAGGATAGTGATCTAGTACAATGTTTTATCAAGGACATTTTCTTTTGTCTAGATATTTGTGTAATGTGGAAAGGTGATTTGGAATTTTCAGAACATGGTATGGATCTCATGCTTAAGATTGGATATCCCTTATATGGGAGAATACACATTAGTATGTATGTGACTTTTGTTCATCCATTTATATTTTACTATTAACTTATTACACCTTGAGTGATACACAAGATTATTAATATATTAGTTTATATGATTTTTAAAATTGTATAGAATGTAAATATGAAATGTTATAATGAATTACATAGAACATAGGATCCTCATATCCTTTTTGGGATTTCATATGGTTGTTTACTCGGTCTGTGAAATGGCTTAGTTATTTAATGTGTATGCTAACACTTATATGATGTATTCATATATAAATATTTTGAGGCATCTTTCGTAAACAATTTTATTAATGGTAAAATATTTTTCATGTAATTTATTATATATATTATTATGAGGAATCAACTATTTAAAATTATAATTAATTCTTTTAATAAGATTTCTTCAGTAACATTTAATTGAAATTTTATTTCCCAAATCATAAATTATAAAATATCCCGATTAAAGTAAATTATTAAATTTACATTAAATAATGTTATATATTTGATTATTATGAAACATTATTTAAATAAACATGCAATTACCACATCTAATGTTTTTTGTTGATAAACTTATGTTAAAATATCATTTAATGAAGTTCCATTTTATGAAAATTCTCATTTATGTGAAATGGTAAAATGTAATTTTTTTGTAAACTAAATATATATAGGCCATATATGAATATGATGTGGGTTATATATATTTGTTGAATTGGAATGTGAGTTTTCCTTGGTTATTTGTTTTATGTGATATAAAATGTAGAAAAAGTAGGTTAATTTACCTTTTATTTCATTCCATAAATTATGGTGCTCATTGATTTTAAAAATTAGAATTTTTGGTGGGACAGAGTTTCATGTGACCTGATGTTGATAATTTAAAAATTAGACCTAAGATAGATACCCTATATTTAGAACCCCATAAGATATGGTTTGTCTATGATTACAAGATTCAAAGTCTGTTTATAGCTTATTTAAAATTGATACATATAAAAATATGGTATATCAGGAATTTATATAACACTTTTGGGTTTATTCATAACCAAATATTGGTTTTTATATACAATATTAATATTTTTATGTGAGACCATTTTGTGTCAGGTCTGGAGTAATGTGAAAGAACATGTTTTTTTCAATTTTTTTAATTTGATGTGTAGGAAATGAATTACGAAAAACCATAGTGTGGGAAGAAAAATAATATATGTGGTTCTAGATATATAAATATAACTACCCGTTAAATTAATAATAAAAACATATTATTTTAAAATAAATTATTTCAAATAAATTTTTTGAAGTAATATTTTAGTATTATATTATATGATATTTTTGGAAGACAAATACATAACAATGTAGAGTGAACAATGTTTCTATAAAATCAGGCCTTTTAGATTTTAACTCCTTCTCATTAAAGACACATTTAATTACATTAATGAAATTATAAAGAAGAATGTATGACAATTCTTAAAAATCTTCCTGATTTTTAAATTCATTGAAAAATATTAAAAAATGTTATATGACTACAACACTCTTATTGAGGGATATAAAAATAAATTAATCCCATTATTCAATTGAAAAATAAGAAAACCAATGAAATTATTTTCCTTTTAAAAAATAAAACATTAAGCATATAAATAAAACATTTACACGTGTGATAAAAAATCTTTAATAAAATGATAACATTTCATCCCCTTATAACGAATATTATAACATGAATCCATCTTTAGGAACATGATAACTAATTAATACAATCATTGAGAAAACAAACATTTAACCATAAGTTTTTCACATACTATTCATTCCTTATGAAATCAATTTATATTCTTATAAAACCATATGAATCATGAAATATCTGCCTTGGAGAATCATATTCATTACTAATGATCAATCTTTTTTACCCTTTATTAGAATAAATAAATTCATATTCATCCCATTGGATTAAAGTACAATGATATCTCCCATATTTATCCATTCGAGGACTAAATCATTAACTAATGCATTGGAGAGATATAGAAGGATCAACCATAAATATAAAATAAATTTAACTAACCATTCATCATCATTAATGATAATGTACCATATCATGAACAAAAAACATTTAATTATTCAATTTGTCATCATAGTCCCATTGAAAATTTCATTTGAATACATCCGTAAAAAAATTCTATTTTCAAATAAAATTTTTTATATGTATCCCTTTATTTAAATTATTAATGTATAATTTTTCTAGATGAATAAAAATGGTTTTAATGCACCTATATTATAAAAGAACACCTTTATGTGTCATGCATGATATGCAACACCATTGAAAAACGTACAATGAAATACTATCATTATAACATATATGATGAATTGAAAGGTATGAATTATATTTATCACATTAAGATATATATATATATATATATATATTCGTGACCTAACAAAAATAAATATAGATTTATTCATAGGAAATGGTTATAAAATTTTTAATAAAGCATTCTATGTTTTAAAATACATTTTCATTAAAAAGGTTTACCTGTAATATTATATTTAAAATAATTTATGGAACATTTAAAATTTGTATTTAATTAAAATTATATTATTTTTATATTAATAATATCCTAATATTCGTGTTATTAATGTTTTATAATCTTCTTAATGAACACATTATTAATATTAACAGTGTCCAATATTGATTGTTATCGAAATTTATATTTTTATTTTAAGTTTTTTCAATGTAATATTTTCTTTTTAGATGATTTTAAAATAAAATTATTAATTTATTTAATATTATTTTTCTATTTTGATTCATTTTTACACATAAATTTGATATATAAATAATTTTTTACTTTAAATAATATTTTTCTAAATGTAATATTTGTTGCACTATGTGTTTTATAGGTAAATTAATGTATTAGATTAATATAAATTTATTTTTAAAATATTGAATCCAAATATACAAATAGGTTTTAAAATTTTGATCAATATTTCCCTTCTATTTTTATGCATAATAATTAGTGACCATTGTAAAATATATCACCACATTAAAAGGTAATTCAGTTAAATCTATCTTAAAACTCAATGTAAATGTTACCATTTTTCATCTAAACTATTAATGGATGAAGTTAATAAGATCCTTATCACAGTATGCTATAATTTTATTTATATAGACATGTTTAATTGAAAATGTCATATTTTATATTTAAAGAAATGAATGATAAAAAATATCATCACTTAATTTTAAATGTGTCTTATTTTCCCCAATATGGCTAAAGGTAATTTATAAATGAATATAAATATCTATTTTTTGTGTTAGGAACATATCTTCATAATTTAAATTTTTTTCAAAATTTTATTGAGGAATAAATTAACATAAATGATTACGAAATGCTAATATCATAAATAATCAATTTATTGAAAAAATAATAAATGATTTTTAAAATATTAAAATAAAATTAATTTAATTGATTTATAATGTTACACAAAATATGTTACCATGGTAATGGTTAAAATTGGATGACTAAAGGGTTAAGCCAAAAGATCCAGTTTAATTCACTACATAAACCATTAATATAAAATGATTTAATTTAAACCCATACTACATAATTTTATAATCTATATTAATTTCAATACATTTTTCTAGAGAATGGACTTATTAAATTTTAATATTTTATGAAATTCCATGAGATATCCTCCTGTAAATTATAAAATGAAACCCCTAGTTTCTATTCATCAAATCACTTATCGATTTATATATCAACCATAAACATAAAAAATTTATTATCCAGTCCCCTAGAAATATTATATTTGTATTTTTCATCCAAAAATACCAACACCATGGTCCATAAATGAATATATAAAGGAGTTTTTTAAAACAATAGATATTCATCCTAAAATATGACTTTATTTTTAAATTCATTTTACCTCTAGTAAATTTTTAATATTCATAATATAATAATATATATTTTTATCCAAAATATATTTATATGTTATTATTATTATGTAACGACAATTATTTATCCTATTTCCATTAAATTGGAATGAAATTATCCCTCATGGGTATGTACAACATACCATCTCCACATAGCCATACAATTATTTTTTGATCCACATCATTGATTTGTTGTTATTATGATTGTTTTAACATTTATATATTATATATGATACATAATTATTCTTCATGGATGGTAAAACCATATCAATCATCATACCATACAAAAACTTTAGAAAAAAAATAATGTTGCTCGTTTGTGTGTGTGGACTACCATCCCCACGATGAAATGTAATTTATATTTTTATCACAAGCTGATCTGATATTGTCATTGATCTGAAACTAACCTAATACCACTACCATTAGATAGAGTCTAGTGGCCATTTATGAAGTAATAACAATGAAAGAGTTTCCTTTTACTAAGAACATGTACACACACTCACGAATATCAACAAAAAATTTCATGGGATCAATAGAAAAAGTGGTAAACAACTAGAGGAAAACCATCCATGTAAAACCTCTAGATAGTACAAGTGTAATGAAGTGTATGGTTAAAAGTGGATGTGAAATTAACTAAAAAACTAGAACAATTTCCCAACATTACAAAAATGAAATGTAAAATCCTGAGATACCCTAGAAATTAATCTCCAAACTGCAGCCACCATATACGGTCCAATGTACTAGGTATCCCTTAGCTCCTCTAAATTCAAAGATGACCTACCGAAAATCTTCATATGACAAGAAACATGTTGGGAAATCCTTTTCAAGATTGAGTACTACATAACTTGTTTGATTCGCTGAAAGATTAAGGGATAGTAGTAACATGTTCATAAGGATAAGAGAAACTATAGAGAGTAAATTGGAGGCTAAAAGAAGACAAATAGGAAATATCAACCTAAAATAAGAGATATATTTGCCTCATTGAAACACAAGGGGTTAATCAAAATGTGAATATGATATATATGACGAGTCTTTTCACAATATAGTAGGAGAGAAATCTTATCCAACCACAAGAAGTTAAACATAAAAATCATGTGGTATACCCCGCACATCATCACAACCCATTCCAAATGAGTAACCAAATAAAAATGTATGTATATTGAAGTATATATATATAGTCAAATAATACCAAAAAAGAAATAAATTGGATATTCATCTCATAAAATATCATAAGGATAAGAGTCTCTAACAGTTACTAATGTTCATCATTGAATCAAACACCTCATGTGTCTTCTTAGAAGTAATCTAGTGAAGGGCCATGCATCCCAATTGTGTCACACAGTCAAGGGGGATCAATATCCCTATAAAGGACCCAGATCTTAGTGCATCAATGGTTTACACAGTATATGTATCCATAGAGGATCCACACCCTATCTAAAGGGGTAGGGTTTCCACTAAATTATCCCCATGATACACGACCTATCTGATTGGGGGTGCCAAATTATATTTTTATACAGAGGAAATGAAACAAAAATTATGGGGTTCTATATTAATGTCATGAGGAACCATGAAATAGCTAATATTTTGTTCCACTAGGTAGGTTGGGGATTTTATCCCAAGCTGATGGAGGTTGTACTCTAAAGATTGAGGACCTATGCCTTGGTGTGATAAGGGGTTCCATGATGGTCATTGAGGACATGTTCTCTATCTGATAGGGTGTTCAACTGAATAAGTCGATGTCACACATCCAATTTGATGTGGAGTTCCCCTCTAACTATTAATGGCCCTTAACCTAGTACTACTAGGGGTTACAATCTATACGTTGAGGATATTCACCCAAGTGAAACATTGTGGTTCCATTCGGCAGGAAGCCTCTGAGGATCCAGCATGATCACTGAGATCATAGAGTATCACCTAAAATATGGTTTGTGCTTAGAAAATTTATCATCATATATCGAAATCCATAATGGAGGGAACCATGCTGTCCTATTTGGATAACAAACAAGGATGGGCTTCTCACTTTCAATGATTCCGGTTCAATTGAAGGAGATACGATGATTAATGTTTCATAAAAATTATCCATGGGGTACGAGGCATGTTAAGGGACCCACAAAACAAGTGATCTCACTGCTTATACTGGTCAATTAGTTGTAGGTGTGTGGATTTCCAGTCATGTCAAAGTACATGGAATGTTGGGGACATACACAGTGTTCTCATTCCACATGGGGTCCCACCTATTTGATTAGATGTGTACACGTTTCCACGTTATGTTCATGACATTTTCCTTGTTTCTATGTACTTTAGTACCCAGCATGCATCTTCACATGGGGTTCACCTTTTTGCTCTGGTCATGCTCATATACTCGGCCTGAAGTCATGTTCCTGGTTACATGCTCTACCACATAGTTCAACCACATGAGAAAAGGGGTACATTGTGAGTAGTTTTTCTACATTGTGTTCCTTCGTTATTAATTTCCAAGACCCTATCCTCTGTAAAAATGGGGCTACATGCCTTGTGTTCATCACATTACATAGCATATCGTCATGTTTTTACTGGATTCTTTAATATGTGTTCCATGCCTTGAATGAAGTAGTTCCTCCACTGATGTTGGCTGATTTGCAGCCAATATTAGTGTATCTGAGTTTGATTAAACATTTTTAGCTATCATTATTTTGAAATCATATCTCTTCATTCCTATGTGGTTACATCTTATGTACCACATTTCCAGATATGTTCCATTGATGATGATTTGATCTCTGATCAGAAAAAAATCATCCACTCCCTACAAAAATCCTACATATATCCTTGATTCCTCGATTCTTCCATCATTTATTGTTTTTTATAATTCCATGGTTTCGATCAGGCTCTATACCTCCCAGCAACATCAAACTGGGATCATATTTTCCAAATAATGAAAAAATAAAATCAATTGAGGGGTAAAGGTGCAAGAATAAATATTTAGATAATATGTATAATGTGTACATGGAGAACGATCTAGGATGAGGATATCCCTTGGTAGAAAACAATGATTAATCAATTTAATTTATACACATTCACGTTCAAAGTCTTCAATTTGTGAAGTTCAATAAAACATGATTTCTATGATCAATCGATTTAATAAAAATGGGTGTTTTCAAAAAAATTATGTTCTCTACCTAGAGATTATTTCATTAATCATCAATGAACGCACTCACCAATTATTGAAATATGATTTTCTCCTTGCTACATTCTGATCAGCTGTTTTCCAATGTTTTTTCATTGTCGGAGTAGATTCACCAATTGAAGTAGTGGAAGATCATTGCATGGTGATTCTAGGATTATGAGTATTACCTTGTCGAAGTTTCTATAACCATATATTTATAGGCAAAGCCTATTAGGATAAATGAATTAATTTATTAATTAATCAACTGAATGTACCCCTAGCAGTAGAGGTATTTGGACACCCCACACTGACAAATTTTTTGTCCTTAATAGTGTACAAAACGTGTTCTAGACTCAAACATGGTCTCATAATTTGGATCTAATCATATGTTTAACAATTTTCCTATCATCATAAAGATAAGTTTCTATTTCTATATAAAATATGTTAAATATTTTTATAAAATTTATTTTGGTCACACTGGCCCTTGTTATTGCATGTCATCTCAATGACTAGATCTTAAAATATCATTATAAATAAATAATAGTATTAAAAAATTCTAAATAATTGCATATTTCATGATTTGTTCAATTGAATACAAAAACTAAACAAACAAATCGGGATATTGAGCTCACCACTAGGTCTCCCTCTCCCAGGATCTCTCATAGAAATCCATGTGACGCCACAACATGAGAACCAAGTTGATGGTCTATCCATGTTTGATCCTCTCATATCGATCCTAAATCACCACCGGATGCTCAACAATGGTGGATCCATCCTTGATGTCCAGGACATCCCAATCAATGTCGTGCATAGGTTCATATACATATCTCTATAGCATTGACATACAAAAGATGTCATTAAATAGCTCCAATTCTTAGGGTATGGTGAGGTTGTAAGAAACCCATACAACACTATTAACGATTATTGACAGACCTCTAAACTATGAGGATAACATTCCTCCTCAGCTGAGCCTCCTAAATCATCATCGTGGATAGAGTCACTTGAAAATGATGTCTCCCTGCTCAAACACCAATGTACTATGATGAATTTTTTTTAAGGATTGTGGTAAGCTATGGTCTATCCTCATCCACTCATAGATGAGCTCGACCATCTATTTCATCACCTAAACTATCTCTAGACCAAAAATAGATGTATCACGAGTCACTATACAGGTCGATGGAGACCTGAAGGGTCTCCATTACAAGGTCTTGAATAGTGACATGCTGAGGGTTGAGTATTTAACATTTTTGTAAGAAAAATATACTGATGGAAAGTGGTCATACCATCTCCCACCAATTTCTTACACACATGCTGTCAGCATATCTTATGACACTGCTATAGTGTCCTCGAACATCTAATAAATATTGGGTGAATGGTTATAGTCATCCTCATATAGGTCATGAATTCCTATTATAGGCCTCTCCATGACAATTATGTACAATTATTGTCAATATAGGAGACAATATTCTTGGGAACCCCTTGAAAGCTAGTGATATCTTCTTGATACATCTAACCCAAACCCTCCACTAAACTCTGGTCCCTAATAGAGAGGATGTTTTTCGATATCATTATTTGATCATATATCTACTAGATGTCTTATTGGTCCTTCTCTGGGTGTGAATCTCTTTCACAAATTAAATGGATATTCCATCCCACGTCCACTCTGTGATCTGAAGGGGTTGCTACAAACCTAGAAAAACCTAATACTCAACATTTGCCTGCTGACAGGTGAAGCACAAAGAGATGAACTCAAAAAAACAATTTCCCGTGGCGGACCACCATAAATGTATCTATGTGTTTTTATACATTTTCACCACACTGAGATTTTTGATAGTCCGATAGGAACTCCATCCAATAATTATTTCACATGTTAATGTCTCTATGTGTGAATATATACCAGAAAATGATTGTTCGAGTAAAAAACAATGTTCTCCCCAAGAAGGTAGTGTATTCACATCCTAAAAGAAAATACTAGTTATACATGCTCTATGTAATGAGTCAAATTTTTATGCTCATGGGTTCTCAATTTCATTGACCAATGTGTGATTAATATATTTTGATGTATCAACATGTTGCAGAGAATATCTCATTTGTCATCATAATACACTACGTACTCCACACCCAACCCTAGTCAACTCAACATAGGATCACTCATCATCCTCAGCCTAAACTTCTTGAAGTCTATCTAGAACTTCTTATTCCAATGGTTCAAATTCCCTTTCGGCATCAGTAAGGTCAAAGGGGTTTCAATTCATAATATGGTTTTCCACAAACCTCATATTGTACCCTTCCATTCCATGAAACCTACACCAGTGACCTGCTCATGGGTGGAACAAAAAAATAATTTCATCGATAATCACCAGGTCCATGGATAAAATATTCATAGAAATAACATTACCAACAAATGGGACTTCATTAATCCATAACTGAAACATTGATGGTTTCTTATAAATACGGTGCTCTCAATTAAATCAGTAACCATCCTCAAGGGCTCTCCATGATCCTACATTGTTGTAGAGTAGATGACCATGTCTTTGATGAAGAAAACCACAAACTGGTCCATGTATTGTTGGATGAACTGGTTCAACAATTCCATAAATGCAATTTGGAAATTCATCAGTGCAATGGGAAACACCAGTAACTCGTAGCATCTATAAAGTCATTGAAATACAAATGTTGAAATATAAACATCATAAATCTGCAACTACGTGTATCTGGATACAACATAAACCTCAATAAACTATCTCATGCCTCACAACAAGATAAAGAGGATTTCAATCCTAGATAATGAATACATTTTCATTATCATTGATAATTTCAGGATATTATAATACACACAAATATACAATAAAAAATCAAAATTTTTTCATGAACAATAGTGTAGCTACCCATTAGGACATAGTAGGCCTGATTATAGAAATATATTGAAGGTCCTTCAAATGTAACCATATCTCTTAGTTCTTGGAAGGGTCCATCTAATATGAGAAGGAAGAATTTGAAGAATTATCAGGATTTAAGTCGATGATAATCTCCATGTCCCAATATAGAAGAATTCCTAAAACATCATCTGGGTTAATGTTTATATATTCTTTTATAAGAAAAGGAATTCATATGCCATAATATCATACATTACCAAGGAATAAACTACCAAACTAATTGGTTATGGGATGGTGCCTTCTGTATATATATCTCAGTTGTCCTTCCATGTGATCTATCTCTCCCATAAAGGTGAAACTTATCCCTTACATGCAGAGGCATCTGACTAGTCTGCTATGAAATTCAGTCTAGGCATGGGGAGTGGAATACCAATCCATCCCCATTATGACATCATAGTGTTACATCATGGATATCAAAATGTCCCACATGAACCTATTTCCACGTACTGATTACCCACACTATCATTGGATAAAAATATAGATGAATCATTCCATATAGGAACCTATTGATAAAGCTATTGGGATAGTGCCTCCATTGAAAGATCCATATCTCTAAAAATTATTATAGATATGATGGTGTTACAAGATATAATGTGTAATAAATAATAATAATTTGTTGAAAAATTATATATCATACCTCCAATTACCTTATACACAATGGGGTCATAAAGCTCTAAATCCTATAGATTTCCACATTCTAGAATACTAGCTACATGACCATGGAAGGGGCATACTGGTGGTTGTAGTGGTTGAAGAATATCATAATATCATACAACACCCATAAATCCTCCTACATAAATGTTATCTCATACTCCCTTAGGTTGAAAAATTCCCTCTCCTAGAAGATCCCTGATCATGATGTTGCCTTTAATGTGGATGTACGTCTACTATATTCCTGAGCTCCACATTACGTTTGGCTGGGTGACCTCATACCATGTGACCTCACCCATCACATTAATAGAAACCCACTTCTATAGTAAACTGAGGATATTTTCACTAACCCTATATATTTTCATGAGTCTAATCTAGGAGAGTTCTCTTATTTTGATATCTGATCATTTGTCTCTTTTTAGCTACTGCAAATAACTCATCTCTATGGAACCCACTACCATATCATGTTTCCCGCAATCCCTCTGGGTGAATTATATAGGTAACTAAAACCTCCCTAACACCATAGAATATGTTGGGATTAAAATTGGCACAATTATTTAATGAATAACTTCGTAGAGTCCCAGCACAAACTTTTGTGCTCGGATGTAGTCACTCGATATCATTTAAAGGGAGAACGGTGTAAGGTATGCGAAAATATATATGTACATTGAATCTATCATCTTTCTCTTCTACAGCTCCAGAATCTTTTAATAATATACCGATCTCATGTATGAGTGTATTAATCTTAAATAAATACCTTATGGATGTGGGGGAATGAGAATGTCGACTGATCATGCATTTGGGTAATGATACTCCACCTACGCCCAACTGCACTGTGGAAAAGGTTAGCTTCCAATGCAACCAACTGATCGACCAATGACCATATGATCCTACAAATATATACAAGAGGTTATTTCAAACACTCTACTTCCTGAATATCTATCATGCCCTGAATCCTCATCATCTTCTAGTGTTGGAACATATAGAGAATTCTAAGTCTGCACGCATCCTCAACCTGCTCTATTTGGTTGTCATGTTTCTCAAAAAGTGGGGGTTATACTACCCACCAATATGGAGGAATAAACTCAAGGAATATACCATTAATTGAGGCCCCATCATGATCTGTATCTACTATCCTATGTTGTTATCATCCTGGATGCATCTTTAAAGTTATCAAGATATACCAAGGACAAATCAACAAATATATATATACGGGTAGATGACTGAAGATGTAAAGTAATATAATCAATCCTATATTATAAATTTACCATATATCCTTGAATCATTTGTCTTTTTATTTAAAATCGTTAAGACATAAGACATGGTTATGGTGAATGGATATGTTGGCCGCTCGTACAAACACTAGACTCACAAGCTTGGGATCCATACTCATGAAACTCTGAAACTATTTCAAGGATCCCTACCAAATCTTCATAAGGTGAATACTCCAACCAGAATCTCATGTTTCAGAATATCCTTTGATATCAATCAGACATTACTCATCCCACGTCGGGGATCGAGCCGTAAATACCCCATGCCCAACTCCATTGGCCATGTGCTAGTGACAAGTGCTGAAGGCATAAAAAACATTGGAGTATCTTTTCCAATGTACATGTATGCACAAACATGACCATATCAATGTATTAGTTTAGTGGAATAATATACGATGATGATCAATACAATGTAAAAAACCCACATATGTAAAACATTTAGACAGTACAAGATAATGGGACTATAAACTAAAAGGTAAAGTGAAAAAATACACACACAACTAGAATTATGTCCAAACCAAAAAATCTAGATTGTAAAATACAAAGAGATCCCAGCTTCTATTTTTCATGATATGACCACTACACATGGTCCAATGTAGCACATATCCCTATGGTCATTTTGAATCACTATTGATCTATCGGTTGTTAGCATAGGACACAACATGTGCGTGAAAATACCATGTAGGGTGATTGTATACATACCATATAGGAAAACCAAATAGATGAAGCGGATAAGAAATATATAAAACAATAATATTAATATTTTAGATAGTAAACACGATACAAAATGAAAATAAGTATAACTGCTCAACCAACACAAAGAGAGATATTAACCTCGTCCAAACACAAGTGGGTTAACATGGTGCATATGTAAACTACAGTTCACGTATTTGACTTCAAAATTAAGATTGTGATCTCATACAAACATGAGAAGACAAAAAATGGAAATAACATGGATTACCACATGCGATTTTGAAAACCATCGCTGAAGCATAACCATATCCAATGCTATGGACACAAATTTTTGTGTATTTATATAAGAATTTCTTGTTAATGAATTGAAAATAAATGAGAATGTAGATTTCTATCTCATAGATCACCATAAGAACAATATTTTCCAATAGTTCCTAAAGTCCATCAATGATGTCCAACATCTCATGTATCTTTTGATAAGTAACTACGTGAAGGCTCAAACCACACTACTATGTCACACTGTAGATGGAGAAAAATATCATTGTTGAAGACCTAATCCCTAGTACATCATGGGGTTCCACTCAATAGGTATTTTCAGGGGATCAACACCTATGTTGATTTGGGTTTCCACTATATTTTACTAAGGAACATTACACTATCTGATTAGGGGTTCTACATGTTATGTATTTATAGGGGACATTCACCCAAGATGATGTGGGGTTCCACTCTAGTATCATGAGGACACATATATTATCCGATAAGGGAATTACAACCAGTAGGTTGAGGACTCCTGCCCTAGATGATGGGGGTCTTATATAAAGTTCAAGGTCCCTCTACTAGGTGTATTAGGGTGGGTGATCAACTATGGTCACCAAGGACTCATACACTATCTGATAGACAATCCACTTGGTATATAGGGTACTAACACCCAAGTTGACAGGGGGGTTCAATCTATAGGTATTATACTCACACCTTAGTGCAATAGTGTTGTTCCACTCTATAGGTCGAGGATCCACTCCCCAGTGCAGAAGGGGGGATCCACTCAATTGGAAGCCTATGGTGGTCATGCCTCATCATTGTTGGAGTTTTTGGTCATCTAGATAATATCCATGAATTAAAAAATTATCATCATATTTTGAAATTCACATTGGAGTTCACCATTGTGTTCTACATAGAAAAAAATTAGGATATGATACTCACGTCCAAAGATAAGAGTTCCAGAAAATGAGATATCGAAGATTGATGTTTCTAGAAAAGGAGATAAGAGGAATATGGTGGGTAAGTGGACACATAGAGACTGCGGTCCTACTTAATAATATGGTTCTGTCCTTAGAGGTACATAGATCTCCCAATGTATATGATTACATGACGTGTAGTGGTTATACATGGTGCGCCCATTCAACTTGAGGTCCCACCCAAGTTCATAGTCAAGTCTGCCTATCCAAAATGTTTATGTGTACATTACCCTATGTCCATGTACTATAGTACACAGAGTGCCTCTTTTCATGGGGTGAAACCCATGTGCTTTGGCCATACCCATGTATTCAGAAACACAGTGTGTTCCATCAGTATTCTCTGTCACATGGATCATCCACATGAGAAAAGGGGTGCACATCATGTATGGGTTTTAATCTTTGTTCCATTCATATGAAAAAACAATACCCTAGCCACAACAACCATGGTGTATCAGGTAATGTGTTCATCAATGTACATTGTGTGTAGTATGGTTTTTCACATATTAACATATGCATATTTCATGTATTGAATATAGAAATTCTTACATATATCCAACATGTATTCCACAAGATATTAGTGGGACTGTCTATGATTCATTGTTTCTAGTATTCCTTTTCCAGAAATAGGATTTCTTCCCCCCTCGATAGTTATGAGGTAAAAATAGCACATCTCAATCCATTCCACAGATGAATGACACGATCTATGATCATCAAAATGGTCAACCACTTCCCACAAATATCCTATATCAATCCATGATTCGTCGATCAGTCCCTTGTACATTGCTTCATCATGATTTAGGGGGTTCGATTGTGTATCGACCTGAGTTTATGTAAATATAGTATTTTATATTTTTAATTAATATTAATTAATTTCTATTGTTTAAGGATAAATGTATGATTTAAAAGTGATATATGTAATATTTATATATATTTTTGTGTTTGTATAACTATGGAAATATTTTTTTTTATATAAATATAAACAATAATAATTTATTTAAATATTTAAAATTATATTTGTAAACGTAATGAACATTTAATTAATATGTAAATATTTTTGTTGATTCTGTGAAATAATGTTATTAGATATAATTTAAATAAAATTTCAATACAATTTCATTCACACAAGATGAAATTTTAAAAAATTAAAATTTATTATTCTTATTAAAATACTAAAATCATTTTATAGTAAATGATTTTATGTTTTTCAAGAATTAAAAATATACAAATTGTTTTTATAAAACATAATTTTTGACATTAATATTATTTATATAGTAAAAATATGATTTATTAAGTATAAAATATTTATAATGAATGACATATAGATATCAATAAATTAATCGTCTTACTTACGATTAAGATAACAAAAAATGTGTTTTTAATATAGCATCACATTATAAATTTTAAAAAATAATCGATCATTATTAATAAACTACATTGGACTATAAAATGATAATTATTATTTTGATGAAAAATAATATGATAATTTGTATACTTATATTATTATGTAACTTAAAAATATGAGTTTTAATATATAGAATATATATATATATATTAGGGAATGTGTATTAACATGGAAATATATAAAAATATGAATATAATAATTATTAACTAAAATATGTAATAAAATTAAATAATAAAAAATTATAAATGTTTTATAGAGTTTGGGGTGGGGTTCAAAATCAATAGAATATCCACTCCTCATGTGCTATCTTCTCCAGCCCGGTAGGGTGACCCGCGATGGTGACCGAAATTTCTTGTATTCGGCGCACCACTACTAGCTGTTGATAATTGTATAGGGTATGATGGGTTTTGTTCCAGAATCCAAGGACTCTTGGATGGACTCATGTTTAAGAACCTGAAACACCCCATCAGCGGTCGATTGACCTACAACATGCACCGAAATCTAGGGGCAGATCAAAGAATCATGTTTCTTGAGAAAAAATCCTCTCTCAAATACCTTTTTTTAAGGTGAGTCAGATTTTAGAGATTCAGAAGAATCGACAGTGTTTGAAGAATTTTAAATTGCGTAATATGGATTTAGGTTCTGTGTGAAATAGTTTGGTGTAATTTATGGTCATATTTTAAGGAAAATTAGTATTTCATTTCAGTAGGGAATCTAGTTCATCAAACTATGAAAACGCTAGTTTTGGGGGCTCTAATTTTTTTATATATGACCTCGCATTGTTTGTTTTATCTTAAATATTGTTTTTTCCATATTTTTCATTCTGCTCCAACACAATGGAATTACACCATATATTCTAGCTATATGGTAATTCTATTGTTTTTTCTATAATCTGTTCAATTAATTTTTACTTAATCTAATACAAAATTTTTTTTTCCTTACATACTATTCCAATAAATTTTATGTTTATATAGTAAGGGGATTTTTTTTATTTTTTGGGAATTTTTTCTTGAATTATCACATTTTTAAAAAATTTATCAGTATTAATTGACCATCATACAGTGCAATTAATTTTCCTCTATCAAGGTAGTATTGAATTAAAAAACAATGTAAGAGATGTTTTATATATCCATATTATCCATATAGATACTTATTCTCCGACTGACCATAAAAAATGTGTACATTTGGTCATCACTAACATGCATGTGCAGATTAAATATGTAAAATAATCTATGATGACATGATCATTAATAAAAAGGTCATCTTCATTCTCAATTAAAAATACAAGAGTGTACGAATGTTCATATTTTGATGAAGATATAATGTTGATTGTATGATACTTTATATCATCTCCCAAATTATTGAAATGGATATTCTAATATATCTCACAATCATGGAAGACTAAATGGATTATAATTATTTTAGATTCATTTGGATGTTATCAAGGTCTATACTAATGCTTAATATTGTCAAAAGGGTTAAATAGTTATTTATGTGTTTTATTGTATTCTAACAATACATAATGGTTCACATTGAATTTATTACCATCATAGTAGGTAAATTGTTTATCAAGGGGTTTTTATTCTGTAATTGGGAGAGAAATGGTAAATTTTATTATGTTCCATAAAAACACAATTGTACATGTTTCTTTTAGTTTAATAAACGGTTGATAATAGGTTTACACTAATTGATAATGTTTTATATGAATAAATAAATTTATTGAGTAATGTTTAGTATAATCTAGGAACATTTAATGTTTTCTACTTGTTTGTTATTGCAAATGAGATGGAGAATTTTTATATAAGAGTTTTACACCATCCTAAAGGATAAAGATTTATATTGGAATTTTATGTAATATGTGAATGTTATGTTATTAAAAAGTTTTCAAATATATCATATAGATGGTATTTAACTTCTAAAATGATTTCTATTTAGTTCATGTAATATTAAATAAATTAAATTCATTTTGGTTCCATATGATCATGAATAGTTTTATTAAATATTGATGACATATAACTAGAAAAAATTTCCTTTTATTTAACTTTAACATAAATTTATCAAATGTTTTTAATTAATTTCCTAATAATTTTTATCTTATACTTATTTTAACATTTTCATAGATATAGTGAAAAAATTAGATTTTCAACAAGAATAAATTTCTCTTGTGATATTATCATTCACTCAACAAGAACGATTCACTCATTAAATGGTAAATTCCTACTACTTATTTAGTTAATTTTTTCACTATTTTATATAATAATTTTATGTTATTTTCATTATCATTTATTGCTAATACTTATTTATTTTTTACAAATATCTATTTGGAAGTCATATTTTTCCTTCTAATATCTAATCCAAACAATAGTAGTTAGAACATTGTTCTTTTGGATGACGAGTTTTAGGAAGCATGAGGTTTCTAGATCCTTTTAAATAAAAAATTTCATTATTTTCAATCATTGTTTAGAATATTGAAAGAAAAACACACATCACATTCTTAATCAACCACAACTCAACCTAAAACATAATGTTTTTGGGATGAATTTTAATTTATGTTTTTATTTTTTTAATTTACATTTTAGTTCAAAACACTCATCACATACTCAAAATTGATAAAAGACATTCACCAAGACTTTAACTATATTAACCAATATATATATTTTGTCGAAGATTTTTAGGGAGTTAAAATTCAACTTGGTTTGATGATTTTTTTAATTATTCCAAAATGTTTGTCTCTTTCATGGTCTTTCAAATATTGATTATCTTAAAATAAACGCATTTCACAGAAACATAAATTTTTAGTTATCTCCTATTCAAACAAATTATTACATTGCATTCAATAATGATTGAATCATGAATAATCCCCTTCTCATTTTTTATTACATGTTAATTAATTTCATTTTAATTAATATTAATTAGTTGGATAATTAGGAAATTTCCATTTCCCTACCCTCTATTCATTATGTCCTCTTTTTTTGGATGATATAGCTATTCATGGAACTAGTTTTATGGTCGATTTCATAATACATTTTGGTTTATTATTGGCACAATCATTAATAAAAATTTATTAGTATTATGGAATTATATAGATGATAATCTAGGACTTTGTGGGTGAAATGATACTGATTTGTTTTCTAAATGTGTATATAAAATTCCTCTCATGAAATGCTGAAAAAATTATGGAAAAAATTACTTCAATCCAAGAAGGTAGGTTGAGTTGGATTATTTAAATAAAATAGTTTTTATGACTAAAATTCAATACCAAATAATTAATTTAATATAAATTAGATGGGAATAAATATATAAACCTGAAGACATAGTCTATCAAACAATTGAATATCAGGGTTAAAAGTAGAAAAATGAAACAAAAATCCAAAGAACTAAATATTGGAAGTAATATTTATTCATTATATCTTAAAGTTATATCTACAGGTAACATTATGGATGAAATAGATATTTTAATCTCAAGGTATCAATATTGAAATTAATAGTTATTCTAAACATTATTGTTCAAGTTACATGTCTACAAATACCGCTTAGTAAAAAATTAAATTGATATACTCAAAACCCCAAAAACCCATTCATATTGTTTTGATACATCAAAGAAAATTATTAATATTTCATATTGAATTTCTATTTATCAACTTATTATAAATCAAATGCATGGTGTTACTATTTTGACTCAAAATGTTCATTTTTAATTAAAATGACATTAATTTTAGTAAAAAAGACAACTGACATACAAAAAACTAAGAAATATAATTCATATTGTTTTATACTTTTTGGAAAATCATCCATATGTTATTTATGATGTGTTGAAATTAATCACACACTAATAGAACACACAGCTTGACTAGTATGACTCAATTCATGTATTTTTATTTAATGTTAACATTACTTTTCTTAGGAATGAAAAGTGGCATACTAAAAATGGAGGTGAAACATTTGTATTGTTTTAATACTTTAGTAGGGAGATCCATAAGTAATTTTGGACTCTTATAAATCATTTCCACCTCAATATGATGCACAATGATTCTAGTACTACTCCAATTCTGATTTCTTTTTAAATTGAAATTAATTTATAGTAAATATGTAATGTGAAAAATTCAAAATCATGAAAATGCATTCGTAATGTTTTGATACATTTATATAATGATCTCAAATTATTTTTTATGTTTATGAATTACCATTACCAAAATATGATTAATTGTGTGCCTTTTATAACTCAATGTGCGCATTATCAGTTTAAAATTAACATTTTAGCTCAAATAGTGTGCCACATATTGCAAACTGAGAGAAAAACTAAAATTGTAGATATAATTTATAAAAATGAATCTTTTGTAATTTTTTACATATTGGATTTTTTCTCACATGAAAAAAGCACACAATGTGACCGATACGACCAAAAGTGCATGTTTCCAGTTTATAATGGCATTTTTGTAAAAAATGGAATTAACAGACTCAACAAATAACACAAATTATGATTATATAGATACTTAATTGAAATAGTCCATATTTCATTAGTGACATGTTGAAATAAACTACACCTAAATCTAATGCCCGGTGTGATAGGTATGTGTCCATGTGTGATTATTTATTTATAATTTACATTAATTTTATATAATAGCTCATGCAGCATACTCAAAACCTAGATGACATACTTTTTAATAAATTTATTATTTGGTAAAATGATCCATAAGTAATTTGTGATGTGTAGGAATTAGCACAACTCAATATAATGAACGATGTCCCCAGTATGACTCCCGGTTTGTCTTATTTTATATATTAGGTTCTTGGGGGTACAATTACCATTAAACATGCAATCAACTCACACACAATCTAGAAATGCAGGGCATAGCCCACAAGGTGATAGCCTAAACATCAAACCATACGTATTCTGTACATAGACCATAGGATCATTGCAAATTATTCCCATTACATGGACCATAGGACTATGGGGGAGGAAATCCCATTACATGGCACACAGGACAACATTTTGTCCCAAAGCCCCACCGATGAATTGTTCTTCTACAGTACTACAGAATACTATATTACTTAATATAGTGCCACCGCCACTACAATTTCTATTATAGTTCCCACCACACAACATTTATATCAGTACTAAAATTCTAGAGACACTAAAGTTATGATATAATACCGTTATAGTGTACTTATTTCCCTTTTTCTCCAAGGGTTATTAACCCCCTCTACGCGTGCCTTTTATTAAATTTCCATTACTTTTACTAAAAAAAATTACACGGTGTGTCCAACTAGATGTTTCTCAACCTTGTGTCTCTACCCACACAATCTGAGACACAGTTAGAGACTTACATGGCGTACACATGCAGTACATGGCATTTACATAAGATCATTATTTTGTATCGCTGCCCTTATATAGAATCTAAGATCTATATTCCTTAGGCATCCCTTTTTCTTCATTTTGTGAAGAAATAAATTATGAATTAAATATATAAGAAGGGTTCTGTGAATGAAGAAATTTATGGAATTTATTTAATATATTATATGAAATAAGTTCACTGGGAATATATTTTTCAATGTCACTAAAGCATTACTTTTATACGGTTTGAATTATTCAATAACTGATTATATTCTCATAAAAAATGATGTGATATACATGTTCATATTTCTCGGGATAAATCATACTCACAAAAATACTTCGACTCTATTGGGTAATCTAGAAAACATCATGTTAGTAGGAAAAGGCAATGGAAAGCGATATATGACCGATTATTTGTTTTGACTTTCATGAATGATCATGGATGTTTCAAACTAGTTTAGTACTAGGATTAATTTCTGATGAAATCAGAATTTTTTTATATTAATCGTTCACATTTTTAATGTACATGACTTTTGATGTTGTATAAACAAATGATATTGAAAATAGATTCTTTTGATATAGAAGGGATTTTGATTATTTATTTGGAATGCGCAAGGACATATATTTTCTGATTTATTATATTGTATATGATTTCCATTACATACATAGTTTTTTACTTCAATATATGGTTATAATATCTCCCACCATACCAATATTGAATTGTTTTTCATGAAAACATCTTCTAGTGCATATGTAGGAAAACCTGTGGTCTATTAATGACCACTAGTCTGTGAACTAATGTGTTTTCCATTATAGTGATCTAGTCCAATGTTGTATCAAGGACCTTTTATAATGTCTAGATGTTTCTGTAAAGTTGAAATTTGATAAGGAGTTTCCAAAACATGGTATGGAACTCATGATTATGTGTGGATATCCTCTATATGGGTGAATACACATAAGTATGGATGGGACATCTATTCATTAATTTATATTTTACTATTAACTTATTTCACCATGATTGATACACATAATTATGAGTAAATTAGTTAATATCATTTTACATATTGTATATAATGTAAATATTGAATGTGTTCATGAATTACCTTGAACATAGGATCCTCATGTCATTTTTTGGATTTCTTATGGTTGTTTACTCTGTTTATGACATGGTTCAGTTACTTAATGTGTATGCAGACACTTACACATTGTATTCATATATAAATATTTTGAGCCATCATAATTAAAGAGATTTATAAATGGAATTTTTTTTGTTATTTGATTTATTATGTTTATTATTATGAGGAATCAACAATGTAAAATTATAATTATTACTTTTAATTTGTTTTCATCAGTAACATGTAATTGACATTTTATTTTCCAAAATCTCAATTATAAAATTTCCCTGTTATGGTATATTTTTAAAGATTCATTAAATAAGCACTTAAATTTTATTAATATGAAACATTTCCAAAATATATAACCAATTACTACTTATATTGTGTTTTCATTGATAAATTTTAGTTGAAATTTCATTTAATTAAGATCCATTTTCATAAAATTCTCATTTATGTGAAATGGTAATGTGTGATTTTTGTGAAACCTATATATATATGCCATATTTGAATATGTTATGGGTTATAGGTATTTGTTTATTTGGAATGTGAGAGTTCCAAGGTTATCTGTTTTATGTGATATGGATTGTAGAAAATAGAAGTTTGTTGTACCTTTTATCTTTTTCCATAAATTTTGGGGCTCTATGATTTTAATAAGATAAATTTTTGGGTGTGTCCGAGTTTTGTGTTACCTAATATTGATAATCTATAAATTTGACCTAAGAATGATACCCTATATTTTGAACCCCATAACATATTGTTTTTCTAAGATAATAAGATGCAATGTCTGTTGAAATATTATTTTAAATGGATACATATAAAATTATGGTATATCACGAATATATATAACCCTTTTGGGTTTATTAATACCCCAATAGTGGGTTTTATATACAACATAAAAAATTTCATGTGAGACCTTTATGGTTTAGTTATGGAGTAATGTAAAAGAACATGTTTTCTACAATGTTTTTCATTTGATGTGTAGGAAATGAATTTTTAAAAACCAAAGAGTGGTTAGAAAAATTATGTTTGTTGTTCTAGATATATATGTATAAAAACCTATTAAATTAATAATACAAACATATTATTTTATAATAAATGGGTTCATATAATTGTTTTGATTTAATGTTTTAGTTTTATATTATAATATAATTTTGGAATACAATTTCATAACAATGAAGAGTAAACATTTTTTTAATTAAAAAGTCCTTTTATATTACAAATATTTTTTATTATAGACGCTTTTAATTACATTAATGAAATTATAAAGAATAATGTTTTACCTTTTTATAAATCCTCCTAATATTTAGATCCATTGAAAAATATTAAAAAGTGTTATATGACTACTAAACATTTAGTGTTGTACATGAAAATAAATTAATCCCATTAGTCAATTGAAAAATAAGAAAACCCCTGAAATTATTTTCCTTTTAAACAATAAAACGTTAATCATATAAATAAATCATTTACACATGTGATAATAAATCATTAATGAAATAATAGAATTTAACACCCTTATAAAAAATGGCATAACATGATGAAATCTTACTGAAAAGGAAAACTAATGAGTACATTCATTGATAAAACAAACATTTCACCATAAGTTATCCACAAACTATTCATTCCTTATGAAATCCATTTATGTGCATATAAAACTATATCAATCCTGAAATATGTGTCTTGGATAATTATATTCATGAATAATGGTCAATATGTTTTTACCTATGTGAGAATAATTAAATCTATATTCATCACATTGGAGTAATGAACAAAGATATCTCCCATATTTATCCATTCGAAGACTAAATCATTACCTATTGAATTAGATAGCTATATAAGGATCAACCATAAATATAAGCTGTATATATCATTCCATTCATAATATATAATTCTCATGTACACGAACATAATTTTTTTTATTATTCACATTGGCCTTATTGACCCATTGAAAATTTAATTTGAATCCAATAGTAAAAAATTATTTTTTCACATAATATCTTTTAAATATATCCCTTTAATTAAATTATAAATGTATAAAATTTCATGTTGAATAGAAATTGGTTGTAATGAATGTATATTTTAAATGAACACGGTTATGTATCATACATGATATGCAACACTAATCATAAAAATACAATGAATTGCTATCATTATAACATATACGATGAATTGAAAGGCATGAATTGGATTAATCACATTATGATATATATATATATATATATTCATGGAATAACCAAACTAAATATTTATTTATTCTCAGAAAATGGTTTTTAAATTTTTAATAAAGCATTCAATACTATAAAATACTTTTTCATGAAAAACGAATTTTAATTTTGTTGTTATAATATATTAAAAATGAGTTATGGATCTTTTAAAATTTGTATTTAACAAAAAAGTTATTTTTAAATTATTCATATCCAAATAGTCTTACGGTTAATGTTTTATAATCATCATAATGCACACATTATTAAAATTAATATTGAATAATACTGATTGTTATTTAGAATTGTATTTTCATTTTAAGTGTTTACAATGTCATATTTTATTTTTAAGTGAATTTAATTTAAATTTTTTTATTTATTTGGAAAAAATATAATTCTTCTCTTATGATTCATTTTGACAGACGAAATTGATATATAATTGATTTTATATATAAAAGAATTTATTTCTGAATTTTTTTTTATGTTGAACTATTTGTCTTTATGTTAAATTAATGTATACCATTTATATAAATTTATTTTGAAAATATTTAATCCAAGTTTATTAATACAATTTAAAATATTTATCAACATTTACCTTCTATTTTTTTGGCATTATAAATAGTAAACATTGTAAAATTTCTCACCTTCATAGAAGGTAAATCAGTTCAATCTATCTTAAAACTCAATGTAAATTTCCCAATATATCATCTAAACTATTATCAGAGGAATTTAATTAGTTAAGTAGAACATTATGGTATAAATTTATTTTTTTAATAGACATGTTTCATTGAAAATGGCCAATTTTATATTTAAAGTAATGAAAGATACAAAATTTCACTCACATAATTTTAAATGTATCTTATTTGACCACATTGGTATAAAGGTGATTTATAAATGTATATATGTATCTATTTTGTGTGAAATGAAAATATATTCATAATGTAATATATGTTCTAATTTTTAGTGATTTATTAATTAACATAAATGTGTATGCAATGCTAATATAATATTTAATTAATTAATTGAAGAATAAAATAATTTATTTTTAAAAAAATAAATGTAAAGTTATATTATTGATTTAAAATGTTACACAATTTTTTTAGCAATATATAACATATTATTTTGGTTCAATATGATATATTATAATTCTATATTTTTCATTTTGTATTTTATATAAATTTATAGGAATATTGTAAAATTGACAAAAATGATAATTTATCAATATACTATTTTATTAAATTTTTTATAAATAAACTACATATGTAAATAGGTAATGGTGGATAAAATATGTCTTAAAATATCATAAATTTTCCCTTTATTATCTAGTTTCATCCTTATATATAATATTATAAACCATGAAGTGTTAAAAATATGTTTCCATGGTTATGGTTAAAATTGGACGACTAATGGGTTAAGCTAAAAGATCATGTTTAATTCACCACTTAAAGAATTTTTAAAAATCGATGGTATTTAAACCCATAATACCTTATTTTATAATCTATATTAATTTCCATGCATTTTTATATAGAATGACCTTATTAAATTTTAATTTTTTTATAAATTCAATGAGTTTTCCTCCCCTAAATTATAAAATGAATCCCCAAATTTCTCTTCTTCAACCCACTTTGAGAATTATATATCAACCATAAACATAAAAAATTTATTATCCACTCGGCTAGACATATTATATATTTTATGTTCATCTAAAAGTACAAACCCCAGGTTTCAAAAAAGAATATCTAAAGGAGTTTTTTTTCAAACCATTGGTAATCGTCCCAACCTATCACTTCCTTTTTTAATTCATTTTTACCTCGAATAAATATTTTATATTCAACATAGAATAATATATATTTCTGTCTAAAATATAATTAAATGTTATTATGATTATGTAACCACCATTATTTACCCTATTACCATCCAATTGGACAGAAAGTATCCCACATCTGTATGTACAACATACCGTCTCCACATAGCCTTTCAATTATTTTTCCATCCACATATTCCATTGATTTTTATTATGATTGTTTTAAAATTTATATATTTTATTTATTACATAACTATGCTTCTAATAAGTAATTTGTTTTGATATGTGATTGGATAGTGAAATAATATTATTTGTACTCTGATACTATACTTGTTGTAGATCTTTTCATGCTTCACGATCACTTGGTATATCCTCAACTCATGATTGCCATGATATTTAAACACCTCCATATATTAATAGAATTATCATTAAAACGTAATATAATGAACATAACTTGATGTTTAGTTCTTATACATTGGATTTAGTGTTTTAAAAATTGAATAACATGATCCTGTGTGGTCAGTTTGTTGGGTATCCATGCAGTGAATCGTATAAATAAATTTTTGGAGTATCCAAATTGACAGTAATGATCATCTAATTTTTCTTAAAAAACAAAATGGAATATGTAATGAATGAAATGAAAATATATTTTATATGATTAAATTTTAGTGTTTTACCCCCATATCATTTTTATTTAGAATAGTCATACATCCCTATGTTTTATTTAAAAAATATTAACAGGTCATCCCTTATTTCAACCATTTTTTAATATATTGTTATTTTTTTTGTAGAAGAGATGTGATGTCTAATGAGTACAAATTTAATTTCATGGTGTATTCCCATTATTTGTTATTGATATACACTACTGAAAAAATTAATAAATGTATTTCCTCATTATTAATATATTATATGAGATTTTTTTTTAAAAAAATGAAATCATACCGTATGTATACATTTAAAACTGAGGATCCTAATAATTCATAGTTGATGATTTCATTTACAATGTCAAATGAAATGTAGTCTCTATAATCATCCTTCAATTGTTTTCTTCAAAATTAACATCGAGAATACTACCATTTCATAACATTTTATCTTTGTAAAACTTCAATGTTAGTAAATGTGGATATTGAGCAGGAATGGTAATGGATCTTTTGGAAGATATTTTCATTTGGTTGGTTGATCCTTTAAGTGGTTTTGATTTTAAATTTTGATTCTTCCCCTTACCTTCTTTATGTAATATCATTCATCGAGTCAAAACATTGTCATTAATTATAACAATTTTAGCATGATAAATAAATTGTAAATGAATACCTCCTTGTCGACATCGAGTTTTATAAGATATTACAGACATGCTGTGAATATTCCAGTGGATTGGTTGACTGGATGAATATCTTCATCATCTATTGGAACATGTAACATAGTGCTCAGCTCATGAGTTATGCTAATAGGAACTCACACATGAATTATTAAGAGTTTTATACCGTGTAGATGGTCAAATTTTATATTGAACATTGTATCCCTTTCTATATGTAGATGGGTGGGTGTTGATAGAAATAAATCAAAGCCATTTTTCCCTTGTATAATATCAGTACAGTAAAGGTATTAATTTCTTTATGATTCACATTTCAATGAAATAATTATTATAATGGTAATTACCTCAACAATTGTATATATTTTATGGGAATGTCTCACCTCAATGATGATTGGGTTTGGGTAGTATCTTTATGCAATGATTACTCTTGAGATGTTTCTTCCCTCTTATCCCTCCGATAATAGTTACTAGAAACTCAGTTTTCCAATGATATTTTTCATCAAGGGAAACTATTCTTTATTTTATATATGTCCTTTATTTATTATTATCCTCATTTTTCTCTCAAATTAATTTAATGGTATCTCCCAAAAACCCACACTTCTGTTCTAGACATACTATTTTGGTCTTTTAAAGGCCACCGATAGAAGGTTTTCATCGGGGATGGGTGTTTTTGATTCCAATGACCATGTCAAATAGAAAATGTAGTAATACAATTAATAATTGTTATGTAATTGTGATTAAAAGAATAATAATTTTTTATTATGTTATACATACACACGTTTTCCACATTATTTTTGTTTCCATATATAGGTATCCCATATGTATTTACACATTACTCCTTCCACATAAAATGACATAAAACAGAAATGGATTTGGATTTGGATTCATCCATCTACATATAAACATAAGAACACAACGTTTTTTTGTTTCGGGTCGCATAAATGTATTATGATAGGTTTAAATAATAGAGCAATTTTGATCTGGTGAGGAGTAACTCATCATTCCTTTATGGTAGGTTTATGTTGGTTTTATTGCCCATTCCTTGTTTTCATCACTAATTTTCATTTTCATAAATGAAAAATATTCTATAAATTCGATGAATACACATATTTTCACGAAATTTATTACCACCGAAAATTTACCGAAAAATAATTCTCTACATGACATATTGTAAATTCATCTCATGCTTCTTTCCCTATCAGGTGTGATTTCATAGTTGGTGTGTGTGGGTTTATTTTCCCTTCATCATCATTAAGATTAAATCTTTTTAGAATTTTGTGAAAAACATTGTGAGTACTTATAGATATTATTAATACAAATTTACTATAGGAGTCATCTTCTATAAATGATATCTGGAGAGAATAATAAATTGTAATTCATGGTATTGTAATTTATTTTTTTAGTAAAATAATGTATTTATAACATAATGTTACCATAATATCTTCCCACTTCTATTTCTTATTCATGGTTATATCATTTTTCCATGAATATACATGAATTGACACACATTTTTTAGTGATGATCCAAATGTAACTACTGAACATGGACCTTTTGGGGTTTATATGATGGACTTGTGCATTCCAAATAACCACGAATTTGATACATTTTCTTTTCACATTAATAAATTTTAATAGCATCATCACACAACGACCATATATTTTTTCAATATCATCTGTCCTTCATCAGCTACCATTTATTCAAATTAAATATGATCAATAATGTTTTCATCTAGATTTGTAGAATTTTCATTTGTAAAAGGTTATTATTACTATAAATTATTAGCAACAGCAAGTTGAGAAATATATTTTTCCTTGGGATTAATGTCCTGTCTTGTGAAGAAGGATGTGTTTACTATGCAATTGGAGTAGGAGAAGGTTGATACACCTGTTGTTCCTCATGATTAGGAGAAAAAATACATGCGAACGTCATTATTTGAATAGTTCATTTAATATTTATGTTATATAACATAAATTCCACATTGAATAGATATTTTAATGAGATAACATAAGTTATATTACAAAAAATATATAAATTGAATATTGAACTATAGTATTTTTAAGGATGAAGTGATTTTTACCCTCTATCAATTATCTATGACCCTTCATTTTGGTCTCCCCTAACATAAAAAACATTTTCTACATTCGGATCACTGAAAAATGATCGTGACATGTCAATAAAAGGGACATTCTTTATGGAATTTTCATCTCACCTGTCATTAGTTATAGGTTATAATGGAATAATTGACCACTTTATGTTTTTGGAATCTGGATAATAAAATACATTTACTGCTTATGATCCAATTATAAATGGTTTTTCATTGTACCCTTATTAATGAAATCCACATTCATGAATCCAAATTCATCCTCTTCAAAACCACTCCTATAATAATCTCACTTGTAATAAAAATTGGAACTAGGAATATTGTATAATAAAACTCTCATATTTTTTTGATGATTTCAAAGTATGACATATTAAAATAAGTTGGATTTTTATCCTTCGTACCAATAACATGCACCACTTCAGCCCCAAGTGTTGCCCTACTATTTTTCATGGTATTAGCTTCATCATGTTATGTTTTATATAATGTATAACCATTAATTACGTAACCATTGTAAGATAATATAGACACACTTGGTCCTCTATCTATCTGTCAAAGTAATTCAAAAATTGAATCTAGATTTTCACCTAACTCATTAAAAATATGGTATCAAAACAATAATATAAATTGTTGATTATGTGTACTTGGTATCTATATTTTCAACCTAAATGGATAAAAAAACCTAATAATTTATTTTGTGTTTCTATATATGGAGGATCCTCTAAACTATTATGCAAAACGTAATGGCAGTCAAGCTACCAATCTGAATTATTGATTGTGAAATCATCTCTTTTATAAATTCATTTCACCCACAATCCACCCAGCGTGATGAGATTTGGGTAGACCAATGCTTTCCATACTGGATAGGAAATCATTATAAAATTCATCTATATCCATGACAATATATCACTCTACAATAATCCCTTATTTCCAACCTTAATTTTTGACAAAACGTTACAAATTCATCATATATCGTTCCATGTGATAAATCCATGTATAGTGTACAAATCCACATAATCGAATCTCTCTCACCAATAGAACCATCAAGTGAACCATCATGTCACAAAATGACGGTAGGAATAACATTTCCTATTCGCATAATATAATGGAAGTTTTTTTCCAATGTCATAAACTATGTAGGGTTTATAACTTTTCAATATAAATAATTTAAAATGAAACAAAGTTATTATGAAAATAATTATTGGAAAAATTAAACGTAAAGCTATAGGAATTAGATATTGCAGCGAAACATGTTAGTAATGTGATTTCAAAAACATTAACTTTAATTTTGTCATTGAAATTATAATCATGATATTAGATGAATACACTATAAGAACATTTATATCATTCAAGGAGCTAAAAAACTGATATATCTCTTTCTAGGAAAAACATTATGTTGCTGGAGGAAGAAAAGTACATTTTTAACCCTTCACCGGCAGCAACACATCCTGTATTCACATATCAACCATGCCCAATATAGCCTTAATTCCATCCATTGATTTTTTAGGGGCATTTATTAATGCTTCAACAACACCGTCCCAATCATTTAT
Source organism: Viscum album (assembly GCA_963277665.1). Classification (NCBI taxonomy): domain Eukaryota; kingdom Viridiplantae; phylum Streptophyta; class Magnoliopsida; order Santalales; family Viscaceae; genus Viscum; species Viscum album. The sequence goes on along the minus strand of OY728152.1, from coordinate 359,273,927 downwards.
TGAACATGAATAAAATAATGAAAATTTTGGACCTACATATATTTCCAGTATAGTAATTCAAAATAACTAAACGCTTATTTCAACAAATTTTTGTAATGTTTTTCAAAATTGTTTTAACAAAAGCAGTGTCCTCATCTTTTACTTCCTCGTGTAGTTGATCACCCATTGGTGGAGACAGTGTTTTATATTATTTTGAAAATCTATTATGTAATGTTGTCTAGAATTTAATATTATGTCGTTGGGGTGTATATATATATAATTTCATTGAATTATGGTCATCGATGAGTGTTTTAAACTATTTGATTGTATATTTTTTTCACAAATAGGGAACCCTTTAGTTTTATAAATTCTATATGTTGAAAATTTTCCATAATAAGGAAATTCATTTATCGTCCCATACAACATGGCTCTAAATGTGAAAACTTTATTTCTTTAAGAATCATACAATATAGCACATGAATCCCAAAATAATTATAAATATTCTATCAATAGAGCCAATTAAAAAGCAATATCGTAACCCAATGGTTTTGGTCTTGGTGAATTCCTAGAAAACATGATGTATTTTTGTTTCATGATTATCCACTGAGGTATGTTATAATTTACACTAATAAAAGACCATGTACAATGAGTTCTTCTTTGAATGCCAAAAATAATCACTCCATATGTAGATATCACAAGAAAAAGGTTTCTCGACTTGTTTCCAAATTATGAATATTCCAGATCAATTTTCTTTTTCTAAGGATATTCTTCTAGGTGATGATGTTTCCCACCATTGTTTTTGGTATATATGTTCCATGTTAATTATCTTGTAGTATCCCCACATATATAGTTTCACAATCCTTTGACTGGTTAGAAAGTACTATAAAACGTTGATATGACATAATCAATCATTATTATATATGAGAAAACCACACATTGGACATTTCATAATTAATTTGTAGATCTTGTGTTATATTATACAATCATTTGGGCCATTATATATAATTTCATAGATCATTCCCATTGAACATAGAATTCGTTTATCATTATATGTTCGTCTAGAGAGGACATTATCTTCTAGGAGTATATCATTCAATAGAGAAAGATGTTTAGTAAAAGTTCCATCATTAAATATGTTTCTTATTTTCATTTTATACACCTTCTATATGGATGAAAACGTTGTATATTTTTTGCAACCATCATACAATGGAATCTTTGTACAACTCTTTAACTTATAAATTTTTTTGGATAATAATGAAGTTCATCTTCAACTATAATTTTCATTTATTCTATGAGATATTCATCATCATCTAAACTTTTAATCCAATCATTGATATAATCTTATTCATTTTCCACACATGTAATCATATCAGATGATCCATAAAATTCATTTTTATACCAATCACTAAATACATTATCTTTTCTTAAAATTTATATTCGTACATTTATAACATAGAACATTTCCATGAATGATCAAGTGTTCTCATATTTCATCTATACTAATTAGACTTGAATAAAAATAATGTAAACGAGGATAAAGGATTTGAGAAGGGTCATATGCATGATATATTGTAAAAATGACAATATATTTCAACTAACCATCATATTACTATGTAATAATATTGGAATTAATCCATTCCCTTATCATATCCATCCTATTAGATTTTTAATATTAATATTTAATAAAACAAATACACAAAATATGTTCCATTGAAATGGGACTCATGAAATGCTTAATAGAAATTGGACTAATTTAAATATAGTTCATCATCCAACATGGTGAAAAACAAAATCTTATTTAAAGAAGTTCCTAAATATAATGTAGGATATTTTACTTTTGGAACCTAATTTTCACTTCAGATTTGTAATGATCAAAACACTTTTTTTATGTTTATAAATGATGTATAAAACACATTTCCACTATAAAAACGTGATGAAAAATGGATATTGAATGTAATAATGGATATATATAAAATTAAAAACTATATTATTTGAAAATTCTATTTTAATTGAATGTATGGATATTAAATATAATATTAATTTTCAAAAAATAAATTTTATATTTTTAAAAATATTTTCAACACTGTCATTGAATTTATAAATGTATAATAGTATTAAACTATTGTAAAATTAATAAACATTTAAAGGTATTAAAATATAAATTAAAAATGTATTTATATTTATATTCAAATATACAATTATTGACATATATAGAAGTACGAAATTATATTTAATTTATAAAATAATATATATATATATATCAATTAAATGTACATAATATATATTTGTATATAAATTAATAAAACTTCATAAAAGTAAATTTTTTTTATAAAATTATTCATATTTTATTGTAGAATATAGTTGTAAAATTTTATAAATTTAAAAATTATAATATATAATGGTAAAATTTAAGAAATCAAAAATGTATAAAATTATTCGATTTTAGACCATTCATGAAATAAACGATATTAATTTTATGGTAAACAGAAAAACACTAAGTGTAACTTATGAGTCTCATGTGATCTAACCTTGGATTTAATAAAAAACACATTTCAAAACATTTTTAAAATCCTATAAAAACCCACTCATGCAAAACATGTAAATGGACAAATGAATGGAACCAAATCATCAATGAAACGAAAATAAAAAAATCTAAAATGGGTACAACAAACTCAATCATGTAGGGGAACTAATGAATTTTAGACTAAGTTTCAATGAATGTAAAACAACAAAAATATCCTCTTGGGATAAACAATCCAGTTCATATAGTTTCAATTTATTTCTTAATCATTACCTGGGAAATATTTTAATCAGATGGTGTAAATGAATTATGATATTTCATCACTCAAATTTGAATTAAAATGATTTAAAACTAGTATATCACTCAAGACCACATAGGATATCTATTCCATAAACATAAAGAGGGAATCTATTTACCTGATATCCCCCATCATTCTTTGTCATCCCTTCCTAGAAATAATCAACTCAACCATTTGATTTAGGAATGGAAATACGTAAACCATTAAAAATATTATCCCTAATCTCAACCTACATAATACAATCTCCCAACTTTTTGATGATTAGGAGAAGTATCATGTGTTTAATTGGATGAATAATTTTTAAATTTGTCTTTTGTAATATCAAGAAATTTTTAAATTATTTTTATGTTAAAAATATATTGATTTAATTTATTAAAATGATGAAAATTTGTCTTCAAATATTTTATCTCTTGAATATATCACTTGATATTTTTGGGATCAATAATCACTAATGACATGAGATAATTCAAGAAAACAGAGTTTCTGCCCAATACTACAACTGAACCAACAAAATTAGAGGTTGAGACATCAGATCTAAAGTAATCAATCAAGCATAATTACAACTCTAAATCTATCTATTATGATTTAGAACAAAAAATATTTCATATTATAATATTACTCATAATCATCCAAATTATGTTTTTGAAAAGAGAATAATCAAATTAAAAATTCATATAAATATAAAAGAATAATTTATGTTAATAGATTTTATTAATATATTGAATAATTATACTACTAACAATTTGAGAAAAAAGTATATAGGTTTAAAAGTATAAATTACAAGTGTTTATATATTTATATAAATATATAAAATTATAAACATATATTGATAACCCTTTTTATTTGATAACCCTTTTTATAATGGAAAATAAATATATTGAATATAATAATTGTTTCTACATAGTTTATCTAACAGTTATTTATAACAATATGGCCCATATAAATTTTAATATTTGTAATCATTGAGAAAAAATTACATATTCAAAAAATAAATTATAAATCTTTAAAATACTATATAATATTAAACTACATTAACAGAAAATGATACTAACTCACCATGAGAACGCATTCTTCCACTTGAAATCCATTTTTAATGGATAGAATATGACCAATAACTTTAATCCATTAATGCCTGGAGAAAAATTGAGTGTTATGGGTGACAAGAATATATATTGGTAAGAGATACCAATTATTAAACTATACCCAAATATGAAAATAGAGCATCCTTATAAAAAATACAATATCTCTAAGATAAATTCATTGAATTAACAAGCAACATGAGGTCTGATGGATTCTGATACCTTGTTGGATCACCCAACAATTTATACATAATCTAAAAGGGTGGGTCCAAAAAATGAAAAATCTAAATTTAAAATAAACAACACAATGAAATAAACATGAATGTCACTATCTTGGTCACCCTCAAGTGATTAGTAGTTTTTGGGTACTTAGGAGCAGCAGAGTGGCTGACCACGGTCGTCTCTCGAAGGAGGAAGTCAATTAGAAAATTTGATAAAGGTATTTTAAAATAACATAAAATGGAATCATAAAACTAAGTGAAATGAAGTTGGATTTTTTTACCATTCATAATTATAGAAGAAGTTTTCTAGAAGAATATTGTATATTTTTTTGAAATAATTTTCCATTAAAATGACACAATAAGAAGATGAATTTTGAAAATATTTTAAAATCCAAAATCGATATAACTCCACCCCTTAAATAATTTATTAATTATTATCATTAAAATTAATATCTATATAATTATGATCCCTTAATTTTTTAAATCCAAAACCCTGTGAGAATAAACATTACCAGAAAGATGAAGTAAATTTAACCCTAGGATAAATTTGGAACATGAAATCGCAGTACCCGGCTTTGATTGATATTCTAAGGATAAAATATGGTCAGTGGTAAATTAAAGAACATATCCTCTCTGGAAATTATAATTAATTGACTTTAGGAATTATATTTTAAAACTAAAAATTGATGTCGTGTGGTTTTGAATTACCAATTATGTTCCCTATCTCACAATTTACACAATTCACGACCTCACAAAATTTATGTTTATTAATCAATTGCTCACTTAGTTTCATTTAAATTAAAAATAAATTAATAGATAATATTATGAAAATTATACTTTCTCATTACTCAAATTAAAAGAATGATTTCTGTGATATGTATATAGATTTCAAAAAAGAACTACTCTTCCATGGTAGGTATAGTCATCAATGAATCCTTTTGAATTTACAAAGTTTTTTGGAGCGTAGAACCCATTATCGTTTAAATTGATTATTCCTAACCATTTGGATGATTAATTGAATAATAAATTTGAACAAAACAGAAGAAAATAAAATAAATTAAAAATGTACAATGATATTTATTACACAAACAAAATAATTACAACACGAAGGAGAAGATTAAGGCTTCATCAAAGGGACCCTTACATCAAGAGCTACCCTTGTTTAAATGGTTGAATAAATGGAGTGGATACATTTATTCTCTGCATCCAAATTTCTAATTCACATCGCAACGCCTACAAATGGTAAAACCACTAATTTATATAGTGGAGGGTGGGATAGGACTAAATAGGATTCAAGTCTTTATGGGGAGTCTCAGCCAAATATTTTAAGCCAACTTTTACCAACCATTTGACATCAAAAGGGGTAAACTCCATTTTATTCTAGAAGAATTAATTATGAACAATTGGGTTGGCGTGAACTTCTTAATATTGGATGCCAATCCAAGCTCAAATGGAGATGTTATGGCCCAAATATAGAACCAATGCCCAATTTGGTGGGCCCATCCCACCATTGACTTCTTTGTCTATTTGTTCCAACCAAATGCACGATTTAGATCTAATTTATTGAAATAAAGTTGTAGTTGATTAATTAATGAACCCAGTAACAATATTTCATTTTCACATTACAAATATTAATATATTAATCCTTTAAATACTAAAATTCACTATAGATAGAAAAATTTCAATTTTCATCAGCTTTTCTAAGGAATAATAAAATAGAAAATATCTTATAAATAAACATATTTAACACAATGTGGGGAAGTTATATAATTTATAATCAATAAAAAATTCCATTAAAATGTTTTTATCAAAAAACATCCCTAAAACACCTTATAAAACCAAAATTCTTCTACCAAACACATCAACCATATATAAAATTAACATCAAAACCCAGCAAATCTCATCATCTATCATAAAAAAAATAGAAACACCTAGCTACCAATGCATGCATCTCTAGGTATCAAATATTGATACCACCCTGAAAAGATCTATATTGAATAAGAGATTAAATACACAAATACGTTAGATTGGCATGGAGAGATGATGGCATGGATTGGTGGGATGGTGGGAGGAAGCGAAGGTGGAAATGGGTGATGCCAGCTGGGTAGGGAACAATGTTGGATGGGAAAGGAGAGGTGGCGATGGAGAAGGCGAAGGCGAAGGTAACCAGTGATGGAAATTTCACTACTGATCCTTAAAATCTTGAAGGTGCGAAGGAACGAAACATTGTTAGGGTTATTTTTATAACATCAGGGAATACTGTTTTCAATGATCTAAAAAAGTGATGATAAAAATGACATTTATCGGCACAAAAATAGAAAGAACTGATAAAACACCTCTTTATTAGTGATTTTATTTTCACTAATAAAGATAATCATTTATCTGTGCTAAAAAATAACTATTAAAACATTCATTAATGTGTGAAAAAATTATAGTGTTGATAAAAAATAATATTATAAGCACTTTTTACTGCTGATAATGATCTAATGATAATAATTTTTTATATTATTATATATATTTATAAAATTATATATACAATAAATATTTATTTTATTATTTATAATTTTTATTATTAAAAAATAACTATTTATTTAAAAATATATATAATATGTATAGTTATATATATTAGAATAAATTTATATAATTAAATATATTTTTATATTTTTATATTTATATATATTTATAAAATTATAAATATTATAAATAGATATACATTTAGGTATAATTAAAAATTTGTAATAAATTTGTTAAATATATTAAAAATTATAATTATAAATAAATCGATATATATTTAAATAATTATAAAATTATCATAAATATGTCGAATTTATTAATTTAAAAAATTATAAATATAATAATTATATTTATTATAAATTTCTTATTATTTAAATGTATATAAATTTCATTATAAATATAAATACAAATAATTATTTATTTATATATATATATTTATAATAATTTGATTAATTATATTGATTAAATTTATAATTATAATTAGAAATATATATAGATATATATAAATAATACTAAAAATATAATATATATATATATTTATTATATTTATTAATATATTTTTAAATATAATATATATATTTCCTTTAATTTTATAATGAATTGAAAGTGTAAGTATTATAATTTTATATTTATTTTAATAAATATATATTTATTTATAGTAACAATTATAGACAAATATATATTAATTTAAATAATTATTAAAATTTTAATAATTATATTAATTATAAGAATAATAAGAATTAGAATTAAATATAGATATATTTAATTAATTATTGAATTATAATAAATATATTTATTATATTTAATTATAAAAATATATATATAATAAATATATTTATTATAATATTATAATTATTTAAATAAATAATTATTTATTTATAATTATAATTATAAATAAATATATTCACAGTTAAATAATTATGATATTATAATAAATATATTTATTAAATTTTAAATTATATAAATGAAATATATTAAATATATATATTGATAAAATTATAAACATGAAAATGATTCATTGAATGATGATTCGAGTTCAACATGAGCAACTCTCTCCTCCCTTCAATGGCATCTAGGTTTTCACCTAGATGGCCTCGTCACCTTCTAATTCCCTATCAGATTAATTCCACTCTCATAACCACATAAATTCCCATAAATATGAATATACTAGCTTGGTGTGAAAAGCTTCACGTGATGGTTTTCACCTATTGGGTGTGAAAAATGGCACTCTCTCTACTTAATGGATCTACACTATGCTGCATCCATCATAAATGAATTTTTTTTCATGTCTGAGCGGATCTAGTGGAAATCTCGCATCGAATGAAAATGTGTGAGTTCTCTATCATTACATGTCTTATATTTTAAGTGGGATCGGTACCATTGAATGTCCTGGAACATTTTTAAAGGATTTCTATAGTTTGGGGATTTTCTAACTAGAAGTGGATTTCACTTGGAAGATGGGTCTTTCACATTCTCTTTCCTTCAAGTGATTTGAATAATTTCATGGACCTGTGGAATGGTTTCTCTCAATCCTTGAAATTTTCATATTCGATAGTGGGGAAAATGTTACAGTCCATTGGATAAGGGAAATTCTCCTAGGCAGCTGTGGGTTAATATACATGGTCATAATTGGAATTTTTGGAACCCTAGTTTTCTACATGACATTGCCATGGAAATTGGAAATTAGATTATAATGTATAAAGAAAAAAAATTACCATATTTGGGAATTTTTCTCAGTTGTTGACAGTGTTTATTCTATATGCCACCATAGTTGAAAAATTTATTCTTTATACTGATAATGTAGTGATTTCTTTTACTGTTTAATATGAAAGTGTTAAAAAATTTTGTAGAGAATGCAAGACTAATATTCATGAACTAGTGATTCAAATAATATTACATGTATGTGATTTTTGTAAAGAAAAGGGTCACGTTGTTACCCCATGTCATAAAAAATCCAAACACCATAATTCCACCAAAAAAGTCTCTGGGCAGTTGGCCTTGGATGGCGATATTGTTGCAGCCCCAATCACTCACGAACAACCAATGATGACACCTTATAAGTATGGAGGTTGTAATTCTCCATCTCATAAAAGGAATAATTATGGAATGGGTTGTGTAGGAAATGATGATGACATTGTTGATGGTTACCTCAATAAAGTATGATTACGTCATAATGCGTCAGTTTTCTCTGAGAAGGGATTGAATGTAAAACGTTTTATTTCTAGGCCGATTCATAATCAACTGAATTCCACTATTGATATACAGAAAATAAATGATGTTGCTAGTCCTTTGAAAGCATCATTTTCATGTAGCCCATCCTGGTTTTCTTTCAACAGGCTGGCAGGATCCCAAGATGCAGGGATCTCTTCCTTCCCCATTATGAATGATTTTTCATCAGGTGGAAACAAGGCTGTTGATGATACTGTTGATGGTACATAGAAGGTTGTTAACAGAAATAAAAAAAATTAATGGTCTGGTTTTCTCTCAGAGGACATCCAAATGGTGAATTATTTAGACGAAAAGAGTTGTATGGAAGTTGATTCACAACATATAGACGATGAACAGAACATTCCTGAACATAATATTGCTTCATGAATTAATAATGTTATTAAAATTCTTGATCATCCATTGACATTCAAAGAGCATGTAAAAGCCAATAATTTAAAAAGGTTTGATGATGCTACCACTTCCCCTATAGACATTCCTTTACAAGGAATGTTGGCTCATAATATCTCAACAACGAATATTTTAGATCTGAAAGACATGTAAAATGTGATAATCAATGAACAATGTGTAGATGCATCCATTTAGGGTGATCCTGGAGGGACTCTACAGTCGACAGAGTCATGGAGACAATATAATCATCCAAAAAATCATGGAAGATGTCATATTCATGCTGAATGGGGTGCTACAAAGGAACACACCAGATTATATAATATGGATCAAGAATTTTATGGGAGATTTCATGGAGTCGATCGTGGTTGCAGTCATGGAAATGGATGAATGGTCACATTGGAGCTATAAAAGCATCGAGACATGTATTAGGTAATCTTGCATAAAAAGCCCTCTTAGTACAAGTGGTGACTATGGATGATGATGATGACTCTAAAAATTAATATTATGTAATTGCATTTGACATGTAGTCTAGAAATATGGATGAGGGGATGTGTCATTGTGTGACCCCTTCCTAATTACACCCACCTTTGTCATCATGCTATTTTAATAAATTTTTATGAGCCAAATAACCTCTATCCTAGTCCATTTGAATAAATAAGAAAAATATATTTATTATAATTTTCTAATTATTAAAATAAATGTATATTTATTTATAATTATAAGTAGAAATATATATTTATTTTATTATTTTTATAATTAATATAATAGTAAATAAATATTCATTTACATATAGTTATAATTATAAACAAATAATTATTTATTAAAATAATAATAAATTTATAATACATATATTTATTATATTTATAATATTATAAAATTATATAACTAATATATATATATATATATATATATTATATAATTATAAATATTATAAATATATTCATTATAATTTTATAATTATTTACATATATATATATATTATAAATATAATTTTACATATAATTATAAATATAAAGGAATCCATAGATCTTCTCTCTCAACAATTGTTGGATCATTGATGAAATCTAGGGTTCCACTACAATGGTGTCATTGGAAGAAGATTTCCTCACGGAAGGGTGGTTTGATGTTCAATGATTCGATTCTTCTGGGAAGGAGGGATGGAAGATGGATGTGTGATGTGGACTGGATGTGGAAACCCTTGAACACTGATCTGTTAGAATGGGATAGAGTTCTAGTGTTCTTCAATGTGGGTGAATTGTTTCTCATGTAGGGGATAATAAGTACAATGTTTTAAAACACCTTGAATTATGTATGCACTAGATCATTTCCCGTCTCTTCTTACCGAGAGGTTCATCTCCCTATATGATTGTGGATTTATTCCATTTCCTCAATGATATTTGCGGATTTATTGATTGGAAATGAGTCTCAATGGGATTTTACATTTTCTATCTTATCTTCCCTTCTGATTTGGTGATAATGAGAGACTGGGACATTGACCTTGACTCCCTAAGGCCAAGCCAGTTTCACATCTGTGAATTGGACTTCAATTTCAATATGGTGGAGGGAAGTAACTACTCAGTGCCATTGTGGGTGAAGGTGTTTTTCCTCAACTAGTTATTTTGGAATCATAAATTTCATCAAAATATCGCAATGTTTAATGACATACACATTAATATGGACAAGGGAAAAATATAATGAATCGTCATTATGCACGCCTTTTTTTTCATTATGTGTCTGATACTCTGTTTGACAAAATGTTTCATCCACTGATGATGATGAACTTGAGTATCATATTGAATAATAAGGAATCCTTAATTTCTGCCTGTAATATCTGGTGATTGGGAATGTAAGAGAAATAAATTGAGCCATATAATTTTTTATATCTTCACTGTTTGTCGAAATTGTTAAAGCATGTTCCTTAAATATGGTATGATGTTATTGGATATAAAATATAGGAATATATAGTAGGTGAGGATTTATAATCCTAAGGTGTAGGAAGAGAAGATAGGAATTGGGAAACTAGGACATTATAATACAAATTCTATAGTAGTTATCCAATTGCTGCAGGAGGATGATCATGTGTACAATGGAACATTGATTTCATAGTATCCTCTTGTAATGGCCCCTTAGCATGTCACACCAACGGGTGACCCGAGATCAGAATGAAATATGAAATCATTGGTTGAGAAATTGGCTGAGGCGGATTTAGTTATAGTGGTTGGTCCTCTATAAGGTCATCGAACATAGACAATTCAGGATAGTGTGATTACACATCCTGTAATTGAGAGAAATCATATGATTCATCATTTAAAGTATGCCACAGTACATTATTAGTATAATTATGAGGATGTTTCAAAATAACTCCATGACCATTATTTAAAATAGTAAAAACAAATTATGGAAAGGGAATACATAGTAATGAATATATTTGTGGATGATGAGGCCTTTGAACTGGTCAATCCTAGGAAATACATCTTATTTTTTTCTATTCGGAATGTGAAGGATCCTCCTGCCCAAACACAAGATTCTTTACTAGTTGAGAATCCAAGTGATGCTATGAATACAGTCTGGTCATATAACAACCATGATCTTTATTTCACATTAATACTTGATTTATTACATTACAATAAGCATAATATGTCCTCGTAGATCAATAAGTCTAGTGTATTTGGTAATTAGGTATATAGAAGACCATATTGAACGTGGGATACAACAACATTATTAAAAACATCATTAACATGATTCTAAAATTCCATGGATTTTTTTACAAATTCACATGATAAATTGGGGAAATACATAATAGAGGGGTGACATACAAATCCCATTATGGGAATAAACTTGAAAAAATATGAATAAAATAATACATGTAAGAAAAAAAGAAATTAATGGGGAGAAAAAGAGTAAAAATCATATAAATGAACAATGAGACATGATATTACATGATAATAATAAAGACAACATGGGAAATGTAGTAACAACAATAAAACAGTACATCATAAAAATAGGCCGAGGATAAATTTCCAAGACATCATTCCTGACAAAGTCTCATTAAGGAATCAGGTTCACTCTCTATCCCAATATGACGTCTGATGAGACCAAACATTACCCAAAACATTAGAGAGATATATAATTTCAAGAAAATCCGTAACTTTAATTTCATTCTCATGCTTAAGTGTGCCACATAATTCATACAACATGGATTCAATCATCATCATATTTCATTCCATGACATTTTATTTGGAATACATACATGTATGTCCAGTTTGAAAGAGGTATAATAGTCTTATGGTGAATTCCCATGATAGAAAATTTGTATGGTATACACTACATAATTTTTTTGTAAAGGAAAATCAAGGTGAAATATCTACAACATGACAAAATCATCTAAAAATTCATTCATTGGGTTGATAAGAGGGGAAAGTGGTCTCTCATAATTTGAACATAAATTTTATATTAAGGGTTATATGGAATAAAGTATCCCGTCATATGTAAATTATGATAAAAGATATAAGGTAAAGAGGATACTTGAATAAATATGGGAAACGAAAATATACTTCACTAGAGTGTGTGACTCCAAATAAATGGAAGGGGTGTCTTTAGAGATTGGGGAACCATGGGAGGTATCTAGAGTGTGAATGTAAGAGTATGGAAGTTATAAATGGATTCATAGGGATGATAAATTGTAACATCCTGGTATTTTAGAGACCTTTTTTTCTTGATTAAAATAAATTTTCATTTATTTCATGCAATGCACTAAGTAAAACATTCCTTTCACATGACACCATATCGGCATATGAGTTGGTGTATATTAAACTCAACATCATCTTGGAAATGTTACAAGAAACAATGATGTTTCGACGAAACATCAATTTATTTTAATAATTATTTAAATGAGATAATTATAACATATCCATTAAACATAGTAAAATGAATAGTAATAACTACATTTGAAAAAATTTTATAATATTTTTGTATAAATAAAACACATTTATAAAGAAAGATAATTTTTTTAAAGTCATAATATTTTTAAAACTATTATTTTTTAAAATTATTTAATTTATATTTATTTTTCAAAAAATAATACAATTAATTTCATGAAAAATTTGAAATTTATTTTGATAAAATAAAATTCATTTTTCGACAGTTTAGTGAAAAATACCATATGTTAAAACCCTACAGTGTTGTCCCATTTGTAGGATTAATAATAAAATAATTTTTGTATCTTCTATGAATGGAATTTTGAATCATCATAATTTATAATTTCTACTACGGTCAAATAACTTTTTAATCAAAAATATTATTGAAATAATATAAAAATGTAAAATGATTATTGTAAAATTAATCAAAACAAGTGAATAAACCTTACTCTTTAGGGCCCAAATGACCTATTAACTTGTCCAAAACCCATTTTATAGCCTTTATTCAGCCATTAACCTTCCATTATAGTGTTTTTATATTTTAGATGACTATTTTTAGGTAAAAATGATGTTAATCCTAAAATGTTTTCTGAAATACCAAGTGACTCATTTCCCTCCCCTATAAGAGGCCTCCTCATTTCATCATTTCTAAAACCTATAAAATCACTTTGGTTTTAAAAAAACATACCAAATACACATCCCAAATACTTTTTATTATTCCTTGAATCCTTTACATGGGCATAATGCAATCCAAGTAATCTGTTGGGCACAAACCAATAGGAGTTACCTGATTAAGATATAACATCTTCTCTCAAACTTCTTTCTTTTATTATATTTATCATCCCCATCCACTCTCCTTAGCCCAGGATTGTATAAAAAAACCAATATCTTCAAAATAATTGTATATTGTTATTCTATTTTTGGGACCAACACTTACCCACACATCCATGTAATTGGTAAAGATCATATTTTTTATGTGTATGATGAACAACCGCCTAAATAAACAATGATTGTTCATTGTTTCATTACCCCCTCTCATGGTGAATGTTATTATATAAATTATTTTTATATATTCCATATATTATATTAATTTTTACATTATGATTTTATATTCCTTTTAAAATGTATATCATTTTCATTTCCATTTGGTTAAATTAAGATAATTTTTTTAGGAGTGTGGACAAACGTCCCCTCAAAGCGACGTGATTTGTTCACACACCACATAGAATCATGATATAAGTATAATAAATGCAGATATAACAAATTAAAACACATGTGAAGAACAATGTTGATATTAACTTAAATGAAACATTAACTTAGGATTGTTAACAAGTGGGTAATATAAGTTTATAATAAAAACATGTATTTAATTAGATATTATAATATGGTTCTGCTAAATATGTAGTATAAATCATTATTTATTATAAATTTGGTTTCAATGGGTACAATATGAGTCAAGACACATGGAAAGGGGATTTCATCTCACTTTTTATTTTCATGAGATACATGTTTTATTTAACACCCATTCCTTTTGTGTGGTGTGTATAATTCCTAAGGATTTTTTAAATGATTATTATAGATAAATATATTGGTATTAAAATATCCATTCTATGATCCTTATTTAATAGTACTTATGTTTCAAAAGATAACAAATCTGTTAATTAACAGTGATTCAATTTTCCTTCATTGAGACTCTTATTTTGTTATGGACCGAAATTATTTTCAAGGTGTATCTGCTACCATTTTACATGTTATAATGATAATATCCATATATTAATGATATTTTAGGATTAATATAATTTCCTTCTCTTAAATTGAGTGTACAATGCCATTCTACCTAGTTATAATAGTTTATTTAAATAACCCCATCGCTCTTCGAGATTGTTTATGATTATAATCCAATTAATGAAATATCAGGATCTATCACTCCAGAACACTAATGAATTATATTATAATCTAGTTATTCATGATATCCTCATGTATAAGTACTATTTTTTCAATCTTTGATACTTAATATATTGTTTTTAAGTAAAATATTATCGCATCTATCTTCATTCATAAATCAACTATATTCATATAGAATATTTTCAAAAGGTATTTGTAGAAAATTTCCATGGAAAATGTATTTTAAAAACGTTTTATAGTCTTCAATGATATCTTTTTATGTTTCAAAAACTATTTTTAAATAAAACGTTTTTCAAAATGTTTTATTTTTTAAATGTGTTTTTAAATTCATAATGGTTATTTTCATCAAGAAATATTTTTAAAAGATTTTTAAAAACTATTTAACATCTATGATATGTTACATTGGTGTTACTCATTCGTTTTAGGGGAAATTATTCGTTGTTTCCATTAATATTATTTCTCTAAATGGACTATGATTTTATTTCTTGATGTTTATAAAACTCATTTCTCTTTCACAGGTTATATGCACTTGAATGCCACTTCTTTTCAAAGGGTATGTTTATGATTAAGTGATTATAAAATATAACTTTTTACACAAGCTATGATATGATAAAATGTTTATAGTATCCATTTAATTTCATGTCTTATGATATGATTATTTATGATCTTGTGACACATGTATTAATGATTTCACTATGAGATGAGTTTGACCTATATCTCCATATAATGCTTTGGGTAATTTTTTATCTCATGTTATAGAATAATATGGTCTTGGTAATGCGACATTACTACTATGAAAGATATGGGAGTGAATAATGACTAATACGATGGTATGGGTTCTGAACTCAAACTACCATGATTTTTTTGGATGCGATGTCTTGGATACTATGGAAATCATATTATATTCTTCTGTGTTCTCCCCAATTACATGTTTTATTACTATGTTATGACCACATGGATAATGTTATTTTTTTCATTCAATTTCCTATCTTATGATCATTCATTCTTTATGGAATGATTCTTGTATATGATCTTTTATTTGCTAGTTAGGATCTTCTATTTATAAGATCATGTTCTCATACCATTTTTATCATGATTATTATTAAATATCTCACTCGTTTACCATAATAATAATTTGATCTCACCCATTTTTACATTTCCTTCACTAGGCTATGTAGATATGTTTATGTTTTAGGTGTCATATAATGGTTCTACTCAACAAGAAACTAGTTTTTGGTAGTATATCTCAATTATGTATAAGTGCTTTTGTTTCAATGTTTCCAAAGGTACTATACTAGTATTATCATTGGTTGTCTGTTTGAATAATGTTTATGTATTCTACAAACATTATGTAATATTAATTTATGAAAATTGAGGGTAACTATACTTGGTATTAATAAAATATTTTTGTTATCCTATGTATGACAGTATGATAAAACCTTAGTTATAACCAAAATTATATATATAATTATATCTCTAAGGATAATGGAATGTATATGACGATTTCCAAGAATTTGGTTAAAGGATAGATTATGTGGTTTCCTAGAAAGAAATATTTTTCTGGATATTATAAGTGGATGTGGCTCTAGCATAGATTCATCTAAGGGTAACAACTCAAACAAGATGTTTTGCGCTGGACTCGGGGTAATCTAATACATGAAAATGTGCCTTACTATATATCTGGTATGAAAATTATGGGGGATATGTTTTTGGAATTTAGAAACTCTTTAGGAAAATTCATAGTGGTTTTAAATATATTTTATCTTTGATAAACATAAAAAAACATATGGTGTCATTGATTAAGGACAGTTTCCTAATTTATACATCATATAACTGACATTTCATTATTATGTGGTTCCAAAATTTGATAATTGTTACTTACACAATTATTCTTGTTTTGGTTAATAGCTGGAATCTAATGGAATCAAGTTAGTGGGTAATATGATGGAAAATTCAACATTTCTCCTCCTGAGCAACAAAATGATATGGAATATGGAATTAAAAACCATGATTCTATGCTCACATATATTACTCAAGCTATAAATCATGGTAGAATTACAAATTGGAAAATGGGGGAACAAAATTCTGTTGAGTCTCTCATGAGTCATGGTCCACCTTCATTCAGAGGGTATGTTTATCCTCTTGTTTTAAAAGAATACATTAGTAATACTGAAAATATATTCTTCCTTATTTAGTCTTTAAAGCATGAGAAATTCAATATTACAAATTATTAGTTAGAATTTGAAAGAGATCAGTGGTGAACTCTAATCAATAATACAAGGAAGAAGGAATAGATTGAATCCATGGATTAGGATGTGTTCAAGAACTTATTTTTCAAAAGGTAAATTCCTCAGATACTTCATACAATGATGGTGAAATATTTCCTCGAGTTGAATCATTGGGATGATGAGTCGATTGTCACATAAAAGTATATTTTCATGAGGCATGTGAGGTATGATTAAAGTAATATCATCCAAGAATAATGTAATCTTAAAAGGTTCTTTAGTCTCTTAAATCCAAGTATCATTAAGGTGTTGTCCGTAAGATAATATAGTAGCTATGAAGATATTTTTCATTGTGAAATAAAGGATAAAATGGAGGTTGGATAAATGTATCAACCTCATGGTTATTGAAATAATAAGAAGTTAGAGTATAATAGAAAATCTAAAAACCATGAAGAGAAAAATATGAGCTTTCCTTTATGCTCTAAATGTGTGAAGAACCATGGAGGAAATTTCATTAAGGTATATAATATATGTTATATTTGAGGAAGGAAACTCCATCGAAAATTTGATTTCCAAAGAGACTAGAATAAGATAGATAATGGTGTGAATGCAGAAAAAGCGCCACAAAATGAACCCCCCATGATTAAGTGATTCATATGTAAGGATAATGGGATATATACTATCCAAAAATCAAACCCATGTGTTTGTGATTATGAATATTTTCAGAAACCTTTTAATTTTATGGATAAGGGGAAATATCATGAAATCATTATTTCTGATGAGTGGTGTGATAACAACATTGTAATAGTTACACTTATCATCCACCATAGAACTGATAATGTACTTTTTTATTCTGGATATGCCCAATTTTTCATATCTAAATAATTTTCTAATTGTGATAAGGTTCCACCAAAACAATTAGATGTGGAATTAGCTATTAAAACCCCTAATGGTATGATTATTTCATCTCATGCATATGTTTTCTCTCTAGTTGATTTTTGTGGGAATGTGCTTCCGATAAATCATTCCATTCATCCTTAGGTTGAATTTGATGTCATATTAGGAATGGATTGGGTTTGTCTATATAAATTCCTCATCAATAGTTTTGGATGTGAAGTTATGTTTTGTGTCCGAAACCCTCCAATGATCATCCATAAATGTAACAATAAAAATGATGTTCTTGTGGATATTACATCATGTGTATGGGACATAATTCCTACTCAAAAGGGTTGTTTATGTCAAATGTTTGAGTATAAAATAGACATCGATGAAATGCATATTGTTCAAGAACTTGTGGATTTCATTCCAGAAGTTTTTACTAGACCTTAACTATAATGTGATGTTGAGTTCAAAATATAACTCATACCTTCTTCAACACCAATTTCAATGAATCCGTATAGAATGGCTCTGATTAAGCTACAGTTATTGAAGAAGATGATCGATGAAAACCATGACAAAGGATTCATTTTCCCATGTGTGTCACCATATGGTGCACCATTTACTTTTATATAAAATAAATATGGAACAATTCGACTCTGAATTGATTATTGGGAATTAAAAAATATCACAATCAAGAATATGTGTCCTCTCCATAGTATTGATGACTTCTACAATCCCCCGCATGGATCTCAATTCATTTCCACGATTTTCATTAATTATGTATATCATTAATTGAGGTTCATGAATGTGGATTTACGTTATACATAATTCCTCACAAGATATGGAAATATAATAATATAGTGGTGAATTTTGGTCTTACTGACTGCCCTGATATCATCATGGATTTAATTAATAGAGTCTTCATAGATTAAGTAAATTAGTTTTTCGTAGTCCGTATAGATGATATTCTTATCTATTTAATGAAAAAGTAAGAGCATGTATATCACTTTAGAATAGTAATAATGACCCTAAAGAAAGAGAAATAATATGAATATTTTAAAAATTCTAAATTCTAAATATAAATGGTTTCATTTTTGGGTCAGATAAAATCAAGATATGGTATAGCAGTAGATCCATTATAGACGGAGGTAATTAAAGGATAACCTAAACCAACCATGGTGAATAAGATCCACAGATTTCTTGGTTTGGCTGGATAAAACCAATGGGTTGTAGAGACATTATCTAAACTATTGAATCCTCTATCCATCTAATCGTGGAAGGGTTTCATGTTCCTATGGATGGAATAATGCACATAAATTTTCATGGAACTAAATAGAAGGTTTTTCATTGAATCATTGCTTACATTTCCATGTAGTTGAGAAGCATTAATAATCTAATGAGATGTATACAATAAGGGATTTGGATTTGTTCTTGTGAATAATAACATGGTCATCTCTTATCCATCACGACAGTTGAATATTCATGACAAATATTACCCAACTCATTATTTGAAGTTATTAGTGGTAATACTTTCATTAATTATTTATAGTAATAAAATTTATGTCGAAAAATGTTATATTTATACCGATCATAAAAGAATAAAATATATATTAAAATATAAGGAGTTGAACATGTGTCAGAGAAGATGTATTGAGTTGATAAAGGATTACAACATATCATTAAATTAACACCATGGGAAAAGCGATCAAGGTGGATGATTCTTTGATTCGGAAGGATCATGCTATCATACACATGATGTGAATCACAAAAGATCCAATATTTTTGGATTTTCAAATGATATATCATGAAATATTGAAGGAACATGTAAAATATTATCTTTATCAAATGTTTTATTAAACCTCTATCTAAGTAATGATTTAGGAGGATTAGATGGAAGATGTAGAGCTACAAAAGAAATTACGAAATGTTCATAAGATTTACCTTGATTGAGATGTAATGTTGTGTTTTATATACAATGTATATGTTCCTTCCATACCAGATTTTATGAATTAGCCGTTAGTGGTAATGGGAAAACATCACTATGTATTTTTTACATGGGTTCCTGACATTCCAACAAGATAAGGCTAAAAGAAAAAATTCAAATGGGTTGTTTCATCCATTACCCAAACCATAATAGAAATGGGAAAACATCACTATGTATTTTTTTCATTGGACTACACAAAATCAATAAAGGGTTCAATTTTATATGGTTTTTAGTTTATCGGCTTAATAAGCAATCACAGTTCTTCGCAATTAGATATTACTTTTCTATGGATCATATTGCTAGCATATACGATAATGAATTGGTATGGTTTCCTGGATTGACACATTATTTTGTATCATGTCGGGCTATGAGGTTCACCTTGGAGTTCTAGAGAACTCTTTAGCTAGAACATGATACAGAATTTTATTTCAACATTGATTATAATCCTTATATAGAGGGTCAATATGAATAAAAAATTCAATCCTTAGTGGATATGATGATATCTTTTTTATTATATTTCATTGGTGGTTGTGATCAAAACCTTCCTATATCTGAGTTCTCATACAACAATAACATTCACTCAAGCATTCATATTTCACAATATGAAGCCCAATATGGGAGGAAATTTAGATCTACAATGTGATAGGATGATTTTGGAGAAATAAATCTTCTAGGACCAGATTTAGTTGAGGAAATGGACGAGAAGGTTAGAAACATCCAGTTTCAAATCATGGAAGCTCATTTTGGAAAAAAACTAATGATGTTAATCATTTCCAATATATGGAATTTGAAGTTTGTGAAAAGGTGTTTCTATGAATCTCTACCTATAATAAGTCTATAAGAATCAATAATAAAGGGAAAATAATACATATTTTTATATGTTCCTTGGAAATTCATTTTCTCATCAGGATGATAGCTCATTGATTGGAACATCCTCATAATATCTATCATGTATTTGATGTCTTCCATGTATCTCTTTTGAGGAAGTACATACCTACCCCTTCACTTGAACTAAACAATGATGTCATACCGATGGAGCATTTCCATTATTATGAAGAAATACCACTTGATATTTGAGATCATATATAGAATGTTTTATGGAATAAGACCACTCATCTGGTCAAATTTTTGGGGAGAATTCACTAGTTAGAGGATGCTTCATGGAAACTTGATTATTGATGAAGCATAAGTGTCCTAAATTTTTTTCACCTGAATAATGAATTCCAAGGGAGAAATTAATTTTATGGGAGGATTAATGTAACACATTATATTTTATGGACAATTTTATTCTAAAATAAATTAAATTTTCATTTATGTATTATAATGCACTATATGATACATTCCACTCACAGGACATCGATTCAGCTTATGAACTGGAATACGTTACACAGAATATTGACATGGCGTATGTCACATGAAACAACGATGTTTCTAAAAAACATCATTTAATTTATATATTTATTTAAATGAGAGAATTATTACATATCCATTAAACTTAGTAATATGAATAGTAATAATCACTTTTATAATTTTTTTATAATGGTTTTATATTAATAAAACATATTGATAACAAGATATATAATTTTTTGTTAAAGTCCTAAAATGATTAACAATACTATTTTATAAAATGAACTACTTTTAATGTAATTCTATGAAAAATAATAACATTAATTTTTGACACATTTAAATATTGAATTTGATAAAATAAACATCATTTTTTTGGATTAATAGTGTAAAAAATTGTATTTTAATTCAAAACTACTTATTCATATAATATATTTATAAGGTTAAATTATATTTTAATTTAGTCTAAATGTTTTATTACATCAAATTTTAATCAATCATCCCATACTTTTCCATTAAAATAAAATTTATTTTGAAAATAAATATAATAAGATATTAATCTTTTGATCGTTTGTACATTAAAAACCTACAGTGTTGTCCTGTAAACAAGTTTATTTTTAAAATAATTTCTTCCATTTTTTTTACTGGAATTTCAAATAATGGATTTCGAATTTTTTAATATTCATAATTTATAATATATAATAAAGAAAACATTTTTTCCCAAAAATATTGTTGAAAGTTATGAAAATTAATTTAAATGTTTAATGTAATATTAAGCATAACAAGGGAATAAACCTTAAAATTAAGTTCCCAAGTTACCTATCCTCTTCTCCAACACCCACTGGATGGCCATTATTGAGCCATGAACATTCCATTCATGTGTTTTTGATGATTTGAAATACTTTTTTTAGTTAAAAGCATTGTTACAAATAACTTGTTTTCAAAAATACCTAGTGAGTCCTTTCCCTCCCATGTAAAAAATTCACCTCCTCTCCCCATTCCTCGCACCTCACAAAACACATATTTTTTGACCAATATCTACCAAATATACTTCCCAAGATCCCTCCCATACTCCTTGATGTTTTCCCTTGGTCTAAAATAAATATATAGAATGCATTTCATGCAAACTAAAATGAGTAACCTAATTAAGAGGTAGTGTGTTATCTCAAGCTCATTTGCTTTATTTCACATCTCCCCCACCAAATATCTGTAACCCATGATTGTAAAAAATCACATGTATCTACAATAAAAATAGGATTTTTTTATAAGGTTTACACCTAGACTTACACACACATCAATATAATGGGTAAAGAACATACTAGTAATTTGTACAGAAAACTAATACCTCACTAAACTATGAATATTCATTAATCCATTACCAACTCTCATTGTAGATATGGCTGCCACTCAATTTATATATTACATATGTTATTTTTATTATGTTTTTATTCTTCTGTATTCCTTTTAGAAGACATATCATTTTACTCTCCATTTTGTTTAAGTATTATAATTTTATATTTATTTTAATATATATATATTTATTTATAGTAACAATTATAGATAAATATATGTTAATTTAAATAATTATTAAAATTTTAATAATTATATTAATTATAAGAATAATTAGAATTAGAATTAAATATAGATATATTTAATTAATTATTAAATTATAATAAATATATTTATTATATTTAATAATAAAATTATATATATCATAAATATATTTATTATAATATTATAATTATTTAAATAAATAATTATTTATTTATAGTTATAATTATAAATAAATATATTCATAGTTAAATGATTATGATATTATAATAAATATATTTATTAAATTTTAAATTATATAAAAGAAATATATTAATTATATATATTGATAAAATTATAAATATGAAAATGATTCATTGAATGATGATTCGAGTTCAACATGATAAACTCTCTCCTCCCTTCAATGGCATCTAGGTTTTCACATAGATGGCCTCATCACCTTCCCATTCTCTATCAGATTAATTCCACTCTCATAACCACATAGATTCCCATAAATATGAATATACTAGCTTTGTGTGAAAAGCTTCACGTGATGGATTTGACCTATTGGGTGTGAAAAATGGCACTCTCTCTACTTAATGGATCTACACTAGGCTGCATCCATCATAAATTAATTTCTTTTCATGTCTGAGCGGATCTAGTGGAAATATCGCATCGAATGAAAATGTGTGAGTTCTCTATCATTTCTTGTCTTATATTTCAAGGGGGATCGGTACCGTTGAATGTCCTGGAACTTTTTAATAGGATTTCTGTAGTTTGGGGATTTTCTAACTAGAAGTGGATTTCACTTGGAAGATGGGGCTTTCACATTCACTTTCCTTCAAGAAATTTGAATAATTTCTTGGACCTGCGGAATGGTTTCTCTCAATCCTTGAAATTTTCATATTCGATAGTGGGGAAAATGTTACAGTCCATTGGATAAGGGAAATTCTTCCAGGCAGCTGTGGGTTAATATACATGGTTATAATTAGAATTTTTAGAACCCTATTTTTCTACATGACATTGCCATGGAAATTGGAAATCAGATTATAATGTATAAAGAAAAAAAATTACCATAATTGGGCATTTTTCTCAGTTGTTAATATTGTTTATTCTATATGCCACCTTAGTTGAAAAATTTATTCTTTATACTGATAATGAAGTGATTTCTTTTACTGTTTAATATGAAATAGTTGAAATATTTTGTAGAGAATGCAAGACTAATATTTATGATCAAGTGATACACATAAGATTACATGTATGTGATTTTTGTAAAGAAAAGGGTAACGTTGTTACCCCATGTCATAAAAAATCCAAACACCATAATTCCACAGAAAAAGTCTCTGGGCAGGTGGCCTTGGATGGAGATATTATTGCAGCCCCAATCACTCACGAACAACCAATGATGACACCTTATAAGTAGGGAGGTTGTAATGCTCCTTCTCATAAATGGAATAATTAAGGAATGGGTTGTGTAGGAAATGATGATGACATTGTTGATGTATACCTGAATAAAGTAGGATTACGAAATAATGTTCTAGTTTTCTCTGAGAAGGGATTGAATGTAAAAGTTTCTATTTCTAGGCCGATTCATAATCAACTGAATTCCACTATTGATATACACAAAATAGATGATGTTGCTAGTCTTTTGAAAGCATCAGTTTCATGTATCCCGTCGTGGTTTTATTTCAACAGGCTGGCAGGATCCCAAGATGCAGGGATCTCTTCCTTCCCCATAATGAATGATTCTCCATCAGTTGGAAACAAGGGTGTTGATGATGCTGTTGATGGTACATAGAAGGTTGTTAACAGAAATAATAAAAATTAATGGTCTGGTGTTCTCTCAGAGGACATCCAAATGGTGAATTATTTGGATGAAAAGAGTTGTATGGAAGTTGATGCACAACATATAGATTATGAACAGAACATTCTTGAACATAATATTGCTTCATGAATTAATAATGGTATTAAAATTCTTGATCATCCAATGACATTCAAAGAGTTTGTCAAAGCCAATAATTAAAAAAGGTTTGATGATGCTACCACTTCCCCTATAGACATTACTTTACAAGGAATGTTGGCTCATACTATCTCAACAATGAATATTTTAGATCTTAAAGACATGTAAAATGTGATAATCAATGAACAATGTGTAGATGCATCCATTTAGTGTGATCCTGGAGGGACTCTATAGTCGACAGAGTCGTGGAGACAATATAATCATCCAAAAAATCATGGAAGAGGTCATATACATGCTGAATGGGGTGCTACAAAGGAACAAAACGTATTATATTATATGGATCAAGAATTTTATGGGAGTGTTCATGGAGTCGATCGTGGTTGCAGTCGTGGAAATGGATGAATGGTCACATTGGATCTATAAAAGCATCGAGATATGTACTAGTTAATCTTGCATAAAAAGCCCTCTTAGTCCATGTGGTTGACTATGGATGATGATGATGACTCTAACAATTAATATTATGTAATTTCATTTGACATGTAGTCTAGCATTATGGATGAGGGGATGTGTCATTGTGTGACCCCTTCTTAATTACACCCACCTTTGTCATCATGCTATTTTAATAAATTTTTATGAGCCAAATAACCTCCCTCCTAATTCATTTGAATAAATTAAAAAAATATATTTATTATAATTTTCTAATTATTAAAATTAATGTATATTTATTTATAATTAATATTAGAAATATATATTTATTTAATTATCTTTAAAATTAATATAATAGTAAATAAATATTCATTTACGTATAGTTATAATTATAAACAAATAATTATTTATTAAAATAATAATAAATTTATAATACATATATTTATTATATTTATAATTTTATAAAATTATATAATTAATATATATATATTATATTATATAATTATAAATATTATAAATATATTCATTATAATTTTATAATTATTTAAATATATATATATTATAAATATAATTTTACATATAATTATAAATATAAAGGAATCCATAGATCTTATCTCTCAACAATTGTTGGATCATCAATGAAATATATGGTTCCACTACAATGGTGTCATTGGAAGAAGATTTCCTCACGGAAGGGTGGTTTGATGTTCAATGATTTGATTCTTCTGGGAAGGAGGGATGGAAGAAGGATGTGTAACATGGACTGGATGCGGAAACCCTTGAACAATGATCTGTTAGAATGGGATAGATTTCTAGTGTTCTTCGATGTGGGTGAATTGTTTCTCATGTAGGGGATAATAAGGACAACGTTTTAAAACACCTTGAATTATTTATGCACTAGATCATTTCCCGTATCTTCTTAACAAGAGGTTCATCTCCCAATATGATTGTGGATTTATTCCATTGCCTCAATGATATTTGAGGATTTATAGATTGGAAATGAGTCTCAATGGGATGTAACTTTTTCCAACTTATCTTCCCTTCTGATTTGGTGAAAATGAGGGACCGGGACATTGACCTTGACTCCCTAAGTCCAAGCGAGTTTCACATCTGTGAATTGGACTTCAATTTCAATATGGTGGAGGGAAGTTACTACCCATTGCCATTGTGGGTGAAGGTGTTTTTCCTTAACTAGTTATTTTGGAATCATAAATTTCATCAAAATATCGCAATGTTTAATGATATACACATTAATATGGACAAGGGAAAAAATATAATGAATTGTCATTATGCATGCATTTTTTTCCTTATGTGTCTGATACTCTATTTGACAAAATGTTTCATCCACTGATGATGATGAACTTGAGTATCATATTGAATAAGAAGGAATCCCTAATTTCTACCTGTAATATCTGGTGATTGGGCATGATAAGAGAAACAAATTGGGCCATATAATTTTTTACATCTTCTCTGTTTGTGGAAATTGTTAAAGCATGTTCCTTAAATATGGTAAGAAGTTATTGGATATAAAATATAGGAATATATAGTAGGTGAGGATTTATAATACTGAGGTGTAGGAAGAGAAGATAGAAATTGGGAAACTAGGACCTTATAATACAAATTCTATAAGAGTTATCCAATTGTTGGAGGAGGCTGATCATGTGTACTTTGGAACATTGATTTCATAGTATCCTCTTGTAATGGCCCCTTAGCATGTCACACCAATGGGTTACCCGAGATCAGAATGAAATATGAAATCATTGGTTGAGAAATTGGATGAGGCGGATTTAGTTATAGAGGTTGGTCCTCTATAAGGTTATCGAACATAGACAATTCAGGATAGTGTGATTACACATGCTGTAATTGAGAGAAATCATATGTTTCATCATTTAAAGTATGACACAGTACATTATTAGTATAATGATGATGATGTTTCAAAATAACTCCCTGACCTTCATTTAAAATAAGAAAAACAAATTATGGAAAGGGAATACATATTAAAGAATATATTTGTGGATGATGAGGCCTTTGAACTGCTCAATCCTAGGTAATACATCTTATTTTTTTCTATTCGGAATGTGAAGGATCCTCCTGTCCAAACACAAGATTCTTTACTAGTTGAGAATCCATGTGATTCTATGAATACAGTCTGGTCATATAACAACCATGTTCTTTATTTAACATTAATACTTGATTTATTACCTTACAATAAGCATAATATTTCCTCATAGATCGATAAGTCTAGTGTATTTGGTAATTAGGTATATAGAAGACCATCTTGAAAATGGGATACAACAACATTAATAAAAACATCATTAACATGATTCTAAAATTCCATGGATTTTTTTTAAAAATTCACATGATAACCTGGGGAAATACATAATAGAGGGGTGAGATACAAATCCCATTATGGGAATAAACATGTAAAAATATGAATAAAATAATACATGTAAGAAAAGAAGAATATTAATGGGGAGAAAAAGAGTAAAAATCATAAAAATGAACAATGAGACATGATATTACATGATAATCATAAAGACAACATAGGAAATGTAGTAACAACAATAAAACACTACATCATAAAAATAGGCCGAGGATAAATTTCCACGACATCATGGCTGACAAAGTCTCATTAAGGAATCAGATTCACTCTCTATCCCAATATGACGTCTGATGAGACCAAACATTACCCAAAACATTGGAGAGATATATAATTTCAAGAAAATCCATAACTTTAATTTCATTCTCATGCTTAAGTGTGCCACATAATTCATACAACATGGATTCAATCATCATCATATTTCATTCCATGACTTTTTATTTGTAATAAATACATGTATGTCTAGTATGAAAGAGGTAAAATAGTCTTATCTTGAATTCCCTTGATAGAAAATTTGTATGGTATACACTACACAATTTTTTTGTAAAGGAAAATCAAGGTGAAATTTCTACAACATGACAAAATCATCTAACAATTCATTCATTGGGTTGATAAGAGGGGAAGGTGGTCTCTCATAATTTGAACATAAATTTTATATTAAGGGTTATATGGAATAAAGTATCCTGTCATATGTAAATTATGATAAAAGACATAAGGTAAAGAGGATACTTGAATAAATAGGGGAAACAAAAATATACTTCACTAGAGTGTGTGACTCCAAATACATGGAAGAGGTTTCTTGAGAGATTGGGGAACCATGGGAGGTATCTAGAGTGTGGATGTAAGAGTATGGAAGTTATAAATGGATTCAAAGGGAAGATAAATTGTAACATCCTGGTTTTTTAGAGACCTTTTTTTCTTGATTAAAATAAATTTTCATTTATTTCATGCAATGCACTAAGTAAAACATTCCTTTCACATGACACCATATCGGCATACGATTTGGTGTATATTAAACTGAACATCATCTTGGCAATGTTACAAGAAACAATGATATTTCGACGAAACATCAATTTATTTTAATAATTATTTAAATGAGATAATTATAACATATCCTTTAAACATAGTAAAATTAATAGTAATAACTACATTTGAAAAAAAATTAAAGATTTTTATATAAATAAAAAACATTTATAAATAAAGATAATTTTTTTAAAGTCATAATATTTATAAAAATAATATTTTTTAAAATTAGCTAATTTATATTTATTTATTCAAAAAATAATACAATTAATTTCATGAAAAATTTGAAATTGATTTTGATAAAATAAAATTCATTTTTTGACAGTTTGGTGAAAAATACCATATGTTAAATCAAATATATTTTTTCAACTAATTTATTTATAGGGAATTATTATATTTTAATTTTGTTTAAATGTTTAATTAGATCATATTTTAATCAATGAACCCAATTTCTTTAATTTTAATAAATTTCCCTTTGAAATTGAATATAAAATGTTAGCAAAATATTGATCCTTTTTACATTAAAACCCTACAGTGTTGTCCCATTTGTAGGATTAATAATAAATTAATTTTTGTATCTTCTATGAATGGAATTTTGAATCATCATAATTTATAATTTCTAATACGGTCAAATACATTTTTAATCAAAAATATTATTGAAATAAAATAAAAATGTAAAATGATTATTGTAAAATTAATCAAAACAAGTGAATAAACCTTACTCTCTAGGGCCCAAATGACCTATTAACTTGTCCAAAACCCATTTTATAGCCTTTATTCAGCCATTAACCTTCCATTATAATTTTTTTATATTTTAGATGACTATTTTTAAGTAAAAATGATGTTAATCGTAAAATGTTTTCAAAAATACCAACTGAGTCATTTCCCTCCCCTATAAGAGGCCGCCTTATTTCCTCATTTCTAAAACCTATGAAATCACTTTGGTTTCAAAAAAACATACCAAATACACATCCCAAATACTTTTTATTATTCCTTGAATCCTTTACTTGGGCATAATGGAATTCAAGTAATTTGTTGGGCACAAACCAGTAGGAGTTACCTGATTAAGATATAACATCTTCTCCCAAAGTACATTCTTTTATTATATTTATCCTCCCCATCAACTCTCCTTAGTCCAAGATTGTATAAAAAAACCAATATCTTCAAAATAAATGTATATTGTTATTCTATTTTTGGGACCAACACTTACCCACACATCCATGTAATTTGTAACGATCATATTTTTTATGTGTATGATGAACAACCGCCTAACCAAACGACGATTGTTCATTGTTTCATTACCCCATCTCATGGTGAATGTTATTATATAAATTATGTTTATATATTCCATATATTGTATTAATTTTTACATTAAGATTTTATATTCCTTTTAAAATGTATATCATTTTCATTTCCATTTGGTTAAATTACGATAATTTTGTTAGAAGTGTGGTCTAACGTCCCCTCAAAGCGATGTGATTCATTCACACACCACATAGAATCATGATATAAGTATAATGAATGTAGATATAACAAATTAAAACACTTGTGAAGAATAATGTTGATATTAACTTAAACGAAACATTAACTTAGGATTGTTAACAAGTGGGTAATATAAGTTCATAATAAAAACATGTATGGAATAGATATTATAATATGGTTCTGTTAAATTTGTAATATAAATTTTTATTTATTATAAATGTGGTTTCAATGGGTACAATATGAGTCAATACATATGATAAGGGGATTTCATCTCACTTTTTATTTTCATGAGATACATGTTTTATTCAACACCCATTCCTTTTGTGTGATGTGTATAATTCCCAAGGATTTTTTTAATGATTATTATAGATAAATATATTGGTATTAAAATATCCATTCTATGATCCTTAGTTAATAGTACTTATGTTTCAAAAGATACCAAATCTGTTAATTAATAGTGTCTCAATTTTCCTTCATTGAGACTCTTATTTTGTTAGGGACCTAAATTATTTTCAAGGTGTATCTGCTACAATTTTACATGTTATAATGATAATATCCATATATTAATGATATTTTAGGATTAATATAATTTCTTTTTCCTAAATGGAGTTTATAATGCCATGCTACCTATTTATAATATTTTATTGAAATAACCCCATCGCTCTTCGAGATTGTTTATGATTATAATCCAATTAATGAAATATCAGGATCTATCACCCAAGAACACTAATGAATTTTATTATAATCTAGTTATTCATGATATACTCATGTATTAATACTATTTTTTCAATATTTGATACTTAATATATTGTTTTTAAGTAAAATATTATCGCATCTATCTTCATTCATAAATCAACTATATTCATATAGAATATTTTCAAAAGGTATTTGTAGAAAATTTCCAAGGAAAATGTATTTTAAAAACGTTTTATAGTCTTCAATGATATCTTTTTATGTTTCAAAAGATATTTTTAAATTAAATGTTTTTCAAATGTTTTTATTTTTTAAATGTGTTTTTAAATTCATAATGGTTATTTTCCTCATGAAATATTTTTAAAAGATTTTAAAAAACTATTTAACATCTATGATAACTTACATTGGTGTTACTCATTCATTTTAGGGGAAATTATTCGTTGTTTCCATTAATATTATTTCTCTAAATGTACTATGATTTTATTTCTTGATGTTTATAAAACTCGTTTCTCATTCACAGGTTATATGCTCATGAATGCCACTTCTTTTCAAAGGGTATGTTTATGATTAAGTGATTATAAAATCTATCTTTTTACACAATCTATCATATGATAAAATTTTTATAGTATCCATTTAATTTTATGACTTATGATATGATTATTTATGATCTTGTGACACATGTATGAATGATTTCACTATGAGATGAGTTTGACCTATATCTCCCTATAATGCTTTGGGTAATTTTTTTATCTCATGTTATAGAATAATATGGTCTTGGTAATGCGACATTATTACTAAGATAGATATAGGAGTGAATAATGACTAACACGATGGTATGGGTTGTGAACTCAAACTACCATAATTTTTTTGGATGTGATGTCTTGGATACTATGGAAATCATATTATATTCATATATGTTTTCCCCAATTACATGTTTTATTACTATCTTATGACCACATGGTTAATGTTATTTTTTTCATTCAAATTCCTATCTTATGATCATTCATTCTTTATGGCATGATTCATGTATATGATCTTTGATTTGCTGGTTAGGATCTTCTATTTATAAGATCATGTTCTCATACCCTTTTTATCATGATTGTTATTAAATATCTCACTTGGTTACGATAATAATAATTTTATCTCAACCATTTTTACAT
Organism: Viscum album; assembly: GCA_963277665.1. Taxonomy (NCBI): domain Eukaryota; kingdom Viridiplantae; phylum Streptophyta; class Magnoliopsida; order Santalales; family Viscaceae; genus Viscum; species Viscum album. The sequence goes on along the minus strand of OY728152.1, from coordinate 359,241,791 downwards.
TTCCATCACTAGGCTATGTAGATATGTTTATGTTTTAGGTGTCATATAATGGTTCTACTCAATTAGAACCTAGTTTTTGGTAGTATATCTCAATTATGTATTAGTGATTTTGTTTCAATGTTTACAAAGGTAATATACTAGTATAATCATTGGTTTTCTGTTTGAATAATGTTTATGTATTCTACAAACATTATGTAATATTAATTTATGAAAATTGAGTGTAGCTATACTTGGTATTAATAGAATATTTTTGTTATCCTATGTATGACAGTATGATAAAACCTTAGTGATAACCAAAATTATATATATAATTATATCTCTAAGGATAATGGAAAGTATAGGATGATTTCCAAGAATTTGGTTAAAGGATAGATTATGTGGTTTCATAGAAAGAAATATTTTTCAGGATATTATAAGTGGATGTGGCTCTAGCATAGATTCATCCAAGGGTAAAAACTCAAACAAGATGTCTTGGGCTGGACTCGGGGTAATCTACTACATGAAAATGTTCCTTACTATATATCTGGTATGAAAATTATGGGGGATATGTTTTTGGAATTCAGAAACTCTTTAAGAAAATTCATAGTGGTTTTATATATATTTTATCTTTGATAAAGACAAAAAATCATATGGTGTCATTGATTAAGGACGGTTTCCTAATTTATACATCATATAAGTGACTTTTCATGATTATGTGGTTCGAAAATTTGATAATTTTTACTTACACAATTATTCTGGTTTTGGTTAATAGCAGGAATCTAATGGAATCAAGTTAGTGGGTATTATGATGGAAAATTCAACATTTCTCCTCCTGAGAAACAAAATGCTATGGAATATGGAATTAAAAACCATGATTCTATGCTCACATATATTCCTCAAGCTATAAATCATGTTGGAATTACAAATTGGAAAATGGGGGAACAACATTCTGTTGAGTCTCTCATGAGTCATGGTCCACCTTCATTCAGAGGGTCTGTTTATCCTCTAGTTTTAAAACAATAGATTAGTAATACTGAAAATATATTCTTCATTATTCAGTCTTTAAATCATGAGAAATTCAATAATACAAATTATTAGTTAGAATTTGAAAGAGATCAGTGGTGAACTCTAATCAATAATACAAGGAAGAAGGAATAGATTGAATCCATGGATTAGGATGTGTTCAAGATCTTATTTTTCAATAAGTAAATTCCTCAGATACTTCATACAATGATAGTGAAATATTTCCTCGAGTTGAATCATTGGAATGATGAGTCTATTTTCACATAAAAGTATATTTTTATGAGGCATGTGAGGTATGATTAAAGTAATATCATCCAAGAAGAATGTAATCTTAAAAGGTTCTTTAGTTTCTTAAATCCAAGTATCATTAAGGTGTTGTCCGTAAGATACTATAGTAGCTACGAAGATATTTTTCATTGTGAAATATAGGATAAAATGGAGGTTGGATAAATGTATCAACCTCATGGTTATTGAAATAATAGGAAGTTGGATTATAATAGAAAATCTAAAAACCATGAAGAGAAAAAAATGAGCTTTACTTTATGCTCTAAATGTGCGAAGAACCATGGAGGAAATTTCATTAAGGTATATAATATATGTTATATGTGAGGAAGGAAATTCCATCGAAAATTTGATTCCCAAAGAGATTAGAATAAGATATATAATGGTGTGAATGCGGAAAAAGCGCCACAAAATGAACCACCCATGATTAAGTGCTTCATATGTAAGGATAATGGGATATATACTATCCACAAATAAAACTCATGTGTTGGTGATTATGAATAATTTCAGAAACCATTTAATTTTATGGATAAGGGGAAATATCAGGAAATCATTATTTCTGATGAGTGGTGTGATAACAACATTGTAAAAGTTACACATATCATCCACCATAGAACTGATAATGTACTTTTTTATTCTGGATATGCCCAATTTTTCATATCTAAATAATTTTCTAATTGTGATAAGGTTCCACCAAAACAATTAGATGTGGAATTAGCTATTAAAACCCCTAATGGTATGATTATTTCATCTCATGCACATGTTTTCTTTCTAGTTGATTTTTGTGGGAATGTGCTTTCGATAAATCATTCCATTCATCCTTAGGTTTATTTTGATGTCATATTAGGAATGGATTGGGTTTGTCTGTATAAATTCCTCATCAATAGTTCTGGATGTGAAGTTATGATTTATGTCTGAAACCCTCCAATGATCGTCCATAAATGTAACAATAACAGTGATGTTCTTGTGGATATTACATCTAGTGTATGGGATATAATTCCTACTCAAAAGGGTTGTTTATGTCAAATGTTTGAGTATAAAATAGACATCGATGAAATGCATATTGTTCAAGAACTTGTGGATTTCATTGCAGAAGTTTTTACCAGCCCTTAACTATAATGTGATGTTGAGTTCTAAATATAACTCATAACTGGTTCAACACCAATTTCAATGAATCCTTATAGAATGGCTCTGATTAATATACAGTTATTGAAGAAGATGATCGATGAAAACCATGAAAAAGGATTCATTTTCCCATGTGTGTCACCATATGGTGCACCATTTACTTTTATAGAAAATAAATATGGAACAATTCGACTCTGAATTAGTTATTGCGAATTAAAAAATATCACAATCAAGAATATGTGTCCTCTCCATAGTATTGATGACTTCTACAATCACAAGCATTGATCTCAATTCATTTCCATGATTTTCATTAATTATGTATATCATTAATTGAAGTTCATGAATGTGGATTTACCTTATACATAATTCCTCACTTGATATGGAAATATAATAATATAGTGATGAATTTTGGTCTTACTGACTGCCCTGATATCATCATGGATTTAATTAATAGAGTCTTCATAGATTAACTAAATCAGTTTTTCGTAGTCCGTATAGATGATATTCTTATCTATTTAATGACAAAGTAAGAGCATGTATATCACTTTTGAATAGTAATAATGACCCTAAAGAAAGAGAAATAATATGAATATTTTAAAAATTATAAATTCTAAATATAAATGGTTTCATTTTTGGGTCACATAATATCAAGATATGGTATAGAAATAGATCCATTATAGACGGAGGTAATTAAAGGATAGCCTAAACCAACCATGGTGACTAAGATCCATAGATTCCTTGGTTTAGCTGGATAAAATCCATGGGTTGTAGAGACATTATCTGAACTATTGAATCATCTATCCATCTAATCGTGGAAGGGTTTCATGTTCCTATGGATGGAATAATGCAAAGAAATTTTCATGGAACTAAATAGAAGGTTTTTCATTGAATCTTTGCTTACATTTCCATGTAGTTGAGAAGCGTTCATAATCTAATGAGATGTATACAATAAGGGATTTGGATGTGTTCTTGTGAATAACAACATGGTTATCTCTTATGCATCATGACAGATGAAGATTCCGGACAAATATTACCCAACTCATTATTTGGAGTTATTATTGGTAATACTTTCATTAATTATTTAGAGTAATAAAATTATGGAGAAAAATGTGATATTTATACCGATCATAAAAGAATAAAATATATATTAAAATATAAAGAGTTGAACATGTGTCAGAGAAGATGTATTGAGTTGATAAAGGATTACAACATATCATTAAATTAAGACCATGGGAAAAGCGATCAAGGTGGATGATTCTTTGATTCGGAAGGATCATGCTATCATACACATGATGTGGATCACAAAATATCCAATATTTTTGGATTTTCAAATGATATATCATGAAATATTGAAGGAACAGGTAAAATATTATCTTTATCAAATGTTTGATTAAACCTCTATCTATGTAATGATTTAGGAGCATTAGATGGAAGATGTAGAGCTACAAAAGAAATTACGAAATGTTTATATGATTTACCTTGATTGAGATGGAATTATGTGTTTTAGATACAATGTATATGTTCCTTCCATACCAGATTTTATGAATTAGCTGTTAGTGGAAATTGGAAAACATCACTATGTATTTTTTACATGGGTTCCTGACATGACAACACTTTAAGGCTAAAAGAAAAAATTAAAATGGTTTGTTTCGTCCATTACCCATACCATAATAGAAATGGGAAAACAACACAATGTATTTTTTTCATTGGACTACACAAAAACAATAATGGGTTTAATCATTGCCTTGATATGGAATTTGAAGTTGGTGAAAAGGTGTTTCTATGAATCTCTACCTATAATAAGGCTATAAGAATCAATAAAAAATGGAAAATAATACATATTTTTATATGTTCCTTGGAAATTCATTTTCTCATCAGGATGGTAGCTCATTGATTGGAACATCCTCAAAATATCTATCATGTATTTGATGTGTTCCCTGTATCTCTTTTGAGGAAGTACATACCAACCGCTTCACTTGAACTAAACAATGATGTCATACCGATGGAGCATTATCATTACTATGAAGAACTACCAGTTGATATACGTGATCATATATAGAATGTTATATGGAATAAAACCACTCATCTGGTCAAATTTTTTGGGAGAATTCACTAGTTAGAGGAAGCTTCATGGAAACTTGATTATAGATGAAGCATAAGTGTCCTAAATTTTTTTCACCTAAATAATGAATTCCAAGGGAGAAATTTATTTTATGGGTGGTTTAATGTAACACATTATGTTTTATGGACCATTCTATTCTAATATAAATTAATTTTTCATTAATGTATTATAATGCACTATGTGATACATTCCACTCACACGACATCGATTCAGCTTATGAACTGAAATACGTTACACAGAATAGTGACTTGGCGTATGTCACATGAAACAACAATGTTTCTACAAAATATCATTTAATATATATATTTATTTAAATTAGAGAATTATAACATATCCATTAAACTTAGTAATATGAATAGTAATAATCACTTTTATAATATTTTTTATAATGGTTTTATATTAATAAAACATATTGATAACAAGATATATAATTTTTGTTAAAGTCCTAAAATGACTAACAATACTATTCTATAAAATGAACTACATTTAATGTAATTCTATGAAAAATAATAACATTAATTTTTGACACATTTAAATATTGAATTTGATAAAATAAACATCATTTTTTTGGATGAATAGTGAAAAAAATTGTATTTTAATTCAAAACTACTTATTCATATAATATATTTATAAGGTTAAATTATATTTTAATTTAGTCTAAATGTTTTATTACATCAAATTTTAATCAATCATCCCATACTTTTCCATTAAAATAAAATTTATTTTGAAAATAAATATAATAAGATAGTAATCTTTTGATCGTTTTTACATTAAAAACCTACAGTGTTGTCCTGTAAACAGGATTAATTTTAAAATAATTTCTTACATTTTTGTTACTGGAATTTCAAATAATGGATTTCGAGTTTTTCAATATTCATAATTTATAATATATAATAAAGAAAATATTTTTTGCCAAAAAATATTGTTGAAAGTAATTAAAAATAATTTAATTGTTTAATGTAAAATTAAGCATAACAAGGGAATAAACCTTAAAATTTAGTTCCCAAATTACCTATCCTCTTCTCCAACACCCACTGGATGGCCATTATTGAGCCATGAACCTTACATTCATGTGTTTTTGATGATTTGAAATACTTTTTTTAGGTAAAAGCATTGTTACAAATAACTTGTTTTCAAAAATAGCAAGTGAGTCCTTTCCCTCCCATGTAAAAAGAAACCTCCTCTCCCCATTCCTCGCACCTCACAAAACACATATTTTTTGACCAATATCTACCAAATATACTTCCCAAGATCCCTCTAATACTCCTTGATGTTTCCCCTTGGTCTAAAAAAAATGTATAGAATCCATTTCATGCAAACTAAAAGGAGATACCAGATTACGAGGTAGTGTGTTATCTCAAGCTCATTTGCTTTATTTTACATCTCCCCCCCACCAAATATCTGTAACCCATGATTGTAAAAAATCACATGTATCTACAATATAAATACGATTTTTTATAAGGTTTACACCTAGACTTACACACACATCAATATAATGGGTAACAAACATACTAGTTATTTGTACAGAAAACTAATACCTCACTAAACTATGAATATTCATTAATCCATTAACAACTCTCATTGTAGATATGGATGCCACTCAATTTATATATTACATATATTATTTTTATTATGTTTTTATTCTTCTGTATTCCTTTTACAACACATATCATTCTAATCTCCATTTTGTTTAAATATTATAATTTCACTGAAGGAAATATGGACTACCTCCGCCTCAATGAGTTGTGATTCATTCACACGATAAATTGTATGTATTAAGGATGGATTTATTGAACCTATAAGATATATATATTATTATAATTATATTTTAATGATATTATATATATATATATATTATATTTCATTCTTTCAATATGATACTAGAAACTTAATTAGCATCCATGCGTACATAGAGCTTTCCATCGTCACAAATAGTTTACCGTACGATAAAAGGCCCCTATACCCCCTTTTTAACCTTGGGAATATACCCCCAAATATTGGGTATAAGCTATATCAACAGTTTTAGGAACCATGGGGATTTTATCTATTGGTATATCCATATTTTGTACCCATAGTTTTAAAATTCTATACATACAGTTTTATAATTGTGGGAATAAGTGTGTGTCACAATGCCATTAACCATATACCCACTGTTTCAAAACCATATGCATAGGTTTTAAAAAAATACCCAACCATAGGTTTTTATCCCTCAACAACCTATATATAATTCTCCAACCTTACCACTACTCCACATTGAATATTATATATATATATATATATATATATACTATTGATATAGGTGGAAAACCATGGCAAATATATATTCCCATCCAAAAAATTTGTCACGTGAAAATTATATTTTTTATTTCCTTAATGAAATATAGATAAAGAAATGTTTTTTTAAACCATGAATATAGGCCTAATGTATACCAATGGTTTTTTAATAATTGTGGGAATAAGGCCAGAAAAAACCTATACTGACAGTTTTTTGCAAAAACTCTGGATATAGGAGTTGAAAATACCCATATACAAATGTTTTTTCAAAACCGTGGGATTAGGTTCACATCCAATTCCTATAAAAATAGTTTAGATAAAACTGAACCTATATGGTCCTTTTCCAATAGTTTTATTTTGTTTCATAAATCTATATTATATAGATTATTATAATACACCTTTATATAATACACATGATATCTATTATATATTCTAATCCTACAATTTTTCTTGATTACATGTCACCCTTACATTCATCCATGTAACCACTCTCACCTTCATCCATGTAACTAATCTCATTCATTCCCCCTCCATTCTCGAACCCTACAACCACATCCTACCAACTCCTCCATCTATGGTCCCATGCCTATGCCCCCGCTCCCCATATGTTCCATCCACCCCGAATCACTCCCTTCTCGTCTTGCCCACGACTCCACTCTCCTGCTACCCTCCCTGACTCCCCTCTACCACTTACCTCCCTGAGTCTCATCTCCAACTTTTCCCCCCACCTATGCCTCCACTAATTCCTCCTCCCCCACCTCTTCCTCCTCCCCAAACATAGCTCAATCAATCGCCTTTTCGCTACTACTCGCCTGAATCCTCCTCTTCTGGATACTCCACTTTCAGATCCTCTGCATCTGATTCCTCATCCTCGGGATCCAACACCCCAATATCCTTCGTTCCAGGATCCTCCTCCTCATACTCATTTTCCTCACACTCCTTCTCTTTTGGCTGATCTAACTCTTTCTTCTCAGTCATCAGCTACTCCTGGTACTCTGGTTCTTTCTGATCTGCCTCTTGCTTCTCTTCATCAACCTCCTCTGCATCACCATGATGGTCTTCTACCTTCTCCACCTCCAGAATAATCCCATATATGGTAAATTACCCTTCATAACATTCTTTAACTATTATGATCCTATTTTAAATTTATAATTTTTGTCTATTCATAATGATATAATATTTTAAAAAATTAGGTATTTTTTCAGGACCTAAATGATAAAAACATTGTGGAAAACATTGTTTATGGTTAATACATCCAAATTATACATTAAAAATAGGTTGGACTCTTTTCCCAATAATATATTTATTATGAAAAACATTTTTTTATTCCTATATTTTTCCCAGGACACAAACCTCACCCTTTACCTTCAAATACATGTTTATAAATATCATCCTTTTTAATTTTCATTGAAGTTTATTTAGTGTATTCTTGTGGGAAATATGATTATTGTGATATGTTTAATTGTTTTTAAATGATTTTTTTTTCAATTCCTAGGATTATATTCTCTAATGATGCAAGTATAATCCTTGAAAATATAATTTTTCATGTTGTTCCCATCTGTTCTTGATTAACTGTTATAAAAATGAATTTGTTCAGAGATTTTTATATGTCACTGATAGAGGTTAAATAATTATAAACCCACATTATGAGTGATAAGTGATTCATTTTTCATTTCATTCTTGGAATACGAATGATTTAGAATTAGCTACTAATTCCCCTTGATCATATTTCCATAATATGACATGGTTTAATGTTTTGTTGTTTAATGTAATCAATGTAGGGGGAATCTCTTGTTTAGATGATATTGCTCCATATTCCAACATCAATGGCATTAAAAACAATGTGTTTGCGATATCATTTTATTTTTAATCTTATAATTAATATTTTTTCTTTTGTCATTAATGATCCAATTGGTGTTGTTATCATTTTATTAATTTTATTTTTGATTTCAGCTCAATATTAATTCTATTTTATATTGAAAACTATATTACAATGTGCCATAGAAAAGTGTTATAGTGGATTCCAAACTTCTTCCAGTTTTATACAATAATGTGTAGAAACTCTGTGAAATTATTCAGGTATTCTATACCCGTGCATCGATCCCACCTGAATTTTTTACTTCTACAATCATACATTTTCGGTTCATCACATAATCACATCACTAATTGCACATACCATCCCATTATAATTGAATTTTATAAATTGTTTTAGTATTAATTAGTTAATTTTCATCATGAATATTTTTTGGGATTTCACCTTTTATACATCCATAATTTGTTCACACAAAGAGGACTTCATCTCACAACTTTCATAGCATACAATGGTTTCTCATTTTTTTGGCGGTATTCTCAAATGTTTTTCACCTATGAAAACACAAGGCACATGAGAAAGTGATCACAAATGAACATGTGTCATGTGATCATAGTGCATTTGATTATTTTAAATGTGGTTCAAATAACTCATTCATGCATCGATATTCTTCTTTTTAGGGTTTGGAAATATTTACATTGGCATTCTGTTGTGATCGAGATGTTTTGAGGTGATGCTATTTTTAGTAGATACTGATTTAATTGGATAAAGGATGGATTCAGTAATGTCTTCTCTTATTTAACATGAAAAACATAACACTATTTTAACACTATTTTTTCTTCAGTTCTTTACAGGATTTATTAATTTTCTTTATATGTAATTGTTTCTTTATTAGTCATACATAGAAATTTCTGGATTTCTACTATCATTGTAATCCCACTTTTATTCCACATCTACTTCGATGATCATGTATGTGGTCATTTATCATCGTATCACCACCTCCGACTACTTATCATAACACCTATTAAATCCTAGATCTTCTTTCCTGTTCAGGTTTGCGGTTATCTCTTCTCGTCTTTCTTACTTCGACTATATATTGCATGCCATATTACATCCAACATCAGCTTCCTAGTTTTGGTATAATATTAATTAACTATTCCAAAACCAATGACCATGATTATGAATTTTTTTCACATCATTTCACATATTACATCGGGTTCAAATTTAGATTTCTGATTTTTTAGGTTCTATTTTAAAATAACAAACTTATACTGTTCTTAATTTCAGGTTTGTGATCATATCTTCTCAACTCTGTTCCAGCATCTCCTTTAAATAGAGCAGGTAAGAAATTAATTACCGATTCCAAAACCTAAATCCATTACTTCTACATTATAATAATCGAAAATCAAAATGGGTTGAGTTTGTGTGATCTCAAGGGGTTATTCATGTGAGTACACATAAACAAATAAAATGGTAATCAAAATTTAGTAATTGACAATGTCAAACAATAATATATTATAATTTGATCAATATTGTGTGTGTTTTATATAAATTTTTTGAACCCTATTATGTGGTATTACAAGAGGTTTCTACATCCAGATACCTTTGCTCAATATGATTAAATATTTATTTGGGATAAATAAATAGGAGTTCAATATCTTGATGACAACAATCGATTATCTCCTTATGATTATAATGACGATGCTAAAGTAAAAAGGTCATTGCTATTACCAATGTTAAATTTTAAATAATTTCAAAACATATTTTATGCTTTATTGGAGACAATTTTATATTAGATAATTAAAAACATTTCAATTTTTTTGTTTTATCGTGATAATCAAACATCTGAATGGGAGGGTTTTGACTGGTAAAAAAGGTCTATTAATATGAGTTCACATTAACATCTTTTTTCTATCATTTAAATTAATAGTTAATTTTTTATCTTTGAATTGATTGTGATGTGTTTCTTCTATTAATTTTATGAGATGGTTTCAAATTAATGATTATTTTTTTCTTTGTATGGTGTAAATCCTAATAATGTTTTTACCTGATTGTGATGGTACTGTCACAAATTTTTTAACATTATTTCTTCTTTTATGTATAACCGAATACTAATTTTTTATTGTCTAATTGTTTAATGATGACTTAAAGATTTTTTCCCTTTTTAATGGAATTTGATGTGTGAATTCTATTGATTTCAGGATATGTGTTCACATTGAAGAAAAAATTTTCGCATCGAAAATGTGATGGTTCAGTTGAATTTAGTACCAAGAAAACGTACACCTTATTATAGGTAATATTATTAAATTTTATAGAGTGATTATATATTTGAGACTTTTAATCTTCCAATGTGATGGATTTAATCATGTTGTACAGGTTTAGTTAATTAAGATGTATATATTCATAGATTTTTGAATTCATAATAGGGAATCTTATCCATTTAATGTCTTCATTTCATTTTTGGTTGATGATAACATTATGATTAATTTTATTTACCCTAATGAATATATTAAAGTATTATACTCTACTAGAATCACATTGAAGTCCATTATCATCTATTATATTGTAATTTTTATCCACTATATTCTTCCTTTAGATATCCTACATATCTGGATCTCTATAATAGGCATGTTTTCCTAAAATTCTGGAATTATCCTACGTTCTATCCATCATTTTGTAGTTGTATTTACACACTATTAAAATGCAGGTAATTTTTCCAAATATCATGGAGTAAACCTCCCTTCTTACCTATATAGGTCATTAGGAAATTTGTTTTGACAATTGAATCCAATATATATTGTTATTTATGAACTAAAAACATTTGAGTATGATAATTAGTCATCTTTATCTTCTTTTTCTACAAAGCCTCAACAATCTTTATCTTGGACAACAAGTTATGTATTATCAAACAAGCGAATGAAAAGAGAAGACTTAGGGAAATATTAGCTTTCATTATGTTAGTATGATTTCATTTTTCTATTCAAAACAAATGTAGGTTGTACAACCATTATATTCATCATTAAACATATTCCTCCACCATTCCCTTCTCTTACACCGTTGCCTCTACCTCTACAGCTCCTCTAATATAGTTCGTAGACCACTATTCATCAGTTCATTTACATGTTCCACTCATTCTATTTTTTTTCTTTTTTCCTTTCAATTTCACCCTCCTCTCCAATGAAAACGTGGCCATTAAATATTACTATTACATATTATAAATATGAACTCCCTACTATAATACCTCATAATGACCAGACATAGAATTGTAAATGATATGTTATGTTTTTATGTATCTATTTACATCATGTTGTTTCCTTTTCTATAATGTTCATATATATTTTTGAATACAAGTTCTTATTTTTCATTTATTTTCATTACTATCTACCACTATAGTTATATGTTTATCATATTTTCTGTAATTTTTATTATTTACAACTCAAACTATTGATACACTTTTTATAATTAGATTCGAATTATAGCACCATGTGTATGCACGAGCGATGTACTAGTTTATATCATGATTTACATTCTAGAATCATTATATAAGTATAAGGACATAAGATAACACAAACTAATACACATGAAAATTACAAAGCGGTCATTACCCAAAGTAAAACAATAAAGTAGGATTCTTAATAAAATTGTAATTTAAGGTCATAATTATCATAAAACGTCCCTAGGATCCCATGTTGTAACTACCCCAACCTCTCAATCTATAGGCCAGGGGTTGGTGACATGCACCAGGATGGAAAATCCCAAAAAGGGATGGAATTATCTTTAATCAGGTACACACTGAGACATGGAATAATGCACCAAACAAACCACAATGTAAAATAATGTGAAACCCACACAAAATACCACCACTAAGTATAAAAGGTGTAAATTGAATGTAATGGCTCTATATTTCAAGCCCAAGAACCCACAATGTAAACATAAATGTTGAAATTCACCCTAAAGTCTCTACATGTAGGGTAGTGGGAGTTATTCATGAATATGTATATGCATGCCCCATCTACTCCTATATTACAGAGCTCCATTATGTCCCAGACAAGCAAGGTCTGCGTCATAGAACCAATCATCTACATAAGACTCATCATGTGTGGGAAAATACTTGTACTGGTGATATAACATCTCAGTAGGGACCTCGAGACCCCCAAAGGTATCTCATAATTCTCAATGGAATAATATTGCAAATGTAATACAACAAAGGAAACATCACAATGAAATATCTAAAAAAATTGTACGATGTAAAATATAGATCATTCCAGGAATGACCAAATTATAGATGTAAATATTTTAAGTCTTAAAGATAGATCATTTTATTCTTTTGAGTGTTTTTGTTGCTGATCCATGAATAGTCACTCTAATACTGATTCAAGATAAGTTACACTCCAACTGATCCACAACCAATAGTGCTATAGATAATCCATGAAGGGTTGCTCTGATTTAGATGCATGAAGGTTCTATCTCATGCTGGTCCATAAAGGGTCACACTCATGCTGATCCATGAAGGGTCTCTCTCACACTGACCCATGAATTATCACTCTTTTATGATCCACAAAGTGTTTCTCCTCATTCTTCACGTTAAACCCATCGAATATATTCATGCAGTTAGAATAGTTAATTCTAGGGGGATATACATCTTAATCCATCAGTTGTACCCTAACCAACAATAAAATTCAAAATGAATAACCCAAATGGTCGTCTCAATGTATGGGCCCCAACTCTATATATGGTGCGTTGAATGAATGCCTGATCTGTAAGATATGGGAATTTTTGTATGAATGGAATGGTTCGACTAAAGTATAATCCATCCAATCTATATTCCAACCAATACCAAAACCCACATAGAGTATCTCAAATGTAAAACCTCATCGCAAGGGTCTTTTTGTGGTAGATTGCACATCAGTTGGTCACCTTGTTTATTAGTTACCAACATTTCAGTGAAATGATGGCTTTTTGTGTTTTTGTCTGGTATTACCCGGTCGAACCGACTCAACACTTCCAGACCCTGATCTGGTCCTACATGTGATCAAACATTACCATTGGGTAGTGGGTTTGGCTCGGTAGGGCCGGTACGACCCACCGACATTTCCAGGTAGACTGAGGTGGGCCCACTTTTCCAGCCTTGATGCAACATAGTTGTGTCCTATTCATTATCTAGTGGTGTCGACTGCCACCACCTTCCACTATGACTTGACATCATAGTGAAACAACTAGGTCTATCCAGATGCAGATCTTCAATTTCAATTTCTGCCATCGTGGATGACCAGTCCTCTCACACATGCTCGACAGACCACGTGCCGCCAGCTCACCTGAGCAGTCCGGATGCAGGCAACTCCTCCACACAGCACCATCTAATGCCACACATCAATGCCCCCCTGACATACTATTCATATCCCTTCAAAACCTACCTTCACTATCATGGCATGTCGATGGACGTGCTAGTGGTTCCTTCTACGGGTCAATGATGTTTCATTGGTGGTCTATTTATCGAACTGTCTGCACCTACGAGATCGTAGAGATTTCACCTTCATTACAACATCCACGAACTCACCATGCCACCATTTCGAGATTTCTCCCACAAAGAATGCACATGGAGGATATTCTCGGTCTTTGTTCATATCAGGTTGTTCCCTCCACATTAGAATTTTGAATAATGGAGGTTTGGGGTCACATTTATATCATGGTATCAACAATCTCTATGCTAAACCCCATTGAAGGCACCCTCCCACAATAACACCTGATCCACATATCATATTGTTTGTGGGTTGATCCATGTTATTTGTTTTAGAATGAAAAACTGTAAAAATAAAGCACAATGAAATTCTTATAGCGATTCAAAATGTCAGAGGTTATGGATTATGACCCAAGTCATTATAGTCCCCTTGGATTCTCTCATTCTTCATTGATCATCATTTCTCGGATTTGATCTCGTCCACCATGAGATTTATCTTCATGATATAATCCTCTAGATTTCATCATTGTTGTGGGTTTCTCTAGTGTTCATTATTCCTTGATGGAGGGAAATTTCTCTATAGGGTCATTGAGAATCCCCATGAAATATTTCTAAACTCTCTTATGCATTAGTATAATAAAATGAAAAAAAATTATGTGTTTCTATTAATTTGTGACCATAGGTAGATATGATATTTAATTTATAAAATATTCTTGCAGTTACACTTGCACAATGATTCATTAATTATCCTCATTTAATGTGCCTCATATTTACCATTTCACCCCAACACATAACTACCGTCTTCCACTCAATGGTTTGAATTAAATTAAATTATTATTTCAAAAAAATTATTATTTTCTTGAATTTTGAAAAATTATCATTTTGGTCTGATCATTACAAGTCAATGATAAGTCATTTCTAGGTGAATATCAGAATTCAGAGTTCAATGGTGCCGTCATATTTTTGATCTATGCACCAGTTAAAATGTTATAAAAACCAACTCACACATTTACTAAAGTGAACTAATGAAACGTTCAAAATTAAATTTCAACCACCCAATGCCTCAGAATAGTGCGTCATCTCAGTGCCTGGTCTTGAAATAATACTATATAATTTTGAAAAAAGAACATGTAAATTATGGGACATTACATTCTATACACCATTGATCTTTACGTCCTCTAAATCCAGAACAATGGATAATCAAACAAATTGGGTTACTAAGCACGAATCTGATCCATTCACTCCCATGTGCTCTCCTAGTGGTACATGTTCTTCCACCAAAATCGCACTAGAGGATTCGACCATCAATGAATAATCTAATTCTTTTGATCCTGTATTTCCACTAAGAACTCCACAAACATCGTCGCATACTTAATGTACAACTCTCCCTAGTCGATGACGTGTGATGGATCATCCACGTACCACCTCACCTTTGAAATTTGAAAAAACATAATACACCAAGTGAATCATTGAGAGAATATCTAGGTGGTACACCACCTCGCCAACTCTGTTTAAATCATTAAATTTCAGATGAACCACTGAGATAACTTTATACTCCTGTATAATCTATGCAATCTCACTCTGGGAGAGACTTGATTGATATAATGGTCTCCCTCCTCAAACGCCAATGGTATCCATTTATTATCGTCATATGACCATTTTCTACTATGTATAATCCTCATTCCCTCATAGATAATCTTCACCTTCTGAGTGGTAGCACGTACTAACCTAGGACCCATGAGTGATGACTCCCCAAATTCTATCCACCGTAGATGTGATCTGCATGTCTTCCCCTAAAATCCCTCGAACAGTGGAATGCCAATGGGGGATTGATAGCTACTTTTGAATAAAAACTCCACCAGTGGGAGATGGTACTCCCAAATACGACCAAATTATAGGACTCAAGCATGAATATTGTCCACAAAATTCTTGTATGGTCCGCACAATCTAACCATTTGTTTGGGGTGAAATGTTTTTCTTAAGCATTGTTGAGTCCCAAACGCCTCATATAACACCTTCTTCAATCGGGATGTTAAGAGTGCATCATGGTCTGAGACAATTGTCGAAGACATCACATGATGTTTTCCTACATACTATATGTAGAATTGTGTTAATACCTCTATCAATCACTTCTCATGGATTGGTAGAATGTGATCCGACATGGTGAGTTGGTTAATGATCACTCAGATTGTGTCGTGGCCCTAGGACATACATGGTAACCCCATCACGAAATCAATAGAAATTACAACCCACATCTACCGGGTACCTCAAGTGGTTGTGTAAGTCATAATGGGACATAATTATCGGCCTCCACATAGTGAAACATGTGGCATCATGGAATGAACTCTTCCACCTCTTTCATCATCCTTTGCCACCAGTACAAACATCGGAGGTCCTGATACTTGATTGTCTCACAAGGATGTACCGCCATAGGGTTAGTAATGAAGTCCCTCAACACCTCATCTCATAACATCACTGGTTAAATGGTGCATCATCTCAAAAGGATGATGTTATCCCACACAATTAAAAATTCAACTGAATCTTGTCCTAAGGATATATGAGAGTGTTGATCCTCATAGTCAACATACAGAAGTTGTGCCTCTATATCTCACTGAATGAGTGGGGGAGAGAAATCCATGTACTAATGGTGAGATACTCTATCATCATCTATGAAAGGATATATGAATTGCATCAAGCTACTCTATCTCCTCACATAGTAGATGAAAACCAGACCTATTGCTAAACATGTCATACACCATGTTCCCCTTAAAAGGAGTATTGAATATCTCCATGTCATTGTCCGTGAGGTACTCCAAATATAGTTTCATTGTCATGTTCATATCCATCTATGAGAATACATATCCTGAAACTCTTGTGGTCAGTGTTGACAGTAAATTGTTAACCCATCATGTAGTTCTCACACATCTTCAAGGCATAGACCACAAATACTAACTATAGGTCACGAGTCACATAGTTATGATCATGCATCTGCAACTACCGTGATCAGTAGGTGATCACTAATCGCTCGTGAATCATGAAAACATGTCGTCTGGTCCATGATGCATCACATAAGACTATTTACCCAACTCCTTCTTCTGTTAGTCTTAGGATGGAGGCACTCATCATCACCACCTCTTCTCCAATAAACTGTTATGGAACCTCTACATCACTACAACGAGATTTACCTTTTTTAAAAGATTAAAAGGGTGCTTCTACTCTCGAAACATGGGGTATGAACCTCTGGTTTTACCAATGAAACCCATAGAATCTCTAAACCTCAATAATTCTCCAAGGTAACTCGCATTAATGAACTGCCTCTATCATTTTCATATCAACTAGAATTCCCACCTCTGAGATGATGTGTCCAAAAATGAGGACCTCCAAAATCTAGAACTATCACTCTTTCATCTAACCATATGATGGTGCTCATAGAGTGTATCCATGACTACCCATAGATGTGTATCGTGCTCCTTCTCCGACGTCTAGTACACAATGATTTCATCAATGAAGAATACCATGAAAAGAACTATGTACGGAATAATGATCAAGTTATAGAGTACCATGAATATATTTGGGGAATTATTCATGTCGAAAGGAATATCCAAAAACTTGTAGTGGTTTTACAATCATCTAATGGTTTTCTTCGGCATGTCCTCATCTCGTACAAGAAGCTGATGATATCCTGATCTGAAGACAATATTAAAGAACCCCCTCGATCCCTTCTGCTGATTGAAGTGGTAATAAATTCTTATTTTTTGATACTTATTCTTCATCTCCCCCATAGTTCAGATGCCAGAAGTGTAACATCCCAGGTAATTAAAGAATAAATAATTTTCATATTTATTAATATTTACGAATTAAATATTAATTTTAATTAAAAGGGGTTTCTACGTTCGATAGCGTACTCGATACGCAACGATGAGTTTCTTTGAAAACTTACGTTGCACACAAGTAATAAAATAATATTATTTTAAATGTTAGTTAACGAGTAGCCGTTGTACTGGCGGGAATGGATATAAATAACTAAAATATGATTATTTATGTTTTTAAATGTTTTTACATTTACCCAATAAAAGATAAAGGCTTAAAATACGAAAAGAGTTCAATTTTAGGCTTTTATACACTAATTTTCACAAAAGGTTCACTAATCGCCTTTTGATGGCGAACTGTCATTAAATATAGTTTTGATCACTCTTATACATTCTATTGGACCAAATATAACTCTTCTTTAGAATAGGGACATCAAAATTTACTTTGTGTAAATTTTTGGTATCGTTCCGATAAAGTTCATTTTTTTAAATGAATAGTGAAAATTGTTGTATTTTAATTCAAAACCTCTTTTTAATCTAATTTTTAATATGATTAGATTATATTTTGATTTGGTTTTAAAGTGAAATTAGAAAATATTTTTACCATTAAATCCAATAGTGGTCATTGGAATTAATTTCACTTTGAAATCGAACTTAAACGAGTGTCAATCTTTTGATACTTATTGTTTCATAAAAACACGTTATTTGCTCTGACAGTGGGAATTAATTATTAAATTAATTAATGTGAATTATATGTTTTTATTTTTTTTAAAATAGACTTCATTTTTGAATTCATAATATCAAATATAGCTTAGGATGAATTTTTGGTAATTTTCTAAAAACCTTCAATTTTTGATGAATAGTGAAACCACTAAGTGGTAATCAAGAAAACTGATTTTTCAGTTAAATGAATGTTTACCACTAATGTGTATTGAATTTTGAAAATCCGACATACATGGTTGTCATTAGTATGTAAAATGTGGTTCAATGAGATTAAAATAATTTTTTGGTGAATAGTATCTTATTAAGTTTTTAATCGCGATTAGAGGTAATTAGTGTAATTTATGGTAAAAATGATATTATAAAAATGTGAAAACACCATGACACTTGTCCTACACCTATTGGGTGAGTCATGGCCGACCAAGAAAAGCCATGGGCCAACTTGGGGACCCCATGGAGCCACTTTAGTTGGAAAATGACATTAATATATTTTTATTTAATGTCAAAGTGAAAATGACACTAACATAAATTGTTTTACTAAACTAATTTTTAAGTGGGGTTATACAAGTCCAAATTTTGATTATAAATAGTAATTGGAAAGATAAAAAGATTTCCTACATCATAGTAATTTTTTTATAATTTTTAGACATTATATAAATTAAATCATTTATGACATAATAATGATGCAGCGATGATATCATTATTTGATGATTTAAATAAAATGGAATGATAATGTAAAATCTATGAACTACACATGTCCAAAACCAATTGGATAAGTGTATTTCGAACCCGTATCACCTTATCCACGAATTATATCAATGTGAGACCTTTTAAAACCGAAACACATTTTCAAATAAAGTAAAATTTCTTTACATTCCAAAAGTGCCCCTCCTCTCCTCTTATAAAAGGCCCCCACCTCTACGTCATTTCACACACCCCTAAAGCCTTTGGCTCGGCCAAAATCTACCCATTTACTCTCTCCACATCCCTCTACTCATCCTAGAGGATTCCCTTTAGGCATAATCCTTTCAAATGAAGCCTTTAGGCTCAAATCAAAAAGAGTTACACTTCTAAAGGTAATTCATTCTCTCTTGTTCATTTGTTTTATTTTGCTTCTCCAACCCTCTAAACTCTTTTTATTTAATTATTTTGTAACAAAACCAGTATATTCAATATACTAGGATGTTGTTATAATATTTATTTGAGCTACACTCTCACACAACTACATCAAATGGTTAGAGAACATACGGTTTCCGTGGATGGCGAAATTCTGCCTCCCGAAACGATGATTGTTCAATACTCATTTAACACCTTCAAAGGTGGCCATTATGATGTCACTATTTTTATATATGATATATAATATGTTTATTTTTTCTTAAACTTCTGTATTTTTCATTTTCGGAATACCTTTATGGTTTCCATTATGGGTAAACACGATATCTTCATTTATGGAAGTGCGGACTACCGCCCCCTCAAAGTGATGTGATTCGTTAATGCCATATGTGGGACGTGTAAAGGTTGGATTTAAAGTTATTATATATGATGTTATACTGGAAATATAATATACCTCTATATAATTATTATTTCTTTCCATTAAATTATGAGATAGAAATGAAACTAGCGTTCATGCGTACGTACGGCTTACCGTCTCCATGAACGGTGCATTTCATTTCTTATCCCCAAATGTAATGTACTATTAAAAGTACATTTATATAATGGATATATATAATTAATTATATATCTAAATGATGAATATAATTCTGGAATTAAAATATACATACCTATCATTTAGTTTTAATTCCATTAATATGAAAAAGAAATGAAAGTAGCGTTCATGCGTACGTACGACTTACCGTCTCCATGAACGGTGCATTTCATTTCTTACCTCTAAATGATTATGTAATATTATAAATACATGTTAATGATGGATATATATGATACATATTATATCCAAATCAGGAATTTCATTCTGGATATAAAGAACCTTTGACCACACGAACAACATGTAATTGTAAGAAGTCCACTTTCGACTTAAGAACCAAATATTGTGAAAACAAACATTATTAACATAAATGGTTACATAATGTTTATAACATGGTAATAAGTGATATAAAAGGAATAATGAACTTTAAAAAGGTTCTTAATCAAGTATAAATTAACTCAAGTTTATTATTCATGACGTTAAAGAACGATCGAGTCAAGTCGGACCCGAGGTAAGGGACTTCATCTCAATCTCCTTTCATTGAGGAATATTTCATTTTATACACAACTTTATTTTATATGGTGTATAAACCCCTTTGACTTTTACTTTTATACAAAAGGAATCTTTTTCTATGAAGCGTTTTACAAAATGACAAAAAGGAATGTTTCTTTTAACGTACGCGGCAACAACGACCTTTTCCACCACCGCGAGTATTATTTAGTCTTTGGCATTCTCAACAAGCCTTAATGTTTTTAGAATAAAATAAATACCATATACTCTTTTATGTATTTTGGTATTGAAAATGGTTTTGAAAAAGGATTCTATTATGTCAATATATTTATGATATATTGTGATTGAAATTTTGAAATGTTATCATTCCTTTATATTGGTTTTATGTTTTATGATTTTATACTGGTACTTGGACATTTTAACAGGTGGTTACGTTATAAACCATACGACGGGTGGTGCCGTGAATACCAGGACGGGTGGTTACGTTATAACCTCCAATGCATTGGGTATGGAAGTCGGCCGTATGGCTATTCCATTAAGTATGTATGGAAATTGGTCGTATGTCTATTCCATTAAGTGATATGTGTGGAAGTCGACCGTATGGTTATTCCACTTAAGTATGTTTATGTCCCAAGTTACCTTTATATATGTTATGTGTTATTTTTATGGATTTTATGGTAATCCTTTGGTTACAAAAAGGTAAGTAATGATACTTTATTCTGTGAAGAGTTTTTACAACTTCATGAAGGTGAAGGTATTACTTTGATAGAGTATACATGGTTTACTTGATTTTGAAAAACTAACAGTTTTCATTCATTGTGTATCCCTTACTGAGCTTTTTATGCTCACCCCATGTTTTTTTGATATGTTTTTCACAGGACTTAATGTGGAATAAGGTCAAGGATGGGATCAAGGTAGTGTCATGCTATATAAAACATGGAACTAGACATGTTTCTTTTAAGAGTTTTTTATTTATTTATGGAAACATAGTAGAAGTGACTAATTTGTAATCTTTTGAGATGTAATAGTTATGTTCTAATTCTCTAAAACTCTAAACCTGAAAAGATCCTCAACGTGTAATCTTGTGATAACTCAAGATTAAGTATGGTTTAAGGCTGGGGCCTTATAGTTGGAATCAAAGGTCGGTTTAGACAACTTTAAGAGTTAGAAAAGTGTTAAATTATAATATGATTGAAATGATATATCATTTACGGATTACCATGTTGCTTCGCCTAAGATATTTCTGTGTTCAGAATGGTTTTCCGCAGAGGAAACAAAGCAGCTATGTTGGGACGACATCAGGAGAAAGATAACCTTCCAAATCAGCAACCTCAGATGGTCGGAATCGGAACTGAACAGTTTTTTGCAGTGATGGCACAGTTGAATCAGGCTATAAATGGTGGTGGTATCCATGCACGAGATCAGCCATATCAACCGCAGAGGAACATGTCAGTGATGGAACATTTCATGAGGCAACACCCCCCATCATTCAGAGGATCATCTGACCATGTGCAAGCTGAAGGGTGGATTGAAGCACTGGAGAAGATTTTTGATGTCATGGGGTGTTTAGAACAACAAAAGGTTAGTCTTGTTGTTTACTGTTTTGAAGGTGAAGCTGATCAGTGGTGGTCGATGGTGAAAAATATAAGGGATAGTGATGAGATTAAGGATCTTCACTGGGAAGAATTCAAAGGTATGTTTCTTGAGAAATATTTTCCTAAGGTGTTTCATCTTAGGATGAAAAAACAGTTCCTATAATTGAGGCAGGAGGATGATTCAGTGGCTGCTTATGAAGAAAAGTTCACTCGATTGGCATGCTATGCTCCAAACTTCATATGAGATCTTGATAGTAAAATAAACCGTTTTTACTCAGGGTTAAAGCCAAAGTATCGAAGGGCTTTAGCTTCTCGTGAGTTCAAAAGTTATGAAAAACTTGTTCGATGTGCGGAGAAGGTGGAAATGGAGTTTGCCGATGATCAGGTGTTCTATGACAAACAACAGAATAATAGGTCTAGTTGGCAGGCAAAGGGGAAGAATTTATCAAAGAAGCAAGGAGGTAAGAAAACCAAATATCCATCCTGTGAGAAGTGTGGTAAAATGCATCTTGGAGAATGTTTATCCACGTCTGGTAAGTGCTTTCGGTGTGGTAAGTCTGGTCATATTGCTCGTAACTATAAGTAAGATGATCAAGCAGGAAATGAAAAGCCAACGGTAAGATGTTTTAAGTGTAATGAAATGGGTCATTATGCAAACGAGTGTCCAATGAAGAACTCAACTGGGGGAATGCAGCCAGACTACAAGCAGAAAGGGGTGGTAAAATCCTTTGCAACAACTTCAGTGGATGTTGGGCCATCAAATGAAGTGGTATCAGCTCCAGGGAGCTCAGTATGTTTCGAAGATTGACTTGAGGTCGGGGTACCATAAGTTGAAAGTAAAAGAAGCAGACGTTCCGAAGACCGCGTTCTGTACTAGATAAGGCCATTATAAATTTTTAGTTATGACTTTAGGGTTAACCAATGCACCTTCTATATTCATGGACCTTATGAATAAAATTTCCCATGAGATCTTGGATAAGTTTGTGTTTGTGTTTTGAGGTTTGGGAAGAGGTTATGTGTGCCTTGTGATTCACAGTTGAAGAATGAGTTGTAATGTGAGGCTCATAGTTCCCCGTTTTCAGTTCATCCTGGAAGTACTAAGATGTACAGAGATCTGCAGGAGTATTACTGGTAGGATGGAATGAAAAGAGACATTGCTGATTTTACTGTGAAGTGTTTGACATGTCAACAGGTTAAAGCAGAGCGGCAGTTACCGAAAGGGATGCTTCAGCCTTTACCAGTGCCATAGTGGAAATGGGAGAATATATCCATGGACTTTGTTGTTGGATTACCGAAGACATCTCAAGGTAATAATGCAATCTAGGTTATTGTTGATCGCTTGACCAAGTCTACTCATTTCCTTGCTATATGAGATACTTTATCTCTTGATCAACTTTCCCGTTTGTATCTTAAAGAGATAGTCAGGTTACATGGAGTTCCTCTCTCCATTGTATCTGATCGTGAGCCCAGGTTCACATCTAACTTTTGGAAAGGCCTTCAGAAGTCGTTGGGTACTGAATTAAATTTTAGTACAACTTTTCATCCTCAATCAGATGGGCAGTCCGAACGAATAATTCAGACCTTGGAGGATATGCTACGAGCTTGTTCGATGGATTATCAGGGAAGTTGGGACCAACATCTTTCTTTGGTTGAGTTTTCTTATAATAAAAGTTTTCATTCCAGTATACAGATGGAACCATTTGAGGCATTATATGGGAAGCGGTGTCGAACTCCAGAATTTTGGGATGAAGTGGGTGAAAGGAAGCTGATGGGACCAGAATTGGTAGAAGAGATGGCAGAAAAAGTTCAGTTGATTCCGAAGCACATGAGAACAACTCAGAGCAGGCAGAAGAGTTATGCGGATAACCGGAGGA
Organism: Viscum album; assembly: GCA_963277665.1. NCBI lineage: Eukaryota > Viridiplantae > Streptophyta > Magnoliopsida > Santalales > Viscaceae > Viscum > Viscum album. Next base: position 359,217,508 of record OY728152.1, on the reverse strand, counting down.
AGGATCTATCTTTCGAGGTAGGTGATCATGTTTTTCTCAAGGTTTCTCCTTGGAAAAGTGTGATGAGATTTGGTAAGAAAGGAAAGCTGAGTCCAAGGTTTATTGGACCATATGAAATTCCGTAGAGAGTTGGATTAGTTGCATACCGGGTGGCTTTACCTCCGAGTTTATCTCAGGTACATGATGTTTTTCATGTTTCAATGTTGAGAAAGTATATGCCAGATCTATCTCATGTTTTTAGCCCAGAGGTAGTTTAGCTGGAAGAGAACCTATCTTATGAGGAACAACCGGTCCAGATTTTTGACCACATGGAGCAAGTGTTACGGAATAAGGTGATTCATCAGGTAAATGTTTTGTGGAAAAACCATGTGATTGAAGAGGCAACGTGGGAATCTGAAAATGCTATGAGGGATAAATACCCCCACTTATTTTGATAAGTGAATAAAATTGCGAGGACGCAATTCCCAAAAGGGGGTAAGGATGTAACATCCCAGGTAATTAAAGAATAAATAATTTTCATATTTATTAATATTTACGAATTAAATATTAATTTTAATTAAAAGGGGTTTCTACGTTCGATAGCGTACTCGATACACAACGATGATTTTCTTTGAAAACTTACGTTGCACACAAGTAATAAAATAATATTATTTTAAATGTTAGTTAACGAGTAGCCGTTGTACTGGCGGTAATGGATAGAAATAACTAAAATATGATTATATATGTTTTTAAATGTTTTTACATTTACCCAATAAATGATAAAGGCTTAAAATACGAAAATAGTTCAATTTTAGGCTTTTATACCCTAATTTTCACTAAAGGATCACTTATCGTCTTTTGATGGCGAACTGCCATTAAATATAGTTTTGATCACTCTTATACATTCTATTGGACCAAATATAACTCTTCTTTAGAATCGGGACATCAAAATTTAATTTGTGTAAATTTTTGGTATCATTCCGATAAAGTTCATTTTTTTAAATGAATAGTGAAAATTGTTGTATTTTAATTCAAAACCTCTTTTTAATCTAATTTTTAATATGATTAGATTATATTTTGATTTGGTTTTAAAGTGAAATTAGAAAATATAATTACCATTAAATCCAATAGTGGTCATTGGAATTAATTTCACTTTGAAATCGAACTTAAACTAGTGTCAATCTTTTTATACTTATTGTTTCATTAAAACACGTTATTTGCTCTGACAGCGGGAATTAATTATTAAATTAATTAATGTAAATTATATGTTTTTATGTTTTTAAAATAGACTTCATTTTTGAATTCGTAATATCAAATATAGCTTAGGATGAATTTTTGGTAATTTTCTAAAAAACTTCAATTTTTGATGAATAGTGAAACCACTAAGTGGTAATCAAGCAAACTGATTTTTCAGTTAAATGAAAGTTTACAACTGATGTGTATTGAATTTTGAAAATCCGACATACATGGTTGTCCTTAGTATGTAAAATTTGGTTAAATGAGATTAAAATAATTTTTTTGTGAATAGTATCTTATTAAGTTTTTAATCGCGATTAGAGGTAATTAGTGTAATTTATGGTAAAAATGATATTATAAAAATGTTAAAACACCATGAAACTAGTCCTACACCTATTGGGTGAGTCATGGCCGACCAAGACAATCCATGGGCCAACTTGGGGACCCCATGGAGCCACTTTAGTTGGAAAATGACATTAATATATTTTTATTTAATGTGAAAGTGAAAATGACACTAACATAAATTATTTTACTAACATAATTTTTAAGTGGGGTTATACAAGTCCAAATTTTGATTATAGATAGTCATTGGAAATATAAAAATATTTCCTACATCATATTTTTTTTTTTATAATTTTTAGACATTAAATAAATTAAATCATTTATGACATAATAATGATGCAGCGATGACATCATTATTTGATGATTTAAATAAAATGGAATGATAATGTAAAATCTATGAACTACACATGTCCAAAACCAATTGGATAAGTGTATTTCGAACCCTTATCACCTTATCCATGAATTATATCAATGTGGGACGTTTTAAAACCGAAACACATTTTCAAATAAAGTAAAATTTCGTTACATTCCAAAAGTGCCCCTCCTCTCCTCTTATAAAAGGCCCCCACCTCTACCTCATTTCACACACCCCTCAAGCCTTTTGCTCGGCCAAACTCTACCCATTTACTCTCTCCACATCCCTCTCCTCATCCTAGAGGATTCCCTTTGGGCATAATCCTTTCAAAGGAAGCCTTTAGGCTCAAATCAAAAAGAGTTACACTTTTAAAGGTAATTCATTCTCTCTTGTTCATTTGTTTTATTTTGCTTCTCCAACCCTCTAAACTCTTTTTATTTACTTCTTTTGTAACAAAACCAGTATATTATATATACTAGGATGTTGTTATAAGATTTATTTGAGCTACACTCTCACACAACTACATCAAATGGTTAGAGAACATATGGTTTCCGTGGATGGTGAAATTCTGCCTCCCGAAACGATGATTGTTCAATACTCATTTAACACCTTCAAAGGTGGCCATTATGATGTCACTATTTTTATATATGATATATAATATGTTTATTTTTTCTTTAAGCTTCTGTATTTGTCATTTTGGGCATACCTTTATGGTTTCCATTATGGGTAAACACGATATCTTCATTTAAGGAAGTGCAGACTACCGCCCCCTCAAAGTGATGTGATTCGTTAATGCCATATGTGGGACGTGTAAAGGATGGATTTAAAGTTATTATATATGATGTTATACTGGAATTATAATATACCTCTATATCATTATTATTTCATTCCATTAACGTATGAGATAGAAATGAAAGTAGCTTTCATGCGTACGTACGTCTTACCGTCTCCATGAACGGTGCATTTCATTTCTTATCCCCAAATGTAATGTACTATTAAAAGTACATTTATATAATGGATATATATAATTAATTATATATATGAATGATGAATATAATTCTGGAATTAAAATATACATACCTCTCATTTAGTTTTAATTCCATTAATACGACAAAGAAATGAATGTAGCATTCATGCATACGTACGGCTTACCGTCTCCATGAACGGGGCATTTCATTTATTACCTCTAAATGATTATGTAATATTATAAATACATGTATATGCTGGATATATATGATACATATTATATCCAAATCAGGAATTTCATTCTGGATATAAAGAACCTTTGACCACACGAACAACATGTAATTGTAAGAAGTCCACTTTCGACTTAAGAACCAAATATTGTGAAAACAAACATTATTAACATAAATGGTTACATAATGTTTATAACATTGTAATAAGTGATATAAAAGGAATAATGAACTTTAAAATGGTTCTTAATCATGTATAAATTAACTCAAGTTTATTATTCAGGACGTTAAAGAACGATCGAGTCAAGTCGGACCCGAGGTAAGGGACTTCGTCCCAATCTCCTTTCATTGAGGCATATTTCGTTTTATACACAACTTTATTTTATAAGGTGTATAAACCCCTTTGACTTTGACTTTTATACAAAAGGAATATTTTTCTACGAAGCGTTTTACAAAATGACAAAAAGGAATGTTTCTTTTAACGTACATGGCGACAACGACCTTTTCCACCACCGCGAGTATTATTTAGTCTTTGGCTTTCTCAACAAGCCATAATGTTTTTAGAATAAAATAAATACCATATAATCCTTTATGTATTTTGGTATTGAAAATGGTTTTGAAAAAGGATTCTATTATGTCAATATATTTATGATATATTGTGATTGAAATTTGGAAATGTTATCATTCCTTTATATTGGTTTTATGTTTTATGATTTTATACTGGTACTTGGACATTTTAATAGGTGGTTACGTTATAAACCATATGACGGGTGGTGCCGTGAATACCAGGACGGGTGGTTACGTTATAACCTCCAATGCATTGGGTATGGAAGTCGGCCGTATGGATATTCCATTAAGTATGTATGGAAATTGGCCGTATGGCTATTCCATTAAGTGATATGTGTGGAAGTCGGTCGTATGGTTATTCCACTTAAGTATGTTTATGTCCCATGTTACCTTTATATATGTTATGTGTTATTTTTATGGACTTTATGGAAATCCTTTGGTTACAAAAAGGTATGTAATGATACTTTATTCTGTGAATAGTTTTTACAACTTCATGAAGGTGAAGGTATTACTTTGATAGAGTATACATGGTTTAATTGATTTTGAAAAACTAACAGTTTTCATTCTTTGTGTATCCCTTACTGAACTTTTTATGCTCACCCCAAGTTTTTTTGAAATGTTTTTCACAGGACTTAATGTGGAATAAGGTCAAGGATGGGATCAAGGGAGTGTCATGCTATATAAAACATGGAACTATACATGTTTTTTTTAAGAGTTTTTTATTTATATATGGAAACTTAGTAGAAGTGACTACTTTGTAATCTTTTGAGATGTAATAGTTATGTTCTAATTCTCTAAAACTCTAATCCTGAAAAGATCCTCAACATGTAATCTTGTGATAACTCAAGATTATGTAAGGTTTAAGGCTGGGGCCTTATAAGAAGTGCATGAATAGTCTCAAGATCCCTTCTTCAAACAATATGGGGGATTCCCATAGAGAATCATTGGGTCTTATGAACCCCTTCATCTTCATTCCTCCAATTGTACTCTCATCTCATGGAGCTTTGTAGGAACCATACAATATATAGGTGTAGATATCATTGTTGTCCTTAGGTAAAATTCAATGTAGAATTATACCTCTCTTAGAAGAGGTAGTCCTGCGACATCATCAAAACATACGTCCACAAACACTTCCACCACTGCAGGAAATATCATACTCCACTAGTCCACCACACCGAGAGTGAGTCTAGAAAACTGATAAGTGATTAGTTGCACCCAAATTTTATTAAGTCCATCATGTGCTACAAAGGATCCCTTATCGCTAGTGAATGAAAACCTAGTTCCATCCTCGCAGACATACCACAATTTGCACATAAAATAGTCGATCTAATAATAGACTATAGATAACCATTCCACACCCAATATGATGTCGTAATACCTCGACGCTTCTACTAAGTGATCGCAGCGGAAGAACCTACCTCCTAGAGAAATCTCGCACAAAGGGAACCAATGTGTGAGTATCAAATCCCCTATCGTAGGTGTCTCTAATTTCAATGATCAAGTAAGTGTCTACATCAGATTCTATAATCCTCAAATTAGGTATTTGTAATCGAATGTGTGACTAGAACATATCTCTATAATATCATCATCTAAGGTGGAGAAAACACAGATCATACATCTAATCTTCATTTAAACATCATGGTTTTAGGCCTCGATTGGATGAATATGAGATCACACATGACTGTTGGCTCCCTGAGCATGTGGTGGACCACATGGGGGTGGGGGTGGTACCTCAAACCATTGTTCACTGCCTTCCACTGGGCCTGCTCCCCAGCCACATCTACCACCCAGAGTTCCTCCTTGCTTGATCCTCTACCACTGCCATGGAGGAACCTCGACCATTATCTAATCGTGTGTGTAGTAGGTGGGGCAGTTTCAAGCCATGTGTCCCTTCCCACTATAGGAGTACCAAAACCTATCCCTTATTTATCCTCTTCTTCCTCACAAGAACATCACCTTCGACCCTGCATCATGTGGTCCTCCTTTGGAAGGATTGGCTTGTCTAAGCCTCCACATTGTATTCCTACTATGTATTGTAGATGACTCATCCAACTGTTGTCTACTGGTGGCTCTCATAGTTAGTGCCTACTAGGCTCAGAATATCTCCACCAGTACAGATTTCTCTAGAACTCCATCATAAATTGGGATGCTGAGTGAAATCATTGATACCCTAATATCCCTTCAGAGTCCCTTATCAATGGTTTGGTCCCTAAATAAATGGTATCATACCATGTCGGTGTATTTGTGGTAGAGGTTTGTAAATATGACCAAGTACTGGGCCAAAGTCAGGTTGCCTTACTTTAGGTGATGTATCTCCTAAATACACACTAAGTGTAGTGTCGTTTGTATAAACTCTTCCCTATGGAGTATTTTTAATTCATACCAGGAAAGGTTCACCTATTTGTGTTCCGGGAGCATCAAGCTCCCCCATCTCCCTATCGTGCGTCAAAAAATCATAGCAATTAAGACCGCCATATGGACTATAGGTGTCTCAACCTAGAAAAACCCCTCATAATTTCCTCAATAAAATCCTCAACTACATGAGATTATATCATGCCTCGAATCAACATAGGCCTCTATATCTGGAAGTCATGTAGGGCGCTTAGTTGGCATGCACTATCCGATGGTGGGGCTATTAGTAACTATTGTATTACGGATAGTGGTGTGGCAAGTACACCACATGAAAGTGAAATCACTATAATTGGTCCCCACACCAACTCTTCCTCGTGTATGGATAAGTCATCTGTTTCACCAACAGTGGACTCCCCAGACTGAAAAACGAACTCAAGACACTTAACATCATTTCACAAATCGAAAATATAAAATCATTGTTCTTCGGGTATAACTATACACCCTATGATAACACATTGCTAGGACATGTCCCCCAGGATCCATGTCGTGACTACCCCCATCCCGCCTTCCACATGACAGAGGTAGGTGACTAGCACTGGATTGGAATATCCCAAAAATTGAATCCGTTTACATTAATCTTCAACACACATAGACATGGAATACTGCACAAAGAATCCCACAATGGAAAATAATTACAACCCCCACAATGTACCGCCACAGAGTGTAATAGGTGTAAACTGAATTTAATGGGGCCAGAAAACAATCCCAACAACCAAAAAATTAAACAGTACTATCGATGTTCAACCTAATGTCTCTACCTATAGGGTAGAGGCATTAAAGCCTAAATATATAGGCATATGGATCATTCTCTCCTAATTCACTGGGCTCCACCATGTACCAGACCACAATTTTTGACGTCATAACATCATTCGTTTGTACAAGACACAACACATGCAGGTGATTCTCATGTATGGGTTAGTATAAAAACTCAATATTTACCCCATGACCCCCAATGTTCTCTTAGAAATAGTCAAGGGAAGAATACCACAATGGAAATACAATAAAGGAAATACCATCAAGAAATATTGAAAATACATAGAACAAAGAAAAAGACAACTCACTCCAGGTATAACATAAGTAATAGAGTAAATATGATTAGTCACAAATCTATATAATCTAAATATGTTGAGATGATCTGTTGATGCTCTATGAATGCCTATTCTGTTGTTGATCCACAACGGTTCTCTATTCGGATGATCACCAATGGGTCTCACTATTGTTGGTCAATGAAGGGTCACCCTCTTCATGATCGACAAAGGGTATTCTTCACAATGATCATAAAGGGTTCACTTTCATGATGACCCATTAAAGTTCTCTATAATTTTGATCCGAAAATGATCCCTCTTATGCTGATCCAAGAAGGTTGTCTCTTCATTCTCCACGTGACAACCAACCAATAGATTAACAAACATAGCACACCTGATTTAGGTAGGTTCTTCTACTAAAACCATAAGTCATTACTAAACATCTAGTAAGTTAGACATATAGTTACATAAAGAACCATCTCATCTTAAGGGTCCCAACACAATAGTCAGCTCATCGAATGGACGCTCTGTTTGTAAGATACATGTATTTTATAATAAAGGGCCCAATAGGATTTCAGTTGGATCTATACATCTGTATTCAACTCCATAAAAAATCACATAGAGTATATCATAAGGACCGCCTTATCAATAGGGTCCTCATGCCACAGACGCCGCATAAATCAGATGAATTTTCGGTTTGTTACATTTGTTATAGTGAAACAAGGGCCGGTTGGGTCTGGGTATGATCTGACACACTAGTGTGGGTCTGGCCTGTAGCTTCTCCTTCCTAGACGTGTCATAGTCGGGTCTAATTCATCACCTGGAGGAATGATCTGGCACTAGACCCCCCTGTGATCGGTACTCGTAGCGGACTGACTCAGTTTAGCAGGACGTGACTCGGTGGCATCTGCTTCATCTAGCACGACTGGCTGACCGGCCCTGCCACATGGGGTATACAGACCGTGTTCCACCTTCTCAGCCAAGTGGCCCAAACTCGATCCACTCCTCCACGTGGTGTTGGACAGCACTTCCCCTCCGTGTCATCGTGAAGAACTAGCCGTAGCCCTATGCCGCTGCGATGCGCCGCCCCCCACCGTCCTCCCCTGCCGTTCCGAGCCCCCGCCTGCTACAAACGTTTCCTTTTGTAGGCCAACAGAGTTGCTATGGTGGTCCATTTCATGAATTGACAATGCCTACAAGACAATAGGGCTAACACCTGAACCGCGAAAGCCTCGAACTTGCCTTTAATCCATTTCAAAAATTCTTCCACGATGAATCCACAAGGAGGAGGGGCTCTTGCATTGTTCGTGTTGACCCTCACCATCCACATTAAATATTTGGAACATGGGTGGTTTGGGATCACAATTTTTTCAATCTATCAAAAATCCTTATAAAAACCCACTTGGAAACCACCCTCTTAAATGAACACCCAATATGAGTATAAAACTATCCGTGTGTTGATTGGTGTTGGTTGTTTTAAAATAATGAATTTGGATTTCAAGCACAATGCAATCCCTATAAATATTTTGATTTTTTATCTGTTATGGATGATGATCCTAGTCATAATCAAAACAGTATTTGTCTCCGTGTCTAATCCTCCAATGTTCTTAATTGGCAAGCGTTTCTCTTCCATTTGTTTATCATTATTGTAGAAGAATTATGTTGTTGGATAGTGAAAAAAAATCTTCATGGTTTAATTATAAACCCTCCAACATGTTATTTTAATTAAAAATAAACATTTCACAACGTTTTTTTTACCCTGTGATGTTCTGTTATTGGGCTGTTTATTTTTGGAAACAGCATAGCAGTTACAGTTTCACAGAAATCCATTAATGATCGTCATTTAATGGGACTTTCTATTACCTCGTCACCACACTACAACACCATCATCTACCTCTCAATAGTGAAAATGAAAATAAATTAACATTTTCTATGTTATTTTATTATTTTATGAAAACCCCAAAAATTTACTATTTCGTTCGACCTGTGCCTGTCAAAGTTATTTACATTCTAAATTTAACAAGACATTCTGTGTTCAATAGTGCCCTTATATTTTTTTTATCTAAGATCCGATTACATTTTTTAAAAAACATCTCACTTGTTTACATATGTTATCTAATGAAATGATAAAAAATGCATTCTAGGCACCTCGAGCCTCTGAATGGAGAACAATCATAGCTCCTAGTCCCAATATAATTACATATAATATAAAAAAAATACAGAAAAATTCTGAGACATTACAATAATCCATACCAATATTCAATTAGATATAATAATAAGGTTCTGTAAAATATGTAAAATAAATTTATATTCATTATAAAAGATGGTTTGAATTTTTAGAATGAATGTCAAGACACAAGGTATGGGGATTTCATCTCACTTTTTACATTATTGAGATACATTCTTTATTATCCACCCATTTCATTGGTTTGGCATGTATACATCCAATGGATATATTCAATGATTCATATAAATAAATTTATGGTTATTTACATATCTATTCTATGATCATTATTTCAAGGGATTTATATTTAAAAAGTTGCAAATTTGGTAAAATAGATTTATCTCAATTTTCCTTCTTTTAGACACATGATTTATTATTAAAATAAATTCATTTTCCATTGTATATACTTCCATTTTAAATTTTAAATCAATAATATCATTCAATTGATGATGTTTTATGTTACATGTGATTTACATTTCTTAAATGATGATTACGATCCAAAGTTACCATGTAATGAAATATTATTGAAACAGTCTCAATTTTTTTTATATGGTAAATGATTGTTCATCAATTAGTGAAATATCATGATCCATCTCTAATGAACGGTCATGAATTTTATCATCCTCTAGTTATTAACAATATCCTCATATATTAGTAAAAATTTCCACTATTAGGTACTTAATATAATGCTTTTATATAAAATATGTCTTTCTCTTTCATCGAAGAAAAAACTATTACATTCAAAAAAAATGTTTTGACAAATGTTTTCAAAATATATTTCAACCTAGTTTTCTAGGGAAAAATGATTTTAATTTTTTTATAGTTTTCAATGGTTCCTTTATAAATTTTCAATGATATTTTTAATTAAAATGATTTTTAAAAGGTTATATGTTTTAATTATCATTTTTAAATACATAAAGTATGTTTTCCTAATGATTTTTTTTTGAAATATATTTCAAAATTATTTCCCATAGAAGATAAAATCCATTGTTTTACCACATAACTTTATAGAGAAATTATTCAATGTTTCCATTCTTATTCCTTCATTGAATGGATTCAGTTTTTATCATATGATGTTTATGAATCTCGCTTCTCTTTCACAGGTTATATGCTTAAGATACCTGCTTCTTTTTACGAGTTATGTTTATGTTGAAACATTTATGAAACCTACATTTCTTTATAGGTTATGATATGATTACATGTTTATAGTACCAATTTTATTACATGGTTTATGATAAGATTATTTATGATCCTTTGGATGATGTATATATGATTTCACTATGATATTGGTGGGAACTATATCTCCATCCAATGCACTGGATAATGATTTACATATCATGAGATAGACTAAGATGGGTTTAGGAATGATCTGTGACAACAAAGATGGCCAAAGGAGAAAACAATGACTACCAAAAATATATGAGGAGTTATATCATTATAATAATATTGCAATGGCAGTGAAAAAATACTACCTATATGGGTTGGGGAGTGAACACATTCTACCATGATGGTCTTGGAAATGATGATTGGATAAAATGGATGTCATATTATATGCTAATTTATCAGCAACAATACCCTGTTTTTTTCCTATTTTATGATTTCATGGCTTATCTTCTTTATTTCATTATGATTCATGTCATAAGAACTAAATATATTTATTCATTTATTCATGTATACGATCTTTGAACTGCATGGTATGATCTTTTATTTTCATGATCATATTCCCATACCTTATTCTAATGATTATGATTACATATCTCCCTTGTTTACTCATACCAAGAATTTATTCTCTCCCATTTTTATGTTTTATTACCCAGGTTAGGAAGATATGTATTTTGTTATATGAGTCATTGTAGTGTTCTAGTCAATAATAACCTAGAGGGACATAATACAACTCAATTATGAATCAGTATATATGATTCCATGTTTCCAATGGAACTAGACAAGTACAATAATTGGGCATCTGTTTGTACAATTTTTATGTATTCTAAAAAAGTTATGTATTATTAATTTAATAAATTTGAGGGTCATTAAAAAAATATTATTTTGAGTCGGTTTTTATAAGAAAAGAGGGATATTTATTTATTATTTAGGTTTTATACTCTACATAATAAAATAACCAAAACCACAAACGATACCATAGTTCTTGCCCATTTTATCATCCAAATGTTAGTGGTAATCATTATTTTATTATTACATGGTCTGAACATAATTGAGAAATTCACATTTTTCTGTGGAGGTTATTCATACCCTATATGAATTTTTTATTAAAATTAATACATATTATTGGTTTTTAAGATTTCATAATGGATTTATAAAATTAATAGAACAAATCTAAAATCTCATTATTTTAAATAGAAAACATATATTTGGTCATTTATAATTTCTATAATATTCATTTCATTACTTTTGTGTAATTATAATGTCATAATACACAATTTTTATTTATACAGTATTTAATTTTTTTACCTAAAAATTTGAAAATCTCCCAAAATTATAAAAAAGACACCATTAGATAATATAGATTATTTAATTAAAAAAATAATCATCATTTTTATAAATATTTTTCTAAATATGTTAATTTTCACTGTTTAAATAAAATCTATATTTATTTAGAAATACTCTGTTTTTTTATGATTACATTTTTCAATGCCTTAAAAATGTAACATTTAAATTAATAGGAATTATATGAAAATTTAGATTTAATAAAAATTATTTAATATTATTTTTATATTAAAATATTATTTCATTCATAAATCCATTAATTTATCAATATAAATTCCTTAATGGAATTTGAATATTAACCAAAAATAATTTATTTGTTTTATTAATTAAAAATTAAAAAATACTTATAAAGTAACAACAATTGAATGAAAAAATATTCTTTATTATATTAAAACTAAGGTACAACATCATAATTCTAGGTTCATGATACATATCCCATTAGAAAATAATAAAAATCCATGATTATAATGTGTGTCATGGGGGGACTATCATAGGGTGGTTCGAAAAACATGGTTTGTCATATGATATCGATACCCTTGAACATATCATGTAAATGGTTGCATTCAGACCCATGTTGTTTTATCTCAACTTGGTATTGGTCAAGGAAAATGTCTACATATGTTTTATCCCTCCAAATCTCTTATACGTGGGCCTCAAAGGGCATAATTCTACTGGTTGAGGTCATCAATTTCTTTGGCCGAGTGAAATGGATTTTTTCAAAACCTATATTTATACTAACCATGAGAACACTATTAAATAGATCAATTAACAATGTTAATTTTTCATTAAGGTATTTTAAATAAGATATAATAATACCAAATAGTTTCTTTCTTTTTATATAACCAAATTACATAATAATGTAGTTATTTGAATTCCATGGGAAATAATATTTATAATAGTTTGGGTCATTATAATATTCCCCATTAAGAAAGTTCACCCAAAAAATTTTCTTTTACCACACTAAAATAGATGAGGGTAAATCTATTTAATATCCTCCACCGATTCCCATGTTTCTTCTTCAAACATTTGGTTTTCCTACCCCACATTACTATGGTGCATTGTCTTATATTTTTAAAAAAATTCTCTACGATCTATGATCTTCACTAGCTACACCTCATTGGAATGATCATTCTCCAATAGTACCACCTTTTTTAAAGATATGTGATCGGTCTGGTATAACCATCATCAAGAGGGGTATATGTAATAAATTATGAAAATGATATAGGTTCAGCTAGAGTGTTATTCGATAGGCCACATCTCTGATGTGATCAAATATCTCAAATGGGTTGATTTATCAATGACAATGATTTCCCTTTTTCTCAAATATCAAAACGTTCTTCCACGGTGATATATGGGGGGAACCTATATATCTAACGTCAAAATCTAGGTTTCATGGAGTTTTTTCAACATATTTATTTTGTTTACTTTGAGTAGAATTGATGTGATACTGAATAGTTCTGTCTATTTCCATCATTTCATCAACCATTTTGTACCTAGAAATTTTTGTTCCCCAACATCATCCCATCATACAAGTGTTCTTCACCAGTACCCATAAATATATTCATAGGAAGAATTTTGATGATCGAGTGGAAACGATTGTTGAATGCTAACATGGATAGAGGATGATGTTGGTCCCATCCTATTTTAAAGTCCATATAACATGCTCTCAACATGTCTTACAGTGTTAGAGTAGTCTTATTAGATTGACCATCATTTTGAGGATGATATACCTTATTGATGGTCATATTTGAATTTGAAGCATGTTAGATACTTTTATAGGACATGGGGGGATCTCATATATTGATCAGATACGACTGATAGTGGTACTCCATATATCCTTATATCTTATTTTATGTTTATCTACGAAATTTGATCTAGTGAGAAGTACTCTCAAGTCATAATGAAGTGTGCAGTATTTGTAAGAAATGCCACAACCCATATAGAGATATTCCCTCTAGATGACATTGGAAGACCAAAGAAAAGTCTGTGGTGATGGTTTCCCATGTCAATGAAGGTATGGGAAATGGTTTCATCATCACCTTTTATGTTTTCCTTTCCACAAACACTTTCTATCATTCAAGACACCATGATATATATTATGTGATCTCTTTCTTCATATTGTACCACCTATACTGTTCTCATTGATTTTGATAAATCGTTCTACTTCCTAGGTGGATAGAGAAGGTTGAGAATTGTGAATCATCCAACTACTTCATTAATTATTGATATGATGTCACACCTATTCTTGACCCAAATCTTAAAAATCTATCACTATTAACATTGAACTTTGAGGATTTCTCTTTTCTCATAGTTTCCTATTTATTTTTAATTACCAAATCATCTCTTTGAGCACCACACATCCTATCCAAGAGTGATGTTTGAGAAATAATTTGTGAAAGTATTGACTATTTTCCTTACTTTATGATTCTCATAACCATCCATTACAAATCATATAAGACCGGGTGCCTTTCAATTCGATGGGTTGGGTCAGGATTTTCAGGTCGGGTAATGGTCACACGCTTGTAGGCAAGCCTTTGAAGGATTTTATTAGTTTTAAAATAAAATATATAATATATTATAGACATTTTTATTTTTTTCAATGTTTTTTAACAGACATTAATGTTTAAAAGTGATTTTAATCATTTTCAGATGTCTTCTTTAAACATTTGGTAAACATTTTTTTAATTTTATTATCATTTTTAGCGATGTTTTTTAAATCCTATTTTGTAAAATCTTTTTTTAATATTTTTTAATATTTTAATTAAAATTATCTTTTATCATTTTTTTGTTTGTTAAAATAGTTAAGATTTTTTAGACGTTCACTTTATTATTTATCAAAAGTTACATTTTACAACTGAAATTATTTTAAATAGATTTAATGAGGGGTCGGGGTGGGGGATCTATAGTGGTTGGTTGTGTATTTTTTTCCTAAATAGATTTATTTTTTTATTTTTCTATAAACTATTTTTTCTCTAAAAATTATTTTTCAAACGGTTACATTAGACATTTATTTTTAATTTTTTTTAAATATTTTTTTGATGTTTTAATTTTTTAAAATAGATTTATGTATGCTATAATATATATATTATAGGTGCATGTTATAAAAAAATTAATGAGGAGTTAGGGGTTCACAACGGTGGGTGGGTGTGTTAACGTTTTATTATAATTATATAAATGTTTTTTTAATTTTTCTTTAAAATCTATTTTTATGAATTTTATTTTTAAAAAGTTTATATTAAAAGTTAATTTTTAAATTATTTTTTTATTTTTTGAAACATTTTTAGTGTTTTAATTTATTAAAATAGATATATATTTTTTCATATACATATATATATATATATAATATGTGCAAGTTAAAAAAATGACGAGGGGCAAGTGGTGCGCCAAAATAGGTTGGTGTTTTTAATTTTTTCTTCTAAAGATAATTTCTCCTATGAATATATATATAATATGTTAATGTTATGTAAAAATTAATTATGGTTTTGAAGGAGCGGTGGACTTAATTTTTATTTTAAATTGATATATATTTGTATATTTAATGTATAAAATATATGAATGTCTCAACATACAAAAAATAAATAATGTAGGAGGGGGGAGTGATCAAATATAAGTGGGTGACTGTGTTTTTTATATTAATTTGGGATCAAGTATTATGAATATATAAATATTATGATACATCTTTCATTTTAAATATTTGTTTAAAATGTTATAATTTTATTTAAAAATTATTTATATACATAATATGTGCAAGTTGTAAAAAAATTAATGATGATTGCACATCAGTGAATGAGTGTGTTAATTTTTTATTTTAAAATAGGTTAATACATTTAAATATAAATATATAATATATGAATGTTTTAAAATAAAATTATTGATTGGTGTGTTAATGTGATCGAGTTAAAAAAAATTTAAATATATTTATATATGTATGTATGATTTATTTATGGTGCAACATATTTAAAATAACAAAGTGATATGGGGAATTTGTGAACATTAGTGGGTTATTGTTTTGGTAATATATATATATATATATTATTTTAAATAATTTCCATATAATTAGGTATAAACTTATATATAATTAATATTTATATATATATATATATATATTTTATTAATTTTAAACTACTAATGGTTGATGTGTTAAATTATTTTCTAAATAGATTTATTTTTTTGTAAATATTTTTTTAAATCATGTTATTGTAAACATTAATTTTTTAAATTTCATATTAAATATTTATTTTAAAATGACACTTTAACTTTTTTTAAACATTCTTTTTTTTATTTTTTTATTTTTTGAAATAGATTTATATTTGTTAATATATATATCTAATACATGAATGTTAAAAAAATATACAAGGGGTTGGGGTTCATTCTAGTTGGTGGTAGTGTTATTTTACTATATAAATTGATTTATACATGTGAATATATACATATATATATATAATATGTGCAATTCGTAAAACAATTAATGAGGGTCGCACAAGAGTGGGTGAGTAATTGTTTTCTAAATTGATTTATATATTTACATATAATATATGAATGTTCCAAATTACAAAAAAAATAATAATTGGATGGTTGGTGTAAACATCAAATATTTTTCTGGAATGTTCATGCCAGGTTTCATATGGGCCCACTGGCTAAGATTTTTTGGGACAGACCGGACCATCCCACAAGCCTTCTTGAATAGGACCAGGCCCAGCTCAACGAACTCGCAACCCGAGCCTTTCACTACAAGACTTGTTCATTTCCTATTCGGGCCGCCCAGGCATTCGAGTCGGGATTGTCGGGTATTCGGTCTAGGCCAGTCAGGTTATCAGGACTTTGGGTCAAAATTACACACTTACATTACAAAAATGGTAGTGGATTCAGAATTCATAGTCCTTGATCCGCACAAAACCTATTATTTTGTACGTATTTAGATCATTCTATGTGAATATATATTTGAGAATATTATGATCCATATATATTTCATTTATCTCCCCAAAGAGTAATTCCTATATATTTTCAAAAGTAAAATCAATTCATCCGACTCCAGATCTTGTTTTGGGTAGTTCAATTCATGAACATTCAACTACAATGCTGAATATGATATGAATTTTTAATTCTACATCAACACACAGCACAATCCACTCTTCAAATAATTGTTGAATACCAGAAAAGGATCTATAATTGTGGGTAGTATGATCACATGGGTAGTGATAAGTTGAATTTTTATCTCATTTAATATATCTCCACATTAATCATTCCGATTAAATCTAACTCTCTAACATGTTTTATTGGTTATAGTGTTTGTTAATCGTGAGAAATTTATCACAAATTGATGATAATACCCAACTAATCCCAGGAAACGATGGACATGTTCACAGATTTTGACCTCAGTCATCCTATAATTGTTTCTGTCTTGGAAGGGTCTATATATATCCCTTTTCTTATTATCATATTCCTCAATAATGAGAATTCATTCAACAAGAACTCACATTTCTTGTACATGGCATAAATATTGTAGCCACCCATACATTCATTAATGAAAACTCCTCTTGGTCTAATTAAATGACTTTTTACTGATATATCAAACATATTCACTCCCATAGTTTTATTTTTATGGATTATAATATACAATTATGAATTGTTACAATTTCTAATATATCCATTAAAATTTGATCACGTGGTCTGTATAAATATAGGTCTTTAACATATCAAATTTAAGCAGACAAAGGAAGCAATCCCCTCATCCAGTAGAATTCCTCCATACAAAACAATTTATCAGAACACATAAATATGGTGCCATCATGGGTTTCACTCATGACCAATCCCATTCCATGTTTCAACATGTTATTCTTGTGTGGAACCACTGATGGATGAAGTGGAAGATGATAGATATTACTAAATGAGTGATGTTATCTGAGCCACCCGAGAGTCTCTCACCATCGCACATCTTGACATATGGTCTTTTTCTACTGTTATAAGTGGTTATGTAACAATATACTATCACTAAGACTATGTACAATATTTTTTTATAGAGAATATTCATTTTTTATTATTGTTTCATTGCAAACACTTTTTAATGAAAAATAGAATTTTATATAATATTCAATTATGAGATCTATTTTGATAAATTAATTGATTTAATTGTTAAATATTTTTTTTACAAAATATTTTAAAAAAATTACTTTTTATAAAATATAAATGATCATTTAATTATTATGAATACAATTGTTATTTTTATTAAGGATTGAATGTCGTGTTATCCAAAACACATGAATTTTAGATAAATGATAGTTTTTATTTTAAATGTGAAAATTCAAATATTTAGAAAATTATTTATATATAATGAATATTATTTATAGAATATGGATGTATAAATTATCCAACATTGTTTATTTCATAATATTCAGCGACGGTCGAGTTATTGGGTAAAAATTAAATATAGTTTTATTATAAAATTAGTTTTATGACATAATAATGTCCCAACAGTGATTCAATAAAATACTATAAATTTGTTGTTCAAACAATATATGTTTTAACTTTAACATAATGTGATTTATGGTTTGTTTAATTTATTTCACAGTGATTTAGTGGACCCTCCAAGACTTATAATACTTTTTATGTTTTTAGAATGAATTCCTAGACAGTGTGACTCACCTCCACATAAGAAAGACTAATATTTAAAGAAGTTCAAACATTGGCTTTATAAAATTATTGTTTAAATTCAACTTTGGAAAAAAATCATGCGCTGGATTGTGGTTTTCATTAATTTAATGTGTGGTATCTGAAACCAAAATAATAAATAATTCCCTCTCTTTTCCAATACAAACACACCAATGCTCTCACTGCCACTTCACTCAAAGCCTTTGAAGATCAAGAAACCTATTTCCTCCTCTTTCTAGAATCCTCCCAAGGCACCCCTAGCTCCCAAGAATCCTATCTCAAGCCTCTCCCAAGCCATTGGGATCATACATCCATGTAATGGATTAATTCATTTCTCATTTTATCTATATTTCCTAATATTGTTATGCCCTTTTAGTATCAATTATAAATGTTGGGGTATTATTTTTCACCTCCCCCATACTTCCCTAAATATGTTAGAAAGATGAATATCCATTTATCTCTCATTAATTTATGTAATGTACACCTGTTACCATGTCGACCATTTGAAATTAATTTCTCTCTCCTTGTTTACATTCATGAAATTTCTTTCATCTATGAATATAAACACTATTAATTATTTTCTGACATGTTTCTATATGACCCCCTAATTTACATTTGATGTACATATGATGAGAAAACCCTTTCTCTCCCATCAATCATTTTTATGAAATCTTATGTCACACCGTTATGCTTCTAAAATTGCACTGTAAATTTCCAGGCCAATGTCATTATGTAGTGAATACCATTCCCATTTCTCTATCATGGGAATACACCATTTTTCACATTTTCTTATTTATTATAGAGATTCATGTATGAATTCCACATTCCATTATCATGCGATAAATGATGATGTTTAATGAATCCATGTTATATGATTAATGTGGCACACTTATTCATTAAATGAAATGATTACAAATGGTGCACCCTAATAGCGCTCTAATGCCTTGGGTAATGAACAGTGTCATGATACATCATGTAAAATGAGGGTTTAGTCATGATAATTCGAGTTCAATTTTGGTTTTATCAATCTAATTAAAGTGCAATGAGGGTTTACCGATGATCTATGGGAAACGATCCTTGGCTCATGATAATACCATGTTAAGAGTTGTTCCCACATTTACATGTTATGATAATCATGATATATCATGACGTTATGTTCATGTCTCTCTTACAATTCTGTTTATGCCTATTTCCTATCAGGTACTTTATTCTTCATGTTATTCCTTGTTTACCCCCTACTGGACATTATACTCAACCTTTTCATTTGCATTTCCTCATGTTATCCCATGAAATGCTATGTACGAGGGAATGTAGTGCTGAAGTAAAGGAAGTTTTCAATAAAGATGTGTGTTTTATGTTTTATGTTGTTATATAATTTTCATAATCCCCAAATACACTAGTCCACTCTATCTTCCATGTTGTATAACATAAATGATTTATATAATAAATCATGTATAAGTTTGTAATAATGAGTAGGGTTGTTATAGTTAGTATCCGAGGATATGTTCAGTTACTTTTTGGGACTAGGATTAGAAAACCCAATTTAATCCATAGAGATGAGATTATGTATAATAAAAATGTCCCTAATTTTTAGTGAGTATTGGGTAATTGGTTGTAAAATAAAAACATATCATTCCAGATACGAGTGGGTTGAGGCGGCTCTAGCACATATGTACCTAGGTGTGAAAAAACTGACAAGGTATTTTGGGCTTGACCTAGGGTATCATGGAAGCTGACAACGAGCCTTTCATCACTATTGGTTATGAAAATCCCAAGGGATATGCTTTGGTAAATTCAGAAGAATAGTATGGAATATTTTTAAGGGAATTAAAAAATGCCCCGATTAATAAATGTTGGGATGTTGATCATTGATAAAATATATTTAAGAATATTGATTCATAAGATAGGTAAATAAAAGTAATTTATAATTCACATTTTTTTCTTGGATTACCCATTATTTTTTATCCTTAACTTCCCTTTTATTCTAAAAAATGTCCTCTAATTGGAGGACTCAGGTATCAATCAATGTGAATATCAAGGTGATGATTGTTCTATTGAGATTCCCAATCCAATGGGAACCAGAATCAATAACTTTGTCCTGATACACTTTTAGTTAACTCAGGATTTTAAATGAAACATGGGTCAAGAGGAAATTTCAACCCCCCCCCAGAATAAAGATTCCATAACCGATATAATCATTGGACAAGGGAATTATACTTTTAATGGATAATCTAGTCCCTCAATTGTCAAACAATGGATCATATCCATTGAAATGATCTTCTTAATCATTCTATGTTATTTAAAAAAGAAGTTTCTTGTGGATTCATATCATATTTAGTGTGAAGCTGATCAGTGGTGGACATTCATCAAAAATACGAAGCCTGAGGAGGATATCAAGGTGTTGGGATGAAAGGAATTCAGAAATAAAATTTTGACAAATATTTTCCACGCAACCTGCCCCTTAATATGGAAAGTGTTTTCCTTTCCCTCAAGGAAAAAGATATATAATCCTTTAGAGATTTCTAGGAAAACATCACAAGGATTGCATGATACGCCTCTACTATTATCGTTACCCCTGAATGATAGGTTGACTGCTTCTTTGGTGACCTAAAACCAAGCCTATAGAAATCCAGGGTGATCCATGACACTGATAGTTATAAAAAAATTACCTCATGTTCCCCCAAGGCCGAAATAGAGATTAGCGACTCATCAGAGTATCAATGGGACAAGTAGAATAAGGTAGACTTAAATTCTAGCATTCCGATGGCTAAATCCAATGTTGCTATGAATATACTGCACTCAACATTCCAACGACGTTGAATGAAGCACCCTAAAAATTTCCCGAAGTGGACAATGAAATGCATTAGGTGTGGAAAAAGAGTGCACCAAGCCCTTAACTACCAACATGAAAAACCTAAAACTATTATAGAATAGAGGAATTCTCTATTTGACCGTAAACAAATTTTTATTGCCTTAACTACAATGAACCATGAAACCATGAATTTTTTTTCGCAAATCCCAGGTTTTATAAAGGAAACCAAACACCTCCATGGCAGCATGGGAATGATTTTTCTATCACTACCGCAGATGATAACCCCGATAATGATTTGGTGAAAGTTACACTGGTTATCCATTCATAACGAATGAACATACATTTTAACTCTTGTTCTATACTTTATTTTTTATCACAAAAGTTTAGTAGAACAATCCTTACATCACCAAAAATCATGCAGAGAATGATGTCGGGGAGTACGGAAAACGGGGAAATCGTTACATCCAATGAATATAACTCCACCCCTATCATAATTAGTGGATTAAACATCCCAGAAAACCTCGTCATACTCCCTCTAGAGGTATTTTATGAAATTATTGCCATGGATTGTCTTTCGTTATATTGTTCCAACATAAATTTCCGTATGATGGAAATAACTCATCAAATGGAGAATCGAAACCCGATTCGTTACAAGTTCAAGGATGAATATGGATCTTATTTTGAAACCTTCATTGAGGGCATACCTATTGTGAGGGAATTTTCCAATGTGTTTCCCGAGTAATTTCATGGTCTTCCTCCTAGAGGAGATGTTCAATTATAAATTGATATTTTACCTCGATCATTTACAATATCCAAGACTCTTTATAGAATAAAAGTTTTGGAGAGTGGGGAGATGAAGAAACAGCTACAATATAATTTGGATGAAGGGTTTATATGACCAAGTGCTTCACTATGGGGTTCATCAGTTCTCTTCATCATGAATAAGGATGGGTCAATGAACTGTTGCATTGATTATCGTGAGATAAACAAAATCCTGATAAAGAACAAATATATTTTTCCCTGAACTAATGACATGTTTGACCAGATACGTGGAACACTATAGTTTTCCATGGTGTATTTTTGGTCAGGATATTTACATGTAAGTTTAAAGAAAGAGGATATCCACTATATTACTTTTCATACAAGTTATGGGCCCTATAAATTCAAAATAATTAATTTTGGACTCAATATTACACCATAAATATTCAGGGAATTGATGAATAGATTCATTATAAATTACCTTGTCAAATTTTTGGTATTATTTACAGAAGGTATTCATATATACTCCAAAACCATGGAGGAGCATTAGGAGCATCTAAGCAATATATTAGTGACCTTGAGGGGAAGAATCTATATTCGATGTAAAGTAATTGTGAGTTTTGGTAAAAGGAGGTTTCATTCTTGGTCCATATCAAAACATGAAATTGGATATATATGGATCCCTCCATGACATATTCAATTGATAGATTTCCGAGGGTAATATTGGTAAAGGGTATATTTAGTTTCATGGGGATAGCTAGACAATATCACTGATTTGTGAGAAATTTCTCACGATTGTCCAACCCTCTTAACAAGGTAACTCATAAGGGATTAATGTTTTCAAGGAGTGATGAATAAAATAGATCATCATAGAGTTGAAAAAAAGCTTATTATTGCGCTAATTCTATCCCTACCCCCAAGTGGAGATATTTTTGATGTATTTAGTGATGCTTCAAAGAAGGGCTTGGGATTTGGTTGGATGCAAAATTAAAATTTCAATGACTACACATCAAATAAATAGACCATTCATTAGCCAAAATATACAACACATGATCTGGTGATTGCTATAGTGTGCATCACATTGGCAATTTTACGGCATTACCCCTTCGGTGAAAAGTGTGAAATATACTTGGATTACAAATGCCCAATGTATATATGGATAAAAATAGTTTAACATGTGCCAATGAAAATGGTAAGAGATGATCAAAGACTATGAATATTTAATCCATAATCACCATGAGAATGAAAAAAATGTGTTAGATGTTTTATGTAGAAAGGGCTCATCGATTCTATAATTTATTAGAATTTAAAAGGATCCAATCTTCGTAGCTTTGATGAATATGATCATGGGGATCATAAAAATGGGAACATCATCAATCCATTCATAAATTATTTCTCAACTATCAAATTTTTAAAGGATAAAGGATGCCCAAAATGATGATGTTGGAATTCAAAAGAAGGTGAAAAATACTAGAAAAGGGAATTCCTGGGATTTCAATGTAAATGAAGAAGGAATTATGATTTTTGGGAAAATGAAATGTGTTCTATAAAATCCTGAGTTAATTGTGGAACCTTTGTACGATGCACCATGTTTACATTTCACAATCCACCTAGGAATCACAAAGATGTATCGAGATCTCAGATAGCATTATTGGTGGGATAACATGATGTAGGTGATCTCTAAGTATATGTCAAATTTCATTTCATGTCAGAAAGTGTAGGATGATAGGAAAAAGTATACTGGGATGATGAATCCATTTCCCATACCATCATGGAAATGGGATAACATCGCCATGGACTTTGTCACCAGACTTCTGATGACATCCAACAGAAAATGTGTTATATGGGTTATTGTGGATCATCATAAAAAGACTACCCACTTCATTTAAATTTGAGAGGATTTCTCATTGGATAAAGTAGGAATGACATACATCATAAATGTTGTAAAACTATATGGAGTACCACTATCTGTTGTATTTAATCGAGATACAAGATTCAGCTCCATGATCTGGAAGATTCATCTACATGATCTGAATACTGAGATGAACGTTAATATGGCTTATCACAATCAAACTAATTGTCAATCATATAGGAATATAAAAACGCTTGAGTACATGTTTAGAGAATGTTCTACTGACTTAAATGGAGGATGGGACCAACATCTTCCTCTAGTTGAGTTCTCTAACAACAGTTGTTTTGAATCAATCATCTAAATGAATCATTATGAGGATCTGTATGGGAGGAGGTGTAGGACACTATAATGATGGAATGATGTTGGGGAGTGATAACACTTTTTTCCAAAAATGTCTGAAGAAATGGTTGGGAGGGTTAAGACTATCCAGCATCACATTAAAGATGGTCAGAGTTGAAAAAATAGCTACGCTGACAATCATTGATGAGACCATGAGTTTGATGTAAGAGACAAGATATTCATCCACATATCATTGTGGAAGAGGGTTATGATATTAGGGAAGAATTGAATGCTTATTACAAGGTACATTTTCCCTTTTGATATACTTGATCGAATTCGAGATGTGGCCTTTTGAATAGCACTCCCACCGAACATTTCTCAAGAACAAGGTGTATTCCATGTATCACTCTTAAGGAATTACATACATGACCCCTCTTATGTTATCAATCTAGAGTTGGTACCATTGTATAATGACCTCCCCTATGATGATAATAAAATGAAGATCTTACATCGAATTAAAAAGTACTATAAAATAAGACAATTCCCCTCATCATGTTTTTGTGGGGAAACCAAATGATTGAAGAAGCAATGTTGGAATCAGAGGAAGATATGAAGTAGAGTTACCTGCATCTGTTTTGTGTTGGAATAGAAAATTTTATAGAGGAAATTTCTTAAGTGGGGAAGATTGTAACGACCCCAACATTCATTATGTAAAATTCC
Source organism: Viscum album (assembly GCA_963277665.1). Classification (NCBI taxonomy): domain Eukaryota; kingdom Viridiplantae; phylum Streptophyta; class Magnoliopsida; order Santalales; family Viscaceae; genus Viscum; species Viscum album. The sequence goes on along the minus strand of OY728152.1, from coordinate 359,192,540 downwards.
TCATGAAGTAAATAAATGTATTATTACATGTATTTTAAACATATAAAATTCAATGGTTATATGTTTTTGGATTTTAAAATACCGTAATGAATTATAATAATTTCTAATATATACATTAAATATTTATCACATGATTAGTATAAATATAGGGCTTTTACAAATCCGATTTAATCATAAAAATGACGATGTAGCCTCATCTAGTAGAATTCCTCCAACCAAAGACCATTTTTTGGATATCATAAATCAGGTGGTCTCATTGTGCTTCACTCTTGACCAAACCCAATTCAAACTTCAACATGTAATGCTCGAGCACAATATCCTACGGGAGAAGTAGAAGTTGATAGAGATTACCACCCAAATGATTTTATCAAAAAAAAACACCAAGAGTGTGCAGCCAACAAAAACCATACCCTTTGGTCGTATGTTGGGGTTATAAGGGGTTATGTAACAACAACCAAGAACTAATACTATTTACATTATATTTATATAGTTAATATACATTCTTTTTATTATTGTTACTTTGAAAATAGTTATTAAATCAAAAATAATATTTTTCTTATAATCAATTAAGAAATATATTTTTATGAATTAATGCATTTTTTAATAAAATAATATTTTAATAAAATATTCTCACTACATTACATTTTATTAAATATAAATTATAGAATAATTTTTATGCATACAATTTTGATTTTTCATAATGATTTAAAGTCATTTTTGTCAAAATCCATGATTTTGAATAAATGTCGGTTTTAATTTTAAAAGAAAAAATTCACATATTTAGAAAATTAAATATATAAAATGAATATTATTTTTTGGAAGGAGGATGTTTAAATTATCCAATAGTGATTTTTTCATAATTTTCTGAGGTAGACGAATTTTTTGTTAAAATTTAATACCTTTTAATTATATAATGTGTTTTATGATATCATAATGTCCCAATATTCTTTTAATAGAATACTAAAATTGGTTTATAGGCCAATAAATTGTTTACCTATAATATAAGGTTATTTTTGGTTTTTTTATATTACAAAACGTATGTGGACCATGCAATATGTATAAAACATTTTATCGATTTAAAATGATTTCCTTGAGAGTGTGGCTCACCTCCACATAATCAAGCATAATATTTTAAGAAGTTTGGAAATTTGGTTTGTAAAATAATGGTTTCTAATCACCTTTGTAAAAATCCATGGGCAAAAATGATGGGTTGGTTTGTATTTTTGATTAGTTTAATGTGTGGTTTCCCAATCCATAAAAATAATGAATATTTTCTCCTTTCCTAAATAAAATATCATATGATCCCACTTACGCTTCAATAAATTCATTTGGAGCTTGACCAACCTCTTCCCTACACTATCTAAAATCCTCCCATGGTACCCCATGATCCCATGATTCCTCTTTCAAGCCTCTCCCATGCATAGGGGATCACACTTCTATGAAATGTATTCCTTCCATTCTCATTTTATCCTAGTTTCTTAATATTGTTATGCCCTGTTCTTTTCAATTATAAATTATGGGGTATGATTTTATCACCTCCCACATACATCCCCCCTTATGTTTTAATTTTGAGAGACCCATTTATCTTTCATTAATGTCTCCCATGTACACCAATTATGATCCCGAGATTCCATATGGAATTTATCTATCCTCATTTACATTCAAGAAATTATTTTGTATTATGAATATAAATTATATTACTTTTGTTGTGAAATGTGTCTATATAACCCCATTTCTGTACATTTTTTTTACATATTATTAGAAACCATTTTCTATCTCATCCACCATTTTTTATGAAATCAAATGTCACACTGTTAGGCTTCAAAAATTGCACTGCAATTTTCCAAGCCAAAGTCATTGTGTAGTGAATACCATGCCCATTTATCTATCAAGTTTATTCACCATTATTCACATTTTTTTATTTATTATAGAGTTTCATTTATTAATTCACTTTACTTTATCATTAAATAAATGATTATTGTTAATGAATCCATGTTATATGATCCTTGTGGAACACTTATCCCAGAAATAAAATGATTATGACAAGTGTGCCCTAGTAGCACTGCAATTCATTATGTAAGGAATAATAGCATGATACATCAATTGAAATGAGGGTTTAGTAGTGCTAATTCATGTTCAATTAGGGTTTAATCATTCTAATTCAAGTCAAATGTGGGTTTACTCATGATCTATGTCCAATGATCCTTTGCTCATGCTAATAACAATTTAAGTGTTGTAGCCAAATTTCCATATTATGATAATCATGATATATCATACATTTATGATCATGTCTCTATTATGATCATTTTTTATTCCTATTTCCTAACATTTACATTATTCATCATGTTATACCATGTTCACTCCCTTAATGGGATTTATATCTCACCCTTTTCTTACGCAAGTCCTCAGGTTATCCCATGAAATGCTATGTATGTGGGAATATAGTTGTCATGTAAAGCATGTTTTCAATATGATTAGTGTTTTATGTTTTAAGTTGTTATATAATATTCCTAATCCACAAATTCATTGGGACTCTCGATCTTACAGGGTGAATAAAGTGATGGTTTTATGTAATACATCAGGTTTATGTGTTTAAAACGGAGCAAGGTTGATATAGTTCATATTAGAGGATAGGTTTAATTATTTTTAGGATTAGGTTTGAAAATACCTAGTGAAGACTTAGAAACATGATTGTTCATAATAAAAACGTCCCAATATTTTGGTGAGTATTGAGTATGTGTTTTATCAATAAAATACATCACTTTCTTGATATGGTTAGGTAGAGGCATCTATCAAACAGATATAACTAGTAGTTAAATCTCTGAAAAGGCATTTTGGGCTTGAACTGGGGTATCTTGGTAATCCAAAACAGGCCTTTCTTCACTCATTGTTATGAAACTCCCAGGGTATATGCATTGGTAAATTATAGGCATAATATGAACCATTGTTAAGGGAATAAAAAATTCCCCTAGGAATAAATGATGGGATTTGTTCTTGGATAACATAGATTGAAGCCTATAGATTCATAAGAATAGGGAAAAAATGTTATTTATATGTCATATTTTTTTTACTCTGGAATTACCCATTATATGTTACCCATAACATCTCTTTTATTACAGCCAATGTATAGTAATTGGAGGCCTCAAGAAAAAAAACCAATGAAAAGATCAATTTGATGACTGTTCTAATGAGATTCCCAATCCAATGGGAGCGGGAAACACAGACATTGTTGAGATACTCTCTTATTTTACTCATTATTTGAATAGAAACATGGGTCAAGAGGAATTTTCACCCCCCCGACAAATAATTAACAAGTTGAAATCAAGTTCTTCATGAGCCAATGACCTCCATATTTTAATGGATCAATTAATCCCTCAATTGATGAACAATGGCTCACCTCCATTAAAATCATCGTCTACATCATACAATGTTCTTAACCATAGAAGATCCTTATGGATGCTTATCGTATAGAGGATGAAACTGATTAGTGGAGGACATTGATAAAAGAATAAGAAGCCTAAGGAGGATATATAGGCATTGCTATGGAAGGATTTGCAGAGAATTTTTTTTGACAAATATTGTCTACACACCCTCTAACATAAAATGTAAATAAACATCATTCCCCTAAAAAAAGACAGATAATCCATTGATGTGTACAAGGAAAACATCACAATTCTTTCACAATATGCCTCTGGAATTGTTTTCACCATCGAATGCAAGGATGGCCACATCTTTGTTGGGAAAAAACTAATCCAATAGAAATCCATGGAGATCTGTAACATCGATAAATGTGAGGAAATTTTCATATATGCCCTCAAGGTTGAAATGCAGAACATTGAATCTCAAGGGTATCAAGGTGATATGAAGTGTGTGGTGGACATTAATTCGGGTGATCCAATGGATAAATCCGATGGTGCTAATAAAATTGAGCACCCCAAATTCCATAGTTGCAGAAAGAATCACCCTAGAACATGCATTAAGGGAATAAGGAAGTACATTATGAGTGGAAGATAAGGGAATCGAGATGTTAACTGCCGACAAGAAAACCCTATAGTTGCAACAGAAGAGAGGAATATTTTGTTCGACCCTCAACGCATTGTTCATTTCTTCAACTGCATAGAACCAGGGAACCTTAAAAATATGTTCCCATAGACAAGGGCATTCATAGGAAACCAACAACCTCTAGGGCAGTAAGGGTGTTCTTTTTTCCATCACTACAACTTAAGTGAACCCCATCAATGTAGTGGTGATTGGTACACTAGTTAATCATTCAAGAATATTGAATTTACATTTTTATTCTGGTCCTACACATTTATTTGTATACTGAAATATTAGTAAAACAATCCAAACATCCACATAAATAATGGAGTTAAATATGTCGTTGAGTATGGAAAATGGTGCAATCATTGCATCCCATGAATAAAAATACTCCCTTGTTGTAATTTGTGGAATGAACTTCCTGGAGAACAATGTCAAAATACCTCTGGTATAATTTGATGCAATTATCGGCATGGATTAGTTTTAATTTTATTGATCCAGCATAAATTTTTGTAAGAGGAAATCACTATTCATATGGAGAATCACCCCCAGATTCTATACAAGCTCAAGGAGGATGATGGATCATTTTTAGCACCATCACCTCAATCGTGGATATTACTACCATATGAAAATTTGTATCTTGAAGATATGATTGAGTATAAATAATGAACCATCCATGATTACATTCCAATTGGGAGGGAATTTGGTAAGGTGTTTCCAGAAGAATTTTCTAGTCTTCCTCTATGAACAGATTTTGAATTATCAGTTGAACATATACCTAGGGAATCGCTAATATCCAAGACTCCATATATAATGGCTTTGGTGGATCTTGAGGAGATGAAAAACAACTACATAAGAATTAGGATAAAGGGTTTATACACCCATGTGCTTCACCATGGGGTGCCCCAGTCCAATTTTTTATGAAGAAGGATGAGTCATTGCGCCGTTGCATTGATTATCGTGAGCACAACAAAATCACGATATTGAAAAAGTTTCCTCTTTGCAGAATTGATGAATTGCTTTAATAGCTACATTTATAAAAATACATTAATATGGTGTATTTTCAGTTTGGATATCACCCATTGAGGGTGAAGAAGGATGATATCCCTAAGACATCATTTCGTAAATGGTATGGCATTGTGAATTCATAATAATGCCTTTAAGAGTCAATATTGCTCCAGAAATCTTTATGAACGTGATGAATAGAGTCTTTAGATATTACCCTGAAAATATTTTGGTAGTCTTTATAGAATATATAATAATATTCTATATAATGAATGAGGATCATGAGGATCATATAATCATTGTACTAGATAACATTAGAAATTATAAGCTCTATGTGAAGTACATCAATTGTTAGATCTTGTTAAAGGATGTCTCATTCTGGGGCCATATCATCATACGTAATGGGATAACTGCGTATCCCTCGAAGATAGAAGCAATTTAGGGATGGGAAAGTCCAACACCGATATTGGATATCCATAGCTTCCTATGGTTAGCAGGATATTATCACTGATTTGTGAGAAATTTCTCATGATTTTCCAACCCTCTTACCAATCTAACATAGAAGGGAGTTAATTTTTCATGGAGTGATGAACACATAGAGTGATTCATGGTGAAAAAAAGAAGGCATATCAGTGTGCATGTGCTCACACTACCCACAGGTGGAGAAAATTTTGTGGGATTCAGTGAGGCTTCGAGGAATGTCTTGGGCAGTTTGTTGATGAAAAATGAAAAATTAATTGCATGTGCTTTAAGGAAATTGAAATTTCATTAGAAAAAACATAAAACACATGATATGAAGTTGGCTACATGGATCTTCACATTGAATGTTTGGTGGCATTTCCTAATTGGTGAGAAGTTCCAAATATACGTCGAATACAAAAGCCTAAAGTATATATTCACACAGAAAACTTTTATCATGCACGAACAAAGATGGTTATAGCCAATCAAAGACAATAAATGCTCAGTCTATTACCACCCTAGGGAAGAAAAAAAAGGTAGTAGATGCTCTATGTAGAAAGGAATAAGTAATTCTATCATAGATAATAATTCAAAAGGATCTAATCTTCTTGGATTTGATGATTATGGACAAGGGAATCATAATGAAGAGAACATCATAAATCCATTCGCAAATTATTTCACAAAATTATTTTTGTAATGGTTAATGGATGATCAAAAGGATGATGTGGGAATTAAAAAGAAGGTGGAAACTATGAGAAATGGGTAATCCTAAATGTTCAATGTTAATGAATACGGAATTATGATATTGGGACATGTCAACATTTTCCTTAAAATCTTTCGTTAAAGATTGAACTTTTGGATGATGAAAATAGTTAAAATTTCAGCATCCACCCATGAAACACAATGATGTATTGAGATACCTAATAGAATTATTGGTTGGATATCATGAATAATGAGATCACTTAATAAACATCAATGTTCTTGGTATGTCAGTAAGTGAACACTGATAGGATGATGTATAAGGGGTTGATGCAACCATTACCCTTACAAACATCGAAAAGGGAGAAAATCACCTTGGAAATTCTCACTATAATATCCAAGACATCTAGTTGAAGCAATGTTATCTAGGTTATTGTGAATAGACGTAAAAAGACTGCACACATCATTACACTTCGAGTGAATTTATCATTGGACAAACCGACACAGTCATATATTACAGAAGAGGTAAGAATGTATGGATTACAACAATCTATTGTATCCAATCGCGATCAAATATTCACCTCGATGTTCTTGATGTGTCTTAAACATTCTTTGAATACTGAGATGAAAATTAGTATGTCTTATCACAAACAAACTTATGGTCAATCTGAGTGTACTATCAAAACACATGATGAAATGTTGAGAACATGCTCGATGGACTTCAAAGTAAGATAAGTCTGATACCTTCCTCTTGTTGTGTTATATTTCAATAATAGTTTCCACTCACGAATCCAAAGGGATCCTTATGAATCCCTTTATAGGAAGAGGTGTAGGACACTGACATGTTGGCATGATGTTGGAGAGAGAAAACTCTTTTGTCCAAAAATGGTTGAAGATATGGTAGAGAAGGTTAAGACCATCCAACATCACATTAATGATGATCAAAGTCCACAAAAGAGCTAGGATGAAAATTTCACAAAGATCTAGAGTGTGATGGTAGAGACATAAAATTCCACCACATATCACCATGGAAGATGGTTATGATATTTTGGGATGATGTGAAAGGTTATTCCTTGGTACATTAGCCCTTTTGAGATCCTTGATCACATTAGAGTAGTGTAATATTGACTAGAAATCCCCCATAATGAATCACAATTACATGAATTATTACATTTATCACTCTTGAGGAAGTACATACATGACCCATCACATGAACTCAATACAGAGGTGGTACCATTGGAGAATTACATCTCCTATAAAGAGAATCCAATGAAGATCTAAGATCATAGGGAAAAAGTTATACAAATAATACAATGCCCATCATTACGGTGTGGTGGGGAAACCAAAAGTTTTAAGAAGAAACGTGGGAATTAGAGGTAGTGATGAAGTTGAGTTACCCAGATCTTTTTAGTGTGGGAAAAAGAAATTTAGAGGGAGAAATTTATTACGGGGGAATATTATAACGAACAAATCATTTATTAATTAAAAGTAATATTGATGTAATTAAATGTATTATTACCGATATATAAAACATATACACTTACTTGGTTTAATGAATTTTTTATTTTAAAATACCGTTATGAATTGTAACTATATCAAATATATCTATTAAGTATAGATAACATGATTAGTATAATTTTAAGACTTTAATGAATACTATTTAATTTGACAAAGGAAGCAATGGAATGATCCAATATTATGATAAATACGAATCCCATTTTTTGAGTTAGTAATGGATGTGGCTTCATTGGGTTTCACTCTTGACCAAGCCCAAGTTGAGCTTCAATATGTTATACCCGATCCGAACAGCTTACTGGATAAGTGGAAGTTGATAGAGATTACAACCTGAGCGATGTTATCCAAGCCACTCTAAGAGACTTTCACTATTGCACACCTTACCTTTTGACCTTATGTAGGTGTTATATGGGATTCTGTAACAAGACAATAGAACTAAAACTATCTACATTAATTTTTATAGATAATATACATTCATTTTATTATTCTTACTTTTCAAATAGTATCTAAAAAATATATTTTTAGTCAATATTTATTTAACAAAACTTTTTTTGATTAAATAATTGATTTTTTAATTAAATTATATTTTATCAAAATATTTTCAATAAATTACTTTTTGAAAAATATAAATGAACGTATAATATTTTGAATACAATTGTTATTTTTCTAATGGTTTGAATCCCGTTATTTCCAAAAACATGATTTTTTATAAATCGATCCGTTTTTATTTTAAAATAAAATATTAAAATATTAGGAAAGTTAATTAGATAAAATTAATATTATTTATGAAATAAAGGAATTGAAATTATCCCATGGTGAGTTTTTATAAAAAAAATTATACAGTCGAATATTTGGGAAAAAATTAAATACAGTTTAATTATAAAATGTCATTGATGACATCATTATGACACAATAGTGTTGCATCAAAATACTATGAATGTTTTTTTCTGACAATATATTTATTAATATTAAAATAATGTTATTTTTTCTTTGATTTATTTTTTTTACTAAGCTTTAGTGGACCCTCCATTTTTTATAAAAAAATTTATCTTTTTAAAATTATTTTCTTGGGAGTGTGACTCACCTCCACATAAGAAAGACTAATATTTTTAGAATTTCTACATTAGGTATTATAAAATAAAGGATTCCACTACGATTAAAAAAAAACTAAATACAAGGGTCTGGTTTGTTTTTTTTTGATTAGTTTAATGTGTGTTTTCCAAATATAAAGAATAACCAATTCCCACTCTATTCCTATATAAACCCACCCAAGATCCAACTTCTACTTCAGTCAAAGCCATCACAGCTCAACAAACCCCTGCCCACATCTCTCTAGAATCCTCCAAAAACACCCCCAGATCCCAAGAAGCCTCTCTCAAGACTCTCCCAAGACATTGGGAAAACACATCCAAGAAATGGACTAATTTCTTTTTCATTTTATCTATGTTTTTTGATATTTTAATGCAATTTCATTTTCAATTATAAATGATGGGGTATGATTTCGCACCTCTCCCAAACCAACCTCATATTTTTTTGGATGATTAAAGACCCCTTAAGTTCTCTTTTATGTCTCTCATATTCACCTATTACCATGCCGAAATTCCGTTAGAAATTTCTCTCTCCTCATTAACATTCATGCAATTATTTTGTATTATGAATTTTAATTAAATTACATATGATGGTAAATATATATATATGACCCCATTAATATTAATTTTATGTAAATATAATAAGACACTAATTTCCCTCCCAACAACCATTTTTATAAAAATGTTTTGTCACACCATTATGCTTGTGAAATTGCTCTGTGATTTTCCAACCCAATGTCATTGTCCAGTGAATAAAGTGCCCATTTATATATCAAAGGAATTAACCATTATAAACATTTACATATTAATTATATTGTTTCATGTATGAAATAAACATTTATTTATCGTGAAATAAATGATATTGTTTAATGAATCTGTGTTATATGATCAATTTGGAACACTTATGAATTAAATGAAATTACTAAGAAGGGTGTTCCATGATAGCTCTCTAATGTATTGGGTAATGAATGGTATCATGATACATCATTTGTAATGATGGTAAACGATTTCTAATTAAAGTGATATGACGGTATACTGATTCGCCATGAGAAATGATCCTTGGTTCATGCTAATACAAAGTGAAGTGGTGTGGCCACATTTCCATGTTATGATAACTGTGCAATATCATGCCTATAAGTTCATGTCTCTGTTATGTTAATTTATTCTTCCTATTGCCTAACAAGTACTTTATTCATCATGTTATTTATTTGATTACTCCCTTACTAGGCGTCATATCTCAACCTTTTCTTATGCATATCCTCAGGTTATCCCATACAATTCTATGTATGATGGAATGTAGTGGTCATCAAATAGATGATTTCAATAAAGACGCATGTTTTATTTTTTATGTTGATATATAATGTTCCGAACACCTAGAAACACTAGGATGGTCTATTTTCCGTATTGTATCAAATAATGTTTTTATGTAATAAATCATGTTCATGTGGGTAATAAATAGTAGGGTTGTTATAGATTGTATCATAAGATTGGTTTAGTTATTTAGAGGATAGAATTCAAAAACCCTAGTAAAGCATTAGAGATAGGAATTTGTATAATAAAAACATCCCTAAATTTTGGTGACTGTTGATTGAGTAGTTTATCAAGAAATTACATTCATTTCAGAATTGGATTAGGTAGAGGAATTTCTGGAACAGATGTACCAAGGGGTGAAAACACCAACAAGGAGTTTTAGGCTTGACCCGGGTTATCCTTTTACCTAACAATGGGCCTTGTTTCACTATTGGTTATTAAACTCTGAGTGTATATGAATTGGTAAATTAAATGCATTGTATGTACTATTGTTGAGGGAATAAAAAACTACCCCAACAAATAAATGTTGGTATTTCGATCATAGATAACATAGATTGAAGCCTATACATTCATATGTTAAGGAAATAAAATTTATTTATTTGTCGTCCATTTTTTCCTTGGATTACACTTTATGTGTTACCCATAAATTACCTTTAATTATAGACAATGTCCTGTAATATGAGAACTTGGGCTTATAACCGATGTGAAGATCAATGTGATTATTGTTCTATTAAAATTCCCAATCCAATGGAAGCAGGAATCATGAACTTTTTCATGATACTCTATCATTTATCTCAATTTTTTAATAGATTCATCTGTCATGAGAAACATTAACCCCCCCCCCCCCACAGAGAACAAGTCGCAATCGAGAGTATAATGATACCAAGACCTCGTACTTTTAAAGGATCATTTGATCCCTCTATTCCTAAACAATTAATAAACTCTATTGAAAAGATATTATCCATAATTTTATGATATGAGCACAAAATGGCTCTTCTGGATGATTATCGTATATAGGTTTAAGTTGATCAGAGGTGGAAACTGATAAAAAATATGAATCATGAGGAGAAGATCGAGGTGTTGGAATTGAAGGATTTCCGAAAAATGTTTTTCAACAAATATTTTAAGTGAACCATATGAATTTAGACGGAAATGGACTTTCATTATCTAAGTAAAAATTTTTGTGAATCGATGGGATCATATGAGGAAAACAACACATGGGTTGCACGATACACCTTTGGAATTTTTGTTACCCCCGAATTCATGGTTGGAAACTTCTTTGGTTGGATAAAACTGAGCTTATTGAAATCTTTGGCGAACTGTAACATCTATAGCTATGATGAAATTTTATGATGTTCCATCAAGGTAATAATGTGGATCAACTAATATAAGGTGTAAAAAGGGTATAAGAAGCGTATAGTGGACATTAATTCTGTCGGTCTGATGGATAAATACAATGGTGCTATGAAAATCGAGCACCCCACTTTCCAATGGTGCCCCTTTACACAACCTGGAAATTGCCTGAAGGGGACATGGAAATACCATAGGTGTGGATGAGGGGGGAACCAAGACATTAACTCTCGAAAATTAAAACCCGTTTTTGCAGTAGTGGAGAGGAATGCTCCATTCAATCCTAAACGCACTATTCATTGCTTCAACTTCAAAAAATCATTGATCGTTGTAAATTAGTTCCCTAATCCAAGGTTTCTCAGAGGCAACCAACAACCTGTAGGGAAGAAAGGGAGATATTTTCCCCTCACTACCACTGAAGTGAAACTCAACAATGATTTCATGAACGGTATGCTCGTTATTCATTCATGTCTAGAAAACTTACTTTGGGATTCTGGTTCTACACATTCTTTTGTATTCCAAATATTTTGTAGATCAATCCTAAAATTAAAACAATCATAAAGATATAGATGTCAGTGAGTGTGGAAAATGGGGAAATAATTTAATCCCATGAATATATCTCCTCCATTCTCATAATTTTTGGATTTAACTTCCTGTAAAATCTTTTCATAATCCGTCTCCTGAAACATTTTGCAATTCTTTTCATGGATTGGATTTCCTTATATAGATCCAACATAAATTTCATTGAGAGGGAAATCACTGTTCATATATAGAATAAACCCCCAAATCATTATATGTTCAAGGAGGGAGATGAATGTTATTTTTCACTATAACCTCAAGCGTGGATATTGTTTCCCTATGAGCACATGTATCTGGCTCAGATGATTGTGTCTAAGGAAACAAACATCCTCAAATACATGCCTATTGTGAGGGAATTTTCTAAAGTGTTTTCCGAGGAATTTCCTGGTCTTCCTCCTAGACGAGATGTTGAATTTTCCATTGATAATCTACCAAGGGAGTCTCTAATATCAAATATTCTCTCTATAATGGGTGTTGTGCACCATGAAGAGCTGATGATACAACTACAAGTGAATCAGGATAAAGGGTATATAGTCCCAAGTGCTTCCCCATGGGGTACACCTGTCCACTTCATCAAGAGTAAGGATTGCTCAATATGCATTTTCATTGATTATCGTGAGATCTAAAAAATCACGATCAAGAACATGCATCATCATCCCCCAATTGCTGACTTGTTTTATTAGATATGTGGAGCACAATACTTTTCCAAGGTGGATTTGTGACAAGAATATGATCAATTATGGAATGAAAAGGATGATATCCTCAAGACCGATTTTCATCCATGTTACTTGCACTTGGAATTCATAATATTGCATTTATAACTAAATAATGCTCCATCAATCTTCCTATAATTGATTAATAGTGTATTTAGTGAATACAATGAAAATTTTTGGTAGTATTTATCGACAATATTATTATATACTTTAAAACCATGGAGGAGCATGAGGTTCATCTATGAACTGTACTAGAGACCTTGTGTAAGAAGAACCCCATTGTGATTTACCACAAGTGTGAGTTCTGGTTGATGGAGATCTAATTATTAGGCCATATAATAACAAGAAATTGGATATCTATGGATCCCTCCAAGATAGATTCAAATGGGGGATGATCGAGGACATCATCAGTTTCTGATATCCATAGTTTCATATGGTTAGCTTGATATTATTGCTAATTTGTGAGATGTTAATTAGTATTTATAAATCCACATACCAAGATAACTCAGAAGGGAGTAAAGTTTTCATGGATTATTGAATTATAAGAGAGATTCTTGTAGTTGAAATGGATGCTTATAAATGTGTTCGTGCTGACCCTACCAACAATTGGAGAACTTTTTGGGGGTATTCAGTGATTCATAGAAGAAGTGCATGGGATTTTTGTTGATGTATATTGACAAATTCATTTCCTTTGCATCAAATATATTGAATTTTCATGAGATAAACTATCCAAAACATGATCTGGAGTTGGGTGCAGTGATATTCACTTGGAAATTTTTGTGGCATTACCACATTGGTGAGATGTGTGAAATATACTCGAATTACAAAATTCTCAAGTATATATTCAGACAAAAAGAGTTGAACATGCACCAAAGAAGACTGTAGAGGTGATCAAATACTATGACAGCTCATTCCATTACAACCCTGGGAATGCAAACGAGGTAGTGGATGCTTTATGTAGAAAGGACCAAGCGATTATATCATTTATAAGAATTTAAATGGATCAAATCATCATTGATTTGATGAATATGGACATGAAAATCATATATAAATGAACATAATCAATCCTTTCACAAATTATAGCTCAATCATATCCTTTGTAATCTTATAGGATACAAAAAAGGATGATGTTGGAATTCAGAATATGGTGCCTACTACTAGAAAAAGGAAATCCTAGGAGTTCAATGATAAGGTTGAAAGAATTATTAGATTAGGGATAATAGTATGTGTTCCATTAAATAAGGAGTTAAATAGGGAAAATTTAGATGATTTTCATACTTAAAATTTCTCAATCAACCCAGAATACACATAGATGTATCGAGATATCTGATAGCATTATTGGTGGGAAAACATGAAGAATGATATCAGTGTGTTTATATCAAAGTTCTTAGTACATCCAAAAGTGATGTCTGATAGGCAAAAGTACAGTGGGTGATGCAACTATTACCCATACGAGCATGGAAATTGAAGAACATCACCATGGACTATTTTACCGAGAATCGTAAGACATCCAATGGATACAATGATATCTGGGTTATTATGGATTGACTTACAAATAATTCACAGTTCCTTGCTATTTGAGAGGATTTATCATTGGTAAAAGTGGAACAGATATATTTCAGAAAAGGTAAAATCCTTTATGGAGTACCAATATTTATTGTATCTGATCGAGATCCATGATTCACCTCCATGTTCTATAAGAGTCTTCAACATGCTCTGAATACTGAGCTGATCATCAATAAGTTTTATCTCCCTCAAACTGATTGTCAATATAATAAGACTATCAGAACACATGAGTACATGTTTAGATAAATCTCAATGGACATCAAAGGAGTATGTGAACAACATATTCCTCTAGTTGTTTTCACTTAAGACAATAGTTTCCACTCAATAATCCAAATGGATCCTAATGAGGCCCAATATGGGAAGGGGTGCAGGACACCAGCTTGTTTGATTGATGTTGGGTGGAGAAAACACATAGGTCCATAAATAGTTTATGAAATGGTGGAGAATATAAAAATAATTTAGCATCACAATAAATAGGATACGAGTCTACAAAAGATATAGGTTTACAATCATCAATGAGACCTATATTTTGTTGTATATGTAATGATATTCCTATACATATCACCATGATGAGGATTATGATATTGGGGAATAAGGTCAATCTTAGTCCAATGTACGTTGACCCTTTTGAGATCCTTGATCGCATTAGAGTAGTGGATTATAAACTATCCCTCCTACCGAACCTATATAAAGTATTTGATGTATTCTATGTATCACTCTTGACGAATTAAATTCATGACCCATCACATGTACTCAATCTAGTGTTTGTACCATTGGATAATGCCCTCTCTTATGAAGATAATGTAGTGAAGATCTTAGATCATTGGGAAAAAATTCTACCTTATAATAAAATTATCATTTTATGGTGTTGTGGGGAATCTAATAGTTTTAAGAAGTAACATGGGAATCAAAGTAAGTGATGATACAGAGTTACCCTCATTTTTTTGTGTGGGAAAAGGAAATTTCAGGGGCACGATTTCTAAATGGGAGAATATCAATCTGACCTAAACATTCATTAATGATAATTCCTTCGGATCTAATTAATTGTCTTATTTTGGATATATAAAACATATACACATCCATGGTTTTATGTTTTTGGATTTTAAAATTCTATTAATAATATTGATGTTTTTAAATATAGCCATTAAAGAGTTATCTCATGATTATTATAAATATAGTGTTTTAACAAATCCAATTTACCCAGAAAAAGGAAGCAATGGACTCATCTACTTGAATTTCTTCATACGAAGCACATTTATAAGAAAAATAAAAGATGTGGCTTCATTTTTCTTCCCTCTGGACCAAGCCTAGGAAGAGCATTAATACATTAATCTAGAGTGGTACCACCTATGGGTGATATGGAAGTTTATAGAGATTGCCACCCGAGCGATGTTATCTAAGCCACCCCAAGAGTTTTTCACCATCGCACACCTTACCCATCGGTCTTATGCAGGTGTTATAAGGGGTTATGTATGAAGACCCTAACACTGAGACTATATACATTATTTTTTCATAGAGAATATACATTTTTTTTATTATTGTTACTTTTCCAATTGTTTTTAACAAAAAAAATAAAAATTTTTAGTTAGTAATCAATTAATAAATAGATTTAGAAGAATTAATAGATTTATGAATTAAATAATATTTTTATAAAATAGTTTCACGGAATTAGTTTTTATTAAATATAAATTATTGTATAATTATTATGAATAAATTTTTTATTTTTATTAAGGTTTGAAACCCATTTTTCTCAATACCCATTAATTTTTTATAAATGTCATATTTTTTTATGAATAAATTAATATATTTATAAAATTATTTAAAAAATTAAAATTAATTTTTCAATCAGGACATTGAAATTATCAAATTGTGAGTTTTTCAAAATATTCCGAGACAACAAAATTTTTGGGGTAAAAATAAATATTGTTTTAATTATATATTGTTTTTATAACATCATTTTGACCCAATAATGATGTTATAAAATACAATAAATTTGTTTTTCATCAAATATATGTTTTAAATTTAAAATAATGTGATTTTCGGTTTGATTTATTTATTTTACAATGCATCAGTGGACTCTCCAAAACATAAGAAACATTTTATCTTTTTAAAATGATTTTCTTGAGTGTGTGACTCACATCCACATAAGAAAGTGTAATATTTTAACATTTTAGGACATGGGACTTATAAAATAATTCTTTCCACTTCCATTTAGCAGAATGTATGTGTAAAAATCATTGTCTTGTTTTTGGATTTGATTAGTTCAATTTATGGTGTCCCAATCCTAAATAATAATGAATTTTCTCTCCTATCCTATATAATCCCATAGAAGCTCCCACTTCATCTTCACTAAAATCATTTTCATCTCTTACAAAACCTTCCATCGTCTATTTATATTCCTCCCAAGGTGCACCGAGCAACCGCAAAACCACTCTCCAGCCTCTCCATGGCCTTTGCGATAACACTTCCAGGTTTGGGATTCCTTTCTTTTACATTTTTTCCATGTTTCTTAAAATTCATTTTTACTTTTATTATCAATTATAATTCTTGGGGTATGATTTTGGACCTCCACCATACTGCCCTAATTATGTTTGAATGATGATATACCCCTTTTTATCACATTAATTTCTCCCATGTACACTGGTTACCATACCAAAATTTTGTATGAAATTTCACTCTCCTCATTTACATTCAAGAAATTATTTTGTATTATGAATCTAAATTCCAATACATATGTTGGGAAATATATATATATATATATATATATATATATATTTAGGAGACCCTTACTTTCAATTTCATGTAGATATTACGAAACACTATTTTTTTCATAATCCATTTTATTGAAATCATATGTCACGTCGTAATGATGTCGAAATTGAACTGTGTTTTTCCATTCCAAAGTAATTGTATAGTGAATACAATGACCATGTATCTATAAATGGTATTCTCTTTTATAAACATTTTCTTATTTATTATAGAGTTTCATGTATGAATCCAAAATTCCTTTATCATGGAATAAATATATCTATTTTATGAATCCATGTTTTTTGATCCATGTGGCACACTTATGCATGAAATGAAATTATTATGAAGGGTTTTCCCTGATAGCGCTTCAATACATTGGGTAAATTATAATATAATTATAGGTTAAGTGAAACAAAAGTTTACTCATCCTAAATAAATTTAAATATGGTTTTAAACAATCTAATTAAAGTGATATTAGGGTGTACATAGTCTCCATGTGCTGTTATCCTTAGGTCATGGTAAAACCATGTTATGTGTTGTTTCAAAATTTCCATGTTACAATAATCAGGCTTTATCATGGATTTATGTTCTTGTCTAAATTATTATCCTTTTTTATTTCTATTTAATAATATGTACTTTATTCATAGAGTTATTCCTTTTTTACTCCCTTGCTGGTCTTTATTACTCACCCTTTTCTTATGAACGTCTCAAGATTATCCCATGAAATGCGATGTACTTGGCAATGTAGTGGTCATGTAAATTAAGATTTCAATAAAGATATCATTTTTATGTTTTAATTTGAAATATAATGTTCCTAATACCCAAATTCACTATACCTACCGATCATACATGTTGAATCAAGTGAAGGTTTTATGTAATTAATCATGATTAAGTGTGTAATAAAGAGTATGGATGTTATAATGATTCTACTTTCATATGGAATTCTATGTAGTGCTCATATTCTCTTCATGATCCTCCGTGATTTTGGAATATATTTGATTAACATTAATTATGTATAACACATATTTTTTGATGAAATTTATAAAGATTCTATGCAACAATTCCATGATTATTTTTTTAGAATTAGTGAGTCCTAAATGCATCACTATGAACTCATAGTGTTTGTACATTGTAGGAAAAGTATTATAGGGGATATCTTCCTTCTTCACCCTTACATAGTAATATCATGACTACATATCTACCTTGGAGATGTATTTTTCTCCTGATATCTAGTTAAAAAATTCATCAATACATGTTAGAATATACTTTTTCATTATCACGATCTTATTGAGATTTTTATAATCAATGCAAAGGCACAATTTCTAGTCCTTCTTCTTGAAAAAGATGGCTGGTGAACCCCATGGGGATGAAAATGCATATATGAACCCTTTATCCATATTATCATGAAGTTATTTATTAACCTCATCACGTTCCACAATATACATTCTATATAGAGTCTTGGAAAATGGTAACACCCTCGGTATAAGCTCACTTGAAAATTTAACCTCTCTGCTATGAGGAAGACCAAGAAATTCCTTTTGATACACATCAGTTTATTCCTTCATAATAGGAACACCTTGGAGGAAATGTTTTTCCATATATTCTATTGTTGGAGATATATACGCTTTGTCAAAGGGTAATAATATCCATACCAGTGATGTTTGGGTTAAATAATATTAATCTTCTTACATAAACTTATATATAATTGTGGGTAAATTCTCAATACATAGTGTGATTTCCTTCTAATAGATATGTATGTAGGCTCTATAAAGAAAAATTCATCCCATTCTCAGAATTTAATCAAATTCCACTGAAGGGAGTATGTCATGCATCATTGTAATGTTTATCCCACAAATTGTTTTAGAAGAGTCGTTATGTACTAAGGATGAAATAATAATCCCATTTGTCATTTTCACTAATAACTCCAGTTATATGACTTGTGGTGGTTTTCTAATTGATCGATAAACTTTAGTGATGTTTAAGAATGCATAGAACAATAATCAAAAATGTATTTGGATATCCATTAATTCATAATTTGTATACATGTCACTGATACAATGTCGGGATCCACCTTAGTGGTTGTGATGAAAAAATGATTATCGTTGCTACCTTAAAGGTTGTTGGTTGTCACTCAAATCCCTTGGCTTAATGCATTGGTTTCTGAATTTACCTCCTTCCATGCATTTGTTATAAGAATCAAAGCATTGAGGTTTGACCGGATAATTCCATTCCACCATTGTAATAGTGGTTGTCTCATGTAAGAAATCATTACATAGGATTGCTTCCTTCCAAAACCTAAATAATTACTTCATTCCCATTAGAAAATTTCTAGGGTGGTTCTTTCTGCACCTTTGACATGATGGGTGTTGAAATTTCATATCATTGTTATATTTCTCCATCGTATCGGCAAATTTAAACTCTACTTCTCACATAAAATCCCCTTGAGAACCTAGAAACTTGATGATCTTCATTTCAACATTGAGGGAACATCAGACAATTTCCTCATAGCTATAAAAGTCATAGATCGTAGGGATTTTCAAATACTAGTTTTTTGCCCATAAAATATGAAGTTAGCCTTTTGTTCAGGGGTAATGACAATTCTCGGGGCATATCTTAAAAGTATTGTGATGTTTTCCCCATGATCCCTGATAGATTCATAATCATTTTTCTTGAGGTTAAGGAAATTTATGTCCATATTATGATGGAGGGTGTAAGGAAAATAATTATCAAAAAACATTTTACAGAATTCCTTCCACTGTATCACATTTATCTCCTCCCATTCTTTATATTCTTGAACAATTACCACCACTGATCAGATTTTCCCTCAAAACAGTAAACATTCAATAGAATATTCTCTTCGTCAGGAAATTGATGAATAGAGAATATAATCTCAATGGATTTGACCCATTGTTTCAGGTTTATGTGATTTTATGTTCCATAAAAAGTCATAGGTATTTGTTGCATAATGCTCTCAATAAAATCTTATTCTCTCTTAGGAGGATTTGGGCGCATCTTCTGATCCAGGTTTCTATTCATAACCTGTATTAGATGGGACAGTATCATCATCAATTTCACGACTCCTGCCCTAATCGAGTAGGGAGTCTCATTGGGGAAACTATCACATTGTCCATCACATTGTATATTTACCTACTTTCTCATATTTCTGGCCATTACATAGATTTAAGATAAAAATTAAGAATGAGTTTTTTTAAACTATTAAACACATTAAGGGGAATCTAATGAAAATAAAGGGATATCATAAAAATTACCTTTATTTGTTATATTTTTAATATATATCATTTAGTATATGTTTTTCATGATCTATTTGCAAACATCTATTATTGTGGGTTGTTTTTTTCACTTAATAATTGATAATATGGATCAAAGGGATTTTCCAAAGAATCACTTTGGGTAAATAGTCTATACCAATAGTTCATACCATTTTGTATAGGTACTCAAACTATTGTAATAACCTATTCCAATTATATAGTTGTTTATTGAATGATTTTGTGTTTGTATAGGCCTATACCAACATTTATTGGGGAATTTTTAGGATAGGTAATGTAAAATAAAATATAAAGTCACGATTTGAACTCGCATCCTCTCACTAATATATCAAACACATAACAAAAATGCTACAATTATGATTGTGAATATAATTTGATATTTATATATAAATATATTATTTATATGTTGAATTATTTGATTTAATTTGACAAAATATTTCATAAAAAATATGGGGACCTATACCAATGGTTTTTAGAAACATTAGTATAGGTCCACAAATTTTTTGAACCTATACCAATGGTTTTGAAAAAGCATTTTAATAGATTTTTTTATAATGAACCTAAATGAAAACAATTAGTATAGTGTATTTAATTAGATTTCAGTCTAATATTTCGGGAAAACATGTCAGTATTTACAGAAATTTTACCAATAGTTTTTCCAAATTATTAGTATAGGTTCATTTTGTGGTACTTATACCAATGGTTTTGAAAAATAAATGGTGTAAATCCAGTTTCTAGTCCTGAATATCCCTCAGGAGTATCAAACCAGGTGTGTAGTGCATCCATTTTTAGTGTACTAGGTTACATCGAGTCAAATCCAACAGACATTGTTCGAGTTGTTAACACTAGGTATATTTGTTCCCGAACCACGTCCACGTGTAGTATCCATATAGGGATTTATTTTCATGACAAAACAAACACACTATACATGAAAAAAATTATGGATATATTCTCATACTTTTTCTTATACCTAAAGACCTCAATATTTTTTTCTAATAATAATCCCGAAAATAACTATACATTTCCTTTGATACCAACTATAACCACTATGTTATTTACATCACAATAATACCATATTTATTACATTAATGTAAAAATAATACAACCTAAGAGATAAATATGTATAGTGTATTCTATAATTACGTACATATCAAAAAATCTTGAACATGGGATACTACAAAATTATTAAAAACTTCCTTGACATGCTTTAAAAATTCTATTGCTTTTTTAAAACTGCATGGGATAACTTGGGGACATACGTAAGAAATGGGTGATATAAAAATCCTAGTAAGGAAAAAAACATAAAATTACATGAAGAGAAAAAACATGGTATAATATAGGATTTTCAATGGGTAATAAATTGAGAAGTAATCATAAACATGATCAATGAGAAAATAAATTTCATGATAATCATAAAGTCAACCAGGGAAATGTGGAAACAAATTAAAAAAATACATCCTAAACATATGTCATGGATAAACCTCCAATTAATCATTTTTTTAATGTCCCATTAAATAATCATGTATAATACATGTCCCATCATGACGAATCGTTAGACTAAACATTACACAATTTATTGTAGTAATATTTAATTTTTGGGAACACCTGTCACATTTATTCATTGTCATGCTTATGTGTGCCACATAGATCATACAACATGTATTTATGCATTATAATATTTTTTGCATGATTAATGAGTGTGTAATTCATTAATTTAAGTCCCATGTCATATATTTATTGGTTTATAATGTTGAATAAAATTGTTAGGAAATGGGTATTTTATTCACTACATAATTGTTTTTTCATTGGAAATTATTGTTCAACTTCGGCAAGATAAAGACCTCACATAAAAATTCAAAAAATGGTTAGATGATAGTGATATGTGTATCTCTTAGTTTTTACCTAAATTGGTCAGTATGGAATATATGTAATAACACATATAATCATAAATAAATTAATATAAAATTCATAATGTAAAGAATATACTTGAATAAAGATGAGAATGGAAAATATCTCTTACATGAGTGTGTGATGAAAAATGCTTGGGAGGGGATTACAAAGAGAATGAGGAAACATAGAAGAGATATAGAGAGATTAGGCAAGATTATTTAAATTAAATATTTTTTTTGAGTGAATAGAAATGGTGTCTTGGGTGGATTTATATAGGAAAAGAGGGTGATTTCTTTATTATTTAGGATTTTGACTCTTCATAATAAAATAACCAAAACCACAAACCATCACATGACATTATTGACATTTATTATACAAAATGGGAGTGGATATCATTATTATATATGTCCAACGTCAGAACATAATAAAATAATTCACTTCCTTATGTGGGGGTGAGTCATACTCCTATTGAAAAGATTTTAAAACCGTAATATATATTAATGGTTTTAGAGGATTCACAATGGCCTTATAAAAATTAACAAAATAAAACTAAAACATCATTATATTTAATTTAAATCGTATATTTGGTCTTTTATACACTTTATATTATTTATTATATCACATTTGGGTCGTTATGATGTCACATTACACAAAGCATATTTATATGGTATTGAATTATTTACCTAAAAAATCAATTAGCTCTGAAATTATCACAAAATTCACCATTGGATAATGTTAACACTCTTATTCAAAAATTAAAATTAATTATATATAGATATTATTATAAATATTTTAATTTTCACTTTTTAAATAAAACAGATATTTATTGTGAAATGATGGGGTTTTTTGAGAATAACAGTTTTCGAACCCTTCCAAAAATTACAGTTGACTTCATAAAAATGTTACGATAATTTATATTTAAAAAAAATTAATAATAGTTTTTTATTAAAATATTATTTATTTAATAAATCCATTAATTTATAACGATAAATTATTTTATTTATTTAAAATATTTAAAAAATAATATTCAAGTTTGATTAATTCAAAATAAAAATCATTTATAAAATAACAATAATAGGACGAAAATATATTAATTATTCTATAAAATATAATATAAATACTCATATTGCTACGGTCTTGATACATATCCCTTTAATACACGAAAAAATTCTATAAGGTTAATGTTTGTAATGGTGGGACGTTCATGGTGTAGTTTGGCGAACATGGTTTGGTCCGTGATCTCAATGATCATGAACATAGCACATAAATGTTTTTTCTCATGATTATGTTGTTATATATCTACATGGGATGGTGAAGGGAAAATACCAGCGGTTTTATCTCCCACAGAATCCTAGATAAGTAGTCTCTATATGGTATGATCATACTAGTTGAGGTCATCACTTCCTACGTCTGTGTCAACTGGTTTTGTTAAAACTCTATATTTGTACTAATCAGGAGATGACTATTAAAAAAATATATTATCAATGGTAATGTTGCTTAATGGTATATAAAATAGGATACAATAAAACCAAATATGTTCATAGGTTGTCTATAATGAAAAAACATAATAATACATTTAAATATATCAGAAGGGGAATTTTATTTGTAACCATTCAAGTAGTTATAGGTCTTACCAACCAATCATCAATAATTCGATGAAAAAAGACTATGACATGTTTTTAAAGACCTCATATGTGTATTGTGTTAGTGCACATGAAATAAATTCTGACATTGTTCATCCAGAGGAACAAGAAGTTGAACGATCTCCTAAAGGTCAGTGAAAAGAAGGATTCGACTGGTATTTCTCTCAACTTGATGCCTTCTTTTCATTGATGGAGCACGTTGTATTTGGATTTTATGACAATTCAATAGTTTATAATATGTTATCAATTAATATTGATGTTGGATTTCGATCCAACCTGGAGATGAACTTTATGGACTTATTATGAAAATTCATGAATTATTCCAGATAGTGGGTTCATCTTAATCATCATTATAGTGTCATCTGATTCGTCATCGAAGGATGAGTTGGATGTTTCAAAAAAGGTTAAAAAATACAATAGATGACATTATATAAATGGATGATGAAGACATCCTAGGAATTTAGGATTCTAGGGGCCTCGTATTGATTGATTTTTTTTGGACTCTATCTTTGATGTGGGCTTTTCATGTCCTATTGTGACCTCTCTTTCTCCATGTACTCATTATTTTTAATAATAATATGGAATAATGGGTTTCATCTTCAAATAAATGATTAAGAATTTCTCATATAATTATCAATATAATTCATATATATATAATTATTTTATAATTTTATATATTTATATTTATATTTATATATTTATTTAAATAATTATAAAAGGATAATAAATATATTTATTATACTTATAATTTTATAATTATATATAACTAATACATTTATTATAAGTTCATAATTATTTAAACATTTTATATTTTTTTTAAATTATAATTATACATATTTCAATATATATTTATAAATATTATTATATAAATGTATATATTTATAAAATTATAAATATAATAAATATATTTTTTATAACATTATGATTATTTAAATATATATATATATATATATTTCATTGTTGATAATTATAAGTATAAATAAACAAATTTATAATTATTAATAAATATACATATAAATATAAATATATTTATTTATTTATTTATATATAAATATAAATTAATAAATTTATAGTAAATGTATTTATTATAATTCTATAAATATTAAAATAAATATATATATTTAGTTATAATTATATTTAAAGAGTATTTGTATATAATTAAATATTTATAATTATAAATATTATAGATATATTAATTGAAATCTTATAAGTATTTATGAGAACATAATAAATTCATGGGTATAACATGAATGAATCATATTCCTATTATTGTATATATCATATAAAAAGTCATCAAATATATGGAAACACTACTAAAAAGTAGGCATGTAACAATGATAGAAATGACCTTTATCTATTCTAGAAATGTGTTGACAACCAGAGTAAGATTAAATGCACTGGTCCTTTATCAACTCAATTTTTAGAATCGTTATAAGCCCTATTTATCGGAACTAATAAATTGTTTTATCAATAATTATATACTTGTTGAGAATGTGTTCCTTTATAATCACTTTTAAAAGAACCAAAAAATGAGTCCTTTATCGGCGATTTTAAAAGCGCAGATAAATGTCTCTATTAACAGTGATTTTAAAAAGCACATATGAAATTCCATACTACAATGTGATGCAACAGTACACCACAACAAAAGCGTATTGTTGTGTAACAACATACAATAACACCAGAATCACACCAGATATAAGAAAAATAGTTCCAATATGAAATTTAAATGAAATGAAATTTACAACACAAAAAAAAGGAAACACACTTTATTATATACATTCTAAACATTAGATTATAATTTTTTATAAATAAAATATATTTCATAAATTTAAAAACAACAATATTCCTTTTTCTTTTAATTCAGACCCAAATCATGTCATTGTTAAATAAACCACCACTAATCGAGTAAATGAACGCACATGTATATGATACAAATTCTTATGTTAGTAATAATACAAAAAAATAAATTAACAGAAATTTATAATTTTCCTAAAATTGATATCAATTTTAAATAAATAAGACACACTTAGAGTCATAAACTAACACAAATATGGGTTTTTGTTGTTCCACCCTTTAACAGCGCTAAAAAGTACTGATAAAGTGGTTCCATTATTATCATTTTTTGGCACTGTTAAATGGGCCCCCTTTATCTGCTCTTTTTTTAGTAGTGATAAAGGGTGGTTTTTTAAATAGCGCCATTAAAGCGTATAATTAATTGACTCAATTTCGTAGATCCTGACATTCATGATGGTATGGATATCAAATGGATAAATGATAATGGAAAAAATTAATTTTGGGCATTACCCATCACACACATATTTCATGCTCAGTACCTATAAAATAAAAAACATTTACTTTTATTTTATTTCAATATTAGCCCCACTCGTGTAATTAGTTTCCACTGATGCAAAAAAAAGGGTTCTTCTTTTTTTTCGAAACATCCCTAATGGTGAGGATAAATGACTGGTAACCCCCTCTTCCCTTCCCTCTCTTCTGTGTGAGATTTTTACCCAAAGGATGTGATATCATATAGATATAGTGAATCAGTGGATGCGATAGATGAGAGGATGGAGTGGTTCATAATGGGGGTTATTCATGGTATGTAGAGGGCATGAGGTTGATGTACTTCATGTCCATGTACCCAAATAATCTAGTTTTATGTAAGTGTTTATTGGAGGATATTTATATGATTAGTTGTTTCAAGGGGTGTATGGTACAATGTAGTTTCCAAGGATTCATTGAGACGGATATGATGTCTTTCCCATCGATCTCTGGAATCGATTATTATGGAAGGGATGGGTGTGGTAGGATGTACGATGTTGGGTTGTGAGAGTGGAAAATCCTGGTAAATGAGTTTGGGGTACCCTTTTGTGATATGATTTTTATTATGGTATTACACTTCAATGAATTATTTTTTGAGAATTCTATAGTGAGGATGAGATTGGTTAGTTGACTAGTTTAGGAGAATGTTCGTTCAGTTATGTGTTCACTGGTGTATTAATATGATTTTTTCACTTGTGAAGGATATAGCCTGAGTATATTTCAACTGATTATACATGTCAATCTCACCCTATATATATATATAATTCATTTTGGTTAATAGAAATATTTCAATTACCGAAATTGACATTACTCACCTAGAATTTGGTATTATTGGCGTGTTGTTCCCCTATGATTGCATTTTATCATTTATTTGGAGACTATATATATTATTTCACATTATACACACATTATGATTTAGATTTTTATTTTCATTTTATTCTTTTATGAGATGATGTATCTCGTTGATTTTAATCTATCTCTCGATACCACTTTTTGTAGTGGTGAAATGTCATATATCTATGATATTGTTAAATATCATTAGTGATAATCAATAGAATTATTCCTATTGATGGAGGAATAAGGGGGTATTTATCTCTATTAGTTCATTTCTAACCCATGAGGGGTTCCTCTGTGCAGAGGGGTCATGATATAGTGGCATCAATGGAAGGTTGAGGGATATGATGATATTTGGAGTTAGGAATTGTGAGGATTACAAGGGTGGGTAGGGTAATTGTTCTAGTCAATCATGGGGGGTTACATTGATAGGGGAGACTTGATAGAACATTAGATATTATCCCCCCTTGTAATCTGATGCATGGACCATGATTCTACTGAATGTCCATGTGAGGTGGTGATACTTATAGGGTAGATATCTAGGAGAGGTACATTCATCATTAATGTTTTTATCTTTGTCTGAATTGTTAGTCTTGGGAAATTAGAAAAAATATTGTAATAAACCATTATAAAATTATTATCTTGGAGTTTTAGGTTTTAACTATTCAGTTCATGAATTCCTCCTTGTTTTCATTTACAAACAACATATATAATAGAGGTTTAGTAGTCTTATCCATTTGATCATTGGACAATAAAATCTATAGAGGAGGAGGATGCATGTTATATTGAATGTTTTTTATAAATAGTTTTTGGAAAAATATGAGGGTAGGGTGTCAGATCTATAGATAGATTATTGGTAGGAGGATTTTGATATCTCTTTCAGTTTGATTTTTAATCAAGTTTTTTTTGGGTTCCATTATAATTTAGTGAGACAACGACATGTATGTGTTAGTGGTGGATAATACATCTTAATAATCTATCTGAGGAAGTAGTATCATGGGTATACTTAATGAAAGTGCTCTGATTTGAGTTCCAATCATAATCCATGAAGCTAGAAAAGAGGCATGAGTTTTATTCTGTTATGTATGGGAGTATGACTGTGTGAGTGTTTGAGATGATGTTTAAGGGTGATTTTTATTTCACCTCTAATATTTTCCTCAATTAAGAGTTCCACACATGATGTTTTGAGGAGGAACTTTACACATCTATCCAATTTTCGGTTACTATGATTACATGGTTGATGTATTTAGTGGTTCAAAAAGAGAAGTGGTGATCGAGCATATTCACTCATGAAGAGGAATATTGGTGCTTCGTCTAGAGGGGATTCAGCCCTAAAAAACCACTTATAAGTCATTTGGGGAAAGTATATCCTATGATCTTCCCATGGTCATGAGACAATTGTATTATATCTACGGGGGGGGGGATATTTCTATTATCAATTCATAGTGGTTATTTGAGATCAGGATACTGGTGGAGGTCTTGTTCAGTATCACCCTTAGAAACACCCACCAGTGAGGCCATATAATTATTATGGGAAACAAGAGTATGCTCCACTAAGAGGATATTTGGTGTGTAGGGGATTACCTTTGGATATTATCCATATTCAGTGATGTTAATCTATGCATGTACATAGTCATGTTCATCATAGTGAGGAAGATGATAAAATATTAGATAGTTGTATTCTATATATATATCAACATGATAGGGCTATAGGTCATTAGAGGTACAATTAGCTTATCATCTACCCATGTTTCATACATGTTTATTTTACGAGCCTCGCACTCCCTCATTTAACCAACCGTAGTTTGTTCTATATTAAGGGATTTGGAGAGACTTATTTTTACCTAGTATTGACTATGTCATTCAAAGGATAAAACATATTGCTTGATGTCTACTGATAGACTAGGATGTTGATGTGGACACATTAGTCATGTGTTGATCTCTTATTTCTGTTGATACAATCATATGATTTCAATCATAAAAATTGATTAATTATATTTTTTTGTGGTTATCTATTTATTATAGAGGAAGGTCATATTAGTAGATATGGATGGCTAGTGTGAAATTTCAGTCACTGAGTGGGGTTTTCATATGGTCAGTAGGCATATGATGCCCCTTCTTTCTATGATGGTAGAATTTTCATTATTGATTGTATGTTTTGGGATGGTTGATACTCTTAGAGTTGGCAATGAATTTTTGGATGTCTTCCCTCAATATTTTATGACACGCCCCCCCTAAACCTGATGTTTATTTATCGATAAAATTATAGTAGGATAATTTTATGATATCAATGTATACCTCTTTGATGAAACCTTTTGAGTTATGGGAGTTTGGGATCTAGATTGATGACCAGATTCATGAGGGTTTCATCTAAGCCAATGTGTTGTAATGGGGATCTCTATTGTTATTCTCTAAGAAGCTGGATTGTATAATGAGGATATGTGTAGCAAACTGATGGATGAATAATGGGACAACAAATAATCATTACCCTATACCAAGGATTATAGACCTTTTTCACAAATTAAGGAGAGATAAATGGTTTTATAGAATTTTTTTGTGGTCTAGATATCATCATTGGAGGGTGAATGAATGATATATTTTTTAGACTACCTTCTGGTGTAGGTATGGGCACTTCTCATTTTTATTCATTCCAGTCAGTTCCACGAATGCACAAACTATATTCATTGGACTAATCAACTCATTTTTTTGAGATAATGTAATATTTTTTAGTTTTGTTCATTGATTTCATATTGACCTACTTGATGTCTGAGTACGATCATGTCAATCATCTATGGTCTATATTGAAAGTCCTTCGATGCAGTTAGCTCTATGGAAATCTATATATGTGAATGTTTTGGATGATTTATGTGTATTAAATTAGGGATGTGTTCTCCCAATAGGTTTTTACTATTGAACAATGAGATTTAAAGGTAGTTCTTTTGGTAGAATCTATGAATATGATAGTGTTTTGTAGTTTTCATAGTATTATGGGATACTTTTTGAGGTTCATGTGTCTAATTTCTCAAGGATTTCTACCCCATTGATAGATATAACCAGGAAATACTAGGATTTCACCTGGTATTATCATTTTAGGCCATGTTTGACTACATGAAGATTATATTTATCAGTTCCCTGAGGCGTTGATTTCTAGAGGAATGGTTGATGTTTGACATTTTTATTGAAGCTTGCCATCTAGGATTAAGACACAAATTGATAAAGAGGAAGGTAGTAAACTATTATTGGTCTAGGAAGTTATGACCTCATGATTATAACTATTCTAAACATGATCTAAAAATACATGTGATTTCATATGTATTTAATATATGGTTATATTACATCATCTGAGAATACATTATATTTTTTACCAATTTTAAGAGATTGAAGTACACTTTCCCTCAGTTTGACATGAAACTACTACCACAATGATCGATATAGTTTCTTCATGAAAATGATTGACATCTATTAGACATCAGGGACTGGAAATTAATTTTTCAATTCACTGATCAAGTATTTATGAAGGGATATTGTTCAAGAATCTGGGGATCTATAGAGGGTGGTGGATGAGTTGGTATCCATGCATCTTAATGCAGGGATGGTTCATTATCAATGTTACATATTTTAATAACAATATAGTATTTTATGATGTTGTGGGTGAGCGTGTATCAGTGTGGATTCTTAGAAGTAGAGTAAATATGTGACCATGTTGTTTATGATGATTCAATAGAGGGATGGTCAGATGATTGTCATAACTTAATTATGTTTAAAGTGATGGTGTTATCCTAGTGTTTATGTGTGAAGGTGTCATTCACAAGTGTCAAATATTACCTTTAGTATTAAACGATGATGTATCAATGATTTATCATGGATTTTGAATATAGTTTTTGTGGATTGGGATAAAATGAACCATGAAACTTTTCATGGATCGATGTTTTGTTTTTCCTCAGGCACTACAACGAATATGGACTTTAACATTGCTGATATTGGCCATTACCAACACAAAAAACTATTGACTACTGTAGCAGGAATATAATCCCTAGGCATTTATCACCCCTATAAAAGAACTCATAAAGGAAAACAATAACAATTATTTTCTTTAGCACTTATAAAGTGTCCATTTATCAGTGGAATAAAAATAAATGATAAAGTCCCCCTTTATCAGCATTATTTATGGCACTTATAAAGGGAAAAGTTGATGCACTGTTCTGTTTAAATTACATCACACTAAAGTAGAAAAAACAGAAAAAATAAATAAATACATATTGAAAATACATTATATAAATGAAATAAAATTTACAACACAGATTCAAGAAAAAAATATATTATAGAGATTTATAAAATTGGTTTTTTCAATTACATAAGTATGTAATAATTGTCATAGAGAATAAAAATTATAAAAATTTCATGGTATTTATCCCCTAACCCCTAGTCATGCTATTTCAAAAAAAAACCCACTTGATTGGAAAAAAATACACCTATATAATAAATTAAATCTTATGTAAGTAATATAATAAATGAATAAATTAAACAATAAGTATCAATATTAACCAAAAAACATATACATTGAGTCGAACCAGTAACAAATCATGTGTCAGTTTGACATGATACTAATTCCTACTAGTCAGAAAATATATATGAGTTGTTTTCCTAAATTATCAGGACAAACCATGTTTCTTTCCTAGTTTTCAGTTATTGACACAAATTTTGAATTAAAATGTCAATATTAAACTAATAATAGAAACTTTGAGTCATACAAGATACACCATGTCTTGTATTGAGGTGAGAATGATTCGTACAAGTCAAAAAATTACTTTTGGATCATTTTTATAATGTATGAAAACAATTATAAATTTTTTTATAGGTTTTGAGTATGTCATATTTATTTTTTACTTAAATTAATGTCAATTATAAATAAAAAGTCCCACATGGAGTCATATATGTCACATAGTGAATCAGATTTATGTGCGTCTGATTTATTAATATAAAAAATTAATAATGGATCATTTTCCTAATGTATGAAAACAATTCAAAAGGTTTTTATCAGTTCTAAGTATATAATTTTGGTTTTTTAATAATATTTAATTTTAAACTAAAAACACACACTTCGAGTCATACTAGTCACAACACATGTCAGTTTGACAAGTGAATGATTCCAATATATCAAAAATGACTTATGAATCTTTTTCCTATATTATCAAGATAATATGAGTGTGTTTCCATTATTTTTAATGAGTGACATGCATTTTAAACTACTATGTTAATTTTAATCTTTTAATGGATACCTTCAATCTAACCGGGCACACCGTGTATAGAATTGAGGTGTGTATTATACATACATGTAAAAATTACATATGGATAATTGTGATAATGTATCAAAACAATATGAATGTTTTTTTAGTTTTGTGTATCTCAAATGAGTATTTTACTAAAATTAATGTCAATTTTAACAAAAATTACACACTTGGAGTCTATCAAGTCACATAGTGCATCCTATTGAGGTGAAATTGATACCGACACAACGAAAATAAATTTTGTATCATTTAAATAATGTATAAAAACAATATGAATTCACATTCATAGTTTTAATAAGGTCACTTATCTTTTTTTCTGAAATATAATTTAATACTAGAAACATGCAATATGTGTCATACCAGTCAAAATGTTTGTCATTTTGACGTGACACTAATTCATACATCTCCCAAGTAACATGAGAATTATTTTAATAAATTTTAAACACAATCAATGATAATTTACTTGGTTTCCACTGATTGACATATGTTTTGAACTAAAATTTCCAATTTTGAACTGATAACAAACAGTTATGAAATATTGGGAACACCATGTATTAGATTGAGGCTTGACTAATTTTTTCTCATCACAAATTACTTATGGTTCAACATCGTAAATTATCATATCAATAAGAATTCATTTTTCGGTTTTTAGTATGTAAATTACCTTTTTCACTAAAATTTATGTTAATTTTAATGAAAAAGATAGACTTGTAGTCATACTAGTCACATCGCATGTTGGATTGATGTACAAATAATTCCAACATGTCAAAAATTACATAGGGGCTATTCTACTAAAGAATAAAAATATTATAAAAATATTTTATTAGATTTGGTGATGGGATATGCGTTTAGAACTAAAATGTAAATTATAAACTAAAATCATATTGTTCGAGTCATTCCATGAAAATTGTGTATCAAATTGAGTTCAGGCTCTTTATGTATGTGTTGTTTGTTTTTCTTTAATCTATCTACAATAATCTATAAAATATATAACAAGTTATATTTGGATGGAAGTGGAAACCCCATATTTTCTGAAATGTAAGAGCGAACATGTTCCATTTATATGGAAGTGGAAACCCCAT
The DNA here is from genome assembly GCA_963277665.1 of Viscum album. Classification (NCBI taxonomy): domain Eukaryota; kingdom Viridiplantae; phylum Streptophyta; class Magnoliopsida; order Santalales; family Viscaceae; genus Viscum; species Viscum album. The sequence goes on along the minus strand of OY728152.1, from coordinate 359,159,123 downwards.
TCTGTCTAAAAAATACACATTTTAGCCAACATGGTATTTTCTATTCCTACAAAATGAAACATGTTCTCTATTTTTAGGATTTTTGAAGATATTTGAATGTAAAATACGAATTCACAAATGATATTTGATAAAAACATGTATTAGATAAATATTATACGTAAATTTACATAAAAATTGAAGAAAAAATGATGGAAAATTTAACAAAATAAATAGAAGGAATTCATGTAAAGACCATGATTTTTTCATGAAATATTTTTTATGTATATATAATTATTACGAGTCACCAAAAATTGATGGCTCATGATTCTGAGGCCTGGAGTCCCTAGAATGAATTTCTGAACACTTTTTTGGATTTGTTTATTAAACATGTGAGCAACGTTTTCTAACAATTTAACCGCTACTCAGATTAAAAATCAGAGGGAACTATTTAATTCGCAGCAATGATATTTCCATAATGGAGGCTTTAAATTGAACACTGTAGGACCAGTTATAAGTTTAGTTTTGCGACTTTATATACGAAATCAAATGAAATTAATTTTTTATTTTAATTATTATCCACTAATGGAAAAGTAAAAGGGATGGGGATAGTGTTGTGTCATGAAAATAATTGGATTGACATTCCATCCCAATGTAGCTACATCGTTGAGGAATTATAAATCTTCCTAATTAATGAGCCCCATTAAATTCAAATGTCGTTAAATACACCCCCTGTGACTTATATATATAAATCACGGGGAGGGGTATGAGCACAGATTCTCCATGTGTGGAATTGATGAAGGAGCGCCATGATGTCGGACCCTGAGAAGATGGAGTCGACCCCACAGGAGGTGACAATTGACCCAAAAACACGAATTGAAGGGCGAAGTATGAGTGCCTATGTTGGGAACCAGTTGTGAGAATGAAGAACACGATCCATCTTCAAGCATGATCTATTCTTTAATGATTCTAGGTAGGGGGTTTTCATTTGATCATTTTTTTATTTCCTCCTCCATGTTCTTGAAATTACACAATGAACATATCTCAACCATCTAACAGCTGAGCCCATGATTCTTACATCATTGCGGGAGGTTATTACAGGAAATCATGTGGTGTGTATCTTTCTATTTAATACAATTGATATTAAACCCTTAACCCCTTATGTTACGAGCTAACCCAGAGTGCACACTCCTAATGAACCCCACCTGAACACTCTGTATTATTTTTGGTACATCATTATGCCTCCATTGAAGGCTAACTGTGTGACGAAACTGACTGGGTATGTGGTGGATTGTGTATTAACGCACACCGTAAGAGAAGGCCACAACACAAAGCCATGGTGGTCGTCAGACTGAATGACAACAGACAACCACAACGGAGGCACAACGTGCCATCACACACCACTAATGTAAAAGGACGATTGTGGCTCGGCTTCCATGGTGACCAGAAGAGTGGTTGGCAGGCTAGCTGGTTGGCTGCGACTGAGCTGACAGAGCCGAGGTGGGGCGCGCCCCTGACTGCGTGCACATACGACAGAAAGGCCATGAACTGCTTTGTTCGTGATGGGAGTAAGGAGGTTCCAGTTCAACCAGCGTCCGGTGGATGAGGCATGTGTCAGCAGTGTGCCCGGTAGCATATCCACAACCCAACGGCCATGGCATTGAGGACCTGAGGCACCACGTGGCACTGCATTGGGGTCATCCACCATGGGTTGACCCATTGATGTAACACCACACCATGTCAGCCGTAATTGGATGCTCCATATACAAGTATCCCTGATGGCTCGTGCCGCTATGTGGGTGTCACTGCCAGTTTGTCCAGTAGACCAACACACCACTCAGCAGGCCGACTCACCACCCTATGGGCCGACCTACGACCCAGCACCCTGAAACGCTGCCCATCCAAGTTGGGTCAGGCCCATCGAGCCAGGTTGAACTAGGTTGGGTTAAACTAGAGATGGGCTAGGTAGACCCAGGGAAACTTTGGTCGGCCCATGCCGAAACGGATCAGGCCTCTTGGAGCAAGGCAGGCAAGACCCAAACCCAGTACCCACCCAGAACACTTAATGATAATTATCTTTTAAATCGGATGTCTGTTTGAAAAACCATATATGGTTTCATTGAAAATGGAGGGAGAAAATAATTTTCAGTTACTCTATGAGAGTTTTGGAGAAACATGGACTATGTCCGGGTTGATATCCACCAGAAATCAACCAGGCCCTTGACACTAAAATTCCAATAACACACAGATCAAGCGTCTGATTGACGGGCCTTCTATTGCATTGGAACCCATATGTCATGGAGGATCATTATGTTAATTATTGAGATACTATGTTGTGGTTGAAATATTACTAATGGATTGGGGATAGGTTCTTCCAAAGCGCAAAACGTATGGAACCCCACGACAAGATGAGACTTGATGACTACTGACTTTTCGACACAAAGTGACTCGAAAGCCATGGTATGCGATGGGGATGAGTACCTTTGTTGGAAATGGTTGGGTGATTCAATGGATGAGATTGGGAGGAGTACCTCAGTAGGCCACGATGGGGTAGGGTGACTCTGTGTGACTCAGCAGACCCATGGAACGGGATATCGAGGAGTACCTCTTTAGTTCATGGTTAGGGGGAAGTGCCTCTGTGTGTTGTTGAAGTACCGTCGTACACGAAGAAGTATTAGTTAGGTAATATATGAGGGGTTTGACGTTGTGACTGGGGATGTTACTTATTACTATACCTAGATAAAATCATGGCTGGCTATCAGCATTAATAGAGACCAGGTGTGTGTCAGCATCATAATCATGTATCTATGAGCTGTATTCCTAGTTTGAGCGGAGGCACTAATTGAGCGGTGTCTATTTCCATGTTATTTTTGATTGAAATCATTCTTTTTAGTTTTATTTGGGGAGTTCTTGGAGACCTCTAGGGTTTCGGTGTCCTTGCGGAGTATTTTTATACTCACAACTGCAGGGGCATAACTCGCACATTGTTAGGTCTTGTGAAGACGCCATAAAACCATGATAGAGGCTTTGGGAGACAAGATTCGATGGTCCTTAGAAGTTGAACATTTTTCATGACGTGGCACATTGACTAAAATTTATGATTTGTACATTACCTTTAGGTTGGATCCATGGAAAATGAAACAAGAGATGGATTCCCCAAGTAGTTGTATTTCACTTATCAATTGTACTTGTACATTTCCAATTGGGCTCATATTCCATCAACTGTAACATTCAAAACTCTTTTTCTACTTATATTTACATCATAGTTTCTTCCTGTTGTGTTCTCAGACTATGTATTTGGATTGGTTTAATGTAAATGCCTTCCCCTTTTATAGAATATGCCTTTTGGTGCTAGCCGCCAAACCCTGGCCTATGGAATGTGGGCTTGGGGTAGTCATAGCACGAGCCTTGAGGGATGGGTCCTAAAAAAGTGGTATTAGAGGTGTTCGGTTGTAACGAAGAACTAGGATTCTGATATATTGTTTGTGGCTATAGTGTTAAGTGTTATGAGTTTGGTTTTCCGTTATAGGAATCCAGTGTTTTGTGGCATTCGGCGTATCCATACACAAGGACCCTGAATTCTGATTTCTGACATAGTGCACGAAAACATAGACTACGTGTGTTTTGAAATGTTTTATTTTTCATATAATTATTTAGCTCACTAGGTATAACATATTGACTATGGAACACCTGTCTTTATTCAGGATGTCAAAAGATAGAAAGCCATCTAGGATTTCTCTGAGAGTACGCTACAATGACCCACTGAGGGATGATGCCCTGGTGGAGGGCCCTCTAATGGAGTTAGCACCATAGGGTGGTGTTGCAGCAGCACCAGATCCCATTGTACAGTCGTTACCACCATCCCCACCAGTATAGGATTAACACAAACATAGAACATTTCATGAGTTACAACGGTAGGGGCCTCCAATGGTAAAAGGCAAGATAGAACCGTATGGGGATGAGGACCGGATGGAGGCTGGGATGAGTGTTTTTTGTATATTTGGGACACCATCTGATTTTATTGTTATCTTATAAGCCATCCATTTTCAGGCAGTATCAAGGAGATGTTGGATCATGATGCTCTGGATATATGATGAGGTGACCCGGATCAGGGAGGACTTCTAGGGCCCTTTCAGTTCATGGTTCATCCTAGCGATCTTATGATATATGTGAATATAGTATACACTGCACTTATAGATAGGAAGCCTGACAGTGGCCAAGTACTTTGTGAGTTTCACTGATCTCACCCACTACACCACATACATGGTGCAGGAAACTTTCATTAGGCCTCAAACCATTGATAATGGCCTCCAATGGAAGAACAGAGCATTGATGGAATCACTCAACATACCGACCTAGGATGGGGTGCATGAGTGAGCGCTATTGGTGGAGAGCTTACTAACTGAGCAGGCACCAATATTGAGAGCCACCACCAGATGTTGGGTTGCAGAGTCATGTGCAGCAGGTAGCTAGTAGATGACATTGAGGTCCAGGTGAACCACATCTCTTAGTAGATGACCCAGGGACGTACGATCAGAGGTGAAAGGATGGAAAGGCAGAGGAAGACATGTGAGGGACACACAGTGTTCCATTTGCAGTGTCCAGGGTCATATGACTCTCCACTACCAAACTTATAGTATGGTCGACCATTAGATAGTCGAGGGACCGTCGAGGCATATGCAGAGGTTCGAGCGAGGAGGTCTGTAGGGTGGAAAACATGGTAGAGGAGATGGATGTGCAATAGTTGGTGGGAGGAGATTGGTGGTTCTACCACCACCACAAATAACAGGACCACCCCTACAATAGAGATCAGAATTATAGGTGTGAGCTCAGCTACAGGAAATTGAGGCTAACGACTATGGTGCTACGGAGATGATTAGAGATACGACATGTGTCTAGTACACCATAGCTGAAGTACTGATTAGTCACTAAAAGTGGTTAATATTCATTGTTAATATCTTAATATTAATTTTTTTCAATGAACATAAACATCAATAGTAGTCCAATTCATAAATTGAATTTCATATCCCATCATTGTGCAATTCATGTCTAAAGAGTCAATTTGGGCCCACTCAATAAATTGATTGTGAAAAATTCATTGTTCATAATTTTAATTTTCTATTTTGGTATATTATTCATAAAATTATTTTCAACCTTTTATATTATAGGTCCAATGGATAAATTCCAATGAAAGATAAATATTTTAGAGCCTGAATGCATAAATTTTCCGGAAAAAGGATAATGGTACTACGGCCCATCAAAAAAATGTGGGGCACATAAACAAAGCCTAATGAAGCTCAAATTTTTACAGTAGAAAGATAAAAATATGATTATCATTTTATTAAACTATTTATAGAGATAAATATGAATTTTTCATGATGATAAAGGGATCCGAATTTCATATTTAAATGGTGGGCCCGACATGAATTCACATAAAGTCGTTCCACCAGTTGACAATAACATCCAAAAGGATGTGGAAAATTTCCTGAAATTTTTAAAGATCATATAGAACATAAGGAGGATCATATTTCTCTTCTGATACCTCTCAGGATTTAGCATTATTCAATTAAAAATTCACACCTCAAAACGGTGGATGAATCATGATGGTTTTGTTGTCAAGTTTGTAACGTCAATTTCTGTAACAGCCAGAGATTTTATGAAAAATATTCTTTTTAATTTCATTAATGTCTTGTGTTGTACGCTACAAGGAGCTTGCACAACACACATCCTTGACTTGCCTTGCATTACACGCAATCGCGACCTTCCTTGATAGCGTGTGTAGTACGCAATACCGAGTTTCACTAAACAATGATATGCTATTAAAATATTATTAAAACTAGCCGTTATGAATAGTAATAACCACTTTTTAAATTTTAGAAATTTTAGCTCTCAAAATGGACTTCATGTTTGGATTCGGAGTATCGAATTTAGCCTAAGGTGAAATTTTGGTACTTTTCGGATAACTTTCATATTCTGATGAATAGTGAAAATTACTAAATTATAATTAAAAACAACTTTTTTAATCGAAATAATTAATAGTGATAAATCATTAATTTGAGTGGTTTTAAAGTATATTTAGAATATATTTTTACAATTTAATACAATGTTGGTCATTGGATGTAATTTCACATTTAAACCAGACATAATCAAGTGTCAATCTTTTGATAGATATTGTTTCTTAAAAACACGCTATTTGTTTTAAAAGTGGGATTGAATTATAAAATTAATTAATGCAACTTTTATGTTATGAATTTGGTAAAATAGTCTTCATTTTTGAATTCGGAATATGAAATATAGATTAGGATGAAATTTTGGCATTGTTCTGAAAAACATCAATTTTTGATGAATAGTGAAACTACTAAGTGGTAGTTAAAAAAACAAAATTTTTCATAAAACTTAATTTTACCACTTCTGTGAATGTAATTTCAAAAATCCGAGAGACACGGTTGATTTCAGTAAGTAAAATGTGGTTCAATGAGATGAAAATAATTTTTGGTGAATAGTAACTTTTTACTTTTATTTACCACAGTAAAAAGTAAATAGGGTAATTAAGGGTAAGAATGATATTAATATTACCCTAACACATGTCCTAATTCTATTGGACAAGTGTATCTCGACCAAAAACAACCTTAAGTGTAAAATATTATCATTTAGGCCCACTTGGATTAGATTAAGACATTTATTATTATTTAATTCAAAGAAGAGTTAAAAGAGTTAAAATCAAAGTTTATTTACTAAAACTTTTTTAATATAGGGATATACATAAGATAAATTCGATTGTAAATATTCATTAGAAAGATAAAAAGATTTACCACATAATGGTATTTTATTTGGAATTTTTAGACATCAAATAAGTTAATTTATTTATGACACAAAGATGATGCAGTAATTATCTTATTAATGAAAAATTGACATAATTGATGTTATAAACACCAAACTAAATATAATTTGAGACTTTTTATGAATTACACTAATTTTATAGGTTACTATGATATATTAGTGTTGATCTAATCAACTTGGTTCGAACATATAATTCTGTTATGACTTTCACAAAAATCATATATCAAATAGTGTCAAAATTGACACAAAATAGTTTTTAAATCAAATATTATATTATTAATTGTTAATTTATTCCTAAAAATCTAAGGTTCGGCCAAATGACTTAGATAAGGATATATATATTAATAATAAACAATTTGGGGTTCGTTTGGCATGTTATAGTAAGTTTATTAACCATATAGTGAAAGAAAACATAAAGACATGGTAAAAGTTAAATTATTTAACTTAGAGTTAAATCTAATTGATAAGGTTAAAATAATACCCTAAACTTGTCTAAATCTTATTGGTTGATAGGATTTCGACCCAACCCCATTTTAGCTTCGAAATAAGACCCTTTGGAACCATTATAAACTGATTTTGACATTAATATAAAATAATATTTTGAGGTATTCCTAAGGTGCCCCTCTCCTCCCTTATAAAAGGACACCTCCTCCCCCTCCTCCTCACACCAATTTGAGCACTCAAGCTCGGCCAACCCCTGCCAAAATCTCTTCTCCACTTCCCTAGAAACATCCTAGAGGTTCTGTTATTCCTCAAAGACCAATTTTAGTACCCTAAGAGGAGGTCTCAAAGGGGTGCTTCAAAGAAGAGGAGGTTCAGACACTTACAAAGCAAGTCAGACCTAAGGTAAGGGAAATATCACAATCTCATTTTTATCTGAGATTGTTTATACGTTGGTATTTACTGGGGTGTATTTTATCATCCACATCCATGTTTTCTCAATATGTAATATTATTTCCATCCACCTAAAATTTTTTAAATCCAATTTTACCCTTCTATGAGTTTTTAGTAAAAGATATGAAAGGAATATTTTGTCGTTTTTTTATACGAGGTACTTTTTGACTTTTCCGACAAAAGTACGAAGAATGTTTTTTTAACATATACGACATGAATGGATTTTTAAAACATTATTTCCAAGAAGCTTCCTTTACAAGTTTTCAAGTTTATTTTTAATCAACTTCTTTTATTTTAAAGTCGTATGACATGTTATGAAAGGAAAAATGTTTTTGAAGTAGAAAGGATATTTTCCTCAAGAATGGAGTTCAAGTATTTTATCAAAATTATTTTCCATCTAAGATAATAAAAGGGTTCTATTTTTATCCCTATTATTACATGGATTTGATTATATTGTGATGGAAACATTTTTTTGAATTCCTTTATCTTATATGAATTGATTTATGATGTCATGATGTTTCAAGAATCCCATTTTTATTACATGTGTTATGCGATGATGTATGATTATGTGGCACACATAAGAAAGGATTCATTATAAGATGGGTGGGACCTATATCTCCCTCCAATGCATTGGGTAAATATTTTATATCTCATGAGATAGACATGGCTGGAACGGAAGGTTATTTCGGTTCAGTGATACAGGACTGAAACGAGGAGTGAACTCGGTTCAGAAAGGGACTTCGTCCACTAAGATAGTCTTGGAAATAAGTCTTGACTAACAAGAAATGATTTTCCATGATTATGTGTGCATTTCACAAAGTTTCAAGTTTTATGTTATGATTATGGGGATCTCATTTTCACTTCTATGATTTATCCCATGATATGATATTATGAGCTCTTTTGCAGGTTAAGATTTCCAAAAGCTATGTTCTTATGTATATGATGTGATTGACATTTCTTTTGTTTACCCTTACTGAGAATTTGAGCTAACCCTTTTATGTTTTCTTTTCCCCAGGATATAAAGAAAGGTTTTAGGTATAAAAAAAAGGGAAGATCTTTATGGAAGATATTGAAGATCTTTCACCACGATTAGAAGATTATGTTCCGAGTTTCCAAAGACACTAAACTATTACGATCCTTGTGTGTGTGTTTTTGTTATGTACTAAGTATTCCACAAATGTAATGTAATGTCCATGTATGTCTGGCTTCGGGCCTCTACAGTTGGTATCAGAGGAAAGGTTTAGTCAACCTTTGGAAACTAGGATGCGAAAACATTAGTGAGATCCCTAGAGATATTTCTAAGGTATGTCTAGGGATGACCCTAAAGATAAGTATACGTATAGGATATAGTCTTATAACTATGGTAACGATATTATATTAAACCAAAGATGATAGATATTTAAGTTACTCCCCCTTTATTATGATTTTTGCATCTAACACTATTCTGTTTGGGTTTTAGAAAATGGCTGGAAACAAGATGATTCACAATAATGGAGGATATGATGGACAATGGAATGATATTCTTCATGAGCAACCAAATGAAATGGGATTTGGATGTCCAAACATCATTATTATGCCGAATCAGCAATCTCACAATATGATCAATAAAGTAAAATTTGGTAAGTTTCCTGACTCGACTAATAAGAGAAAGATGGAGTTCCATGATGATCATAGAGGAAAGAAAGTTCAATTTCCCCTATGTAAATCATGTGGGAAGAGGCATCAAGGAGAATGCTTCAAGGGAACTGGAAGATGCTTTGGGTGTGGAAAAGAAGGACACAAAGCAAGTAAGTGCAAAGGAAAAGGGTCGGTTAACACCATGGATGAGGATAATGGTATTGCTACGACATCAAAAATGGTTAAGTGTTTTAAATGTGGAATGTATGGGCATTATGAAAACAAATGCCTTAAGGGAAAGACTCATGAAGAGAATCAGTATGGTCATATGGGTAGTATTTATGTGGATGATGATGAAGAGACTACAAATGATATGTGAGATGAAATAATTTTTGAAGCTCGGTCAATGGTTTGAGAATGTAGTGGAATGATTAGATGTTTATCATGTGTAATTTTGGAATAAAGAGAAATATATGGATTGTTACACTATTGTCTTTCCTTGTGTTTTGAAAGTGTATGATTAATGTTACCAGTATCCATGAAAGGTTATTCAGATATTTTTGGAATGTAGATGATATGTGCATAATGAAGGGATAAGGAGAAAATTAAATGTTTGATAGTATTCATGAGCTCATGATTGATATAAAGACTAAGTGATATCATGGTTTGAGTATATAGAATTTTGAGGATTTTGGTATGTGGAAAGTGTTAACTTTAAACTGCATTCATGTTTTCACTAAGGTATTCAAGAGAATAAATGATTAAGGACTTTGAATGTTTGGAATGTGACCAACAAAACATATCTTATGATATATGGGGATCAAGGATGGTATTAAATCTCTGGTAATCATTTTCACTATGTTATGAGAGTGGACTGCAGTATTATGGATAAGCCTAAAGATTGGAATACATTATGTTGGACATAAGTTAGGATAGAACTTTTTTCGATATTATTGATGGGATGTTATAGTAATATAGTTTTAGAAAAAGGACAACCTGCAGGACGGGCGACAACCCATCGCTTCGGACAAGGCTGTGGGAATCGAACCCACAACCGAAGTGCGACTGGCCTTTATCGCCTATCACTGGCCTACAAGAAGTCCCTATTTAGTAGAAACTAGTTTTATTATATTAAGAAGTATGATATATGAAGTATAAGTCCATTTTAGGAACCATATATGATTAATCTCACTATAGAATGACTTATGTATATTTAATATCTTTTTCTAACCTTTTGTTTGAGACAGATGGAATGAACAATCATTCTATCACATGATCTGCTAACACTTCATGAATAACAAATTCAACATCATTTATTTAAGAGATGAAGTGGAAATTGTTCAAGGCACGAACAACAGTGAGATTGTACCAAAATAAAGTAAGTATTTATTCTAATTCAAATTTTCAACTTTAGGGAAATGATCTTGAAAACCAAAAATGTTGTCCTAGAGATCTTATACCTGATGAATCGGATGGTACCTTAGATCGTCACAAATTTATGTTTTTGTGATTGTTGGCTTTTCCATAGCCATGTTCTCTACCACTCTCCATCAGAACATGATGGTTAGATTTTTCTTCCATATCCATATTTTCACCTATGTGGAAACCCAGTGATTAGATTATTTGGGTAACCGTTAAGTTTCATACTTTTGTTTTAAAATATTGGTTTTGGTATTCCTTTTTACGATGTGGGTTTCTATTAAATAAACTTTCGAATAGTAAACCATTTATAACCCCGACGAATTTCGAGGGCGAAATTCATTTTAAGGGGGGTAGAATGTAACAGCCCGAGATTTTATGAAAAATATTCTTTTTAATTTCATTAATGTCTTGTGTTGTACTCTACAAGGAGCTTTCACAACACACATCCTTGACTTGCCTTGCATTACACGCAATCGCGACCTTCCTTGATAGCGTGTGTAGTACGCAATACCGAGTTTCACTAAACAATGATATGCTATTAAAATATTATTAAAACTAGCCGTTATGAATAGTAATAACCACTTTTTAAATTTTAGAAATTTTAGCTCTCAAAATGGACTTCATTTTTGGATTCGGAGTATCGAATTTAGCCTAAGGTGAAATTTTGGTACTTTTCGGATAACTTTCATATTCTGATGAATAGTGAAAATTACTAAATTATAATTAAAAACAACTTTTTTAATCGAAATAATTAATAGTGATAAATCATTAATTTGAGTGGTTTTAAAGTATATTTAGAATATATTTTTACAATTTAATACAATGTTGGTCATTGGATGTAATTTCACATTTAAACCAGACATAATCAAGTGTCAATGTTTTGATAGATATTTTTTCTTAAAAACACGCTATTTGTTTTAACAGCGGGATTTAATTATAAAATTGATTAATGAAAATTTTATGTTATGAATTTGGTAAAATAGTCTTCATTTTTGAATTCGGAATATGAAATATAGCTTAGGATGAAATTTTGGCATTGTTCTGAAAAACATCAATTTTTGATGAATAGTGAAACTACTAAGTGATAGTTAAAAAAACTAAATTTTTCATAAAACTTAATTTTACCGCTTCTGTGAATGGAATTTCAAAAATATGAGAGACACGGTTGATGTCAGTAAGTAAAATGTGGTTCAATGAGATGAAAATAATTTTTGGTGAATAGTAACTTTTTACTTTTATTTACCACGGTAAAAAGTAAATAGGGTAATTAAGGGTAAGAATGATATTAATATTACCCTAACACATGTCCTAATTCTATTGGACAAGTGTATCTCGACCAAAAACAACCTTAAGTGTAAAATATTATCATTTAGGCCCAGTTGGATTAGATTAGGACATTTATTATTATTTAATTCAAAGATGAGTTAAAAGAGTTAAAATCAAAGTTTATTTACTAAAACATTTTTAATATAGGGTTATACATAAGATAAATTCGACTGTAAATATTAATTAGAAAGATAAAAAGATTTCCCACATGATGGTATTTTATTTGTAATTTTTAGACATCAAATAAGTTAATTTATTTATGACACAAAGATGATGCAGTAATTATCATATTAATGAAATATTGACATAATTGATGTTATAAACACCAAACTAAATATAATTTGAGACTTTTTATGAATTCCACTAATTTTCTAGGTTACTATGATATATTAGTGTTGATATAATCAACTTGGTTAGAACATATAATTCTGTTATGACTTTCACAAAAATCATATATCAAATAGTGTCAAAATTGACACAAAATAGTATTTAAATAAAATATTATATTATCAATTGTTATTTTATTCCTAAAAATATAAGGTTCGGCCAAATGACTTAGATAAGGATATATATATTAATAATAAACAATTTGGGGTTCGTTTGGCATGTTATAGTATGTTTATTAACCATATAGTGAAAGAAAACAAAAAGACACGGTAAAAGATAAATTATTTAACATAGAGTTAAATCTAATTGATAAGGTTAAAATAATACCCTAAACTTGTCTAAATCTTATTGGTTGATAGGATTTTGACCCAACCCCACTTTAGCTTCGAAATAAGACCCTTTGGAACCATTATAAACCGATTTTGACATTAATATAAAATAATATTTTGAGGTATTCCTAAGGTGCCCCTCTCCTCCCTTATAAAAGGACACCTCCTCCCCCTCCTCCTCACACCAATTTGAGCACTCATGCTCGGCCAACCCCTGCCAAAATCTCTTCTCCACTTCCCTAGCAACATCCTAGAGGTTCTGGTCTTCCTCAAAGACCAATTTTAGTACCCTAAGAGGAGGTCTCAAAGGGGTGCTTCAAAGAAGAGGAGGTTCAGACACTTACAAAGCAAGTCAGACCTAAGGTAAGGGAAATATCACAATCTCATTTTTATCCGAGATTGTTTATACGTTGGTATTTACTGGGGTGTATTTTATCATCCACATCCATGTTTTCTCAATATGTAATATTATTTCCATCCACCTAAAATTGTTTAAATCCAATTTTACCCTTCTATGAGTTTTTAGTAAAAGATATGAAAGGAATCTTTTGTCGTTTTTTTATACGAGGAACTTTTTGGCTTTTCCGACAAAAGTACGAAGAATGTTTTTTTTAACTTATATGGCATGAATGGATTTTTAAAACATTATTTCCAAGAAGCTTCATTTACAAGTTTTCAAGTTTATTTTTAATCAACTTCTTTTATTTTAAAGTCGTATGACATGTTATGAAAGGAAAAATGTTTTTGAAGTAGAAAGGATATTTTCCTCAAGAATGGAGTTCAAGTATTTTATCAAAATTATTTTCCATCTAAGATAATAAAAGGGTTCTGTTTTTATCCCTATTATTACATGGATTTGATTATATTGTGATGGAAACAGTTTTATGAATTCCTTTATCTTATATGAATTGATTTATGATGTCATGATGTTTCAAGAATCCCATTTTTGTTACATATGTTATGCGATGATGTATGATTATGTGGCACACATAAGAAAGGATTCATTATAAGATGGGTGGGACCTATATCTCCCTCCAATGCATTGGGTAAAGATTTTATATCTCATGAGATAGACATGGCTGGAACGGAAGGATATTTCGGTTCAGTGATACAGGACTGAAACGAGGAGTGAAATCGGTTCAGAAAGGGACTTCGTCCACTAAGATAGTCTTGGCAATAAGTCATGACTAACAAGAAATGATTTTCCATGATTATGTGTGCATGCCACAAAGTTTCAAGTTTTATGTTATGATTATGGGGATCTCATTTTCACTTCTATGATTTATCCCATGATATGATATTATGAGCTCTTTTGCAGGTTAAGATTTCCAAAAGCTATTATCTTATGTATATGATGTGATTGACATTTCTTTTGTTTACCCTTACTGAGCATTTGAGCTCACCCTTTTATGTTTTCTTTTCCCCAGGATATAAAGAAAGGTTTTAGGTATAAAAAAAGGGAAGATCTTTATGGGAGATATTGAAGATCTTTCACCACGATTAGAAGATTATGTTCCGAGTTTCCAAAGACACTAAACTATTACAATCCTTGTGTGTGTGTTTTTGTTATGTACTAAGTATTCCGAAAATGTAATGTAATGTCCATGTATGTCAGGCTTCGGGCCTCTACAATTTCCTTTTGATTATTCACACTCTGTTGGACACTCTTAATTGTTAGGGGGTGAATTTATTATTGGAGGTGGACCTAAGGATCTTAATATTCCTATATAAGGATCTGGTGGTGAATGTAATATGCATATCATATTTTTCATGTCATCTTTGATGCATTGTTTTCATTGTAATGTTATTATCCCAATTTGTCATTGTAATTTTTTCCCTTCTAATGTAATTTTTTCGAATCACCTTAGTTTACAATAAAAGATCTTCTTTTTCACTTTTTATGTCATTCTTCTTTTCACATTGATAATGTTTCCCCAAGGTGTTATCTTATTCACACTAGCACTTGTGAATTTATTAACACAATAGTGGAGTGATTGTTTCATTGTTTTATTTTTCTTTTTCAATCCCGCTTCTTTAAGTCACCTTCCAGCTTCAATTTATTGAATAGCATAATTGGTTGGATAACCTCTTATGGGTAGATACTATGGAATTTAATGGGGTTGATTGGATGTTATTTAATTTTCTTGAATTCATAATCCTTTCATTACTTTATGATTTCCATTTGATTATTTATTATCAACTTTGTCTTCACCAGCATTGAAAATGACACATTTCGAGTGATAGTATTAACCAATTCCTTTGAGAGATCATTACATTGATCCTCTATGTTCATTGGTTTTTAGCTTTGGAATTATGTTGGGATTAAATTTGTGAATGATGTTGTGGAATTATATCAATTTTTCGATGTGTCTTGAATTAGTGAAACGAAAGTTTTACAAAAATAAATACATTCTCTCTAACCCAAGTAACAAATTAGGATAAACTCATCTCAATTAATTGTTTTAGGCTAAGAAGTTGTATGTTTTTTTATTTAGTTATTTAAATTAAGTCACTAGTTATTCAAATCAATTCAATCTCAATAGATGACCCCTTCATAGCCAAATTCTTTCAAAATGAGAGTTACTTTAGGATCGTTATTTGGTCCTTGTCGATTCGATCCCTACATGTATTACAACGACCGCATACCTATATGGTAAATTTGGGCGCTACCAAATTTTGGCGTCATTGGCGGGGAAATTAGTAAGTTAACCTAGACACACACATATTTTTCTCACCCCTGATATCATTCTCATGGAAGGCCATTTTGAACAAACCCAAACATGGGGACCTCTCCCCACATTGAATACCCCAGACCAATTGTGATGTATAATGACCATTATTATTTATATTTGAGGGAAAATAAAAACAATATTGTGGAATTTTTTTTTACTCTTATGATCCACAAAACATTCAAATCTATAATGAGTTTAAATCCCTACAAAGCAAATACGAATATCCTCTTGTGGAATTCCGACTACATAATTATCCTCCTAGATTAGACCATATTCCTCAACCCCTTGTCCAACTTGATCAACAAGTTCTTGAACAATTGTGTCAACAAATGGAGATAAATACTTCTGAGGTATTCTCAATGTGAGTTTAACTTCAATGCGTTGAATCATTTTTCGATCCCACTCCAACTCAGGTTGTCCGTTCTACATCACTTATAGAAGAATCATGTTACCCAAATAAAAAATTTGATTTTAGTGAAGAACCCACTTTAGAATCATGGAAAAGAGAGTTGGATAATGAATATAATTGGTCATTTAATGTTGAAAGTCAAGCTAAAGAACATCAGGGAATTGTTAATGAGAGTTTAAATCAGGATGAAATTGATTTCTTGAATTCAAATGCGGGAAATTTTTCATACATGATTGAATGTCCGGAATATTTCAAAAATGATGATTTTTTAGTAACACCAAACACTAAACCATTAGTAGAAATCACACACATAAAATCCATACCCATTCATGAAACTCATCTAGAATATTTTGGGGATGAATCTTCAATTCAAAGGGAACCAATTGTGTTGGTAATGATTGATAAAGTAAATGATTTTCATTATAAATCCTTATCTGTGTTAGAGTGTCATATCCAAACTGTACTCAAAATCAATGTCCTTACTTCCCCACTCAGGCATCCCATCATAGGTGATAACCATGATGTTAAATTAGTCGTTCATTCATCTCATGAAACCCAAATAAGGGAGATATCCCTTGAAATCTTAGGAAATACGACAGAAGAAACCAGATCAACCATGACAATAATTCCTTGGATTTTCACTCTTTGTTGAACATGGGTTTTCAAATGAAAAAAATTGATGAAAACTGTCAATATCAATTTTTTTGATGTGGAGAATGATGGGTTTGATAAAATGTAGAATTATGGTATTAGATAAGTTGGGTGGTTCATGTCAAGAAAAAGACTTTAAATTAAGCACTTTCTGGGAGGTTACCCGGCTTCTTCATTTTTTATTTCATTTTTTGTGTTTTTGTGTTTTTTCATGTTTCCAATCCTTTTGAATCATATTTATTTTTCAAATATTTTTAATAAATCATTTTGATATATATAAAAAAATTCAAACTCTGAATATGATAGTACCTTAGACTATTGACATGTTCTTCACTTATGAGTATGGATGGGTACTAAAGGTGACCACCATATTCATATGTGTCACGTGGTGTGATCTCTGAGTAATATATTACCCAAAAATATAAAAATAATACATTTAATGATCATATTATTATGTTCTATTTTATTTTTATGTTTTTATAGGTTAAAAATAAAAAATAAAAAAATTTCATGGACATGGCATAGGACATGGGGAAAATCCCATTACATCCATCCATGAAGTTAAGACTCGAATCCAGGATTGAAGGGTGACTGTGGTACACACTTTCATCATAAACAACCAGGTGAATTCATTCCATTCTTATCATTTTAAATTTTCTCATTGAACAAATCTCCCATACCCCTTTTTATCTTTTCTTTAAATAATGGGGACAATGTTATTCTATGATGGGGGGAGATGAAATAAAAAAATGATTTTTATATGGACATGCATGGAAAGAAAAATTCCATTAACCTTGAAAATGATAACACACATTGAAAACTCTGAAATTGGATATCAAATAATTTGGATGCCTTTATTTTGATTTTAATTCATGTTTATGTTCATGAGCATAATATTTGGAAAGTGCGGATGTCCGATGTGATTTTTCAATGTTTACATTTTCAACCTCTTAATAAAAATTCCACAATGCACGTCTACTGGATCTTGTGTGTAAATTATAGTTCTTGGGTCCCTTTAATTATAGCATAGGGTTTTGGGGTCACTTTTAGTTTAATTTGAGTATCCAAAAATAAATATATAGTTAAAAAATTAATGACCACATTGAGAAATGTTTTGTCAAAATGTGTAGCCTCTGACCCATGGGGAAAGTGAGTCCATAGTTGTCATGCCCATATTTTGGATTTATATCACTATTATACTGCATAGAATTTATAATATGTGTGGCATCCGACACTTGGGGATCATGAATCCATAGTTTCCCTGCCCAGAGATAATATTTTTCTATCTATTGTGGTTAAAAAAAATAAAAAAAAGGGATACACATGTTTAGGTATAATTTAATCACACCTAGATCGTCCCTTTTTTCCCTTGAACAATAAAATGGGCCCCATATCTTTTTTGATGCACAACATTTTATCATAATTAATTGAAATTGGATAAAATATTGTGATGAATTTGAAAAAGGAATGGGCTTAGGCTTGGGATATTCTTATGGACGTAGGTTGGTTTAAATGATTTTTATGGGTTTCAAAAAAAAATTTGTATGAGGTCTTTGGGTGATAAATGTGTATTAAAAATTTTTTGGAAAAGGGGATTCGAATTTTATACATGTTTTATATTTTTCTCGAGACTATCAAAACTCATGTTACGTGGTGTGATTAGTCACTAAAAGTGTCTAATATTAATTTTTAATATCTTAATATTTATGTGTTTCAATGTTAACAAACATCAATTTTAGTACTATAAGAAATTGAACTTCATTTCCCATCATTGTGCAATTCATGCTTAAAATGTCAATTTGGTCCCACTCAATAAATTGTTTGTAAAAAATACAGTGTTCATCATTTTAATTTGATATTTTTTATATTATTCATCAATTTATTTGGAACATTATATCTTTTAGGTCCTATGGTTGAATCCCATTGGAATATGGATAATTTTGGGCATGAATGCATAAATTTGCTGGAAAAAGAAAGACGGGCCTAAGGCCCATCAAACAAATGTGTGGCCCACAAACCAACCCCAATAGATCTAAAATGTTTAGAGTAGAAAGATAAAAATATTTTGATCATATTATTAAACTGTGGAAGGAGCTAATTATGATGTTTTCATGATGATAAAGGGATATGAAGTTGAGAGTTTAATGGTGGGACCGAGATGAATGCACAAAAAGTCATCCCACCATTTCGACCATAACATCTAAACAGTTTTGTCAACATTCATGAAGTTTTTATATCTCATAGAGAATATATTGAAGAGAATATTTCTTTCTACGACCCCTCTAGATTCAGCCTTCTTTAATTAAAAATTCACATATCAAAACAGTGGACGAATCATGATGGTATTGTGGTAAACTTTTTAACGTCAATTTTTTATTGATTCTTCACCCTCCATTTGACTCTCATAATTTTTGTGGTTGAATATATTGTTGGGGGTGGACCTTTGGCCCATAATATGCCTATATAAATAGCTAGTGGTGATAAAAATATGCATCTCATATTTTTCTTATCATCTTTGGAGAATTGTTTTCATTATAATGTTATTATGCCAATTCGTCTTTGTAAGGTTCTTCCTTATCATGTAAATTCTTAGAATCACCTTAGTTTTAAATAAAAGTTATTTTTCTGTTTTTCTATACTTCTTAATTTCACATTGATATTGTTTCCCCAAGGTGTTATCTTATTCACACCACCACTTGTGAATTTATTCACACTACAGGGGTTATCGTTACATTGTTTTATTTGTCTTCTACTATCCCGCTTCATTAAGTCGTCTTCTCACTTCCATTTATTGAATAGCATAAATGGAGGGATTACCCATTATGGTTTGATCCTAGGGAGTTTAATGGGTTGGATTGGATGTTATTTAATGTGCATAAAATCAAAATCATTTCATTACTTTAAGATTTCCATTTGATGATTTATTTTCGTCTTCAACTTTGCCAACATTAACAATGAAACATTATGAGTGCTAGTATGATCCAATTCCATGGACAGATCATTAAATTGATCCTATAAGTTCATTGATGTTTATATTTCCAATTGTTTAGGGATTAAATTGGTGAATGTTGTATAAGAAATATATCTATTTTTGTATTCATCATGAATTAGTGAAACGAATGTTATGAGAAAATAAAAACATCCAATCTGACCCATGTAAAAAATTTGGATCAACTCATCTCCAATAATTGTTTTATACTAAGTATTTTTTTTATTATTTTGTTATTTATATTATATCACTAGTTATTCATATTAATTCAATCTGGATATTTGGCCACTTCAAAGACAAATCCTTCCAAAATCAAATTGTCTTTAGGTTACTTCTTTGGTCCCTGTGGATTCAAATAATATTAATAAATCATTTTGATAATTAAAAAATAATCAAATTCAATCTCTGAATATGATAGTACCTTATACCGTTGATCTATTCAAAAATTATAAGTGTGAATGGTTATGAAAGGGGTGCTCTGTATTGATTTGTGTCATGTTGCGTGATCTGTGAGTAATACCTTACCAATAAATTTTAAAAGAAGACAATGTATCATCAGTTCATTTTGAATTTTTTAATTTTTATGTTTTCATAGGTTAAAAATAAAAAATCAAAAAGGACAAGCCATAGGTCATGAGGAAATGCTCGTTACAGACATCCATGTCATTGAGACTCGAATCCATGATTGAATGGAAACTGTGGAATGCACCTTCATCATCAACCCCCAGGTGAATTCATTCCATTATTATAATTTTAAATTTCCTCTTTGAAAAAATCTCCCATACCCCCTTCTATGTTTTCTTTAAACATTGGGACAATATTATTCTATGATGGGGGAGATGAAAAAAAATGTTTTTTAATAAGAAATGGCATGGAAGAAAAAATTCCATTAACCATGAATATTATAACACACATTGCAAACTCTAAAATTGGATATCAAATAATTTTGATGCCTTGATTCTGATATTAATGCATTTTTATGTTCATGAGAATAGTTATTGGAATGTGCGGTTGTCTGATGTTATTTTTTTAATTTTACATTTTCATCCTCTTAATAAAAATGACACAATGTAACCCTATTGGATCTTTGGTGTAAATTTGAGTTATTGGGTCCCTTTCATTATAGAATAGGCTTCTGGGGTCACATTGAGTTTAATTGTAGTATAAAAAAATTAATGACCACATAGAGAAATGTTTTGTCCAAATGTGTGTCTTCCATCACATGGGGATCATGACTCCATAGTGGTCATTCCCATAGTTAGGCTTTATATCTCTCTTTAGAGCATGGAATTGACAATATGTGTGACATCCGACACTTGGGGATCGTGACTCCATATATTTCTTGCCCATAGTTAGTATTTTCATATCAATTGTTGTTAAAAAGAATAAAAAAATAGATAATCATCAAATGGTTTAATGTCATTCCAACATATCGCTTCACTTTTTTGCCCTTGAATAATTAAATGGGCCCCATATCATTTTGTGATGCTCAAAACATTATCCTGTTTAATTGAAATTGGATGAAATGTGGTGATAAATTTTAACAAAGTAATGGGCTTGGTCAAGGGATATTATTATGGACCTAGCTTTTTTTAAATAATTTTTATTGGTTTCATAATTTTTTTTGGTATGAGGTCATTTGGTGAACAATGTGTATTAATTTTGTTTTGGAAAAGTGGATTCAAATTTCATACTTGTAATATATTTTGCTAGGGACTAAGAAAACACATGTGGGGTGGTTTTATTAGTCACTTAATGTAGCTAATATTAGTTTATAATATCTTAATATAAATGTGATTCAATGTTCCTAAACATCAATTTTAGTACAATTTAGAAATTGAACTTCATTTCCCATAATTTTTTAATTCATGCTTAAAATGTCGATTTGTCCAACTCAATAAATTTTTTTCCAAAAATACGTTTTTCATCATATTAATTTGATATGTTGGAATATGATTCATCAATTTATTTGGAAAATTTTATATTTTAGGTCGGATGGATGAATCCCAATGGAAGATGGAAATTTTTGCACCTGAATACAGAAATTTTCTTGCAAAAGCATAATGGGCATAAGGCAGATCCAACAAATGTGGGGCCCAGAAACCAATCCCAATGAAGCTCAAATTTTTAATGTATAAAGATAAATATATGTGGACCATTTTATTCAACGGTGGTTGGAGCTAATTCTGATGTTTTCGGGATGACAAATAGATCTGCATTTGAGATTTAAATGGTGGGCCAGACATGAATGCACATAATGTCATCCCACCATTATGACCATAACTTCCAAACGGAAAAGCCAAATTTCTAAAAATTTTATAGATCAAAGAGAACAGATAGTCAAGAATATTTCTCTTCTACGACCCCTCTGGATTTGGCCTTCCCCAATTACAATTTCAAACGTCAAATTGGTGGACGAATCTGGCTAGTTTTGTTGTCAACATTGTTACGCCAATTTGATTTTGATTAGTCACCCTCATGTTGACTCTATAAGTTGTTAATGGGTGAATTTATTGTTTGGGGGGGTGGACCTAAGGCTCCTAATATGCCTATATATGGAGCTGGTGGTGATGGGAATAGGAATCTCATATTTTTCTTATCATCTATGGAGCATTGTTTTCATTGTAATGTTATTATTCAATTTTTTCATTGTAATGTTCTTCCATATCATGTAAGTTGTTCTAATCAAAATTGTTTTCAATAAAATTTCTTTTTCTCTATTTCTGTTCTTCTTCATTTCACCTTGATACTGTTTCCCCATGGTGTGATCTTATTCACATCAGAACTTGTGAATTTATTCACACAATAGTGGAGTGATCATTTCATTTTTTTATTTGTCTTCTCCAATCCCACTTCATTATGTTGACTTCCAGATTATATTTTTTTAATAGAATAAATGGAGGGTAACCCCTTATGGTTTGATCCTAGGGAGTTGAATAGGGGGGATTGGATGTTATTTTATGTTCATAAATACACAATTATTTCATTACTTTAAGATTTCCATTTGATGATTTATTATCCTCTTCGTCTTCGCCGACATTAAAATGACACATTTCGAGTTCTAGTACGATCCAATTCCTTGGAGTGATAGTTATATAGATCCTATATGTACATTTGTGTTTAGCTTTGGAATTTTGTAGGCATTAAATTGGTGAATGATGTCTAGTAATTATATCAATTTGAGGATGCATCTTGAATTTGTGAAATGAACGTTACTAGAAAATAAAGTCATCCAATCTAACCAATGAAACAACTTTGTTTCAACTAATTTACATTAATTATTTTATACTAATTAATTATTTTTTATATTTTGTTATTTATATTAAATCACCATTTATTCAAATCAATTCAATCTGAATAGTTGGCCACTTCGTAGCCAAATCCTTCCAAAATCATATTTCCATTATGTTCCTTCTTCGGTCCATGTGGATTCGTATATGATTAAAAAATCATTTTTATTCCTAAAAATTAAAAAAAATTAAACTCTGAATATTATAGCACCATAGACTGTTGACATTTTCTTATATTATGAGTATGGATGGGTATGAAAGGGGAGCTCCATATTTATCGGTGTCACGTGGCCTGATCTGTGAGTAATACCATACCCAGAAATTTAAAAAGAAGACAATGTATCATCAGTTATTTTTGTTTTATTTTTGTTTTATGTTTTCATAGGTTAAAAATAAAAAATTAAAAAAATTAAAAGGTCATGCCATAGGTCATGGGGAAAATCTCTTTACAGTCATCCAAGCCGTTGAGACTCAAATCTAGGATAGAAGGGTGATTGCGGAACACACTATCATCATCAACCACTAGTTGAATTTATTTCATTATTATCATTTTAAATTTTCTCTTTGAAAAACTCTCCCATATCCCCTTATATGTTTTCTTTAAACATTGGGGACAATGTTATTCTATGTTGGGGGGAGATGAAATAAAAAATGAAATTTTTTATTTAGAACTTGCATAAAAAGAAAAAATTTGTTATCCTTGAAAATGATAACACACTTTGGAAACTCTGAAATTGGATATCAAATAATTTGGATGCCTTGATTCTAATTTTAATGCAAGTATAATTTCATGAGATTAGTTTTTGGAATGTTCGGTTGTCCGATGTGATTTTTCAATGTTTACATTTTCATCCTGTTAAAAAAATGACACAATGAACTTCTATTTGATCTTGGGTGTAAATTTGAGTTCATGGGTCCCTTTCATTTTAGAATATGGTCCTCAGGTCACTATTAGTTTAATTTGAGTATCTGAAAAAAATTATGAATGACCACATAGAGAAATGGTTTGAAGAAATGTGTGGCTTCTGTTACATGGGGATCATGACTCCATAGTTGTGATGCCCAGAGATAGCCTTTGTATCTCTTTTGTAGAGCATAGAATTTATAATATTTGTGGCATCCAGTACATGGGGATCGTGTATCCAAATTTGTCTTTCCCAGAGTTAGTCTTTTCATAGCTATTGTGGTTAAAAAAACCGACAAACAAAAAAATCAAAAAAATGGATACTCATCTTAAGTATTAAACTGATTCCCACCTAGCGCATCCATTTTTCCCCCTGAAAAATTAAATGGGACCCATATCCATTTTGATTCACAAAAATTTATCATTCTTAATTGAAATTGGATGAAATGTGTCGAAGAATTTGAACAATGGAATGATCTTGGGCATGGGATATGCTTCTGTACCAATGTTTTTTTAAATGATTTTTATGGGTTTCATAATTTTTTTGGTGTGAGGTCTTTGGGTGATAATTGTGTATTAAATTTTTTTTGGAAAAAGGGATTCGAATTTCATACTTGTAATATATTATTCTCATGACTAGAAAAACTCATGTTGGGTGGTGTGATTTGTCACTGAAAGTGGGTAATATTCACTGATAATATTATAATGTTAATTTTCTTTTAATGTTCATAAACAACAATTTTATTCCAATTTGGAAATTGAACTTTATTTCCCATCACTGTGAAATTCATGCTTAAAATGTCAATTTGGGCCCACTCAATAAATTTCTTATGAAAAATACATTATTCTTCATTTTAATTTTATATTTTGGTATGTCATTCATCGATTTATTTGGAACATATTATCTTTTAGGTCTGATGGATGAATCCCAAGGGAAGATGTATATTTTTGCGCCTAAATGCATAAATTTCTTGGAAAAAGTATAATGGGCCTATGGCCCATCAATCAAATGTGGGACCCAGAAACCAAGACCAATGAAGCTCAAATGTTTTCAATAGAATGAAAAAAAAATATTTGGATCATTTTATTCAACTGTGGTTGGAGATAATCCTAATGATTTAATAATGATAAATGGATCTGAATTTGAGATTTAAATGGTGGGCCCGAAATGAATGCACATAAAGTCATCCCACCCTTTCGACCATAACTTCCAAACACCAGCTCCAAATTTATGAAATACTTACAGCTCATAGAGAACATATGGACAAGAATATTACTCTTCTATTACCCATCCAGATTTGGCCTTCCTCAATTATAATTTCACACGTCAAAACGGTGAATAAATCTGGTTTGTTTTGTAGTCAACTTTGTAACGTCAATTTCATTTTGATTCTTCACCCTCCTTTAGACTCTCTTAATTGTTGGGGGGTGTAACTTTGGCTCTTAATATTCCTATATAATGGTCTGGTGGTGATTGAAATAGGAATCTCATTCTATTCTTATCACCTTTAGAGAATTGTTTTCATTGTATTGTTATTATGTCAATTTGTCTTTGTAATGTTCTTCCTTCTCATGTATGTTCTTCGAATCACATTAGTTTTCAATAAAAGTACTTTTTATATTTTTCAGTTCCTATTCTTTTGAGAGTGATTCCGTTTCCCAGTTGTGATCTTTTTCACACCAGCACATGTGAATTTATTCACACAACGGTTGAGTTATCATTTCATTGTTTTATTTTCCTTGTTCAATACTGCTTCTTTAAGTCGACATCCAGCTTCCATTTATATAATATAATAAATGGAGGGATAATCCCTTATGGGTTGATCCTATTGATTTTAATGGTGTGGATTGGATGTTATTTAATTTTATTAAATTCATAATCATTTCATTAATTTAAGATTTCCATTTGATGATTTATTTTCTTCTTCATCTTCGCCAACATTAACAATGAGACATTTAGTGTGCTAGTACGACCCAATTCCTTTGAGTGATCATATAATTTATCCTATAAGTACATTGGTGATTAGCTTTGGAATTTTGTAGGGATTAAATTGGTGAATGATTTTGAGGAATTATATCAATTTGTGGATGTGTCTTCAATTAGTGAAACAAAAATTATAAAAAAATAAATACAACCAATCAATCCCACGTAATAACTTAAGATATACACATATACATTAATTTTTTTAGACTATGTAATTGTTTGTTTTTTTATTTTTTTTATTTAAATTAAATTAGTAGTTGTTCTAATCAATTCAATACGAATAGTTTTACACTTCATATCCAAGTCCTTCCAACATCATATTTTCTTGAGGTTCCTTCTTTGGTCCCTATGGATTCGACCCCTACTGATACTACAACGACCTCATACATGTAGGGTATATTTGGGCGCAACAAAGTACTTATAGACACATGTTCATGTCACTATTTTATTACCATGGCCCTCATTCGGTGGTTAGATATTTGGTGGAGTCGTTGGATCAATCCATACGGCTAGAGACTTTTATGGGAGCATATTCGACGATTACACAATGGTGATGACAGTTTGAGATTACTCTGGGTGGTGAGAGCTTTGGCTGAGATCTCCTTGTAGTGGTGTCATGGCCTAATGAAATCATCTTTGGTATGGACTAGACATCTATTGTTCATGCTCCGATGGACATTATTAGTTGCAAAGTGTGGTGTGACCCCATAAATGGGAACAAGTTATCCTTCAACCCCAAGAAGGTAACCATTGTAACACAAGACGAACATACCATGAGAAGGGTGATGCCTATTACTCATTAGTTTTCTAGCCTTACCCTCGGATATATTGATGTTGAGAGTGTGATATATCTTGTAGTGGTGGTCTAGTATGCTGATGTCTTTGCAGATTTTGTTTTGGGATTTCCTCCATGTAGTGAGGTAGACATCTACATCGACCTATAAACTGGGACGAAAATGATATCTACACTAGCATATCGGATGGATACCACAGAGCATAGAGAGTTACGGGTATAGTTAGAGGACTCACAGGGAAAGGGGTTCATAAAACCCAGTTTTTTTCCATGGGAAGCGCTGATTTTGTTCGCCAAGAAAACAAATATTACTTTGACACTATTTGTGCAAAAATGAGGGCTTAACTAGGTTACATTTAAGAAAAAGTATCTCCTCTCGAGTATTGATGATATTTTTCGATCAGATGAAGGGAGATCGATGGTTTCCAAATATAGTTCTCAGATTAGACTATCATCAGATCTGGATACGAGATGTGGATGTGCAGAAGACTTCCATCATATGTCATTATGGCCATTATGAGTTATTTTTTTTACATTTTAGTGTGAAAAACTCCCCATTACTGTTCATGGGATTCTTGAACATGATATTTCGACCATACATCGATTGCTTTGTAGAGGTATTCATCGATGACATCTTGGGGTACTCAAGGATAGAGGTGGAGCATGAAAATCATATGCAAATTGATATAGATACACTCTGAGAGAACTAGCATAACAGATAACTATCTATGTGACAATTCTGGATACGAGATGTCCATATTCTGGAACATGATATCTAAGATGCTAATGTTGTATTGGATCTAATGAATATAGTGGATGTTATTGATCGGGAGGCACCAAGGAGTGCGACAGATGTGAGTAGTTTACCAGGGTTGGATTGAAACTATCAGAGGATTTTTCCTGACTCTTCCAGAGATGTTTAACCCTTGTCACCCTTGACAAAGATATGGTAGCCCTTCGTATGGATAGAGATATTCTAGGAGAGTTAAAAAGAGATGAGGAAGAGTCTGACGAGTTCCTCCATCATGAGGGTAGTAAATGATTTTGGTGTGTGTGTGTAGTCTACTACAATGCATCAGGGATCAGACTCTGGTGTGTTCTGATGTAGAAGCGAGTTGTGATCTCTTATGGCTCGTGACAATAGAGACAACATGAGTAGAACTGTACCACCCCTGATCTACATAATGTAGTAGCGGTCTTCGCCATGATTATGTGGCAACATTACATGATGTTTAAATTTTTTAAGGTTTAATCTGGTCACAAGAGTATCATGTATATCTTATCATAGAAGGACCTGAACTAGAGACATCGATGATGGATAGTGTTCTTCATGGACTATAAATTTCAGATATTCATTACAATTGGGAAGGATAAAATGGTGGCAGATGCACTTAGCTAGAGGTCTGGTCTGCAGTTGATGAGTGAGGCGATATATCATCTAGCCGTGTTGAAGATATCCTTCATGAATAGAGATGGAGAATCATACCACTAGTATATTATAGTCACTCCCCTGCTCCTTCAACCAGTCAGAGAGGCGCTACATGGGGACAATGACTATGATTCTTGATGTGATCAGATATCCTCAGGCCATCCACCTGATGAATTTTATGAATATGGGGAGCATTTCATTCTCTTTAGAGGACATACCATGGTACTGGTGGAGCAAAAAAGGAGGTCATGATGGATTTACTTATGTCCTCACTGGTGGTATATCATGTTGTTTAGATGAGGTACCAAGATCGTTGGCATTAGCACTGGTGTCCAGGGATGAAGAATGTTGTAGCTGAGTTTGTTTCATGATGCCTCACTTATCAGCAAGTGAATTCCAAGCACCAGGTTTATGTAGGCTTAGCATAGTAACTAGAGGTTCTAGAGTGGAAGTGGGATGGAATCTCAATTTACTTTATGAAAGGGCTTCCACGTAAGCCCATTGTTCAGGATTCCATTTGGGTGATCTTTGACCAACTCATCAAGTCATCCCACTTTTTACCTATCCAAGAGCAGGGATCGGTTGACGGCTTGGACGCATCTACATGTAGGAGATTGTGTGACTTCATTGTGTTCCATATATGATCATCTCTAAAATTTATTCACATGTTACATCATGGTTTTGAAAAGGATGGTAGGAGGTGTTCATGTATGAACTTTGTTTGACCACCGCCTTTCATCCTCCGATGGATAGTCAGATAGGGCATACCATTCAGACTCTAGAGGACATGCAATGTTCATGCGTCCTAGATTTTGGTCATAGTTTAGAGGATCAGTTTCCTTTATATGTGTTTTCACACAACATCATTTTTCAATCCAACATTGGTATGGCACAATTATATCCCATGTACGATTGGCCTTGCAGATCACCTTTATGCTAGATATACCCACATGAGACAGCACTTATGGGTTCAGGATGGTACGAGCTACCACTGAGAAGGGGCAGACTATCCTGTAGCAGATGAAGACTGCACATTGTAGAAAGAATTCATATGTTGACAGGATACAAAGACACTTGGTGCTTCAAGATAGGGACCACATTTTCTTATGAGTCTATCCACGATGGAGAATGCATAAATTTGGCTGAGGTGGCATGTTATCACCACGGTTTACAAGATAATTTCTAGTACATCAGCGGATAGTTGTGGTTGCAGACTGCATGAAACTTCCATTACAGTAGGAGAAGGTTCGCGGCGTCTTCCACATTTCCAAGGTGAGGAGATACAAGAACGACCCATCTCACATCATCAACCATAGAGAGCTGAAAATAGATGATGAGGCGACCTTTTAGGGATGTTGCGGTATAGATTGAGGCCTAACCAAAGCTGGTCCTTCATAGATAGTTGATAACTCATGTGTGTGTTCTCTGGTAGCAATGTAACCTCTAGGAGATCACATGGAAGTGGTAGTATCATATTCATGATCAGTACCTGCATTTATTTTCTTATTCGGTGTTGTTGATTTTGGGGTTAAAAACCCTATGGTGGTGAGAATGTACGAACAAAGATTTTCCCATATATATTTTTAAATTATATGAAATTTTTACAAGTCTACTAAAACTAACGACATGTGATTCTAACGCCCATAGTGCCTGATATAAATTTATGAACTTTTTTTCGGGTACGTTCAGTTTACAAGCGAGACATGTTTTCTATCATTTGAACCATTGCTGAAATTTAAAATATGAGGACACCATAGAATTCCTAGAATCGGGATTAAAATAAGTGAGGCTTTATATTAAACATTGTAGGTATGAAAAAATTATTATGTTTTTCATCATTATAACATAAATGAAATAAAATAATTTTGTTATTTTATTTCATATCCTCCAATGAAAAAGTAAAGTGGTGGGGCTAGCAATGTGTCATGCCAATAAATTTCCTGACATGTCAAACATAAGTAATGACGTCGTTGGGAAATTTGGAAGCTTTTTAATTAATGATCCACATTAAATTACATTTTAGTTACTTACCCTCCCCCTCTTATACATATATAATGCTGAGGAAGGGGTTTCAACACATCATCACGATGGAAAGATGTGTTGAAGGAGTGGCATGATGTTAGACCCTTAGATGATGGAGAAAACCTAGTTGGATGTGATAAAAGACACTGAACCACGAATCGAAGGGTGATATACGTGCTGTGACATTGGGAAACAGATACGGGAACTAAGAACACAATCCACCTTCATACGTGGGCGTTTCTCTGATGTTTTGAGGTAGGTGTTCATTTAGTTTGTGCAGTTTTTGGATTAACTCTTCCAAGTTCATGAAATTACATGATGAATTAGGGTTAACCAACTAACCGGTTGGCCCGTGGTTCATTCATCCTTGCAAGAAGGTTATTGCAGGGAATCTTCTAGGGTTTATATTTTTGTTTAATTCAATTATTTACTAAACCCTTAAAAATACTCAACTTATGAGCTAACATAAAGGGCACATGCCTAACGAACTCGGCACGAAACCTCATCTAAATTTGTGTTACATAAATGTTACACCTTTGAAGACTGATGGCGTGATGAAATAGACTGGTTAAGTGGTGAATAGTGCGTCAACACACCCCGCTAGAGAGGAAAGCATCACAAAGCCATAGAGGTTGTCAGAGCGGCTTGCACCAGCTTGCCGCAGAGGAGGTGAGGCGTTCCATCACACACCATTGATGAATAAATAGGGTCATAGATCTTCATCATAAAGGTCCAGATGATAGGATGTTTAACATTCCAGGTGGATGCGATAGAGCCGGTGAAGAGGAGGTGAGGTGCGCCCCTGGCGGCGCACCCATACAGAAGCAGGGCTGCATCCTGATTTTTCTTCGGTGAGAGAATGAGGATTCCAGATCAACCAGCAATAGTTGTATGCGGTGCGCGCCAGCGGCATGTTAAGCGGCAAACCAGGACATGTCAGTCGTGTCACAGAGGACCCACGACCACACGTGGCGCCGCATTGGGGTTCACCTCAGTGGGTTGACCAGTTGATGTGGCACATCGCCATTTCTCCCCTACCCTGAAATTCCATGTTTGGGTATCCCTGGCGGCCCGCACCGCTAGGCGGGTGACATGACTAGGTCGGTCCAATGGACTGACCTGCCACTATGAGGGGCGACCCACGTCCCAACATCCTGACCCGCATCCTAGAATTTTCAGGTCTACCTGATATGGGCCAGGTGACCCAGGTCGACCTAGGTCTTCCCATGCGGATTCAGATAGGGCTGGTCTGACCAGGGTGGACTTAAAACAGACCCAGTACCACACAGGAACACTTAAAGGGCCTTATCATCTAAACTGAAAGTTTGGTTGATGAATTTTCTATGGTGTCAGGGTCCTTGGAGTGAGACATTTCCTTTTAATTACTCCATGAGAGTTTTGTAGACACATGGATTAAGACTGGGTAGGAACACACTAGAATCCAATTGGTCCCCCAGCTGTGAAATGCCAATAACACATAGACTAAGAGTTCGATTGATGTACCGTTTATAGAGTTGGAACACTTATGACATGGAGGATCAATGAGATACTTATTCTGAAACTTCGTTCTAGTTGAAACATGACTGATCGATTTGGTGAGCAGTTCTCCCAAGTCCTCTATGTACAAAACCCGAATATTGGTTGAGTCCTGAGAACAGTTGACTTTTCGACTCAGAGTGACTTGATTGCCACAGTACGCAATGGGGATGAGTACCTCAGTTTGACACGGTTGAAATCGAACATGGTACGTGATGCGGAGGAGTACCTATGGAGGCCACGGTGGGGGAGGGCCGTTATATGTGTCCTAACAGACCCATGATACACAATGGGGGTGGAGTACCTCTATAGTTCAAGCTTATGCGGTAGCATCTCTGTGTGATGCATCAGACCCATTGTACTCGATAGAGGAGGAGTTATACAGCAGCCGAGGAGTTCGACGTTATGACCGGGGATGTTACTTTTACAATCCGTAGATAATCTCATGGCAGGCTGTCAACATTTACTACCATCACGTGTGGTTCAGCATCATAATTCTGAATCTATAAGTTGCATACATGGTTTGAGTTTATACTATAATTGACTTGTGTCAATTTTCCTTGTGCTTTGTGAATGAGATGAATATTTTTTGTTTTTCTTGTGCAGATTTATAGGAATCATATTGGGTCATGGGGTCCCTATTGAATATGTTTATACTCAACCATGCATGAGATTCACCAGCACCATGTTGTTTCTTGTGAATATGACGTACATCATTGATCGATGCTGAGGGAACCAATAAATGATGGTTCTTAGAGGTGGACCATTTGGCATGACATGACGTAGAAACTATTTTTCGTGAGATATACCTACCCTTAAGGTGGGATCATCAGAAGATGACCCAAGTGTTTGATTCCCCCTTTTCAATTGTATTTCAATTTTTAGTTTTACTTGTTCATTCCTAGTTATACTTTTATTCTGTCCCATTTTACATTCATCACTATTTTACTACAACAGTTTTATTCACAGTTTCTTCATTTTTTTTCTCAGACCTTGTGTTTTTGTAGGTATAAAGAAAATGCCTTCTCGTTTAAGGGAATACTCATTTTAGTGCTAGTTTCTACACACTAGCCTAGGGAATGTTGCCTTGGGATAGTCACTACAGGGGCCCCATGGGATGGGTCCTGTTAATTCACCTTTTCATAATGTCTGAATACATTCATAACCCATTCATAGTTTCCATTATCTCAATTTCCACCGTGTAGTCCAATCTCTTACGAGTAGTAATAGCTTTGAACAAACAACCCCAAATAGAGAAAAACAATCAAACTATAAGAGAATAATATTTATGTTACTAATACTATAAATAAATTAATTAATCATAAATATGAAACAATATATTAATAAAATATCTATTTTAAACTAAAACCAAACAATTCGCATCATATTGGGTACACCATGTGTTAGATGAAGGTATGGTTGATTACACTGTGACTGTTTATCATATAAAAAAATCAACATTCTAGGTTATGTAACAATATTGTTGTTTAATAACCCATAATATTTACTGTATTAGTGAATAAAATGAAAATTACATAATCATGAGTGAGTCTTCCTTGTTGAGCGCATGATCAGAGTACATGAATGAAACAGACTTTTAAAAAAGTCATTTAATCATGATATTTGTGATTATTAAATAAAATAATTACATAAAAACGATAAGGAAATGAGCTAAAAATGTAGATAAAATGTTGATAAAATCTACAAAATAAATATTAAGTCAAATATTTATAATATATGTCTACAATTTGGGAACATTTGTTTGGATTTGACTATTTGTTTAATGTTTTAATTAAAAATGACACATTTTATCGAAAACATTCTTTCAACTCATACTGAATACATTTGTTGTTACATTGACGTGTGTCCAATTCCTACGCATGGTAAATGAATTATTGATCAGTTTCCTAAAGATGGAGAACAATTTGTGATCATTTGGTCTGTTTCGATTATGTTTTAAACTAATATGAATCCTTTTTAAATATATATTTATAATTATATAATTAATTTTTAAAATATATTATATTTATAAATATATAATTGAATATAAATAATTTCAAAAAAATATTTGTAAAAATATTTATAACTGTTTAGTTATAATAATAAATATATTTATATCATTATATGTGTATCATATATATAAATAAATATTAATATAATAATTATATTCATGATTTAAATAAATGTATTATAATTCTATAATTATAAATATATTTATATCAAAATATATCTAAGTAATAATATATATATTTAATGAATATATATAAAAATAAATTTGTATATTAATATATATAAATATAATAAATGTATTGATCATTTAAATATATTAATTTTAATTCTATAATTATTTATATATATATACATATTTATTTCAAATTATAAATATAATTTTTAAAAAATTATATTTCATT
This sequence comes from Viscum album, assembly GCA_963277665.1. NCBI lineage: Eukaryota > Viridiplantae > Streptophyta > Magnoliopsida > Santalales > Viscaceae > Viscum > Viscum album. Next base: position 359,125,182 of record OY728152.1, on the reverse strand, counting down.
ATTTATAAATATAAATAAATAATTTTATAAATATATCAAATATACATTTAAAAATATTTTTATTTATAAATATTTATTTTACAATATATTTTTAACAATATTAGTGATTATATAACATTAAATGCATTAATGTTAAAAATATGTGAAATTGAATAATAAAAAATGAGTAAAATTATAAAATATTAAAAAATGTGTATGTTTTATTTATTATGACAATATATATATATATTTAAAAGAAGATGAATAAAAATTGAAAATATATAAACATTGTAAAAAAATATGTATGAATAATTATTATAAAATGATTAAATAAGAATAAATATAAAAAATATAAAAAATATAAAAAATGAATAAATATTAAAAACTGTATTAATATTAAAATCAATAAATAAAATTTACAGATTAAAAAAATAATATAATAAATATATTATGTTACTAAATGAAATTTTACTATGTATATTAAAAATCAAATAAACTGAAAAAATATTAGGTGAATGTGTGTAACATCCCGACCCGGGTAACCACTAAACTAGTGGCTGGACCTATTTCCCCATGACCTCATGCGCATCTTCTCGTATGACTGAGGCTGCCGACTAGCAGTGACGGTCTAAGGATATTAAGTGGGAGACTATACCATCTTGTTAGAGGTGCACAATGGTATATTAGTGTGGATAACAAAAAAAATAGCGGAAGAAGTAACTAAAAAATGAAAAAAATAGAAGACATATAATACTGGATCTATAAAAGTGGATAATGCCAAATTATACAGTAGATGCATGCATGACATGATAAAGATAAAAATGTAGAAACTAGTGAACAAAACAAAATTCTTTACAATCCATTACAGAAATAAATAATTAATGACAGAAATCCCCATCGGTGATCTCCTCTAGCACCCCGATCATCAACTCGGTCCTGTACTCCTATCTCCCATGTAAATGAAAACATCATAGTCCAACAACCAAAAAATATATACTCGGGAACCTAGTGCAATTCCTGCCCGAGTTGGGTGTGAGATATATATCTTTGTAGACCAAGACCACCGGTGTCTACCCCAAATCCAGACATTTAATAAATAATTTAATACACATGAAGGAATTCATAAAATAATGTAATCAGTACAAAGTAACTATATACTCATGTTCATGCTTCATCCCTTGGTGGGTTCCTGAACCTGCACTATTTATATTCATGAATTTTCAAAGATCGTTACATAATAATTTTTCATATATAAATTACTCAAATATTATTATGATAATCTTGATGTTCCGCCTATTCCTGACATCTCCCATATAAGTCACTCACCTTAGATGTCTCTAAAGAACATCTAAATATTCAATGTAAATATATAAACCAAGCTTGTGCATTGTCTTGGATAAAGCCTCTATAGTTATTCAATTTAATCTTTCATATATTATGTCTAAGCCCGTGCACTAAAATGGTGATTTGCTCCTGGGTCCATCCACTATGGTTGTTCACCCAATTCATTAAAATTTCTAAACACTTTCTAATAAATAGTTGACAAATCATCATGTCACAACAACCTTCATTAACTATTAACTCATTTCATGCATGATCAATTGGATCCACAGTCAAATATTAATTAATTGGTGTAGAATGTCATGTATTGCACAATATCGAGTATTCGAACCATCATTCCATGTCTCACAACCCATGGGTGTTTGGAGCTTCATTCTCATTCCCATAAAAGAATATTTTCTTACAAGAATGGTGTAGAACTCCATGTATAGCACCCCGTGAGTATTTGGAGCATCAGTCCCTTTCTCACATCCCTTTTATCAGTCATAAATATACATCTATCATTGGTGTAGAATGCCATTTCTAACACAATGTGAGTATTTGGAGCATAATTCCCTGTCTCACAACACATTCATCAATCACACATATACATTTATCTTTTGTGTAGAATACCATGCCCAACTCCACAAAACCGAACTGTTAATTAATTAACCAATTAATTAACAACACAAATCACTCTATAGATATGTCAAAAGTTAATTAACCATTCAACATATAATTAATTAACAACTAATTAAAAATTAATTATTCTTAGCAAGCCAACTACTAATTAACATATCACCCATCCAAGACAACATAATGCATGTAAAACTAATATGCATCAAATTTACTCTTGGATAACAATCGTAACAATATAACAATTCACAATCGTAATATAATTCATTCCAATTAATTAATTAAATCACATATCATTTACCAATCATCAATTAGTTAACCATTAACCATTTATCATGTAATAATTAATTCATCCATTAATTATTACTAGTTTTCAAATGAAATACCGAACATGTCAAATATTCAATATTCCCAACAATCGGTAAAATCCAAAATTTCATTCTAACTAAGGACTTAATAATTACTTATTCAAATAATTTCCATATTACTCATTCTTTACATTTTAATCATTCAAATATTTAATCATATCACTTTACTAAATTAGAAACACATGCTTAAAATCCACACATGATTGAGTCCTCATTTCTCTCATGTGGGAGACATTATTTAATAACATCAAATGTTCCATGGATCAACATATAATAATCAAGGTACTCACATTATAAATTTATAAAAAGGAGAAAATATCCTAATATAAAGGTTTAATGACTTAGGCCCCTGCCTCAGGGTTTTGACGGAAACAACAATGAACGAAGAACCCTCAAGAGAAACGAGTTGATTCTTCATGAACCCACCTTAGATCAGTTATCATAGCAATACCAAGGAAAAATATCATCATACATGTCATCCACAAAATTAGATTTACACATAATGGGCGTATATCTATGAAACCGTGGGGAGAGGAGTTATAGATAAAAGTATATCTAAGAAACCAAAACAGAACGAATATGAACATCTACCTACCTCAAGAAATCATCTTCGATTCACCAAAGAAGCCTTCAGATCACCTCCAAAGCTCATGGGAGTGTTTTTTCAACCTTCAAGGGGGGGAAATCCCATATTATGTCCACTTAGAAGAAAAAAAGAGAAATATAAAGGAAAAAACGAGTGACATCCAAAATTTAAGATATCATTTAAGTGAATGCACGGGTAGTTCACACGGTTTGAAAAACTGTGCGCTAGATGTCAATTAGATACTACCTCGGCCACCCTTCTGGATTGGTTTGGATACATGGTTAGACAAATTGTGCACTGCCCATGCAGATGCTTTGACTTCCAAGACCAACTAAGCACGATTTGGCAGCACAAGTAGACAAACCATGCACCACCCGTGCGACTTTCACTTTACCTCAAAAATTCTATCAGTGTTTGAAAAAAATTATATCATTACGTGTTCCCACAAATGGAATAAAATTAGAGATATCAGTTTAAAAAGAATGACCCATTGATAAACAGAAAAAAAAAATTCAGAAACATTCGTAATTTTAACCTAGTTCAAAACACGGGATCATACATTATACCCCCATTAAAAACATCTCATCCCCAAGAATCCATCAGAAACCACTACTAAAACATCCAACCTACCATGGTCATTTAATCACATTTGAAGTGACGTGTTTCATACCAATGCCAAACAAACCTTTAACACTTCTCGAACCTGATTGATAATACTTTTTATCTAGATACAAAGATTACACTAAATCTAAAGCATTGAAACAGATTTAATATCTTTGGTCATTAGAAGGACCTTGTCCACGAAAATGGTAGATCCTTGATCAAACAACAGAACATGTTTCTCATGCTTCACTAAAAGATGTTGAAAACCGAAAAGCCACGTTTTCCTTTTATATGATGATGTTCCTTTAAATCTATTTCAAAATAAAGTTCCATTATAACGAAGTCCTTACCCACCATCTGGTAAATTTCCCATGTCAAGTAATCACAAGGCAATTTTAAAAACAACTATGCCCAAACACAAAATGTAAGTAGACCAAAGAATCAACACATCTCGTGTACAACCCAGATAACAAATAATCATCAATCCCAACATCATTTAAAATGTTGCGCATCACAAAAATGATGTTATCGTAGTGTCTCCATGAAGGGGTCGACATAGGGGACATGGTCCTCGTGTCTAGAAGAGCGCACTAAATGAAAACCGAGGTCATGAAGAATATCAGTCAAACCACTACCGGGAAACTCTGTTCAAAATTCTCAGCATCAGCTGCCAACAGATTCATCATGAAGAAAGGAAAAACCAACCATAGGGTTTCTTGTGACATCTCATGAAAAGATCAGCCGCTCACCAGCGTGCACGATTTTCAACAAGATCGACCTGTCAAAAAACTCAAGTCTTTCAAAAACCATTCCATGTATTGAAATAAAACTTATTCTTTAATTCTCAAGTTAATCTACATGATGTTGTCCCGAGACCGAACTCAACAGTACAAAAATAATTATTACGAAGTCATTTTTTCTAATACGACCATTTTCCTGGATGATGCCATAACCGACCATCCATTACTAAGAAGAAAGGATCATACTACCAAAAAAGCAACCGACCATGACCGAGGAACGTCTAACCATCTGAAAAATAGCATTACTTGATACTCAAGCCTACAACACTTTCAATAAACACATCACCACCCGTTCGATCAAGGATTCCTTGAAAACAAAATTCCTATATTGGAAACGACACCCAAAAACTCCAAATGAGTCAGAAAATCCATATCACTAACAGGGAATTTTTGTTCTGAGGGTTCTATCCACTACAGGCTAGCACCTTATGAAGAAAAAGTGTTAACCATAAACCCTATCACTTCAAACATGTCACTAGTCTCAAAAGCTGAACACAAAGTCATTTATAAGGAGAAGAATATATATGGATAGTACACATGCTTCTGTTCTATGGAAACTCAAGAGATATCTGGAATACCCATTACATGAGGGTGTTAAACAATAGACACCACAAAAGGTTCCATTCCAATGCCTCTTATATTGAATCAATTTTATTTTTTAATCATCAATGGATTTAATCAAAACATCAAAGTACCATTTTCAAAATTCCCATAGGAAAAACATGTATGTTTCATAAAACACCGTTTTTAAAACATTTACATTGGTTGACGTCTAGTAATTTTTAGGAAACATATAAAAATAAATATATTTTTAGAAGATATGGCGACCTACGAGGATCACATTTTAACAAACCTGGTTTATCAAAAAAAACCCTATAGTAAATGCACATGTATTAAAATATTAAACAACCAATTGGGTAATCTCTTAAAAACACTCCCCAACAGACCTACATTGATCTAGTTGAATTTGGAAGCTACCCATTTGATTACAGATCAACATTAAACATATTTCACATTTATAATCATTTCGAATGGCATCAAGTCATCAAATTTAATATGAGTCATCATTTCCCATTTTAGGAAGCATCCGTACACTCCATGGATTAAAAAATGGCTCCCTATAATTGATAAAAATGTAAATTTATAAATTAACATGATCATCCTAATGGTAAAAATTATATGGGTGACCACCTACCAATAAACATGAATTACATACTCCTTATCACTGAATTTTGGCTCCCATTTATCAAAATAATCATTTATTTAATAGTTTATCTTTAGCACCCAATTCACTTATCAAAACATCTCTATCGTGTAAGCATAATCAGTAACACAAAAACATGCTATAACAAGGAAGCAAGTCACAAAAACAAAACATGCCAATAACCAAGGCAGTACAGAAAATAATCTCTCAATAATGTAAAATATATCACTGTAACATGCTATATAGAGAGGAAAGACTAAGCATATCAAAAATGTAATTGCACCCAAGTAACAGAATCAAAATTTGCAGGCATCCTCCTAATGAAACTATATGTCATGTTATATTAATGACATGTGAATCTCTAAGTTCCTAAGATGATGCATGTATGAAACTTCCTTGAAATATTAGCCCAAGAAAATTATTCATTTCAATTTTCTCAAAATAAATAAACAACAAAAAATACACTTATTACTCATGGTGAAATCATATTAATTGTAACCTTTAATAGTACAAACAACAATTCTCATCCATTTCCACTTGTTCACTTCTCATACATGAGAAGACCAGTCCCACGACCTACTATTATCCAAAGTGCCGACACATTCCAAGTCTCCTATATACCAACCCCAAAATAGTATGAAAAATGAAATTAAAGGAAACATAATCCTCTAATACAACTTCGTAACGTCCCGACCTGGGTCACCACTAAACCGGTGGTAGAACAGGCTACCACATAACATCAAGCGCTTATCCCTGTATGCCAGAGGCTGAAGACTAGCAGCGAGGGTGTAAGGATAGTTAGTGGGTAGACTATACCCTCTTATCAGAGTAGCACATCAGTATATCAGTGTGGATAACAAACAATAGAGTTCAAATTAACTCATAAAAGACAAAGAGTGGAAGACCAATAATACTCATTTTATAAAAGTGGCCAACAAAAAATTTTACAGCAGATACAAGCATGAAATTATAATGATACAAAAGTAGAAAATAGCGAAAAAACTGAATTCATTACAATATAAAATAGAAATAAATTATAAATTATAAAAATCCCAAAGGGAGATCTCCTCAAGCATACCAAATAACTTCTCAGTTCTCTACTCCTATCTCCAATGTAAATGCAAACAACATAGTCCTATAAAAAATAGAACTTGTTCGGGTTACCAGTGTAGTGGTGGCCCAAGAAGGGCATCAGATATAAATCTCAGTAGACCGAGACCACCTTTTTATACCCCAAATCTGGACATTTAATACATAATTTAATATACATGAAGGCATTCATAAAATAATGTTAGCATTACAAAGTAACTATATACGCAATTACCAGCTTAATCCCTTAGATGGTGCTAAAATCTTTTCAACTACTGAATTCTTATCAATTACTCAAATATTATTATGAAATTATTTTGTCTAAGAACGTCCAAAAAATCAGTGATTTTCTCCGGGGTTCGTCCACTAATATTGGTTCCCCCAATTCATTAAAAAGTTTAAACCATTTTTAATAATCAATTCACAAATCTTCATGTCACAATAGACTTCATTAACCATTAACTAATATAATGCACGATCAATTGGACCCATAGTTCAATTATAATTAATGGGTGTTGAATGTCATGTCTTGCACCCTCGTGAGTATTCAGAGCATCAGTCCATGCCTCACAACCCATTGGTATTTGGAGCATCATACCCTGTCTCATAAAATAATAATTTTGTTGCAAGTTGGGCATAGAACGCCATGTCTAGCACCCCGTGAGTATTAGGAGAATCAGTCCCTATATCAAAACCCATATATCAATCATACATTTAAATCTATCATTGTTGTAGAAGACCATTTCTATAACCTTCTGAGTATTTGGAGCATCAATCTGTGTCTCACAACTTATTCATCAATCAAAAATATACATTTATCATTGTTGTGGAATTCCATGTCCAACACCACAAAACCAAACATTTAATTTACTAATAAATTAATTTACTACACATATTACTCCTCAAATAATTCAACACTTATATAAAAATTAAACATCTCATTAATTAATAATAAATTAACAATTAATTATTCGTAGCAAGCCAACTAAATAATTAACTCAGCACTTAATTATCCAAATTCTATAACAAGTCCGAACCTTTCCATTCAAACAATGGTTCGTCCAATACATTAAAAATTGATAATAACACCATAATAATCTCACACAACATATCATATTTTCAAACAATACCATCCATGAAAACATAAATCATGGAAAACTAATACGCATCAAAAGTACTCATGGCTAACAATCGTAAATAACTATCAATTCACAAACAGAATTTATTGCATGAAAATTAATTAATTCAATAAATAAATAATTAAACATAATCTCTTTATACAATCATAAATTAGTTAAACATTAACCATTTAACATGTAATAATTAATCCTTACATTAATTATTACTAGTTTCCAAATTATATACTGAACATGTCAAATATTCAATATTCCAAAAAATCAGTAAATTCCACAATTTAATTCCAACTCATGAATTGATAATTAATTCTAAAATTAATTACACTATTACTCAATCATCTGATTCTGATTATTGAACTTTTTAATCATATCACTTTACTAAATTAAAAACACATGCTTAAAATCAATACATGATCGAGTCCTCATTTATCTAATGTGAACAAAATTATTTAATTGAATCAATATTTCCATGCATCGACATATCATAATCATGGTAAAAACATTCTAAATTTATAAAATGTTTCTCATATTATCATATAATGTTTTAATGATTTGGGACCCAACCTCTAGGTTTCGATGGAAACCACAATGAATGAATTACCCTCAAGAGAAATGAGTTGATACTTCAAGAACCCGCTTTAGAGAAATTATCCTAGAAAAATTAAGACCATAACTCATCATAATTTTCATCCACATACATTGATTTACCCATAACGGGTGTTGATCTATGAAACCGTGAGAAGATGAGGTATAGATCTATGTAGATCTAAGAACCTGAACATGAACGATGATGAACATCTGCCTACCTCAAGAAATAGGCTTTGATTCGCCAAGAGAAGTCTTCGGATTGCCTCCAAAACGCTTGGAAGATGTTTTACCACTTTAATGCGTGAGAAATCTCGAGTTATGGCCTCTTCGGAGGAAAAACCATTCATCTAAAGGAAAATATTAGTGAGATCCACAATTTAAGGATATCATTTAAGTGCTCGTAGGGACAGTTCACACGGTTTGACAAACCGTGCGCTAACTGTGCATTATATATAGCCTCAACCACCCTTCTCCCATAGTTTCGACACACCTTTAGACAAACTGTGTGCCGCCCATGAGAAAGCTACTTCCACTAATTCCTTATACACATGGTTTGGCTACACGGATAGATAAACTATGTGACACCCTTGTGACTTTCCCTTTACCTCAACAATTCTATCAATGTACGAAAAAATGACATCATTAGGAGATCCAACACTTGGAATAAAATTCCAGAGATCTGCTTAAAAACAGAGACCCATTGATAAAAAAAATAATCTCAAGAATAGTCTTAATTTTATCATGCTTCAAACCATGGGATTATAAAATGTGTTTCTATATGAGATTTCCTTAACTACATAAATATTTTTATGTGTGAAATTATTGTGTGTGCATAAATATACACATACAAGTTTGATATTTTTTAAATTGAATAATGACATTATATAATATTTAGAGACTATGAATTAAATAAATAATAATAATAATGTATATATTTTAAAAAATATCTCTTATTAAATATATAGATAATTTAAAACATTTAAAAATCAATATTTGTATATATTAAAGAAAACATGTTTTTTATATAAAATAAAAACATATTAAAAACAATAAATTTTAATGAATAAAATTGTATAAATAAATATTTAAAATTAGGTATGTCATCATCCAGGATTCCTCTGGGCTTGATTTTAAAAAAATATTTTATCACAGGATATGATTCTTAATCATTTTAGTTTTTTAATAAAAAACTCATGGTTAAACAATAAAATATGACTCCTCATTGTAATGGTCATACTAATTCTACATTTATTCACATTATAATATTAAATAGGTCTATATTTTTTTTCTTATGATATAATAGTATTTATATAGTAATTTTTAAAGATATTCACATGGTGTGTCATCCTACCTCTTGAAAAAAGGAACCTATATCCCCTAGACATGGATTCAATTCTAAATGATTTATTATAATCACAATTATTTTTTTTTTGATTTAATTTTGTTATTATTTAATTTTATTTTTTTATTAGAAAATAGGAATGGACCTCATGATAATACTAATATACTTCTATGAAAATTGATGTTACATGGAGAGTCATCATCCATTCATCGGTCTGGCCATTCCCATCACCACACAACATACATCATCATTAATCATGCATCATCGATCACTCACCTAATTTCCATGAAAATAGTTTTCCATCACATCTACCTTAGAACATGATACCATTTACCAATAGTAAAATAATTCATCACATCTGATTAATCTATAGTTGTTGTTATTTCATACATTTCACCACAACTACTATTAACAATGAGATAAAATAAAATATTTAAATGATTATTAATATAATATAATTTTTTAAATGTAGAAAAGACCACAGGCTACCCACAGGCTTATGCATGGTCGTGTGGTCTTGAAAATTTATTTTGATAATATATGGGATCTTTTACAAACAATCCAGGACTTTCTCAAACTAACACAAGCTAGGCCCGCCCTTCCTAGCCAGCTAATTTCGCAGTAATACATTTATCAGCGCAAAAAAATGAGCTAATAATGATTCTTTTATCAAAACAAAAGAGTAATTGATAAATTTAATCCTTTATTAGTGATAAAAAATTATAACAAATGGTACCTTTTATTAATATTTTTTTGGAACTAAAAATCGGTGGCCCTTATCAATGTTTTTTTTGCACTAATAAAGGCTTCCTTTATAATTCTTTTTTAGTGCTGATAATGTCCAATTATGTATATAGATAATTTATTTTGTATTGAGGTGAAGGAAAACCATCAATTCTTGGTGTTTTTTATTACCCGTGAATGTCCTTGATTGGAAGAGAGATGAAATATATATGGATTTTGTTAAAGGATTTATCTGGGATCATGGTGGTTAGGATTATATTTGTGTAATCATGGATCCATTGATGATATTAGTTTATTTCCTTTGAATCATGGATCCATGAATCATGGATGTTTTGGAAATAAGGTATGTTGATGATGATATGTGGCAATATATAGTTTCATGGACAGTTGTATTGGATCAAGAAACTCATTTTTCTTTTTGATTCCACTAGGTATTTTCGTTTGTTTTTGAATCTTAGTTACACCACAACACTACATTACACTGTTAGATTGATAGGATGATTGATCAGACCAATTAGGCACTAAAGCATATGTTTTAGGAATACATCTGGGATTTTAATAGATCTTGGAAAAATCAATTCCATATAGCTATTCCTCATAAATTGAAATAGAGATGGTTAAGGTTTTTTATGGGACACTATGTCAAAGCCTAATGTGTTAAACTGATGTTGGGTAGTTATCTATCTTCATTTCTAATTTGTTTCATTGAAAGATGGAGATAGATCAAGTAGTTTGTGAGAGGATGATGGTGGCATAGGGCTGGTAAATATCTAATTACAACCATTAGAGAAAAAACTTGGGGTTTCAGATTTAGGACCATGTTTTCCTTAAGGGTTCTAATAATTAGGTGAAAAGGTTGTTTGATAGTGGTTTTAATCATTCCCACTAGTTAATAAGGCCTATAGAGGTAATGGAGTGTATTGGATTGTTGCAATATCAATTGGATCTCCCATCATGGATGAGAAGGATCCGTGAAATCTTCTACATGTCCTAGCTCTATTGATGTGTACATTTTGTGTTGTGTTGTGTGATGGTTGTGGCCGTTGTTGTCTTGGTTTGATGTCCCTAACTAGTGGTTGTGTTTCAATTACAATAATATCCTTTAGAGGTATATCATATATTTGATGCTCTGAACCCACCTTATTTTTCTTATTATATGATTTGTTTTTATTCTCAAGGAATATAATTATTTTAGAGGTATCTAATGTAATAAAAAATACCTTCTATCCTATTAAATTTATGGAATTCAGATGATGGTATTTATTAGGGGAGAATCTATAGAGTTGGAGGGGTGGATAATGGATTTATAAATAGAATTCTAAATTGGTAGGATTTTCTGATATGGAGGATTATGTTGTGCCATAAAGGGAGTGTGTATGACATAGATAGATCAACTGTGGTATAGAGACATAATGTTGGTATTTTTTTTGTTCTTCAAATTTCGGAATAACATCAATGTGGTAACAAAGTTGTTGTGTGCATTTTAGGGATATGGAACATGCATCACGATTATTTTTATCAATGTCTTAATGGAGAGATTATAGTAATTGAAGAAAATATAATTTAATGGAAAATAATACAATTATAGTCTAGTAGGATTAGGGTTTCTCCTTGATTTTCTCCAATGGAACCTATTAGTCATCTATATATAGTACAAACAATGGAGGTTCAGTAGGCTGATTCAGATGATTGTTAGAGGATTGTCTTGATATTGGAGGATGAGGCCTAGTAGGGCCCATTGCATGATTTTCATACATATATCATTGAAAAGTATGGGGGAGGATATATGATCTACACATGGGGTGAACGTTGATGGGTTTTTAGATAACATTTAGTCTCTTTTGGGCTTGGGATGGGTTTTGGGTTTTGGTGGATGTATGTTTGGTAATGGGAGATGTATGTCAGTGGTGGATGTTGTATCCTCAACAACATTCATATGTTTCTTATGTATATTTCAAGATAGAGTTCAAAGTGGAGTTCCTATAATCAGCCCAAAATTTAATAAAGAGGCATGGAATACTTTGTCTTCAATAAGAGGTATGACTATGTGAGAGCTCAAGACCATGTTTAAGGATATTTTCCATTCCCCCTAGATCATTTCCCTGATGAGGAGTAATATATGTGATGTCATGAAAAGGCACACCACAAATCTATCCAATATGAAGTTATTTCAGTTTTTTTTGTCATATATTGTGGTGAAACAATGATAGAGGTGTTCATGATTATTAATTTGTGAGGAGGTATATCGTGAAAGGCGATCTAGTATGGATCCTTATACTGAAATATTGTAAAATTACAAAATATGTATCTCTCTCACGTGGAAAAATCAGGTTGGTTACGAGACCCCAATTGAGCCTCATTGTACACTATAGGTTGTTTATTAGAATCATGTGTGTAAATAATATATTGGGGAGACTATAAATCCTTTCACATAGTTTAAATACAATATAACTAAATAATAATAAATATCGGAGTAATGGAAATAGTGTAAATATTGAAACAAACAACTTGACGGTAATGGAAGAATCAATAAACCTAATAATAACCAATGTGAAGCTAGGTTGGAATTTATTTAATTTAAATCAAAAAGTAATACAAATATAATATTAATAGGACATAAAAAATCAAATGAATTCAGACCTGAACCACATGTCATTCCCATATCCAAGCTCCAACCCATCTAGCATGTAATAATCAACAACAAGGTCATATTCCATTGTCTTAAACTATATTCATTTAATCAGGTTAGGCACCAAATGAACTCCTGAAAAGGAATGTGTAAAACACTGTAGGTTGACACCACTGTGATTAAACACATCCATTTTGATAATAATTTCATGCAATAAAGTGATAATGTTGTGCATTAATTAATACAATTAATATAATACAATAATAAACCTACTTTGTCACAATGTGGGAATATTTATGAGTATGTAGAATAATAATTCAAACCATAATCATGATCCATGAAATAATCACATAACTAGGAAAATCCCCATGTATATATATTTTATCTTTCATTCAAAGTAGAATAAAAATTACAACATCTAGGAAATTCCATATATAAAAGAATTTCAGCATCTGGGTCGTTCCCTATATATAACCATTTCAACTTCCATGTCAAGTCATATAATAATTATGAACCATTAGGCATTTCCCTCAATATAATAATTGGAACATAAATCACAACAAATTCTACCATTGTAACAATACCCCAGCATAACAGCATATCACAAGTCAGAATGGCTAATAATTCCAATTTCCATTTATATTTCAATAACGATTTCATTCATCATGTTTTTTCTAAACCATAAACATTCATGTTTTCACAAATTTACATCATATCATACATAGACATTTCAATAATCATTTAATCTATTTTCCCTGGTGAATCTATCACAATCAATCACTTAATTTCTCATATCATTCTAAAACATACGTTAATCCATTATCCAATTCCTTATTCATCCAGGGTAGGATCACCCTATTGGTATCCACAGTCCAGGACACAACATCAAGGAATCAAAAAGGATATAATGAATAATACTACATTTGATTTATCATTATCTGTCACTAAATTAAATTAACAAGAATTTTATGTTGGCGCAATAACAATATTGAACATACTTTACAATTAAACAGACCATAGGGTTTGGTTTTAAAGAACCTACCTTAATCAGAGATAAATAAAATTCATAAAAATTTTACACCTATAATAATGGAGGCACATAAGATCTCAAGAATAACCTGATCCAACATGATTAAGATCTATAAAAATTTAATGGATTCTCAAAAGACTACAATGTGAAAACATGAAATAAGAAGAAGAATGAGGAATACCATAGAGAAACAACTAACACGAGATTGATCTCTTGATCAAGACATCCAAAAAAATAAGGCACAAAAATATTTCCTTGAAAACAACTAAGGCTCAAGATTGGAGATGATTTATGTGGATGGACTGAAAACATAAGTTCATCATGGACGTAATGTAACACCCCAAGATTTTATAAGAAAAAATATTTCTTAATTTCTTTGATGTCTTGTGTAGTACTCTCTACAAATATTAGCATGTAATATGTGCAACACTGTATTATCTTGAAGTATACACAACACTATTCTTGTCTTACATTACACACAATCATGACCTTCCTCGATAACATGGGTAATACGCAAAACCAGGTTTTACTAAACAATGATATATGGTTATAATATAATTATTAACTATCTGTTATGAATAGTATTGAATAAATTATTAATTTTATATCATTATTATTCATGAAACACATTTTCTAGAACATGGTATGAGAACAAAATATTTATCGTGGGTAAAATAAGTATTTTAAAAAAATGCAGTATTGTCGCGTTTTGATGGTGCACCCACATTAAATCTATTTTTTGACATGTTTATAAGATCAATTTGAAAAAATAAAATTCTTATTTGGAATCAGGATATAAAAATTTACTTTGGATAAATTTTTCATGTTATTCAGATAACTTTCATATTTTAATGAATAGTAATAACACAATATACTATAATTAAAAACAAATTTTTTCATCGCAAAAATTTATATAGTTAATTTATAATATTGAATTGTTTTAAAGTATAAATAGAATATGTTTTTCTGATATAATATCATGTATGAAATTACCATTAATTTTACATTTAATTCATTGGTTAAAACATTTCATTCTTTGGAAAGGATTTAACTTTTAAAATTCGTTTTCTTATCAATGAGATTAATTTTAAATTAATAACCCAAATTCTGTGTTTTGAATTTTGAAAAATGGTTCCAATATTTGAATTCATTGGGTCCTAATTATGTTAATAGGATACTTTTAATTTTTTTATATTAGGAATACTAACTACGGTAATTTTTATTTACTATAGTTAGAGGTAAATCAGGTACTAAAGGGTAAAAATAAGATTATAAAATTGCCGTAACACCTTCCAAAATTTTATTTGATGAGAATGAGTAGAATCATATAACATAAGTGTCAAAATAGATTCATTTTATGGACTTTTGAAAATGAAAATAATTTAATTATTATTAAAACCAAAGAAAGTGACAACATGTCACTGTCTTAAATTTTATAAGTATAATAATTTTAATTTAGTGATAAAATTCATTAAACTTCGAACATGAATAGTCTCCTGAAATCTAATAAAATTATTTACATCATGAAATTTGTTTAAAATTTTTAGGGATTAAATAATCATCATTAAAGGTGACACAATATTGATGTTGATATTATTATATTGATTGAAATATCAAATAAATTGTTGTAAATATATTAACAAAAATATTATATGAACTATTTAGTGGGTTCCACTAATTTTATAGATAAATATAAACATTTATGAATCAATTAAAGCTTTTATTTAAATCTTATCTTCTCTGTGGATTTTATTTAAATTCAAATAAATTAGTAGTGTCAAAATTGACACAATTGTAATTTTATAAAAAAACATAATATAAAATTGTTTAAAAATAAAAAAAATATATAAAAATTATAAATTAATATTTATATGGTATAAAATGTCATCTATTTTCAAATTATTGTCAATTAAAAACACATATGTAATTACTTATAACAATTTTAAAATTAGAATCTTATTACCAAAAATAAAATTAAATAGACTAAATATGGAAAAATCAATATGATAATGATTAAAATAAATTCCCGACATGTCTAAATTTTAATTTTTGATTATATTACAACCCTATATATTCTAATATTCGGAGTTAAGCCATTTTTTAATGTTTTATTGTGGATGAATTTATAATAAAATAATATTTCTTATGTTACCAATGGTTCCCCCCTCATCCCTTATAAAAAGCGCACCCATTCCCTCTTCTCAAAACAATATTTTGAGCCTTCAAGCTCGGCCAACCCCTACCCATTTATCTTCTTCACATTCCTAGAAACATTCTGGAGGTTCTGGTCTTCTAAAAATTCCAACTCTAATTCCATAAAAGTAATCTTAAAGGGGGAGCATCGAAGAAGAGGTAATATCTTCTACAGATTCTTTCAAGTTTCTTTCATCTTCAACATCTTCTTATTTAGTTGTTTCATTATAAATTAATAAAATCAGTATCGATAATATACTGATATGTTATTATAAATATTAAACAACCCCATTTCAGCTTATATCCATCCTATGGAAAAGGAAATCACCGCACATGCGTACGTACGGAATAATATCTCCACGACGTGGTGTAATCTATTTTTCCACCACCACCTTACTTGGATTGGTATAATGGTGTAAACAATAACTAAATATAGTTATTATAACATCATACTAATTCTGAGGTATTATATCATCAAATCCAGTTCAATTCAATAATTATGGGAATGATATCATTGCTCATGCGTACGTACGGATTACCGTCTCCATGACGCGATGAGATTCATTTTCCATTTTAACCACTCAAGAATTATTATAATGTATATATTTTGAATAATAATGAAATATATTACATCATAATAATATATATATATATATATATGTCATCTACTTACTTCCATTCAAGACAATAAGGAATGGAAAATAACGTTCATGCATATGTACGGCCTACCGTCTCCATGAATGGTGTATTTCATTTCATTTATCTATCTATTATATATATATATATATATACTGAATATATATGATATATAAATCATGATTTAAATTCTTGGAGTAATTAAATCATGATATAAGTAATAATAATATTAAGAAAAACAAGTCCAAACACTTATGATAAATAAAACGTTTTTACCCAAAATGCAGCTTTAACATGGAATTTACAAAAGAATGGGTAATATAAAGTAATAAGTGAACCATATATGATATCATAAAAATTATTATGAATCATTAATAAGTCAATGAAATTATTTAATTCATTATACAAGAGTTTCAGATATGTACAAAGCATATCAGACCTATGGTAATGAATATGTTTTCCAATCTTGTTTTAATCTGAGATTGTTTATTGGTAAGTATTTACTGGGGTTATATTTATCATCTATGTCCCTATTTTCTAAAAATATTTTCTAGTATGTTTAAACACATTTTCACCCATTTTTTGACATTTACTACATGTTATGTAAGGAATCTTTCTATTGTTTACTGTACAAGGTACTTTTTTACTTTTCCGACAAAAGTATGAGAAAAATGTAATTTTTAACCTATATGACTAGAACATATTTTTAGGGTTTCATAACACCTAATTTTCAGGAAGCTTCCTCTACAAGATTTCAATAATATTTTCAAAAAATATCATTTTCTTTAAAAATTACATGGCCTTTCTTGAACAAAAAATGATTTTTAAAAATAAAGGATATTTTCCTCAAGAATCCATTTCAAATATTTTATCAAAACCATTTTCCATATAAGATGAAAAATTATTTCATATGTGTAAGTTTCCAGTATAATGTCTCTTTGATTTATATGGTTTCACTTCTCTTATGATTAAATTAATTCCATTTGATTTATATGGATTTTGTTTTTATGGGATGATGTTTATGAAACACATTATATCCTTTGGATTATGATAAATGATTTATGTTTATATTGTAGCACATGTAAGAACGATTTCATTAGGAGATGGGTGAGGCATATATCTCCCTCCAACGATTTGGGTAAAGATTTATATCTGATGAGATAGAAATGTCTTGAATGAAAAGATAATCTAGTTCAACGATACAGGATTGGAACGAGGAGTGAACTCGGTTCAGTAAGGGACTTCATCCACTAAGATGGTCATGGCAGTAATGCCTTGGCTACTATGGAAATCATATCAAGTACATAATGTTTTTCCACAATTACATGTTTTATTCCCATGCTATTTTATCATGATTGATGTTCTATTATGATCTATGCCTTACGCACTGCCATGTTTTATTTCATTTATCATGATTTTGAGGTTTAAACATTATGTTCTTGTTTTTAAGTTCAAATGTACAGGGTTGGCTGTATTTTCTCCATGCATACCCTTACTGAGAATTGGAGCTCACCCTTTATATGTTTTCTTTTCCCTAGGATATAATGTATGGATTTTGGTAAGAAAACAAAAGGGAAAGATCGTTATTGGAGATGTTGAAGATATTTCACCATTATTTGAAGATTATGATCCGAGTTTCCATGGACACTAAACTATTATTGTCCTTGAGTGTTGGTTTTTTTATGTATTAAGTATTCCTCAAATGTAATGTACAATCTATGTATGTCATGTTTGGGGTCTCTACTGTTGGTATCAGAGGAAATGTCTTGTTAACCTTAGGAATCAAGGATGCGAAAACATTACTGAGATCATTAAAGATATTTCTAAGGTATGTATAGGGATGTCCCTAAGGATAAGTATAAGTATAGGTTATAGTCCTAGAATTATGGTAACATTATTAGAATTAACCCTATGATGTCATATATTAAAGGTACACCCCCTTTATTATGTTGTTTTCCCTGAAATTATTTTTTCCACTCACACTATTCTTTTTGGGTTTTAGACGATGGATGTAACCTGAAGGAACCGTGTTGATAAATGTAATGGACAATGTAATGATTTTCCTCCTGAAAAAACCAATGATATGGGAGATGGAGTGAAAAATATTATTTCTACACTTACACAAGCTATGAATCATTCTGGACATCTGAATGTGCAGTGAAAGGAACAATATTCTATTGAGTCCTTCATGAGGCAACGTACACCTTCTTTCAGGGGGTCATCTGATAAACTTGTTGCTGAAAAATGGATCAGTACCATTGAATATATATTTTCCATAATTCGTCATTCATATCATGAAAAAAATTTTTTGGCTGTTTACCATTTAGAATGTGAAGCAGATCAGTGGTGGACTCTAATTAAGAATACAAGGCCCCAATATGAAATTGAATCCATGGAATGAGACGAGTTCAAGAACTTGTTTTTAAATAAGTACTTCCCTTGTATTGTTCAAAAAATGTCGGAAAACGAGTTCCTCGAGCTTACGCAAAAGGATGATGAATTTGTGGGCATATGCGAGGTGAATTTTACACAGCTAGCAAGGTATGCATATGGATTTATCATCCTACCTGAACGAAAAGATGATCGATTATTCATTGGCTTAAAACAAAGTCTCTGAATGGAATTATATATAAGATAATTCAATAGCTATGAAGAAATTGTGTGTTGTGATATCATGGTAGAAATGGAAGTTGGTGTTATATATCCATCTCATGGTTTTACAAGAAACGGAAGATGGAGTTCAAGGAGAAATTTCATTATAATGGTGAAAAGAAGATGAATGCTTCTTTATTCTCAATGAGTGGAAATAATCCTAGTGGAGATTATATTAAAGGGACTAGAAAATGTTTTAAGGGTGGAAATGAAGGTCATCGAGCAGCTGAGTGTCAAATTAATGGAAAAAAGGGTTTCTATTGATGTGAATAATGAAAATACTATAGAGAACGCACCACCAACACATCAATGCTTCAATTGCAAGTAAATGCGGCATTATGCTAATCAATTCCCTATTCTGAGGGTTGATGATGATTGACATTAGAAACATCATATGGAAAAGGATGAAGGGAAGTCACATGCGATCACTATTTGTGATGGTGAGTATAACAATAATGTTGTGTAATGATTAAGTGTTTATGTAATGGAATTTCGAAAATAGTATCATGGAATCTCATTTATGGTATCATGGAATTTTGGGATATCTATGTATTGGTTTTCAATATTTATATGGTACTGGTAACCATGATAAGTGATTGAAATATTTTGGGAAAGCTGTTGAAATACACATAATGAAGGGATTATGAGAAAATAATATGTATGACAGTATTCATGTGCACATCATTTAAATAAGGAAGAATTTATATCAGGGATTGAGTATATAGAAATTATTGGATTTTGGTATGTAGAAAGAGTATCCTATTGACAACACTAATGTTTTCACTAAGGATATATAGTATTTTATGTTTCAAGAGAATACCTGATTAAGGTATGCACATGTTTGGAATGCGATCAAAAAAATAAAACTGGGATAAATTATGGTATTCACAAGCTCGACAGATGACACTTCTTGTAATTTTTTTCTTTATACTATGATCGTGGACAAAAGTATTTTGGATAAGACTAATAATTGGAATGGATTGTGCAGGAAATAATTTATTATTGTTTAAGGATAGATCTTTTTTCAATTTTATTGATGGAATGTTAAAATAATTTAGTTTTAGAAATAGGACAACTTGCATAATGGGCGACAACCCATTGCGTCAGACAAGGATGGGGGAATCGAACCCACAACCGAAGAGTGACAGACCTTTATCGCATACCACTGGCCTACATGAAGTCTCTGATTAGTAGAAATTAGTTTTATATTATTAAAAAATATGAAAGATGAAGTATAAGTTCATTTTTAGGACCATATACGAATAACCTCACAATAGATGGACTTATGTAAATCTGATAACATTTTCTAACCATCTATTTGAGATAGATCGAATGAATCATCATTCTATCACCTGATCTGCTAACACTTCATGGATGAAAAATTCAACTTCATTTCTTTATGATATGATGTAGAAATTTTCTAGGGCACAAACAATGATAAGATTGTACCAAAATCAAGTAAGTATTTATTTTAATTCAAAAATTTGTCAACATTTAGGAAATGATATTGAAAACAAAAAATGTTATCCTAGTGACCTCAGAAAAGATGAATAAGATTGTACCTTAGATCATCAAAAATTTATAGCTTTGTGATTGTTGTCTTTTTCAAAGCCATTTTCTCTACCACTCTCCATTAATCCTTGATGTATAGATTTCTCTTTCATATCCATATTTTCACCTATTTTCTCCTATGTGGAAACCCATTGATGCGTTAATTTGGGTAACTATGATGATTTATACTCCAATTTTTAAAATTATGTTTTAGTATTCTTTTTTATGATGTCGGTTTCTATGAAAGAATCTTTAATGGAGTAAACCAATTATAACCCTGATGAATTTCATGGGTGAAATTCATTTTAAGGGGGTTAGAATGTAACAACCCTATATTTTATGAGAAAAATTATTTTTTTATTTATTTGATGTCTTGTGTAGTACGCTAAACCAAGATTAGCATGTACTATATTCAAGACTATATTATCTTGAAGTATACACAACACTATTCTTGGCATGCATTACACGTAATCCTGACCTTCCTCGATAACGTGTGTTGTACGCAATACCCGGTTTTACTAAACAATGATATATGGTTATAAAATTATTATGAAATAGACTTTAGGAATAGTATTAAATACATTTTTAATGTTATAACATTATTATTCATATTACACATTTTCTAGAACATGGTATGAGAACAAAATAATTTTTTTGGTAAAATAAGTAATTTTAAAAAATATAGTTTTGACGCCTTTTGATGGCACACCAACTTCAAATCTAGTTTTTTACATGTTTATAAGTTCAATTTGAAAAAATGAAATCTGTATTTGGACTCAGAATATAAAAATTTACTTTGGATAACTTTTTCATACTATTCTGATAGCTTTCATATTTTAAGGAATAGTTAAACAAGCTATATTTTAATTAAAATCAACTTTTTCATCGCAATAATTTATACGGTTAAATTATATTATTTAATGGTTTAAAATTATAAATAGTACATATTTTTAACATTTTATATAATATAGGTAATTATCATTAATTTTACAATGAATTCATTGGTAAAAACATTTCAATCATTGTCAATGTTTTAACTTTTTAAACTCGTTTTCTTAACAACAAGATTTATTTTAAATTAACAACTGTAACTTATGTGTTTAAATTTTTGAAAAATGGATTCCATATTTGAATTCATTGGGTCGAAATTATGTGAATAGGTTTCTTTTATTTTTTTATATTATGAACAGTAACTACGGTAATTTTTATTTACTGCAATTAGAGGTAAATCAGATAAATAAGTTAAAAATAAGATTATAAAATTACCTTAACACCTGCCAAAATTCTATTGTATGACTAAAAGACAACCAATATCACATAAGGGTCTAACTACATTCATTTTATGGACTTTCTAAATGAAATTAATATAATTATTATTAAATCCAAAGAAAGTGAAAACATTCCACTCTCTTAAATCATAAAATTATAATAATTTTAATTTAGTGATAAACATCATGAAACATCAAACATGAATAGTCTCCAGAAATATAATATAATTTTATACATCATTTAAATTTATATATAATTTTTAGGTATTAAATAATCATCATTAATGGTGACACAATAGTGATGTTGAAATTATTTTATTGATAGAAATATCGAATAAATGGTTTTAAAGATATTAAAATAAATCTTATATGAAATATTTAATGTGACCCAATAATTTTATAGAAAAATATGACATGATTTTAATCTATTAATGATTTTAGTTCGAACATATCACTTGTGTGGATTTTATTTAAATTCAAATAAATGAATAGTGTGAAAATTGACACAATTGTTTTTTTATAAAAACAACATAATATAAAATTGTTTAAAAATGACAAAAATATTTAAAAATTATAAATAAAAATTTATATGATCTAAAATTACATAAATTATACGATTATGGACAATTCACAACACATAAGTAATTATTTATAACAATTTAAAAATTATAATCTTATTACAGCAAATAATATTAAATATATTAAATAAGGATAAATCTAGTTGATAATGTTTAAAATAAATTCCCAACATATATAAATTTTATTGGATGATGATATTACAACCATATATCATCTAATATTATTATTTGAATCATTTTTGGAGGTTTTATATGATCTTAAATTTATTATAAATAAATATTTCTTATGTTACCAAAGGTTCCTCTCTCTTCCCTTATAAAAAGGGCAACCCTTCCCTATTCTCTTCACACCCTTTTGAGACATAATTCTCGGCCAATTCCTGACCTTTTCTCTTCTCAACTTTCCTATCAACATTCTGGTGGTTCTGGTATTCTGAAAAGACCAACTCTAGTTCCTTAAGTGGAAGCTTATAGGTAGTGCGTCGAAGAAGAGGTAATCTCTTCTACAGATTCATTAAAATTTATTTCTTCTTAAACTTATTCATCATTAGTTGTTTCATCATAAAGTAATAACATAATTATCAATAATATACTTATATTTTATTATACATATTAAACAACCACATTTCACATTCTATCCATCCTACGGAAAATGAATTCACCGCATGTGCGTACGTACGGAATACCGTCTCCACTCCGTGGTTTAATATTTTTTTCCACCACCACCGTACTTTGATTGGTATAATGTTGTAAATAATATCTATATATTTTTATTATAAAATCATAATTATAATGAGATATTAATTCATCCACTCCTATTAAATTCAATAATTCTGGGAACGATATCATCGATCATGCGTACGCACGGATTACCGTCTCCACGATGCGATGAGATTCATTCTACTTGTTAATCAATCAAGAATGATAATAATGTATATATAATGAATAATTATGAAATATATGTCATGATAATGGTACTTTATTTATGTATATATATATATATATATTTCATCTACTCACTTCCATTCACGTCAATAAGGAAAGGAAAACAACTTTCATGCGTACATACGACCTATTGTCTCCATGAACGGTGTATTTCATTTCATTTATATATCTATTATATATATTTACTGAATATATATGAAATATAAATCATGATTTTAATTCTGGATGTAATAAAATAATGATATAATAATAATATTATCAATAATAACAAGTCCAAACACGTACGATAAATAAAATTATTTTACAAAAAAACACTTCTTTAACATGGAATTTACAAAGGAATTGGTAATATAAAGTCATAAGTGAACCATATATGATATCATAAAAGTGAATATGATTCTATAATAAGTCAATGACATTATTTAAATCATTATATGTGAGGGTCAGATACATATGAAGCATATCCGAACTATAGTAAGGGATAACTTTTCCATTTTCATTTTTATCCAAGATTGTTTATTCGTAAGTATTTACTAGGGATATATTTATCATCCATTTCCTTGTTTTATAAAAATGGTTTCATGTATGTTTAAAGTACCTTTTACCCAAATTTTACTTTTACTACATTGTATGTATGGAATCTTTCTTCTGTTTGCAATACATGGTACTTTTTGACTTTTCCGACAAAAGTAAGAGAACTATGTTTTTTAACATATACATCATGATCAAATTTTTAATGATTCATAACACCTAATTTTCATGAATATTACCCTACAATATTACATGAATATTTTCAACAATATCCTTTTCTTTTAAAATTTCATGGAATTTCGTGAAAAGAAAATGATTTTGAAAAAGAAAGGATATTTTCCTCAAGAATTCATTTAAAGTGTTTTATCAAAACCGTTTACATCTAAGGTGAAATTATTTCATATGTGTATGTTTCAATTATAATTTCTCTATGATTTATATGGTTTCACTTTTCTTATGATGAAATGATATCAATTTTTTTATATGGATTATTTTATGATGGAATGTTGTTTATGAAACCCATTCTATTCATTGGGTTATGATGATTGATTTATGTTTATGTTGTGGCACACATAAGAATGATTTCATTATAAGATTGGTGGGACCTATATCTCTAACCAATGAATTGGGTAATGATTTATATCTCATGAGATAGACATGGCTCAAATGGGAAGTTAATCTGGTTCAGTGATACTGGACTGGAATGAGGAGTGCACTCGGTTTAGTAAGGGACTTTGTCCACTACGATGGTCTTGGCCGCAATACCTTGGATACTATGGAAATAATATCAAGTGCATAATGTTTTTCCACAATTAAATGTTTTTGTTTCATTCTATATTATCATCATTGATGTTCCATTATGAACTATCCCTTACGTACTGCCATGTTATATTTTATTTCTCATGATTTTGATGTTTGAACATTATGTTCATGTTTTTAAGTTCAAATGTATAGGGTTGGTTTTATTTTATCCATTACTACACTTACTGAGAATTTGAGCTCGCCCTTTATATGTTTTCATTGACCGAGTATACAAAGATAGGTTATAGGTAAGAAAACAAAATGCGATGATCTTTATGGGAGATGTTGATGATCTTTCACCATGATTGGAAGATTATGTTCTGAGTTTCAAAAGACACTGAACTATTACAGTCCTTGTCTGTTGGTTTTTTTATGTATTATGTATTCCACAAATGTAATTTAATGTCCATGTACATCATGTTTCAGGTCTCTACACTTAAAACCATCGATCCAGAGAAATCCACAATGTTTAAGTATCAATGTATGAGTTTTGGAAATAAATCATCCCCTATCTTTAAAATAACCTTTCTCAAGAATTATTCATAATGTAATAGGTTCATAACAAGTAAAAAGTTCACATCCAGAACCATTTCACGATGTCTTCCCAATGACATTTACACATTGTTTAAAATTAAAATGTCATGTATTCATTTCACAACATGAAGCATGTCACGACATCTCGCTGGTGATAGTTACATGTTTTGTAACATTTATATGGTGTGTTAATTCCCTACATATATTTTCATCCTAGATTCGTAAAAAGATTCGAAACAACCTCTAAATCATTACAAACACACAAGAATCACTCATAATCATC
This sequence comes from Viscum album, assembly GCA_963277665.1. Taxonomy (NCBI): domain Eukaryota; kingdom Viridiplantae; phylum Streptophyta; class Magnoliopsida; order Santalales; family Viscaceae; genus Viscum; species Viscum album. Next base: position 359,099,156 of record OY728152.1, on the reverse strand, counting down.
TTTACATGTTTATATCTAGATTATATTAAATCAAAATAAAATAGGTTTTCAATATTTAGGTCATTTTCGCAAATAAATCATCACTATATTCAAACTAGAAATTTCCACCAAGGTTCAATGAAAAAGGAAAACCCCAGAAAATAGATTAAATGAAAAACTCATAGTTGGATGAAATTAAAAAAATAGTCTATCATATAACATCATCACCATATAACATCACGTCCATGTGTTGACCTAAGAACCACTAGGGTATATACGAATTATTCTAGACATTGTGCTTTCATAACATATTCCTCCTCTCATTTCTCCTTTTGAACATGCCCATTCAACCACTAGAGTCGAGATAGACGTATAATAATATCAGGAAGATACATGTCAAAAAATTCAACAATACCTATTGAGAGATCATAAAAGGATGCATTTAAACCAAGCTCAACATTCCATACATTTACCCCAAGATAAGGGGTTGGATGATATCTATGAATGTGAAAAACATGAAACACCCCATGCATGGAATTATAGAGTTGTAGAAGGGCTAATGCGTATGACAATGGCCCGACCATTTCCACTCTCTCATACAGATTGACAATCATAGGATCTAGATTTCATTATTTCATGATATAGTGTGTCCCCAACATATGTGACACCAGAAGGTAAATATGATGACCAAATTCAAACTCTAGAGGTCATATGCACATGTTAATATAATATTTCTAGCTACTCTAGGTAGTCACTAACAGTATTATGATAAAAAAACACACTTAGATGTATCTTACATGAGACTAGGTCCAACATGTAATAACCCACCGTCCTCGAACCAATAATGATGATAATGAAATAGACTACTATTCAAATCCTCAAAATGTACCATTTAGATAGATTCTGTGAATCATTAATTATATGGATATTCCATGAGTGAAAATATTTTCTCTCATATACCACCAAAATACAAAACAAAATCGCATATAATATCAACTATAATTTGAATATCCCTCAGAGATTAGCCATAATGATAAGGATAGTAGGTAGTGCTCAGACAAACATATGATCACGGAGCCTTCTAAAGACCCCTCCAGAACTAAGATGTGAAATGCGGATCTCTATCGGAAATGATACTCCCCATAACATTGTGAAATCAAATTACCTATTTCTTGAAAAAATACCCAGATAATCCTTAGTAAATGTCCTTCAAAATTCTTTGAAATGGTTTACCATCATCAGTCTATCCATTATCAACCATACAACATTATTAATTTTGGATTTCAATTTTAATCCTGTCAAAAAATCAGTTGCTTCATCTTACCAATTTCATTTAGTAATGGAATCAGGCTACAAAATCCATGTAGATCTCCGATGCTCCGATTATACCAACTCAAATGTGAAATATCTCATCCCAAATCCCACTACAACATTCATTACTAACCATCAGTACTATCTACGGAGATCGGGACTCATCTTTCCAATCTAGGATTTACCATTCATCATGAATCATGAAGCTCTATCATCATCTCATTGCGTAAACCCATTGGAACCAATATTAATACAAAAAAAATAAAAGTGTTATTATCTCCATGATTACATCTAGTTGGTGTCTCCCCACCATATAGGATATCTCATTGAACTATGCCATCCATATTAGATAATTACTCGGACTTGATATGGTCCAAAATCATGGGTATAAAATATATTAAAGTCATATCTACTCATCCATGGGATTTCTAGATATCTAGATGAATGTATCCAAAGAGTGAAATCATCTCCCACTCAACACATGACTACATAATTACCTTTTTATACATCTTCTATCTCAAGGAAACGACAGTAATTTTTCCCATTAATAGTATAAAATCCAACTCAATGTCAAAAGACTATTGATACTCATCCCAAAACATCTATAATATAATCAAGACCTGGTGATAATATATGTACCTAATTCTATTATGGTACAGGAATATGAAAATCCTCTAACACAAAAAGTAGTGTCTCCATCATCATACAAAATATACCACCACATTTAACTCTAGATCTTGAGTAGGGTAATTCATCTCAAGTGTTCTTAGTGTTCTGGAGCCAAAACAAACCAATTGATCATTAAAAAATAGAACCTCTATATCTCCAACTCTAGATGTGTCACAATAGATAGTATATCATTTACCCATCATAGATAATGTGAGGAAACCTGTTGAGGTCATCCTGCTCATTGGCTCCTAAAAATCTGTCTCCCCAGCATCAGAATAAACATACTTCACCACATTATTGGTTATCCCAGATATCAGTGATTCTATATGGGATATGTTCTATATAATTCATTTATAAAAACGTACTAAACCCAAAAATCATCAAATCTCAGAGAAGATATTCGATTGAAACTAAGATAAAACAACTACAATTTCTCTTGTTCCAAAGATAATCATACCTCTATGATGACGTGGCCTAAGAAGGTCACTTTATCAATACAAAAACTTCACTTTGTAAGCTTGGCACATATTAACTTCACTCTAAATGTACATGAGATGATGTCAAGATTATTGCCATGATCTTCAAAATACTAGGAGTATAATAATATGTCATCATTAAAAACTAACACAAAAACATACATTAATGGATAAAATATAATATTCATCAAGCCCACGAATAACACCAGAGCATTCATAAAACCAAACAACATCAGTACAAACTAATACAGTACATAGATGCTCCTAAAAGTAGTATAAGGTATGCCTAATGGTCTCAACCTCAACAGGTTGTATCATGATCTCAAATTGATATTGGATAAGATCCCAATATCCTTCAAATGATCAAATATATTGTTGACACACTGAAGAGAGAACTATTTCATTATTTTCATCTTGTTTAATATCCAATAATCAATACATATGCACAAAAACCCATAGATCTTCTTGTTGAAAAGAACTAGTTAACCCGATAAGGATGTAATAGGAAATATAAAATCTTCAGATCACAATTTTCAAACTGAAATTTGAATTCATGAATTTCTTATGTTACCAAAATATAAGTGGGAATAGAAAATAGGCATAATCCCAACGCCATCATGATCATGAACTCAGTCTCTCACTCGGGTTGAAATCTATATAACTCATCTGGAAAAAAAACATGAAAAAGGACTACCACTAGTGGAAAATTAACCTACTTCATTTCATCATCATTTATAAAAATACAAATTATATAATCCATTAGATAACCCAATATGCATTAAATTGGTTTTCCATGACCAGTATGATGATCCCACTCAACATGGTGAAAATAATTATCTCTTTTAATAATTAAAAGATAACTATCCTATGGAAAAATGGATATTATCTTGGTATAATAATATTCAATCTATTTAAAGAATAAAATATAAACCTATCATTTATAGCATGAATGGTTCCCAAAAGAAATAGTAATCACCAATTTCTAGAGAACATGTCTTGGAACATTTAATATTATCATACTTAACACACAGTAGTGTCCCATTGGTCAAGATGCCATCAAATATTTCTATAGGAATCATCAAATTGTTTATCAAAATTGAATTTTCAAAGAATGTGTTACTCATGTGTCAAACCAAACCCAGCCAACGATATATGATGCAATAATCAAATCATTGGCCATAGAAGTTTCTACATCTAAACTAGCTAGAGTAGGCTACATAGTGTGAAGGTAAATTTCCCCTCTACCATGGAATCCCTTATGAATCGAATAGTCTATTCCCATTCCACTAATATAATTCTGTATGCCCCTACAAAACCAATACAGGTGTCCCAACCTACTATAAAAATGGACCTCCTAAGAAAGGTTTGGACACTGAGGTCACTTTTGGACAAACATTCCACATTGATATAAATACAATAAAACATAAACCAAATATGGATACCCACTTTACTATCTACTCTACTAAATATTTCAATTAAAATAAAAATTATAGTGGCACTTTTTTCCACCATAAGATGTGATCCCAGTTCTCCCTACTAAAATAGCTTGTTCTCTGGTTGAGGCCTCTCTCATATCATCTTCTCTGATGATTTCCTGATTTGTCACATATAAAAAGGTGCTCGAGTGAAATACGTTAACCTATGTCTATATCTCATTGTGAATAACACCCATAAAATGAAGCACCTTAAGTATTTCATTAGCTGCTAAGGATAGTGCAAAGTGCAGTAGGTGAGTGACCCATCTGACACAGTCTATCAATAAAATTATCTTATGTATCAGGTGTATGAACTCATGAGTCTTATTGTCCGTCAATTTATCAATAATAAATTGGCCCAAAAACGTTCACCTCAATGTCCTTCCAGGATAACTCCTCTTGATACCCATATTTTTCAGGAATATCCCACTAATTATTGCAAAGTCCAAAAATCACGTATACAGTAAGATCATATGGAATGATTCAATACATAACCTAGAAACCTTGGGGCCTCCCTCCACATTGAATGTAAGTGGATATTGGTTATGGAGAAACTCCCCCACAAGATTTTTCAACATAATTTTTAACAAAAGAATAAAATTCTTGTTAGAATGTGTCTATGAGGAGATGATAGGGAAGCTGATGATGGGGAAATTGCCTATGTTTTTCACTAAATCAAACCCAATCCTCTTTAAATGTTTCTCTATATTATTTATAAACTCATTTTAATTATATTTTAAGCCTTTCTTAAATACATTCTGAATAGAATATGATGATGAATGAAATTTCAGATATTCTCCCATTTTAAAAAATATTTTCATCTATCCTTAAGAAGAATCTATTTTCATTTCCCTCAAGAAAAAAGGGAAACACTCCCATAATAAGATCATTGTAATTTAGTCCCTTCAATGGAAACTATTTCACAATTTTATAAAAGACCCTAAAGAAGGGTAATGTGTATTCATTAGAAAAACCATTAAATTCACGAATCATCGAAATACACGATTGTTTCATCAAATAATTTTGGCCCCTATATACCAATATAATTAAATATGGATAATTAGAATCCTTAGTTACTTGAAAATACATTATCTTAGGCCTTTCAATGTTATCATGGATGCTTTTATCTTTAATGTTTTGTTTATTTTTATAATTATTTCAATCTCATTGATTTTCCATTACATTTTTGTTTTATTTTCTTAAAACTCTTAAGTTTCATTATCATTAAAAATTTATTGGATTTATCATTTCAGAAGCATAATACGTGTGCATTAACTGAAGAATTTTTCTTTAGTTCAAAAAAAAATTTAAAGAATTTTTTAAGAATATTTTGGAATGAGATAAATTTGTGCAATAAGTGAGAAAAAAATTTGAGCATGTGATAACAAGAATGAAACAAGAGGGAAATATCAATTCTCTGGTTAAATAATTTCTTTTCATGAGTGTATTTAATCAAAGTAATCAATGAAACACGTAGTCATAATCGTATTCAACAAGAATGACTAACAAAATAATGATTTTTCAATATTTCAAGAACAAAATTCATTTGATTTCCAAAGAATATAAATTAATTAAAATTTTCGTATAATCTCCCAAACAAAAATGAAAAAAATAACAGTAACCAAAAAATTTCCCCACTCAAATTTTAATATAAATTCAATGTTTAGTAAAAATAAATATTAAAAATCCAAAAATAAATGGTGAAGAAGAAGAAAATATATCATTACTTCATCTTTCATTAAATGGACTTGACCATTGTATGTTTCTCCTATCATTTCTATACTCAAAATGTCTCAAGAATTGTTCATCATAAAATTGCATCTCATCCTCTAATTTTTTTTAAAAAATTATGTGCCAAAATAATGATGGTCTCTCTTTTAATTATTTATTCCATAACCCCCTCACCATGATAAAATGATGTTTCACATAACAATGTCAATTTTTCATTTTACCTTCTGTCATTGGATCTTTTTATGGTCTAAATTTCACCATTTTATAGGATGCTCTAGACATATGCATGGATTTTAAAATGTGTTTTTTCTAGGTTGCACCTCCCAATAGGTTTGAGGTGATATTTGTAATTTTAATTTCTAATCCAAATGTGGTGTAACATCCCAAGTAAGTAGTTAATAATAGATATTTTTTTATCAATGTCTATTAGTGAATTAGATAGTGTTTTAGAGGCTTAAAATGATAATAAATCCAATCATAAGCATGCAATACACTAATATTCTTAAAGGATTGTTTTATTGCCTTTTGATGGAAAACCCTTATTAAATCAAACTTTTGACAGTTTAGTAATCTATATTTGTCAAAATAAACATATTCATTATGATTGGGACATTGAAATTTAAATTGGATAAATTTTTGGTATTTTTCTGACAATGATCATTTATATTGAAAAATACTGCATTTTACATCAAAACTACTTTTTAATATAATTTATTTATATGATTAGATTATCTTTTGAATTGGTTTTAAAGTGAAATTAGAAAATTTTTTACCATTAAATCCAATAGTTGTCGTTGGAATTAATTTCACTTTGAAAAAGGACTTAAACTAGTGTCAATCTTTTGAGACTTATTGTTTCACAAAAACACGCTATTTGTCATGACAACGGTAATTAGATATTAAATTAATTAATTTGACTTATATGTTTTGAATTTTGTAAAATGGACTTCATTTTTGAATTTGGAATATCAAATATAGCTTGGGGTGAATTTTTGGTATTTTTCTGAAAAACATCAATTTTTGATGAATAGTGAAATCACTAAGTGGTACGTATGAAAACTGATTTTTCGTTTAAATGAAATTTTACCACCTCTATGATTTGATTTTCAAAAATCCAACATAAATGTTTGTCTTTATGAAGTAAAATGTGGTTCAATGAGATTAAAATGATTTTTTGGTGAATAGTAACTCATAAGTTCTTAATCGCGATTAGTGGTAATTAGTGTAGTTTAAGGTAAAAATAATGTTTTAATAATATGAGATGACCTTGACACATGTCATACCCTCATTGGATGTGTCATGGTCGACAAAGAAAATACATGGGACAACTTGGGGACCCCATGGAGCCACTTTGGTTGGAAAATGACATAAATACCTTTTGTTTAATGTTAATGTATAAAATGGCACAAACATGATATATTTTACTAAAACAATTCATAGGCGGGGTGATATAACTCAGATTTTAGATTATAAATAGTAATTGGAAATCTAAAAAGATTTCCTACATCATTGTATTTTTTTATAATTTTTAGACATTAAATAAATTAAATTATTTATGACATCATAATGATGCCGCGATGACCTCATTATTTGATGATTTAAATAAAATGAAAAGATAATGTAATATCTAAAACATACACATGTCTAAAACCTATTGTATAGGTGGATTTCAAACAATTATCACTTTATCCTTGAATTATATCTATGTGGGACCATTTAAATCCGAAACTCATTTTCAAATAAAGTAATATTTCTTTACATTCCAAGAGTACCCCTCCTCTCCACTTATAAAAGGCCCCCACCTCTACCTCCTTACCCACACTCCCAAAGCCTTTGGCTCGGCCAACCCCTGCCAATTATGTCTCTCCACTTCCTTATCTTACTCCTTGAAGCCGCACTTTGGTCAGAAGTCTTCCCAAGGAAGCATGTGAGCTCAAACCAAAGGGAGTTACCTGATTTTGAGGTAATGTCTTCACTTGAGTCCTTTTGTTTTATTTTTCTTATCCAACCCCCTAAACTCTTTTTATTTATTTCTTTTGTAAAAACTACAGTATCTTCAATATACTAGGATGTTGTTATATGAAGGATTTGAGCTACACATACACACAACTTCATCTAATGGTTAAAGAACATACTGTTTCCGTGGATGGTGAATTTATGCCTCCCGAAACGATGATTGTTCAACATTCCTTTAACACCTTAAAAGGTGGCCATTAATATGTCACTATATTTATATATGATATATAATATGTTTATGTTTTCCATAAGCTTCTGTATTTTTCTTTTTGGTCATACCTTTATGGTTTCCATTATGGGTAAACGTGATATCTTCATTTAAGGAAGTGCGGACTACCGCCCCCTCAACGTGATTTGATTTGATAAATACCATATGTGGGACGTAAAAAGGATGTAACTATGAAATTATATATGATATTATACTGTAATTATAATATACCTTTATATCATTATGATTCCATTCTATAAAATATGAAATAGAAATGAAAGTAGCGTTCATGCGTACGTAAGGATTACCATCTCCATGAACGGTGCATTTTATTTCATACCTCTAAATGATTATGTAATATTATTAATTATTGCATGTAGTGGATATATATGACATATATAATATCTACATAATGAATACCATTCTGGATATAATGGGTACATGGACAACTTGTAATTATAATGGGCTTATTTTTGACTCAAGTACCAATGATCGTTAAAACGACCGTTATGAACTTAAATATTTACATAGTGTTCATGACATGGAAATAAGTGATATAAAAGAAATAATGAACTTGAAAAAGGTTCTTAAACAAGTAGAAATCAACTCAAGTTTATTATTCCGGAGATTAAAGAACGGTCGAGTCAAGTCGGACCCGAGGTATGGGACGTCGTCTCAATCTCCTTTCATTGAGGCATATTTTATTTTATACACAACTTTCTTTTATACGGTGTATAATACCCTTTGACTTGTAAGTTTATTCAAAAGGAATCTTTTTTATACGAGGTGTTTACTAAATGACAAAAAGGAATGTTTTTGTCATACGTATGCGGCAACAATGAATTCCACGCCGTCGTGACCATTATTTGAGTTTCAGCTTCCTCTACAAGCCATACTTTTTAAAAGAAAAATAAATATCATGTTTTACTTTTATTTTATTTTGGTATTGAAAATGGTTTTCATAATATTTTTATATCAATGTGTGGTATTGATATCTTGTGATTTGATGATCGAAATGTTATGTTTCCTTTATGCATGTTTTATGTGATACGATTATGTTGAGGTTCTTGGGAATTATTATGAAGACGGTTGGTTCCGTGATAGACTAAGGGTGGGTGATCCTGATATAGCTCTCCAATTCATTGGGTAAAGCGAAGGAGTGAAACGTTAAGGTTTCTCCAAAGAGATTTAGGGAATATACTGTGATGGGTATTCCAAACGTAACAAAGAGGGTTACTCCCTACGTAAGAATGTTATGAATGCCTCAAGTTACCTTTATGTCTTATGATTTCTATGATTTATTCATGATTTGATGAGGTATGTTAAAGTGCTTATGTTTTATGGGTAACTTATGATTTCAGTCTTATGTATATTTGTACCCATGATTCCTTTCCATATTTTTATATCCCTTACTGAGATTTTTATGCTCATCCCAGGTTTTTTTGAAATGTTTTTCACAGGTCAAGGGAAAGGTACATGATATGATGATAGTGTCAAGGAAGCGTCAAGAAAGAATCCATGTTTTATTTTAAATATGTTTTCATTGATGGGAATGAAGAATACTATCATTATGTAACCACTTTGTTTATATGTGGAATGTAATGTATGTTTTATGATCTAATTCTCTAAAACTCTAAACCCGAAAAGATCCTCAATGTGGAGTCTTGTAATAACTCATGATTAAGTAAGGTTTAACGCCGGGGCCTTATAGTCGGTATCATAGGTCGGTTTAGATAACTTTAGGAGATAGAATTATATTAAATTATTATCCAAAAATATTTTTTTTATGGTCAAATTGAAATGATATAGCATTTGAAGATTACCATGTTGTTTCATCTAAGACATGTTTGTTCAGAATGGTTTTCCACAGTGGAAATAGGGAAGTAGTGCTCGGAAGGCATGCATAAGGAAATAACCTTCCGAATCAGCATCCTGAGATGTTCGAAATTGGAACTGAACAGTTTGTTGCGGTAATGGCGCAGTTGACTCAGGCTATAAATGGTGGTGGTATCCATGCACGAGATCAGCCATATCAACCGCAGAGGAACATGTCAGTGGTGGAACATTTGATCAGGCAACATCCCGCATCATTCAGAGGATCATCTGACCCTATGCTTGCTGAAGGGTGGATTAAAGAACTGGAGAAGATTTTTGATGTCATGGGGTGTTCATACAATTAAAAGGTTAGTCTTTCTATTTACCGTTTGGAGGGTGAAGCAGATCAGAGGTGGTCGATGGTTAAAAATATCAGGGACGCTGATGAGATTGATGCTCTCGATTGAGATGAATTCATAGGTATGTTTCATGAGATGTATTTTCCTAAGGTTATTCGAATTAGTATGGAAAAACAATTCTTGGAATTGAGGCAAGAGTATCACTCCATGGCTGCCTATGAAGAAAGGTTCACTCGATTGGCATGGTATGCTCCAAATTTTATCTGAGACCTTGATAGTAAAATTAATCGTTTTTACTCAGGATTAAAGCCAAAAATTCGAAGGGAATTAGCTTCTCGTGAGTTTAAAAGTTATGAAAAGCTTGTTCGATGTGCTGAGAAGGTGGAAATAGAGTTTGCTGATGACCAAGTGTTCTATAAAAACCAAAAGAAGAAGACACTGAGGTGGATGAAGAATGGTAAGAACTCTTCAAAAAAGTCTGATGGTATGAAAACTAAGTTTCCAGTTTGTGATAAATGTGGAAAAAGGCATGCTGGGGAATGTCTTCTGAATTCTGGAAAGTGCTACCGTTGTGGTAAGATGGGACATAAGGCTCGTGATTGCACGGAAAAAGATCAGGGTGATGGCAAGACCAAATTTGATTTACAGTTAGTGAAATGTTATAAGTGCAATGAGATGGGTCACTACGAAAACGAGTGTCCGAAAAGGAGCTTGAGTGATGGGAAGCAGTTAGACTACAAGCAGAAAGGGGTGGTGAAATCCTTGGAAACTACTTAAGAAGATTTCGGGCCATCAAATGATTTTGTATCAGGTACTTTGTTCGTTTTTTCAGATTATGCTAGTGTGTTGTTTGATTTGGTGTCTACACATTCTTTCATCTCTGAAAACGTTTCTAGTAAAATGTTAATACCATCCATGAAATTACTCCTGAACTTCTGGTAAAAACACCTGGGGGAAATGTTGAGGCAAAAAGAATTTATAAGAATATTCCTATCCTTATCTGTGGAAAGAACCAACTTGAAAATATTATTGTTTTACCTCTAGTAGAGTTTGATGTTATCCTGGGTATGGATTGGCTCTCTATTTACCATGCTAAGATTGACTATAGAGCTAAAGAAGTTTCTTTTCAGAAAGACTTTCAGTTTGTGTACAATAATGAACCCTTACTGTTGATAACTTATCAAGATGCCAAGAAACATGTAAATGATGGAAATGAGTTTTACCATGCACACATCGTTGAAAATAAAGGAACTGTTCAGATTAATGATGTGCCATTGGTAAAAGAGTATCCTGATGTTTTTCCTGATGAGTTTCCTGGAATAATACCTGATCGGGAAGTTGAGTTTACTATTGACTTAGTTCCTGATGCTAATCCAATTTCAAAACCCCCTTATCGAATGGATTAAATTGAACTTTTAGAGTTGAAGTATCAATTGCAAGATTTATTGGAGAAATGTTTCATTCGACCTAGCACATCACCATGGGGTGATCCTGTTTTATTTGTTAAAAAGAAATATGGTTCAATGAGACATTTCATTGATTATAGAGCCTTGAATAAAATCACTGTTAAGAACAAATATCCTTTGCCCCATATCGATGATTTGTTTGATCAGCTCCAGGGAGCTCAGTTTTTTTCAAATATTGACCTGAGATCGGGGTACCATTAGCTGAAGGTAAAAGAGGTAGATATTCCGAAGACTGCATTACGTACATGAAATGTCCATTATAAATTTGTAGAAATGCCTTTTGGGCTAACCAATGCACCTGCTGTATTCATGGACATAATGAATATAATTTTCCATGAGTTCTTGGATAAGTTTGTGGTGGTTTTCATTGATGATATTTTGGTGTTTTCTAAAAGTAAATAAGAGCATGAAATACATTTAAGGGTTATCTTGAAAACCTTAAAAGAAAATAATTTTAATGGTAAATTCAGCACGTGTGAGTTTTGGTTGTAACAAATTTCTTTTCTTGGTCACATTGTTTCTAAAGATGGGATAACTGTTGATCCTACAAAAACAAAAGTTGTGGAAGACTGGACAAGACCCACAAATGTAACCAAGATTCGTAGCATCCATTGTTTGGCAGGCTATTACCGAAGGTTTGTTAGAAATTTTTCATGATTATCTAGTCCAATGACTAAGCTAACTCGGAAGGGTGTTAAGTTTATCTGGACAAAAGAATGTGATGATTGTTTTCAGGAATTGAAAAGAAGATTGGTGAATGCTCCAGTTTTGGAACTACCTTCCAGGAATGGTGAGTTTGTTATATACAGTGATGCTTCATTGAAAGGAATTGGTTGTGTCCTAATGCAGAATGATCAGGTAATTCCTTATACTTCACGACAGTTGAAAACTCATGAGGTAAATTACCCTACACATGATTTGGAATTAGCTGTTGTTTTTTTTCCTTTAATATTTTGGAGGCATCATTTTTATGGAGTAAAGTGTGAAATATATACTTATCACAAAAGTTTAATGTATATATTCACTCAGAAGGAGTTAAACATGAGACAAAGGAGATGGCTGGAATTAATCACGGATTATGATTGTACAATTCATTACCATCCGTGAAAAGAAAATAAAGTGGCTGATGCTTTGAGTCGAAAAAGTAATGATTCATTAACAATGTTGTGTTTGGAATGAGATCCTTTGGTTTTTGATTTGATGAACATTGGCATAGAAGTTGTTGGTGCAGGAAGTTATTCTGTTTTGTTTCAGGAATCAGTGAGATAATCTCTATCAGAGAGAATCATGAAAGCACAGAAGCAAGACAGTGAGTTACATAAAAAGGTTGAGCTGGTTCAGGAAGGTCAGTTGCATGAATTCAACATTGATAATGATTTTTTTTAGATTTTTGAAGAGATTGTGTGTGAATTGTAATTCACAGTTGAAGAGAGATTTGTTATGTGAAGCTCATAGTTCTCCGTTTCCAGTTCATCCTGGCAGTACTAAGTTGTACAGAGATCTGCGGGAGTATTACTAGTGGGATGGAATGAAAATAGATACTGTTGATTTTACTGTGAAGTGTTTGACTTGTCAATAGGTTAAAGTAGTGAGGAAGTTACCGAAAGGGATGCATCATCCATTACCAGTGCCAGAGTGGAAATGGGAGAATATATCCATGGACTTTGTTGTGGGATTACCGAAGACATCTCGAGGTAATAATGTAATCTGGGTTATTATTGATCTCTTGACCAAATCAGCTCATTTCCTTGCTATACGAGATACTTTCTCTCTAGATCAACTTTCCCATTTGTATCTTAAAGAGATTTTAAGGTTACATTGAGTTCCCCTATCTATTGTATCTGACCGTGATCCTATGTTCACTTCTAACTTTTGGAAAGGCCTTCTGAAATCGTTGGGTACTGAATTAAATTTTAGTACATCTTTTAATCCTCAATCAGATGGGCAGTCCGAACGAACAATTCAGACATTAGAGGATATGCTATGAGCTTGTTCTATGGATTATCAGGGATGTTGGGACCAACATCTTTCTTTGGTTGAATTTTTATATAATAACAATTTTCATTCTAGTATACAGATGGCACCATTTCAGGAATTCTATGGGAAGCGGTGTCGAACTCCAGCTTTCTGGGATGAAGTGGGTGAAAGGAAGTTTATGGGACCAGAATTGGTAGAAGAGTTGGCAGAAAAAGTTCAGCTGATACAGAAACACAGGAGAATAGCTCATAGCAGGCAGAAGAGTTATGCGGACAATAGGAGAAAGGATCTTTCTTTTGAGGTAGGTGATCATGTTTTTCTCAAAGTCTCATCATGGAAAAGTGTGATGCGGTTTGGTAAGAAAGGAAAGCTAAGTCCAAGGATCATTGGGCCATATGAAATTCTGGATAGAGTTGGATCAGTTGCTTACCGAGTGGCTTTACCTCCGATTTTATCTCAGGTACACAATTTTTTTCATGTTTCAATGTTGAGAAAGTATATGCCAGATCCATCTCATGTTTTGAGTCCAGAGGTAGTTCAGCAGGAAGAGAACCTATCTTATGAGGAACAACCAGTCCAGATTCTTGACAACATGGAGCAAGTGTTATGAAATAAGGTTATTAATCAGGTAATGGTTTTGTGGAAACACCACATGATGGAAGAGGCAACATGGGAATCTGAAAATGCAATGAGGGATAAGTACCCCCATCTATTTGATAAGTAAATAAATTAAGGGAACAGAATTTGCTTAATGGGGGAAGGATGTAACATCCCAATTTATTAATTAATAATTGATATTTTTTATCTATGTCTATTAGTGAATTAGATAGTGTTTTAGAGGCTTAAAATGATAATAAATCCAATCTTAAGCCTGGAATACACTAATATTCTTAAAGGATTATTTTACTGCCATTTGATGGAAAACACTTTTTAAATAAAACTTTTGACAATTTAATAATCTATATTTGTCAAAATAAACATATTCATTATGATTAGGACATTAAAATTTACATTGGATAAGATTTTGGAATTTTTCTGACAATGTTCATTTTTAGTGAAAAATACTTCATTTTACATGATAATTAATTTTTAATCTAATTTATTTATATGATTAGATTATCTTTTAAATTGGTTTTAAAGTGAAATTAGTAAATATTTTTACCATTAAATCCAATTGTGGTTGTTGTATTTAATTTCACTTTGAAATCGGACTTAAACTAGTGTTAAACTTTTGATACTTATTGTTTCACAAAAACACGCTATTTGTCACGACAGAGGGAATTAATTATTAAATTAATTAATTTGACTTATATGTTTTGAATTTTTTAAAATGGACTTAATTTTTGAATTCTTAATATCAAATATATATTAAAGTGAATTTTTGGTATTTTTCTGAAAAACTTCAATTTTTGATGAATAGTGAAATCACAAAGTGGTACTTATGAAAAATGATTTTTCGTTTAAATGAAATTTTACCACCTCTGTGATTTTATTTTCAAAAATCCAACGTACTTGGTTGTAATTAAGAAGTAAAATTTGGTTCAATGAGATTAAAATAATTTTTTGGTGAATAGTAACTCTTAAGTTCTTAATCGCGATTGGTGGTAATTAGTGTAGTTTAAGGTAAAAATAATGTTTTAATAATATGAAATGACATAGAAACATGTCCTACCCTCATTGGATGTGTTATGGCCGACCAATACAATACATGGGTCATCTTGGGGACCCCATGGAGCCACTTGTTTGGAAAATGACATAAATACATTTTATTTAATGTTAATGTAAAAAATGGCACAAACATGATATGTTTTACTAAAACAATTTTTCAATGGGGTTATACAAGTCAGAGTTTTGATTATAAATATTAATTGGAAATATAAAAATATTTCCTACATCATAGTATTTATTTTATAATTTTTAGACATTAATTAAATTAAATTTTTTATGACATCACAATGATGCAGCGATGGCCTCATTATTTGATAATTTAAATAAAATGGAAAGATAATGTAATATCTAAAACCTAAAAATGTCCAAAAACTATTGTATAGGTGTATTTCAAACCCTTATCACCTTATCCTCAAATTTATCAATGTGGGACCATTTAAATCCAAATCTCATTTTCAAATAAAGTAATATTTCTTTACTTTCTAAGAGTGCCCCTCCTATGCTCTTATAAAAGGACCCCACCTCTACCTCTTTACCCACACTCCTGAAGCCTTTGGCTCGGCCAACCCCTGCCCATTCTATCTCTACACTTCCTTATCTTACTCCTTCAAGTCTCACTTTGGGCATAAGTCTTCCCATGGAAGCCTTTAAGCTCAAACCAAATTGAGTTACCTGATTTTGAGGTAATGTATTCACTTGAGTCCTTTTGTTTTATTTTGATTCTCCAACACCCTAAACTCTTTGTATTTATTTCTTTTATAACAAATCCATTATCTTAAATATACTAGTATGTTTTTATAAGAAGGATTTGAGCTACACTTACACACACCATCATCAAATGGTTAAAAAATATACTGTTTCTGTGGATGGTGAATTTATGCCTCCCGAAACGATGATTGTTCAACATTCCGTTAACACTTTAAAAGGTGGCCATTAAGATGTCACTATATTTATATATGATATATAATATGATTATGTTTTCCTTAAGCTTCTGTATTTTTATTTTTGGTCATACCTTTATGGTTTCCATTATGGGTAAATGCGATATCTTCATTTAAGGAAGCGCGGACTACCGCCCCCTCAAAGTGATATGATTCGTTAAATACAATATGTGGGACGTATAAAGGATGGAACTATGATATTATATATGATATTATACTGGAATTATAATATACCTTTATATCATTATGATTCCATTCTATAAAATACGAAATAGAAATGAAATTAGCGTTCATGCGTACATACGACTTACCGACTCCATGAACGGTGCATTTCATTTCTTAACTCTAAATGATTATGTAATATTATAAATGCTTGAATGTACTGGATATATATGACATATATAATATCTACATCATGAATACCATTCTGGATATAATGGTTACATGGACAACTTGTAATTATAAAGGGATTATTTTTTACTCAAGCACCAATGATCGTTAAAACGACCGTTATAAACATAAATAATTACATAGTGTTCATGACATGTCAACAAGTGATATAAAAGGAATAATGAACTTGAAAAAGGTTCTTAAACAAGTATAAATTAACTCAAGTATATTATTCAGGCGATTAAAGAAAAATCGTGTCAAGTCGGACCCGAGGTATGGGACTTCTTCTCAATCTCCTTTCATTAAGGCATATTTTATTTTATACACAAATTTCTTTTATACAGTTTATAAACCCCTTTGACTTTTACGTTTGTTCAAAAGGAATCTTTTTTATGCGAGGTGTTTACTAAACGACAAAAGGGAATGTTTTTGTCGTACGTATGCGGCGACAATGACTTCTTCGCCGCCGTGACCATTATTTGAGTTTAGGCTTCCTCTACAAGACATACTTTTTAAAAGAAAAACAAATACCATGTTTTACTTTTATTTTATTTTGGTATTGAAAATGGTTTTCATAATATTTTTAAATCAATGTGTGGTATTGATATCTTGTGATTGAGTGGTGAAAATGTTATGTTTCCTTTATGCATGTTTTATGTTATACGATTTGGTTGAGGTTCTTGGGCATTATTATGAAGACGGGTGGTTCCGTGATAGACTAAGGGTGGGTGAGCCCAATATAGATCTCCAATGCATTGGGTAACGCGAAGGAGTGAAACGTTATGGTTTCTCCGAAGAGATTTATATAATATACTGTGATGGGTATTCCAAACGTAACCAAGAGGGTTACTCCCTACGTAAAAATGTTATGAATGCCTCAAGTTACATTTATGTCTTCTGATTTCTATGATTTATTCATGATTTGATGAGGTATGTTAAAGTGATTATGTTTTATGGGTAATGTATGATTTCATTCTTATATATATATGTACCCATGTTTCCTTTCAATATTTTTATATCCCTTACTGAGATTTTTATGCTCATCCCAGGTTTTTTTAAAATATTTTTCACGGGTCAAGGGAAAGGTACATGATATGATGATAGTTTCAAGGAAGTGTCAAGAAAGAATCCATGTTTTATTTTAAATATGTTTCAATTGAGGGGAATGAATAATACTATCTTTATGTAACCACTTTGTTTATATGTGGAATGTAATAGAAGTTTTATGATATAATTCTCTAAAACTCTAAACCCGAAAAGATCCTCAATGTGGAATCTTGTAATAACTCAAGATTAAGTAAGGATTAAGGCTAGGGACTTATATGGGGTGCATGTGAAATGACTATAGAATGCTTGGGATTTGGCATATTTTCATTCGAGCCAAATGTGTTGGGTACCAGAGGAGGGAGAATCATTGGAATCATGAAACACCAATTGAGGTTGAGGTCCAAGGATGATATAATGGTCAACATATGAGGTATATTTGGTTCATATCCATTCTGGCAGGGTGAATCATCAGGGCCGGGAAATAGTTTGAAGGTTGTGTTTTGGTTCTCCCTATAATGGAAATCGATGGTGGTATTCTGTGTTTATATAAAGTATTTTTTTTCTTTTATTGTTGTAAATATTTGCAACATTGTTTGTTGATGTTTTCAATGTTCATTTTTTAAGAATTGATATATTGTTTTATTACATAGCATAACATCCATGGGTTTTTTGCTGTTGAAGTTCCACTGGATTTTGCAGTGAAACTTCCACATCATGTCTATGTTTCTCATGATGTCCTTTGGATGTTCCATTGGTTTTTGCAGTGAAAAATCCACTTCATGGCCAAGTGATTATCAATGTCCAATGAAAGATATAGTGGATGTTATAGTAGATTATCCACTGCAACATCAAGTGGAACTTCTACCTGGTGCTTCACTGGAACTTCCAATGGAACATCCACAAGAACATCCACTAAAACCTCCAGTGGAACTTCCAATCGATCATCCAATTGAACATCTAGTTTAAATGCCTCTCAAACATCCACTGGATCTTCCATTAGAAATACCACTAGAACATACACTGGAACTTCCACTAGAACGTCCAGGGGTCAAGATGTTATTGGTTACATGAATTTTGATCAGTTTTATTTTATAATGTCTAAACGGGAAATGTTTTTTCTTAATGGTGATGCATGTTGCATGTTAGAGTACCTGTAAAGACAATGTCTGGACAATCCATTTTTTGTTTATACTATGCAGTTTTTCATGAATGGGAAAGTAAGTAATATTTTCTAGTATGATCAAAAATGATAATATATTATGAGTTCTGTGGTGATGTTGTTGTGTTTGAAACCACAATCAGCAGTAATAAGTTGTACATGACTTTAGTGGGTTTGTGGTATTCAATCATCATTATGAGATTGTAGTTTTTGGTGCATCCTTTTTATATGATAAAACTATGAGTTTTATTTCATCGTTGTTTAAAAAAAATTACAGGTGCATCACATTAAGAGTCCCAAAAGTATTTTTACCGATCTATATGTGACCATGGGAAAATCCAATCCTATTGTTTTAGTGGAATCTTGACATTGACATTGTTCGTGGAATTTTTTGAAAATGTCATTAAGACTTTAGGTAATTAAAAGAAATATCGATCTAGTTTTATGTCAAGATTTTATAAGTGTATTTTCAAATACCATGATTGAAATCAGTTTGACCAGGAGTGATATTCCATTAGGAATGAATACGAGGAAAGGAAATCATAGTTTCTATATGATGTATTCATACAGCCAGAAAAGTGGGTACATTTCTCTCTGAAGGATGAATTAACATTGGGTATTTGTTGAACTCAATTAAGTGAATTTTTTAATTTATTTATTAAATATAGTGCTCATTAGATGTTACATTTTGTCGAATTCTTTAATCAGTTTGAGATATTAATGGAAAAAAATTATGTATCATGAAACAAAGGATGAATTTGAGATATAGGAGAAGATGAATCATAATATTTACCCATAACAGGAATTCATGTTCAATGTTTCAACTATATATTCTATTTAGTTATTAAAATTATTTGAACATGAATATAAATTTATTGGTTCTTGATTTTTGATATCATTTTTTGAAATTAGAGTTCAATTCTGTTATGCTATTTGAATTATTCATTGTGAAGATCAATTCATTGTATAATATGAAACATCAAATGAATTTTTTGAATGTTATTGTAAAAAATTTGTGTCGTTTGTGAATAATTATTATCTCATTTTAACAACTTTTGATCATCTTGATGTGAGTGCAAAACCCATAAAATATATTTTATGGATATAGACATGATTTTCTAGGAATATTGTGTTGTTCAAAGTATATGTTTAGGAATATTATGATAGAAAAATAGTTGTATCAAAACATTACAATGATTTTACATGAATTCAAGTAATTTCAATTACCATATCTTCTTAGAAAAATGCAGGTTATGATATTGTGTTCTCAAATTTCCATACATATTGAAAAGAATTTCTATCATAAATACATCAAGGGATAATGTTAATGGTTGTGCAGGTTCTGTCAAAAATTTTATAAAAAACATCATTTCAAAATAATACAATCTTGAAAGGTGGAGATAGATTGAAAATATTTTTATAAAATGAATTTCGAAATGGGAATCACTAGAAAAAAAAATTAAGCCCACTACTATGATGACTGTATGATTTCATTATATAATTAATTTCATATATAAGAGAAATTTTTTAACAAGTTATTTGATATCAATATTCATTACACACATGGAGTCACAGAACAAGAATGATCAAATATTTTTTTGGAGCGAGAAAAATAGTTTCACATGTAATTTTTTTACGAGATTTCATTCATATAAAACTTTGTAATTCTGTACATTTTCTATTGCATGAATACTTATCCTCCAATTTAAAACATCAGTGAAGGAGTTAGATTGCTCGAATAACATTGTAATAGGTCAACCAATGTAGAAAAAATTATATGGTATTAGTTTGTAAATATTAATGACTAAATTGTAGAATTTATAGGCTTCAATATTTAATAGTCTAGTTTCATTTTTAATGGATTGGCAGTAGGATTGAGAAAATTTGAGAAATTATAAATGTGATGTATGCATTTTTTTTATTTTAATGTGTAAAGATGTGATTAATATAGGTTCTAAAATTCTCTATGAATTTTTTATTTAAGGATGTGTTATTATTTAATAGTCCACTTTTGGTTGTAATGGATTGGTATTGGGATACCTCAATAAATTGTAAACATGCTCTATGAATTTTTTTATTATTCAAATGTGAATATAGGACCAATCTAGGTTGTATAATAATCTATGCACTCGTTCTCTGAGGATGGTATATATATATGATCTTGAATTTTGATGATGAATTCCAAAAGTCTGAGTAAGAGTTATTGGTTCATCAGGAGAAGTAATTCCATATAGAGAATCTCCACATTCTGATTTAATAATGATGTTGGAAAAAAGAAAAATTATTATAAATTGTAATGATAATATACTTAATGTGAATATAACTATTCAACCACATACCAGTGAAAATTAGCATCATCAAATGAAATAGCGTAACCAAATAAATTCTCTCTATAGAAAATTTTCCCCCCACATAGAGATTATATTCACACTACAGATCTTGTTTTTTGTCATAAAATTGCAAACATAAAAATTCATCTAATTAAAAAATCAATATATATTCCAAAAAAATAACAATAGAAAATATAAAGCATTGAAATTTATAACA
Source organism: Viscum album (assembly GCA_963277665.1). Taxonomy (NCBI): domain Eukaryota; kingdom Viridiplantae; phylum Streptophyta; class Magnoliopsida; order Santalales; family Viscaceae; genus Viscum; species Viscum album. The sequence goes on along the minus strand of OY728152.1, from coordinate 359,077,922 downwards.
CCAATTGAAATTAGCAGTAGAATATATAAACCCGAGACCAACACACAATATAAACCATCAATATTATCAAAATCAAATATAAATCAATGAAATAACCAACCCCAAAAATAAAACCATTAAATATACCAACACCACTATTAGACTAACTACAATTATGAACCAAAATTATAATAGAAAAACTCATTTACGAGAACCAAATATAAATCCTTAAAATAACAAACACTATATATAAAACCAATGAAACGGTAAACACCTCTTTTAAACCCATTGTAATTACCAACATCAATTATAATAGAAAAAAACCCAATTACCAGTAGAAAATATTAAGAAATGAAAAAATATATACCAAGTATAAAACCATTGGAACATCCAATACCACCTTTGAACCCACTTTAATCAGAAACATCAATTATAACTGAAAAACGCCAATTGTCAACAGATAATATAATCCTTTGAAATTAACAACACCAAATATAATTCCATTGAAACTGTAGACAGTAATTCTAAAACCACATCAATTAAAAAAAACAATTATTACAACAAAACCCTGATTACCAGAATCAAATATTAACATTTGAAATAACCATCACCCAATATAGAACTATATAAACTTCCAACACCACTTTTAAACCCACAAAAATTTCCCACATCAGTTATAACATCAAAACCACAATTACTACGAGCAAATATAATCCATTGAAATAACCAAAACCATATATAAAATCATTTCAAATACCATCACCACCATTAATCACACCACAATTACAATATTAAATTATAACAGCTAAACCACAACTACCACATCCAAATAAAAACTAATGAAATGACCATATCAAGGTATAAAACCATTGCAACTTGCAACACCACTATTAAACCCACTACAATACAATTGAAAATTTCAATAGAAAAACCACAATTACCTCCTTAAAATATACTCCATTGAAATTATAATAACAAAACCATATGTATAAATATTCATAGGAAAAAAACTGTCATTAATGTGGGAAGTGCAACCGTTTAAAATCCAAAGAACTAAAATTTTGAGACGAGTAATATATATTAAATTGGGATGAATAGATGTTTGAAAACATCCATACCATTTCAATTGCAATCTAATTTCAGATCCATTTTACCAGACTGTTTAAATTGTTATCCTCATTGTATCAGTAATGATTCCACTAAACAATTCCTTCTTTTATATGAGGTGTCATTAAATCTGTATATAGGGTTTGTAAGGAAAGAGTGCACCATGTAAATGTGCATGTCCTCAACATCGTGTATTGATTGGTTCTTGGTATACCATTGATTTTTTCCAGCATCTCAATGAGATAAATAACTATTATCCCACGGTCTAACGATTCGTCCCCTTGTTAAGGACTGTCTTCCAATATAAATGGAAATGATGGAGTAGTCGCCACTATGTATTCATATTTCCATTGTTTGATTCCTTATTCAATAATATTTTTTCATATGTCATATAAATAGTATTCAGTAATATAGTGTAAATGAAAATGCATTAAATGCCGAAGAGGATATAATTTACCATTTTTAATGCATATTTCTGGTAACTGTCAATTACACTTGAACCAATGTGAGGCTACATGGAGTTATTTTAAATAAAATTATTTTTCTCAATATCAAACAAAAGCACAATCCATTGAATATTACATATATTTATGGGGATGGTGAATTTTTTATTCAACTTAATTGCTTCATTTATGGGCTTCTTTATCAAACAGTCTTTCAAATTATTCTATTTCCAAGATATAATGATCTGAAAAATTGAATATGATGAGACTAAATATTAATTAGAATATTTAATACATCATGAAGATAGATAATAATAGACTTACTAATATAAAACATTAAATCATAGATTCATTATCATTGAAAATTCCTATCATCTTCCATATTTCACACTTGATTATGATATGCTAAGTATTTTCATCTATAACATGATATCAATAAAAAAATGATGGATGTGAGACTAAAATAATGTTACTTTATAGTATGATAGGTAAAATTATGATCACCTAGATAATCATCATGATTTTGGTGAAATGTTAGAAAATTTCACCTATTCCAAAAAAATAAAATTTGTTCTCATCTTCTCAAACCTAGTGAAAACACTATAATAATAGTTACGTATATGAAATAAATTAATTTCATGGGAATTGAATTTAAATCCTTTAAATTATGGGAAGACATACCAGTATTTTTGAATATGGAAAATGTTTTTCAGTTGCTCATAGACTTTTTTTCGGTAGGAATCTGCTCTGACGGACCCATTTATGAATTCCTAGAAGACCTATAACATCTTTTTTTCGTTCTGTTTTATTGAATCATTGCCTACATGAATAGTGTTTTCCTGCTTACTTGGTCATTATAATAATTTTTTCCACGATGACGTTTTAATTATTGTGTATCGTGATTGGTACTAATAATTGAAATACAATTTCTATTTATTACTATCTCAGGACATGAAATTTATAATCATTGATATCATTTGAAGACTCTCGGTTTATGTCTTTCTAGTATGGATGGTTCGATGTACAGGTGTGGTTTGTTTAGCATCTGCTTGTAGTTGTTCTGCATGCTCCACAATCCCAGTTTCCTTGGCTTCTAGTTATGGGTTTTCCTTTTGTTGTTCTTCTTTAGGGGGAGACGCGGATTTTTAGGTGGATCAAGCTACATTACATCTATAATTGTAACCTCTATCTGAGTTTCCGCTTTAATAGAATAAATATTTTTTTGAGCATTTATTTTTCTTTCCATTATTCTAGCTTTCTCACTTACTAACAACTTTATAATTTTAATTTTTTCAGAGTATTTTATAACAATTACATCCATTCGTTGTATTTTTTGATTTAGGGATGAATTTTATTTTTTACAATGTTTTATTGTATCATCCTTTGGATCCCCCTATTTGTGTTGTCCACTATGATTTTCCATATGCATTGAGGGATCTTAAATTTCTCCAGCTTCTTTATCCGTTGGTGTATCCTCATCATTTTTTTCTATAATATTTTGTTGACATATTAATAGTTTAGAATATTATTAAATTATTAATATTATGTGGTAAACATAACTTTGTAGTTGCAACTTGATGAAACTTCTGTTTCTATAAAGAAGCATAAAAATCCGAAAGGATCCACTTTGTGAATGTTGGATTAGTTACTTGGTAATTACATTTCACTATTCCACATTGCTCAAAACACAAATACTATAATAACAAGAAACATATAAAGTGTTTATTATATATTAAATTGAATATAAATATCAATGAGTGACACATTTTTATTGGAAAATGTATATTTTAAACTAATAACAGACAATTTTAGTCATACTTGTCACATCATACGTCTGATTGAGGTGAGATTGAGTATTAAATGTAAACAATTACTTATGGATCGTTTTCCAAAATTATCAAAACAATCAGAATGTGTTTTCAATGTTTTAAGTATGTCACATGTTCTTTGTAGTTAAATTAATGTCAATTTTAAATAAAAAGTCACATTTGGATTTATATCGGTCACACTGTGTATTGTTTTGTGGTGGGGTTGATTCCTACACATAAAAAATGACTCATGGATAATTTTGATAAATTATTAAAAACAATATAATCGATGTTTTATAGTTTTTATTATTCCAGTTATTTTTTTAGTAAAATTAATGTCAATTTTAAATATAAAGAGACACATTGAGTCATACTGGTCACACTGCAAATCTAATTGAGGCGAGTCTAATTCTTAAACATAAAAAATGACTTATAAATCATTTTCATAATGTATCAAAACAATATGAATGTGTTTTATTAGTTTTTAGAATTTCAGTTGTGTTTTATTACTAAAATACCATTTCACACTTGAAGGAGGCATTTTGATTCATAAAAGTCTATCCGTGCCTCAGTTTGACATCAAAATTCATTATACATTTCACAAAGAACTTATGAATTGTTGTCCTAAATTAAGAAGAAAATCAGAGCTAGTTTTCTTATTCTTTAGTGACTGACACTTTTTAAGATAAAATTTATATTTAATGTCATAGAATAAACTTTTAGTCATATTGGTCACATATTTCGTCTTATTGAAGTGTGGTTTTTTCTTATACATCATAATTTACTGGTGGATCATTTTCATAAAGTATCAAAACAATAAGAATGAATTTTATTAGTAACCAGTACTTCCGATGTTCATTTAAGAAAATTTATTTTAAATTTAATTTAAAAATACCCACCTCAAGTCTTAACAATCACACCCTACATTGGATTTAAGTGTGTTTGATTCCAACATGTCATAAAGGACATATGAATCATTTTAGTAAAGTGTAAAATCAGTCCTAATTCTTTTTCATAGATTTCAGTATATAATTTTTTTTATAAAAATATTATAAATTTTAAATCAAAATAGACACGTTGATTCATACTAGTCACATCTTCGTGCTATTAGTGTACATTCTTCCATTTCTTATGCATCCCCTTATTTTCAAAATGGATCAATATCATTATGAGAATATGAGTATTTTCTAAAATCATGGTAGTACTGAAAAAATATATATAACCCAAGGATTAATAAATATTTTAAATTAAATTGAAATTATTATAAAAAATATCTCTTCAAGGATGCTGGTTTATTCATGGAATATGAATTACTTAAATAATTTACAATCAAAAAAACCGTAGTCTTTTCAATTTTTTTTTCTGGACACTCTAGATACATTGTAAAAAATAAATGATATTTATAATTTTTTGTATAGTGATATATTATTATATATACCATGATATTAAACTAGTCATAGTATATGTGAGGTTTATTGTCCTATTACCCTAACCTCATTTTACGATGTAGACGATATTTACTCATCACCCCTTCATAACCATATCGACATTAAATGAAAATATAAATTAAATAACTAGGTTTTTAGTTCTAAAATGTTGGATTGAGTGTTTTAGAAATTTAGATACTCCCTCATGTGTGTTATATTTATTTGACATCCATGCATTAAATATAGAAAATATATCATTGGAGTATCCAAATTGATAGGAACGAGCATCCAATGATACCTAAGAAAAAAAACAAGTAATGAATGAAATTAAAATATATTTGATAATATAAAATTGTATAGTTTTATCCATACATCATTTGTATTAAGAAGTGTATGTCATCTGAAATTTTGTTGTTAAATCATATGAGTAGTCCTTCCAATATTTCCCCATCATTAATGGATTCAATTTTTTTATTCATTATAGAGGTTATTGTGAGGACTAATGAATCCAAATAAATTTCAAGGGGAAATCCATTCAATTATTTTTCATATATAAATCAACAAAAATATGGAATGTATTTAGTCATAATTATCATATTATATAAGCTTTTGGAAAATCAAATCAGGAAAACATACCTCATGTATATATTTACAACTGAGCCATATAGCCAATCATACACCAGGATTTCACTTACATTATCAACACAAATGCATGTTTGATATTCCCCTGTGTATATATTTTCATCAATGAAAATTTTGTGAGTACCACCATATTTTAAAATTGTATTCACATGATCCTAAAATGACAATAAATATGGATATAGAACAGGTGGGGTTAAGGTGATTTCAGTAAATCATTTCGATCAATTGGTTGTTACTTGAGATGGTTTTGAGATATTCTTACTTTTCACCCCATTCTTTGTTTCTATCCAAAATAGAATTCATATGTTTAGAAATTTTTTAATTAAATGTTAAATGTCTGTTTTGAAAAATTAATTGGAAATGAATACCTCTTTATCTAATAGTTTTTACATGCTTATATAGCCACACAAAGAATGTTTCAAGATGTTGACCAAAATTCTAAATAACTTAATCATTAACAGTAAATGGTAGCCCAGTGTTTGGCTCATGAACCATGTTAATAAATTTAGTTACATCACCTGTTAGAAGTTGACTGTTGTGTAGCATGGTGTTTTGGATATTGAACACTATATCCCTCGCTACAAGGTGATGTGTGGGTGTTGATAGATATAAATCATAGTCATTTTCACCCTATAAAATATTAGTATAGGATAAAAATCCGTGTATGTTTGATTCAAAATCCATAGAAAAATTATTTTAACTTTGATTACCTCATCATAGATAGGTTTTTTACGAGAATAGATTGCCTCAAAACATTTCGGGGGTGGGCGGGATCATCATACGCCAGATGTTCTTGAGTTGCTTCTTCTATATTCCCCCAACATCAAATTTTTTATGATCTATCTGTACCATTGTATTTTTTCTTCAAGGATATATATTCATTATCTCATAATTTTCATTTCTACACATTGATCCTCTTCTTTTTTACTTGAATAATGTTTTGGGTTCCACCCCCCCAAAACCCACTCCAGAAGAGACCATTCTTTTTTGGCTACTTCAAGACCACCGAAAGAATATATTCATCTGATTTTGGTGTTGCTGATTATAGTGAAAATGATAGATATAAAATATTGTAAAATATGTAATCTATTGTATGTAATATCTATTTAATGTAAAATAAATATGTATTATCTCATTCATATTCATGATTCCTATTTTTTTGGTGTGTCATCATCATCATCATTTATTTATTTATTGAAATATAATGGAATCTAATGAAAAGTAAAAGAACCCTAAGGGGAAATCCCAAAGGGGAACCTTACATACCTAAGGTGGCCGAATGTATTGTATCCCAACAATATCGCCATAATTAGGTCCACCCACTCATGTTTTAAATGGTTAATATTTGAGACACAGTAAATATGGGATTATTTCTCAGTTGAAAATTATAGGTGGTCCTCCAATTTGTTTCCTTCATGAAAAATATGATTCACTTTTATGTTGTTACTACTGAGCATGCCCTGGAACATTCTGATGATGTAGGATATTGACTATGAGACATTTCCCATTCTATTCAAGGAGTTGTGTAGAATCAGAGAATCTATATACACTTCAGAGAGATTGATACTAGCCTATTAAAAATGAGAAAGGTGAGTAAGGGTAGCCTTTTCTTCTTTCTGAATGGAGGAGCCACAACCCATATCAGATGTGAAATACCAGAGAACCTATCCTCTAGAGTCACAGACAACCACAACACCTCTAATGACCACCGCACGATAGAACCCACCAATATTTAGTTTCATACCACATGCCTGAGAAATCTATCACACCCAAAGGCCCCTCCGAATAATGTTGTACGGGCAAGATACTATAACATTGAGAAGAAGTCAGTGAAGTGTAGCGGCCTCAAGACAGTCCTCAAAGAGACTAAAAATATTGAAAAGATGGTTACAGATCCAAGAAGTAATGGCTCTACCCGAGGTCTAGAAACCCCCAAATTGTTACTTATTACGAGCCTGACATGGGTTCCAGCAACCCATGAGGAGAAAAACCATACCATAATCCTTCTCCTAGACCGACATACCCATTCCACTAAACCATATATATAGAAAAGGAGAATCATCCAAATGGAGAATAGATACAACAAAAAACTCACCCAATAAACCATACCTCCCATGCCCAGACGCCTTAAAAAAATATGATCGACACATTATTCATGATGACAATTACAACAATAAAATATTGATGTGAGGTTGAACCCACATCGCATCACGTCTTCATCAAAAGGGATTCCATTTCTCCTACGCTAATGGAGATTGTGAAACGTCATAGGAATTTGTTTTCACCACAAGTATCACACCATTAATCTAAAGAAGAGTGAGAAGATGATACCCATCAAAAAGCCTTCGCTAAAAAGGCCCCAAAACTGGATGGAACATTAACACATCGGTTTGGGTCCATGTTGATGGTGATGAGGTCAAAAACAACCTTATATTTCTCATCATGAATAGATTAAATGAAAGTCAGAAACATAGAATCCTCCTTGGATGAGATATCTGACATAGGTCATCCCCGAAATTTAATGAACCATTGTGTTGTTTCTGGTGCCAAAATAAAATGTCACTATTTCCCATAATGCATTGATTAAGAAGCTAAAGGGTTAAGAGATTTGAGAGGAGAGAGTAAAAAAAGGGATATGGGCGGTGAAAAAGCGATCCAAATTACCTAACCATCAGCTATCTGTATTCCTCACCCAAAGAAATTTTTTTCTTTAAGACCTCCCATAAAAAATTAGTGTGCATGCAGTGAAGAGTGTCGACTAGGATCTTGACGTTGATACCACATTACTGAATGGGACATATAGTTTACAAAAAAATCCCAATGATGCTTTCCCTCTTTGAGGGCATCCTAAATAAATAATTCTGTAATTCAATCTATCATATTGATGTGGCCCTTCGTCGCATAGACTAATGATAAAACATGAACAATGGTGACCAACAACACATTATTCACCGAAGAAATCCATCCCTCAATGTATATGAACTCATTATTCTAGTTTAGCTCTCTGTCTGATATCCAACTCACAATATGAAAAAAATATGGAATCTGTAGCCTACCTGAGGATATATGATCCCCAGGTAATCCATCAGAAGATGACCCCTATGCATGTCTATGAAGCTTCACATGGAGGAGACCTGACGGTAATTGATGCTTTTAGAGATAATCATGTTATTCTTTGAATTATTGACAATATGATCATACCATTTTCAGTAGACCTCCAAAACAATGATAAAACCCATGAATTATCTTCTGATAGAAATAATGAAAACCATGGTGTCGTCGGCAAACATGATAATAGAAATATAGGGGGGATTATTCATTTGCAAAAAATAAGGATTTCACCACTGTACACATTCCTACTAATGATACGAATTAGAAAATCCAGTGAGAGGATGAAGAGGCTCGGGGAGAGAGGGTCTACTTACATTATGCAATGGGAGTCTTTGATGAATCCTTGTGACTTTCCCTTGTAGTAAACCGCTAGCTGGGAGGAACTAAATCAAATTAAAAGAAGATTCATAGGTAGGGAGGATAACCCCATACCTATAAGAACCATATTGATGAAACTCCACTCAAACTCAGCATATTCCCTATTCACGTGAATCTTAATTTCCATTTTGTAACCATGATTCTTAGTGCCAATACCCCTTATAAGATCTTCTTCCAGAGCAATGGCCAATTGAATGAACCTACCATGGACAAAGACATGTTGTGTTGGGGACACCCGTCCTAGTAGACAAGGAGGAAGCCTATAATAGATAACATTGGGAAAAAATTTATAAGGCATGTTGCACATACTCAATAGTCTGAAATGAAGATGATTCGAGGGATTCTTAATCATGGGAATGATGAACAATGTGGCATTAGATGTAATATGTGGTATGGACCCTCCTCTAAAGAAGTCTTGGACACCAAAACAACATCAGAATTAATCACCTCCAATGAGCTTCTATATAATGAGACTATGAAACCATTCGAGCCTAGAACACTTTCAGGATTTAATCTATTAGTATCCCATCATTATTTATAGAATCCTCCTTGCATTTCACATGGAGTGGGGTGAATGTGACTTTGGATCTGAGTTCATCATTCTACATATAAATAGATGAACACAGTTATGGTGTTGGTTTATGTCACATAAAAGTATTAAGGAAGAAGTAAAATACATGCATTTTTTTATGTTGAAGCGTACCCCATCCTTGCATTATGATATGTGTATGATGGTTTTGCCGCTCGTTCTTAATTTTTGGAACTCAGTTTCTTCTTCATAAATAAAAAACTGTCAATCAAAGGGATGAATACATGTATTGTCAAACAATGTATTTCCAAACACAATGAACCTGAAAAGATTGATCCGTATGACGGCTAGTAAACAAATCCCATGCAACATGGGTAATCAGGTGTGGATAAAGGGGGGGGGGGGGGTCCGGGTTTACTTTCCCTTTGACATCATTTAAATAATCACCCATTAAAATTATCTGAAAGCCTATGTAAATATTTATAGAAACCCATAATACATTTTCCTTTTGCGAGTCATATTCAATAAATGCACTCTACATGGGATGATAAAGAATATGTAAAGTATTCATTATTTTATTTCATAGTAAATAAATGAAATGATAACTTAAAGTTAGAATAATATCTCCCAACATCAGTGTTATATGCCCAGTGAAAAATGGTACCACTACAATACATCGATCGATATGCATTTTTCATTGACTATTTCTATGACACTACTGAACATGGACTTGTTTGGTTTAACATTTTGGCCTTGAATATTCCATTCAACCATTTAATTGATACCTTTATTTTATACATTAAGGATTTTTTTCTTTAAAAATTAAACTATGACACACTTGTTTTTTCTATGCTGCCAGTGTTTCAATGCCTACAATTTCTTTAGTTTCAAATTCATGAATATGTTCCTCCAAAGAAATAGCATTGACAAGTTTAGATGATCATTGTACCTATTCACTATAAGTTGTAACAGTAGGTTGATTAACCGATTGGTCCTCTACACTGCGAGAAACAATAGGTTGAGAGACTTATTGTTCATCTGCACTATGTGGAACAATAGGTTGAGAGACATATTGTTCCTCAGCACGAATAGTTGTAGCAGTTTGAGAGTCCTATGATTCCTCGGGATAGGGAGAATTATCGCAGGCAGAAGTCATTATCAACAAAAGTGGTTAAACATTTAATTTATATTACATAAAATCAGTAACAAACAGATAATAACAAAAGACAACATGAAGTATATTACAAAAAAATATAGCCTGATTATTGAAATAAGTTTTTTTAAGACTAGGGGTATTTGAACCTCCAATAGATTATCCAAATAACTTCATTGTGGTATCCTATGACATATAAAATGTTTTCTACGTAGGTAGCACTCTGAAATGATTTTGATGTCCCAATGAAAGAGTCATCCTCCATTGAATTATAATGTGAATCATCATTGGTTTTGTTCAATAATAGAACAATTAAACTATAATGGTTTTGGGGATCTAGAACATAAAATACATGTAAATCCATTTATGTAATTATGAACAATTCTTCTTTGTTCCATTCATTACTCAAATAAATTTTCATGAATCCCAACTCATCTATTTTTACAACTCTCCTTTTGTCATCACACTTACATGGGAAAATCGGAAATTGGAATATCATATAATCTAAATCCAATTTTTTTTGATGATTCTGATGTATGATATTTTCGCATAAATTAGATTACATCCCTTATCACTGGATACATGCATCGCTTCATCCGTATGTGTAACTCCACCATCATTTACAGTACTATCTTCAATAAGTTCATTAGTTTAGAATGTATAACCATTAATTACATAAGCACAATATGATAATACAAACACAAATGGTCCTCTAGAAAGCCACAGAAGTCAATCTGATATTGACTCTGAATTTTTATCTGAATCATTAAATTAATGGTCCTGAAACCATCCAATAATCGTTCAATTATGTATATTTTATACATGTGTCAGGGGGTCCAAAATTGGAAAACAAAATATCATAGATAATAAATTAGAGGAAAATGACTGTATATTTATTTTTGTATTGTAGAAAACAATAGAAGGTTATTATGAGTTATGATTTTCTCTGAATGACCGTAAATGCATATTAAGTGTTCTAAAAACCTAAAATGTTTGTGTAAAGAACAAAAACATCGAAAAAAACCACAAATTGATTTGAAATAATTTAAAAACTACTTTTGAATTATTTTTTATGTTTCCAAGTAGAAAACATGTCAATTTGACATGTGGTGTGGTCAAAATAAATTATTAAACAATTTTTAAAAGTACCAATGCCTTTAAAGCTATGTTTTTGGGGGTCAATACCTTGAAAATGACGTCAGATGGTTATGAAATCTGAGTATAATGACCGTAGAATGAGTTTTTAAATTTAGGGAGAATCAATATGAATATTCGAGTAAAGTATTTCTAGGATTCTTGTAAACACATTTTTATTGTTTTAACAAACTAAAATGTGTGTAATGATCCGAAAAATAGAAAACACCCTCATATTTATGTTAAATCATAGGGAAAACACCATTAAGATATTTTAAATGTGTAAGAACACCTAAAACATCAATCTGATGTGATGTGTGGTTGGAATGACTTATTAAATAGTTTTTAAATGTACCAACTCCATTAAAAACACCTTCTTTATAGTCAAAAGTAGGAAAATGACATTGGATTTCCAAAGCTTTAGAAGAAAATAACCTTATATTTATTTTAGAAATGTAGGAACCGAAGACATGTAATATCGAGTTACAGATTTCCTGGGATACTGGTAAATATATTCTATGTTTTGTAAAACACTTAATCTTGCGCGTTGCAGTGAAAAATAATGAAAATGGTCACATATTGATGTGAAATCATGGAATGTCCACTGTTGAATTATTATTATTTTTATATACACAGAACACATCAATCTGATGTGCAATGTGGTCGGAATGACTTGTGAAATGGTTTTAATGACACCAAAGCATTTAAATATGCGTGTCAGGGGGTGAAAACCATGAAAACATTGTTTCATTACAATGAAATTAAAGGAAATCCAATATAGATTTATTTTTAATATGTAGGAACTAATGATACATCATTCTGAGTTATAGTTTTCATAGGATTCCCATAGACACATTTTAGTGTTTTTAAACACTAAAACATGTTTGTAATCATAAAAATGATAATAAAAGACCAATGGTTGATGTTAAATCATGGAAAACTCAAAGTTGAGTATTTTTATCAAGTAAACTATACAATAGATCAATTTTATGTTCATTTTAGTTGGAATAGATCAGTTAACAGTTTTAAACAAACCCAATCTTTTAAAAAGTCTTGTTATTGGGTAAAAAAAAGTAAAAAAACTTTATATGACAATGAAATTATATGAAAATTACTATAGTTTTATTTGATTACTGTAAGAACTAACGAAACCTAATTCCGAGTTATTTTTTACAGAGGATTCCCATAAATTTGTTTTATGATCATTAAAACACAAAAACATGCATGCAACCATCAAAACCAAAAAAAATCTAAACTTATATTTTTGTGAAATCTTGGGAAAATTACAATTTTCTAATTTTTTATGTGTACGATCATACAAACCGTCAATTTGACGTGCAATGTAATTGGAATGACTTGGTAAACTATTTTAAAAGTTAACAGGGCCACTATAAACATGTGTTGTAGGGTGAAAATCTTGAAAAAATTTTGTATTATTGTGAAATAAGAGGATAAATATTATAGAATGATTTTTGAAATTTAAGAACCAACAGAACATCAATATGAGCTATGATTTTCCTAAGAATCCTTTAAACGCATTTATTAAATTCTGAATCACATAAACATTAATGTAATGACTACAATAAGAAAAAACTACATAAAATTGTTTTAATATCCTGGGAGAACCAATATTGAATTATTTGTGGAAATTTTTCGTAGAAAACATGTCCACTCTATGTGATGTGTATTGGAAATGACTAAATAATTTATTTCTAATATACCATAGTCATTAAAAACATGTGTGATGGGGTCGAAACTATGAAAACAATAGTGTATTTTCCTGAAATCATAAGACAATGACTGCAGATTTATTTGTGAAATATAGGAACCTACAACATTCAATTACAAGTTTTTTTTTCCATAGATTCCCATAAATGTGTTTTTAGTGATTTAAAATACAAAAAATTACATATAATGGTCAAAAAAATTAAAAATTCTTTATATTGTTGTGAAAATATTGGAGAAAAACTATTAAAATATTTTTGACATATAGAAAATTTGTCTTATCAATTCGTTAATTTTTTTTATTAAATAAATTTAAAAAACATCATTTGTAAATATAAATATTGATTATATTTTAATACAATTATAACTTTTATGTTTCAAGTGTTTAAACAATTATTAAATAGCTATTTTTTGGTTTTCAATGTGCTTGGAAGGAGAAATTATTTGTTTAATGTTAGTATATATACTATTTTATTAATAAAATAACAAATCTTATTTGAAACATGCTGATTGTATTCCATGTTTATTGTATTTGTCATTTATTTTATTAAATGTTATGGTCTTTCATAATCAAAAAAAGTGCCAACAGTATGCAAGAAATTGAACATTCAGATCAGCGACATTCTTCATAAAGCAGTTGAGAATATCCTTAGTTTCTGTGGTTTGTTTAAATGTTATCAAGGATAATAATGTAATTCTAATTTATTATGTTTATTTCTAATTTTTCCTTCTATTTTGTCCCAATTGATGAAATTATGTTCGCATTCTAGATTATGAGATGATTTGGAGGTATATGAGTGTAGTGGATGTCATGGGATGGATATAATTTGGCCATGTATTGTTGTTGGTGGAAATATTTTGTATATATATAATAATGATAGATATATGGGTTATCTGAGGGATTGATTGATCGAGATATGCTATGGTAAACCATGTATATATATGAATATAGATTTATGATGGTGTATGTATGTGTCTATTGGATATTTATGTTTTAGTTTTTTTTTCTATAATAGGTTTCATATTTATATTATTTAATTAAATACTTTTTTAAAAATTATTTTATATTAAATACATTATGAAATGATTTATAATAACCATAAATAAATATATTTTTATAAATTTTATGTAATAGCTATTTTCATTAATAGTTTCAATACAAAGTATCTAATATATATTTCATAAAAAATTTTGTTTAATTTGTCAATTTTATTTATGAATTATTTAAAAACACAATGGCTAAATTAACAGTGAAGTTCCACTAAATTCACCAAATATGAATCATAAAAAAATACCATTATGTATAAAGATGATCAATCAAATTATTGAAATAATGACTGTTTAACTTACGCCTTTAGATAAAGTCCCACTTCTAAGACCACCATTTTTTGTACTGTGATAATCAAGATCATTGAAGAGATCAATGGGAAGAAATAATGAACATTCTACGACAGCATAATGAGTCACATTCTCCAATTTTTAATTATAGTCATTCACCTCTAAGGAATTCCTTACCTTTTATTAAGGAGTTTTTCATAATAATTTCTACTAAATATGAATCAAACAACTATTGATTCCGTTCATTTATTAAAATTCCACAGGGTGAAATTGATTGTGATTTATATCAATCAGCACCAACACATTTTCTTGTTATAAGAGGTACAATTTATAATACCAATGTGATATTCATAAAAATAAAAACATCCAAAATATCAAATTAGCATATGAATTAATGTACCTCATAAGATAAAAACTATGCCACATATTTACCTTGATGAGCATGAGGTTCATAAGAGTGAACATGTCATTATAAAATTTTTAGCATCGTAATTTATTCTTGTAAATATACATGATGATAATTAGTTTATATTTTATATAAAAAACCTATTAAAAATAAAGAAAAATGTTCGGAATGGATGTATGATAATACAAAAGAAGAGTCAAATGGGGAAATGGAAGGATGATTCAAACTAATCAAATGGATCAACTAACCAATCAAAATTACCATTGAAGGGAACCATTACCCACCATTTTCTATGAAAAATATATTAATGTCACATGATGATGCAAATAAAATGTTTGAAAATAGAAATATGCCCTAAATTTGACATGAAAAAATGTGCTGTGAGAATGAAAATAAAACTATCAAGCATGAGTGGTTGGGAATCTTGATTGTGACTGTATATATAAGGTACAATTTAATAATTTTTTTATCCAAAATGATATTCTATATTAATTAATATTTAATATTATTCATATTTTTTACATGCACAGATATTAAAATAATTGAAAGTGAACACATTGATTTTATTTGTATTTTTTAGCTCTCATGTAACTTTTACAAACAAAAAAATACCAATGAATGATAATGAAATTATATTAAAAACACTCCATGTATCCACAACGTTGGAGTAGCAATGAATAGTTTTCTTTCTAATATATAAAATATATTAGTAAAACTATACTACATAATTTTAAAATATATAATTTAACTTTTTCCACTTACATTATATTTATTTCATTATTTTTATTATTTTAATTTAAAGGATCTCCCAATCATTAAATATTTGATAAATATTGAAGTATGCATCATTATTTATTTACATTTATTAATAGTTATAAATATATTGGAATTCTAGAAACACATGACAATATTTAGATCAAATATGATGTTTGATTGAAATGAATTATATTAAGGAGATAAATGAATAAGGGCCATTGAAATTAAAAATTGATCAGTTATGTTAATAATTAATCATGGGACACCTCAGTCCACATTTATATCGAGTGATTTTGGGCTGTCATCCCTTACTAGGATCTATCAACTTGGAGGGAGAATGGGTGATGATTTTTCATATTTTTTGGAGAGACCATTGAATGGTTCCCCTATAAAGCCCCACCACTATAGATTGGGTCTCCTCAATTGGCCATGTCTGAGAGGATGGATAAAAAAGCATGGATATTATCTTTGTCCTTGCACTCCTATATTCTTTTGGTATGTCCTTGGATTCATGCCCAATTATGATGATAGTTTGGTTTTATTAGTGTAATGAAGGTGATGAATTTGATAAATTGAAGGGATTAAAGAGGGTCGGGGAAGTAAAGAATGTTCTAGAGGGAGGTTCCATGGGAGAGTGACATTTTGTGCGATCATGGGTACTGGTTCTCAGGGCTCACTACCAAAGTTCAGTGCACGGGAAACACAGAGAATTATTAGTGCTATGGAAAATCTGTTAATAAAGGGGGGGTCCTTATGAGTTCTAGCTATAATTCTTGATAAATATTCCCTTTATCAATGATAAAAAAAGTTCTGATAATGGGGTACCCTTTATCATCATTTTGTAGAACTAATAAAAGATATATTTATCGGCACTATTATTAGTTCTAATAGATGTTTCTAATAAAAAATACTATTAAATATACAAAATAATAATAGTTATATTAAAAAATAATTTTAATTCATATAGATTAAATAAAAAATAATATTTATATGTAATATATATATTTTAACAATATATATATATATATATAATGTTTTTGAACAAGAATTTATCAGATTATAAATATATATTTAAATAATTTTAATAATTTAATAAATTTTATTAAATGATAAATAAATTTATTATGTTAATAAGTACATATATATAATTATATACAAATAAATTTTAAATAATTATAATTATAATTATAAATTTTTTTATAAATATATATTTATTTATATAAATATATGTTTCCAATTAATTTGTTCAAATCATATATAGTTGCATGAGTGTAATTAACGTGCATATGTTATGTATTCATCATCAATAAATATTCATTTATAGACCATATTAGTTTAACCTAGTGGTTACATCTTTCAGGGGTCTCGTGGGAGGTCTCATGTTCGAGTCTCCCAGAGTACTTATAGGCGTAATAGAGTTCCATATTTCTTTATATCCCTCCTCTACTAACTATTCAAATAATGATCATTTATACATTACACTCTTATTAATTATTATTATTAATGTTTTCTATACAAGGTGACTCATTTTTCATTATCTATAAACATTATTAGGTATATGATTCATCTATGTTATACCCATTAATATATTCTCATAAATACTTATACAACTATAATAAATATATTTACATTAAATATTTATATTTATTATATTTATAAATTAAAATTTTTAAATATATTTAAATTTTTTTAAATATATTTATTTATAATTATATATATATATAATTATTAAATTACAATAGATACATCTATTTTAATTTCATAATTATATTTAAAATTATATAAATATATTTATAAATTTATTTACTTATATTTATAATTATAAATAAATAAATAAATAAATATTTGTGTCTGTGTAATTAATTAGAAAATGATAAGATCTTTAATGGACCGAAGGCCTTCTTTTCAATTTTTTTTGGAAAATCCCCCATTTAAGGGTTGATGGAGAACACATGCATGACCTGTAAGACAAAGGCATAAGGCCAGAAAATACCTGAGTGCCAATATGTAACCTGAAGGCCAAAAGGCATTCTATGCCCATTACATGACCTATAGGCCCAACCCACTTGAACTTCCTCTCCCCAGCATCGATATCAATTATCACCTGGCTCCCCACCTTGAATTTTTGACCAGCTAGCATTTCCCCATACAAAGCTACACAGTGTCTTGTCCCGATTGCGGTTACGATACCCTCTCAATCTTCCAATCTGGTTAGCTCTACTTCTGGTGACTACAACTCTTTTTTCCTCTATTCCTCTTATGGGGCCTGCTCATTGGGAAGTAGTATACTATAAAAATATATTAACATATTTTTGAATATATAAAAAAATATTTAAAATTATAATTCTAAATAAATATATATATATATATATATAAATAATTATAAAATTATAATAAATATATTTATTATATATATATATATATTTAATTATATATATAGTAAATATAGTTTTTATAATATTATTATTACATTAATTTATATATATATGTATTAATGTATATATATAATTATAATTTTTATTATGTTATAAATATATATAAGTAAATGAATAAAATTATAAATACTAACATATTTATAATGAAATTTAAATATTTATAAATATAAATATAAATAAATACATATATATATATATAATTACAAAATTATAATAAATATATTATTTATTTATAAAACTAAATTAATAAATGAAACAAAATATTTTTGTTATAGTATTATAATTATTTATTCAAAATGGTTAGTTATATGTAATAGCCTGTGAAATTTTATTAAAAATAAAATATAAATTAACAAACATGAAAGATGGAGGACGGTGGTAAAATCACCAGACAAGCCCTTGTCCAAGAAAAAAAACTATAGAGAAAATGGATAATCCCTAGGATCATAATCATACACATCGTCCTCATCAGCCGATTCCCATTCCAACTGTGATTTTTTTAATGAAAAGTGAAAAATTCATCTCATAATTCATTTCCTGTGATGGAATGAGTTGAATCTCCAAAGACCCGGAGGACACACCACGCCCCCATGATACAATAAAATCGTCACACCCATGTCCCCAGCCATGACCTTTGGATGTCTTCCTTGTCTCCAGGTATTATGGTGTTTACCTTATTCAGGATTTAGTTTCTCATCATCTAGGTTATCCTTCACTGAACCCGCATCATAGTGGATTCCCTTCAAAGAAAAACAGAATTTGAAACCGCCAAATCTTCTTATTGTCATGTAAAAATTGGAATGAAACATTTTTCTCAATTGACATGTTTTTTTGAATAGGGGCCATTTTAAATCTCTCATCATCCACAAGAATTTTCATTCTTTTTAGAGTCTTTACATGAGGAGAAAAAATATTTTTTCTTTCTCTTTCGATTACCAGAAGCAATCTATAAATTTTCTGTAAATTTTTTATCATCCAAAATTTGATCATCATCTACATTCATTTGTTCAATTTTATTTGGGACAATAACTTGCTTCAGAGAGTCAGCGGACAAGAATTTGATATTATCGTCGTCATTGAAGGTATTTACCTCATCGTTGATGATTTCAACCCAAGAGTTCATCTATGCCTCATTTCTCTTGTTGACACACGAGGCTTACAAATAAAAAACCTCATCACAAGTAGGGGTTTCCAACACAATCAAGGCTTTATGTGTAATGTATTCATTATCAACTTTTTAAAGTAATGCGTTAGTGGCGGAAATTGAGTGTTTTTAGATTGGTCATATTGAGGAGTTTCGACTAATAAAATCAAGTGGAATTGGATATGGTGGGATAAGAACTGCCTCGGGTATGTCTTCTTAGACATGACATGTACGATTTTGTGGTTGTGTATGTATTGTTAGGGAAAATTCATCGTATTAATTCTTAATTTTTGGACAGTGGGTATTCATTAATTTTGACTTGAAACTATGAATCAAGAATAGGAACTGATGATCACACATTTATGGTGGTTTTGAATTTCTAAAACTACACTGATCATTTCATTGGACTTCTATGATTGTTTTTTAATGGAAATTATAATAGTTGAGTGTACCATATCTCATAGTTCGATTCATTTATCATGGATCTAAGGTGAGGAGAACAATAGGTTGAATGATTAGTTGTATTAAAACAACCAGGTCTCTCTAGATATATTGGTGCGAGTGACTTTCCAATTGGGAATTTGGTAATGGATTTCATATTTGAAATGTCTTTTGATTGTTTAAGAACATTAAATTCAAATTTTTGCTCTAATAGAATTTCTAACATTCATAGATGAAACAAACTCATATGTCTTATAATTTATAACAACATCATTACATTAGGATTGGTTGGATGACCAGAAAGGAATATTTAGTATTAGTAGTGTTATTTTATGGAAGATTTAAGATCCCTTGTCATTACAGGTCATAAATTTTGCAGAAAATTGGAATTTTTATAACTATGGAGGGTATAATTTTTTATTTTACATCATAATATTATTCCAAAGGAGGGTAACTCTTAAAAAATAGTTATCGGTCCTCGAAGAAGTCTATTGGATATTGGGAAGGCACGATAAATCCCTAGATCGGGCCTAGGGTGGTTGGAATACTGGTAGCTAGTAGCTTGCGGCCACCAACTAGTCACTTGAAATCCACTAAATAGTCGATGGGGGTATTTAAAGGGTAAAATTACATTATTACACCATATAAATTTTAATGGGTAAAATCATATTATCCCACTTTTATATATTTCATATCTATGAGTTTCTTTAACATTATTCTCCTATTCATGTAAAGGGGGTGTTTTAAATATATTTTATTATTTACCAATGGTATGATTCAACCTCAATTAGTCGCTTTCTTCTCATACTACTTTAATTATAATTTTAATTCTCTTTTGATAGGTAATTTGAGATGATTACATAATACAATGGTTTTAAGATATGATTATCATGAGTATATTACATATCCAATCTTGAATATGTCCAAAGATGACATCTGCAAGTCATCACATACCATTTTATGGAGATATGTAACTGTAGTGATCTATCAATGTCAAAAAATTTATTCAATTTGTGACTTTTTAATATTAATGGTTATGGAATTTGAATGGGATGATACTGGAAGTGTGTAATGGACCGCCAAGTGCATTTTTTCATGGAATCGGTGTAGTGATACGACCCGGTAAATAATTATTAAATTATTTTTAGTGGGATTAAATTGAAATTTAATTGTTATTTGATTAAATTTATTTTTGTTTCAAATTTACATTTTGGATCATGGTTAAATATTTTATAGATTTAAATTTTATAAAATAATGGTTATTTTTTATTCATGTATCTTTTATAAATTTCCACTTTTGGGTTTGATTTTTTTGTGAAAATTCATAAATGGATCTTTTAAAATGATTCCATTATTTTTAATATCTTTTTAAATTATACATTTTAAAAATATTTTTTTTTGTTTTAAAAATATTTAAAATGATTTGAACACTTTGAATGGACTTAGTTTTCATGCCAAGTGTTTTACAACTCAACCTATTGGATTTTATAAAGGAATGTGAATGTTTTGAATGTGTATTTAATAATAGATTCATTAAATCAAAGGTTTTGTGATGGTTTAAATAATAATATGTAAAATATAGAGATATTTAACTCATTTTAAATGATTAATATTGTTGGGTCATAATGATTACTAGAATAATTAAAAAAACGAATTTTAGTTTTTTGAAACAACACTTGGAATGGATTTGTTTATTATAAAATTTGTGTATTATTTTATAGTGGAATTTGTGTAAATTCATGGTCTTTTTAAATGTGATTTCAATTGTGATTTTGTTAATAATTTTCAATTGAAATATGGAAATTATTATATTAATAATATTATAAGTTAAAATATTTATAGAATTTGGAAAAACATTATGTTATATAGGAATTAAATGTAGATTTATTAATACACAATTGAAATGGCATGTCAGTAACTCTGTCAATCCCATACAATATTAATCATGACTTCAATCCAACAAAATATGATTTAATGTTAAACCCCATTGAATCTCCTAAACATTAATTGCATCCAACATCACCTTCATGGTTTAAATTAGGGTATTCCTCTATATTTTAAACATATTTCTGGTGTGGTGTTATCTTCTAAAGGGATGAGTATGATGGAAAAAATAAAATAATCACTATAATTCAGATGCTGAGTTCCCCTTATTTTAAATTTCCTTTATGAGTATTTATTTTGATAATTATTAATATTACCATATCAAATAGGATGTATATTCATAAATAATGGATGGATTCAAATTGTCTAGCCAAAGAGTATGACGATGGAGTGAAAGATTTCCTCATGTATGAAAAATATAATGAGTATGACCCTTATAAAAACCTTTTCTATGATTACGGTGTTGTTATTCAAGAATAATTAGTTCATAGGAATTGTAATAACACTTTATATGTCATGGAAGAGATCAATTTTTTAAATGAAGGAATAAACACAGGGAAAAAGTGAATGTAGTATGTGGTTGGGATATCACATTATTTTATGGATTATATGATTTGATTACATGTGTCTAAAATTAAGAAGACCATATCAATGATGTAATTATATTTTTGAATAGTGATAAGATTTTATTTAGTAATTGATAATCATAGTGGGGAAATGATTCCATTTTATTTTGGTTTCACTAAATATATTTCATTTTCCACTGTGCAGAAGATGTATAATTTGAATGTAGGAAATATATAGAGTGATTCCTATTTTATGTAACTAATTTGACTGAGGAATGACTTGATCACAAAATATAATGTACTCTCAAACCAAGCATATGAAGTTACAAGATAGCTACACATGATGAGTATGATCTCTAAATGAATATATTCCTTACCAAATGATTGAATAGTATTTTTAAATAACTAAATCTCACTTATTTAATTACCAAAGTGTGGTAATTCTAGATACAATAATGTTGAATCCATCGCTGGGAAATTTTTATGGTACCTTCCAATCATTCCATGGTTTAGGAACCAATAAGGAAGTGAGGAGAGTGTAGGGAAATTGATGTGGCACACAAATACCATAAATAAAGATGAGAAAATACAAAAAATGGATGTCTCTCCTCTGTGGATGATAATTGATCATGAGTATCCTACATATTGGAAATGAGCCAAGAAAACTGTATCTCTTTCTATCTATAGATGGAGTGAGTCATTTGGGTTTTCAAAGATTCACTCACAGTAAATGGCTGATTATGTTGGTAAATTATTATTCTCTACTATATATATGCATAAAATTAAAATATATCATGTTATATATGACTATATTAGGAAAAAAACAACCAGATAAGGATACTGATATTTATTTCACTCCATATCCACATTATTTAAAATTATTGTGGGATTCAGGTGTTACGTTGTATAATACATACAAAAATAAACACTTCACATTGATAGCCATGTTGTATAGAATGATAAATTAATTTCCTAATTAAAGAATATTTTTAGGATATTGAATTTAATAAATTCATGGTTGTAACATTTTTGATAAAGGTACATAGTAAATTAGGACGAAACATTCATCAAAAAACCATTTTTCTAGAACATAACAATTTTCAACCTGGAAAACATTAGAACTGATATTGGTTGACATTATTAGACGGAAGATCAAAACAACATACAATAATATCTCAAATAAGAAGTGATAAACTATTTTTTAATGTAAAATATATGGACAGTACTTTTGGAAAACCATTTTTGAAAAAAATTACGAATACATTCTTAAAAAAGAGATCATTTTTTTAATTACCATATAAGAACTTTCTGTATGTAATAAATTTTCGTTATGTTATCCATGTTGAAATAAAATATAAGAAAGTTTCATTGAAACATTTCTATATGCACCCTGTAAAATAAATAATGGAATTTAGGCTTGGTTGGAAATGGTTGATATTGTAACATGAGAATATTTGGCACATGTAACTGGTGAAGAACAAACCATTCTTCCACCATCTTCTTACACTCATTACAGGTATGAGAGATATCATTTTTCAAAATTCATGAATGATATAAATGATTTAGAGCATTATTCAGAAAATATCAAGAAACCATGTCAATGATCAATTTAAAGATTGAGGTTATTATATCATATAAATACCATGTTTTGATGAACGATCTAACTCCTATTTATTTATGTTTCATTTTCTCCAAGAATATCTGTCATACATTAACAAAGATCTGTTACTTCTTCAATGAAATATGAAGTAAAGTTATAGACCAGTCCAAATTAATGATTTGTTTAATATAAATTACTATAATATTATTTGAATTGTAAATGATTTACTACCAACAATATTTGAAATTATGGTTCATTTTAGAGTTCACATGGTGACAGAGATTCAACTATGTGGTCATCCACAATATAAATGGATGTACCCCATTTAATGGTATATGTAGATTTTGAATGGGAATATCAAAAATTGATGTTATCAATGGAATTGAATTTCAGAGAGATTTTTTGTTGATGAATCAATTGAATTCCGAATGGAATACCTATTTGTTGTAAAAAGCATTGTTTTACCAAAACATTGTCAAACCGGGTAGGTTGCAGATGACATAATTTCTTGAAGAGATGCTTTCAAATTCATTTTTACAAATCAGGAGTAGGCTCACCCTTATGTTTTTCATTAAAAATTAAAGGATACACCATATGTGTAATCCCAAAAAGAAATTCTTAGGTATTTAAATCCATAAATTCCTGAATGATATAGATAAAAAACACATTATCAATATATTATAGTGAATGTTCTGGGAGCAGTGGAAGAGAGATTTGACCGATTCCAAAAGTTAATTTTTACCACGATCAATGATTATTTTGGGGTCAATACGATGATGAATTACAGTCTACATTGTATTGAAAAAATGATTTTGATAAATAAGGAAGAGGCCCAAAACCTTTATACATGATCATTTAATTAAAGTTAAAAATTAAATTAATTAATTATATAATGAAAATAATACATGGATCTTCAGTAAATTATTTGTTGTTTATGTTTCTCATATGGAATGAGCCTTCCAGATTGTCTCATTACACATTCATGGATCCAAACCCGAATCCCACTAGTGTTGATCCATAAATGTTTCAATGGCCACTGATATACACCGATCATTCTTTGGATGCTAGTGTGGTGAATTGAGTGTCTTGTGTGGGTCATTCATGACCAGTTGTTCTTCGGTCATGAAGAATGTCTCTCATTTAAGAGAGGAGAGGTAGATGATTTGATAAAGAAATAATTTATCTCATCAATTATTGATTCACTAGGTGTGTAGTTTGGAATATGAATGAATAAAATTATGTGTCTATTTAACGACATGGTGCTTCAGTTAAAATATTTAATTTGGTAACAATAATTAGATAAATTTATATCCTTAGAGATATCCCACGCTCATAATAATAATATTGTATCATTATTTAGGTTTTTCCAAATTTCAAAAAATGGAATTATAGCTAAAATTCCGTATCCAAAATTAATATCATCATTATTATTAATTTAACATGTGCCCAGTAGTTAAATAATTATTTAAAATTTTCAAAATAATTATTTCTCTACTACAATATCTTTGGTTTGATCAAAATCCTTTTCAATTTATTATAAAACTGAATAAATAAATAAAAAATTTATTCTCTTAAATAAATATTTTATTTTAAAAATGTTAATAAATATTTATTAACTTATCAATAAAATATATATATTTTACTCACAATCCAGAGAATAAATAATTATTTAAATTATGAAATCATTTTAACTTGAAAAAAACCATTCCACATTCTTGAGAATAGTATTTACTTCATCAATTAAATTAAATCATAATTTAACTGTGACCAACAAAAACACATAGATTGTGTGAAACTCTCGCATTAATTCTCATTGGAATTAAGAAGGACTTCATAATGCCTAAGAGAAATATCTTGAAATATGTCAAGGAACCCAATAGAAAGAACCTTATTTCACAAAATCAAATATAAATACAACCACTAACTGTGTAATATAATACATGTGTATCAGTATCCCATCAATAATGTGTCATGATAGTTTCATTATCATTTGTGTTTGACATGTTGTTCATTGAATACCTGATATAAACCCGTTGTTACACAATTACCATTGAATTTTGTGCAAAGGTCCTATATCAATCAAATGGATAAGATATCAACTTGCATAAATGGAAGGGAAAAATCTTTCCTCATCTTATCTATTAATATCATGCCACTCGTGATGCACCCAATGAACACTACATCTCATGAACATATTGCGTGATAGTGATTTTCAAAAAAAATGTGCATGAATCATGACCCATATTTATGATAATCCCAAGGTATAAGGATAATTACACAGAATCAAAAATAATAATATCTGATGACACCAAAACATGTTGAGTTCCTACTAGCGGGTTAATTCACATAATCATCCTTCTCTGTGATTAACAAGCTTGAACTTGATGAAAAGAAGTCTTATCTACTTACATGTACTCGCACCTGATAGTCTATATACTATGTGTCCCATTATCATATGTCATACAACCACACAAATAAATTATAAAATATTTTCATAGAATTTTAATGTTCTCATTATAGAGGGGAACTACTATGAACTGGTCAATGGAAAAAAAATATTGAGGACACTATCACACCATATTCATGAAGAAAAATGAACACTATGTAATAATATGTTTAATATATAAATATATTAAATATTTATTTATATAATTTACAATAATCTGGTTCTAGGAAACAAAATCTAATAAACTCCCACATTGAAAAGAGCCAACTACCGATGACTTTACGTTAACTAGACCTCACATGATGATATTGATTCTGTTGAGTCAAGGCTTTAGTTAAGGTGTTGGCCATGTTGTATTCCATGGAAGTACTCCTCACTGAAACTTCACCTCTCTGAGAAAATCCCACAAGATATGATACTTCAGAAGTATATTCTTCATACACTTATGTGAAATTGGCTCATTTGCAAAAGCCACCACTGTAATATTATCACAATACAATGTGATGGGATATATTATACTTTGTTACACATCTAGATCATGTTTGATGACCCACATCCATACTACTTCTTTAGATGACTATGGTGCATCTATATACAAATATTCTACTCTAGAATATGCGACCACAGTCAGCGTAGTGCTCTTCCACCTCACTGAACCTACATTCAAAGAGAAGATGTATCATATTTGAGACATTATGTCATCTTGATCAGTCGAGATACTTGCATATAAATATACTCTAGAGACTATATCCTCATATACTCGTTAAACTAGGAACATATCCTTAATACAAAACATATATTTTTGAATATTCTTAAATACCATCCAATGTTAGTCACCATGTTCATCATGATATCTTCGTACCACACTCAATGTGTAGGTGTCATCCAGCCCAGTACATATCATGGCATACATGATTGACCCAATCAATGAAGCGTATAGAGTCTTTTCCATTATCATTCCTTCCTCATGTGTTAAAGGACACATTTACTTGGAATGGTGAATTCAATGTGAATTAGGAAAAAAATCACCTCTTGGATTGTTCCATAATGAATCACTTCTGTATCATAACAATGTGTGTACATTGAATTAGGCCAAATAATATATTGTATCTATCAGGATGTATCTTGATCCCAACAATATATTCTATCTCACCCATGTCCTTCATTGAGAATCATTTATTCAGTTATGACTTAACATACTGTAGTACTGTTATCTCATTTCTAATATGTAATATTTAATCAACATATACTTTTATTCAAAATGACTGAACTCCAACTAAAATATTTGTAGAAACAAGGCTCACATTCGTTCTTGATAAAACCAAACATTGTTATTGATTCTTCAAAAACAAATGTTCCATGAGCTTGATGCGTTATTTAATCGATAAATGTATTTCTAGGACTTTCATCCCTTATTGGCATCTTTTAAAGTAACAAACCCATCAGGCTGTTTCATTTAGACAGATTTGTGAAGGTTACCATTAGAGATGGTTTTTTTGACATCTATTTTCTAAATCTCATAGTCATGGTATGTGGAAATGGCCAATATTATTCTGATGAATTTATGCATCACAACTAGTGAACTAGTTTTGTCATACTTAATGCGTTGATGCTTCTTGAACCCTTTTATAACCAGTCGTTCATTACAGGTATGGACATATTCTTCCATGTATAATTTCTTCTTGAATACCCATTTAGTAACTATGAATCCATATTGTTTTTGATCAATAACCTCTCTTGTAATGCTACACAGTTCTTCTGTCTTTGGAATAGTTCTTTTTTATGGGTCCTTCCTGAATCTGTTCATATACAAAAACATGTCTACCATGATTGTCGACTTCATCCAAGTTTATCTATCTCCAACTATCTCTTTTGTATATGTTCACCCTCTAAAGAAATATAGTGTTTCTTCCCATATAACCTTTATGTCTGAGGGGTTGTATTGTTAATATCCTCTTGTTTCCTTGGGTTATCTAATAATGGTAATCTTTGTGTCTCAGGGGGAAATTTATTTACCTAAATATTCCTTAACTTATGAATTTCTTCCCTACCCATCACAAATCAATATCATAGAAAACCTTACACACCTAAACTCATATGGAATACCATTTATCGATTTAGATGGTACTTGGTTCAATATGTGAACCTCTTTTTTTAACTCTTATCCCCAAAAAAAATTGAAGGCTAGAATGACTCCTCATTTATCTCACCATATCAAAAATGGTGTGGTTCCTCCATTTCTCACACTATTGCACTAGGTTATTTAAGGAATAGTGAGTTGGGATAAAATCCCAAACTCATATAAATAATCAATGACTTCTTGATAATGATCTTCTCCACCATGGTCTGAGTAGAGTTTCTTAATATTCTTACCAATCCAGTTCTAAACTTCATTATTTTATTATTTGAACTTATCAAAAGAATCCATCTAATACAACACAATGTATATATATCCATAACTACTAAAATAATCATTAAATGACATGATGTGATAGTAACCATTCCTTACTTAAATTAGAAATGGTCAACACACTTCGTTATGAACCAATTAAAAAATCAATTTATACCTTTTAACATTCCCATGTAATGGGGCTTTGGTAAATTTTTCTTTGTTATCATGCATGACATACAGCCAGTGTATTTAGTTAAAATGAAAATAAATATCCATCTTGATGTAACTTTGTCAATCATTTCTCGTTTACATGACCTATATGGTGATTCCAATTTTAGGTGTGGTATGAGTCATGTGAAGTATCTCTGTTATCGATTTTCATTACTTGGTATGTATAATCCAACATGTAAAGACCTTTTTTTAAATGTTTCCTTCCAAAACAATTGAAATATATGTTAAAGAGGCAACATTAATTTTAAAACATGGAAAATTCCAATATTATCTTATCTGGATATAGAAATAATGTTTTTAGTAATAAAAGAAAAATAATAACAACAATTTTTCACCAAGATCATCCATGTTTGAATTGTGAAATTGTTGTCCCAGAAAACTACAACATCAAGTCTGGAACTGTTGGATTCTCATAGATATACCTCCCCATAGTCAATCTTTCTTAATCTACTTGGTTCCTATATTTGGATAAATATAAGAGCACCATAAGCTCTACCTAATACCAAATTTTTAGAAATAGATAGATTTCATTCAATAACAAATGAACATAATGATTCCCCTTGCTTATTAGGCTATATGTAGTTCTTCTTAGAGTGGACCTTCTTTCTACATGAGAATCAAATGGCCTCAATTTCCCTTTCCACCAATTTGATATTCCTTTTCATGGAAGGTTGTGAATAATATTTTGTCTTAAATCTCTTCACATTGAATTTCCTCTTATTGACCATAAGGATAAAAGTATTTTCATACATCATATCTTTGTTCATGTGGAGAATGAGGATAAGATGATCAGATATGTACTTTCCAATGATGTTCATATTGAAATTGACAATAAACATGGAGATGTTGCGAGTGAGTGATGGGTGAATAAGGCTGGTGTACATTTCATTAGGAAGTTTAAACACTAGAAAATTGGCACTCTCAAGGTAGACAATGAGAATGACTACATGAGGCCATGCTGGGGAACCCACTCCGTGCATACTCTGAAATAGAGCCTTGAAGATCTCAGACCTTTCCTGTATTTCTCTCTCCTGGTAAGCACCACAGTGGTTCTCGAGCATGCTATAAGCATCTTGGATTTAGTGAGACTTCATGATCTCACTATAAATTGACGATATCATAAAACATTAAACATTTACCACATCATTCTTATGTATATCATAATCCTTGAAATCATCATCATTCACCTATTTGTAAGGAAAATATTGTAATGCTAACTCCAACACGTAAGACTTCTATGCATGGTTCCAGATAAACCGAAGGAATCTAAAAAATTCCTAGAAGTTACTACCAGTGATGATATTGACTTTATCCATAATGGATCTTCGAGAGAGTGTGGTTGATTAATTTGTCATTTTTATTGAAAAATAAATAAGCAGATTATTAGTAAATTCTTTAGAAAATTTAATGGGAAATTATAAATTAATTATATAATGTCTCCCACTATTTTATCAAATCCTAATAGCCCTCAAAATTGAACTCGTAATGTCCAGTTTCCTTGCAATTCTAGTGGAACGGTTCCAAATTCCAATTTTTCATATCCCCAATTGTATTGGTCAATCTATTTGAAGGTATTTATATAGTGAGGTCTTTTCCATCTATGGGCTTGCAGTTCCATGATCTATTGAGTGGACCCCCCGATCATAAAATTCAGACATTATATTTCCTCATCTCATGACTCCAATATTACAAAATGTCTTGCACATATATACTACTTTTGATGTAATATTGTTAATTCAACCCGAAATATTTCTAAATATATTCTTGTATAAATGTACGTGTCCCAACATGGCTTCATCAAACACATAGTTTTATTTAGTTTTTCCATTCATCTTGTAATGGAAGGCTTGGTTTGGCTTAATATTTTATTTGAGGGATTTTTATCTCTTATGTGTGAATTAATTATTATCATTATCAAATGTTTTTAAATTTTAATTGAATCTTACTTAAGTGATTAAACATTTAATTATAAAATTTACGCATACGACCAGATTAGTTTAATTCCATCTTTACTACATGTTAGATCATTAATGTTGTGATTGTGACAACACTTCAATAATGATAAACCATGCAACTGGAAGAAATAAAATATTGTAATGTTCATGATGTTGAGTTTTTCTAATGGTTAGTTTATCTATAGGTTGATAAACTATACCAATACTAGGGGAGAAACATTGTGATCCTTTTGTGTTCATGTTTACAGCTTTCAACCCTTCCAACTCTATATCTCCTCAGATTGGATTCATCTCGACTCTATCTTGAACCTCCTACAATAACTTGTGAGTTCCATTCATTACATATGACTATCTTAAAAAAACTCCTTGGTGATGGGTTAATAGGAGTTTGCATTAATGAAGAAATCGGCACGCATGCCCTACATATTAATGAGGAGAGATTTCATTCATAGAAATTACTAATTTATTAAGTACATTACAATGAAACCAAACATATAAAAAGGTATTGGTCTGTCTCATGATCACCCACATACCATAAACAAATTATATATCTAATAAAATTGACATTTATTTCATTAATTGTTCTTTTTATGAAATTTTTTTGTCAAATAAATTAATTATTATCATTAATCAATCAATCAATCATTTTATCTTAATACTTGTCTTAATTTCAATGAGATTCTCAATCAAGTACATAAATGCACCTTGGAGGCATCCTAGTGAATACCCATTTGAATCTACCTAACATGTGTTATATTCTAATATTGATTTTTCTTTTAGGAATTATTGAATACCAGATGATTCAATGCACAGAGTAATAACATGTAGTACAAATTATACAGGATATGTAGTTCTAATCATTATAAAAGAATTATTTATTTAACTTTGTGTAATTTGGTAAAATACACTATGTGTAGTTCAGACTACAGGGTGTGTACTACATTCACCGTCTGTCCTGAAGTACATGGCTTGGGACCCAGCGAGTGAGGTGTAATTTGGAAATTTTGAAGTACATGTCTTGTAAAGTGGGATACAGACATTGTTTTATCCACGTTAAGAATTCACCCATCGGCTTAGTCATGTATGTGATACAGAGTTTGGCCCCCTAAACTAAAGAGACTACATGTTGTGTGTTTTGGGCCACACAATGTGTAATCTAGAAAGCAGGTGCCTATCTGTCCCGAACATCACATGATGTATAATTGACTACACAACATGAAATAAATGAACATGACATTACTAATTATATAATTACTCCCGATGTGATGAACACGACTACCCAACATGTAGTCTAGATTACAAGGTGTGTATGGTAGAGATGACATCATTTAAGTGTGAAGACACAGTGTGTACTTTCGTGTATCCTGGGAAAAATTGTAGGCTCCTCCTAAACTGTCCTCTGTTTTGACTATATTAAAAAAGACATTTGATTCTATGATATTTGAGAGAAATGAATAGAGTGATAACAGACCTCAGAATCCATATTACATGAATGATTAAGCTTGAATTTAAAAATTAAATTATTATACTATAAATCATCGATATATTATTTAAATAACTATAAACTATGATGTAACTTCTCTGATACCACATGAAGGTTACTGGCGAAGTGGAAGCCCAGTTGGTCTGATGCCCAAAATTAATTATTACCATGATCAATGATTATTTTCGGATCAATACAATGATTAATTTCAGTTTACATAGAATATAATCAAATGTTTTGATAATGAAGGATGAGGCCCAAAAACTTTAGAGAGGATCTTGCACATCATTATTATAATTAATTTAATTATTTTTTTTAATGAAAATAATAAATAAATCTTTGATAAATTCATTTTTGATGAGGTTGATTTTTAAGAGTGACCCTTCGTGATTTTTTTCATTTATCTTGAATTAATATAAACTAGAATCCATCAACAATTCTGTGAAGTCCTCCGATCGACTCCCATCATTATCTTGGTGCTAGTACAGTGAAAAATATGTGTTTTGTCTGTCATTATTGATCGATTACTATTTGATCATGAAGAATTTATATCTTTTGGAGATGCGAGGGAAGAGAATTTGAGAGATAAACACTTCAGCTCAACAATAATCAATTCACCGGGCGTGAAGTTAGGTACATAGAACAATAGACATACATGTCTATTAATCGACATAGGGCATCATTTACAATATTTAATTCCGTAACAACCATTAAATAAATTCATAAACATAGATAAAACCCATTATCATAATAATAAGAGAGAATAATTATTTAAGGTGCACCAACATGTGAAAAATGGAATTATAAATAAAATTCTACGTCACAAAATAATAGTAGTGTTTTTATTATTTTAACTTCTTCCAACTAGATATATAACTGTTTATTATCTGACAAAATGTTATTTTACTAATGGAATTGACCTGGTCTTCTAGAACTCTACATCCATTTACTAAACACCCAAATAAATTAATAAATAAGTTATTCCCTTTAATAAATATTTTATTTAAAAACTAGTAAATAAATATTTATTATATGTTAAAAAAAAAAAAAATATAGGTTACTCACAATCCATTGAATACAAATTTGTTTAATGTATTTAATCATTATATCTTGAATAAAATTATTCAAAATTCTTGACAATTATATTTATATCTGTAATTTAATTCAAATAGTATTTTACATAGACCACCAAAAACACATAGAGTGTGTGACGCTTTAGTATTCTTTCTCGTTGGCATTAGGGGAGAAAGCCTAAAGTCCAAGAATACTATCTAGAAATGGCTCAATGAACCCAAGAGTATGGACATAATTTCACAACCAAGAAATACACACCCAAACTCACATAATGTAATATTATCCCCTTGTCTCTGTATCTCTCAAGTAGATTTATTGATATTGTAATCAACCTTTTTTTTGATACGCCATTCTTTGACTAAATGAAATTAAATCATCATTACACCATGGCCATGAAATTTCGCGCAACAATTATATTTCAATAAAATGGATGAGATATCAACATCCATAAATGGAATGGAAAAATCCTTCATTGACTTATCGATTAATAACATGCCATGCGAAATGCATCCATTGTACCATACATCCAGCCAACAAATTGTGTGGCGGTTTTTTTTCAAAATATAAAATATAATGAGTCATGAAATGTATCAATTTTAATATTAATGTCTTAGGATCATTACACACACTCGCTTATAGGAATATCTGATGGCACTAGAATATCCAGAATTCCTGCTAGGGATCTGTTGTCTTAATATCCAATCATTCATATTACCAAATGTGAACTTCATGAGAAGAAGTATCATCTGCATACAAGTACTTGCACCTTATGGTATGTATACTATGTGTCACAATATAGTATGTCACCCAACCAATGAACTATATTAAATAACGTTTTCGTAGCATTTCAAGGATCATATCATAGTGGGGAAATGCTATGACATTGTCAGTTCAACAAATACAACATGAAATTATTTCACTATAGTCATGATGACCAATGAAACAATATGTAAAAATATGTTTAATATTTAAATATATTAAATATTTATTTATTAAATATATAAATGTATTGTTATATTACACCAACTATTACATAAAATATGTTTTTTGGACCATATTTGTATAGAGTTAGATGAAAATCTAGATTTAATTTCAAAATGAATTTGATCTCTACCTAGGGGAACATGTAGGTGTGTATTATCATAAAATTGAATTTTAATTAATAGCCATAAGTTCTTAACAAATGAACATGATGAAGAATATACCATGAAAAATATTGGATATAAATTGATTGGTTTAGCGATGTATGTTTCTAGTACTGATGGAGTAAATCCAATTGACTGAATATGTCATACTTTGCATCATCAAACAAATATGAGTATTGGATTTTAAAACATTCCAATGGACAATTTTTCAATGTATGTCGGTTCATAATTGGTATGTTGTTTAAATAGTTGAATTGGTATTAGTGGAAGTTGATTTTTGTATGGATGGGCACGAAGACAAACTATTTATAATGGAATCATATGTAGTAAAAGTACTTTATGTTCTAGATCCACAAACCTTATGTAGTCAATTTTTTGTTATCAACCAGAACCCCGGAAGGGTCAGATGAAAATTCAAATGAGGATGAACATTTCGTTATGGCGTTGCAATAATTTAACTATGGTCCCAATGTAGAAGATGTTTTGTATGTCATAGGAGACCTTAATGAATGGATTATTTTTATCGATAGAGGGTTCAAATCCCATTAGTCTTAAATAAATAGTGTTTAATAATTATTTAATATATATTATTATAATATAAATTATTTAACCCCATGTTATCATCCATCCAATACTTCATCTATGTACTCTAAATTAAATTTTTATCCAATTAATCTTATAATAACTTCTAAACATGATGGTGTACCTAATCCAGAGGAACAATAAGTCAATGAAACTTCTATTGCACATAGTATAGGGGTATCATGACCTTAGTTTGGTGATGGTGATCTCAATCCAATGGATAAACATGTTTATCAACATGTTGTAGCTCCCAGAGTAGAGGTAAAATTACCATCTATACATTTTGATGGTACTTCTCAAGAAGAAGTTACTAAAAATGTTGAATATGAGGAAATTGTAGGAGGTGAAGGACCGATGTGGTAGAAAATATAAGAGCATCATAGTTTATTGGTGATATAAAAAATCATTATGATGATAATAAAAGGAATCAAATAAGAGGTTGAATTGAAGGCATAGGTACTACAAGTTAACCCCAAAATGGACATGTTAAGTATTTACATTGGAATATTCAATCAACAACTCATGTTGATTGATGTATAATTGTAGAACCATGACGTGGTCAGCCTTAGGACACTATTTTGGGAAGAGATTATGGTAACATTATTATATCATTTCATTAATTTTTTAAAATATAAAATAATGATACATTGAAAATATGTTATGCATCCCTTACAATGTGAGTTTATAGTAGATGAATACCCGAAAAAATATGTATTAATGCTTCCTGTAAGGATTCAGAGATGATTTTGCACAATTCAAACCAGATGTTATCATAAAGATGCTGAAGGGAAAATAAACCAACTCCCATTACATAACTATGCCTAATTGAAAACCCAGGAAGTGTTGGATGTGATTATTATCCATCCTCTCTATATGAATTTTTAGGTACATTTTGTGTAGTAATAAATTATATGAAGATATGTGTATTCATCAATAGGATTGATAATTTATTATTTATGAAATAGAAACAGAGATCTTTAAATAAAGAAAAGACAACAAGATCAATGTACCCATTTAGTAAATTAAGGATGGGGTACGCTTCACATGAAAAAATTGGTAAACATTTGAAATAAAATGTAATAGTTTTATGTGACATGAAAAAACATAACTATGATCCACTGTTTTTATGTGGAATGATGTCTCCAAATAAAAAGCCACATCTATCCCATACAATTTTCCATGGAAGGGGGAATATGTAATTAATCATGGGTTACTAATAGTTGAAAATACTAAAAATTTGTTGGAAACATCTGTAAGTATGAAATAATAAAAATTTATTATTTATTAAATCTCTTTTACATAACAATGATTACATATTTTAATATATATTCCATCTTACATATTCACATGAATCAGAAACACCTATACAGATGTACACCTATTATTGGTGGCCTTGATGAGGCCAGAACTGTATTGCTACGTTGGAGGTAGATGTTTTGGGGTGACACCCCGAACAAATTTTTAGAAAAAAAAAGATGAGGATTAATGTGAAGAAATGAATCAAATGAGAGAAAGAATATCAAACCTTGATGAATAATTTTAATGGAATATATAGTTTCTAGAAACAATTATGTGGGGGAATCACAAATAAAAAACAGGTCAAGAACATCATTCATGTGGAGATCCATTCCCACCCCCACCAGTATTGAGATGATCCATTCCCCTCAAAAAGCTATCTTAGCAAAGGTAATCAAGGTTCAAATAGTTTTTATATAAAATTCGAATCAGATAGACATTGATACCATTCTATTAATAAAATTCTAAATTGCGATAATGACTATGATTTTTATCTATCAACCCCCATCCATCGAATTTTAAAGAGGGATATGATGGTAAATATCAAAAAATATAGTATACAAAATAGTCCAATTTCTAAAGGTCACATGAAAGTGTTGATTAGTATATCCCATGATCCATTTGTCAATCTACCTATACCAGTTGATGAAGAAAACATTCCTATGGTCAAACAACCAACTAGAACATTCATCGCATTACTGTCACATGTTTTACAAAAACATGTTTACAAAGAGGTATTCATTTCTAATTTATTTTTCAAAATAAAACATTTATAATTTATGAAAAAAGGTATGAACTTAAGAATTTTATTAAATATTTTCAAAGGGAAGGGGATGAAATAATTGATCCACCCAAAACCATCTATAGGACTGTCCAACCGATCCAAATGATATTTCAAACGATCCTTTACTTTTCCTGTTATATATTCTCTTCTACTATCATTGACAGTTTATGTGAATACGAGGATAAAAAATGGTCGTACAAAAATAGTTTATTTTCACGAAAATATTGTCCATGTAGATCAGTTATAAATGTATACATGAGGTATTTTTTCATGATTTGAATTTCAATAGATGATATACATTGTTAATTATGACTAAATTCATTTTTAATTTTATGATGGTTTATACATCATAAAAATTGATGGGATTTCTGCCTAAATTTTTTTAGGACTCATATATCCTCACATCTCAAATATAGGACATCCAAAAATAGATTCCAAAAAAATGGTTGAAATAGTGATAGGCTTGGTCAAATCATTTGAATGAAAACATATTGATGATACCAACAATGATGGGATAAAAATATATAATTTAATTATATAAAATATATTTTCATTTCATTCATTACTTATTACATTTTTGTTTTTCAGAAACATGAGATTATCATGACTGTTAATTTGTATACTCCAAATATTTATTTCCTAAATTCAATGAATGTATATACATCAAACCAAACAAACATGATGGAATTTTTAAATTATTAATACACTAAATCCAATGATCTAGATCAAAAAAATGTTATATAATATAGATTATCTTCTATTGAGGATTCTGTTATGATTGGGTGGTGCATCAATAACAAGAAAAACAACGAATGAGGTAAGGGGATAAGCATGATAAACAAGACAATTACTATGACTGGAAAATTATTAGACTATATTTAATAATATATGAATATGCAAACACATATAAAAGAATTACATATTCTCCTCAATTATTGAAAACTTTATGGAAGAAAAAGAGGAAATTATTCTGGTTGTTTTGTTTGTAAATTTATAAGAGAGGTCATATTCTATCAATAAACTAGCATCCCCAAAGTGGCATTTTCGATGATAATTACAATTGCATTGAAAATATTTATTAATCCTTTGGGTATATATATTTTTTAATTAATAATTATACGTTCAAAAAGACTCATATTTACAAGATGATATTGATTTTTGTAGAAACTAATGGGAACTATACCTGATGGAAGAATGTACACTCATTACCTGATGATGTAACATAAATAGAAGTAGTAGATGGTTTCATATTAATTCTTAATTTAATTTATTTTATTATTACACATATAATAATTTATTTCATATACATGTAGATTCCTTTGATGGAGTTGGTGTTTTTTGTTCGAAGATACACATGGTGGTGAGAGATGGGACTTCAAGGACGAAACATATAATCCAATGAGAAGGTAATGTCTATTTTAAAATATTGTGTTATCATCATAATATTATCTATTCACTCATGAATTAAAATAATACCAGTGATTATTTTTTATATACAATTTCCATTATTTTAACCACAATTTGTAGTAAAATTTCAAAATAATTTTATCTAATAATTATTTATTTATCCAACATTCTTTTAGATATCCCTTGATTATATTTATTGATCTTACCACAGTATATGTAGTCGATGTTATTTGGCTGAAAACCTTTCTCATTGAAATCATGAAGAGTAGAGGAAGCTCGTTTTCTCATTTCAATGAATTATCACGGTATACTGCGAATATAAACATCCTCCACTCTAATTTTTTTCAACATTGAGAATATTTTTTCCCTAAGAACATCGAGTCAATATGAAGCGTTGATAGTTTTATAACGAAATGAAATGTAAATCATGATAACAATTGATGTTATGGTTTGTTTCGATAATTTGGGAAATGTATCATTTAGAAACACCTCAATCTGACACACATTGTGATAGGTATTATTGTATGTGTTTCATTAAATTTAATATTGAAATTAATATTATTAACAAAGAAAACATATTTACTCACAACTTGTTAAACATTTTCAGATATTTTTAATACTTTAATAAAATAGTTTATAAGTCATTTGTGATATATATAAATCATCCCTACCTCAATCTGATACATGATGTTCCCAGTATGACATAATGTGTCTCTTTTTATTTAAATATGACATTAATTTGAGTATAAAGTACAACTTCCACAATGCAAACTAAGGAAATTAAATTTTATTGTTTTGATGCATTAGGAACCATTTATAAGTCATTTATGTTGTGTATAAATCAACAATACCACAATATGATGCACGATGTGAAAGGTATATCTCAAAATGTGTATTTTTATATAAAATTGACATTAATATTAGTTAAAATAACAAGTGACATACTATAAAACTAAGAAAAATGAATTCATATAGTTTTAATACATTAGGAAAATTATTTATGATTCCTTATTGATGTGTAGAAATCAGCCCCACCTCAATATGGTGCATGGTGTGATTGGTTTCAGTAAAAGTGTTTGTTATCTGTTTAAAATGACATTTTATTTCAAAACATGGAACTCACTAAAAACAAATAACATATTATATGATGGTGTTTTTAATTTATGAAAACAATTCATAAGTCATTTTTGTCATATAATAAGTAGTCTCATGTCAAGCTGACACACGATGTGACCTGTATGAATCAAAATGTGTGTTTCTTGTTTGAAATGCCATTCTAGTAAACAAACACAATATGCATACTGAAAAATGATAAAATGCCTTCATATTTTTTTATACTATTGTAAATCAAAACCATGATTCATTAATTTTGTGCAAGAGTCATCCACACCTTAATATGATGCACTATGTGACCGATATGACTATAAGTTTGGATTTTTATTAACAATTGACATAAATTTAAGTGAAAAAGAACAACTGGTATACTGAAAATTGATCTAATGAATTAATATAATTTTAATAAATTTGTACAGTGATACAGGATTAATTTGAGACATCCATGAATCAACCACACGTCAAAATGACGAAAAATTTGACAGGTATGAAAAAAAGTGATCTTTATTATTTTAAAATTGAAATTTAATTTCAAAATATGTCACTCCCTAAAAACAATTAAAATGCACTCCTATTGTCATTATAATTTAGGAAACTTATAATATATATTTTTTGACATGTATGTTGTTGTCTCACATCTAAGTAACACACATTGTAACTGGTTTGACTCAAAATGTGTGTATCCAGAATGAAATGACATATTTGTTAAAAAACCCAACTAGCATACTAAAAATTGAGAAAACACATTACGATTGTTTGACACGTTAATACAATAATTCATGAGTCATTTTTTACATACAAGAGTTAATTTCATCTCAATACGACGCATGGTGTGATATGTATGACTACAAGTGCGTATTTTTATTTAAATTTGGCATGTTTTATTTAAAAAAGAAAAACTGACATACTGAAAAAAAAAATATCACATTTATATTTATTTATTAGATTATAAAAAAGATGTAGGATCATATTTTATGTGTAGGAATAAAAATCCCCTCATTTCGATGCACATATTGAATAAAATGACTAAATGTGTTAGTTATGAGTTTAAAATTGACATTTTAGTTCAAAACATGTCACTCAATAAAAACCAATAAAAAACTATGATTGTCATGATAATTTATTACATTGATTAATTATTCATTTTAGATCTGTATGATGCAGTCTAATGTCAAACCGATGCATGATGTGACAAGTATGACTCAAAATGCTTGTTTCTAGTTTGAAATGATACTTTATTAAAAAAACACAACTGGCATACTAAAAACTGAGAAAATGGATTTTAATTGTTTCTAATGTTTAGTAAAACA
Organism: Viscum album; assembly: GCA_963277665.1. Lineage (NCBI taxonomy): Eukaryota > Viridiplantae > Streptophyta > Magnoliopsida > Santalales > Viscaceae > Viscum > Viscum album. The sequence continues at coordinate 359,036,698 of OY728152.1, read as the reverse complement.
ATCATTGGGTCAGTTTTAATGTGTAGGAATGAACCCCACCTCAATCTGATGCATGGTGTGACCAGTATCACACCAAATGTGTCCTTTTTATTAAATATTAATATTTATAATTTTATTATTAAATATTAATGTTTAATTGTTTTATTTATAGTTTTACTAGAATAATATTTGTTTTATTATATAGGAAGAATATTTTTCTGAGGTTGAGATGATTTAATCCACAACTGATTACATGGTTAGACATTATAGAGACGGTATCACACGCATCAAAAGATAAGACATTAATGTATTTAAATGTTTTTTGGATAAATGAAAATTTAATTATATAAACATTTGTTTGAAATGTATATAGTATATTTTTTTATAAAAAAGGGTTTATATTTTGGTATTATGGTTTGATATTAAATTTATATATCATTGTTTGAAATTAGTGGTTCTTTTGGGTGAGATGTTATATTAAAGGTACATTGCATCCAACAAGGCCTCTATCTGCGCAAGATCGAGTATTAATAAAGGAACCCCTTTAGAAGTGATAATTAAACACGGGTATAGGGGTAGTTTATCTGAGCTTTTTAACCACGTATAAATGAACCCCATTATCCACACTATGATTGACGACGATTTTTTTCACCGTTAAATGTCATTTTTCGTGCTGCTAAAAGGAATATGTGATGTAGTGGTTTAACAATGATTACTCCAACTGCTGGTTCATCCACCACTGCAAATGCTACTAAAACATCAAATCCTACCCATATTTCCAAATATTTATTATTTTTCATCCATCACACCCCCTCCCTATTATAATAATTCGGTAAAAAAACATTAATATGGCAGCATATTCGGCTTCCATTTCCCCTATTATATGATATATATGACATCATGATTTTCCAATAATAATAATTAGTTTCATTATATAAAAGTAAATAAATTATATAAATTTCACTGTATGTACCATGTAAAACCTCTCAAAATGAATAGTGTAAAAAAATTCATCCATATAGAAGTATCAAAAACGATAAAAATAAATATTATCATAGTTTATCTATCATTAATCTTAGAGAAAAACACCATCAGAAAATACCACCTTCAACTCTGATGAAAAGAGAAAGGTTGTGTTTTTTCTCTAAATCTACCAAAAAAATGAATACAACAAAATATTTTATCATCAATTTTTCATAATTTTTACATCGTGGGGATTTTATTAAGTATTTTTTTTGCACTATTAAAATCATCCCCTAAATAATTTCACATAATTCACTCAAACACAATTTAAATTCTGGTATTTATATCTACACTCCACATATAAAACTCATATGTTGGATGAATGAAAAAATCAATAATTAAAAAAAGTGTTTTCAATGATCAAACTACATATATGAAAATTGATGTTTCGATCGTAAAAATATCAAACATTCATCAACAACATATTTTTTACATAATTAAAGTTTCTTATCTAGGTTTTTTCACTTCTTTTATTGAAGTTTTTTTTTGATTTGGTGTCTTAATCATCATATTCAGAGGATGTTATTCACCTAAATCTATGGAATTTCTTCATCCACATAGAACATTTTTATTCTATTTCCTGTGTTTTAACAAGCTCGATTCACACTCTTTTTCTCATTGATATTTTTCAACATTGTTTTTATTTAATTCATTATCTCATTGTTATTTTCCATCTAATTTTTGTGGTCTGTGTATTTTGTCATTTGTTTTCATAAATAATAATTTATATGAAATGATAATAACATGCTTGTATAAACATTTTCTTTATGGTGATAAATGTATTCATTATCAGTTCTAGAAAAAACACCAGAGAATCAAACTTTTATCATTTCCATTTTTATTAGTTCTTCAATGTTAATTGATATAGGGTATATTCTATTGTTAAATAAATATTGTTTTCAGTAGTGGGGGATTCCAAAAATTCATTTGTTGATATATCTTCCCAATTAAAATCTGATTTTGTATCAATCCTATCATCGCACATCATTTTTATCTGTCAAATCAGGCTTCTCACATCTCTATGAAGTCGCTTGATGGTTTTCTTCATCTGAAAATGTTATAAACAGTCACCTTCATCAGAAAATATTATAGGTTTACTTTAGTGTGTTTTTTCTATATAATAACACATTCACCACCACATATTATACAATGAGATACATTAATTGAATATTATTCATTTATTGTAAAGATAGATTCATTTCAACTCGTATAATTCTCTAAATGTTAAAAAATATATTAATCTTCAATAATATAAATCTGGTATCCACCAACAATGTTTTCATACCAATCGCCTCTTTGGAATCTTGGGTAGATGCCAAATATTATTCTTTAATTTTTCACATATCCCTTACTTACTATAACATAGAAATCATGTTCAATGTTCCTCCTATAAGAATAATCAGAACTGATGGTGGATATCCACAAGTTCCCTTGTAAAAAGGGATGGAAAATAGTCACTAATAGTAAACTCGAATCCTCCATAACATATTTAAAAATTAGAGGTTTCCTTGATATATCATAGGATCCTAATAATGTCAAAATTCCATCATATTTTTTTCTCCATTTACCTTGTGAATATTCTAACTTCCGGTGCAATGTCAGGTCTTGTATGAACAATAGAGAACATCAATATCCCAACTATTGATGTATATGATAGTCATCAAAACTCTATCCTATCTACATCACTTACTCATCATTTATGATAACATTAGCTTAATAGGATAATTGTAGATAATGTCCTACAATATCACATGATGGAGAATTTAAATACTATCCTCATGTAATTATTCTCTAATACCCAAATCTTCCCATTATTCTCATCTTGTTAAATAAGAATCCCATGAATTGTGTTTTTTTTGGTCCCATGTACTTCATGTATTACTCTATATCTGACACTAAATTCTTCTTCTAGATCTAATAATTTGTTGGGGCCTATAACAAACATGTCATCCACATTCAATATAAGAATGAAAAATAATTATTATCTGAACCACATAAATATTTAAACATATATGAATGTATTATTCCATAAAAAGGTTCATTATAAATGAATCAAATCCCTTATACCATCACCTCAGGGCCTACATGAGACCATACAATGATATATAATTCCTAGAAACCTGGTTGAACATTTCATTTCGGAAATGTATTTTCCAAGACTTGCTGACTTAATTTTTTGAATTCAAGTTATTGTAATGATTAGAGGTATTTGTGATGGTGAAAATGGGTGGATTGTGTATTTGCTACAAAAATTGCACTTGGGTATGTTTTTGTGGAATGTTAGTTCTTGTTTCATTATAATGGTTGTTTCTAGGACACAGATAGATCATCTGTGGAATAGATCCTTGGAGGATGTGTTTTTCTGGTTCTTCTAATTTTAGTATAGCTGCAATATGGTTACAAAGATATGGCATGGAGTAATGATGGGGTTATTTTTATTATTATTCCAATTTCATGGCTGTTAGTGTTAGGGATTGGATTTAGAGTTCCCTTATTTTATCCATTTAATTATATATTGTAGTTATCATCCAACGGTTATGGTCATATTACTACATTATAGGATCTACGACATGTCCTGCACCATGATTTTCAGACATGGTTTTGACGAGACCCATTGTGGTGGTCCCTTCCCTTATTCCATATCTTTTTACTATATCATCACATTTTAAACGGATTATAGGGTGTTGATTAGTGGTCATATGATTTCTATTTTTCCTAAAAATTCCCAAACCCCTTTAACCCCCTCATTTCTCCACCATTTATCTTGATTCATTAGTGATCCAGGTGCATCCCTAATATGTCATTCAGCCCACCTTTCATTGAGATTCAACCCCTACCTTGGGAGAATAATACTTAGTGATTCTAAATGAGTTACCATCTTATTTATTTCAAATTTACATCTCATAATCCATCAAAATATGACTCCACTCAAATTAACAACTTGTTTTTGGGATGATTTCTTATGATAATTACCTATGATAAAATTATCTAGGTTGTTCGAGGATTTTCTGTATGTTTTAACGCATAACATTTGTTTTTCTATTATTAAATCCATTTGGAGTGGTTCAAAAATGACTTGTTTGATGTAGGTGATCCTTTATCCTCTCATTATTTATATGTACTTTAGGGAATAACATTATATTATCTTCCTTTGAATAGATGGTATTTATTTGATAAATAAATAAATTTTTTTGACATAATAGAAATAAATGAAGAGTGAATAAATCATGTCAGTTTTACTAGTTCTTGTATGTTTACCAATATGGGTGTACATTCATATTATTTTTAAAAAAATTTCTAATAAGGATATTTGAGTACTGCATTAGTTGTTAAAATATTTTATCATTATTATGATTATTTGAATAAACTCACCATGCCTGATAATGAAATGAATGTATATTCGGCTGATAAATTGGATTCCAAGGAATGCCGAATTTTTCTGATAATATACTAGATAGTAATTAAATAATTTTGTTGAAAAACATTTTATAAAATTACATGAGAAGTTTCTTGGTAGTGAAGTGGGGTTTTTTGGCATGATAAGGATGGGTGGTTTTTTGTTTCATTACATTAGTTTCCTGGTAGTGATGGAACAGAATGTTAATAATGAAACTGGAATGGAATTTGTTGGAATGACTAATGAACTCATATTATAAAAGTTCGAAGAATATTTTATGTGGATTTCATTTAAGATTAAATGAAATGGCTTAAAAAATATAGAAAGTTGGTATTATAAAATATAACAAGTGGTTGGTTTACAAAGGATAAGTGAATTTTTCTTATATTAATTTTTCTTGTATGGTGTGGTGGTATTAGAGGTGGAAACAATACTGATAGAGGTTGTGAGTATTTGTGGTGATATTGTTAGATATTATAGTTCACTTATTATGATCCCATAAGATTGTATTTTGTGTTATCAACAAATATTTTAGTTTTATATTATTTCTATTTGCACCATACTGTGTCATTTGTTTTCACCAATGCTAAAAACATTATGGCACTGTTTTTTTTTTCAATACAATCATAATGGCGAAGTTAAATGACTAGATACTCCCTCATCCCCACTCTCTCTTCTATGAAATATTTTTACCCCAATTATGTGATGTCTTACAGATATAGTAATCTAGATGTAGGGATTGTTTATAGGATGGAGTGGTTTATAATGGAGGTCCTTCATGGTAAGAGGAGGGAATGAGGTTGATGCTCTACATGTTCATGAAACCCTAATAATCATGTTATATAAAACTGTTTATGGGAGGATAGTTATGCTATGACTTGTTGGAAGGTGTGTATGGTACAAATTAGTTTACTAGGTTTTATTGATTAGGAAGTGATGAAATTACCCACATATTTTGGTTTTGGGTTATTCTAAATGGTATGTGCATTCTTGGTTGTACAACCTTGGGGTGTGATAGATGAAAATCAGAGTAAAGCGATAGGGATAACATTTAGAGATATTATTATTATTATGTAATGACACTTGGATGCAATATTTTTATATCATTCTATTGTGAGGATGATATTGGTTGGTTTACCAATTTAGGTGCATGATGGTTCTGTTGTGTGTTCAGTTGGGTATTAATATTCTCTTTTCACTTGTTCAGGAGATACCTTTTGTATTATCCAACTAAGTGTAGATGTTTTTCTCACCATACATATATAAAAATTGTTTTTTTGGTTTCCAGGAGGTTTTCAATAACCTAAATATAAATTAATATCATATAATTTAGGGTTATAATTAATCCATTTCACTTGGATAAATTTCATTTTTTTATTTCGAGACTCTGTTTATATTTGTTCACATCACTCACAAATTATGAGATTTTTTTTCATTGTTTTCCTTAATGAGATTAATATTCACTTTTTATTTCATTATTTCTCACAATATATATTTTTATATGGGGGAAATGTCATCCTTCTATGATATTTTTATATAAAATCAGAACTAGTTGATAACCAGGGTCTTATTGAAGGAGGAACATGGGTGTATTTATCTCCATCCCATCATTTATATTACCATTGGGGTACCTATGGGGGGAGGATGTCATAATAGGGTTTCATTAGAGGTAATTTTAGAGATATAATGATATTTTCAGTTAGGAAATATGATAATTGCATGGGTTGGTAGGGTAATTGTTTCTATCGATCATGGTTGGTGACATAGGTCAGGGATACCAACTAGATCATGAGATATTATCCCATCATGATTCCAAAAAACGACCCAAATTCAAATAATCAAATAGGTGAGTTGGTTTAACATACATTTTAGAGACCTATGATAGGTACATGAATAATAATAGTTTGTATCTATGTTTGAATTAGTCCATAATAGGAAATTTAAAATAAATAATTTTATAAACCATAGGAATATTATTGGATAGTAGGTTTAGTGTTTCTCCATTATTTTCATGAATTTTTCTTGGTCCTTAGTTGAATATAACATATATTACATTGGTTTAGCATTCTAATCCATTTTATCATTGGAGAATCGATTATATAGACTATCATGAGGCATTACAACGACCATTGAATTCATTTTAGAAATATTTCATGGAGAAGTATGATGGAAGGGTTTATGATATATATATATATATATATATAGAGTTCTGGTTGTATGAGATTGAGATCTATTCCTGTTTGATTGATACCGAGGTTTAGTTTTGGGCTCCATTGGTAGTTAGATATATGAGGGGAGGTACACATCTGTGGTGGACACTATATATTAATGATCGTTTGGAGGCCTATCAGTCATGGGTATATATACCAAAAGAGTTATTAGTGTAGATCAAATCATCACCCATGAATATAGTATATAGGAAAATTCTACTATATCTTAACTATGACATTATGAATATGTGATAGTTCAAGGTGAAGATTAAGTATAATTATTATTTCACCTATATTCATTTCCCTGATGAGGTGTTCCAAACATGATTTTTTATGAGGCTCTCTTCAAAACAATCCAATTTATTTTTACTCTGTTTACATTGATAACTCATTTAGTGGTTCAAAAAAGGAAGTAGTGATTGATCATATTCACTAATAAAGTGGTATACCAAGATAGGGAGTCTAGTAGGGTACCTCATTGAGTATATTTTTTAGTAGAATATGTCAATGTACATGTACATTGGGGTTTCATCTACTTGTGAGTCGTCCCTATCAAATCCCTTTTCATCCTTCAGGGACCAGTAGATCTAGTGATTTTATTTAAGGATTGTTACTAGTGTGTTTTATCAGGGGTGTTATTTCTAGTATCAATGATCAGTGGTTATTGGAGAATAAGATAGTGTTGACTATCTTGTTTAGTATCATCTGCAGCATCACCCACTATTGAGGCCATATTAGAAGAAGGTGAAATAAGATTATGCTCTACTAAGAGAAGATTGGGAAGGTAGGGGATGAAATTAGAATGTTATCCATATTCAAGGACCATGACTTGTTCATGGACATAATGGTGGTTATCAGAGTGAGGCAGATGATCTTGGCATGGATAGTTAGATTCTATGGAGATTCCAATAGAAGGGGAAAAATGGTCATCAGAGGTTCAATTATCTTATTGTCTACCCATTTTTTTCATTTTTGGTTAATGATCCTCACACTGTTTAATTTTACGAAACATAGTTTGTTATATGAGACGAGTTGTGGAGAGTCTTCTTGTTCCCCTAGTGTTGACAATTCCATTTAGAGGGAAAACCAATTGTTTTATTATTACCGATGGTGTAAGATGTTGATTTGGAAACATTAGTCATGTGGTTATCTCTTCTCTATATAAGTACATACATATTATGTCCTACATAAAATTGATTAGTAGTATTACCTGAATGTGGTAATCAGTTTTTTTTAGAGGAAGGTCATGTTCTAAGTTATAGATATACAATGTAAATTTTTAATTCTAAATATAATTTTTATATAGTCAATGGAAATGTGATGCACCGTATTTCCCTATAGGTATAATTTTAAATAATTTCAGTGGGTTCTTTGATTGAGGAGGCTCTTATGTTTTTAAGGATTTGTGGATATCTTCCATTAGGATGTTATGACACTACCCCTTCAATGTGATATTGATTTTAAGATAGAATTATATTCATATGCTTCTATGATTTCATGTAATATCTATCTAGTGAAACTGTTTTAATTATGTTAGTTTTTGTTCAAGATATATGACCTGATGTAGAAGGGTTTCTTCAAAAACAATGTGTTGTTAGGGAGTTCCCTAGTGTAATTCTATAAGAATGTGGATTTTTCCTGAGGTTGTGTGTAGACTATAGAAGGATGAATATTATGGCGAAAAATATTTATTATCATCTTCCAAATTAATGGGGCTACATGGTTTTCTAATATCGTTTTTTCAGATACCATCAGTTGATGGTGATAGAGAAAGAAATTTTATAGACTTCATTCGAGTGTAGTTATAGGCACTTTTCATTTATACTAATTCCATTAATTTAAAAAAAATCACTAATTATATTCATGGGAATAATGAAATCAATGTTATCTTTGTTCGAGGAATTATTTTTTATCTTGTTCATTGATCTCATATTGATCTACTCGAATTCTGAGTAGGAGCATGCCAATCATCACTGAGTTGTCATGTTGGTCCTTTGATGCCACTAAATTTATGAGAAGTTATCAATGTTCTTGTATTGTATCTGGTATGTGTCTTTAATTACGCATGTGTTGTCCCAAAATGTTGTGACTATAGACCCATCAAAGACCGAGGTAGTTATTTCTTGGGTACCATATAAAAATAATGCAGAGGTTTGAAGTTTTCTTAGTCTTATGGGATATATTTGGAGGTATTGGTGTCTAAATTCTCAGGAATTTCTACACCATTGACTACACCAACCCGGAATGAGTAGTATTTTATCTTGGATGATTAGTTTTTGGACATGTTAGACGACTTTAAGAATCAATTGATCATTTCATTAAGGCTATAATTTCCAAAGAAGTGGGAAATGATTGGATTTTTTAGTTCTTTTTACAATATTAGATTAAGACATATCTAGAGGCAGTAGATGGAAGTGATCTATTAGGTGTATTATAAGTTATCCCCCCATTATTTTAGAAATTATAACCATCATATACAGAAAAAAATTTATTTTATTTGCATTAAATATAAGGATAAATTATCTCGTTGGTGAATATTTTGTAGTCTTTACCTATCATAATATATTGACTTATATTTTATCTAAATGTTACTTGAATATGCGATAATAGAGATAGATATAGTTTCTTTAGGATAATGAATTCGTGATCTATTAAAATTCATTGAATGATAATTTTGTATTCAATCCACTAAAAATAAAGTCATGAAGGGATATTTATCAAGAGTTTGGGTATATTTAGTGGGTGATGGAGGATTTGTTAGCCATCCATCTTGATGCATAGGGTGTTGATTGTAGAGGATTGTTTTTTCAGAAAACAATGAAGTATTTTAAGAGGTTGTAGGTGGAAGAGTCTTATGGTTTATTCTTTGAGGAAAATGTGATATGTGACTGTGTTTTATATTATGATTCCCTAGATGTATGGTTTTAGGTTTGTGAGAACTGAATGATGCATTAAGGGAGGATTTTCATCCTAGTAGTGATGAGTGAGGGAGCCGGTCAGAAGGGTCATATCTTAACTTTATATTTTCAATATGGAGTATCTATGATGTATCATGGATTTAGAAATTCGTTATGGTGTATTGGGATGAAATTTACTATGTCAGAGTACATGGATCAATTTTTGGTTTTTTAATAGTACCTAATAACAGCATTGAAATTGGTCATTGCCCGCGAAAAAAAATATTGACTTCTATAGTGTGATTAAAATCCCTAGTATTTTTTCAAACCTATAAAAACTCTCATAAAGGAACACTTTATCAACATTGTTAAATTATCCCCTTTTATATGTGATTTTATTTAGCACTGATAATGATTTCATTATTCAATTCTATAAAAAGAACTGATAAAGTGATCCTTTATCAGTGTTATAACTAGGACAAATAAAGTGGCATACTATTGCACTGTGATGTTAAAATTATATCACATTACATTAGAAAATATTGAAACAAAATCCATCAAATAAAAATTCAATATACATTATTTAAATAAAATAAACATTACATCACAAATACAAGATAAAATCTACATTATAGTCATTTCAAAATATTGGTTTATACTATTACACAAATTTGTAAATGTTATAACAGACATTAAAAAACATGAAAATTCATTTGTATCTACCCTAAAAACATCATCAAATTATTTCCATGAAAACCACCGATGCTTGAGAAAATTAATACACCTATACAAGAAAATAATTATTAAGTTAGTAACATAATAAATAATAAAATTAAACTGAATGTGTAAATTTAAAAAAAAACAAATAATTCGAGTCAAACCAGGAACACATCTTATGTCAGTTTGACATGAGACTAATTATTACACGTAGAAAATTATATAAGAATCATTTTACATAATAATTGATACCATCCAATTTTGATTGACTAGTTTTCCGTGATTGAATCACATTTTGAATTAGAATTTCAATTTTAATCTCCCAACAAAAACATTGAGTCATACTAGGTACACTATGAATTGTGTAAAGGTACAAATTATTACTATACATCGAAAATGACTTTAGATCAATTTACTGTTGTATAAAAACAATATTAATGTGTTTTCATGTATTTGAGTTTGTCACATTTAATTTTTAGTAAAATTAATATCAAATTTAAATAAAACAACACAGTTAGTGTCATATGGGTCACATTATGCATCAGATTTAGGTGAGAATGATCCCTACAAATCAAAAATGACTTATGAAAAATATTCCTGAAGTATCAAAACAATATTAAGGATTTTTATTGGATTTTAGAATGACAGATGTGTTTTTGAGTAAAATGGTATCTTATTATAAGGACACAAACTTTGAGTCCTACATGTCACATCGTGTGTTAGATTGATTTGAATGTGATTCCTATATGTCAAAAATGACTTATAAATAATTTCCCTAACTTATCATGGTAACATCAGTGTGTTTTCTATATTTTTATTGAATGAGGCATATTTTGAAATAAAACATCATTTATAAACTAACAATGGACACCTTGAGTCATTCTAGTAAATCCATGAATCATATTGATGTGTTTCTTATTCTTAAATATCATAAATGATTTAAGAATCTTATTTCTATAGTATCAAAACAATATGAATGTGTTTTTATCTAGTTTTTTGTTTGTCACTTGTCTTGTCTACTAAAATTAATGTCAATTTTAAATAAAAATACACACTTTGGGTCATATCTGGGATACCGTAAACAAGGAAACGACAACAAAAGCATTATACCCATTTAGTAATGTAACAATGGAGTACGCTTCACTTGAAAACATTGGTACACATTTCAAATTAAATGTAATAGTTTAATGTGACATGAAAAAAACATAGTTATGATCCTCTATTCTTATGCTGATTGATGACTCCAAATCCAAAGCCACTTCTATCCCACACTATTTTCTATGGAAGGAGGAATGTGTAATTAAACATGGGATACTAATAGTTGAAAATACAGAAATTTTTTTGGAATCATCTGTAAGTATGAAATAATAAATATTTATTTTTAATTAAATCTATATTGCATAACAATGATTACATATTTTAATATATATTCCTTCTTACATATTCACATGAATCAGAAACACCTATACAGATGTACACCTATTTTTGGTGGCCTTGATGAGGCCAGAACTGTATTGCTACGTTGGAGGTAGATGTTTTGGGGTGACACCACGAACATATTTTGAGAAAAAAAAGATGAGAGTTAATGTGAAGAAATGAATCAGATGATAGAATGAATATCAAACCTTGAAGATCAATTTCAATGGAATATATAGTTTCTAGAAACCACTATGTGGGGGAATCACAAATAAAAAATAGGTAAAGAACATCCTTCATGTGAAGATCCATTCCGACTGCCACCAGCATTGAGACGATCCATTCCCCTAAAAAGATATCTTAGAAAAGGTAATCAAGGTTCTAATAGTTTTTATATTAAATGTGAATCAGATAGACATTGATACCTTTCCTATACTAAAATTATAAATTGGGATAATGGCTATGATTTTTATCTATCAAACCCAACTCGTCAAATTTTAGAGAGGGATATGATGGTCAATATCAATAAATATAGTATACACAATAGACCAACTACCAAAAGTCTTGTGAGAGTGTGGATTAGCATATCCCATGATCCATTTGTCGAGCTACTTATACCAATTGATGTAGAAAATATTCATATGGTCAAACAAGCAACTGGAACATTCATCGCATTACTGTCACATATTTTAAAAAAACATGTTTACAAGGAGGTATTAATTTCTAATTTATTTTTCAATATAAAACATTTATAATTTATTAAAAAAGATATGAACTTACGAATGTTATTATATATAGAAAACGGGAAGGGGATGAAATAAAAGATCCACCCAAAACCATCTAAAGGACTGACCAACCGATCCAAATGATCATTCAAACGAACCATTACATTGCATGTTATATATTCTCATCTACTATCATTTACGGTTTATGTGAATGCAAGGTTAAAAAATGTTCGTAAAAACATAGTTGATTTTCAAGAAAATATTGGCCAGGTAGATCAGTTATAAATGTATACATGAGGAATTTTTTCATGATATTATTTTTCAAAATATGATATACTATGTTAATTATGAATATATTCGTTTCGAATTTTATGAAGGATTATACATTATAAAAAATTGATGGGATTTATACATAAATTTTTTTAGGATTCATTTGTCCTCACTTCTCCAATATAGAACATCCAAAAATAGATTCCAAAAAACCGGTTGAAATAGTGGGAGGCTTGGTAAAATAATTTGAATGAAAACATATTTATGATTCCAACAATTATGAGATAAAAATCAATAATTTAATTATATAAAATATATTTTCATTTCATTCATTACTTATTACATTTTTGTTTTTAGGAATCATGATATTCACATTACGGTTAATTTGTATACTCCAAATATTTATTTCCTAAATTCAATGCATGTATATACATCAAACCAAACAAACATGATGGAATTTTATAATTATTAATACACTAAATCCAATGATCTAGAACTAAAAAAATGTTATATAATTTAGATTATCTTCTAATGAAAATTCTGTTATGATTGGGTGGTGCATCAATAATAAGAAACACAATGAATGAGGTCAGGGGATAAGCATGAGAAACAATACAATTACTATGACTATAAAATTATCAGAGTATATTTAATAATATATGAATATACAAACACATATAAAAGAATTAAATATTCTCCTCAATTATTCAAAACATTATGGAACAAAAAGTGGAAATTATTCTGGTTGTTTTGTTTGTAAATTTATAAGAGAGGTCATATTCTAACAATAAACTAGCATCCCCAAAGTGTCATTTTCGATGATAATTACAATTTCATTGAAAATATTTAATAATCCTTTTGGAATATATATTTTTTAATTAATAATTATACGTTCAAAAAGACTCATATTTACAAGATGGTATTGATTTTCGTAGAATCTAATGGGCACCATACCTGATGGAAGAATGTACACTCATTACCTGATGATGTAACATCAATAGAAGTAGTAGATGGTTTCATATTAATGCTTAATTTAATTTTTTTATTATTACTCATATAATAATTTATTTAATATACATGTGGATTCCTTTGATGGAGTAGAGGTTTTTTGTTCGAAGATCCACATAGTTGTGAGAGATGGGAATTCAAGGATGAAACATAGAATTCAATGAGAAGGTAATGGCTCTTTGAAAATATTGTGTTATCACCATAATTTTATCTATTCAATCATGAATTAAAATAATACTAGTGATTATTTTTTAAATAAAATTTTCATTATTTTAATTACAATTTGTAGTAAAATTTCCAAATCATTTTATCTATTAATTATTTATTTTTCCAACATTCTTTTATATATCCATTGATTATATTTATTGATCTTACCAAAATATATGTAGTCGATGTTATTTGGCTGAAAAACCTTTCTCTTTGAAATCATGAAGAGTAGAGGAAGATCGTTTTCTCATTTCAATGAATTATTACAGTATACATCGAATATAAACATCCTCCACTCTCATTTTTATCAACATTGAGAATGTTTTTTCGCTAAGAACATCGAGTCAATATGAATCGTTGATAGTTTGATAAAGAAATGAAATGTAAATCATGATAAAAATTCATGTTATGGTTTGTTTCGATAATTTGAGAAATGTATCATTTAGAAACACCTCAATCTGACACACATTGTGATAGGTATGATTGTTTGTGTTTCATTAAATTTAATATTGAAATTAATATTATTAACAAAGAAAACCAATTTACTCACAACTTGTTAAACATTTTCATATCTTTTTAATACATTAATAAAATAGTATATAAGTCATTTGTGATATATATAAATCATCCCTACCTCAATCTGATACATGATGATCCTAGTATGACTCAATGTGCCTCTTTTTATTTAAATATGACATTAATTTGAGTAAAAAGTACAACTGCCACAATGAAAATTAATTCAATTCATTTTGATCGTTTTGATACATTAGGAAACCATTTATAAGTCATTTATGTTGTGTATAAATCAACAATACCACAATATGATGCACTATGTGATAGGTATAACTCAAAATGATTATTTTTATATAAAATTGACATTAATATTAGTTAAAATAACAAGTGACATACTAAAAATTGAGAAACATTAATTCATATAGTTTTAATACATCAGGAAAATTATTTATGAGTCATTTTTGATGTGTAGAAATCAGCCCCACCTCAATATGATGCATGGTGTGATTGGTTTTAGAAAAAGTGTTTGTTATCTGTTTAAAATTGACATTTTATTTCAAAACACAGAACTCACTAAAACAAATAACATATTATATGACTGTGTTTTTAATTTATGAAAACAATTCATAAGTCATTTTTTTCATATAAGAAGTAGTCTCATGTCAAGATGACACACGATGTGACCGGTATGACTCAAAATGTGTGTTTCCTGTTTGAAATGCCATTTTAGTAAGAAAACACAACATGCATACTGCAAAATGATAAAATGCCTTCATTAGTTTTTATACTATTGTAAAAAAATCCATGAGTCATTAATTATGTGTAAGAGTCATCCACACCTTAATACGATGCACTGTGTGACCGGTATGACTATAAGTTTGTCTTTTTATTAACAATTGACATAAATTTATGTGAAAAAGAACAACTGGTATACTGAAAATTGATATAATGAATTCATATTATTTTAATAAATTAGTACAATGATACAAGATTAATTTGAGACATCCATGAATCAACCACACGTCAATATGAAGAAAAATTTGACAGGTATGAAAAAAAGTGATCTTTATTATTTTAAAATTGAAATTTTATTTCAAAACATGTCACTCCCTAAAAACAAATAAAATTCACTCCTATTGTCATTATAATTTAGGAAACTGATAATATATATTTTGTGGCATGTATTAGGTGGTCTCACATCAAACTAACACACAATGTAACTTGTATGACTCAAAATGTGTGTATCCAGATTGAAGTGACATATTTGATAGAGAACTCAACAAGCATACTGAAAACTGAGAAAACACATTAATATTGTTTGATACGTTAATACAATAATACATGAGTCATTTTTGACATATAGGAGTTAATTTCATCTCAATACGACGCATGGTGTGATATATATGACTACAAGTGCGTCTTTTTATTTAAAATTGGCATGTTTTATGTAAAAAAGAACAACTGACATACTGAAAACAAATATATCACATTTATATTTATTTATTGAATTATAAAAAATGATCTAGGATCATATTTGATGTGTAGGAATAAACCTCGCCTCATTTCGATGAACATTGTGACTAAAATGAATAAATGTGTTAGTTATGAGTTTAAAATTGACATTTTAGTTCAAAACATGTCACTCACTAAAAACCTATAAAAAACTATGATTGTCATGATAATTTATTTCAATTATTCATTATTCATTTTAGTTGTGTATGATGCAGTCTAATGTCAATCTGATGCATGATGTGACTAGTATGACTCAAAATACATGTTTCTATTTTGAAATGTCACTTTAGTAAAAAACACAATGGACATACTAAAAACTAATAAAATGGATTTGAACTATTTTTAATGTTTAGTAAAACAATAATTAGGTCATTTTTAATGTTTAGGAATGAACCCCACCACAATCTGATGCATGGTGTGACCAGTATCACACCAAATGTGTCCTTTTTATTAAATATTAATATTTATAATTTTATTATTAAATATTAATGTTTAATTAATTTTTTAATAGTTTTACTAGAATAATATTTGTTTTATTAGATTAGAAGAATATTTTTCCCAGGTTGAGATGATTTAATCCACAACTGATTACATGGTTAGACATTATGGAGACGGTATCACACACATCAAAAGATAAAACATTAATGTTTTTAAATGTTTGTTGGATAAATGAAAATTTAATTATATAGACATTTGTTTGAAATGTATATAGTATATTTTTTATAAACAAGGGTGTATATTTTGATATTCATGGATTCACATTAATTTTATATATCATTGATTTAAATTAGTGGTTTTTTGGGTGAGATGTTATATTAAAGTTATATTGCATCTAGCTAGGCCTCTATCTGCACTAGTTTGAGTATTGATAAAGGACCCCCTTTATAAGTGATAATTAAACACGGGTATAGGGGTACTTTATCTGAGCTTTTTTACCACGTATAAATGAACCCCATTATCCGCACTATGATTGACGACAATTTTTTGCACTGTTAAATGTCATTTTG
Organism: Viscum album; assembly: GCA_963277665.1. NCBI lineage: Eukaryota > Viridiplantae > Streptophyta > Magnoliopsida > Santalales > Viscaceae > Viscum > Viscum album. The sequence continues at coordinate 359,019,817 of OY728152.1, read as the reverse complement.
CATGCTGCTAAAAAGAATATGTGAATTAGTGGTATAACAATGATGACTACAAGTGTTGGTTCATCCACCACTGCAAATGCTACTAACACAACCAAACCTACCCATCTTTCCCCTTATTTATTATTTTTCATCCATCCCACCCACTCCCTATTATAATAATTCGGTCAAAAAACATTAATATGTTAGTATATTCGGGATCCATTTCACCTATTATATGATATATATCTCATCATGATTTTCCAATAATAATAATTAGTGGCATAATATGAAAGTAAATAAATTATATAATATTTAAAAAAATTGAATTCATCCTCATACATGTTAATAGGTTCCGTCATTGAAAAATGCAAAATTAATTTCACTGTAAGTACCATGTAATGCCTCTCAAAATGAAAAGTGTAAAAAAATTCAGCCATATAGATGTATCACAATGGATAAAAATAAATATTATCATAGTTTATATATCTTTAATATTAAAGAAAAACACCATAAAAAAATACCCCCTTCCACTTTGATGAAAAGAGAAGGGTTGTGTTTGTTCTCTGAATCTACTAAAAAATGAATAAAACCAAATATTTTATCATGAATTTTACATAATGTTTACATCTTGGGGATTTTATTAAGTATTTTTTTTAAAGAACTAATAAAATCACTTCCTAAATAATTTCTCATAATTCTCAGAAAAAAATTTTTAATTCTGGTATTTATATCTACACTCCACATAAAAAACTCATATGTGGGATGAATGCCAAAATCAACAATTAAATCAATTTTTTTCGTAGATCGAACTACATATATAAATATTGATGTTTCGATCATAAAAATATCAAACATTCATCAACAACATATTTTTTACATAATTAAAGTTTCTTATCTAGGTTTTCTCACTTCTTTTATTGATGTTTTTTTTGATTTGGTGTCTTAATCATCATATTCAGATGATGTTCTTCACCTACATCTAAGGAATTTCATCATCCACATAGAACATTTTTATTCTATTTCCTGTGTTTTAACATCCTCGATTCTCGCCCTTTTTCTCATTGATATTTTTCAACATTGTTATTATTTAATTCATTATCCCATTGTTAATTTCCATCTAATTTTTGTGGTCTGTGTTTTTTAACAATTTTTTCATATATAATCCTTTATATGAAATGATAATAACATTCATGTATAAACCTTTTCTTTATGGTGATAAATTTATTCATTATTAGTTCTATAAAAAACACCAGAGAATCAAACTTTTATCATTTCCATTTTTATCAATTCTTCAAGGTTAATTGATATAGGGTATATTCTATTGTTAAGAAAAAATTCCAGTAGTGGGGGATTCCAAAAATTCATTTGTTGATATATCTCCTCATTTAAAATCTGATTGTGTATCGATCCTATCACCACACATCATTTTTATCTATCAAATCAGTCTTCTCATATCTCTATGAAGCCGCTTGATGGTTTTCTTCATCTGAAAATATTATAAATACTCACTTTAATCCGAAAATATTCTAGGTTTTCCTTAGTGTGTTTTTATATATGATCACACTTTCTCAACCAGATCTTATACAATGAGATACATTAATTTAATATGATTCATTTATAGTAAATATATATTCATTTCAATTTGTATCATTCTTTAAATGTCACAAAATATTTTAATCTTTAATAATATAAATCTGGTATCCACCAACAATGTTTTCACACCAATAGCCTCTTTGGAATCTTGTGTAGATGCCAAATATAATTCTACAATTTTTCACAGATTCATTACTTACTAGAAAATAGAAATCATGTTCAATGTCCCTCCTATAAGAGTAATCATTACTGATGGTGGATATCCACTAGTTCTATTGTAAAAATTGATGATATATTGTCACTAATAGTAAACATGGATCCTCTATAACATATTTAAAAATTAGGGGTTTCCTTTATATATCATAGGATCCTCATAATGTCTAAATTCCATCATTATTTTTTCTCCATTTACCTTGTGAATATTCTAACTTCCGGTGCAATGGCAGGTCTTGTATGAACAAAATAGAACATCAATATCCCAACTATTGATGAATATGATAGTATTTAAAATTCTATCCTCTCTACATCACGTAATCATCATTTTTGATAACGTTAACTTAATAGGATAACTGTAGATAATGGCCTAAAATATCACATGTTGGAGAATTTAAATACTATCCTCATGTAATTATTCTCTGATACCCAAATCATCTAATTATTCTCATGTTGATAAATAAGAATCCCATGAATTGGGTTTTTTTGGTCCCATGTACATCATATCTAACTCTATATCTAAATCTAAATTCTTCTTCTAGATCTAATAATTTGTTGGGGCCTATAACAAACTTGTCATCCACTATTAATATATGAATGAAAAATAATTATTATCTGAACCACATAAATATTTAAACATATATGAATGAATTATTCAATAAAAAATGTTGATTATATATGAATCAAATCCCTTATACGATCACCTCAGGGCCTACAAGAGACCATACAATGATATTTCAATCCTACAAACCGGGTTGAATATTTCATTTCGTAAATGTATTTTCCAAGACTCACTGAATTATTTTTTGGAATTCAAGTGATTGTAATATTTAGAGGTAGTTGTGATGGTGAAAATGTGTGGATTGTGGATTTGCTACAAAAATTTCACTTGGGTGTGTTTTTGTGGAATATTAGTTCTTGTTTCATTATAATGGTTGTTTCTAGGACACAAATAGATCATATGTGGCATAGATCCTTGGAGGAAGTGTTTTTGTAGTTCTTTACATTTTAGTATAGCTACAATATGGTTACAAAGATATGGGATGGAGTCATGATGGGGTTATTTTTATTCTTATTCCAATTTCATGGTTGTTAGTGATAGGGATTGGATTTAGAGTTCCCTTATTTTTATCCATTTAATTCTATATTGTTGTTATTCTCCAACTGTTATGGTCATCTTAATAGTTTATAGGATCTACGACATGTCCCTCACCATGATTCTCAGACATGGTTTTGACAAGACCCATTGTCGTGGTCGCTTCCCTTATTCCATATCTTTTTCCTATATCATCACATTTTAAACGGGTTATAGGGTGTTGATTAGTGGTCATATGATTTCTATTTTTCCAAAAAATTCCCAAACCCCTTAAACCCCCCCATTTCTCCACCATTTATCTTGATTAATTGGTGATCCAAGTGCATCCCTAGTATGTCTTTCATCCCCCCTTTCATTGAGTTTCAACCCCTACCATGGGAGAACCATCCTTAGTGATTCTAAATGAGTTACCATCTTATTTCATTTAAATTTACATCTCATAATCCATCAAAATATGACTCCACTCAATGTATCAACTTGTTTTTAGGATGATTTCTTATGATAATTACCTACGATAAAATTATTTAAGATGATCGAGGATTTTCTGTCTGTTTTAATGCATAACATTTGTATTTCTATTGTTAAATCCCTTTGCAATTGTTCAAAAAAGACTTGTTTGATGTAGGGGATCCATTATCCTCTCATTATTTATATGAACTTAAAGGAATCTCATTATATTATCTTTCTTTGATTAGATGGTATTTATTTGATATATAAATATAATTTTTTGACTTAATAGAAATAAATGTAGAGTTAATAAATCACGTGAGTTTAACTAGTTCTTGTATGTTTACTAATATGGTTGTGCATTCATATTGTTTTTCAAAAAATTTCCAATAAGGATATATTGGGTGCTACGTTAGTTTTTAAAATATTTTAACATTATTATGATTATTTAACTAAACTCACCATGCCTGAAAATGAAATGAATGTATATCCGGATAATAAATTGTTTTCCAAGGAATGCCGAATTTTTCTGATAGTTTACTAGATAGTAATAAAATAATTTTTTTGAAATACATTTTATAAAATTACATGAGATGTTTAGTGGTTGTGAAGTGGGGTTTTTTGGCATGATATGGATGGGAGGTTATGTGTTTCATTACATTAGTTTCCTGGTACTGACGGAATGGAATGTTCACAATGAAACTAGAATGATATAAGTTGGAATGAATAATGAACTCTTATTATAAATGTTGGAAGAATATTTTATGTGGATTTCATTTAATATTAAATGAAATGTCTTTATAAATATAGAATTATGGTTTTAGAAAATATAAATAGTTGTTGGTTTACAAAGGATGAAGGAATTTTTCTTATTTTAATTTTTCTTGTATGGTTTGGTGGCATTAGAGGTGGAAATAATAGTGATAGAGGTTGTGAGTATTTGTGGTGATATTGTGAGATATTATAGTTCACTTATTATGATCCCATAGGATTTTATTTTGTGTTATCAACACATCATTTAGTTTTATGTTATTTCTATATGCACAACACTGTGTCATTTGTTTTCATAATTGCTAAAATATTAATGGCACTGTTTTTTTTTTCAAGACAACCATAATGGCGAGGTTAAATGACTAGATACTCCATCATCCCCACTCTCTCTTCTAGGAGAGATTTTTACCCCAATTATGTCATGTCTTATAGATATAGTACTCTAGATGTAGGGATTGATTATAGGATGGAGTGGTTCATAATGTAGGTCCTTCATGGTAAGAGGAGGGAATGAGCTTGATGCTCTTCATGTTCAGGATACCATACTAATCATGTTATTTAAAACTGTTTATGGGAGGATATTTATGCTATGACTTGTTTAAAGGTGTGTATGGTACAATTTAGTATACTAGGTTTCATTTTGTTTGAAATGATGCAATTTCCCATATATTTTGGGTTTGGGTTATTCTAAATGGTATGGGCATTCTTGGTTGTACAATGATGGTGTGTGATAGTTGAAAATAAGAGGAAAGCGGTAGGGATAACATTTAGAGAAATGATTATTTTTATGTGATGACACTTGGATGCAATATTTTTATATCATTTTATTTTGAGGACGATATTGGTTGATTAACCTATTTAGGTGCATGCTGGTTCTGTTCTGTGTTCAGTTGGGTATTAATATTCTCTTTTCACTTGTTCAGGAGAGACCTGTTGTATTATCCAACTAAGTGTACATGTTATTCTCACCATATATATATTAAAATTTATTTATGGTTTCCAGGAGGTTTTCAATGACCAAAATATAAATTAATATCATATAATTTGGGGTCATATTTGATTGATTTCATTTGGATTAATTTCATTTTTTTTTTCAAGACTCTATTTTTATTTGTTCACATCACTCACAAATTATGAGATATTTTTTTCATTGTTTCCCTTAATGAGATTAATTTTCACTGTTTGTTTCATTATATCTCACAATACATATTTTTGTATGGGGTAAATGTCATCCTTCTATGATATTTTTATATAACATTAGAACTAGATGATAACCAGGGTCTTATTGAAGGAGGAATATGTATGTATTTATCTCCATCCCATCATTTCTATCCCCATAGGGGTACCTCTGGGGGGAGGCAGTCATAATAGAGTTTCATTAGAGGGAATTTGAGAAATATAATGATATTTTGAGTTTGGAAATGTGACAATTGCATTGGTTGGTAGGTTAATGGTTTCTGTCGATCATGGTGATTGACAAAGGTCAGAGATACCTACTAGATCATGAGATATTATCCCATCATGATTCCACAAAATGACAGAAATTCAAATAATCAAATAGGTGAGGTGGTTTAACTTGGATGTTAGAGACCTATGATAGGTACATGAATAATAATAGTTTGTATCTATGTATGAATTAGTCCATATTTGGATATTTAAAATAAATAATTTTATAAACCATATGAATATTATTCGCTAGTAGGTTTAGTGTTTCTCCATTATTTTCTTGAATTTTTCTTGGTCCTCAGTTGAATATAAAATATATTAAATTGTTTTATCATTCTAATCCATTTTATCATTAGAGTATCGATTTTATAGACTATCATGAGGCATTACAACGACTATTGAATTCATTTTTGAAATATTTCATGGCGAAGTATGATGGAAGGGTCTATAATATATATATATATATATATATGGAGTACTGGTTGGATGATTTTTAGATCTATTCCTATTTGATTTATATCGAGGATTAGTTTTGGGCTCCATTGGTAGTTAGATATATGAGGTGAGGTACACATCTGTGGTGGACACTGTATCTTAATGATCTTTTGGAGGCCTATCATTCATGGGTATATATACCGAACGAGTTATTAGTGTAGTTACAATCATCACCCATGAATATAGTACATAGGAAACAACTACTTTATCTTAACTATGAAATTATGAATATGTGATAGTTCAAGGTGAAGATTATGTATAGTTTTTATTTCACCTATAATCATTTCCCTGATGAAGTGTTCCAAACATGATTTTTTATGAGGCACTAATCAAAACAATCCAATTTATTTTTACTCTGTTTACATTGATAACACATTTAGTGGTTCAAAAAAGGTAGTAGTGATTGATCATATTCACTAATAAAGTGGTCTACCAAGATAGGGAGTCTATTAGGGTACCTCATTGAGTATATTTTATAGTAGAATATCTCAAATTCCTTGAACATTGGGGTTTCATCTACTCGTGAGTCAGCCCTATCAAATCCCTTTTCATCCTTTAGGGACCAGTAGATCCAGTGATTTTATTTAAGGATTATTACAAGTTTGTTTTATCTAGGGTGGGGTGGGGTTATTTCTAGTATCAATGATTAGTGGTTATTGGTGAATAAGATAGTGTTGAATATCTTGTTTAGTATCATCTGCAGCATCAACCACTATTGAGGCCATGTTAGGAGAATGTGAAATAGGATTATGATCCACTAAGAGATGATTGGGAAGGTATGGGATGACATTAGAATGTTATCCATATTCAAGGACCCCGACATGTGCATGGACATAAAGGTGGTTATCAGAGTTAGGCAGATGATCTAGTCATTGATATTTACATGCTATGGAGATGCCAACAGACGGGGAACAATGTTCATAAAAGGTTCAATTATCTTATTGTCTACCAAATTTTTTTCTTGTTTGGTTAATGATCCTCACACTCATTAATTTTACCAAACATAGTTTGTTATATGAGATGAGTTGTGGATAGACTTATTATTCCCCTAGTGTCGACAATGCCAGTTAGAGGGAAAAATAATTGTTTTATTTCTACTGCTGGTGTAAGATGTTGATTTATAAACAGTAGTCATGTGGTGATCTCTTCCATTTATAAGTACATCCATATTATGTCCTTCATAAAAATGATTAGTAGTATTCCATGCATGTGGTAATCAGTTTTTTTCGAGGAAGTTCATGTTCTATTTTATAGATGTACGATGTGAATTTTTATTTCTAAATGGAATTTTTATATAGTGAATGGGAATGTGATGCACGTTCTTTTCCTAAAGGTAGAATTTTAAATAATGTCAGTGGGTTCTGTGATTGAGGATACTCCTATGATATTAAGGATTTGTGGATATCTTCCAGTAGGATATTATGACACTACCCCTTGAATGAGATGTTGATTTTAATATAGAATTATTTTCATATGCTTCTATTATTTCATGTAATCTCTATCTAGTGAAAATGTTTTAATTATGGTAGTTTTTATTCATGATATATGACCTGATGTAGAAGGGTTTCATCAAAACCAATGTGTTATTTGGGAGTTCCCTAGTGTAATTATATAAGAATGTGCATTTACCCTAAGGTTGTGTGTAGACTACAGAAGGATGAATCAGGTGACGAAAAATATTTATTATCATCTTCCAAATTAAGTGGACTGCTTGGTTTTCTAATATCAATTTTTCATATATCATCAGTTATTGGTGAAAGAGAATGAAAATTTATAGACTTCATTCCAGTGTATTTATATACACTCTTCATTTATACTAATTCCATTTATGAAAAAAAAATTCACTAATTATGTTCACGGGAATCATGAAATCATTGTTCTCTATGTTCAAGGATTTATTTTTTATCTTGTTCATTGATCTCATATTGTTCTACTCGAATTCGGAGTAGGAGCATGCCAATCATCACCGAGTATTCTTGTTGGTCCTTCGATGCCACTAACATTATGAGAAGTTATCCAAGTTCATGTATTGTATCTTGTATGTGTATTTAATTAGGCATGTGTTGTCCCAAAATGGTGTGACTATAGACCCATCAATGACCGAGGTAGTTATTTCATGGGTACCATATAAAAATATGGTAGAGGATTGATGTTTTCTTTGTCTTATGAGATATATTTGGAGGTATGGGTGTCTGAATTCTCAGGTATTTCTACACCATTGACTACACTAACCAGGAAAGACTAGTATTTTATCTAGGATGATTAGTTTTAGGACATGTTTGACTACATGAAGAATTGATTGATCAGTTCCTTAGGGATTTGATTTCCATAGAAGATGTAAATGATTGACTTTTTTACTGTTTTTTACAATCTTATATTAAGACATATCTATAGGCAGTTGATGAAAGTGATCTGTTATGTTTATTATAAGTTATCCCGCCATGATTTTAGCTATTATAAACATGATCTATAGAAAAAAAGTTTTTTTATTTTCATTAAATATACGGTTAAATTATCTCAATGGAGAATATTTTGTAGTCTTTACATATCATAAGATATTGAGTTATATTTTATCTCAATGTTACTTTAATATGAGATAATAGAGCTATATATAGTTTCATTAGGATAATGAATTTGTGATCTATTAAAATTAATTGAATGATAATTTTGTATACAATACACTAAAAATATATGCATGAAGGGATATTTATCAAGAGTTTGGGGATATTTAGAGGGTGATAGAGGATTTGTTATCCATCCATAATGTTGCATAGGTGGTTGATTGCGGAGGATTATTTTTTCAGATAACAATGATGTATTTTAAGAGGTTGTATGTGGAAGAGTCTTATTTTTGATACTTTGAGGAAAAGGTGATGTGTGACTGTGTTTTATATTATGATTACCTAGATGTATGGTTGTAGGTTTGTGATAACCGAATGATGCATTAAGGGAGGATGTTCATCCTGATAGTGATGAGTGAGGGAGCCTATCACAAGGGTCATATCTTAACTTTATTTTTTCATCTTGGAGTATCTATGATGTATCATGGATTTAGAAATTAGTTATGGTGTATTGTGATGAAATTTACTATGTCAGAGTACATGGATAAATGTTTTGTTTTTTAATAGTCCCTAATAACTGCATTGAAATTGGTCACTGCCAGCGAAAAAAAATATTGACTTCTATAGTGTGATTAAAATCCCAATAATTTTTTCAAACCTATAAAAACTCTCATAAAGTAACACTTTATAAACATTGATAAAGTATCCCCTTTTATATGTTATTTTATTTAGCACTGATAATGATTTCGTTTTTCAATTCTATGAAAATAACTGATAAAGTGATCCATTATCAGTGTTATTACTAGGAAAAATAAAGTGGCATACTATTTCACTATGCTGTTAAAATTTTATCACATTACAGTAGAAAAAATTGAAACAAAAATCATAAAATAAAAATTGAAAATACATTATTTAAATAAAATAAACATTACATCACAAATACAAGAATAAATATATATTATAGTCATTTCAAAATATTGTTTTATACTATTACACGATTTTGCAAAAGTTATAACAGACATTAAAAAACATGAAAATGACATTGTATTTATCCTAAAAATCATCATCAAATTATTTCCAAACAAACAACCAATGCTTGAGAAAATTATTACACCTATATAAGAAAATAATTATTAAGTTATTAACACAATAAATAATAAAATTAAATTGAATTTGTAAATTTTAAAATAAAAACAAATTATTCGAGTCAAACCAGGAACACATCTTGTGTCAGTATGACATGAGACTAATGATTACTTGTAAAAAATTATATAAGAATCATTTTACATAATAATCAATACCATCCAATTTTTTTTGACTAGTTTTCTGTGAGTGAAACACATTTTGAATTTAAATTTAAATTTTAATATGCTAATAGGAACATTGTGTCATACTAGGTACACTAAGAATTGTGTAAATGTACAAATTATTACTATACATCAAAAATGATATTTAGATCAATTTACTATTGTATCAAAACAATATGAATGTGTTTTCATGTATTTTAGTATGTCACAATTATTTTTTACTAAAAATAATGTCAAATTTAAATAAAAAAACACACTTTGTGTCATATGGGTCACATTATGCCTCAGATATAGGTAGAATGATCCATAAAAATAAAAAATTACTTATGAATCATTTTCTGGAAGTATCAAAAAATATTAAGGATTTCTATTGGATTTGATAATGTCACATGTGTTTTTGAGTAAAATGGTATCATAAACTTAGGACACAAACTTTTAGTCCTACCAGTCACATCGTGTGTTAGATTGATTTGAAATTTATTCCTTTATGTCAAAAATGACTTCTAAATAATTTCCCTAAATTATCAAGATAATATCAGTGTGTTTTCTTAATTTTTATTGAGTGAGTAATATTTTGAACTAAAACATTATTTATAAACTAACAATTGAAAACTTAATTCATTCCCATAAATCCACGAATCATATTGATGTGTGGCATATTCTTAAATGTCAAAAATGATTTAAGAATCTTATTTCGATAGTATCAAAACAATATGAATGTGTTTTTTTCTATTTTCTGTATGTCACTTGCCTTGTCTACTAAAATTAATGTCAATTTTAAATAAAAAGACACACTTAGAGTCATATCTGGGATACCGGGAATCATAATGAGATGAAAAAGATTCCTACACAATTAAATTGACTTATGGATCATTTTACTAACGATTGAAAACAATATGAATTAATTTTATTGGTTTTAAAAATGAAACATATATTTTTTACTAAAATTCATTTTAAACTGGAAACATGCGCAATGGGTCATACATGCTACAAGGTGTGCCGGTTTGATTTGAGAGTAATTCTTACATGTCTCAAATAAATTATTAATCCTTTTACCATATTATCAATACAATATGAGAAAATTTTCTTAGTTTATTATCAGTAAAATGGGTTTTAAACTAAAATGTAAATTTTAAACAAATAATGGACTCTTTTAGTCATACTATGGTGGCCAGTTACAATAGAAGTACTATTCATAGAAGGACCCATTGGGCCAAAAAAGGGGCTTTCAAGCACGGTATTCAGGCTAATTTTCCATGGGCCATTGGGATATGTAATTGGTTTACCTCTACCAATTGTAAAGAATTATTTTCATTAATTAATATAATGAGTCATTGGCCCCATACATTAAAAAATTTAAAACTAAAACCATGCTATTTGAGTCATTTCGGGTATACCTTGTATCAGATTGATGAATGGTTGATTTCGCCATTACTTTTTATCCTACAATACATTCCGCCTTCTAGGTTGTCTATAAATATTGTTGTATTATCACAAAAAATATTAAATGTTTTGTAAATTAAAACTATTATTGCATCAACCTACGTGCATCATCCTTGTTTAGTGCTTAATCATAGTACAATAGTGAATCATTATTTTTGAAGAAGTCATTTCATCTGGATATCTGTGAAAATTAATGAAATATTATTTATATAAAAATGAGTAGTTAATAAGCTAAAAAAGTAGATAAAATGATGATAAAATAAACTAAATAAGTACTATGAATTCACAACATCATAATATATTAATACAATCAGAGCTCATTTTCTCAGTTTTGACTATTTTATGAAGGTTTGAATCAAAAATGACACTTTTGTATTGAAGACATATACTTCATGTAATACCGAAATCATTTGGTGTTAGATTAACATGCGGCCAATTCATACCCATTACAAATGAATTATGGATCTTTTTTTCTAATGTTTTAAATCAATATGGGTTCATTTATTCAGTTTTGGCTATTTCATGTAAATTTTAAACAAAAATAACACTTTGTGAGTATTTATTTATAATTACATAAATATATTTAATATATATATATATATATATCTAATTATAATTAAAAACATATTATTTTATAAATATATTGGTAAATAGAATTATAAGTGCTTAATAATAATTTTATATATATTTATATCATTAATTGTATTTTATTAGTAAATATAAATATAAATATAGTAAATATATTGATTATTTAAATATATTTATTATAATTTTTAAAAAAAATGATATTTATAACATTATATATTTATGTAAATATATATATATATATATTTAATAAATATACATACATGGAATGTTCTGGATTCGAGAAAATTCGGTCCCAAAAATTTATTAAGAAAGTTAAAATAAAAACAATGATACATAAATTCAGAACAAGTTCAATAAAATACTTTGTTGTAGGCCATGCCATAGATAAGAGAATCCAAGAAAAAATAAATAACATGAAATCTGAAAGGGGTCCAACAAGACCATCCACTCGGTAGTAAATACCCACACACAACCTATAACCCACTATATCACATCTCGAGTCCATGTATTTAATATATATATATATATATATATACTTATTTAAATATAGTAAATATATTCATCATATAAATATATTTATTATAATTTTTTAAATATTTATATATATATATTTTAATTTATTATAATATAATGAATGTTTTAAAAAAATCATATTTTTTTATTTTTAATTATAAAAATATAATTTTAAAAATATAGTAATTATACATTTATAAATATATTATTTCATAATATTTAATTAAAAATTTAGTTGTATTGCATAATAAAAAAATGAATAGACATTTAAAAGATTGAAAAAATGGGTATGTGTTATTAATTATAAAAATTATTAAAAACATACGGATATATATTGAAATTATGATGATTACATATTGAAAATTTTAAGGTATATTTAATAAAAATGTATAAATAAATATTATAAGATGATAATATTAAAAAAAATAAAAAATGAATCAATTATTCTTAGTGTAATAATATTAAAAATTAAAAGAATACAATTATTCTGATTAAAACACAATATATTAAATATATTATGTTACTCAATGAATTTATAATGTGAATGTTAAAATTTGATTAAACTAAATAATTATTAGGTTTATAGGTTTTTATATATGATTTCATTAATTACAGAAATATTTGTCTGTGTCAAATTAATGGTTGTGAGTATATATATCCACACAAGATTGATATATGTTTATCTAAAAAATTATATTATATAATATGTAGTGTCTATTTATGAAATAAATAATATTATATCATATTTATTTAAACAATTAGTGCTATTTATTATATAGAAAATTTAAAAAAAATAAAAAAATGAATACTATTATTTGTTAATTAATACATGTTCCATATATAAAATAGAACCAAAAAAATATTAAAATTTTAATGAATAAACATGTATAATTATATAGAAAAAATGGATAAACTTATAATCATATGGATAAATAGAAAATTTAAAATAAATAAATTTTAAAAATTTATTAAAAAATTATGATTTTAAATGAATAAAAAATAATAAAAATGAAAAAAAATTTAAAAAATTATTAAAGGTAATAAATATTATATATTAAATAAAAGAACATATACATTATACTAATTATAAACAAAATATATATTAAATATATTATGTTAATAAATAAAATTATAAATTAAATATTAAAAAATTAATAAATAAAAAAATTATTATGTTAGTGAGCGTCATATATAAAAAGGAATTAATAATACATATGTATGTGTGATATTAATTTTACACACATTTGAAATATGTTAAATTGAAAAATAAAATGGCATTCAATTAAACGTCCATTATTGGATACAATTAGTCAATATTTTTAATAAATATTATTTTTTAATTATAAACCAATTTTCACTAAATATATGTCTTTTTTAATGTAAGTATAAATATTTTTGTTTTATTTCCGGAATGCCCTGAAGGACTTCTTTTTTATTTATTTTTTGATGATGACCCATTTATGATTTGAAGGGGAACACTTAAAAGACCCATATGAACAAGGCACAAGGCCCATATATGACCTAATAAATGACCTTAGAGGCCAAAGACATGACATAATTTAAAGAGTCCCTCGAAAAAATATTCATCTAGAAAGTGCCTAGCTCCCCACCATGCATTGTTGATGAGCTATCATTACCCCATGAAGAGCTGCATAGTTCCTGGTCCCAATGGCAGTTGACATACCCTCACATTCTTCCAATCCCGTTAGCTATGTTGTGGGGTATTCTATTTTTTCTATGAATCCCCATCATAGTCTTCTCTTGCATGGTTTGCCGCTTTGGTATTTCTTGAGGCCCAGAAGCCTTGTAGCCTAAAAACTATTGGTGGTGTGAAGTCCTTTGGTGGACCGAAGGCCAAAATCAAATGAATAGTGTTGGAACCTATAGAACTGAAAAATACCTACTATAGTAAATTCTACATTACTACTACAGTAACTCAGAAGTTCACCCTCACCCAAATTTGATCCTCCTTCTCTTGGATTCTATGGAGCCTCAACCACTCTGAATTAAGCTCATTGGCATATATTGTGATATATAAATCATATTTAGTGAATAATATATATACTGACTGACACACACACATATAGAAATATATGTGAATATATTTATCTAATAAAAATATGAATTATATTAATGATTAATTATTTATGAAATACATTAAAAATGTATTAGTTGTTAATATGTTTCTATTTTTAAAATTATATTCATTTTCTATATTTAAATTTTATATTCATTATTAATTACATTTTATAATAATATATATATGAATATAATTAATTATTCATTTTCACTAGTAATTGTTTCAATAATTTTGTAATTTAATCACTTTTAATTATTATATAATTATGATAATTTAGTCATTTTATATATCTATATTTAATTTTTTTTATGAATAATATATATATATATATATATATTAAATTAATATTTTTTATCTATAATTATGTAATTAATAAAATTAATAATTTTTTTATTTAATCATTTTAAATTTTTATATCATTAATTATATTAATTTTTTAAATTTAAAAATATATATTTTATATATTATATATTATAATATATATATATATATTAAAATTAATAATAATTATTTAATTAAAAAATTAATATATTTTTTTCATTTATTAACATTTTATTTTTTACTCATTTCAATTATTATAATCTTTTTAATTATATTAAAATGGGGCATGGACTGGTCCAAAACGTGTAATTGATTAGATAAGTGGGACACATTATGTAGGACCCATTTAGGTGTATAAAAGAGGTCCATGACCTGAGGGATGCAGAGGGTGTGCCAAGGCCCAAATTGACCCGTGAAAGGGCCCATATATGTGTGTAAAGTGTATGTCAGAGCCCATCTTAATAGAAAACGTTTGATGTTAGAATGAAGTAGAATGATATATAATAAAATGATCACACTTTATCTTTTTTGACGTGGCACCTGCACACGTGACCAGGAACATTATCCAGTGATGCTAAACGGGCTTGTGACCCACATGATTCACAATTATACGTCATATGTGGTGTGTGGTGGGCCTAATAAATTTTTCAATTTAGAGCATGGTTTAATGCGGGTTAAGCCCCATGATGGTGCAGGCCAAGACAGGTTGAGCCTGCGTGGGAGAGGGCTTACCCGCAGGCCTGTTTTTTTAAAAATATATTTTTAGAATATATACATCATTAGAATTTTTGTTTTTTATTAAAAATTCATGATAAAATTTTAACATTTTATTTCACACTATTATGGTGATACAAATTCGCCATTCATTCACATGTGAATTATTAATACATCTATATTTATTGTTTGTGTATGATATTATTGTATTTTTATTGAAATTTTAACCATATTCACATTGTGTTTAATCCCACCACTCGAAAAATGGAACATGTCTCCCCTACACATGGTTTCAATTCTAAAGGTGTTATCATAGTAATAAATTTTTCTAGGTTGATTTAGTTGTGTCATTATTTAATATTATAATTTTTTTAAGAAAGAAGTAAATTACCTCATGGGAACCCTAATAGCCTCCTCTGAAAATGGTTTTTTCCCAATGAGTTGTCATTCATTCATAGGTCCATCCATTCACATCACCACACAACCAACATCATCATTCATACACCTTCATCAATCACTCAAATACTTTTCATCACAACAGTTTTCAATCACATTAACATCACTATTTATCACCATTAACCCCTAGAAAAATGTTCCATCACAACCCTTTAATCTCTTTCTATTTTTATTTCATTCTAACCACCCAAATAACATTAATAATTATAAAAAATTAATTATTTAAATGATTATAAATATAAAATATTTTTTTAAATGCGGGTAAGCCCACGGGCTGCCCACCGACTTTTGTAGGGAGGGACGGGATTGAAACACATTGTTCGCATTATATGTAGGCCTTTAGAATCAAAACATCATAGATTAAAACTGAAAAAATCTTTGAAAACCCCTCCCCATCATTCCTATATAACATTACTACCTTTATCAGTGCCAAAAAAGACTAATAAAGGTTTCATTTATTAGCAATAAAAAAAGTATTGATTAAGGAAAACCATTATCATTGGTAAAAACCATGATAACATGTATCTTTTTTCAGTATTTATTTAATGTTGATAAAGGGGTCCATTTATCAGTGAATGTTTTAGTGTAGATAAAGGTTCCCTTTATCATCATGTTGATAGTGGTTTTTCTTAGCCCCTACATTTCGTTGAGTGGAAGTGGGATGATGTATATGTGGATTTATTTATAGGATTTCTCTAGGATCAAGGTAGTTATGATGATATTTGGGTAATCATGGATATATTTATGATATTAGTTTATTTCCTACCAATCATGGAGTCATGGGATGTGTATGTTTTTGAATGAAAGAATGTTTATAAGGTCTTGAGGATATATAGAGTTCCATGATCCATTTTATTAGATCAATAACACCATTTTACCTTCGGAGTTTAGATGGGATTTTATTATTCATTAGGATCTCAGTTACACCACAAAACTACCTTCCACCCTCCGATAGATTTTATGATATAGCAGACCAATCATCCACTGGTAGATATACTGTGGGAATACATCTTGGTTTTCAACAGATCATGGAAAAATCACATTCCTATAGATACCACTTATATATAAAAATTTATCTGATTAATGTTTTATATGATATTCTATGATCAACCCCATTGTATTTAACTAATGCATGGGGGTCATCTGTTCACATTCCTTATGTGGTTTAATTTTTGATAGAGAAGGATCATGTAGTTCATGAGTGGATGCTGGTGGAGTAAGAATGAGAAATATCTTTTGTCGACCATATGAGGAGTCACGTGGATTTCAATATTTAGCACCATATTTTATATATGGTTTCCCCTCTTTAGGGGAAGTGGTGGTTTGATAGATGAAGTATGATTTCCCACAAGTTGATTGGGCCTCTATCGGCGATGGAGTTTATTTTATTGGTGGAATATCAATTAGATCTTATATCAGGGTTTTTTTGTTCCATGGCATCTTCCACAATTCCTAGATCCATTATTGTGTGCATCTATGGTAGTTTTATGTGATGGTTGTGGTAGTTGTTGGCATGGATATGTGTTCCTGACTAGTGGATGTGTTTTAGTTGTAATTAGAGCCCTGAGAGGTATGTCATATGGTGTATGCTCAGAACCTCAATTATTTTACCAATTAGAGGATTGGATATGATTTGCGAGGATGATAATTATTTTAGAGGTATCTAATATAATGTAATGTACCTTCTAACTTGTTTAATTATGGGAATTCATGATATGGTGCTGTTCAGAGGAGTATGGAGAGAAAAGGTGGAGTCTGGTTGAGTTATAACTAAAATTTAATAGTGGGGATTATTTTATTATTGGTTAATGCTTTGAAAAAATAGTAATTTCTATGATATATTGATATCACCTCCTATGTATAGCCATAGTGGTGGTATTTTGATGGTTATTCCATTTTTAGTATAACATTGTTGTGGTTACTAAGTTGTGTTGTGGATTTTTGAAGGAAAAATTATATATGTTCTTCCAATTATTGGGAGACTACACCATAGGAATAGACTATGGAATTGATTTATTATTATATATATAATTCAATTACATTGTTATTTCCCCCCACTTTGGTCCTCCTCATATTTTAAAGGATATGTGGTGTGGACCGTGCCATGATTCTTGGATACGATTTTGATTATCAACTTTGTTACCTGGTTTCATTCTTTTATACTATATTTATAACCTATGTCATCACAATTTCAACATAGTAAATGGTTTTGGGCCATGGTGTTTTGATTTCCATTTTGACTATAAATTACCAAGCCACTTTGACCCCCATTATTTATTTTCCTTTTCTCTCCATTACCTGATCATCCATTTCTATCCCTTGGAGGTATTTCAAATATCATTTCATCATCATTCAATCTAGAAATGGGAGATCAGTCCTTGTTGATTATACGTTAGTTTGTTTATTTTCCCATTCCAGTTTCCTTCATATTCTACATCTAAAAAGGTATTCAATTATGGGTATAAGTTTTTTTGATTCACCAGTAATATAATGAGGTAGAATGATTTGTTCTAGGTTGATCAAGGTTTTTCCTCACAATTAGGTTCTTAAATGTTGTCTTACTATTCTTCCACCCTGACACGGTAGTTCAGAAAGCCTTTCTTGATGCAGGCTATCATTTTTCCTCTCAGTGTTTTTTTATATACATGTAGTAATATCGTACTTTTGAATTCGTCTGGGAAGGTGGTACACATATTTTTGAAAAATATAATTAATTTTATTAATTTACATTGAAGGATAGAGAATAAATCACATGAAATTTAATTTTTATTATATTTTTTCTTATATGGTTTTCCATGATTAGTATTTTTCCAAATATTAATTTGGAAAACATTGGAGAATTATGGTGTTTTTTGGAATTTGGGAACCTTGTGGTTATTGTTTAACTAAACACACTATGCACAAAAATTATAATAATGTATATAAAACTGATAAATTGAATAACCATGGATTCTCATTATTTTGGATGAAATCCATTGAACATACCGATGTCATTATGATCAATTCCCTTAGTTAGAACTACATAATATATGGTGCAGTTGATATTTGTTGTAGTTGTGAAGAAGGATTCATTAGTGTGAGATGGATTATTTGTTAAGCGTTGTGTTTTATTCTCTATATTGATGGAATTTAATGTTCATGGTGAAACTATAATGGAATGGGTTAGAATGAATAATGAACTTATAGAATAAAAGTGGAAACCCTGGAATAATTGGTTTTCATTGAATATGAAATGAACTGGCTTGATAAATGATGTAGGATGGGATTAAAAATATATATAGTGACGTTAGTTTAGTAAGGAAGATGAAATGTGGATTTCTTGTGTGGTGTGGTGAATTTCTAGGTGCTAGAAATAGTTTCTCAGGATTAGATAAATTCTGTTGATGTTGTGAGACACATTGTTTCTCTTTTTATGGATTCATAGTATGTGATTTTGTGTTATATAGCTATCATTTTTATGTTAGTTATTTATACACCCCACCCGAGTCACTTTCTTAATAGCATCCCTAATGATTTTTGTTTCCTGCTGTTTTAATAATTATCCATGATGGTGTTTATGGATGAATGACTAACCCTTCCATAATCCCACTTGAAGGAAACATTCTTACACACATTCTATAATTGATTTAAGACACAATTAACTAGAGTTGGTGATTGAAAAGAGGAATATGTTGTTCATTGTGGGGTTTTGTCATTGTAGGATGAAAGCATGGGGATTATTTTTTGTCATGTTCATAATACCCTAATGATATGGTCATTCAGAGGGAGTTATTAGAGTATTTTAATATGATGAAATGTGTCGAGGGAAAATGGAATGATGTGGTTTCCTAGGATTCTACACGCAGGATATGATGTGGTTTCCCATCTTCCATTGGGAAAGATTATTATATAAGTGATGTGCATGCTAGGATGGATGGTGTTGGGGCGTGGGAGTAGAAAATATGTGGGAAAGAGGTGTGGGGTACCCTTAATTAATTTTATTCTTATTAGGTTAATATACTTGGATGATTTACATGGTTAGTGTTCCATAGGGATAATGTTATTGGATAGTTGACCTATTTATGTGCAAGTGGGTTCATGGGTTTGTTCACGGGTGTATTATAATTATTTGTCTACATGTTCAGAAGAGATATTGGGTTTGGCACTACTGAGTATATATGGAATTCTCATCCAATGTATATAAAAAGAATTTATATTTTTCAAATCCTAATTTAGGGATATATTTTTACATTATAAGTCTCCCAACTCAAGCCAACCAGGGATCGAGCCACAACATCCCCAAACTCGCCTATATAGGAAAGTGGGTGAAAAGAGGAAAAATTAATATCCTAAATGGTATGCCTTTACATAATGTAACTATATGAAAAAACAAACTATATCAATTTATAGTTGTGTAGTAATAATAATTAAATGATTTTATAGCTTGAATATAAACCATGCATGCCAATCCCCAATGGATAAAAAGAGAATGATAGTGTAAACATGAAAATTAAAGGTAAAAATACATATCCAACCAGAAATATGTCCCGTCCTGACAAAAATAAAATGTAAAATTGATGAGAAATCCTAAATCCTGATCTCCATGTTATGACCACCATATGATGTCCACTACATAAAGTATCCCTAATCTCTTATGAAGTCATTGTTCACATTTTTGTCTTCTGAATTAGAAATGACACGTGTGGGAAAATCCCTTTTATGGGTTAGCATTTACATACCATGAAAGATTCCCTAAATTTTTTTGGTCATGTAGTAAGAGAAACAATAAGAATAGATAATAAATATCTCAACCCAAAGAAAGTTATTAAATAGAATCCAAAACATTACTGCAGATAGATATATATTCTCCATCCAAGTAAAACTAAATGAGAGATGAGGGGGATATGCATCTCATAACCCAAGATAAGAGTGCCATCAGTTAAGGATTGTCTATTAATGATGACCATTGTCTCATGCATCTACCCATGATAAAATATCCACTAAAATCTGTACCTCTACATTGTACCGCACAGTCGAGGGGAAAAAATCTCTACATTAAGGACACATGCACTAGTACAAATGTAGGGTTCCACTTAGTTGATAACTAGAGATCCCATGCCCTAATTAGTTGTAGGGTGTAACGATGATGGTCAAGGACCCATGACCTATCTCTGTTGGACAGTAAAAATCAATACTTTGTAGAAGACCCATTCCCTTCCCACATAGATTGTGCCACTCTAGTAGCCTATAAAGGTACTATACCAAACTTTGTTGGAGGGTTCAACTATAGATACCCTATATTGATGCATATATACATTACTTTACTTTTTTTGGAATACTTTACACATGTCACAAATAGATGCCAAATGACTGGATTATTTTACTGACTTTTGAAACTTGAAACATAATCTTCTAACATGGTGAATGATCTTCAGCATCTCCCATAAAGAACCTACCCTTTTAATTTCCAACCTAAAACATTTCATTATATCCTGGGGAAAACAATACATAAAATGTTGAGATCAAATTCTCATTGTGGGTAAACGTGGAGGACGTTAAACAAATTATAATTATTTGAACATAAAAACATTAACATAAATTTTAATCATCAAAATCATGAGTCATTAAAGAAATCGTGGCAGTACGAATGGCATGTATCATAAAGCAACATAAAAAATGATAGAATAACATTGAAATAAAACATATAATTATGGAAAAAAATATAAACATAGTGTGATATCTATAATATCCATGGAATTAAATCCAAGACCCTCATAGTGGAAAAAGTTCATTATTGAACCGGGTTTACTTGGTGTTCCAACCGTGTATTACTGAACCATAATTAATTGCAGTTCTACCCCAACATTACTAAACCAAATTTACTTGTCATTTTATTCTTGTCTATATCATGAGATATAAATCATTACCCAATTAATTTGTTTGAGATATAGGTCCCACCTATATCATAAATAATTCATTATTACATGTGCCACAAAAACATAAATCATTCATCATAGCATAAATAATGAAATGAAATTGGTTTCTTAAACATCATTACATCATAACATAATCAATAAAAGATAAATAGACTTCAAAAAAATAAATAAATCATAAAAAAATAAAATAAAATAAATATTAGTGATATATACATAACCCAATGCCATCTTATATGGAAAATAATTTTGATAAAATACATGAAATTGTGTATAGGAAAATTCATGGAAATAAGGATTAAATAAGAAATAAAATTATGTTCAAGAATTATAGTTTCAAAAACATTCTCCTCATACTTTTAACCGAATAGTCAAAAAAGTACCTCGTATGGTAAAAAATGAAAGATTCATTAAATACCATGTAGTAAAATTAAAAAATGGTTAAAAATAAAATCAAAAATACCAAAAAGAATATTTAACATTTTATGAAAACATTTTTTTAAAACATTTACATGGATGATACATATCTATACTTATTAAATATATAATTATAAACAATCATGGATAAAAATGGGATTTCAAAATTATCCTTTATCATAGGTCAGATTTCATTCATATGTGTCTGAAACTCCTGTAGAGTGGATTTAAACATATTAATAAATTGTAATAGTACCATATTAATATTTATGATATCATATATGATAAACTTACAACATTATATTACACTTTCAATTGTCAAATCCATGTTAATGTATCATTTTGTGTAATAATCGTTTCGTTTAACATAAATGTTTTAAATTGTAATTCTTATTATTAATAAATATATAATTATTTAATTACATCCCGAATGTAAATATTTATTTATATATTATAAAAATTAAGTATATATATATATCTAATAGATAGTTAAAAGAAATTTAATACACCGTTCAAGGAAATGGTATAAAGTACTTACGCCTGGATGCTATTTTCGTTTCCTTATTTAATGGAATGGATGTAAGTACATGGAATATATATATTGTAGTAGTAGTAGTATTATAATTACATATATTTCATAATTATTTATTATATATAATTTATAATCATTTTTGAATGGTTAACGTGGAGATGGAATATCATCGAGTCATGGAGATGGTAAGTAGTATGTATTCACGAGCGACGATATCATTATCATAATTGATGAATTTTATTGAAGTGGATAATGTATAATATATAAAAATTATCATAATATTATAATAATCACATATATATATTATTTCTTCAATTAAATCCATCCATGATAGGCATTGATCAAAAATATATTTCACCATGATCTAAAAATGGTTAGCCATACGTACGCACACACGGTGACTTCGTTTACTATAGGATGAATAGAACGTATAATTGGGTAGTTTAATATTTATAATAAATTATCCTAATATTAGTGATACTAATTTTATTACATTATAATGAAAAATTTAATAAATATGAAGTATAAGAAGAAATAAATTTGAATGAATAAGTAGAAGAGGTTATCTCTTCCTCAACTTGCCTCCTTTCAATTTTCTCTTAAGGCACTAGAGATGGTATTTTGAGAAGACCAGTACCTCTATAATTTTACTAAGGAAGTTTAGAAGAGAAATTTTAATGGGATGGATGATCCTGAATGCTCATAATGGTGTGAAGGAGAGAGGGAGGAGGATCCATTTTCAAGAGAGGAAATGGGATCTTTAGGAAAGACTCAAATTAATAATTTATTTTAATGTCAAGTTTCACTAAAAGATTTCCTAAAATTACCAAATTTAAAAAAATTATATTTCTTAAATTAACCATCATATAAAAATTTTTGGACATGTTTTTAATATATTTTAATCCTCATCTTTTTGGTTTAACCATAATTTTACCACTTTTAATCTTACCGAGATATCATGTTATTTATACATTTAGTGTTTATGTAATTTCCATATGATTTAAAAAGATCCAAAAATGTTATTTTTGACATATTTGTACTTAATTTAATCATTTGGAAAAATATTTTAATCATTTGGAAAAATATAAAATTTTTAAGAATTTAATATCATTTAATAAAATATTTTAAGTTTTATGTTATGAATTATATCAATTTAGTCCATATTTATACTAGAATTTTTCAAAATTCATAACAAACTGATTACTTCTAAACTATGTTTTTTACACCAAAATAATATTTCAAAATCACCCATAAAATCGTTTATGACATCAAAACAAAAAAAATTATTTATTTTAATATTTATAAATTCATTTATTTTAATCATTCATTAAAGAGGTAATTACTACATTACAATTGTGTCAGAAATAAATATATTTATATAATGTCTAAATATTATAAATAAAAACAATGATTTAGGAAATATTTTTAGATTTACAATGACTATTTATTGAAATAGATATCAGTTTTATAACCTTATATTAAAATCTATTTAGTAAAAGATATATGTTTAGGTCATAATTATCATTACTTAAAAATAATTTTTAGAAAATGTCATTTTCCCATCCACGTGATACCATAGTGTCCTAAAATCATTGCAAGGATTTACATGGTCAGATATATCTAATGAAATAAGATCTTGACATGTTTTATGGTATTTTATAATTATTATAATATTATTTTTTACTATTATTTACACGATTTATCCTTCAACCATGGTAAATAAAATATTTACTTAATTTATTTTTTACAATGTACAAAAATAAAAGATATATATTTACATAATAAGAAACATATGATTCCTAATATGGAATATGTTTCTTTGAATTCATAACACAGAAGTTGATTAAATTAATTTAAAATTAATTCTCATTGTCAAAACCGAAAAACTGTTTTTTTACGAAGTAATAAATATAAAAATATTGACATGTGTTTTTGTCCAATTTCAAAGTGAAAATACTAAAAATTACAGAAATTTGTTTAAATGATAAAAATATAATAAAATTAAACATTAAAATAAAGTAAAAAGATAATCTATCTATATAAAAGAATTAGATAAAAAGGTTGTTTTGAATTAAAATGCATTATTTTCCACTATTCCAAAAAAAATTTAATTTTAGAAGAAATGTACCAAAAATTAAATAATAGTATATTTTTCTGTCCCCATTACAAATAAGAAATTTATTTTGTAAAATTTAACTTATAAAAGTGTCAAAAAAATATTTAAAATTGGTGCTCCATCAAATGGAAATAAACATGCAATTTTTAAAAAATTACTTCTTTTATACTAAAAAATTTATTTTGTTCCAATTTAATTTTCTAGAAAATGATTATGATGATTTATAATGTTATATAAAATTCATAATATGGTTCATTAAATTAATAACTTCTAGTTTATATACCATTAATTTATAATATTTGAATAATAAATAGTTCTTTAGTAAAACTCGTTATTGCGTACAATGCAAGCTATCGAGGAATGTTGATCTTGTGTGTAATGAAAGCCAAGAAAATTTTGCATTAAATGAATTATATCATAAGTAAAAGAAATTTTGTTCAACACGAGCATTGAATTGTGTTGTTTATACAACCTGATAATAGGGTGTTGCGTATAGCGCTATATAATCTTGGTGTAGCGTATA
This sequence comes from Viscum album, assembly GCA_963277665.1. Classification (NCBI taxonomy): domain Eukaryota; kingdom Viridiplantae; phylum Streptophyta; class Magnoliopsida; order Santalales; family Viscaceae; genus Viscum; species Viscum album. The sequence continues at coordinate 358,994,294 of OY728152.1, read as the reverse complement.
AGAGATGATAATAAATTGAATCTTTATAATAAAATATCAGGGTATTACATTCCACAAACTTTAAAATGAATATTAACCTAGAAAATAGTAGGGTTTATAAATGGTTTACTATATGAATGTTTCTTTCAAATAAACTAATATATTAAAAAGGAATACTAATATATAATTTTAAAAATGTAAAGATTAAAACAAATTGGTTTCCCAAATTAAATAATCATTGGATTTCCACATTAGAGAACATAAATGGGAATTGAATACAGGAATATCGAATAGAAATATATATATATCATGTTCTGATGGATAGTGATAGAGAATAATGATTGGAGAAAATTAACGACAAAAAATCCATAAATCTACTATGACATAAGGGACATTCTGATTCATCGGATAAAAAAGCACTAGGATAACATTTTTGGTTTTCAAGATCATTTTCATAATGTAGATGAATTTTTTATTAGAATAAATACATAAATGATCTTGGAAAAATCTCACTATTGTTCATCCATTAAAAATTCCTACTTTATCTATTTTTGAAAGAAATGATGTTGAATTTTGCATTATTGAAGTGTTTGTAGTTCAAGTGATAGAATGATAGGCAATTCCACCCGTCTAACCACAAATGTTAAAAAAGGTAATAAATTATGAATAAGTCCACATATTGTGAGATAAAACATTAATATAATAAAATTCAAATAGAAAATATCTCATATAATCCATAAATTTATAACATTACAATCCTTACAAAAAATATTAATCATTAGAATGCAGAAAACATAATTGACTTAACTTCTATCTTACATATATCATTTGGAAATTCATGGCTATAACATTCCAAACATCTGAATACCTTAATAACTTATTCTATTGAAACATGATAATAAAATGATTTTCCTTAAAACCATAGTGAAAAAATGTATTCTATCAAAATTAACTACTTCCACAATCCAAAAATATCGAAAATTCCATATACTCAAACCATAATATCACTTTGTTCTTATATCAGTCATGAGCTCATTAATATTATAATAAATTTCATGATATCATAATCCCTTCATTATGTACATATCATGTTCTTTATAGATACATTTCAATCATTTTTAGGGTTACCTTTACAATATAATTATCGAAAACTACAATAAACCAATTCGTAGATATTTCAAAATTCCATAATACTATAATATATATTCTACAACAATATTTTGGAATATGATTTTTTAAATAATTAATCGTTCAACAAACATCGTCTGCATACTCAACATCACCACTAGTAATCGCATGTGATTTTCCTTTGTCCTTGACCTTAAATGGATCTATTCATTGATAATGATCCATAACCATTGGATTTGGGCATTGGTTTTCATAATTGAAAATTTTCATGCACATGAAACCCTGATTTGAGGTAGGATTAGTATTTCTAAATTTCTGTTTATTCATATTATATTTGTATTAATATGAATTATTACCATATTTCATACACTAAAAACATTTATCTGACCCCTTAACATGGTTTCCTCCATGTTTCATTCCACATTTTCAGCATTAAACAAATCTAAATTTTTTGTGTCTATAGTTTTTAATGTTACCTATGAAATATATCCTTCTTTTCTAATCATAAACATGATATTTTATGTGAAACTAAAAACACCATTTTTTTATGAATAATATGATCACATATTGAAAAATAATTATTTAAACTCATCCCAATATATAGAGTATATTTAAACTCGTTACCTCATAATCATGTTAATGTTCCACCACAAATTCACTTTACCTTTCAATCAATAAGTGACCATCATAAAATTTTCATGGTATGAATAACAGATAATGAAAAATATCTTCTCAGTTATACAAATACATTCCTATACAACTAGTGGATCAATTTTTCCACTAAAATAAGGTGTATGTTTCATTAAGAATTATTTAAGAGAACATTGTTCCCACTTTTTTTCATTTTACATCCTAGCAGGATTTGTGGTCATAGAAACTAGATTATTTATTCGATCTCCTATATCATTTGGTTATTCAGGAGGAAATTCATTGTATTGCACTTCACATCCATTAATTAAGTGGTTATTTTGGGTTCTATCCATTCTATAAAACCCAAAAAGTACAGTGTTAGAGGAAAAAATCATACATGGAAAAAAACATAATCACGGGGGATTAAATTGAATATCTAACATATTTGGTTTAATACTAGGTTATTTATGATCGTTATCATAATTCTATGACTATAATATATTCTTATACTTGACCTTATGGAAATCCATATACAAACTATAGAAATGTCTCTTGGTATATCTCAAATGATAGCGCATTCTAATATCCAAAGGATGACTAAACCTTCACATGATACCAACTCTAGTGACCCTAGAATGATGTACAAAGACATTACATTACATTTTAAGAATACATATTACATGAAACTAATTGAAACCCAAATACATTATTATTTAAGAGTCTGTGGAATCATGGAACAAAATCTTATAACATGGTGAAATATCTTCAACATCTCCCATAATATCTTCCCCTTTTTTTCTACCTAAAAAATTTCATTATATACTAGGGAAAATAAAACATAAAAATGGTATTCTCAAATGATCAGTAAGTGTAAACATGGAGTACATTAAAAAAAATAAATATTTGAAAATAAAAACATGATCATAATGATTTAATCATCAAAATCATGAGTCATGAAATTAGTCATAGCAGCACGAAAGGCATAGATAATAATGGTTCATTAACCTTGATAGAATAGCTTTGACATAAAAGATGTAACAGTGGAATACTAATAATCACATAATATGATTTACATAGTATCCAAGGTATTATTTCCATGACCATTATAATTGAAATAGTCCATTACTAAACTAGTTTTATATGTCGGTCCAACTATAAATTACTGAATTAAATTTACATACCATTCCATCCATGAATTATTGAACCTAATTTACTTGTCCTTCAAGTTATGACTATATCAAGAGATATAAATCATAACCCAATTCACAAGTGGTAGAAATAGGTCCCACCCATCTAATAATGAAATCATTCTTACTGTGACACAAAAACATTAATAATTAATTATATCATTACCCATGAAATAAAATGAGTTTCATAAACATCATTCCATTATAATATAATATATAATAGATAAATTGACATTTAAAAAAATCATGAATACAATAAAATAAATGAAATAACATAGATATATTCATAACCCTTTGTCACATTATATGGATAATAAATTTTATAAAACACTAGAAATTAATTCCAAGGGAAATATACTCTCTTCTTTAAAAAAATTTCTTTTCAAAAAATGAAGAAAAATTTTAAAAGAAAAAAATTAGTCAAACAAAACAAGAAATATTGTAGAGAATTATTCAAATAAATAATATGTTAAGAAGAAATAAAAATCTATTCATTCCGTATATGTTAAAAAACATTATCCACTTATTATTTAAAAAAATTCAAAAGTACCACGAATGTTAATCCAAAGAAAGATTCATTCCATAACATGTAGTAAAATTAAAAAATTGGTATAAATGAATTTAATTATACATATAAGAATAGTAAATATTTTATGATAACAACTTTATAAAACATGTACAAGGATGATAGACATATACCCAGAAAATACATACATATAAACAATCTCATATATAATTGAGATTGCAAAAATATCGCTTAAATTTGGTATAATTTCTTCCATATGTGTTTAAAACTCTTGTATAGTGGGCATAAACATATTATTAAATTATAACAAGACCATAAAAATATTTAGGATATCATATATGATTCACTTATGACATTTTATTATCGGTTCATTTTTTAATTCAATGTTAAAGCAACATTCTGGGTTATAATAATTTTATTTATCTTATATATTTTGAATTTTTATTCCTCATATTATTACTAATATCATAATTTAATTAATTACCGGATGTAAAAATGATTTATATATTGCATATATTCATTACATAAATATATATATAATATATTGATAAAAGAAATGGAATAAACCATTTATGAAGATGCTGGATAGTACATACACATGAACGATCTTTTTGTTTCCTTATTAAATTGATTTTATGTAATTAAATGACATATATATATTTTTACATACATAAATACAATATTGTTATTATGTCATATATTTCATTATTATTTATTATATAAAATTTATAATCATACTTGAATGGTATTCAATTAGATGGTGCATAATATCTCAAAATTAGTATCATGTTATAATAATTATATATAGCAATTACTTTGACAATTATACTCATCCATGTGTAATGGTGGTGAAAAAAAAATTACCCCCAGTGTGGATATTGTAATCCTTATGTATGCACAAACAGTGATCTCATTTTTAGTGTGATGGATAGAATGTGAAGTAGGGTTGTTCCATATATATAATAAAATATTTTTATATTAATAATACAGATTTTATTTGTTTATAATGAATCAAATTATGAATAGTAGGTAGAAGAATAATTTTTTGGAACGAATAAGTAGAATAGATTACCTATTCCTCGACGTTCCACCTTTAAATTTCCTATTAGGGCACCAGAGATGGTATTTTGAGAATACAATAAGATATATAATGTAAATATATAAGTTTATAAGATAAATTATCAGGGGTTGGCTGAACATGAAGGATCCAAATGGGGTTAAGATGATTGGTAGCATGTTTCCTTTCATAAGAGAGGAGAGGGCCACTTTAGGAAATTTTAAAAATAATAACTAATTATAAATTAAATGTATTTTAAAAAAGGTCCAAATATGTTTAATTAGAATATAAGATTATATTGTTTCAAATACCCATCATAAAATAATTCATAGAAAACAATTTAATAATATTTTATCCTAATTTATTTTGTTTAACCCTTATTTTACCTTTTTAGTCATATAGTGATATCAAGTTATTTACACATTGTGGGTCAATGTAACTACTATATAATATCAATAGAACAAAAAAATATATTTATGAAATAATTGGACTTATATTAACCATTTTACCTAGTAATATATTATTAGAAATTTAATATCCTTTAATAAACTATTCTATGTTTTATGTTATGAATAATGGCAATTTTAAACTCTATTCATACGTGACTTCTTAAAAAATCATAACAACAATATTCATTCACAATTGATGCATGAAATTGAATATAATATGAAATTATAATCCAAAAAAATTGTGGATGACATAAAAATAACAAAATTGCATTTATTTTACTATTTATTAATTCATTTATTTGAATATTTCATTAAGGAGGTAATAACAGCATCATAATTGTGTCATAAATAAATATATTTATCTAATGTTTAAAAATTATAAATAAAATAACATGATGTAGGAAATAGTTTTAGAATTATTATAACTACTTATAGGCATATAGATAAGATATATAAACCTATATTAAAATCTATTTAGAAAAATATATGTGTTTAGGTTTTAATTATCTTTACACGAAATTATTTTTAATTAAATTTCATTTTCATAACCAAATGAATAAACGGGGTTAAAAAATAGTCCCAACTAATAAAATGGTCTGAAATATCTAATCCAATATTATTATAAAATGTTTTAGAGTATTTTAATATTATTATAATATTATTTTTACCCATATTTTCAAGATTTTCCCTATACCATTTTAAATAAAATATTTACTGATGTTACTATTCAAAATGTCTAGAAACAAAACGTACATATTTTCAAAATTTGAACCATTTGATTATAAATATGGAATACTTTTTTCTTTATTAAAAACACATATTTTGTAGTAATTAATTTCATATTAATTCACATTCTTAAAACCAAAAAGTGGGGTTTTTAATAAGTAATAACTATCATACGATTTACAGGTACTTATGTCTAATTTAAAAGTGAATTTAATCCCAATGAACAATATTAAATTAAATGAGAGAAATATATTCCAATTATAATTTATAACTAATTAAAAGTATAATTTAAATATATAAATAAATTATATAAAAAGTCAGTATCCCATTAAAATGAAGTATTATTCACTATTAATTAAAATATCAATTTTATTAGAAAAATACCAAAATATTATGAAATGTATATATTTATGCCCACCATCCAAAGGATAATTTTATTTTATTAAATTAAGGTTTTAAAAGTGTCTAAAACTATATTTAAAATGGGTTCCCCATCAAAAGGAGTTAAAAATTTGTTTTTATAAAAATAATTATTTTATCGAAAAAATATGATTTTGTTCTCATACCATGTTATAGAATATGTGTACGAGTAATTATAATGTTAAATAAAATTAATATTTTGGTTAATATTACTTATAACGGCTAGTTTATATCCCATTAAACTATAATATTTTAATAAAATATCATTCTATAGAAAAAATCGTTATTGAGTACAAAGAAAAATAGCGAGGAAGGATGATCATGCATGAAACACAATCTAAGTTAGTGTTATGTGAAATTAATTCTATAACAAGAACATGAAATTTTGTTTAACACATGCCTGGTATAGTGTTTCATATACTGCATGATAATATGGTGTTATGTATATCACAATCTAATATTAGTGTAGCATACAACACGAGATATTAAAAAGAATCTATCTTATAAAATCTAATGGTATTACATGCACTATACTAGTTGATAAAACATTCCATTCCCAGATAGAGGTATCCCCTAAGATAGAAGATAAATGACTCATGCCCTGCTCAGTAGAAGGGTGCCACTCTGACTGTCAGTCGAGGATCCATGCCCTTCCCATAAGGAGGGTTCCATTCAAGCAGTAGATAGGGTAACCATGTCTAGATCTATTGAAGGTTGGCCCTCTATAGATAGGTTGAGAACCCATAACCTATCTTAGTATGAGGATTAAACTCTAGAATACTCTGGGGATCCTACCTGTTCAATACAATCATTGAGAATCACCTAAAAATAATCACTCCAATAACATATCACGTCATATAAAAAATTCAACTATGGATTCCACCAGTAGGTTAAACATATAAAAAAACTCTATAAAAACAACGTACATGCCAAAATTATCATCCAAATGTATGATATATGAGAGGTTGAAGATTCATCAAAATGAAATAAGGGGTACACAACATGTGAGGGGATACAAACGATATGTTGTACCACTCCATAACATGTCCAAGCCAAATGGGTTCCTATTGATTCACTCTAGTCGTGTCTGTTTATGTAACCCAAATCTGTAAACATTGGCAGATAACATTTTCTTGGATGGGCCCATGAATGTGTAATCCAAAATTATATATTTAGTCACTAGTATAAGGTCATATGGAATGTGGGTGTCGCAGATGACTTGTGAGACTTATCTCACCTAGAACCCTAGTCATCACAACCAGGGCCCTACGTGACATGTGCTCTTCAGAATAAATGACATGTAGTATAGATTTTTTAGAAGTATTTGAATAGTCTCTACATAGTATATATAGTATATAAACGATAATATTAATTGTTTAACCACATAAAATATCTTTAATTATGCTTCGGCCAATGATTTCATTCCTCCAGTGGCCAGAATTTGAATTCTGATTGTTATTATGTAAACCCATATGAAACTCTGTAACATCACTCGATCCCATCACTGTCAGTGGTATCAGATCAAAAAATCAATAAACACAACACCATGCATTCCCTGATTTAACCCCAAATCTGGCATTTATTTCTTATCCCTTCATTTTATGCTTGGAACGAGATTAATTGAAAACCCTCAATTTCAATGGAATTTAAATTTTTTGGTGGAATATAGAAAATTGATGGATTTTTTTTGGAAATTGATTTGATTAAATTTTATGGTTGTTGAATTTTGAGAAAATTGATTAAATAGAATGTAGTTATTAAAGGGAATGAAATTGTAGAAAATCAAGATTTGGATTGGAAATTAAAAAAGGCATGTTTGATACTGATTGTGGGGTAATTGGATTCAAAAATATAAATTGTTTTGAAATATATGATTACACAGAATGGTTCCCCTATTAAGTTATTAATTTTATTTTACCAAGAATGATTGGTTGATTGTTTTATCACATGTAATTATGGGTACATAGTATGTATTTGGGAGAATCGTTTTAGGAATTTAACTATCAAGAATTGGATTTATGATGACAACACTAACTAAACCATGTTTAGAAATATTTATTGTTATGGATCCACTAATGAGGTGTAGAATTATTTAAAACATTGGATATCCTAATGTGGTGTAGATTTGAGATGGCACACATTTCTACATTCATGTTGATAAATGAAAAATGCGAGGATCCAATTAAGAGAAACTAATATGTTATGGGGCTTTTCCGAAATGTTTTTGCTTCCCATTAAATTACATGTCTACGAATTCCATTGATTATAGAATTTTTTTTCATAGAAACTAATATATATATGTTTTTTATGTAAAAAAATTTCATTTAATATAGTTTTGATGAAATTTTCCACAATTCAATTGAAATCATGTTTTGATGAAAACATATAAATGTTTTTTGTGCCTTATCCTATTTCAATTTATAGCATAGTTGGTTTATTGAAATGGTCGTGTTTATGGAACACATGGGGATACCTTCCTATGAGGTTAAGTTGACACCCTACATTTTACATTATGGATTTTTTGATTAACTTATTTCTAGTCTGAGTAATGGGAATGCTCTACTTAGGGGCGATGTATGATCATGATATTTGGGACTCAGATTCATGGAGGTGACAAATGGAGATGTTATCCACTCATTAAATGGGATATATGAGATTTTATCATGATATCTTTTTAGTACTTTTAATTTGTTCTATTTTGGGATTTTCACCTTCTTGATTCTATGACTTTCTTTTCTTCACTATTGAGAATGCATACATGTATCTTTATCTTCAACTATTTTATTCTCGAAAATATTCACTCATTGATCTTTTATTATTCCTCGTGATAATATCCACCCCACGGGAATAGTTAATGTCATTAAGAGTATGGTAGTGTTGTGTGGAGTAATAGGTTACCAGGTTATCTGGACTGGTTTATGATATAAACCATGAGAAATTATTTTATAGAAATTAATATGATAATGATAGACATTTACTTCTTAATTTCATAGTTAACCAATGACGAAAATCAACTTTAAATTGAATTATGTGGAGGGAGATGTGGGGTTCAAAATTAAAGGGACCTAAGAGGCCCGATTTAGAGAGAAAAAATGGGATAAATTAGTTAAAACATGTAACGAAAAATTGGGAAAATTTCAATTTTAATTAGCATATAAAAGATAGTTCATGGCGCTACATTCCTTGTCCCTATAAAGATAATATCCTAGAAAAACACACAACATTACTCGTGTTGAGTGATAATGGGACCTCCCTTGGTCATGAAGTGAAATAACTATGACAAAAACATGAATACTTCATGTCATCGATCACAAGATGACCTATTCTCATCTTAGTTAAACCTTACAATAGTCAGCGATTATTGTTTTTTATGGAATGGGTTGTTACGTGACCATAATTGGTTGTGGTGTGACCCAACTACAACCCCAAACTATGGATTACATTAATTTATAAAAACTCCATGAAACCTGAAAATAAAAGTAAAAAAGGAATAAAATAATCTAAATATAAAATTTTAATACATGAAAATTATATTGTGGGTTTGATACAGATTCTAGTATTTTCCCAATCACTAGTAATAAATTATCATTATCTAAAACTACATGTATTTCAAATTTACAACCAAAAAATTTATTATAATTTTAATTTTCAATCTATAACATTTCTTCCAACTTGAAATATTGCTAGTACTAAACATCCTCTATTTCAAATATTGAGAATAAAAATATAAATAAATATTTTATATGACAAATCAACTAGAGTCATAGATAGAATGTATACTCAATTTATAATAATTATTAATACCCCAAAAAGTAAAGAACATTGGACTAGAACCACAATATGAAACTACATATTAGGATTGAAAATTATTTTATATATGGTTCGATGATAATATTGAGGTAAAATTACATTACAAATGCCGAAAATAAAATAACATAAAATATATTGTGGGAAATCGCCAAAACGATAGAGGTAAAAAACCATTGGAAAATATAAGATTATGTATGGGTAATAGTTTGTATAAAATCACTCTCTCTTATTATTATAGGGATAATATCCACATTGTTTCTATGTGTAGAGTAATAGGGAAATACTTGTCACAAAATACCACTCAAATAAACACCCAATTAGAGATTAATTTCATGTATGTTGATGATGGAAAGGTGGTTTGGAGGATCCTACTTTTATAGTCTAATGCATCCCCAATTATGTAATTATATATAAGATTTTATGGGTTGGTTTGGCGGCCCAGCTCACCAACAATAACCCACACAAATTGAAAAAAAGAGGATGGTAAGGCTTGTCCAAGAAAAATTAACTGGCTTCCAAAAGGTTATTTATTGACAAAAAATATTAGCATGATGGAGTTGTGGTTATTATAGAAAATTAACAATATGTGCATTTCACTCTTTGAAAATATCCAAAGTAGGGGAATTTTAAAAAAATATAAAATAGGTTTCTAGATATTTCATTTCCCAAAATGTGGTAAATATTTTTAGAGAAGTGAGGATAATACCAAAGGCAAAGCCTTATTTATAAGGAAAAATACAAATAAGCCTCTATCATTGGTAGCTCCATTAATTATTTATTATTTTTCATTTTTTGTTTTGTTTTTGTATTTGATAATGTAAATAGAAAAAATAAAAATCCAATTAAATATAATAATAGTAATTAATAAACTTATAAGAAATAAAAAATAAGAATGTACTAATTAATAATACAATTTATTATATTAATAATAAATAATTTTTTAAATATAAAAATAATCATATATATAATAATATTAATTTTTATGAATAATTATTAGTAATAATTTAACTATAAAAATATGTTAATAAATATTACCACGAAAAAAATTGTTAATCATTTGATCGAATATTTTTTTATCATAATGAAATTAAAAAGAATTGTTAATAATAGTTATTATTTGTCATTATGTGGATGGGTAACAAATTGAAATAATAATTACTACTAATGATATAATTAATGAAAAATAGTTTTTTTATCTTAATAAATAATAATAATGAAATAAATATTGTTTTATTTTAAATTATTATTATGAATTTATATTATTAAAAGTTATCCATTATTACTATTATGAATAAACTAATTAATGTCAATAAAAAAATAATTTAATTTATTATATATTTCATTAAATTATAATATTATTAAAATTTTCTTATAGATTTAATTATTTTTTATTACAATATTAATTGTTAGAAGTTAAATTATTTAATTTAATAGTATTATTAATTAATAAATATTTGTTTATTCATAAATAATTAAAATTATTTACATTATTATTATTAATATTCTTTAGTAATATATTTTATACAAAATAAAAATAAATTAAATTGAAATGTGTAAAAAATAGGAAAATAATATTAATAATTAATAATTAATAATAAAAAATATTTATTATTAATAATTAATTTTAATTTTAATTTTTCTATTATAACCATCCATAGGAATACCTAACTATATAAGAATCATTATATCTAGAGCCAACCAATGATAAATAACATGTCGATCATATAATAGGAATGATCTATAATGAATGTCAAATGAGTATGGAAGGCACTACCAAGAACATTCTGATTTTATATAACTAAAACTCGAGGGAATCCATTTATCTAATAATTTCAAGGTTTTAGAAATCATCACTTGAATGATGTTCTTAGAACCTTCAACAAGAAAGTATTATTATCACACACTTTATCCTTGGGGAACACGATGGCGTAATACGAGATTATGTATCATGACCCTAGTTATATGGATTTTTATTTTTTATTTTAAACCTAATAATTATTATATACTAACAATTTTTTATTAAATATATATACATGACTATATAATTAATTAGATGAAATTTATATTTGGAAATGAATAATCATAATTTTTTTGGAAATATGTTTCTTCAGTTAAAACAATTTATTTTGATAAATACAAGAGTTCTGAAATGAATATTATTTTTATGAAATATACTTATTAAGTAACATTTATCTATGTATAAATTATAATATAACGTGATGATATCCAATATATTTTTTTATATGGGTATGAATGTTGTTTGGGTTGTAAAAAATAGTATTTTTTTAATAAATATGGATTTGTATTTAAAATTATAAATTCCATAATTTATTAAATAATTTTTGTAAAATAAATAAATTTTTTTGAATCATAATGTCAAAATTATCCAATATTGAAATTTTCATATTTTATTGAGATAATTGAACGATTTTTAAAAAATTAAATATCATATAAATATATGGTTTGTATGATGAAATCTTAATAGAAGAAAAGGATTAGATAAATACTATAAAATGTATCCAAGAATACAAAGAGGTTTTCCATTAAAAATAATGTTTCTTTTGTTATTTGAATAAATTTATAGTCATATTATGAATCCTCGAACAAAAATATTATATTTTAAGGTTTAAAAACAATTATTTATGATCATGGATCACCATTATATAATGAATGGTATTATTTTATTGATTTTGGTTCTTATGAAAATAAAATATTTGAAACCAAGGTTAAACCCCATCTAATGGTTTGTGGTTATGATAATATTTTATATAGAGTCCAAAACTGATGTTTATAAATTATTAAATAATTCCATTCACTTTTTCAATAAATACACACCCAAAATACAATTTTAATTCACTAAAAACCCATTTATAACTCATATTCTCTCCCTCTCCCTCAATAAATCCATCACAAGGCGTTCCCAAGACCTTCCTACACTATTCTGAAGCTTTTGTAAACATTATCTCATGCTAGGGGATTCTCTTCTTTTTCATCTATATTCATGTTCATTCTATGTATAAAGTCTATTGATATTCCAATTGTTCATATAAACATGTGTTTTTACATATCCCTTTAATTTCCAAATTATTACTAAGTTATTATATACCACCTTTATCACTTATTAACCACATCCATGAACATTTATGTGCGCCTAAAAATTTTCTAAAAAAATTCTCTGATTTTCACTACCAAACATTTATTTTGTGAATAGCAATACCAATTTAACACAACGGTACTAACCTATTGGTACATATACTTTATTAATTAAGTAATTCCATGTAGGTAATACAAAATCTATAATAATGGTATTAAAATTGATGAAAGACATTATAATATTTTATAATTTATTTGGGACATAAATGGATATACATGATATGAATGTGACATGTGGTCAAATAATTATATATTAAACCAATGAATAGGGTAATAATTCTATCTCATGAGAAACCATGTATAATTAATAGGAGGTTAACCTAAGAACACTATATTATAATATTTTATCCATTATACTTGACATATTCTTGTTATTTAATTTTTCTGTTGTTTCCACATTCCTTCTATTACATTATGTTATCATATTATCTCATTCATTGATATTCATTATTTTGATTCTCACTTGTTTATGTCACCATGTTATTACCTCAACTACCATTTATTTGTAACCCAATTCTATACTTCTATTATTACATTACTAGACATTATAGTCCACAACATTATTTTTTATGTTTTTAGGTTATCTTGTGCAATATTAAATGATCAATTAAATATAAGTGCATGCTATGTAATTTTTAAATAATTTCAGTATATCCCTGTTTTAGGTTATTTTTCAATATATCTAATTTAACAAGGACAATAGTAGTATTGATTTATTCTTGTTTTAATATATGTATCATTATAAAATAAATTATGAATTAAAGAATATAAAATATATGGATTTCCATTCCATTACTACTATAGGAGTGAGTAGATATATCAAATAAGGCATGCATATTAAATGACCATAAAATAACTTGTAAATATTGTTCACTCATGATGTGATATACCCCAATTAATCAAATAATTAATTGAAATAAAATGAATAAATTAGTTTTGATCCTCATGTTCTATGGTTAATCTTATGGTCTACCATACCCACTTAATCACATGCCGATATATCTCTTTTGATAATATAACACTTCCCTAGTGAAAACAAAATCCCACCAAGAAAATTTACTAGAAAATAATCACACATGGATGTAAATTTCAACCTAAAAATCTTATCATAAATTCATTGCCTATGGCGAAAACATACCACCCAAAAACTATTATATAACATCACCCACCTAGTGCTAGTCCATACCTAGTATCATTTAATATCATATACCGAATGGAATCCCTCCCTAATAACATATTATTTAATTAACCTAGGGGATTTTCTCCCATTACGAATTATATACATAATGCATCATGGTTATTCCACCCCAAAAACCATAATATATAATATAAATTTATAACATGACATCATATATCAAGATATCGCCTATATCATTTCTAGGGTAAGACTCTAAAAAAAATTACCCTTTCACATTACTTCATTTATAAAATTATTAAATCATTTTATCCTCCATTTTTAATCCTACCATGATGTAAAAGAATTCATAGAACCCCATATGGTTCCCCATGTCACATCATAACCTAACACAACAACTGGGTTCCTTTATCTAATTCCCCCTCTAGTGTCATTGTCAGCACTAAAAATTAATCAATTACCACAACATAGCCATTCTCAAATTATTAAATTATTGTTTAGAATTTCAGTGTCATTAATTAAACACAGTGCAGTTGCATGGCATCAACCCCCACTCCCAATTTAAGCCCATTTAGTCCTCACACACTGAACATTTAAATAAATAATTTCCATGACATCCCCATATTGATGTACATACATACAATTGTTCGATGATCACTGACTACACAAATGAATCTCATAACTCTGAGGTTCTTACATATCACATGATTTTACATCTCCTACATCTTGGAAAATAATTCTCATTTCACAACTCTCCCCTACCTTTTTAGGTATAAGGAATCAATCATAGTTCATCTTTGTTTCATTTGTTTCATTTATACCACAATTGGGTATTTATATCACAGAATACATATTTATAATCACACCCTCAACCATTAGTGATCCTGACATCAAACTAGTGTTCAAGGTTCTATCATAGTATAAGACATTACCATACTACTCATTGGATTTTCAAAGAAATATTCTATTTATAATTCAATTTCAATCCGATGAAAGTTTAAAGATAATATATCACATGATACATGACACAGTGCATAAGTTATTGGGATAATTTTATGATCCACCTACCTCATTCAACGTTAAAAAAATGATACTCACAAACAAACTCTATTTGATCTATCTATAATTGGAATGAGTACCATAATCTGATAGAAATCATTAATTTAGGGAATTATTACATTAAAATGAGAAAATGATAAGATAAACCAAGTATAATCATCCTTAGATGGTTAAAATTACATGTAGGTATTCCAAAAAAATAATTGCATAAACATTCAATATGAAATAGTAATGATATCACATGGGGAGAAAAAGTTGAACCTAATAGAGTGTAGGGATTGATCGACCATATTCTACATGAAAATGTATAAAAATAATATTTTCTTTCCATGGAATAATATTATTTACATTTTTTTATAAATATCATAAAATAGTTTTTTTAAAACATTTTGACAATTACAAATGGTATGGCACTTATGTATCACCCTAAAGAAACCTTTTGTGTCACAAAACGTTAAACATAATCCATCAATATTAAAAACCAGAATAGGACTCTTATGTATGGGTAAAACCTTATATATTTAGTTAAATAACTTTTTAATATCATAGGTCATCATTGAAATGAGACTTAAATAACAATGAAATGACCCTTAAATAAGGAAGGGTATCCGAAGACATTACAGTTTGCTAGCCCATATGTGATAAATGACAATTAAATATCAAAAAATGGCCCTAATGTATCATAGGGTGGCCTTTGGTTACTGTTATACATAATCCATCAAAATTAACTATGTATAGGACATTTACATATGTTAACACATACATATCATACCCTTATGTATCACAACATACATTCACACTATGTCAAATTTTCTAAAACTGGACTCTTATGCATGGTGAACCATATGAATAATGAAATTACTCATATATATTCCATTTTTAGTATATATAAAAATAAATATATAGGTTTATAGTGACATATCATAAGGATATTAAAAACATTACTTATTTTTCATCATATGATTACACTTTTTCATGAAGACTATTACATATGTGGACTATTATTCATAATACTAAGCCATTTTTTGAGGGACTAGAAATAAGTAAGTGAAACATTTTTTTCATGAGGACTATAATATAAAAAAATAATAGAAAATATTTTATGAGATCCATTTTAAAGTCACTAAGTCGATTTGTTGGGAGGAAGATATGGAATTTGAAGTCCCGATGATGTGTGGGAGATTAAAGATGTTCAATGAAATAGTGGGAACCCATCATGCTTGAATAAAATCCCAATGGATCGTGACATTCATAGATGGATAAATTAAACCTATTATCCCAATTTTTGATGCCCATTAATGATGATAAAATATTTCCCCCCTTGGTTACATGAATTTGGATTCCATGCTTGAATGAAGGATTCTATAAATATTCAGATTTGGACACCATAGTCAAATCTTGTAGATTATGCACTCATTGTAATATCTAGTGATATATAGTTTAAAATTTTTTGGGATAATTTATGAAATTTAATTAGTATAATTTATATTTTATAATTTAAAGGAAAATAGTAGATTAGAATTTATGAAATTATGGTATTTGACCCATGACTATTGTACCACCCCTTGGGTATAAATAGCCGCCCCCATGGAACTTTTACAGATTTTATTATTTTATTTGAGAGCTTATGATTTTTGTCTCTCCATTTTGTGATAAATGTTTTCCCCTTTCTCTTGTTCATTTATTCCATGTAAATCTACATGTTAGATTGGGTATTGATGATGAAAAATATCCCAATTATTTTCCTCAACCCAAGTGCGTTGTTGTGAGGAATGATTATCACATCCCTCCTTTGAGTGTATTGTCTTAGTACTAGGTCACACTCTATATAGAGTCAGTTGACTACTTACATAAACTATCCATACCCATCATCATTCACTTATCCCCAAACCACATCCTCCATTTAGTGTCTTACACTGTGAAGATCTGGCCACCCCATGCATCTCGTATCAAAAAAAGAGAAAAAACCTAAACCCCCAAGGCTATTAATATTATATGAATAATGAAATTCATACCATATGACATCATGCCCAGATATTCCAAAAAATTTATGGAACATTAAAATTTACTAAAATTTATTCCAATAAATATTACCCATTTAAAATAATTTAAAAACAGTTATCTCCATTTTAGATCAGTAAAAAATCTATTTTTATTGTAATGCCCCAGCCATAAACATTATATAATCATGAATTAAGATAATATTTAATATTTTGAATATCTTCAGGATTATATATTTAGATAATTATGACATAAATAATAAATAAAAACTATAGTATTACAAGAATAAACTTCTACTCAATATCCATTTATTTCATAAAGCAAAAACTCTTTAAAAAGAAACATGTTTAGTTCCTTGTTTTAAACATCATTACTTATCCTTGATCCCATCATCGACCCTATTCATCATTATGTCCAGCGAAAAACATTTAAAAACCTAGTATGAGTATAAAAACACTAGTAAGGGATACCAAAATAATGTAAACTGATTGTTTTTCAAAAAAAATTGTACACCATGAATACATTATCCTAAAGTAATACTTTTAACTATTAAGAAGTAGAAAAATACGTTCAATTAATATAAGATCATTTCTTAAACTTTTTGCAACCAATAGATTACCATAAATCCCATTAAAATCCATATATTACATATAAAGGCAACTTGGGACATAAATATACATAAATGGAATAACCATATAGTTGACATCCACATATATCACTAATTGAAATAACAATCAGACCGACATCCAAACCAAATGCATTGGAGGTTATAACGTAACCACCCATCATTGGTTTGTCATGTAAACAACCATAAAATTCTCAAATACTATTATATTATCATAACACATAAAATATTAAAAATATCAATATTTCATAATAACCAATCATTTACAATCAAATGAAATCATTAATGATATTGAAATAATCAATCCTTTTCAAAAACCATTTTCAATACCAAAACACCCAATGATGGAATAATGTATTTATTTTACTTTTAAAAACATTATGTCTAATAGATGATTCCAAATATAATATAACAATTATGGTGTAAAAGTGGTCGTTTTCATAGCATACATTGAAAAAATTACATTTTTCATTTTCTAAAATCCTT
Organism: Viscum album; assembly: GCA_963277665.1. Taxonomy (NCBI): domain Eukaryota; kingdom Viridiplantae; phylum Streptophyta; class Magnoliopsida; order Santalales; family Viscaceae; genus Viscum; species Viscum album. Next base: position 358,975,923 of record OY728152.1, on the reverse strand, counting down.
CATAGAAAAAATATTCCCTTTTTATTAAATTAATATTCAAAACGGGTTTATTATAAAATGTATTAAATAAAGAGGTGTATATTTTAAAAATATGGCTCAATGAAAGGATATTTTGACAAATCCCCTTACCTTTAGTTTGATTCATCAAGTATGTCACTTGTTATTCTGTAATAATAATATTAAGTTAATATCTACTTTAATAAGAAAAATTTTCCTGATTATTAGTCCTTTCATATCACTGATTACCACATTATAAAAATTAAATAATTTTATAAGTTTAAATTGGTAGTTTAGAAGATATTGGGTACTTGAGTTGAAAATGATCATCTCATAATTAAAAATAATCCATTTGGGAATAGTATTTATGATTTAAATATCATATTTTTCCATTATATATGTATTTTTAATATTTCATAACATTTGGTGATATGAAATGAAATGTACCATTCATGGAGACGATAATCCGTACATACACATGTATGATGCTTTCATTTATTTGTCATATTAAATAAATAAAAACTAAATGATACATATGTATATTATTATTCTAGTAAAATATCATATGTTATATTTGTCAAATTATTTCATTAACACCATCATTAATATATTCCATATATGGCATGGATGAGTGATATCACTTTGAGGGGCGGTAGACCACACTTTCTCAAATTAAATTATCATATTTACACATCAAGAAATGAAAAAATATATGTTTTAAATATGATTATAGTATCATATATACACTATAAATATAATATATATCATATATAAATATAGTTTCATAATAATGGACACCATGAGAGGTGGTAGGGGAAAATAGAACTATATTCATTTCCTAGGCAACAATTCACCTTATAGAGAATCAGTATGTTCGTATCCATTAGATAGAGATTTGTGTAAATGTAGTTAGAATACTTCTCATAAAAACACCTTAGTATATTGAGGGTACTCATTTTGATGTAATAAAATAATAACAATAGAATAGGGGATGATGAAGTTAAATAATAGAAAAGAACATGAGAGATGATGTTACCTATAAATTGGGTAAATCCCCTTGGTTTGAGCATAAATGATTTGTTTGAACTCCCTTATGCAATGTTTATGGATTCTAGGAGGAATATATAGATGATTTATTTTTATTTTGTCAGAGTATGGATGAAAAAAGGGCTTGAATTTTGTGATTAAAAGGGTTGAGGAGATCTCCATTAATAAGATAGGGGAGCGGCACTTCAAAATGGTATTAAAATAATATTTTATTATAAAAATATTTTCTATTTCAAATGCTTTCAAAGTAATTTATTTCAAATTTAAGATTCTTTTGAGTCGAAAAAGTCACATCCAATAGATTTTATAAATGTCTTGGTCCCAAATTTATCCATATCATTTAGATTTATACCTAAGATAACTAATTTGACTCTTACCATGTCTTCATAAATATTCATACAATATGGTTAATATAGTTACAATAAAATTACAATAGAACCTCAATTGGATCATTAATTTAATTATTAAAATTATATTAGTTATTTGGAATAATTTTCAATTTTTTATACTATTATATCAATTAATAATATATTATTTTTTTAAAAACTCATTTGTGTCAATTTTTATACTATTCATATTATGAATATTTTAAAAATCCATAACAACATGATTATTTCAAAAAAATAATAATAAATTATATTATAAAAAGTCATAATCATCGATAAAATTAGTGGATTTCATAAAATGTTGTTTTAAATATTTTTATATCTCTAATGAATATTTATTGTCGAATATATAACATATATAACCGAATATAAATTTATTTTAATGATTAGCTCCATGGGGTTGAAAAATATATCCAAGGATACCCATGGAAGGACATATCATATGAAAGAGGATTATTACATGTTTTATGGAGGTTTAATAATATTACAATATTATTTTTTACCCTTATTATCCAGATTTACCCTTTAACAATGATAAACAAAATAATTACTAATGTTACTATCCATAATGTCTAAAAATAAAAGGAAGATATTCAAAAAATTTGTACCTACTGATTCCAAATATGGATTCCATTTTTTCAAATTCAAAACATATAATTTTCAAAAATTAATTTAAAATTAAATTCCATTGTCAGAACCAAAAAGTGGGTTTTTAAGAAATAATAATTATCAAAATATTGACATGTGTTTATGCCCAACATAAATGTGAAATTAATTTCAATGAACAACTTTAAATAAATGATAAATGACTAATACAAATATACATTAAAACCAATTAAAAATACAAAAATAACTATATACATAAATTATATGAAATGTTTGTTTTGAAATAAAATGTACAATTTTTCAATATTCACATAAAAATGAACATTATTAGAGAAAAACCAAAATTTCATCGACTGTAAATTTTTGTGTTTCTATTCTAATATGAAGTTTATTATTTCAAATATAACATATAATGGTGTAAATAATATATTTAAATATATTTCACTATCGATTGGTTGTGAAATGACCTTTTAAAAATATTAGAATATTTAATGCATAAAATTATATTCATTCTTATTTTAAGCCTCAAAAATTTATTTGATAAATGTAAAAAAATTTAATAATAATATTCTACTTAGTTATAGTAATTCATTCCAATATAACAGATAGGTTTTTAATACCATAGAATATAATTATTTTATTATATTATTTTTCTGTATAACTCAATGTTGGGTGCAACGTAAGATTTCAAAGAAGGTCGATATAACGTGTAGAGTATGTTATAGGATAAAATGTCCTAAATGAAATAAAATTAATATATAATTTATATATATTAATAGATATGATATGTATTATTATATTAATAACTGGTTTGTTACAACCATCCATGTTTGGGAAATTGCATCCACAAAATTTTAAAAATGAGCTCAGAAACATCATTGCAAAACCCACATTGGAAATAGATTCAATAAAAAAAGATTTTTTTTGTATGAAAGAGAATTAAATTTGTCACCCAAGATAAAACATACTACGATTCAATGAAGGAAAATATGTTTATGGGGGTGAAAATAACCTTCTAATACATATGGGGAGTGATAGAAAACATGATTAGGATGGAGATAACTACTCCAAACCCCTAAACATTTGATGAGTTAAATGGTCATTGATTTCCCAGCAAAAAAAATTTCTAAAAACATTTTTGTTTTAAGTTCCTTTTCATAATGTAGTATAATTTATTTATGAGATTTTCCATAAAAATAAGGAAACATACTTACTTGTTATGTAGAGTATAATTTTTTAATAAATTTTTACCATAAATTCTTCATCTCTCAAAATGATGAGTATTATTTATGACATGGTCACACCTAAAGTGATATATTAAACATAAAGAGAATCACAAAATAAAAAAATTATTAACTATATATTTCCCTTATCTTTAGATATTAAATTAAAAAAATAAGTTTAGTACAATATCATTTAATCCCCATTAAGAATAATCCATTACAGAATGAAATACTACTCTTAATCTAAATAATTAACCAAACAATAACTAAAGTTTAACAATGACCATTAAAATAACAATTGTACTCAATATTATTTATAATAATTTAAAATAATATGGTAATAAAATATCTAGATGGATTTGATCACATTGTCTTCAATGATAAGTTTTTATATCTCTGTCCAAATAACATCAACTATTCTTAAAGTGTCATACTGAAAAGTAATTAACATAATCACATATTCATGATAGGTTAATAATTTATGAAAATAACTCAAATATCCATATTTCCATAATAAAAACTTATATTTTTTCATCACAAAATTTGAAAATTAATCCCCATATAAAATCTCATATTATTATATATTCCTTAGGCATGTATTATTTCCCAAAGAGAAAACGTTTTCCAAAATAACATCTATCACATAATCAAAATTTTTACCCAGTATTAAGGATATACATTTAATAAATCATATGATCCAGAAATAAAGATATTCTTGATCCAATAAATTAGGTAACTAATGAGAATATGTCATACCAACCAAGGGCTTCATGTTGGCATGTGGTAGGTGATTCGCCCATATCACCCTTCAGTTGTGGGTTCGATTACCCTGGCCTTGTCAAACGTGATGGGTTTTCACCCTTCCGGAGGTTTTTTATTTTTATGAAACTTCATATACCTAATCCACTAATCAATATATTAATTTTTATTGTCCTAGACCACTTTCATGTTCTCTTGACTCTCTTAAACCGTATTTTTTATGTTATACGGCATATTGGATCTATGAATCGCTAACTCCCCAATCCGAGCCAAGTAAAATAAAGATCAGTATTGTCACCCATAGTAAAATATATTCAAATATATGGAAATGGAATATTGAAAACTATTTTTATTTAATATGACATATAAAGGAGGTTTCTTTACTAATAATCCATGTAAATGAAGAACATTTGACCATAACATATCATCCATCTAATAAATAGTACTATTTGTATTCCCATCCATATGAAGATGGAATGAATCACTATGACATAGATAATAACTAAAATAAGTATATTGGAATAATTAAATTCACATGGTATAATGGAGATACCAATTAGGGATGATGGTCGTTGGTACCCCTTCAATCGATACTATCTCAGCGACATGGTACCTTATTATGAAATCAATAACACCAAACTCTCTAGTTGTTGGGAAATGAGTATTCATTCTCAAATAATCCAATTTCTACCATATGAAATGACAGATTCCTATAATCATGGTAATATAGTGAATAAATCCATTAATATTTTCTCCAATTTCAATTAGTGGTCATACATTGGCTGCAAAAAAACTTCTTGGATCACACGACTCTGCCTTCACATGTGGACAAATATGACATTATGTCATGAACTACTTTAATAAAAACATTATCCAAATATATAAAATTAATCCCACATTTTTTGATTTATCCTGGTTATACCAAAATACACTACCACTATTGGGCTATGAAACTCATAGAGAACATCCTTGCACATAAAAAAAATAACCTCCCCTATAAAGTATACGCTATTAGTCATCCTATGTCCCTAAATCCATAGAAGCACCATATTGGACATGATCCATCAATATCTGCACCATTGAGTCTCCCAATTGATACTCCTCTATCTATTTCATCAATGATTATTTCATTGTAATCTTAAACAAAAGATATCCTCCTCATTTTCCCTCATCTTGTGGTACATAAATCATAAATAAATCCTTCCAAACTAGAAGGCTACCTAAAATAGAGAAATAATTAAATAAATCATTGAATGAGGGTAACGATTCATAACCATTACTTTTTATGGCCCCCATTATTCTATACAAATACTCGGAAAACTATACTCCTTCATAGAGTATAAAATTAGAGAACCCGATGGTGAAAAAATAAGTTGGATTAAACCATTATAAATCATAACATCGATTATTATCCTTAACTCTTATATACAAAAAATTTTCATATGTTAAAAATTCATTGAAATCCGGGAGGATCTTGTTTAAAAATATATCATGAATTATATATCATGTGGAGGGGGCATAATTAAAATCTCCTCAGGAAATATATTTTGAAAATCCTCAAAGATGCTAGGAAATATCTCTAACTATTACCATATCAAATCTTATGTCAACATTTATAGTTGTGACAGAAGAGGATCCAAATTCATATAACCCATCTGTTAATCCCATACTCCACAAATACTATATGTCAGCCCTCCTAATCATAGATTACTACTCTCCAATGAAAATATTCAATTACTATATATATGAAATACAAAAAATCGATGAAAATTATGATGACATATGACTATATATGAATTTAAAATATATAATCCATAGATGAATAATGTAACCACATTATCACCTCAGAGGCTATGAACACATTAATAAAACGCATTTGAATAATAATCTGTGTAATAAACAATAGAGTCTCTTGAATCCTTTCCACCACGAGTCTAATGACATGTAAAAAGTAGAGATATATAAATGAGTGTGATTATCTAGAATAAAATAATTTATATAACATGTTATATGATAAATATATTTTACCATATATGACCAATCAGATATTCGGTGTAGAAATATCTATAACATATAAATGCCTATGTTTAGATCCTCTACCAAGCTGCTAATGACTACCTCTATGACCAAATTTGTCTTATTTCATTGATTGAGAGATACATCATATGAACATCCTCTCATAACCTTATCTCTTATTTGTGGAATAGAAGTATTATTTCCCAATTCTAGATACAACCATAGAAAAAAACAACATAAGGGTTAGGGAAGGAATATAGCCAAAAAACAAAATGGAATCCCAATAATGAATAGACATTTATATTATTGATGTACAAAACCTTAATTTATAATGAAAACAACCACAATAATCCCATTGGATACATGAGAACTATCAGATCGATAGATATTGGAATAAAAATTATATGGTTGGATACTTGGTTGTAGAAACCATTACATTATGGGAACCAAAGATCCATGGTGAATATATATACTTCTGGACAAGCTGTGATGACTCCCATCCTATGATGATCCAAGATAAGAATAAATACCCTCCATCATTTTAACCTTCATATGATCATTAAGATAAATAGGTGGCATATATTGAGTGATTGTATAAGAAATAACCAGGTGTATTTCTTACTCTATATATAATTCTCTGGAATACAAATCATGGAAAATATCAAGGGTGAAGTTAAGATGATCCTTGATTCTAATCATAGGATCCATCAAACATAGGCTCCCTTGATGAAGGTAAATCAAATGATACCTCTCTATTTATCTCATTAAATAGTCACAAAACAAACTCAAAAAGTCATGTAATGAAACATCAGTCACCCTCTCCTCCGTAGGATACAAATCTATGTCAAATATGCAACTCCTGACATCCGACTAAAACATAGTGGAGAATAATAAAATTCCATATCATAGATCAATTTATATGTGATCATTCTCTCCTCCATCATAGTGATTTGTTTCCAAATAGGATAATATCCCCTCGGACACAGACAATAGCATACAATGAAACAAACACTACATCTTCCCCAGCACTCATCCTCTATAGTTGAATCAATCCACCAGCGGTCACCTAGATGATCAAAATCAAACTTTTCAACCTAAACCATTATAGGAAAATGATCAATAGACAATTATAAAAGAAAAAAATATCTTTGATTTTATGTATGAAATTCATTATGATTCATTTAATTAAATTCATGTAATTTCCCTAAATCCACTTGAATTTATACAAATGTTTTGACAAACATAATTGATTTATCCTTGTCAGACCTCTACCCTGCAATCAGTATTACCACACACATGGTGTTTGGTAAGCTTATAGTCTTTATGTTTGATCAAATGTGGACTATTACACAATTTCCAATCCAGTATCTATTTCTAATTTATAGATTTCATTATTCTTATATAATTTCTCTATCAACCATTGAAATCCTCAAGAGTGTCTAAATCCAAACACATTCCAACAAATCATACTTTTTCTAATAGAAAATTGTCATGAAAACCCCTAATTAAACCCCTCTTTGGTCTGAAGTAATGGTGATATTGAACCATGAATCACACCTTCAACAGACAATGGTGTTCTGACTAGCACTAAAATTGATCATTTTTTTTAAAAGACTTATTTATGGATTTATCGCCTGATTCTACAAAATCGAAGAACCCAATATTTTCACCTAACGAGACCGCCCTATTGGAGTTTCAAAGTCACTATTTATTTTTATTATTATTTTATCATATTATTATTATAATATTTTAGGTTATTTCTTTTATTTTAAAGAAATTATTCTAAAAATAAATCCTGAAAAATTTTTAGCATAATAAAACATCAAAATGAAAGCAAGGAATTCAAAAAAATGTAAAAGAAGTATCATATTCTATAAATCCTCATGGATCATATTTAATTCATAGATTAAGAAGATTTTCAAACAAATAACTCTTTCAACACACATTATTTGTTCATGGAAAATGCATCTCATTTAGTTCATCAAATTAATGCCAACAATCTAGATCTCAGTCGTTGGTTTCCTTTGAATAGGAGTTAATCAATGCACTCAATGATCACAAAGTACATTGAACAAATTAACTCCCTTTGTTCTCAGAATACATGATTTATTATTAGGAGTTGTTTAAAAAGTAGATAAATTTAAAAAAATTAACTGGATTGAATTAATAATCCACATGAAGTGATCAACACACAATAAATGTCAAGGTGTCATTCACATAATCGATGAAAAAAAGAAAAAATGATCTGATGAAAATCAAACATAGATCATGAATGTCTTAGAATATAAATAGTTTTGGAGATAATTATATCATTAAATTTAATGAAATAAACTCATAATGAATTCTCCATGAGTATCCTCTAGATTCAAACGATGAAATTCTCACCCACTCATGATCGTGGAACTCGAAAGACCATTGAAATTCATCTTTATCAAAAGTTGTATCATCTCTCTTGAATTTATTTGGTTTTTACTCCTACCTCTTTTATCTTTTTGTTTTTTTCATTATTTTAATATTGGCCAAAAACCGTATGCATGAACTTAAATTTGTCTTATGTTATTTAATTACCATGTAACAGTAGTGTCAATATTTATTCACTTGTAAATGATTTGAAAACAAAATATCTATCAATATGTGGCCTTCCAATTGAATGAATCTGGTTTTGTTTATGACATGATTCATTCTATGTTATGTATCACTATCATTACAACATAGGAATTTAATGTGGTCACATTCAATTAATAATTCTGCCTCAGAAAATATCTATATTCTCAACATGATCTTGAATTCTCCCCATCTGTGATCTGGGAAATAATTGGTTGAAATTCTTATATTTTACATTTTAATAAAAATTATAACCACACTAAATTCATTATAAGAAACTATAATATTGGTATCACCATTGAAATGGATCACCAAATCCGAATTAGCATATCAATTTCCCCTGAACATTAATATATGAGCTTTACATTTTTTTCATTCCATAAAATGCTAAAAAATCTCATGAAATTCAAAAGGCTGAGATTTCATGAATCCAGATTAGCACATGAAAATTATCGAACACCTCTGATGTGTTTGAATCAATTCATACAACCAGTGAATTTGAATGATTGGACACCTCCACCTAGAACATAGAATATCCAATGATAAACACTACATTTCCATCTCATGCATGATTCATAAAAGGCATCAAAACATCTCAATGCCACACTCTCTTAACAATGAGTCAAGTCATATTCAACATGTTCTGCTCCCTCGTTTTTCAAAATTTCATAATCGACCTTTGATATAACAAACCTGAATATTCAATTATGCTCGAGTTCAAAAGCTACATCAGCATGCTTGAAACCTCAATGAACAAATCCATACCTAAGCTTCACATGGTGCAACATAGATCTATGATTAATAAGTGTATTTCCCTCTGCCGAGTTGGTTCGTTATTCATCCATCTATCTCATTTTTACCGAGGAATCAGCAAGAATCATCAGCATGATTAATGTTTTTATTTCCTCTTCTTGGTGCCTCAAGATGGACATTTAGTTAAGTCCACTCCATTATTTGGGATTCTCCTTTTTCAGAAACCACTTCACTTGTTCTTCCTTGGTGGGAAGATGATGGGATGGAAAATATCCTTTGTTGATGCATTCAAAATCATAAAGGAATTATCATATGTAAATGATCACCCAAACATTCCAAAGATAGATTCTGGATATCTTCTCATATTATCGGGACTAATTCCCATGAACTGAATTGTTGTAAACAAGTGTAATGCACTGTGATTATGTGAATATTTTGTAATAATATGAAGAGATCCTCAGATAGTGGAATAAAAAGGCCACCTTATCCATTGGACATGGGCTTCAAGTCGAACCAAATTAAATCCCCATGTTCTCCCATTTTTTCCATTTTTTTGTGATTTTCATTAAAACACACCTATGCCACCTTATTCCATTACACTTTCTCTCTTCAGTCAAGAATCTAGATGAGTTATTCTTCATTTGAGAGATTCTCTTCCAACTTAATTACCTCTGGGATCAAAACATGATATGGATCTGGCATATACTTTCTCAACATCGAAACATGAAAAACATTGTGTACCTGAGATAAACTCGGAGGTAATGCCACACTTTATGCAACTGATCCAACTCTCTCCAGAATTTCACATGGTCCAATGATCATTGGACTCATCTTTCCTTTCATACCAAATCAAATCACACTTTTCCATGGAAAAAAACCTTGAGAAAAACATGATCACCTACCTCGAATGATAGATCCTTCCTCCAGTTATCCACATAACTTTTCTGTCTGCTCTGAGCTGTTCTCATGTGTTTCTGAATCAACTAAACTTTTTCTTCCATCTCTTCTACCATGTCTGGTCCCATCAGCTTCCTTTCACCTACTTCATCCCAAAAAGATGGTGTTCGACACCGTTTACCCTATAATGATTCAAACGGAGCAATTTGTATATTGGAGTGAAAAATGTTATCATATGAAAGCTCAACCAAAGTAAGATGTTGGTCCCAACATCCATGATAATACATCGAACAAGAACATAGCATATCCTCCAAATTTGTAATCGTTCATTCTGATTTCCCATCTGATTGAGAATGAAAAGTTCTACTAAAATTTAATTCACTACCCAATGACTTCTGGAGGCCTTTCCAAAAGTTAGAAGTGATCATGGGATCACGGTCAGATACAATGGAGAGGGGAACTCCATGTAACCTGACTATCTCATTAAGATACAAACGGTAAAGTTGATCAAGGGAAAAAGTATCTCGTATAGCAAGGAAATGAGTAGATTTAGTCAAGCGATCAACAATAACCCGATTGCATTATTACCTCTAGATTTCTTCAGTAATCCCACAAAAAAGTCCATGGATATATTCTCGCATTTCCATTCTGGTACTGGTAAAGGCTGAAGCATCCCTTTAGGTAATTGCCGCTCTACTTTAAACTGCTGACAAGTCAAACAAATCACAGTAAAATTAGCAATATCTCTTTTCATTCCATCCCACCAGTAATACTCTTGCATATCTCTGTACATCTTTGTACTACAACGATGAACTAAAAACATGAAACTATGAGCCCCACAAAACAACTCTCTCATAAACTGTGACTCACAAGGCACACACAATATCTTCCCAAATCTCAAAACAAAATCATTATCAATGTTGAATTCAGGCAAAATACACTTCTGAAACAACTCTACCCTTTTCTTCTACCCACTGTCTTGTATTTGTGTTTTCTTAATTCTATCTGATAGAGAAGATTTCACGGATACCTGAAACAAAACAGAAGGACATCATGCACCGACAACATCTATGCCAAAGTTAATCAAATCATTAACAAAAGGATCACATTCCAAACACAATATAGTTAATGAAGCATTACTTTTTGGACTCAAAGCATCAAACACTTTATTTGATTTTCCCGGATGGTAATGAATTGTAAAATCATAATCCATGATTGATTCTAGCCATCTCCTTTGTCTCAAGTTCAATTATTTCTAAGTGAATATATACTTTAATCTTATTTGATCATTATATATTTCACACATTACTCCATAAAAATGATGCCTCCATATTTTTTAAGCGAAAACAACAGCAGATAATTCCAAATCATGGGTATGGTAATTTACCTCATGATTTTTCAACAATCGTGAAACATAAGAAATTACCTGATCATTCTGCATTAGGACACAACCATGTCCTTTCAATGAAGCATCACTGTATATAAAAAACTCACCATTCCTGGAAGGTAGTTCCAAAACTAGAGTATTCACCAATCTTCCTTTCAGTTCTTGAAAAAAATCATCACATTCTTTTGTCCATATAAACATAACACCCATCCGAGTTAGCTTAGTCATTGTACTATATAACCATGAATTATTTCTAAAAAAACCTTCGGTAGTAACCTGCCAAACCAAGAAAACTATGGATCTTGGTTACATTGGTGGGACTTTCCCATTCTTCAACAACTTTTGTTTTAGCAGGATCTACAGTTATCCCATCACTAGAAACAATGTGACCATGGAAAGAAATTTCTTGCAACCAAAACTCACACTTGCTGAATTTTCCAACTAGTTTCATTTCTTTTACGTTTTTCAAGATAACCCTAAAATGACTTTCATGATCCTATTTATGTTCAGAAAACTCAAAAATGTCATAAATAAAAACAACCATGATTTTTCACCTGAGTCAACTGATCCATCACTGCAACAAACTGTTAAGTTCTAACTCTAACCATCTCAGTATACTGATTTGAAAGGTCATTTCCCTCTGTATTGCTTACCACAAATTCAGTTCTGTTTCCTCTACGAAAAACCTTTCTAAATACAAAAATATCTTAGGTGAAGAAACATGGTAATCTTTATATTATATATCATTTTAAATTTGACAATAAATAAAATATTTTTGGATAATCAAATATAATATTCTAACTTCTAAAGTTATCTAAACAGACCTCTGATACCAACTACAAGGTCCCAGCCTTAAACCTTACTTAATCTTGAGATATTTCAAGAAAACACCTTGAGGATCTTTTATGGTTTAGATTTATAGTGAATTAGATCATAAAACATTCATTACATTCCACATTTAAACAAAGTGGTTACATAAAAGATAGTATTCATTTTTCCAATCAACGGAAAAATATTTAAAATAAAACATGGATTCTATCTTGACACTTCCTTGACACTATCATCATATCATGTACCCTTCCCTTGAACTGTGAAAACAATTTCAGAAACCTGGGATGAGCAAAAAAAGACCAGTAAGGGATATAAAAATATGGAAAGAAAACATGAGTACATGTCTACATAATAATAAATGAAATCATACTTTACTCATAAAACATAAGCACATTAACATACCTCATCAAATCATGAATAAATAATAGAAATCATAAGACATAATGGTAACTTGAGGCATTCATAACATTCTAACGTAGGGAGTAACCCTCTTGGTTACATTTGGAATACCCATGATAGTATATTCCCTAAATCTCTTTGGAGAAACTTTAATGTTTAACCCCTTCGTGTAACCCAATGCATTGGAGAGCAATATCTGGCTCAGCTGCCTTAGTTTATCAGTGAACCACCCATCTTCATAATAATGCCCAAGAACCATAACATAATCGTATCACATAAAACATGAAAAAATGAAACATAACATTTCTACTATTCAATGAAAAGATATCAATACAACACATTTATATAAAAACATGATAAAAACCATTATCAATACCAAAATAAATTAAAAGTAAAACATGGTATTTATTTTTCTTTCAAAAATTTTTTGGCTTGTAGAGGATGTCGGAACTCAAATAATGGTCATGGCGGCAGAGAAGTCGTTGTCTCCGCATACGTACGACAAAAACATTCCCTTTTGTCATTTAGTAAAACAGTTCATATAAAAAAGATTCATTTTGGATAAACATAAAATTCAAAGGGGTTTATACACCGTATAAAAGAAGATTGTGTATAAAACAAAATATGCCTCAATGAAAGGAGATTGAGACGAAGTCCCATACCTCGTGTCCAACTTGACTCGATCATTCATTAACCTCCTGAATAATAAACATGAGTTAATTTCTACTTGCTTAAGAACCTTTTTCATGTTCATTATTCCTTTTATATCACTTATTATCATGTCAGTAAAACTATGTAATTATTTAATATAATAATGGTCGTTTTAACGATCATTGGTACTTGAGTCAAAAATAAACTATTTATAATTAGAAGTTGTTCATGTATCTATTATATCAATAGTTATACTCATGATGTAGTTATCATATATATCATATATATATATCCAGTATAAACATGAATTTATAATATTAAATAACGTTTATAGGTAAGAAATGAAATGCACTGTTCATGGAGGCGGTAAGCCATACATACGCATGAACGCTACTTTCATTTAGTTTTCATATTTTATGGAATGGAATAATAATGATATAAAGGTGTATTATAATTCCAGTATAATATCATATATAATACCATTAATTACATCCTTTGTATGTCCCACATATTGAATTAACGAATAAAATCAATTTGAGGGGGCGATAGTCCGCACCTCGTTAAATGAAGATATCACGTTTACCCATAATGGAAACCATAATGGTATGCCATAAATGAAAAATACAGAAGCTTAAGTAAAACATAAACTTATTATATGTCATATATAAATATAGTGTCATCATAATGTCAACCTTTTAAGGTGTTAAAAGAATATTTAAAAATCATCGTTTACGTGAGGCAGAGATTCACCATCCACAGAAATAGTATGTTCTTTAACCATTAGATGTAGGTGTGTTAAGTGTAGATAGAATAATTCTTATAACAAAATCATATTATATGGAAGATACTGGTTTTGTTTAAAATTAAATTAATAAAAAGAATTTAGGGGGTTGGAGAATCAAAATAAAACATAAGAACACAATAGAAGACACTACCTTTAAATTGGTTAACTCTTTTTGATTTGAGCTCAAAAGCTTCCTTGGGAAGAAATCATCCCAAAGTGAGGATCCTATGATTTAGAGAGTGATGTTGAGAGACAAAATGGGTAGGGGTTGGATGAGCCAAAGGCTTTGAATGTGTGGGTAAGGAGGTAGAGGTTGGGGCCTTTTATAAGAGGAAAGGAAGGGCATTCATGGAAAGGTATAAAGGATACATTATTATAAAATGTTTTTAGGATTTAAAAGTTCCCAAAATTAAATATATCAAGGACAAGGTGATAATAGTTCGAAATCAACCAATCCAATTGGTTTTTGACAAGTTTAGGTCTTATATTTTACATTATATTTTCATTTTTTTTAAATTGTTAAATAATGTGGTAATCACAACATCATCATGGTGTCATAAATAATTTAATTTATTTAATGTATAAAAATTAAAAAAAATACTATAATGTAAGAAATATTTTTATATTTACAATGACTATTTATAGTAAAAAATCTGACTTGTATAACTGCATTTAAAAATTGTTTTAGTAAAACAACTCATGTTTGTGTCATTTTTACTTTAACTATAAATAAAAAGGTATTAATGTCATTTTCCAACCAATGTGGCTCCATGGGGTCACCAATTTGACCCATGTATTGTTTTGGTCGGCCATGACACATCCAATAAGTTTAGGGCATTATTCTAGGTCATTTCATATTATAAAAACATTATTTTTACCTTAAACTACACTAATTACCTGTAATAGCGATTAAAAACATAAAAGTTACTATTCACAAAAAAAATATTTTAATCCCATTGAACCACATTTTACATATTAATGACAACCATGTATGATAGATTTTTGAAATTCAAAACACATAGGTTGTAAAATTTCATTTAAACGAAAAATCAGTTTTTTTAGTACCACTTAGTGGTTTCACTATTCATAAAAAATTAATGTTTTTCAGAAAAATACCAAAACATCACCCTAAGCTATATTTGATATTCCGAATTCAAAAATTATGTATATTTTACAGAATTCAAAACATATAAGTTACATTAATTAATATCATAATTAATTCAAGCTGTCAGAGAAAATATCATGTTTTTAATAAAATAATAAGTATCAAAATATTGATACTAGTTTAAGTCAAATTTCATAGTGAAATTAATTCCAACGACCACTATTTTATTAAATGGTAATAATATATTCTATTTAAACTTTTAAACCAATTAAATATATAATCTAACCATATAATAAAATTAGATGAAAAAGCAGTTTTGAAGTAAAATGCAGTACTTTTCACTATTCATTAAAAAATGATCATTGTCAGAAAAATTCCAAAAAATTATCCAATGTAAATTTCAATGTCCCAATCATAAAGAATATGTTTATTTTGAAAATTATAGATTATAAAAATGTCAAAAGTTTGATTTAAAAAAGATTTTCCATTAAAAGACAGTAAAACAATCTTTTAAAAATATTATTGTATTCCATGCTTAAGATTGGATTTATTCTCATTTTACGCCTCTAAAACACTATCTAATTCATTAATATACATAGTTAAAAATATCAATTATTCATTACTTACATGTTATGTTACAGTTATTATTAGTATTCCTTACATAAAAGATATATACAATGAAATCTACATTCTAATAATGAATGCTTGGGAACCTATATAGGGAAATATTGGTCTACGTTGGCCAATAGAATACAGATAATTGTCAATGAATATTTCTATAAATGCATGTCCCCTAGAAATCATTACCAATGTTTTAACCTTATTATTGAATTATTTAATTGAAATAATCTATTTAATGTTTCTCCTAATGGTGCAAAATTGTAAAGAGGATAATTTGATACCCTTCATCCTTAGTGAAGAAAAAACACATAAACATGAAATTCTCTACCAGTATGGTTCCTAGATTATCTAACATGTATATAGTGAATTTTGTAAGAATAATGTGACTCAGATTAATATCCCCTTCACATAAAAATACATAACAATATGGATCCCCCACTATCCAATGAATTTATGTTTAATGTGGATGGAACAATCTTCTTGAAGAGGTTCTATTGGATTGTGTAATGTGGTATGTGATCATATGGGTTACATTGTAACATGTTGAATGATTTCCATCAAATCTTCTTATAATCCACCAATCACTGAAGATTATGCATTATTGAATGAATTTATGTTCTCCATTGAGAGAAGATGAAAAAATTTCATCATGGAATCAAAATATGATTTCATTATTAATGGTATTAATTCAACCTAGTGGGTTCTCTAGATCGTTGTATTATTTTTTATAAAGGTTAAATCCATTATTAGAAATACCATAAATTGGAACTATACAAACAGTTTCGAGAAAATGTTATTATAGGTACCATAAGAAGACCCAATACAAAGGGTTTCTCGAAAACCATTGGTATTCAAACCATCATATGACCTTATTCCATTTGTTTTTAAAAAAACTATCGGTTTTGGTCAGATATATTCCAATGATTTAAAAAAATTTGTGGAATGTATTCAATAAAATGACATTATAACAACGGGTTTTCCAAAACTGTTGGTATTTGAGATTGATATGCCAACAGTTTGGATAAACCATCACTGTAGCTTGCTATTATTTAAAATATACTAATGGTTTTTCAAAAAATGTTCGTAAAAGTACTGAAATTGTAATTACCTTTATGAATATCTTGGAAAACCATTTGTATAGGTATATAAAAATGGTTTATAAAATAGTTGTTAACAGTCTTCATATTTAAAATGAATTATTTTTTCAAATAAAATTTTTTACATAATAGAATAAAATAAAATTAACATATAAATATTTATCATATTATCTTTCCTAAAAACATTGTTTCTTAGTGGTTATGTGTTTGAAATATAATATGTGTGATTCCATATTATAAATGAAATTTTATATAATTTTTTTTTAATAACTAAAAACTTATAACACATGATCATAGTTTCATGATTATTTAGTAAAATGATACTTCAGTCATTAATTATGTTTTTTAATCAATTTCACATCAATATGATGCATTGTACGACCTGTTTTTCTCAATGTCTTGTATAGACAAAACAAAGGACATCCATCAAGTATTTGATACAGTACAATACATGATCTCAACAAATTTCATAAATTCATTTTTAATGATACTATGATGTTCAAATATAATCTCTCATATTCCAATTGAAAAACATCAAACGCCTACCAAAGGTTTCACTTTTCAAGATAATTAAAAACATTCACCTAGTTATAAGTAGCCATATTTCATCTTCAAGAATTTCTTTTTCTGAATCACCATGAAAATCATCTTTGATAACCAATTATATATAATTAATTTATATATAATAAGAAATGAGTTAAATTGAAAAGTTTTTTTTAATTTGATGATTTCAAATAATAAATAACTAGATGATAGTTTTGAATAAATCCCAATACACTACCATGAAACATGATTTCATCTTTATATGAATAAATTTCAAATATATAGTAATTAGTATCGATGAAAATATTGTCACTGGTTTTGTTTCCATTTCTCCATACCTTATCAATGAACTCCAAAGTATCATGGAATATTAACCCAAGGTAGTTCTCATCCTACATTATTTTTTATGTTTTGAAATGAAATTTCTCTTTGTTCAGAAATATGAGGCTTCCATTTTCATAACAGTTTCTCCAACATAAAGACATGCATATCTAAATTCATACCTCACTCGAATATCAAGTAAATCCCTTTTTATCTAATGGTTATAAAATCATAGAATATCACATCAACAAATGGAATTTCAACATGAACATATCCATATATATAAAATTACCCCCATTGTCTGGTGCCCTCAAATTTTTTATATAGTGTTATTTTATAGAGATTTTATTCAAATTAACCATTATCCAATTCCACGCTGTTAGACATGATATAATCATTTATTGAATCATGATAATAATTTTCCTATAAATCATTCCCAGAAAAACTAAAGAATTTATTTTCATAATTTATGAGAAAATGTGAGAATTTTAGCATCTAGGAGACAAATAATTGGAATATCTGAATCCCTAACATACATTTTAATGAAATATGACATAACTCCCACAAAAGTGTTCCATACTCCAAAATTATATGAGAGTTATTAATCATTATTATTTTATAAGTATCCCTACATATCCCATCAATAAAATTGAAAAAAATTATTCATATTTTCAAACATATCCTCAATGAAAAAATACAATACTTTTAATATTTTTATTTTTCTGAACATCCACTATAAGAATTTTTAACAAATACCACAAATCACATGTTTAGTTTGAAATAACATCTTTCATGAATGATAAAAAATATACATTAAATAAAAAATGTTCTATATCATTATTATGTATGTTACGAATAATAACATTTGATAACTAGAGGACATTATAATAAGAAAATATCACCATGAATGTGAGCTAGTTCAAGATCACCATCTTTGATAGTCAAAATGAAATGTCTTCCCCAGTTTTTGGGGATAAATAACAATATTGATACATATATGAATTCATTTTTCCACACAATCATCCATGAGATAAATGATGGGTATTACAATAAAAATAAATAGATGTCACCTTCATCCTACATATCATTATTCATGATGCAAAAATAAAATTATCAAATAAATATTCACATATACTAGAATGGGTATCATTCCTATAATAATATTCATCTATATTTTAACTTCATTACTCTATAATAATGATTCAAAAATCCATATAAACATTTTTAGGCAAACCAAAATGATGGTATGCCCTTTAAATGAACTTTTATTTCCACTTGTTACATGAAAATTAATCTTCTATATAATTAAAAACCCCCATCAAATTATTTTTTTCAAACAATGATTCTAATATTTTGTTAACATGTTTCAAAATATTGGGACTAAACATACTTTTAATTGGACATTTAAGGAGTATAATCTATTTATCATGAATCGTCATTTGTACTTTAACTAGATTATGTAAAATCATGTTATCCATGTTTGAGTTGTATAGAATGGGATATTCTGGTTAAAATAATGATTAATTATTATTAGTGAAAATATTCCTCATTGGAGAATAAGGTATTTTGATTTGTAAAAACCTAAACTTGTTTTAGTGTTAAATTACTGAGAATATTGTGTCTTGACATTAAGGATTAGAATGCATCGATTAATGTTTTTATCACGACACATCCCCTGGGGCCCATGCCATGACTACCCCAAGCCCACCTTCCATAGTCCAGGTGCTGGTGGCTAGCCCATAAAATTATTATCCCTAAATCATGAAGGCATTTACTTTAAACCTATACAAACTCAAAGAGTGCAATGAAAAAATAGGCAACCACACAAACTAGAACACTAAAAAAGAAATTTTGAAGTAAAATTCAATAGTAAAGAGCATTGAAAGTAAAGGGAAGATGGAATACAAGGCCAAAAAAACTACAATTACAACTGAAAAAGGTAAAAAATAGAAGAAAAGTGAAAGGCATTTCATGGATCATCCATAGTGGATCCTACCTGATGTGTTGGAACAACTAACGATCTGTAGCCCTTGAGTCATGTCACACCAAAATTTATAGCTCCATGCAACGCCAAATCCTAACTCACTCAACCTCAACATATGATTTATGTTGTCTATATAAGACACATCATGGTGTGGGTGAATACTGGGTAGGTATGAGTATAACGATATTCATTAGGGACCCCAAGACCCTCGTAGGTCTCCTAGAGATTGAAAATGGAAATCCAAAAAGCATAAATCAAAAGTACACAACACAAGTCATCTAACACCTGATATCACATTATGTCATGGATGGAAGGGTTATCACATCATCAAACTCATTGCCTAATGGATTACTCCTCCTATATCGAGTACAATGGGTGTTCCGGGTCACATAGTGCCACTTCCCACTACCCTTGAAATGTTGGGGTACCCATCCCTAATTTGTAATGTGGCCTTGTCGGGTCATATAGATCTTCTTCCCACTGTGGGTGTGTCGGGTCACACATAGATGCTTCCCTCCATGGATGAACTGAGGTACTCCTCCTGTCATGTAACATGGTTATTTTGGGTCACACAATGTCACTCCCCACTATGGGCATGTTGGGTCACAGAGAGCCACTTCCCACTGTGAAAATTGTCAACTATTCTTCAGGTATCAGTCATCCACAAGGCTCTAGACATAGTCTTAATGTGAGAACAGAACCTCAAGCCAAATTCCTCAACATGATAAAAATATTTGTCACCAAAACGTTCGTCAAAAGTTCAAAATCCTAAAGAGTGTCCCAATTCCACAAATGAATCGTGAATCAGATGCATGGTTTGTGAGATATGGGCATTTTAGTGCCGAGGGCCCAGTTGTATTCACATTCAACCCAACCTGGCCATGCACCAAAATTATCCAAAACTCAAGTGGTGTTTCTCAAAAATGACCACCTTTTCATAAGGATTATGACAACGTAGATAGTATGTGAAATGAACATCATGCTTATATGTTAGGGCCCATTTTGTGAAACAAGACTGTATTGGGTCCTGGTATGGTACACCGCCGCCTGACCCAGCTGGGCCGCCGGTCTGGCAGCTGGGTCGTTGGTTTCCCTGCTGGTCCGACCTGGCTGTGCCACCTTCCTTGCAGCATGGGCCTCCAGAGATACCCGGAAGCAGTGCATTTTGGTTGGGCTAAAGAGTCCCAAAGCCAGGTCAGTGGGTCAACCTCTAGAGTTGAGATATCATGGAATCTCGTGGCACTGAAGGTCCACCACGCTACGGCCGACGAGCCTCGAACTTACAGGATGGTGTTCCTCTTTCACATGCCACATCTCTCGACTTCCGGTCGAATTGGAGGGCTCTTCTCCCTCAGCAACTTGTACATGTTGCGGCCCTTCTAGGTCATTGGTGTGCCTCTGGGGGCACGCCCCTCCTCTTCCCCACCAGACACGCGGTCGGCGCCAGTGTCGGTAGCTGGGTGTTCACCGGGCCACTGGTCACAAACTGGGGCATGTTTTCTGTGTTTTCTATGCCTATGGACTCTTTGTTTTTCCTCCGTTACTGCCTTAGGACCTGATATTGATTTTTACCACCTTCAAAATAGGAATATCGAAATCAACACACAAACAGAGGGTCTCGGTCCTTGTTTGTCTAAGCCCTCACCCACTGCATTAGAGATATTTCCTTGGGAGTTTTACGTGAAGGTTTTACAAGATATGATTCATTGATTCCAAACTAGATCCCAAAAAAACACACCCTCTCACACTTAGATATTGATTAACTGATCTGCTTGTTCATGAGTAAACCAATTCTTATCATCTTAGAAAGAACTGAAAGGAAGAAAAGATCCATCAACACATACCATACCTTTAAATGTTGGAGAGAACATGTGGTTTAAGAGTCTCTTTATTCATTGTCCCTACAATATGCCCCCCCCCCCCGCAACTGATTGAATGTCAATCATCAGTTCGGGATTTAGGTGTTGCATGTCTCCTGCCACTGGGATCAATTCTGTCCTATAAGGGCTCAATGTTACAGCACTCCTTCATCATTGAGCTATTTGGGGAATCTTGTCTAATACGCCTCCCCAAGATATAAATTTATATGAGAGGGGAGGGTATGTAACGCCATGGGGAATTAATGGGGGCTTATAAATTGATAACCATACTTATTATTTTATGATGTCATTACATTGGATTTGGTAACTCAATCCATACATTGGACTGACTCACCGTTAGTCCCACATTCAACATGTCCGTTGGTGGAAATAAAAGATTATAGAATAGTATAATAATTTTATTTATATTCTTTTAAAATCTACAAAACATATCAACTTCTTGGAACCTGTAGCGGTCAGAATGAAGTATATCATACTCAAATCTTGGTGTTGCTGATTCAACAGTGCCCTCAAATATTTAATCTGAGCACTGGTTCAAAATATAGAATTTGGAAGTTACATGTTTACTAATTGTACCTTAAATAATGTTAAAAATTAATTCGGGGCACACCAGACCTTGGATTCAGAAGCCATAAATTTTCACAGAGTTATAAAATTAAATTATTTAAAAAAAATATTTACATGGAAAAATCCAGGTCTTTACATTCTCCCTTCCATAGTTATTTTCATCCCAAAAATCCACAACATAGACTATGAAAATAAATGGTGGTTCTGGGCATGATTTAGAGCCTCCCACTCCCTTGTGCTCTCATGGAGGTTCACATGCTCCCAAAAAATGCATACCAGATGCACTGACTTCTCAAGAAGGAATCACTTCTGTCAGTCCTCAATCTTTACTAGATCCTAGGTAAATGTTGCCTTATAATCCAAGTCCAGCTCTCTGTGGCCGTTGATGTGAGATGGGTTTTTAACGTATCAATTCAGCTGAGATATGTGAACGATGTCGTGCACCCTCTCCAACTACGGTGGATGTTCCAAGCATTATTCTACCTCTCCTACCCTATGATATTTATGAAATGGTCTGATAATACTCGGTGAAAACATACCGCCTTGGAAAAATATATGTATTCCCCATAGCGGAGATACTCAAAATAATACATGGTCCCCCACTTGGAACTCGAATGGTTTCTGTGTCTTTTCAGCAGAAGAATTTTTCCAACTTTTTAACAGTCATCATCCACCCTTAGATGATATGCACTTTCTTAGTGGTAGCCCATACCAAATCTTGTCCCATTAGTGATGACTCCCTTGGGTCAGTACAACATAGAGGTGATCGTTAATGTCTACTGTAACGACCCTCTATTGGTGAAATACCGATGGTGGAGTGGTAACTTTTGTTTTAATAAAAGTCCAACAAGGCAAAGTGATCCTCCCAACTGTGGCCAAAATCAAGGACGCATGCATGAAGCTTGTTGTCCAGCTCTAGTATGGTCTGCTCTGTCTGACCATAAGTTAACAGATGAAAGGTAGTTCTGAATCATAGCTGAGTATCAAACGCATCATTCAATCCCTTCCATAACCATAATGTGAAATGTGTGTCATGGTCATAGACAATCATTGATGAGACCCCAGGGAGTGACCCAATATCATGTATGTAGAGGCATCCCAATCAATATAACGATCCATACTCACTAATAGGTAGGAAGTGGGCGGACATGGTGAAAAGTGAGGAATCATGAAAAAAACTCTACTAAAACATTCTACATCAGATGCCACAGGTGCCGATGTAGTAGGTCCTGGTACATTTTCACCAAAACAAGATGTAACGCCAAAGGGGACCAATGGAATTCCCCCATAAACTAAACTATTAGTGCCACTATTACCATGGTACATCCCCTGGAGAGGATAACATGATCCCCACCTTCATAAAATCCATATGGTTCCTATCCCGTGGATATCTGAGAACGCCGAGCCTCGCAATCAATGTCCCCAAGATGCGCCTCCCAGACTATCTGAAGAAGTGGGGGTGTGACAGTCATATACTAGATGTAAGAGGAGCCATCTCTATCCCCAAAGGATATATTTTACATGGATAACTATTCTGTCGCCTCACTCAGCAAGTTAAATCCAATCCTCTTTCTTAGTGCATCTACTTCCCCATTCCCCTTCCCATGAATATAGACTATCTCATGGTCATAGTCTAGGAGGAACTATAGCTATCACCAAAGTCTCATGTGAAGGTCCTTTTGAGAAAATATGTACATGAGCCTATTTTGATTGGATAAGACCTTAAAATGTTCCCCCTTCATGTAATTACTCAATATCCTCATAGAGATGACCACTGCTTCTTACACGAGGTCATGGGTAGCACAATTATACTAATTTTTCATCATCTATCACGAGCCATAGGCAATCACTACTTGCTTCTACATCCTGACGTACCAATGTCTGGTCCCATATTTGTCATAGTATACAACAAAAAACACACCGTCTTCTGGATTACCCTTCTTCGCCAAAGCATGAAAGGGTTCCAAAACTCTTGAAAAGACAGGAACATATATGTGGTAGTATCTGGCCAAACGCAAGAAACATGGCATCCCGGTCACACTCCAGGGTGGCTCCCAAGAAACAGCTGCCTCTATATTCACTAGATCAGCACCAAACATATCCATATAGATAAAATATTCCAGAATGTGGATCTGTAATATCTATAAATATATCTTCGAGAGTTTTCCATGAAGCTGGTGCTCTCGGAGTGTATCAAGAACAATCTACAGATGATAATATTTATCCTCCTCCTTAGCTGAAAATTTCAAGATGTTGTAGATGAAGACTACTACAAAGATATAATTTTTTTGTAGAAGATCATGTTAATGAGTCCCATGAACACTCCATGTGTGTTGGTCACGCCAAATGGCATAATGAAGAACTCATTGTGGCCATACCTACATCTGAAGGTTGACTTTTACACATCCTCATCTCATACCCTTAGCTGATGATAGCATGATCTGATGACTATCTTCAAAATCTAACGAGCTCCTCCAGGTGATAAAAAATATTAGAAATTCTCGGAAGTGGATATATGTTCTTCTTGGTCACCTGTTTCAGGTGATTATAGTTCTCACTGAGTCTCAAATTCTCGTCTTCATTCTTGGATATCAAAATTGAGACTTCCCGTGGAGAAGAATCAGTTCTTATGATCCCATTTCCATGTAAGTCCTCCAACTATACACATATCTTACAATGCACTACAGAGCCATCCAATATGCTAGTGCAGATATAGGTGTCTTCCCAAGGTATAGGTCGATTTAAAAGTCTATCTCTTTCCATGGAGGTATTCCTTGGACATCACCCTGGAAGACCTCAGCATTTTATACAACATAACATTATATTTCAGACCCTCAACATCAACTGCCACGAGGGTAAGGCTATCCTACATATGGGTGATTTGTTGGACCCTCCCCTGGGTTTGTCTGTCTTGTGCAGAAATGGTTCCCTTCAAAACATTGAAGAAAAACCAGATCGCATCTATGCGGGAGCACCACACATTGCGCCTAATGTAGTCGATCTAACCATGGACTTTGGATAAACCGTCCATACCCAAGATGACATCGTAAGGCCACGACGCCACTACAAGGATATCCCAGCAGAAACTCTAACATCCTAGAGTAATCTAACACTATCAGAACCATTGAGTAATCGTCAAATCCGCTTCACTGGGAGTCTCTTTTTGTAAGGATTTAGACAACGGCTCCTCCAGAATCTCCATGCTCCGAACAGGGGTGGTGGCAATAAAAGAGTTAATTGCACTTGTGTCTATAAGAACGACATCTAGGGTGGAGAAGAAAAATATTGTTCCTATAATAATTTTCAGAGCACCATGGTCATAGGCATCATCTTCATGGATCTCAGCTCGCCCCTACCCACCTACTTCATGTGTTCGGGGTGGTCCTCCTATAGGTCATTGTGATAGCACATCGAATCACTATCCAATGCATGTTGCACGAACATATCCCTCTCCATGTCATCCACCTTGCAGATCTCCTCACTCAAACCTATTCCTCTGCCTTGGCAGTCCGTCGACCATCTACTGGTTATCCATACGGAGGGTCGGGAAGTCACAATCCATGTGGCCATGTCCACCGAACGTAAACCACTATATTTCACCCTACTTAATCCCCCGTGACTTGAATCCTCGTACTGCCAACACGGAGTCCTAGGGTCTCCCTATGAAGGAACTGGTCCACTTGGTCCCACGTGCCTGATACTAGTAGCTACCTGAAGACTGTGCTGCCTCGGGTCAACTAGTGGCCCCAGATTTCGGCTCCTGCTCCGTCAGGAATCCTTCAACAAAAAGGGAATGCTCTAGCACCACATCCTTGGTTGGGATGTTGAGGGTCACCACTGAATCCATGAACTCCCTTAGAATCCCCTTCTTGAAAGCTCGAGCCCTGAATAAAGGTTCTCACATTATATCAATATAGTATAATGAAATCTCTGTAAACCATGTGTTTTACTTGGCCAATATGATGTTGCCCTACTGAAGGTGAAGCGGCTCCTGAATGCACACATATCATAATGTCCCGGGGAAAGAATTCTCCTGAAAGATCCTCTATATTTAAAGCCATGTGAGGGTAGCCTCATCATGAACCTGGATGTTCATTATCTTCCATAACCCATCATATAAAGGTAGAAGTCTCATCGCAAAGATCTTCATATAGTCAGGTGGTGTCCTCACAAAGAAAAAGACATGCATTACATCCTCTAGTCAGTTCACAGTGACTCGAGGGTCTTTCTCACCCATAAACCTGGGATGTCAATGCATCTGTAACTCATGTTGGGAGTTATTCCAATGAACGTCATCAACCGGAACCATAGGCAAGTGGGGCTCCCCATTATGTGGTGGTAGAACTCGGGAACCACCCGGTGGGTCAATCTCAAACCCGTGTCCATTCAAAGAGGCCTCAGCACTGAAAGGGATATCCTAACGCAACTGGATCATGGCTTGTCATCCTCGTAGAGGAATTCTGAGATAAATCAAGATGTACAATAGTTAGTAAATTATACTTGGTGTCCTGAATTTTATTTCAAATCACAAAAGAAAAACCTAACTAGAATTTTCATGCATTGAGCCGAAAAGAAGGAGTCATGGATCCAATGTATGGATATGTCATCCACTACGCCAACCGTGAACTACCAGAACATGATGATTGGACACAAAATACTCAAAATTATTGCACTAAAAAAACACATACTCCTAGTCTCTGAGATAGAATATACCACCTCTGATACCTGTTTGTCAAGACCCATCCCAGGGGCCTGTGCCGTGACCACCCAAAGCTTGCCTTCCATAGGCCAGGGGAAGGCTGCTAAAACTTGAATGGTGTATCATTAAAACGAGAAATAATTGTCTTAAATCCTATACATACTCATAGATTAGAATGATACAAAAGTAAAACCCACAGAATAGAATGCAACAAAAGAAACTGTGAAGTAAACCATTGTAGTAAAGGGTCCTAAACATAAAGGGGTCTGCCATACAATCACAACCAGAAAAAGTACATGTACAAATGAACAATTAAAAAACTACTTAAAAGTGAAAGGTATCTCCTAGATCTACCCAATTGATCTTACCTGATGTGTAGGTACAACTCATGATCTGTAGTTCCTGCATCACATCATGCCAAAAAGACCAGCTCCAACCACCACCCAATCCTTGCTCCCTCTTCTTCAATTATTGTCTTACATCATCTGCACCAGAAACAACAAGGTGTGGGAGAATCCCATGCATGGGTGAGTATAAAGATACTCAGTAGGGACACCGACAGCCCCATAAGTATCCTATTGTTCAAAAAAGGAAAAACCACAAAGCATGAAGGAAATGTATACAACACAATTCAACTCACAACATGTATAACTTTAGGTCAAGTATGGATGGGTTAACACATCATCGAACTCCTCAGATGCTAGAGTAGTCCACCTATATTGAGTATAGTGGGCCTACCGTGTCACACAAAGTCTCTTCCAACTAACTGTGAAATGTTGTGGTACCCATTACAGATGGGTATCATGGGCATGTCGTGTCACAAAGAGCTGTATCCCACCATGGGCATGTCATGTCACACAAAGACGCTTCCCACTAAGTTCAAACTAAGTTACTCCTCGTAAAAATTATTGTGGTTCTGCTAGTTCAGACAGATCCACTCCCCACTATGGGCGTACTGGGTCACACAGAGCCACTTCCCAATGGGCAAAACGTCAAGCGGTCTTCTAGTCTCAGCCAATCCCATGGTTCCATACATATTCTTCTTGAGAAAATTAGTCCTCAAGACACAAGGCACATATTTATATCCATGTAATTCACCATAATGTATTCCAATGTATATGTCTCCTCAAGTGTGTCCTAAAGCCTTAAATGGGTCATCAATCAGATGCACAATTTTCCAGATATTGGTGTTTTAGTTATGAGGGCCCAGTTGAATTCGTATTTGACCAATCCCCGACATTCCCCCAAAATTCACAAAAACCCTGGTGGAGTGTCTCAATTAATACCCCCATGTATTAATGATCCAGAAATGGAAGACAGTTCCTCATACGGATGTCCAATTTTGATGTTAGGGCCCGTTTTTTGAATCAAGATGATACTGGGTTCGAGTCTGCTTCGCATCGGTCGGACCGACCCGAACCTATTCAGCATGGTCTGACCCGGATCGACAGGGGCCAAACCAACTAGTGACAAAACTTCCTGCATGGCCCCGAAAAACATGGATGGGTTTCTAGTTGGCCTACTGGGTGGCGGGTTGGTCTGCTAGGTCAACCCAGTTGGGTTACACTCCTGGCTGTGGGGGCCTCCCGAGACACCCGGACGTAGTGCGTATGTGTAAGGAAGACCATGCTCGAAGCCACATCGACGGGTAAACTCACGGGGGTTGACCCAAAATGGCATTACGAGTCCTCTATACCACGACTGACTGGCCACGACCTTGCCACCGGGTGCGCCGTTGGTGCACACCTCGTCCCACGATCGCTGGTCAAACCAGTAGCCTCTACTCCCACCGCAGCTGGCATAGGCCGCAACCCTGCTACCTCATGGGGGGACTGCCATTGGAGAGCCCCTCCTTTGCACCACCAGATACGCTGCCGGAAATTCTGGGAGCCGCTTCAGTGCCGCTGTGCTCCCCCGCTTGTGCCGGTTCTAGTGGTAGGGAGTTCATCGGGCTTCCGGTCACGCACCGAGTCCTGATTCCTACACAGTCACCACCTACAGGCTCCTAAGTTCATGTCCCACACTTGGGTAGCCCTTGATTCATCTTTCCAACACCATGAATATTGGGAGATCACAATCAACACTCAAACTGAGGGGCTCAGACCTTGATCGTATCGGCCCACACTATTAGTGTTACTGTTAATTCAAAGGGTGTTTCGAGTGAAATTTCAACTAGACTTCATTACTTGACTCCAAGACATATCCCAAAAAAAGAAACTCACCCTTCGATTTATATATATCTCTTAATGGATCATCTTGTTCTTGAGTTGACACATTCTTATCATTTTAGAAATAATTTCATTGAAAACAAAAATAAATCCACACAACCCCCTACATTGGAATGATTGAGAGCTCTCACGGTTGATTGAGTCTCATTGTTTTCCATCCACGCAACAGGATGCCCCCACTACTACTCGAACGTTAAACACTGGTTTGGGGTTTCGGTATCACACATCACCTCCTAATAAGATTGGCTTCGGTCTCTAAGTGCTCGACATTACAACACTCTTACATCCCTTCATTTCTTGGAAGATCTGGTATGATACCCCTCCATATGATCTATATTTGTAGGGTAGGGGGAGGGTATGTAGAAAATAGTTCAATTAATGGGGTCTCATAAATTATGAATATTCTTAATTCCCTAACGATATATTTACATAGGATTTGGCTAGTCAATCCATTCATTGGCCTGACTCACCACGGGTTCCACACTCCACTTCCTTATTGGTGGAAAAGAAAGAAAATAAAATAATAAAATTATTTCATTTCATTTCTTTTAAAAGTCACAAAACATAAAATCTTCTCGAGACCCACTGTGATCAATGTAAAGACACCCTTAAATGAATCACGACACTGTGGATTCAACTGTGTACTCAGATTTTTAATCTGAGCCATGGTTCAAACGTTATAAAAATCTCGTTATACACTTATTTAATGTACAATAAAAAGTTCAAAAATTATTTGAAGGAATGCCAGACCTTAGATTCATGCGCCGTTAATTTTGGAAGACTCATAAAATTCCATTAAATAAAACAAATACGTGAAAAAATCTGGGTCTTTATAATTTTTAATTCCAAACATGTATTCCTTTGTTCAAGATGTTATCAAATAGACATGATTCCCATGATGGAATTTGAATAATATTTAATTTTTTGATTGTGGGAAAATTTTTATCATTTAAGTTGGAGGAAAAAAGTAGAGACCATGTGGTGAGGATCATATTTAGTGGCACTCTTCAAATGGAAAATAATGTGATGTTGACCACAACACTAGAAAAAAAATATTTTGACATTTTATTGATCATTTATGGGAATAAATTAAGTCTACATGTTTAATTTTCATTAGATTCC
Organism: Viscum album; assembly: GCA_963277665.1. Taxonomy (NCBI): domain Eukaryota; kingdom Viridiplantae; phylum Streptophyta; class Magnoliopsida; order Santalales; family Viscaceae; genus Viscum; species Viscum album. The sequence continues at coordinate 358,945,416 of OY728152.1, read as the reverse complement.
ATATTTATCAACCCCCTAACCTCTTTAGAGGTGTAAATTTATGGATTGAAGATGGTATATTTTGATAATATACACTCCTATAGGAATTTTACATGGTTATGTGTCATTAGATATTATAATCTTTCAGTGAATATAATCGTCCTTAGGATTAATGATTTTTAAATTTTTTTTATCATGTCTCATGCTCTGTAATGTATATCATAAACAACGACGAAATAGTTTTTAGAGAAGATTGAAAATTTTGGTTCTCAATATTGATGTGTTATTAATTAATATGTTGAGGAGGGTTCCTAAGATGAGTTATCAATTCATAAGATAATGTTTATGTTAATAATTAAATTTATATGAAGTATATCTAATATAGGCTAAGGTCTTTTCTATTTGAATATTTGATAGAATATTTTTAGTCATGATATTTACATCTATTACAATTATTTAATGACAAATCGAATATGAAAAAAATCATTACAGTTATTCACCCACATGATGCAGCTGATGCATTTGAAAACATCATAATACCCCTCAGAACCGAAAAATATGAACCAATGAGTAATATATATTCTATTCCCAAGTCCTTGCTACCGAAAACTCCCCAAATAAAACAAATTGGAGTGTAATATTTTATCGTGTTCATGATTTGATAAATCATCCATATCTGGGAAATGATTTCATATCATTCATAACTCCCAACCCATTTCTGGGGTAATAAAAATTATATCTCATATCTCATAATTCCATTCATCTTCATAAGTATCAACAAATCATCCCACCATCTAAATATTATTGTTGATTTTGAAATCATTATGACACATTTCAATGTGAATTTCGGTTTATTATTGGAATTTGAATTTTTGTTCCTTTATGGTTGGGAGCATTGTGAGGGTACCCAATTAAGGTATTCAAGAAAACTATAAAAAAAGTATTTATGGAAGAAATATGTAATTGATATATAATATATTAATTTCATTAGATAATATATATTTATAAAGAAAATAAATATCCTATATTAACATCACTATATTTTACTATCACTATATTGACCATATGTATAACTAATAATTAATCACATTTTTAATTAATTTGTTATAATATATTCCAAAATATATATAATTTTATGAAATAAATATATTCATCTTTAATTATATTGATTATAAATTTGAATTTTTTATAATATTTAAATATATTATATTATAAACTAAATATATATAATGAATTTTGTTTAAATGAAATTAATATAACAAATATATATATTTGATTAAGCATTGTATATTATTATTTAATTAATTTAATATTAATTTTTAAACAATTCAATATACATTTATATTTTAATGAATAAAATAATACATTTTATAATTATATTTTTAATTAATTTTATATTTCAATTTATAAATATAATTGACGTAAAATAGTTTATCATTGAATTAAAAAAATGTAATCACTAATTTAAGATAAATATGTGATATATAATTTATTATGTTTATATTTAAATAAACACAATTCAAATAGTAAATTTTAACTAATTTTTAATTTGTTATATTTATAATGAAAAATATAGAAGTGAAGGGATGTTTTTCACACCACACATTGACATGCATTTCTTGTGGGGTTATTATTGTTATATATGAAAAATAGTTGAATTTACAACGTAATTAAAAATTGATCCGTGTTCCGTAATGGAATTAGAATACATTGAAATATAAAATGAAAAAGGAAATTATGGAAAATAATGGGGAGGAGAATTAATTGTAAAAATAATGACATCATTTAAATTATTCGTATGTGGACACGTTAGGATTATATATTTACAAACTCAGGTCGAGGGTTACAAGATTGCATCCTTTCTATGAGTTTTTGTGGCTACAATGAACTATAGTTTATTTGTCGAAAAAAAAGATGAATTGTAAAAGAATGAAGTATAGTTTTGTCCCTGAATAATGTTATAAATGAGGTTTCCAAACAACCCTTCTATGCTTCATCATTTTGCATCCCCATTCCATATATGCAGTTTTAGACGCAACAAGTCTCCCTCTTTCCCATTGGGATTCCCAATATCTCTAAGACCACCTACCCCGACTCCCCATTGATAATTCTTACTATAAAAAAGTATGGGGAGAAGAATATGAATGTCACTATCCGTTCTCGATTATCATGCCTTGTATCCCAATAAACCACACTTTTCATGAAAAACAGGCGGAAAATGGATATTATTATCAACTATTGATCTCAAATGACATATCAGGACACCCCATAATCATTTTATACCACAACCATCATCTTTTAAACTTGTCACATTTCTAAATCGACAATTCCAAAATCGAGAGTCACAACCATGACCTGTCACGGTGCCCCATCCACAATGCCTACTAGGACAGATATGGGGAATAAGGATATGGAAGTCAATGTCCTTTTTAAGACAATCTGCCATCATTCCCCAGAGACAACACCTACAACTATCAACACCCTTTCTATGATGATCATCAGTGGCACCCTATTGAAAAATCCTACCACAATAACCATCCTCCATTACCAGAATTTCTTTGACTATTTTCTATGACACCCCATCAATAACACATACAAATATTAGTTCCCTTTATCAGATGATAATCACCTATGTCCCATCGACAACGTTTACCATGCTAGATGGGGGTATATGTATTTCATGGTCTCTACCCACATGATTGTAATTCCACACACAAGATGAAACACATTAGGGTGGAGGTGTTTGGAAATGAAGCTATCATCCCCAACATGTTATTCAAAACTATTGAGGATGATGAAAACTAACGTCGAATGTATAAAATGATGAGTCCAAATGTGAAACAACTGTTAATGTGTCAGAAAAAAAGGGGTATGAGGAGAAGAATACCTCTCTCCCAACACGCATTGCTGGACAACCAGTTTTATATGATGAGTTAACAAACATGATAAAAAGTAGTAAAATTAATGTATTTTTTACGCAGGGATTAGAAAAACAATGTATTGTAATATTGTATAATTATTTATCAAATTAAAACTCATTGAATTAATAATTTAATACTAATTGATAATTATGATTTCATTTTATCAATCCACTAAAAATAAAATTTCTACCATTGTCAATTACCTAATTATTTTATTAATATTAAACTCTTTCAAATAATTAAATATTGAATGCAGCTGCTTAAAAAACACTAATAAAAGGGGTTCCCTATTTTGTTGGTTTATTATAAAACTAATAAAATTCCTACCAAAATGATAAAATTTTTTAGGTTATCTAAAAGTCCAATTTTATATATTAAATATATATATATATAAATTATTATGAATTTTTAAAAAATATTTATATATCAACAATTATATATTTATAAATATAATTTATATAAATGGTTTATATAACATTTAATAAAAAATGAATCCTCTTTCAGTAATATTATATTTAAAAAATAATAAAAATTATATAAGTATATAAAAATTAATAGAATATCTATATACATTAATTAAAAAATGTTTAAATATAAATATGATTTATTAATATTTTATTGAAAAAAATTATATGATATATAAATGCATGTATTTATTTAAAAATGTTATTCATATTTGAATTTATATTTTTATATTCAGATTAAATAATTAAATGATATTTGTATACTAATTTATATGTGTGTGTGTTTATGTACATGTTGTTTGTTTGTGCATTTTTTGTGTTGTGTGTGTGCATGTGTTTACGTATGTTTTTTGTTTGTATGTCTGAGTCTATATATGGGCATTGGCATGTATGTAATTGTATGTGTATGTTATAAATATGTTTACATGTTCGTGTATTTGTACATATAAATTCATAAATATAAAAATATATATAAATATGTGTGTTATTGGTTATGTGTATGTATTTATAAATTTTCAATGTATTTATATGTATGTGTAGTCCAGTACATATGTGTGTATGTACAAGTGTATGTGTTTTTTATGTTCATGTGATTGTGTTTGTATGTGTTTGTGTATATGTATGATTATGTGTAAGAATATATCTGTATGTTTATTTATGTGTTCATGTATGTATGTGTGAATGTATATATTTAAGATTGTTTATATGTGTATGATCATGTGTATGCGTATATGGGTATGTTAATGTTGTATGAGTGTTTATAGACAGATGTATAGATATTTATGTATGGGAATTTCAATGGAGGTAATTGTATGGATGTGTTTGTGTAAGCAGATACATTTGTATTTGTATGTACATGTGTATGTGTATGCGTATTATTATACGTAAATGTGTTTGTTTATGATTTCTTTGTCCGTATATATGTGTATGTATAAATATTAATTTATGTTCATGCATTCATATGTAATAATATATATGTTTTCTTTGTATACCTATGCCAATGTGGTTGTTTATGTGTATTAGTTTTCTAAATGTGTATTTTTATATTGTGTATGTTTATGTGTACATGAAATTTATATTATTTATTTTGTATTATTTATTGGTATTTGATAGTTTTATATTTGTAGTATTTTAATTAATTTATTCATTTTTTTATATATTTCTTTAATATTTGTTTAATATATCCAATTCTATTATTTATTTAAACTTGTTTAAATATGTAAATATTTTATTAAATACGAAAATTTTAACAATTAGAAAAAGTTATAATGGTTTATAACATGTTTTATTTTCTATATACAATTAATATATTGCATAATTCAATAATTATCGATAAAATTAATATTTTTATTTATTTATTTTTATTCAATATTATATGTATTCTATTCATGTAATTATTATTACGAATTAAGTTTGTTATACTTTTATAAATATCTTTCATTTAATTTATTCATTTTAATATTATTTAATAGATATTTTATTCCATTTTTGATATTTTAAAATTTTCAATATTTTTATATTGACAAAATTTTACAAATTTATATATATTCATTTAAAATGATTCAATATATTAAATATGTTTTTATTTTATATTACTAATATTTAATAATTGTTATTTATTATATTATAATATTTTATCTATGTTTGATATCCATATAATTGATTCTTGTTAGACCATCTCCAAACCACATTATCATTTCGGTAAAATTGAACCCCAACATACACCATCCAAAACACCATTTATAAATTTATGTAAAAATGATAAATGATGGGGATGTGATTCATGATGACTGATAATGATTGATGTGGTTGTTGAAGGTCATGCTTTGCATTCTAATTATTGCATTTCATTGAAAGACAACTAGTGTTGGATACTTCCGTCGGCGCATGGATCACTATATTTTTAGAGCACCATGTTTCAGAGTTGGAATCAATCTCATGGGATAATAGAATTGTGGGTATATGATTGGAAAAAACACTTAATCACTTATGTTTTTGTCATAGAATTCTATTGGACCAAAGAATGATGGCTACGTCACTCCAACGCCAGTGATGGCTTCATGCAGAGGCAGTTTCGTTGTTGTAAGAGTCGAGTGACATATTTCCATGCACGACAGACATGTCTATAAAACTCGAAGTGCTGATATTGTTATATAAATTTTTTGAACAGTGATTGGAATTGGAAAACACACAATTGGTGGAGAGGGTTGTGGTCTGAAATATGTTTATGGAAATTTTACATGACAGTGGGTGACATAATGGAACCTCATGGAGCTCTCATATTGGAAAGACATGTTTCGTACCACTCGAATAATCCAGAAAAAGACTACAAAATAGGATAGTGTCCTCACCTAGTTCCTGAGTAATATTCATAGATTTTCCTGCATGGATATCACATTCCCCATGGAAGACATATGGGTAACCATCAAGAAATATAAAGGAAACTCTCATGCGGTAACAATAAATGTGGGATTAGTATGCGACTACCAAGTCCATAACCATAATTATGTCAAATACCATTATATTAATGACAAATATATCCCAATGTAAATCATACTCTCTGATCGATATCAAATATCCCATGCATAAAATGATATCCCAAGACTGTGTTCCTAATGGAGTGTTTATATTCATCACCTATTTTACGGACTCCTCCTCAATGTTCAAACCATTAACAAGGATTTAAAATATAAAGGAATGAGATGCCCCAGTATGAATCATTGAAGTATATAAAGATGAATATACTATATAGTCTATCTCAATATCGATAGACCATCCTCGTTGTCCATATGTGTAGGATGCACTTAATGTAACTTTCCTTCCCCAATTTTATGTGGTGTCGTTTGACACTCCTGAGTAGAAATACTTGGATGAACAAATGATCATACTCTAAACCACCGTGTTCACTACCTCTATAGCCTCTTCATGTAGAACTCCATCTGCTATACCTATATGGTGTAGAAGGCCCTCTTCCAACACAGTGTCTCTTAAATGTTTCTCCTTTAGCACCATCCTACCGCTGTTTCCTACATAACATCTGTAGGTTCCCCATTTTTTCACAAAACCATCACTCCAATGGTGGATGAGGAAAATTGGTATGATAGTGTCCCTACCTACCACACTGGTGAAAAATTACATTAGAATGATCCATTGGAACTGTTCTGCCTATTATTCCACCTTTCATTCAACTATCTTCACTATGATTTTCATTACTATGCTCCCAGCTCTAGGAAGGTCCATTCCCTTATCATACAACTACATTTATAGTACTGAAATATTCTTCCAGGTTCCCTTATTTAATGAGATCCTGATTAAACATTTATAATAATTTCTTTAGAATAATAATGTTCACATGGGACTTAATTTCAAACATAAGTACGTCATGAAATTGTTTTTTTATGAATACTCATTTTCCACCAACGCATGAGAAAAAATCTATAAATCTGTGAAAGGTTAATCGTATTCCATTAAGGGAATGATTCCTTTGGTTAGATAAATAAACTCTAAATCCATCGCTTGCCTAAGTGTGTATGGATAGAATAGATCTATGAATTTATCCAAAAATAAATTCAATAACATATCATTAATATCTACAGGTCATACCTGAATGTCCCATCGGGGATTCACTAAACCCCATAGAATATAAAAATCCATCATGACCCACCCCTTAGCCAGAGTATACAAATTTTATTGTATCTTACATAATGATTATATATATATATATATATTATCTTCCTCGGGTCCACCCTCTCTAGAAAAATTATGAAGATTATGTAATTGAAACTCCCTTGAAAACCAAAAAAAATTATTTCAGAACATGCCATGGGTATCTCTCTTCGAATTTCATGAAACGAGAAAATTTATCTTAGATTTATTCACCTTACTTATTAGAATTCAACAACAGAGCCTCAAGCCCCATGTCTGGATGTTCATTCTGGGCCATACCCATTTTTTCTTCCTGCAACAAGAATCATGGAGGAAAATCACTACAAACACATACTCATGTCTTAGGTCTCATAACTCAACCAGAAAACATTTTCATACGGGGATAAACTAATATAAAACTATTCCACATTTCCTTTCTCCATTTTTCTCACCAAACAGTCAACAACGAGTCCTTATCACTACCCTAAACCATACTAATTCATAGTCTCGGTTAATATGGGTACATTCATTGTCACTAATTTATTTTGTCATTTATTAATTACACAATATAAAATTAATTAATTAAGAATTTAATTAATTTTTCATACTCAATTAAACAATTATATTTTTCAGTAGACACCCATTTATTCTCACCTTGCATCATTATATCAATCTCACAACAAGTAAAAATGGATTATTTTCAACAACATACCCACATCACATTTTCCATTTGGTTCATAGAATGATGCATGTCACAGGAAAATAGTGTTCCTACAAAGCTGCATGAAGACTAAGGTATCGTGTCTCTTTAGTCCATCACTAAAAATTCAACAATTGTTAAAACAAATATCACATTACACAACAAGTTCATCACCCATGGTGAAATAATATCCAATGGTAACAACAAACAACAATCACAAAAATCCCTCCATAATTACTAATATTTTCCCCCATGAATGGGTTTGATTCTACCAAGCACGAGCTCATTATAAATCATCAAATCATCATAGACTACTATTTAACATTCCAAATATTGTAATCTAAATTAAGAAGAAATAAAAAAACTCATTTGATAGCATTTTGTGATGTGCTGAACCAGGTTCTACTAAGCGGTTCCCTGATCCTGTTGGCCACGTTCTCTCAAGGGTGCCTGCATGTATGCCAGAGGGTGTCGACTAGTCGCGACGATTTGACAAGTATGTCTTGGGGAGACTAAACCCTGTTTTATCCGAATAAAACACCAACCAAATCAAACAACAATAATCACATTCTGAAATGTATAAATAACCCGGGCAATACCCTGAAATATGATAGTCAAAACCAAAAAATTCAATACTCTGCTGAAATACAAATCATTCAATGACAATGAATTTGTCACATGTTTCTCAAATGAAGCATCATTCAATATTATAATTCATTCAGTGTAGTTGTCCATGCATAACACCCTAAAATCGCATTTATATCATCATTCATTATTATCAATTGTTTGGTGTAGGTCGTAATGCCTATTCCAACAAATCTAATTATGTCTTGGTCTTTAGTATTATTCAATTATAACTCATTGAGTGTAGGTCAACATGCCTAGCTCCCTATAATCTCATCTTTCGTTAAATTTTGCAGAGGAATGAATTTTCCATGTGCCAACTTCTAACCAGTATAGAACTCCATGTCTCGAACTAGAAATATCTCATTCATTAAATAATTATAAAATGAACATAAATTTTCCACATTATTTTGTTACTAATCAAATGATGAGATAAACATTTCAAAGCCTGTTAGTTAATTAAAAATTAACTAATCAAATAACCCATTAATTAATTCATCGATGAATTAATCAATAAATTCCATTATAATTCAATAATTAATTCTTAAAATTATTTATCCATATCAAAATCCATCATGTAATAATTTATTGTCAAAATTAATTATCATAGATCACTACATGGAATATAATTAATTCCCTCAATTTTTTATCTTTGGAAAATATCCTGACACAAAATTATTTATCACAATTAATTATCTCACAAAACAAAACATATTTCCATAAATAAATTCCTCTAATAAATTATCTAATAAGAATAAATTGAATATATTATTTACCAAATATCAAACTAATAAAATTACAATAAAAAAAGGAAATCCACTTCTTTGTTTTTATGACTCCATTATCAATTAACCACTGAGGCAAATAAATTCCATTAAAAATTAATAATTACTCCAATTTAATAAATTATTTATATAGGGAATCAATAAATAATAAACTCCCATTCACATATCATAAATCACGACAATGGGATTTCGATTAATAGCACCTACCTCGGTTTATTGGCACATGTTTTCCCAATTGAAATCCCTAAAATCCGAGAGGCACAATGTCGTCGATCATGCTATGGAAATAAATAATAAAATCCAAAATTAAGATAAATTACTCAATATCATGCATAAATAGATCTAGTCCCACAATCCTAGATCTATATCTCATCTCATAGGTTTAGATCCAAAATAAAAGGGAAGATCTTCCATGTAAAAATATTGAAATGGTAAGAGAATGATCTAGAGAAGCATAAAGATGGATCCCATATACAAGGAGGAGAGAAGATTGTCCATCAGAGAATTTGGTCTCAAAGGGATGTCTTCAGATCACCTTCAAATAACCCCATAAGCCTTTCAAAACCTCTATATATTTCTAATCCCTATCCATGGTCGGATTAGAGAGGTTTTAGAGGTTTGGTTGGTTTTAAAATCATTTTTTGCAATTAACTAGGCTGCGTACACAGTATTTCTTGAGAGGCCACATGGTTTGCCCAAATTGTTTGCCAACCATGTGATCCTCCGCTTCCTACAAAAATTAATTGCAAATGGTTAGGCAAACCATGAACCAATGAAGAAAACCTCCCATATTTGCACGTTTTGTTGAATCTATGTGCAAACTGCACCTAAACCATGACTTCCATAGTTTCATAAAAACCTCACCCAAGACTCCCCAAGTCATTACACAACTCAAGGAAAACTAAATGACATAAAAAAGTACCCAAAAATACTCCTGATATTTCCCCAAAAAAGGCCATGCTTTTACACTATTTACACTCTTCATAATGGTATATCTTCATTCGTTGACATGATTATGTACAGTAGTGTGTTTTTTCTACTTGTAAAGGGCATAACAAGTTTTATCTATCTAAAAATATAATTCTATAAAAAAGTAATGTGACATACACTATTTTGAGAAAAATAATTCAAATTGTTTTGGTACATTTGAAAATTGGCCTATATTCTATTTTTGACATGTATAAACCGTCTACACCTTAATATGATTCATGGTGTCATAGGTATGTCTTAAAATGTGTTTTTAAGTTTAAAGTGGATATATTGGTTAAAATAACGTTTCATTTATTAAAAACAAAAAAAATGTCTTATATTGTCTTAATAGTTTATATTAATTATCAATATGTAGTTTTTGATGCTTTTGGGAATGGATGGACATAAATCTAACACATGATGAGATCAATATGACATAATGTCTGTGATATTAGTTTAGAAATGATATTTTAGTCCAAAAAATAACCACTCATTAAAAACATGTCAAACACAATCATATTTTTGTTATTATGTAGGATAATTATCCTTAATTCATTCTTGATGTTATCTAAATGAATTTCACATCAATCTGATGCACATTGAGATGAATTTGACTCGATTATCTACAGACACAAAAACATAGGCCATCCATCATTTAATTGATAACTCACAATCTATGATCTCACCAATTCTAACCAATTAATTTTTTAATGATACATTAACATTAATATATAACATCTCATCTACCATGTTAATCCATCAAACACTTACCAAAGGTGGCACTATTCAATGTAATATAAATACAATTTCTTAGGGAACAAATTCCACATTTCAATTTCTAGAATTTATTATTTTGAATCACTATTAAAATGTATTTAGGTAACAAATAATTTTTAATTCACTTAATCATAAAAACATTTATATGAATAGTGGTTTTAATAAGGTAAATATTTTAAATAATCAATAACTTGATGATAGTTTTGAGTAAATCCCACTACCATGCCCTGAAACATGTATTCATCTCTATATGAATAAATTTATATAATATTGTATTTATCATCAATTAATGTCAAATAACATAATATTATGGTGGTGCTTCATCCCTTATCAAAATACTCCAACGATTTCGGGATTTTAATCTATTGTACCTTCTCTGAAAACATCATATTTTATGTTTTGAAAAGTCATATCGCATTGTTTGGGAAGAGAAGGGATCCGTTTTCTTTTGATATTCTCTAATATACAGACTTGATTATCTAAATTCATACCTCAATATATTTTCAAGTAGAAATTTTTATTAAAGAATTATATTATAATAGAATCCAACATTTAGAAATTTATTTTAAAAATATGGAATCCATTTTTATGAATTTACCCCCATTGTGAGGAACATTCAAATGTATGATACGTATTATTTTATATAGGGATTTTGTTCAAAGTATCATTAAGAAAATATGACTATTTCTCACAATATATGATCTTGTCTGAAATATATTTATTAATTTTTCATATAAATACATCCCAAAAGAACCATTTCGTTTATCATAATAATAAATGTTAAAAATGAGAAAATTGTATCATCTAGAAGTCGGATAAACATAATATCTAAGTCCCCAACCCAATTTTTAATGAAATCTATCATATCTACCACAAAGAGTTCCTTCCAATAATATTTTGAGGTAATTATCAATACTTTCTATGTTCCATGTATCCCCACTTCTCTCGTGGATAATGTTAAAAAAATCATCACATTTTCCATGTTTTCAACGATAAGGAACGACAATCCATGTAATATTATCATTTTTCCAAACATCCATGATTGGAATTTTATACATGAACTACTGTTCTATTGTTATGTTAGAAATAACTTCTTGTATGAATTATAAAATAATAGATTGTAAATATAAGATACTATTTTGGATCATTATTAATTATGTCACCAATAATTGCATCACCATAAATGATGATATTATAATAGAAATATTTCACTATTTATGGATCCAGTTAAAGATCAACTTCTTTTAAGATTAATAAAAAATGTATTCATGTGTTTCCATGAGTAATGATAACTTTTTTTATACATACATGAATTCTATTTTCCATTCAATAATCATGATATAAATGTTAGGTATTAAACTGTTCAAAAATAGATATGACCCTGATCAAAAATATCTTCATTTGTATTTCATATTAAAATTATCAAATTTATATTCACAGATATTATCAATTTTATGTTTCCCTTAATGATATTCATAAATTTCTTAACACAAATTAACTGTACGAATGATTAGAATATCCTGATAAACATTTTGAGACAAACAACACATATGTTTTTAACATTTAATTCACTTATAATTCCAATCACTACTTGAAAATTAATATTCTATATATTTCTAAACTCCATCATATTCCTTTATGAAAAACTATGATTCTAATATTTTAGTAACATTTTTCAAAATATTAAACATATATATCCATTCTGGGGGGGACTCATATAGGGTATTCCAGTAATTGGGCCACAACCGATTTACCTAAGTTGGGTTATATAAAATGTTTTGATCCATATTTGACACTAATGTAATGTGATCATCTTCTTAAAAAAAATTATTTATTCTTAACTTTCACAATATTTTACTGTAGATAATAATTTTTGATGATTTATAAAAATCTAAACATATAGGGATTATAAATTTTTGGGATGTTTGTATCTCTCCATCTATGATTTGAATGTACTAATTAATGTTTTGTAATGAAATCCATGTATCACATTGATCTAGATGATTTGAAATTTACTTGTATCCTTAAAGGGATATAGAATAATATATTCATTTATGATTATGGGAAAAAATTTAATCATTATTGATTGAATTCTTAAATAGAGACAATGATGTGTTGATCCTTTTTAGAGGAACTCTTTAGTGGGATAATAGAATGATATTGTAGAATCATCACAAACAATTCTATTTTCATATTTATTTGGAGGGTTTATAGAAAAAATTATACCTTTAAATGTTATATTTTCATTCACATCCAAGTTTATCAACTCGCTCACCTACTGAGAGATGTACTATTAAGGATTCAAGAAAATAGATAATGAGAATACAACCTCCTATAAGAATTGTTTATGTTTATGTGCCACTAGATATTGTTATCTATCAGTATGTGTAATGGTACTTATGATTTAATATTTTTTAAATGTCTACCATGACCAATGCACAAAAATATATTACAAAAACCAAGACGATATAGTTTATGGAGAAGATGGATACATTTGGTGCATCGTTAGTTACATGTTATTAAATAATATGTTGCGAAATGTTCCTAATATGAGGTATCATTTATTATAAAATTATTTTAATTAAAAATAAATTAATCATGCATAATATCCTCTATTCATTGTGGTATTTTTTCAATATTTGATGGAAAATTTTAGCTCGTAAGGTTTCATACACCTTGTACAATTTGTGATTGTTACATCATACCTGAAAAATACAATTATGGTTGTTCACCCTAGATGCTTCTACAACATTTTAGACATTCATTAAACCCATCGTCACCAAAAATATTATCTAATGACTAAGAGATGATATGAACCCAATAAATTCCTTCAAAAAACTCCCCAATGAAATTATAGAATTGTATTTTTTTCAGGATTTGTTACATCATAAAAATCCAAGTACTAATTTTATGTAATACATAAAATGGTTCTGTCCTTTCTGAGGGTTCCAATTTATCCTATAAAAATGGTATTTTTGAAAACACTAAAAAATGTATTAATGAATCAAAAACTAGTCAATTGATATATAATATATAAATATCATGATAATACATTTATTTATAAATATAATAAAAATCATATTTAAATATTTATATATTATAACTAACATTATTTCCTTCATTTATAAATAAAAATGCATTAGATATTCAATTCATTTTATCTAAAATATTCTAAAAAATATTATTTTCTGATATAAATTTATATGACATAATTATATGGATTAAGTTTTAGAATAAATATATTTATAAAATTAAAAAAAATTTAATTATAAGTTATATATATGTATTGAATTTAGTTAAAATGAATATAATATAATGTATAAATATAAATGATGGATCATTGTATGTTTACATTTAAATCATTTTAATTATTTTTTTATATAACACAAGATACATTTTTATTAAAATTATGAACATAATACATTTTATATTTATATTTTTAATAAATATTATAATTGATTTGATAAATATAAATGATGTAAAATATGTTATCATTGCAATATAATTAAATATTATTACTTATGTATGATACACATGTGATTTATAAGGTATTATGTTTTGATTTAATAAAACATAATTTATACAATAAATTTTAACAAATTTATAATGTATTATATTTATAATGAAAATTTTTGGATTCTGAGGTTGTATTGTGTACCACACATTGAAATGATTTTCTCGTGGCTTTTTTGTTATTAAATGTAAAAATAAATTGGTATAAGTATAATGTAATTAAAAAATGACTCTTGTGCCTCAATTTCGTCCACACAAATTGGACCATAAATTTAAAAATAAAAAAATGAAAATAATATAGAGGAGAAATAATAGTGATTGTAATGAGATCATTGAAATTATTCAACACTAGTATGTGGTCTCGTTTGGTGAATACACAAACAGACATGGGACAATGCTTATCATAATCCATCCATTCTATGAGTTTTTGTGTCTACGGTGGACTAGAGAGTTGGTTCCGGAATGATTGATGCATTGGAAGAGCATTAAGAAGAGGTTAGGATCCCAGTAGAATGTTATGTATGAGGTTTTAAAACCCCCATTTTATACTACATCATGTTGCATCACCATTCCATATACACATGACAAGGTGCAACCTGTTTCCCACAATCCCATAAGGTTGCCCTATAATCTCTCTACGACATAACATGATTCCACATTGATAATTCCTACTAGGCTTGATGGTGGGAAGATGGATATGACAGTCACCGCCCTTTTTTGGTCATCCTTCCATACTACACCATCAACTATAGCTACTAGGCCCAACATATAGAAGATGTATTGGACGGTCACATCCCATTCTCAAACAACCTACCACAACAACCCATAGACAATTCCTTACATAGTAACCACCCATTATACCTACCATGATGGCACAATAATATAACCTACATAGATGGTCACCACCACAACTTGTCATTGTGCCCCATCGACAATGCCTACCATGACATACATGGGTAAGATGTATATGTCCAACAAAACCCTTTCATAGAAATTATTCCATGTCACCACATGTAAAATTCATTCAAATTTCACTTCACTTTCTCAAATTAAAATCAACTGTAAACCATTGAAAACAACAAATACGGTCACTACCCTCCTTCACCGCCCTTCCATAGACTTTTTTCCACAAAAACTCATCAAAAATGCCTACAAACATCACCACCCATTCTCAGATGATCTACCAAGATGCCCCATCTAGAACACCTTCCAGGAAAAATGGAAGAATATGGATATGAAGGTCTCTACCACATGTCTGTAATTCACCGCAGCTGAAGAAACCAATTATGATGATGTGGTCTAGAAAGAACACTTTTGGTCACTACTTATTATTCCCAACTACTGAGTGTAAAAAAATCGACACTAGGAGTATAAAAGGTTGTTTTCAATAGTGTATCAAATGATAATATATCAAACAAACATGGCCACACTATGACAACTCCCTCCCTCCAAACTCGCTAGGCCGAAAAACTGATTTCAGATGTTAATTTATCTAACCTGAACAACCTGTTGTAGAAATTAATTCAATTTTACCCGTAGTGATAAACACAATTAATTTATTATCATTTGTTATATTTAACTATAAAGTCATAATTCATTATATTAGGAATTTAATACTAATTTATAATTATCATTTATCCTTATCAATCCATTAAATTCAAATTTTCACCCATTATAAATTCCATATTTTTTAATATTCATGTTACACTATTTCATATGGTGATATATTCAACACTGCTGCTAAAAAGGGAATAATAAATTGGTTCCCATTACATATTATTTTTTATATCAATGATAAACGTCCTATAACTATGCGTAGTTGTTTAGGGTTGCTAAATGACACATTGAATATGTTAACACAGACACATAAATATATGTATAAATTTTTATATATTTTTTAAAAATAATTATATTTAATCAAGTACATATATGAATGTAAAATATATTATAATAGTTGATATTCCATTTAATAATATATTTTTCTTGGATTTGTATCTGTGTGTCTCTATATGTATGATTATAACTGTTTTGATTGTGTATGCATATGGCGTGTTTTGTTGTGTGTGTGTGTATTTTTTTATGTACATCAATGGTTTGCATGTGTGAGTATGTTTATATAAATAGGGGTGTATGTAATTTTATGTGTATGTCATGCATATTTTTATGTGTATGAGTATGATTATGTGTACGTGTATGTGTTTTTATTTATAAATTTGTATTATATCTACATATATCCCAACATTTTTATGTGTTTGTGTATATGAATGTTTATGTTTTTTTGAATAATCATGTGAATGTGATTTTCTGTGTATATGTTTAGGTATGAGTATGTGTAAGTATATATGTCTTTGTTTATCTATGGGTGCATGTATGTATATGTTTATTTATATCTTCTTGTTTTTGTACATGGGTATGTGCATGCACACGTGTATATGTGTATGTTAATTTTGTATGTGTGTATAAAGTCATTTGTATCGATGTGTATGTATTCACATGCACATGTAGGTAATTGTATGGTTGTTTATGTATATGAAAATTCATGTGTATGTGTATTCATATAAATTTATATGTGAATGTAGTTGTGTATTTTTATATGTTTGTGTCTGTGTATATGTATTTTTATGTTTCATGTGTATGTATATATGCATATGTATAGATATGAATATATGTGTATGCCCGATTATGTAACTGTATATATGTGTATGTGTATGTTTATATGCCTATGTCTTTCTGTACGAGTGTGTGTATGTGATTTCCAATATTTGAATGCGTATATTGTGTATGTATGGTTTCATGTATGTAAATGCATAAATATATATATATATATATATATATAGTTATGTCTATTTATTGATTTAATATTCCTTTTTGTCTTCTAATATTTGTCCATTTTTTTTATTTTTAATAATTAATTCATTTTTATTTTATAATCATTTAATAATTTTGAAATAAAACCAATTTTTATAATTTTGTATACATGTTTAAATATGTCTGTATTTAATTAAATAATAACATTTTATCATTTTTTAAAAATTAAAAATGTTAATAATATTTTATATAATCTATATATAATAAATAAAGTGAAAACATGAATAATTTCTAGTATTACTAATATTTATTTTATTTTATTTTATTCAATCATTTTTAATTCATGTAATTAATGTTATGAATAAACTTTTTTTAAATTTTATGTAATTTATTTCTTATAATTTAATAATGATTAATATTTTTTTCAATTTTTTTATTTCCGTTATTTAATCATTTTCAATATTATTCGAATTAAATTATTTTATTAAATTTATATATATTTATTTAATAAAATTCAATATTTTCAATGTGTTTTTAATTTATATGATTAATATTTATTCATTTTTAATTAATATTTTTTAAGTTATTTAATATTTTTGAAATCTATATAATTGACTCTTATAAGACCATATCCATCCCACACCTTTTTCCCTGAAATTGAACACCAACATTCAACACACCTAACACCATTAAGGTGTTTATTTACACATTCACAAATGATGTGGGTTTTCATCATGACAACTAGTAATGATGAAACAATGTCGTTGAATGTCATTATTTTTAGTAACAGTAGTGTGCTCCATTGAGAAATGAGGAGAGTAGGATGGTGGCGTTTGGGCCGGGATCAGTACTATTCTTTAGTGGTAGATTTCATGCATAGTGGTTAATGTGTGCAATGGAAGGATTACAGATTTAGGAGGGAAGGAAAATATTCATTGCTAATGTTTTTGGGAATAAGTCGATTGTGGACCCCTGATCAATTATGGTAGTGCTCCATCAATGATGAAGGTTTCCCCTGACGATAGTATCGACATTGCAGGAATCGAGCAAGAGATTTTGATGCAACAAATATGTGTCTGTGAATCTCATAGAGATTATGTAGTTGTATGCTTTGATGACTAGTTATTGGGATCATCAAACTCCTAATTTGATAGAGGTCATTGTTGTGTGATGGTAATATGTTACAATCTTTCATGATGTTTAATGGGGTAACGGATGCACAAGGCATGGTCTGGTCCATTCCATCGTCGGGTTGTAGGGGAGGCCCAATCAGTTGTTAAAATCCAATAGGAGTGAATTATAATGTTAGGGCTTATGGGACATAGTGGTATGGACATATGTTTTAAGTTCCTTATGTCCAATGTATATAAAAATAAGGTTTATGGGCCAATTGAATATTGGTGGGTTATCCATTTGGGGGCTACGACCTACCCATTGGTCGGGGTGTGAGGTGTGAGTATGGTTTTGTGTATTTGTATCCTCATGTACCAAATATATAAATATATATTTGATCTATTTGTTCATTTTTATTCTTTTTTTTGTGTATATATATTATTCTTTATTTATAACATCAATGTCCTATTTTTATCATGGTAGAGGAAGCATCATTCCACAGAACGTTGGCCCAAGGCCTTGTGGCCCAATAATGTGGCTGAAATGGCTTGTTGTAGAATCATGCCTACATCATCCTTCCTATTTCACTGAGCCTGTGTCATTCCTAGATTACCGAGTACCAGCTTCACACCCACATCACCGCTTGCACGAGTCACCACATGCGATGTAAATCCCCTAGGGGACATTCCATGATACGAACCAAGGTGTTTAAGTGTATGTAATTAATGTAATTTATCTTACCCATTCACTTTTTAATTATCTTTACTTATTCAAATTTATTTATTAAATTTTAATATTATTTAATTTAACCATTATTATTAATTTTTAATATTTTACAAATATTATTATTTTTAATTTATTATATCTTTAATATTAATTTATACATAATTATTTAATATATTTTAATATTATAAAAAGAAATTTTTTATATGATTTATATTTATAAAATTTCATTTATTAAGGTGTAATTCCAATAAAATGATTGAAATTTATAGAACAAATTTATTTTAATTTTTTATTTTGGAATCTATATATTTTTTGTATGTTTCTAAAAGTAATTCATTTAATCATTCATATTTTATATAGTTTATTTATGGTGTCTTAATATTTATAACATTTTTTAAATTCATATGATCATTTATCCTTGATTTATATTTAATAAGTAGTAATATTTAAAATATCTTTAAAGTCTATATAATTTATTTTTATAATTCATTTCTCAATACTTTCATCAACATTTTTTTAATGTTCACAATTCATGTGATACTTCGTAAAAAAAATTGTACAGATTATCTATGTTTTAATATTTCAACTCAGTATTCATCATTATTTTAATATATATTCATTTTTAATTCTTTTCTGTAATTTATATAAATAATATATCTTATCCTTTTTGTTAATATTTTTTATGTCTATTGATTTTTAGTAATTAAAATTCACTCATTTTTTAAAACAATACATTTAAGATTGTATATTCATTAATAAAGTTAAATTGTTTTAAATTATTTATAACTAATTAATTATTAAAAAATTTCATTTAATATATTTTTAATTTTTGTATAAATAGGTTTTATGAGCTCTAAAATGAATAGTGTCCATAAAACCTATATATATCAGTGATATTATAATATTGATGCTAAATTTATTATATATTTTCAATAATTTTAGTGCTAATAAAAATTTGTTTTGTCGATGCAAAATTTATCATTGATAAAACATATATTTTTAGTAGTTTTTAATTTCAAAATGATTAAAATAAAATTTACAGGAACATTTTTTGAATGAAATGATAAAAAATTATTGGTCGTATAAATTAAAGGCTAAGGCATCTTGTTTTTGTTCATTCAAGCTCTATTGTGGAAGTCAACAGCTTTCACCACTCTACCTCGATCTTCATGGATGAGTCAATCCTCTCGAATCCTACGATACATTAGTTAATCTGATACAACTACATGTACAATTTTAATGAATTATAAAAATAATTTGTCTTAGTTAGTAGTTTAGGATTTTGAATTTCATACTCAATGATTAATATGCGGTTAATAAAGGTAATTTCTTATAGAACCTTTTTTGAAATTATTTACTCTACTACGTGTATTGTTGACTGTTCTCATAAGAATGCCTGGATGAATCACCAGCGTAGTATAATAATGTCCAATAAATAACAATCTACTCTGCCAAACTATTTTAAAGCTTCAAAATAAAATTCATTCAAATACAATTATTATATTAATTTTTATTTATAAATTTTATAAATGTAGATTTCCAAATTGTGATTCCATATTTATATTTTTCAATCAACAAGGCATTATAATATTATTATTCAAATAAGTCAATATCAAAAAAAAAATCATTATCCTTCTGGTTCAATATAAAGGGAAATCTCTCTCAATTCATCAACCATACCAGGTGTTCAAATATGGTGGTTGACATTTTCCTTTTTTATGTCTTGATGGCTTCCGTTTTTTCTAATATAATTTTACTGCAAGATATTGAAAACATATTTCATGTGGGAATAGATTACTGATTATGTCCACCTATTTCCAATCTCATCTTTTGAATAGGTATATTTTTTTTATCAAAAGGAACTCTTCAAAAATATATATATTTTCCATCTTACCAGATAATAACCGAAATCATACATTAAATCATTTTATTATTCCAAATCAGAAATTTATATCTCATCAGGGGAGACTAAATTTTGAAAATATGATCTTTCTTAAACCTCAGGTAATCAGGAGTTTGATAATGATAATAAATATGTTTTTATCTATGTGATTGTTGGTCAAACTAGTATAGTATTTGTCTCGATCATCATTGAAAATTAAGAAAAAAAATCAGGAATACAATTTGAAGAGGGTCTCTAAATTAGGGACGAATGCACTTATAAATGTTTTTTCTCAGTTGGTTCTTCATAATCATATGTATTTACATATGATACATAAATCTTGGATTCATGAAATTCACTATCACATTTCTATTTAATTTTGGGGTCTAAATAATTAAAAAAAAGTTGTTTTGGTGGCTTGTGATAATCTAGGCATTAATAAATCTTATAGTGGTATTGGTTATCAATATATGCGCACGATCCAAATTTCAATTTTATAAAAGCATGGATCTAACCAGATTGATATCCATGGATCCTAATGTACTCATATCATTGAATCCAAATATTACCCACATATAGGAATTTTCAATGTAGCCTTTATCCCTCACCCTTTATTTTTTTCTAGAGATTCATCTAAGGATCATGTGTTCTTATTCGACAGGAACAATTTTGGAGGACTAGAGAGAGATCCAATGTCATGATCAGGTGGGTCACATGGCTTTTTTATAAGTTCCTTATGATGAAATCATCCTAGGATATTACAAATTGGGAAGAATCCACCAATTTCTCTCATTTTACTGATGCTAATAATTGATGGTGTTTTGATAACATTAATGTATGGTCCAATGAAATTGATTATAGGTTTATTGTATGTATTACATGACCAAATGATGTATACCAGGAAAATAATTTCTAATATAATGTATGTTTGTGTTGTTATTATGTGATTATCATTATACCTTGGCCCATAGAATAAAGTTAACAGAAAATTAAGTATTCTATAAATGATGATGGAACCCAGCGGTGTAGCCGAAGGTCTGAAAATTCTTTTTGAAATATTTCACGGGTATACTTATTTTACTGTAGACTCAAATGGTACAAAATAATAATGATTATAATTTTTGACCCTACCTCATTATTGAAGATAAAACTCTTATTCATGTTGTTATCTACCATCATCAGTCCAAGAATCATCTGACATGCATGGAACCCAAATGTGGATTGGATTATTTAGATGTAGGAGGGTTTTGTTTCTCTATTCACAATGTGTACTTCATCCATCAAAAAAGTTGTATACTCCCTATTTACCATATCATGGAATATATGAGTGAAAATATATAACCTATCCGTTACATATTTTTCAACCATTCCTCTTTTTGGATCAAGAAGGATGTATTTCATAAGGAGATTTAGAAGCGTAATGAGGAACACCTTGATAATCCCTTTTTGTCTTCTCACATTAGTATGTGGAGGCCCTACCATCCAATGTTTTTATGATAAATTTAGAAGAAACTAAAATCATAAGAGGTTATCTTGGAATGAATTTTAAGGTACTTCATTATTTGGTTTTCATTATCACAACATAAAATATGTCTATCCATTTTATTTGGGATCCACTAGTGGATTGAATTTCACCCATGAGGGAAGATTGAAAAATTTCCCAATTCAATAAAACTATATTGTCATTATAAATGTTATTAATTAGTCATTGTGGGTTCTCAAATACATCAGCTTATTTGTTAATAAGTTTCTATCAATTTTACACACTGCTAAAAATTAGACCAATACCAACAGATCAATACTAAAAGATTTGGAAAGGATGTTGGTATATGTACCATGAAATGAACATATATCACGGTTTTTGACAAAACAAATTTCTATGAAAACCATCATATTACTACATATTAATTGTTTTGAAAAAACTGTTGGTATGGGTCATAGGTAAAAAAAAAGTTTTTATAAAATCCATGTACATATCATCAATAAAATGACATTATACCAATGATTTGGATAATACCCTATGTATTGCATAAATTTAATGAACCTATACTCAACGCTTTAGTAAAAAAATTGATTATGGTACCAAAATTTAAAATACATATATCATTGGTTTGGAAAAACATTGTTATTGGTCAGTATGAATTGTTTTCCAAACAGTTTGAATTGGTTTTAAAAGTTTTATTGAGTTTTTTAATCAGATAACATTTAGTAAGTAAATAATAGTTATAAATACTCATAAACATATTTTAACTCTTATGTTTTCATAGAATATTGTTTCTTAGTGGTAAGGTTTTTGAAATATATTTGATTGATTCGTGGAGAAAAACCATAAAGGTATTTTTTGAATTACCAATATCATTGGCTTTTCAAAATGTTCGTATAAAAATTTCATGTTATATATACCGATGTTTTGTAAAACGTTGGCACATCCAAACTAGTCCAATGGTTCCCAAACCATTAATTTTGGTATATAATGGTGACTAAATCCATTGTAATTGATGAACTTATAAGACCCTATAACAATGGTTCTGGAAAAAACATTGGTTTAGGTCTTAGTTACATAAATGTTTTTGTACAATCCATTGGCATTATTTTATGAAATGATGTTATACCAATGGTTTTTTTCAAACCATTGGTTATTGTGATGGCTATACCAAATGTTTTGATAACAATATCCGTGAATATTACATTTAATGATCATATTCTAATGGATTTTATATATAAATATACATATTTTTCATATTTTTCATTCCAAAAATCATTGTAGCACAGTGGTTAGGTGATTGAAATATAAATAGTAGGTACGAGGATTAAAACATAAAAGGGGGTTTTTTAATTACTTATACCGGTAGTTTTTCAATCCCTTGGTGATTTTATTTAATATTAAATTTACCAATGTATTGAAATCTATTGTTATAGAAAAACTATACAAATAATTTCCAAAAAACATTTGTATAGGACTACACCAATGACAAAAACACCAACAGTCCCCCAAACCGATTGAATTCCATATACCAATGGTATTGGGGAATATAAAAACGGTTCTAAAACATTGGTATAGGATTTTCACAATATTTAATCCTTTTATTTTCTGGTTCATTCAAATTTATTAAAAGAGATTAAAATAGGGTGTCTCATTAGATTATCACTTATGGTCACTCTAGAGAGCCTCTTATTTTGTTGGAGGACATCCCTCCTTGTTTGATATCACCAATAATTTTTTATTATAGATTGAATTATTAAAATTCCATTCTTTTTTTACTATAATTGATCATGAATTAGAAATGAAATTTTAACAAGCCAGTTCAACATAAGAAACAATGTCATGTCCCTATAAAATTAATGTGTCCAAATTATGTTTAGTTATTGTAAGAACTCTAATTCTGTAATTATCAACACCTAAATTCTATAGAGTCATTGGGTGTGGCTTTTAAATTTTCACTCATAGTAGTTGACTTCCCATACTAACCAATGAAGGATTCCTCGCACATTCCTCTCATCATATGATCTAATTATTATATGAGTATTTATTTTTAGTGTTTTCATTCACATGGATACACTGAATTTATTCTCATAATCATTGGATTTTATTGTCATCGTTTTGTACTTTTTTATGTTAAACCTATCCGATTATCCCATTTATAAAACCCCAAAATTATATTCTTTATAACCAATAAATTTAAAGTTTTTATTATGGATAAGTGACTGGTCTCAATCAGTATATTCATCATCTAATAAATGATCAACTTCATCTCCCATGTAACCTATCACTGAAACACCAAAATGACTTCTATTTACTATGAGAAGAAATGTATGTACAACAACTCATCCATATTGCTTTATTGTATCCTTGAAATACTATATAAACCATCTTTTATATATATTTTTAAAATAAATTATAATTTAAATAGATTATTTGTATCATTGTGGATATCACACAATTCCATTTTTTAATTATTTCCAACACTACAATATAATATATATATATATATATATATAAATCATTTATCCATAGATATATTAGAAAAATATGTTTATGATATGTAAATAATTCAATAATAATACACTTTCCTGGTTATATGTACAAAAAATCTATTTATAAATTTATTTTCCTAAATATTAATATTATTGAATCAAATAGTATTAATATGAACAAAAAACGGTAGGATTCTAATGATTTGAAGAAAGAGATTGCAGATGTGTTTCGTCAAATATGAAAAAGATCAACCATTTAACCCTTCTCAAATACGTATTATTGTGTTTAAACTGTTATTATTAATGAATTATTATTATAGTTAACTTGGAATAAGTCAAGATCTACATATAAATTGATCAATTTAATAAATGTGGGAAAATAAATTGGTAAAAATATTATAGAGCTAGTTGTATGGATTAAAAATAATTTGTAAGAACCTTGGTATTTAGAACGGGTCAAAATCCCGACCCTGTTTGAATTTTTGACTTGCCTCTGGGAAAACATGAGAAATTGGGTTGTTTCTAGAAAATGTCTTGGCTAAACACCATGTACTTTAAGACCACACAATGTATATGTTAGGTGGGTGACTAGCCTTGTGCTCGATGAGTACATGCTGTTTGATGACCGTGTAGAAATTTCCTACTACATGACGTGTTGTTTTCGACATGTCATGTACCCCTAGACCGTGTGGAGGCCATACATGGAGTGTGTGCCTATTCGCTGGGTAGAATCATTTAGCCATGTAAACATCATGTCTTCTTTGGACACGCCATGTAGTCTAGCCATGTAAGGGGGATATACATAGCGTGTGGGTAAGTCGGACAGGAAGAGAAGAAAAACCCAGATTATTAGCCAATAAAAACACATATTTTGATTACATTTTAATGGTATTAAATGTTCATTTTTGAAATTATGGGCCTGAGTTAGTGGATTTTATTTTTGAACATCCATTCTCATCATTTTTGAACTTCATGCCTAATATGCACCAATTTAGGCCCAATTTTTTATCCGATTTCAAATAATGTAATTAGGAATATTTAAATTTTATATTTTTTTAAAGGGATATAAACTTAAATATGATCATTTTTCATTCAGGGATAAATGGAGGATTAATAAAGGATGATGGGGATTTTTCGTGAAGAATGGAAACAATTCTGGAGAAGGCATATTGGATATCATCCCACTGATGGGAACATGGGGCCCATAATACATTCCAAATGAAGCCCAAAATTCATGGTAGGATAGAAAAAATATAGATTAACAAATAATCCTACTATAGAAAGTGCTAATTCGTCCTAAATGGTGGTGATTAAGGCAGCCCAAAATAAAGATTTATTTCTTGTCCAGATTCTGCATCCCAAAAAAACAGCCCACTATTTAAATTATATCTCTCGAACGAATTATTATTATGGGCTGAAACATTAAAGGATGTTAGGGGACACCGGGGGATTGATTTATGTCTGCTAGGGCCTACTCAAATTAGTCCTTCTAGAAGGTCCTTTCGGCGTGTCTTTCTGGAGAAGCCAAGTTGGCTGCAACTTTGGGGAAAGAAGTGGAAAGTATATCTATATTAATGATCCACCCACCTTTCCCCAACACAATTAATTAAAGGAACATGTAAATTTTGGGGATCTCCCAAGGCATCATTTTTTACTATTTAAGGCAGTAGTGGTAGAGGATTTAGGGATCTTGGAGCTTTGCTTTTATTGTAATGTTATTATGTCAAATTGTCTTTGTAGCATTTTTCCTTCCCATGTAAGCTGTTCGAATCACCTTAGTTTTTAATAAATCATATACTTCTTCTATTTATTTTTTCTTCCTCTTATCACCTTGATACCGTTTCCTCAAGGTGTGAATTTATTCACACCAACCCTTGTGATTTTGTTCATACAACGGTGGAGTGATCATATTTTTTTGTTGTTTTTTATTTTACTTTTTCACTTCCACACTCGTTAGTCTACTTCCCACTACCGTTGAAATCATGTTATCAATGGAGGGATATCTATTTTATAGGTTGATCCAAGGGAGTAGAAAGGGGATGGATTGGATTTTATTTCTCACTCTCTAAATTTTATTAATTTGTTTTTTGAGTTTCTATCATTAAATGAGTTTCACTCTACCTCTTCCTTATTGAATTTATTCACCCCACTTTTATGTGCTAAGTAGATCCTTTACCTTGGAGTGCTCATGAGAATGATCATATAAGTTAATAGATTATTAGCATATTTTTGTGAAGGTCTTTAATTAGTATGTGATGAGGGTAGTTTGAATTCATCCAATCCACCCCGAGCAATAACATAAGATCAACTCATTTCTCATAAATTGAATTCACATAGATCTTAGTGCTCTTTTAAAACTCATCAAAAAAAACACAAGTTGGCCACATCATAGCCAAAAATATATCTCTTTATATTGTGTGTCTAATAGTTTTTCTTAGGTCTATGAAGATTCGACAACCCAAGTGGCAAGCAACCGCTTGACCCTTACAACTTGGGTAAAATTGGGCACAACAAAATTTTGGAGCCGTTTCTGGGGACCAAGTATGTTACTTAGAACAAAACCATCTTTACTCATCCCCATTATTTTGTTCTCACCCAAAATCTCTTATCTTTTCACTTTTTTGCTTAATTTTCTTTTGGTGCATGTCCGCCTAAAACCGCGATAACTCAAATTGGCTAGTTAGGGTGGAATGCCATTGCATAGGGGAGTAAAGTACACCATTGGATCTTAATATTCCTAATACCCCAGAGCTAAATATTGAGTCAATTTTAATGGAGGGTCTCCAAATAAACCAACTCATAAACCTGAGTGGGAAACAAAATGGAAATCCAAATGAGATAGCCCCAAATTTGGGTAATATAGTCAACCAAACCATGATTTACTACCATACACCTACCTCGACCAATGCACCCTCTTGAATTAGGAATGCTTCCTTAGGAGATTCCGACTATGTCTTTAAAACTCATGTTCTGAACCACCATCCAACCTTCCATGGGATGGAGTCAGAAATTTCTTACCTTCACGTAAAGGAGTTCAATGACATTGTTGAAACAATGTTCTCACCACATCAAATTGAGTCAGCTCAGATGATTATCTTTCCTTTCTCAATTAAGGATCAAGCAAAGAACTGGTTAAATAATCGGAGACCTTCATCAATACACACATGGAATCAACTGTAAAGAGAATTTTACAAAAAATACTTCCCCCATCACCAAACCATTGCACTAAAAAATAGCATCCAAATATTTTTTGAAAAATAGGGAGTGTCATTTTATGAAACATGGGATAGGTTCAAAGGCACCCTAAACATGGTTCCACGCCATGGTTTTTCTATTCCTGAACAAGTGAGGATTTTCTAGGAAGTTTTGGGCCTGGGGAACAAACAATTCATTGACATGATGTGTAATATGACCTTTAAAAACAAATCTCCAAATAATGCTTACGAGTATCTAGAAATCCTTGCTGAACAAAACCAAACATGGTGAACATCACCTTATTCTAAAAAGTCTCAAAGAACTGCTGAAATTCGTACACTTAGAGAAGAGGAAATACTTAGGGAAAAACATGCAGCACTCTCTAGGAAGGATGAAGAGATAGACTATAGGAAAATCCATGAAATCCAATCTTTAGACCACATTTGCACAATCTTTGACAAACATGACCACAAAACAGAAAAATGTCCAACCATTCCATCCATCAAATATGTTCTTTTAGGAGGACCACCTACTTATGTCAATTCCCTAAACATTCAAAAGCCCTAACACCCAAACACATTCATCCCAAGGTATAATGACCACCCAGACTTCCGATAGAAATATAACCAACAACCTAGCCAACCACAAGGACCAAACCCCTACCCTACACAAAATTTTCAAAACTATAACCAATTACAACCAAAACTAGTACAATACCATCATTCCCCAGTCCAATACGAACAACCCATCCAAAAACCAAAGTATCACCCAGGGATTACCCAACCAACACACGCCCCTTCCCAATATGTCCATCTACCAATACTTGAACAACTATGCAAACAAATGGAAGGGATGAAATATGAAGTCTCTTCCCTGAAACAATAACTTAAAACCATCAAATCTAGAAAGGCCCGCATAACCACACAGGCCATTCCACAACAATCATCAAGGGGAGAGATAAGATTCACTCAAACAACTCATGAACAACTAAAGGTTGTGACAGTTTTTAGAAGTGGAAAATCAATTGAGAAACCTGAATCAATAGTTCAAAAACCATCTGAAGCTTCAAACACTAATGAAAATTCAAATGAACCACATGATCAAACCGGAAATCTTGATAACATTGTCAATGAAACAACCATTCAACAAACAACCCCACAACCTTCCCCATTTTCTCAACGCATGAAGGGGAAAACCAAGCCTGAATTGAGTGAAAATTTTAGGGAAATATTCTCAAAAATCAAGTTGAAAATTCCACTCCTTGATGACATTCAAACCATTCCGGAATACTCACAAAACATTAAAGACGTCTTCACATTTAAACAGAAATTCTCACAAAAGAACCAAGAACTTCTGGCTGAAAATCATAGCACAACAATCCAAAGAACCCTAATTCCAAAGATGAAAGACCCATGACTCCCATACATAAATGTTGAACTATGAGAGATCATTGTTTTCAAAGACTTGTGTGATCAAGGATCCAGTTTGAACCTCATTCCTTATGCTATGTATTGTCAATTACGTCTCAAATAACTCCAACCCACATCTGTCACTCTTCAACTTGCTGATCATAGTATTCGAGTTCCAAAGGGGATCTTAAAATATGTTTTGGTGAAAGTTGAAAATTTCATTTACCCATATGACTTCATTTTTCTAAACAATCACCCAATCTTTGGTCCTAGGGAGAAACCCCCAATCATCCTTGGTCGTCCCTCTCTTGAAACAATAAACATTGTTATCTGAGTCCGAAATCGGAACATGACCATCACATTTGGAATCATGAGTCTAGACTTGATCATCTACAATGGAAACTCTAAAATTGTGGATAATGAAGAGATCCATGAGTTTAATTGGATCGGTAGTGTTGATAGTGAACTAAAGGAACATCAAGGAATTACTGAAGGATGTTTAAGTCACTAATAGATTGATTTTCTGTGTTCACATGAGGTAAATTTGTCTCCTTGGCTTGAATTTCTTTAATATAGCTCTATATATGATTTTTTAGAATCACCAATCTATTATACAATGGGTGAAATCAATAACATCGAGTCCATACCCATTCATGAAACTACTCTAGCTAATTTAGTGGATGAAAATTCTTTTCACAAGGAACCAATTTTGTCAAGAAATATGAATAAAGAAACTAAGTTCAATACAATGTCTCGTCTTTTTTTGGAAATTTATAACCTCTCTGATCTTGAATTTAAGGGTTTACCTTCATCACTCAATTATGTGTTCATAGGGGACAATCAATCCTTTCATGTTGACATTTCTTCCTCTCCTGAAGATGATCAATATAGGATGCTTCTAGATGTCCTTAGGAGATAGAAGAAAGCCATTGGATGGACCCTATCTGATATTCCTGGGATTATCCCACTTATTGGGACTCATATAATTGTTATAGAATCCAATTAAAATCAATGTCATCAACCTCAGCGGCGACTCAATCCTAATCTCATGGATGTAGTGAGAAAAGAACTTTTCAAATTGTTAAAATCTGGTATCATCTATCCTATAGCTGTGACTGAGTGGGTTATCCCAATCCATGTGGTTCCAAAGAAGGCTGGAATCACAGTAAAAACCAATAAGGATGTCGAGATGCTTCCAACAAGGGTCAGTAGTGGATAGAGAGTATGTATTGACTATAGGAAACTCAAGTCTTGTACCATGAAAGACAATTTCCCCTTACCCTTTATTGATCAAGTCCTCGAGCAAGTGGTGGGTCATCAATTCTATAGTTTCCTATATGGATTCACAGGGTATAATCAAATATAAGTATCCTTATAGGATCAAGGAAAAACAACTTCACTTGTCCATTTGGCACTTTTTCCAACCAGAGCATGCCCATTGGATTATGTAATGCCCATGGTACCTTCCAGCGATGCATGTTGGGAATCTTCTCGGACATGGTGGGGGATTGTTTAGAGGTCTTCATGGATGATTTATCCATATTTGGGGACACTTCTTAGGAATTCAATCTAAATATTGAATTTGTTTTTTCAAGGTGTGAGGATAATAATCTCGACCACTTTGTGCTCTATTGGTAACAGATGCTCCATTTTTATGGACATGAATATGGGAGGAATAATTCTCTACACTCAAGTCAACTCATATATATTCACCTATCATGCAATCTCCAATTTTGAAACTTCCTTTCGAGCTCATGTGTGATGCGTTTGACTTCACTGTAGGAGCATTCTAAGGACAACTATGTGAGAAAATTCCATGTTCCATTTCTTATGAAAGAAAATCATTAAATGATGCACAAATAAACTACACCACCACTGAGAATGAGTTGCTCGCTGTTTTCTTTTCCTTATAAATATCCAGGTCATATCTCTTAGGATCACCCATCATTGTCTTCACTAACCATTCATCCCTAAAATACCATTTCCAAAAAAAAAATATGCCAAGACTAGATTGATTAAGTGGGTCCTTCTTCATCAAGTTTTTGATTTAACCATTAAGGATAACAGGGTGTTGAAAATTTTGTAGCTGATCACCTCTCTAGGATGGAATTCAAAGACAACTCACACCACCTCTCTGTGTCTGATTCATTTCACGTTGAACACACCTATTCAGTGAGTGATTTCCCTTCGTATGCTGACATAGCAAACCATTTGGTGACTGGTGACATTCCAAAATCCATGGGGACCCAATATAAGAGGAAATTACTTTTTGAGGTAAAACACTATGGGGTTGATGATCATTACCTCTTCAAGTTATGTCTTGATCAAATCAACATGAGATGTGTTCCCGAGTCTGAGAAGGAGTCCACTCTAAAATTTTGTCCTTGAGAGGCATGTGGAGGCTACTTTTCTACAAAGAAAACTACTTCAATGGTCCTCAAAATTGGTTTCTATTGGCTGATCCTCAATAAGGATTCCTTCCAATTCTGTAAAATGTTGTCCTCAGTGTCAGCAATTATAATCCATTTCCAAAAGGAATCAAATGCCCCTCACACCCATTATGGTCATTGAAATCTTTGATTGTTGGGGAATTTATTTCTTGGGACCCTTTCCAAACACTAAAGGATACCACTAAATCCTCTTAGGTATTGATTATGTCTCAAAATATTTTGAATCTATTCCCACCAAGTCTAATGACCATCATGTTGTGATCCGATTTCTGAAAGAGCATATATTTTCTCTATTTGGAATTCATAGGGCTATAATCAGTGTTCGAGGAACCCATTTCTATAATCACCCATTCTCTTCACTCATGTCTAAGTATGGAATTTCTCATAAAGTATCCACTACATACCAACATCAAACCAATGTTCAATATGTGTTAGAAAATAGGGAGATTAAGAAAATTCTTGAAAAAACTGTCAACCCCTCTAGGAATGATTTGGCTGAGAATCTATTGGATGCTCTTTGGTCATAACGTACATCATTCAGAACCATCCTTGGAATGTCACCATATAGGTTGGCTTATGGAAAAGCATGTCTTTTACCTATTGAAATTGAGCATTAAGGCATTTTGGGCAATCAAAAAAATGAATTTTGACATTTCTTTAGCCGAATAATAGAGGAAACTAGATCTTAATGAACTTGAGGAACTTAGGATAGAGGCTTATAAAAATTCAAGGATAAATAAAGCTAGAGTTCAAGCTTGCCAATCTAGGAATGTAAAAGTCAAACATTCTGAACTGGGAAAACATGTGCTCTTGTATAGTTCAAAACATCATTTTCACTCGGGAAAGTTAAGGTCTAGATGGTCAAGTCCATTCATAGTGCATCATGTGTATCCCCATGGGGTAGTAGAGAATCGGGATCCCACAAGTGGTGACATTTTAAAGGTCAATGGTCGTAGGTTAAAACCATTCATTGAATCATTAAATAAATAGGAAATATAGGTTGAGTTAACAGAGCCGAACTATGAACCTGGAAAAAATGGAAAGATTTAGTATCCATGTTGGGCTAACGACGTTAAACAAAAGCACTAATTGGGAGGCAACTCGTGGTTTTCATGTTTTCAATCATTTTGAATCATATTTTGTTTTTTGTTCTTCATTTTGTTATTTTTTTTAAAAAAAATATAGACTTTTGACATGTTCTTCTTTTATGAGTATAGACAGGTACAAAAGGGGGGCATCGTATTCACCTGTGTCACATGGTGTGATCGCTGAGTAATACCTTACCCAAAAAATATAAAGAAGACAATGTATCATCAGTTTAATTTATTTTTATTTTATGTTTTTTTAGGTAATTAAAAAAAATAGATTGTTGACATGTTCTACTTTTATGAGTAAGGATGGGTTTGAAAGGGGAGCACCATATTCATCTATGTCACGTGGTGTGATCTTTGAGTAATACCTTACCCAGAAAATATAGAGAGGAAATTGTATCATAAGTTAATTTTATTTTTATGTTTTTTTAGGTTAAAAAAATAAAAAAATTTATTTATATTAAAAAAATTTAAAGGCATGTCATTGGTCATTGGGAAGAGTTGGTCACAATCGTCCAAGCCATTGGGAGACAAACCAGAATAGAAGGGAGACATGGGAATGAATTTTCAAAATCAACCACCAGGTGACATCATTGCATAATTATTATTTTGAATGTCTTTGTTGAACTTCTATCCAACCCCTTATAAGATTCAATTCATTAATCACTGAGGACATTTTTATTCTATGTTGGGGGGAGATGAAAATGTGTGGAAGGAAAAATTTCATCAACCATGAACATGATAATACACATTCCAAAATCTGAAATTAGATATAAAATAATTTTGTAAGACTTGATTCTGATTTTAATGCATGTTTATGTTCATGTGCATAGATATTGGAACGTGCGATTGTCCGATGTAATTTTTCACCATTTATAATTGCATCCAATTATTAAAAAAAATGCACATCCTCTAGACTGTGGGGTTTTAGTTTGAGTTCTTAGGGACCTATAATAAATAGCATAGGATTGGTGATCTTTTTAATTTTAACTTGAGTATTGAAAAAAAATAAATTGCACGTAGAGAAATGAATTTACCTAATATGTGGCTTTCGACACATGGGGATCATGACTCCATAGTTTTCTAGCCCATAGTTGGGAATATTTTCTCTATTTGCGGTAATTTGAATTTTTTGTGATTGAGTTAACTCGAGATAATGCCCGAGTATATGAGCTTCACATGGTTCCCTATGGTCTTTGACCCTGGGAGTCATTGTAAATGTCTTGCTACATGGTATGACTAGATTGAGTTCAATTTCTATTACCAATGAACAATTGAAAAAAAATAAAAAATCCAAAATATATTCAAAAAAACAAATAAAATAAAAAAATGAGGACTCATCTTATTATTAGAATTTGATTTCTCCTAGCACATCCACCTTTTCTCCCTCGAATGAAAATGAACCCCCATGTCTATTGTGATTCAAAACACTTCATAATGCTTAATTGAATTTGGATGACATATGGAGATGAATTTGAACAAAGGAATGAGTTTGGGCATGAGATATTCCTATGTACATAGCTTGTATTAAATGATTATTATTAGTTTCATAATTGTTTGGTATGAAATCAATGGGTGAGAAATGTGTATTAAAATGTTGTGGGAAAAGGTCATTCGAATTTCATTTTTACAATATATATTTTGCTCGGGACTAGAAAAAATCAAGTTTTTGGGTTTGATTAGCCAATAAAAACACATATATTGAGTACATTTTAATGGTATTAAATGTTCATTTATTATCTTATGGGTCTGAGTTAGTGGATTTTAAATTTGAACATCCATTCTCATTATTTGTGCACTTCATGCCTAATATTCCCCAATTTTGGGCCAATGTTTCATCTAATTTCAAAGAATGTAATTATCCATATTTAAATTTTATATTTTTGTAAATGGATATAAACTTAAATATGAACAATTTTCATTCAGGGATCAATGGTGGATTCATATATTCATGGGAGGCTATAAAAAATATAGAGGAACAAATAATATTTCTGGAGAAAGTGCTAATTCGTTCTAAATGGTAGTGATTAACGCTATGCAAGGTGAAGATTTAATTATGCACCAGATTTTGCGGCCTAGAAAAACATCCCACTATTTATTTCATATCTCTCAAACAGATTATTATTTTGGGCGGAAATTTTACAAAATGTTAGGGCACATCCGAGAATTTAATTTAATTATTCTATTGCACACTAAAATTCGTCCTTCTAGAATGTCCTTTCTGCGCTGTCATTCCGGTGGATGCAATATAGCTGCAACATCGGGGCTAGAATTGGAAAAGTTTCCCTACATTAATGTTCCACCCACCATTCCCCAACACAATTAATTAAAGGCACATGGGATGTTTGGGGGTCGGAAAAGGCTTCATTTTTTCTTATTTAAGGCAGTAGTGGTGGAGGATTTGGTGATCTTGGATCTTTGTTTTGATTGTAATGTTATTATACCAAATTTTCATTGTAGCATTTTTACTTCCCAAGGAAGTTGTTAGAATCACCATTGTTTTTAATAAAAGTTCTTGTTCTGTTGTTTTGTTCATCCTCTTAACACCTTGATACCGTTGCCTCAAGGTGTGAATTTATTCACACCAAACCTTTTGATTTTGTTCACGCAACGATGGAGTGATCATGTTTTTTTGTTGTTGTTTATTTTACTTATTCAACTCCACTGTTGTAAGTATACTTCCCGCTTTTGTTGAGAACATGTTATCAATGTAGGGCTAGATCTTTTATGTGTTGATCCAAGTGAGTAGAAAGGGGATGGATTGGATGTTATTTCTCACACTCTAAATGTTATTAATTTCTGTTATTTGAGTTTTTTTTCATTAAATGAGTTTCTCTCTTCCTCTTCCTTATTGAATTTATTCTCCCCACTTTTATGTGCAATATAGATCCTTTACCTTGTAGTGCTCATGAAAATGATCCAACAAGTGTATAGATTATTAGAGTGTTTTAGTAAAGGTGTTTAATCAGCAAGTGATGAGGGTAGTTTGAATTCATTTAATGAATCCGTTTTGAGTTAATGAAATTTAAATCGTAAAAAAAGGAATTCATCCAATCCACCCTGAACAATAACCTAAGATCCAATCATTTATCTTAAATTGAATTCACATAGATCATAGTGCTCTTTTAAAACTCATCTAAAAACAACCCATGTTGGCCAGTTCATAGTCAAAAATCCATCTCTTTATATTGTGTGTCTAAATTATCTTCATAGGTCTCTGAGAATTCGACAACCCATGCTAAACTGCATGCGACTTCTTGACCCTTAAAACGTGGGTAAATTTGGGCGCACCCACCATTTCACACTGTGTACCAGTAGATACACACGATGTACTCATGTCGTCAGGTTATGAAATGTAATTCGAGGAAATTCAAGAACCCATTTGAAAATTTAAATGATATACACGACGTGTAGTCATAGAGTACACGCCGTGTAATACCTTTTTTCGTTAAAATGGGAAGTGGCCTTCTTTTGAGGAGGAAATCCATTTTTCTGCCAGGTTTCGCGAACCAAGCCATCCATGAAATTAAAATTCAACTTTATCATCAACCAAACTTTATTTTTATCATGGTGTGATTCGTTGGAACCCCCTCTATATGTCCTTGATTCCTCTTGAGCCGTTTTTTTATTTCTATTCGAGAATGAGTTATAGGGGTTCGAGAGGTTTGGACTATTTTGTAGATCTACAACATTTTAGATTTATTTGGAGACTATTATAGGAGTAGGTTCATCGTAGGAGTCTCATGTAGGTGGTCCATACCTATTTTTTTGTTTTCTTGGTAGTTTGGGTGGTGCGACCTTCGACTCATTTTCGAGTATTTTGTCCGGGACCCGTTTAATATGATGGTTCATATAGAATTGATTTATTGAACTATGGGATGCCTTTGGGTATACCCTGTTACCATTTTTTCATGAGCATGGCTGGTCGAGGGTTCATTGTTCATCAAGGAATTTTGGTCGGGGGATTCCAAAATTGTTATATTTGAACTATAATGTTTCAAACTATTGAGTTTAGTTTATTGAACTTGATATATATTTTTAGAGGATCTAAAGACCTCATTTAAGGTGATTGATTACCATTGGGTTAGTTAGAGGCATTCAAGTCCTCAGTGTTATTGATTGTTATCATTTGGGTTACGGTAATTCAACTATTTAGAATGTTTTTCTGTTTATGTTTTATGTTTAAATATGTTATATATTCAATTTTTGTATTGCATATTATAGACTATTTGGGTGGGGTTGGTCAACGAATGGATATTCTTGAGTGATGGTGATCATAGGTTGGGATTTCCACGAATTATGTTGGATGGTTTTGACAGCGGGATTGGGCGTCTAAGACGTCAGTTTGAGGTTGTATGATATTCAGGTTGGGCATGGCCCGAGTTACCGGGATTGCGATGCCATCAGACATGAGCGACATGGCCGCCGGGACACGAGGTGTCAGTGACGTTGTGAATTGGGTAATATTTTAGTGATTACTACTCACCCAGACTTTGAGTAGTGTGCCCAGAGAGAGAATCCATAATGAGGGGGTTTTGACCACTCGTGTGAGTAGAGGCACCCCTTAGTTGCAGTTTTTGTACTTTTGGTTGGGGTTGCATGTCATAGGAAATCATGTCAATAGTGAGGGGCCTTCATGGGATAACATTTAGGATATCAGATTGGGGGATGAGGCTCACCGTTATTTGAGGGCAGAAATCGATGTCCCTCAAGTAACGTTATTTGATGAAAGACATCGCTATCCCTCGGTTACTTATTTGAGGGATGGCAACGCTGTCCCTCTGGTTATGTTATTTGAGGTCAGACATCGTTGTCCCTCAGGTACATATATGAGGTTAGACATCGTTTTTCCTCCTGGTTAATAATGTAGGTAATTATTTCAGTCCGTCGGAACTTGAGACACATTGTGTTAGAGGGGACATGGTGTCGGGTTGCTTGACAGAGATTCCAGCGTTGGCCAAAGCTGGTGACACTCCAAGGTGGCTGCTAAGAACCAGTGGAGTTTGTGTTATTTTTACATCTTTTTTTAACTTCTTTTATTATAAATTCATGTCTTATTAAAAAATTATATTATATATGCACTGTTGGGTGGTATCCTATTGATATTTTTCACACACCCTACACTGGCCATTTGGGACGCGTGCCGACTTTATCGATTTGTGTTCAGGAAAGAGGTCAGCTTCAGTATTTGGGTGTTATTAGCTGTTTCATAGATATTGTATGGACCATGAGGATTTTCCTAGCTGGAGTTACCTTATTTTTTCTATATTCTTGTATCATCATGCTTACTTGTTTTCTACCTAGAAGTGGTTATCCATTAGCGCCTTTTTATAATAAGATATGTATGACCTACTTTGGATGAATGTTTTTTTGTATAATAATAGTTAAAAGTGATAAGCTTGTTGTTGTTTTTATTTCCACTGCTGTTGTTTATATTTAATTATGTCCGCTATTTATTGATATTGAATGTGCTTCCACTCTGTGAGTTTGGTTCGAGTCTGCTGAGTCCTTTATTCTACTGCATCGTTATTATTATAATT
Source organism: Viscum album (assembly GCA_963277665.1). Taxonomy (NCBI): domain Eukaryota; kingdom Viridiplantae; phylum Streptophyta; class Magnoliopsida; order Santalales; family Viscaceae; genus Viscum; species Viscum album. The sequence continues at coordinate 358,906,850 of OY728152.1, read as the reverse complement.
GTACTAGTACCATTATTATTATCCTTTGAGAGGTAATATCCTCCCCACTGTACTCTTAAGACCCTCGTTGCTTGTCGACAGCCAATGAAATTTCGGGAGGTGCACCTAATGTAGTAGCATCCGACTTGTTTAACAATGTTCGGGTGGCTTTTCGGGTCCAGGTTGATACAAAGTGGTATCAGATGAGTTCTTGACAAGGATTTATTTTCATAATTTTACTCTCTACTAATGATATTGATACTCCAATTTTATTTCTGTTGGTTTTACTATTTGGGATATTGTATCTTATAGATAGGATATTACTAAAACTCTTTTTCTAGCTTGTTCATGGGTTCCTGCAGCCCCGGGATTGAGAAATGGACCATGTTTCCAGGGGTGGGAATTGTTTTTTCCCTTTTCTTGTATTAAAATTCATATTTTTTCTACCTCGGTGGCTCACTTGGTGATTTATGTTATTGATTGTGATATGTGACCCTTGACCCAGTGTGGTAATTCAGAATTAGACCTTGGCCTGGTATGGAAATGCTTGGTTTCTTGGTTTTTGATTGGAACATTTTTTGGGTATTTCCATTTCATAACTGCACATATGATTTTTGAAATGATAGTACCATGTGAATAAAATGAATTACAGTGCTTTTTATGCTTTGAAATTCGAATAGGTGAAAATCCTAATAGAATTTCATGTTGTTGCAAACTATATTCCATGATTTATATTTATTTATAATTTCATGTGATAGGGTATATGGGTCTGGGTGATGTACGAGTAGGTAGGTACTATCGGTTGAGGTGATATTGATCACAAGGATTGGGCGACTCAATCGTCGTTTTGAGGAAACATTAGTTGTTAGGATGGGCATGTGCCGAGTTAATTTTGATAAATGGATTTTTCAGGGGCTGCTAAGGAGGCCATGACATCGGGATGCCATGGGGCATGGTTTCGGGGGGTGTATGGGTAGTATATTTTCACTGTCTTCCTTATATTCATTAAATATATATTGTTATATATATGTATGGGTAGTCTGAACATTAATTGTATTCAGCGGGATCTATTTTGGGAAACTCAGACGGAGCATCAGACGGGAGATGGTACAATGCCGCAAGTGCAAGATCAGGTTCAAGATCCAATGCAGGCAGAACATGAGCCACAGGTATAGGCTCTGGGACATGATCAGGTTCAGGATCTAGTGCAAGCATGACAGCTGTCAGGTTTTGCAGCGTTCGGACCATGGCTCGACGAGCACCTCCTAGATAGCCTAGAGCATGTCTTGTAGGGGATCGATAGAGGTGATCATGGTACAAATACATCTATGGAATATCTGATGCGGGAGTTCACATCGCAGCACCCACTACTTTTTCAGGGTGAGGGTGGACCTTATGCGGCTGAGAACAGGATAGATAGTATACAGATGATCATCGAGCAGCTCGATATGCCTCCAGGGCAGAGGTTCAATCTCGTGAAGTACATGCTGAGAGGACCAACAAATCGTTGATGTGATGTACAGGTTCAGGCACGTAGGGATGAGATAATGACATGGAAGGACATCGAGGACAGTTTTTTTGTGCATTTTTACCCATATACACTGAGAGAAGAGAGAGATCAAGAGTTTTTGATGCTTGAGCAGGGAGACATGTCCATCATAGACTATGCAGCCACCGACACTGAGTTGTCTCACATTGCACCTGGTTTGGTACACGATGATGTGGCTAGGGTGAGGTGCTTTGAGGATGGAATATGGCATGCCATTCGGGTGCAGCTAAATATTTTCATGCTAGGATCGTTTTCAGAGGCAGTGAATCAGGTGCTCATGGAGGAGGGAAATCGGAGGGCTAGGCCTCAGGATGGCAGGATGACATCTTATGGTGAGGGTTCATATAGAAGGAAATATGGTATAGATGCATTCTTGCAGGGCAGTCTTTCCACGTACTCGGGTAGACCACCTCATGGCTATTCTTCTGTGATTTTCATTCATTGTGGAAAACCAGGTCATGTTTGAACATAGTGCGATATGCCTCCAAAAGAGTGCCAAACATGTGGACAGGTCGGGCACCTTGAGAGTTTTTGCTGGTTTCTTTCTCAGATAGATGATAGATAGGACCTGAACAGATGGTGGAATCCAGATTTGGTTCAAGATCAGTACCAGGAGAGGGTAGCCACAGTTCAACTGCACTTGGAGAAATGAGATATATAGTGGGATACAGCTGAGGGGTCAGTGTCCGATTGCTGGAGCAGCACTGCATGGAGTTCAGGAATGAGGCAACCGTACTTCAAGCTAGGAGCATGATGTGGAGTTGCCAGAGGCCGAGCAGGCTGGTCAACCAACGATGGTTAGAGGTACACTACGGGTGTGGCCGTGATTTCCATGTTTCCTTTTTTGGTATTACCATAAAAGGCATCTCTGTTTTGAGTGCACATGATGCACCTGATCTATGTGGACTGACTAGATGCTATTCAGTTGGATTGGCGCCTTATCTTGTGTGTGATATATTTATATATGTTTATGAGATGCGTAGTATTAGGGGAATAGAGGATGTGGGATACATGAGTTGTTGTGGTCATCAGAGCGTTGAGTATGCGAGCTACTGAGGTGTCGTGGGTATCAGATAATTGAGGATGTAGGTTACATGAGATTCCTTGGGCCTCGGGGAATCAGGGATGCGGGTTACATTAGGTTCTAGGCACGAGGAACGTTTTTGACCATTAATGTTATGTAGGACCTCGTGGTAGTGGACACTGATGTGGTGCGAGATATGTTTGGTGTAGGGAACGACACATGAGCACCAATAAGGTGATGGGGTGACGATGGGTCATGGAAGGACTATGCATCTGAAAAACATGTTTGTAAATATTGTTTTTTTATTATTGTCATGTTGAGACTGAGTTAGGCGATTCCTAATGTAGGGATCCCCCTTTAGGAATTTAGCTATGAAAATTGAGAATGGGGAATCCATGATTACTTTAATCGGGGTGGAATGTTGGTACCATATCTGGGATTTGTTTGATAGCTTAGGGATGATCTATGTTAAGGTGGGGAGATTCTAAGAACCCTGATTTTTAGAATGGGTGAAAATCCTGACCCTTTTTGAATTTTTGACTTTTTCCTGACAAGTCCTGTTAATATGACAGCTCTGATATCGCTTTATGGTTCCGTGTGCAGAGGAAGTGAATTGGTGGGTGTACCCAACTTTAATTTTAGCATTAACAACGATAAATCTCAAATCTGTAATGTTATTAAAACACAAGATAATCATAATAGAATGAAGAACAAGAATGAAATAGGTGTGTCACATAATTATAGATAGTATAATCATATGCTGGTAGAAATTAATTTAATTATTTTAAAATAATTACCATGATGGAATTATTTCTTCACAGATGTTTTCAGTCATGATCTGATGTGATCTGTCATTGCATCATAAAATCCATGTGTAGGATTCCTCTAGGAGTGATCCACATGTGCTTTAGGTGTCTCTAAATTTTTCCAAAGGGATATTCGTGTGCTAGTAAGGAAGATCCTTCACATGAAATTCCCACCTTCGATCGCCTAGATCTGGTGGAGGTGGATCTCTCTCTAATAGATTGAGAGAGTTCTTGGTTGAAAAATTAATTCACATTTGGATTGAGCCCTATTGCAAATCCATTGTGCACAACCACCCAAAAAATTTCTAGGATAACTAGAATTATATAATTTGGAATTTAATTACATAGAATAATAAAATGAATTAATTACATGAAAGAATTTATTCATTTCATTTAATTCTTAGTAATACACCATGTCTAATAATAATAGTTGACTATTATTATTACTTGACATTTTCACATCAAAATATACCTAATATTATTTAATTATAAATGTAATATTATTTCTCATAAATTTCAAGAAAAAATGCATGGCGTGTATATTTAATAAACACATTGTGCACTTTTTTTCCATTTATCTTCATTTCCAAACCTACAATTATTAGTCATATAATAATGGCTATTTATTTCTCAAATAAATATCACATCATTCATCCATAATAAATATATTATTTCATGAACAATATATTCTATTGAATAAATAGTGTCGAAATAAATGTTATTATTCATCCATAAATAATTCTTAAACCACAATCGGGAATAATATTTATTTAAATTGTTATATTAATGATTAAATGATATAATTGGACACACTTGGTGTGTGACCCTCATGGCCTCATTCCTAGTAGTATTAGGAGGAGCATTCCTAGAGTGAAAGGTTAACATCTAGAAACATTCCAAGGCACCCCTAGAAAAAGAAGTAGACTTCACAATGACGTGTCAACTCCATATAACACTTACTATGTAATGTAATCCATTTTTCACTTTATCTTATATCAAGAGTGATTCATGCTAGTGCCATCAAACCATGTGATATACTATTATATCTTTGAATATCTGAAATTCAACATGTCCATTCATCATAATGGGCATGGATTGATTGAGGCTATATCAATTCAATAAAAGGGCATGAGATATCTAATACCATTATGGAACAGTAGGTACAAAGCCATTCACGCATTATCTATTAATGCAGTATCACTCGTGACACACCCAACGTATCCTTCCCCGCTACAAACAGTGTGCTATCACAGTTTCAGTCAATACATCTATTTGAGAATGTTGTAATACCCATTAATAATAATATTAATTTTTAAGGATCAATACATATGTCCGTAGATACGAAAATCTGAGGACATTATATTATTTGGATTTCTTACAGGTGGGTCTCGTTCTCATAATATACGCCTGAATATTACCAAGGGCTCACAACATGAAAATGTGCCTCAATGTTTTATTAGTCATCACCCCTAATGGACAGTATTATTTGTGTCCCTCAAATAACATCTTCCTGCAATAGAAAATATATTCTTGAACAGTGTTATGTCACATCCGGGTTCTCATCATAGAAGTGATATGCTATGACCCTTTAATTAAACAACTATCCATGTGTCATTATCACATGCATTGTCACACAAAAGAACAATCATGTTGTGAGAAAGTATTTATTAATGAATAATTTACAATGCAGTTGGATCTTGGACACTAAATCCAACACCATCCATGTTCATATTCGAACCTAAAATATAGTATCCATCTAACCCAGCGTACTATTGAGTTTTCTGCAACTATGGGCCTTATTAGAAATCTATAAATTGAATTTTAATGCAGAACTAATTTAATAATAGAACACAACTCCAAAACTACCACATTTAATCACATGTGTAAGGAGTAGATTGAGTGGTTCTTATCCATCCTCACCTAATTTCTAGCCTCCCAGAGCATCCATAGGTTTCCAATTAATCTGTTATAATAAGATTTCATGTCCATTTCATTATCCTCCTAGAATATATCCATCATTCATAAATTCCCCCTCCCCATTTTTAGGAACATACAAATGTATTATATAGATGATTTTTTGTAGGGATTTATTTCAAAGAAACCTAGAACCAACTCCCCTCGTTTAAAAATGATAAAACATGTCTTGAATCATGATATTTCATCATATAAATCGATTCCAAAAGAAATTAACATTATATCATTATAATTTTATAAATAAATTGATAATTTTACTATCATAGAGATGGATAATTGGAATATCTAAATCAAAAAAATAAATATTAAATAATTATAACACATCTCCCCCATAGTTTTCCTTATTCTAATATTATTACGTTTTTATTAATCTTCCCTTGGTTCCATGTATCCCCACTTCACCCATGTAAAAAATTAAAAATAATTTTCAGAATTTTATATCCTATCCATGAAGAAGAACCACTATCATTTAATATTTTCATTTTTGAGAACATCCACAATATATATTGTCACGAACCAACCTGGGTCGACCTTGAACCGGTCACCCGAGCCGGTCCGCGACATGGCCCGAGAGGTGTTCCCGATCCTCCCGGGCTGGCGACAAGCGCCAGGGCATCAACAGAGGATATGGGAACGATTTCGCCCAATATAAATAAATAAGACAGCGAAAATAATACAGAGCAGCGCATAAAAGTTAAACCAGATAAAGTGAATAAACAGGAACAAACAAGAATCAATCTAACCAAACACGACATCTGAACAACTCCGTGTGACCTCGCGGGTCGCTCTCCGACTCAACGATCAAGCGTCGCCCTAGGCGAGCGCATTCAAGCTATAGCCTGCACAAACACTAAAAACAGAAAAGAACTATAGGCATGAGTATTAAAACTCAGTAGGCTTTCCCGATATCTATTCCCAATTCACTACCTTTAAAATAAAAGAAACATCATTTCAAGTTTGAACTACATTCTATAAAAGTATGTTTTTAATAATATTCTACTTAAAAACAAAGTACGAACCATTGCCCTTAGCCATTTCCAAATTCGTGTTCATTTCATTAGTGTCAATGAAATTTCAGGAAAAGGGGGAAGTGATGTTTAAATTTTCAAACTTGTACAAAGGGGATTAAACACTGTTATTTGCAAATAATTTTTTTGAAACCTAATCAAAAGCAATTTACCATTTTCCAAAGAAAACAATACACCAGAATGCACAAAGTAAAACACACAGCAAGGGCAATGTAGGTATACATGTGAGCATCATAATCATTACTGCAAGCTACAAAAGCTGAATAGACATGGGTGAACCTAGGAGATCGAGAATAAACCAGAAGACACCAATACATGAGAAATCATCCTTATCGACATGTCACGATGAAATCAAAACGCCCAATATGCTCAACCATCCACTCACGGGCAGGTCGAGGGCAAATTCCATAGCAATAAACCCAATATATCCACCTACTATGGGCCACTGGTCAGTACCATAACCTACCAGTGCAGCAATCGTTCTTAGAATAATCTCTCAATATGCCATATTCCCATGTCTCAAGTGTTTGAAAAAGGGGTGAGCCAACTAATGCCAACCGAGCATCCAATCATATACATATATTTATATAAAGCACAACAGGCATCACCCGAGTCACTCCGTGGAACAACCTCATGCCTTTTACTACTCAAGTACTCGGGATCCTCTAAGCGCGGCCTCCCAAACAATCAATTGCAACCAAGGCATGAGAGTCGCCCTAAGAGGGTTTTTATCAAAACATTTTTATCGCTTTCTATAAAGTGCCAAACGGGCATTTAATACATTTCACAAACACCACTCAACGAAAGGGTCAACATATTTATGAGACAAAACCCAGTTTAAAACAATTTAAAGAACCAAAAAACACTACTTCACAGGTTTCCAATATCTTTATAAACCAAACCAAACCATTTCCTTTTCCAAATAAACTTTAAGAGCCAACCGGGCAATTTCTCAAACGAACCAAATTATTTGTTCACGACTCAAAAGAAATCATTTCTCATTAAACCAGAACTCTATTTTATATTCTGTGAATTATGTTTAAAAACCAAACGGGCATTCTTTCATTATTGGGTGTTCGCTCGTCAAAAGGATGTTTCATGTGTCGTGTATAAAATAAACGGCTCCTTTTGACATTAAATAACCATTTAAAAATTAACCATCTTATATTAAAAATTTATTAACGTATATTATCTCATATTTATTAAAATTAATAAAATGTTGATTTTAAACAATTAGGGTGCGCAAACAGCATGAAATAATATAACATAAATTTTAAAAGCAGTGCAAAGGGGACCTACCTCAAAACCAAGCGCGTCGACACAACAACCTCGGATCCAAGGCGTGATGACACGACGTGTGTCCAAAACCACGTGACAAGGTCTAACACTCTGCATAGTCAGTACCAAGGACTCAGACACATACAAAAACTCACTAGAGCATTCGAAACCAAGTGGCGGGAATAAACGCTCACCTTGAAACTAAAGCGCGGCGACGACGGAACCTCAAAATCAAGGCGCGACGGTGGCGCTCACTTGGAAACGCCCTGCGCGGGTCCTCAAACAATAACCCTACCAAAATAAACATAAAAAGATAACCCCCAACAAATAAAAGGCCAAAGCGATAATAATAATAATAATAATAATAACAATGATAAAATTAATAATAGTAATAATAATAAAAATAATGATGATAATAATAATAATAATAGTAATAAAATTAGTAATAATAATAATATTAATAAAATTAATATTAATAATAATAATAATAAAATTGATAATAATAATAATAATAATAATAATAAAATTAATAATAATAAAATTAATAATAATAATAATAATAATAATAATAATAAAATTAATATTAATAATAATAATAATAAAATTGATAATAATAATAATAATAATAATAATAATAATAATAAAATTAATAATAATAATAATAATAATAAAATTAATAATAATAAAATTTATAATAATAATAATAATAATAATGACATAATAATAATAATTATATTATTATTAATTTGGTAAAAATAATAAATGTTATATAAAAATGAGAATAACTTAAAAATAAAAATAAAAATAAAAATAAAAATAACTTACAGGGGGGTTGCGGAGTAGTGGGGTGAGGGAGGAGGCGGCAGGCGGCGTCGCCGGACGGCGGCGGCTGGAGGCGGCCGGGACAGGAGCCAAGTGCGGGCGGCGGGCGCTGAAGGGAGCAGGGGGCGCAGCCGAGGCGCCGAGGTGGAGCGAGGTCGGAGACGGGTGGTCGGCCGGGAGCAGGGAGGGTGAGGCCGGCGGTGCGGTCCGCCGGAGAGGAGTGCGTAGGGGGGGCCGGACGGCGGCGGTTCGGCCGGAGGAGGGTGCGCCGGCAACAGGATCGGAGAGAGGTGGCGTGGCGGAGGCCGGAACGACACCGGAGGGGGGGGGGGGGCGCGGCGGAGTGAGGCAGGAGGAGGGTGCGCCGGTGATGGAAAAGCCCGGTGCGGGCAGTGCCGGAGCAGGCGGACGGGGGGGGGGGGGGGGGGTGCAGCAGCGGCGCGCCTGGCGGAGGTCGGGGGCGGGGGTCGGCGCTGAAGGAGGGCGCCTCCGTGTGTGCGGTGAGATGCCGGGAGAGGGGAGGGGGAGCCGCGCAGGGGAGAGGGTGAAGGGTTGCGGGACGAGAGGAGAGAAGGGAGAGGGGGGGGGCTGGGTAGAATAGGGTTAGGTTAGGGTTTAAAAAAAATATATATATGTATATATATATATAATTGACAATAAAAATAATGAAATACTGAATAAAAGAATAAAAACTATTCTTAATAATAATAAAAATTTATAACAATAATATTAATAAGACCTTATAATAATAATAATAATAAAACATTATGATAATAATAATCGGTTTATAATAATAATAACAAGCCTTCATAATAATATTAATAATACTTTATAATAATAATCATAACAATAAAATAATGAAAATAAATAAAAGTTAGTTAATTATAATAATAATTATTATAATAAAATACACACATATATATATATACACGCATACTTTAAGATATATATATATATATACCTATATATAAACATATACAAATAGATGTAATATATATATATAGATATATATATATATATATAAACATAACGTATTAAGATATATACATATGTATATATATATATACACATATATAGACATATATATGTATACTTATACACAGAAAATAACTACAATAATAATAACGCAACTCAAATAGTAATAATAATAAAAAGTCAACGTAAAAACTTTAATATTTAAAACGCCGGGTGAACACATAGTCACCCGGGCCGAACGCACGATCACCGCTAGCGATGCGATGACCGCGCACCGGTGCGAAACCGCTGACACAAATAAACATCGAAAAATTTAAATCTGGACCAAGAAAGAAGTAAAATAAAGATATCTGCGGTCGGGGTGTGACATATATTTTCATTACAAGTTGCAAATCCTATGTTCATTATGAAATACCATCTTGTATGAATGATACAAAAAAATATTTTATATATTAGACAAGGGTTCATATAATTTTTATGTGGGATACCAATAAAATCCTTTTCATAATTGGTGAAATTAAAATTAGAAACCCTAACGGTGTATTTGAGCTAGTTTTAGATCAAATTAATATATGATTATAATGGATGGTTTTCATGTGTTTCTGTTGTAAAATAAATTATTTTTTGGACGTAAGTGTATTTTATTCAATCAATTATACATGAGAAAAATGATGGGTATTATGATAAAAATTACCATATATCAACCACATCCAAAACAACATCATTTTTTCAACAAAATAAAATTTTCTAATTTATATTTTAATATATTATCAAGGGTGTGTTTTCAATAATGATATTCATGAAATTATGATCTCTTATTCCCTGTATGTATGATTAGAATCTCAAAATAACAAATTTGCAGAATACCAAAAAAATGGAATGTTCTTTTAATTCACTAATAATTCCACATGCAACTTGAATCCTAATATTACATATAATTAAAAAAACATCAATTTACTTTATGTCAAACGAGTAATAAAACATTATAGGAACATGATACAAAATATTATGCATAAATATCACATTTTCATGGACTCAAGAAGGATAATCAAATAATTGGTCATCAAACAATGAACTTTTGTAGGATTATGGAAAATATAGTGATCTATTTAGTACTATAAGAGAATGTTATCATCTTTTTAAAAGAATTGTTTTGTCTTTTATATGAAAATATCTAACTGTATATAAGAATAGTTGTGGATATTTAAAAATATAAACTTATTGGGATGTTAAATGTGTGGTATTATTTTGCGTTGGCATACATAATTAGAATGTGTTGTTTAATGACATATAATTCCATCCAAGTATCACATTGATCCAGCTCTAATCAAATAGAATTATTTCCCTCGATGGCTTCAAAATAAAATCTAAATCAACGATGATGGGAAAATATGTAATCATCTATGTTGGAAGACATAAATAGAGACAACGTGGCACAAACAGTCTTTGGAGACAATATTTAGAGTGAAAATAATGTGATATTGGCCAATCCTCCACCATAATTCCCATATCATTTTTATTTTGATGATTAATGGGAGAAATATAGATTCCTATGTTATATTTTCATTCGATTCTGAAATTATCAACCTTTTCACCGGTTGAGAGGTGTATAATGAAGCATAGAAAATGGGAGTTTATTAGAATAGACCCTCATATATTAATGGTTCATGGTTATGTGTTATCAGATATTTATATTTGAATGCATGTTTAATTGTCCTTAATCATTAGGATTTTTATTTATGTCCATCATGACTCATGAACTGTAATGTATTTTATAAATCACAATGATACAACTTATAGAGAATATGGATACATTGCATATGTAATTATTGATACATTATTAATTTATATGTTGAAGAAGGTTCCTATGATGTGGTATAATTTAATAAGATATACTGTAAATTATTAATAAATTTAACAAGAATAATATTCTCAATGGGTTATTTACTTTTCTATGTCAATATTTAATTTAATTTTTTCGATGATTATTTCCTATACAATTTTCAATTGATGCATCGAACAAGAAAAATCGTTATTCTTATTCACCAACTAGACTCTTCTACATCATTTGAAATCTTTATAAAATCCATAATCACCAAAAAAATATCTTCTAATGACTAATATATGCTCTACGAAAAACTCTATCTTACTAAAAACTCCCAAAAAAACAAAAGTGTGTAGAATATTGTGTCTTGGCCCAAATTTGATACATCATCCATACCTAAGAACTGATGTCAAATTCCTTATCACTACCAATTATTTTCTAGAGAAATAAACAATTCTATAGCAAATCTCATAAATCCCCTCTACATCTTAGAAGTCATCACACCATGCAACCAACCTAATATGAGGGTTCAGTTTAAAATCACAAAAAGGATTTTCAATTTAAAATTTGGTTTTGGGTTTGAATTTGAATTTTATTTATGGTTGGGTCCTTTATGGGGTTCCCAATTAACATATATAATTATTAATTATGATAACACATTAAAATATATTTTTTAAAATTATGTAATTGATATATAATAAATTATTTTCATGATATAATATGTATTTATAAATAAAAAATATCTTACTTCATCATTAATATTTTAAAAAGTAACTTTATTGAGTATATTTATATAAAAATGATGCATATATTTTATTCACTTCATCTACTATGTTTATAAATATATATAATTCAATAATATTAATATACATTACATTAAATGTATTGATTATGATTTAAAAAAAATTGTTTATAATATAAAAATTTGTTAAATTATAAACAATTTATATTTATTGAATTCGTTAAAATGAATTTAATATAATGTATAAATATTAATGATTTCACATTGTACGTATATATTAAAATAATTTCAATTTCAATTTTTTATACATGTACATTTTTATTATAATTAAGAACATAATACACTATATATTTATTCTTTTGATAAATATTTTAGTTGATTTAATAAATATAATTGACATAAAATTTGTTATATTTTCAATATAAATAATATAAATAATTTTAGAAACATAAATGATTTATAATTTATTAGGTATATATTCTAAAAATATAATTGATAGAGTAAATATTATCTAATTTTCAATCTATTATATTTTTAATGAAAATTCTAGAAGAAATGTGTTATTTTATGTAGCACACATAGACATGATTTTCTTGTTGGGTTTTATTATAGAGTGTAAAAAATAATCAAATTTATAATGTAATTTAAAAACTATAATGACTCAAACTCACAAACCATGATTAGACATTATAAGTGATGTGTATTTTTTAAAAAAAGATAACTACTAATAGGCACATGATTTATTACATATGAAGAACATTTAACATTCTAGGTTATGAAAAAAAATTTTAAAAAATAAACCCTTTTCATATACACTACATATAGATTGTTATATATCTGTATATGTGTACACAAACACACACACATATATATATATATATATCCCTTATTTAGAAAAATTAATTTGATGAATTTTAATGTACCCCTACATGTTTTGGGGTCAATAGATGTACATGGGGATTTTATAAATTGAGTAGAACAAAATAGGGGAATATGGGGAGATGATGGATAGATGATTTATTTTAAATTTTGGGGTTTAAATATGTTTTTTTTATATAATTTTATATGTAATGGTTCCATAATCACAAACACCGGTGGAAAAAATTGATCAAAATAAAATATCATAATTAGTGAAAAATTATATAAAAAGTTGAGTTCGTTTGGAATATCGTGGATTTTGAACGAGGAATTCAGGACTGACTGTGGGAATTTTACTGGTTGATTGTCACGATGACATGCAAAATACAACCTCACATTTTTTAATACCATTATGTTTTATTTTATTGTTTGTTATTTTGTAATCAATACAATATTTCTTATTTTTATCTAAATCATTACTCTCATTTTTTAGACAATCACGTTTAATTTTTTATCGTATGATTTTCTTTTGGCCAATCAATAACATGGTTTTTATTATATTTTTATAAATTCATATTTATTTATAATTTTTTTTTATCAAAAAATATCAGCATAATTTTTTTTAAACATGTATCTTTTTATACAAATAATGGTTTGATCATTTTTGAACACGTATATAAATTCATTTTTTTACATAAAATTTTATAGTTTTTTAATATAAATAAATATAATTATATCTTTATTTATTTTTTAAAATATATATAATTAAAATTAAATTATTTCCTGAAACATAAATATAATGTATTTTTAATATAATAAATATATATATTTATAAATTTTTAAATTTCATTAAAAAAATAATAAATATTATATATATAAGATACTATCTTAATTATAAGTAAATATTTTTTTTAAAAATTTACTCAATTATTTAATGTTATAATAAAAAATAGTATTTTACCAAAATAATTAAATAAATATATACAATATTAAGTATTATATTAAATATATAAAAACTATATTTATTTTTAGAATATTAATTTAAAAACTCTAATTTATAGTTATAATTTATTATAACTATTGTAATTATCATATTATCAAAATAATTAAAACAGATAATTTTACTTATTATTTTTAATGAGAATCATCTTAAAAATATCAATTTTTTTTAATTTTATAAAAATACATAAAATAAAATATTTTTATAATAAAAATATGTATAGAAATTTATGGTGTTTAAATTTATTCCCCCACCCCCACATAATAACCGTGTCATAAAAATTAGTTAGGGAACACAGGGAAAAGAATTCTATAGTGGAGGAAATTTTGAAATTGTTAATTTTTACCAAATTTTCCCAAACTATCAAGAGTGTTGTTGTAATACTATGTATAATAACATGAACCCACATCGTGGCGTCATCACTTATAAATGATGAGTATTTTTTTATAAAATGATAAATAAAATGAAACCCAATACTTATTAAATACCAAGAACTTTTATTGATCTAGTGTGTTGAAACAAAATTATAAAAATAATTTCATTTCTTATAAACTAAAACTATATAGTTATATATGTGTATATATGTATATATATACAGAAACACACAAACACCCACACACATTAAAACCTTGGTAAAAAATTAATTTGACGAAATTAAATGAAACCTTATATATTTTTTGGGACAATTGAATGATTTGATACTACTGGATATTGGGTAGGAAAAATTTGAGGATTATAAGGAGATGGGGGTTGGATATTTTGATGTGAATAGTTATGGTATAAATAAAAAGAGCTTATATATTTTTATATATAATGTTTTAATAATGAAAGACACTGATTGGAAAAAAATTTGATCGTAGTTAAAAAAATAATTGATGCAAAATTATAAAAAATGGTTGAGTTGTTTGAAAACTCATTGAATAAGAAGTAGGTGTTTGGGATTGATGGTGGGAACTTAACATGTAGATTTTAACAATGGTAGCTTGAATACAACATGACGATTATTAATAGAATTCTCTAAATCAAAATTAATATATCTCTTGTATCTATAAAATATATAATAATAATAATAATAATAATTTTCTTAAAAATGGGTTACCATTAATTAATATTATAATACAAAATTCTATATTAAAAAAAAAATTAAATGTATTTATTTTAAAATATTATTCTAAAAAAAGAAAACCCATATTTCCCATTTTATTATTAATTTGCATAATTTTGATTGGTATAATTAATTATAAGTATTGTAATTTATTAATAATTAAATTAATTAAAAAACTAAATTTATTTTATTATTTTTAATGAATATTGTCATAAAAATATTTTCAAAATGTTTTAATTGGACAAAAATTCATTTCATAATATATTTTTGTAATAAAACTAAATATATAATTTATTGACTATTACAAAAATGAATAATGTGCCTTAATGAGTTCATAACAAATTTAACTACAAAATGAAAATTAAATTAATGAAAATAATAGGGAACATAAATAATTGAGAAACTAATGACATCAATAAAGTTAGTCAACACCATTATGTGGACTTATTTGGTGTATATATAAATAAACACAGGTGCCAAGGATTAACAATATAAATCAATTGTCTGATATTTAGATACTTCGATAATCCATAGTTTTGTTGTTAGAAACAAATATGCATTGGTTGAGTGTGGAGATGAAGTAAGGAACCTAAATGGTGGTTTTATATGAGGTTTTCAAACACGCCTTTTGTGTTACATAATGTTGTGACATCATTCCACTAATACTGGCCCATGTGGAACATATTTCCATTTGTCCCCACCAGTTTCCCCTAACACTCTCAAATGACCCACCCCATCACCCCATCAACAATGCCTAATAGGCAAGATATGATGATCACAAAAATTTCATAGAAACCCTACCATGATTCCTCCTAAACATTTCCAACTAGGATAGACATTGGGAAGTTGGGTATGACCTTCACATCCCTTTCCATAATGACCTACCATTACACCCCATCGATATCGCCTTACAACGTCGCTTCCGATTGTAGATTCCTCGTCACCCCATTTTTGAAATTTTCTATCCTAGAACCAACTTGTTCTAATATTATTACTTTTATATTTAATGTATTTAAATATTAAATATCATATTTACATTTATTAGTTGTTATAAATGAATATGATGTGATGAAATCATACAATATTTGTTGTGTTGATAAAGTTGTTGCATTTCCCCACTATGATGAGAATTTGAAATGATAAATCAATATTCATAAATATAGTTCTACGATTTTATTACATACTATTATTGGACATATACCTTTCATACCGTCAAGGTTGTGTTCTTATAAGAAGAGGATACATCATTTAAAAATGATCAGACTTGGTAATCTCCAAAACATATGATTATATGAAGTGGCCCGTCAGTACAAATTCTGCATGAATTGGGGTCATCATATATTTCTACATACGAGGGATTGTAATGATTATTAGAATTTTATATTATCATCAATACGAGCCATGACTCATGCACTTTTATTTATTGATTAAAAATGTCATGAATACAGTTGGTGGGATGTAGGGTACATAGGGTGTATCACAGGTGGCATGTTATTAATTGATATGTCGAGGAAGGTCATGTCCCTTACATTTATGGAAAATTATATCTCGGACATTTGATTGAAATATAACCATCACAAAATATTTCATGTTTATGGGGTAACAACCAGTTTATTTCAGGTAGAAAAAGAATGATGTTTGAAAAATACATTTTGATGACACTATCATGAAACATCTAGATGAGATGTTGCGACAATGATATTTTATTACATAGTGAGCGTTTGTATGTGGATGTGGTGGTTTTGTGTTTACATTATTTCTTTGGGGTTCCTTGACAATTTCAATAAAGTAATGTTGGATATTAGCGGGTTTTGGAGAACAATAAAAAATGACGTGGTATTGTTATTAAAATCTTGGGTTTTATCTAATGTTATTAAGGTATTTAATTAATGTTACATAATTAAATATTTAAATTAAGCACTGTATTAATAAATACACATGTACGTCTATTGTTCCATGTAACGAACCCCACACCCATTGAATTGAGAATTATTGAGCTAAACAATTACTCCCTCGAATCTGGTTCCCATCCCTCTCAAGAATGAGGGAAGTTCTTCAAGACCAAATAACAAGTGATCATGTATGACTGACATAATTCAACATATTATCCATTCTAGAAACCAGAGAACATGCACCATAAATCAGAGGCCATCAGAGCAGGTGTAAATCGCCACTGGAGGGAATCCATTTTGGATCCTTGTAAGCGCAACAATATAATCTGGAAGGATTATTCCAGATGATCAAACATCTTAAAGAAGAAAATATTGATGATCCAGGTGTTATATTCATTATAAAATTAATTAAATTAATTATAAACATGGTGTAAAACATCCTACATAAATGTTTCCGGCTTCTTCCTTCTTTATTTAAATCTTTGATTCTATTCCATAGAGACCATCCTTCATCATCATATTGATCATGGAATAATCATTGATCATGGTAATGTTGAATGATGGTTTCTTTCCCAACCACGCATCTGCTGTACTCAGAACCTTTAACTGGTATCAGAGTAGCTACATCATATTTTGTAATTTTGTAAATATTTTTTTGATGATTTACACATTTTATAATATAGTTATTTCAATTTAATTTAATTAGTCTGAAAATATGAATCTCTATATATGTTCATCCTGTTTCGTTTCACATTCACCATATAAAAACAATTATTTATTTTAATTTGGATCAATCTAAAATGGATTATCTCATCTAGAGGTGGAAAGTTTTCTTGGTCATACAATACCATAACACACGACATGTATTCAACATTACACACTGTCTATCCATGGTTCGATGCACCTAGTCTATTCAATGACACAGAACCATGTCTTTGGTGTTTTTCTATGTCATAATGACTCCAAGTGTGGACCTAGATTCAGTGGCACATAGTTTCTATATTACACGACATGTGGACAACTAGACACAACATATACTCCCTTCATGTTATGGTTGGACCGTGTACCCCATACATGACATTCCGAGTTGGAGACCGTGTAATGAGAAACTACACAACATTTGGCCCACTTGACACGTCATGTACTCTATATATTTCTAATGTACATAAAGAAAAGATTCCCTAGGTGTGTACTTTCGATGGATGTTGAAAAATTGTAAACGTCGTATAGTTTGAAATAAACACTGTGTACTCATTTGAATTACACAGATTTATTAAAATTTATTGTTATATTATACAAATAATCGAGACATGTAACATTGTGCGGGAGAAAATATGAGGCTAAACATGTGATAGGTGTTATATATATATGTATAATTTAACATCTGTGTAATTTTCATTTCTACTCATATGGTAGTTATGAATAAAAAGTCACTATGATTATTCCAATGTATGTTTTAAATACAATGATAATTTTAAATGAATTAATTTCATTAAAATTAATATGGATGAGTTTCTTAAGAATATTTATAAAAAGGTTTAATATAAAATGATTGATTAATTAATGATGATAATTTATTGAATATAGCATCATTAACTTAAAAAAGTGATTAAATAATTGAATTATAGTTTTAGTTATTTATAAATATCATTTCATGTAAGGATGATCATCAATTAGAAGAAGAACGTGAATGTGAATGGTTTGATTTTATTTATTTATTTAAATTAATTTTATTTTCCTGTAAGCCTTCAGCTCAAATATATGTATGGCCTATGTACCGAATGATTCTTGGATGTAAAAAACATTTTTACCCCTCAAGTTTGAATGTGAGTTAAATAAAGGAATATGTAATGTATGGAACTCCCGAGGTAGTGGTGGTGGTTCAAGTAAGATCATATATGAAACCAATCCCTCGCGATATAGAGGTGGATAGGTGGAAATATGTAAACATGGTCCCAAAATGTTCAAGATGTTTCTCCCCTAGGTTGGGGTTAGTTTATCATCATCTAGATAAACTGACAATTAGAAAAGCTCATAATCTTTGAATCTACATTGTTTTATTTTTTTTAGTTTCATGGTATATCATTATGGTTGTGTTGTCATGATAAAATAATTAATTAATTGAATAAACATATACTATGGATCAAAAAGAAACAAGAACTCGACGTAAATATTATTAATATTGAGTTAATCACTTAAGTAACATCGACTTAATATTGAAAAGAATGCGATAATGATAATAAAAAATTCACACCTAAGAGATAAAAATACCTAAAATAAAATATTAAATCTTACAAACACTTCCATTACTCGGTTAAGGGTAAAACTCAAAAAAAACAAAGTGTTTGATGAACAATAGTTGGGGAACATAATTTCATACAGTATTATCTTATGAAATGATTGAGGTTGACTTAACAATATTACCAAAAGACGAGTTTCTATTTCTAAACATGGAGTAATGATGTTGGTAAGAGTTGAGGAAATCCAAATTCATGATTTCATGATTGGGGAGTCTACTCAACATATCATGGAGATACATTCCAACTATTGTTGAAGACCTTCATACCGAAATACCTTCTAATAGGCTGACCAACCAATGTTGGGGTTATTCAACGTTGAATATGGATCATTTTCATGAGACTGTCATGTGAATTGGACATTCTTAATTCAATGGGGATGTCCATTAGGACTTGAAATAATTGTTGGAGACTTATTAAAATTTATTATATCTCATAAAATGTAATCATGAAAGATATAATGATATGGTCTTTTTAATTGTAAAATAAAAAAGAATATCTCATCAACAACACAATCTATGTGACCAATTCTATATAAAGACAACATCCTCACCGGTAGAAAATTCCAAGAATGGTTTAAACACCTTTGTGTGATTCTAAACCATGAACGGAAGGCTTACATGATGTATTCATTATTACATAATATTCCATCAAATGAGGCGAGTGATGATGATTTACATTTCTATGAGAAAAATGTGAACAATGCGGTTGACATTCAATGATTGATGGTATCATCAATTTCTTGTGATCTCATGAAGACTCAAGATTTTAGGGATTCATATAGAATTCATTAACACCTCTGTAGTCATTACTATGAGAGGGAAAAAATTAATGGTTTGTGATCTCTAACGAAATATTTTATAGTAATATTGGAGAAGGTTCGCAAGCTGGGCCTCATATAGTCATGCTCATTGGCTATATTGAGTGCATGGAGGTTCTAGAGTTTAAACAACTTGATGAACTTGGAACTGATCTCATTATTGTATAACTTATTTAGATCTTCTATAAAATTATTTTCAATTTCAATATGAACAATATTGAGAAGTATAAATATGATCTTCTTATCCTCATTCTCCAAGAGGATTGAGATATGAAGTGTGAAAATTCTTCACTCTTTATGGTGAATAATAGTAATGGGAAGGAAAAGATATTTAAGACCAAAATATATTAACATGCTTCCATGATATAAAATACCAAAGTGGAGGCAAGGGATAATGTGGATGTTTGTTTCGCATGTGGAATCAAGGGCCACCGAAAGAAGAACTCAACCCAGCCTAAGATGCAAGTGGAAACATCAGGTGAATTTGTTTTCGAATTAAATATATCTATATCTAAAAATTGGGTATTAGATATAGATTTTGGTGATCACATATGTATCCAAATACATAATCCATGTAGATTCAGGAAGACTGACACAGGGGAGGTAGATCCATGAGTAGCCAATGGAGCCAGACTTGTCGTAGTAGATGTTAGTGAATACCACCTCATGTTTCCAACTGGGATGATCATGGTTTTAAAGGGTTGATATTATATGCCTTCATTTACTAAAAACATTATTAATGTATCAATATTAGACAAAAATCTATTTTATTATGTTTGGAAATTAAGTTTTCTTCTTTTAAAAAAACAGATGATGTTTTTATGGAACATTTATACAATGGTCATTACGTGTTGTACTAAAAAAAAGTAATGAAAATCGATTATAATATACATCACATGACTCATACCACACCAAAATTTGGCATAAATGGCTAGGACAAGTAAATGAGAAACTATTAACAATGTTACATCATGATGGATATTTAGATTCATTCAAATGAAAACCACTTGGTGTATGTCTTGCATGTTTACAAGGAAAAGATACCAAATCCCCATTTAGTGAGAATGGTTAAAGGGTTAATGATCTTCTTGAATTGGTCCATATAAATGTATGTGGTCCATTTCTAGTTGATTAATTTGTTGGGTACTCATACTTAATAAATTTTATAAATTGTTTTAGTAAATATGGATATATCAAGTTAATGAAGTATATGTTAGATTCATTTGATATGTTCAAATTGTACAAGAATTAATTTGATAACCATAATTGTTAGAAGATTATAGAACACAACTTAGATAAAGGTGGATAATATCTCAATCAAGACATCATTGATTACTTTCAAAAGTTTTGGATTCTATACAAACACATTAATCCATACTCACCCCAATGGAATGGTATGAGAGAAAGGAGGAACCACACCTTACAGGACATATTGAGATAAATAATGAGGCATGTGAGTCTTATATTTTCCTTTTGGGATTTTCATTACAAATAGTAGTGAATGTACGTTACCATGTACTGGCTAAATCGATAAATGGTATTCTATAGGTGTTCTGGAGTGGAATGAAATTTATATTATCAAATTTACATGTGTGGGGACGTGATTTGTCTATTAAGGCCACTTCATATAACAATCTTGCACCCCAAGGCACAATGTATACCTTCATATGATGCACTAATGAAAAAATGATATTACCTATAAAAAACCTCAGATAAAAAGTTAACATTGGAAAGACACACCATATTCCCCAAGAGAGAGATCATCTCCAAAAGGGGTAGAGGGAGAGAGAGATAATTTGATGAAGTTGAGGCTCATGGTGTGAAAGAGAAGCAATATTATTTGATATTAATGACTCACTGAAATAAAAGGATGCAGTAAGGGGAACATATTTTTACATGTGCCAAGAATATATGAATTATGAAATTAATTCCATGTACCAAAACCAATTAGGAATTTTTATAGATCCTCAGGTTGATGTAAAGCATGTTGGATGTAAATGGGTATTATTGAAAAAATTGAAATTGATGGACAAGTTAGTACCTCTTAGGAATTACTGGATGAAAATGGGTTCAAAACACATCTAGACATTGAATATGACAAAATAATTTCACCATTAGCAAAGCTAAATTCCATCAAAATAATTTTGGGCATTTCCGCATATCATGACTATCTGAATTGGAAAATGGATGTCAATACAAACTTCCTTGACGAGTACATTTAGGAAGATGTCTACAGGACACAACCTTAAGGGGTTATGACTCCAAAGGAGACAATATGCTTTGCAAGGCATTGAAATCCATTTATGGATTAATGAAACAATCCATGTCATGGAACATTCATTTTCATGAATCCATAATGATATTTTGTTTTATCGAGAACCAATGCGAGCCTTGCCTTTATAACAGCTTAGTGGGACTACAATCATTTTAATTAAATATTATGTTTATGAAATATTACTTATTTGAAACTAAATACCATTCATACAGTCTATTAAGGCATTTATGAATCAATGTTTCTCCATTATGGACTTGGATGAGGGAGCATATTTCATAGTTTTCAAGATCCATCATGTAGATCGATGAGATTTTTGGGCCTCTGTTAAAGTACATACAATGGTAAGATACATATGTGATTCAGTATGGAACAATCCAAGAGGGGATTATTGTCAGCATCACATGGAATTAATTTGTCCTAGAAAATGTGTCCTCATACACATCAGAAGTGAAATATAATTGAAATGAATCCATACACATAAGTGATTGGGTCAGTCATGTATTCCATGATATGTACTAGGTTGGTTGTCACCTACACATTGAGTGATGTAGGCAGATATCAAGCTGACCCAGGAGACCATCATTGTATGACATTCAAGTTTATTCTAATGTATCTGAGGTGTAACACAGAAATGTTCCTAGGTTATGGAGGATGTGAGTAACTACTAATCATAGGATTTGTGGATTATGGCTTCCAGACTTATCCAAATTACATGATGTTGAAAACATGATATATCTTCATGTTGAATGGAGGTGTAGTGAGATCGAAGAGCTAATAGAAGAGTGTGGGCGCATGTTATATAGTAGATACTAGGTATGTCGTTGCATCTGTGGAAGTTAATGATGTAGTTTGTAGTCAATTATTCATAAAGAATCTGGATGTGATAACTAGTAGAAAATTTACCACCACATTGTACTGTGATATTGCTAAACTGGTGGCTCTTGCAAGAGAGACATGGTCACATTAGCGAAAAAAGCACATACTTCAGAAGTATCATCTATAAAGATATATTTAGTATATATGTGATGTTTTCGCCACTAGTATAGTAAAGACTAGGATATTTTTGTAAATTTTATAATTAAATTGAATTATTATGAGTCTAAAAAAAATTACGACATGTGATTCTGAGGCCCGGAGTACCCAAAACGATCGAATGAAATGGTGTTAATCTCTAAATAGCGTGCATGAGCAGTTTTCCTGAAAATGATGAATAACTATTAAATGGGATTCCCGATCATATGTCTGGGGGAACCGTTGCGTTTAGTATTGTGGGATTACCTTCAACTCAAATTAAGTTGAGTTGGCACATGCCTCTAATAAGAAAACCCAAAATGGAATTACCATAATTATATTAAATAAATAAAATTATTTTAGTTTTCAAATGCTAACAAATCGAGAATGGTGTCTTAGAGAAAAAAATATGAAAACAGTGCTCAACTCATGAGGGTATACATTCCATTGGTAGAATCTATCTTTGGCTAGCACTGGCTAATAGTCGATGTTAATTTTGGACCAAAAATAAAATAATTAAGTAACAATTATTTTATTGTTCAATTATTTAACACATAAATGGTAAGTCATATTTGAAATCTGAGCATACCATTGAGCTTGTGAGGGCATATTTCCCATAGGCAGAGCCTAGCCTCGAGCATCACATGTCAAGGGTGAATGTTATTAACAATTAATCCCTTTTTAAGCTACGTTCAATGAATGTGCAGGTGATGATTTCTATAATGTGATCCGGTGCACATATTAAAAATCCGAGGGAACTGGTTAATTCCCAGCGCCATGATTTTCTTAATAGAGACATAAATTTTACTAGATAGGGTCAGATGAAAATGATATTGTATCGAATTTACAAAAAAAAATATAACTCAATGATTTATTTTATTCTTTATAGAAACTGTTGAGTGGTGGTGGCGGGACTACATGTTTGATAGACTATTAAATGGTCAGTTACACTTGGTTGTGAAACCACCCCTTTGAAAGAATTAATACGTATATTAATTTAATTCATTAATGAACCTATATAAACATGTGCTGTGTTGATCCCCTATTTTTTCTATTTAAATGAATCTCGGGCATCCATTTTTGGTAATCAAGAGTGGAACCTGTGATTATGTGTCATGGCATCTTCCACCTGCCTAGAAAGAGGCTTCAATGACCGTTTTAGGATTCGATGATGATCATAAAAGGACATGAAATTTATCCTTATTCCCCCACACCCTTAGAGGTGGACGCTCTTTCCTCATCATAATCTACTTATATCGAGCTCATGGTAGGGGTTAAGTGATTAATTCATTCTTTTTTCCATGTTATTGAATATTATTAAAGACACGGATCAAACACCAATGGGTTTATCTGAAATTTTTTATTTAATATTATACAAAAATAGGGTTTTTATGAGATTTTCTGTTATTAAATAATCCTGCCCATGTTATAATGCAAATGTGGTGGGTGTGGGCCTAACAAACAAGTCCTAGGCCCCCCTCCATTCTTCGTTTGGTTTTTTTATTCTTGGGAGACCAATAAATAATGTGAAAAGGCCAAAAATGGGGCATTCCGTGATTGAAGTGTCTCGGGTGTCTTGCAGGCAATATCGGTGGAGGAAACGGGCTTCCGGAGCTTCACCAGAGTCCCTCGGATGCTTCACTGGTCTGGTGGTGCCGACCACTGAAGAAGGCGGTGGTTGTCCACTACCAGCTGCAAAGAAGAGGTAACACCTGAAGGAGTCGTAGCTTCCAAGGGAAGATGGATGATTTTGACAACAAACATAATGGCGGCATGCCACTGTAGCGCGCCGAGGAGTTGGACTGTAGCTCCGAGCCACGCCGGAAGGATGGGGAAACCATCCATCACCAGGTGCATTGTCACCCGGTGGCATGCCACGAAAGCACGCCACGACGGAAGATCGTAGATGTAGGCCGCGACATCCATCTTCGACGATGGTATGGCCCATGCCTCGTGGGTTCTCCTAGTGACCAGTCCTAGCGGACCGGCCAAGTGGTGTGGTTCCATCTGACGTAGCCACTTTAAAATTCCAAATGGCTCGGCCATTTGGGAAGTGGAGTGAACCCCCATGCCTAGAGAGAATGTTAGGTGGTTTCATGGCTCGGTGGGCCATTCCCAACCGGGTGTGATGGGCCTAACCCGTAGCCTAGTTGACTAGACTAGGCAAAAAAGACCCGTTTTGACCAGACCTGAACCATTATTGTCTCAGTTTAACTTTAATGAGTGTACATTGTAAATATAACATTCGTATGGCGAACCGTATGTGGTGTCGGATCCTTTGGGATGAGGCTGACCATTTTTAATACTCCACATGAGATTTGAAGTGATTTGGAGACAACTGGGTTGGATCGACCCTGAAACCAACTGGTCGCTCGACAAAAAAATGCATATAACTCATAGACTGGGTTTCTAGATGATGCAATGTATGTTGCATTGGAACTCTTATGACATGGATGTTCATTTGGATAATATTTCATGGGACATCAATCTGGTTGAAATATTATTGATGGCATGATGATCCGATCCTCCCAGAGTCAAGCGTGCTTTGTGGAGTTATCTAGTGGTTGGCTGAGACGAGAAGAATGAATAGAGATCCTGTGTGGATTAGCACTGAGCGATCTACTAAGGATCATCACCGAGATATCCTATGTGGATCAGCACCCTGGGATCCTGTGTGGATCAGAACCATGTGATATTGTTTTGATCTCTACCGAGTGAACCTATATGGATCATCACTGAGCAGTCCTCCATTGATCAGCACCAAGCGATCTTGTGTGGGTCACCACTGACCCATCCATTGTGGATCAACATAGATCCATCCTTTGTGGGTCAGAAACAGAGCCTCATTAATGAATAAGATTATATGGCTTTATTACTAAACATATATAATTATATACTATTGTAAAACCTGGTGTGAGAGGTCCTTTTCTTTGTGCATTGTGATTGAAATAACTCTTTTTGGTTTTTCCTTTGTGGAATTCTGATATAACTCCAAGGGTCTCGGGGTCCCTACTATGTATTGTTATACTCTTCCCTTCACGGGCTTCATCCACACCTTGTTGTGTCTTCTGTATATGATGGGACGCTTTGAATGAATCTCGAGCAAACTGGAGAAGATATTGTACAGAAGTGACTAATTGTTGTGGAGAGTAGTTGGGATGATCTTTACCTACCGTTTAGGTATGATCATTTGAAGACGAACTCAGGCGATGTTTTATTCCCTTTTACGTTATTTCCTTTTCAGTTGTTCATGTATTATAGCCCCGTTACATCAGTAATAACATTTAGACACTATGGGGGTTTTTAGATAGGGTTTCTCTATTCTGTTTCTATTTTGTTTAACTTGTCAATAGCATACCATGTCTGTGTGTGTACAAGTTTTAAAGCAATGCCTTCCCATTTTAGGGAAATTCTAATCATGTGCTAGTCGCCAAACCTTGTCCTACGGAAGGCGGGCGTGATGTAGTCACGACATGAGCCCAAGGGGATGGTCTATGAAAAGTATTTCCACATATTACAACGTGGAAGACCCCTTGTCTAAATCCTTAACTCAATAGAAACATGATCACCATGTGAGGTATATCAGAATGAATGTCATAGGCAAATTTCTCTAGTCCATGTGGGAGTTTGTAAGAGTTTGTTTCTTAGAGCCAACTATTTTTACTTTGATTACATTGATATTTAATGTATTTAAGTATTAAACATCATATTACACATTTTTATGTTTTATACATGACTATGATGTAATAATATCCTATATTATCTATTTCATTTAGAAGGCCGTGGTAGTTTCCCGCTATGATGAGATCAATGAAATGGAAAACCTATATTCTTAAAAAAATTCTATGGTTGGATGACATAAAATGATGGGACACATAGCTTGAAGATAATCATTTAGGAATCCATATAGGTAGATGAGACTTCCTCTCATGATATTTTCAATTGGTAATTTCCAAGATAAGAGACTATGAAAATTGACCCTCTAGTAGAAATTACTCATGTTTTGGTTTCATCATATATTTTGATCTACGAGTGTGTGTAATGATACATAGACTTTATGATTATTATTGATACATGTCGCGACTCACACACTTTGATTTACTGATGAAAACTATCACACAAATAGTTGGTTGGATATAAGGTACATTGGGTGCATCATGAGAGGCATGCTATTAATGGATATGTGGTGAAAATATTTGTACCTTCCATTTATGGAAGTCGATATATTGACCCTTGGATTGAAAAACAACTATCATGTGAAATTCCATGGCCATGGTGTAATAATTAGTTTATTTTCGGTAGTCAAATAACAAAGCAACAAACATAAATGTTTAGGACACTATCGTGAAACCAACTATATGAGATATTGTGACACATGGATTATATTAAACATTGATTGTTCATATGTGTATATCATTGTTCTGACATTACGTTCCTTGGCCTGTTGCTAGACAATACTCATGGAAATTATGAATACCCGCCCCATTCCAATGCGAAAGAATCCTAGAGGGTCACACAGTAAATGATTATGGTGGTCTCGGTTAAATGATATATGAATTTAATAAATATATATTATTCTAAATACATTAGAATAATTTTATTTAAGTTGAAATGATTTCATAAATTAAATAAATGTTTATTCCAATATTGTCTGTAAAATATATTTATTTATTTTATTGAACATTTAATAAATATTTATTTAATTTTTTGTAATTAAAATAGTTATTCAATGTTATAAATAATTTATTTATTTATTCGTGTTCAGTAAATGGAAGTAGGGTTCGAGAGGACCAAGGTTATTCTGGTATAAAATTAATTATTTTTAATATAGTTAATTATTATTTAACGAGTTGGCACGAATTAAAAATATAATAACACTGCTATTATATTTTGACTTGGAATTTGTGTATTCCATTTTGCGCAATTTGGGACACCATAAATATTGGCGTTGTATTATTATTAAATTCATTTGTCTTCCTTATGTTTCTTAATGTATTTAATTTATGGTGCACAATTAAATGTTGTAACTAACAACCCTTGTCAATAAGTAGTCATATATGTGTATTATGTTTTGTACCGAACCGCACACCGAGTGAATTTATAATTGTATAGATAAAATATTTCCTAATCAAATCCATTTACAAACCCTCTCATGAATGGGAGATATTCTTTAAAGCTTAAGAACAAGTGATCAAGAACGACTGACAAAAGACACTCGCTTCTTCGCGGTAGCCATGGGAGAATGAGAGGTGTCAATCAGAGGCCATCGAAGCACATGCAGATGACTGCTAGTGGGATTCTTGATTGGATCCTTGAAACCTCAAAAAGATAATTTGTAATGGTCATTCCAAAATTTCTACATCATCGAAAAATAAAATATGAAATATTCGGGTATTATTTTTGTTATGAAAATAATTTTATTAATTACAAATATTACCTGCAATATGCTATAAATGTTTTTGATCCACTTCCTTTTTTATCTTAATATTGGATTCTATTCCATGGTGACTTCTGTTCCACATCGTATTGATCCTAGAATAATCATTGGTAATGGTAATAATAAAATATGGGCACGTTCCCAAACAAGAATCCAAAATGCACAGAAACATCACCATTAATATCCCTTATATAGACATTCCCTACCACGACCTATCACGGTGACCTATCCACACAAACTACCTATCCATACATGGGGAAGATGGATATGTTTGTTACCTACCATTCTTAGTAATCCTACCATGGTTCCCCATCGAAAACACATACAGACATCACCACACTTTCTCAGACAATCTTCCACTACACCCCATCAACAATGCCTACAATGGTCACTACCCTCATTCACTGGACATTCACAGAATATCTACCACGATGCCCCGTAAATAATTCGAGCCACATCCACCACCCCTTCTCAGATGATTTTCCACAATGACCCATTGACAACGCCTACTAGGAGAGATGGGGAAATAAGGATATGACGGCTTCCTCCCCTATAAATCCTCTCAAAAGAAGAAACCCATATAGATTGAGGTGTTTGGAAATAACGTTTTTGACCCTTAACTATCATCCACCACAATTGAGGATGAAGCACAAAAACTCCAAAAGTATAATTGGATAAGTCCAAAGGTGAATTGGCTAATGAAGTATCAGACAAAAAGGGGCATGCTGCGACAACTCCCTCCTTCCCTACACACACCACCAGACAACCAATTTCAAATGTTTAGTAATCTAACATAAACAAAATTCTGCATAAATTAATCTAATTTTTAACATATTAATTAATAAAATTCACATATTGTTATATGTTATATTTATCTATCATGTTACAATTCATTGTATTGTAAATACAACTCTTATTTATAACTATCAATTAATTTTATCAATCCATTAAGTTTAAAATTTTACCTATTATAAATTCCCAATTTTTAATATTCATGTTACACTTATTTATATTATGAAACATTCAATGCTGCTGCAAAAAAAGAACTTATTATGAGAAATTTTTGTTTATGTTTTATAAATGACACATTAAATAAGTTTATATATTTATGTTCTTATATATATTTATGTAATATTTATATTTAAACTTATATATATATTTAAATAATATATATATATATATATCTTATATAACATTTAATAATATATGTATATGACCTTTTTTCTATGTGTCTGTATTGTTTGATTATGTTTGTGTTGTTTATGTATGCAACTTTTGTGTGGTGTTATGTGTTTCTGGGATTATGTATGTTTGTGGTTCGTATATGTGTGTATGTATATGCACATATGTGTGTATGTTGTTGTATGTGTATATTATACATATGTGTATCTGTAAAATAATGTGTATTTGTACAAGAATATATGTGTGTGTGTGTGTTTGTTTGTGTGTGAAAGTATGTATAAGTTAACGTACGATTCCATGTTTGTGGACATATGTTTGTGCATGCGTATGTGTATATGTGTATTTTAATATTGTATGTTTGTATATAGTCATATGTATATATGTGTTTGTATGTGTCCACACATGTATATAATTGTATGGATGTGTATCTATATAAAAATTCATGTGTACGTGTGTGAAAATACATTTTCATGTGTATGTACATGTGTATGTGTTGGTGTATGTGAATTTGTCTATGTTGTATATGTATGTATATATGTGGATGAATAGATATGTGTGAATGTGCATTGATGGGTATGTAAATGTGTGTATGTGTATGCGTACATACATGTATGAGTAAGTTTATATGCATATGCCTATGTTTATGTGTATGTGTATATGTTTTTCAATATGTGTATGGTTATATTGTGTATATATGTGTACATGTATGTCTATACATATGAATGTGGGTAAATATATGTCTGTTTATAGATTTAATATTATTCATTTGTTTTTATTTTCTCTCCATTTATTGTATTTTCGATAAATTATTCCGTTTTATTATATATTCATTTTAAATGTTTTTAACATATTCAATTCTGATATTTATTTATACATGATTTAATATGTATATATTCAACTATATAATTAATAAATTAAATAATTCAATAAATATCAGTAATAATTATTTATATTTATATAATTTAATTAATTTTTATATGTTTGAAATACATGTAATTAATGTTTTGAATTTTTTTAAAAAAAATTCTTTATTTTTTTAAATTTATATTTTCATTTGCAATATTATTTCATTGTTTTTTTTCAATTTAGGTATTTAATAATTATCAATATTTTCAAAATTTAATAATTTTTTAATATTTATATATATTTATTTAATAATCATCAATATTTTCAATATATTTGTATATTAAATGATAAATATTTAGTCATTTTTATTTTTTAGGTGTTTATATTCATAATATGTTTGAAAAAAATCTAATTATCTCCTATATGACCATCTCCCACACACACTATTTTTCAATATAATTGAACCCCATCATACGCCATCCCAAACAACATTTTGGTTGTTATTTAAACAAATGAAAATGATGGTGATGTGCTTTATAATTACTTGTAATGACGAATGCGGTAACTGAAGGATGTGGTTTGTAGTATCGATAGGGAATGCCTTCGAGAGATGGTGACAGTTGGATGGATGTGTTTGTTCAAGGATCACTACATGTCTCAAGCGGCATGTTTCGGGGGTAGTGGCCAATGCGTGGGATGGTAGGATTGGGGATGTAGAAATGATGGAAACACATAATTTCTAATGTTTGTGGCATTCATTGATGGTGGACCCTAGAGTGTGGACTACGATGCCCTTTCACTGATGTCGGTCTCACACGGTGGCGTTTTCAGCGTTTGATGTGTAAATAGAAAAATTTGAATGCATGGTCGACATGTTTGTAAAGCTCAAATATCTGATGTTTTTCTACAATTTGTTGACTGCTGATTGGGATGAGAAAACTAATAGATGACAGTGAGGGTGGTGGTTGGAATTCCTTATATAACAAGCCTCAACGATTTTCTGTGCGATAATGGATGTGAATGGTGTTGTGGGGGCCTGCCTATAGTTAGATTTAAGGTAGGCCTAACTTACTATGATTAATCTTATTGTGGTGTAAGATAACATAGGGGCCTATGGGGAATGGTGTTCTACGGTAATGATTAAAGGGTCTTAGGGCTAATATCAATAAAAATAAGTGTTTATAGGTTTATTAAATATATATTTCATATTCCTGGGGTGGGGGGATATGGCTTGCGAATTGATCGGTTGGTGAGTTGTGTGTGTGTTTTGGGGTATCTGTATCCTCATGTAGACGATATATATATATATAATCTATTTATTCGTTTTTATTCATTTTTTATCTGTGTATTGTATTCTTTTTTATGAAAGAAATGGACACTTTCAAACACTATAGAGAATGTCACAATACATAGCTCATAGGCCCATGGCCATGTGTTTCAAAAAAGTGACCTAAAGGCTCGGTGTAGCCTCATGCATGCATATTCTTGTCTGCATCACCTTTCTACATCATGCATGTATCTCCACATTTCTGCATCATACACATGTCACATCATTACTGAGTGACCACATGGGATGTAAATCCCCCAAGGGGCATTCAGAGCTATGATCCCTGGTTTTTATGTGTATGTAATTGATATAATTAATATTACAGATTCCGTTTTTATTTTTTTTACTTATTCCATTTGATAAAATATTTTCTTAGAATTTCATTTAAAATTATTAAATAATTATTAATATTTAAATGTTTTTAATATTTTTGGAATTTATTCATTTGAAATATTTATTTATACATAACTATATTTTATTTTTAAATTTTATAAAAATGTTTTTATCAATATGAATATTTATTATTCAATTTCATTTATTATGGTGTAATTCCCCTAAAACGTTTAAAATTTAAATCATTAATATATTTAAATTCAAATTTTTGGATTCTAATTATTTTTAGGTGTTTATAATTAATTCAATTATTCAATGAAATTTATGATAACTATTTACTATGTTTTCATATTAATATCACATTTTTAATTTATATTATAAACTCCCATTCAATTTATTTTATTATGTTTTAATTATTTTTTGAAATGTTTGAAAAAAATATAATTATTTTATATATATTATTTTTTATTATTTTCATCATTTCATTGCACGTGTTCTCCAATCGTGAAATTATTCGTTCAAATTCTTTTTTATATATAAACTATGTTTTAAAAAATTCACTATGTTTTCATTTAAATTTTAATATATATTCATTTTTAATATTTATAAAATAATTTTTATAATTAATAAAAAATAACAATTTTTTAAATATTATATGAGCCTATTGATTTCTGAATAATCAAATTATGTCAATTTTTAAATCATGCATATAAGATTGTATGTTCATTAATAAGGTTGAATATTTTCCATTATTTATGAATTAATTCAATTTTAATATATATTGACATTCTATATTTTTGTATTTTTTTTAAATATTTTTTATCATCTCTAAAATAAAAAAGTGATAATAAAAAATATATATCAGCTATAAAATATTAGTGCTGATAAATTTATATTTTATGTGTTATAATTTGAACACTGATAAAGATATGTTTTATCAGTGAAAATTTAGAATTGACAAAACCTAAATTTTGTGGTGGTTATTATTTTCACACAGAAAATACTCATATTTGTCAACACTTTTTGGAAAGCGCTGATAATCCATTTTTGTTTATACAAGTACAAAACTTAGGGGACATGGTTCTTTTCCTGATTCAGGCTCTCTCGTGGATGTCAACAACATTCTCTACTCCCCGTCTAACATCATAGACAATTCAATCCTCTCATTAACAAATTTATATGAGTTAATCTCTTTAAACTACATGTACTTTATATTTATATTTCATCACAACTAAAATTTATCTTATTGAGATTTTACAACATAGGAAATTAATTATCCCATTATTTATACATTTTTTATAATGTCAATATATTAGTCAACCATTTTAAAAAATGATTTACTCTTCCAAGATTATTGATGAATGTTCCATATGAGTTTTTGGATTAATCACTTGCATAGAATAATTAGGAAAAATTAATAACAAGCTATTATGTGAATATGGTTCAATAATTCAAAAAATATTCATTCAACATCAATTAATAATTTAAAATACATTTTAATTTTTATAAATTGAAAATTCCAAATTATGGTTACATAAATGTTTATTTATATAAGCAGAGTATTATAATATTATTATTCAACTTCTGAAACATCAAAATAAATTCTTGAGTATCCTTTATGATCAGTATCAATGATACTCTCACTCAATTATTCTCCCAGGATAGGGGTTCAGATATGGGGACCCACATTCCCCTTTCCTTCAAGACTTGATGGTTGGTTTTTATCATAATTTAATATCTGTGGAATCTATTGAATACATATTTAATGGGGGTAAGGCTTACATATGATGTGAACATATTTCCCATCTATTATTTTATAATGATATATTTTATTTTCTCATGGGTAACTTATTATGAATGCGTACATATTTCTAACATATCCAAAATTAGAAAAACCATGTATACAGTCTTGTAATTATACCAAATTGGATATTTTAATCAGCTCGGGGGAGGATGATTGTAGAAAGGATGATCATTTTTGGTTATCTATTATTTATGTGGTTGAAAAACATAATAAATATATTTGGTCCCCGGAAATTTAATTTCAAACTAAAAAAATTGTTCTCTTGGCCATCATAGAGATTTAGACGAAAAAATTAGGTGTGATATTTTAAGAGGGTATCTAAATTTGGGAAGGAAGAGCTTATAAATGTTTTAGTCAATCAATTGTAATTAATGATATGTATTTATTTATGCTACATTAATTATTATTTGAAACAATTCACTCTCACCATGTCACATTCTCGTGGGTTATTAATGATGGAGAAAAAGTCATTTTGTGGTATGAGATAATATATGCATCCCTAAACCAAGAGGTGGTATAGAATATCATTAAATGTGCATGATCATGATTTCTCTGTTTGAAAATAATTGATTGAAATTCATTCATAACCATGGTTTCCTATGAAGTCAGATCATTGTTTCCAATTCTTACCCCCATACAGGCTTTTGTGATGTAGCCCTTTCCCCCCACCATAGTTTTCTTGTAGATTCATCTGCAGATCCGGTGATTATCATAAAAAGGGACTCTTTTAAGGTCTATAGATGGTGAAAAATTCTATATCTATAGGATCAATTGGATTTTTTATAAATTTGGTGTGATGGAAACATCCCTTGATGTTTTGGATATGGAGGATTCCACTATTTTCTCCTATTTTATTAAGGATAATAGCATATGGTGTTTGGATAAACTGGATGTATGGTTCAACGAAAGGGATTTGAAGGTTATTCTGAGTATTCCATGCAAAGGAGATATATATATGGAAAAATTAATTCGAATAATGAATATTTGGGATTCTATTTGTTGAATTATAGGCATATGTAGGCCAATAAAATATAGATAATGGAAGAAAAATTATTTCAATAAATTCCTTTGTCCCATTTGAGTCCCACATCAGTTTTAAACATTATTATTGAAATAATTCATTGGAATACTCCATATAATGTAGATACTAATTGTATGAAATTTTAAAGAGTATAATTTGATACCCTTCCTCCATAGTAAAGTAGAAACCTCTACACATGCAATTTTTGAAGGTTATGTCCCAACCATACTTCTGCTGCCCCCATAACCTTCATGTTGTATCAGAGGGGTAACATCATAGTTTATAATAATAAAAATATTTCGTTGATGTGTTATGAATTTAATAATTTAGTTGTTTCAATTCATGTTAGTCATTCTGAAAATATGAATCTCGAGATCTATTCCCCTTCTTTCATTTTTCATTCACCTTACAGAAATGATATTTTCATTTAATTCTGATTAAAGTAAAATAGAGTGTCTCATTTGGAGGTTCCAATAGTTCCAGAATGTACAACACAAGAACTACTGACATGTATTCATCAGTACATATGGTGAATCCATGGTTTAAAACCATGTGTCTGTTCCGCCAAGCCAATGCATGTCAATAGTGTTTTTCAAAATCATAAAAACTCATTGTGTTGACCAGGAATATGTGGCATGTAGTTTATGGATTACATGCTATGTGGCCCACTGGACAGAATGTGAAGTGCCTTTAGGATAGGGTGGGACCATGTACCTTGTAAACAACTTTCTCGAATTGATACCATGTAACGATGAACTGGACATTATGTGACCTACTAGAAAATTTATGTGGTCCAATTATGTCATAAGTACACTTACACGCCGTTTTCTCGGGCATATACTTCAGATCGATGGTAAAAAATGTACACTCTATGTAGATGGAACAACACTATTTGAACTCATCCAAATTATGCATATTTATTATAGAAAAATTATTATATTATACAACCCCCAAATACATGTACCATCGTGCATACGTAGATATGATGCACAACATGTGATAGGTATTATATATATATATATATGCGTTTGTTTAATTTAACATCTCTGTAATTTTAATTTCTACTATTTGGGTACTTGTTAATAATAATTTACTGGGATTCCTTAAAATTAAAAGTTATGTACAAAAATAATTGGAAATGAATATAGTTTATTAAAATTATGAAGGACGATAATCACTAGAAAATTTAAAAAAGGGTTTAAGATAAAAGGATTGATTGACTAAATATGATAATTAATTGATCTATGTAAGATTTATCTTAAATAGTAATGATTAATGAATTTAATACTAGTTTTATTTATCCATAAAAATCATTACACGTAAGTATTATAATGAGAATGACCATAAACATTGTATAAGGATGGTTTCTTTTAATTTATTTATTTACATTATTTTTTTGGCCTGTGTGCCTCCTCGTCATTAATATTGTGGGGTTTTGTGCCAGAGGGTTATTTTATGTAAAACCCATTTTTTACTATTCACCATCATGATTGTTAGAAAAAGGAATATGTAAATAATGGAACTCCCATGATAGTTGAGGTAGTTCAAGATGGAGCTCGGACATAACCAATCCCAGGAGATAAATATATGTATAAGTGGGAATCGATAAACATTAACCCAAAATGTTCAACATGTTACTCCCCTAACTAATATATTGTTTATAAAACACATGATACACTATCCATTAAAAAATATACTAATCAACCTCATTATTTTATTTCACATAGTTTCATGGTTTATCATTATGGATGGGTTGTCACGATCACATAATTAACGAATTAATAAATCATGCAAGATGGAACTAAAATAAACTGGACATATGCATAAATATTACCAGACATTGTTAATCACTTAAGAATATTC
Source organism: Viscum album (assembly GCA_963277665.1). Lineage (NCBI taxonomy): Eukaryota > Viridiplantae > Streptophyta > Magnoliopsida > Santalales > Viscaceae > Viscum > Viscum album. The sequence goes on along the minus strand of OY728152.1, from coordinate 358,869,777 downwards.
CACATAATATTAACAAGCATGTGATGATGATAATAAAAAATTCACACATGAGAAATAAAAATCCCTCAAATAAAATATTAACTTAGATCAAGCATTTCGTTACTTGATTATGGGAAAAACTCAATAAACTATGTGTTCTAATAACAATTGTAAGGATACAAACATTTCTACAGGAAGACATTGTGAAAGGATTTAGGTTGAGTTAACCATATTAGATTAAGATGAGTATCCCTTTCTAGAAATGGTGTAATATTGGAAGAACGTGTTCTGAAAATCCAAAGTCATGATTTCGGGATTGTGGAGTCCAGTCAACAAATCAAGGAGCTGTAGGACCATAGTTCTACAATAAATTACTTACTAAAACCTTATCATATCTTGACCAAACATTTTTGGGTTTATGTGAATGGGAATATGGATCGGTTCCATTAGAATGTCATGGAAAAAAGACATTATGTGTTCAGTGGTGAGGGCCATTGGGACTTGATAATATAATGAGAGACATAAAAATTTTATTATCTATAATAAAATGTAATAAATATTGTATTAATAATCATCTCATTTAATTGTAGAATAAAAATGAAAATATTCTATTCCACACTATCCCAATGACTAATTCAGGATAAAGACAACATCCTCACTGGAAGTATCTTATAGGAAATAGATTGGACGCCTTCAGGTTATCCTACTCCTTGAACAGAAGTCTTACATTCTCTAGTTAGCATTACTTGATGCCCCTTTAAAAGAGGTGAGCTATGATGATTTCTTGGTGTATGAGAAACAAAGGAACAATAACGTCGAAGTTCTGTGTTTGATGTTGACATCAATGTCTAGTGAGCTCATGAAGTCTCTTGAAATAATGGATGCTTTAAGTATGCTCAAGAACCATCATGGTATTTACTAGGAGAGATAAATACTTGAATGGTTTGATATCTATAAGGCACGCATTTAGAGTAATCATGGATAATGTTCCCTAATTGGGACTCATGTAGTCTTGATAATTGGATACATTCATTGCCTCGAGGTTCTAGGGTTCAAACTCTATGAAGAACTAGGAACGGATCTCAATATCGCATCACTCCCTCAAAGGTTCTCTATTTTTTCAATTTAAATATGATCTACATCATGATGTCTTTATCTGATCTTCTTGTTATCATTTTCCATGGGGACAATGATATGAAGTGAAAAAATCATTCAATCCATACGGTGAACAAGAGGAAAGGGAATGCGAAGAGCTATAACCCAAAATATTCTTCATGTCCTCCCAAGGAAGGGATGATCAAAGAGGAGATATGGGAAGAGGAGGCAGTTTGTTTCACATGTGGAAAGAAGGGATAATAGAAGAAGAACTAAAAACAGCTTAATAAGCAAGGGGAAGATTCATGTGCATTTTTTATCGAATGAAATCTATATGTTTCTATAAAATGGGTATCAGATAAAACTTGTGATTCTCAAATATGACTCCAAATACAATAAAAAGTAGATTTAGAAATATTGACTAAGGGGAGGTAGATCTATGAACATCTAACGAAGCCAGACTTTTTGATGTAGTTATCAGGTTCTACCAAATCAGGATTCCAACTTGGAAGATCATGGTGTTAATGTGTTGTTATTATGTGTCACATGTTTCTAAAAACATTATTTTTGTTACTAGATTAGACACAGATTTATTTGATTGCATGTTTGTAAATAAATTTTTCTTCTTTTACAAAGATAGAATTTGTTTTGGGGGGGTACATATATTCAACAGTCTTAACTTGTTTGATTACACAAACCTACTAATGGGAATGGATAAAAAAGATACTTCAAATGATTCATACCAGAACTAACTTAGGAATCATCAGTTAGGATATGGAAATAAGAAGCACGTAACCATATTAAATTAAAAAGGGTATTTAGATTGTTTCAAATTATAACCAATTGGGGTATTTCATGCATGTTTACAAGGAAAAATGACCAAATCCCTATTTATTGTGAAGGTGAAAGGACTACATAACATCTTGAATTTCTTCATTCTGATGTCTGTGGAAAATTTCTAGTTGAATCAATTGGAGGGAACTCGTACTTCATAACTTTAACTATTTATTTTTGTATAAATGGATATATATACTTAATGAGGTATTAGTCAGATTCTTTTGATATGATTAAAGAATAAATAAATGAAGATGAGTACCATCTTTTTAAGAAGATTATGAATATCCACTCAGACTGAGGAGGATAATATCTTAATAAATACATAATAGATTACATATGGGAGTTTGGGTTCCTATCCCAACTCAATCCTCTATACACACCGTAATTATATGTATGTTATTATTTTATAAATAATTATACATATTTTATAAATTTAAATAATGTTTTTTTTGATTATTTTTCGTCAATACATATAATTTTTTTATCATGAATCTTTGTATACATATAACAGTTTCATCATTATGTCTAATCATAATATAAATTCATTTTGAATATAAAACATTTTCCTGATTGTAAATAAATAAATAAATATTTATATTTATTTATTTATTTACTCTTTTCAATATAAATAATTTAAAATATATTTTTTTTAAAATATTATCATGATGTCCATTTTTCATAATAATAAGAATTTTCTAAATAAATGTTTTACCCTTGTTTATTATTATAATAATAAATTATATTTTATGTTGAATACTATGTTTAAAATTTTGTAGTTATATTCATATAAATTTCGATAATGGTTTATGGTCATTTATGAATGTTTCCTCTATCTTGTAATCCTTACTGAGCATCTGAGCTCACCCAATTGAATGTTTTAATTATACAAAGATTTGAAGAAGTATATTATGATTAATAAGCTGTTTTAAGCTAGGGTATTGATGGCATTATCAAAATAACATTTATGGAGTGTTTTATTTTCTAATGTGTAATGTAACGTTCATGTATACAATCTATTTTCTAAGACATCTAAATTGATCGGTGGTTGAGGACATGATTCCTTATAAACATTCCAATTTATGAAAATAATTCACTAGCTTTTGGTAACTAGTGTCGGGGAATTACATCATAGACCTTCATCATATAATATTTATGACAGATTGAATTCAGTTTGTTTTTAATGTTGTACTAAATGTATTTGAAAATTTAAGTTGAAAAATTATAACATTCCACCATAGTTAAGCATGATGTGTAGATAAAATATGTTGTGTCTTCTTATATAAGAAATAAAATTAGGTATTTATATTGATATTAATTGGGATCCATTTATTGATAATTTTAAATTATTGTTTGAATTAGTTGTTATGTTTTATGATTCTTACAAAAATGAATATTTAATTTTGAATGATATGTTGTATGTGATCACAAATGATTTTTATAATTATAATAATTTGATCATATATAGTTTTAAAGGTACTCAAAGTTATCCCATTTGTGACCATGAACACAATTATTTAGTATATATGATCCATCAAAGACAGTGTTTCTAAGAAATCTTATATTTATAACATGAAGAGAAAAATACTTATATTGGATTAAATAATTCAATACGATTTTGTAAGAAGGTATAAAACCATCTCCACTAATAGTTGAAATTTCGTTTGAGATTGTAAAACATAATGAAATGTTCTCTAATAATGTAAAAAAATGGAAACAATTTTGCGTAATAAATTTGAATATTTATTTAAGATAAAATATTCCATAAAGAAACATGCATACCCTATGAGTTATTTTCAATGATAATTACAATTTCATTTAAAATAAATATAAATCCATTTTTATAGTTAATATTTTAGTACTATAATTACTAAAATTATATAAATTATTTAAAAGTGGAAAGATTTTTTTTTTAAAATGGATGGCCAACAAAAATTGTGTTACGATGTACGCATACATCAGGAAGATTTTACATTCTACAACTTTATGTTCAGTAGTATGTGTTTTAAATTTATAAAGTACTCATTGTGTTTCCTTCAGTTTAAAATGATATTTCTATAAAAACAACATTTGAAAATTTCAAAAGTGATGAAACACATTAAATTTTTTTTCTTTTTGAAAATTTAACCATATGTAATTTGAGAAATATAGGAATAATATAGACATTAATCATATACATGGTTTGATTAGATTGATTTAAAATATATTTTTTCTGTATAGAATTGATATTTAAGATAAAATTACGTTTCAATAACAAGAAAATAATCAAACAAGTTTAGATTTTTTTAAAACATTATCAAACATATGTATAATTAATTTGTGATGTTTATGAAATGGTCACATATCAATCAAACACATGACCAGATTAGTATTACATAATGATTATTATTTTATATTATAAAAAAAATTTATTTAGAATCATTTTTCACTCACAAAAAACTATCAATGACACCATTATTTTCATGATTATTTATGAAAATGATCCTTAAGACATTTTTGACATTGTATGAATAATGTGCATGTTAAAATAACACATCGTGTGGCTAGTTCGACTAGGTGGTCAACATACTTAAAAACATATGCCATTATTCAAGTAAATTAAAAATCAAATAATATTATCACATTATTTTTCATCCTGTAATATCTAAAGAGACCTTCAAGCTCAAGTATATCATATCATAGACCATAGTAATTCAACAAAACAACTACCAGAGGTAGGATTTTCCAATATTAAATGAAAAACATACATATGGGGAACAACAACGAAATTAAATGTTTACGATTTTTTTATCTAAATCACTATGAAAATATAGTTAGAAATCCCATAATTACTAATTCACTAATAAAATAAGAAATATGATAGGTGAAAAGTGGTTTATGAAAGGTGAAGATTTCAAATAATCAATAACTAAAGGATTGTTATAAATAAATCCCACTTCCATGGAATGAATCATGTATTCATCTTCAAATGAATAAAATTATATTATATTGTAATTATGATAAATGAATGTCACACCAGTAATTTTATGGATATGCTTCATCCATGAACCCACTACTCCAAATAATCATGGGAATTGTAACCACATAATGTTCTCAGCCATCATTATTTTTTATGTTTTTATAATACATTTATCTTTGTTAATGAAGCAGAGGCTCCAATTGTCATAAGAATTTCTCAATAATACATAAATGATTTTATAAACTCATTAATTAATTGTATATATACAAGGACCATATTTTAAGAAAGGATTATATTATCATAGAATCCCTAAGTGGAAGGACAACCAATTGAAGTTTGATCTAAAAATAAAGATAGAGATATGAACCTATTAAAGAAATGGAAAATTAGGATTACGGTTTTATAGAGTGGTGATGTCCAAGGAAATCACAGGGGAAAATAGACATACATTAAAGAAGAATAGGGAAAAACTATTGTAGAAAATATGATACTCCTCTACTGTTCCAACATGTGAAAGAGTGTCCAATACAAAATTTTAATCTCTCCAAACTTGATGGGAAATACTCCAAATCTAATTTTAACTTTTCAATATATGATTAATGTAGATAAGATTCCATGGGGGATCAACATTACAACGATGAATAATATCCAATACCTCATAGTGCATCTCAACCGTGGAAATCAAAAAATCCTTATTCTTTCTTAACATGAGGACCTTGTGAAGAACTGTCTCCTCTGTGATCATGGAAATTCATGGACTATAAAATGAACAGAAATCAATAAGAACTGACCGCCTTGTGTCTCTAAGGGGACCACCCCCTTTAATATTCCAAATTAGTAAAGAAACATCCACATTCAAATTTTTACCAAAATAATGAGGGAACAATCTAAATGATTTTTTGGTTGAGTTCGCCAAAACAATGGGAATGTCTAGAAATATAAAATGTGCATCTTACTAATACCCTCATAAAATAAGAGAATCCTACTATAAAATTATCACATTAAATCTCACATATAGGATGTATATCAATTGGTACATACCAAGACTCTTATAAAAACTGGTCTCCAAGAGCATCTAGATTATGGTAGTAATTCTGATACATTGATTTTTTTACAACATTTTCTTATCCACCATGAATATAACCATCATTCATAAATTCCACAATTGTTAAGAACATAAAAAATTCATATATAGGAATTTTTAGGCATTTTTAATTGAACCCTTAAACAATTTTACCTCTTATATGCAAGATAAATAATTGTTTACAATCTCAATATTTATTTTATAATAAATTATCCCAAAATAACTAATTAATTTTTAGTATATTTGATGGAAAAATTTGAGTATTTTTGCATCTAGGTTATGGATTATGGGAAAATATAAATCATAATTATTCTTTCTAATTAAATATAACATTTATCCCCCCAAATGTCTTCCTTCCTCCAAAATTATTATACAGTTTTTAATCATTTTGTTGATCCATGCTTCCCCACTTTTCAATTGGAAGAAATTAAAAATCTTCGTCATGTTTTCTATCATTTACCTGATGAACCTAAATCCTTTTAATAATTTCTTTTTTTTGTGAACATCCATTATAGTAATTTTCTTCACAAGCCAACAGTCTAATATCTAGTCAGATATACCTTCTTGTATGAATGAAAAAAAATTACTGTATATATAAGAGAATGTTTCTGATCATTATTATGGAGATATCAAATAACAAAATCAACATAGATAAATAAATTATATTGAGAAAAACTACCCATGTATTTGATCTAGTTCATGATCACTTTATTTTATAATAAAAAGAAATTCCTTCCAATGTTTTTGTCATTAAAGATGACTATTTTTATACTTACCTGAATTGTTTTTTCCATTAAATAATTCATGATATTGTTGATGGCTATTAATCTAAAAATAAATATATATCACGCTAATCCAAAATATATTCATTTGTACTTATAAAAAAATTATCAAATTGATATTCAAATATATTATAAAGGGTATGATTCCCATAATTATATTGTAAAATTTTTTATCTCATATTCACAGTTAGAATGATTAGAAGCTCTAAAAAAATATTATAGACAATGAAAACAGATGGTTTTAACTTTGAATGTCCTAAGAATTCCACTCACTTCATGAAAATTTATCTTATATATAATTTAAAACACCATCATATTCCAACATGTCAAGAATGTATTATAATATTTTATTTAAATTTTAAAAACTATTATTCATATATATCCCTTTTTGGGGAGTCAAGCAGGATATTCCAATAATAGTGCATCAACCTATAAACAATAATGGAATTTTGGAAATTTTATTTATCCATATTTGACATTAATAAAATTATATAATTTTCTTAAATTAATGATTTACTCTTATTTGTGACAGTATTCAACATGGAGATAAAAATATTTATTGATATCTAAAATCAATACATCTTGGGATGTGAAAAGTGTGGGGTCTTTTGTTCTCAACAGGAATGATTTGAAAGGGTTGGTTAAAGTAATATATTTCTAGACAAGTATCACTTTGATCTAAATGTTATCAAATGTTATTATATCGCATGATATATATAAAATGAAATCTTCATTGATGATGATTGGAAAATTAGTATTCATTAATGTGGTAATACATAAATAGATACATTTTTTTCATAATAATATTTGGTGGAACCATTCAATGGAAAAATAAAGTGAAATTTCCCACTCCCCAACAACAATAACCTTTTGATATTTATTTATAATATTTATTAGAATCTTCTTCCTCTGCTTGTTATATTTTTATTCAGTGCAAAATTTCCAACACTCTCACAGTGGTGAACAATGATTTATTCAAGATGGGATATTATGAGAATAGAACCTCCTATATGAATAGTTAATGATTATGTGTCATATGATACTGTTATATGTCAGTGTGCGTAATGGTCCTTTGGATTTATGATTTTCATTAATGTCCATCATGAATCATGCACAGTAATTTATTTCAAAAACTATGATGATACAATTTACTGAAAATATGGATACATTTGGTGCATCATGAGGGACGCGTTATTAATTAATATGTTGAGGATTGTTACTGAGATGATGAAAATTTTAAAAATATATGATTTAAATTATTAAAACATTTAACATGAAGAATATCCTCTCAGGGTTTGGGACTTTTCTATGACAATATTTTATGGAATCGTTTTTTCATTTCATTTATGTCTTGTATAATTTTACGAATGATGCATCGAACCGGAATAAATCATTAAGGTTATTAAATTATCTCATAAATATCCTAAATAACATTGTAATCCTCACACCCTACCACCATCCCAGTATCAGGGATCTGTTTAAAATCACATAAATTCATTTCAATTAGAATTTGGGTTTTGTGTTTGAATTTGAAATTTTGTTTATTTATGCTTGGATCCTTTTTTAGGGTTCCCACTTAACCGGTAAAAATGGTATTTCAGAAAAAACTAAAAAATTTACTGAGGAATATAAATTATGTTATTGATATATAATATTTTAATTTCAAGATATTATATTTATTTATAAATAAAATAAATATCATATTTTAATATCAATATATTGTAATGTATCATTATCAATAGTAGCTATAAATGAATATGAATCACATGTTTAATTCATTTGATATAATATATTCATAATTAAATATAATTATATAATATGAATACATTATTCTTTAATTATATCGATTATAATTAATAAAGAATAATTTTATAATTTTTAAAAAAAATTATTTTATAAGCTAATTTTATGTATGTATTTATTTTATAATTAATTATACATATTTTATAAATTGAAATTATTGAAAGTTGTATTTATATATTAAAATCATTTAAATATTTTTATTTATATATTATAAGATACATTCTTATCATAATAAACAACAAAATAAACTATTTATTTTTATTCTTAGTAAACATTATAGATTATTTAATAAATATGATTAATGTAATGTAAGATATCCTTTTAATATAAAAATTATTATCATTGAATTGAGAATCATATATGACTTATAATGTATTTAGTTTATAATTGAAAACATTAATTGATATATAAAATTGTAAGAAAATTGTAAAGAATTATATTTATAAATAAAAATCTATATGTAATGAATGTATTGTATACCACACATTGACATTATTTTCTTAGGCTTTATTATTATTAAATGTACAAAAAATCAACAAAATTATAATGTAATTAAAAAATCATAATGACCTGAAGCTACAACATGTGTTCATCACTTATAAAATAAGCTATATTTAATTATATAAATATGACTAAAAAACACGATACATTTATTACATACCATTAACTTTTACCAGTCGTGTTTCAGGAAAACAAATTAAAACAATGTAAACAATTTTCATATACACTAAAAATAGATAGTTATATATGTGTATATATTTATACAAATACATATGTATATATATAAACTCATTGACGAAAACATTATTAGATGAAATGAAATGAAAACATACTTGTTTTTAGGTCAATTTATTGATTTGTAGCTGAAATTGAGAAAAATAAAATGGTCGAACATTGAGAGATGAGGGCTAGATGATTTGATTAGAAAAGTGAGTATTAAAAAATTGATTTTATATTATTTTATATGTTATGATTCAACAATGAGATTGTCTGATTGAAAAAAATCGATCAATGTTAATAAAATGATAAAAATCAATAAAAATAAGCTGAGGTGTTTGGCAACCCAGGGAATGTGAAGTAGATATTCCTGATTGACAGTGGGAATTTCACTGCTATATTTTCATGATGACATGTTTAATACAACATAGAATTATTTACTAACATTCTGTTTTACATTATTACTAATGTTTTTATTAATCATTAATATATTTATACTTTTCATAAAAATCATTACACACTTTTTGATTCATCCCAATATTTTCCTTAACATTCCATTTTCATTTGGACAATCCATGATTTGTTTTATATTAATTTAAAATAATGTTTTTTTATCATTATGTTTTGTCAATACATAAAATTTTTCTTTTTAATTATGAATCTTTGTATACATATAATGGATTGATCTTTTTTTAATCATAATATAAATTCATTTTAAATATATAACATTTTCCTGATTCTAAATATATTTATATATATTTATTTATAAATATATTTATTTATTATTTTCAATATAAATAATTTGAATTATATTTTTATTTAAAACATAATCATGATGTTCATTTTTCTTAATTATAATTATTTTCTAAAAACATTTTTTCCCTTAATTAATATTATAATAATAAATTATATTTTACATAAATAATTAAATAATATTAGTTATATTATAACATTATTTTAAACAGTGAAATAATATTTATATTTAGAATATTAATTTGGAAACACTAAATAATAGGTATAAATAATATTATCAATTGTAATTAACTAATAATAAAATTAATTAAGTCACTTAATTCAATTTATTATTTCATAACAAAATCACTTTAAATTTATTATAAATATATTTTAATTATAGAAAAATCCATTTTATAAAACATTTTTAAAATAAATTATTTTATTAATAATGGGATTTTAATTATTCACCCTAATAATAATTTAATCCTCATAATTCGTTTCTACATATAGGGAAATGAATTTTACACATTTGGATTATTTGAAATTTTAAATTTTGATATAATTTTCCAAAATTATCTAGACTATTTCTACAATACCAATTATAATGACCTAAACCTGAATTGTATGTTCATTATATATATATGATGCGCATATAATTTTTAATAAAAATATAACTAAAAATAGAAACAACATTTATAACATACCACTTATTTTTACATTTTTATGTGTTTTAAATAAAATTTAAAACAATATATAACCTTATCATATACATGGAAAATATAATTTTATAAATGGGTATATGTTTAGACAAAAACACTCACACATATAACCCTTTGTAACATAAATAATTTGATTAAATGATATAAAACATTAACCATTTTTGGGTCATTTGAGGGATTCAATGCTATTGTAAATTGGGCCAAACAAAATTTGGGAACATAAGGAAATGTTGGTCAGATGTTTTAATTTAAAAAGCGATGTTTTAAATAAACAGTTTTTATATATTTTTAAATTTCTTGTTTAAATATTCAAAGACAGTAATTGAAAAAATTTGATCAATGTAAAAAAAATTAATTGAAGCAAAATAGTTAAAATTATTCGAGTTATTTGATAACCCATGGAAAGTGATGGAGTGGTCAAGGATTGACATTGGACATTTTACTGGTATATTTTCACGAGGGATAGTGGAATACCACCTCACAGTTTTCAATAGATATATTTTTAACATTATAAATAATTTATATTATAATCATTGCAATATGTAATCTTTTTATCTAAATAATTACTCTATTTTTATTAGTTAATGAAGTCTCATTGATTAATTTTCATACTATTTTCATTTTTCCAATACATGATTGAGTTTTTATTGTATTATTATAATTACATATTTTTTTCATTTCATTTTGTATTATCAAAACATATCAGTTTTTTTAAACATGCGGTTTTTTAAAAAGATAATGTTTTGAACATATTTTATCCATTATATAAATTATTTTTATATATATAAAATTTTGTATGTTTTAAAATTTTATAAATAATTCATTTTTAATATAAATTATTCAAATTTCATTTTTATTTAAAAGACAAATTTAATGAGAGTATTTATTTATAATAATTATTATATATATTTATAATTCATAAAATTTATAAAAAAAACATAATATATATCGTATATTTATAAAATTTATTATCATAATAATAATAATACTTTTCAAATTTATTATAAAATTAATTAATATTATAACAAATAATTTTATATTAGAAAAAAATATTGTTTTTTTAAATTCTCTCTTAAAGAAAAAAAATCATATTTTACTTTTGAATATTAATTTGGAGACAATAAATATTAGATTTAATTAATTATAATTATTATAAATAGCATATAATGAAAATAATTAAAAATGATAATTTCATATAATTTTTTTAAAGAAAATAAAACTATAAATATTATTACTTTTTTAAAAATTATATATAAATTTAGACAACACTGGAATGTGTAATCATTGGGTGTACACAGACACAAACACACCGTCTGAGGATTTAAAAAATACATCATTTTTGTGAGTTTTTGTGTCTATAGAGATCCATAGTTTTGGTTGAAAAAGGAATAATGAATTAGTTGAATGAGTAGAATAATTCAGGGACCATAAAGAAGTTTCTATTTGATGTTTTCAAACCCCTCTTCTATCCATCAACATGTTGTGTATACATTATACATACATAGGGCAAGGCTCTGCATATTTTCTTCTTTCCCCATGGGTAACCCATGACTCACTCATATGACATGCCATGCCGCCCCATCGACAAAGCCTATTAGTTCTGACGAGGGGAATATGGATATGACCATCAACATCCTTTTTCAGAAAACCTTCTGTGAAACCCCATCAACAACAACTACAACACAAGAGAGGGGGGAGATGTTTATTAATGTCACGACAAATTCTCAAAATGACTTTCTATGACACCCCATCGACAAATCCTTCAACCATAACCACCCATTCTATCGTCTTCAAAACCCCCATAAACAACCCCCTACATGGACATTCACCACCACGACCTGTCATGAAATCCCACCCAAAATACATACAAGGCTAGATAGGGGGAATATGGAAATGTTTGTCTCCTCCCATTCTCAGGAAACCTACCATGAACCCCATAAAACACCCTTACAAACGTTACTACCCTTTTCCAGACGATCTACAACCACACCCCATCAAAAATTCCTACCATGGTCACTACCCACCAATACATCCAACTCTCAAACAATCAGCCCTGATGCCACATCACCAACACCAATTACCATACCCACCCATTATTAATTTACCTTCCACAATCCCCATATAGAATGCCTTCCAATCAAGGTGGGGGAATATGGATACAAAAATCATCAACCCCAGTTGTGTAATTCCCGCAACAAAAGAAACCCATTTGGATTGAGGTGTTCGGAAATGACACTTTCAGTCCCTACCTTTCATTAACAACTATTGAGGATGAAGCACACTAACTCTTGGATATAAAAGGCTAAGTCCACATGTGAACTGATGATGAAGTGTAAGACAAAACTTAGGACACTACTACATCTCCCTCCATCCCAACAATCACTACAGGACATCAAATTCTATATATATAGTTATCTAACATAAAAAATCCACTACAGAAATTAAATTATTTTTTCCCATAGGAATTAAAAAATATATATTATATTTTCAAATTGTTTATTTAACTATTAAGTTAAAAATAACTATATTATTAATTTAATGCTAATGGATAATTTTTTTTTTAATTTTATTAATCCATTATTTTTAAAATTTCACCCATTAGAAATTCAATATTTTACTGTATTAATGTTACACTACTGCATATGGGGAAATATTCAATTATTCGGATGGAATGGATGTAATAACTATTTTCCCTTTCACTCTTATTTATTCAAACACTTTTAAAAGTCCTAAAATTAAGAGCACATTTTATTTACGGTTACTATATTACACATTTAATATGTTAATATATATTCATATATTCATTCTTATATATATTTCAATTAATATTAATATTTCAACAAGTATATATATGTAACTATAATATATATATATATATATAATTTTTATTAAAAATTTAACAATATATGTATTAGAATTTGTAGATGTGTGTCTGTTTGATTTTGTTTATGAATGTGATGTTTGTTTATGCATCTATTGTGTTGTGTTTTGTGTGTGTGTGTTTTTCTCTACATTTATTGTATGCATGTGTGTGTTTTTAAATGTTCATTGGTGTGTTTGTAATTGTATGTGTATGTTAAACACATGTGTGTGTGCATCTGAATGTGTATGTTTATATGCATATATATATATATATATCGTTAAGTGTAAGGGTATGTGTATGTATTCAAATATTTGTATTGTCTGTATATGTATTTACACATATGTATATATGCGTGTATGTGCAAGTGTATGTGTTTTTGTAAGTGCATGAAAATGTGATTGTATGTGTTTGTGTATATGTATGATTATGTGTAAGTATATATGTGTGTGTTTATGTATGTGTGAATGTATGTATATGTATATATATTTCAAATTATGTTTATGTACATGTGTATGTTCATGAATATGTGTATATGCGCATGTTAATGATGTATGTTTGTATATAGTCCTATGAATAGATGTGTATGTATGTGCATTAACTTGAATGTAATTTTATGGATGTGTATTTATTTGTAAATTCATTTGTAGGTGTATGCATATATAGTTGTATGTGTATGTATGTGTATTAGTATGGGTATGTGTATATTTTTTTTTGTTGTAGGTGTATGTATATATGTGAATGTGTAAATATGTATATGAATGTTCATGCATGGATATTTAAGTGTATGTATGTGTATGTTTATATACAAGTATGTGTATGATTAAATGCATATGCCTATGTGTATGTGTATGTGTAAGGGTATTCAAATATGTGTATGTTTATGTTGGGAATGTATGTGTACATGTTTGTCTATTCTTATGTATATGTGCACATGTATGTATGTTTATTTATTTAATATAATTTATTGATTTTTAAAATCTCCCAATATTTAGTATTTTCAAAAATTTATTCCTTTTTATTATATAATCATTGAACATTTTTGTAATATATCTTTTTTTGATATTTATTTATACATTTTCACTATGTATATATTTAATTAAATAATTACAATTTAACAATTATTAAAAATTATAATGCTTAAAAACATATTATAATTTCTATATACAAATAATATTGTGCACAATTCAAAAACTACCTAAAATAATTATATTTAATTATATATTTGTTTTCAATTTTATATGATCGAAATGTTTTCAAAATAATGTTATAAGAAATGTTTTATAAATATTTATTTATTTATTTAATTTAATTTTTTCATATTTAAAATTATTTCACTATTTTTTTCGTCATATTCGAAATTTATTAATTTTTAATATTTGTGGAATATAATAAGTTTTTAATATTAATACTTATTTATTTAATAAGATTTATTATTTTTAATATGTTTATAATTTATATGATTAATATTTATTAATATTTATTTATTATTTTTAATAATTTTAATATGTCTGAAAAATATAAAATAGATTCTTATAAGACAGTCTGTAACCCACACAATTTGCCCACGAAATAGAACAACAATGTATGAAATTCTTAACATGAATTAGGTGTTTACTTAATCAAAAAAAAATTACAGGGAAGTGATTGATGAGGATGGGTAATGACATATGAGGTCATTGGAGGCCGTTATTTTCAGACTCAATAGTGCGTGCCATCAAGAGACGACGAGAGTTTGATGGTTGTGTCGGTGCAGTGATCACTACCGGTCATGAGTGGTAGGTTTCTGGGGTGGCATTGAGTTTATGGGATGGATGGATTGTGGATGTTGGAGGGGATACAACTCTTCATTGATAATGATGTGGGCTTATCTTGGTGATGGTCCTACGATCTACTATGGTGTCGCCCCATCGTTGATGACGACCTCACGAGGCAATGATGTAGGTGTTGTAGGAGACAACTAACAACATTGTATGTAAGGTTAACATGTATGTGAATCTTGGAGATCTAATGTGGTGTAAGGATTTTATAACAAGTTATTTGTATTGGAGAACAACTGATTGATGGTGATTGTGGTGGTCTGAAGGTCATGTATGAAAATCTTCCATGATGTTCAGTGATATAATTGAAGTTTAAGGTGTGGTCAGAGATTTTTTATCTATGGATTGTAGGGGAGGACCAATTGGTTCTGTTAAACAATATATAGGTTCAAAAAAATGTATGGGCCCATGGTCCTTTATGGTCAATGCATTCATGATTATGTAATTGTATGTATGTGAATGTGTACGTACATGTATGTGTATCTTTATATTCTAATGCATATGTGTATGTGTATGTGTATGTATTTTCCAATATGTTTATTTTTATTTGGTTTATGTATTTGTAAATTTAATTCAATGAATATGTGT
Organism: Viscum album; assembly: GCA_963277665.1. Taxonomy (NCBI): domain Eukaryota; kingdom Viridiplantae; phylum Streptophyta; class Magnoliopsida; order Santalales; family Viscaceae; genus Viscum; species Viscum album. The sequence goes on along the minus strand of OY728152.1, from coordinate 358,853,802 downwards.
TTCAATACATGTATGACTATTTTTTTTAAATAATATTTATTGGTTTTTAACATATCTCAATTTTTAGTACTTTCAATTATTTATTCATTTTTATTTTATAATAAATTAACATTATTTAAATAAATACAATTTTGAAATTTTTAATACTTGCTTATATATTTACATAGTTAATTAAATAATCTATTTAATAATAAATAGAAATTATAATTGTTAATAAAATATTATATTTCCAGTATAAAATTAATACAGTGCATTCTTCAATAATTAGTAATAATAATTATAATTATTTATATAATTTATTCAATTTTATATGGTTCAATTCCTATAATAAATGATATTAATAAACCTTTTAATTTATTGTAATTTATTTCATTTAAATTATTCATTTTTATAATTATTTCATTAATTTATACATTTTAGATAACTAATAATTTTCTATATTTTGTAAAAAAAAATTAAATTAATAATTATTTTTTTAATATATTACAGTATTTTCAATATGATTCTAATTTATATTATTAATATTTATTCATTTTTAATTATTAATTTTTTATATTTATAATACGATTGAAAAAAATATAATTGATTGATATAAGACCATCAATAACCCAAACCATTTTCCCAGAAATTGAACCCCAATCTACACCATAATTAACATGATCATAGTGTTAATATAAAAAAATGAAAAAGATGGGGATGTGCTTCAATATTACTGGTAAAGACAAATGAGGTCATTTAAGGTTGTGCTATGTAGTCTTGATAGTGTGTTCCATCGAGAGACGACAATAGTTGGATGGCGGTGTTAGTGTAGGGATCACTATAGGGCTTGTGCCTCAGGTTTCATGGGAGGCGGTGAATGCATGGGATGAAAGGATTGTGGATACATGATGGGAAAAAACTCTTCATTTCTAATGATGTGGGTGTAACTTGATGGTGGAACCTTGAGCGATTATGGTGGCATCGGAATTGTTGATGACCACCTCAGGTTGCATTGGTGTCAATGATGTACGAGTCATGAGACATCATTGGATGCAAGGTCGACGTGTCTATAAAGCTCAAAAACCTGATGTGGGTGAAATTATTATTGAATAGTTATTTGTATTGGTGGAAACACGATTTATGGTGAGGGTGGTGGTCGGACGATCATCTTTTTCAAACTACCATGACATTTTTTGAGATTACGGTAGTGTAAGGCATGGTCAGGGCGTTTCCATCATTGGTTTGTAGGGGATTCCCAATTGGTTGTGATATATCCTATAGAGGTGCACAATAATGTATGGGTCTATGGGTAATGGTTGTCAATTTATAAGATGTATGGTTCACAAGAAAAATATCAATAAAAAAGTGTATAGGAATATTTAATATAGGTGGGTTATCCCTAGGGCTTTATGGCATGCCCATTGGCTGGCGGGTGAGGTGTGTCTCTTTGTTTTGGTGGATTTGTATCCATGAGTGCCTTATATATATATATTATCTATTTATTCATGGTAATTATTTTAATATATTTATGATTTTTATTTTTTTATTAAATAAATGGACTTTTTCTATCTTTGTAGAGGATGATAATTGCAATCCTATAGGCCCCTGGCAAAGTGGACCAAGAAATTTCTTAAAGGCTCATTGTAGAATCATATCTATATCATCCAATCTGCATCACCATTCATGCGTCAAGATTACTTCACCGCCTACCATACATCATGCCCACGTCACCACCTTCCTGAGTCACTAAATAGGATGTAAATCCACCAATGGGCTTGATAAGATTTGATACCTAGTTATTCTATGTATCTAATTGTTGTAATTAATATTAATATTCTATTGTTAATGTTTTTAGCTTATTAAATTTTTTTAATCATGTTTAATATGTTTTCTTGTAAGATTTATTATTTATTTTTTATATTTTATTATTTTAATATGTTTTGAACTTATTCATATTTTTCTTCTTATTTATACATAATTTTTAAATATTTTATAATTTTATAAAAATTCTTTTATTTATATTATTAATATTTATTCAATTTCATTTATATAGGTGCAATTCCATTAAATTTTTTGTAATTCTTATAAATAATTTATTTAAATGAATATTTTTAGGATTCCATACATTTTTCTATGTGATTACAATTAATTTATTAATTAATAAAATTTTCCTGAATTATTCACTATGTTTAAATATTCTTAATTTTATTAATTTACATGATTAATACTATTTCAATTTTATATACCAAATTTAAATTTTTTTCAAATGTTTGAAAAAAATATAATTATTTTATTTAAATGATATTTTTTAATATTTTCATCGTTTTTTGTAGTGTTACCAATTGAATTACTTATTCAGAAAAAATTCTTTTTTTTACGTAGTTATGATATTATAAAATTTTCAATATGTTTTCATATTCATTTTAATATCTATTAATATATAATTTTTTAAAATAAAATTATATAATTAATAATACTAAACTAATTAGTTAATATTTTTGGAGTCTATTGGTTTTTAATTATTCAATTTCACCTATTTTTATTAATCAAGCCCTTTTGATTTTATATTAATTAATATGATTAATTTTTTTATTTTTTAGAAATTTATTCATTTTTTAAATATATTAATTTAATATTTACATTTTTTTAAATACTTTTATCTAATCTAAAATTAAAAATCTATCATAACAGTTATATATATCAGCGCTATAATATTAGTGGTAATAAATATAGATTTAATATACTATAAATTTTTTCAATATAATGATATTTTTTAATAGCACAAATTTTAGAAATGATAAAACATATCATTTTAGGAAATTAATAATTTCACAATGATAAAACTCATATTTATCAATACATTATGGAAAGCACTAATAGTCCCTTATTTTTCATATAAATTCAACACTAATGAAACATGTTTCTTTTTCCCATTCATGATTTTATGGGAATGTCAACCTCATTCTCCACTCCACTATAACTTCTTGGATGAATCAAACCTGTGAAAACCTAAGGTATACAATTAAATATCATTCAACTGATTGTACTAGTTTTTTATTATGCATCAATATAAGAATTGATCTAAGTGAGTTGTTTAGGATTATGATATTAATTTAACTATGATTCAAATGTGGTTGATAATGGTAATTTCTTTTTGAACCATTTTGTAAAATGATTTACTCTTCTGTGAGATTTGTTGACTATTATTAAATTGAATCCTGGGTGAATAACTTGTTTAGTATAATAAGGACCAATCAATAACAACCTGCTCAGCATAACTATATCAATAATTCAAAATAATATACATTCAACTATAATTAATAATTTCTTATTCATTATAATATTGAGAAATGGAAGATTCCAATTAGTGATTCCATATGATATTATTTAAATATATAAAGAAATATATTATAATAATTCAATTGATGAATCATCGTGAAACATTACAAATTATTCCTGACGATTAATATCAGTGGTACTCCCTCCCTATGCTTCACCCAAACCAGGGGGTTTGTATAGGGGGCCATTATCCCCTATCTTTTTTAACTTGATGGATGATGTTTTTTCTAATTTAATTTATTTTAATGATAAAGAAAACATATTTCACACGGGAAGGGTAACAATAGAAGTCCAACTATTTCCCTTATCACATATTCCAATGGTATAGTTATTTTTTCACAAGGGACACACATTAAGAATCCATATCTATTTTCCTTGATATCCATATATATGTGAAAGCATCCATAAAATTGTTTACTTATTCCAAATCATATATTTCTATCAAATCTGGAATGACTTCCTATAAAAAGTAAGATATTTTTCAATCCGATGTTATTTAATTTTATTATATAAAATATAAATATATTTGGTTCCTTGTGATTTTCGGTAAAAAAAGTGTTTCTCATGAGCATCATGGAAAAGATAGTCAAAAAATATCCAGGAATGGAATTTTAAGAGGATATATAAAGTATGGAAGGAATAAACATTAAATCGTGTAGCTCAATCAATTTAAATTGATAATATGTATTTATTTTTTCTACCAAAATTGTTTATTGACCAAATTCACTCTCACATTTACATGATCTAGTGGGGTACGCATGATGGAATGGAAGGTCATTTGAAAGCTACTGATAATCTATTCATCCCAAAACTTTTTGTGGTATGAGCTATAAATATATATGCATGATCTATATGGAACTTTTAAAAATGAATGGATCGAACCTAATTCACAAACTCGAGTCCCTATGCCCTCTGATAATTGAATCCAAATATTACCCCCATATGGGATTTTTGGAGGTATCCTTCATCCCCTTCCATATATTTTTTTGTATATGCCTTTGGGGATCATGTGTTCTTCAAAATGGAATAATTTTGATGACTGTAGTCAATGCTAAATTGACGATTTGGATGGTCACACCGATTTTTAATAAGTCAAGGATGATGGCCACATACCTCATCATTTCATATTTGGAGGATACAACTATTTTCTCCCTTTTATGTTTGCAAATAATATATGGTGTTTTGATAAACTAGATGTGTGGTTCAATGAAATAGATTTGAGGGTTATTATAAGTATTCCTTGCATATAATATATAAGCCAGGATAACTATGTTAGAAAAATGAAATCATTGGATGTTATTTGTGGAATTATATGTGTTCATTGGACAATATAATATAGATAATAGACAATGATGATTTCATCTAACACATATGCCCTCTATAAATCTTGCCCACAATCTGAATATTCTTATTGAAATATTTCTTTGGAACAACCCTTTTGATGTTGCACCTAATGGGATGAAATATTAATGTGGATAATTTTATTCCCTTCCACATTAATGAATCAGAAACTCTATTACATGCATTGTTCTTCCATCTATGGTCCAATATCTTCTTACATCCATAGATTCCAAATAGGGATAGGATTGTGGCAATTGCGAATGTTTTTGTTTCACAATTATCAAATTTGAATTCATCCGTGACAAAATATAGAGTATACATCCTGTATGCAAAATCATGTATTATATGGGTGAGCAAATATGACCTAGTTTTAAACATGATTTAATAAATAGACACTTTTTTGATCAAGAAAGATATATCTTGGATGTTGATTTGGAAGAAGAATGACAATTAGCTCCATATCCCCTTCCCATATTCGCACATTTGTATGTCAACCCCCTCCCCCATACCACCACTATCAAATGTGTTTAATATTAACGCTTATGAAAATATCTTCGAAATATGTTCTATTGGATTGGGTGTATGGTACATTATCATCTGGTTGCATTATCACAAAATTATTGATTTCTATCCATTATTTTTTGTAACCACGTGTGGCTAAAAATTAGGAATTATTCACTTGATTGAAAGAAAACCATGAGAGAGGATGAAAAAAATATCCACATTGAATCAGAATTTATATTTATTAATAATGGTATTATTGCTTTATAGTGAAGTCATCATTTTTTCATCTTATTTTTCATGAATGTTCAGTCCATTTTCAAAATGACTATAAATGCTTTTGTACTAAAGGTTTTAGACAAATTATTTGTATATTTACCAGAAGATGACCTGATTCCATGTGTTTGAAAAAACCCACTAGTATGTAAACCATCATATGACCCTATAATAATTTTTTTAAAACAAACCATTGGTATAAGTCATAGCAATACAAATTTTTTTATAAAAACAATTGGATTATATTCAATAAAAGTACATGATACTAATTTTTTTATTCGAAATCCATTGGTATAATTGATGGCCATGACAATGTATTAGATCAACCCATCAGTATAGATTATATTTAATGAACCTTTACTAATGGTTTTTCAAAAACGATTTCAAATGTACAAAAATTAAAAATATAGTTCTCAATGGTTTGGAAAACAATTCATATCGGTGTGTACATTTGGTTTTCCGTACATTTGGTAAAGTTTTTCATATTATTAATAAATTCATTTTTCAAATAACATTGAGTAAATAAATGAATAAAAATAAATGTGTATTTAAATTTTTATCATATTATATTTCTAAAAACATTGTAGCAGAGTGGTAATGTGATTGAAATAAAATGTGGTCGATTTCATATTATAAATGAAAATTTAGAGAAAAACATTTTTCACTCTCTATAATCCTACAATAGATTCTCATAATTTCATGATTCTTTAAGAAATTGGTTTTTCAATCATTCTTGATGTTGTTTGAATCCATTTCAAATCAATTTGATGCATAGTGTGACTAGTTTGACTTGAAGGTCTGCATAGACAAAACATACGACATCCATCTAGTAAATTATAACTCAAAATCATTGATAACACAGAAATTAATCCATTTATTTTTAAATGATACTATGAATTTAAAATATAATCTATCATCTACCAATGTAAATCCATTAAAAACATACTAAAGCTTTCACTATTCAAGATAAATAAATAACATTCACTAGGGGATAAGTAGCCATTTTTCTTCTTGAAGAATAACTTTTTCGGGTTCACTATAGAAACTAGATAGGTAACCCATTATTTTTTATTCATTTAAATAGAAACATAAATTTGTTGTATAGAATTTGTTTTGGTTGATATTTGAAATATTCACTAACTAAATGAAAGTTTTGAATAAATACGACTACCATGTTAAATATTCACCCGATTTTGTGGAACATACAGATATATGGTGTAGAGCCTTGTGATTGTTTTTTTTTTCAATGAATCCATCAACTAATTACCCTCTTTTACATATGATAGAAAAATTTCTGTAATCATGATATTTATTTTCTTATTAATCTATCCCATAATAAAAAATTCATTTATCTTAATAATTTATGAAAAAATGTGTCAATTTATAAATTTATGAGTGGAAAAATTTGAATATCTGAATACCAATTTTTTTTTTATGAAATCAATCCTATTATCCCTAAATGTGTTCCATCCTCAAAAATTATGCTGGTTTTTTTAATATTCCCTATGTTCCATGTATCCCTACATCACCCGTGGATTAAATTTAAAAAATTATTCACATTTATATGCGTTTCTAGGAATAAGAACATTAATCCATTTAAATTTTTGATTTTTTGAACATCCAATATAGGAATTTTCTATATGAATCTTTAATATAATGTTCAGTTAACAGAATAATATTTTATGAATGATATGAAATAGTGTGTAAATTATTGAATGTTCAAGATCATTATTAAGTAGGTTACCAATAACATAAATAGAAAAAATGAATACATTATAATGACAAACACTCACCCTGAATTTGATACAGTTCTAGATCACATGTTATTAAGATTAATAAAAAGAGTATTACTATCTTGTTGGGGTAAAAAAACTATATACATATATTTATGAATTCATTTTTCAAGTCAATAATTTATGGGATAATTGATGGGCATTAATAAAAAAATAAATAGATATCAATTTAATCGAACATATCTTCATTCATGAGGGAAAATATAGTAATAAAATTTATATTTAAATTTATTAACAATTTCATGATTCCTGTAATTATATTCTTATATATTTTAACTCCAATTCATAGTAATAATTATTAAAATCTCTAAATATTAATAATTAGAAAAACTACACAGACAATTAAAAATTTTAATGCACTTTTAATACCTACCGCTGAATGAAAATCAATCATTAATGTAATTAAAAACACTATACAATTACATTTTGTAAAATGGGGATTCTAATATTTTAGTGACATGTTTCACATTATTATGAATAAATATCCCATGTTTGGGAAATTGATGTATGATATTTTTATTATTTGGAATCAACCTATGTATATTAGAAGTATTATAGAAAATATTCTTATCCATCATTTACATGTATGGAACGATATGTTCTGTTTAAAATAATGATTTATTTTTATCACTAACAATATTATACTCTCTATAAGATTATATGTTGATTTGTGAAAATCTAAAAGTATTTGTAGTTAGATGTGTGGAACTTTTTTTGGATTTCATTCAATGATTTGAATACATCAATTAATGTTCTGTAATTCCATCCACGTATCCCTTTTATCCATATGTTATCAAATAGACTTTTCACCCGTGATGGATACTGAAGCATATTTACATTGTTTATGGTTGGAAATTGTTTAATCATTTATGTGAGAAGACATAAATAGAGAACATGTGGCAAAGATCCTCATTGAATGCACTCTTCAAATAGAAAATAATTTGATATTTACCAATCCTCTGACACAATTCTATTTTAAAATCTAATTTGATTAATTATGGGAAACTTATAATTCTAAATGTTATATTTTCAATAAATTCCAAATTTATCAATCCTCTAACCTATCGAGAGGTGTGCAATAATGAATTCAAGATGGTCGATTATGATAATATTCCTTCATATTGGAGTTGTTCATGCTTATGTGTCACAAAATATTGTTATTTATTAGAGTTTGTAAATGTCCTTAGGCTTTATGATTTTTATAAATGTCCATCATGAATCATACACAATAATTTATTTCAAAAAAAAGAAGATATTGTTTACAAAGAGGATGAATAGATCAGGTGTTTCATGAGTGATGCATTATTAATTAATATATTGTGGAAGGTTCTTTAAATGAGTTTTAATTTCTTAAGAGATAATTTAAATTAATAATAAATCTAACCTAAATAATATTATATGTGGGTTATGGCCTTTTCTATGTGAAAATTTGATGGAATTTTTCTTGTCCCGACATTTATGATTAGTATAATTTGTGAATGATGCATCAAATCTGACAAAACCCTTACTGTTATTCCCCCACTAGATGCTTCAGTTGCATCTGAAACCATCATAAAACAACTCAATACCAAAAATTATACTCTAATCACTATGAGATGATCTGATACCAGGACCTTCATACGGAAAAATCCTTAATCAATTCCAAAAGGAGTATAATATTTTATCTTGTTCATTATTTGATACATCATCCATATATGAGTACTGATTTCATATCATTCATCACTCCCATTCCGTTTCTAGGGTATTAAAAAATTCTATCATATCTCTCAAAATTACCCCTATAATCGTTGGAGACATCACACACTCCCACCAACCCAATATAAGAGTTCAGTTTAAATTCCTAGAAACTAATTTTAATTTGAATTATGGTTTTTTTAATTTATATTTCTATTTTTTATGGTTGGGTCCATTGAGAGGGTTCCCACATAAAGTATAAAATTTTTATTTATGAATACACTATAAGAGTTTTTTATAAAAAATTATGTAATTGATATATAATATATTGATTTCATTATATAATAATAATTTATAAATAAAATAAATATAATATTTTAACATCAATATATTATAAATTAAGTATATCGAATGTACGTATAACTAAAAAAATAACATATTTAATATATTCTTTTCTACTATATTCATTAATATATATATTTTTATCATATTAATATATCATTCCTTAATTATATTGATTATTTTTATAATATAATTTTCATAATATTAAAGTATATTATAATATAAACTATTTATATCAATTTGATTAGGTTAAAATAAATTTATTATTATGTATATATATACATCATTACACATTTAATGTTATTATTTAAGGTGTTTAAAATTAATTTTTATATAATTTTACATTTATATATTAATGAAGATCAATATACATTATATATTTATATTTTTAATATATATTATAGTTTATTTAATAAATAAATTTTATGTAATATAATTTATCTTTTCATAATAAATTAATTTGATCAATGATTTTTTAAAATAAGTGATATATAATTTAATATGATTATAAATAAAAAATCATAATTGAAATATTAAATTTTTATTATTTTGTAATGTATAATATTTATACAGAAAAATATAGATGTTAAGGGATGTTTTTCATACCACACATTGACATGCTTTTCTACTTGGGTTTTTATTATTCTATGTAAAAAATAGACGAATTTACAATGTAATTTAAAAATTATCCTTGTTCCATAATGAGGACATAACACTTTGAAACACTAAAAGAAAAATAAATAATTGAATATAATGGGGAGGAAAACAATAGTTTATGTAATTCCATCATTGAAATTAACCGCATTTGGACCCGTTAGGTTTATATAAACACAAACAATGGATGAGGTTTATCATATTCCGTCCTTTCAGTTAGTTTTTAGGGCTATAATAAACCATAGCTTTGTTTTATGAAACAAATATATATTGGTACATCATAAAGAATAATTTAGTGTCCCAATAGAAGGTTCTATATGAGGGTTTCAATCCCCCCTCATGTGATATAGCATGTTTACTCACTATAACACAGACACATGCCTAGAAAAGGCATGTTTCCCTCTATAACCATGGGTTTCCACGACCTCTCACAGTCCACCATCTAGGACGTACCATTGACAATTCCAGATACACCAAATGGAGGGGATATGGGTATTAATGTCAACACACTTTATTGAACAACCTACAATTGATCCCAATGAACCAAACCTACCAATCCATCCAAGGGTAAAATGAAAATGACTGTCGTTGGCCTTTCTCAAATGACATAACATGACACTCAATCATCATTCCCTAAAACATCCATCAACCTTTCTACCAACCAAATTGCCCCATCAACAAATCATAATAGGAAATTCAACTCTACGACCAGTCAGGATGCCCCATACACAATGCCTGCTAGGGCTGACCAGGGGAATATGGACATAAAAAAAATATCCTTTCTTAGACATCCTACCACGATTCCCCATCGAAAATCACAACTATCATCACTGCCATTCACATATGACATTACAATAATCCCAATTAAAAACTTCTACCCCATCCCCACCCTCCCTCGTCGCTCATTCCCAAATGATATACCATGATGCCCTCTCGACAACAACTACCATTATCTGTTCACCTCCTCAAACGATATTCCATAATGCCCCATCGACAATACCTTCCATGATATATGGGAAAGTTGGATATGAAGGTAGATTCCCCCAGGTGTGTAATTCCACACACAAGAGGCACACCATTTTTATGGAGGTGTTTAGAAATGATGCTCTCATCCCCTAAATATCACTCACCACTAATGAGGATAATGAACATCAATTGTAAGAATATAAATGGATGAGTCCAAAATTTAAATTACTAATAAAGTATAATAGAAAAAGATACACAATGTAAAGGCCCCCTCCCTCTCAAGAAGCAGTGCTGGAATTTTTTTTTCATATTCTTAGTTATCAAACAAGAACAAACTTCTATAGAAATTAATTAAATTTTTTCCATAGATATTAAAAAAATTATATATCATTATATAATATATTTATCAAACAAGTTATAATAAATTTTATTGTTAATATGAAAGTAATTTCTAATTATTATTCAATTTTAACAATCCAATTAATTAAATATTTTCACCCATTAGAAATTACCTAATTTTTATATTCTTATTACATTATTTCATATCATGTGATATTCAAGGAAACTTTTAAAATACATAATAAAAGGCTTCCTTTTTTCTATACATTTTTCTAACATTTATAAAAGTCGTACCATTAGGTGAATTATTTGGGCTTCTAAATGACACATTGAATAAGTTAAATATATATATATATATACATTATTTTATAATTTTAAATAATTTTTACATATCAACATGTTTATATATGTACATAAAATATATATCGATGGTTTTAATAAAATTTAATTAAAAGTAATATTATTTTAATGATATTATATTTAATATAAATTTGATTTGTTAATATTTTATTGAAAAAATTATATGATATATCAATTCATATAATTATTTAAATATGCGATTTGTATTTGAATTTTTATTTTTATATTCAAATTAAATAATTCAATAATATATGTATATTATTTTGTTTCTGTGTTTTTGTGTTACTGTGTTTATGTATGTGTTGTTCGTGTATGCATTTATTGTGTTGTGTTGTGTTGTGTGTGTTTTTTTGTACGTTCACTATTTATATGTTTGAGTATAAATATCTGCATAATCATGTATGTAATTTTATGTATTTATTATTCAAATGAGTACATGTTCTTTTATGGGTATGTATAATGCATATATATATATATTTTCATTTTTATGTGTTTGCGTAAGTGTATGCTTATGTATTTATAAATTTGTATTGTATGTATATGTATGTGCACATATTTATGAGTTTGTCTATGTATTCATTGGTGTGTTTATGTATCTTTTCTTGTAAATATATGTGTATTTCCGTCATTATGTTTATCTGTATGTGTATGAGCCTGTGTATGTGTATATATGTATGTTAATGTTGTATGAGTGTGTATAGTCATTTGAATAAATGTGAATGTATGTGCATGCATATGTATGGAATTGTATGGATGTGTATGTATATGAAAATTCATGTGTATGTGTATGTACATGTGTATGTGTATGAATATGTGTATGTGTATACGTATTTTTTATGGTATCTGTGTATATATATATGTTAATGTAAAGAAATATATTTATTTGCAGTCATTCATATGAAACTATTTGTATATGTATGTTAATATGTTGTTGCCTATGGGTATGTGTAGGAGTATATGTTTTTTATATATGTGTATGTTCATATTGTGTATGTATATGGGCTCATGTATTTTAGTTGATTTATTAATATTATTTTTTAAACAACTCTCAATTTCTTGTATGTAAAATAATATATTCCTTTTTAATATATATTCGTTTAATAAATCATAAAACATTAAATTATGATATTTATTTATACATGTTTAAATATGTATATATTAAATTAAATAATAACAGTTTAACAATTATTAAAAATTACAATGGTTAATAACATATTATATTTTCAATATACAAATAATAGAGTTCATTATTCGATAATTAACAATAATAATAATATTTATTTATTTAATCTTATTCAATTTTATATATTTTCAATTCATGTAATTAATTTTATGAATTAATTTTTTTATGTTTTATGAAATCACTTTCATTTTATTTATTCATTTTTAATATTATTGCTGGTATTTTTTTCAACATTTTTTATATTTCACAATTTTCAATATTTTAGAAATGTAATCAATTTTTAAAATTTATATATATATATTTATTATTATTAAATATTTTAAATATGTTAAAACTTTATATTATAAATATTTATTCATTTTTTTTTATTTTCATTCAATATTTTTTATATGTTTGAAATCTATAGAATTGGTTCCTATAAGGCCATCTCTAGACAACTAAATTTTTCCTTGAAATTGAACCCTAACGTACTTCATCCCTATCACAATTTTTTTATCTATACCTAGTACAATGAATGGTATGTGCTTCAAGATTACTGGTAATGATAGATTGGGTAGTTGAAAATCATGCTTGGCAGTCTCGACACTGCATTCTATCGAATGATGGTGAGAGTTGGATGAAAAAGTTTGTGCCTAGAGCACTATAGGTCTCATGCGACATGTTTAAGGGATGAAGGTGAAAATTTGGGATAAAAATATTGTGTATGTATGAGGGGATAATATTATTCAACACTAATGACGAGGTCAAAACATGATAGTGGACCCAAGGGATATTGAGGCGGTTCTCCATTGCATGATGTGGATTCATGTGGTAGTATTGTTAGCGTTGTAGGAGTAGAGAAAAAACATTTGATACATTTTAAATGTTTCTATGATGCTTGAAGATAATATATTGTTGTATACATTTCTTCCAATTGATTAGTATCAACAAAAACCCAATTATTTGAGACGTTGGGGGTCCATCAGATGTTTATGGGAACCAGCCATGACATTTGGTGAGCTAACGGAAGTACAAGGAATGTTTGTGGTCGATCCAACATTGTTCTATTTGGGTGTCCCAATCTGTTGTGATAAATTCGATAAAGATTAATGATAATGGTGGGCGTAGAGGCCAGAGTAGTATAGGTATATGTTGTGAGGGTCTTAGGGCCAATATATATAAAAAAGAAGGTATATGGGCCTGTGGAATATATTTGGGTTATCCATCGGGGAGGGGGATTTGGCCAGAACATTATCTTGTGGGTGAGGTGTTTGTGGGTTTTGTCATATTTGAACCCAATTGTTCCTAATTTATATATTTATATATCATTTTTTATTTACTTTTATGGGTATGGTTTTTTTTTCTTTTTTAATGAATGTAATATCCTCTGTCTATATGGGTAGTGGAAGATCAATTACATAGCCTGTAGGTCCAAGTCCACGGGACCCAAGAACGTGGCCCAAAGGCTTAGTGTAACATTATGCTTGCATTATCCAAACTATGTCACCAGGTTCTGTCATGCCTACGTCACCGCCTACTCGCATCTTCCACATGTCACTGCCTTCCACAGTCAAGTCATGTAAAATATATCCCACATAGGGAATGTTAGGATTCAAACCCCATCATTTTTGTTTGTGTAATTGATTTAATTAATCATACATATTAACATTTAAATATTTTTTTTACATATTCTATTTTTGATTCATTTACTAATATGATCCATTTAATATTTATTATTCATTTTTAATATTTAAAAAATTTATCTAATTTTTTTACTTTATTAATTTTTTTAATATTTATTGGTACATAAATAATTACTAATTTCATATATTATAAAAGGTATTTTAAAATATTTGATGGAAATTTATATATTTAATTTTTGAATGTGTAATTCCTTAAAAATGACTTAAATTTATATAAATAATGTAATTAAATTCATCTACTAAGAATCTATACATTGTTTGTATGTGTTTACAATTAATACCATTAATCATTAAATTTTAAATAATTATTTTCATAGTTTTATCATTCTAAAATTATTTTTAATTTATATGATTATTTATCATTAATTTTTTTATAATGATGTAATTAAATTAAAATGTTTTAAATCTATATAATTAATTTATTTAAATCCATTTTATAATATTAGCATAAATTTTTTGTACATGTTCGCAGTTCATGAAATTAATCTTAAAATTCCAATTTTTTTCTTTTTTATAATGTTTTAATATTTTAACTACTTATTATTCTTCATTTTAATATATATTCAATATATATATTATTTTAAAAAAATTATTTAATTAAAAAAACATAATCTGTTTTTTTAAAATTTTTATATCTTGTGGTTCAATCAACCCCACTTATAAAAGGGCACTCCCACTTGTCTCAAAATAATACCTTCAAAGCCATTTGGCTTGGCCAACCCCAAAACAAATATCCTCTCAAATGTCCTACCTTCATCTTAGAGGCCTTACTTTAGTCAAAAATCCAACCTATGGAGCCCTTTTGGTTAAATCAAAAGGAAGAACACGAAGAAGAGTTAAATATTTCAACACCTCCTTCGTGTCCCATTTTTATTCCACTTCCTCATTCATTGTTGTTTCCATTATAAAATAATATCTATAGTATCTTCTATATATATATTGATTATATTATAAATATGGTACAACCATATTCATTATTCTATCCATTCTTTGAATGACATTTCATCAAACATGCGTATGTACGACTTACTGTCTCCACCTCATGGTGTAGTTTTTATTCAATACATTTTTATTTGGATTGGTATAAAAATTATGTGTAATTGATGTAAATAATAAATATAACATGATAATGATTATGTATATATTATATACCATCAAATTATATATTATATTAATAACAAATGAATGATAATGTCACTCGTGCATACGTAAAGATTACCATCTCCATGAACGCGATGAGATTGATTTCCCATCATATCCATTCATGACTAATTTTCAGTTGATGATTTAAAATAATTTTTACAGACTTGATATCATTATGGATATGAATAAGATACATCCCAACACTATCAAATATGACTCACATAACAAAGCATACAATGGAAAATGAATCCGTTAACACCCGAAACGGGGATAATACTAAGATATTGTTAACAAAGCAATGATAAAAGATTATATATGATATAATATTAATATATATTATTCTTGTATAATTTAATAACAATTATTTCACTATTATACAAGATTTTAACCTACCATCAACCATGTAAAATTAAAAGTGAAGGGTTAATTATACAATCTCTTCATTATCTGAGGTTGTTTATACGTAATTGTTTATAGGGACCTCTTTATCATCCACATCCATGATTCTTAAAAATCTATTTCAAAATATTCATACTATTTTCTAAACTAAGGGTTAAATTCATTTATTCCCTTTTATGACTTTTATAAGATGTTTGTAATGTAATATTTCCATCGTTTTCCAAACAAGATCCTTTATAACATTTTCGACAAAATTACTATAAGAATGTATTTTTAAACTTATGCAGAAGGTGCTGCTATTTTACGCCATTGTTAAATCATCAATGCTTACCATACATGCTTATATAAATATATCCAAAAAAAGTTATTTATTTAATAATTATATGAATTCTAAATTATTTCAAAATATAAATAGATATTTCTCTAAAAATGTTATGATTTCATCTAGGTCAATATCCGTTGATGGATTTTAAGATTAGTTGAGGTTGATTTGTTAGGGTACAAAACATCCCTATTGTATTGAATGTTTTGTTATATTTTTGATTGTTAATGTGTTATTTTTATACATTTCATGGTTTATGGAAGATGTATTGACTTTTCGTATGCAAGTTTTAATACAAATGTTTATATTATGTTTAAAACTTTTCATATGAGGAATGAATTTGACTTAGAATATGATGGGTGGATCCCATTATAGCTACTCAGTGCATCGGTAATTCTGATGAGACAAACTAGTCTCTTGGAACAATGCCTTGAAAAAATATTATTTGTTTTCATGGCAGAAGGCATCGACTATGTGGTAATGAAGTCTGACATTTTGCATTCCATCATTATTAATGTGTCTATGGATATTCTACATTATTATTGGACTAGTAGAATATCCATTTGAGAATGTAAATGGCATTATATGATTTTATCTTTGCCATATTATTATGAATTTAATGTTTAAAAGGATTTTGTTTTAGTTATATACTTTGAATTAAATGTTTATGCTTATTTATGAAATTTTCCGCTATATTGTTATCCATATAGAGCATCATAGCTCACACTTTTCTATTTGTTATTTTCACAGGATAAAAAAAGTATTTTTTCACTAAACTACATGGATATTATGAGGGGATATGAGTGTGGTCTATCGAAACACTGGTTTGTTAGTTTTTCATTTTATGATGTAATGTCATGGTAATGAATGTATCTAGTACTTCCAGGCCTACTAAAGAAATCAGTCTTTGAGGACATTATCTTTTGTGATCATGCCAATGTTATGTAATAATTCACAGACTCAAGGTAACTAAGGTCGGGGTGTTACAGTTGGTATTAGAGGGAGGTTTGTACAACCCATGTAACCAATATGTAGATATACGTTGATTAGAGAACATTAACCCAAGATTGACTTTGAATATTAGTATAGAAGAATTTTATAGAATTTTGGTATAATAGAGATTTTTAGGGTTTTATAAGAAATAAATCTATGTATGGATACAAGTTGGTAGAAGCGGCTCTGACACAGATGTACCTAAGGGTAAAACCTGAAAACACCTCTCTGAGTTAGACTCGAACACGAACAGGTGCACGACAATGGGGCATACTGCACTCTTGGTTACAACAGTCCGGGGGGATATGCTTAGGATAATTCTCATTTTCGTTACATAACATTATGAAGGGTTTATGAGTATATACATCCTCAATGAAAATGTTTTTTATGATTATGAATTATATCCATAAACTGTTTAATTTAAGTTATGTGTTTTAAAAGTTTGAAATTATGTATTTAGATTAAGAAACCAATCTAGTTTATTCCATTGTTAAGAAATGGTGCCTAGTGGAATGAATGGAAACTGTATCAATGTACGCAATCCTTGTAGGGATTTCCCTCCTCCTCAAGATAATTATATTGGATCTGGTGAATCAACTGGTGCTGTTAAGCTTGTAACTATATTGTGACAACCCACTGAGGTTATGAATAATAACCATACCTATATAGATCACCCTGATCTACAATGTGGAGGAAAAATATTATATCGCATCATGAGGAAAAAACCACCAACATTAAAAGGGAGTACAAATCCAATAGTATCCAAACAATGGATAAATTCCATAGAGAAAATATTCCACAGATTGGGGAGTAGGAAAATGGGAAATGATTCCATGGAAGTTTACCACCTCACTGAAGATGATGATTAATGGTGGTCATTGATTCAAAACAAAAACGATGAAGATGATGAATAAAATATGGAATGGAAGGAGTTTAAAGATATTTTCATAGGAAAATACATTCCTCGTGACCATAGATAAGATATGGAAGGGTAGTTTATGAGTCTGAGGAAAAAAGAGGATGATAATGTAACAATGTAAGAAGCTATCATTACAAGGACAGCGAGGCATGCAACGTATTATATATGTAACCCAAGAGGTAATATTGATTGTTTCATTTGTGGGTTAAAACCATTTCACCATCAAGAATTAGTCTCACAATTCATCTAGTCATATGAAGATACTGTCTCATGTGCTATCACGAGAGAAACAAAATTCTTTAGGTATTAATATTTTAATCAAAAGAAAGAGATGAAGAGATCTGATAAACACTCTATAAATGGAAATAAGGGGATGAATGGAAAATTTAAATATCTATCCTACATCAAATGTGGGAATAAACACCCTGGTACTTTCTTGAATTTAATGGGAGTCTCTTACAAATGTGGTGAAAAAGGAAACCATGCTCGTGATTGCAAGGGGAAGAAAGATGATTTCGATGTTGAATTATATATTTATAGAGAAAGGGGGAATTATCCGAATGAATGTATTATATGTCAGGGGAAATTATCTCCAAAAAGACCAAGGGATCAAGGACGTGCTTATGCTATCACAATTGTTGAGGTTAATGTTCTGAAAGATGTGGTGGTAGGTTTCCTCATGTTTAGCCAATGATTTATTTGATTCTGGATAATCACATTGTTTCATAGCATCACAGTTTTATTAGAATATTAGATATTTTCAATTTGACATTACAAGGGATTTATTAGTCAAAACCCAAAAGGGAAGTACATTTTAATAATGTTTTATGAATCAATATCCATTAGATAATATAAATTTTCTTTATCTGATGATCTAATATTCATACCCATGACGAAATTTGAAATAATCATATTATGTATTGGCTTTCGGACCATGATGAAAAAATATATTGTAATAAGAATAGGGTTAATATTTTTTATGACGATGATAAAGAACATCTTATCTTTATTGAAGAATCGTCACCACCTAATTATTATCTAGATAAACCCCAATAGAACAACAAAATTCAATTATTGGGGAGGAAGATAATGAAAAAACTATGGGTGAGGAATAGAATATTCAAATAGAAGATGTACCTATTGTGAAATAATATTTTCATATATTTCTAGAAGATTTACATGGACATCCTCCAGAATGAGTGATTGAGGTTTCCAATGATTTATTTTTTTAATCATGGACAATATCAAAGACTCCTTATAGAATGACCAATGTCGAAATAGTGGAACTAATGAAACAAATAGAGGAATTGAGATATGAGTTATTTATTCTGCCTAGTTTTTCTCCATGGGGAGCCCATGTCCGTTTTGTTACGAAGAAATATGTACCTATGAGGTTTTTCATTTACTACAAGGAGTTAAATTCTATAACAATAAATAACAAGTATCCCCTACCTCGCATTGATGATTTATTTGACCATCTGCATGGAGCTCATTACATTTCAAATGTTGACCGTAAATCTGGATACCATCAGTTGTGTGTGAAGCAGGAAGGCATTATGAAGACATTTTCTCGAACTAGGTATAGACATTACAAGTTTACAGTAATGCCTTTTGGATTGACTAATGGAACCTCTATCATCATGGATCAAATGAATAGAGTTTTAAATGTATATCTCGATGATTTCGTAGTGGTATTGATTGATGATATCTTTTTATACTCTAAATGATATGATGATCATGAAAATCACTTGCACATTATCTTGAATACTAATAGAAGACATGAATTATATGGGATGTTTAGCATGTGTGAATTCTAGAATCAATATATTTTTTGTCTTATACATATTGTCTATAATGATGGAATCTTCATCGATCCATAAAAGACAATGAAAATCCATGAATGGCCAGCACTGACATTTATAACTGAGATACACAGTTTTATAGGATTAGGAGGTTATTATCATGGTTTCGTCCATAATTTTTCTCAATTGTATAACCAATTAATAAATCACACATGTAAATGGGTTAAATATGTTTGGAAAAAAGAGTGTGAAAAGGGTTTTGAATAATTGAAGAGATGATTTTTCAATTCTTCTATCTTGGGTCTACCATTGTGGAATGATGGGTTTGTTATTTATAGTGATGCATCGAAGAATGGACTTCATTGTTTCCTTATTCATAATGATAGAGGTATGACCTATGCATCACGACAGCTGAAAATTTAGGAGAATAACTATCTTACAAATGATCTTGATCTTGCAGCTGTAATATTTGATTTGATGATTTGGAGTCAAAATCAATATGGTGAAAATTGTGAGAATTATACTGATCACAAGAGATTGAAGTATATTTTCTCATTGAAAAAACTCAACACAAGGCAAAGGAAATGGCTTGAAAAACTCAAGAATTATTATTTCACTATACACAACCACTCGTGGAAGGCAAATTTGGTGGAAGATACATTCATTAGAAAGGATCATGGAGTTTTGTACAATATGAGAGTTGAAAGGGATCCTATTTTCATGGATCTAGAAAAGATGGATATGGGAATAACCATGGAAGGTGAAACATCAATACATTTTTAAATGTTTGAAAAATCATCTTTACTAGAAATGATAAGGTGTTCTCAGACCGATGATGAAAAGTTTCAAAACATGATTTAAGATATGAGTGATGGGGGAATGAGTGAATTTGTGTATGATGATGGAATTTTTAAATTTTGGTGGAGGCTTTGGGTTCCTGATATACCTAAACTAAAAAGTGAATTATTGGATGATGCTCCTAGTTAAGATTTATCTATACACCCTGGTAGCATTATAATGTATATAGATTTTAACGAAAAGTTTTGGTGAGATAACTTGAATAGGGAGATTAATAATTTTGGGTCAAGATGTATTGTTTCTCAACAAGTTAAAGCTGGAAGGCAACATCATGGATGAGTTATGCAACATCTTCCAATACCTGAGTAGAAATGGAATAATACTATGATGGACTTTGTTATGGGACTACCAAAGACTCCTAGATGGAACGATGCAATATGGGTCACTGTTGATCGTCTTACCAAGTCAGAACATTTTCATGCTATAAGAGAATATTTAACACTTTAACGTATAGTTATAATATATATTAATTAAGTTTTAAGATGTCATGGAGTACCACTATCGATTTTTTGTGAACATGATCCCTATTTTACATCAATATTCTGGAATAGTCTTCAGAAATCCTTTGATACTGAACTTCGTTAAAGCACGGCTTACCACCCCCAAACAGATGCTCAATCAGAACAGGATATTTAAACCATAGAAGCTATGTTGAGATCTTGCTATCTTGAGATTCATTGTATGTGGGAAAAATATTTACCACTGGTATAATTTTACTATAACTATAACTTCCATTCAAGTATTCAGATGGCACCATATAAAGCATTACACGAAAAGATATATTGCACACTAACATGTTGTGATGATGATGTTGAAAGAAAACTCGTTGTCCGATATCTTCTGTAGGAAACAATGGAAAAGGTAAAGGTAATCCAAAACAACATCAATACATACCCAAGTAAACAAGAGAGCTACGTTGATAACCAAAGGAAGGATTTGGAATTTCTTGTAGGAGATCATGTTTTCTGGAAGATATCTCCATGGAATGGTGTTCAATGTTTTAGTACAAAATGAAAAATTGAGTCCCATGTACAATAGACCTTTCGAAATTCTAGAAAGAATTGCAATTGTAGAATACCGTTTGGAAATGCCACCATGTTTTTCCAATGTTCACGATGTGTTCCATGTATCAATGTTTATAAAATACCTGTCGAACTCAATGCATGTACTCACCTATGTAGAATTAGATCTGGAACCTGATCTGTCTTATTATGAAGATCATGTCAAGGATCATGATACAGTAGAACATGTGCTACAAAACTGGATGACTCATCTGGTAAAATATCTATGGGGAAACCATAATATAAAAGAGGTATTGTGGGAACCCAAGGAACTTATGATGAAGAACCAACCTAGCCTTATTACGTAGTAATACTCTAGACATTTTGAGGATGAAATTATTTGATGGAGGGGAGAATGTAACACCCCAAGGTTCCATGGTATGCTTCTCTTTGAATAATACAGTAGCGTGTGTTGCACACAACATGGATTTCTAACACACCACAACTAATCAAACTAGCCATAATGAATAGTAATACCCACTTTTTGAAATTTTATAAATTTTATCTTTCAACATGGACTTCATTTTTGGATTTGGAATACTGAAATTATCTTAGGGTTAATTTTTTTATTTTTAAGAAAACATTCAATTTTTTATGAATTGTGAAAAACACTGAGTTATAATTTAAAACCAAATTTTTATTTAAATAATTATTTATTTTATTTAAATCTATTTTATGTCAAAATAGATACATAATACCTATATATGATCAATGTAATTCATTGGAGTCAGTTTATTATAATTTTAGATATATTAAAATTTTATTGAACTTTTCACCGTCTTTTACCCACCTCCTTGAAGAATTTGAAAATTCACATAAAACCTAATTTTACTGATTCTGTGAGTGAAATTTCAAAAATACAAGAGACACAGTTGATATTAGTAAGTATAATGTTGTTCAATAAGATTAAAATAATGTTTTGTGAATAGTAACTTTGTACTTTTATTTTACCACTATTACAAGTAAATACGATAATTAAGGGTAAAAATGTTATTATTATTACCATAAAGCATGTCATAATTATATTGGATTAGTATAATTTGACCAAAAAATACATTATTAATAAAATAAGAACCACTTTGGTCCACCTTTATCATGTTATTACATTTATTATTTTTTAATTAAACAAAGAGTTAAGAGAGTTAAAATCAATGTTTAATAACTAAAACATTTTTAATATAGGGTAAAACAGAAGTTAAATTCGACTATAAGTATTCATTATAAATTTAAAAGATTTCGTACATAATTTTATTTTACTTATATTTTTTAGACATTAAATAATTTAATTTATTTGACACAATGACAATGATGTAATTATCTAATTAATGAAATATTAAAATAATTGATATTTTAAATATCTAAATAAATTTAATTTGAAACTTTTTATGAATTACACAAATTATAAAGGTTAATATGACATATTAGGGTAATTTAGATTAATTTGTTTCTATGTAATAATGTTTTTATGAATCTATAAAAAACAAAATACCAAATAGTGTTAAAATTGACATAAAATTGTTTTTAAAACAAATATTATATTATTAATTGAAAGTCTATTCCTAAAATTCTAAAGTACGGCCAAAAGTCTTATATAATTATAGGTCTATCATTAATGAACCACTTTGGGTTCTCTAAGAGGTATATATATTTTTTATTAACCATATAACATAAAAATACAAAGAGACATCATAAAGGTCAAACTATTTAACTGAGAGTTAAATCTATAAGATAAAGTTAATATAGTGACCCAAACCTTTTTAAAACCTATTGGATGAGTGGTTTTCGACCCATAAATTCCTTATACTTTAAATAATACATTTTTGAGCTATTAGAAACTCAAAAAGATTTTATTATATAATTATATTTTCTGTTTTTTTAAGGTACCCCACACCCCACTAATAATAGGGCACTCCCCCTTGTCTCTAATTCACTACTTCAAATCCATTGGGTCCAACAAACCCTGCCCAAATAACCTCTCAACTGTCCTCCCTTAATTTTAGATTCTATATTATAGTCATAAAGCCTAACTATGGAGCCCTTTTTATAAAATCCAAATTAAGAACCCGAAGAAGATGTAAATATTTCATCACCTCGTTCAAATTGCTTTCTTCGCCCACTTTTTCATTCATTGTTGTTTCCATTATAAAATAATAACTAAAATATCTTCTATATACTGTGGTGTTATTGTGAATATGGTACAACCATATTCATTATTCTATCCATCCATTTATTTACATGTCACCATACGTGTGTACGTTCGGTTTACCGTCTTCACGTCGTGGTGTAATTGTTATTCAATACATTATTATTTGGATGTGTATAATAATGATTTTTAATTGATGTAAAAAATAAATATAACATGATAATGACTCATTATATATGATATATCATACAATTATATATTATTTTAAAATCAAAAGATTGATAATGTCGCTCGTGTGTACGTACGGATTACCGTCTCCACGAACGTGATGAGATTCATTCCTCATCGTATCCATTCAAGACTATTTTTAATTTGATGATTAAAAATAATTTTTTAAAAAATGATATCATTATATATATTAATAAGATACATCCCATAAGTAGAAAATATTAATCACATTACAAATCATATAAATGAAAATGAATCAATTAACACCTGAAATGATGATAATACTAAGATATCAATGACAATTAAATGTAAAAAGATCAAATAAGATAATATATTAATGTATATTATTATTTTATAATTTAATAAAAATTATTTCACCATTCTACTGGAGGTTAACATACCCTCGACAATGGAAATTTACAACGTAAGGGTTAATTCTACAATCTCTTCATTATCTGAATTGTTTATACGTAATTATCTACTGGGACCTCTCTATCATCCACATCCTTGTTACTTAAAAATGTATTTCAAAACATTCTTAGTATTTACTAGACTATTGGATAAAGACTTTTATACAATTTTTTGACTTTTATAAGATATTTTTAAAGGAATATTTTCATCATTTTCGAAACAATTTCCTTTATAACCTATTCGACAAAATTAATCTAAAATGTATTTTTTTTACTTATACGGGTGGTGTGGTTATTTTCCACCATTATAACATAATCAATGATTCCCTTAAAATCTTATAATAATATTTTCAAAATAAATGTTATCATTTATAATTATATTAATTTGAATAGTTTTCAAAATAGAATGAGATATTTCTCTAAAAAAGGTCTTGATTTCATCTTTCTCAACATCGTTTGATGGATTTTATTTCTATTTGAAATTGATAAATTATGATACAAAACATCAATATTTTCTTTAATGTATTGTGATAATTTTGATTGTGGATGTGTTATTTTTATACCATACGTGGTTTATGGATAAAGTATTGAAATTTCGTATGATTGTTTTAATAATAATGTTTACGTTATATTTTAACCTTTTCATATCAGGATTGTATTGGACTTAGTATGTGACGGGTGGAGCCCACTATAGCTCTTCGATGTATTAGTAGGTATCATGGTACAAACTAGAGTCTTAACAACAGATATTTACAAAATCATATTTGTATTCTTGGCACAAGGCCTTGAATATGTGGTTATTAAGTCTGGCATTATAAATTCCATCATTATTACTGTTTCTATTGTTATTGCATGTGATTACTCGACTAATAGAATATCCATGAATGTTAGTAAATAGAATAATTTGATTTTATTATTTCCATATTATTCTGAAGTTCATGTTTAAAAGGCTTTTGTTTTAGTCTTATACATTGCCTTAAATTTTTATGCTTATTTATAAATGTTTCTTCAATATTGTTATCTGTACTGTGCATCTGAGCTCAACCCATTCTATGTTTTATTTTTCCTAGGATGTGAAGACATATTTTATGACTAACCTATAGGGATAGTCTAAGAGGATATGAGTGTGGTATATGGAATCAATGTTGTTTTAGTTTTTCATTTTATGATATAATGTACACCTTCTGAATGTATCTAGTGGTTCAAAGGATTCTAAACTAATCAGTCTATAGAGACTTGATTTTTTGTGATCATGCTAATGTTATGTAATAATGCACCAACTATAGGTAAATGGGTTCAGGGCGTTACATATAAAATATGATAATTTTATACACTTATTAATTAGTTATGTAAAAACTCCTATACATTCAATTTTCTACAATCATGGGGCAAGAACCATCATACATGTATATTACCCGAATGTAGATAAGATTGTGGAAAGGGTGAATGGGGTTGTGTCTCAATCCTCCAAAGTGGACTTCTCCCACTCCCATCCATATTTACAATATTAATGTTTTTATTTTTAAAAATTTATGACCATGTTTTTAACATGATTTCAAATCCAAACTTATTTTGGATCAAGTATGTTGTATCTTCGGAGGAGATTTGGCAGAATAATGAGATTCATATTTATTACCTCTTTCCATTTTCTCACTTCTATATGTGGATCCCCCACCATCAATTTTTTTATGATTAATGTTTATGAAACTATCATCAGAAGAGGTTCTAATTGTATGGGTTTTCTACTCATGATAATCTTCATTGAATTATCATATCTTGATTGATTGATATACTTTATTTTTGGGATCCACCTATAGATGATGCCCATGAATTATTCATTGGATTGATGTTCTCCCTTGATGGAGGATGAAAAAATTTCATCATTTAATTTAATTATATTTTCATTATTAATGTTATTAATGGATAATTGTGTTTTCATGAGTACTTATAATTATTGGATATGAAGCTTCAATCCATATTCAACACTAATAGAAATTATACCTATACTAATAGACTTATATCAATGGATTGGGAGAATCCATCTATTTTAGAATCGGAAATGACCATATACCAATGGTCTGGACAATACCATTGGTATGAAGGCCATCATATGACCATACACCAATGGTTTTGGAAACATTGTTAGTATAGTTACAATTTATAAAAATTGTATTATACTAACTATTGGCATGTCTTCAATATAATGTTATTATACAAATGGTTTTACCAAAACCACTGGTATATGTGATGTTTGTAGAAACAGTTCAGACAAAAACATATGTATAGATTACATTTAATGAACCAATATTTAACGATTTTCAAAAACCATTGGTAAAGGTCCAAAAAATCAAAATACATATATCAATGCTTTGTTAAACCATTTGTATTGGTCTGTACCAATTTTATTACAAATAGTCTGTATTGGATTTCAAATTTTAAATTAATTATTTTATCAAATAAGAATGAATAAAAAATGTACATGTAAATATTCATACAAATATTTTTAATATTTTTCTTCTTAAAAACATCATATCCTAGTGGTTAGGTGATTTAATTATAAAATGGAGTTGTGAGGATCAAAAACTGCAAGGGTCTTTTTGAATATCTTATACCAATAGTTTCAAAAACTATTGGTATAGGTATTACATATAAGATATACCAATGGATTGTAAACTATTGGTATAGAAGAGCTATACAAACGTTTTCTCAAAACCATTGTATTGGTATATAATGACGAAATACATCCCAATACTCCCCCAAACCATTGGTATTGTATATACCAATAGCTTTGGGGCCTTTGCCAACAGTTCCAAACCATTAGTATATGATTTATTTAAACTAGGTCATCGTTTTATTTGTGTGTTAATTCTCCTTTATTATAAGAGATGGATATAGGGTGGCTCATTAAATTACCTCATCTAGACACTTTGGATAACCTCTTGTTTTGTTGGAGGAAATCCATCCTTGTTTGATATCACATAAAATTTTATTATCTGGGTTGTCTTATGTGTAAGCTCGATATCTTCAATTTAGGAAGTGCAGACTACCGCCCCCTCAAAGTGATTTGATTCGTTAATGCCATATGTGGGATGTATAAATAATGAAATTAATGGTATTTCATATGATATCCTACTTTAATTATAATATACCATTATATCATTATTATTTCATTCCAGTGAATAAAAAATGAAATGAAAGTAGTGTTCATGTGTACATACGGCTTACCGGCTCCATGAACGGTGTATTTCATTTTTATTATCTCAAAATGTTATGTAACAATATAAAATGAATAAATATATATACATATGATATTTAAATAAATAATATCATTCTGGAGATGATGTACTTATGCCTAGATGGAAAATTCTTTTTTAACAAGTTCAATTTTTACTCATGTACCGAACATCAACAAAAATGTTTGATATGAACTCACATTATTAACCAATTATTATAACACTATAATATGTGATATGAATAGAATAATAATATTTAAAATAGTTCCTTACGCAATTATAAATTGAAAAATATTTATTATTCAGGAATATAATGAAACGAACAAGGTAAGTCGATCTTGAGGTAAGTGATCCAACCTCTCTTTTTCTTTTTAAGTACTCTCTTTTATGTAATTTCTTTTAATCTCATAATTATTATGTTTGGGGATGTTATTTTATATTTCTTATTCTTTAATTTTTATGTTCATATTATTAGAGACCATATTTGATCTCATAAATCTATTTTTGGAAGTTTTAATTGGCACCGTTAGGATGCTTAGTATTCGTAAGGGATTATTCATCTCACTTTTATTACCATGAGATTTATGCTACATTGGCCACTATTTCTTTTTTTTTTGTGGTGAAGGTACTACACATTATTTTACTATTTGTGTAATATACTTTTGGTTATTTCTATTTACATTAATGTTGTATAGTCCTTCATTCATGGGGTGTACGTTTTGAAAGTTACCCAAGTCGGTAAGGGAACCTTTCACCCTCCTCTTTTAAAGGACTTATTTTGTTATGTCTTTTAATTCACATCTTACTATGTTTGGATATGTTGTTATATAACCTTATTGATGTAAATTTTAATTAAAAGTGATGAGATACCATTTTCTCTCTCATCCACTGATTATCTGAATTTTAAAGTGACGTCGTTAGGCTGTCAGATTTCTGTAATGGAACTTATTAACCCACTATCTATTCATTGGGTTAAACCTATACTTCTTGATTTTATTATGCCATGATTATTTGTGGAATCCCTATGTTGTAACATCCACAAACCTTTGTGTCAATATACTATTTCTACACATAATCATATCATCGATAAATTCTTAAAAACTTGTATGGGAAATCATAACTCAATATCGTTTCATTGAGTTTAATATCTATGTCATTGATTTTGTTTTTGAAAGATTATATGTGATTTCCCTCTGATTGTTTTACTCATAATATCCACTTATATTTGGTGTATTTATATTTTTCGCACATAATCATGTAATATATTTATCCTTAATATGATGATACCGACATTGTAAGGGACTTCGTATCATTCTTCTTTCATTGAGGAATAATTTTTTTATACACAACATTCTTTTATATGGTGTATAACCCCCTTTGAATTATACTTTTATTCTAAAGGAATCTTTTCTATACGAAGCATTTTTGACGGGTGGTTACGTGATAAACCATATGACTGGTGGTTCTATGAATAGCAGGACGGGTGGTTACGTTATAACCTCTAATGCATTGGGTATGGAAGTCGGCCGTATGGTTATTCCATTAAGTGATATGTGTGGAAGTCGACCATATGGTTATTCCATTTAAGTATGTTTATGTCCCAAGTTACCTTTATATGTTATGTGTTCTTTATATGGGTTTTATGGTAATCTTTTGGTTACAAAAGGGTAAGTAATGATCCTTTATTCAGCGGAGATTTTTTTTCTACTTCATAAAGGGAAAAGTATTACTTTGATAAAGTATTCTTGGTTTACTAGTTGTTTTGTAAAAATTACTGTTTTCCTTCTGTGTGTATCCTTTACTAGGATTTTTATGCTCATACCAAGTTTTTGAAATGTTTTCCACATGACTTAAAGATGAATAGGGTCATGGATTGGATTAAGGAAATACATGTTATCTAAGTCATGGAACTAGACATGTTTCTTTTTAAGAGTTTTTATCTTATTGAAACGTAGTAGAAGTGTATACTTTATAATCTTTTGAGAAGCGATAGTTATGATCTAAATATCTAAAACTCTAATCCTTAGAAGATCCTATTTGTGAATTATTCATTTAATTCATCGTTATGTAATGTTTAAATGCCAGGGCCTTATAGTTGGAATCCAAGGTAGGTTTAGATAACTTTAGAGGTTAGGGTATTCTTTAAGGATAAGTGACATTACAATAATTTCTATGATTTCATAATGAGTCATAATTTTAAAATAAAGTGAATGAGTAAGTATATCTTAGTGTTTATATTCCTCATTATCAAATAATGATTTTTTTAAATACTCACACTGACATTTTTTTGGTCTTATTAAATGGATGGATCTAGAAGGCACTAAAGTGAAAATGGGTTTAAATGAAACTGTGGTGGTTCTATGATTAAGAGATTGGATGAAATGGGGGATTCAATGATAAATTGCATGGTTATTCTAAAACAACTATCTGGAGTCATGATCTACCACTTGAACCATGGTGAGTTCTCTAATGAATCATGCACAAGAGAACCAACTCGTCGTGGAAGTTCAGGTAATAATTATAAAGGTAGCCATTAGGGTTTATATGACCCTTAATTTTGAGGTAATTATGGGATACTATATTTTATGATGGAATATGAGAGACATGAGATAAGGATGAGGTTAAATTATGATTGGGTTATTTTTGAAGATTTTATCTCTTTTTTGGGAATGCTATAAAAATTATGTTGATTTGGAAAAAAGACAACACGTAGATCGTGTGACAATCTGTCGTGTCTGACGAAGCTACAGGAATCGAACCCAAAACCAAAGTGCGACTGGTATTTATCGCCTACCACTGGACTACATGAGGTCCCATGTTAGTTTGACAAATTTTTTTATTTAGATGATCAAATGATTCTAGAATAAGTTGATTTTGGGTTATCTATGGAAATTATTAACCTATCATGGAGGATATGTAATTAAGTTAATTACTTTTCTATATGAGTCTTTAAGAGAAACTGATGTTTTTGGAGATAATTGTTAAGGTTTATCATGGAAGATTATGTGATTAAATCCATCAGAGATTTGGGTTTCATTCATAATTTTGATTAATTTGAAGAATTTTATCGATAGATTTTTATTGAATGGGGTTTGTTGAAATTTGGTTATTGTTTGAAAAATTTTGGAGATTAAGAATAGATTTTATTAAAAGGATTATCCTTTTTGGGTATTATATGATTTCATACAAACCTTTTTGGTTTTAGTATTTTTATGTTCTAAACACATGGGAAGTATATTGTTCTCTTTTGTGGATTTGTTGATTCTCTAGAAGTTGATTATAGCTCTCTTAATGTGAAAAAGTCATCATAAATACTCATCTTTTGGAATAAATATGAGTTCATGTAAGAAATATAGGAAAATATTAAATTCAACATGCCAAGTAAGTATGTTTCCTTATGTTTTAGTTAAGATCATAAATAAATTATTCAATGAATAGTAACATAAAACAAAAAAAAATCTTTGTTAATTTTTTCTACTGGGGAATAAAATACCGTTTAACCCATCACATGTTTGTGATTTTCATGTGGTTAAATTTCTACTAAACATGTTTGCTATCACTCTCCATCAGAACATGACCATTTCTGTTATAATACATTTCCATGATTTCTTTCATGGAATCCTAGTATGTGTTAACTAAGGTGACCTTTGTACTTCTCTTTCGTTATTTTAAAGTGATAGTTTTACTTACTGTTGTTCTGATGTGAGATTTTCAATGATGTTTCCAAGACCAATTTTAATATTGTGAGGACGCAATTCCCAAATGGGGAGAAGGATGTAACACCATAGGTAAATAATTAATATAAAATTTTCATATTAATCCATATTTGTGAATAAAATATTAATATTACTTTAAAGGGAAAGCTATGCTCGTTGGTGTACCCAATACGAAACAATGAGTTTCTATGATATCATACATTGTACAGTAATAATAAAATAATATTATTTTAAATGGTAGTTAACAGCTAGCCATTGTAACAGTGGGAATGAAAAGAAATAACTACAAAATGATTATATATGTTTGTCAAATATTTTTTCTTTTAACCAAAAATTTTTAGAAGCATAAAATGCAAATGAATCCAATTTTAAGCATAAATCTTCTAATATTCATTAAATGGTCTATTAACTACCTTTTGATGGAGAAAACTTTTTAAATATACTTTTTACAATTTTTATATGTTTTTTTTGAAAAAATAACATCCTTCTTTTGAATCTAGACATCAAGATTTACTTTCTGTTAATTTTTTTG
Source organism: Viscum album (assembly GCA_963277665.1). Lineage (NCBI taxonomy): Eukaryota > Viridiplantae > Streptophyta > Magnoliopsida > Santalales > Viscaceae > Viscum > Viscum album. Next base: position 358,821,614 of record OY728152.1, on the reverse strand, counting down.
TTATTTTTCCGATAAAGATCATTTTTGGTGAAAATGTTGCATTTTAATTCATAACCTCTATTTAATATTATTTATTTATATGGATAGATAATCTTTTTAATTGATATTCAATTTTATTTAGAATCTATTTTAATAATTTAATCCAATGGTGGTCATTGGAATTAATTTCACTTTGAAATTGGTCTTAAACTAGTGTCAATCTTTTAATAGATATTGTTTCGTAAAAACATGTTATTTGTTTTGACAGTAGGAATGAATTAATAAATTAATTATTTCCACATAAATAATTTTAATTTTTTAAAATTGGCATAATATTTTAATTAAAAATATCAAATATAGCTTAGGGTGAATTTTTGGTATTTTTCTGAAAAACATCAATTTTTGTTGAATGGTGAAACCACTAAGGGGGGTTAATAAACTAATTTTTCGTTTAAATGAAACTTTACCACTTATATGATTTTAATTTCATAAATCCAAAATATATGGTTGTCATTAGGATGTAATATTTGGTTCAATGAGAATAAAATAATTTTTGGTGAATAGTAATTTTTAAGTTTTATTAATCGCGATTAATGGTAATTAGTGTAATTTAAGTTAACGATAATGTTATAATAATGTGAAATGACCTTGAAACAATTCCTACCCTTATTGGATGAGTCATGGCCGACCAAGAAAATCCATGGGTCATCTTGGGGACCCCATGGAGCCAATTTGGTTGGAAAATAACATTATTAACTTTTTCATTAAAGTTAAAATTAATATGTCACAAACATGTATTGTTTTACTAAAAAAAATTTACATGGGGTTATAAAAGTAATATTATTGACTATAAATATTCATTATAAAGATAATAGTATTTCCTACATAATGATATTTTTTTTATAATTTTTAGACATTATATAAATTAATTTATTAATGACACCTTGATGATGGAGTGATTACCTCATAAATGAACGATTTAAATAAAATGAATAGATAATGTAAAATATAATACTGAAATTTGTAAAAAACCTATTTTATGGGTGGATTTAGAACTCCTATCACATTATCTTCGAAATATATCCTTTTGGAACCTTTAAAATCCGAAAATCATTTTATAATAATGTAATATTTGATAACTTTCCAAGAGTGCCCATCCTCTTCTCTTATAAAAGCCCCCCCACCTATACCTCCATACCCACACCTATCAAGCAATTATCTCGGAAAAACTCTTCTCATATTCTCTCTAAACATCCCTCTATTACTCCTATAAGCCTCACTTTTGGCATAATCATTTCCATGGAAGCTTTTGGGCTAAAATCAAAAAGAGTTTCCAAAATTTAAGGTAATGTCTTCACTTGTGTTATTTTGTTTTATTTTCTTCTCCAACCCCCTAAAATCTTTTTATTCCTTTTTTTGTGACAAAAAAAGTATCTTAAATATGATAGGATATTGTTATATTAATTATTCACGCTATAATTCCACACACCTCCATCTAATGGTTATAGAACATACTGCTTCTGTGGATGGCGAATTACAGCCTCACGAAACGACGATTGTTCAATATTCGTTTAAAACCTTCAAATATGGACATTAATATGTCACTTTATATATATATTATATATAATATGTTTATTTTTTTCTTTAATCTTATGTATTTTATTCATTTATGGCATACCTTTATGGTTTCCATTATGGGTAAACTCGATATCTTCATTTTAGGAAGTGCGGACAACCACCCCCTCAAAGTGATTTGATTCATTAATGCCATATGTGGGACATATAAAGAATGAAACTAATGGTATTATATATAATATCCTACTGGAATTATAATATACCTTTATATCATTATTATTTCATTCCATTGAATACAAAAAAAAAGAAATAAAATTAGCGTTCATGCGTACGTATGGCTTACCATCTCCACGGATGGTGTATTTGATTTTTATTATCTCCAAATGTTATGTAATAGTATAAAATGAATTTATACTGGATATATATGATATTTAAATCATTAATACTATTATGGAGATGATTAACTTATAACTAAATGCAAAATTATTTTCCAACAAGGTCAATTTTTACTCATGTACTAAACATCGACAAAAACGTTTGATATGAACTCACATTATTAACCAATTATTATAACACTATAATATGTGATATGAAATGAATAATAATATTTAAATTTAGGTCCTTAAGAAATTATAAATTGAACAATGTTTTTTATTCAGGAATATAATGAAATGAACAAGGCAAGTCGGACTTGAGATAAGGGACCCATCCTCTCTCTTTGTTTTTATGTACTCTCTTTTATGTAATTTCATTTAAGCTCATCATTATTATGTTTGGGCATGTTATTTAATATTATTCATTCTGTACTTTTTATTTTCATATTATGAGAGACCCTATTTGATCTCATAAATATATTTTTGTATTTTTTATGTGGCGTCGTTAGGCTGCCATGTTTTCGTAAGGTATTTTTCATCTCACATTTATTCCCGTGAGATTTATGTTACATTGGACGCTATTTACTTTTGTGTGATGTATGTACTGCCCATTATTTTACTATTTTGGTAATATAGTTTCGTTTATGGGTATTTACATTGAGGTTGTATAGTCTTTCTTTCATGAGGTGTACGTTTCGAAAGTTACCCAAGTCAGTAAGGGAACCTTTCACCCTCCTCTTTTTAAGATACTTCTTTTGTTATGTCTTTTAATTCACATATTATTATGTTGGGAAATGTTCTTCTCTATCCATGTTGATGTAAATTTTATGTCCATGTGATGAGATACCATTTTCTCTCTCATAAACTCATTTTCTGAATTTTAAAATGACGCCATTTGGCTGTCGGATTTCTGTAAGGGATCATCTTAACCCACTTTCAATTATTTTGGTTAAACCTATAATTCAAGATTTTATTATGACATGATTATGTGTGTAATCTCTATGTTTTAATTTCCACAAACCTTTTTGTGGATATACTATTTCTACACATAATCATCTCATTGATAAATTATTATGAACATGCATGGGAAATCATAACTCAATCTCATTTCATTTAGTTAAATATCAATATCATTGGTCTTGTTTTTCCAAGATTATATGTGAATGACCTCTGATTGTTTTATTGATAATATTCACTTATATTTGTTTTATTCTTATTTCTCCCACATAATCATGTAAATGATTTTTCCTTAATCTGAGGATACCGACTTTGTAAGGGACTTCATATCAATCTCCTTTTATTGGGGAATAATTTGTTTTATACACAACATTCATTTATATGGTGTATAAACCCCTTTGAATTAAAGTTTTATTCTAAAGTAATATTTTCAATACGAAGTACATTACTAAATAACAAAAATTATGTTTTTTTAACATAAGCGATGGCAATGACCTTTCCACCGCCGCAAGTATTATTTGATCTGTGGATTCCTCAAAAAGTCGTTATATTTTTACAAGTAAATAAATACCAAATACTCATTTATGTATTTTGGTAGTGAAATTGGTTTTGATAATGGATTTTTTATGTCAATATATTGTTCTTGAAATGTGGAATTGTTTTCCTTCTTTTATAGTTGTTTTATGTGTTATTATATTAAAATGGTACTTGGACATTTGATAGGTGGTTACGTGATAAACCATATGACGGGTGGTTCCATGAATAACAGGATGGGTGGTTACGTTATAACCTCCAATACATTGGTTATGGATGTCGGCCATATGGCTATTCTATTAAGTGATATGTGTGGAAGTCGACCATATGGTATTCCATTTATGTATGTTTATGTCCCAATATAACTTTATATGTTAAGTGTTCTTTATATGGGTTTTATGGTAATCTATTGGTTACAAAAGGGTAAGTAATAATATTTTATTCAGTGAAGAGTTTTTTAGTACTTCATAAAGGTGAAAAGTATTACTTTGATAAATTATTCTTCGTTTACTTGTTTTTTTGAAATACTGATAGTTTTCCTTCTGTGTGTATCCATTACTGGGCTTTTTATGCTCATCCCATGTTTTTGAAATTTTTTTCCACAGGACTTAAAGATGAATAGGGTCAATGATGGGATCAAGTAAAGACATGATATATAAAACATAGAACTAGACATGTTTATTTTTAAGAGTTTTTATCTTATGGAAACTTAGTAGAAGTGTATACTTTGTAATCTTTTGAGATGTGATAGTTATGACCTAAATCTCTAAAACTCTAAACCTGAGAAGATCCTCTTTCTAAATTAATCATTTAATTCATTATTATTTAATATTTTAAGGCGATGGCCTTATAGTTGGAATCAAAGGGAGGTTTAGAAACATTAGAGGTTAAGGTATTCTTTAAGCATAAGTGACATTACCATAATTGCTAGGATTTCAGAAATAGTCATAAATTTAATATAAAGTGAATGAGTAAGTATATTTTAGTGTTTATCTTCCTCATTAGCACATAATGATTTTTTTAAATACTCACACTGACGTTTTTTTGGTTTTAGTAAATGGATGGATCTAGCAGGCACCAAAGTGACAATGGGTTTGAAGGAAACTTTGGTGGTTCTATGATTAAGAGACCGGATGAAATGGGGGATTCAATGAGAAATCTTGTGGTTATTCTCAAACAACTATCAAGAGTCATAATCTACCACTTGAACCTTGGTGAGTTCTCTAATGAATCATGTACGAGGGAAATAACTCGTCGTGGAAGTTCTGGTAATTATTATAAAGGTAACCATTAGGGTTTATATGATCCTTACTTTTGAGGTAATTATGGGTTATTATATGCTATGATGGAATATGAACAACATGAGATAATGTTGAGGTTAAATTATGTTTTGGTTATTTTTTAATATTTTAATACATTTTGGGGAATGCTATAAAATTATTTTGTTTTGGAAAAAGGACAACACGTAGACCATGTGACAACATGTCGTGTCTGACAAAGCTATAGGAATCGAACCCACAACCAAAGTGCGACTGGTATTTATCAACTACCACTAGACTACGTGAAGTCCCTGGTTAATTTGACTAATTCTTTTTATTTAGATGATCTTATGAATCTAGAATAAGTTGATTTTGGGTTATATATAGAAATTATTAACCTATCATGGAGGATATGTGATTAAGTTAATTACTTTTCAATATGAGACATTAAGAGCAACTGATGTTATTTGGAGATAAATGTTAAGGTTTATAATGGAAGAATATGTGATTAAATCCTTCAGATATTTGGGTTTTAGTCTTAGTTTTCATTAATTTGATGAATTTTATCAATAGACGTTTATTGAATGGACTTTGTTGAAATTTGGGTATTGTTTGACAAATTTTGGAGATTGAGAATATATTTTATTAAAAGGATTATACTTTTTGGGTATTTTCTGATCTCATACTAACCTTTTTTATTTTAGTTTTTGTAAATTTCTAATGGAATGTGAATTATATAGTTCTCTTTTTTATATTAGGTGATTCTCTAGAAGTTGATTATAGATCAAAAAATGTGAACAAGTCATCCTAAATACTCATATTTTTGAAGAAATATGAGTTCGTGTAAGAAATCTAGTAAAAGATGAAAGTCAACATGTCAAGTAAGTATGTTTCCTTATGTTTTAGTTAAGCTAATAAATAAATTACTCAATGAATAGTAACATAAAAAAAATTGTCTGTTAATTTTTCCTACTGGGGAATATAATACCGTTTAACCAATCACAAGTTTGTGATTTTTTTATGGTTAAATTTCTACTTAACATGTTTTCTATAACTCTCCATCAGAACATGACCCTTTGTATTCTAATCCATTTCCTTGTTTTCCTACATGGAATCCTAGTATGGGTTAACTCGAGTGTCCTTTGTACTTCTCTTTCATTATTTTAAAGTGATAGTTTTACTTACTATTTTTCCAATGTGAGATTTTCAATGATGTTTCGAAGACCAATTTCAAAATTGAGAGGACGCAATTTCGATAAGGGGAGAAGGATGTAACACCCCAGGAAAATAATTAAATTGACATTTTCATATTTATTAGTATTTGTGAATAAAATATTAATATTACTTTAAAGTGAATGCTATGCTCGTTGGTTTATCCAAAATGAAACAATGAGTTTCTTCGATATCTTACATTGCACTCTAATAATAAAATAATATTATTTTAAATGGTAGTTAACACCTAGCCATTGTAATAGTGTGAATGAACAGAACTAACTAAAAAATGATTATATATTTTTGTCAAATATTTTTTCATTTTTCCAATAAATTTTAGAAGCCTAAAAAGAAAATGAATCCAATTTTAAGAATAAATCTTATAATATTCTTTAAAAGGTCGATTAACCGCATTTTGATGGAGAATCCTTTTTAAATATACTTTTTAAAATTTTTATATTTTTTATTTGACAAAATAAAATCCTTCTTTAGAATCTAGACATCAAAATTTACTTTATGTATATTTTTTTGTTATTTTTCCGATAAAGATCATTTTTAGTGAAAATGTTGCATTTTAATTCATAACATCCATTTAATCTGATATATTTATATGGATAGATAATATTTTTAATTTATATTCAAGTTTATTTAGAATATAGTTTTACAATTTAATCCAATGGTGGTCATTGGAATTAATTTCACTTTGAAATTGGACTTAAACTAGTGTCAATATTTTAATAGATATTATTTCTTAAAAACATGCTATTTGTTTTGACAGCAGGAATGAATTATTAAATTAATTATTTCAACATATATGTTTTTAATTTTTTAAAATAGGAATCATTTTTTAATTGAGAATATCAAATATAGCTTCGGGTGAATTTTTGGTATTTTTCTTAAAAACATCAATTTTTGATGAATAGTGAAACCACTAAGTGGTGGTTAATAAACTGATTTTTCATTTAAATGAATCTATACCAATTATATGATTTGAATTTCAAAAATCCAACATACATGGTTGTCATTAGGATGTAAAATGTGGTTCAATGAGATTAAAATAATTTTTTGTTGAATAGTAACTTTTAAGTTTTATTAATCGTGATTAAAGGTATATAGTGTAATTTAAGTTAAATATAATGTTATAATAATGTGAAATGACCCTGAAACTTTTCTTAACCTTATTGGATGAGTCATGGAAGACCAATACAATCCCTGGGTCAACATGGGGACCCCATGGAGCCACATTGGTGGGAAAATAACATTAATAACTTTTTCTTTAAAGTTTAAATTAAAATGTCACAAACATGTATTGTTTTACTAAAAAAAATTTACATGGGGTTATACAATTAATATTTTTTACTATAATATTAATTAGAAAGATAATAATATTTCATACATAATGATATTTTTTTATAATTTTTAGACATTACATTAGTTAATTTATTTATGACACCGTGATGATGGAGTGATTACCTCATAAATGAACGATTTAAATAAAATGAAACGATAATGTAAAATATAAGACCTACACATGTAAAAAACCTATTGTAGGGGTTTATTTATAACTCCTATCGCATTATACTAGAAATATATCTTTTTGGGACCTTTAAAATCCAAAAATCATTTTATAATAAAGTAATTTTTGATAACTTTCCACGAGTGCCCATCCTCTTCTCTTATAAAAGGCCACCAACTATACCTCCTTACCCACACCTATCAAGACATTGGCTCGTCCAAACTCTTCTAATTTTCTATATAAACATCCCTATCTTAATCCTAGAAGCCTCACTTTTTTCAGAATCTTTTCCAAGGAAGCCTTTGGGCTAAAATCAAAAAGTTTTACCTGATTTTAAAGAAATGTCTTCACTTGTGTTCTGTTGTTTTAATTTGTTTCCCCAACCCCCTAAAATCATTTTATTCAATTTTCAATGATAAAACAACTATCATAAATATTCTTTTATGTTTTTATATGAATTATTAGAGCTACACTTCCACACACCTCTGTCTAATGGTTAAAAAACATACTGTTTTTGTGGATGGCGAATTACTGCCTCACGAAACGACGATTGTTCAATATTCTTTAAAAACCTTCAAATATGGACATTAATATGTCACTGTATTTATATATGATATATAATATGTTTATTATTTCCTTATGATTATGTATTTTTTTCATTTATGGCATACCTTTATGGTTTCCATTATTGGTAAACTCGATATCTTTATTTTAGGAAATGCGGACTACCACCCCCTCAAAGAGATTTGATTCGTTAATTCCATAAGTGGGACATATAAAGTATGTAATTAATGTTATTACATATGATATCTTACTGGAATTATAATATACATTTATATCATTATTATTTCATTCCATTTAATACAAAAAAAAAATTAATGTAGCGTTCATGCGTACGTACGACTTACCTTGTCCACGAACGATGCATTTCATTTTTATTATCTTCAAATGTTATGTAATAGTATAAAATGAATATATACTAGATATATATTATATTTAAATCATTAATACTATTATGGAGATTATTTACTTAAAACTACATGGAAAATTGATTTCCAACATGTTCAATTTTTACTCATGTGTCGAACATCGACAAAAATGATTGATATGAACTCATATTATTAACCAATTATTATAACACTATAATATGTGATATGAACGGAATAATAATATTTAAAGTAGGTCCTTATGAAATTATAAATTGAACAATGTTTACTATTCAGGAATATAATGAAACGAACAAGGCAAGGCGGACTTGAGGTGAGGGATCCAACCTCTCGTTTTCATTTTAAGTACTCTCTTTTATGTCATTTCTTTTAAGCTCATCTTTATTATGTTTTGGGATGTTATTTAATATTCCAAATTCTGTACTTTTTATGTTCATATTATGAGAGACCCTAATTTATCTCATAAATCTATTTTTGAAAGTTTTATGTGGCGCTGTTAGGCTACTGAGTTTTCGTAAGGGATTTTTCATCTCACTTTTATTCCCGTGAGATTTATCCTACATTGGAAACTATTTCTTTTTTTTTTGTGGTGTATGTACTGCCCATTATTTTACTATTTGGGTAATTTATTTTCATTAATTGGTATTTAAATTTATGTTGTATATTCCTTCTTTCATGGGGTGTATGTTTCGAAAGTTACACAAGTCAGTAAGGGAACCATTCACCCTCCTCTTTTTAAAAGACTTATTTTGATATGTCTTTTAATTCACATCTTATTATGTTGGGAAATGTTAATATATATCCTTATTGATGTAAATTTTATGTCCAAGTGATGAGAGACCATTTTCTCTCTCATAAACTCATTTTCTGAATTTTAAAGTGACGTCATTAGGCTGTTGGATATTTGTAAGGGATCTTCTTAACCCGCATTCAATTATTTGGGATAAACATGTAATTCTTGATTTTATTATGCCATGATTATGTGTGGAAACTATATGTTGTAATTTCCACACACCATTGTGTGGATATACTATTTCTAGACATAATCATCTCATTGATAAATTATTATAAACTTGTATGGGAAATCATAACTCAATCTCATTTCATTGAGTTAAATATCAATGTCATTGGTTTTTTTTCCAATATTATGTGTAAATGACCTCTGATTTTTTTACACATAATATTCACATATATTTGGTGTATTCATATTTTTCACACAAAATCATGTAATTTATTTATCCTAAATAAAAGGATACCGACTTTGTATGGGACTTCATCTCAATCTCCTTTCATTGAGGCATAATTTGTTTTATACACAACTATCTTTTATACGGTGTATAAACCCCTTTGACTTCTACTTTTATTTGAATGTAATCTTTTCAATATGAATCAATTTAATAAATAAAAAATATTATGTTTCTTTTTAACATACGCGGTGACAATGACCTTTCCGCCACCGCAAGTATTATTTGATCTTTGGCTTCCTCAAAAAGCCGTTATATTTTTAAAAGTAAATAAATACCATATATTCTTTTATGTATTTTGGTATTGAAAATGGTTTTGATAATGGATTTTTTATATCAATATATTTATGTGATATATTTTTCTTGAATTGTGGAAATTATTTCTTTCCATTATTTTTTTTATGTGATATGATTTTATAGTGGTACTTGGACATTTGACGGGTGGTTACGTGATGAACCATATGATGGTTGGTGCCATGAATACCAGGACGAGTGGTTAAATTATAACCTCCAATGCATTGGGTATGGAAGTCAGCCGTATGGCAATTCCATTATGTTATATGTGTGGATGTCGACCGTATGGTAATTCCATTTAAGTATATTTATGTCCCAAGTTACCATTATATGTTATGTGTTCTTTATATGGGTTTTACGGTAATGTTTTGTTTACAAAAGGGTAAGTAATTATATTTTATTCAGTGAAGAGTTTTTTACTACTTCATAGAGGTGAATTGTATTACTTTGATAAAGTATTCTTGGTTTACTTGTTGTTTTGAAAAACTCACATTTTTCCTTCTTTGTGTATCCTTTACTAGACTTTTTATGCTCATCCCATGTTTTTGAAATGTTTTCCACAGGACTTAAAGATGAATTGGGTCAAGGATGGGATCATGGAAAGACATGCTATCTAAAACATGGATCTAGACATGTTTCATTTTAGGAGTTTTTAACTTATGGAAACTTAGTAAAAGTTTATACATTGTAATATTTTGATATGTAATAGTTATGACCTAAATCTCTAAAACTCTATACCTAAAAATATCCTCTATGTGAATTATTCATTTAATTCATGATTATGTAATGTTTTAAGGACGGGGCCTTATAAAAAACATTCATCGCTGATGGTGTGGGCATATATTTAATGTGGACATAAGTGCGATGACGACGCTCAGTTGTTGATGACAGCTTCACAGGGCAGAAGAGTTGGTACAACTGGACATATGCAATATCATTGGATGAAAGGTTTACCTGTATGTTAAGATGAAAGAGATGATTTGGTGGTTGGATTTATTGACCTGTGATTCAGATCTATGAACACCAAATTTATGGTAATGTTGGATTATATTATAGCCAACTGTTACAATTTGTCGGGACTTTCAAGGAAGTAACAGAAGTGCAGGGCATGTATGGGTTAATCAATCGTCGGTTTGTAGGGGAGGCCCAATCGGTTCTGACAAATCATTTAGTGGTGCATGATAATGATGATTCTTATTCCCCATGTTTCTCTAAGAATATGTTTTAAGGTTTATAAGCCAATATCAATAAAAAGGGAGGTCTATGAGCCTATTGAATATAGTTGGATAATCCCATTGGGAGGAGAGGCTATGACATTCTCATCGGTCGGCGGGTGAGGTGTGTGTGTGTGTTTTGGAGTATTTATATCCTTTAGTACCTATTAAATTATTACATTGTCTATTTACTAATTTATATGGATTTTTTATGTGTTAGTTTTTTCATATTTATTTTATGAATGCAGAGGCCTATTTCTATCAATGTAATGAATGATCCATTAAATAGCTTGTTGGCCCATGGCCAAGTGTCCATTAAATGTGGCCAAAAATATTGGTTTAGTTTCATTCCTAAATAATACTATATGCATCACTAAGCCTATTTCATGCCTATATCGATGCCTACCTTCATCATGCCCATGTCATCGCCTTCCAGAGTCACCACATGTGATATAAATCCACATAGGGTGATGCCAGGATTTGAACCCTAGTTTTTATATGTATGTAAATGATGTAATTAATTTAACGGATTCAATTTTTAATATATATAACATATTCAATTATATTTATTAAATTTCAATATGATATCATTTAATATAAATTATTAATTTTAAATTTTAAATAATTTTTAATATTTGTGGATATTATTCATTTTTTAATATTTGTTTACACACAATTAATTACTAAGTTATAATTTTATAAACATTTTGTTCATTATATGATTAATATTAATTCAATTTTATTTATTAATGAGTAATTCATTTAATATGATAGGAATTTATATAATAAATTTATTTAAATTAAATTTTTATTATTCACTTCTCTTTTTATCAGATTACATTTATTTCAATTAATCATTCAAATTTTACATTATTATTTATAATCTATTAATATTTATAAAATGTTTTTAATTTATATGATTAATTCTCATTTAGTTATATTTATTATGTTTTAATAGTTTTAAAATGATTTACATATATATAATATGTTTTTATAAATTAATTTTGTAATATTTTTTCACATTTTTTGTTCGTGTTCAGGAATCGTGTAAATATTCATAAATTTTTATAATTTTTGTGGATATTTACTTTTTTTGGATATTTTAACTAATTATTCACCTTCATTATAATATACATTACTTTTTAATGTTTTTTTATAATTTATATAATTCATAAAACTTATAATACTTTTTAATATATTTTTATACTTTTGATTTTTAATTATTAAATTTCACCCATTTATGAAAATAATGCATTTATGATTGTATTTTAATTGATAAGGATACTTATTAATTTTTTCTATGAATTAATTTAATTTTAAAATATATTCATTTATTTTTTTTATTTTTTTTATGATATTAAAATGAAATTTGCTCATAGAACACACACACACATATATTAGGGATATAATACTAGTGTTGATAAATATTGGTTTAATCTACTATAATTTTAACTATGATAATGATATGTTTTATAACGTCATAATTTATCATTGATAAAACCTATCATTTTGGAGGGTGTTAATATCTCACTAGTAAAAAACTTATTTATCATGATTTTTTTGGAATTAATTGATAAAACATTCTTGGTCCTATAAATTCAACACTAAGGGAACTTGTTTCACATCCCCATTCAAGATCACCCATGGAAGTCAAACTCCTTTTTCACTCCCCCTCTATCATCATGGAGGAATCAAACATCTCAATACAAGAGGTTTGTGAGTTAATCTCATGAAATTGCATGTAATTGAATTAAATTAATCATTGAAAAAAAAAATTTGCCTTAGTGACCAGTTCAAGATTATGTTATTCTTATGTCCATGATTCATATGTGGGTTATAAAGGTAATTTCTATGAACGTATTTTAAAAATTAGTTACCCTTCCATGAGTATTATTTAATGTTCCCAAAATAGATCGTGGATGATTCACTTGCACAGTATAATAAGGGACAATCAATAACAACTAACTCCTTCAACCTAAATAAATAATACAAAATGAAAACATTCAACATCAATTATGAATTTCTAAATCATTATAATATTTAAAATTGGGAAATTCAAAAAAAAATCCATACATAATTATTTTAATAAACACATCATTATAATATTATTAATCAACTCATTTAACATCAAATACCATTACTAAGTCTCTTTCGTGTTCATTATCAACGGTACAATCTATAAATTATTCACCCAAAGATGCGGGTTCAGATAAAGGGGAACCACTTTCCCCTTTCTTGTGGGTCTTAATAGCTGGTGTTCTTTCTATTTTAATTTCTGTGTAAGTTAGAGACATCATATATCATGTGGGGAATGTATATAGATGAAATCCACCAATTTTCCATCATTTGATTTCCTATTATATATTTCTTTTTCACATGGGAAGATATTTATGAATATATATCTATTTTCATCATTATACATATATTTGAGAAATTATCCACACAATCAATTAGTTATTCAAAAAAAATAATTTCCATTAACCCGGGTTAGACTGCTTTTAGAAAGGATGATCATTGACAAAATTCGGTTATTCAAATGGTTGTTAAACAAAATAGATATACTTAGATCCTTATGAGTTTTGGTCAAACTAATAGAGTGGTCCATATGAGAATCATAGACAGATTCAACAAAAAAATTCAGTGATGGAATTTTAAGAGGGTCTCTAATGTTGGTAGTAAGAACTATTTAATGATGTAGCTCAATTTATTCCAATTAATAATAAATATTTATTTAAGATAACTAAATTTGTGATTATCCCAATTCAATCTCACGATAACATGTTATATTGGGGTCTGATCAATTGGGAAATTGTTCATTTGTTTTCTTGGGATAATCAATGCATCCCTAATCCTTGTGGTGGTATGGTATTTCAATAAATGTGCATGCTAAACATTTCTCCTTTTTAAAATCAAGAATTAACCATGATTCATAACCCTCATAACCTATCAACATAGATCATTGAATTATAACATTACCCCCATATGGTCTTGTCATTGTTTCCCATATCACCGCTCTGGATTTTTTGGAGTTTCTTTAGGGTATTGGGTGTTATTATTAAAAAGGGACTCTTTGGGGGTATAGAGACTAATACAATGTCAATATGTGGAAGGTCCCACAGATTTTTTATAAATGTGGGAATAAGGAAACATCCCTAGTGGTTTATTATTGGGAGGATGCCAGTATTTTCTTCCATTATAAACAATATAACAATGAATAGTGTTATTAAGGACTACATTTATGATTTAATTATTGGGATTAGAGTGTTATTCAGACTATTCCATTGACATGAAATAATGATCTAGAAAAACGATGATCTATTAATGAATGTTTAGGATTCAATGTGGTTAATTATAGTTATATGTTGTCCCATAGAATTCAGATAATATAAAATGATGATTTCTGGAAATGCCTACGTCACATGGTTGTCCCAACCAAAGTATGAACATTATTATTTAATTATTTCATGGAAATAATCCATTTAATGTGGTTCCTAATTGTATGGAATATGAAAGAGTATACTTTGATACAATTAAACATTAATGATGAAAAAACTCCAATAAATTCAATGTTCTACAACAAGGGGCCTAGACATTCTGAGATGCATAGAACCCAGATGCAGATAAGATTGTGGAGATTGTGATTGGTTTTGGGTCTCTATTCTGAAAGTGTAATTCATCCATCCAAAAAGATGTAGTATACTCTCTGCATAACATATTAGAGATTATATGGGTGAAAATATATGACCATTATATTATCTAGAATTTAAATCCTGAAACCTTTCCTATAATGAATTGTGTATCATAGAAGGATATTTGGATGTGTAAAGAGATTCCTCTTGATAACCCCCTCTCATTATCCTGATTCTGTATGTCGAGGCCATACCATTAAATTTGTTTCAAATTAATTTTTTATTTATATAATTGGATGATATTATATTAGATTGTTACTTAGGGTACATGATTAAATTAGTTTTGATATCACAATTTTTAATATTTCTATAAATTATTTTGATGATCAACTAGTGGATAAAGATCTTTCATTATTCACTAGACTGAAGTTCTCCCATGAGAGAGGATGGAAATATGTCATCATCAAATCAAATTGTATTGTCATTATAAATGGTATTAATGAATCATGGTGTGGAATACATATTTCTATATGTTACATAAAATTACTATATACCAAATTTTCGTCCAAAAACATTTTTATAAAAAAAATCATATGACCTTATACCATTGGTTTTTAAGAAAAATATTTGTATATGTCATTGATATACTAATTGGTTTATACAAACTGTTGGCATGTATTCAAGAAAAATATATTATACCAACTTTTTTTCTAAAAATGTTGGTTTATGTTTGGAAAATACCAATAGTTCCGATAAAACCATCAGTATATCATACTTTTAATGAATATATAATTTTGGATTCTCTAAAACCATAGTTAATGGTCTCAAAAATCAATAAACATATATCACCTTTTCATTAAAATCGCTGGTATAGGTCAATACCAATTTTTTCCAATGAAATGGTATATGTGTTCATATTTTTAATGATTAATTTTAACAAATAACATTTGATACATATAATATTGAATATAAATATAAATATACATATTTATCATATTATGTTTCCAAAAAAATTGTATATTAATGGTTAGTTGTTTGAAATTTTTATTCGAGGACCTGTTATCAAAACCTGCAAGGGATTTTTATATTAACCCATATCAATGGTTAAGAAACAATTTGGTATAGTTATATAATATTACATATAACTAATATTTGTAAACTATTTTTATAGATCAACTATATAAATGTTTTCCCAATACCGTTTTTATATGTCTATACTGACGACACACATGCCAACTATCCCCCATACATTGGTATAACATATACCAATGTTTTTTGCTGCCTATACTAATGGTTACAATAAAATTGTATCAAGTATTAAACAATAGTTCGTACTCATATTTTCATTTTCATTATCCTATATAAAATAAATTGTAATAAGGTTTCTCATTTGACTACTTTTTTTATTTCCACTGATGAGCCTCCTATTTGGTTGGAGTACGTCCCTCCTTGTTTAAAATCACATAATATTTTCATTATCAATGTTCAAATATTAAAATGAAATTTTTTAAAAACTGTTCATGAAATTTAAATTATATTTTAACATACCAGTTAAACATAAGAAATAATCTCTTCCCCACATAAATGAATATTTCCTAAAATATATAATTTGTAGAAATAATTATAATTATGTGATTATCATCACCTAAATTATGTTCCCCCATATGAACCCATTTATGATTCATTTCACTTTTATCACACCCTCATATATAATTAGTAAATGGTTATAATGATAACAATTTGTTCATTCTCTTACCACCATTGAATTCTTTTTCATCACTATTGTATTTTTTATGTCATCCTTTGTACCTTGTTTCAATTAATATTATTTGTTTATCCCCTTAATACAACCCCAATATTTTTTGTTATAAAAAAATAATTCCAAGAGTCTCATTAAATGTAACTTTCTCAAGGCTAGGTGATTGGGAAATATCAATGTATTAATAATCTGATAAAATATCATCATCATCTCTTAAGTAACATATCATTAATGCACCCCCAGGAATCCCATGTACCATGTGATGAAATGTATTAACATCAATTCCTCCATATTTATTTACTCCATCCTAGTGAAGAAATTAAAACCATCCTTGACATATAATTTTATCTATAGAAAAAATTTAATTTGAATATTTGTATTAATAATGATTGCATAACTTCCCTTTTTAATGATTTACAACACTAACAAAAAATATGAATTCAAATCATTTATCCTTTATTATCATAGGAAAATAATTTTACATAGCATAAATAATTCCGTGAAAATAACCATTCAAGTTTATAAGATTATAATATATATTTATTTATTTATTTTATTAAATATTTATATTATTGAATAAAATATGATTAATATGAATAATAAATGTATGGATTACAATGATGTGAAAGAAGAGTATGATGACGGGGTTCATCAAATATGAAAAAATCATTAATATAACCCTTATCAAATACTTTTTCTGTGTTTACACTAGGATTATTCTAGACAAATTATTCTAAAGGAGTAGTATAAAAACATGATATATGAAGAAATACATAAATTTTATACATGTGAGAGTAAACATAAGAAAAAAATGAAAATATAATGTGGAAGGGATAACATTTTTTAATATATAATATAATATGTTGAGATGTTTTAAAAATAATGACACCCATATTGATGATATTATTATAGGTGTTATTATAGAAAATCTCATATTGATGGAAAAAAATTACAGTTGATGATTATATTCATGATCAACAAAAACTTATTTAGAAGTTAAAGAGTTGTGTAAAGACAAATGTGTATAATAATTGTACTAAATATAAATAATTATATACCATACTATTTCTGTAAAATGTAAAAATTGGAAAATTTTGGATTTAAACTATCTTTATTGAACATATTCCACTACTAAATTGTATCATCTGAGAATATAAAATGCTTCTTCAACAATAATATTTCACAGAATGAATTTTATATTCAATGTGTATGATCTACTAATGAATATATTCCTTTTAAATGATTGTATACTATATTTAAATATATAAGGAATCCCATAAAAATTTACCTATTTAATGTCCATATTTATGAAAGAATGATGAATCATTGCATTTGAATGTTTTATGGAACTTATAAATCAATCCAAGGTTTAGGTACCAATACAATTGTCAGGATAATGCATGATAATTGAACTAGAATATAGATAATATATATATATATATACATGTTGGTTATTCTTTCACCTAGTAGACTATGTTAAGTTAAATCAAATAAATCACAAGTATCCTGAATTATAAAATGATTCAAGAAACCTTTATCCTATACTATCAACTAATAGAATGAATACTTTTTGTTTTCAATGTACTATTAACAATATATTTATAGTTATGTTGCAAATTTATAATGTTCCATCGTGGTTAAGAATGAATAGAAATTTCAATATGTTGTATATTCTTATATAATGAAAAAGATTGGGTATTGATTTTAATATTTATTTGTGTCAATTGACTAAAAATTTAAATTCAAATAATGAATTAGTTGTTATGTTTTATCATACCTACATTAATGAATAATTCAATTTAAAATCTATGTTCTATGGGATGGGAAATTATTTTCCTAGTTATCAAAATTTTTTAAGATATAATATTAGATGAACCCATGTTTATCACATTTGAGAAAATCATACACACATAGTTAGGATAAAATATTCATCAATGCCTTTTTTTAAAGATCATCATATATTGCTTTCCCAATGAAGTAAATACCAGTATTAGATGGCGTCATTCAATGGGAGTTTTGAAGACGGTTGAACACCTTCACCAATAATAGGTGATATTTTATATGAGAATTGAATATATATTAAAATGATTTTTGATAAATTATAAAACTAATGGAAATTATTTTGGATATTACATTTGAATATTTAAGAATATTATTTTAGTTTATCAAAGTGTGGTAATTTTTATTATAATTGCAATTTTATTTAAAATATTTATTGAACCATATTAATTTATATTTTACCAGTAATATAATTATTGTCAATATGAAAGTTATTTAAAAGAGGAAATTTATTATTCTGGAAATTAATGTACAATAAAAATTGTGTTAGGATGTATGAAGTCATCATTAAAATGTGACATTATACATATTATTTAATATATTTTCAAATAATTTAATTTAACTTTTATAAAATATTTCATAAAAAGAATTTCTAGATACTAATGTATTAATGTTTAATAAAGATCAAGATGAAATAAATCCATTGATAAATGTTTTTATTTAACCATTTAGTACTATATTATTATAATACAATTATTTTAAATAAAAATTATCAATAATTTCTACTAAAAGGATGACTCACTAATGTAATATTGTTCCCATCATACATGTATATCATCTTTAGTTGAAATTTTTTATTTTTATTAGTGTGTTCTTTAAATATATAATGTTTAAATGTTCTATTTCACTTTAAAAATATTTATTTATTATAAAAGGAATGATACATAGTCAAAAATGGGGAATCACATTAATTTTATTTTGGTACTTCTGAAAAATGCCTCATATGTCATATTTCAAATGTAGGAATAATATATACATTAATATTATATGTAGTATGATCATTACAACAAAAAAATTATTTTCTATTAAAAATATGTATTTAGGTTATAATTATGATTCAATCACTGAAATAGAATAAATAATTCTTATATTGTCTTAATACATTAACACAATTATGTATAATTAATTTTTTATGTTTAAGAAATGGTCAGACATCAATCAAATGTATGATGAGATCAGTATGACTTAGTGTCTATTATTTTATATTAGAAATGAAATTTTTGTTGGAAACATTTATAAGTCACTAAAAAACTATCAAACACACTAATATTTTTATGAATTGTTTGGAAAATGATCCTTAAGACATTCATAATTTTGGTTATATAAATTTCACATCAATCTAATGGACATTCTCACCCATTTTAAATTAAGGTACATATAGACAGAAAATGATTAGATCATTCAAGTAATTGATAACTAATAATAAATGAATACAATATTTATCATCAAATAA
The DNA here is from genome assembly GCA_963277665.1 of Viscum album. Lineage (NCBI taxonomy): Eukaryota > Viridiplantae > Streptophyta > Magnoliopsida > Santalales > Viscaceae > Viscum > Viscum album. The sequence goes on along the minus strand of OY728152.1, from coordinate 358,801,829 downwards.
TTTATTAATGAGACTATGATGATCAAATATAACCACTCTAATACCAATGGAAATCAATTAAACACCTAATGATGGTGGGGCTATTAAAAATCAAATAAAAAATATCCCCTAGGGAACAATATCAATATTTCATATTTACTAATTTTTTATTTTTAATCTCTATTAATTTTTACATAGATTACCCATATTTATTATTTTACATAAAAAGGGATCGATGAAAAAAGTTTTTTGTAAGGTGATGATTTTCAATTATCAATAAAATGATGATGGTTTTGAACAAATCCCAATACCAAACCATGAATCTTTTTTCATCTCTCTATGAATAAATTTATAATATATTGAAATTATCATCAATTGACGTCACATCACTCAATATTTTGGCTCTTCTCTTTCCCTGATCAAAAAACTCCAAAGCTTCAGGTGATTTGTAACATTTTTTATTTCTCAACCATCATTAATTTTAATGTATTTAAATAACGTGTATAATTTTTAAGGAAGAGGATGATTAAATTTCCATAATATGTTCTCAAACATACTTAAATTCTTATCTAAATTCATACAACAATGTAATTTCAAGTAGAAACATTTTTATCCAAGGATTATCTTATCATAGAATCTCAGGTCGAAACTATGAAAAATTGATTTTTATATGAAAGAAATGGATGGATAAAATAACCCATTAGTGAATAATATAAGAAGTCCCTACGGGTCTAATGTGCTGATTTCAATTGAAATCCCCTTTAACGAAAGACATACATTTAAGAAAAATAATGAATAAATTAATATAGCTGATAAGAGACTACTCTACCCTACATACACGAGAATGATCCTTCCATGAAAAATTGGTTTCTATCCAGGCATGATATGAAATCATCCATTTTTCAGTATATCTTGGTTAGATATGAATAATGTAGAAAAAATTACATGGGGGATCAATATTACTCGGAAGAAAAGGAACCAACACCTCGGAGTATAAAGTAACCTTATAAATATGAAAATCATTATTCTTTCATAACATGAGGCCCATGTGAAATTATTTCTCCTCTAAACTCATGGAATTCCCTAGATTATAAAAAGTGTTGACAGCAATAACGATCGATCCCCTTGTGTCTATAACCACTTCAACCCTTGTAATCTTCCCATTCAAGAAATGTCAATCTGTGTTAGCATTTGAAGAAAAATAGTTTTGGATACATCTTATCCAATGTGCAGATGACTTCTTTTCAACATTGGGCATGTTTATAAAAATATATAGTTAATGTGGCCACTAAAATCCTTTAATTTGACAAACCATATCAGATATCATCACATTAAATTGAACATGTAGGATGTAGATCGAGAGGCACTTACCCAACCTTGCCTAATTCTTCGTTTCCTAGTGCATCCAAAGGATATAAGTCTACATGATATTGAAAATTATAAACTCCATTCCATTATGAATCATGAATATATCAATTATTTGTAAATCCCCCCCCCCATTTTTGGATCATACAAATGTATTATATTGAGGCTCTTTTGCCGGGATTTTTTTCAAATAAACCAAAACACAATTACCTTCTATTACACATCAAAAAAAATGTCTTCAATCTTGATATTTATTTTTATTTAAATCTATCCAAAAATAAACAACTAATTTTTCATTAAAAAATATTTTAAAAAAAGTGAGAATTATATCCTCAATTAGACGGATAATGAGAATATCTAAATCCCGAAAATACATTTTAGTGTAATATAACATATATACCCCACCTTTTACCTTCATCCAATATTATAAGGATGTTCTTAATATTCCCTATCATTTATATTTCCCCACTTCTCCAATGTAAAAAGATTAAAAACATAATCACATTTTTTGTACAATCATTGAAGAAGAACAAAAATCCATTTTATATTTTCACTTTTCTGAACATCCACAATAGGAATTTTCTATACATGCCAAATATCTTGTGTTATATCTGGAATTCCTTTTTGTATAAATGATTAAATAATATATTGTACAAATAAGATAATTTTTCACAAAATTATTATGTATGATACCAATAATATCATCATCATACATGATGAATTTATAATATGAAACTCTAACCATGTATTTTAGCCCAATAAAGATCACATTATATTGTGATAATCATGAAATTTCCTAATTTTTATATTGGAAAATAAAACATTTCTATAGATACATGAATTATTTTTTCCAATCAATCTTTTCTGAGATAAATTATTTGAGTTATGGTAAAAATAAACATATATCACCCTCGTATAACACATCATCATTTTGATGCATGATAAAATTATCTAATTGATATTGGAATATATTATCATGGGAATTTTTCCCATAATAATTCATAAAATTAAGAAATCATATTCACCATAATAATTATTATATGCCCCAAATAAACATTTTTTGAAAAACCTCGCAAAGGGTTTGAACCTTTAATGTAGTATGAATTATACTCACAACATAAAATGTTATATTCAAGATAATTAAAGACACAATAATATTTCTTAATTTCAAATAAGGATTATAATTTAATAATAACATGTTTCAAAATAATATTCATAAATATCCCTTTCTAGGGAACTAAAGCATGGCATTCAAATAATCGGTCATCAACTTAGGTACATTATCAAGATTGTGGAATATTTTGTGATGAATTTTTGACATGCATATAATGAGATATTCTATTTAAAATAATTATTTTGTATTATCTACGAAAATATTCAACTCTAGATTAGATTTGTTGTTGAGTTTTAAATATTATAACATATTGGGATGTCAATAATGTGGGATTATTATGTCTCAACATTTAAAATATGAATGCATTGTTCAATGATATATAATTCCATTAATGAATCACATTGATCAAGATGTTATCAAATAGAATATTTATCATGATGATTGAAAAAGAAATTATAATATGATGTTAATGGAAAATTTTTAATAATTTATGTGGGTAGAAAAAAATAGAGACTATATGTTGATGATCCTATTTAGCGGCACTCTTAAAATGGAAAATAAAGGGATATTGACAACTCCTACACCATAATTATTTTTTTGTAATTAATTTGTGTGTTGATTGGAATAATCTACCACTACATGTTTTATTTTCATTTTCATCCAAAATAATCATCCCTATAACCAGATGAGATTTGTACAATGAAGAATGCAAGATGGTAGATTACGAGAATAGGCCCTCAAATATGAATTTTTCATGATTATGTGTCGATAGATATTGCTATCTGTCGGTGTGTGTAATGGTCCTTAGGCCTTATGATTTTTATTAATGATCAAAATGACTCATGCACTATGAATTATTCATAAACCATGATGATTTAGTTTATAATGATTATCGATACATTGGATACATTGTGAGTGATGTGTTATAAATTAATGCATTGAAAAAGGTTCTAAGATGAGGTATCATTTCATAAGACACTATTTAAATTATTAATACATTTATAATGTTTAATATTCCCGGTATGTTATGTATATTTCTACGTAAATATTTGATTTATGTTTTTTGTCTTGACATTTATGTCTTGTAGAAGTTTTGAATGATGCCTCAAACCTGACCAAACCATTACAATTATTCACCCACCAGATGCTTCCACTACATATGAAAACCTTATAAAAACCATCAAAACCATAAAATATCATCCAGTGATTAATACATTCTCTATGAAACATAAAATTATATCGAAAACACTCTAGAAAAAACAAAAATGAGTAGAATGTTGTATCTTGGTCATTATTTGATACATCATCCATATCAGAGCACTGATTTCATATCATCCACACTCTTAATACTTATATAGGGAAATAATCATTTATAAATAATATCTAATAATTCCCCTCAACATCATAGGTTTCATCACACCCTCCATCCAACCCAATATCATGGTTCACTTTAAAATCTTAGAAAGGCATTTCATTATGAAATTTGGTTTTTTTAGAATTTTATTTTTTTAGTTTTTCTATGGTTGGGTTCTTTTTGGGGTTCCCACATAACATGTAAAATTGGAATTTAATAAAACACATAAAAATATATTTATGAAAAAAATGTGTAATTGATATATAATATATTAGTTTCATGATATAAATTTATTTATAGATAAAAAAATATATTTGAACATCTATATATTATAATATAACTTTTACGAAAATATTTATAAATAAAACATCATCACATATATAATTAATCTAATCTAATAAATTATTAATTAAATGTAATTAGATTAAAATAAAATATAATGCCTTAATAATTTTGATTTTTATTTAGAATAAATAGTTTTCTAATATTAAAATAAATTATATGATAAAATATTTAAATGTAATTAATTTGGTTAAAATTAATTTAATATAATGTATAAATATAAATTATTGCAAATTTAACATATATTTTAATATCATATAAAATTTTTATTTATATAATACAAGACACATTATTATTATAAATAAGAACGTGATAAATTATTTCTTTATATTTTTTATAAATATTATAGTTTATTTAATAAATATAATTACTGTAACAAAGTTATATTTTCAATATAAATAAATATAATCAATGATTTTTTGACGTAAATGATTTATAATTTATTATGTTTATATTTAAATAATAATAATTTATATAATAAACTTATCAAAATTTTAATGTATTATATTTATAATGAGAAATACAAAAGTCAACAGATATTTTGTGTACCACACATTGACATTCATTTCCCAGGGTGTTTTATTATTCTATGTAAAAAAAATATTTATAATATTATTAAGAACTACAATGACTCAAAAAAGCTACCCAAGATCATCTCTTACAAATGATGTGTATTTTTTATAAAAAGACAACTAAAAATACACAAAACTTTTATTATATACGCACAACATTTACCAGTATAGATTATGAAAAAAATAAAAAAAATAAACCCATTTCATATAAACTTCCAAGAGATATTTATATATGTGTATATGTGTATACACACACACACACATAAAAATTTATAAAGAAATTTAATTTGATGAAATGAAATGAACAGTTACTTGTTTTGGGGTCAATTGAGGGTTTTGAGGATACTAGAAATTGAGTAGAACTACATGGGGGAACATAGAGAGATGAGGGTTGGATTTTTTGATTTAAAATGTGAGGGATTAAATAAAAATAGTTTATATATATTTATAAATCAAGGTGAAATAGTCAGAGACTGTAATGAGAAATTTTTTTGCCCAACGAAAAATAATAATTTATGATAAATTATAAAAAAGAGTCAATTTGTCTGACATCCAATGGAATAGGAAGGAGGAATTCAGGACTAACAATGGGCATTTCTCTGGTATATTGTCATAATGTAATTTTTAATAAAACCACACATTTAATAATTCCCTTATATTTTACTTTATGGTTAATTTTGTTTGTAATCATTAAAATATTTCTCCTTTTTATCTAAATAATTAATAAAATTTTATCAGTCAATCACATATATTTTTTTATCTTCGCATTTTTTATGTGCCAATCAATGATTTGTTGTTATATTTTTATAAATAATTTTTTTTTTCATATGTTTTTTCAAATCATATCAGTATTAATGTTTTTAAAACATGCATATTTCTATACATATAATGCTTTCAACATTTTTTAACCATTATATATTTTAATTATATATATATGTGTGTGTGTGTGTGTGTGTTTTCTAGATTTTAATTATAAATTAAAAAATATAAATTGTATATTTAATTCATTTTTTACATATTAATAATATAGATTACATTTTTAATTAAAGGCTAAATAAATTTATCAATTTTCATATTGTAATAATAATATATATTTAAATTTCATATATTATAAAAAAAATATCTTATATATTTATAAAATATATTAGAATATTAATTATTATAATTTTCTTATAAAATCGTAACACTTAATTAATTTTAAATTCTGAAATTATATTTAAAAAAAATAAATAAATATTGTTTTTTAGAAATATCCTAATCAACAATGAAAAAAATATTTACCTATAGAGTATTAATTTAAAAACTCTAAATAAATAGTATAATTAATTCAACTATTTTACTTAACTTATTATAAAATTAATTAGAACAGTTAATTTCATTAATTATTTTTTAAGAAAATAATTATAAAAATATGATCAGCTTGTTTTAAATACTAGTACACAACCCATTCATTTTCATGAAATGGACATTTATTTGTAAATTTTGACACACCAAAAAAAACTAGTGTGATGATCTATGAAATCAATGTAACTTGAATGAAAGATGAGTGGAATTTGGAAGACGAAATATAGTGAGTGGGCTACTCATGGCACAAAACAATTGAGTGAAAACATGTGCTGATGGTGATGGAATATTAATGGTGGATGACAAGCTAGATAGATTTTCAAGGTTTCAGGATTTTGATGGCACTTGATGGGATTGATAATGATGTAGGGATGAATATTATTAGGACACATAATTGCATTTTATGCGATGTAATTGAATGATAATTGGTATTTTATGAGGAAAATAGATCGGCAGATTGGAAATGGAACATGAAAAAGGAATTTGGTGTGAAGAATGGGGGTCAAAATGAATGGAAGAGGGGGAAAACATTAACCAGAGGATCAGGTGTGGGTTCATAGATTTGGAACACGGACGGTTAAGAAATATGAAATGAATATGGGAATTTGGGCTGGGCTATGGGGGCATAAACATGGTGTATGAATCTTGGGGGGGAGAGTGATGTAGAATGATGGAACGTATAGGAAGGGGGATTCAGGATGGGATCGAGGGGTCCAAATAGGGTAGAGTAAAAATCTCGAGTGGGGTGAAATGTGGCAGAGGTTGATTGATGTGGATGGTAATGAGAGGTGAACACATAAAAGGATCAATCTGGAAGAGACACGTGGGGAGAGGTACAACCTATAATATATATAATAAATTTAATAGATTTAATATAAATTATGAGTGGGTTATGTCTTATTCCATAATAACGAACATAATAATAAGAGAATGAAGATAAAACTGTCATTAGGTAGTTGAGGATAAATATATTAAAAATAAATGAAGTTTTGATATACATTTTAATGTAATATTTTATTTTACATGTTGTATGATATTCTACTTAGGAAAAGTGGTAATATAGGTGAATTTTACCTAGAAATAATAAATTTAAAAAAAATATGATATGAAGAGTAAAAAAGGATTATATAAAAATTAAATATACAGGTTAAATAAAAACAATTTAGTAAATAGAATAGATGATAAAAACAATCTGTTACTGACACTGGTGATCCTAGTGATGGAATATTACATAATTGAGACATTGATTTAACAACTATGAATTTCTATAAATTAATCATGTGTAATAGTCCCTAATCATAGAACAATCATTGGGAATCCAGCCCTATTTGAAACTGACCAAGTTCAGCAGACACAACCACCTCTTCACCTCCTATCTAAAGATGTTGGTGAGGTCTCCTTGTGACTACAATCATGTTGAACAACTATTTATATTTCATCATTGTTTCAGAAACTGCTTTCTCTCTGGACTGGTGAAATATTCATTCCATAGTTTTTTAATTTCCTAAGCTATGGAATAAAACCAATTTGATTAGAATGCCCTATAAATGGATGAGAATCATTAAATGATGGGGTGTACTGATGGAATGTATTCATTCATAGCTACGAAGCATGATTATTGAACATTTTACAAGAATATGGTCACAATAATATTCTTATCATGCTACTAACTCCGTAAAATATATTATTTAATACAAGTTTTAAACTTATAGATTAGCTTACCAGTTTTCATCTCATGAATAATTACTCTATGTAGGGCATGTTGATGAATTTTGCAAGAGTGGTGGTATAAATATACCTTCAATTTATGGGATGAGGATGATGATGAATTTGGAGACATAATTGAAACCAATGGAGATAATGATTTTAGAGACTAAAGTGGATGAAAACGTAAATAGAAACGAAGACAAAACTGAGTGACTCTGTAACTAAATCAAAAATTACATGTACTGTTTCTATCACAATGACGATCCTAGAATTTCAGAGCTACAATTTAAATAAATAAACATATGTATACGTTATAAGGGAAAGTCCATACATTAACACAAGGGATAATTTTACTCAGCAGATTATATATAATTACAATTAAGCCTCCAGTGAAATCAAACAAAACTATAATGGAATGTTATATTCAAGTGAATTCATACAAAACCGCATTACCAACTTTGTGTAGAATTTAATACTCAACAGATAGAGATAAGTAAGTGAAATCATACAAAAACAATAATTCCATGAAAAAACAAGTGGATGCTTTCTTAATAATATCACCATCAGTAATTGCATTACCCACTCTGTTTATCAGAGACTGTGAATAATTCATATCATGCATTTTAGAATTGCCCTATCTAACAAATGATCCAACACATTTCTAACCTTCATGTTGTATGACCTAACACAACTATAATCTGTATGCTTTTTTATTTCTTATGACTCTCCATTTCACAATCATATCGTACATTTCACCTCAACCTGTGAACTACAAGGAAAAATCGTCCTGTGTAGTAGAAGATATCCATCATAATTTTAGAATACTACATTTATCATTTTCATCTGCAACACCAAACGATCTAAAAAGGATAATATATAACGAAAACACATCATAATAAAAATATGATATTAGTAACATTCTGAATAAATATATACTAAAAATTCATTATAGGTCTCGTAAATCACATATTTCATGGGACACTAATGCAACAATGATTTACCATTCATCAATTCCCCTATTGAAACCAGAAATCACTGCTTGAAAAGTACCTAAGGAATACACAACTAATATGAATGCTAAAACATTTCTTTACAGTAGAAATTAGTTTCAATTACATTAGTGTCAGAATAATTAGAAATAAAATGAAATGCATTGGAAAAATAATATATTATATACCCATAAAACCAGCTGAAATTATTCCATCATCAATGTCGCAATCACCAAATTCATGAAGACCCATTCCATCACCAAGGAGCACAACCTCACTATTGTAAATATATTTAATTGAAATATATGCATTTAAATGATACCAAAAATATATTAAATTTTATGCATTAAAATGATTAAACTAATCTTATATATGAATAAAAAATTAATCACCCATAGAAGCCTAATGTACTAAAATATTGATATTATTATTCCATAATCAAAACTGATAAGAGAACCAGGCACACATCAAAATTAATCAATGAAAATCACACAATTATATTTAAAATAGATTAAAATAATCCATAAATTTTATTATGGTTTCAAAAAAAATTACACAGAGTAACCAGTCCCCAATTGACATGAGATCATACATGATAAAAACAAGTAACATAATCATTTCAAATGATTATGTTTATAAAAAATATTATAAAAATACCAAAAATATCTCTTCATTTTACAGAGATCATGATGATGACATCCCACAATATTTTAAATTAAACATTCCTCAATTATTATCACATAAATGTAACTAAAATAAATGAAAAATCATATTTCAAATTAAGATTTTTTGTGAAATGTTGAATATTTTTGTTTAATTATTTAGCAACTAATACTCAATTGGAATGAAAACAAATGATCAGGTAAGAATAATTCCACTGCCATCCTCAAGAAAAGTGTTTTGTAGAGAACATACCATTAAGCAAGTTCCAAAAATCTAAAGCATGAATGTCCACTACCTTCCTTCGGAAAGAAATTGATATATTCTCATTAAGTCAAAAAAAATTGAAAGGAATATTTGTGATGCAGGTTACTCAACATCAATCACGAATGATCACCCAAAAACTAGATCTTTGATGGTGCGATTAAGGCTCGAAGATGGATAGTCTTGTTGATCGAAATGTGGAATCACAACTTCAATGATATCTAAAATTGATTGTTAGTAATCAGAGTGGCATGGACAAGCAATAGGAGGGGAGGAGAGATTTAGTGTGATGGGATGAATAATCGGTGGAGGTAGAGGGATGAGGTGCTTGTATTGCAATAGGAAGATGTGAAAATGGATAAGATGAGGCATATGTGGAAAGGGTAATGTATTGGCGCCGGTGGAGGTGACAACGGTGGGGATGATGATGTGATTGAGAATGGGAGACAGTGAATGGGAGATAAATACTAGGATGTGGGGTCCCAGAGGAATCTATGCTACACACAAGGAGAAGGGATTGAGAGTGGAGGAGAGTAGGAGATATAGGTAGAGATCAAGGTCGGTGATGATTGAATGCAAACTCTATGGAGGTGGAGTATGCATAATGTACATATAGGACACACAATAAAAATGAATATGGATACATTGATGTATGAATTTCATGATTCAGTATAGATAATTGATTTATTGATGGATATAAACTGAGGATATAAATTTCCTATAATTTTATTATTTTGAATGATTATGTTTAAAATAATGATAAAACAGAAACCAATTTGGCACATTGGTATTGAGTATAATTCAAATATGAAGCCCCACGAAGAATCCACAACAAAACATATGCGTTCACGCCTCAACAGCCTTAAATATGAGTAACATGGGGTAATTATGTATTATATTTTTATTTCTATTGAAATTATATATGAAACAATTGGATTATTCTGGTAATCATTTAGTATACATATGTTAATAATCTAGAAAAAAATTTCAATGGATTTTCTATTATAGCGTGATGTGTCACCTCATTCCATAAAATGAGAAGAGGTTAATCATGAAACAGCCAATTCAGATGCCAAAACCCTAGATCCCATTAGATTATAAAAAAATATGGATGAATTAGAAGGATAATACGACAATATAAAAACATATGGGTATATCATTGTATCTAAAGATTGAATCATAATGATGTGAAGATAGAAATTTCATAGTAAAACCACAACAATTATTATGACAGTATGAAGATATGTATGTTAATGAAATATTTTTGATAACTGAAGGATATATTATTATTTTACAACAAGTGATACTAATATCATAACTCAATAGAATCCACAAATAAATAGAGTAATAATTTGAAATAATCCAATGTGAATGTTATAATCTACTATTAGTGTCTAAAAAAGATATCTGGTGAATGTGTCCAATGCATATGCAGGGAAGAGACAACAATATTATAGATAATAAGAACATTCAAAATATGTTAATAATAGAGTAGGATATTATATGATGGCATAAACTACAAAAATGAGAAATCCCATAATTACATTATTATCAAATCTATGAATAACATCAATGTTGAAAATGAATTCTATAAAAATTACATTTTTGGTTAACAATAAAAGAAATATTTATTATTAATGAAAAGGCGTGCCAGCTGAAGAGTCAAGAAGCTAGGAATATTAAACAATAAGATGAAGGGAGAGGTAAAGAGGGAGTGAAATATGATTATGCCATATAGGGGGACTCGTGATGATATAAGAAACATTTGGAAGTTGTTCCATCACTAGATGTGGTAGCACTGTTGGATCTTATTTTTGTGGTGCCAAAACTCTCCCTTCGGTACCTACAACCACGATCTTCCTAAATGAATAAGAACAATGTGATCACAATTTTAATTTTTAGTTGGAATGAGAAGCAATACAAGACATTGGTAAAGGTATAGTAAATGGTCAATTAATAACCTCATTTGTGTTATATAATCTACAATTTTCATATAAATTGAATGTAATATAAGAATAAATAATAAATATAGGAACATATATATGCATATATATATATACTTGAAGTGACTGTAATATGGATAAACAAACCATCGATATGATGTTTTTCAAGTGGTTAACATTTAAAAAATTTTATGTTCACCTTAAATAGGATAGTCCAGATAAACCTGTATTCAGTGAGAATATATTGTTGAGTTTATGACAAAAATAATACTAAAAAATTTATGTAGTGAAATATGAAATTACATTATATCCAAAAAATTTCCAAACCAGCAATGTTCGCTACTTTTACTCACATTTTTAACTTCCAATTACAACCTTGCTTCTTACCTCATGCTTTTTTATTCAATGAAAATTCATCCAACTCTTTGAATATTATATATGGATACAACAATAACCCTTTTTTAAATAAACTATAGAAATGGGTTCAATATATGAAACTCCATTTATGATAGTATAAAACATGAATAAGTGGATCAACATTATTGTCACACCCCGACCGCGGACATCCATAATTTTTCTCCTCTCTTGGTTCCGATTTAAATTTTTTGAAGATTGATTGCGGTTGGTGGTTGAACGCCGGTGCGCGGTGACCGCATCATTAGCGGTGACCATGCGTTCAGCCCGGGTGACAGTGTGTTCACCCGATGTTTTAAATATTATGATCTATGTTGGAATTTTATTATTATTATTATTCTTCTTTTTAGTTGTGTTATTAATATTATAGTTATTTTTACTGTATATATGGTTATATATGTTTTATGTATATATGTATAATGATGTATATATACATATAGGTCTATATATGTTATGTATATGTATCTATATATGTATAAATATATATATATGTGTATTATCTTTAAATTATTTTACTATTTTAAATATTTGATTTAAATAATTATAATTAGAATTAACTAATTTATTATTTATTATTATTATAAGTTTTATTATTATTATTATTATAAGTTTTATCACTATTATCATTATTTTCATTATTTTCTTTTATATATATATATATTATAAATCTAAAATTAAACCCCCCTAACCCTAATCACGTTTTTCCCCCACCCCGGCGGTGCACTCTCTCTCTCTCTCCCCTCTCTCGTTCCCCGCTTTCCTTCCCCGCATCCTGCACCTCGGCCTCACCTCCCCGCTTCCGCAGTCGACTCCCAGCTCCCCTACGTGACGGCCTCCGGCATCCCGTCTCCCATGCGCGTCGCCGCCGTCGCCGTCCCGACATCCTTGTTCCGGCTCTCCCCGCGGTCGCGCTCTCCCGTTCCGCTCCCCCTCCGGTGATCCGCCTCACCGCGCCCGCGCCATACCACCGCCCCGGCTCCCGCTCCGCCGCAACGACCTCCGCGCCGCCCTCCCTACTCCCGGCCTCGTCCAGCGCTCCCCGTCCCGGTGTCGCCAGCCTCTCCGCGCGACTCCCGGCCCCGTCCCGCTCCTCTCCCTGTCCCGAGCCCGCACCCTCATCCCCGACACCTCCAACCCAAACGAACCGTCGCAGCACCTCCATCTCTGGTGCATCCCGCCGGCGTCCCGGCCACACCGCCATCTGGTGCCCTCCGGCCTCCGTCCCGGCCTCTGCACTCTGCAGCCGCCGCTGCAGTCTCCCCCCGTTCGGCCTCTCCTCCCGCCGCACAAATCACAGCGCCGCCGGCCCTGCTCCTGCCGCCTGTCCGACGGGCCGCCGTCCATCGACCCCCAGCCTGCGCGTTCCCTTCCCCCCTACGCTGTAAGCCTTCATTTTTTTCATTTTATTTCTATTACATTTTGTTTTTGTTTCTTTTTCATATTAGCAATAATATTATTATTAATATTATAGTGCAAATATTTTACTATTGCTAATATTATTATATTATGTTTTTATATTATTATTATTATTAATGTTAATAATATATATTATGAATATTATAATTACTATTATTGTGATGTTGTATTATTATTACTACATTATTATTTTGTTATTATTATTATTATTACTATTACCTTATCATTTTTATTATTATCATATTATAATATTATAATTATGCTAAGTTATTATTATCATTATATTATTATTATTGTGATTATATTATTATTATATTATTATTATGTTGATATTATTATATTATTATTATTATTATTATATCATTATTGTTATTATTGTTATATTATTATTATACTTACTAAATTATTATTCTTATATCATTCTTGTTATTAAAGTATGTTATTATTATTATTATTATATTATTATTAATATATTATTAAGATTAAGATTATTATTATTTTTATTATTTTCAAGTTAATATTATTATGTTATTATTTTTTTATGATATTGTTATTATTATGGTTATGCTTATTATAATACTATTATTATTATTATTATTTTCACATTATTATTACTCTGGAATTTACTTGTGCTTTGTCAGGGGTTTTCTTTATCAATTTATATTTGTTTTTGGTAGGTTTAGGATTTTAGGATCCGCGTAGGGCGTTTCCGAGAGAGCGCCATCGCTGCGCCTTGTTTCCGAGGTTCTGCCGTCTCCGCGCCTCAGTTTCGAGAGTGTTGGACTTTATCACGTGGCTTCGGACACACGTCATGTCATTGCGCCTTGGTTCCAAGGTCGTTTTACCATCGCGCTTGGATCTTGAGGTAGGTCTCCCTTTTCACTCGCCTTTAAATTTAGAATTTATTTATTCCTTGACTTTTTATTAAGTTTCAGCAAATTCAAAAGTATTATTAATTTGTTATCTATAGTTTGGTGATCTGCTGATGATAAAAGTTGTTTTAATTCTAGCGTTTCATTAAAAGCGTTTTCTTGGATTTAATTGTGTGCTTCCATGGTAGTGTTGCTAGATGGTTCTTCCTGAATAATGAAAGACATGTTGAATTGGGTTTTGAAATTTTTTTGGCGTGTGTAAATTAGTAGATGTATTGTTTATGGAAAATGGCGTTTTCTGAGAACCTTGGTTAGAGAAAACGTCGTGTGACCCTTTGAAATTGTTTTTGGAAACTTCATGTGTGGTTCTTGGTTGATGAAAGATGTTTTCCTTTGTTGTGTGAACAAAAGTTTGGATTTCATTTGAGAAATAGTATTCCTTAAAAAGGTGATTAAAGGCCCGTTTGGCTCTTGATAAAAGTTGGGTACGTTTTGATATTAGAAAATAACTCTACTTGTGAAACAATTGTGTTCCAGAGTGATATGCTGATTGGAGTTTCTTAAACAAAGATCTAAGTGTGTTTTTGTTTTCAATGAAATGGCGTGTGTAATATCCCTTTAGAAATGATTTAATATGAAATGGTCAAAATGTAAATGATATGGCGGCCCGGTTGGCACTTTAATAAATGTGAAGTGATTATACTTATATATATATATATATATACGTACTTGTGAGGGAATTTCTACAGGGGGACTTCCCTTCGAGGGTTGTCGTGTAGCGATGTCTGTGTAAGGGGTTGGCAAGTGCGGTGAGATGAGTCACGCGTGCGCGGGTCTCCCACTTACACAGTGTTACAAAAACCACTATGGGTTCCGGGGCGTCTTGTAGATTATCGAGTGACGGTTTCTTGCTAACCCTGATTAGATGGGTTGGTACCCTCTGGAGTTGTGGACAGGCCAGGTGGGATGTGCCACTGGTTGGCTATTAGGGCGGCCAGTTGGTTATTGACTGTGGAGTACCATGCCGGCAGGTAGTCTAAACCCGAGTACGTCCAGGGGTTTTCTAGGGATGTTCAGGATCACACATGGTTATTGCTGATAACTTCTTGTTTATTTTTACTTGCACTTGGTTTTCCTTGCCTGTTTACCTTTACTTGCACTTGTTTTCCCTGCTTGTTTCTTTCAGTCATATTTCACAGCCTATACTGTTAGACTTTGGGAAAAATGGTTTTCAAATGAAAATGCTTTATTCTCTTTGGGTTAGATTTGAAAATGTAATACTTTGATTTTCAGAATGAGTTTAAAACTAATGAAATGGAACTATCTTTCGAAAAGGAATAAGGGAAATGTCTCGTGTTTGATTTTCAAGTAAAGCATTATGAAAACTTACTTTTATACATTAAAGTTCAAACCTGGATTATGTAGATTCTTTATTTACTGGCAGTGCATTGGGATTTGTTTTGGGGCTCACCTACTGAGTACTTTTGTGCTCACGCCTATCTTTTACATTTTTCAGTTGCATGTTCCTTGTGTTCAGGTTTTCCTGCTTGAGTCGCTCTGTGAGGGAGCGACATTGGTTGTAGTTTGGTGGTGACCCGCGAGGTCACGTGGAGGTATGTCGTGGTATAGTTTTGTCTGTGTCTTTAGTGTTTGTCTGTTTGTTTAGTTTATATTCGTTCTTTTGATCCTGTTTTTAGTTTGGGCTAAAATCGTTCCCAACAATTGAAATTTTAATGCCCGACACTTGTTGCCATCCCGGGGGGATCGGGAACGCCCCTCGGGACTTGCTTCGGACCGGCTTGGGTGACCGGGGTAGTCTGAACAGGAGTACGTCCAGGGGTTTTCTAGGGATGTTCAGGATCACCCATGGTTATTGCTGATAACTTCTGGTTTATTTTTACTTGCACTTGGTTTTCCTTGCCTGTTTACCTTTACTTGCACTTGTATTCCCTGCTTGTTGCTTTCAGTCATATTTCACAGCCTATACTGTTAGACTTTGGGAAAAATGGTTTTTAAATGAAAATGCTTTATTCTCTTTGGGTTAGATTTGAAAATGTAATACTTTGCTTTTCAGAATGAGTTTAAAACTAATGAAATGGAACTAACTTTCGAAAAATAATAAGGGAAATGTCTCGTGTTTGATTTTCAAGTAAAACATTATGAAAACATACTTTTATACATTAAAGTTCAAACCTGGATTATGTAGATTTTTTATTTACTGGCAGTGCATTGAGATTTGTTGTGGGGCTCACCTACTGAGTACTTTTGTGCTCACGCCTATCATTTAAATTTTTCAGTTGCAGGTTCCTTGTGTTCAGGTTTTCCTGCTTGAGTCGCTCAGTGAGGGAGCGACATTGGTTGTAGTTTGGTGGTGACCCGCGAGGTCACGTGGAGGTATGTCATGGTATAGTTTTGTTCGTGTCTTTAGTGTTTGTCTGTTTGTTTAGTTTATATTCGTTCTTTTGATCCTGTTTTTAGTTTGGTCTAAAATCGTTCCCAACGATTGAAATTTTAATGCCCGACACTTGTTGCCATCCCGGGGGGATCGGGAACGCCACTCGGGACTTGCCGCGGACCGGCTTGGGTGACCGGTTCAGGGTCGACCCGGGCTGGTTCATGACAAAATGGTATCAGAGGAGGTTCTTGTTATTTGGGTTGTCCGGTAGAAGGAGATTAGGACTGTCGGAACACGAGGGGTAGGTGCGGGAAGAGCGTCGCGAACTCTTGCTCGCACTGATATTCGAGTTACCAGGGGTAGTTCGGGAATTGTGTCCTTGTCTTTTCTGGTTTGTCTTGGATTGAGAGATGATAATGGAGGCAAGCCGACACTACATCGCGATTTCACATGGAGTAGTGACCCATGTGTAGTCCGAGTACATGGTTTGAATTCCTCCTAGTGGTCGTTGATGACTTGGGACATGGCCCACTACCATGTCGCCAGGTTGAGTGTGACTACTAGTCCCTCATTTCAGTGATTGATGCAAATTTGGATGCTGCTTTTGTTTTGGTCTGTGTAAGTACGTAGTTGGAAATGAAAAGGGGTTTTTGAAAATTGTACTGGTTTCTTTTAAAGGAATTTAAATGTATAAAATGGGTTTTGAAACTGAAATCTCTTGATTTGAAAATCTGTTGTTTGCTTGGAATTGGTTAAGAATGATTTGGGGTGAAACCTCGGTTCCTCTTCATGAACGTTTTCACATGTGTGAGAATGCATTCAAAATGCGTGTTGGTGCGAGTATTAATGGACAGTGGATAAAGACATGTGCAACGGGTCATGGGAGTACCTGGGCGTGTACTTGAAATTTAACGCTTGGCTTTGTTGTCTAAATTGGTTTTAAAGGGGAAATGGTTTTGGAAAGTTTTTGGTTTGAAAGTGGATTGGTTTTTGGAAAGTGATCTTGAGAAAGGGTGGTTTTGAAATCAAAAGTGAAAAGGAAATTTTAAAGAGGAGATTTTGTTTTGGGTTGTGTTGTATTTGTTTGGTCCTTGTGCTGACTATTTTTGATGAAGGCGCTTTTATTGATGTTGCTTCGATTTGATGTTGGTTTTGCCTTTGTGTTTTATATATCGCTCAGGTAATGCCGCCCAGAAAGGTCTCTATGGATTCGGATAGGTCATGCCTAGTTTTTCATCCTCCTCAGACTTTGCCTATTCTCCATGGTGATCAGGGTCCGTTAGAGGCAGTGAAATGGCTCGAGGAAGTGGAGCGTGTCTTTAGAATGTTGGGAACTCCCGATAATGTTAAGGTTCGTGCAATTATGGAGTTGTTTGAGGGTCCAGCTCTGGACCAGTGGAAGAGGGTTACCCCATCATCAACACAAGTTGAAATGACGTGGGATGTCTTTAAAACTGTTTTCATCCAATGGTTGGTTCCTGAAGTAGTGACGCTGGAGAAAAAGAGAGAGCTTGTGCATGTTCAACAAGGTCAACGGACGGTGAAGGCATATGTTGACCATTTCAAGGAACTGATTCCCTTTTCTCCAGAGGTAGCGTCGCATGAGCTCATGAAGGTCTCTCTTTTCACTGGGGGTCTTCGTCCAGAGATCAAGGAGCGAGTCCTCCCTTCTAAAGACCTTTGTTTCGAGAAGCTGGTGGAGGAAGCTTTCTTGGCTGAGTTAGTTTCTGGTGTACGGGTGGTTAATACTTCAGCATCCCCAGTTGTTCGTAAGAGTTCCTCCTCTGGTGTGGAAAATATTCCAGAGATACCTGTCCACAATGATTTATCCCCTTTGGTCCCAACTTCTAGTTCATCAGATCGTTCGATGGTATGCTTTCAGTGTGGTCGTTTCGGGCATTTAAAGCTGTCTTGCCGCAACCCTCTGAAGACGTTTCATCGATGCGGTTGTCTGGGTCATCTGGAGAAGTTTTGCAGGAAGCGTCTCCTGAAGAGGACGATGTGATTGGAGAGTGCCAGTATCTGACTGTGAGTCAGGAGATGCTTCAGCCATCAGAGCCCCAGCCTCAGGCCTCGGGGTGAAGCTCGCGCACAGTCAGGAGTTCCCAGGGTTGTGAAGCCTTGGTCCTGGTTCTGTTTTCCGAATTGATGGTGGAACCATTAGAAACCTCTTTCATACTTGTTTTCCCTCTACAAAAGTTTCAACAGCGTTGTAAATGCGTTGTTTCTATATAAAGTGACAATGGACTTGTTCTATGGTAAATCTAAGTGGACTTGTCGTGCGAATGTAATATTCTAAATCATGTGTCCTTCTTAAAAGTCTGTTTGACTCTCGTGTGGGTTGAACTCATTTTAGTTATGTTGTCAGATGTGGTTATGTTTTGGGGACTTCAATGGTTTATGTCTCCAATTTGATGTTGGTTAAATGTTTTCCATGGGTTTTCCCCCTAGTGTTGAAGGTCGTTGACTTTGGTCGAGAGTTCAATGTTTCGGCGAAGGTGTTGTAGTAATCGTGCTATAAGAGTAGGTTTGAATTGGTTGGGAGTTCCCGCGTCGACCCCCCCCCTTTCCCAGGGTGTTCTATTTAGATGGTCAACTTTTCTGCACTAGTTAAGTTCTTGTGGAGGGGAGAACCCCTTCGTGTTCTCACCTCAACCTCGGACCCTAGTTTTCTCTTGAATCGGTCGGGTGTGACCTGTGTAGAGTAAGGTCATCCCTGAGAACTTCAGTTTTCTTCAGTTCCTTTAGTTCTGTTTGGGCATAGACTTGGATTTTTGGCTGACTTGTGACCTGGTGACTTTCTGGGGGCAGAAAGTGTCTGTGGTGGGGAGAATTGTCACACCCCGACCGCGGACATCCGTAATTTTTCTCCTCTCTTGGTTCCGATTTAAATTTTTAGAAGATTGATTGCGGTTGGTGGTTGCACGCCGGTGCGCGGTCACCACATCGTTAGCGATGACCGTGCGTTCAGCCCGGGTGACAGTGTGTTCACCCGTCGTTTTAAATATTATGATTTCTATGTTGGAATTTTATTATTATTATTTTTATTCTTTTTAGTTGTGTTATTAATATTATAGTTATTTTTACTGTATATATGGTTATATATGTTTTATGTATATATGTATAATGATGTATATATACATATAGGTCTATATATGTTATGTATATGTATCTATATATGTATAAATATATATATATGTGTATTATCTTTAAATTATTTTACTATTTTAAATATTTGATTAAAATAATTATAATTAGAATTAACTAATTTATTATTTATTATTATTATATGTTTTATTATTATTATTATTATAAGTTTTATCACTATTATCATTATTTTCATTATTTTCTTTTATATATATATATATTATAAATCTAAAATTAAACCCCCTAACCCTAATCCCGTTTTCCCCCACCCTGGCGGCGCACTCTCTCTCTCTCTCCCCTCTCTCCTTCCCCGCTTTCCTTCCCCGCATCCTGCACCTCGGCCTCACCTCCCCGCTTCCGCAGTCGGCTCCCAGCTCCGCTACGAGACTGCCTCCGGCATCCCGTCTCCCATGCGCGTCGTCGCCGACGCCGTCCCGACATCCTTGTTCCGGCTCTCCCCGCGACCGCGCTCCCCCGTTCCGCTCCGCCTCCGGTGATCCGCCTCACCGCGCCCGCGCCAGACCACCGACCCGGCTCCCGCTCCGCCGCACCGACCTCCGCGCCGCCCTCCCTACTCCCGGCCTCGTCCAGCGCTCCCCGTCCCGGTGTCGCCAGCCTCTCCGCACGACTCCCGGCCCCGTCCCGCTCCTCTCCCTGTCACGAGCCCGCACCCTCATCCCCGACACCTCCAACCCAACCGAACCGCCGCAACACCTCCATCTCCGGCGCATCCCGCCGGCGTCCTGGCCACACCGCCGTCTGGTGCCCTCCGGCCTCCGTCCCGGCCTCCGCACTCTGCAGCTGCCGCTGCAGTCTCCCCCCGTTCGGCCTCTCCTCCCGCCGCACAAATCACCACGCCGCCGGCCCTGCTCCTGCCCCCTGTCCGACGGGCCGCCGTCCATCGACCCCCACCCTGCGCGTTCCCTTCCCCCCTACGCTGTAAGCCTTCTTTTTTTCATTTTATTTCTATTACGTTTTGTTTTTGTTTCTTTTTCATATTAGAAATAATATTATTATTAATATTATAGTGAAAATATTTTACTATTGCTAATATTATTATATTATGTTTTTATATTATTATTATTATTAATATTAATAATATATATTATGAATATTATTATTACTATTATTGTGATGTTGTATTATTATTACTACATTATTATTTTGTTATTATTATTATTATTACTATTATCTTATCATTTTTATTATTATCATATTATAATATTTTAATTATGCTAAGTTATTATTATCATTATATTATTATTATTGTGATTATATTATTATTATATTATTATTATGTTGATATTATTATATTATTATTATTTTTATTATATCATTATTGTTATTATTGTTATATTATTATTATACTTACTAAATTATTATTCTTATATCATTCTTGTTATTAAAGTATGTTATTATTATTAATATATTATTATTATTAATATATTATTAAGTTTAAGATTATTATTATTTTTATTATTTTCAAGTTAATATTATTAAGTTATTATTTTGTTATGATATTTTTATTATTATGGTTATGCTTATTATAATACTATTATTATTATTATTATTTTCACATTATTATTACTCTGGCATTTACTTGTGCTTTGTCAGGGGTTTTCTTCATCAATTTATATTTGTTTTTGGTAGGTTTAGGATTTTAGGACCCGCGCAGGGTGTTTCCGAGAGAGCGCCATCGCTGCGCCTTGTTTCCAAGGTTCCGCCGTCTCCGCGCCTCAGTTTCGAGAGTGTTGGACTTTATCACGTGGCTTCGGACACACGTCGTGTCATCGCGCCTTGGTTCCAAGTTCGTTTTACCGTCGCGCATGGATCTTGAGGTAGGTCTCTCTTTGCACTCGCCTTTAAATTTAGAATTTATTTATTCCTTGACTTTTTATTAAGTTTCTGCAAATTCAAAAGTATTATTAATTTGTTATCTATATTTTGGTGATCTGCTGATGATAAAAGTTGTTTTAATTCTAGCATTTCATTAAAAGCGTTTTCTTGGATTTAATTGTGTGCTTACATGGTAGTGATGCTAGATGGTTCTTCCTGAATAATGAAAAACATGTTGAATTGGGTTTTGAAATGTTTTTGGCGTGTGTAAATTAGTAGATGTATTGTTTATGGAAAATGGCGTTTTCTGAGAACCTTGATTAGAGAAAACGTCGTGTGACCCTTTGAAATTGTTTTTGGAAACTTCATGTGTGGTTCTTGGTTGATGAAAGATGTTTTCCTTTTTTGTGTGAACAAAAGTTTGGATTTAATTTGAGAAATAGTATTCCTTAAAAAGGTGATTAAAGGCCCGTTTGGCTCTTGATAAAAGTGGGGTACGTTTTGATATTAGAAAATAACTCTACTTGTGAAACAATTGTGTTCCAGAGTGATATGCTGATTGGAGTTTCTTAAACAAAGTTCTAAGTGTGTTTTGGTTTTCAATGAAATGGCGTGTGTAATATCCCTTTAGAAATGCTTCAATATGAAATGATCAAAATGTAAATGATATGGCGGCCCGGTTGGCACTTTAATAAATGTGAAGTGATTATACTTATATATATATATATATACGTACTTGTGAGGGAATTTCTACAGGGGGACTTCCCTTCGAGGGTTGTCGTGTAGCGATGTCTGTGTAAGGGGTTGGCAAGTGCGGTGAGATGAGTCACGCGTGCGCGGGTCTCCCACTTACACAGTGTTACAAAAACCACTATGGGTTCCTGGGCGTCTTGTAGATTATCAAGTGACGGTTTCTTGCTAACCCTGATTAGACGGGTTGGTACCCTCTGGAGTTATGGACAGGCCAGGTGGGATGTGCCACTGGTTGGCTATTAGGGCGGCCAGTTGGTTATTGACTGTGGAGTACCATGCCGGCAGGTAGTCTGAACCCGAGTACGTCCAGGGGTTTTCTAGGGATGTTCAGGATCGCCCATGGTTATTGCTGATAACTTCTTGTTTATTTTTACTTTCACTTGGTTTTCCTTGCCTGTTTACCTTTACTTGCACTTGTTTTCCCTTCTTGTTGCTTTCAGTCATATTTCACAGCCTATACTGTTAGACTTTGGGAAAAATGGTTTTCAAATGAAAATGCTTTATTCTCTTTGGGTTAGATTTGAAAATGTAATACTTTGCTTTTCAGAATGAGTTTAAAACTAATGAAATGGAACTATCTTTCGAAAAGGAATAAGGGAAATGTCTCGTGTTTGATTTTCAAGTAAAGCATTATGAAAACTTACTTTTATACATTAAAGTTCAAACCTGGATTATGTAGATTCTTTATTTACTGGCAGTGAATTGGGATTTGTTTTGGGGCTCACCTACTGAGTACTTTTGTGCTCACGCCTATCTTTTACATTTTTCAGTTGCAGGTTCCATGTGTTCAGGTTTTCCTGCTTGAGTCGCTCAGTGAGGGAGCGACATTGGTTGTAGTTTGGTGGTGACCCGCGAGGTCACGTGGAGGTATGTCGTGGTATAGTTTTGTTTGTGTCTTTAGTGTTTGTCTGTTTGTTTAGTTTATATTCGTTCTTTTGATCCTGTTTTTAGTTTGGGCTAAAATCGTTCCCAACGATTGAAATTTTAATGCCCGGCACTTGTTTCCATCCCGGGGGGATCGGGAACGCCCCTCGGGACTTGCCGCGGACCGGCTTGGGTGACCGGTTCAGGGTCGACCCGGGCTGGTTCGTGACAATTATAGAACATGATCAATGACTTACTGAAAATATATCATTGAATTTTTATAAGTATTAAAAGTAACCTTACAGAAAGAATGAAAATAATCAATATGAACATGATATAGCTAATAGAATATGAAGCAGTTGGTAAATATAAATTATGTATTGTTTAATTAAAGTTTATCATAGAATTCCTATAACAATTATATCTGCAAGAAATAATAAATATTGTGACTAATAGATAATACATGATTCTATTGATCAAATTATATATATATTAATATCATGTTCAACTAATTATGAGTATCCATGACACTACTATCAGTTTTGAACATATTAGAGTTAGGAAACAAAGGTGTGAGAACTACAACTCTATTACTGAAAATTGACAAAGAAATCCATTTTTAGTACTCTGTGAATTGCATATTGTATATAGACAGAACTAATGCCTGAACTACAAAAGGATCAGTTTGTCAATTGAATAGATTGTATGAACTGAAGATGGATTTGACAGTTTATTTAATAGAAAAAATTCATGTTTTTTTATGTAATTCATATTTAATTTACTCAAAATGTATGAACATACAAAATGGGAGTTTATTTTCTTATTCATTGATTCATATTTATTGTACTGAAGTACTATGTGAACTGTAATGACCCAGAATATAAGTGGATTTTGTTTTAAATAAATAGGAATTTTACGAGTACATGAATATTTAAGGCGCTTGATTCTGTGGCCCTGTGTGCCCAGAATAAATTTCTGAAGAATTTTTTCATTACGTTCTGTAAACGTATGAGTGGGTTTTTATAACATTTGAACAAGTGCTCGAAATTGAAATTTGAGGGCACCGTTGAACTCGAAACACCGTTACTTTCTTAAGAATACATTCACCTTGATAGATTTTGGTCAATAAGAAAAGTTAATTTTTGGGTTTTAATTAATACGTTAGATAAAAATAAATTGGTAGCTTCATTTTTTTTCTAGTTGGTTAAAACAACCATGTGGAGGCTAGAGGTGGGTACTACCCCACCTTAACTTCCCAAGAGATTTTATTGTGTTGGGGCCCACCTTATCCTAACCTCTCATGAGAGGTTACGGTGTGGGGACCACCTAGGACTAAACCCCCCAATTAATGGTTCCTCAAATTCCCCTAATTTAATTTGCCGAATACTCTTCATTAATTGTTGATCCAACACATTTAATTAAATGTTCCGACCTCCTGAATTAATTAGGTTGTGCTATTTAATTTATTTCATTGTTATTTATTTTTGTGCCAATATCTAAAATAATATACAATCGAATATTATTTTAGTTGGAAATGTTCATTTATGGTGGAAACCATGGGTGTTTTGAAATGGGAGCTTTGGAAGAACAGAATTCTCCCAACAAAGAATGAATAATGATGAACTAAAAATGTGTTCTTCCTACAAAGAACACTGGTGACAATAATTCTTCGAATTCATCCTCGGACAGCTACTGATGTGGAGCATCTTCTTCGAGCTGACATAGTTCGGGATTGGAAGCGTGGGGCGGACACGACGATTGTGAAACCACTTTGTATTCCTTCAATGTAGAGACCCAAAGCTTGACGTACATGGACATTACATTAATTTTGTGGAATACATAATACATAACAAAAACAGACACACAAGGACCGTAATAGTTTAGTGTCTTTGGAAATGTTGAAATATCTTCAACAACTCCCATAACGATCTCCCCCTTTTTGTTTCCTTACCTAAAACCTTTCTTTATTTCCTGGGGAAAATATATCATAAAAATGGTGACCTCAAATGCACAGGCATTGCTGCCAAGACCCTCTTTGTATGTAAGGAATATATCATAATAGAACATCAACCGTGATAATATATAATGGGAATAAAACATGTAATTGTTGAAACCATTCACCACATGTTATGATTTTCATAGTCGCCAAGGCATTGCTGCCAAGACCCTATTTGTGGACAAGGTCCCTTTCAGAATCGAGTTCACTCCTCGTTTCAGTCTGGTAACACTGAACCGGATTAAATTACCATTACAACCATTTCGATCTCATGAGATATACATCTTTACCCAATTCATTGGAGGCATATATATGTCCCACCCATCCCATAATGAAATCACTCTTTCATGGGCCACAAAATCATAAATCATACATCATAGCAAAACCCATGTAATCCAATGAGATTCTTAAACATCATCCCATCAGAACATAATCCATATAAAAAATGGATATCTTTTCATAATAATAATAATCAAACCATGTAAATAAGAAAGACATTATACATGAAACATAAACATATTAAATAATATCATTTTAGATGGAAAATAGTTTTGATTAAAAAACTTGAAATGAATTCTTGAGGAAAATATCCTTTCTTCTTCAAAATAATTTTCTTTTCACCAAATGTCATGAAATTTTAAATAAAAAGGGTTTTTTTTGAAAATAATCATGCAATCTTCTAGATGATTCTTCATGAAAATGAGGCGTTATGAAACAGTAAAAATCTATTCACGCCGTATAAGTTAAAAACAACATTCTCCTCGTACTTTTGTCAGAAAAGTCAAAAAATTTCTTGTATGGTAGAAAAAAGAAATATTCCTTCCATAACACGTGGTAAAATTAAAAAAAAGTGTAAAAAAGAATTTAAACATACATGAAAACATTTTTATAAAACTTGGACATGGACAATAAATATAACCCCAGTAAATACTTACGAATAAGCAATCTTAGATACAAATGAGATTTGCAAAATTATCCCTTACCTTAGGTCCGATAAGCTTCGTACATTTCTGAAACTCCTATATAATGATTTATATAATGTCATTAACTTATTAATGAATTATATTCATTTTTATTATATCATATATGGTTCACTTATGACATTATATTACCCATTCTTTTGTAAGTTCCATGTTAAAGCAGCATTTTGGGTTAAATCGTTTTATTTATCGTATGTGTTTGGGCTTGTTGATCTTGATATTATTACTTATATACAGATTTACATAATTCTAGAAAGTAAAAAATTATTTACATATAACATATATTTCAGTATATATATATATATGATATATCGATTATATAAAATGAAATACACCGTTCGTGGAGACGGTAGGCCATACGTACGCATGAATGGTGTTTTCGTTTCCTTATTGAATTGAATAAATTTAGTAGATGACATACATATATATACACATAAATACAGTATTATTATTATGTAATATATTTCATTATTACTTATTATATATACTTTATTATCATTCATGAATGGTTAACATGGAGAATGAATCTCATCGGGTTGTGGAGACGGTCGTCCTTATATACGCACGAGCGATGATATCATTTACATGACCATGGAATTGTATTGGAGTGTATGAATACTATTTAAGAATCAATATCAAATTAAAATAATCATATATAGATATTAATTACACAATTATACCCATCCAAGTAAGGTGGTGGTGGAAAATATATTACACCACGTCGTGGAGACGGTATTCCGTACGTACGCACGCACGATGATTTCATTTTTGGTAGGATGGATAGATGGTGAAATAGGTTTGTTTCATACATATAAGAACATATAAATATATGGTTGATAATGATGTTATTACTTAATAATGAATCAACTAATGAAGAAGAATTGGAATAAGAAATAACGTTGAAAGAATAGGTAACTGTCATTACCTCTTCTTTGAAGCGCCTCGTTGAGACCTCCTCTTAGGGCACAAAAATTGGTCTTTGAAGAACTCCAGGACCTCTAAGATTTTTCTAAGGAATTGGAGATGAGAATATGGCTGGGGTTGGCCGATATTTAAGGCTAAATGTTGTGTGAGGAAGAGAGGGAGGAGGTTCCCTTTTATAAGGGAGGAGAGGGGCACCTTTGGAAAAAATAAAAATATTATTTTATTATAAAGCCATATTCGGTATTAAATAGCTCCAAATTGATTTATTTAGAATCCATGGAAGGTATGGGTCGAAATCCTCTCATCCAAAATAATTTGGACAAGTTTAGTTTACTAGTTTAGCATTATCATTTAGAATTATCTTTAAGATAGATAATTTTACTTTTACAGTGTCTTTTTGTGTTCTTACACTATAAGGTAAATAAACTTACTATAACAAGCCAAACGTACCCCAAGTTGTTTATTATTAATATATATAACCTTATATAAGTAATTTTTCTGATCCTTAGATTTTTAGGAATAAAATTACAATTAATAATTTAATATTTTTTTTAAAAACAATTTTATGTCAAATTTGGCACTATTTAGTAATTGATTTTTCTGAAAACCATAACAGAATGATTAGTTCGAAAAAATATAATTAAATCAATACTAACATGTCATATTAACCTAGAAAATTAGTGCAATTCATAAAAATTCTAAATTACATTTATTTGGGTATTTATAACATCAATTATGTCAATATTTCATTACTAAGATAATTACTGCATCATCTTTGTGTCATAAATAAATTAAATTAATTAATTTCTAAAAATTAAAATTAAATATCATTATGTAGGAAATATTTTATGATTTCTAATTAATATTTATAGTCGAATTTATCTTATGTATAACCCTATATGAAAAATTATTTACTTATTAAACTTAGATTTTAACTATATTAACCCTTCATTAAATAAATTAATAATAAATATCCTAATCTAATCCATGTAGGCCTAAATGATCAGATTTTATTCGTAAGGTTGTATTTGGTCTAATTACACTTATCCAATAGAATTAGGACATGTGTTTGGGTAATAATAATATCATTTTTACCCCCAATTACCCTATTTAATTTTTAACAGTGATAAATAAAAGTAAAACGTTAATATTCACCAAAAATTATTTTCATCTCATTGGACAAAATTTTAGTTACTCACAACAATAGTGTCTCTAGGATTTTTGAAATTCCACTCACAGAAACGGTAAAATTATGTTTTATGTAAATTTTCAAACTCTCTTTGGAGGTGGGTAAAAGACGGTAAAAAGTTTAATAAAATTTTTATATATCTAAAATTATTATTAAATGACTCTAATGAATTACATTGAACTTATATAGGTATTATGTGTCAATTTTTACCTAAAATAAATTTAAATATAATAAATAGTTATTTAAATAAAATGACGATTTTTAAATAGTAACCTAGTGTTTTCACTATTCATCAAAAATTGAATGTTTCCAGAAAAATACCAAAATTTCACCCTATGATAATTTCAATATTCCAAATATAAAAAAAAGTCCATTTTGAAAAATAAAATTTAAAAAATTTCAAAAAGTGTTTATTACTATTCATAACGGCTAGTATTAATAATATTTTAATAGAATATCATTGTTTAGTGAAACTCAGGATTGCGTACAATGCAAGCTATCAAGGAAGGTCGTGATTGTGTGTAAAGAAAGACAAGATAGTGTTGTGTGTAGTGAAATATTACATTGATGATTTATATAAAATAAAAAAAACATTTCTTATAAAATTATCGGGTGTTACATTCTAGCCCCCTTAAAATGAATTTCGCCCACAAAATTTGTCGGGGTTATAAATGGTTTACTAATCGAAAGATTCTTTAATAGAAACCAAAATCGTAAAAAGGAATACCAAAACCAATCATTAATTACTAAATTATGAAACATAATGGTTAGCCAAATTAACTAATCACTGGGTTTCCACATAGGAGAACATAGGTGAAAATATGGATATGGAAGCGAAACCTAACCATCATGTTCTGATGGAGAGTGGTAGCGAACATGACAATGAAAAATCCAACAATCACAAAGCCATAGATTTGTGATGATCTAAGTTACCGCCTGATTCATCGGATATAAGGGAACTAGGACAACATTTTTGGTTTTCAAGATCATTTCCATAAAGATGATGAATTAAAAGAAATACTTACATGATTTTTGTACAATTTCACTGTTGTTATTGAATTGAACAATTTCCACTTCATCCCTTAAAGAAATGAAGTTGAATTTTTTATTCGTGATGTGTTAGCAGATCATGTGATAGAATGATGGGTCATTACATATATTTCAAACAAAAGGTTAGCAAAAGTTATAAGTACATCTTATTCTTATATTAATCGTATATGGTTCCAAAAATGAACATACACTTCATATATCATTCCTCTTAATAAAATAAAACTAGTTTCTACTAACCAAGAACTTCCTGTAGGCCAGTGGTAGGCGATAAAGGCCAGTCGCACTTCGGTTGTGGGTTCAATTCCCACAACCTTGTCCGACGCGATGTGCTGTCACCTGTCCTGCAGGTTGTCCTTTTTTCTAAAACTACATTACGATAACATCCCATCAATAATATCGAAAAAAATGACTTATGTCTAACATAATCCATTCCAATATTTAGTATTATCCATAATACATTAGTACACTCTCATAATATAGTGAAAACGATTACCAGAGATTTCATATAGCATGCATGATAATACCATCATTGATCCCTATATATCATAAGATATGTCCTGTTGGTCACATTCCAAATATTCAAAGTCCTTAATCTTATATTCTCTTGAAAAATGAATACCTATTGAATCTTAGTGAAAACATGAGTGCTGCCAAAGGTTAACTCTTTCCACATACCAAAAATCCAAAATTCTATATACTCAAACCATGATATAACTATTTCCTTATTCAAGTCATGAGCTCATGAATACTGTCAAACATTTCATTTTCTCCTTATCCCTTCATTATGTGCATATCATCTTCATTCCAAAAATATCTCAATCACTTTCCATGGTTACCAGTACCATAAAATTGTTGAAAACCATAATAGACCAATAAATAAATATTACAATATTCCATGATACTATATACAACATTATTTTGGAATACCATTACATAAACACTTAATCATTCCACCACATCATTGTCATATTCAACATCACCAATAGTGATCGCATGTGACTTCCTTTTTTCCTTTTCCTTAAGTGGTTGCTCATGTCGATCATCATTAACCCTTGGATTATGGCATTAATTAGCATAATGCCCCACTTCATTGCACTTGAAGCATTGAAGTGTTGGTGGTTCATTCTCCGCAATATTTTCTTTATTCACACCATTAGAAACCTTTTTTCTATTACATTGACACTCAAATGCTCAATGAAATTCTTTTCTACACTTAAAACATTTTCTTGTCCTTTTAAGACAATCTCCACCATGCTTCTTTCCACACATTGAGCATAAGGAAACATTCATCCTCCTTTAACCATTATTCTGAGATTTATCCTTGAAGTCCATCTTTCATTTCTTGTCAAAACGATGAGATAGATATGTAACACCAACTTCCATTTCTACCGTAATAACACAATGCACAATTTCATCATAGCTACTGAAGTCTCTTATAGCTAATTCCCTTCGACGATTTGGTTTTACGCCATTGAAGAATTGATCAACATTACTTTCAAGTTTGATGATAAAGACAGATGCATACCTTGCATGCCTTGTAATATTCGCTTCGTATATAACAAAAAATTCATCATCCTTTTTCTTTAGTTCAAGAAACTCCTTCTCCATCTTTGTTCGAAGAATACAGGGGAAGTACTTATTGAAAAATTAGTTCTTGAACTCGACCCATTCCGTGGACTCAATTTCATCTCTTGGCTTCATATTCTTGATAAGATTCCACCATTGATCAGCTTCACCTTCCAAACGATATACAACTAAGATGAATTTATCATGTTCATAACATTGAATAACTGAAAGTATCATTTCAGGGGTACTGATCCATTGTTCAGCAACAAGTAGATCAGAAGACCCACTGTAAGAAGTTGGACATTGCCTCATGAAGGACTCAATAGAATATGGTTCCCTTCTCTGCTCATTTAGAAGTCCAGAATGATTCATAGCTTGTGTAACTATAGAAATAAGATATTCCACTCCATCTCCTAAAACTTTGGTATGTTCAGTAGGACAATCATTTCATTGTCCAATATATTGATCAACATACTTCTTTCAGGTTCCATCCATCGTCTAAAACCCAAAAATTGTAGTGTGATAGGAAAAAATCATGCTAGGGAAAACAACATAATAAAGGGGGAGTACCATAAATATCTAACAACTTAGGATAAATTCTAAGATTGTTACCATTGTTATAGGACTATATCCTATACATAAACTTATCCTTAGGGACATCCCTAGACATACCATAGAAATATTCTAGGGATCTCACTGACGTTTTCGCATCCTCGTTTCCAATGTTCGACTAAACCTTTCCTATGATACCAACTGTAGAGACCCAAAGCTTGAAGTGCATGGACATTACATTACCTTTGCAGAATACTAAATACATAACAAAAACAGACACAAAAAGACCGTAATAGTTTAGTTTCTTTGGAAACTCTGAATATTAACTTCTAATCACGTTTAAATATCATTAACAACTCCCATAACGATCATTCCCTTTTTGTTTCCTTACCTAAAACCATTCTTTATTTCGTGGGGAAAATAAATCATAAAAAGGGTGAGCTCAAATTTTCAGTAAAGGGAAAACATATATAACATAAAACAATCCATAAATATTTGGAAGCAAAAACTTGAACATGAAATTTAAACATCAAAATCTTGAACAAAGACATAAATCCTAGAAGTACGTAAGAAATATATCATAATAAAACATAAACCGTGATAAAATATAATGGGAATAAAACATGTAATTGTGGAAACCATTCAGCACATGTCATTATTTCCATAGTATCCAAGGCATTGATGCCAAAACCATCTTAGTGGACAATGTCCCTTTCTGAATCGAGTTCACTCCTCGTTTCAGTCCTGTAACACAGAACTAGATTAACTTACCATTCCATCCTTGTCTATCTCATGAGATATAAATATTTACCCAAGGCATTGGATGGATATATAGGTCCCACCCATCTCATAATGAAATCATTCTTTCATGTTCCACAAAATCATAAATCATACATCATAGCATAACCCATGTAATAGAATGAGATTCTTAAACATCATGCCATCATAAAATAATCCATATAAGAAATGGATATCTTTTCATCGTAAGAAGAATCAAACCATGTAAATAAGGGAGACATTAAACTTGAAACATAATCATATTAAATAATTTCATTTTATATGGAAAATAGTTTTGATAAAAACACGTGAAATGAATTCTTGAGGAAAATATCCTTTCATCTTCAAAATCGTTTTCTTTTCACAAAATGTCATGAAATTATAAAAGAAAATGATTTTTTTTGAAAATAGTCATGAAATATTGTAGAGTAATCATCATGAAAATGAGGTGTTATGAACCCTTAAAAATCTGTTCACGCCGTATAAGATAAAAATTACATTCTCCTCATACTTTTGTCGGAAAAGTAAAAAAGATCCATGTATGGTAAACAAAAGAAATATTCCTTCCATAACACGTTGTAAAAGTTAAAAAGGGTAAAAAGGACTATGAAATCCATTATAAATACTATCTAAACTTCATATTTTATACAGACTGAACCACAATCTAAATTACAAATGGATTGTTTAGTCCACTAAATATAATGTCTAAACTGAAAATGGTTTGGTTAGTCCGTTGAATAGGCAAAATTAATGTTGATTTTTCATAATGCATATTTAAAGTACTAAAAATTTATGAACTAACAAAATGAAAATAAATTTTCTTATTCTGTGTTGCATATATAAATAATTGAATAAATGTGTGAATTGAATAATTTGGTGAACATAAAATGAACATTCATTGTATATGAACAACCCCTATAGACTAAAAAACAATTTTAGGAATAATGTATGTTAATTTAAAGTATTGAAAATAGACATGAACTATCCAAATGGACTATCCAATCCAATTTAGGAATATAGAATATTAATAGAATGTACTTAAAATGGACATGCATTTTGTTGTTCATACACTGCATATCATTTGTTGTTTGTTCCCATAATTTTTTGTTCACACAATGGTTGTACTGAAGATGAACATGCAACTTCCAATACTTCCAATTAGACCAAATTAAAAATATAATTTTTCTACCATTTCATTAAATATAGTAATTTAAAACCTAAATTAGGAAATATCATATTTTGATGCGATCCTCTGTTAGATGAAATTCTATAGTAGAAATTATGTGTCAGAGTCTCCATGTACTTCTAATAGTTATTCCAATCTCATCTCTATGTCAATAATATTTTCCAGTTGGGACACCACAAATAATTACAACAACCATAAAATGAAAATCTATGTCTACACCCATTATATGAGCATTAAATTAAAGATAAGTAGAAAATACATAGAAATTGAGGGATAAAATGTGAGCGAGTGAATATACATAGTGAGTTGAGCATTATACATCTATGTATTTCCAAAGATGGGAAAAACCAAAACAAACATAAAGAAGAATGTATATAAGGTTCTTCATATTAATTCCCTCAATGAAATAGATCATAAATGGTAGATCAGTCATGGGTTTAAAAATCTTATACAAAATATTTTATAATAATAAACCATATATATAAACTATAATTAAAATTGAATGTGAATTAATTTATACATAAATTGAAATCTCTCTAATGAATCAAAAATAAAAACATACAAAGAGATATCTTGATATAAGAATTTTGTTTGCACTTGTACAAGTATGATACATTGTATTATATGGAAGCTGATGGTATGTGTCTTTCCAAACATTGTATCTAAATTACCAACATCATCATGTGACTGAGTAAAAAAATTATTATAAAAAAACCAAGTGTTGTTAAAAAATTATATTTTCATATAAATGAATAACTATAAAAGAAATAATGAAATTGGATGAAACTTCTATTGATTAGAAGCAGGTTGAAAGAAATAAATTTTTTTGGGTTTTAGTTGCATGAATCAGGGATTTTAGAAATATATCATGAGTATGAGTTGGAATCAAAACAATCCCCTTCCATGAAAATATAGTTTCATCGTAGGGCGCTACTTCAAACATGTCTTTCTACCATCAAATAAACCATGAGATAACTTCTGAAAAAACTAACCTATAAAACGACATAAAATGTTAATGTAGAAGAAAAATTTACATCGATGAGTCATGAGCACTAAAGTTTATTGTTATAGTGGATGTTAACATAAAAAATATGTTTATCATTAAATATAATTAATAACCTAAAATTTCATACAACTTAATAAAATTTAAAATGTGATTATTATGATATGCGGATTTATTACTCAAGAATATAACTGATATTTTTATCCATTAAATGTTTATTAATAAAGATAAAATTTCTAGATTAATATAAGAATCAAATAATATAATAGCACATATATTATATATATTGGATTTTTTATGTTGAATGGAATTATAATAAATAAGAATATTGACTAATCATGATTTCATTTTAATAAAATAAATGAAAATATATCGATTATGTGAACAATAATATTTTATTTACAGCTCCAAACAGGTGAAATCATAAATTTTACTACGGAATGCATACTATATCATTAAAGTATGAGTGAAACCGCATATTATTGTGTTATTGATCAAAAAAATAATTTTCAATAAATTGAATATTTTACATAACCTCGTTATGTGAAATTTCATATTACTATTAACAATAAATGAAAATGTATACTGAATCCAACTTATTTTATAAATATTAATTGTATATTATATAGAATCATGATAATTGAATGTAGGATTAATATTCTTATATATTAAAAGTTAATGGAAATGAATTAATGTTGAATCATTGTAGATATATATATATATATATATATATATATAATTTTTTAAAGACATTGAATGAGATAATCAATCAATGGATTCAGAAAAAGGCATAATATATGGAAAAAATTAAATGTTTATTTTATTAAATATACATAAACAACAATATTGAAACAATTTAAACATTGAATATTCGATTGATAATGAACAAACCATCACAATCATCTTTAAAAACCAAACTGTAGCTCTCATTTCCATGTTTTGTTTTAGAACCATTTCCAAATACCATCATTGTACTAATAAAAAAATGATACATTTTTTAAAGATGTATAGACATTTTCACAAACAAAAAATCATAATTTTAATATCTGAATTGATTAATGCATCAAAAAATAATTTTTTGATTATTGTGATCACCCAACCAATATAGATACATAGGAGAAGATGGATATAGTATTCTCAAGTTAAAAAAACATCGCTAGAGAAATATACATTTTCTAGAATATTATAAATACTTTGAAATAAATGGTTTCTCAATTTCAAGAATGTAATAAATTGTTTGAACATAAAGATTGTACAATTTCTAATGCTTTAATGACTATTCAATTTATCTTTTAAAATTTTTTATATGATCCTATGATGTTGATGTAACTCTTGAGAAATCAGTTTTGACTTAATTTAGTTACTCAAATCTTATATAAATTAGTTAAAAATGGAATTATAATAGATTGAAAATTATAAAATGATCTAACCATCATGGTATTATTTTCAAATACACCATGTAGACCCCTTTTTCCATGTTGTGTTTCAGAACAATTTCCAAATAACATCATTATTGTAATCAAAAAATGATAATTTTAATTAATATGTAAATGTGTTATCAAAGAAATAAACTCATATTTTTAATATATTAAATCATCAATGCATCAGAAAAATATATTGTGTAATATTTTTGTCCACTCAACCGATCGAGATGCATAGTAGAAGATCGATATACAATGATCCAGTGGGAAAAAAATTAAAAAAATGACTAAAAATAGAAATATAAAATTCAATTAATGTAATAAATTGTTTCAAATAAATGCTTTCCAATAGTGAAAATAATGGATGTATAATTTCTAGAATGTAATAAATTATTTGAACATAACAGATTCACTATTTCAAATGAAATCTTGAATAATTATTTTTTCAAATGAAATGCATTATATGATCCTTTAATGGTTAATCTTCTTTGTGGAACGGGTTTTTGACATCTTAATTAAATCAACATTGAAATAAATTATTAAACAAACAGAAGGTTTAATA
The DNA here is from genome assembly GCA_963277665.1 of Viscum album. Taxonomy (NCBI): domain Eukaryota; kingdom Viridiplantae; phylum Streptophyta; class Magnoliopsida; order Santalales; family Viscaceae; genus Viscum; species Viscum album. The sequence continues at coordinate 358,765,293 of OY728152.1, read as the reverse complement.
TTAAATTCCACACAATTATTACATTATAGTGCAATGACATTGTCTATTGAAATAACCTGACTAAGATCAACTCTAAATAAGAGAATATAATGTTACATTTTAAATGTTTTATGTGTGCTAATAATAGAGGAGAACATATGTTGGTTCATTATATAGTAGGTGATTTGGACAAGACCAATCTTTTTTAATCAAAATTAATGGTATATTAAATTATAAAAAAATTAATAACTGAAAAAAGTGATATCAATGAAATATTTCTAATATAGGAATTGTTTAATGGACATTTCTACAAATAAAAGGATGATTGTTTGTATGGTTTTACAAGTATGTTTCAATGTTACATTGGAAATACAGTAGTATTATAAGGATACATAGGAAATCCAGTGTTCTATCAATGATTCATTGGAGAATAGATTTGATATAATACACTTTTCCATTATAGATGATGCATTTCAAGGTTAGATGGAGTAATCCAATGAATCGTGTTTGTAGGATGTGTTCTAGAATATCATACGTATGGTATCATAAATATTTGTCCACTCTACCATGGAAACATTTCAGCCTTCTGACAATGTCTTGGAAATCCATGGTTTGTTCACTTATGTATTCATGAATATCATTGATAGATGATTCATTGTGATGATACTCCTCACTTCCTCGATGACTCCAATAATGGTCCTCCCAAGGCTATCACCAACTGCAAACACAGAGGTCATCCAACATGCCATAACCAACTCGAGTGGATTCCCTCCCCACTCCTCCAATAGTCTCCATGGAATACCTACCAATTTTCAAAATCTACAAAATGTGGTCCTCCTAATGCTTCTTATTAACTATAAATTAGGACTTATCCATTTTCAAACTCCTCAACATGGAGATCCTCGCCAACCATTTTGATAACTATGATGTTCCTCCTCATAAATAAACTCACCATTACAGATGTAATCACCATTCAATTACTAGAGGATAACATGGGGGTCCCTCCTATGTCCACATAAACAAATGTAGATGTCCTCCCTATATTTTCAAGAACTATTTAGGAGGTCATCCCCACACCTATAGCTATAAAAATTGAGGACAACCCACATCTAAAAAACCCTGATATGGATGTGTCCCCCATATCCAAAATAATTAATGTGTTGGTCTTACATATTATGCCACCCATTTTCATGATTCCTCTACCCTTTTTAGTGAATTACCTTACCTGATGAACTATATTGGGGAAAATGGATAAACTGCTACGGATGAAGGTAAAATCTTGGGAAGCACCAATTTATTTTCTATCCTACTATCCTCTCAAATTCTATGGGGAATGAGATTCAATGATTCAACATTCACCCCAATTGTCAGAATTAGAATATAGAGAAGGATCTTAATAGGTTAATGTTTTGATTCGGGATGTTGAGGTTCATAAGTTCCCAAAATCACTCTAGAGGTACCTGTGGGTTGATGAAGTCTAGGTTCCCATCTAGGGAGTCATACTACAAATATCTCCAACATCACCAGTTTATCTCTCTACATATACCCAAGATCATGGAGAACCATTTAGGAATAGGATATATGAAAAGAAATATAGTAGACCCACCTTTGAGTTCCACCACCCTTACACATGATGCAGTGGTGAGCACCCGGTCTTTTTAGGACTTGATGATTTAGATGGAACCACCCTCGAGAGACAACCCATCCTTTAAAAAATAGTAGAATAACATAGAACTACTTTCAATGTATATTAAAATGCAACAACGATCCAAAAATGGTCCACCTCCGATCTATCTTCCAGCAGCGATCGATGTTTGGGACGATCTAGAGCATGTCGCTACTTCTGAGAAACAATCAATGTGGGAGACTCTGGCTATCAATCATCTTTTATCATGTTTTGGCTAAATGAAACTTCCAATTTTGACATTATAGAGTCCCTCACCAATTAATATGATGCGTGTTTCTACCATAAAATATGGGAGACACTTCTTCGACAAAGTGACATATAGTTGGTCTATCCTGGAATTTGAGATGACTTTATCAACATTGATCAACAGTAATGAATAGAAGAGTTAGAATCATTTCCAGTGGAATGACACCCTAAATCACCCAACCACTGTAAAGACCGTAAAATTCAAGGGAAATTTTTTCTTAATTTTCTTTGGATTTTTACAAGAGCGCGGTTTCAGACGGCACCTGATTCCGAGGCCCGGAGTGCCCGGAATTAATTTCCGAAGTTTGGCTCGGGTACGTTCAGTGAACGAACGAGCGGGAATTCCTAACTTTTGATCCGGTGCTCGGAATTGAAATCCGAGGGCACCGATGAACTCGCAGCGCCGATATTCGCTTAATGAGACCTTTTCGGGAGTTGCGTTTGTTGCGGGTTGAAAGTTACGTTTTGGGGTTTTTCAGTTAAGTTAAATAAAATTGTGTAAAACAAATTTTATTTAATCTTTAAAAAAAAGAACCTACCTAAGGGGGTTGGAAGTGGGACCCACACCCACTTAACCTCCCTTGGGAGGATTAAGTGTGGTGGGGCCCACACGAACCCCTAAATCTTTTAATAACCTCTCAACTTCCCCCTTAAACTCCTCTTTTAATAACATGACAACTTTGTTAATTAATGGAGTTGAATTGTTTGAATTGTTTGAATTTCAAACCTTTGAAATTCAAATTGATAATTGTGTGAATAAAATAAGTCTTTAGCTTATTTTATTTGGGTTAGAATTCTCTAGCCACCTTGAGAGAATTTGGAGCCTTCATCTTCTTCTTCTTCAAGCTCTGACGAAGAACGAAGAACGTCTTCATCCTCGACGAAGAACGACAACACTTCGTCAAGGATCATCGACTCAGAGACCTAGTATCTTCGGACCTCTGCTTCCTCTTCGGACCTTCTTCGTCGGCAAACGAAGATCCGCCAACAACGTGTCGCATCGGACGTAAATCTTCGTCAACGGATTTGACGAACGACGACCGCGACGCCTGAATTCCGCGACGCCGTCTTCCGCGGAACGTAGAGGATTTCTTTGAATCTCAAACCCGAGGTAGGGGATGTTTTTATTAATTATTTTATTCCATTCCTGAATCGTGGATTTTAGCATGACTAAACGTGAGACTTTTTAGTTATGTTATTTGTTAACGCGAGGGGAGTCGGACCGCACGAACACGGCCGAAACCCCCTCCTTCGTTCATGTTGATTCATGCGGGTGGAAGCAAGAGGCGTGGTGCCGTCGCACCACGCGGATGAACATGCTTATGATTTCCGCAATACCGTCGCGCTTCGCCGAGGAGAGATTTCAAGAACGCGACGCCGTCGCGCCGCGTTGGGAGGATTCATGGCACGACGAAAGGGGCGCGGTGCCGTCGCACCGCGCCGGACGACGAACACCGCGGCCGGTTCCGGGCCGCGGTGAGACGAGGAGACCGCGGCCGGTTCCGGGCCGCGGCGGAAGGAAAGACCGGCGGCCGTGCCGCCGGCGTCGGGAGTCGAGGGCGGGACCGGAAATTCCGGTCCCGTTGGTAAAAACCGGCCGGCCAGCGGCCGGCCGGATGTCATAAAAGCCGGGGGATTAAACCCCCGGCCGGTTCTTCAAGACCCCCCTCTTAATGAGGGGGGCGGTTCTTTAAAGGAGGGGGGGCAAAGCCCCCCCGGTTTTTGTCCAGCCGGCCCCCATCCGCGGGGGCCGTTTTTTAATTCAAGGCACGGCTTTAAGCCGTGCCGTTTTGTGAAACGCGGGGCTTAGCCCCCGCGTGCCTCCCGCGTGCGCCGCGGCACCCCGCCGCCAGCGCGGCACGCCGCCGCCGCCTCCACGCGGCCCGCCGCCGCCGCCACGCGGCCAGCCGCCGCCGCCGCCACGCGGCCCGCCGCCGCCGCCACGCGGCCAGCCGCCGCCGCCGCCCGCCGCCGTCCGCCGCCGCCGTCCGCCGCCGTCGGCCGCCGCGCCGTCCAGAGGGGGGGGGTCGGGCCGGGTCGGCCCGGACCCGGACCCCCCGTTTCGGACCAGATTCGGTTCTTGGCTCATAACTTGAGCCTCGGACCTCCGAATGACGAACCGTCTGCGGCAACGCGATCCTTGGATCGAGACGGTCGTTTCGGTATATCGCACTCAAGGTTTCGGGTTACTTTGAGTTCGGCCGGGTTGGTTCGTTCACGAAACCAACCGGGCCTTCGGAGCGGAAACACTCATATCTTGAGCTACGGACGTCCGATTGACGTGCCGTCAGTCGCGTAATGTTCCTCTTAGTGAGACAGATCTTTTGGCATACTCCGCCCGAGGTTTGGACGCAGGTGGAGTACGGTCGGGTTGGTTTTGCCTTAAAAACCAACCGGGCCCCGGAGACGAAAATGCCTATAACTCTCAGACCGGGCGTCCGATCGACGCGCCGTCTGTTGCGTTGAGTTCCTTTTGTCGATACGGAATTTTTGGATACATCAACTTCGGTCTTCGTGACAGTTGATGTATCAGCCTCTCGGCTCGTGGAGCGGACCCTCCGTACGAGCTTGCTGTGTGCGGGAACCCTAGTGCTGGTTGCGACTGTTCTACTGCGACGACGACAGTACAGAGATCCTGTGTGGATTCGACGACGACAGTACAGAGATCCTGTGTGGATTCGACGACGACGACTACAGCACTCAGCGATCCTACGTGGATCAGTGCTTCAGGTTCTGTGTGAGCCCGATCCTGTGTGGGTCCTTGCGCTCAGCGGTTCTGTGTGAGCCAGCGCCTACAGGTTCTGTGTGAGCCCGATCCTGTGTGGGTCTTCTGCGGGGGTTAGTTACCTATCGATCCTTCGTGGGTCCGACGACTTAGATGGATCAGTGATCATCTTTATCGTCCTTGAAGAAGTATACCTGTGTGAGCTGAATCCTGTTACTTTCCTTTGTGGAATACGTATACTTTCCTGCGTGGACTGAGTTATACTTGAGCTCGGAGGTTGGAGCGTATTTGAATTGATGACTTAGGTATATGTATGGGCATATACCTAAGCAGTGTTGGTTGTTACTTCGTGATTGTACTTTGCTTCGTGGTTTATCCTTTGTGGATTTTGAGAGACCTTCAGGGGTCTCGGGGTCCCTACTGAGTAGCTTATACTCACCCCTGCACGGGCTTCGCCCGCACTACGTTGTGTTGGTTGCAGACGACGGACAGCGTTGACCTTAGCTGAGGTTCGCGGAGCGGGACGGTACCCGGAGGTGGACCACTGGGCGGGACGAGCACGGAGCGGACGGTGGGACCCGTGGAGCAGAGGAGCTATCTGTACCCACCCTTCAGGTGGGATTTCCGGTGGACAGCTCGGAGTAGCGGCCTTTACTTTACAGTTGCTGTTTTTCCCTTTTCGAGTTGTACTTTACTTTCAGTTTGGGTTTGTATTCTGGCCCATTTACTTTTCCGCACTTTCAGTTGTTCTCTGCTTTCTTAGTGATTACCTTCCGCTTGTTTACTCTGTGGTGTGTGTTTTCTTTTCAAAGGCAATGCCTTCCCTTTTTACCGGGATTTACGCCTTGGTGCTAGTCGCCAGCCCCTGGCCTATGGAAGGCGGGCTTGGGGTAGTCACGGCTCGGACCCCGAGGGCGGGTCGTGACAAATTGGTATCAGAGGCGTTCGGTTCTACCGCGAACTCTGATCTTTTCTATGTGAAGCAATAATGTTTAGCGTATTGAGTGTGGTTATCAGTCCAGGGAGTCCAGTGTTGGTGCGGCGGCCGACGTATCCATACACCAGGACCCTGACGTCTGATTTCCGACTTAATGCACGAAAACATTGATTGCGTGTGTGTTTCAAGTTTTCTTTGTGATTACTTATATCAGCTCACCAGGTATACTGTTCTAACCGTGGCGCACCTGTTTCCTTTTCAGGATGGCCCCACGACGGCAGCCAGCTAGGGTTCCGATGGTCGAGCGAGACGACAGCCCACCGAGCGACGAGGCTTCGGTGCAGGGCCCTTTTCCAGTAGTGGCACCGGCGGTAGCTTTACCCGCCGAGCCCCCGATGCTTCCAGCAGCAGCCGCTGACGATGCACGTCGCCTCAGCGCACTGCATGAGTTTCAGCGACAGCGACCGCCCAGGTTTCGCGGGGAGACGGATCCCCAGGCAGCAGAGGACTGGCTGGAGGCAGTGGTTCGAGTGTTTAGGCTAGTGAGGACACCAGCAGACCTCATGGTGATCCTCGCTGCGAGCCTACTACACGCAGCAGCAGGACGATGGTGGAGCCTGATGCTCCAGGTGCACGATGAGGCATCTCTACTCTGGACGGACTTCGAGAGCCTCTTCCGCTCTGAGTTCGTCCCGGCCACCCTTCGAGCGGTGCGTATCCAGGAGCTTCTACAGCTGCGGCAGGGCAGCATGACGGTCGCCCAGTACTCGGCGAGGTTTACCGATCTCTCGCGCTACTCGACCGACATGGTACGGGATCCATTCTTCCGGGCCCGGACCTTCGAGCAGGGTTTGAGACACGAGATCAGGGCATCGCTGATCTCCCTCAGCATACCGACTCAGACAGGAGTACTGGAGCGGGCTCTTCTGATCGAGAGCTTCCTTGCTGAGTCTACACCAGCACAGCGACCCACCGCAGGGCGGCACGTGGCAGAGTCATCTGCAGCAGGCAGTCGACGGATGACTCAGGGGTCCAGGCAGACCAGACCTTCAGGCCGACGATCTCAGGGCACTGGCTCAGCAGTGCGGGGCACACAGCGCGGAGCCAGTCTTCCGAGAGGCAGGCAGTGCTACTCGTGCGGCGGGCAGGGCCACATGGCTCGCGACTGCCCGACCCGCCGTGCCGAGAAGCAGCAGTCAGTTGATGGACCACCGAGGCAGAGGCAGAGGGTCGACCGTGGCGGTCCGCAGGGAGGAGGCGGACGAGGCAGAGGAGCTGGACGAGCAGCTGGTGGTGGCCGACGCTTTGAGGCTCTACCACCACCACCACCAGGAGGTCCACCCCGACCACAGGGAGATGGCGGGCAGCGACAGGCACAGCTCCAGGCAGCAGAGGCCTATGACCACGGCGCACCTGAGATGATTCGAGGTACTATCTGTGTCTATTCCACCCTTGCTGCAGTTCTTATAGACACAGGAGCGAGTCACTCTTTCATAGCCGCTGCCCTTGTTCGGAGCTCGGAGATTCCGACAGAGCCGTTGGCTCGATCCTTACGGCTAGAGACTCCTACGGGAGCAGACTCGACGATTACGCACTGGTGCCGGCAGTGTGAGCTTACTCTAGGAGGCGAGAGCTTCGGCTGGGATCTTCTTGTAGCAGCGTCGAGGCCTTACGACGTCATCTTGGGCATGGATTGGCTGTCTACGGTCCATGCTCAGATTGACTGTTTTAGGCGCAAGGTGCGATGTGTACGCACCGACGGGAGCAGGTTCACCTTCACCGGCGAGAAGGGAGCCTTAGCAGCACAGGATGGACTTCTGCGGAGGAGAGGACAGCCCATCACTCATCAGTTGGCTAGCCTTATCCTTGGAGCAGTTGACGTGCGGAGTCCTGGTTTTCCTGCAGTGGTGGATCAGTATGCGGACATTTTTCCCGACGATGTTCCAGGGCTACCTCCTCGCAGAGAGGTAGACTTTTATATTGACTTGTACCCCGGGACAGCCCCGATATCCACTCCAGCATATCGGATGGCCCCCTCCGAGCTTCGAGAGCTACGGGTACAGTTGGAGGACTTACAGGGCAAGGGATTCATCCGACCCAGTGTTTCACCCTGGGCTTCCCCGATATTGTTCGCCAAGAAGGCGGACGGAAGCTTGCGACTTTGTGTTGACTATCGTCGCCTGAACCAGGTGACAGTGAGGAACAAGTATCCGCTACCGAGGATTGATGACCTTTTTGATCAGCTCAAGGGAGCACGGTGGTTCTCGAAGATAGACCTCCGGTCAGGCTATCATCAGCTCAGAGTCAGAGACGAGGATGTGCAGAAGACGGCCTTCAGATGTCGGTATGGCCACTATGAGTTCTTGGTTATGCCTTTCGGTGTAACCAATGCTCCAGCAGTGTTCATGGCTCTCATGAACAGGATCTTTCAGCCATACCTCGATCGGTTTGTCGTGGTCTTCATCGACGACATTCTGATTTACTCTACGACAGAGGAGGAGCACGCCTATCACTTGCGAGTTGTCCTTGACACACTCCGAGAGCACCAGCTTTATGGTAAGCTCTCGAAGTGCCAGTTCTGGATACGTGAGGTCCACTTTTTGGGACACGTTATCTCTGAGGCGGGAGTTGCAGTAGATCCCGCGAAGATTGAGGCTGTGTTAGCATGGGAGCCACCCAGGAGCGTGACTGAGGTTCGGAGTTTCTTGGGACTAGCTGGATACTATCGGAGATTCGTTCCAGACTTCTCCAGAGTTGCGGCATCACTCACGGCTTTGACGAAGAAGGGGAAACCCTTCGTGTGGACTGACAGATGTCAGCAGAGCTTCCAAGAGCTGAGACAGAGATTGACTAGCGCACCTATCTTGAGGTTGCCTGAGGAGGGAGTAGGGTACGTAGTCTACTGCGATGCATCAGGGACCGGACTCGGATGTGTTCTGATGCAGGAGCGGGCCGTGATCGCCTATGGATCACGTCAGTTGAGGCCGCATGAGCAGAACTACGCTACCCATGACCTAGAGTTAGCAGCAGTGGTCTTCGCTCTGAAGACATGGCGACACTATCTGATGGGCGAGCGCTTTACGGTCTTTTCCGATCATCAGAGTCTCAGGTATATCTTCTCGCAGAAGGACCTGAACCTGAGACAGCGACGATGGCTCGAGTTCCTCCAGGACTATGACTTTGAGATAGTCTATACTCCAGGGAAGGGGAACGTAGTAGCCGATGCCCTCAGCAGGAGGACGGGCATTCAGCTACTCGAGGAGGCGACGGAGCAGCTAGCCTCTTTGCAGATATCCTTCGTGGATAGAGATGGAGCAGCCTTTCTTCAGTCTCTCACAGTCACTCCTCCACTACTGCAGCGAGTCAGGGAGGCACAGCGCGGGGACGCTGACTGTGAGACACAGCGTGCACAGATATCCTCGGGACAGGCACCTGATGGTTTCTCCCTTGGAGCAGAGCACGACATCCTTTTCAGAGGACGTGCCTTGGTACCAGTCACATTGCGAGAGGAAGTGTTGAGGGAGTTTCACACTTCACCTTTAGCGGTACATCCTGGAGTGGCGAAGATGTACCAGGACCTCAGACGACAGCATTGGTGGCCGGGCATGAAGAAGGCTGTAGCAGAGTTCGTTTCTCGATGCCTTACCTGTCAGCAGGTGAAGGCAGAGCATCAGGTACCAGCAGGCTTGGTACAGCCCTTGGAGGTTCCGGAGTGGAAGTGGGACGGCATATCTATGGACTTCGTGACTGGACTTCCACGCACTTCCAGAGGTCACGACTCCATCTGGGTGATTGTTGACCGACTCACCAAGTCGGCACACTTCTTACCCATCAGAGAGCAGGGCTCGGTGGAGAGCTTGGGACGTCTCTACGTTCAGGAGATTGTGCGGCTCCACGGCGTGCCATCATCTATCGTTTCCGATCGTGATGCCCGCTTTACTTCCCGGCTTTGGAAGGGGTTACAGGAGGCGTTCGGGACGCATCTACGTCTTAGCACAGCTTTTCACCCTCAGACGGATGGTCAGACGGAGAGGACCATTCAGACTCTCGAGGACATGCTCCGTGCATGTGTCCTTGACTTTGGTCGTAGCTGGGAGGACCACCTACCTTTGGTGGAATTCGCATACAACAACAGCTACCACTCCACCATCGGGATGGCACCGTACGAGGCGTTGTACGGCCGACCATGTAGATCTCCTTTGTGCTGGACAGACCCTGGGGAATCAGCACTGGTGGGACCGGAGATGGTCCAGGCCACGACAGAGAAGGTCCAGGTCATCCAGGAGCGGATGAGGACAGCTCAGAGCCGTCAGAAGTCATACGCTGACAGAAGGCGGAGGCCACTGGAGTTCGAGGATGGCGACCACGTCTTCTTGCGGGTCTCACCTCGACGTGGTATTCGGAGATTTGGCCGAGGCGGCAAGTTATCTCCGCGCTTCATCGGACCTTTCCAGATTCTCAGCAGGATTGGCGAGGTGGCTTATCGCCTGGCTCTACCACCTCAGTTGCACCGGGTGCACGACGTCTTTCACGTATCCCAGCTGAGGAGATACGTGCACGACCCGACGCACATCATTGACCATGGGGAGCTTGACGTTGACGATGGGGCGACTTTTACGGAGGTCCCGGTGGAGATAGAGGATCGACAGGAGCGGGTCCTACGTGGGCGATCGATTCCTCTTGTGCGCATCAGATGGCAGCACGGGAATCTCCAGGAGAGCACTTGGGAGCGGGAGGCTCAGATGCGTGCTCAGTACCCTCTTTTGTTCCCCTAGTTTTTGTTGTATCTTTACGGGGACGTAAAGCCCTGAGGTGGGAGTAATGTAAAGACCGTAAAATTCAAGGGAAATTTTTTCTTAATTTTCTTTGGATTTTTACAAGAGCGCGGTTTCAGACGGCACCTGATTCCGAGGCCCGGAGTGCCCGGAATTAATTTCCGAAGTTTGGCTCGGGTACGTTCAGTGAACGAACGAGCGGGAATTCCTAACTTTTGATCCGGTGCTCGGAATTGAAATCCGAGGGCACCGATGAACTCGCAGCGCCGATATTCGCTTAATGAGACCTTTTCGGGAGTTGCGTTTGTTGCGGGTTGAAAGTTACGTTTTGGGGTTTTTCAGTTAAGTTAAATAAAATTGTGTAAAACAAATTTTATTTAATCTTTAAAAAAAAGAACCTACCTAAGGGGGTTGGAAGTGGGACCCACACCCACTTAACCTCCCTTGGGAGGATTAAGTGTGGTGGGGCCCACACGAACCCCTAAATCTTTTAATAACCTCTCAACTTCCCCCTTAAACTCCTCTTTTAATAACATGACAACTTTGTTAATTAATGGAGTTGAATTGTTTGAATTGTTTGAATTTCAAACCTTTGAAATTCAAATTGATAATTGTGTGAATAAAATAAGTCTTTAGCTTATTTTATTTGGGTTAGAATTCTCTAGCCACCTTGAGAGAATTTGGAGCCTTCATCTTCTTCTTCTTCAAGCTCTGACGAAGAACGAAGAACGTCTTCATCCTCGACGAAGAACGACAACACTTCGTCAAGGATCATCGACTCAGAGACCTAGTATCTTCGGACCTCTGCTTCCTCTTCGGACCTTCTTCGTCGGCAAACGAAGATCCGCCAACAACGTGTCGCATCGGACGTAAATCTTCGTCAACGGATTTGACGAACGACGACCGCGACGCCTGAATTCCGCGACGCCGTCTTCCGCGGAACGTAGAGGATTTCTTTGAATCTCAAACCCGAGGTAGGGGATGTTTTTATTAATTATTTTATTCCATTCCTGAATCGTGGATTTTAGCATGACTAAACGTGAGACTTTTTAGTTATGTTATTTGTTAACGCGAGGGGAGTCGGACCGCACGAACACGGCCGAAACCCCCTCCTTCGTTCATGTTGATTCATGCGGGTGGAAGCAAGAGGCGTGGTGCCGTCGCACCACGCGGATGAACATGCTTATGATTTCCGCAATACCGTCGCGCTTCGCCGAGGAGAGATTTCAAGAACGCGACGCCGTCGCGCCGCGTTGGGAGGATTCATGGCACGACGAAAGGGGCGCGGTGCCGTCGCACCGCGCCGGACGACGAACACCGCGGCCGGTTCCGGGCCGCGGTGAGACGAGGAGACCGCGGCCGGTTCCGGGCCGCGGCGGAAGGAAAGACCGGCGGCCGTGCCGCCGGCGTCGGGAGTCGAGGGCGGGACCGGAAATTCCGGTCCCGTTGGTAAAAACCGGCCGGCCAGCGGCCGGCCGGATGTCATAAAAGCCGGGGGATTAAACCCCCGGCCGGTTCTTCAAGACCCCCCTCTTAATGAGGGGGGCGGTTCTTTAAAGGAGGGGGGGCAAAGCCCCCCCGGTTTTTGTCCAGCCGGCCCCCATCCGCGGGGGCCGTTTTTTAATTCAAGGCACGGCTTTAAGCCGTGCCGTTTTGTGAAACGCGGGGCTTAGCCCCCGCGTGCCTCCCGCGTGCGCCGCGGCACCCCGCCGCCAGCGCGGCACGCCGCCGCCGCCTCCACGCGGCCCGCCGCCGCCGCCACGCGGCCAGCCGCCGCCGCCGCCACGCGGCCCGCCGCCGCCGCCACGCGGCCAGCCGCCGCCGCCGCCCGCCGCCGTCCGCCGCCGCCGTCCGCCGCCGTCGGCCGCCGCGCCGTCCAGAGGGGGGGGGGGTCGGGCCGGGTCGGCCCGGACCCGGACCCCCCGTTTCGGACCAGATTCGGTTCTTGGCTCATAACTTGAGCCTCGGACCTCCGAATGACGAACCGTCTGCGGCAACGCGATCCTTGGATCGAGACGGTCGTTTCGGTATATCGCACTCAAGGTTTCGGGTTACTTTGAGTTCGGCCGGGTTGGTTCGTTCACGAAACCAACCGGGCCTTCGGAGCGGAAACACTCATATCTTGAGCTACGGACGTCCGATTGACGTGCCGTCAGTCGCGTAATGTTCCTCTTAGTGAGACGGATCTTTTGGCATACTCCGCCCGAGGTTTGGACGCAGGTGGAGTACGGTCGGGTTGCTTTTGCCTTAAAAACCAACCGGGCCCCGGAGACGAAAATGCCTATAACTCTCAGACCGGGCGTCCGATCGACGCGCCGTCTGTTGCGTTGAGTTCCTTTTGTCGATACGGAATTTTTGGATACATCAACTTCGGTCTTCGTGACAGTTGATGTATCAGCCTCTCGGCTCGTGGAGCGGACCCTCCGTACGAGCTTGCTGTGTGCGGGAACCCTAGTGCTGGTTGCGACTGTTCTACTGCGACGACGACAGTACAGAGATCCTGTGTGGATTCGACGACGACAGTACAGAGATCCTGTGTGGATTCGACGACGACGACTACAGCACTCAGCGATCCTACGTGGATCAGTGCTTCAGGTTCTGTGTGAGCCCGATCCTGTGTGGGTCCTTGCGCTCAGCGGTTCTGTGTGAGCCAGCGCCTACAGGTTCTGTGTGAGCCCGATCCTGTGTGGGTCTTCTGCGGGGGTTAGTTACCTATCGATCCTTCGTGGGTCCGACGACTTAGATGGATCAGTGATCATCTTTATCGTCCTTGAAGAAGTATACCTGTGTGAGCTGAATCCTGTTACTTTCCTTTGTGGAATACGTATACTTTCCTGCGTGGACTGAGTTATACTTGAGCTCGGAGGTTGGAGCGTATTTGAATTGATGACTTAGGTATATGTATGGGCATATACCTAAGCAGTGTTGGTTGTTACTTCGTGATTGTACTTTGCTTCGTGGTTTATCCTTTGTGGATTTTGAGAGACCTTCAGGGGTCTCGGGGTCCCTACTGAGTAGCTTATACTCACCCCTGCACGGGCTTCGCCCGCACTACGTTGTGTTGGTTGCAGACGACGGACAGCGTTGACCTTAGCTGAGGTTCGCGGAGCGGGACGGTACCCGGAGGTGGACCACTGGGCGGGACGAGCACGGAGCGGACGGTGGGACCCGTGGAGCAGAGGAGCTATCTGTACCCACCCTTCAGGTGGGATTTCCGGTGGACAGCTCGGAGTAGCGGCCTTTACTTTACAGTTGCTGTTTTTCCCTTTTCGAGTTGTACTTTACTTTCAGTTTGGGTTTGTATTCTGGCCCATTTACTTTTCCGCACTTTCAGTTGTTCTCTGCTTTCTTAGTGATTACCTTCCGCTTGTTTACTCTGTGGTGTGTGTTTTCTTTTCAAAGGCAATGCCTTCCCTTTTTACCGGGATTTACGCCTTGGTGCTAGTCGCCAGCCCCTGGCCTATGGAAGGCGGGCTTGGGGTAGTCACGGCTCGGACCCCGAGGGCGGGTCGTGACAACCACCACCAAAACCATGAATGGAGATGTATAAAGAGCATTATATTCATCAAAAAAATCTTGCAATATGTGTCATCATACATGGATATAGGGGTTACAACAATGTATGATGATCTCTACATCAACCGTATTATGTAACATCCTATCCTTCATGTCGATGTTAAAGATTATATCAATTTATATTTTTGGTAAACATCGGTTTTCCCATGTTTTTTAAGATTGGTGGAACTGAAACATGTTCTAACAGAGAAAATCCATCCCTAGGGTAGTGTAGTATAACATAGACCCCCCATATAAGTGTTCGTACCCTCCAGAAAAGGCAGTTGCTCTTCCTCGAGGATCCATACACATCGATTCATGCCAATCAAAATACTAAAAATGGAATTTTACCTACGGATCCCATCAATCATTATAATTTCATTTTTATGACAGTGTCTAATATCACAATTGTATCTTTTCTCTAGTAGGTCATATATCTAAAATGGAGCATCGATGAGTTCCTTGATGAATAATGCCTAGATTATGGAACTCCTTGATTGGATCCCATTTCCCATCCCTTGGGGATTTCACATGTCCAATATAACCAATTGCTCCATGTTGAACCCAATCATCCCATGCATCTAGAATGAGAATTTTAATGTGTTTATTGAAATTTATAGGAAAATAGGTTAATGAATCCATTTGATCAGTGTGATAATATTCTTTGGGACCCGTATTGATCCATTTATGGATCCACTGATCCTAAGTATCATGTTTATAATCCTACTAATTCATTTTTGGTCTTTTATTATCATCAAGATAGTAACCCCAACCATGAAAATTTGATAGTCACTCTTACTTCTCACCTCAAAGCCACGAAGGAATGAAATGTAATGAACCAAAAAAATGGAAAGTATTATCTTCTTTGGGTGGATGAAATAATGGAACCCCTAGATATTAGGAATCTTATATTTTCCAATTTAAATAGGATGGGAGACATGCTACATCATTTGGCCCACATTATCTCAAGATGAGGGCCTAGGTTGGCTACCCCAGAGAAGTAGGAGGCCTCCAATCTCCAATGATTCATTCATGCTTTGGATTGACCTATGTTCTCTTAAAAAAATTTACCAATCGGGTATATCCTTGGATGGTAATATCTAAAATGATATTTAATTTACCTATTCATCTCCACCTTGATCATGATAACCATTTAAAATATCTTCATGTGAAATAAACTACCCGATTTGTGTGTAAAATATTTTATTTCTTGCTGGTAAGGCCTAATGTATTCACCTGAAATGTCGTGGACTCAAGAGATGCAACAAAAAATGTACATGGGAAACATCAAGAATTATTTTTTCCCAAGCCTCATCACTCTTATTTCCAATGTTGGGTTATTATATTTATACAACAATGACCAATGCTTAGAGGAAGCCTTATAGTTGGATATGAAAGTGCATTCCTTGCATAAATTTCTTGTAAGATGGCATAAAAAAGATGAGACTAACAATTTTATACCCATGGAGGTCTTATAGGTCCTAGAGTTATTTCCACCATTATATTATTTCCTCACCATGTGAAATAGCCTCATAATGGCAAGACTCACCCACAAATGAATTGGATGTCACTACCCCATTAATAATATCTTTCTAGACGACATAGTGTCTCCCTAACCACATGTTAGACTCTATTTCCTTATTAGGGATAGGATCCCAGTGGTCTATTTTTAGACAGGTTGTAAAAAATATATTTGTTAAAAGATACATAGGTTAATGTTTATTTTGTAAGATCCCTAGAACAGGATTTTATGATGCTTCTAGGGTATAGGAGGCCCCATGTAGCTGAGTGTACTGATTTACCTTAACATTTCACTTTCCAAATGATCATTGGACACACCGAAAAAAAATTCTATGTGTGGATGTATTGTATTTAGACCCTTGTAGATAATGGCCTAGTAAAATTTTTAAATTTCGTAAAATAGATTGAACACATCTATATTGATCCTCCAGGTCGTAGTGGAAGTGAATTGTAGAATGTTTTCTACTATATGAAATTGAATTAAGATGATTGGTTGGACTTCATAGTTGATTCCCCTGAAAATGGTGTCATCCCCACCCTCCATGGTTGGACTGTACCTCATAATATTCAATGAATCCTCTTACATGTGCATCATCATCCACATCACATCCCTCTAGATCTTATAAGAGTATGCGTCGATGGATAAATGTAATTCTATTTCTGCCACCGGGACAATAGCTTCATCATATCATCAGTGATTTCACAATCTTAGTGTTTGGAATCTCTCCTAGGGCCAGTCCCACATTGGATGTCTCCTATGTTGATGACCAATGAAACACCTTTATGATCATTATTGAGTTATTGGATCTCGTAATGGTCCATGATTTTGAGGGGAGTGGAAAAAACCCATAGGTGCCTCCAGCCAACACTAATGAAGGAGTGGTCGAATACATACAATCCAATATGAAACCAATGTCAATACCTCAACCTGAGTTCTGCATGCTATAGATACTAGGAAACCATGAATGCATTGGGCTCTATAAGCATATTCCTCTAAACCTACTCCATCATCACACAACCACAGTTTACCATGAAATCATATTTGGAAGAACATTTGAAGACACATCATTATCAGAAACATCCATCCAAAGACATACATTATCTAACCAATAGATAGCTGATATATGATCTTGGTGAGTCAGCAGATGAACCACATGATATTTTTTTCACTAGCTAGATCCCTATGGTCCAACTTGCATCACCAATTGTACCCCCTCCAAACAGAGGCCCTATTTGGTTATAAATTTAAATCTATTATTGATGTAAAACATGATTAATCACCATTACATTATAACTAATGAATTTTAATCCGTGAAGATCAACACATGTCAGTATAAATGTGTTTTTCCCTTACAAGAGAGTTGAAATATACTTTTTATTTTGAAGTAGAAGTGGATGATGTTACATCGTACATTGTAGAGGATGTAGGGAATATACAATGCCAAGGTGAAATTTTATTCTCCAATGAATATGAGGGATCTCTCAAGAAGGGGAACATCGACCTGTTGTACGTCATCATCTTGATCAATGGTTTTGACATGCATCACTGTCTAATCGATACAGGTTCTAGGATCAATCTCATCCCGATACAGATACTCTGCAAGATGGTACTGAATGAAAATGACTTGTGTTTCCATAACCTAAAGATTTTGTATTGGTTCTGGATCTAGAAGATAATATGTATAAAAATTCAGTTCAGGACATTGTTCAATGGATTTGTAAGATTATATTATTTCAAGGATGTGTAATAGGATACCACATATAATTTGTCGAGGGGTAGACCCTGACTTCCTCTTTAGGTGGTAGCTCCCTCATCATATAACTAATACCGTATGTACATCCTCAATGGATGAGTAGGTGTGCTTCCTAGTGATCCATCATTCATCAATAATGGTGAATCCCACTCTCTTTATGGAATATATTACAAGATGAAGGAAAATATAGTTTACAATAATGTTGTTGATAACATAACCATTGTAGCTAGTCTATATATTGATTTGGATGACACTTTTATCCACTAAATTCATTGGTTGGAGGATATGACATGTGATTTGAGAATTTAATTTGTTTTATTTGATATAAAAGGGTGATACATCCCTATGTTCATGGAACATCAGAATAAGACCTCATAAGTTTACTCCGACCTTGCATTAAAGATACCAGAAGCTCCCACAAATGTGAATAATTGAGAAGTTCACCCCATGTACACTAAATCATGTAATTTCTACATATTTAATTTATTTGGGTTGACACAATAGAATACAACCACCACTATTTCCATAATTTTAAGAATATAACCCATGTTCTATTTCTTCACGGGATTGAATCTACCACCCCAATCACTCTAATTTCAGTTGGGAAGGATTCCCTAATCAAAGATTCATTATCCACCCAAGAAGGCAACAGAGTTCCCTAATAATCAACTAGCATGGATAAACCTAAAACCACCAATTGTCCTACCTCAGATGATGAGGTTGATTTGGAATATGTTTAAATTATATATTAAGAGACTATCTATACCGCTATTGATGAGTTGATTTAGGTGAACTGTGGCACTAGGATATATTTGAGTCCAATGTTGGTTTGTGAAAACATGCCTCTAGAGAAAAAAATATGGATTTCCTAAATAGGAAACGTGATGTATTCACCTTAATCATTGAAGAGATTATTTGAATAGACTCTCAGTTCATCATTAAATAAGTAAGACTTCTAGTGAGCCATCGTGAGATCAAGAACTGTCCCAAAAAAATGTACCCATCTCATGGTTCCATTGTCAATGTCAATGTTTTTAATCATATAAAAGAAAATGTTTTCAAGAAACAAAAATTCCTTCAATAGATATCCATATTTTTTCTAGTTATAAAGAATAATTATATGATCATAATATGTACATACTTCTTGTATCTCAACCAACATTGTTCAAATGATGATTTTCCCATTCCAGAGATGGATCTATCTATAGATGCCAAATTTGGTTCCAGGGAGTATCCTTCATGGAAGTGTACTCTAGGTAGAATTAGATCCACATGGAACCAAAATATGAGGCTTATGCCACATTAAATGAACATAACTAAACATTTATTATAAATTAATGAATTTAGGATAGGATAATACATGATCCACTTATCAGCAGGCCATGCAACACATCATCAAACTAATGCCCGACATGAAAGGGGAATTCTCTATTGATGATTTTTCAGTAAAATCCATCTATCATTTGGACCATATCGTAGATCTCAAGAGTGTATTTATTCTACTAAAATCATCAAATTTTTATTTTAACCCCTTGATGCATGCCTTAATGGTTATCTTCGAGAAGTTTCTTAGCTTCTCCATCTGATATAGAGGCATCATGATCAACCTGAAGATGATTAGATCCGTCAACCAGATGTCACCCCTTACAATTTATAGGATCTATAAGGCCTCCATGGGAACATACCCTACATAAAAAATCATTAAAAATATAGATAGGAACTGTATGGACATTTTCAAGCTCCTAACTAAATGTACCATATACTAGTGGGATGAAGACTGTCTGACCTCCAAACAAAAAATTCAGAAGTATTTTCTACATCCTATAGATATGATACCACCCATATTTGACAGCCATTTTCCCCTAGGTGACACACTTGTTATGATCCTTTGGAACTATTCTATTTCAGTCAAACAATAAATCTATAAGGAATTTTTTATACTATCTTAGTTTCATGATCCAAATCATTGAGTCTAGATACTCTCCTATCTAGAATATTTTAATCATGCTAGTCATCATAGTGTAGAAGTTTTATCATTATGTTTAGCATCGTGAGTTATAGTTGGTGTCCAGAGTATACCCAATATATTATATCCTAAATTTTGTCATGTTAATGGGATAGTTAGTGCACTGGGATGTAATCCTTTAGTTTATAGACATCATATTTCTCCGTAGAAAGCCATCAAGGTCCATGAATTGGAAGAAAGCCTGGTCATGGATTAAATCGTAATATAAGATCTTCTAGTAATTGATTTCATTGATGATTTCTTCCAATTATTAGATCAGTTTATGTTAGGATTAATGATGAAGTTTGATGGTGCTCTCATGATACCAACTAATAGAAGGCTCAATGAACCCAATATGATTATTGTAGTTGTGGGGATTTTCATCATCACACCTACACATTTGTGTATTCCCTACACAATATTTTTTAATGAATGTTGAATAAAAACAATGCATAATATCAGGATATCATTAAATGTCTTGATCTATCCCTTGAGATTGATGTCCCCCAATTTCATGTGAATGTAGATTCTAGGATAGTCATCATACAAATCAATGGTGAATATTTAATTATAAATCCAAATCTAATAACCCTATATGTTTGAAATCCTAAAATAAAGGCCTAGTTCCATTCCCATTCATATGTGACTCATGTTCCCCCAGTAACACAATAGACAAGTTGGTTCTTTGGAATGTCTTCACATGTTTTGTACAAATTCTGATGAGGATATCTTATTCATTCGTGTGGCTCATCAGAGATTCATTCCTCCCTTCATTCTAGGTGATGATGATGGCCATCAGTTGATCCTACATTCCACTAGTTCTACCACACCAAGACCTCAGATACACCATATAGTAGAAAAACCCCCACATAGACAAATTCTATTATTAAGTACATCCATAATTGTATCCTACCACCTAAGAGATATGATAGTGAGAAAATACCTCATCTTGAAGCATATTTCACCTTCCATAGTGTGCATATCATAGACAAGACTCTCTAAAGAAATTATTTTGATGTAATTATTTTTAGTTGAATTCAGAAGGATGTGATTTTCTTGGAGTTGATGAATGATCATTTAGGGTCGTACAAATATCAACATTTACTGTCAATTTTCTCCCACTAGATCAAATGGCTAGCCAAATTTTGTCCCGCCATTTTCCACGTCATCATCATGTATACAAAGAGGATTCTTTCCTTTCTATTACAAAACAAAATTGTGCATTGATTCGTGGATCCAATTTATAAAAACAACAATTCCCAGACCTTTTAATTATGGTGAATCAGTGTTGTGGTACCCTATCTATGCTAAAAACTCACCCTTAATTGTTCATTATGAAAATGATTGATTTTTTCTCTATGTGGAAGAATATATTTCCATTAATGATGTCAAGGAAATATCCATTATTAATTTTTTATGATCCCATATCATCAACCAATTTAGATATCTTCATTCCATTCTCTCGGACAATGGCAACATCTTATTGTCTACTAAGAAAATGATATTGTATTCCAAGTATAGTAATGAGTCCAATTTTACTTCCTGCTATCATGTTCACCTAAATGGGAAGATAAAGGTGTTTAACCAAATACACGCTATAATTTTAAACAATATGGTGGTCCATATTATTAATATATGGAATTAAAAGATCCTCAATGACCTATGGTCCTATCGATCGATGAATCATAATTCCACACATGTGACTCCATATTCCATGGTGTATTGAAAAGAAGAAATTCATCACTTTGAGTTTTAGTTTCCACCACTCTGAATATGTATAGTTGAATTGAATATCCTAGAAATAATGAAAAATTTCCATCTATCTAAGAAAAAATACCTCGAAGAGAATATGATCCAAGCCTTGTATGATCTAGAGATGAACCAAAACAAGATTTTAATGGTTTTAAAAAAATAGTTCTCCACTCCTTCCTCTAGTATAACACAATACTGGCCCTTATAACAATGATATAACATAGAAATAATATACCAATGTTGGAAGCCACGTGGGAAGGACCTTAAATCATTCAAAATTTATATTTCATCGCTAAAAACATTTTTATCACTATATAATGAGAGCATAATACTCCTAACAATTCCATGTACCCAAATAATTAAATTTCATAAAGACTCTACATAGTAGGAACAAAATGTTAAAATGGGAGATTATTCCGAACTCTAAGACCATAAACTAATATCCTCATTGGTCAATGATTAACAAACATAAAATATTATCCTTAAAATAGACCATGAAACAAAACACATAAACATTTTAAAAACTGTTATTGAGATCCAATATATTAAACTAGGAATCACAGTCCAAGCATCATGCCTTTAAACTACATGTGAGCCATTCTAGGAAGGTGTGGTGTAGAATAAAAACTCTTAGGCCCTCATTTACATCCAGTTTGTCACTAAGCCGCACAAAATATTTCAATTTTTGAAATCCTCTTTCCCTTGTTCCAAAATCCATGATCTAAGAGTTACATTCCTAGAATCCTGACATTAAACTATGTGTGAATCTCTCTAATTATTTTTCATGTAGAACAAGCCTCTTTGGTCCTCATTCACATCAGCATACTTCTATCATTCCCCACATATCCTATTTGGTTGATATTCCCCCATAAATATACATAGAAGTTTCCCTAGGTTGTTTCAGGTTCCATTGGTCCTCCTTAGACCTCGTTCTCGTCACCATACTACACAGACATATTTGATACGTTCCCACCATTTTGGATTGAACTCTATGACCTCATGGTATTTGTTCATGGAATCATGAGACGATATAGAACTATGGTAAAAACCCAAAAATGTTCACAATTCCACTTAAACAATATAGACTTGGTGCTAACACCATTATAAATATGGATGAGTCATACTATATGTGTTGGATGATTGAAAAAAATTACATCATTCCATGATCATGGGATTCCCCACGATAACCATGGCATGTCCCAAATCTATCTACAACAAGTATTTCCCCCATCCGTGATTATTTTTTTACCACACTGTGTTCCCAATATTATGTATGGCTTTATATTCATCTTCATGGGAAACATAGAAACGCTCATAAATATTTTTGTTTCTCGAAGCTGAAAAAAAATCCAACATATGTGCCCATGGACTCTGTTATGATCCATCAATTATTATCTAAAACTATTTATAGTCCATCTCATGGTGATTATATGTAGGTCGGCCTCTTTGGCCTATATTCACACTGAGTCTGTTCATATTGATCCATTCATAAAATAAAATTATTCAATTACCCTCTTAGGTATAAACTCTATGACATTTAAATGATACATTTTAGACTGAGAATCTTTACTCTAAAAATTATGGATGTCCAATCTATAATTTGTAGTGTGGAGCTTCGCCTCCTAGGACCTCATTCACATTGTTTTTTTAACTCGTTCGAACTACAACAACCCATTTTATAATACCCATTTAATCAATCAAAACAATATGAAAATAGTATAAGAGCCTATGGTCCAATCAACACTACCCTAAAAAATATATAGCATGGCCATGAATCATGAATTTAAACCATACATGGGTACTCTTGGGAATATTTGTTTTGACGCTGGGCCTCATAAGAACACATCCACATTGGATTTTTTAGTCGGTCTCTCTTTAATTATGTTATTTATAAGACTCTCACACATGGTTAAAACTCTACCATCAAAAACATGGAGTCTAAACCATAGTCATATGATGTCTAAATTTTCACTTTGTTGATATTCTTTTACCATAAACTAAGATCATATGGTCCTGGAAAATTACCTTAATCAATTTTCCATATACCCAATAAATATGAACATTTATTGTTTGAAGACCCTATAGTCCGAGCTGAATGATTTTATACTACCACGAATAACATCCCCATCGCAAAAAAATTAAATTTTAATTCTATCATATTAAAAATTAGGATTCATCATAATAATATATGATGTTTACGCAATTTAAAACTGGGATGCCTCATAAGATATGTATGAGATTATTAAAAAATTCAAACATACCTTGTTCGTGGTATACGCTTTGATAATCAGTGGATACATCAAATTAAATTGTCAGAGAGAATAATATTCAAAACATTGGTATTATTCCACACTATTATCTAAATATGTGTGTGGATTGATTCCCATCCTAATCAGATATATAATTAATCCTAGAAATCGCATCCCTAGGCCCAACAAAAACTTCATTAATCTTTTGGTCCTTTTGTCCCAATTATGGCCCATGCATTATAATATTGAGGTATCACATACATTATTTTATTTTTATGTATTAAATTATATATTTTTGGTCTTGTGTTTATCAATTGGTTTTCCATTGTGTTTTTTCAAAAAAATTGATTTTTTTGGGCTTGACGACACGTGGTGTGTGATTGGTCCACTATAAGGGGAAACCATGTGATTTCCCATGAGAAACATAAACCCTAGAGAGTTTCCTATCCAGGATGAAAAATAATAAACATTAGAGTATGGCCTCCTCACAAAATCTATGTGTCACATTTATTATTTTATAGATGAGGCTTCATAGTTTTGTCACTGTTTAGAAAACATTGTGGGGTAACTGTGCGGCCTATCCAGGTCATTAAAATTGAAATTTACTTCTATACCATCCCCTAATTTTTTCCTCAATCCACCCCTAATTAGTTCCATATTGGATTTTCTTCCCTACCATTTTTCTCTTATGCCTCTCACCCCACATGAACTCTAATATTTGGGTTTATTTTTCCTCATATCATTACAAATCATTGATTAAATTACTTATCTTCTCATTTATTAACTATTCTAGGGTTATCCTTCGATATTATTTGATTTTTTATATTCTATTGGGTTAGTTGATCCAATAAGGGTTTAATCATGATATTTTGGGTAAAATATTCATGTTTGTGATTGAATATTTTCTTTATATTGTCTCCTTTGGGAAAATTGTTGGTTTTCTACCAGATTCTAGATGATTCAAAGCATTAGGTATGTGATTATATGTTTTTTAATTATTAGATGATTTTTCTATTCATTATTTTCTTCATGAATGTGCTCATTGGATTTTTTGGATGGTTAGAAATGTTTTTTCAAATGGTTTTCTAGTGAGTTTGTTTCCCAATGTGGTTTCACAAAAGGAAATATTTTGATTTCATGAGTTTATTCATTTTTTAGTTTCCAAATGGTTGTTGTGACTTATGAAAGTGGTAATATGTATGAATAAAATTGTTTTGGTGTGCATGTGAATGTTATAAGGGGGTTTTCTTTCAAATGTTATGGTTTTTAATGTGTCAATCATGTTTCTCGATCTTTGTATATGAATATGGTGATATATGTGTGTTGTGAAATGAAAATTGGGCACATTGGGAATCCTAGGTATATAGGTGGGTGGAGTACACTAATTGGATCTGAATGGCTGAGGCTTAGATCCTATAGTAGTATATATGATACAACACTATATACTCATTGATTATTAGAGATGAGTAGACCTTGGGATGTGATCTCAGCTAGTGGATCATGCAGTGGAACACTGATGGTTGAAATAACATGTTTCACTAAGATATGAGGTTTATAGTGTCCCACTACTGTTATTACCTATATAGATTTCTAATGAATTGGTGCTATATTGTGATTTTTTTGCAAACCATCCACATATGGTGAACTTTACTCGTATATGAAATTTAAAACCACGTTTCATTGAAAATATTTTGATAAAATTATTTATTAAAAATATTTTATGGTTCCTTATGAAAATATGAATTTTTATTTATCTTGTAATGTTATACCCTGGAATCTTTATTTTTTGAAGAATCTTACTTGGATTTTGATCAAACCCTACAAACACACTTTGGTGTAGGTAGAATTTTTTATATTTGCTCAATGTAAAGAAATGTTGTTATGTAGTGATGATGGTGGATCAAGTTTTTAGTTTTCTTCCCTATAACGTGTGGGAGGATTTAGCATGAGGGTGTTATCCATCATATTTCATGGTGGTATTCAGATTTTTCTATTGTTTTTTCCTTCCTGATTTAGTGTTTCGGTTCTTGGTTAATGTTTTAAATTGTTGAACATGGAATTTTCGCTCTATTTTGGTTATGGATATTGATCTTGGTGTGATATTTTATTTTTATAGTTATAAATGATTCTTATTGTGGGTGAAATCATACCCAAAAGTTTAATTTTGATACACATGAACTAGTTTAAAGTCTATGGGGATCGCCAATTCCCTTCATTTTGTGGCATGAGATGGGTCATGTGTCAGGGTGGATTGCACCACAGATTGGTTCATGAAAAATTATGATTAGATAATGGTTTTATCTTTTACATGGGTGATGATGTTAGGTATAGTATAGTGATACATGGTATATTATGGTAAGGGTATGAGGTTATTGTTGTGAGTGGTGTGTATATACAAATAACCTCATAAGAGATCTTGAGTCACCATGGGATGTTGAGATTTGGTTACAAATCCCATCTAGGTGATGAATAAATGATAAAATATGTTCATGGACACTGATTTGGGGTGTTGTGGATGAGATTATTGATTGAGACTTTTTAGGTTTTTCGTTTGGATTATGGGTTTATGTGAAATTTTATGTTGTCACTGAAAATTTTAAGAATAGTGTATTGATTTTCTATACTTGTGATTATTGTTTTATGTGTGCTTCGTTCTTGTTGGATGTTCCTAGCTGGGTTTGGTGGGACTCAGTGTTTCATTGTAGGAAAGATGATATAATGTATAGGAAGTATTTCATGGTCGTCATTAATGAGTAGTATTTCTCTAAGCCCTTATCATTTTCAAAGATAGGATATTTTTTGGATTTTCACCATGTGGATCACACCGTTATAGAGTATTCTAACCAATTTGAAGAGGTTTTTCAGTTCACAACGTAGGTATTTTATAATGAGCAGTTGAAGGAAAAATGTTCAAATTGGGTTTGCGACAATATAATTGATATAATGAATTGTTGATAAAGCTAAACATGTATACTGAGGTGTTTGATCATTCATTTAGGCTTGATATTGATCCTAGTGGGATGTATGGTTTCTCTCAGGTAGTTTCAATAGTATTCTAGGGTAGTGGTTGTTCATCTATGCAGAATGGTATATAGGACGAGTAGGATATTATGGGAGGTGTTAGTTCATGACTTCCATCTCGAGTGTATTCATCCATGTCTTTGGTTTCATGATTATATTTGTTCCATCAATATGGTATGGTTGGGAGTGTGTGGTTAGCATGATTTTTGCAACCAAAGCCTTAGAATCAGTGTGAAACCATGGGACAGTTCCGGTGTTTTTTCAAGGTAGTGGATCCATATCGAAGTGGAAAAGGTTATATAGGATCAATAATTGTATCATATCTGTCATTCAAATAATGGATAATAGGTTCTAGGTCTATTATTTAGGGTTATTGGGTTAGATTCACTTCATGGTAGAGTTTGTTCATGGTAGTTCCACATGTCAGTGGTGATTCTGAGCATTAGATATATCTATGAATCATTATTCTCTATATCAAGAAGCAATGATATTTGATGCGGTAAATGTGACAGTTATTGGTAATATCCCTATTGCATCATCCATAGTTGCTTTTTAATATGGGGCCCTCTATTTTGTTTTATTTTTCCCATTTTTTTGATGTTTGATATTAACAAATGAGCTTATTCAATTTGCAATTGAGTTTGTGACACCACCTGGTAAGTAGCTTGGTTAGGGTTTTTGGTGTACTTCTTGTTCACTCACTGTGTAATTGGTCCTAATAGAATGTGATTATTTAGTTCCATTGTTGGGAAAAAATACCTTAAGGCACCATTGAAGTATTTTTGAGGTGATTCTGTTTGATGACAAAGTGAACAACTGTGTTGTGATTGTTGACAATGCAAACCATGACATTCAAATTTGTTGAAAAAGGGGATTTCATGGTGGAATTTTGAGTTCATGAGCTTTGGCCAACAATCCATGTTTGAATCAATAACATCGATAATGGAATGGATGATCTGGAGGCGGTACAAAAAGAATATAAGATCAAAATATGGCAAATGAATAGTAGTGTTTTTGGAAAAGGGACTTGCGCACCGAGGATTTGGAATATAGGAAACATGCGAGCAATATGTTTTTCAAGATCAGAAAATCAAAATATGGAAAAAGGAAACAGGTTCGTGGAAGATTTGGAGTTGGTCACACAAGTGTATAGGAGGGCAGAAGACTTGTGCGCCGAGACTGGGTCGCGTAGGTTACTTGCTGTCCATCGCGCAGGGTGGTCAATTTGCCTATAAATATTATACCACCCCTCCTCATTTCTCACCGAAGTTCAACACATTGAAGATTCAGAGCTCCCGTTGAGCAGGTGTGGTGGTCGCACAAGTGGTGTGTGGTCGCGTATGTGGAGTTACACACCGGTGTGAGGAGTTGTGCGCCAGTGTGAGCAGTTGCACGCTGGTTGGTAGTTGCACGCTAATGTTTGTTTGGTCGTAAAAGGAAGTGAGTCGTGCAAGATTGGAGTTGACGAAGCTTGTGTCGCACAAGTGTGTGAGGTGGACATGCATTCCAACTGTGAATTGTG
Source organism: Viscum album (assembly GCA_963277665.1). Classification (NCBI taxonomy): domain Eukaryota; kingdom Viridiplantae; phylum Streptophyta; class Magnoliopsida; order Santalales; family Viscaceae; genus Viscum; species Viscum album. The sequence goes on along the minus strand of OY728152.1, from coordinate 358,737,565 downwards.
CGCCGATACTTGTGTACCAAGATTGACTTGCACACTAAGTAAGTTTTATTCCCCGGTCATATTTTCGGGTCGTGTGGAAGTTGAATGTTTTCCCGATACCTTCAGTGCAAAGGTGATATTCATCTACAAGTGAAATTTGGACTTCAACAGAGCATCTACATAATGATAATGTTGTATTACTTCATGCAGTTGAAGAGACCTACATGTCTATAAACTTTGAGTGGATCCATTTCGACGTAGTGAGCAAAGGAAGAGGAAGAATGTGATCCTCTCCACTGTAAGTGAGCCAGAGAGAGAGAAAAAAGGAGTGACCTATGGAAATGTAGTGAGCTGACCCTTAATATTGTAATGGCAGTGAGCCTGGGACAAAGTGACTATACCTGAACATTGTAATCCACATCTAGTGAATAATAGTGTAATTTGGTATGACCGAAAACTTGTCAGCGTATGCTCTTTGGATGTAGCACATAGCGGTGAACCATGAAAAAATTGTTGTGTCATGTGCATGCTTTACCTAATGTTTATATTCTAAAACAGGAAAGTGAGAGAAGAGTGTTTTGGTTAACAGAGAAACAAGATCAGAATGAGCTTTAATTTTGAATTAGTCATAGCCTAATTCACCCCCCTCTCAGGGTACTCAGACTAGTAGACCTAGCATCCATAGTTGGACATATTTTACATGACTCTATGTATGGATTTTATGGTGCTATATTCTGTGTACATCGATTGTTATCATCAATGAGTGAGTTTCATAGAACCCGATGGGAGTACCTAGGGTTTACAAGGAGAATGGAATAATCGACAAAGACATGATAGAACTCCACATATGTTTTTGGCTGTATTTATTTTTAGATCCCATCAATTGGGTTGGAGAATTCTGTTAGTATTTTAAATGGTGGATTACCTCTTGTAGTTGATGAGTTTCTAGAGGTGTTTTCAAAAGTCATATAAAGTTTACCTCTAACGTGGTATTTGGAGCTCATAATAAATTTGGTGTTTGGAACATAGTTGATATCTTTCCAATGGTACCATATATCCCCCATAAATTTGATAGATTTAAAGGTACATTTAGACGATTTAGAATCTTAGGGATTCATTTTCTGAAGCGTCAAACCTAAGTCTACCCCAGTCTTGTTTGTGAAGAACTATGACACATATCATTGATAATGTATCAATTACTAGAAGACGATTAATGTGTAGATCAATAAAAAATAAAATTTTCATGACATTGATGACATTTTTGAATAAAAATAATGAGGTGAGGTGGTTTTCCATGATCTTCTTATGTTCTGGATATCTCTAGCTCAGAGTTAGACATTGAGATTTTCAGAATAGTGATTAATGATGTAGGAACATCCATTTTGTGTTGTTATTCATTAATTTTGGATTGAAAAAATGATCTATCAGTAGTCATGATGATTATGAATAGGGTGTTCTACCAGTGTCTGGACTCCATTTTCATGTTATTTTTTGATGAAATGCTAGTCTGTTTAAGTATCAAGGAGAGGCATGAGAAGAATCTGAGGATTTTTTTATGAAAACTTCATGATAATACTCTCAATTCTATGTTTCCCATGTGCACCATATGGATCCTAGATGCGATGTTTCTAGGTCATGTGATCTTGAAATTAGGGTTTTGGATTATCTCAAGTATATTACAGTAGTTATGTCATTATTGAAGTAGAAGAACATTCAAGCCTCCTAGAGTGAGATAACACTGCCTACACTAGTGTGTAATCATAAAATCTTCCCCCGCATGAGTATCTAATGAGTAATGATCAAACCAACAACTCCATAATAATCTCTGAGCTCCTAACAAGTTTCATGGGAATGAAAGTGTGACTGGAGCCAGTGTCTATAAGTACTATAGTTATGGTGGAATAGACATAGATCATACCTATAATCTTCTATGGAGCACTATGGTCGCAGGATTCTACCTCCTGTATCTGTGCTCACCAATGTCCAACAACTCTATGTGTTCAGGGTGGACAACCTATGGGTGGTGGTGGTAGAGCCTCAAAACATCATCCACCACCTGCTGCACGACCTTCTCGTCAACCACATATGTCACCCAATGGATCACCTCGCTCAAATTTATTCCTCTACCTTGGTGGTCCCCCAACCATCTGTTGATCATTATTATGAGAGGTCAGTCATTCTCGAGCCATGAGTCCCTGCCCGCCTTACGCGAAGCAGAGCGTGCTTCCCAACAGACACCCTTTGCCTTGCGGGCTCTGCACCTCCGAACCTGTATCCTGGGGTCATCCACCGGAGTGTCTGACCTTCTTGGTCATTTGGTTTGTATGCCCACTACCAGCTACAGATAACTCTGCTACCTATATCATAGTAATGGCTTTCACCATTGGTGCCTGCTCAGATAAGAATCTCTACACCAACAATACTTTCTCTAGCATGCATCAGGATATTCATCTATATAATCGATGCTCTAATCACCATCTAGAGACACTTCTCAAAGGTCTGAGCCCTGAAAAATGGATCTCGTGCCATGTCGGTGGAGTAGAGTGAGAGTTCATTGAACCACAATGAGTAATGGGCCGTTGATAGGCTATCGTGCTGAAAGTGATGTAGCTCCTGGATTCGCATTGAGCATAATGTCTCTTGTACGAACTCCACCCTAAAGTGGGTCTCAATGTCTAACCAACAATACATCTCTTCGTCATGATACTATAGTTTCATGAACAACTATTTTCCTTCGATGCCATTGTAATGACTAGAAACTATGATCACCTTCTGATATTATTTTGTCCCAACTAAGAGAAAATCAATGGCCATAGCCTCCCGCCAGTACTCAGCTGTCTGTGGATATGTCTCGCCTCAGAAACATGAAATGCTCTGTCCCTGGAACTCGTTCAATGTGCTCAGACAGAGTGCATTGTCTTGATGATGGGGATAGTATAACCAACTTCCCAATGGGCAGTGGTGCTTCTAGAGCACCACCGGAAGGTGATATCGTTGTAAGAGGGTCCTCCATCGATGCAACATTGCTCGGTGGGATATCATCGTGAACTCTCATTTAATTCCTAGAATGTTTTCTACAGAGTCATTCTGATAAGAAAGAGTTGTTCCACGGTCAATAGGTTATACATAGTGAGTTGAATCAAATGTGATAAAATGAAAAAACATATCCAAAAAACACGCAATCTGGGTTTTCATGAACCGGGTAGAAAATCAGAATTCAAGGTCCTTGTGTATTGTTATGGTGGCTGTTACACCATTACTGGACACCCGGACCTGAACACCACACTCAAAACACATATCAAAATTTCTCCATTAGAAATATCTATGTCCTAGTTAATCGGTATAACTTACTCCTCCGATACCAATTTTCCACGAATCATCCCATGGAGCCTATGTGGTGACTACATCAATCATTCCTTCCATAGGCCATGAGTCGGTGACTTGCACTAAAAGTTGTATCCCTAAAATGGGAAGTCATTTCCTTTAATCCTGCAAAATCACATTGTCTATGAACACAACAAAACACAACCAGGAAGTAAAACTATTGTATTAAAAGTGGTAAATAAGAGTAAAGGGGCCAGAACAAAAGCCCAACTGAAAGATAAAACTATATAAGATAACAATAAACAGCTCATGTGATCGTCCACCAAGGATCCTACCTGTAGGAAGTGGTAGATAGTCCTAGACTTTTCTTTGTTTGTCCCGTGCCCTCTGTGTTAGGTTTGTATCAAGAGGTAACAAGTTATTCATCTTCAACTGAAATAATTAAACCATAACAAATACCCCTACCTCATGATTCGTTGGAGAGGTCACGGTGGTGGAAGAAGATTCTCCATTTGATGAATCCGTCGGCATTCAGTTTTCTCAGATCAACCCCTTCGATGTTCCAATCCAAGCTCAAATTCTACATTAGTAGAAGATGTTGCAACACTTCTTTAGAGGTTCTTCTATTTTGTAAAATAAATCACACGATGGAGCTTTAATTAAATAAACAGAAGAATCAATTGTGTTCCACTATATTATTGCAGTTAATTTGTGAACAACATTTAATGTTTCAATGTCATCCTCACAAAAACCAATAGTCAAACAATTAAATGGCGTGGCAATGTAGTGGTCCCACTACAACCCTTAACCACATGAGGGAAAATTAAATAACATTTTCATGTTATTTTATTTCTCTTTTTAAATTCCAATAAATTATTATTCTCCCGACCAACTGCGGTTGAAATGAAGTCTTCCTTAACCGAATCACAACGTTGAGAATTCAACAATGTCATCAGATTTCAATTCTGAGAACTGGTTAAATGTTATAAAATGGCTCCCGCGCAATTATAGAATATACATAAAAATATTTCAAAATTCAGTTCTGAGAACACCAGGCCTTAGAATCTAGCGCATTCAATTTTCACGGACAAATATAAACCCCAAATAATTTAAAAAAAACTTAAAATAAAACTTTCAATGTCATTACATTTATAATTAATTTTTTTTAATTTATTTTATAATATTTTCATTAATTATTTTGTAGTTGTCATAATTCCTATAATTATTCATACAAATTATTTTTTGTACATATTTAATATTTTTTAAAATTCTCCCTATGATTGAATCGTCATTTTAATATATATTCATTTTTAATTTTAAAAAATTATTTTACATAATTATTAAAACTTTATTTTTTTAATATTTTTTCATTCAATTGATTATTTATTATTCAATTCAATTAATTTTTAATAATCAAGGATTTATTATTATATATCAATTAATAAGGATAATTAATTCTTATTTATTTTTGGTATTTATTCATTTTTAATATATATTCATTTAAATTTTTTTTTAAATATTTTTATAAACTCTAAAATGATAATGTTATAATAAATTCTATATATAGAAATATATGATATAATATTATTACAAATAAATATAGATTTTATCTAATATAATTTTAGAATGAGAAGGATATCATTTACCAGCGCAAAATTTAGATACGAGAAAACCTATATTTTTTAGCAATTTTTAATTTCTCACAGATAAAACTAATATTTTTCAACATTTATTGGAATGAAATGATAATCCCATATTGGTCATATATATTCCACACTAAGAGAACATGTTTCTTTTCCCCATTCATTCTCTCTTGTGGATGTCAAACTCTTTCGTTACTCCCCTTAGAACTTCTCGGACCAATCAATCCTTTCATAACCATAGGTATGTGAGTATATATCATGCAACATCTTCTACATGTATTTTATTATGATTCAAAAAAATGTTCTTAGTGAGACGTTAAGTCTTATGAAATACCTTTACCAATTATTCATACATGGTTAATAAAGGTATATTCTTATACAACCATTTTTGTAACATGATTTACTCATCCGCAAGAATTGCTCAGTGTTCTTATAAGAAAAATTCTCTGAATAACAAGAATATTATTATAAGGACCAACCAATAACAAAATATAATGAGAATCTATATTAATAATTCAATATAGAAAACATTGAACTATAATTAAGAATTTCTAATTCTTTATAATTTTTAGAAATGGAAAATTCTAAATTATGATTCCTACTTAATTATGTAAATAAAAAAAGAATTATAATAATTTTATTCTACTGATGAAACATCATGAACCATTACTGAGTATTCTACAAGATCAATATCAATATTAATCTCTCTCAATGCTTCACCCATACTATGGGGTTCAGTTAGAGGGGTCCACATTCCCCTTTCTTGTGTGTCTTGATGGCTGGATTTATTTTCAAATTAAATTTATTTGGATGCTAATGACAACATATTTCATTGTGAAAGGTTTCCCATTTCTCCTTTTCAAGGCTACATTTATCTTTCTGAAGGTCCACTCTTTAAGAATTCATATATATTTTCCAACATATCCCAATACATAAGAATGTGATTAATTATTCAAAATAAAATATATCAATCAGCTCGATTGTGACTGATTGTAGAAATAAATATCATTTTCGATCCTCAATTATTCAAGATGTTGATAAAAATAATAAATATATTAGGATGCTTCAGATTTATGTTCAAACCAATAGAGTGGTTTTCTCAAGAATTTGGGACAGGTTGGAAAGAATTCTAGGGATTGAAATTTATGAGGGTCTTTAAAGTAGGGAATGAATCACATAAAATGGTTGACTCTTAAATTATTCAAATTGATAATATATATTTATTTATTCTACATTAATTTATTATTGACCAAATTCAATATCATATTGACATGTTTTGGTGGGGTATGAAATGTGGAAAAAGTTTATTTGTTTGATTGGGATAATATAAGTAACCCTTAAACCTTTGGTGGTATGGGATATTAATACATGAACATGATCAATATAGATAGTTTACAAAAGAGAGGATGGATGTTTATTCATAAACTGGGGTCCCTATGAACTAATATCATTGAATCCAAATATTAATTCCATAAGATCTTTTGGGACGATGCCTTTATCCCACGACCTATAATTTTTTTAGATTTCTCTAGGGATCAGGTCTTCTTCTTCAAAACGGAAAAATTTGATAGACAAGAGTCATAGCCGAATTCAACATCATGATAGTACCATGGATTTTTTATAAATCAAGGATGATGTAAACATCCCTCGCATTTCTTATTTGGGCATATGTCTAAATTTTTTACTAGTTTAATAATTCCAACTACATAAAGTTTTTTTAATAATTAGATGTATTCTTTAACTAAATGGATTCGAGGGTTATTATGATTATTCATTTCTAAAAGGATACAGTCCATAAAAACAATGTTAGAATAATTAATAATTTAGATTCAATTTTGTGAGTTATATGTGAATTTTGGCCCACAAAATAATGATAATAAACAATGATTATTTTTGTAAATTAATATAGCCCCTAGTTTTCCCCCTCAATGTATTAACATTTATATTGAAATATTGTATTAGAATATAAAATTTAGTGTATATTTTAATGGTATGACATATTAATGAGGATAAATTGATACATATCATCATTAGTGAAGTAGAAAATCCTACACATGCAATGATCTACCATGAAGGGTCAATGATCTTTTGACATGCATAGAACCCAAATGTAGATAAGATTGTTGACATGGTGAATGGTTTTGTATCACTATTCTCAAAGTAGAATTATTTTATACACAAAGATATATTATTATCCTTCTATATCATATTGTAGATTATATGAGAGAAATGATATGACCATGTTTTTACCAAAATTTAATAACCTGATTCCTTTTTGATCAAGTAGGATATATCATTGATGGAGATTTTGGAAGCGTAATGAGATTCATCATAATAAATCATTCCCATCTACTTACTTCTGTAAAAGGAGAACCACCACCATTCAATGTGCATAATATTAACGTGGTTTAAACAATCAAAAGAAGAGGTTATATTGGATTGGGTCTTGTGGTGCATTATCATATAGGTTTCATTATCAGAACTTGAATGATTTCTATCAATTATTTTTTGTATCCACCAGTGGCTAAATCCTTTTCATTATTCACTGGATTGATTTTATACCTTGATAGAAGATGGAAAAATGTCATCAAGGAATCAAGAAGTATTTTGATTATTAATGGTATTAATTCATAATCGTGTGTCTTCCACATTGTTAGATTGTTTGTTATGAAAGTTAAATTCATTTTCAACACTTTCATAAATTGGACATAAGCCAACATATTTTGAGAAACTATTGGTATAGGAACCATAACATCATCTTATACCAAGGATTTTACCAAAATAATTGGTATGAAAACCATCATATGACCATATACCATTTTTTTAAAGAAACTCTTAGTGTCGGTCATAGATATACCAATGGTTTTATATAATCATTTGGCATGCCTCCAATAAAATTTCATTATACAAAATGTGTTTCCAAAACTATTGGTATATGTGATTTTTATGTGAAAATTCTGTATAAAATTGTCGGTATGTCTTACATTTAGGAACCAATACTAAAGGTTTTTCCAAAACCGTTCACTATGTTACCAAAATTCAAAAGACATATATCAATGGTTTAGAAAACCATTGGTATAGATATATACCAATTGTTTTCCAAACAATTGATAAATTTTTCATATTTTATTGAATTATTTTATCAAATAACATTGATTACTAAAAAGAATAAATATAAATATAAATATACATATTTATCATACTATCATTCTGAGATAAATTTTGGATCAATGGTTATGTGTTTGAAATATAATTTGTATTAATTTATATTATAAGTGAAATTTTAGTTATAAAAACTTTTCACTCTCTAAAAACCTATCACACATGCTCATATTTTTTGTATTATTTAGGAAAATTATCCTTTAATCATTTTTTACATTGTTTGAATCAATTTCATGTCAATATGATGCAAAGTGTGACCAGTTTGAATGGATGGTCTCTAAACAAAAAACATATGACATATTTCCAGTAATTGATAACTCAAAATCAATTATCACACCAAATTTCATCAGTTCTTTTTTTAATGAAACTATGCATTTCAAATGTAATCTACCATCTAAAAATTGATATCCATAAATAATCTAATAAAGGTATAACTATTCCTGATCAAATAAAAAACATTTACCTATGGATATGTAGCCTTATTTTATGTTAAAAATTTTATTTTTTTAAATCACTATGAAACTATGGTTAGATAGAAAATAATTTGTAATTCATTTACAAATAAAATGAAATGTGTAAGATGTAAAAAGGTTTTTATAAGGTGAATATTTTAAATAATTATTAACAAGATGATAGTTTTTAAAAAATATCTCAACCATGCCATGAATCATGCCTTTGTCTTTAAATGAATACTTTTTTATTATATAGTAATTATTATAAATGAAAATCTTGTAACTGATTTTCTAATAATGGCACAAATCATGTGCAAACATAAATGAATGAATCACAGAATATGTAACCCAGTAAAGTTCCATTACAACATTATGTTTTATGTTTTGAAGAGACAATTCTCATTATGTTGTGTTGTATGGATTTTTTTCAAATAATAATTCAACTAATTTTCCATGGTTGTGCATGATAAAATCATTTCATGAATCACAATATTTATTTTCTTATAAATTATTCCAAGAAGAACCAATGATGTAATCTTCATAATTTATGACAAAATTTGAGATTTTCAGCATCCAGAAGATGAATAATGGGAATATTTGATTACCCAAAATGCATTTTAAGGAAATATAACATATATCCCCCCAATATGTTCCTTCCTCAAAAATTATCAGAGGGATGAAAATTTTCTCTATGTTATAGGAATCCCAACTTATCCAATGGCTTAAATTAATAAGAAATCACATTTTATAACCTTTACTAGAAGAATAAACACAATCCTTTTAATATTTTGATTTTTTTGAACACACTATATGAATTTTTAAAAAAAACCACAAATCTCATGTTCAGTTAGAAATATATTATTTTATGAATGATAAAAAATAGATTTAAAATAAAGTAATGTTTTGGATCATTATTAATTAGGTTTCCAATAATATCATTAGCAAAAATGAAGAAATTATAATAAGAGACCCTCATGATGAATGTTAGCGAGTTCAAGATCACAATTTTTTAAGATTAAATCTTATTGTACATCAGTTTTATTAGGGGAAAAAATTTATTGATACATATATGAATTTATTTTTCCAGTGAATCATGAATGAGGTAAATGATGGGTATTAAGTTAAAAATATAAACATATCACCTTCATCCAACGTATCTCCATTTTTGTTTCTAAATAAAATTACCAATTTAATATTCTCTTATATTAACAAGGTTATATTACCTATAATGATATTCCTAAATATTAGAACCCCAACACACTGTAAGAATGATGGGATGATTCAAATAATCATTTGTATACATACCACACAAAAGGTAGGAACTTTGAATGCAATTTGAATTCCACTCCCTAGATGAAAATTAATATTCTATATAATTAAAAATATCATCCAATTCATTTGTGTCCAATGAGGAATATAATATTTTAATAACATGATTCAAAATACAATGCATATATATCCCTATATTGGTCTTTTGATTTAGGAAATTATAATTTTAAAAATAAACCTATTTATATTAGTTGGATTATAGAAAATAAATTAATCCATCTTTTACTTGAATGTAATGATATATTCGGAAAAAAATATTGATTTATTATTCTCTCTGAAATTATTCAACTATATATTAGAAGATATTTTAATTTTTATAATTCATTACATTTTCAGAAGTTAAAGGTTTTGGAATTTTTTGTCTCAACATCAAGGATTTCATTGCAATAGTTTATGTTCTATAATTCCAACCATCTATACCTTTTCTCAAAATCCTCTCAAATAGACTTTTTTCCATCTATGTGTACTAAATAATGTTTAATTTGTTGATGATGGAAAATTTTGTAGTCATTTTTGTGGAAAGACATAAATATAATCCTTTTGGTGATTATATTAATTGGAGTCACCCTAAAAATTGAATATAAATATATATTTACCACTCCTCCTATATAATTCCATTTTAACATTTATTTTGATGATTTATGGGAAACATATATGTATACATGTTAAATTTACATTATCTTCAAAATTTATCAAACCTATAACAAACTAAGAGGTTTAAAATGACAGATTCAAATATGATATTATGATAATATACCCTCCAATAGGAATTGTTCGTGATTATGTATCATTAGATATTTATATTAGTTGGAATGTTTTATGGTACACAACCTTTATGATTTTTATTATTGTCCGTCATGACTCCTGAAATTTAATGTATTTCATTATCCACAATGATACAATTTATAGAGAAGATCGATACATTGGGTGTGTCATGAGTGATGAGTTATTTATTAATATTTTGAGGAAGGTTCCTATTATGAGGTACAATTTAATAAAATATGATTTAAATTATTATAAAAATAAACTTATAAAATATCATATATGGGATATGGACCTCTCTATTTCAATATTTGAGGTAATTTTTTTATCATGACTTTTATGTCATGTATAATTTTACATTTGATGCTGAAACATGAAAAAAAATTATGGTTATTCACCCACCAGAAGCATCTGATGTATTTAAAACCTTCATAAAACCCATTATCCCAAAAAAAACACAGTCCAATTACTAGGAGATGCTCTAAGCCCTAGACATTCCAACTAATAACTCCATAACCAAAACAAAAATGCATAGAATGTTATGTCTTGTTCAAGATTTGATACATAATTCATATCCATGAACTGATTTCATATCATCCACCATCCCAATAATTATCTATGGAAAAAATAATGCAATCACATATCTCATAAATCACCTCAACATCATTGGAATCATTACACCATCCCACTAAATGAATATCACATATCTGTTTTAAATCACAAAAATACATTTCAATTAAAAATTTGGTTTTCGGTTTGAATTTTAATTTTCTTATTGTTGGGTCCATTTGAGGGTCCCCACTATATATATAAAATGGTATTTAATAAAAAAGTAAAAAATATATATATGAATGAAATTATGTTATTGATATATAATATATTAACTTCATGATATTATATTTATTTATATATAACATAGACATCATATTTTAACAACAATATTTTATAAAATAAATTTATCAAGAGTATTTATAAATAATAATTAATTAAATATTTATTTCATTTGATCTAAAATATTAATAAATTAATATAATTTAATAATATTAATATATTATTAAATAAATTTTTTGATTATGATTTAGAATAAATATTTTTATAATATAAAAATATATTACATTATAAACTAATTATATGTATTTCATTCTATTAAATTTAATTCAATATAATTTATAAATAAAAATTATTGCACATTTTTTGTTTAAATTAGATTCCATTAAATTTTTATTAATATATTAAAAGATAGCTTTTTATTATAACATATAACATAATAAATTAAATATTTACATTTAAAAAAATATTATACTTTATTTAATAAATATAATTGATGTAAAAAAATTAATCTTTTCAATATAAATAACTATTATCTCTAAATGGGGAAATAGAAGTGATTTATAACTTATTTATTTTATATCTAAAATAAAAAAATTGATATTTAAAATTTTAACTAATTTGTAATGTATTATATTTATAAGGAAAAATCTAAAAGTCAAGGAATTTTTTGTGTAATAAACATTGACATTCCTTTCATATTTGTTTTTATTATTCAATGTACAAAAAATAAATGTATTTATAATATAATTAAAAACCCAAAAGACCAGAATTTGTGGCTTAGGATCGACGCTTATATATCTTGTGCATTTTTTATATAACAAGATTACTAAAAATTCACGAAATATTTATTATAAACCATGAACATTTACCATCTAGGTTCTAAAAATAATTCAATCAAAATTATCCCTTTTCAAATACACTGAAAATAGATAGTTATATATGTGTATATATGCACGCACACACACACACACACATATATATATATATAAACCATTGTAATATAATTAATTTGTGACATGAATTTAAGACTTACATGGCTTTAGGTCAAATGATGGATTTGAGGCTACTAGAAATTGAGCAAAACAAAATGGGGGATTTTGGGAAGATGTGTGTGATTTGTTTTGATGTGAAAAGTTAATGTTTATATTAAAAAATTATAAATGTTCTTATATGGAATGTTTCAATAATTAGAGACGCTTATGGAAATAAAATTCAAATTTTAAAAAAATAATTGATAAAAAAATTATAAAAAAGAGTCGAGTTTTATGATATCCTATGGGTTGGTAATGAGGAATTCAGGATTGTCTGTGGGCATTTTTATCTTAGATTTTCATGTTTTCCAATTGAATAAATCCTCATATTTTTTAATTCTCTTATGTTTTACTTTATTACTAATTTATGTAGTAATCTTTAAAATATTACATTATTTTATCTTAAACATTACACCCTTTTTATTACGTCTCATTGTTTATTTAGAAAATGGTTTTCATTGGGCCAATCCATGATTTAGTATTTATTATATTATTATAAATTCAAATTTATTTTCTTTTATCATTTTTTTATCAAAACAAATCAAAATTATTTTTTAAATAATGCATCTTGTTGTACATGTAATGGTTTAAACATTTTTTATAAGCATATTATTAAATAAAATTTATATATATAATATTTTAGTGTATTTTAATATTAATATATATAAAAATATAATTATAATTTTTAATTTAAGTAATTCAAATTACATTTATATATAAAACATAAATGTGATGTTTTTTTCATAATATAATAATAACATATATTTATAATTGAGAAATTTTATAAAAAACATAATATATCAAGTATATTTAACAAATATATATCTTAATAATATTAATAATTTTCTATAAACATGTTTTACCGTTAATTAATATTATAATAAAAATTATATTTTACAAAAAACAATTAAATATATATAGATATATTAAATTATTATTCTAATAAAATTTCAAACCATATTTTCAATTAAAATATTAATTTCAAAACACAAAATAAAATATATAAATAATAATAACAATTGTAATTAACTAATAAAAAAATTAATTAAATCACTTAATTTTATTTATTATTTGATCAGAAACTCATCCTAAAAATTTTATCAGAATGTTTTAGTTAAATGAAAATATTTTTAATAAAACATTTTTTCAATAAATTTATGTTTATAATTTTTGGGCTATTACTTTATTCCTCGCTTAATGTAATTGTGTCCTTTTAATTTGCTCGGGCAGACAAGGAATTTTTTTTACAAAGGAGGCTAATTTGAAATAATTAATTTTTATATAATTTCACCAAATTAACTGGACTGCTTCTCTAATACCTTGTATAATGGCCCGAACCCAAAACACAGGTTCATCACGAATAAATAATATGTATATAATTTTTATAAAAATATAACTAATAATACACAGAACATTTATTACATACCATGAACACTTACCGGTATAGGTTCAGAAAATAAAATTCAAAACAATATAAACCATTTTCATATACACTTAACCTAGAAAGTTAAATTTGTGTATATGTGTATAGACAAACACACACACCCACTTATATATGTTTATATAACTCATTGTAAGGAAATTAATTTGATGCAATGATATGAATCCTTAATAATATTGGGTTCAGTTGAGGGATTTGGGGGTTTTCGGAAATTGGGAAGAACAATGTTAAGGAACATAGGGAGATAAGGGTCATATTTTTTAATGTAAAAAGTGATGGTTTATAAAAAAGTGTTTGTATATTTTTATATTTCATGTTTAGAAAATATATGACACAGAGGGAAATTAAGTTTGATCAATGTTAAAAGAATAATTGATGAAATATTATTTAAATTATTCGTGTTTGTTGATAACCCGTTGAAAGGGATGGAGGGGTTCAGGAATGACATTTGGAGTTTTTCTAGTACATTGTCATGAAGTTTGGTGGAATATAACCTCACAATTTTTAATATCCTTAGGTTCAGTGTTATTATTAATTTTTGTTGTAATCATTAAAAAGTTATTTCTTTTTATCTTATTCATTAGTCCCTTTTAATTAGTTAATCACATTTCTTTGAATTTTTATCATACTATTTTCTTTAACAAAATACATGATTTTTTTTTATATTTATAAAATTCATTTTATTATATATCATTTTGTTTCATGAAAACATTCAATCATTATTTTTTTAACATGCTGGTTTTTATAAATATAAATTGTTCAATTTTTTAGACATTTTATAAATTCGTTTTTTAAATATAAACTTTTATGCGTTTAAAATATGTATATATATATATATATATTATTTTTTATATAAATAATTCAAATTTTATTTTTTTTAAAAAAATATAATGTGATTTCATTACTATTATAACAATCATATATATATATAATTTATAAATTTATATTTATAAAATATATTATCTTAATAATAAAAATTATCTTCTATAAATATTAATCTTATTTAATGTTATAATAAAAAAATTTATATTACGATAAAATATAGTTATTTTAAGATAATATTTTAAACAAATAATAATAATATTTTTATTTTGAAAATAATTATGAAAACTATAAAAAATGTAGATTTAATTATAAGTATTATAAATAACATATAATAAAATTAATTAACTGTTAACATTTCATTTAATATATTTAAATATAGTCATTATAATAAAATAATTAGATTATTTTTATTATCAATAAATCGATTTATTAAAGTATTTTTATAATAAAACCATCTTTACAATTTATGGGTTGTTACAAACACGACCCATATTCATTTATGAGGTCAAAACACATTGAACCATAAAATGAAAAATAAATTAATAGAAATAATGGGGAGGATAAATTATAGGGAAAGTAATAACAAAATTGAAATTAGTCAAAACTAGTACTTGGACTCATTAGGTGAATACACACACACACACACATAGTCAGTGTATTAGAAAAAACAATCCTTTCCAAGGGTATCTATGTATATGGAGAAGCAGAGTTTTGGTTGAATAAATAATGATACATTGGTCGACTGTGACAAAGTAGTTAGGGTCCATGAAGTTGATTCTGTATGAGGTTTTCAAACAACATACAACATGTTGTTTCACCATTCCACATATACAGGACCACGTGAAACCTGTACCCCTATCTCCCTATGGATTTCACCGAACTCTTTCAGATGATCTTCCATGACACCCCATCGATAACACTTACCAGGCCAAACGTGGGAAATAAGGACATGACCATCCAAACATTTTCTCGGACAACATTCCACGATGCCCCATCAACAATGCCTACCAAACCAGAGCGACGAATTATTGATATGATTGTCACCGACCATTCTCAAACAACTTTCCACGACACCCTAGCGATAAATCCTACCATAGTCACTGCCCACTACCTTTCATGGCACCCTACAAAGACTACCTAACAGGCCAGACAGGGCGAATATGGATATGTATGTTAGATCTCTTTCACGAGTGACCTTCTACAACACCCAATCGACAACTCCTGCTAACATCATCTCACATTCTCAAACGATCTCCCACCACACCACATCAATAACACCAACCATAGTTACCGCCCTCCCTCACCACCCATTCATAGAAAACATGCCACGGCGCCCCATCTTCAATGCCTATCGGTTCCCCAACCCATTATTAGATATTCTGTGATGATTCCCCAATGAAAACTCCAACCATTCCTAGTAGGAGAAGATGGATTTGTCGGTTGCTACATCCATAAGTGTAATTATTCACACCAAAGTAAACCAAGTTGGATGAATGTGTCCAAAAATGATTCTTTTCAACCATATTTGTCATTCACCACTATTGATGATAAATCACACCCACGACTGATGTTAAAAATGTTGATTCCAGATGTGAAATGATAGCTGAAGTATCATACAGAATAAGGCACACAATGATGGCACTTTCCAACCAAACACGCACCACCAGACATCAGATTTCAGATTAAGAGTTATTTTACATGAACAAATAACTGTCGAAACTAATTTATTTTCACAAATGGAATTTAAATAAATTAATGAAATTTTATTTTGTATATTTAACTATTATTTTATTATACTTTTTATTGTCAATTTAATACAAATTTATAATTCTCATTTAATATTATGTATCCATTAAATTTAAAATTTTATCCTTTAGCAATTCCATATTTTTTATTTTCATGTTACAATACATCATATGGTGAAATCTTCAATACTTGTGCTAAAAATAACTTATTAAAGGGATCTCATTTTCAATATTTTTTTATAACACTCTTAAATGTCCTCCAATTTTTAGAACTTTTGGTTTACGGTTAATAAATGAATCATTGAATAAGTTAATATATATACATATATACATATTTATATAATTATAAATTATATTTATATTTATCAAATTATATATATGTATATATATTTTATATATAAATTTTTTATATAACATTTAATAATATATGTATATCCATTCGTATATGTATGTCTGTATGAGTTTTTTAATGTATGTGTTGCTTTTGTATGCATCTATTGTGTTGTGTTGTGTGTCTGGGTGTGTGTTTATCTACCTTTTTGGTTTTTATGTGTGAATGTATATGTGCTTTGGCCTGTATGTGATATTATTTGTATGTTATACATATGTGTATTTGTACGTGAATGTGATCATATATATGCATAAATATACATATATATGTGAATGGGTAGGTGTATGTGTATTTGTATGTATTTGAAAATAAGTATTCTATGAATATGTATGTGAACATCTGTATGATTGACTGTACGTGAATTTTTATGTGTTTTTTGTGTGCATGCTAATGTGTTTGTTTATATTTTTGAATATGTGAATGTATATAAGTGTATGATTATGTATTGGTCAATGTATGCAAATGTGTATGTAAGACTTTATGTTTATATACAAGTGTATGTGCATGATTATCTGTATATGTGTGTGTTAATGTTGTATATGTGTATATAGTCATATGTATACATGGGCATGATTGTGAAAGTACATTTATGCAATTGTATTGATGAGTATATATATATATATGCAAATTTATTTATATGTGTATGCATATACATTAGTATGTCTATGTACATGTGTATGCACATTAGTATTTGTATGTGTATATGTATTTTTTTATGTTTTATGTGTATGTATATTTAACGGCCCGACCCCAGCTACCCAAAGTCGGTGCTTTACTTCGTAACATTAGCATGATTACAAAAGATCAAGTCTCGAAAGACCAATTAGTTTAGTAGCCTTGGAAACACTAGATACATTAATAAGTATTAAATTAGATCATAAAGTAAAAAAAACTACTACATCTTCTCTTCATATCCCCTTATAATATCCCTACAGGTCATTCATAATATACTTCTTCACATCCTGGAAAATATTAAAACATTGAAAGGGGTGAGCTCAGATGCTCAGTAAGGATAACAATATAGCAGAAGCTTTCATCAATAAACATAAACATTTAAGGGAATGTATAACTAAAACAAAATCCTTTTAAACATGAACTTCAACATAATATGGAAAAAGTAAAATGAGATAATGTCATTCACTTCTTCACATGGATATTCTACTGGTTGAATAATCACATGCAATATCAATAACCACTTTCATAATGATGGAATGCATAATGCCATACTATCATAACCATGTATCCAAGGCCTCGTGCCAAGACCACAAATACGATTTTGTCAAGGCCTCGTGCAATGACACTAGTTTGTCTCATGAGACCTTCCGATGCATCAAGGAGCTATAGCGGGCTCCACCCGTCACTTACTAAGTCCAATGCATTCCTCATATGATTGGGTTTAAACATATCATAAATCATAACATAATCGTATCAAATAAAACATTCATAAAGGAAACATAACATTTCTACATTTCAATCACAATATTTCAATAAAACACATTGATAGAATAAAAATTCTTTCAAAACAATTTTCAATACCAAAATAAAAGAAAGTTAAATCTTTGTATTTATTTTTCATTAATAAAAGTAATGGCTTGTAGAGGAAGCCGAAACTCATATAATGGGCACGACGGCAGAGAAGTCATTTTCGCCGCATATGTACAGAAAGAAAAACATTCCCTTTTTATCGGTTAGTAAAACGCTTCGTATAAAAAAGATTCCTTTTGAATAAATGTAAAAGTTAAATGGGTTTATACACCATATAAATGAAAATTGTGTATAAAACCAAATATACCTCAATGAAAGGAGATTGAGACGAAGTCCTTAAAAAGATCATTTTTAATATAAAATAGATCTATTATGTGTATTCACTATTCCTACACATAAATAAAATAATAATACTAAATAGGAAATAATAATATCATGATATAATTTTAAATTAGGAGATTAACCAAAATAATGGATGTTGGGTTAAGAAATTCCCTTACCTCATGTCCAACATGACTCAACCGTTCTTTATCCTCCTGAATAATAAAATAGAGATAATATCTACCTTATTAAGAACCATTTTCAATTTCATTATCCTTTTATATCACTTATTACAATGTTATGAACATTATGTAATTATTTAAGTTAATAACGGTCGTTTTGTCGATCTTCGGTACTTGAGTCAACAATAAACTTCTTATAATTACAAGTTGTTCTTGTGGTGAAATATCCATTATATCCAGAATTATATTCATGATGTAGATATCATATATATCATATATATCCATTATATACATTCATTCAGAATATTACATAACATTTAGAGGTAAGAAATGAAATGCACCATTGATGGAGACGGTAAGCCGTACGTATGCATGAACGCTACATTCATTTATATTTCGTATTTAATGAAATCATAATGATATAAAGGTATATTATAATTCAATAATAACATCATATATAATATCATTACTCAATCCTTTATACATCCCACGTATGGTATTAACGATTCAAATCACTTTGAGGGGGCGGTATTCCGCACTTCCTAAAATGAAAATATCACGTTTACCCATAATGGAAATAATAAAGGTATGCAATAAATGAAAATACAGAACCTTAAGTAAAACATAAACATATTATATATCATTTATAAATAGAGTGACATCTTAATGGCCACCTTTGAAGGTGTTTTATGAGTGTTGGACAATCATCGATTCGTGAGGCAGAAATTCACCATCCACAGAAACCATATGTTCTTTAACCATTAGATGTAGGTGTGTGAAAGTGTAGCTCGATTCCTTATTATAACAACGTCCTAGTATATTGAGTATACTGGTTTTGTTACAAAAGAAATTAATAAAAAGAGTTTATGGGGTTGGAGAAGCAAAATAAAACAAAATAACATTAGAGAAGACATTACCTCAAAATCGGGTAACTCTTTTTGATTTGAGACAAAGGATTCCTTGGGAAGAGTTCTGCCCAAAGTGAGGCTTCTAGGAGTAAGGGGGGAAAGTTGGGAGAGTATTTGGGAAGAGGTTGGCCGACCCAAATGGCTTGAAAGTGTGAATGAGGTGGTATAGGTGGGGTCCTTTTATAAGAGGAGAGGAGGGGCACTCTATGAAAGTAATGAAAGTTTACATTATTATACAATGATTTTCGGATTCTAAAGGTCCAACACTTATATAATTCGAGGCTAAGGTGATAAGGGTTCGAAATCTACCCATCCAATAGTCTTTGGACAAGTGTATGCCTTGTATTTTACATTATATTTTCATTTTATTAAAATCGTTAAATAATGAGGTCATTACTACATCATAATGATGTCATAAACAATATAATTTATATAATGTCTAAAAATTATAAAAAAATAAAATGATGTAGGAAATCCTTTTATAATTCCAATGACTATTTATAGTAAAAATATGACTTTTATAACCCCATGTAAAAATTGTATTATTAAAACATTTCATGTTTGTGTCATTTTTCTACTTTAACATTAAATAAAAGGTATTTATGTCATTTTCCAACTAAAGTGGCTCCATGGAGTCCCCAAGTTGACCCATGGAATGTATTGGTCATCCATGGAACATCCAATGAGGGTAGAACATGTGTCATGCTCATCTCATATTATTAAAACATTATTTGTACCTTAAACTACACTAATTACCTCTAATCGCGATTAAGAACATAAAAGTTACTATTCACCAAAAAAATTATTTTTATCTCATTGAACCACATTTTACTTCTTAATGACAACCATGTATGTCGGATTTTTTAAAATCAAATCAAAAAAGTCGTAATATTTCATTTAAACGAAAAATTAGTTTTTTAACTACCACATAGTGGTTTCACTATTCATCAAAAATTGAAGTTTTTCAGAACAATGCCAAAATTTCACCCTAAGCTATAATTTATATTCCGAATTCAAAAATGATGTCTATTTTACAAAATTACAAACATATATTTTGCATTAATTAATTTTATAATTTATTCCCACTGTCACAACAAATAACGTGTTTTTAAGAAACAATTTATATCAAAAGATTGGCAATTGTTTATGTCCAATTTCAATGTTAAATTAATTCTAATGACCACCATTGGATAAAATGGTAAAAATATATTCTAATTATACTTTAAAAACAGTAAATAGTATAATTTATCACTATAAATTATTTTTATTAAAAAATATGTTTTTAAGTATTTTTCACTATTCATAAAAAACAGGATGTTCTCAGGAAAATACCAAAAATTCAACATAGGCTAATTTCGATATTCCGAATCCAAAAATGAAGTCCATTTTGAATGATAAAATTTATAAAATTTAAAAAATTAGGTATTACTATTCATAACAGCTACTTTGATTGGTCACAGTGTGTTAGAACTCGAAGTTGCGTACAATATTAGCTATTGCATTATTGAAAGAGAAGTGTATCATGGAAGATCGGGGTGTTACAGAATATATGAATATGTATAGAAATATATGAATGTGCATGCATGGGTTTTAACAGTATGTATGAGTATGTGTATATACATGTATATGATTGTATATATGACATTGCCTTTCTGTATGTGTATGTGTATGTGTTTTCCAATATGTGTATGTGAATATTGTTAATGTATGTGTACATGTTTTTCTATGTATATTTATGTGTTTAGATGTCTGTATGCTTATTAATTTAATGTTATATATTAGTTTTTAATATCTATCCATTTTTTGTCTTTTCAATAATTTATTCATTTTTATTATATAATCATTTAACATTTTTATAAAATATTCAGTTTTGATATTTATTTATATAGGTTCAATAATGTATAAATTTAATTAAATAGTAGAAATTTAACAAATAATAAAAATTAATATTTTTAATAACATATTAAATTTTCAATATACAATTAAAAATTTCCATATTTCCAAAATTATCAGTATTAATTTTATTTGTCTATTTAATTTAATTCAATATAATTAATGTTATGAATACACTTTTTAAATATTTTTATTTATTTAATTAATTTTATTTATTCATTTTTAATATTATTTATTTATTTATTCATTTTCGATATATAGTAATTTTAAATATATTTCTAATTTAATCATTCTATTAATATTAATACATATTTATTTATTAGCTTCAATATTTTCAATAATATTTTAAGTTATATTATTAATATTTCTTCATTTTTATTTGTATCATTTTATATTTTTAATATGTCTGAAAAATATATAATTTATTCCTATATGAACATCTCCAACCCACTACATATTTCCCTAAAATTGATCCCCAATGCATTCAATGCCTAACATGATTTAGGACATTATTTTAAAAAATTAAAATAATTGGGAAGTCCTTCACGAGGACATGTAATGAAAGATGGGGACTTTGAACATCATGCTATGAAGTTTAAATAGTGCGTACCATCGAGAGATGGAGAGAGTTATATGGTGTTGTTAGTAAAAGTATCCAAGTTGGTCTTGAGCGGAAGGTTTAAGGGGAGTTGGTGAATGTGTGTGATGGCATGATTATGTATGTTTGAGGGGAAACAAATCTTCATTACTAATGTTGTGGGCATAGCTTGAAAGTGGACCCGAGAGCGACTATGGCGACGCCCCAACACGAATGACGTCCTCACAGAACTTCGGGGTTGAAGTTGTAGATGTCAATTGATAGCTTTGGATCCATGGTTGACGTGTCTTTGAATCACATAGAGATATTGTGTTTGTTGGATTTGTTGACGAGTGATTTGGGATATTGAACAAGTAATTAACATTAGATGTTATGGTTTGATGTTTATATACGACAATCCATGATGAATTTCAATGATATAATGGATGTGTCAAGTGTTATTGGGGCTTCTCACTCTTTGGTTTCTAAGGGAGTACCAATTGGTTGTGAGACTTCCTATAGTGGTGCAGAATAATGTATGGGCCAGTGGTCCATGGTGGTCTATGCGTACGATGAAAGGGTCTTAGGGCCAATATTAATAAAAAAGGAGGTTGATGTGAATTTTCTATATAGGTTGTTATATATTTAGTGGGGGACGTGGCAATTACATGCCCATTAGCCGATGAGTGAGGTGTTTTTTTGTGTTTTTAGGTATTTGTATTCATGAGTACCTTTTATAAATATATATTATCTTTTTATTTATTTTTATTACATTATTATGTAAATTTTTTCTTCTTTTCTTTAAAAGCAATTGGATATTTATATCTGGGTAGAGGAAGATCCATTACATAGTCTATAGGCCCAAGGTCAGGTGCCCATGAAATTTCCTGAAGGCTAGGTGTAGCGTCATGCCTACATCATCCACTCTGTATCACTAGGCCTCCATCATGCTTGCATCTCCATCTGCATGCATCATGCACACATAACTGCCTTCCTGAGTCACTTCATACGATATAAATCCCCCATGGGGCATGCTATGATTCAAACAGTTTTTATAATGTGTGTGTAATTTATGTAATTAATCAAACAGATTCAATTATTAATTTTTTTAACATATTTAATTTATTTAATCATTTTTAAAATGAATTTATTTAATATTATTTACTTATTTTTAATATTTAAATTTTTTTTATTTTTTTATTCAATTGTTAATATTTATTTATATATTATTATTTATTATATTTTGATTTTATAAATATTTTATGTATTTATTAGAATAATATTTATTCAATTTCATTTACTATGGTGTAATTTCATTAAAAGGTTTGTAATTCATATAATTAATTTATTTAAATGCATTTTTTATACAATTCTCAATATTTATGTATGAGTTTACAATTAATTTGAATAATTATTGAAATTTTCCAATATTATTTAACATGAATTAATATTTTTAACAAGTTTTTTAATTTATATGATTAATACTCAAGAAAATTTATTTATTGAGTCGTAATATTTTCCAAATGATTGAAATCATTAAATTAAATTTATTTAAATTATTATTTTAATGTTTTAATCAATTTTTTACACATGCATAAATCATGTAATTATTCGTTGATAATTTTTTTGTATGTATTTTGTAGGTTTTAAACTTTTTCTATGTTTTCATCTTCATTTTAATATATATTCATTTTTAATTTTTTTAAATTTTTATATATAAATTATAAAACATAACCTATTTATTTGAATTTTTGGAATCTATTTTTTTTTAATTATTCAATTTCACTAATTTTTTATTATCATGAATTTATTATTATATATTCATTAATAAGGTTAATTATTTTTATTTTTTTATTAATTTATTCATTATTAGTATATATTATTTTTTATATCTTTATTTTATTGTAAATATTTTTTATCATCTCTAAAATGAAAATTATTTCATAAAACATATATATATATATATCAGCAATATAATTATAGTTTTGATAAATATAGATTTTATAAATTATAATTTTAGTAATGATAAAATTTGTTTTATTAGTGCAAAATTAAGCACTAATAAACCCTATCTTTTTTTTCCGGTTATTAATTTCACAATGATAAAACTCGTTTTTTCATCATTTCTTGGAAATCATTGATAAACAATCCATAGTAATATAAATTCCACACTTTTTGAATAATATTTTATTCCCAATTCATGCTCTCTCAAAAACTATGGTATGTGAGTGAATCTCTTGCAACTGCTTGTACATGTTTTTTATTATGCATCACAAAAAATAGACATAGTGAGAAGTTTATGATTAAGAAATTAATTTATAAATGATTCATACATGGTTTAAAAATTTAATTTATTATGCATCGATTTTGTAAAAATATTTACTCTTCCATGAGTTTTTTTGAATGTTCACTTAAGCATGACTGGATTAATAAAAAACGTAGTATAATATGGTATATTAAATAAAAATAAACTCTACAAAACTATATTAATAATTCAAATTAAATCACATTCCACTACAAGTTATAATTACCAATCCATTATAAATTTTTGAAATTTGAAATTCCTAATTTTGATGCCATACGTTATAATTTAAATAAATTGAGGATTATAATATTATTATTCAACTGATGGTACATCAAAAAACATTTTTGAGTATCCTTAATGATCAATATCAATTGTACCATCACTCAATGCTTCTCCCATACAAGGCAGTTCAGATAGGGCAACCAATTTTCCTCTTCCATAATGTCTTAATGGGTGGTGTTTTTTGTAATTTAATTTCTTTGGAAGATATAGACACCATATTTCATTGGCGACGGTTTATAGAATATCTCCAACCAATTCCATATCTTCTTTTCTGATGATATATTTATTTTTCTCATGGATCACTTTACAATAATTCATATCTATATATCAGTTTATCCAAATATATGAGATATCATCCATACAATTAGTTAATTATTCCAAATCAGATATTTACATTAGCTCGGGTGATTCCTATAATAGAAAGCATTATATATTCTGATCCTCTGTTATTCTAGTGGATGTAAAGATTAATAAATATATTTGTAACCGTGTGATTTTTGGCCAAACAAATAGTGGTTCTCTCAAGAAACATCGACATGCCATAAAAAAATAACCAGGGATGATATTTTAAGAGGGTCTATGAAGTATGGAAGGAAGCACTTATAAATTATGTAGCTCAATCAATTCCAATTGTTAATATGTATTTATTAAACTACCTATGTTTTTAAAGAACATAATTCACTCTCACATTGACATGTTCTTGTGGGTTATGAAATATGGTAAATAAGTCAATTGTTGTCTTGGGTTAATTTATGCACCCCTAAAACATTTGGTGGTATGGGCTATCAATACATGTGTATGTTCAAGATATCTCTTTTAGAAAATAATGTATTGAGACTAAATCCAAAACATGGTTCCCTATGAAGTCATATCATTGAACCCAAATATTACCATACACGGTCTTTTGTGTGGTATCCATTATCCACCACTCTAGGTATTTTGAAGATGCCTCTGAGGGTTCGAGTATTCTTCTTCAAATAAACTAATATTTAAGACTAGAGATGAATCCAAATTCATGATATGGATGGTCCCAAGGCTTGTTTATAAATTTGGGATGATGTGAACATGCCTTGCAGTATTTGATCAGGAGGATGCCACAATTTTCAATTGTTTTAATGACGATAATAACATATGGTGTTATGATAATCTATATTTATTATTAAACAAAAGGGAATATAGGGTTATTCTGAGTAATCCTTACATTGATGATATAGACAAGGAAGACTATGTTCGAATAATGAATTCCTGATATCCGATTTGGGGAATTATAGGTGTACGTCTGCCCAGAAAATACCGATAATACTCAATAAATATTTATATAAATGCATATGCCCCCATGAAATCCTACCCAAGGGTTTAAACTTATTATTCAAATATTTCGAGGAATAATCCATTGATGTTTCTCCTAATGGTATGACATGCTAAAGATAATAATTTCATATCCATATTCATTAGTGAAGTAGAAATTTTTATACATGAAATATTATTTTACTAAGGTTACATGATCATAAGACATGATTATGAGGAATTTTAGAAGCGTAAATAGATTCACCTTAATAATCCCATCCCACATCCTTAGATATGTATGTGGATGCCATCACAATCCAATGTGTTTAATATTAATGTGGATGAAACTATCTTCAAATGTGGTTCTATTTTATTGGTTCTTATGGTATGTGATCATCTGGGATGCATTATTACATGTTGAATGTTTTCAATATATTATTTTTGGAATCCACCAGTCGGTGAAGCTTATGCTTTATTCACGGGATAGATGTTCTCCATTGAGAGAGTATGGAAAAAAAGATATTACATAATCAAACATTATTTTCATTATTAATGGTATTAATGCATCATAGTGGATTCTCTAGATCGTTGAATTAGTAATTATGAAGGATAAATCCATTTTCAACCCTACAAAAAATTGGATATATACCAATGGTTTTGTGAAAATGATGGTATAGGTACTATAAGATGACCCTATACCAAGGTTTGGACCAAATCCATTGGTATTCAACCCATAATATGACCCAATTCCATTCAATATTTTTTATAAAAATCAGTACTACTTAGATCTATACAAAACGTTTTATACAAACTGTTGGAATGTATTCAATAAAATCACATTATACAAATGGGTTTTCCAAAAATGTTGGTATATATGATTGATATGTCAACATTATCAATAAAAACATCAATATAAAGAACATTTAAGAATCCTATACTATTGGTTTTTTTAAAAATGTTCGTAAAAGTACCAGAATTCAAAATAAAAATATCAATGGTTTGGAAAACCATTAGTATAGTTCTATTCCATTGTTTTGTAGAATAGTTTTTAATGGTCTTCATATATTTTATGAATTATTTTATAAAATAAAACATAGTAAACAATAGAATAAAAATAAATTTACATATATATTTTTATCAGAATAACTTTCCTAAAAACAGTGTAGCTTTGTGGTTATGTGTTTGAAATATAATGTGTTTTATTCCATATAACAAATGAAATTTTATTTAAAAACATTTTTCACTAACTAATAACAAATCACAAATTATCATATTTTCATGATTATTTAGGAAAATTATCCTTAATTCATTATTTATGTTTTTTGAGTCGATTTCATATTAATATGATGCATTGTAATACTAGTTTTACTCGATGGTTATCATAGACATAACATAGTAAATCCCTATAGTAATTGAAACATCAAAATATTTTATCACACCAACATTAAACAATTCATTTTTTAATTATATTATGATGTTAAATTATAATATCTTTTCTAACAATTGAAATCCATCAAAAACCTACCGAATGATTCACTTTTCAGGATAAATAAAAAACATTCACTTAGGAAAAAGTAATTATATATAATCTTTAAGAATTTCTTTTTCTATATCACTATAAAAATCTAGTTAGATAAACTATAATATTTATTTCATTTAAATATAGAAAAAAAATGTGTTAAATGGATGATGGTTTATGTAAGTTGATGATTTCAAATATTCAATAAATAGATTATAGTTTTAAACAAATCCTACTACTATTCCAAGAAACATGTTTACATCTTCATATGAATACATATATATTATATAGTAATTATTATCAATGAAAATCATGCCAATGATTTTGTATCATGTGCTCTATCCCGGATCAAACAACTCCAAAGCATCAGAGAATATTTAACCTTATAACGTTTTCATCCAACATTATTTTTTATATTTTGAAATGGAAATTCTCATTGTTATGATATATGACGCTTCCATTTTCATAATTATTTGTCAAACATAATGAAATGCTTATCTAAATTCATACATCACTCAAATATCAAGTAGAACCTATTTTTTTCATTGGTTTACAATATCTTAGAATTACAAATCAATAAATGAAATTTCAACATGAAAATATCCATCTTTCAAAAATCACTTCCATTGTGAGGATCAAACAAATTTTCTATATATGGCCATGTCATAGGGATTTAGTTCAGATAAACATTTCACCAATTCCTCAGTATTTAGCATGTTAAAATCATTTCATGAATCATGATATTTTTATGCCTATAAATCAATACTATAAGAATTGATGCATTTATTTCAATAACCTATTAAAAAATGTTTGAATTTCAGCATTTAGGAGAAAAATAATGGGAATATCTGAATATCAACCATTCAATTTAATGAAATATAACATATCTCCAACTAAAGTGTTCTTCCTCAAATATTATTATGGAGTTTTTAATCTTATCTATTTAAAATTAATCCACACATCTCCAATGGACGAAATTTAAAAAATATTCACATTTTCTAACATTTCATGGAAGTGGAAAAACAATCCTTTTTATAATTTTCTTTTTTAGAACATCCAATATATGAATGTTCTAGAGAAACCAAAAATCACAAGATCAGTTATAAATACATTCTTACATGAATGAAAAAAAATTGAGTTTATATAAATTAATGTTCTGGATCATTATTATGTATGTTATGAATAATAGCATTAGAAATCCTGATGACATTATTATAAAAAACACTCACCATGAATGTGTGCTTGTTCAATATCATCATAATTTATGATCAAAATGTAATATCAACCTTTGTTTTTGTGGATAAAAAACAATAATGATACATATATGAATTCAATTTCCCATTCCAAAATATACAGATATAACCTTCATCGTACAAATCTTCATTCTTTATGAAAAAACATATTATCCAATTTATATTCACATATAATAGAATGGGTATCTTTACTATAATAATATTATGGGATAAATAAACTCCAATTCACTATAAGATTGATTAAAAGCTCTAAATAAACATTTTTAGACAAACCAAACAGATTGTTGGAACTTTTATTTCACTTTTAGTTCTACTGGATAAATGAAAATTAAACTTCTATATAATTAAAAACACCATCATATTACATTTTTCAAACAATTATTCTAATATTTTGGTAACATGTATCAAAATATAATTATTATATATCCCTTTATTGGTAAATTAAATCCATATATTTTAATTATCAGAAATCAACTTATGTACATTATCAAGATTATGGAAAATCTTATGATCCGTCTTTGACTTTCATATAATGAGGTATTATACATAAAATAATTAATTAATCTTATCAGTGATAATATTCAACATTAGATAAGATGATACATTGATTTGTAAAAATCTAAACATTCTTGGAATTTAAATTTTTGTGAATATTTGGTCTCAACATCAATGATTTGAATGCATCAATTAATGTTATTGTCATGACCTGTCCTCCAAGGCCCGTGTCATGACTATCTCAAGCCCACAATATATTGTCCATGGGCTGGCATCAAGAACCAGAATGGAATATCCTTAAAATGGGAAGGTATTTCCTTTATACATGTACAAATTGAATGTGCAGAAAGAAACCAGAGGAAACCACGTATATTAGAATGCAAAGAATCATCTGCGATGTAAAATGCTGTAGCGAAGAGTGGGGAATGTAAAGTTGTGCCAGATTCCAAGAATAAATGGAAAAAGAACATGTACAACATAAAAATTACAAAACAACTGAAAAGTGAAAGGAAACTTCGAGATCATCCACCACGGATCCTTACTGAAGGGTAGGTACAGCTCACAATCTGTCATCCCTACATCATGTCATGACAAAAGGTCTAGCTCCATGCACTACCTAGTCATAGCTCCCTCATCCTAAATCAATGTTGTACGTCATCTACACTAGAAACCACATGGTGCGGGTGATTCCCATGCAGAGGTGTGTATAACGATACTCAGTAGGCAACTCGAGACCCCCGTTGGTCTCCTAGAGTTCCAAAATGGAAAGAACACAAAGAATGAAGCAAAACTACACAACACAATTCATCTCACACAAGTATCATTTTAGGTCAAGGATGTAAGGGATGTCACATCATTGAACTCCTATGCTACTGGATAACTCCTAATCTATTAACTACGGTGGGATTTTCAGGTTACACAGAGTCGCATCCTACTAATCGTGTATTTTTGTGGTACCCATCTCTGATGGGTATGATGAGCATTTTGGGTCACACAGTGTCGCTTCCCACCCTGGGCAGTCATGTCCCATAGATATACATCCAACCATGGCTAAACCGAGGAACTCCTCCTGTTGAGTACGGTGGATCTTATGGATCACAAAGAGCTGCTCCCCACCATCAGCCTCCTTGGTCACACAGATCCGCTTCCCATTGGACCAATTGTCAGGCATTCATCAAGTCTCAACCAACCATAGGGTTCCACACATAGTCTGCTTGGGAGAACTACTCCACAATCCACTCATCACATCTTCATATTACAGGACGTTACCACAACTCATTCCAAATGATCTATCTCCTATAGAGAGTCCCAAAGCAGCAAACAACTCGTCAATCAGGCGCACGGTTTGTGAGATACATGCATTTTAGTGTCATGGGCCCGGTTGGATTCGTATTCAACCCAAACCAGACGTGAACCATTATTTTTCAAAATTTAGGTGAAATTTAATATAAAGGCATCCTTGTCTTAAGGATCCCGACACTAAAGATAGTTCACCAAAAAGATGTCTGGTTTGGAAGTTAGGGCTTGTTTTCTGAAACAAGATGGTACGACCCAGTAGTGCTACCCACCTGGTGGTGGGGGCCACCAGAAACACCCGAATGAGGTGCGTCTGGGTAAGGATGATCTGTCCTAGATCCACATCAACGTGTAAACCCACAGGGCGTTGACAAAACATGGCACCACGAGGTGTCGCGGTTCTTCCGCACCACAGTCGACGAGATGCAGCCTTCCTGTCGGGCATGACGTTGGCGTGTACCCAATCCTCATGTCGCCGAACAAACCGGAGGCCCCCGACACCGTAGCGTCACTCGCATGATGTTTTCCCTAATGCATCCAGGTCGTGCCGTCAGGGGTGCTCCCACCTCTGCACTGCCATTCAATGGCCGACATAGTGTACCAGAGGTAGGTTGTTCTTCAGGAAAGCGGTCATGCATCAGGGATGGTTTCCTATGTCGTATGTTCCGGCGTGCTCCTTGGATCACATCCTTCACGACGGTTGGCCTTGATTCATCTTTATTCGGCCTTCAATATTGGGTTATCACAATCATCACACAAACAGAGGTGCTCATGCCTTGTTCTTATTGGTCCGCACCCTCCACTTTATAGATAATTTAGAGGGAGATTCGGGGGAATTTTAAAATAGATGTCATGACATTATTCCAAGCTCTATCAAAAAAAAAACAAACCCTCCC
Organism: Viscum album; assembly: GCA_963277665.1. Taxonomy (NCBI): domain Eukaryota; kingdom Viridiplantae; phylum Streptophyta; class Magnoliopsida; order Santalales; family Viscaceae; genus Viscum; species Viscum album. The sequence continues at coordinate 358,705,951 of OY728152.1, read as the reverse complement.
CCACATATATATCTATTAACGGATCAACTTTTTCATTACATGACACATTCATAACATTTTAGAATTAATCGCGAGGAACACAAAAATAAATATACACAACCCAAACCACAAAAAATTGGATAAACTCTTATTTTTGGTTGTCTCGTTGTTCACCATCCCCACAATAATCTTCCCTCGCTACTGCTCGAACGTAAAACTCTGGTTCGGGTTTTCGGTGTCGTATGTCACCTCTTATTGGGATTGGATCCGTCCTCTACGGGCTTGGATTTATGGAACACCTATAGAACTTCTTTTATTGGAAAATATTATCTCATACCCCTCCTCAAGATATATATATTTATTGTAGAGGGCGATGGTATCTAATAATGTGGGGAATTAATGGGGTCATATAAATTAGTAACATTTGAAATTACCCAATGATGACAGTAGATAGGATTTTTCATGTCAAGACATTCATTGGCCTTACTCCCCACAGTTCCCACAGTATGCTTGTCCATTCCTGCAAAATAATTAATATAAAATAAAAAAATTATTTCATTTCATTTGTTTTAAATGTCACAAAACATAAATTCTTCTCAAGATCTACTTCTGTAAAATTTATGTTTCCCTTAAGAGAATCATGTCATTGAGGATTCAATGGTTCCCTCATATTATTAATCCAGGCACTGGTTCACAAGATAGAAAAATATGGGTACACGTTTACTGAACATGCCTTAAAAAAAACATTAGAGATTAATTCAAGGCACACCAGACCTCAGAGTCACACACTGTAAATTTTTGCATATGCGTAAAATTCTATTAATTAAAATAATGAAAATAATTACATGGAAAAACCCCATATTTACATTATACCAACCATAGGTATTTTCATCACCGAATAGGCACCTCGTAGAGTAAGTAAACAAATGCAGGTACAGAGCACAAATCTGGACCTTCTGCACCTATGTGCTTTCGTAGAGGTTCTTGTGCTGCCAGCGAACACTTAAAATATATATCGACTGCCTGCAATGGACTCGCTCTTGTCGAACCTCAATATATACTGGGACATCCGTAATGGTCTCCCTATCATCCATGTCTAGATTTCCATGGTCGATAATGTGATATTGGTCAATCATGTATCCCATCAACCAGGATACATCAACGACCCCGTGCACCCTATCCAAGTGTTTTGGAAGTGCAATTTGGTATGACACCTCGCAAATACTCCGATGTTTCATAAGTCGTTTGATAAACCTTAGTTATAACATACTGCCTCAGAAAAATCACCATAGTCCCTATATTGGAGAGACTCACAAGATTACATGGTCCCCCTCCTAGAACTCCAATGGTCTCTCCCTCCTGTCAGCATAAGATATATGTCTTCTTGGAAAAGTCTTCATCCACTCCTGGATGATCTGCACCTTCTTAGTGGTAGCCCAACCAAACTCTCGGACCATATGTGTTGACTCCCCTAGAAATGTCTAGCATAGTGGTGATCTGCAAGGCTGACAATATGAGGCCTCGAATCGAACCATACCGATGGAGGAGTGGTAACAGTTGTTGTAAGAAAACTCCACCAAGGGCAAGTGATCCTCCCAACTACAGCCTAAATATTGGACACATTCATGAAGCATATCCTCCGGCGTCTATATAGCCTTCCCTATATGACCATCCATCTAAGGATAAAAGGCGGTGCTCAAGCATAGCTATGTTATGAACACCAAATTCAATCCCTTCCACTACCAGGATGTGAAACATGCAACACAGTTAGAGATTATCATTGTTGGAACCCCATGTAGTCGCACAATATCTTATACATAATGGAATCCTAGGCTCTGTACTAATCCCTACTCTCCAATTGGTAAGAAGTGGGCCAACATGGGAAGTCGGTCAAGGATCACTCAGATGGAAACATGTCCCATGGATGTACATTGAATCGCGGTCCCAATGTCCATGGAAATCCCATCACACTTCCACTCTAGAACCTATAGTGGTTGTCCAAAGCCTGCTAGAACCTGATGCTCGGCCTTCACCAGATGAAAAGTGAGGCAACGTGAAACAAAAATTGATATATAGTTCCTCATCCCAAGCCACCAGTGATGACTCTAGATGTCCTGGTACATCATTGCCACGCCAGGATGTACTGCCAGAGGGAAAATATGCAATTCATTCAACAGTCCCTCTCGTAGTGCCACTGAAACCACGGTACGTTCCCTAAATAGGATGAAATGATCCACTCCTTCATAAAACCCATCATGTTCTTATCCTGAGGATAACTAAGCATGTCAAGCCTCATTGTCAATATCCCCAAGCTACACCTCCCAGACCCGCAGATGATGTAGGGGAGTGACAGTCATAGACTGGAGGTAAGCAATAACATCTCTATCCATGAAGGATTTATAAAATGATGCTAACTATTTTTTCTCCTCACACAACAAGTGAATGCCAAACCTTTTTATTAGTTCATATCATACCACATTCTTCCCCAAAGTACTATAGTTTATCTCATAGTCATACTCCTGGAGGAACCCTAGACAACGCTGTTGTCTCAAATTTAGGTCCCTTTGAGAGAAGATGTACGTGAGATTATTGTGATCATAGAAGATCATAAATTGTTTTCCCATAAAGTAATTCTGCAATATCATTAGGGATAATTCCACTGCTGTTAACTATAGTTCATGGGTGGTGTAGCTCGTGTAATGTTGTCTCAGTTGTCGTGAGCCATATGTGATCATTGCTTTCTCCTCAATCTACAAACACCCAAATCTGCCCTCTGATGTGTCCTAGATGACTAAAGACCCAACAAACTCTTCTAGTAACCTCAATATTAGAACATTGATCTGTCTGTATCTCAGTGGTTTGAAACATTCATGAAATCTCTCTGTCCACACAAAGGGCTACCCCTTCTTCATCAAAACTGACAAGGATGCCGCAACTCTAGAAAAGTCAGGAACAAAGCTCTGGTAGTATCCAACCAAGCCTAAGAAACATTGCACCTTAGTGAAACTCTTGGGTGGATTCCATGAAAGAACATCCCTTATCATTTCTAGATAAAACACAACCACGACATTTGAGATAATGTGTCTTGAAAGTGGAAATCATGTATCTATAATTGTCACATCGAGATTCTACCATAAAGATGGTGCTCTATGAGTGTATCTTGTACTATATGCATATGATAGGCATGCTCCAACTCTAACATTGACTATATCAGGATGTTGTCGATGAAGACTACTATAATGTGATTGATGTATGGTGAGAAGATCCTTTGCATGAGCCCCATGAACACAACAGGTGTGTTGGTCACACATAATGGAATAACCAATAACTCACAATGGCCAAGATGGCAGATGAGGGCCTTCATCTAAACTTCCACATCTTATACCCTGAGATGATGATTCCCTGATCTGAGGTCTATCGTCTAAAACCAATGACCATTCATCTGGTGATCTAAATGATCATCAATTCTCATAATTGGATACTTGTTGTTCATTGTCACATAGTTCAAGTGTTGGTGGTCCACACAGTGTCTCATTCTCCCATCATCCTTCTTGGCTAACAAAATCTGGGATGACCATGGAAAGACATTGTATCTTATGAACACATTTCCCTCCATTTCCTCCCACTATACTCATAACACACAAAAATTTGTGAGAGGAATCCAATATACATGTGTAGATACCCATGTCATCCATGGGTATTGATCGATGCAAACGTATACCTCCTTTCATAGGTGTTGTACTGAGATATACTCAGAGAAGATATCAACATATTGGTCCACCACTACATGATAGTTCATACTCTCAAAATCAACTTCCCTAAGGGTAAATTTATCCAATAGATGATTGATCATGTGAAACATCCTCTGGTTATGTCTGTAATGTGCTTAAAAGGTTCCCTTATCACCGGTAATGAAAATCATGGTCTCATCCATGCAAAATCACCATACTTTGCACCCAATATAGTCAATATGAGTAAGGAATGTTGATAACCATTCCATACCAAAGATTTTGTTGTAAGGCCTCGATGCTACTACTAGGAGATCTTATCCATTTCTCTCATATTCTAGAGTAATCTCACACATCCGAAAATAATTCATAATTGGCAATACTACTCCCATAAGAGTAACTAGCAATAAGGATCGAGCTAACAACTCTATTGGAATTTTCATCTTCGAATATGGGTCATGGAAATAAAATATTTAATGGCACCTGAGACTATAATAAATCCATCTATGGTGGATTAGACATAGATCATACCTCTAATCATATTCGAAGCATCGTGGTTGTAGGACTCTGATGCCTGGTTCCAAGCTCTCCCCTATCCACCTACTGCCTATGGTTGGGGAGGACCTCTTTGAGGTGGTGGAAGTAGCACATAAAATCACCGCCCACCACCTACTGCACAGCTAGCTCCCCTGCCATTTCTTTTACCCTATAATCCTCCTCGCTCGAACCTCTACCTCAACCAACACGGTCCCTCGACCATCTGCTGGCCATCTTTATGGTGGTCCGGGCAGTGACGTTCCATGTGGCCCTATCTTCCACACTTAAATCACTATATGGCTCCCTACTGACTCCCTCTGGACTTGGAGCCTATTACAGCAAACTTGGAGTATTGGGGTCTCCCTAGGAAAGTCATAGACTTCATCATCGAACATGAATAATACCTACAAAATTCAGAAAATTCTGTTGTTAGGGGTCTTCTGAAGTCCCCACAAATCAGTTCCAACTCCGTTTGGGAAGCTCTCTAGAAGAGGGGCCCTCTCCAGTACACCAGCCTAGGTGGTGATGCTGAGGATCACCACAGATGCCCCAATCTCCCTTATGAGTCCCTTCATGAAGGTCTGAGCCCTGAAGAAAGGGTCTATCACTATATCAATACTGTGGTGAGAAATCTCATTGAACAGTGTCGAGTACTCAGCCACTTTCATGCTACCATGCTGAAGGTGATGAAACTCTTGAATGTGCATAGTGCGCAACATTGTGGGAAAAACTTTCCCCGAAAAAGCCACTTGAAGTTCACTAATGTGAAGGTCTCCTCATCATGAATCTAGAAGGCCATGCTCCAGCATCTCCCAATTGATCCCTATATAATTCTCTCTACCATGATCTCCATCTGGTCACGTGGGGTCCTCTCTAAGCAGGAGACCTGTGTCAAAACCCCTATCTATTCCTCAAAGACTCGAGTTTATGTATCACCCTTGACCCGAGGAGGAATCTGCTTATGAAACACATCTAGGATTAGTAGACTACGAACATCACCTACCAAAACCACTTTTGGCAGGGGATGACCATTTGGTGGTGGTATCTCAGGGGCACCACCCAGTGGGGCCATCTCAAACACTGGTCCCCAGACAAACGCCTTGAGGCTAAGAGGGTTGTCCTCATTCATCTGGATCAGGAATGGTCAGCCTCATGGTGGAAATCTGAGATAAATCATGATTTTCCACATTTATAACATCATTCCTAGTGAAATGACACTTACTTGAAATCACAAAATGATAACTCAACCACCATTTTTGTGAATTAATCCGAAAAGAAGGACTCAGGGGTCCAATGTATGGATATGTCTGTCATTGCCCCATCCCTAGACTCCCCGATACGGATGATCGGACTTGAAACACTCAACACTACTGCATTAAACCAAAAAACATATACTCCTACTGTCTGAGATAGAACTGACCACCTCTGATATAAATATGTCAGGACCTACCCCTGAGGCCTCTGTCATGACTACACCAAGCCCGCCTTCCATAGGCTAGGGGATGACCATTAGAACAAGAAATTTGTATCCATTATAAGATAAGGTGTTGCATTTAAACCTATGAAAACTCACATATTATAATGAAACAAGAGGCAACCACATGGAATAGAACACAACAAAAGCAACTGTGAAGTAAACTGCTGTAGTAAAGAGTGAAGAATGTATTAAGGGGGGAAAGAATACAAGCCCAACTGGAAAAAGTACAAGTATAACTGAAAAAGTACAAAATAGATGAAATGTAAGAGGCAACTCCTAGATCATCCACCATGGATCCTACCTGAAGGGTATGTGTAACTCACGATATGTAGTCCCTTCATTACATCCAGCCAAACGGTCCAGCTCCAAGATCCTCCATATCCTGGAAACATATGCCTTAAACAATGGTGTATGACATATGAAAAAGATACATCAAGGTTCAGGAAAATCCCATGCATGGGTTAGAAAAAATATACCCAGTTGGGACCCTAACACCCTCGAAGGTCTCCAAGAGTACCGAAAATGAAAAACCACAAAGCATGAAGAAAAATTAAACAACACAAGTAATCTCACACTAGGTATCTCATTTGGTCAAGGATTTAAGGGTTATCACATCATCTAACTCCTTGGATATTGGAGAACATATTCTTTATAGAGTACAGTGGGACTTCGAGGTCACATACAGTCACTTCTCAATACCCTTGAAAAGCTACGGTACCCATCCCTAATGGGTACCGTGGGCAAGTCAGTTCACACATATCTTCTTCCCACCATAGCTGAACTGAGGTACTCCTCCAATCGATTCACATGATTCTTCTAGGTCAAAAATAGACACTCCCCACCATGGGCCTACTAGGTCATATAGAGCCGCTTCCCACTGGTCAAATTATCAAGCAGAATTCAGGTCTCAGCCAACCGTAGGGTTTAATACATAATCTACATGGGAGAACCACTCTTAAAGCCACTAACTGCATCATGATATCATTTTATGTCACTAAAAAGTATTCCAATGTTTTTTTATCCTCAAGTGAGTCATAACTCCACAAACGGCTCATCAATCAGATTCACGATTTTTGATATATATGCATTTTAGTGTCGAGGTCCCAAATAGATTTATATTCAACCAAACCCAGTCATGCCGCAAATTTATAAAAAACTCTTACGGCATGTCTCAAATGAAACCTAGTAGTCCTATTGATCTCGAAGCCATAGATTATTCGTCAGACAAACGTATAGTTTAGAACATAGGGATTGTTTTGTTGAACAAGATGATAATAGGTTCGGATATGATCCTCCTCGTTTGGACCAACCCAGATCCACCTAGGTGACCCATCCCAACATAGGTCAGACCTGGATAATCCGCGGGTCAGGCCACTAGGTGGTGGCTCAGTTTTTGGGTAGCGGGTCGGCCCGTTGGGCAGCGGGTCGATCCGTTGGGCCGACCTAGTGGTGCCACCAGCCTGGCAGCATGGGTTGCAAGAGACACTCAGACACGGTGTGTCCGGGTAGAGATGACGTGGTTTGAATTCACATTAGTTGTTAAACCCGTGGGGGTTGACTAAATGCAACACCATGTGTCACTACATGTCCTTCGTGCTGCGACCTTGCCAATGGGTCTTCCACTGGCGCATGACCCATCCCCCGGGAGCCGGTTGAACCGGTGACATATACATCGGTGACAACCAGTGCAGGTTGCAGCCCTGCTGTCACGTCAGCACACCGCCGGGGGGTCACCACTCTCTACTTCTCCAGACACGTGGCCATTGCCATTGTGTGTCATTTCTATGTCTTTGTGCATAGTAGGCAGTGGCGGAGCAAGGGTAGGGTGTTCGCAGGGCCTCCGGTCACGCACCAGGGCATGTTTCCTATGTCGTCTACACTTACGGGATACTGTGTTCGGGTCCTTTGCTATGGTAGTCAATGATTCAGTATGATTTCCCCTTCAATATTATGCAATCACAATAAATACAAAAATAGAGGGGCTCTGGCCTTGTTCATGTCATCCCACACCCTCGGTGTTAGATAAAAGTTTTGGGGGGGTGTTTTGGGTGAATGTTCAACTGGATTTCATGACATGATATCAAATCCTATTCCAAAAAAAGAAACACACCCTATCACACATATATATAAATTAACAGACCAACATGATCATGAGTTTACCTGTTTGTATCAGTTTTTAATGAATTTCGGGGAAAATCAAAATCATACAACATAAAGACCTACCTCAAAACATTGGAGATCTCTCGTGGTTGAGGGAGTCTCATTATTCACCATCCCCACAACAACCCTCCTTCACTACTGCTCGAACTTCAAACTCTAGTTCGAGGTTTTGGGTGTGGGTCCTCTAACGCTAGGTCGGTAATCCCATCACGTACTAGGGAGAGGTTCTCCCATAGTGAAAACAATACTAGATTTGTACTACCCTTCATGGTAGGGTGTTTCTCCTCACATTTGGAGTTTTACTCCCCCGTCTTCAAGTAGTGACGGGGAGTGGGTTCATCCAGGGAGTTGGAGCGCCCTCGACTACAGGGGAACAATATGAGTAATGGGCCCCTCCATTTGATGTAATCGATACCCAGTGTAGAACTTAGTACTCCCTCAACGGATTGAGGTGTGTGAAACTTCTTATAGGAGAGACTGAGATATCTTGGGTGAGAAAAGAGTAGTTCTCCCCAAATCGAACGTATTGTTGAGGAATGGGCCTCTTCACTAGATTTCCCTTTCCCATTCCACTAGCCCAAGACCATGACAGTTAGACCATTAGTGTTGGTCACTAGAGGCAGTTCCAGATGAAATTTCCCAAAGGAGCATGTTCATTAGAACATTACATTAGGAATGGTTGAGTTGTACCAGATGTGGTACATCTCATAGATGGGTTCCCTGAGGGATGGCCAGTTCATAGAGATTTTACTAATGATTTTAGAGTTATTCTCTGATACTTATTTTGAAATCCTAGAAATTTCATGAGGCCAGAGCCTTATGTTTCTTTGTTTCTGAGTCGAGTATTTTTGGGGGACCTAGGTATATTAAATTCTATATAATTGAGTAGAGATTAATATTCAAAATATTTTTTGTTTTCTTCATACATGATTCATGGTATTTTTTCTTTCTCTATTTTTTTGTGACCATCGAGGGTCTTGAGTTCCCCTACTATGTATTGGGATACTCTCAGATACAGGGGACTCTCTCTCACATGTTGTGTCTCGTGCAAGTGTTTGACGTTTTGATAGGGGCGCTCAACATGACGGGATCGATGGAAGTGATGACAGTGGACAGGGTTGCCTAGGATAAGAAGGGTTCCATTAGGACTAGGCTAACATGAAATACTACTTCTGCTTCTAGTATCATAAAAACTCTAGTGATGAAGTGGGATCTTCCAAGGAAGGTAGTAGGGGATCCATTTGTACCATGTTTTTTCAGTTCATTTGTTGGGATTGTATACATTCCTAGTTACACCTCTCAGTGCATTACTTATTGCTATAATCTTGTTTTCGATTACTTAGTGTTCACCATTCAGATTTGTGGTTTTTTTGTGAGTGCAAGTGTGTAAAGGTATCCATGAGAATTCCTCCCACTTGCAGGTTGATGCCTCCAATGCTAGTCGTCGACCCCAAGACTTTGGGATGATGGATTGGGGTATGTCATAGTATGGGACTGAGGGGACGGGTCATGAAAAATTTGTATTAGAGGTGGTCGGTTCTACCGCAATGACCATGCACTTGTTGTTTTTTTGCCAATGTGTAATGTGTTTAGATTTCATCTTCCATGATACAGAATATTAAGTTTTTGTGGAACCCTATGTATCCATACATCAGTACTCTATACACCTGTTTCCCAACCTAGTAGATGGATACACTTGTTTCAGGGAAAACAAGGGAATATACAACTTGTATTGATGGTTGTGATTTCCATATTACATCGTTAGTAAGCTCTTCAGATCAAACCTTCTATCTGTGGTACATCATGATATATCTTAGGATGCCTCCACATGGACGACCAACCATGATCCCAATATGAGGTCATGAGGATAGCCTACCAGGTGATGTGGTGCCCATTCATGGACTAGTGAATGATATGGCCCCACCGATTGGTGCACAAGTTCATCCACCACCCGATGGTCAGAATCTATAGCAAACGGTTCATGTGGAGGACATTCGTAGAATTAGTACCATACTTGATTTCTAGAGGCAGAGACCTCCCATGTTCCTTGGCAAGACAGATCCAATGGTAGCTGAGGATTTGCATGAGGCTGTTACATGGGTTTTCTTCCTAGTGAGGACACCACCTAGCCAGATCGTAGTCCTGGATAAAATACGTCTTCAGGGCCCAGCAGGAAGATGATGGAGTCTGATGATTTACAATCATGATGAGGTGAACCTCACATGGATAGACATTGAGCTCCTCTTCATAGTAAAGTTATTTCCCACAACTATGCACTCTGTATGATCACAAGTGTAGTTTCAACTACGGTAGGGATATATGATGGTATTATAGTACTCAACGAAAATAAAAAATCATTCTTTCTACTCCTCGGATATGGTTGGGGACCCTTAATTTAGGAACCAGACCATCGAGCGGGGCCTGTGTCAGGAAATGTGGGCATCAGTGATACGTCTTCGCATTCTGATGCATGTTGGGGTACTGGAATGGGTCCTGCAGGGTGAGAGCTTCCTGGATGAGGAGCAAGTGGATGTAAACTATAGTATAGGTCTCAATGTAGATGTTTCTAATGTGGGTAAATATCAAATTGAAATGGGATCCTGGCATAGGAGGCATCCCCATGCCTAGATATAGACACGTGGGTCTATGGCACAACAACAATGCCATGGAGATGATCAGTCGTAGGAGAGGTAGTGCTAATCTTGTAATTGTTGGGGGAATATCTCTAGATATTGACTATCACAATGTTCTACATATAATGAGTTGTTATACAAACACCATTGGTAGATACAATTCATGGAGAAAGAATTTATGTATGTTGGATGGTGGGGTTTAAGAGTTGGACGAGCAGAAGGGGTGGTCTCTACTAATATCAGGGAGCATGAGGACGTGTACAAAGATAGTTTCACGGATTCATGGCTCATGAACAAGAAACTACAAGAGATATTCTAGGAACGAACTATGCCTTTTCTATTGCATCATTACTAAATAGACCCAGGTTATAGATGTTATTTTCCCATTAGTACTCTTCTAGAATTTTAGGTTTTAGTTTGACCATGGACTTCACTCTCACACTTAGATACTCCTGATGAAGGAAACCCACGGATAGTGTGACCTATATCTTTGAGGTGAGAGTTTTCAATGGGATATCTTATTGGTGTCATCGATACCTTTCGACGTCAATCTGGTTATGGACTACTCTCATGCATCATAAGAATGATGATATTAACAAAGAAATGTGGCATATATTCCTGGTGGATAAGGGATTTCCATTTGAAAAAATGGGGAGCCTAGGTGGCACGATCTAGACTATCATAAATAGTCCCTCTTGAGTCGTTTTGTTGTGGTGATGTTTGACTATAATATTTTTTTTGCTATGTGAAATGGTTCCTAGACATCCATATGCTATGCAGATTCCACAAGTGGGAGTGGTCATGTCTTGTTTATAATTATGGTGAGGCCGCTTAAGGTTCTTTGTAGTGGGCTTCTAGACCACACGATTTGAGATGTATCATGATACATAGTTCTTTCATCACTTGTCACAGCTAAAGAATCATGTTCTTGTTGCAGCACATTTTTGACCTAGTAAGAGCTAGACATAATAGTTGTTTATCACAGTATTCCCTTATGGTGCGTGACAAGAATAATCACCTGAACCATTCTTGGACCTAGATTCATCCCATTAATTTGGGCTTTGGAATTTTGGAAACTAAATGAATAATGGTGGGGAGGATGTTACGTCTCTGAATTTCTAAGTATTTTTTAATTAATATATAAATATTTAAAGACCACAAAATATGGCCGCACATGATTATGATGCCTGGAGTGCCCGAAATGATCCATCAAAAAAAATTTATGAGTTATGTAACACACATGAGTAGTTTTCCTAAAAATGTTGAACAACGCTTAAACCATTGCACGAATAAGAAAACCAAAAAATGGCATAACCGTAAATAAAATTATTTTATTTTTCAAATTCATATAACTTCCAATTCGGGACTCGTTTTAAAAATCCCAGACTACTTCTAAACTCGAGAGTGTATTCATTCATTAGGCAGATACTAATATTTTCTGGAATGGCCCAGCATGGAAGTTAGGTTTTGGCCACATATAAAATAATTAATTAACAATTTTTTTTTCAATCATAAAAATTTAAATGTAAACTCGTATTGAAATACTGAGAGAATCATTGATATTATGAGGTCGTTTTTAAATTAGGAGGAGCCAATCCTCAACCAGTGCTGGTCAAGGGTGACTGTAAAAAAATTTTATTTCTTTTTGAGGTACTTTCAGTAATAGTGCTCGAAGAAAATTCTATATTTTGAACCAGTGATTGGAAAAAAATCTGAGGGCACCGATGATTTAGAAATGCCAGGATTTTCTTAAGAGAATCATAACATCGACTGACATAGGTCATAAGAAAATTTAATTTTATGGACTCCAAAAAAATAATAAAATTACTTTTGGTTATTTTATTTTACCTGTGCGCAACCATTGTAAAAACTCTGGGGGGGCCACAGTGCAACCTCAATCATTTAATTAATTGACTCATGATTTATGTAACCAATTTACTGGAACAAATAAATGACAGTGTAACCACATTGTTGATATAATTAAAGAGGTTCATTAATTATACTCATTAATGAACCACATTATTTATTCTTTGCATTTATCCATTCCTCCCCACTATTTATAAGAGTTTTTGGAATGGGTTTTTGGACTAATGAGAGGAACCTCCGACAAAGTTCCATGACAAATGACACAATCCTAGAACGATGCTTCGAGCAAAAAACATTGATGGAATCGACAAGTGATGATAGGTGTCGACGAACACCTTTTGATGTGAACACTTATTTCTCATCCATAGTGGCTTCCAAAGAACTCGATGTAGGGGGTTATATGTTTGATTCCTCCCCTTTTTACCCCATACTTGAATATTATGAAGAACCCTAGTCAACAGTCCAACTAGTTGTCCCTTTTTTTCTATTTAATGTAGGACGATAATGCAGTTTTTCATTATGGTTGGTTTTATATTCTAATAATACTTCTCATGATATAATGCTAACGCAGAGGGGGTGGGAAGAACGAACAAGGGCCATGGGTCCAGAGTGGGTCGGACCACATGGACCATCCAGGAGAATCTGATCCATTCGTGCCACTGTAGGGCCGGGAGGCACGATGCGGCGGCGTGTCGTAGAGGAAGACTGCGCCATTGAGCCATGGTGGACATCAGACACATGCCCGAAGGTCATTAGCGTTCCATTCCACGTGCATCAGTAATGAGTCCTAGCAGGGATACATTGAAGACCCTGATAGCTTCATCTGTTCAAGAGTGGTGTGGTCCCCCAAACTTTGCCAACGGGCTCACCGATTCCGCATCCCTACGGGCTACGCTCATCCGGGTGGGATGAGCCGATTATATAGCCTAGTGGACCATGCCTGCAGCCCAGCATGATGTACCAGGCCCAGCCAAACCGAGCCGAGCCTAGCGAGTTTGGTCAGGTCGGTCCGACTGTGTCAGACTAGACCCATACCAACTTACGACCCATTTGTCTTAAACAAGCGTATCTCCTAAACCAGAAGTCAATTTGATGAACCATTTTTTGTGCCAAAACCCTCAATATGAGGTTTTACATTTTATATATTCAACATTATTTTCATAGAAAGTTGGAGATTGGATGGATTGGATCATACCCAAATTAAACAGGGCCATTCGCACTAAAATATCCTTTAACATTCAGACCTGGTGACTAGTTGACGCGCCATCTATTGCATTGGGACCCTTTTGACATAACGGATCATAAATTTACTAATTTTTGGTACTTAATTGAGGTTGAGGTATGAACGATAACCTATGGAACAAAATTAAGGTTTTTTTGTAGTGAGAGTTTCTATGGATACTCTTTTTTATGACTCAAGGCGCGAGTAATCCTTAGTACTCTAATCCGATAGAGAGGGGTCTCCCCACCTCATGAGTGTGGGTTTGTTTTCCTCTGAGATGGATTTCTTATCTCTGGAGTCTGTGCTCCCTTATTGGACTTGGTGAAGGGTCCTCCATTATTATCTCCAATAGAGTCAGGTACCCCCCTTTCAAGTAGGGTGTGGGTCCTCTATGTTAGGAGTTGGTGATCCCCTATCAACCCATGGTGCAGGTCCTCCTTATATAGTGCTACAGTAGATTAGGTACTCCCCATCCATGCTTGGGTGCGGGTCCTCTAGCCTGTGGTCAGTACACCCCTAACGTACTAGGCCTTGGGAACCCCATAGTGAACAATCTAATAGAGTTTTACTGCCCTACTAGGTATGGGGAGGGTCCTCACAGATGGAGCAGTACTCCCCGATTTCCATGTAGTGATAGGGAGCAGGTTCTTTATTAGATTTGGAGCTCCCTCGTCTGCAGGACACATTTTCTAGGTGTGGGCCCCTCCATTTTAGGTAATAAATACCCATGGTAGACGATTTTACTCCCTCGATGGACTGAGGTGCGGGCCACTTCGAAATATAGCGACTGAGATATCATGGGTTAGACAAGAGAAGATCACCACCAACTAAACGTAGTGTTGAGGTCTGGTCCACTTCACTTAGTCTCCCTCAGTCTTGCCTTGGTTTCAACACTGTGACTGTGAGGTGTCTAGTGTAGGGCACCGATGCATTTCTAGAAGAATGTTACTGATGTGGTGCGTCCTTTATGACATTCCATTATAAAGGGTTGAGTTGTACCCGATGGATTAAATATCCTAGGAGTGTGGAATCAAGGATTGAATGATCAGGTTGAATATACTCCTAATCCTTGAGTTATGCTTCATGACTTCTTTGGAAGTCATGGAAAAATTTTGAGGTCAGGGAATTATGATTCATTGGGGATGAGACGAGTATATCATGATGACCTATAAATATAGAATGGAATATAATTGAGTAGAGATAAATATGAATAATATTTTTTGGATTAATTCATGGTTGATTGGTGGTATTTTTCCTTTGTGGATTTTGGAGAGACAATCGTGGGTCTTGAGTTCCATTCCTCAGTACTAAGTAACTCATCCATACACATGATTCTCCCACCTGTGTTAAGTATGGTGCAGTTGTTCGATGTTTCTATAGGATCCCTCATGAATACAGGTCATACAGACGTTATGATAGTGTACATGTAGTCCTAGAATCAAGAGGTGTCTAGTAGGACCACGCAGACATGACATACTACTTCGGATTCCAGTAGATTCACTACTCCAGCGATCAGGTGGGATATTCCAAACATGGTCGTCAGTGCTCCCATTATAACTTTCTATTTTTAGTTCATTGGTTTGGATTGTAATTTGGCCTAGTTAAGCCACACAAATTTTTACATACTATTGTACTCTAGGTTTTTCACCATTCCAAGGATTACATTATAGAGTTGCTAAATTTTTATTCACATACTAATGCTACCAATCTTGAGTAACAATATATAAATGATTTTGAGGTTGAGGAAATAGTAATTGGTGACCACCTATGTCCCAGAAAAATTAAATGCATCATAGAATGATGGGGTTAAAAAATAATATAAGGTGATAGGTAGAGGATTCAAATTATATATAGGAATGAATTCATGTTTCCATCATACTAACCAAAAAATTCCATATTTATTAGTTACATAGTGATCACTACTCTAATTCCCATTCCGATTGATGTAGATATATGGCATAATGATGTTCACACAATTAAGGAAATTATTTTTGAAGATATTACTATAACATTATTATATACATTCTCTATTATAATAAAAAAAATAATGAAATATTGATTTAATATTCATTAAACTTGGTATGCACATTTTTACTAGATGATTTAATAATTAAATTTTTTTTAATGATCAATTTAATGGATCGTCGATGCTTTTAATTAATTCTTCAGAAGTATCATATCATGGATTATTTGGTGAAATTTAAATCATATAAACCAAAAATTTATCCACAAAAATTAAACAAATAAACATAGAATGAAATTATTAGTCTTAATGATGATTCTTATTTCTTGAAAATTCTAGTTTTTAATAAATAATTTTACAATACATGTTTTATTTAGGTCGATTAAGAAATATTTATCTTGACATAATAATAGAGTAATGAAAATAATCATCATGTAGAAAATCCATCATACACCTACCATGAAGATAGAATAGGGTACACTTCATATGAAAAATGGTATATATTTTAAATATACACTACTATATACATGTGATATGGAACATACATTATAATATTTTCTATAATTTATTTATAGATTACGGAATTAAAATCCAATTCCCCTTCCATCAAATGTCTTATTCAATGGAAGGTGGATTTTGTAAATAAAATTAACAATATTACTTATAGTTATTTTTTCATTTTTTATGGTATTCCAAAACCATTCCTTTTGAACATTCATTGGTGGGGTATCATTTTAGGTTAGTTAGTGTGATATTTTATAATTTTTGGTTTTTTAGGGATGCTTCATGATTTTCCAAACAACATGCCCTGTTATATCAATATTTAAAAATTTGATAGTGGGAATCAAATGGATTCTGACCAATTTACATAATCATATGCCCTATCAAGTGAATCTATGAAATTAATTTACACCAAGTTAACATCTTGCTCACAGTTGTACTAAACTTTTCACCTCTGCCTAGAAATTCATGTAGATGGGCATTAACTTATTCCCAAATTTGATTAAAAATTTCCAAACAATTTTTTTGGCCAACAATGGTCTAGTACAAACTAATAACTATTTATCCCATCATTATAATTTTTAAGAAGGTTTTTCCCCTAAGGCACCCTATAAAAATATCTAAATATTGAAGAACATCCTTCGATCTTCTACCAGAATGTTTACTTTTTTGATATTTTTCTTCTATGGAATATCTTATTCACCCTAGGGTTCTATGAATCTCTACATTGATTTTTGGATATAATAACCACTTTTTTGTATCTAAACATAGAATTAATTCATATATCGTGGTTTATGTTGTTCACTATTGGAGATTTCTGTGAACAACATTGTGATTCAAGATTCTTTTATTTTGTGGTAGGTCGTTCCATTAGGATTTTAAATTTTTAATCAACATAAATTTCATTGGTTAATTTAAAATATAAAAATTAAATTAAAGTTATAGTTTTTTATTAAATGGAGTTCGATTGGTATTTTTTAAATACACAATTCCATTGAATTCAGATAAAAAAGGGATTTTGTCATGAATTTTGAAAACAGAAAATTTCACTGTATTGGGGTGTGTTTATGGAAAATTGAGAGATTTAAATTGATGAATTTAAATTTTGTATTCGAAGGAAGTTATTTATGTTAAATTGTTTTATTTAATTGAAGAAATGTTTTTGGTGTCAAAAAAATTAAAAAAACCCTATTCCAATGAAATGGGGGTTTGTTATGAAATTTATGTAATTTTTAAAAAAAATAAATTACTTAATTTAATAATAAATATTATGGTGAAAATTAGTAATTGGATTCAAATATTTTTTAAAAATTTCACAAAATGGGTATTTATAGAATCCAAGGGTTTTATCAAGCCGAAAATGCATGTTTTAGATTAAAAACAAATTATGGGTTTTAAATAGATAATTTTAATATTTCAAGTGGATAAAGGATTTTAATTTTTTAAGTAGTATTAAAATATAATTTTATCATATTTATTCATTATAGAACATGACATACTGGGGTAGTTAGTGAGTTATTTCAGGTGGAACTTTATGACTTATAATAATCTAAACATCTTATCAGAACATCACATCACTTAAGGGGTGGAGATGAGTCCTATTTGGTCTTATGCCCAATGGGGATTTCATACATACATTATATTTAAATGATTCAAGTACCTATAGTATGGAACTATCATACCAAATTAGTCATAGGACCATGTTGATCACTTTTCTGTATTTGAAATGTTAAAATTCCCTTATTGTAAACAATTTTACCTTCCATGGGATTTATATAAACTATTTTTATATAAAATTTTTTATTTTATAAATTATTGAAAACTATCATTTCTTTAAAGTATCCTTTTATAGTAAATTATATTATATGAAATGTATTTCCATCATTTCTACTGTGATGGAGGAAATTCAAATGTATTTCTATATTTTAAATGTATAGAATGACTTGGTTAAATATTATTTTGAAATGCCAATTATATTTATATAAAATAAAATTCACATTCTTGGTGAATTTGATATTGGAATCTTGTTATGAATTATTTGGGTGGTATTACATTGTGAATTTTCCCACACCATACTTGTGACTTCATGTGTTTGTTGATTATATACATCCATGATTGATTATGGGTAAAGGATCACTTGGAGATGGTTATAACTGTTGATTTGTGGACGTGGTGAGGGGAGTCATTAGAATAATTGGTATTTTTTCATATTTTGTTACATTTTCTAATGTACATTGTGTTATATAGCATGTTATACATCTAGTATAGTCATCTTGGTGGATATTCCTTTTTATGAATTAGTGACTTATCTATTTTTCTTCTACATTGTAAGGGGAAAAATAATTCCCCCTTCTAATTTGTATGATGCCAATTTCAAGTCACTAACCCCTGAAAATCGGAAAATCCCATCAGGATTCTTCATCGTCGATTATGTTTTCTTGTTACCAGTGTACCAAGGCTAGTTCATGAAAAAGTTGTATCAATGGATGTAAAGATTCTTTTCGTGATGTCAATATGCATTTTTGTAATTATCATTGGACATAAGAGGAAGTTTCGATTCTGTGTAAGTCCATATCTCAACGTAATGGACATTATGTATCTAGGGGTTCTAGTAGAATGATTTATTGAATATTAGTTCGGTTCTATTCCTAATTTTGATTTGGATTTATTGAAATTAAAATCATGTTTGTGTATCTGTTTTGTTTATTCCCTTGTTGTTCTGTTTGAGGGAAATTCTAAAGTCATTCATATTGTTTGAAGACGTTTGGTAGAATCATGCCTTATTGAATACTTGTGAATAAGATCCTGGAGGTTGATTAATCAAATCTATAGTGAATAAATCCTACTGTATGCCTGATTCTGGTTGAGGTGATTGTGCAAACATTCAATGCATTGGGACATCCACCACCTCCAATTCCCATTTGGGCTCTTGTTGTGGAACCATATATGGAAGATATCATGAATATTTTTCAAGAGATCCTTTGATAGAATCTAAAAGCGTTCTAAGGATAAAATGACCCTTAAAATGATGAGGATTGGTTGTGGAGAATAGAATTTTTTTTGGGTTTTGGAGACACACGAAGAAATTAATGTGAAGTGTTCCACCTTCATGCTGAAAGGACCAAGAAGATGATAATGGAACATGATGGTCATGACAAATTAGCTTAGGGTATTAGAGTGGAAATTCTTCATTTTTCATTCCACTGACAAATTATATCCAAAGTTGATGTTGTTATACATGTCCTCAAAGTTCATCAAAGTTGAGTAGGTTGATAGGACCAAGAAAGAGTATAGAAATGGTTTTTCCCAAGATTTGGTATTTCAAACGTGAGATATTATTGATTGAGAAGATCAACGAACAAGGGTTTCAGTTGGTATCTATTCTAGATATACACAATCATTAATTCTTTCTAATGCTTCATTCTTATGTTTATCTACTTGATAGAGAATTGATGGTCGAGATAGACCTGGATGATAAGTTAATGTTATCATGAGTTTCTATCAATCCCAGTCGTAGTGGGCATTAATCTATGGGAATGTGGAAGCATGATGACTCTCACGGTGGTTCATGAAGGATTGGTTTTTCTAAACCTCCGTTAGAACCTGGAAAAGGTCCTTTAATATATTACCATTGTGGTAATCCATGACATTAAAAGTGTGGTTTCACAATAGCACCCATAAATTTTAGGTCATTTGAATGCTCAAATCACGTGTAGAGTTTATTCCATGTTTAATACAATCTACATAATTGTACGAGATCAACTTCACCATCTAAAACTATGGTGCAACATTATTATTCACATTCAAAGGGGTTTAGTACACAGGCATCCTCAATGATGTTTCATCACATACTAGAAGAGTCTCAAGAGGTAGTTGATACTGGTCCAACTACTATGAGGGGTACCCTCAATATAGCTTCGTAATTAGCGACTATTTTATTTGATAATGGTATATCACATTACATTATTTCAACATGTAATGTTAACATTCTATATATTCCTATATATGTTTTATCTTTTGAAATGAATTTTAATAAACTCCTTTGATGAAGAGAGATATGGGACTCCATTTGCACACTGTGTTTTCCCTCATAATACTGTTGACATTTTTTAGGCATTTCTAATTCATGACATGAAATATAATTTTGTAATTTTAGGATGGATTGGGCCATCAAAAATAAATCCCCAATTGATATTTATGATTGACACTTCACCTTCACTACACATGTCGGTGTGCGTCATGTATTTGAACTAGAATGGGGTCGAAGGTTGAGTCAAATCAGACCTTCTTATTAGGAGTATATGAATGTGATATCTATGTTTTCGTTTGAACATGAGTTTGAATATTTTAGTATTGAACTCCCTCTAGTATTCTTCGAGTTAATTGATGTGTTCCCTCTAATATCACTATTTTTAACCCGGTAAGGGAGGTTTGTTTTTATATTTATTTATTGTGTAGTAGTCATCTAGAATCATTTCACCCTTGTGACATGGAACTAACTGAAATTATAGTGTTGAAGTTATAGTTAGATTAAAATCTTGAGAAAGGCTTTAAATGCCGGAACATGGCTCCTTGGGTAGTGCTGGTTATTTTTATTAGTAAAGCTGATGGTTCACATCACCTGTGTGTTGATTATTGAATACTAAATCGAGTGACAATAATGATCAATTTTTTTCCACCTATTTATGATCTGTTTGATAAGATGAAAATGGAAATTTGGTTCTCATAGGTCGACGTTCGATCAGTTTACCAAGAGATTAGCTAATGGATTCAAACATTAAAAAACATCCATTTGAAACAAGTTCGATCATTATGAGTATATTACATTTCCCACTACTAAAAAACTGGAGTTAAGAGCATAGGTATTTACCAGCACTAAAAAAAATAACAGATAAATGGCATGATTATTAGCACTGATGAATGTTATGACAATTTTAGCCCATCATCAGCACTTTTATATCACTGATAATGGGAATGGATTATAAGTGCTTTATTTTGAGCACCAATAAATTATACCCTTTATTAAAGCTTTTGTTTTTGCATTTGAAAAGGGAACCTTTTTTCAGCGCAATATATTATGTACTCAGAAAGGAGTCCTTGATCATATCATTTATGGAACTGAAAATGTTCCATATAAATAATATAAAATAATAAAATAACTAAAAAAATATAAAAATTTGTTTATTACTAAATTTATTAGAGAAAATAATTAATAAATAATTATTGGAAAGCATAAATAAGTTCTTCATTATATATATGAATAATAAATAATAACAAATAGTATGTATTAAATATATAGATATGTAAAATAACAATTAAACAAATTAAAAAAAATAGTAATTGAAATAATATTAAACATTTTATGAACAAAATGATGACTCAATCGCTTTACCTACTCTTAAAAAAATATTCCTTTGAATGCATTAAATTGAAAGGCACTATGATAAATCACATGGTTTCCTCTCACAGTCTCAATGGATATTTTATCAATTTTATATAAGACTTCCCACCTTGGATGAGATCACTTTTATTTTTATATACATGATCATTTATTATAATACACTTGTTTTTTCAAAAAAAAACTATTTTGTAATTAGGAATGAAATTTGAACACTTCAGTTCTGCATAAAAAATAATATATAGTTCATCTAATTTTAATGTGTCCAAATATGGTGAAGTATTATTATACATGATAATTATTGGACTATCATCACCTAAATTCCATATAAATTTTGGATTTTCCTTTAATTTTTTTCTCAATGTTGTTCCATCCCCATTCCAATTCCATTAATGATTCCTTCCACATTCATTCCATCATCGGCTCAATGTAGTATGTGTGTCTTATTTCTAATTCATTCTTAGTCATGGACCTATATGCATACATTCTAATCCCCATTAGATTTCATTATGAAATCCTATTGATCTTTATTTATAGTTCACATTATCCATTCATCCCACAGATGTAGACCTTGAATTTTATTCTCCAAACCCCAATTAACATCATGTGTATCCCAAAATTTCTGGTCCATAAGAATAGATGATTGGTCCTTATCAACGTTTCATTTAATGAAAACATATAAAATTTTTCTATTATATATCTTATAAAAAACACTACGTGGAGCGCCATCTACCAAATGAATAAATTAATGAACATAAATTCCTCTATCTAATTATACTAACACCAATCAATGATATATAAACAATTTTTTATGTCCATTTTTTACAATAGATGATAATTTAATTAGATTTATTATAAAATTAGAGATATCACACGTCACCTTCCTTTAATGATATTCACCATTTCCAAACACACTGAATACACATAATTTAACACTTCTAATCACTAATAAATTGCTTCATGTAGCTTAAATAATTCATTAAGAATAACATTTTAGGGATCCATGTTCATACATTCAATGTATTTATTTATTTTAATAAATATTAATATTACTGTGCTAAATATGTTCGATATAAATCAAAAATCGGTTGATTAAAATCATATGAAAAAATAGTATGAAGATGGGGTGAATGAAATTTTTTAAAGATCACAAATATAATGCTTATAAAAGAATTTTTCATTTTTTGTTCATAGTATTCAAGACTAACTTGTCCAGAGGAGTTGGTATAATTCATGATCTACATAGAATGTATCATTGTTGTAATTTCTAAACTAAACAATGTGAATAACTTAATATTATTAGTGGAAAAAATAACATTGTGTATTAGGGAACATTTGATACGATTACAAGTGAGAACAATAATGATTAACGTATAATGTATTTTTCTACAGGAGTGAATGATGATTAATATTGTGTTCAAGAAATTGTGTTGAAAATTGAATAATAAATTCATGATTTCCCAAAAATATTCTGAATTTAAGGAGTTTTTAAATGAAACCAATGTATATAGGTTTTATTAAAAGTCAATCATTCTCAAACACCATATAAAATTATAATGTAATATATGGAAAATAATGGACTGGAACTAGATTTACTAAAAGGATTTCCCTATTAAATGATATTCTCAATGAGTGTAATAATCATACACACCAAACATATATGACTATATGAATTATACATTAAATGTGTATGATCTATGAAATACTATAATCCATTTTATATTATGGAATATATTTTAACTAAAATATTTATTTAATGTCCCAAACATTCATTAATGATAATTTTTCTTGATCTAATTAAATTACGTATTATGGTTATATGACATATGCACTCTTTTGGTTTTGGATTTTAAAATACTATTTTGAATTGTGATCGTTGCCAATATTTCAATTAAACAATGATCACATGATTAGTATAAATATATGTCTTCATCTAATGAAATTTATTCAAACAATGGATTTGATGGATTCATCCAGTAGAACAACTCTATATGAAACCCATTTTCGGATATTAGAAAGGATGTGGCGTCATTTGGACTCAATCATGGCCATTCCAAAGTTGATCTTCTATAGATTAAAATCGAGCAGAACCGCTGACATGAGAAGTGGATGTTGATGGAGATTACCACCCAAGTGATGTTATCTGAGCCACCCTGAGTGTCATTAACCATTGCAGTCCTTACCCTTCAGGTTTATGCAGGTGTTATAAGGGGTTTTTTATTATTCCCTAGTAGTATGATTATGTATATTTTTTTGTATAGGGAAAATACATTTATTTTAGTATTGTTACTTTGTAAATAGTTTATAAAGACAAAGTAGAATTTATAGTTAATTAAGAAATCTTTATTGATGAATTAATATATTTTTGAATTATATTATATTTTAATAAAATATTATCACTAAATTAATATTTATTAAATATAAATAAATTTATAATTATTATGAATAAAATTGTAATTTTTAATAAGGTTGGATTCTATTTTTGTCGAAACACTTGATTTTTCGGAAAATGATAATTTTTTATGATAAAAGTAAAAATTAAAATATATAGAAAATTATTTAGATAAAATGAATATTATTTTTGGAATCAAGAAAACAATTTTATCCAATGGTGAAATTTTTATAAATTTCTTGAGATAGTCGACTTTTTGGGTAAAAAATAAATATCGTTCAAATATATATTGTGTTTTATGACATCATAATGACCGAATAGTGATGTAATAAAATAATATAAACATTATTCTAGTCCAATATTTGTTTTACCATTAAACTAATGTGATTTTAGGTTTGATTGATTTAATTCACAAAGCATTATTAGAACCTCTAACATTTATAAAACATTTTAACTTATTAAATCGATTTCTTATAGAGTGTGACTCACCTCAAAATAAGAAAGCAAAATTTTTTATGAAGTTATGACTTTGGAAATATAAAAAAATGTTTTCCATTCCCATATTGAAAAAACCATGGCCAAAAACCATGGTTTGGTTTGTGGTTTTGATTAGATTAATGTTTAGTGTCCAAAACCTAAATTATAATCAATTCCCTCCCTTTTCCAATATAAACCCACCCAAGATACCACTTCCTCTTCTCTCAACTAAATTTGTGCTCTACCAACCTCTGTCCACCTCTATCTAAAATCAGCCCCATGTGCTACATGATCCCATGAATCCTCTCCCGATCCTTTGGGATCACACATCCAAGTAAGAGAAACCTTCCTTCATATTTCTATCAAAGTTTTCTTAATATTGTTATTCCCTTTCACATACAATTATAAAAGTCGGGGGTTGATTTATCACCTCCCCCATACTACTCTCCTAGGTTTGAATGTTTATTGACCCTGTTCACTTCTCATTAATTCCCCCTATTAACATCTATTACCAAGATGAAATTCCATATGGAATTTCTCTCATCAATTACAGTCAAAAAATTATTTAGTATTATGGATCAAAATTCCTTTTAGTATTTTGGGACTTCTATATACATGACCCCATTACTGTCAATTTCTTATAAATATTATGATACACCACGATATCTATCATCCAGTATTTTTATAAATTTTTATGACATGCAGTTATGCAGTTGAAATTACACCTTGATTTTCCATGACAATGTCATTATGTATTGAATACCATGCCCATTTCTCTATCCAGAGTATTCACCTATAAAAATATTTACTTAATTATTATTTAGTTTCATGCATTAATTACACATTGATTTATTGTGGAATAAATTTTGTTGTTGATATTTAAACAATCCTTGTTATATTGTCCATGTGGTACACTTATGCAAGAAATTAAATGATTGAGAAATGTGGCCCTGATAGCACACCAATTCATTGTGTAATGATTAGTATCATTAACAACAAGTGAAATGATGATTTAATCATGATAAATCAATTTTAATTAGGTTTTCTCATCTCCATGTAAAATGATCCTTTTCCCATGCTAATACGATGTTAAGTGTTGTTGCAACATTTCCATGTTATGATAATAATGCTATATATTGCATTAATGTTCTTGTTTATATTATGATCCAATGATATTCTTATTTCCTATGATGTATTTTATTCTTCATGTAATGTATTTTTTACTACATTATTGTTCTTTATAGCTCACCCTTTTCTATTTTAGGCCCTCAGGTTATCTCATGCAATGAAATGTATGAGGGAATGTAGAGGTCATATAAATGATGTTTTCAATAAAGAAGTTTTGCAACATCAGTTTTTATTTCGTGTTTGACTTATGGATCATTTTATTTAGTTGAGTACCATAATGATCAAGAATAGTTGTTGGACCAGTTACATGATTTCTTCCACGTGTTTTTGCTGACGAGGTATATTCATGACCCATTGCTTGTTATCGACTAAGGTGAGCAAGACTTCTAGGATGGTGCTACCATTACTAAGTACCCAATTGATATTAAGAATTAGAAAGATAGGGTCCTTCATTGAAATTCTGTTCCCCATTTGTGTATCTAGAATCAATATTGGAATCTTAGTGGGAGTACCTGGGACCAGTATACCCGTTGGTGACCCTAGTAACTAAATCTTTTTTAGTATGTTTTTTTTCTAGATGCAAATACCTATTTTGGGGATAATTTAATTAATATTATCTTCCATGTATTTTTTTGATATTATTTGTATTATTTTTGAGACTAGGATCGAGGAATAAATAGGATTCGATGTCCTGAATATTTTTTTGAAATATATTAAATTCACACACATTCACATTTCCTTGAAAAGATAAATAAACCCAAAATGGGTGACTATATTAGAAATGTTAGTGAATATTTGTGTTTGGAATGAAGGATTTAACAAAGGTTAAACATATTCATTTTTGGAACGGTCCTATTGTGTAAAATTCACGGGGTCATGAATAAAAAACAATATAAATTGTTTATTTTTTGTTAATTTCGTTGTAGCGATAGATTTATCATATACATGAATGTTAATAATATTACCTCAGTGATTTATGATCAATATATGTATATATATATTTAGATGATTTTTGGAGATATATATTGGTGAACGATAACAGATCGGGATCATATCATGTATCATTAAACCTGTAGTGTTTGAGGATCTCATTAATGGCAGTGACACCATAGTTATTCACGAATGATCAATGAAAAATCATGTTAGGATGTTTTATTGATTAATTTCCATAATTATTCTTAATCATGTACAAACACAGATCAATTCCACCTGCCTAATTTATATATGCTTCATTAGTAGAATTAAATTAATGGAATTGTATATTTTTCATTTTTATTTCTCCCACATTATCTGTATTCATCTATAAAAATGAATCACGGAAAAATTAAAAATAAATGATTTTTATCATAAGTATTTATGGATTATTTTTTTCTCTCATATTCATTTATTTCATAATTGGTATTTATATTGGCCAATAATTTAACAAATACATTGTTGCATATTGTTGTGTTATTGTACTTCAGTGTAATAAATCAAAACAACTAGTACGACAAGTGATGGTTGTTTCATTTCATGAATCAATGATGATGATGGGTTGATCTATTGAAAATTATACTGAATTGTATATTCTTTATTTTTTCAAAGAGAGACAGAATGCAATAATAAATGGATTAAATGAGAGATTACCTTGTATATTTGAAACCTGAATATATATTATCATGAAATATTAGGGTAGGATGAACATAAATCTAGTGTTTCTACTGAGTGCAGTGGCTCTAGTGATGTGAAAGATGATGAGGAAGAAGAACATAGTTTCTAGAAATTCCCAAGAGAGACAGGGTGTATTTCGGGATTACATACCATTTGGGGGCCTCCCAATTGTGTATAGGGTTTCAGGATGAGGTTAAGGATCACATGTTATGTGACCCCTATCACATAGCATGTGACCCATCCATGAGGGCATTGCATTTACATCAAATATTATACGGACGCAAAAAAATCAACATGTCTATAGGAATGTCGTGTACATGGAAACATACACGGTAAGTTGTAGAGTAACAACCCCACTTATACATAGGCTACTATAATGGGTAGAAAAAAGTATTGTAACATAACCAACATCACATAGGCTTGTTACAATGGATATCTACACAATGCCTATCTAGGCATTTACATTTCATGTGATTCTTTACAACATGGGATGACTTGGGGATAGTTGGACACCAAGTGTACCCCTACTACATTCCATGAACCCACTTCATGTGTATTTTTATCTCTTAATTTATTTAGTTTGTTCAAATAATGGTTAGTTATGTTCTCATGTTCCATTATCTCGATTATATAGTGTGAAATTACAACAACATCACTAGATGTTGACCCCCTATAGAGGTCGAGTCTCAAATTGAGTTGTGGTTTCCATCAATGAGACTAAAGTATGATCCCCTATCATATTTATAGAATATGTTGGGTTTTTATATTGAGTGAGACATCCATGAGAATGGTATTTATCATATATTTATTATGTTGTAGTGCTAGCATTCATGATTTCATTATGATATGCACCCTATATGGAGGGTTGATCATTATTGGTTTTGTGGTGTCCTCTAGTGGTTTTGGGAATAACACACTATATGTGTCAGTGTATTCTAAGACTCGTAAACTTCATGGGTAGTGGCCAATGTTTATACACCCTAATCATGTGTCTCATGTGATATCATAGCTCGTGGATTGCCCTCCTCAGAAACAAGTGTTTCTTTCATTAGAATACTTGGATGACAGTTGGTTTTGACCAGCTTGTGTCATCATGTATTTCCTAAATTTACCTAGTTGTATCTGTTATATGTTTTTATTCATTTTATTGATACTAATATACATAATTATTTTTTTAGTGTTTTTGGGGTTCCCTACTAGTTATTTTTATACACACACCAATATGGGGTTTTACCGCACATGTCTTGTCATATGAAAATTATAGCCCACTTGGCAGCATCTGGGGATGATAATGATTGGGTGGTGCGTAACATAACCATATCAACAGAAGGTGGTTTTTCATAGCCTTAACCTAAAATTATTCAACTCACTTTGGAGAATGTTTTACTCATTCTAGTTATATGTTTTCCTTGTACTTTAAACATTTTCCACATGGAGTACTTTAAAGGCATTCCATTTTGTGGGATCTTATATGTATGCTTTCATTTGTATCAATTATTTTGCAATTCATCATTGTCTAGGACATGAGGTTTGTGTGTGTGGGTAAATTATTTTAAGCCTTCCTATTTGTGGGATATGCCTACTCGGTGCCGGTCCCCATCCACTAGCATATTAGAGGTGGGCATAGGGAATCCATTAGTTTCATATCAGCAAGCTAGGTCCTAGCAATTAATCCATATTGAACATACCAAATATTGATATCTAAATCAATAGAAAAATGATCACTAAATGTATAAACTGAACATATAATTAATCCATAATATTACATGAATTAGTTATTAACTGTCCCATGACAAACATCATAATAAATTCAACATGTAATCTCTTGAAACATGAAACAAAACATGAATGTAAAAAAATGTAACCTTCAATGCTTCCATATTAGTTAAATAATACATTGATTATCAAATATATTCGATGAATACAAAAATTTTGTTCATTCTATTAATGATAAAATGCACCAAGTTTTTAAAAAAATGATAATTACTTCTAATGAAGTGAGTACAGTATATTTTACTTTCTCTTTATCAA
This sequence comes from Viscum album, assembly GCA_963277665.1. Classification (NCBI taxonomy): domain Eukaryota; kingdom Viridiplantae; phylum Streptophyta; class Magnoliopsida; order Santalales; family Viscaceae; genus Viscum; species Viscum album. Next base: position 358,676,809 of record OY728152.1, on the reverse strand, counting down.
TCATCTTTGCATCCAAAACTCATTATATCAACACAATGATAATAAAGAGGGTCATATTTCCATCAATAATTTTTTTACAAGATGATAAGCATTATAATTAATCTAATTTATTTTCCATCATCACTATTAAATAAACACATTCAAATTTTTAAAAAAAAATTGATACAATACAATACATATAAATTTCATAATTCATATCACCATAATATCAATGATAAAATACTCAAATAACATAATTATCAAATCCAAACACAATCATGTTAATCAACTATCTTCTTCTAGTTATAACCTTATATTGGCTATGATGATTTTATTCTCTTGAGTTATATTACATTGATACTTGAGGCATTCATTTTTGTAGTTACCTATCTCATTAAAGTTAAAGCATTGTAAATTGGAATCTTTATCCATACCCTTTTTGTCACATGAACATTGTCTGTTCACTCAACTCCTTTAGAAAACTCACATTCATGTTATTAAAGTACAAGTTTGTTTCTTTCATCAATTATCACGTATGGGAAGTCTCTTCTATTGGTTCTTAAATTTATTTGAATTTTTTCCCTACTTCATATTATTTTATTTTTCCCTTCAAATACATATTACATATAGAATTATTTCAATTGCTTGTCAGGTCATGATTGACCTTCCTCATATGATAAGAATATTAGGGAGACTACAACCCTTTGATAAATTAGATAAATCCCATCAAATAAATTGTGATTCTTACTATTTTTACTACATGTATTGATTTTATTAAATGGTTGGGGATGAAACCTCATTATTATTATTAAATAAAAGAAAATACCACTTTTAACTATATAGATGGAGATCCATTGCATATCCAAAATGGCCAGTGCGCAATTAACCCATTACATGACTCGTATGAACAGATTTATGGCCCAATGCTAATTCTGTGAATAGTAATACTACAGTACCCACCTACTATAGTACCGCATAGTACTTGTCGCTGCTACAATGCCCCTACATCTGCTACAATTCATGTCATTTCTATAATGTCCCAGCTGCTACAGTACTGCTGTAGTAATATATTCCTAATAGGTGTTGATCCCCCATTTTTCATGTAGGATTACGAGGTTATAACAACTAAAGGCCATTTATAAAAAAATCGAATAGAATAGATTAGATGATTCCATAATAGATCATATGTTCAACCAAAAAAATTAGTGACATGATTAATACATAAATAATATATTAAAATTGACTTTTTTATTGTCAGAAACTATGTTAAGGGGATAAGTTAAAATCCAATAGGATCAACCCGAAAAAATACTCAATGAAACCAAATTATTATTAAAAGATATAATTTCTAGATGGAAAAAGTCTTCATAAATAATTTCAATGAGTGAGTGGTTACTTTTATATCGAGATCATCCTTAATACGTCCTTCAATGTGATATGACAATTTTTCCCATGTTGGAATGTGCTCCTCATTTTTTATCATTGCATTATAGAATCCTCTTATTATTAAAAGAGCATTCTTTTAAATCCATGCTCACAACTCTGTTAATGTCTACACATAGTAATATTTTGGTTAACCAATCTGCTTCTTATGGTGTATCATTGATCATGAAAAACCCCTCCAACATTTCTAACCCCCAAATTCTTGAGAAATTCTGGAGCTTTTATAGAAATTGCACCTTTCACCCATTGTTTTTTCCATTAAAACACTCTCAGAGAGAGCTCCCCATGATCTACAACTTCAGTCTGATCTGAAATTTCAAAGTCCTTGGGATCACTATCTTGAAACATGTCATTAGACCATTTGGCGGTTCTTTTCTCAATTTTTATGTGTATCAAGATATAGTTATTTCCACCCATCCTATTTCCCCTATGACCCTTCATCCTAATTATTATGAGAATCCCTTTACCTTGAAGCACGTCACTACTCACTCCTTAAATCATACAAAAAGACTCGAGGTGTTTGACAATAAGTTGAATGTAATTGAGGCATTCAAGAATGGTTGAGGGAATTTCGCTGCTATATTTTTTTGATTTCACATTGAATACAACCACACATTTTTTATATCCTTATGTTTTTAAATAATTACATATTTCTAAAGTAATCATTTAAATATTTCTTCTATTGGTATAAATCATTAGTCCATTTTTATTATGTCTCTTATTTTTTTTAACAAATAATGTTCTATTATTCAGTCCCTGATTATGATTTTATTATATTATTATAAATTAAAATTTTTTGTTTTATCAAAAAATATCAACAATATTTTTTTAATCAAGTATAATTTTTTACATAAAATGATTTTAGTATTTTTTGTAAATATCATATAAATTCATTTTTTATATATAACATATATAGATTTTTTAAATATCAAAAATATTTATTAATATTCTTTATAATATAAATAATTAAAATTACATTTTTATTTAAAACCTAAATATGATGTTCATTATTTCAATTATAAATAATTATATATATTTATAATTAATAAATTTTATAAAAAAATCATAACATATCACATATATTTAATAAATATATAATCATATAAATAATTAAAATTTCCGAAATACATGTTTTACACATAATTAATATTTTAATAAAAAATCATAGTTTACCAAAATATTGAAATAACTATAGATTTTTATAAATATTCTTTTAAATAATGAAAACCAAATTTTTTTTAGAATATTAATATAACATCTATAAATAAAATTTATAGAAAATTATAAATATTGAATTTAAATAATAATAAAATTAATTAAAACACTTAATTTTATTTATTATTTTCATAGAAACCAATATTAAATATATTAAAATTATGTTTTAATTATAAAAAAATGAATTTAAAAAAATATATTTACAACCAAACTATGTTCATAATTTCAGTGTTTTTACATTATTCCCTACTAAAAATAATTTTGTCTTCTTAATTTTTTCAGGAACATTGGGAATATAATTTTAATCAAATGGCTTATTTGAAATTATTAAATTTGATCTAATTTTACAAAATCATCTTGACTATTTCTCTAATATCCTGTTTAACGACTACGACCCACAACTCTGGTTCATCACATATAAATGGTATCTTTTTTTTAAAAATATAACTATAAATAAACACAACATTTAATACGTACTATGAATTTTTAGGGTCGGATGATTTGATTTAAAAATTATTGGTTTAAATAAAATGTTTTTAAATATTTTTATATATAATGTTTCACTGACTCAATGACACTGATCTAAAAGAAATTTTATCAATGTTAAAAAAAATTGGTGCAAAATTAATTAAAATATTCGAGATTTTTGACCACCTGTGGAAGGGGTTGGATGGGTTCTAGATTAACGTTGATCATTTTACTGGTATATTGTCATGATGGTATGTGGAATAAAACCTCATTTTATTTAACATCTTTATGCTTAACTTGATTAATAATTTATGTTTTAATCATTAAAATATTAATTTTTTATCTAAATCATTACTCTAATTTTATTAGTCAATCATGTATTATTGACTTTTTATCGTACTAATACCTTTTGTCTAACAAATTATTTTTTTCTTTTTCATATTATTATAAATTCATTCTTTTTTATTTTATCATTTCGTTTTATCAAAATATATAAACATTATTTTTTAAAATATGCGATTTTTATACATATAATGGGTTAAACATTTTTTATCTTTTATATAAATTCATTTTCTATATATATAAATTTAGCAGTTATATATATATATATATATTTAATTATTTCTTTAAAATATATAATTCTAATCTTATTTTTATTTATAGAATAAATTAAATGTGTTTTTTTATAATAATTAAATTTATTTATAAATTATAAATAGTATTAATAATCATAATATATCTCATATATTTAAATAATTTATTATCTTAAAAATAATATTATTATTCTAAAAAAATTACACTTAATAAATAATAAAAAAAAAATTATATACAAGAAAAAAACAATTATTTTAAAATAATCATTTAAAAAAACATATTATACGTTTGAATATTAATTTGAAAACTATACATAATATGTATAATTCATTATATGTGTTATTATTAACAGAAAATCATATTAATTCAAAAAAATAATTTCATTTGTAATTTTTAATGAAAATAATCCTAAAAATATTATCAATTTGTTTTATTTATATAGAAATATATTTAATAAAATATTATTATAATAAAAATATGTTTACTATATCTAGGCTGTCAAAAAACAACACACGTGCGTTAATGAGGTCAAAAAAAAATTGAAACGTATAGTGAAAAAGAAATTAATGAAAATAATAGGGTGGAGAATTAATAGTTAAAGTAATGAAAAAATTGAAATTAGTCAATATTGGTATGTGGAATCATTAGATGTATACACACACACACTGTCTAAGGATTGGAAAAATACATCCATTATGGGATTTTCTATGTCTACCGCGAATCAATGTTTTTGTAGAAGAATAATTGATGCTTTGGTGGAGTGTGAAGAAGATGTTAAACAAGGGTAAATTGGATATGTCTTCCACCTCCCTTTCTTTGGAAACCCACCACGTCTCCATGTCATCAACTCTTACTAATGTCGCCTCACTTTCTTAGATGATCAACCACAACACCCCATCGACTACGCCTACCATTTCCACCACCCTCTTTTACAGCCCATCCAATCTTCCACAATGCCCCATATTCAACACCTACCATAACAACAACCCATTATTAGGTGATCTACCATGACGCCCAATCATCAATGCCTACCACCCCAAATGGGGGAGGGTAGATATGAATTTCACTACCCCTTCCATTGTAATTCATTGCACCAGAAGAATCCCATTAGGATATAGGTGTTCAGAAAAAACAAATTTAGCCCCTACCTGTCATTCACCGCTTTAGAAGATGAAGCACACATATGTCTGGATCGTGAAAGGGTGAGTCCAGATGTTAAATGACTACTGAAGTATCAGAATATTAGGGTCACACTATGACAACTCCATCCCTCCTAACACGCACTATTGGACATCAGATTTAAGATGTAATATTTTATAAAATTAACAACTAACTGTAGAAATTAATGAATTTTATCCCATATGAATTAAAAAATTTAATGTATTGTGATATGTTATATTTAATACTCAAGGTATAATTCATTGAATTGTGAATTTAATACTAATTGAAAATTATCATTTAATTTTATCAATCAGTTAAATTTAAATTGCATCTATTTTCAATTCTATATTTTTTATATTCATGTTACACTATTGCCTAATGTGCAATATTCAATTCTTTTTCAAAAATTTCACTAAAAATGGGTTATCGTTCTCTATTATTTTTTCTACACTGTTAAAATCCCTACAATTATAATCATATTTTGTTTAGGGTTGTTAAATGAAACACTAAATAAATTAACATATATATATATATATCTAAATAATATTTATATATCAAAAACTACATATAATAAAATAATATATATATATATATATATAGTTTATATGAAATTTAATAATATATGTGTATGCATTTGTATCTGTGTGTTAGTATGTGTGTGTTTACGTAAGCGTTGTTAGTGTATGCTTCTGTTCTGTTGTGTTGTGTGGTTGGTTGTGTGTTTATCTACATTTATGGTTTGTATGTTTGTTTATGTATATGTGCATAAAAGTGTATATTATTAAATGAGTATGTTATACCTATGTGTACATGTATGTGAATTTGTATGTATTTACGCATAGATATACACATATATGTGTATGTTTATTTGTAACTGTATGTGTATTACAAAATAGTTATGTATGTGTATTTACGTGTACATATGTATGTATGTGTGTATTTGTTATCGTATGTGCATGCTAATGTGTTTATATATGTATGTTTATAAGTATGTGTATGTGTAATTATATATTTGTATGTTTATGTTTGTGTGATTGTTTGTATCTATGTATATAAGAATTTATGTTTATGTACATGTGTTTTTTTGCATATGTGTATATGTTTATCTTAATGTTATATTTGTGTATGTGGTCTTATGTATATATGTGTATGTATGTGCATTCACACGTATGTAATTGTTTGTATGTGTATGCATATGGAAGTTAATGTGTATGTTTATGTAAAAACGTTTTTTATGTGTATGTACCTTTATATGTGTATTAGTACTTGTCTTTGTATTTGTATTTTGTTATGTTTTATATGTACGTATATATGTGTTTATATATATATATATATCAATGTGCATGCATTGGTATGTTACTGTATGTATGTTTATGTGTACGTACATGTATGTCTATGTTTATATGCCTATGCCTATGATTATGAGTAGGAGTATGTGTATGTGTATTTGTATGTTTTTTGAAATATGTGTATGTGTATATTGTGTATGTATGTTTAAACATTTTCCTATGTGCATGTATGTGTGGACATGTATGACTTTTTATTGATTTAATAGTACATTCTGGTTTTTATAATCTATAAAACTTTATGATTTTTAATACTTTAAATTTTTTTATTATATAATCATTTATCATTTTTTTAATATATTCGATTTTTATATTTATTTATACATGTTTAAATATGTATATATTTAATTAAATTATTACAATTTAATAATTATTAGTAATTATAATGGTCAATAAAATATTATTATTTTATATACATTTAATATAGTGCATACTTAAATAATTAGAAGTAATAGTAATATTAATTTATATAGTTCTATTCAATCTAATATGTTTTCAAAATTTGTAAATAATGTTACGAATTAACATTTTTAAATTTTTTGTAAATTATTTCATTTAATTAATTCACTTTTAATATTATTATATTAATATTTTTTTTGATATTTATTAATTTTCAATATATTACAAATTTAATCATTTTATAAAATTAATACATATTTATTTAAAAAGCATCAATATTTTGAATATGTTTTTTATTTGTATGAATAATAAATATTCATTTTTATTTATTATTTTTCAGTATTTTTAATTTGTTTTAAAAACATATAATTGGTTCCTATAAGATAGTCTCCATCCCACACCATTTTTTCCTTAAATATATTCCCAACGTTCGACCTTCTTAACACGATTTAGTTGTTTATTTAATAAAATAAAAAATAAGGGTATTTATTTATTGAGGACTGATAATGATACCTGAGGTCTTCGAGGGATTTTCTATGCAGTCTTGATAGTACAATCCATTGATGGAATACTAGCGGTTGATGGCTCTGTCGGTCGAGGGATCACTACGGGTCTTCAGCGTCATGTTTAAGGGGAGACAGTGAATGCGTGGGATGGAAAGATTTTGGATGTCAGAGGGGTGACATCTCGTCATTGGTATTTTTTGGGTGTATCTTGATGGTGGAAAATGAGAAACTATGGCCATGATCCATCTCTAATGATGGCCTCATGTGGTGACATTGTCGTCGTTATAGGATTTAAGTGACATGGTTGGATGTATGGTCGATGTTTTTGTCAATTTTGGAGAGATAATTTGGTGGAATGTTTTTTTACAAGTTATTTGGTACGACGAACACACAGATAAAAATGTGGGTGGTGTTCTGACGGTCATCTATGACAATCCACCATGATTTTTAATGAGTTAATGTATGTGTATGGTGTGGTCGGGGCCTATCCATAATTCTTTTGTAGGGGAGGCCCAATTGGTAGTGATAAATCCTATAGAGGTGTGCAATAATTTAGGGGCTTATGCGCCATGTTGGTCTGTGAATATGTTCTAAGGGACTATGTTCAAATCTCAATAAAAAGTGAGGTCTATGGGCATGTTGAATATTGGTTGGTTATTTCTTCGGGGGTCTATGGCCTGCCGATTGAAAATTGAGTTAGGTGTGTGTCTTAGTTTTAGTGTATTTGTATCCATGAGTACATTATATACATACATACATATATATATATTATTTACTCTTTTTGATTCATTCATTGTGTGTATGTTTTTTCATCTTATTCTTATGAAAGCAATGGCTTCTTTCTATCTGGGTAGATGAAGATCCATTACATAGCTTTTACGCCCATGGCCAGGTGGCACAAGAAATTTCATGAAGGCTCTATGTATTATCATGCCTGAACCATCCAGTATGAATTATGAGGCATGGGTCATGATTTCTTCACTGCATTCCCGCATCAAACACATGTAACTACCTTCCAGAGTCACAACATGCAATGTAAATGCTCCAAGGGGAATTCCAAGATTCGAACCCTGGTTATTATGTGTATGTAATGGATGTAAATCGTATTACGGAATCACTTTTTAATGATTTTTACATATTCAATTTTATTTAATCATTTTTATTATGATTTAATTTAATATTAATTAATTATTATTAAAATTTAAAAAATATGATATTTTTTAATTAATTAAATTATTAATAATTATTTATAGAAATTTATTTTTTATGTTTTGAAATTTTAAAAATGTTTCTATATGATTATTATTTATTCAACATTATTTATTAAGTTTTAATGCCTATAAAATGTATTAAATCCATATAATTAATTTATATAATTGTATTTATTTATGGTTCTCAACATTTTTTTATTTTTATACAAGTAATTTAAATAATTATTGAAATCATACATAATTATTTAGTATGTTTTCATAATCATAGAATTTTTTAATTTATATGATTAATTTGCACTCAATTTTATTTATTATGTTGTAAAATTATTGAAATGATTGAAATATATATAGTCAGAACATGGCCCTCAGGGCCCATGTCCTGACTACCCCCACCCAACCTACCATATTCCAGGGGTTGGGTACTAAAACCAGAAAGCTGAATCCATGAAACGATAAGGCATTTCCTTTAATCGAGTAAAAACTCATAGTCCTATAACACAACTATATAAGACAATGAAGTAAAAAAATTGTAGTAGTAAATGAATGTACATAGAGTAAAGGGGTCAGAAAACAGGCCCAACAAAATTATAAAAAAATAACAGAAAATAGAAAACAACACATGCAATTTCCCACCAAGGTTCCTAGAAAAATGGTTGATACAACTTGTATCCACATCTTTCCCCATCAACCGTTACCACTTTCCACCATCAGGTTCTAGCTCTCCGAGTCTCAGTCAAGGCTGCTGGTCGTCTTCACTAGAAACAGCAATGTTCAGGTGAAGCCCGTGCAGGGGTGACTATAACAATACCCTATAGGGACCCCAAGAACAATGAAGTTATCTTTGAATTCGGAAAAGAAAAACCAAATATCATTATCTCAATCACAAAGCACAAAGAAAAATATTTACCTCAAACCATGTATACAACTCATAGATTCGGAATAAAGATGATTAGTCTTATATAATTTTATTCCCCTTGGAAATTCCCACAAAAAAACCATGAAATAGTTGTTCCAATGTCAATCCACATAGGGTCTTATATTTTTGATCCATGAAGGGCTGCTCTATGGTTGGTCATATTTGGGTCGTGCACTACTGATCCACATATGGTTGCAAGAATTCTAATCCACACAGGGTCTCAATGATGTATATCCACACAGGGTTGCTAGATGCTAATCCACACATGGTCACTATGACGCTAATCCACGCAGGATCAATATGATGTTGTTCTACATTGGGTCTACAGTTTCTGATCCACACAGGGTCGCTTGGATTCATATCCACACATGGTTGCTACGATGCTGATCCACACAGAGTCGCTCGATGATGTTGCACACAAGGTCCCTACTCAGATGATAGTTTGCCAAATCATTCCCTGCACTTGTTGTGCTTCAGTTTTGTAGTATCTTCTCTTATGGTTATTGAAAGTGCCTCAACTAATACGAATATGTACTATGACATGTCCCAAAGTTTTACAATGCCGTATGGGTTCCAACAAAATATATGGCGTCAACCGAACACTCATATTGTGAGCTATTGGAATTATATAGTTGATAGCCAAGTTGGATTTGGGTAAGATCCATCCCAGTCATACTAAAACATTCAGAAAAACTCAGATGGAGTATTTGTAATGGACTGTATCGCTCCATGGATCACAACGTTACCGAAATTTCGTTATATGGATGTCTAGATTGCAAGATATGACTATTTAATTGAGATTGGTCCCGAATGGTTCTGGGTCCAGTCCGACCCACTCAGATCGATGGGGTTTTTCTAGGCACTGGTAGGCTTGTTCCTCTAGGCTACAGACTGGCCCGGCCCGCTGGGTGATGATGCCCTGTGAAGTTGCACGACTCTCCATCCGGGTGGGCGTTCATCTCCTCGAACATAACGATGAGACAAAATGATCATCACTTTTTTATGCCATGTAGCACGGTCACATTGTCCGAGTGATCCACAGGGCATGGGTCCCACATTCGTGGCTTCGATACTGCGGCCCCACCATTGCGACGCATGACGAGGTGCCACATCGCCAATGCAACTGACTGAGAGTCGGCCTCCCATTCAGGTATACCATAGTGCCGAGCGGCGCCACCATTTTCTGTGGTCAGTGAGCTCCGTCCACTACCTTTGCCACTGGTTCCATGCCGGCAGATCGTCCCTGGGCCACCATGTGATATCTGGTGGTCCTTTTTCCCCTCCTCTTGTGCATATATGCCTTTTGGGATAACTCTGCCATAGCATGACTCCCCAATTCAAGGTTCTGCTGAGATGGAAATTCCTCCCCCGAAGAGCGTGACAAGAATGTAGCGGTGATGGGTCATAGCATTGTTCCTTTGGCCCGTGACCTCTGCATTAGAATCGTAACAAGTGGGTAACAATTTACTCATCTTCAACTCAAAAAATTAAACCATGAAAAATCCTGCTACGTCGATATTCATTGGAGATGTCGGAGTGGAGGAAAAACTATTGTGTTTGTTGTAGCTGTTGGCATTCATCGTTCTTGGTTCAACCCCTCTAAAATTGGTGTCCAATATCATGTTCCTCATCTATGGATGATGTCACAACACTTATCCATATGTTTCACTCTTCCTTAAAAAATCCAATGCCCGAGCTTCAATTAAATACATGGAAAAATCATCTGAATTCCACAACATTTATATTGTTTTTTTATCAGCCAATTTTCATGTTTCATGGTAAGAGTTACCAATTCCATGTGTTCAGTCATTAAATGGCTTGAAAACCTAGTGGTCCCAGTACAATTCTCAACCGCTGGATAGAAAATTAAATAACATTTTCATGTTATTTTATTGTTCATTTTAATGTCCGGAAAAATATCATTTACTCCATACCCACTACAGTAGAATTGAAGACTCCATAAAAAGAATAATGGTGCTACGTATTCAACTATTTACTTGGATAACAAATCCAAGCATTATTTGATATGTAATAAAATTCTACTTGCCCCTTTACTGATCATACCTAAAAAAAGTTCAAAAATTTGTTCATGGAACACTAGGCAACATCATCCAGCGCCGTCAATTTTCATAGACACATAATAATCCCAATTAATTTAAAAAAAATTATCTAGATTTTTCTGGGTCATTCAATATTCCACACATTATCGATTTTCTTCCTCAAAACATGTTTCCCTCATCATATGAATAATTTTTATTATATTGTAATTATCATCAATTAATGTCACATCAATATATTGTTGTTGATGATTTATCCCTTATAAAGCAACTCCAATGCGCTAGGGGATTTTTATCCTTGATAAGTTCTCACCCAAAATTATATTTAATGTTTTGGAAATAAATTTTTCATTGTTATGGAAGAGGAGGCTTACATTTTCATATTATGTTATCAAAAATAATGACATGCTTATTTAAATTCAATCATCAATAAAACATCAATTAGAACATTTTTTTTAAATTAGTATATTATCATATAATCCCACATCACTAAAAGGAATTTCAACAAGAAAATATCATTACTTTAGAAAGTCCCCCCATTATGAGGGACATTTAATTTTTTGATATAGATCTTGTCTATAGGGATTTTTTTCAATGAAACCTTCACATAATTACCCTCTTTTAAACATGATAGAAAAATGTATTAAATCATGATTTTCCATTCATCATATATATATCCCTGAAAAAATAATGAATTTATTTTCATAATATAATACAGAAATGTTATAATGGTAGCATCTTGTATATGGATAACGGAAATATCTGAATCCCAAAAATAAATTTTAATGAAATATAAGATATATCCTCCAAAGTGTTCCTTCCTCCAAAATTATCAAAAAGTTGTTAATAAACTCTTTATTCCATGTACCCCATCTATTACCATGGGTAAAATTTAAAAAATTCATTACATTTAATGAACTTTATACGAAAAATAACATAAAAAATTTTAGTATTTAAATTTTCTAAACATCCTAGATAGGAACATTCTTCAACAAATGAAACTCTAATTTTCAGTCAGAAATACCATAATTGATTAATGATAACAGAATTGACTCTATAAATAATATAATGTTTCAAATATTAGTAATTAAGTTACTAATAATAGAATAATAAATAATGATATCGTTATAATAAGAAACTATAACCATGTATGTGATCTAGTTCATGATCACCTTCTTTAATGATAAATATGAAATGTCTTCTGGTATTGTTGTGGGCAACAAAAAGTATTTTGATACAAACATGAATTGTTTTTGATACAGTTATGTAGTATTAGTTCTCTTCATAGTGGAATATCATATTTATATGACCGATTTATGTCCAATAATGTGTTTTTTGAAATAATAAAGTTAACAATGTATTTTTCCAGTTTAGATTTATATTTCGTTAAAAAGGAAATAAACCTAATCAAAATTGGAGAAACAAATTATATTTTATTTACAGTATAAAAATGACCCATATTTCATTTTTGACCTATAAGAATCATCTACACATTAATCTGATACATGTTCTGGTTAGTATTACTTAATATGTGTGATTTTGGTATAAAATTGTTATTTAAGTTAATATTCTATGTCAATCACTGAAAAATAAACAATATTTATTAGATTGCCTTAATATTTTATAAAAATTGTCTATATGTGATTTGTTATGTTTAGGAAATGGTTTTATATATATCAAATAAATGATGAGATTAACAAGACATAATATGAGTTATTTTAAATTAGAATTGATATTTTAATTAAAAAAATTTATAACTCACAAAAAACCATTTAAACATGATCATATTCTTGTAATTATATACAAAATTTTTTTTAAGTCATTCATGATGTTGAAATAATCAATTTCAAGTCCATATATCACACATTCCAATTTGACTCAATAGTCGACATACAAAAAAACACAATCCATCCCTCAGGTAATTGATAACATCAAATCTATGATAACACCAATTGTCATCAATTATTTTTTCAAATAGAATATGATGTTAAAATATAACATCTCATCTAAAAATAGAAAACCATAAAACACCTACCTATGGTGGTGCTAATCAAGATAATAAAAAATTCACCCAAGGAACAATAGTAATATTTTAACATCAATATTAACATATTCTGAATCACTATTAAAATATAGATAGATAACAAATAATGTTTAATGCACCTAGAAAATAAAAGGAAAATGTTATATTGAAAATAGATTTTTTAGTTTACAATTTCAAATAATCAATAACATGATTATAGTTTTGAATAAATACCTCTACCATGCCAAGAAACTAGTTTCAACTTCATATATAAAATTTATCTTATAGAGAAATTATCATCAATGAATGTCATGTCATCGATTTTATTGGTGATGTAATATCCTTGATAAAACAATTTTAATGATTCATGGAATTTTTAACCCTAGGATGTTACCTCCCATTATTATTTTTATGTTTTTAAAATGAATTTATAGTTATTAACGAAGAAATGGATTCCATATTCATAAGATATTATCAAACATATTGAAATGATTATCTAAGTTCATACCACACTCAAATTTCAAGTATCACCTTTTTTTATAAATGGACTATATTTTCATAGTATCCCACATCAATAAATGGAATTTCGAAATGAGCTGTTCCATATTCTATAAATTTCCCCCATTGTGAGGAATATATAAATATTTGATATAGATGATTGTTTTTTGGGATTTTATTTCAATGAAACCGTCAACCAATTCGGCTCCTTTACATAGAATAGAATGTTATCTTAAATCATGATATTTATTTTCATGTAAATATATCATTAAATATCCAATGAATTTATCTCACAATTTAATATATAAATTTGATAATTCAAGCATTTATGACATAGATAATGGGAATATCAGAATTCCCAAAGTAATTTTTAAAGAAATCAAATTAATCTCCTCTTACAAGTTTCATATATCTATAATTATCAAGTAGATGATAATATATTCTATGGTCCATGTATCCCCAATTCACCCATGGATAAAATTAAAAAAATACTTCATATTTTGATACCATTCCTAGAATAAGAACCATTATCCTTTTATTATTATCATTTTTGTGAAAATCCACAATATGAATTTTTCTACACTTACAAAAAATATATAACAGTTGGTGTCTTAGAACCATCTAGCATTATATTTTTTACTTGCATATTAAATGTATTCAAATATTAAACATCTTATTACATATTGTTCATTTTTCCACATGGCTATTATGATATAATTTCATAGATTATGTGTTGCACTGATAAGATCATAGATTTTCCCCACTATGATGAGATCCTTGAAATGATATAACAATATTATAAAATAAATCTCTATGGTATGATGAAATATGATGATGGGGCACATATTATGTAAACCATCAGGCGTTATTACTCGTAAGTTGGTGGGACTTCATCTCTTTATGATTGCATTTGGTAATCACCAAGACAAGAGATTATGAGAAAAGACCTGCCAATAGGAATTCATAATGTGTTTGTTTCATCATATATTAATATCTACAAGTGTGCTTAATGATCCATATAATTTAAAATTATTTTTAATACATTTCAGGACTCCCAAACATTGATTTACTGATGAGAACCTTCACACAAAGAATGGGCTGGATGTAGGGTACATTGGGTGTATCACGAGTGGCATGATATTAATGGAGAAGTCGAGGTAGGAATTGTCCCACACATTTATGGATGTTGATATCATGTATCTTTGATTGAAATATAACTTCCACGTGAAATTCAATGGCCCTGGTGTAATGATTAGTTTATTTCAGGTTGTCAAAGAACGACTTAAACACCATAAATGTTTACGACACTATCGTGAAACCTACATGATGAGATATTACGACTAAGAGATTATATTACATAGTGAGAAATAGTATTTTTATTTCATTGTTGTGACTTTATGTTCATTCTCTTGGTTTCCTTGATCCATTCATAGATGATACTAGTGGAAATTGAGAATGCCAGCCTAATACCAAGGAGAAATAATCCTCGAGGGATATACAGTATGTGTGTCAGGTGGTCTTAGTTCAATTATATTTGAATTTAATTAATAAATATTTTTATCAACACAATGGAATATGTTTAATCATGTTAAAATGATTTCATAATTTATATAAATACATATTTACCGGATTGTGTGTAAAATTATTTACTTATTTTATTAAACATTTAAAAAATATATATTTTCTAGTTTGTGAATAAAATATTTATTTACGAGAATAAATATATTTTTTTTTGTGTTCAATAAATGGAAGTGTTTTTTAGGAGGACCATATAAGGAATTATAGTAAAATAATTATTTTCAATATGGTGAGTAATTATTTAACAAGTTGGCACAGATTAAAATAATTATGATACAATTTTGTGACGCGGAATTGTAATTATTATTCTATATTTTGAAAATGGAACCCAATAAATAATGACATGGTATTATTATTAAAATCAAGGGTTTTTTATAAGTATATGAATTTATTTAATTATTGTAATGTAATTATATATTGTAACCAAATCCCCATGTCAATAAATAGAGGCAAACATATATTGTGACTTGTACCGAACTGCACACCCTGTGAATTAAGAATTGGTTTGATGAATAATTTCCTATAGAATAATTTTACCACCCCCTCTCAAGATGAAGAGATTTTTGTTAAGGGTGAAGAACAAGCTATCAATAACAACCCACACTAGACACTCGCTTTGCCGCACCAGCACCTAGAGAATGAGTTATATCGATTTGAGGCCCTTGGAGCATGTGTGGATCACCAGTAGTGGGATTATAGTTTGGATCCATTAAAACACAACAAGGTAATTCAGAAGGATCATTAAAAATGATCAAAATCATCAACGAAGAAAATATGAAATATCTAGATATTATTTTCATTAAGAAATTAATTAAATTAATTATAAACATGATGTGAAAGATCTCATATAAAGGTTTTGGGTCACTATTTAATTTATATAAATCATTGATTCTATACCATGGAGACTGCAGTTCATCATCTTATTAATACTTTAACAATCATTGTTCATGGTAACAATCAATGTTTGGTGTTTCACCAATCATTCTTCCTCTGCTCCATGAACATTAAAAAAATATTACGTTCAGTTAGAAATATGTTACTATATGAATGATACAAAAATAGGGTTTATTTATAAGAGAATGTGTCAAATCCTTATTAAGTAGTTTACTAATAATATATTCAACATAAATGAAGGAATTATAATATGAAAATATAACCTTGTATGTGATCTAGTTTAATATCACCTTCTTTTAAAATTGAAATGAAATGTATTCTTTTATTGTTTGTGTTAATGAATCATATTTTGATACTAACATGATTTCATCATTCCAGTAAATTATCCATTTAAAAATTATGATTATTATGATAAAATTAAACAAATATCATCCTCGTTCGACAACCAATATTTTTTAGGATATTTATATAATATCTTCTGATCAATGTTTTACATTCATGGAATGTGATCTTCTATTTAAAATAATGATTTGTTATTATCTATGAAAATATTATACTATATATAAGAATAGTGGCCAATTTGAAAAAAATTATAAAAATTTTGAGAAGATAAATGTATTTGGAATTTTTGGACTCATCATCCATGATTTGAATACATTGAATATCGTTTTATAATTCCAACCAAGTATCCATTTGATTTTGATGTTATGAAATAGACTTTTTCCAATTATGGATTCAAAATAAAATACCCTTTAATTATGATGTGGAAATTTGTTATCATTTATGTGGGAATACATAAATAGAGACCATGTGGTACTAATCCCCTATGGAGGAACTTTTAAGAAGGAAAATAAATTTATATTTTCCAATCCTCCACAAAATTTCTATTTCCATATTTATTTTCCGGATTAATGGATATATTATACATATACATGTTGTCTTTATTATTCTCTTAAAAAATTAACAACACTCTCACTAGATGAGAATTGTTCAATGAATGATTAATGATGGGAGATTACGAGAATATACACACCTATAAGAATTGTTCATTCATATTATTCATAGGATATTTTTATTTGTCAGAATGTGTAATTGACCTTATGATTTATTATTTTTATTAATGTCCATCGTGACTCTTGTAATGTCATTTTTTTCCTAAACCACGATGATACAGTTTACAAAGAACATAGATACATTGGGTTCATCATGACTGATGTGTCATTAATTAATATATAGAGTAATGTTACTAATATGATTTATCATTTGGTAATATTTGATATAAATAAATAATCAATTTAACATGCAGAATATCCTCTCTAGTTCATGAATATTTTAACAGAAAATTATAAACATTTACTACATATAATGAACTTTTACCCGTAATGGTTTTTGAAATAAAATATTAAACAATATAAACCCTTTTCATATAAACAAAAAATATATTATAATAAATGTGTATATATGAATATAGATATATATAAACAAACCAATATATATAATCATTTGTAGAAAAATTAATTGGACGAAATAAAATGAACCCTAAATTTTTTTTTGATTATTGATTGATTTGAGGTTAATTGAAATTGAGTGGAATAAAATGGGGGAACATGGGGAACATGGTCAGATGAGTGTTGGATGATTTGATGTGAAAAGTGAGGGTTTATATAAAAATTGATTGTATATTTTTATATAAATTCTGGAAATATGAAAATAAAATGATGGAAATAATTTGATCAAAGTTGAAACAAATAATTGATGTAAAATTATAAAAAAATAGTCAACTTGTTTGACAACACATGGAAAGGGAATGATGAATTTGGTATTGATCGGGGAATTTCACTAGTTTATTTTCATGTTGGATGTTTGAGTAAAACAACACCATTTTAAATAGATTAATTTTTTACATTTATATTTATTTATTTTGTAATCATTACAAAATTTAAACATTTTATATAAATCCTTAATACCTTTTTATTAGTCAATAACATTCATTTTATATCATACCGTATTCTTTTGGCCATTGCATGATTTTGTTTTTATTATATTATTATAAATTCAATTTTTTTTATTTTAGGAAAACATATATATATATTTTCTAAACATGATGATATTTTTACATATAATGGCATGAACTTTTTTTAACAATTATATAAATTTGATTTTATATATAAAATATTTTAATTTTTAAATATATATATATATTTCAATTATTTAATATAAATAATTATAATTACATTTTTACTAAGAACATGAATTTAATTTTTATTTTTTCGTAATATATTAATTATAAATATTTATAATTTATAAATTTTATAAAAAAAAAAATATATCTCATATATTTATAAAATATATAGTAATAATAATAATATTTTTCTACAAAATGTTTTACCCGTAATTAATATCATATTAAAAAAAATTATTTCAATAAAAAATAAAAGAAATAGTTAATTTAGTTTCATAATTTAAATAAAGAAAAATTACATTCATCCTTTGAATATTAATTTTAAAACATTGAATAATAGGAATAATTAATTAAAATTGTTGAAATTAATGTATATTCTAATTAATTAAAAAATCATTTATATTTATTATTTTTATCGAATGTCATCTCAAAAATAATATCCCAATTTTTTTATTATACATAAATCCATTTAATAAATAATTAATAGAATAAAACTATTTTTAGATGTTTATGGATGTTTAAAAAATGAACCATGTTCCTTAAAGAGGACAATAAGCATTGTACCATAAAATGAAAAATAAATGAAGGAAAACATTTTGGGGGATTAATAATTGTAAATTTAGTGAATGCATTGAAATTAGTCAATGTTTGTATGTGGACTCGTTATGTGTGTATATACAGACACAGAATCCGAGGATTACAATAATTCTCTCATTTCTATGAGTTTTTATGTTAGCGTTGAAACATAATTTTGGATGATGAAAAAAGATGTATTTGTTGAGAGTGAATAAGAAGTTAGGGTACCTAAAGAGGGTTTTATATGAGGTTATCAAACCCCAATTCTGTTATATAGTATATTGTTTCACCCATCCACATGCGTAGTCTTAGGTGCCACTTGATGCCCCCTGACACTGTGGGATTCCTAGACTCTCTCAGAATGTCGTCCAATGCGCCCCATCGACAATGCCTACCAGGCCAGATTGGGGGAATATGTATATGACCATCATTGAATTTTCTCAGAAAAACATCAAAATCACCCAATTAACAATTAATACTAGGCCAGACATCGGGAAGATGGATATGACCGTCACCTCGCATTCTCAAATGACCTACCACGACACAACATTGGAAACACCGACCACTTTCACTAGCCTTTGTACCTTCCCTATCATACCATGAATAGCCACTACACGGATAGTCACTTACATGACCTATCACAATACCCCATCCACAACACCAACCCAGCCATACATGGGAAGACGTATATGGCTGTCATTGCCCTATCTCAGAAATCCTACAACGATACCCCATCGACAATGCCTACCACCATCACCGCCCTTACATAAAAATTTTTCCATTGCACCCCATCAAAATGACTACCACTGTCACTCCACATTCTCAGACAATATCAAATGATTCCCAATCAACAACACCTACCCTTTTCACAAAAATTTATTAGAGTATCATCAATGGATCCCCATCAACAACTCTTTGTGGGCCAAATTGGAGAAGTGTGATATGATGACCTCTTCCCCCTTGTGTGTAATTACCCACACCACAAGATACCCATTTGTACAATGGTGTTTGAAAACGATGATTTCAACCCATTTCTAACACACTGATATCATTCACCATTACAGAGGATGAATCACACCGACACTGATAGTATAAATGATTAACCCTTGAAGGGAAATGAGTATTGAATTATGCGATAAAATAGTCATGATGTGATGGATCTCGTCGTCCCATCACACAGTGTTGAAGAACCAAAATCAAATTTTGAGTTATAGAACATGAACAACTTGCTGAAAAAAATAATTTAATTTATCCAACTGTGGTTTAAAAAATTAATATATTTCCATATGGTATAAATAACTATCATGTTGTAATTCATTGTTTTATTATTTGAATACTAGTTGATAATATTCATTTAATTTTATCAATACATTAAATATAAAATTTCACCTATTCATAATTATCTATTTTTAATATTACTTTTACACTTCAATATATTGGGTAATATTCAACCCCACTACAAGAAAAACATTAATAAAATGGTTTCCATTCTCTATAACTTTTTTCATACATTATAAAATTCTTACTATTATGAGAACATTTTGTTTGGGGTGTCAAAATAAAAATAGAATATATAAATAAATATTTATTTATACATTCTTATATATTTTTAATTAATATTTATATTTAAACATGTATATATATATATAAAATATTATACAGAAATGTTTTATATAACATTTAATAATATTATCTTATTCATTTCTATATGTGTGTATATATTTGTGTTGTTTTTGTTTGCATCTCGTGGATTGTGTTGTGTTGTGTGTGTCCTAGTTTATGGACATTTATTTTTTGTATGTGTGAGTATGATTATGTGTATATGTTCCCAAGTAATTATTTGTTTATGTAATACATATGTGTATAGGTATGTGTATGTGTATTTATATTAGAATATATATATATATATATACATGTGTGTTTATATGTGGGTGTGTATGTATGTGTAAGTGTAAGTGTATGTAAATATTAATTTCTATTATATTTATATGTATGTAAAAATATGCATTTATATCTGTATGGTCAGGTGTATGTGTTTTTTTATGTGCATATGAATCTATTTGTATGTGTATGTTTATATGTAAGAGTATGTGTCAGTATAAATGTGTATGTTTATGATTGTGTCCATGTGTATCTATTTATTGATTTAATATAATTTATTGGTTTCATTTATCTCTCTATTTATAGTTTTTTCAACAATTTATTCATTTTTATTATATAATAATTAAATATTTTTTTAATATAATAATTTTTGATATTTATTTATACATGTTTATATATATGTAAAATAAATTAAATTACAATATTTCAACAATTAGTAAAAATTATAATGGTTAATGCCATATTATATTTTAAATATACAATCAATACAGTGAATACTTATATAATATGGATTAATAATAATATTTATATATTTAATTTTATTCAATATTATATGTTTTCAATTCATGTAATTCATGTTATGAATAATATTTTCAAAATTTCTCACCATTTTTTCAATTAATTTATTCATTGTTAATATAATTTATAAATATATTATCACTTTCAATATTTAATAATATTAAATATTTTTGAAATTTAATAATTTTTTCCAATTTATACATATTTATTTAATAATATTTAATACATCCAATATGTATATAATTTATATGACTAATATCTACTCATTTTTATATATTATGTTTAAATATTTTTAATATGTTTTAAATCCTTATAATTGATTCTTATAAGACAATATCTAACCCACACCCATTACCTCTAAAATTGAATTCCACCATACACCATCCCAAACACCACTTATGTGTTTATTTAATCAAATGAAAACGATGGGGATGGGATTTTTGATTACTGGTATTGATGGAAAGGGTAAATAAAGTACATACATTGATGTCTTGACAGTGTGAACCATTGAGAGATGATGAGTGTTGGATGGAGGCACCGACATAGTCATCACTACGGGTCTCATGCGGAAAGTTCCATGGGTGGCGACAAATGAATGAGATTCTCGGACTGTGGATGTACGAAGGGAGGCAACTCTTCCTCGAGGATGTTATGGGTCTTGCTTGATGGTGCACAAAAGTGCTATATCGGTAGTGCTCAATCACAGATGATAGATTAACACGACGATAGTTTTGGCATTGAAGGGGTAAAGCGATAGGTTTGGAATCAATTTCGACATGTTTTGGATGACATTGATGGAATTTTATGAGTCAAGCGATAGTTTTTGATGAAATTTCGACATGTTAGTGATTCCCATATAACCGATGTAGTCATAGGATTTTTTGACCGGTGATTGAGATTGGTGAACACCCAATTGATGGTGACAGTGGTTGTCTGATGGTTATTTGTGACTATCTACAATGATGTTCGATGTGATAATGGGAGTGCAAGGCACAGTCGGGGCGTGTCCATCATTGGTTTGTAGGGGAGGCCGAATTGATCATGATAAATTCTATAGTGGTGCTTGATAATTTTTAGACATATTGGATATAGTGGTCGGGGAATATGTTGTAAGGGTCTTAGGGATAATATCAATAAAAATGACGTCTATTATATTATTGAATATAGGTGAGTTATCCCGGGGGGGGGGGGGGGTTCCATGGCCAATGGCTGGTGGTGGAGGTCTGTGTGTATTGGTGTATTTTTATCCTCATGTACTTAATATATATATATATATATTATCAATTTATTCATATTTATTCATTTTTATGAATATTTTTCTCTTTTTTTTAATGAATCAAAATAAAAATTTCTATCTAGGTAGAAGAATATCCATTACATATACCATATGCTAATGTACATGTGGCCTAATAACGTGGCATGAAGGATTGGTGTAGCTTCATGGTTTTGTCATCTAAAATGCATCATCAGGCCTATGTCCTACCAGTATCACAACCTGCCCATATCATGACCAAGTCCCCGCCTAAATGAGTCACCACATTCTATGTAAACCATAGAAGGGAAATGGAATGATTCAAACCCCTGGGTTTTAGATATATTTAATTGTTGAAAATATTCTGATGTATTAAAATTTTAATATATATAACTTATTCAATTTTATTTATTCTTTCGTAATTTTATTTCATTTATTATTAATTACTCATTTTTAATATTTATCATTATTTTAATTTATTCAATTATTAATATTTTTTTATTCATAATTATTTGATAAGTTTTAATATTATAAAATAATTTTTTATTTATATGATAAATATTTTTTAAATTCAATTTATTCTGATGTATTGTATATAAATTTTTTAAAATTTATATAATTAGATTCTGTAAATTCAATTTTTTAATATTCTCAAAATTTTTTAATGTGTTTAAAATTAATTTAATTAATCATTCCAATTTTACAAAATTATTTACTATTTTATAATATTAATAAAATGTTTTTAATTTATATGATTAATTATCATTACTTTTTATTTATTAAGTTGTTATATTTGTAATATGTTTGAAATCTCTATAAATATATTATATAAATTCATTTTTTAAAATTATAATCCAATTTTTATATGTGTAAACAGTTCATGTATTTATTCTTATAAATTCATTTTTATATATTTTATATGTTTTTATATTTTCATCATGTGTTCATCTTCATAAAACACACACACACACACACACACACACACATATATATATATATATATATATATATATATATATATATATCGGTGCTGCAATATTAGTGCATATAAATAGAGATTTTATCTACAATAAATTTATTGATGATAACTATCTGTTTTATCAGGTAATAATTTACCATTGAAAAAACCTAGATATTTTAGCAGTTATTAATATCACACTGATAAAAAAAATAATTTTAGAACGTTTTTGATAGCACTGATAAATGATTCTTGTTTATATAATATCTACACTAAATAATATTGTTTCATTTCCTCATTCAATCACTCTCATCGAAGTCGCCCTCTTTTCCCACTAACCCTAGATCATATTTAATAAATCAAAACTCCCAATACCTACATATTTTTAGTAAATATCATGAAATCCTAGTAAATGTTTTTAATTTGGCATTGAAAACAAAATTGGTATTAGTGAGTAGTTCAGAATTATGAACATCCATACCCTAAGATTCATACATGGTTTATAATGTTAATTTATAAAGAAACCATTTTGTAAGATGATTTAATAATCTACAATTATTGTTGATTATAATCATAATAGGTTGTTGTTGAATCACATGCATTGTATAATAATTACAAATCATTAACAACCAACTCTACCAAACTGTATTAATATTTCAAAACAGAATACATTCAAATTCAGTTAAGAAATTCATTTTCGTTATTATTTATATTACATGGAAATTTCGAAATCTGATTCCATACTTAAAAATAATATTAAAAATAATATATATATATAAATTAACAATTCTAAAATGTCGGATATAAAAAAATTTTATAATTTTTAAACAATTTTAAATCATTTGTATGTAAAAAATGCTATATTTTATAAAATAATTAATGTTGACATGTTTTGAAAAATCAAAATTTTAAGACAAAAATATATGAATTTATAATAATATAATAAAAACACAATAAGGGATTTGCCAAAAAAAGTATGTTAAAAAAATAAATATACTATTTGAAAAATAAAAGGGGAGTAATGGATTAGATAAAATATTTGAAATATTGTAATTTTTATAACCTAAATTAATAATAATGTAAAACATAGATCTATTATAATATTTGGGGTTGTATTCATCCTACCATCATCAAAATATACCACCAAAAACCCCCCTGTAAATCTTGAAAAGCTCTTTACCTTTTCATGGGTTCTCATTCAACTTGACTATTTTTTAGAATTTTGCATCAAATATTTTTTTAACATTGTTAAATTTTTTTTCTATAATATCCTTCCGTTATTACAACATGACATATAGAAATATATAAACATGTTTTATGTAAAACTCTAATTTTCACAACAAAACATATGACCCTCATCTCCCTATGTTCCCCAATTTGGTTATGCTCAATTTTTAGTAACATAAAATCCCTCAATTGACACAAAAATAGGTAAGGGTTAATTTCATTTCATCAAATAAGTTATTATACAAAGGGTTATATATATTTATATAACTGTGTGTGTGTACATAAATAATCATATATACCTATCAACTATTATGGTATATGTAATGGATAATTTTGTTTTAATTTTAATTTACAAATCCTAAACCTGTAAAAGATCATGTTATTTAATAAGCATGCTCTATATTTTTATTTATCATTTTAATAAAAAAATTCAAAACATTTATTGGGCCTAAACTAGGGTTGTAGGTTCAGATCGTTATACCTTGTATGAGATCAATGATTTATATAATTTTTAAAATATTCATTGAAAATAATAATTTAAAATAGGCCTCTTATGAATAATTTTTTCCCTATATGGCCGAAATAATTAGGAGGACACAATTATTTTGAGGGGGGAATAATTTAACAAACCAGAAATTTTAAACCTTTTTTTATTATAAAAATATTCTATTAGATGGATTTATGTATAATTAAAAGAAACATATAATATTTTACAGTCTATTATCCTTAACAAAAATATTATAATATATCTAAAACACAATCACGGTTTGGTCATAATAAAATTGTAACATAAAAAATAATTATACTTGATAAACTAATAAAATATTAGTAATGATTTAATATAAAAGAAGAAATATTTCAATGATTACTACATAAATTTTTAATAATGTAAAACATAATTATATAAAAAATTGTTACATTCTATTCGTCCATCCATTGTGAAAATCTACTAGTGAAATGACCACTATCAATCACCAACACCTCTTCCATAGGTTGTCAAACTAATTAAATATTTTTTACAAATTTTCACCAAATAAGTTATTTTACATTGATAAAAAAACTCCCATGAGTTTATTTGAATAATAAAACATTAAATAAAAAAAATATATAAATTCTTGTTTTTTAATCCCTAACATTTCACATCAAAACATCCGACCCAAATCTCCCCATTTTCTCCCATTCTGTTCTACTCAGTTTCCAGTATCCTCAAATCCCTCAATTGACCCCAAAATAGAAAAAGATCATTTCATTTCATAAAATTAATTTGTCAATGGTAAATTGATGTATTATAAATAAATTAATATTATTAATTAAAATTGATTGAGATAATTCCTTTATAAGAGCTTCCATGACTAGATTAGAGATAGTCGTAAAATTCCATCCCTAATTTTTTTCTCAATCTTTTCCATTATATTAAGAGAACTACACATTTACATTGACCCAAAATCACATGTAACAGAATATATTTATTATATTTATCAACCACCACAATAAATAAGGTTTCAAAAAAATATTCCTTCAAACATGTAGTCTCACCAAAGATGATATTATTATTTTATATTGAATAATTAATGGATTGTATGGAGTTTTTCCCGTATATTTGGATAAGTCGAAAAATAGATATGAAATCATAAATATCACCCCTTGAGAAAAATAAATATACCATCACAAAAGAAGATATGGGAAAAGGTGGACTTCTTCTATAAACATTCGCCCATGAAATATGATGTCTATAGCTTCTTTAAAAATTTATTAAAAAATACCATCCATAAAGGCACACATGAATGGGGGATGTGGGTACCCCAATCCTAACACCCTACTTTCGGAAAAGCATTGAGAGAGTGTACAATTGATATTGATCTAGAAGGAGACTCAATAATTTTTCATGAAGTCACATCAGTTGAATAATAATATTATAATTATATGTTGTTATTATTAATTTAGTTTGGACACACAATTTTTAATTTCCCATTTATATAAACTATAATGAAAAATAAATTATTAATTGATGTTGAAAGTATATTATATTGAATTACAGTTATTTTTTGATAGAATTAGTTGTTATTGATTTGTTAATATTATGAAATGAATGTAATTCAGCAAGGCACTCTTATGATAACATTCGACAATAATCGTGGAAGATTAATTCCTTCTACAAAATGGTTTCTTTAGAAATTACATTTACAAACCATGTATTAATCATTGAGTATGAAATTTCATAAGTATCAGTTGCTCACAAAAACCACTTTTCTTTTCAACGGACAATGAAAACAACATACAAGGATTTTCATGATATTGACTAACAAACCATCTGTATTGGGAGGTTTGATTTGTAAAATAAGATATAGGGTGAGTGGAAAAGAGGTTTACATCCATTATAGAGATTTAATGGGGAGAAGAAACTAGTTTCCTTAGTGTTGATATTATATGAACAAGAATCGTTTATATGGGATTTCCAAAAAGTAATAATAAATTTGAGTTTTATTACTGTGATATTAATAACTGTTAAAATAGATAGGTTTTCAAAATGGTAAATTATGACCGGATAAAACCAGTATTTAACATCACTAAATTGATAATAGATAAAGCCTATATTTATCAGTAAAAAAATTTAAAACTAATATATATAGTTTTTATGAGTAATTTTCATTTTTTAGCTGATATAAATTATTTAAAATAATAAGAAATATTGAATAAATATATATTAATTTAATAATTCATAAGAATTTTAAAGAAATTAACATTATCAATTTTTATTCGATCGTAAATGCATGATTTTGAAAAAAAATGTGAAATTGAATAAAAAATTTACATAAACACCTTAATTATTAAAAAATTGGATAACAATTATGAATGATATGAATTATAAAAAAATTAAAATTAATATATATTATATTGAAGATTAATACATAGTTAAAATATAAAAAAATTAAAAATATGTTAAAAAATTTATAGGAACAATTACCTGAATTGTGAACAGGTACACAAAATTGATGATAATTTAAAAAAATCAATATAAATAAATTATTTATATAGATTTCGAACAATATAAAAATATAGCAACATAAATAATAAATCATAATGAGAATTAATCATATAAATTAAAAACATGTTATGAATATAAAAACATGGTAAATAATTATGTAAAATTTGAATGATTAATTTAATTAATTTTATACACATAAAAAATGTATATAATATTAAAAATTTGAATTTAGATATATTAATTATATAAATTTTAATCATTATAAATGAATTACTTCCTAATAAATGAAATTTAATAAATATTAATCATATAAATAAGAAATTATTTTATAATTTTTATACATATTAAATAATTATGTGTAAATAATTATTGAAAATTTAATAATTACGAAAATGTTAAATATTAAAAATGAAAAATTAATATTAAATAAAATCAATTTTAAAATGAAAAAATAAAATTGAAGAAGTTATATATATTAAAAATTGAATCAATAAGAATAATTACATCAATAAAATATACTCAAAAACCAAGGATTGAATCTATCCATTCCTCTTAGGGTATTTACAAAGCGTGTGAATTCACAAGTAGGCGTGAAAATGGGCATGAAACGGGAATGCAGTGATACAGGCAGGACATAGGCCTGGTGACACATATTGGATGATATAACCATGATGATACACCATGCCTTCAGGACACTATATTAGGCCACATGTCCATGGGAATACAGGCTATGTAATATATCTTCCTCTACCCAGATAGAAATTTTCCTTTTCATTCATTAAAGATTAAGAAAAATTACATATACAAATTAATAAAAATCAATAAATAATATATATATATATATATATATATTAAGTACATGAGGATAAGAATGCATCATAACACACACACACCTCTAACATCAGCCACATGGCATTGAATATCCCCATACCATGGAACAACCCACATATATTAATTAGTATCATACACCACTATTTTTATTGATATTGACCGTAAGACCCTTAAAACATATTCCCAGTCAACCAAAAATTATCATGCAACACTATATTATTTATCAAAAAGGATTAGGCCTCCCTTGCAATCCAATGATGGACTTTCCCCGACCATGCCTTGCACTTCCATTATCTCATCGAACATCATAGAAGATAGTCACATATGACCATAAACCAGTACTGTTTCCATTAATCTGGTGTTCATCGATTTCAATCACTGATAAAAAAATTATACCACCACATTGGATCTTTGAGAATCAAAAACAAATTAACGATTGAGTACCGCCGATATAGCTCTAATGTGAACCATCATGATAATCCCAAAACATCAATGATGAAGATTTGTCACCCCTCCGACATCCATAGTCCCAGAGTCCCATGAATTTTTCACCATCGCTAAAACCTACAACATGTGACCCGTAGTGATCCTTGCCCCGAAACTGCCATCCAACTCTCATCATATATCGATGGTACACACTATCGAGACTCCAAAGCATGACCATTAATGAACACATCAATCATTGCCATTCATCATGATGCACATCCTAATAATTTTCTTTTTTTAAAATAAACACATAAGGGTTGTTTGGGATGGTGTATGATGGGGTTCAATTTTAGGGGAAGATGTTGTGGGTTGGAGATTTCCTTATAATAATTATTGATAAGGATTTAAAACATTTCAAAAATATTAAACCATAAGATATAAATATGAATCGGTATTAATCATATATCTTATTAGCATATTGGAAATATTAAATCTTATTAAATAAATATGTATAAATTATAAAAAAATATTAAAATTTAAAAAATGTTAAATTATTAAATACTAAAAAGGAAAATATTTAATGAAATAATAATAAAAATGAATATTTTAAATAAATAAATAATGATAAATTTTGAAAATTTAATTCATAACATTAATTACATGAATTTAAAACATATAAAATTGAATAAAATAAAATATATAAATATTATTAAGAATCTGAATTATTTAAGTATGTGTTGCATTGATTGTATATATAAAATGTAGTATGTTATTAACCATTCTAATTTATAATAATTGATGAAATATTATTATTTAATTTAATATATATATATATACACGTGTATAAATAAATATCTAAATATCATATATTAAAATAATATTAAATTATTATATATAAAAAATGCACAAATTATTGAAAATACTGTAAATTGGGAGATATTAAAAACTAGTAAATAATATTAAATAAATAAATAGACATTAATGCACCCATACATAACCCTACACATATATTCTTACACATACTGAGACATATACACATACACATACAAACAAATTCATATGCACAAACAAAAACACATAAATGTACACATACACACATTGGTAAATATGTGTACATACATATACATATAATCCAAATTTATTAATATAGACATATACAGTTACTCATACATACACACACACATACACACACACACATGTATATATATATATATTATATACATACACATACACGTACATGTCTACAAATTTATAACATATAAATAAAATTAAATGGACACAAATGCACATATACAAACTAACACAATCAAAAAAAATGTCCATAAACACACCCGCACACACAACACAACACAATAAAAGAAATGTAAACAAAAACTACACATACATAAACACAAAGATAAAAATTAATATAAAAATATTATTAAATATTATATAAACCTTCTAAGTATAATCTATTTTCATATATACACTTGTTTAAATATAAATATTATATAAAAATATATAAGAATGTATATATATATATTTATTTATTTATTAAATTTTTCATTTAGAGACACTAAAAAACGTCACATAATAGTAGCAATTTAATCAATGTAAGGAAAGAACTATAGAGAATGGAAATACTATTAGTAATATTTTTCTAGCAGCAGTGTCAAATATTACCCCATATATAGAACTCTAACATTATTATAAAAAATATGGAATTTCAAATAGGTGAAATTTTATATTTAAAGTATTGATAAAATTAAATGAATATTATCAACTAGTATTAAATTAATAAAACGATGAATTATAAAATGATAGTTAAAAATACAATATGAAAATATATTATTTATTATACCGTTGTAGGAAAAAATACATTTATTTTTGTAACAAATTTTTCATGATTGATAACTAAAAATCCAGTATCAGTTGTTCAGCACTGTGTGATTGGAGGGAGGGATCCACCGTAGCATGACTATTTCAATTTGATAATTCAGTAGGAATTTAACTTCAAGTATCAATAATTTATACTTCCAGTGTCGGTGTGCTTCATCATCTATAGTGGTGAAGGATAGAAAGGGTCGAAATCCGCATTTCCAATCACCACCATCCAAATGAGATTCTTCTGGTGCAGGGAATTACACACAAGGTGGAGACGAAAATCATATTCAAATTCCACTATATTTCATGGAAGGTGTTTTCAATGGGGTTCCATTTAAGAAAATCTAATTAAGGGTGGTGACAGAGGTAGGTATTGATAATGGGGAGTCACTAAATATTGACTGAGAATGTGTGGTGATAGTGGTGACCATTTCGATGGGTCACGATGGCATATTGTCGAAAAATGTGTGGTGATGGTGGTAGGCATTGTCGATGGGTCATCGAGGTAGGATTTCTGAGGAAGGGTGATGATAAACATATACGTCTTCCCCTCGTCTGTCCTGGTAGGAGTTATAGATGGGGTGTCATGAATGGTCGTGTCGGTGACTGTATGCATATGGGATATTGATGGGACACAATGGAAGGTAGAAAGGGTGGTGAAAGTGGTTGGTTTTGATGTTGGTGTTTCATGGTTTCTTATTTGAGAATGGACAGTAACAGTCATATACATCTACCCCATGTCTAGGCTGGTAGTCATTGTATATGGGGTGATGTGGAAGGGTGCCTGAGAAAGGGCAGTGATGGTCATATCCATCTTCTCTGCATCAGGCCTTGTAGGCATTGTCGATGGGGCACCATGGAAGGTATTCTGAGAGAGTCCTCGCAACCTGCTTTGACAGAGGCATCACACGGTGCATGAGTCTACATCTATGGAATGGTGGTGCAACATAAAATATAATGGAAGGGGGGGTTTAGAACCTCATATAGAATATTTTTTAGGGACCATAACATCTTCTTCACACTCATCCAATACATCATTATTTCATCAACCAATACTATGATTAAACGTAGACATATAAACTCATAGAAATGTTGGATTCAAGTAAACCTCTTATCTTGTTTTTGTGTATATATACACCTAACGAGTGCACATTCCAGTATTGACTAATTTCAATGTAGTATTTACTTTAACTATTATTTATCCCCCCAATAATTATGAATAATTTATTTTTCATTTAATGGTTAAATGTGTATTTACCTTCTTTAAGGAACATGGGTAATTTTTTAAATATCTTTAAAATAATAAAAATTGCATTATTATAAGAATATTTCATAAAATGGATTTATGAATAATTTAAAAAATTAAAATATTTTAATGATGATTTTCCATAAAAATAACTAATGAAATTGAGTTATTAATTAATTTGATTATATATTAATTACAATAATTATAATTAATTATACCAATTTTATAAGGTTTTCAAATTAATATTCAATGGATGAATTTAAATTTTCATTTTTAAAAGTAGATTATATAATTTCTATATTTTTTAAATTATTTTTTTAATATAGATTTTTAATATATTACTAATTAAGGGTAATTAATTTTTTTTAAAATAATAATAATTATTATTATAAATATTTTATAATTATATGATATATATTATGTTTTTTTTATTAAATTTCTAAATTATAAATATATATAATTTTTAAATTGAGAAAAAACGCAAATTATATTTATTTTTTTAGTAAAAATTTAATTTTAATTATTAATATTAAATTAATATATATATATATATATTTATATATAAAAATAATTAAATTTTATATATAAATAAATTTATTTATATAATGGTTAACAAAATGTTTATGACATTATATGTATAAAAATATTCATGTTTTAAAATATGTGGATATATTTTGATAAAAAAATTAATTAAACCAAAAAAATATGAATTTAAAATAAAATAATAAAAACCAAATCATGGAACGGCCAATAGAAAATGGTAAGTTAAAATAATTAATACAGTTATTAACTAATAAAAAGAGAGTAATGATTTAGATAAAGTGTTTAAATTTTTAATTGATTACAACATAAATAAATAAATATTTAAAAATAAATATATTACAAATTGAGTTGTTTTATTCAAACATTCATCATGAAATTCTACCAGTAAAATTCAACCATCAATCCCAAATGCCTCTTTCTGATCCACGAGTTGTCATACCGATTGACTATTTTTTTTAAATTTGAAACAAATAATTTTTGAACATTGATCAATTTTTTATATTCAAGGTATTTTCTAATTGAATCATGAAAAAGTTATAATATATCAACACTTTTTTTATAAACCCTCACTTTTCACATCAAATGAACCAACCCGCATCTCCCCATGTTCCCCATTTTCCCTCATTTTATTTTACTCAATTTCTAGTAACCTCAAATCAGGGAATTGTCCCAAAAACATTTAAGGGTTCATTTCATTTCATCAAATTAATTGTTCTACTAAGGGGTATATATATTTTTGTCTTTATATATTTATATATACACATATATTACTATCTATTTTTAGTGTATATGAAAAATCATTTATAGTGTTTAAAATTTTATTCCCAAAAAATTGACATGTTAATGTTCCTAGAATGAAATAAATGTATATATTTTCTATTACCTAATTATAAAAAAAGTATTCATATATTTTATTTGGGATAAACCCAGGTTGTGGGTTCGGGTTGTTATACATGGTATGAATGCAATGCTCTAGATAATTTTAGAAAATGTGATCAAAATTTATAACATCAGATAAGCCTCCTCGGTAAAATAATTATCCCTATGCGCCCAAAAAAAATAGTGAGGACACATTTCTTTTGAAAGGGGAATATTATAAAAATTCAGATATTCAAAACATTGTTTTGTTGTTAAATTTTTTTATTATATTGATTTATGTATAATTAAAAAAATTAAGTATATTATTCAGACTATATTCAATAAAAATAATAAATAAAATTATGTTTCTTAATTTATTATATTATAAGTTATTGAAATTACTTATTATTGATTATAGAATTTATTTATTATTTTATAATTAATATTATATATAAACAATGATTTTTCTTTTTTTAATGAATATTTTTATGTAATTATAAATTATATTTAATTTATATTTTTTAAAATATTTTTTTTAATATTAGAAATTAAGGGTAAAATATTGATTTAGAAAAATAATATTATTGTTAAGAAAATATATTTTTTAAATAAATGATTTATATTTGATTTACGTTTTATTACATTTATAAATTAAAAATACTTATAACTATTATATTATAAAAAACGCACATTATATAATATAATATACTTTAATATAATCAAAATATTTATTCAAAATCCTAATCCATTTAATTAAGGCATAATATATTAATCTTATAAATTTTATTTATATATGAATATAGTATACCAAATTAATTAAATATTTGATGCATTTTTTTTATATATAAAGTCGATAAAATTACATTATAGTATATTGATGTGAAAAATATTGTAATTATTTTATTTATATATAAATATTATATCATTAATATAATATATTATATATAAATTAAATAATTTTTCAATAAATACAATTTTTTTTCATAAATACAATTTTTATAGGTTTAGTAGGAGCCCACACAAATGACCCGACCATAAATAAAATTAAAATTCTAAAAAATCAAATTTTAAATTGAAAAGACTATATGTGATATTAAAATGAACATTGATATTGTGTTGGTGGGAGGGTTTGATATTTCCTATGATGTTGATGTTATTTTTATGATATGTTATAGCATTGTTCGTTTCCCCAAAATTGACTTTGGAGTGATGGTTTATACAACATCAGTTCTCAGATATTGGATGATGTATCAAATCATTACTATGATAAACTAATATAATCCTTTTTGTATTGTTTGGGGAGTTTTCAGTATGATGGTGTGGGGCCCAGGGATTCTCATAGACATTGGATGATATTGTTTGGTGCTGAATGGTGTAATAATGTTTCATATCTATATAAATCGTTTGTTTGGTGAATAACCCTAATGGATTTTTTCTGGCTAGAATCCTAATTTAAAAATTGAACAAAATGTAAATTTCAGGAATAAATAAATATCCATAGAATATTTTCATTGAATGGTTCATGACCTAGATATGATATTATGCATGCTAAATATATACTTTATTTAAATAACATTTTTAAAAAATTATAACTCATCTATGGAACTTTCATCGATATATTAATTAATGACTCATCACTCAAAATGAACACAAGGTATCCATAATCATTTTAAGTTTTATGATTGTGGTTTATGAAATAATTTACATTGCATGAGTCACGATGAACATTAATAAAAATAATAAATTCTATGTACCATTACTCATTCTGAAAGATAACAATATCCCATGACTCATATGCCTGATGAATTCCTATAGGAGGGTCTATTCTCATAATCTCTCATCTTGAATCCTTCATTCTACACTTCTTCACTAGGGAAGGGGTTGATTATTTTGGAAGAGAATAAAAATATAACATGGAGATGTATAAGATACCAAAAAATCCCCAAAATAAATATTAAAAGTAAATTTTGTTGGAGGATTGGTAAATATTACTTTTTTCCATCTTAATAGTGCCTTCCCAGAGGATCAACACCACATGGTCTCTATTTATTACATCCCACATAAATGATTAAAAATTTCCACATCATAATTAAAGTGGATTGTCATTTTAATCCATCAATAGATAAAAGTATTTTTTATTACATCTTGGTCAAATGAATACATGGATGGAATTATATAACATTATTCAATGCATTCAAATCATGGATGTTGAGAAAAAACATTTCAAAACATTTAACTTTTCAATATGATTATATATTGTTCAAATAAACATCAACAATTATCCAGAGTTGAATATTTTTAGATATAAGAATAAATCATTATTTTAAGACAATGATCTCATTCAATAAATGTAAAACATCATTCAAAATATTTTCAATAATCATTCTAAAGAATATTGGTTGTTAAATGTGGGTGATATTTTTTTATATTTATCTTAATACTCATGTTTTTTATCATGTATGATTTACTAGAAAGATGAATTCATGTTTGTATCAAAATATGAATCTCTACCAAAAACAACATTGGAAGAGATATCATTTAAATTTTAAAAAAATGTGATCTTGGACTGGATCACATACAAGGAATGATTTTCTTATTATAATTTATTCATGTATGTTGATGATACTATTAGAAAACTACATAATAATGATCTAATACATTTTATAATATATAAACTCTATTTTTGTATCATTCATACATGAAGGTATTTCTGACCGAAGATAATATTTTTTTTGGTTTCGGGCACAGAGGAAGTGTGGTTGGTGCAATAAGCAACATTAAATTTTACCACGATAAATTATTATTTTTGGATTAATAAGATGATGAACACAAATCTCCATGGAATGGAATAAAATAATTAGATAAATAATAAAATAACATGAAACCATTATTGGGGTTCTTGTACATCATGTTTATAATTAATATAATTAATTTCATAGATAATAATACCTAGATATTCCTTATTTTCTTCATTGATGATGTTGATCATCCGAAATGTACCTTCTGGATTATATTGTTCTACTTGCAAGTATCCAAACTGTAATCCATCTTGCAATTATCAACACGTGCTCCAATGGCCTCCAATCGACACCACTCATTCTCCGGGAGCTGGTGCAGCGAAGCGAGTGTCTAGTGTGGGTGGTTATTGATAGATTTTTCTTCATCCTTAATGAACATCCTTTGTTCTTTTTAGGGG
Source organism: Viscum album (assembly GCA_963277665.1). NCBI lineage: Eukaryota > Viridiplantae > Streptophyta > Magnoliopsida > Santalales > Viscaceae > Viscum > Viscum album. The sequence goes on along the minus strand of OY728152.1, from coordinate 358,639,977 downwards.
TGGAATGAATATTCTATTGATAAATTTTTTAGCTCAACAATTCTCAATTCAACGGTTGTGCGATTTTATACAAGCCACGATAGATGTTTGTGTCTATTTATTGACATGGAGATTTAGTTACAATATTTAATTACATTCCATGGGTCGAGTGATACTACATTAGGTGCACCTCCCTGAACGTCAAAGGTTGTCGTCTAGAAGAAAGGATCCTATGGGTAATGTGGGGAGGCATTACCCTCTCAAAGGATAATAATAACGGTACTGGTCCGAGTATAATAAATAATATGTAGTATAATAAACGACTCATCAGACTCGAACCAGACTCACAGAGCGGAAGCACATTCAATATCAATAAATAGCAGAAGCAATTAAATATATACAACAGTAGCAGAAATAAACACAATTGCAAGCTGATCACTTGTAACTACTACTGAACAAAAAAACATGCATCCAAAGTAGGTCATACATATCAGAATATAAAAATGTGCCAATGGATTTGCAATTGTATCTACATAACATATAAGCATTCTGATATAGGAATATAAAATACCATCTCCATGAAACAGCTAATACCACCAAACTCTTGAAGCTGGCCTCTTTCCCACACACAAATCTATAAACTCTGCATGCATCCCAAAGGGCCCGTGCAGTGTGTGAGTAAAATATCATAAGGATACCACCCAACAGTGCGAACTATTTTAAGGAGACATGCATTTATAATAAATTATGCAAACAAAATTATGTATAAATAACACAAAATCTAATGCTGCTCAACAGCCACCATGGAGTGTCACCTGATTCGGCCAACACCATAATCACTGTCATGCTACCCCACACCATGTTACCCCTTACACCATGTGTCTCAAGTATAGAAATCCTGATGGAAAAACCAAAAATAGTAACCCGAAGGAATAGTGATGTCTGTTATCATATAAGTAGTAGAGCGACAACGATATCTGCCCTCAAATAATGTAACTGGAGGTACCATGATGCCTACCAACAATTATGTACCAGAGGGACAATGATGATTGTCCTCAAATAATGTAACCAGAGAGATATTTATGTCTTCCCTCAAATAATGGAGATCCTCTTCCCCTAACAAGATAGCCTCTATGATATCCCCTGAATGCTCCTCACCTTCCATGTAACTTCCTACGGAATGCACCCCCAACCAAAAGAACTTCAAACGCTTCTAACAGGTCCTCTTACCACATGTGTGGTCAATAAAACAACATTACATATTCTCTCTCTGTGCACACTAACCAATGTGCAGGTGACCGGTAATCACCAAAATAGTACCCAAGCCACAACGTCTCTGACACCTCGTGTCCCTACGACAATGTCTCTCAAGTGTGATGGCATCGCCATCCCAGTAACACGAGACATTCCCAACCTGATAGTCATCATGGTTCAAACCGATGTCCAAGTCTCCCAATCCCATGGTCAGATCCACCCAACGAAACTCGTCCCAAGCACAACATGTGATCAGCATCACTTAAGAATATTTAGGCCATTCCCCACACCACCAGAAGGGTCCAGCATATTCAATTCGGCAATTGCATATATAACATAATTAAACAGAAAACATAAATTGGAAAAACATTCTAAACAGTTGAAATGCCATAACCCTATAGTTAGCAATCAACAACACTGAGATATTGAATGCCTCAAACTAACCCAATGATTATCAATCAATAACACTGATGTCTTCAATTCCTCTAACAATTTTATATCAAGTTAAATAAACTAAAATCAACCATTTAAAACATTATAATTCAAATATAACGATTTTGGAATCCCCCATCCAAAATTCTCAAATGAAAAATGACCCCTCCCCCTCCCCCACATATGAAAAACTGGTAACAGGGCATACAAAAAGGCATCACATAGGTCAAGATGTCTATTATATAAAAAACATATAAAAAGTGTTCCGCTCAAAAAACTGAAAACATGCCGAAGGCCTCTCCACCCAAGTGAAACTGAAAACACAAAAAGAGTTATGCACCACCTACCTGAGACACGTATGAACCTACTCCTCTGTTAACTGCCTCTAATTAACTCTAAAACACTGCAGATATAGAAAAGACTCAAAACCCCTCAAACCCATATAACTCGTTCTAGAGAAGAAATAAAACAAGATGGGTCATGAAATATCGAGGCCTTAATGGGGGGCTTCCCACACATAAAACCTTGTTCAAAATAGAGTTCAGATGAAGATACATGAGTAATTTAAATTCCCAACATACATTGTTCTTAAAACGAGGTAGAAAAATAGAGTTCCCCCTTAAAATGAGGATAATACCCTTTTATTATAAAACTGAAACTACACGGCATTTACTCTTGGACTACACACCATGTATATCATTTAACAGTTTATATGGTTGCTATAATTCCACCGACATAAATTCCAGAACATTCCAACATGAGTACATGGGGTGCAGCTAGGGGTACATATCATGTAATGGGTTTTTATTCACATGCACACCAACATACCCACATGCCATGTGTGCCCCTCATACATGGCTAGACATCATGGCGCGTCTAAGTAGGACACGACTTGTACTTGGTTAAACGTTTCTACCATGAAAAAAGGCCTACACTCCACTTATGGACTTTATATGGTTAAGGGTACATGGTATGTCAAAAAATACATGTCGTGTAGTACGAAATATCAACACATTCATCACACGGAATGTACAGGGCGGGAACACGACCATCACTCTCCTAACATATACATGACATGTACTTAATGTACTTAGCATGTAGTTTTGAAATTTACATAAACTCCTCAATTTACCCAGATTTCTCAAGAACAAGTCAAAAATTGAAACATGGTTGGTATTTTGACCCATTCTAAAATCTCTGGTTCTTACAATCTCCCCACCTTAACGTAGATCGTCCCTGAGCTATGAAATGAATCCCAGAGATGGTACCGAAATACCACTCTGAATAAAGTAATCTAGACTTCCCCGTTCTCAGTGGTCCCAGCTAAATTAATCAAGGGGGAACCCCACCTAAGGAATCTCCTAACTCAATCTCAATACAACAATAATAAAAAAACATGATTTAATAACAGGTTTTTTGGACACATAGACCTTCCGTGATGAATCTTCACCCCAGAACCTTATTAGTGATCATGTGTCATTACCTACACTGAACGTATCTCACATCGCATCGGGGTCTTCCTCCATGATGTCCTGCATCCCATGAACTCTAAAAATGAACTAGGTGCCTATCACATCATGTAACCAGCATCCTTGATGCATTGATGCCCAATGCGCCTCATGTAACCCGCATCCTCGATTCTTAGATTCCCAAGACAACTCAAGTAGCCCGCATCCTCAATGTACTGATGCTTACAACACCTCATGTATACCACATACTCTATGCCCCCAATGCAACAAATCTCATATATATATATATATATATATATCACACATTCTATATGGTGCCAATCCCACTGACTAACATCTAGTAAGTCCACATAGATCATGTGCATCAAATTCACTCAAAACAAACATTCCGCTTACATTTAATCAAAAAAGGAAACATGGAAATCACGGCCACACCAGTGGTGTTCCACTAACCACCGTCAGCTGACCAGCCTACATAGCCACTAGAAATTCCACATCGTGCACCTAGCCTGAAGTACGACCGCCTGATTCCTGACCTCCCTATAGTGCTGCTCCAGCTACCGGCAACTAACCCCTCAATTGGATCCCACAGTCTCTATCATTTCCTCCACATGCAGCTGATCCGTAGCTACCCTCTCATGGTACTGATCCTGAACCAACTCCGGATTCCTCCATCTATCCAGGACCTATTTACCGGATGTATGATAAGGCTACCGGCAAAACCTCTCAAGGTGCCTGACCTATCCACATGCCATGCACTCCTTCTGAGGCCTACCACACTAATTCATAACATGACCTGGTTGTCCACACTGAAATCAAACCACTGAAGAACTTCCACGAGGTGGTCTACCTGAGAACTTGGCATGACTGCCCCACATGAATGCATCTCTTCCTCATTTCCTTCTATCGGAACCCTCACCAAAAGATGTCATCCGACTAGCTTGAGTCATATCCCCCTAGTTTCCCTCCTCTACGAGTGCCTGATTATCCTCCTCTGAAAAATATCATAGCCTGAAAATATTCACCTAGACCCGAATGGCGGGTGGTATGCCATCGTCGAAGTGCATCACCCTAGCCACGTCATCGTGTACTATACTAGGTGAGATGCAAGACAACTCAGTGAAGGTGGCTGCATAGTCTATGACAGATATGTCTCCCTACGGAAGACTCAAGAACTATCGATCACTCTATACTTTAAGTTTCTCTTTGTAAAAGTGCACAATGAACCTGTTCTCAAAGTCCTTCCATGTCATTCCCTCATGCCTCTGATCTTTAACCTATAAATCAAAACAAAGCATTGCTCGTCCTCTCAGAATGTATGTCACAACCTTGAACTTCTGCCCTTGAGGTGTCTCGAGCTGCTCAAAGAACATATGCATACTCTCTGTCCAGTTCCCAGCTGCCTACGGACCACCCTCACCCTGAAAAAGTGGCAGGTGCTACGAAATGAACTCCCACGTCAGATATTCCATAGATGGGTTTTTACCATGCACACTATTATCGATCCAATACAAGCCATGCTCTAGGAAATTTCGGTTCTGCTCATCGAGCCACGGTGTAAATGCTGTGAAACCCGACTGCTATCATGGATGCACATGATCCTGAACCTAATCATGTCCCTGAGCCTATACCTGCGGCTCCTACTATGCCTGAATAATTTCTTGAACCTGATCATACACATGCGGCATTGTACCATCTCCTATATGATGATCCATACGAGTTTCAAAAAATGAACCTGTAGAATTCAATTAATGTTCAGACTACATAACTACTACCCTTACTCTCCCCCACAACAACCGTGCCCCATGGTAGCCCAAACTAATGGCCTCCATAGCATCCCCTAAAATAACCATGTATGAAAAGTAACTCGGCATATGCCCGTCCTGACAACAAATGTTGCCTCTAACCGACAATCGAGTCACCCAATCCTGGTGATCAATATCACCTCAACCGATTGTACCTGCCTACTCGTACAAGAGCCAGACCCAAATACCCTATCACATGCAATTCTACAAATATATAAAGCTTGGAATACACATTAAAACAACATGAAATTCTATTAGGAGTATCACCTATTCACATTTCAAATCATACAAAGCATGGTAATTGATTATTTTCACTTCGTATTATTACATCCCAAAGCGTATGCGCAATTATGAAATTGAAATACCCAAAAAATGTCCCTATCAAAAGCCAATAAACCAAGAATTTACATACCATTCCAAGGTCTAATTCTCCATTACCACACCGGCTCAAGGGTAAATATGAATATCAATAACATCACTCACCAAGTGAGCCACCGAGGTAGAAATCATATGAACTGCAATACGATATAAGATTAAAAAACAATTCCCACCCATAGAAGCTTGTTCCATTTCTCAATCTTGGGGTTGCAGGAACCCATGAACAAGCTAGAAACCCAGTTTTAGTAACAACCAATCTCTAGTATACCATATCCAAAATAGTATGTCCAACAGAAATTAAATGGAAGTATCAAACTCATTAGTATCCAATAATATTATGCTACTAAATCCCATTCAAAAACTCCTTTCATACAACTTTGTAACTCCCCTGGCCAGAAAATCCACCAGAACAATGCTAAACGAGATGGGTGCTACTACCTTAGGCGCACCTCCCCAAATGCCAAAGGCTGCCTACTAGTTGCGAGGGTCTTAAGGGTATAGTCTGGAGGTTATTACCCCGCAGAGGATAATAATAATGGTATTGGTACAAGTATAATAATATACATGTAGTGGAAGAAACGACTCAACATACATGAACCAGAATCATAGAGTAAATGCACATTCAATATCAGTAAACAATAGAAACAAATAAATATAAACAATAGCAGGGGAAATAACCACAAAAAAATGCTGATCACTTGTAACTATTATTGAACAAAAAAGCATTCATCCAATGTAGGTCATACATATCTGAATATAAAAAGCGCCAATGGATAACCATTTCTAGCTATAAAACAAGTAAAAATTCTAATAAAATAATATAGAAAAAACAAGGTAACTCCTGCTAGAAAAAACCCCATGGTCCCTACCATCTCCATGCAACAACAAATACAGCCCGACTCCTGATGTTGGCCTCTTTCCTGAACACAAATTCATAAAGTCAACGCGCATCCCGAAGGGCCTGTTCAGAATGTGAGACAAATATCAGAAGGTTACCACACAATGGTAAATATCTAATATAATTATTTAAGCAGATATGCATTTATAAGATAATAAGTAAACGGAAAGATGTACAAATAACAAAAACCCCATTGTTGTTCAGTAGCCACCATGAAGTGTCACCTACTTCGGCCAAAGCTGGAATCTCTATCATGAAACCCGGCACCATGTGCCCTCTAACACCACATGTCTCATGTACCGACATCAAGAAAGCATGACTAATGGTATTAACCCATAGGAACAACGATGTCTTACATAATATAAGTACCATAGGGACAATGATGCCTACCCTCAAATAATGTAACCAGAGGGACAACGATGTCAGCCCTCAAATAAATATCGGAGGGACACCGAGGTCTACCATCAAATAATGTTACTGGAGGGACATCAATGTCTTCCCACATATAATGTACAGCCTCATCCCCCATCCCAAAATCATCTACGCTATCCCTTGAAGGCCCATCACCTTCGATGTGGATTACTATGATAGGAAACCCCCAACCAAAATTACATAAACCGCAACAAACGAGGCCATATACTCACACGAGGGGTCAAAACCACCTCATCACTAATTCTCGTTGTGTGCACACTACTCAATGTACGTGTGAGCATTAATCACCAAAATAATACACAAGACACATCCTCTTTGACACCTCATGTCCCAGTGGCCATGTCGCTCACATCTGATTGCATCACCATCATAGTAACTCGGGACATGCCCTACCTGACAAACATACTACCTCAAACTGACGTCCAAGATGCCCAATCTCGTGGTCATAACCACCCAATGTTACTCGTTCCTATACCAACTTATGAACAACATCACTCAATAATATACATTCCATGACCAAAACCTCTCAATGTGTCTAGCATATGAAATTCATCAATTAAATACATAATATATTTTAACAGAAAACATAAACATGCAAACATTCTAAATAGTTGAATTGCCCAAACCCAAATGTTAACAATCAACAACACTATGGTCTTGAATGCATTTAACTAACCCAATAGTTATCAATCAACTTCAATGAGGTCTTGAATGCCTCTAAAAAATTTATATCATGTTAAATTAACTAAAGTCAATTGTTTAAAACATTATAATTCATATATAACCATTTTGGAATCCCTTGGCAAAAATGCATCGATGACCAATGACCCCTCAATCGACCCCACTCAAGAAAAAATGGTAACATGGTATCCCCAAAGGAATCCCATAAGTCCAACAATCAATTCGATTTGAAACATCAGATTAAACGGGTCCCGCTCAAAATACCAGAAAATGTGTTGAAGGATGAACCACCCCAATGACCACGAAAACACAAAAAGTTGTATGCACCACCGACCTGATAGCAGTATGATGCAACTCCTCTAGTAAAATCCTCCAATTTAGTGTAAAATGCAGTAGATCTACGAAATTGTCCAATCCTCTTGAACCCCTATAACACATTCTAGAATAAAAAACCGCTCAATAGGAATCGAAGCCTTACTGAGGGGGTTCCAACGCATCAAACCATGATAAAAAAAGTTTGGACAATGCTACGAGAGAAATTTAATGTCTCGGCTGGGATGGTTCACGAAACATGGCAAAAAACGGGGTTATTCCTCAAAACAAGGCTACTGTCCATTTCAACAAAAAAAAAGAATTACATGGCATGTACTCTAGGACTACACATCGTGTATATCATTTAACTATTTATATGGATACTTGAATTCCCTTGAATTACATTCCAGAACCGGATGACATGAGTACATGGAGTGTACCTAGGATTACACAATATACTCTGGGTTTTTCATCTCATCCTCACCGACTTACCCGAATGCCATGTATATCCCTATTACATGGATAAACTAAACGGCGTGTCCAAGGAGGACATGGTGTGTATGTGGTTAAATGTTTCTACCCTTCCAATAGGCAAACATTCCCTGTATGGCCTCCACATGGTCAAGTGTACATGATGTGTCAAAAACAACACGCCGTGTAGTAAGAAATTTCTACATGGTCATCACACATCATGTACTCAGTGAGAACACATCCAGTCACTCACCTAACATATACACGGTGTGTTCTTAAAGGACACCGTGTGTAGCCAGGAAATTTCTAGAAACTACCCAATTTCTCCAGTTTTCCTGGAGACAAGTCAAAAATTCAAACAGGGTAGGGATTTTGAACCAATCTAAAATCCCATGTTCTTACAAAAAAATTTAATCACTATAACTAGAACTGTTAAATTTTGACCAATGTATACTCCCACATTTGTTAAATTGATCTGTTTATTGATCAATCTAGTCTTCTTCCAACTTCTATAGAATAATAATTCATTAATAATAAAAGTGTAAACCAAAAAACGTATTTGAGAAGGGATAAATGCATGATATTTTTCAAATTTGATTAAACCCATCCACAAAATCATTCTTCAAATCATTAGAATCCTACCATTTTTTATTCATATTAATCCTATTTGATTCAATAATATAAATATTTAACAAAATAAATTTATAAAGGTATTTTATGTACATATATCCAGGAAATGTTATTATTATTTAATTATTTACACAACATAATGATATTGTTCTAAAATAGCTAGGGATAAATGACGTGTATATAGATAATATCGTAAGTTTGTAAATAATTAAAAAAGGGGATTGTGTGATATCCACAATGTACAAATAATCTATTTAATTTATAATTATTTGAAAATGTATATATATATAAATGATTGTTTATATAGTTTTCTAGGTTGTTGTAAGGCAATATGGATGAGTTGATGCACATGCATTTCTTCTCATAGTAAATGGAAGACATTATGCTGCATTAGTGATTGGTTATTTTGGAGCTGAAGATGATCATTTATTAGATGATGAACATATTCATTGGGACAAATCACTTATCCTTAATAAACTCTTTAAATTAATTGGGTATAATGAATAAAATATTGGGATTTCCCCAATCAGATAAACTGATAATTTTAACATAAGAAAGTTCCAAATGATGACATAAAAATCCTATTGTTCTTAGAAACAATTCAGTGGATCCATGAGAAGGAACACAATAAAAATAAATAATCACATTATAATTAGATCATAGGATGAGAGGAATGTGGGAGGAATCTTTTATCAGATTAGTATGTGGAATCAACTACTACGAGTGAAAATTTACAAGCCACATCCAATGATTGTAAAGAATTTAGGTGATGATAATCCCATAATTTGAGTTCTTACTACAAGTAATAATCATTTGGTACATTAATTTTATAGGGACAAGCCATTATTTCTTATGTTGAAGTGGCATGTTAAAATTTAATTCCTAATTCAATATCTATTTTAGAAAAAAATTAATGGAATTTTAATAATGAATCCATTAATAAAAAATTATTAGTGATATAAAATAATGAGGGATGTCCACCAACCAAACAAGAGGCTCTCCAGAGTGACCAGAAGTGCTAATCTAATGAGACACACTATTTCTATCTATTTTAGTAAATTTGAATAAACCATAAAATAAGTGGATGAAATATTGTAAAAATCATATACCAATGGTTTTGAGCAATTAGTATTGGCCCCAAAACCATTGGTATATGGAATAAATGCGCTTTGGAATACTATTGGCGTTTTTTTCAATGGTGTAGACCTATAGAAACGTTTTTTTGAAAATTTTTCTATAGTTTGTCTATAGCAATAGACTACAAACATTTGGTATATTTAATATGAAATACAGACACCCCAATTGTACCAAACAATCAATACATGTAATTAAAAAAACCCCTTTCAGGTCTTAATCCTCGCACTTTCAATTTATATTTCAAACACCTAACTACTATGCTACAATGTTTTTTTGGATGAAAAATATAAAAAATATGTATATTTATATTTAAAAACCATTTTTATATGTTCATTAAATGTAATATACATTGATGTTTTTATCTAGGAATTTGGTGTAGACATCACATATACCAATGGTTTTGGAAAAACCATTGGTATAACATCATTTCATTGAATACATGCCAATGGTTTGTACAAATACATGTGTGTATCTAATACCTAAACCAATGGTTTTTCCAGAACCATTGGTATAATGTATTATAAGGGATTAACTTCCAAGGTATTTTTCCATACCATTGGTATATTTTTATTTTATTGTTTGTATACAAATGTTTTACAAAAAACCATTGGTATAGCTCTATTGGTATAGGTCTAATTTCTAGTAGTGTGGTAAAGGGATTCAACATTCACAATAGACAAGGTGAAGGACTAGAGACCACACTATGATTCATTATTACCTTTAATATTTAAAATAAAGTCAAACAAAATGATGAAATTTTTTCAAACTCCCTTAATCGAGGAAATCAATCCATTTAATATTCCATGTGCTTCATCCATTGGTGGATCCGCAAAATAATGCATGGAAATCAATCAAGTTGTGAATATGAATCCTAGATGATCACGTACCACAAGAACAATCCAATAGAACCTATCCAAAGATAGTTTCTTCCATATTAATCATAAAAACATTGGATGATTGTGTATCCATTTATAGTTGTGAGAATACGAGAATGGGTTATCAAGACAAATCCCATTATTCTTCCAAATTTCCTTCTAAGATACAACCTAATTGATCCAAAAGAATTTGGGATTTGAAATCCTGTTATAAAATATGTTATATAATTTTACCAATGTATACAATGATATTTTATAGATGGAGTATATCATATCTATGGGAATGGAATAAGTTCCATTTGATAATAGGGACAAAAATCCAATCTCCATTTCCATAATCCTATATGTATTCATGTTCTATGCATGCATGTTGTTTTTATCCCCATGATGGTAGTTCATTTCATGTATAACTATTTCTGTTTCACTAATTAAGATGGATATATAAGTATCCTATTTATTATTTCAACCCATTAAGAACCATGTTAAATGGTGTATTTCCATGAAATCATTCAATAAGAATGTTCAGACCATTGGTGGGACTGTAATGAGCCAAAGGAATTTCCATAAATCTTCATTTTCTATTATCTGTATTCTGTGCGCCAACATGTACCTATAAATCACAACTTAGCCTACCAAAAATTCATTAACGGAAGATATATTTTCATATTCTATATCTGATGTGCATGTAACATTAAAAACAATCTTACAATTCCTTTCATTGTACCATAAATCCAATATAGCTGCACATAATATGTTAATAGAAACATTAATGTATGTGAAAATTGTGGCATCCTCCCAATCAGAAACCACCTAGGATGTGTCCAACTACCAATATGTATAAGAATCCCTAGGACGCTCTATATCATGACATTGTCTCCATCCCCAATCCCTTAAAAGGGTACATTTCAAATAAGAACACCTGATCCTCATAGGCATATCCAGAAAAATCAGGGAAGAGGGATGGGGGCTACATCGTAAAAGGTCGTATGGGTGAAATATTTTGATTCATTTAATTGAGTGTATAGTGAAATTGGGTATGGAATCATGATTCGTCCTTGAATTTTTTAATAGAAATACAGAACATGTACATGTATTTATAGCCCATACCAGCACAAGGATAAGGGATGAAAAATTATCCCAGGACAACTAATGATGTTGTTTATCCATCATTTATATCCCACAAGAACATGGAAATGTGGGAGTGAATTTTGTAAATAAAAAAGACATTTAACATAAATAAAAAAATTTATTAATTATAATCAGATGAGCTACATACTTTATATGCTCTTTCTGTCCCTATGATTGAGTCCTCTTAAAATTCCACCTGTGAATTTTTTTGTCTAACTTTTTGATGATTATAGAGAGATCCAATCTTTTAGTTTTACCAAAAATCACGTGGAACCAAATATTTTATTTATGTTTATAAACCACCTAGATACCTATGTTTTGGAAAATATATTTGTTTCTTCTTTGGGATATTTAACCGATTTTTTGTATTCATTCCCTAATTTTTTATAAGCCTAACAATATAAATGAAATCTTAAAGAGTTTCATGAGATTTAATGAAATATGTCATCAAGAAATTGCATGTATTGATGACCTATTATTGTAATATCCTTCCTGAGTCCCCCAAAATAGATATATATGTTTAATATTTTCAAACATGACACTGAAATATCAAAATACTCATTTGACATAAATGAATTTAATATTCATTTTAAATATATAGAATATTATTATTCTTGATGAAAGTTTAATTATTAGTGCATTAAAATTTCAAACCATCTATGTGGTTTTTCTAAAATAGTTTATTTGAATCTTATAATATTTTTTACAATGTATTGTTGTTATATCTATTTAATTTTACCTCCGTACCCATCATTAATCTGGGGGAGGATTGGATAGAAAAAATAATTCATGTATGTATCCAAACAGTTTTTTTACCCCCAGCAATACCGAAAGACAATTCTATTTTATCATAAAAGATGTTGTCCTTGAACTAGATCACATAAATGATTATAGTTTCTTAATATTATGACATCATGTATTCTGCTTCAATTATTAGTAACCTAATTAATATTATTTGAATCATTTTCTTATTTATACACTGTATTTGTTTATAATTTATAATAGAAGGTACTTCTGAGTGAACATTAATGTTGAATTTTGTGTAGAAAATCAATACAATTGATTTTCAATAAATGAAATTATTAAAATAATTGTACTTATTATTACTACTAACCTTACTCTCCCCCTCATCATCAACGCCCCAATGAATCCTGGACTCATGGCCTCCATAGCTGACCCAAACAGAGCCATGTATCAAAAATAACACGGCACATGCCCAACCTGGCAACTAATGTTGCCTCAAACCGATGATTGAGTCTCCTAATCCTGGTGATCAATATCACCACTACCGATAGTACCTGCCTACTCGTACAAGAGACAGACCCAAATACCATGTCACATGAAAGTATACAAATATATAAAGCATGGAATACACATTTCAATAACATGCAATTATATTAGTAGTTTCACCTATTCAAATTTCAAAGCATAAAAAGCCTACTAATTGATTATATTTACTTCATAATATGATGTCACAAATCATACGTGCAGTTCTAAAATTGAAATACCCTAAAAACTTTCCTATCAAAAGCCAATAAACCAAGAATTGCCATACCAGGCCAAGGTCAAATTCTCTATTACCACACCGGGTCAAGGGTCACAAATCACAATCAATAACATCTCTCACCAAGTGATCCACCTAGGTAGAAATCATATGAACTATAATACGAGCAAAGAGAAAACAACAATTCCCACCTTTGGAAACATTGTCCATTTCTCAATCCTTGGGCTGTAGTAACTTATAACCAAGATAAAAACCCAGATTTTGTAACAACCTATCTCTAGTATACCATATCCCAAATTGTATAACAAACAGAAATACAAAGGAATTATAAATCTCATTAGTAGCCAGTAAAATTATGCTTCTAAATCCATTTCAAGAACTCCTTTGATAACAAACTGTAACGACCCGGACTCGAAAATCCACACGATCAGTGCTAAATAATTCGGGTGCTACTACCATTAACACTCCTCCCCAAATTCCAAAGGCTGACGACTAGCAGTGAGGGTATTATTAGTATAGTGGGTAGGATATTCCCACTTAGAGGATAACAATAATGGTACGGGTCCAAGTATAATAATAAAGATGTAGTTGAATAAACGACTCAGCAGACTCAAACCAGACTCACAGATTTGAAGCACATTCAATATCAATAAATTGAGGAAACAATTAAATATAAACAATAGCAGTGGAAATAAAAACAACAACATGATGAACAATTGTAACTACTATTGAACAACTAAACATTATTCCAATACAAGTTATACATATCAGAATATAAAAAGGAGGTAATGGATAACCAATTCAAGCTACAAAACAACTATGTATGCTGATACAAGAATATTGAAAAATCCAAGTAACTGAATATAGGGAGAACCTCAAGGTCCATAACATCTCCATGCAACAGAAAATACATCCCAGCTCCAGAAGATGGCCTCTTTATTGAACACAAATACATAAAGTCGGCATGTGTCCTGAAGGGCCAGTGCAAATTGTGAGATAAATCTCAGTAGGAAACCACCCAATGGTTCATATCTTATATAATTATTTAAGTAGACATGCATTTATAATATATGAAGTAAAAAAAAAGATGTACAAATAACAAAAACCCCACTGGTGCTCATTATCAACCTTGAAGTGTCACCTGCTTCGGAAAACGCTTGAATCTTTGTCATGCAACCTGGAACTATGTGCCCTCTCACACCACTTATCTCAGGTAACGACATCCCGAAATGATGCCTAACATTATTAACCCGAAGGAACAACAATGTATGTCCTCATATAAGAACTGGAGGGACATCGATGTCTTACCTCAAATAATGAAACCAGATGTACAATGATGTTAGCCCTCAAATAAGTACCGGAGGGACAGTGATGTCTGCCATCAAATAACGTTAATCTAGGGACAACGATGTCTTCCCTCAAATAACAGTGAGCCTCAGACCGCAACCCAAAAGCATCTATGCTATCACTTGATGGCCCCTCACCTTCGACGTGGCTTCCTACAACATGTACCACCCGACCAAAAGTACCTAAACCGAAAATAACAGGGGCCTCTACTCTCATGAGTGGACAAAACCACCACAACACAGATTCTATCTGTGTGCACACTACTAAATTTATGTGTGAGATGTAATAACCAAAATAATATAGAATCCATAATGTCTCTGACACCTCCTGTCCCTACGGCCATGTCGGTCACGTCTGATGGCATCGCCATCCCTGTAACCCGGTCCATGCCCAACCTGACAATCATACTGCCTCATACTGACCTCCAAGATGCCCATTCTCGTGGTCAGAACCACACAACGTAACTTGTGCCAAGCCCAACCAGTGATCATCATCACTCAAGAATATCCATTCCATGACTCAAACCAGCAAAAGGGTCTAGAATATGCAATTCATCAATTTAATATATATCATATTTAAACAGAAAACATAAACAGACAAAAATTATACATAGTTGAATTTCCCTAACCCAAATGTTAAAAATCAAGAACACTGAGGTCATGAATGCATCTAACTAACCAAAAGGTTATCAATCAACTTCAATGGGTTATTGAAATCCTATAACAAATTTATATCATGCTTAGTAAACTAAACTCAATAGTTTAAAACATTATAATTTAAATATAACCATTTTTGAATCCCTCGACCAAAATGCCTCGATGACTAACAACCCCTCGACCAGCCATGCTCAAGGAAAACTGGTGACATGTTATACCCAATGGCATCCCATAGGTCAAGCAGTAAATTCTATAAGAACATCTGATTAATCGGGTCCCTCTCAAAATACCTAAAAATGTGCCAAAAGCCGCACCACCAAAATGACAACGAAAAAAAAATGAGGTATGCTTCACCTACCTGATACTCGAACAATGAAACTACTATGGGAAAAGCCTCTAATTAAGTCTAAAACACAGCAGATCTACCGAAGAGTCCAAACCTCTCGAACCCCTATAACTCATTCTAGAACAGATATCAAACAAAAGGACTCATGAGGAATCGAGGCCTTTCCAATGGTGTTCCAACACATTAAACCATGATAAAAAAAAGATTGAATGAAGATCTGAGAGCAATTTAATGTCACCGCAGGCTTCGATCGTGAAACCCGGTAGAAAAATGGAGTTCTGCCTCAAAATAAGGCTACTGCCCATTTTAATGAAAAAAATGAATTACATGACGTGTACTCTAGGAAAACACATCGTGTATATCATTTAAATGTTCATATAGATTCATGATTTCCCTTGAATAAATTTCAAGAACCCGATGACAATAGTATATGGCGTGTACCTATGGGCACACAATGTGTATTGTGCTTTTCTTCTCTTCCTCACCCACTTACCCACACACAATGTATATCCCTATTACATGGAAAACTAAATGGAATGTCCAAGGAGGACAGGACATGTACATGGTTAAATGTTTCTACCCATCGAATAGGTCTACACGCCATGTATGGCCTCCACATGGCCAAGGCTACATGATGTGTCAAAAACTACATGGCATGTAGTAAGAAATTTCTACACAGTCATCACACAACATGTACTCGGCGAGAACATGGCCAGTCAATCACATAACATTTACATAGTGGGTTCTTAAATTACACCATGTTTAGCTTGGATGTTTCCAGAAACTACCCAATTTCTCCATTTTTCTCAGCGACAAGTCAAAAATTCAAACAGGGTCGGGATTTTGACCCGTTCTAAAAACACAATTTCTTACAAAAAAAATTAATCCCTACAACTATCTATGATAAATTATTACCAATTTATACTCCCACGTTTATTAAATTGAACAATTTATTGATAGATATAGTAAACTTCCAACTTCTCTAAAATAATAATTTATTAATAATAATAGTGTAAACACAAAAAAAATGTATTTGAGAATCGATAAATGCATGATTTTTTGCAAATTTGATGAATCCCAGACACAAAATCATTCTTCAAATCATTAGAATCCAACCATTTTTTATTCATATTAATCATATTTGATTCAATAATATTAATATTTAAGTAAATAAATATATACATAGATTTTATGTTCATATAATCAGGAAAGGATATTATTATTGAATTATTTATACAACATAAACATATTTTTCTATAATAAATTGGGATAAATGATGAGTATACAGATTATATTATATTTTTGGGAAAAATTAAAAACTGGATTGTGTGATATCCACAATTGTACAAATAATCTAATTAAATTATAATTTATTGAAAAACAAATATATAAAAGATGATTTATATAGTTTTTCGCAGTTGTAGTAAAGCAATATGGATGAGTTTATTTAAATACATTTCTTCTCATAGTTAATGGAATACATTTTGTTGTTTTAGTGATAGATTACTTTGGATCTGACGATGATCATTTTTTAGATGATAAATATATTGATTGGGACCAATCACTTATCCTTAAAAAACTGTTTAAATTAATTGGGTCTAATGAATAATATTTTGGGGTTTTCTCAATGGGATAAACTGATAATGTTAACTTTAAAAAGTACAAAACGATGTCATAAATAACCAATTTTATAGTGAATAAATTCAGTGGATTCATGAGAAGAAACACAACTAAAATAAATACTCACATAATAATTAGATCATAGGGTGAGAGGAATGTGGGAGGAATCCTTTATCGGTTTAGTATGGGGAATCAACTACTACAAGTGAAAATTTACAAGCCACATAAATTGATCATAAAGAATTTTGGTGATGATAATCCCATAATTGGAGTTCTTACTACAACTAAACATCATTTGGACACATTAATTTTATAGGGGCAAGACATTATTTCTTATGTTTAACTGGAATGTTTAAATTTCATTTCTAAGTCCGGATTAATTTTAGACAAAAAATAATAGAATTTTAAAAATTAATCCTTTAATAAAAAAATTATTGGTGATATCACACAAGGACGGATTTCCACCAACCAATAAAGAGGCTCTCTAGAGAGACCAGAAGTGCTAATCTAATGAGACAACCTATTTCCATCTCTTTTAATAAATTTTAATGAACCATAAAATAAGAGGATAAAATATTGTCAAAATATTATACTTCAAATTTGGAACCATTCTTATATGACCCAAAAACATTCGTATATGGAATAGAAACTATTTTGGGGACTATTGGTGTTTCTGTCAATGGTGTATACCTATAGAAAAGTTTTCTTGGAACATTTGTTTATAGTTTTTCTATACCAATAGATTAAAAACCATTGGAATATTTAATATGAAATACACACACCAAGAGTTTTCAAAACTATCAATATAGGTGATTAAAAAAACCCTTTCAGGTTTTAATACCAACACCTATGATTTATATTTCAATCACCTAACCAATATGCTACAATGTTTTTTGGATGAAAAATATGAAAAATAAGTATATTTATCTTTATAAACGATTAGTATAGGTTCATTAAATGTAATATACACTGATGTTTGTATCCTGGAATTTTGTATAGCCATCACATATACCAATGGTTTTTGAAAAACCATTTATATAACATAATTTCATTGAATACATGCCAATGGTTTGTATAAAAACATTTTTATATCTAAGAACCAAACCCATGGTTTTTTCAGAACCAATGGTATAGGGCCTTATGAGGGATTCAATTCCAAGGGATTTTGCAATACCATTGGTATATTTTCATTTTATTGTTCTTATATAAACAGTTTCTCACCAACCATTGGTATACATCTATTGGAATAGGTCGAATTTCTAGTAGTGTTCTAAATGGATTCAACATTCAAAATCGACAATGTGAAGGACTATAGACCCCACTCTGATGCATTAGTACCATTAAGATACATAATACAATAAAAGCACATGTTGACATTTTTTCATCCTATCTTAATGGACAAAATAAATCCATTGAATATTTGATGTGCTTCTTCCATTGATGGATCACCAAAATAATTCTTAGAAATCAATGAAGTTGTGATTTTGCATCCTAGATGATCACGTACCACAAAACTAATCAAATGGAACCTATCCAAATAGAATTTATTCCATATTAATCATAAACACATTGGATGATTGTGTATCCATTTATAGTTGTGAGAATATGGGAATGGGTTATCAATACGAATCCCATTATTCGTCAAAATATATTTCTATGATACAACCTAATTGATCCAAAATGAGTTGGGTTTTGAAATCTTGTTAAAAACTATGTTATATCATTTTACCAATATATAAATTGATATTGTAAAGATTGAGTAAACCATAACTATGGGATTTGAAGAAGTACCATTTGATAATAGAGACACAAATCCAATATCCATTACCATAATCCTATATGTATTCATGTTTTATGCATGCATGAGGTTTTTATCCCAATGATTGTAGTTTATTGGATGTAAACGAGTTTATGGTTCACTAATGAAGAAGGATACAGAAGTATCCTATTTATTTTTTCAACCCATTGAGAACTACGTTAAATGTTGTATTTCCATGAAATCATTCAATAATAATGTTTAGACCATTGGCGGGTCTGTAATGTGCCAAAGGAATTTCCATAAAACTTCTATTTCTATTATCTGTATTATGTGCGCCAAAATGTACCTATACATCACAACATAGCCTACCAAACATGAATTAATTGAATATATATTTTCTTATTCTATATCTATTGTTCATTTAATATTCAAAATAATCTTAAAATCCCATTGATTTTACCATACATCAAATTTAGCCGAACATCATCCATTAATAGAATCTTTAAAATTGGAAAAAATTGTGGCATCATAGCAATCAATCAACCACCAGGGATGTGTCCATCATCACATATGTATAAAAATCCTTGGGACCCTCTAGATCATGACATTTTCTCCATCCCCAATCAACTAAAAGGGTACATTTCAAAAACGAACACCAAATCCACATAGGCATATCCAGAAAAATATAGGTTGAGTGATAAGGGCTACATTGCAAAAGGTCGTATGGGTGAAATATTTTTATTCAATGATCCAAGTGTGTTTTGAAAATGGGTATTGAATCAGGTTCAATCATATATTTTTTAAATATAAATTCAGAACATGTACATGTATTTATAGCACATACCAACACCAGGATTAGGGATGCAAAAATTATCCCATTCCAACTAATGAGGTTTTTTATCCATCGTTCATATCCCACAATAACATTGAAATCTGGGAGAGAATTTTGTATATAAAAAATTCATTTAACATAAATAAATACATATTATTAATTATAGTAGGATCAGATACACACTTTATATGCTCTTTCTGTGCAGACTTTAGAGTCCCCTTAAATTTACACCGCTGATTTTTTTTGTCTAACTTGTCCATGATTCATAAGAGAACCAATAATTATGTTTTACCAAAAATCACGTGGAATAAAATATTATATTTAGGTTTATAATCCACCTGAATTCCTAAGTTTTTGAAAACATCTTCATTTCTATAAGCAGTCTCACCAGAGCTATTGGAAATTTCTGCATTGGAATATTTAACAGATTGTCTATAATCATTTGCTAATTTTTTATAAGCTTTGAAACATAAATGCAATATTATAGAGTTTCATGTGAGTTAATGAAATATAACATCATAAAATATCATATATAGATGATCTATTGTTGTAATATCCTTCTTATGTCCCCCAAAAGGGATATATCTGCATAATATTTATAAACATGACACAGAAATATCAAAATCCTCATTTGAAGTAAATGAATTTTATATTCATTTTAATTAAATAGAATATTATGATTCATGTTGAATGTTTAATTATTACTGCATTAAAAATTCAAACAATCTATGTGTCCTTTCTAAAATAGTTTATTTTATGCTTCGAATAATTTTTACAAGAATTAGTGTTAACATAATTCTGAATATCATTAAGGGAAACATAACCTTGATAATATATACTAATATCAATTGGATAATTTTATTTTTATGCAAAAATGAAGATAGATTTCAAGAGGGTTGTATCTATTTAATTTTACCTTAATACCCATCATTAATCTGGGGGGAGGATTGGATTGAAAAAATAATTCTTGTATGTATCCAAACAGTTTTCTTTACCCCAACAATACTGAAAGACATTTCTATTTTATCGTAAAATAAGGTGACCTTGAACTAGCTCACATATATGGTAATTGTTTCTTAATATTAAGACTTCATGAATTATTATTCAATTATTAGTAACCTAATTAATATTATTTGAAACATTTTCATATTTATACACTATATTTTTTTCATTCATACAAGAAGGTATTTCTGAGTGAACATTATAGTTGAATTTTGTGTAGAAAACTAATCTAATTTATTTTCAATAAATGAAATTATTAGAAGTATTTTATTTATTATTACTAAAAAGGTCATAAAATGTGAATATATTTTTGAATTTTACTCGTGGTAAAAGATGTTATACATGGAACAATGAGCATATTAACAACTATTTTATAATTATCGAGTTAGGAACACTTTGGAGTTGATATGTTAGATTAAAATAAAATTTATTTTGGGGATTCAAATATTCCCATTATCCATATCCATGATATTAAAATTATGACATTTCTCTATTATATTGAAAATATATGCATAGGTTACTTTGGGATAGATATATAACAAATGAAAATTCATGATTCATGAATTGTTTCTTTCATGTGTAGAGGTGAATTATTTTAATGATTCATTGAATAAAATCCCTATATACAAGACTATATATCAAAAATTAATATGTTCCAAATAATTGGGGGAATTTATAGAATAAAAATCATTTCATATAGAAAGTCCATTTATTGATGTGGGATTATATGAAAATATACTACTTTGGTAAAAAAATGTGATTCTTGAAATTTTAATAATGTTAGAATTTATATAAGAATGCCTTTATGTTTGAGAACATAATATGAAAATGGTAGCCTCATATTACCTAACAATGAGATATGTATTTCCAAAATATAAAAAATAATGTTTGTTGAGAACTTCTCAAGGGTACACATCCCCTAATGCATTGATGTATTTTGATCACGGATGGAGCACCACCAAAAAAATCAATGATGCGCCTTTCATTGATGATAATCACAATATTAAAAAACAATATTAATATGATGATGAAAACATGGTTCTATGAATGGCGGTAGGATTTATTCAAAATAATCATCTATTTATTGATTATTTTTAATCATAACATTACGAAAACCATTTTTAATCTAAAAATATATTTTTATTTTGATGTTCATTTGAAAATATTGGATACCTGACTAGGTTTTCATTGCGATCCAGAATAAGAAATTCAGGATGATGAAATTTGGCTACAGTTCCCCAAGAAAGTTTTTTATTTTATCTTGAATAGCACCACCTTCGGCAGGTGTTTGATGGATTTAAATATTTAGATTAGAGGTTATATTTGAACATAATAGTCGAATTAAAAATTTTATTTGATGAAAATTATTGTTATTATATACATTGAGATATAAAATATTCGATGACGGCCTATGTTTTCATCTACATAGTCCATAGAGTAAAATTTGTCACACAATGCGTTAGATTGTTGTGAAAGTGATTCATAAAACATCAAGAATGACTTAAATATCACTATCTTAAAGAATAATGAAAATATGAGTTTTTTTGATACGTTTTTAGTGAGAGATAAATGTTTTTATCTAAAATTTAATTTCTAAAATAAATCAAAGTCACTATGTCATATTGATCTCAAAATGAGTTTGATTGATATCCAACCATTTCTTAACTATCCAAAAAGTCTTATTGATAGTTTTAATAAATTAAAATGTTAATCTATGCATGTTTTTTCCAGTGATTGAAACATCGTATTATCTAAAATAAAAAATAAAAAATAAAAAATATAATTAATGTCATACTGATAACACCATATATCATTTTAAGCTCTAGATGATTCTGACATGTCACAATGGACATATGGGTAATTTTTCAAATGTATTAATACAATTTGAATGTGTTTCTCAAATTTTGAGTATTTCATGTGACTTTCTTATTGAAATATCTTTTTAAACTGATAAAACCACATTTATTATATTATATATTTAAAAAATCGACTAAATATAAAAATATCAAAGTTAGGATACATACGATTATGATGAGAACAAATAGTTCATTATTACATCATCCTTATTGTATATATTTTTGATAATTTTCTTGTATGGTCATTTTTTCACTTAATAAATCAACAAATGAATAAATAATAAACAATTATGGATTTTGTTATCTACTCAGGAGATTTAGGATAATTAACTACATCATTATCAAGTATCAATGATATGGATAATAACTATTAAAATGATGTAAAATAATGAGTAAATGTATAAAGGAAGTTGTAAAATTTCATATCTTCATGATTTATGTTTATATTATAAAACAATGATTAATTTAAATTAATTTTTAAAATATTTTATTAACAACTTTCAATAAATTATGTTATGAATGTAATTTTATTACAGAAAAAATATAAATAAATGCGGATTAATATGTATTTTAAATGAAATTTCAAGTGTCAGTGAAAATACATATTCATGGATGTGGATTTATTGATGGAATTAAATGTCATTTCTATCATTATAAATGTAAAACCCAAAGTCAATTCCATTAGCTTTTCACATTCTCAAATGTTTTTTTTCATATATTTTAGATTATCAAGCTAAATTTATCCTATTAGAGGAGAAGGAGTTATACATTCTTCCAAACTCCCATCGAATACCATCATCCAATATCGGTATAAATGTCTTTAGTGTAGAAAAATATGATTTCATAGAAATACAATAATTCACTAATGTTAAAACCTAACAAAGTGTGGACCTTGTTAATAAATTGGAATACCTGTACATCCTCTAAAACTATATCTTATCAAATTACAATGACCATTAATATAATTTATCATCCAATAAAATGTAGTTTCCAAAATGAATTATTCATTTCTATATGAATAATACAACATAACAACTGAATCTATAATTAATATAAAATTTTCAATCAATGGATCCAAATAAATATATATATCAATACACATATTTATTACTTATATAAGAATATACAACATATTGTATTTTATATTCACGATTAATCATGGTGGAAAGTTATTATTTCTCAAAATACCTATATATATAATTTGTGTACTTCTTCAAATAAAAAAACGATTCACTCCTTCGGTAGATAGCATAAAATGAGAGTTTCTTGACTCATTACCAAATTTAGGATACGTATGACCAATTTTATTTCAGGGAAGATAGTTTACTTGGTGAATGTTTTTCCCATATTTATATATCTTATCTACGTGCAACATCATTTTTCTTGAAAATCCTCACTTCTATATTAGTTACTAAAAAATGTATTAATTATTAAGTACCATGAAAATTAAATGTAAATGATTCATCAATGGTGTATCGAGATGTACCATACATTGGAAATTTTTTAAGTGATTCATTGTATTTTGTAATTTCAATACAATCATTTAGATGGAAATGTATTCTTTCATATATCATACCCATTGAATGTATCATTCAATTAGTGCAATATGTTTCTTGGGGAAGATAATTATATTTTGTGATCATATACTTTAGTATATAATGAAATTTTAGAAAGCTGGTGTGAGTCCATACATTTCCAAATTTAACACTATATTTCTTTAGTGTTGTTTGATATGATGTATGTTTAGTATAACAAATACACATCCATGTATTTTAAAAACACATTATCACCTAAATGTTTTTCCATGGTCATGACGTTAATCTTTAATTTTATTATTCCATTCATCAATATGATATTCTCCATCATCCCACCTATAATCATTTCTTAAATATGGTCATTATCATTGTTCACACTTCTAATCATATAATATTTTCCATAAAACGAAATTAAATTCCAGTCAGTAGCATTATTAAATTATTAGATATGTCTACTCTCATATATATAAAATTTATCTATTCCATGATATATCATGTGTTATTTGATTTCCTCATGAATATTCAGCCCTGAATAATAATATATTATACCTAGAAAATGTATTTGAGATGGGATATATGTATGATATTATGAAAATTTTATAAACCCCATTATCATAATATTATTTCTTATTATAAGCTTCCATCCATTGTTTATTCATACTAATCTTATTTGATTCAATAATATTAATAATTAATAAAATAAATAAATTCATAGAATGTATGAT
Source organism: Viscum album (assembly GCA_963277665.1). Classification (NCBI taxonomy): domain Eukaryota; kingdom Viridiplantae; phylum Streptophyta; class Magnoliopsida; order Santalales; family Viscaceae; genus Viscum; species Viscum album. The sequence continues at coordinate 358,614,914 of OY728152.1, read as the reverse complement.
TTTGTAACTATAAAATGTAATTCTTAAAGAATTATTTACGCTACATAAAAATATATTTCTTTGATAATAATTTATAAACGATTTGTATTGATATTATTTTGTACTATTAGAATAAATAACAAATAAATTTGTTATATCTATAATGTTACAAATAATACAAGAAAATAATAATTTATTAAAATAAGTGGGAACATGGATTGTGTGTCTAGGTTATCTAGGTGTGATTATAGTAATAAGGTGGGGAAGTTGTTCATTCATTTGTTCACATGCTAAATGGAAGAGCTGGTGGCATGTCAATGATAGAGATCATAAGAGCTTGAGATTATCTTTTATCAGATGATGAAATTGTTGATAGGGCCCAACCCCATATCCTTTAGAAAATTACATTTAATGAGACTCGTGAAATTAATTGGTTACAATGTATAAAATATTGGGGTCTTCACAATTGGGTGAACAAATAATGATACAAAAAAGTTCATAATGATGTCATAAAAAATCCAATTTTGATGAGAATAAAATCCTTGGGTCCATGATAATGGAAAAATTAAATAAAAATCCCCAATTACTAATTGGAGATGAGGATGGGATGAAAGTGAAATGAATCTGTAATGTGATTAGAAGGTGAATCAACTAATACAGGTGAAAACATTCAAACCCCATCAAAAGAGGGAATGGAATTTGGGTGATGATAATCGCATAATTTTAATTATTAATCCAACTCAATATCATTTGTACACATAAATTTTAGAGATACAACACATTATATCTTAATTTTAACATGTATGTTAAAATTTCATTTATAATACATGGAAAATTTAAAAAAATCATTTTAATAAAGGAACATATATCATTATTATATGTGACATAAAAAAATTAGGTTTTAATCATATATCATTATTATAAGTGACATAAAACAATTCGGGTTTTCCTCTTACAAAACAGGTGAATATTCTGAGAAAAAAGAAGATTTAATATAACAATCCACCCTATTACTTTTATTTTTAATAATCAAGAATGAACATGAAAATAAAAAGATCAAAAATTGTAAAAATGCATATTAAATTTGTTTGGATCAATTCATATAGGAACTAAAAGCATTGGTTTATGATGTACCATTTGTTTAGGGAGCCATAACTCTGTCCATAATTTGTATAGAATATATAAATGGTTTTTGGATACTATTTATATAGTAGTTATATATCCATAGTTTGCAAATTTATACATATAAGAAATTCCAAAAGGACCCACGGTTTCAAAAAAACAATTAAATGGATAGTGATCATGTCATTTCATAAACATTAATAGGTATATTTAAATTTTTTATTTTATGTATTCAATGATTAAAGATAAAACAAATCAATAAAATTGATAACCTATAGCTACATTTATGAAATCCATTTGTATAATCCTATACCACTAGTTTTCCAATCAATTAGTATATTTATTTTGAATATTGGGATATTTAACAAATGTTATGAAAAAAAATATTAGTATAGATTCATTAAATTTAACCCATACCAATAGTTTTATACAAATTGTGTGTATAACCATCACTTATAACTATGGTTTCAGAAAAAATGTTTGTATAATGTATTTTTATTGAATACATTCCAATTGTTTGTATAAGAACACATGTATATCTATGACCTATTAAAATGGTTTTTCCAAATCCATTTTTATATGGTAATATGACGGTTTTAATACTTGTGGAATAGGGAAAACCGTTGGTATTTGGTAACTTTATGGTACATATAACAACAATTACTCCAAAACTGTTGGTATAGGATTATTGGTATATGACCGGTTCCTAGTAGTGTTGAAAATGGATTGAACAATCATAACTAATAAGCCGAAGGACTAGAGACCACACTATGGATCATTAGTACAATTAATATTGACAATAATGTCTGATTCCATGATTACAATTTTCCATCATAAGGAGAACCGTAATCCAATGAATAATGCAAGGGATTCATCAACATGTTGATCCCTAAAAAATGGACCGATATCTTGCCTGTTTTGATAATGTAACCCAGGTGATCAGGTACCAAAAGCGCTAATCATAATGAACCTATTCTAAAGAGAAATAAATCCACATTATATAATAAATACATTAGATCGGGAATCTAGAACTTATATAATAGTGAATACAAGAAGGGGTTGTCAAGTAATGTATCATTGCTCTTCCAAGTCTCATTCCATGATAAAGCATGCCTGATCCGAAATGAGTTAGGTATTTTAATCATGATGAAAACAAGGTTATATCATTTAACACATATAAACAATGATATGGTTCAATAGGAGTATACAGTATATGTGGGGATTGAAGATGTACACATTGATAATAGATACACAAAACCATTCACCATATCCAAAATCCTTTTTTTAATCACGTGTAATGCTTGTGAGATATTCTTGTCCACATGATGGTATAACATTGCATGTATAGGAGTTTCTACTTCACTAACGAGGAAGGGGATAATATTTTACACTTTAATATTATCATACCATTAAGAAATAATTTAAATGGAGTATTCCCATGCAATAGTGCAATAAGAATTTTCAGACCTTGTATAAATTATGTTCAGTTCGGATTCCTTATATATTGATCATCTTGTTTATCTTTTTTTGTTTGGTTTTATTTATTTTATTGGAAAAAAATATTCCCTTGTTGTACTATGATGACGACCGAGAGAATTTTCCAACCCTTTGGGATTGATAACACCATTCAGGACATGCTAGAGATTGGTTCACGGTTGACACAGGCTGGTTCATGACATGAAGAGTTGTCACCCCTCCGACATTCACAATATTTCCATCACACGTGTACACCAAGACCCTTAAAAATAGATACCTGGGGTGCGTAGTGATTATCGTGCTATCCTTTATGTCCATCCCTCACCCTCACTTGATAGAACAAACTGTCAAGACTACAAATAATGACCTTCAATAACCCCATCTGTCATTACCAATTATCATGAAGCACATCCCCATTTTTTTGTCTGATTAAATAAACACCTAAATAGTGTTTGGGATGGCGTATTTTTCAGTTCAATTTCAGGGAAAATGGTTTCTATTGTAGATGGACATGTTAAAATCAGTTACATGGATTTCAAACATATTATTAATATTAAAACATAACAAATAATAATGAAAAAATATTAATCATATAAATTTCAAATATATTGAAATATTAAATAACGTTAAATAAATATGTATAAATACTAATAAATGATTCAATTCCATTAAATTTAAAAATTCAAATTTTCGTAAATGACAAAACATAATGAAATGATTTAAAAAACGATTACATTAATTGAAATTAATTACAAAAAATATTATAAATACAATTTCATAACATTAATTAAATGAATTATAATCATATAAAATTGAATAAAATTAAATAAAAAATATTATTAATACAACTAATTATAGAAGTATGCATTGAATTAAATGTATATATAAAGTATAATATTTTTTTTAAGTTTATAGTTTCTATTATTTGTTAAAATTTCATTATTTAAATAATTATATACATATTTATCAATGTATAAATAAATATAAAAAATATATTATATTAACAAATTATTAAATTATTATAATAAAAATGAATAAATTATTGAAAATACGAAAAATAAAGAGATATTTAAAACCAATAAATAATATCAAATCAATTAGAAGACATACATGTTCCCACATGCATACACGTAGACATACATCTACACATACATACACAATTTACACACACAGAGAGAATGGAAAACACATACACAAACACATAGGCATAGGAATATAAGCATACACATACATGTATGTACAGAAAAAATACATACAGTTACATACCCAAGCATGCACATAAATTAATATATATACACACACATATATACATAGTAAAAAAACAAATCGTATATACATACAAATAATAATACCCATAAACATGTACAGACACATACAAATGTATATGCATCCACATAAAAATGAATTTTCATATACATATAGATTGACACAATTACATACAAGTGTATGCTCATGCATAAAAATCTATACATATGAATATTTATTCACTTACAATAGTAACATACACATGCACATACACATGTACACAAACATGTACATAAACATACAGATACAAATACTCATATACATTCATTCACACATACATAAACACACTTTTATATAAATACACATACATATACGTATACATATACATATTCAATCACATTTTCATGAATATATAAAAAAAATACAAATTCACATACACACATACATGATTATGTTCGCATACATATACATACAACACAAATTTTTAAATACATACACATAAACTATTACATACATATATATCTCGATATATACACTATAACTACACGTACATGTACACATATGTATAACATAAACAAGAAATTACAAAAACACCTATGCACATAATTGTACTAACATATACAAAAAATAAACATACATAAATACGCACACACATACAACAAAACAAATCAAATGAATATGAAAACAACACATACATAAACACCCACATACATACATTTCCATCATCCCCCATGATGAATGGTAGGCATTGTAGATGGAGCATCATGGAAGATCTTAAGAGAATGGGAGACTATAGAGTTCAGTGATCGTGGTAGGACTTCTCAATGTGGAATAGTTGTAGTTTATTTGTGAAAGGGTGCTGACAGGTGAAGGCATTGATGATGGGGAACTGTAGAAGGATTTCAAATAAATGGAGGTGATGACCATATCTAAATTCCATCTATCTGGTATGGATGGAATTTTGGATGGGGCGTCATGATAGGATATAGAGTTGACTATCCGTGTAGGTGCTCTTTATGTGGTGTTGAGGCACGTAGAAATGGTGGTGACATTGGTTGGAATTGTTGATACAGTACCATGGCAGTTCGATTGAGAATGGGTGGTGATGGACATATCAATTATCCTCCTATCTGGACTAGTTTGCAATATTTATGGGGCTGTTTAGAAAGACACCTAATAGAGTATATAGAAACTCATCAGGGAATAGGGAAATAGGCCTTGCATGGGACCACATTTATTGAATGGTGACAAATCATGTTGTGGAATAGAAATTGGTTCAAAAACCTCATATAGAACCTTCTTCAGAGACCCTAACTTCTACTTCATGATTGACCAATGAATCATTTTCCAACCAAAAACCAATATCTCCATACACATAAAATGATGGAATCTATTGAACCTCAGCATGTGGGTGCGTGTGCGCACCATAGATGTCCACATACCATTGTTGAATAATTTCAATGCTGTAATTAAATTAACTATTATTTCACTTACCTATTATTTATCATATTATTTTAATTTTATGTTTCGATGAAAATTGACCAAATTAAGTCTTATGTATCATTTTATAATTAAATTATAAATACATCTATTTTTTTGTACATGGAACAATAAAAAACAACATAAAAAGCATGTCAATGTGGGGTACACAAAATAACCCTTGACATCTATATATTACTTAATAAATATAATACATTGAAAATTATAAAAAATTTACCGTTTCAATTATGTATTTTAAATATAACCATAAATAATTATAAATCACTTATGTTTCTTAAAAAATGATAATATTTATTTGTATTGAAAATAAACATTATTTGAAATGAACTATAATTATTAAATCAACTATAAAATAAATTAGTAAAGTAAATATACAATGAATTACGTTCATCATTATTATTGAATTGTATCTTGTATTATATAAATATATATTTTAAATTATTTAAATATAAAGATACAGTGTAGAGTCATTTATATTTATAAATTATATTAAATTCATTTTATGTAAATCCAATACCGATAATTAGATTATAATATAATATAATTTAATATCATAAAAATATTTATTCTAAATCATAATTGATTAAATTAAGGCATAATATAATTATATTTTTTAATATAGTAGAACAAATTAATTTTATAGTAGATACATTTCTATTAATATATAAAATCAAAAATGTTACTTTATAATATATTTATGATAATATATGACATTATTTATTTATAAATATATGTTATATCATTAAATTAAAATATTATATATCTATTACAGAATTGTTCTTTGTATATACATTTTTTTCTCTTCTTTTAAATACCGTTTTTCAAGGATAAGTGGGAAACCCCACAATGGACTCCACCATAAGAAAACCAAAATTCAAATTAAAACACAAAACCATATTTCAAATTTAAAAGTATTTATGTTATTTTAAACTGATCCCTGATATTGGGTTGGTGGGAGGGTGTGATGTTTCCTATGATGTTGAGGGATTTTATGAGATATGTGATAGAATTGTTTAATTCCCCAGAAAAAGTGTGGCGGTGATGGATGATACAACATCAATTCTTAGATATGTATGATGTATCAAATCATTATGAAGATAAAAATTATACTCTTTATTTTTTTATGGGGATCCTTTCAAAGGATGTTCTTAGTCTCATATAATTTCTTAGTCATTAGATGATATTATAAATTGGTGATGGGTTTTCAGATGGTTTTAGATGCAGTTGAAGTGTCTAGTGCGTGAATAACAATAATGGTTTTATTAGGTTTGTTGGATCATTTGAAATTGTTCAAGATGTAAACATTATGACTAAAAAATTCCATAATGTATTGTTATTCAAACGTCTATAACCAATGGAAGATATTCTTCATATTAAATTTATTATGAATTTAAGTCATTTTTATAGAAATGATAACTCATATTAGGAACCTTCCTCCACATATTTATTAATAACACATCACTGATTACATACCTAATATTCCATCTTATCTGTATATTATACCATCATGGTTGATGAAATACATTCCAATGAGTTAGAAATGATGGACATTAATAAAAATCATAAATTTTAAGGATCGTTACAAGAACAGATAGATAAAAATATTAAAGTTCACACAAGCATGAATTATTCCTATAGGACGTTCTATTCTAATAATCTCTCATCATGAATCCATCATTGTACACCTATTAGTATGTTTAGTGGTTAATAATTTTGGATTAAAATGAAAATATAAAATGTAGAGGATGATGTTTCCCATAAATCCACAAAATAAAAATGAAAACATAACTGTGGAACATTAGTGCTCAATATCAAATTATTTTCCCATTGTTGATAACCTCCAATGAGCATCAACATAACATGGTTTTATTTATGTCATCCCATAGAAATGATGAATCTTTTTCTCATCATCATCAATGTAGATTTTCATTTTCAGTCATAAATGAAAACAAGCCTATTTGATAACATCTGGATCAAAGGGATACAAGGCTATATTTACAGAACATTAAACAATTAATTTAGATTATTGATATTGCGACAAAATATAACCCCACATTTGACTTCTGAATATTTTTTTATTTTTAAAAATCAAAAACACTTCTTATCTATATTTAAATATTCATGAAGATTTTTAGAAAACATTATTTTATTGAGATGATCTAATTCTGTGTATGTCAGACATGGATCAAAAGATTCCATATTCTAGATAATTTACAATGTTTGGTGCATGATTATTCGAATTTTCTTATTGTGTCCCCAAAAGGAATATATATGCAAAATATTTTGAATAATGTTACTAAAATATTAGAATCCGGAGTTTATATAAAATAATAAGATGGAGATTTTAATTATATAGAAGAATACTTTTCATGTTTCAAGTGGAATTATTAGTGCATTAAATGTTAAAAACAATATTGTGGTTTGTATAAAAATGATTATTTGGAGATTCTAATATTTAATACAGTATATTGGATTTAAAAAAATTTATACTATTAACATGGTAAACATACCCTTGATAATATATGAAAATATCAATTTAATAATTTTATTTTCCTGATTAAATGAAGATATTTTGTAATTGGGTGATATCTGTTTATTTTTACCACAATACCAGTAATTTATTTTATGTAATATTGATTGGAAAAAAGATTTCATTTTTTTCCAAAACGGTTTTCCATACCCTCAACATCACAAGAAGGCATCTATTATTAATCTGAAAATAATTTTTGCAAGAACTATCTCTCATACAGGGTTGCAGTTTATTATTATAATGTCTTGAATAATGCATATTATATTAATGGTAACCTACTTAATAATGTTCAAAAACATTATCCTATATAGAAAATCTAATTTTGTATCATTCTTACAAGAAAATATTTCACATTTAACACTAGATTTGAATTTACTATAGAAACATCCAATAATGGATGTTCACAAAAATAAAAATATTTAAATTATTGTGGTTCTTCATCATGGAGAGGTTTTAAAATATGAATAATTTTTTTAATTTCAAAAATGAGGGAATTGGGGATAGATGGAAAATTTTGTAAATTACCATCTTCCTGATTATATTGGATAATATAACAATTTGGGGGGAGATATGTTATATTTCATTAAAATTTATATAAGGGATTCATGTATTCTCGTTATAGGTCTCCTATATGATGAAATTATCACATTTTTTACGTAAATTATGAAGATAAAGGAATTGGATCATTAGGGATATATTTATATGAAATGAAATATCAATATTCATGACATATTTCTATCATGTATAATAGAGTGTAATTGGTTTAAGGTTACATTGAATAAAATCCCTAAAACAATCCTCTATATCATTCATTAGTCTATTCCTCACAACGATTGGAATTTTTGAATGATGGATCTATTCAGGTTGAAAATTCAATTATTGATGATTGTATTATATGATATTATTATCCGTTGAGAAAATAGGTGGAAAATGAAATTCATGTTAGGTATGAATTTAGATAAGAACATTTATATGTTTGATATTATCATATAAAAATGGAATCATGCACATCCTTAAAAAAGGGAAATGACATTTTCAAATCATAAATTATAATTTCAGGTGATAACTTCTCTAGGTTAAAAATGCCCAAAATCAATGGAGTGGTTTGATCAGGGATGTGTAATCTTCAAACAAATCTGTGACATGAAATTTAGTAATGAAAATTACTGTATAATATTAATTTATTTTTAAGAAGATGAATACATATATTGTTTGGTGGTAGTGGTATATATAAAAACTATAATCTAGTATTTTATTAATTGAAATTTTCACCCTAAAAAAACTCTTTTCATTCAATAAATTTATTTTTATTTTTATGTGAATTAAACATTTTTGGTTGTCTTAGATGATTTTAATCATGATTTGGAATAAGAAAGTATTTATGATGAAGTATGTCTACTATTCCTCAACTGAATGTTCTATATTTTATTATTACTATCACCAAAATTTATAGGTGTTTGATAGATTTTCATTGATTTGTGAGAGGTTATATATAATAATTATCGTCTCTTTAAATAAATAATCAATGAATATTTGTTTGATCAAATAATTTGAGTTATTAAATAACTAATGGATGGCCTATGATTTGATTTTATGTGGAACATCAAGTCAAACTAGAAACATTGTTCATTATATTGACATGCAATTTATTTATACAATATCAAAAATTAAATAAGTATCATTTTCTTAATGAAAAACAAAAATATATTGGTGTTTGACATTTTTTTAGTGAGGAGAAAAGATTTTTTACTAATGTTTCATTTCTAAAATAAAATCCCACACATTATTTCATACTGATCACATCATGTATTTGATTCATGTGAACCAATTTTTTAAATATAAAAAATTACATATAGTTAATTTTCCTAATTTATTAACATAGTCAATGAATGTTTGTTTGTTTCTCAATATTGACCCATAATTTGAACTCAAATATCAATTTTAAATAGAATCACACATTTAATGTCTTACTGGTCACACTATGATTTATATTAATGTGTAGATGACTCTTTATTGTCACAAATGGTATATGATTGATTTTCAAAAATACTAATACAATTTCAATGTGTTTCCTCATTTTTGTGTATATCAGATACCTATTGTTTTAGTAATATCGTTTTAAAATTAAAAAAATTGTAGTCATTTATGAATAAAAAATACTCACTATTTAAAATGAATTATTCATATATATAAGATATAAATTGATTAAAATAACTAATAATATATTAGTGCATCATCCTTATAGGATAAATTATTGATAATTTTTATCTATAATCATTTTTTCACTTAATATATCGATAAATGGTTAAATAAATAACTATTTTCAATGATGTTATTTCTTCTTGATATTTATGAAAATTAACTAGCTATATGTCAGGAAAAAATGAAAAGGATATTCACTAAAATATTTAAATAAAATGATGAGAATATTTAATAATGTTTTTCTAGAATGTCACATCTTCATGATGTCTACATATGTTCTGACATAATGATTTTTTCCTATTATTTCTAAAAAAATAAATTTATGCATTTAAATAAAAGGTATATTGATATTTTTTGTAGTTGTAAAAAAAATATAAAAAAATGTTTAATTATGTTTTTAATGAAATTTTATTTATCATAATAAATGCCTATTTTGGGATTATAGTTTATTGACGTATATCAATATCATTAATAATTTTTCAAATGTATTTTCAAAAATATTTCCCATTAGAATTTTAATTTCTCAAACATCATTTCTTTATATTTTACATTATCAAAAAAAATCAACTATTAGTGGATATGATGTTAAACATTATTCCGAACTCCTATCAAATGATGGAATCAAATATCAGTATTCATGTGTTCATAGTGGGAATTTTTAATGTCCAATAAACAGATTCTTTGTTGAATTTTTAACCTAACTATGTGTATTACTTGTTCACAAATGTGAAAGCATATATTTCCTCAAATACAGTATCTTAAAATTTTAACCTAATCATAAAAATCATTTATCATCTCATTAAAAATAGCTTTCAAAATGAAATATTCATTTCCTATAAGAATCCTACAACATAACAACAAATTCACACATTTATTTCAAATTTTAGATCAATGGATCCATATAAAAATCAATAAAAATACCCATTTTTTCATTATATAAGCGGATACAACATATTGTACTCTTTCATCATGCATAACCATTGTAGAATGTTATAATTTTATAACATAACTATACATATATTATGAGTATATATTTGAAAAGAAAATGATTCAATCTTTCAGTAGATAGTATGAGATGAAATACACATGACTCATTTTTAAATTTAGGATACTCGATAACACTTTTATTTCAAAAAATGTAGTTTTCACGACCCGTCCCAGTGGGGCCCGTGTCGTGACTCCCCAAGCCTGCCTCCAATAGGACAGGGGCTGGTGACTAGCACTGAGTAGGCATGTCACTAAGGTGAGAGACATTTCCTAGGTACCTATACTCAAACACACATCTCCAGGCCCATAAATGTTGAAATGTAAAACACTAACGAACAAAAAATTCATGTATACAACTAATCCAAACCAACATATCACGACGAAAGGTAGAGTACTGTAAAAGTAAACTGAGCAAGAATACAAGCCCACCAAAAACATGAGTCTAAAAAAATGCAAAGTCCAACCTGTAAGAACAAATGTACTAGGACTACTGCTCGTAGCCATTGGAACGCCTCATCCTAAAGGAAACTCAGAAAACTCAGTTTTTTCCTGGTCCGCCCTGGACTCTGTCAAAAGGCTGCTCATCTGCACAAGACACCAGACGTGTGGGAAAAGCCCGTGCAGGGGTGAGAATAAAAATACTCAGTAGAGGACCCCAAAAACCCCAAATCAGTAAAAAAAGTAAAGGTACAGTCAGCTATGCACAATATATGTTTAAAAACATATAAACAAACCAGATATATGCAAAACCCCGACCCTCGGTCTAGAGTCAAGTCACACAACCACATACCCCGATAGGGATTCTATTTGATGATTCCGTGATGCACTCTCCCCCAGAGAACACACTCCACGAGTCTTATAGTTCGGATGACGTCTGTCCGAGGAGTGATGTTCGTCAGGAACCATTATTAGATATAGCTACACTCATTGCGGGAGACACACTTCTGAGTGGAAGGGTTACGATAGTTAGAAGCACTCATTACGGGAGAGACACTCCTGAGTGGGAAAGATCTCAATACACAGATGAGGATCACTGCCAGGGCCATGGCGGATACCGCGACTCATCCGGAATTCACTTGCTAGGTAGATGATCAATGCCCGGTAAAGTTGGTCACACCAATGCCTGACTCTACCTAGGGTCTAGAATTGATAGAGGATCTCGATACGGGCCTCTCGGATGGATGCCTGACTCTACCATAAAAAAGGACTGCTGAAGGGATCATTAACCGGTGTGAGGGAATGATGCCTGACCTTCAGGGGAAAAGAATAAGGGGGTACTAACCTAAACGAATGATGTTCAAGGGACGGTGAACAAAAGGACCAAGCCATTCTCCAAAAAGTACACGGCGTGTAGAAATGATACACGCTGTGTTGTCCGACCCCGGGTACTACCCATGTACAACGGCCCTTGTCGAGAGTCTGGTCATGTAGAAAACTTTATACACAATGTGTAGTAAGGAGTACATGCCGTGTCAGGGTCACTGGGGCTGGCTCCGTGTACTCCGGCCAGGTGCTCGTACACGGTCACCAACCCGTGTACTCCAACCCGTGCAATATGCACATGGGGTGACCTATGCTGGTGACCTCTCCTGGTTGGGTGAGAGGGTACATGGTCATGTACTCCATCCCGTGTCTGTGTATCCCCGGGATACACGCCGCACTCCGCGTAGCCCCTCTTCCGAGTTGTAAACGTCGTGCCACCTGAAGCCATGTAGAGCATCCCGTGCCCGTGTACCACCCGAAGTACACGACGAGCTACGTGGAAGGTCTAACATGTTGTGTGACCGGGGTCACACGTCATGTGATCCTTCTTTGACCCCGAAACCCTAGCCGCCACCATTAGAACTACACAGCATGTTCCTCAGAAGTACACGTCGTGTATTCTGGAAATATCCAGAAATGCGGACCTTCGCCGTCGCGCCTCCCATGGTGCTCCGATCACTAATCCAGCCATCTGATTGTCAAGAAACCTTCAGGTTTTGGTTGTCCCGACACCATGAAGCTGTTTCCGTCATTTTCGGTCCTCTTATCGGCTGCAAAAACCTGATTGATCTTCCTGCACGAAGAACGCTCAAATAACGCCCTTTCGGATCTTGTCTGATTTGCAGTCTGCCATCATTGTCGCACCTCCACATTCGGTTTGGGATCGTTGCATCGTAGAACAGATGTGCAAAAATTCATTGTTCGTCGCCCCGTGAAGAACACGAAGAACGCGTGGGGAAAAGGAGGAACAAATCCACATAAACAAAATGAGGAACGAAAATTCGCCATCGTTCATCACGGTGTTGATCCATTCATATTAATAGGCTTAAACGTAGTAGAGATCAACATGAATATAAAGCATGGATTGATTCCCCAATATCATCCCAAAGAAAACCCTCCCACAAGAACGTTGAATCCGCGGAATAACTTGTTCACAGTTGATCCGCGTTCCTCGTTTAAACTCAATAATGGGTAAATTAAAATCAAAACAACAACCCCTACCTTTTGAAAGGATCGATCGTTGATAAAGTTGACATGCTGCCACTGTCGTCGTGATCCTTCAACACCGGCACAACGATCCTTGGTTTCGATCCGTTGTCATTCGTCGTCGAGAATTACTCAAACACCTCGCGGATTCAGCAGAGGTTCTTCCCATGTGTTTCCAACGATTCAACAATTTGTTAACCCATTAAAAGGGAAACAAGTTGAAATTTAATCACGTGACAACATTAATGATGTTGACTTGTCATTTTGATGTTATTATGACGCGTCATTAATTTAGGAAACAGTTGCACCGTCGCAACGCTGCAGCAGATGTTTCATTAAAAGAAAATAAAATAAACTGGTTAATTTATTTTATTTTATTTTACTTAAAACGTCTGAAAAAAAATAACTTTCTCCCTCTACCCACGCTGGTCTAGGTTAAATTCATTCATATGTAGAGTCATGATCCCGGACGCAATAGCTCACTCTGATTTTTAATCCATGCATCCGTTTGGAAACTGCCACAACTGCACACAATCGCTGACTCACATAACTAAAAAATGTTAAAACCACCATTCTGGGCTCACTGGACCTCAGAATGATGTGTTGTCTTCGCACCCAGTCTCAAAATAATTCTATATAACATTTAAAAATAATAAACGGAAAAATCTGAGACATTACATTCTCCCCACCTTGGGGATTTACGTCCCCGAAAAGCCAAAACAAAGGATACTCAAAAAATGAGGGTATTGGGCACCGATTTAGGCCTCCCACTCCCACGTGCTCCCCTGAGATTTCCTTTCTGCCACCGGATGCGCACTAAGGGAATCAATCACCCATGAAGGATCCTCTCATTCCGATCCTCAATCTCCACTGGGTACTCCGCAAAGGTCACTCCATCCTCGATGTCAATCTCACCGCAGTTGATGACATGCGATGGGTCATGCATGTACCTACTCAGTTGTGACATGTGGAAGACATCATGTACTCGATGCAACTGTTATGGTAGAGCCAGGCGGTACACCACCTTGCCAACTCTGCCCAGGATCTGTAATGGTCCGATGAACCTTAGATATAGCTTCCCGCCTCTGCCAATTCTTTGCAACCCACATCGAGGTGAGACCTGAAGAAAAACGTGGTCTCCCTCCTCAAACTCCAGGGGACTTCATCGTCTTTCATCATAAGACTTTTGCCGGCTCTGTGCAGTCTTCATCCACTCCTGGATGATCTTCACCTTTTCTGTGGTAGTTCGCACTAACTCTAGACCCATGAGTGTTGACTCTTTGGGGTCTGTCCAGTAAAGCGTTGACCGGCAGGGTCTCCCATATAATTCCTCAAACGGTGCCATGCCAATGGTGGAGTGGTAGATGTTATTGTACGAAAACACCACCAGTGGTAGGTGGTCCTCCCAGCTACGACCAAATTCCAAGATACAAGCCCACAACATATCTTCCATAACCTGAATAGTCCTCTCTATCTGAGCATCGGTCTGGCGTTGAAATTTTGTGCTCAAGCGTAGCTGAGTCCCTAAATCATCCTGCAATCCCTTCTACAACCGGGATGTGAAGCGGGCATCGCAGTTTGAGAAAATAGTCAAGGGGACACACTGAAGTCTAACTATCTCTTGTACATAGAGGCGTCCCATGCTCTCTACGGAACTATGCTCCCTGATAGCTAGGAAGTGGGCTGACTAGGTGAGTCGGTCATTGATCACCCAGATGGAATTGTTCCCCTTGGACGTTCATGGTAATCCCGTCATGAATTCCATCGATATTCCATCCCACATCCACTTTGGAACTTCCAAGGGGTGAGCTAACCCTGCTGGAACCTGGTGCTCAGCCTTCACCTGTTAGCATGTGAGGCATCGAGAAAGGAACTCTGCCACTGCATTCTTCGTGCCTGACCACCAGAACTGTCGTCAGATATCCTGGTACATCTTTTCCACTCTAGGATGTACCACCAAAGGGGATGTATGAAACTCTCTTAGGACCTCCTCCTGGAACACCACTGGTACAACATTGCGCTCTCTAAAAAGAAGTATGTGCTCCCCACCTTGCGAAAATCCATCAAGAGCATATCCTATTGTTAACTGAGCATGTAAAGCCACACAGTCAACATCCCCAATCTGTGCCTCCCTAACTC
Source organism: Viscum album (assembly GCA_963277665.1). Classification (NCBI taxonomy): domain Eukaryota; kingdom Viridiplantae; phylum Streptophyta; class Magnoliopsida; order Santalales; family Viscaceae; genus Viscum; species Viscum album. The sequence continues at coordinate 358,599,265 of OY728152.1, read as the reverse complement.
CATGTACGATTGGAGGGGTAGGTAGGTTGTGACCTCACTATCCAGGAAGGATAACCGCAACACAGCTAATTGTTGTGTTGCCTCACTCAACAACTGTGAGCTCGACCTTCTGCTAAGAGCATCTGCCACCTTGTTCCCCTTACCAGGAGTATAGATGATCTCGAAATCATAGTCCTAGAGGAAATCTATCCAATGCCTCTGCCTCAGATTTAGATCTTTCTGTGAGAAAATGTTCTTGAGGCTCTTGTTGTCAGAGTATACAATGAACAGCTCTCCCATAAGGTAGTGTCACCACACATTCGGTGCGAAGACTACCTCTTCTAACTCAAGATAATGGGTCGCATAGTTCTTCTCATGCGGCCTAAGCTGGCGCGAACCATAAGAAATCACCACGTGCCGCTACATTAGGACACAACCGAGCCCGATCCCTGATGGGTCGCAGAAAACTATGTACTTGACACCCTCCTCCGGAAATCTCAAGATTGGGGTACTCATCAAACTCTGTTTTAGTTGCTCAAAATCCTGCTGGCACTTTTCTGTCCACACGAAGGGTTTCCCCTTCCTGGTCAAGGCCATCCTCGGTGCTGATATCCGAGAGATATGAGGGATGAATCTCCGGTAATTTCCTGCCAACCCAATGAAGCTTCTCATCTCTGTCATGCTCCGAGATGGATCCCATGCTAACACAGCCTCTACCTTGGCTGGGTCCAAAGCTACTCCATCTGCTGAGATGACATGTCCCAGAAAGTGGACCTCCTAAATCCAGAAGTTACACTTCGAGAGCTTTCCATAAAGCTGGTGCTCTCGGAGTACGTCCAGAACCATCCGCAGGTGTCTCGCGTGACCCTCCTCTAACACCGAGTACAGAAGGATGTCGTCAATGAAGACCATTATGAACCGTTCCAAGTACAGCTGGAAGATCTGGTTCATCAACCCCATGAACACTGTAGTGGTGTTCGTCATGCCAAAGGGAATCACGAAGTACTCATAGTGACCGTAGCGACTACTGAAAGTCATCTTCGGTATATCCTCATCCCGCACTCGTAGCTGGTGATAGCCTGATCGAAGATCAACCATATAGAACCACTTAGCGCCTCTTAGTTGATCGAAGAGGACATAAATTCTTGGCAGTGGATACTTGTTCTTCACTGTCACCTGGTTTAGGCGCCGATAATCCATGCACAACCTCATACTCCTGTCTGCCTCCTTGGGAAACAAGACCGGGGCCACCTAGGGTGAAACGCTGGGTCTCACGAAACCCTTGCTCTGAAAATCCTCAAACTGCACCCTCAGATCACGAATCTTTGCGAGAGACATCCGATAAGGTGATGAGGAAATCAGTGTCATCCCGGGGTGTAAGTCGATGCAGAAGTCAATTTCCTGGCGAGGAGGTAACCCTGGGACATCTTCTGGAATGACGTCCTCATACTCCGCCACCAATTCTAGGAACTGAGAGCTCACAACATCTATTGCTATGAGGGCAAGGCTAGCCAACTCATGAGTGATCAGTTGCCCCCTTCTAGGCATGAGCCCACTTTGTGCTTCCTGGGATTCCTTTTCTTCGTCAAAGGAAAACCTTGTTCCATCATGGCGGACACACCACACACTTCGCCTAAAACAGTCAATCTGGGCATAGACCGAAGATAACCAATCCATACCGAGAATGACATCGTAATACCTTGAAGCTACCACCAAGAGGTTCCAACCGAAACCCTCGCCTCCAAGGGTAAGATCAGATTGTCTGCAAATGTGCATGATCGTCTAGTCTCCTCCCATTAGTGTCTCCAAGCGTAAGGATCGAGCCAACGGTTCTACCTGAATCTCAAGGTTTTGTACGAGAAATGTGGCTATAAGGGAATGACTGGCACATGTGTCTATGAGTAAGGAAGTTAAGGTATAAAAGACACTGATCGTACCTCGAATCATCCCTGGAGCCCCTGGGTCGTATGCCTCGACCGCATGCAGTTGTCCCCGTCCATGTCCCACAGCTCCTATAGCCTAGTGCGGACCTCCTGGGGGTGGTGGTGGAAGTAAGTCGAAGCGTCTACCACCATATGCAGCTCTTCCTACTCCTCTTCCAAGTCCGCCACCTGGCAAATCTGCCTGCTCCGTTCTTTGCCTCTGCCTCGGTGGCCCATCCACCACTTCCCTGTCAGTAGCCTAATGTGTCGGGCAATCTCTAGCGAGATGCCCCCTACCATCTCATGAAAAGAATCTCTTCTCTTTAGGCAGACTAGATCCATCCTGAGAGCCCTTGACTGTCGATCCTCTGTCCTGGGACCTCCTATGATGTCTCCCACGTCCGGATCCCTGCCTCTGACATCTGCTCCCTGCTGCCGGTGTCTCTGCACCTATCTGCCTGCTGCTGACTGCCGACGGGTGTCTCTGCTCCTCCAAGAATCATTTTATCACCAAGGCCCGCTCCATCACTCCAGCATTGGTTGATATGCATAGAGGCACATAACTAGCTCGGATGTCTCTCCGTAGACCTCACTCAAAGGTCCGAGCCCTAATGTATTGATCACTGACCATATCCATCGAGTACCTGGCAAGGTTGGTGAACCTCGATGAATAGTCAGCCACTATCACACTGCCCTGCAAGAGCTGAAGAAGATCCTGGATGCACACAGCTCTCAACGTAACCAGATATAACTCCTCCCTGAAGAGGCGCTCAAACTCCGTCCACCAAATAGTCTCCTTGTCGTGAGTCTGCATGGTCAGACTCAACCATCGTCCGGCCGAACCCTAAAGAAGGCTCGCTCCTAGGATCACCATCTGGTCTGCTAGTGTCCTCAATTGATGGAAAACTCTAGTCACTGCCTCAATCCAGTCATCAGCCGCTTGAGGGTCAGGCTCGCCTCGGATCCTGGTGGAACTCTGTCTCTAAAACTCAGGGAGCGCACTGAGCATGCACTCTTCACCGGTCGGTACAACTGGTACAAATTTCTTCTCCACTAGTGGTGGTATAGCAGGTGCACCACCTGGTGGAAACGCATGGGGAACTAGTCCCTGAATCGATGCCTCATAAAATAGGGGGTCATCCTCGTGATCGTGCTGCTGAATCCTAGTGGGTACGCGTCACTGTGTCATCCTATAAAGAAACATGATGTGTCACGATCAAAGAGTATATCTGGATAGCTGACACCAAGGATATGGAAGACAAAACTCATTCCTATATGATGCATGTACCTTTTTATTTCCCTAAAACCATTGTCTTCCTGAACTGGGTCGAAAAGCAGGCTATCAGAGTCACGGTGTATGGATACGACAGCCGATGCACCAACACTAGAGTATCAGGCTTGAAAGCCGAACCTGAAATAGTCAACACTGTTTTTCCCAACAAAAATCACAGACTCTTGGACCTAAGGTAGAACCGACCGCCTCTGATACCACTCTCTCATGACCTGTCCCGGTGGGGCCCACACCGTGACTCCCCAAGCCCGCCTCCAATAAGCCAGGGGCTGGTGACTAGCACCGATTAGGCATGTCACTAACCTGGGAGGAATTTCCTAGGTACTTGTACAGACACACACACATCTCCAAGCCCACAAATGCTGAAATGTAAAACACTAAGGAACAAAAAATGCATGCATACAACTAAGCCCAACCAATAGAGGACGACAAAAGGTAGAGAACTGTAAATGTAAACTGAGCCAGAATACAAGACCACCAAAAACAAGAGTAAAAAAAAACTGCAAAGTCCAGCCTGTAAGAACAATGGTACTGGGACTACTACTCATAGAAGTAGGAACGGCTCGACCTGTAGGAATCTCAGATAACTTGGTCCAGTCCTGGTCTGTCCTGGAATATGTCAAAAGGATGCTCGTCTTCCCAAGACACCAAACGTGCGGGCAAAGCCCATGCAGGGGTGAGTATAAAAATACTCAGTAGAGGACATAGAAAACAACAAAGCAGTACACAATGTAAAGGTACAATCAGCTATGCCCAATATATGTATACAGAACAAATAAACAAACAAGATATACTCAAAACCCAGACCCGCGGTCTAGAGACAAGTCACGCAACTGCATACCCCGATACAGATTCTTTTTGATGATTCCATGATGCACTCATCCTGGGAGAACACACTCCACATGTCTTATAGTTCTTATGATGTCCGTCTGAGGAGTGATGTTTATCGGGAACCATCACGAGATATAGCTACACTCATTGCGGGAGACACACTCCTAAGTCGAAGGGTTACAATAGATAGAAGCACTCATTACGGGAGACACAATCCTGAGTGAGGAAGATCTTGATACCCAGATGAGGATCACTGACAGGACCATGGTTGATGACGCGACTCATCTGGAATTCACCTGCTAGGTAGAGGATCAACGCCTAGTAAAGTTGGTCATGCCGATGCCTGACTCTACCTAGGGTCTGGAATGGATGGAGGATCTCGATCCGAGCCTCTCGGATGGATGCCTGACTGTACCACAGAAATGTACTGCTGAAGGGGTCATAAACCGGTGTGAGGGAATGATGCATGACCTTCAGGAGAAAGAAGAATGGGGCACTAACCCAAATGAAAGATGTTCAAGGCACGGCGAAAAAAAGGACCAAGCCATTGTCCAAAAAGTACACAACATGTAGAAATGATACACGCCGTGATGTCTGACCCCTGGTAATACCCATGTACAACGACCCATGTCAAGAGGCTAGTCATGTAGAAATCATTATACACGGCATGTAGTACGGAGGACACGCCATGTCTCGGTCAATGGGGCTGGCTCTGTGTACTCTAGCCATGTGCCTGTACACGGTCACCAACCCGTGTACCCCAACCCGAGCAATATGCACACGGGGTGACCTGCGCTGGTGACCTTGACTGGCCGGGTGAGGGAGTACACGGTCATGTACTCTATCCCATGTCTGTGTATCCCTGGGATACACGCCGCGCTCAGCGTAGCCGCCTCTGCTGAGTTGTACATGTCGTGCCGCCTGAAAACGTGTAGAGCATCTCGTGCCCGTGTACCACCTGAAGTCCACGACGAGCTTCGGGGAAGGTCCAACAAGCCGTGTGACTGGGGTCACATGCCGTGTGATCCTTCTCTATACACAAAACCCTAGCCGCCACCATCATAACTACACGGCGTGTTCTTCGGAAGTACACGACGTGTATTCTGGAAATTTCCAGAAACGTGGTCCTCCGCCGTCGCGTCTCCCATGGTGCTCCGATCATTGATCCGACTATCTGATCGTCACGAAACCTTCAGGTTTTGGTCGTCCTGACACCACGAAGCTATTTTCGTCATTTTCGGGCCTCCAATCGGCTACAAAACCATGATTGATCTTCATGTGCGAAGAACATTCGAAGAACACCCTTTCTGATCTGGTTTGATTTGTTGTATGCCACCATTGTCGCACCAACACAAGAACGTTGTGATGTCGAACCTTCGTTTTGGGATAGTTGCGTCGTAGAATGGATGCACAATGATCCTTTTTTCGTCACCCCATGAAGAACGCGATGAACGCGCGGGGAAAAGGAGGAAGAAATCCACATAAACAAAATGAGGAACGAACCTCCAACATCATTCTTCATGGCGTTGATCTGCTCCCGTTAATAGTCATAAATGGATTAGAGATCAACATGAATATAATGCATGGATTAATTCCCCAAAATAATCTCAAAGAAAACCCTCTCGCAAGAACATAAAAATCCGCGGATAAACTTGTTTGCGGTAGATCCGCGTTCGTCATTTAAACTCAAAAACGGGGAAAAGAAAAACAAAATAACAAACCCTACCTTTTTGAAGGATCGATCGTTGACGAAGGCGTCGTGATGTCGTTGTCGTCATGATCCTTCAACGTCGGCGCAATGATCCTTGGTTTCGATCTGTTGTCATTCGTCGTCGAGAATTGCTCCAACACCTCTCGGATTGGGCAAAGGTTCTTCCCAAGCATTTCCAACGATAAAACAATTGTGTTTAACCATTAAAAGGGAAACATGTTGACATTTAATTGCGCGGCATCATTAATGACATTGACTTTTCATTTTTTAGTTCTTATGACACGTCATTAATTTAGGAAACAGTTGCACTGTCGCAATGCTGCAGCGGATGGTTCCTTAAAAGAAAATAATATAAACTGGTTAATTTAAATTTTTTTTACATAAAATGTACGAAAAAATAACTTTCTCCCTCGACCCATGCCGGTCGAGGTTAACCTCATTCTTAGGTAGAGTCGTCGTCCCGGATGCAATGGTGCACTCAGATTTTTAATCCAGGCATCCGTTTGGAATCTTCCACAACCGCGCACAAGCACCGACTCACTTATCTAAAAAAAAGTCCAAACCACCATTTCGGGCTCACTGGACCTTGGAATGATGTCCCTTCTTCGCACCCGGTCTCAAAATAATTCCATATAATATTTAAAAATAATAAACAGAAAAACCCGAGACATTACAGTAGTCTAAATGGTGTAGTTTTTTCACCTATTTATGTATTTTATCTATAAGCTTTGTCAATATTATTTTAGAATTCTTACATCTGTATAGGATTCTAATCCTTGGATTTTTTTAAAGGTACCATTAAAATTTAAATGGAATTGATTGATCATTCATGTATCAAAATGCACCATACATTGGGAATTTTTTTCGGTAAATCATAGTAATTTTAAATTAAATATAAAATCATTTAGATGAGCATGTATTATTTCATAGGTCATACCCATTAAATATATAATTTGATTTTTTAGATATTATTATTGTGGAAGATAATTATATTTGGGGATCATATCATTAAATAGGGAATGTAGTTCAGTAATAATGGTGTCAATCAATACCTTGACAACTTTTACATTATATTGCTTCAATATGGTTTAATATTATGTATATTCAATAAAACCAGTATAAATTTGTGTCTTTTCATAAAATAATATATTATGAATTAGTTATGGTTCCTTGTGATGTTAATATTCAATTTTAATCTTATTTTACACAATATGATATTATCTGACATCACACCAATAACCATAGATTCAATATAGTCATTATCAGTGTTCACACATCTAATCATATCTGATTATCCATAAAACCTAATGGTATACCTGTGACTAGATATATTTAGTTGTAATAATTGTTCACAGTCACATTTTTAAAATTAATCAATTTGATGATAAATCAAGTGTTCTTCCAACACCTGTAGAATAATATGTCATGAATAATAACATTTTAAACACACAAAAAAATATTTTACATGGTTTATATAAATGGACTTGTGAAAATTTGATTAACCGTATCCTCATAATCATTTTTAATAGTATTATAATCCATCGATTTATTATTAATTTTAATCATAATTTATTTAGTAAAATTAATATATAATAAAATAAATAAATACATAAATATTATGAACATATAAACATGAAAGGATTTTATTATGGAATTATTTATGGTGAATTAAACTATTTTTATATGATAATAAGTGTTAAATTATGTTTATTGGGAATGATTTTTAATGTTGGAAGGCATTAATAAATGGAATGTTTGATATCTATAATGGTACAATCAATATAATTAACTTTTTGTCTATCGAATATAAATGAGGTAATATATGGTATCCATAGCTTTTTTAGGGTGGGGTAAAGAAATAGGGAGGAGTTTATATTCATACGTTTCATCACTTAGTACATGGTAGAACTAATGTTGTTTAAAATATTGCAAACATTGATGAAGAAATTGATCTTTTATCATATGTTGAAAACATTGAAAAGGTCCATTCATTAGGACTTGAGAACAATATATTTAATGAGACACTTAATATTTATTGTTTATAACAACTACAAGTTTTGTTTTGTCTCAATAGGATGAACCAATAATGAAAACTAAACGGGGGTAAAATGATGGCATAAAAATACAATAATGATAAGAATGAACTTAGTGGGGAAAGGATAAAGAACACAATAAAATAATGATCAACTATTTTTTGAAGATGAGGATGGGATGTTATTGTATGAAATCCTTAATAAGGATTGTAGGGGGAAGAATTTTCTTTGAATGAAACATATAAACCCCATGATATGAGGGAAAAGAATTTAAGTGATTATAATCCAATAATTAGAATTCATACTACTACTCATCATCATTTGGACAAAATAATTTTAGAGGTAAATGACATTATTTCTTTGGTTGAACATTAATGATCCAATTTCATTTCTTATTTATGAACAATTTTCTAAAAAAGTGTAATTTTAATAAGGAATCATTCATAAAAAATTATAGGTGATATCAAATAGGGTGGGATGTCTTCATAACAAACAAGTTTGTCTCCAGAGATACCAGATGAGGTAATCAAATGATCCACCCTCTTACCATTATTTTTAATAATTTATAATGAACACGAAAATAAGAGGATGAACTATTTTAAAAAATCAAATGCAAATGTATTGGAATAGTTGGTAAATCCTCAAAACTATTGGTATTTGAAATGCCAATGGTTTGGGGATCATTGGATTTTCTATCATTAGTATATACCAATATAAATGGTTTTGGGATCAATTGGAATAGTTGGGTTATACCAACATTTTAAAAAACGTTGGAATATGTAACTTCAAATATCTATACGAACTTTTTGAAAATCCAATGATATTGGTAATTCGACAAATCCCTTGATGGTTCTTCTCCCCGAATCACTGATATATATTTCAAAAACCATACCACTAAGAAATAATATTCATTGGAAATATAAGAGGGAATATATGTGTACGAATATTTATAAATATTTTTAACTTTCTAAATGTTATCTGATTAAAAAATTCAATAAATATGTTAAAACCAATACAAACTATTTTGAAAAGAATTCATATTTACCAATAACAATGGTTTTCCAAACAAATGATATATGTATTTTAAATTTTCAAACCATAATCAATTTTTTTACTAAAGCGTTGAGTGTAGGTTCTCTAAATTTAAGAAATACATAGGGTTTTATCCAAATCATTGGTATAATGTAATTTTATTTATGATATGTCAATAGATTGTATAAAACCTATGCTATATCTATGACCCATACCAACAATTTTTTCAAAACCATTAATATGGGGTAATATGATGGTTTTGATAAAATATACTATGTCCAAAACGATTCTATATATTCATTTTATGGTACATATACCAACATTTTCTCCAAATATGTTTGTATTGATCCTTTGGTATTTTTCCAATTTCTAGTATTTTTAAAATGGAATGAAACATCCTAACTAGTTAGGCGATGTATTTGAGATCCCACTATAATTAATTAATACATTTAATAATGACAGTATAGTTTTATTGAATAAGGTAATTTGTAAATTTTCTATCAAGGGTGAAATTCAATCCATTGAATAAATTGTGTGCTTCATCCACTGGTGGATCCCAAATAAAATGGATAGAAATATTTTATGTTTTGATAATGAAAACCAAATAATTATGTAACATAAAACACATTAAAATATAACCCCTTCTGATGATAGTTACATACAAATTTATCATAAACACATTGGATGGTGGGTCCTCTACATACATAAGATAGAAGACAATAAGGGATTAACATGGTGTTCGTCATTACACGTCTGAATCTCCTTCTGAAACAAATCCTTCTTTATCCAAAAAGAGGAATGGTTGTAAAAATTTTTAAGACTTTGTCATATATATTCACTCATATAATCCATGATATTGTAAATATGTAGTATGCAATATTTTTATTGATGAAGTCCACATTGTGAATAGAGATACAAAACCCTCCTCTATCTCAATAATCAAAACCAAATTTGGGTTCCATGCACGTCGGCTGATTCTTGGAATGATGATGGTAGATCAAATAATGAATATGAATTTCATCATAAATATTTAGGTAGGGTCTAAAATGATAATCTTTATTCTTTTTTACCATTTGGGTCTACATTAATATAATTATTCACATGAAATATTTCAAAAAGAATGTTCAGACCTTCGAGAGGCCCGCTGGGTGCATCATCATTTCAAGAAATCTTTATTTTTTATTATCTATATTCTATGGGACAATGTATACCTATATTCACAAAATAACCACACAAACATACATTATATTATAAAACATTTTCCTGGTGTATATCATTTTTTCTTGGAATACTTAGAATAACTGTCTAATCAATTTCTTCGGACCATTCATTTAGGTTATCAAAATGATATCTGTTATAAGCATCAGTAAAATTGGAGATATTAGTGGATTCCTCCAACTGTGAAACATAATAGGATGATTTTATCACAATGAACATATAAACAAGAAATGGGACCCACCAGATCATGACATTGGCTCTCTCTCTCTAGTCCTCCAAAATTGTTTCTTTCGAATAATTACACTTGATCCTCAGAGTAATCTTCAGAATAGAAAATTAACGGTTGATAGATAAACGCTAAATTGAAAAAGACTATATGTGGGTAATATTTGCATTAAATTATATGAGTACATGAGCATCCAAGGATATGAATCTAGTTTGATCCTTTCTTTTCTAAAAGAGAAGTTTTGATCATGCGCATGTATTGATAACCCATACCACCACATGATTTAGGGACGCATAGAATATCACAATCTAGCAAAAAAACTTTTTCCAATTATTCAGACCCCAACATAACATAGAAAGGTGAGAGCGATGTTCAGGAATAAAAGAGTTAGGTATCAAAAGTAAATAGATATTATTATGTGGAACCGACTATGAAAAATAATTTATAAGTCCATAATCCCCTAATTTAGAGACCCTCTTCAAATTTCATCCCAGATTGTTCTTCTTACTTGTCCATGATGCTCGAGACTAATGGTATTTTTGTTTGACAAAAAATTACAAACATCAAAACATATTTATTAACTTTATCAATCATCTGATTGCCCGAGGTGTAAAAAAGTTCATCTTTTCTAAAATTAGTCTCACCTGATGTGATAGAAATTTCATATTTGGTATAATAAAATGATTTAATGCATGATTTCTGTTATTATTTGGTTTTCTAGAAAAAATATATATATTATTTAAGAGTTCAGGTTGATCAAAAAAATCTACCAATTTAAAGGAATAGATGGGAAATAGGTAGACTTAATCTGTAAACCATTCCCACAGGAAATATGTTTTCGTTATCTTGCAGTAATATTAAATTTGAAAAAACACAAGCCATCAAGACATAAAAAAAAAGTAAAATGTCAACCACACGATTTGAAACCCTTGTATGGTTAAAGAATTGAGAGATATTTCCCTTTACATTGATATGGAAGGATGCTCAATTTATTTTTGATATTGCCTTAGTTGAATATTAATATTATAACTACATGATGATTGAAAAAAATAAATATGGAATCACAATTTGGAAATCTCCATTTCTAGAAATAATATTGAATAATTAATTTATTAATTGTATTTGAATGAATTTTATATTGAATTATTAATATTATTTGGTAGAGTTGGTTGTTATTTATTTGACCTTATTATACTGTGCATGTGATTCAACCTAGCATGCTTATGAGAACAATCAATAATACACACAGTAGAGTAAATTATTTCCAAAAAATGTTTCGTAGGAAATTATCATTATAAACAACATATTAATCATTGAGTATGAAATTTAAAAATCCTAAAAATCTAACAAGACAAATTATTTCTATAATTCATGAAAATGGTAAAAGAAGCTGTATCAGATTAACTCATTTATCATAGGATTTTAGAGGATTGATTCATCCATGAAGATCGAGGTGGAGTGGTGAAAGCGGTTGATTTCCACTCTATATCTTAAATGGGGAAAAGAAAAGAGTTCCCTTAGTGTTTAATTTATATGACCACGAATGTTTTAACATTTCATTCAAACAATGTTCCAGTAAATTTTATTTTTAAAATTGTGAAAGTAATAACTACTAATGATATTATTTTATCAATGATAAATTTTTCATTGACAACACCTAATTTAATTAGCACTAAAATTATTGAAAATAAATACTACATTTATCATCACTAATATAATATCACTAATATTTATAGCTTTTATGAGCACTATTCATTTTAGAGATGATAAAAACTATTTATACGAAAAATAAAAAATATATTAAAATAAAATATATTAATAATTATTTAGTTCTAAAAAAATTTAAAAAAATTATCTTTATTAATATATATACAATCTTAAATGTATTGTTTTCAAAATTGAGTGAAATTGAATTACTAAAAATCAATAGACATAAAAAAATATTAACAAAATGGATAAGATATATCAATAATATTTATTATTTAAAATAATTAAAAATATATATATTTTAAAATAATTATTAATACAACTTTAAATTATTAAAACATAGATAATAGACACAGAAATGATTTTTTATGAAGTATTACATGAATTGTAGACACGCAAAAAAAGTTGATGAAAAAATTAAGAAATTAATTAGAAAAATTAATTATATAGATCTTAAACAATTTAAATATATTACTACTTATTAAATAAAAATGAGGGAGAAATGATCTTATAAATTTTAAAAATGATAAGAATATTAAAACAAAGTAAAAAAATTATTTTAAATATGAATGATTAATTGAATTAATTTTAAAAACAAACACAAAATTTATAGAATACAAAATAATAAATTAAAATAAATTTATTATTTAAATTTCAGTCATTTTAAAGGAATTAAAACTTAATAAATGAAATTGAATAAATTTAAATCATATAATCATATTACTTTTTTATAATATAAACACTTAGTAAATAATTATTTATAAATTAATATTAAAAACCTAATAAATTAAATTTAATAATATATGTAAAATATTAAAAATTAATAACAATGATTAAATGAAATCATATTAAAATTTAATAAATAAATTTTAATAAGTAAAGATAATTAAAAATTGAATGTTTAAAATAAATAACATTAATTACATACACATGAACACCTCGATTCAAATCATGGCATGTCCCCTAGGGGATTTACATCGCATGTAGTGACTCGGGAAAGCGGTGATGTGGGTGTGATGCTGGTAGGCGGTGATGTAGGCAAGACACATGCTCGGTGACACAGAATGTATGATGTAGGCATGGTGCTACAACAAGCCTTTTAAAACACATTATTAGGCCACAAGGCATTGGGCCAAGGTTCTGTGTAATAGAGCTTACTCTACCATGATAAAAATAGGACATGTATTTCAAAAATAATGAATGAAATACATATACATAAAAAATGAATAAAAATGAATAAATAGATTATATATGCATTTATATTTTTTGTTCTTGAGGATAAAAATACACAAAACCATACACAAACCTCACCCACTGACCAATGGGTAGGTCGTATCCCCCAAAGGGATAACCCACCAATATTCAATAGGACCATTAACATCCTTTATATTTAAATTAAACCTATGAAACATATAACATATGTCCATACCACCATTTACCATAATCCCTAAATTTATCATTCAACCCTATAGGATTTTCACAACCAATTGGGACTCCCCTACTAACCAATGATGGAAAGGACCAGACTATGCCTTGCACATCCATTACCTCATTGAACATCGAGATAGATTGTAACATATGACCATTAGACAACAAAAACCACCATCAAATCAAGAGTTTGATGATCCCAATGACTAGTCAACAAAGCATAAAACAACACAGTCACTATGAGATCCACAGACACATATTTTTGGCATCACAATCTCTAGCTCGAGTCCTGCAACGTTGACATTGTTGTCAGGTGAAGCCTTCATCATTGATGGAGCGCAACCATAATTGATCTTGGGTCCACTGTAAATATATTACCACAACATTATAAATGAAGAGTTGTCTCCCCTCCAACATCCACAATCCTTCCATACCACACAATATCCACTAATCCTGAAAACTATCATTTGACACTAGTAGTGATCCCGACCCAACCACAACCATCCAACTCTCCTAATATCTCAATGGAAAATAGTATTGATACTACAAAGAATGAAGTTCATCGAAACCATCCATCATTACTAGTTGCTGTGAAGAAAATCCACATCATTTATGAATGTGTAAATTAACCCCTAAATGGTGTTTGGGATGGTGAAAGTTGGGGTTCAATTTCATGGAAAATTGTGTGGGATGGATATGGTCTTTTAAGAATCAATTATATAGAATTAAAACATATTAAATAACATAAAACCTAATAATTAAAAATGAATAAATATTATACAAATAAACTAAAAACATATTGCAAATATTCAAGCTTATTAAATAAATATATATAAATTTAATAAAATAATTATATTACAAAAATATTGAAAACTATTAAATATCAGAAATAAAAAAATTGAAAAAAATTATTAATCATCATTAAATTATAATAAATAAATTACATAAAACAAAAAAAGTTAATTCATAACATTAATTAAATTAATTAAAAAATTATAAAAGTGAATAAAATTAAATAAACAAATATTATTAATACTGCAAATTATTGAGGTTTTCACTTTATAGATTGTATATAGAATATATAAAATATTATTAACATTTATAATTTTTAAAAAATGATAACATGATATTGTTTAATTAAATACATATATATTTAAACAATTAGAAAAAATTATAAAACTTGGATATATTTCAAATATATTAAATGATTATAAAATAAAAATGAATTATTTATTATAAAAACTAAAAATGGACAGATATTAGATGCCAAAAAGTAATATTAAATCAATAAATATACGTAAATGTAAAGATAAATTTATATATATTTATATTCTTTTACATACATGTATACATACATACACAATATACGCATACAAATATTGGAAATCACATACACATAATCATACACATAGACATTGGCATATAAACATACACACACACATATATGCATTTACATACTCATGCATACACATATATACATATCTATACATACGCATCTATATATACACACACAACATAAAAAATACATGTACACATACACAAACAAATATAAATACAAATCTACAGTCAGATATAAATATATATGAATACACATTCACATGAATTTTCATATAAATAAACAACCATACAATTACATACATGTGCATGTGGATACATAGACATCTATAAATATGACTATATACACACTTAAAAAATTAACATACACATATACACATACGCCTGCACATACCCATGTACTAAAACAAGATGATATAAATACACATATACATACAGGCACACATAGATAAACACAGACATATATACTTACACATACTTATACCTACACATATACACCGAAAGTCACATTCACATGATTATTCAAAAAGACATAATCATTCATATACACAAACACATACAATTGTGGGGATACGTGTAGATACAATACAAATTTATAAATAAAAACACATACATGTACACATAATAATACACATACACATAAAAATATGTATAACATACACTTAAAATTACATTAACACCGATTAATATAAACATACTCACACATACAATCCATTGATGTACATAAACACATACACACCCACAACACAGCACACTATATGCATACACAAACAACACAATCATAAACAGACATATACAGACACAAAGATACAAATCCAAAAAACATACATTATTAAATGTAATATCAACTATTTTAATATATTTTACATTAATATATGTAATTTCTAGAATATAAATAATATTTAAAAATATATAAAAATGTATACATATAAATATGTGTGTGTGTTAACTTACTCAATGTGTCATTTTGCATCCCTATTCAACTACGCATAATTGTAGGACATTTAACATTGATAGATAAAAAGAATATGGAATGAGAACCATTTAATTAAAGCTTTTTTTGGCATCAGTGTCGAATACATCACCATATGAAGTAGTGTAACATGAATATAAAAAATAGGGAATTTATAATGGGTGAAAATTTGAATTTAATGGAATGATAAGAATAAATGATAATTATAATTTATTATTAAATTAAAAATGTAATGAATTATTACTTTATAGTTAAATATTACATATGATAATAAATCAATTCTGTTTATCAATAAGGGGATAAATTGAAATAATATATACAACTAGTTGTTCAGGTTAGATAAATCAACATCTGAAATTAGTTATTCGGCATACCGTGTTGGGAGGGAGGGACTTGTCATAGTGTGACCATGTTTGTTTGATAATTTAGAATTTGTTAAACTGTTTAAAACAACCGTTCATACTCCTGGAGTCATTGTGATTTACACTCAGTAGTGGTGAATGATAGGTAGGGGTCTAAAGCATTCTTTCCAAACTACTCTGTCATAATTGGTTGCTTTCGCTGCGGTGAATTACAGACAAGGGTAGAGACCTTCATATACATATTGTTCCATTTTTATTGGAAGGTGTTGTAGATGGGACATAATGGTATATCATCTGAGAATGGGTGGTGATGTTTGTAGGAATTTTCGATGCGGTGTTGGGGCAGAATGTCCAAGGGTGGTGATTGAGGGTAGTGGATGTAGTAGGTGTTGCTAATTGTTCATGGTGGAATTTGATTTCAAAAAGGGCGGTGAATGTTGTATGAATTTTCGATCCAGTGACATAGAATGTTTTCTATGAAAGGGTTTTGATGGACATATACATCTTCCCCATGTCTGTCCGGGTAGGCATTGTCGATGGGGCACTGTGACAGGTTGTGGTGGTGACCCTCTATGTAAGAGATATTAATGGGGCGTCATGGTAGGTATAATGGGTTATGACTATGTAAGGAATTGTCTATGGGGTGTTGTGGTAGGTTTTTTGAGAAAGGGATGTGAAAGTCATATCCAACTTCGCCATGTTTGGCCTGGTAGATGTAGTAGATGGTGCACTATAGAAGGTTGACCAATAAGAGTGGTGATTGTCAGATCCATCTTCCTACCATATGGCCTGGTAGAAATTGTCAATGGGGAATTGTGGTATGTTATATGAGAGATTCCACAGCAACCTGCTGTGATAGTGGGAAACAGGTTGTGCCTTGTCCAATGTATATATAATGGTGACGCTACATGATTTAGTATAAAATGGGGCTTTGAAAACCTCATGCATAACCTTCTCCAAGGATCCTAACTTCTTCTTAATGGTCATCCAATGCATCAATAATTCCTCAAAAAACTCTCTAGTCCAATGTGGACACAAAAACTCATAGAATGGATGGATTATGGTAAACATTGTCCCATGTGTGTGTGCATATTCACTAAATGATTCCACAAACCAGTGTTGAATAATTTCAATGATGTCATTAAAATCACTATTTTTTCTCCACCATATTATTTTCATTAATTTATTTTTGAATTTATTGTCCAATTTGTTTTGACGACATTAAGGCACATTGGTCATTTTTTAATTCCATTATAAATATACCAATTTATTTGTACATTGAATAACAAAAAAAACACAAGAAAATCATTTCAATGTGTGGTACAAAAAACAACCTCGGAAATCTATATTTTTCATTATAAATATAATACATTATAAATTTGTTAAAATTTGTTGTATAAATTATTATTTTTTAAATAGAAACATAAAACATTATAAATCACTTGTGTTCCATAAATATGTGATAATATTTATTTATATTCCAATGATAACATATTTTACATCATTTATATTTATTAAATCAAATAGAATATTTTTTTAAAATATAAATATATAATGTATTATGTTCTTCATTTTAAAAAATTGTATCTTTTGTTATATAAAAAATTAAATTAAATGATTTAAATGTAAAAATACAATTTTCCATCATTTATATTTTTACATTATATTAAAATAATTTTAACTGAATTTAATACCAATATATAGTTTATTATTAAAAATTTATTAATAAAATAAAAATATTTATTCTAAAACATAATCCATTTAAATAAGTAATATATATTATTATTTGAAAATAATAATTTCTTAGGAATATTGTAGATAATATGAGTTGAATATCGAATACATTTTTATTTATAAATACAGAGGATAATGTTATTCATAATATATATATGTTTAAATATTATCATTATTTTACTTATAAATACATGTATTATCATGATATTTATATATTATAAATAAATTATGTAGTTTTATATTCATAAAAACATTTTGTAGTGTTTTCAAAAAATACCATATTTACAGGATAAATTAGAACCCTCACAAAGGAAAAAACAATTTTATGGATTATATAAAATCAGTGCTTGGATTTTTATGATGTTTCAAATCATGATAAAAACACAATTTTCTATTTTTTGGGGGATTTTTAGGAAGTAATGTATTTGGTTCAATGCATCTCTTAGTCATTGGATGATATTTTTTAGTGATGATAGGGTTTTATGAATGGTTTAAATGTAGTTTAATAATCTGGGGTGATCAATCGTAATAGTATTTTCAGGGTTGATTTATCCTTCACATATTGTACAAGTTATAAGAAACCTTACGAGCTAGAAATTTCCATAAAATATTGAGAAAATACCACAATTCAATGAGGACATTATAAATGATTCAATAGTGCAGAAAAAAAATTCATCAGTTATTTTTCTATTTTTTTACGTCAGTTTTTTTCTGACGTTAATACAGACGACATTAAAATAATGTTTTTATGTCGGTTATTTAAAAAACGACCTAAAAAACAGAACATCACGGTGTTTATGACATCAGTTAATTAATAATCGGCATGAAAAAACCATGGGGGGTGGTTTTATAACGTCAGTTATTATATAACCGTTGTGATATACCGGGGTGGTTATCACGTTGGTTATATAATAACTGATGTGATAAACCCATGCAGGGGATATTTATCACATCGATTATTTAATATCCGACGTGATAATCCCCTTGGAAATGGTTTATCATGTTGGTTATATAATAACCGATGTGCTAAACTAGTCCGGGGGGGGGGGGTTATCACGTTAGTTATTTAATAACTGACGTGATAAACCATTTCCCAGGCCTTTTATCACGTCAGTTATTAAATAACCGACATGATAAACCATTCAACATGTGTTTATCATGTCAGTTATTCAAAAAACTGACCTGATATACCCATCATGATTCCTTTATCACGTCGGTTATAAAATAACCGATGTGGAAGAGCATTTAAAAAAAATAAATGCAGTCATCTGATATCCCCAAAAACAACCAGAAACCAAATCAAAAATTTGGACCACAAAAACAGAAGTAGATAAAAACAAGAACTAAAGCAAAATTAATCATTTACATTGATAACATTTAAAACATACCCCACTAGATAGCCCTCCCACCACCCCCTGAAAAACACCCCCTCACCCCACATGATAGCCCCCACCACACCCTTGGAATGCCCCCCAACACCCCCCCCCCCCGGACAACCCTAAACACCCGGGGAAAACACCCCCTCCCACACCCTCATGTATACCCCCACACACCCTGGACAACCCTCCCCCACCCAACTAGACAGCCCCCACCACAAAACTTGATTGCCCCCTGACCCCTTGGGCAGCCTCAAACACCCCTGGAAACCCCCCCCCCCCACCCTCATGTATACACCCCATCCCCTTGACAGCAGTCCCACACCCCTGGAAAACCCTCCCACACCCCTGAAATAGACCAACAAGTTATAAAAATAAAACAAGAACCCCCTCACCCCACTAGACTTCCCCCACCACACCACTGGACCCCCCCACCCCCCACCCCCAACACCTCGGGACATCACCACCCATGGACATCCCCCCACACTCCTGTAGACCCCCACCCCCTGGAAAACACTCCCACGCCACTGGAAAGCCCTCCCACACCCTTGAAACAGACTAAAAAATTACCAAAAACAGACCAGAACCCCCTCAACCCACTAGACAACCCCCACCACACACTTGGACTCCCCCCATCCCTATGGACACCCTGGACCCCCCCACTGGATAACCCCCCTGCCCTTGGATACCCCCCACCCCACAGTACACCCCCACACCCCTGGACACCCCATGGACAGCCTCACACTCCACTGGACAACCCTTCCTTTTGCCTGGAAACGCTCCCACCACCTGGACTACCCCGCACTCTCATGGACAACCAACCCCCCCCCCCCCCCCACCCCACCAGACATCCCTCCCAGCCCCCTAGACTCCCCCACTGCACTGAACACCCCCACACCCGTGGAACCCCTCCCCCAGCAGACCAGAATCCATACTAGAAAAACCGTCATAAGTAGACAAAACAATAATTATACAAAAATTAAACATTAACATATATAACATTCAAAACTTACACTGTCAACATAAAAAAATCCAACCTAAAAGACTACCAAATACACCATTACAATGAAAATATTCAAAATTAAATTTTACATTACAAATAACTAAAATTCAATCAAACCTGTAAAATAATTTGAACACTCCACTTGTAAGTTTTTCATGTCTTCAGCAGTACATGGTTGAGGGTCATCAAAAAGGTACAAATGAAAAGAACATTATTTAACTTGTCAAATGAATAAATTAAATTGATATATTATGGAAATGATTAAGTGGAAATATTACCAGGTCAAAATTCACAACTTTCCCAGTTGTTATTAATTCATACATAAATCTTAACATATAATATCCTCATTTGATGACTCCTTGTTGTTCATGAAAATTCTGTTTGAATGATTTTAAATTAAATATATTATTTTTATGTAATAAATCAAAAAATACAAATTAGAAATGGATATTTACCAACACATTTACATATTTGATCTTTAAAGTCATTTTCAATGTGTTTTTCGGAAAGTATACACATCCACTGTTAGAAAATAATACGAATGGGGTAAATTTAAAATTAATTATAATATATAAAACTATTTAGAAATTGAAACTTACTTTTCCAATATATTCTTAAAACATTCCCACACATCATCATGGATATAGCATATCCAATAAAAGTTTTTCTCCCTTGGGTAAAAACCACTAAAATCACATGATCACTGATAAAAGGAAATTTAAGGTTATTGGTTTTTTATGATAAATGATAATGAACTCTTTGAGGGAGATGTGTTTCATACCTCTCACAAAAAATGGATCATCCAACATTGGGTGACTATATTATTTTCATGTCTTTCAGCAATATAAATCATTCTTCATTCATCATCCAATGCTAATGCTTCATGGGAAATCAATTGTGGGTCCATGAATCCATATACTTCTGTCAGTTCATTCCGCTCACAAATTTTGTAAATATTCCTTATACAAAGCAGACATAAGTATAAATTTTCAATAAATATATCTCAGAGAAAATGTGTTATGACTTACATGGAAAAACATTTCACCATGTTGACGCCCAACTTATCTCCAGTAACTAGCTCCATGATATCATTTTTCATAATCCGTACTGTAATTTCATGTCCACAAACATGAGTTTCAATTGGAAACTCATAATGACCCACAAACAATTTTGAATATCTTGACAATATATCATGAATACAAGAATATGTATCATATTTCATAACGATTTGTAGTTTTTGTTGTCTATACAATATTTATTTACCTTTAAAGTATTCCTGTAAATATAAATAGAAAAATATATTATTTTTCAAATGATAAAATAAAGATAATGAAAAAATAAAAGATATAACATTCATACCGCTATAGTAATGATTCGAAGAATTCTAGATGGCTAAATCAAAAAATGGCTAATACTATGTCCAACTCTCATCACCTCATATGTAGGTAATGGTACTAGAGCTGATCTATCTATAATATCATGTACAATGACCCTCTGATTCTCTACCTTTAATTATTTATGATGAACTATATCTCCTATTCAACATAATAACAAATATTCAACTATATGATTTGAGGATCATAAACATAAAACTCGCAATAAGTAAAAAGATGTGACGGAGGAGTATGATAAAAAATGGGGTCTGTAAGCTAAGTTGGGGGAGTGGGAGCTACTGGCGTTGGTGGAGGATAAATAATGGAGTCTACAGGTGGAGGTGGAGGAGTGGGAGCAGCAATCTGAAATTGACAATGCATTTATGAAAACATATAACTTAACGATGCTCTAATCGTTTCCTCCATCATCACATTAATATTATGAACATTAGCCTTCAAGGATTTTATTTTTTTTATAAACCCCCTCAATGATAGAAGTTGAAGAACATGGAAACACATTTCTTACCGATAGACTTTCCAGATATCCTCTTACATGACCAGGATGATCGGGTATTCCCAATTCTACATATAAAATATCTTTCCTCCCAGTAGATGTAGATGCCCCCTATGAACTTTTATCCTCAAGAGAGTCATTTATTAATAAATTGAACATATATGTAATTATTGAAATTATATAATGAAAATAGTTAACTTAAATAAATAAAGTAGATATCTTACAATCCTCTCCGCTATGATTTTCAATTATTTAGAAACATATTGCCCTTTTTTCCCATACAAGCTCTATTCAATTTTTCATGTCTAGATGGAGGGGATGGAGGGTATACCTCTCTAGAGCATGAAGACTCAGCTCTTAGTTGTTTAAATTTTTCTACCATCATTTGTTCTCCCAAAAATGTATACCCTCCCCGAGATAAAATATAAGGGTATACTTTTTTAGATTGGATCTTCTGATGTGAACTCCTTGTTTCCTGTTATTTGAGAATATAAAATCATTAAAAAAACATTAATAAGTTCGTTTATATAAGAAATCTTATAATTGATTACATTACCCTTACCAAAAATGACTCTTTTCTTCTACATTCAAAAAATTGTCTCCATGTGTCTTCATCTATAAAAGGATATATACGACATGGATTATCATGACACTTATGACCATAAATGAAATTATATGAGAGGGTTGATTTGAAATCCCTCCATCTTCTGGTAACCAATGATATGCATTTCTTCCTAACTCCTCCAGTGTCAAGAATATCAAATTTCATCTGATAAATAAGAGGTTAAACATATTATATACACTAGAAACATTTAAATAATAGTCAAACATGCATGTGATAATTTTGGTTTACGTGTGCATCCACATTTACCAACCTTTGAACTCTTTGATGTAATAGGAGCACATGAGGTAGACCGGGGAACATCCAGAAGAGAATGTGAATGTTCTTCACTAGAGGTATGACCAATATTCTCATCTCCATAATCATGTGGTTGATCAAATAAATGATCTATCATTATCCTTCAAATATAAAAAATAAACATTAGTTCACAAATATATAAATTCAAATATTTTAATACTATTGTAATCAGAAAATAGAAAAGTGTACTAGGTTACGTAATAGTAATCATTTTTAATATGGTAAGCATGTTAAACAATGGTGAAGATGGTTACTTATGGTACAAACCATGTGTCACCCAAATATTATTTAATTTATTCATTTACAAATAATGATTCAAGTATTTTTTTCATACCAAGAGATTAATCATGTTTTTTTCTATGGATAAAGCGTTAATAGGACTTAATTTTTAAATGTTTACAGGGAATGAGGGGGAATTTCTCTTAGATGATGCTCAATTCATGATTTTTAGATTCCTCTAAGAATGTAAGATGCCTCAGAAATAATAGATATATAATTCATGTAATGGTAAACATGATAATTTAAACTAAACAATCATAAAACAAACAAAAACTTATACTTATTTTGTATTAATACATGTTTTAAAAAAGAAAAATCATACAATATCTAACATTTTATGAAATAAATAAATCTAAACAAGAATTAATGATATGTTACCTGTAATTTTTGGAATGTATAAATGGATTGTTTTCCCAAATTCCTTCATCGTGATCATTACATATGGCACAAACCATGTCTTCAACATGCTCATCATTATGTTCTCTTAATATTTCCTTGGAAGTAGGTATATCACATAATTCAGAATCTTCATAAAGTTTATCCTCACCATGATATTGTTCTTCCATTGTAAAACAACATCCCATTACATATCTGATTGATCTACTACAAATAAAATTTATGTTTCATGTGTTTCAATTATAAAAGAATCCATTGTGTCTTCCAATCTATTCAGATTAACAAGTGTCATTCCAAATTCATCATGTCTAACTCTATTGTTAGCGATAAACCATTTACAGTAAAAAATAGGAAATTTAATTTTAATGTAATCAACCTCGCATATGTCTTCAATCACTCCATATTTTGAACTAGATGTAGAAATTGCGTTTTTGTCCTTATCACTCGAAAAATGCATTTCTTCTGCAAACTCCAATAAAAAACTATTCTTAACTGATCTTATGTTGTCCTGAGCTTTCGTATGAAATGTATAGCCATTAATATCATAATCAGATCATGTTATCACATTTAAACATGGACCACCAACAATCCATTTTAATGTCTCTGATACATCTGATATACCAACAAAGGACTATATTATACCATGAAAAAAATGTATTGACGTGCTCATTCTAAATCTACCTTTCATTCTTATTTTGATGAAATTGTTTCAAATAATTAATTTCAATGTGGTATACGGTTGAGAATTAGCTATTTTATTCAAGATGTATGATTCTAACTTCTTTATCTGTTCATCTGACAATGATTTGACTTTCATGCCATGAATCCCCTTTCCCTCATTATTAACTCATTCATGGAGAGATGGAGGCAAACCTATGTGTTGTTGCATAGCCATGTAGCTCGTACAAAACTCTGCTACCTCCTCAGAAATATTATTTTCAATAATGGAGGCTTCTGGTTGATATGGATTCTTAACATACCCCTTAAATATTTTCATATACCGTTCAAAAGGATACATCCGACAATGATATATAGGTCCACAAATCTTTATTTCTCGAACCAGATGAATAATTAAATGCAACATTATATCAAAAAAAGTTTGAGGAAAATACATTTTCAATTGAAAAAGTATAAAAATTTCATACTTTTCCAAAATCATCAAAGCATTCACATCAATCGCCTTGTTACAGATTGAATTGAAAAAATAACACAACATCATTATAGTACTTCAGACACGGATGAGAAATATTCCATGAAATGCAACTGGTAGAATTTTCAGAATCATGTCATGACAATCATGTGATATCATAAAAATCAACCCCAAGTCCTTCAATGAGAATTTTTTTTACATTTGAAGAATAACTTTGAGGCACATTGATATCATGAAGACACTGACAGGAGCTAGTTTTCTCCCTCTTCTATAATGTATAACAAGATAGGGGAAGATATGTCCATCTTCCATTAAGAGTGGGAGCTAACTCCAAATGTATTCCCTTTGATAGTAAGTATAATCTTGCATTCAACCCATATTTTGTCTTTCCTTTTATATCTTAAAATGTTCCAATCAAACAATCACTGATATTCTTCTATATGTGATTGATATCAAAATTATGTTTAACATCATGATACCACCAATATGGTAGCTAAAAAAATATTGACATATTCTTCCAAATATGTCTATCATTACCATATTTTTGTGTCATTCCCAATGTCAAATCAATGTTTTTCACCCTCTCAAAATACAGGTTAGGTGATAATGGTTTTGGAGCTGTATCAAATTATTGTGATCCATTGACTTCCTTTTTAGTCTTTTATAAGGGTGATCCATAGGCAAAAACATTATATGACCCATGTACACGGTTTTCCTCCCATGATGGAATTGACAATATGACGTCTGTTGTTGGAAAATTTGACAAGCTTTATGCCATTTAACATTGTATCCAGATAAATTTTGATACGCTATGAATTCATTTATTGTGAACAAAATTACTGCATGCAGTTGAAAATATTCTATTTTATAAGAATCCTACACCGTAATACCATTAGCCCATAACAGTTTCAAATCATCAATCAACGGTGACATGAAAACATCAATAGCATTCTCGGGTTGCTCTGGACCAGAGAAAATAATACTCAACATTACATATTTCATCTTCATACAAACTTCAATAGAGAGGTTGTAAATTACCAATAAAACATGCCATGAACTATGTGTTCTACTAAGGGTTAGGTATGAATTTATTCCACCTATGAACAACCCTAGTATGCTATTTCTAATTTCATTTCCAAATGTAGAATATGGCTCATCAATTGACTTCCATTATGGACAATCAGCTAGGTTATGTATTTTTCCATCACATACCCACTCATCAGAATGCCATCTTAACCTTTTTGCATCATGTTAATTTGCAAATAAACATTTGAAATGATGAATTACAGGTAGATACCAAAATAACTTTGAAGGGATCTTTGTAATCTCTACATCAGCCTCTTATTTTTTTCACATTATACTGTGATGTACCACATTTATGACACTCTGACATAAATTCATATTCATTCCTATATATAATGCAGTCATTTGGACATGTGTGTATTTTCTTGTATCCCAATCCCATCGAGAATAATATTTTCTTTTCCTTATAATGTGAATATAGAACATCGTTATCTTTTTGAAGAATGTCTTTCAACAATTGTAGTAGCTATATAAAACTTCTGTCACTCCATCTATGTTTTGCCTTCATGTTAATCAATATTAAAACTTCTGAAAAAACCATAAAATCTGTACAACCAGGATATAATGGTTTTTCAGCATCAACATATAGGCACACAACTGTCAGTTCTATCTCAATTAGTTCTGCTAGAATATCGTGAATCATTTCTTCAATTCCATCAGAGTTACCATCATGGGAATCATCATCATCAGTTAAATTCTGTCCAGTTTCACCATGCCAAATCCAAGGTCTATAACTTGGATTAAAAACATGAAAAATCATATGATCTTTTATCTCTCTACTTTTCAACTTCTTCATATTCAAACATTTCAGTCATGGATAGAAAAAAATGTCACTACAAGGAACATTTCTTTAGAAAATTCCAAAAATTCATCAACACCATCATCATATTAATTTCACATTAGATGTGCCATAATACAACATCAAATCGTTATTACCTAAAACAAATATAAAATTATATATATTATTATAATAAGACAAATATATGTTTATATGAAAAAAATGCTAATTTGAATGTAATTTTTTTTTGAAATATATAACAAATCTGTGAGTATTTTAAAAAAAATATCCTTGAATATTTTTTAAAAAATTAAATATAGTTAGATATAACATTTTTACCTTCCATTGAATCAATTAAAACCATGGGGCCTACACTGGTTGATAGAAAATTCGATAAAATGGAGTAAACCTGAGAATCAAATCAAATTTAAAATAAAAACTAAGATGTAGAAAATCACAATGTAAATCCAATCATCACAGCACAATCAACATTTCCTAATCTCAAAAACCACGATGAAGTACTCAATCCTAACTGTAACTTATCCGCCACCCCCTTGGACACCCCCCTGGACACCACCCCCACCCCCTTGTACACCCCATGGACACCACCAGACCCTCGGACAGCCCCCACCCCTCCTGGACACCCACACCTCTGGAAAGCCCCCACCCCACTAAAAAGAACCCCACACCCATTCTGGACATCACCCCCACCCCATACCCCCTTGGACACCCCCTGGACAGCCCCCACACCCCTTGGACACCACCTCCACCCCTACCCCCATGGAAACCCCCTAGACTCCCCCAACCATCTGGACTGCCCCCACCCCTGGACAACCCCCACCCCTCTAAAAAGCACCCCTAACCCTCCTAGACACCACCCCACCCCCTCCCCCCTTGGAAACCCCCCCCCCCCTGCACACCCCTAACCCTTTGGACAACCCCCACCCTCCGAAAAACCCTCAAACACTTTGGACAGGCCCCCAGCCCCTTGGAAAGCACACCCAACCCACCCACCACCATAGACACCCCCAACCATCTGGACAGCCCCCACCCCTCTAGACAGTACCCCCACCCCTCCTAGACACCACCACCACCCCTACCCCCTTGGACACCGCCCTGGACACCCCCAACCCTCTAGATAGCCCCCCCAACCCCCGGACAACCCCCCAAACCCTCAAGACATGCCCACTCCCCCTTAGACACCCCACCCACCCACCCCCTTGGACACCCCCTGGACAACCCCAACCCTCTGGACTGCGCCCCACCCCCTGGACAGCCCCCACCCCTTTGGACAGCACCCCCCATCCCTCCTGGACACCACCCCACCTCTACCCCCTTGGACACCCCCTAGACACTGCCCAACCCTGTGGACATCCCCCACCCCCTGGACAGCATCCACCCCTCTAGACACCAACCCCACCCCTCCTGGACACCACCCCCACCCCTACACCCTTGGACACCCCCTGGACACCAAACCCTCTAGACACCCCCCCCCCTCAGACCACCCCCTACACTGTAGACAGCCCCCACCCCCTTGGACATTCGTCCCACACACCCACCCCCTTGGACACCCCCTGGACACCCACAACCCTCTGGAACACCCCCCCCCACCCCACCCCCTTGATATCCCCCACCCCTCTAGGAAACACCCCACCCCTCTTGGAAACCACCCCCACCCCCACCCCCTTGGACACCCCATGGACACCCCCAACCCCCTAGACAGCCCCTCACACATTGGACAACCCCCACCCCTCTCGACAGCACCCCCACCACTCCTAGAAACCCCTCCCACCCCCTACACCCTTGGACACCCCCTTGGGCACCCCCAACCCTTTGTACATCCCCACCCCCCAGACAACCCCCAAACCATCTGAACAGGCCCCCACCCCCTTGGACACCCCCCCCCCCCACCCACCCCAATGGACAGCCCCCCGCCCCCTTTGACACCCCCACCCACTTGGACCCCCCCCCCACCCACCCGCACCAACACACCACTGGACTGCCCCCCTCTGCCTTCATGGACACCCTAGACACCCCCACACCCCCTAAATAGCCACCAACCCTTTTGATAGCCCCCAAGAACCATGCTATTTTAACCTCAAGCTACTAGTTTTGGAAAATCTAGAGATTTAAACCTCAAGATACTAGTTTTGGTATCATGCCATTAATCAAAATGAGAACCATGAATTGTATCTCATTCCAGTATAAAGTTCCCAATTGTGCAATGACTCCGGTTTTTATAGCATATGATGAATTATAATAGTCCACGAAAATAAGCGACACAAATAGATTATGGAACAACAAAAAGTGATACCCAAAAATAGAACCTCAAGGTGAATACCATCTCATACTATTATAGAAATATCTATTGTATCTCTAGATAGGCCAAAACTCAAGGTCCAAACTATCTCAATGAAACAGAATATACATCCCAGATTCTGATGTTGGCCTCTTTCCAGAACAGAAATCTATAAAGTCGGCATGTGTCCCGAAGGGCCAGTGTAGAATGCGAGACAAATCTCAGTAGGATACCACCCAATGGTGAATATCTAATATAATTATTTAAGAATACATGCATTTATAAGATATGTAGTAAACAGAAAGATGTAAAAATAACACAAACCCCACTGCTGTTGAGTAGCCTCCTTGAAGTGTCACATATTTCAACAAATGCTGGAATCTCTGTCATGCAACTGGTGACCATGTGCCCTCTTACACCACGCGTCTCAAGTACCGACTTACCGAAAGCATGCCCAACATTATTAACTCAGAGGAACAATGATGTTTGACCTCATATATGAACTGGAGGGACAACAATGTCTACACTCAAATAATGTTACCATAGGTACAATGATGTTAGCCCTCAAATAAGTAATGGAGGGAGAGCGATGTCTGCCATCAAATAATGTTACTTTAGGGACAATGATGTCTGCTCTGAAATAATAATGATCCAGAAAACCCAACCCAAAAGCCTCTAGGATATCTATTGAAGGCCACTCAACTTCGACGTGGCTTCCTAAGACAAGCACCCCGAACCAAAAGTACCTAAACATCCACTAACAGGGGCCTCTACTCACACGAGTGGTCAGAACCACCTCATCACAGATTCTCACTGTGTGCACACTACTCAATGTACGTGTGAGCAGTAATAACCAAAATAATATAGAATCCACAATGTCTTTGACACCTCGTGTCCCTATGGCCATGTCTCTCACGTCTGATGGCATCGACATCCCATTAACCCAGGCTATGCCCTACCTGACTGTCATACTACCTCAAATCGACCTCCTAGATGCCCAATCCTATGGTCAGAACCACACAATGTAACCCGTCCCAAGCCCAACCAGTGATCATCATCACTCAAGATTATCCAATACATGCCCAGAACCACCCAAAGGTTCGAGCATATTCAATTCATAAATTTCATATATAACATATTTAAACAGAAAACATAAACATACAAACATTATAAACAGTTGAATTGCCCTAACCCAAATGTTTAAAATCAACAACACTGAGGTCTTGAATATATCAAACTAACCAAACAGTTATCAATCAACTTTAATGAGGTCTTCAATGCCTCTATAAAATATATATCATGTTCAATAAACTAAACTCAATAGTTTAAAACATTATAATTCTAATATAACCATTTTGGAATCCCCGGCCTAAATGCCTCAATGACCAACGACCCCTTGACTGTCCCCGCTCAAGAAAAACTGGTAACATGGTATACCCAAAGGCATCCCATCGGTCAAGCGGTCAATTCTATTAGAATCTTATTATTAAACGGGTCCTGCTAAAAATACAGGAAAATTTGTTGAAGGTCGCGCCACCAAAATGACAATGAAATAATAGAAATAGGTATTCACCGACTACATGATACTTGTACGATGAAACTCCTCTACTAATATCCTCTAATTAAATCTAAGATTCAGTAGATCTACAAAATATTCCAAACCTCTCGAACCCCTATAACTCATTCTAGAACAGTAATCAATCAAAACGACTCAAGTGGAATCAAGGCCTTACCGAGGAGGTTGGAAGACATCAAACCATGATCAAAACAAAAATTGGACAATGATATGAGAGTAATTTAATTTCACATCTGGCTTGGTTCGCAAAACCCTACAGAAAAATAGATTTCTCCCCCAAAACAAGGCTACTGCCAGTTTTAATGAAACAAATTAATTACATGTTGTGTACTCTTGGACTACACATC
Organism: Viscum album; assembly: GCA_963277665.1. Lineage (NCBI taxonomy): Eukaryota > Viridiplantae > Streptophyta > Magnoliopsida > Santalales > Viscaceae > Viscum > Viscum album. The sequence goes on along the minus strand of OY728152.1, from coordinate 358,568,390 downwards.
ATGTATATGATTTAATTATTCATATGGCTGTTAGAATTCCCCCGAATTAATTTCCATAACATGAAGACATGAGTACATGGCGTGTACCTATGGGTACACAGTGTGTACTGGGCTTTTCTTCTCTTCCTCACTTAATTACCCACACGCCATGTATATCCCTCATACATTTCTAAACTAGACGACATGTACAATGAGGATGAGGTGAGTACATGGATAAATTTTTCTACCCATCCAATAGGCCTACACGCCATGTATGGCCTCAACACGGTCAATGATACATTAAGTGTCAATAACTACATTCCGCGTAGTATGAAATTTCTACACGGTCATCAAAAAACTTGTACTCAGCGAGAACATGACCAATCAATCAACTAACATATACATGGTGTGTTCTTAAAGTACACTGTGTTTAGCTAGGAAATTTCTACAAAATACCCAATTTCTCTAGTTTACCCAGAGACAAGTCAAAAATTCAAACAGGGTCCAGATTTTGACCCGTTCTAAAAACCCAGGTTCTTACAAAAATAATTTAATCGCTAAAACTAGCAATGTCAAATTTTTAACAATATATACTCCCACATTTATTAAATAGATCTATTTATTTATAGATCTATTCAACTTCCAACTTCTCTAAAATAATAATTCATTAATAATAAAAGTGTAAACACAAAAAAAGTATTTGAGAATGGATAAATTCATGATCTTTTGCAAATTTGATGAAACCCATACACAATATCATTCTTCAAATCACTAGAATACTACCATTTTTTATTCATATTAATCCTATTTTATTCAATAATATTAATATTTAATAAAATAAAATTATACCTAGATGTTATGTACATATAACCATGAAAGGGTATTATTATTGAATTATATAGACAACATAAACATATTTTTCTAAAATGACTAGGGATAAAGGATGTGTATATAGATTATATTGTAGTTTTGGATATAATTAAAAAATGCATATTGTGATATCCGCAATGTTACAAATAATCTATTAAATTATAATTTATTGATAAACAAATACATAAAAGATGGTTTATATAGTATTTATCGGTTTTAGAAAATCAATATGGATGAGTTGATGTACAAAAATTTCTTCTCATAGTAAATGGAAGACATTGTGCTGTTTCTGTGATAGGTAACCATGGAGCTGAAGATGATCATTTCTTAGATGATGAATATAGTGATTGGGAACAATCAGTTATCCTTAAGAAACTCTTTAAATTATTTGCTTATAACGAATAAAATTTTAGGGGTATCTCAATGGGATAAATTGATAATGTTATCTAAAAAAGTACAAAATAATTACATAAAAATCCAATTGTTTTGAGAATAATTTCAGCAAATCCATGAGAAGGAAAAAAATAGTAAAAAATAGTCACATACGAATTAGATCATAGGATGGGAGGAATGTGGGAGGAATCCTTTATCGGGTTAGAAGGGGGAAACAACTACTACAAGCTAAAATTTACAAGCCACATCCAATGATTGTAAATAATTTAGGTGATGATAATCCAATAATTGGATATCTTACCACAAAAATAAATCATTTGGGAACATTAATTTTATAGGAGCACAACATTATATCATATGATGAACTAGATTGTTAAAATTTAATTTCTAATTCAAGATCAATTTTAGACAAAAAATAATGGAATTTTAATAATATATCCTTTAATAAAAAATTAATGGTGATATCAAACAAGGACGACTGTCCTCCAACCAAACAAGAGGCTCTTTAGAGTGACCAGAAGTTCTAATCTAACGAGACACCCTATTTCCATCTATTTTAATAAATTTTAATTAACTAGTAAAAAAGAAAATAAAATATTTTAAAAATAATATACCAATTGTTTGTAACCATTGGTATTGGCCCCAAAACCCTTGGTATATGGAATAAAAACGTTTTGGGGACTATTGGTATTTCTGTCAATGGTGCAGACCAATAGAAACGTTGTTTGGTAAATTTTTTACAGTTTGTATATACCAATAGATTTCAAACCATTGTAATATTTAATATGAAATACATACACCAAGAGTTTTCAAGACTATCAATATAGGTAATTAAAAAAAACTCCTTCAGGTTTTAATCCTCGTACCTATGATATATATTTCAATCACCTAACCACTATGAAACAATGTTTTTTTGGAAGAAAAATAATAAAAATATATATATTTATATTTAAAACCCATTAGTACAGGTTCATTATATGTAATATAAACTGATGTTCTTATCCATGAATTTGGTATAGCCTTCACATATACTAATGGTTTTGGAAAAAACATTGGTAAAACATCATTTCATTGAATACATGCCACTGGTTTGTACAAAAACATTTGTGTAAGTAAGTCCTAAACCAATGGGTTTTCCATAACTATTGGTATAAGGTCTTATTAGGTATTCAATTCAAATGGATTTGGAAATACCATTGGTATATATTCATTTTATTGTTCTTTTAGAAATATTTTCTCAATAACCATTGGTATACATTTATTAGTATTGGTCGAATTTCTTGTAGTGTTGTAAATGGATTATACATTCACAATCGACATGGTGAAGGACTAGAGACCCCACTATGATGCATTAGTGGAACTAATAATAATAATACAGTCAAACTACATGATGACATTATTTCAACATCTCATAATGGAGAAAATCAATCCATTGAATATTCCATGTGATTCTTCCATTGGTGGATCCCAAAAATAATGCATAGATATCAATCAAGTTGTGATTATGCATCCTAGATGATCACGTACCACAAGACCAATCCAATAGAACCTATCCAAAGAGAGTTTCTTCCATATTAATCATAAACTCATTGTATGATTGTGTATCCATTTACAGTTGTGAGAATATGGTAAGGGGATATCAAGACGAATCCCATTATTCTTCCAAATCACTTTCTATGATACAACCTAATTAATCTAAAAGGAGTTGGGTCTTGAAATCTAGTTTAAAAAATGTTATATCATTTTACCGATATATACATTGATATTGTATAACTGGAGTATACCATATCTATGGGAATGTAAGAAGTACCATTTGATAATAGAGACACAAATCAATTATCCATTTCCATTATCCTATATGTATTCATGTTCTATCCATGCGTGATATTTTTAGCCCCTTGATTGTAGTTCATTCCATGTATAAGAGTTTCTGGTTCACTAATGAAGAAGGATATAGAAGTATCCTACTTATTATTTCAACCCATTAAGAACTACGTTAAATGGTGTCTTTTTATGGAATCATTCAATAAGATTGTTCAGAACATTGGTGGGACTGTAATGCGCCAAAGGAATTTCCATTAATCTTTATTATATATTATCTGCATTCAGTGCGCCAACATGTACCTAAAAATCACAACATATCCTACAAAACATTCATTAAATGAAGATAGTTTTTTCATATTCTATATCTATTGTGAATGTAATATTCAAAATAATATTACAACCCCATTCATTATACCAGACATCCAATTTATCTGAACATCATCCGTTAATAGATTCATTAAAATTGGAGAAAACAATGGCATCCTCCCAATATATAAACCATCAGGGGTGTTTCCATCATCCCATATGTATAAAAATCCCAGGGACCCTCTAAATCATGAAATTGTCTCCATCCCCAATCCTATAAAATTGTACATTTCAAATAAGAACACCTGATCCCCATAGGCATATCCAGAAAATGATGGGTTGAGGATAACAGTTACATCTCAAAAGGCTGTATGGGTAAAATATTTGGATTCAATGATCTGAGTGTATAGTGAAAATGGGTATTGAATCAGGGTCCATCCTTGAATTTTTAAATATAAATGCAGAACATGTACAATATTTATAGCCCATACTAGCACAAGGATTAGTGAAGAAAAAATTATCCCAGGACAACTAATGAGGTTTTTTACCCATCGTTCATATCCCACAAGAACATGGAAATGTGGGAGTGAATTTTTTAAATCAAAAATACATTTAACATAAATAAATATATTTTATTTTTTATAATAGGATGAGATACATACTTTATATGCTCTTTCTGTCCCTACGTGAGAGTCTGCTTAAAATTCAACTGCTGATTTTTTTGTCTAACTTGTCCATTATTCTTGAGAGAACCAGTATTTTTTTTAACAAAAATAAAGTGGAACCAAATATTTTAATTATGTTTACAAACCACTTGAATACTTTATTTTTGGAAAATATCTTCATTTCAATAAGCAGTATCACCAGAGTTGTTGGAAATTTCTTCTTTGGAATATTTAACACATTGGCTGTATTCATTCCATAATTTTCTATATGCCTGAAAACATAAATTCAATATTATATAGTTTCTTGTGAGTTAATGAAATATAAAATAATAAAAGTTTATATATTCATGAACTATTATTGCAATATACATCTTGAGTCCCCCAAAAGGGATATATATGCATTTAAACATGACACTAAAATATCAAAATCCTCATTTGATGTAAATGAATTTTATATTAATTTTAATTATATAGAATATTATGATTCAAGTTGAATATTGAATTATTAGTGCATTAAACGTTCAAACCATCTATGTTGTTTTTCTAAAATAGTTTATTTGATGCTTCTAATAATTTTTACAATGAACTGGTGTTAACATATTTATGAATATAATTAGGGGAAACATTCCCTTGAAAATATATACTAATATCAATTTGATACTTTTATTTTTCAACAAAAATGATGATAGATTTCATGAGGGTTATATCTATTTAATTTTACCTCAATACGCATCATTAATCAAGGGGAGTACTAGATAGAAAAAATAATTCATGTATCTATCCAAAAAAATTTCATTACCCCCAAAAATACCGAAATAAATTTCAATTTTATCATAAAAGAAAGTGAACTTGAAGTAGACATCATGTATGGTAAATGTTTCTTAATATTATGACTTCATGTATTCTGATTCAATTTTTAGTAACATAATTAATATTTTTTTAAACAATTTCTTATTTATACAGTACATTTTTTTATCATCCATACAAGAAGGTATTTCTGAGTGAACATTAGTGTTACATTTTGTGTAAAAAATTAATATCATTGATTTTCAATAAATGAAATTATTAAAAGTATTGTAGTTATTATTAATAAAAAGGTCATAAAATGCGAAGATGTTTTTTAATTTTACTTTTGGAAAAAGATGGTATACATGGAACAATGAGCATATTAAATTTTTTCTGATAATTATACATTTAATAACACTTTGGTGGTGATTTGTTGGATTCCTCTTGATGAGACGGAACTTTTGGAATACTTCTCCTGAGTTTTGGTTGTAGTTGGATAGTGGCCGGGTTGGATGGTACCCGAAATCAAACCGGGCCCCTCGAACGGAAAAGCTGATAACATTCATATTGGACGTCAGTTTGACCAACCGTCAGTGGAGTTGGAGATCACGTTGAGAAACGGTCCCTATGAGTATACCCTATGAGTGTTCAGGGTACAGTTGAGATACGGTCGGGTTGGTTCACACACGAATCCAACCGGGCACCTGGGACGAAAAGGCTAATAACTCACAGACCGGGCATCCGCTTGATGTGTCGTCTTATGCGTTGAGACCCCTATGATGAGGTGGAACATTGAGAGACTTCTTCATGGGACTTTGAGAAACTTGGAGTATCAACTTGTAGCTCATGGAGTGGACCATACCGTAGACGAGGGTACAGAGTAAGAAGACCATGTAGACGGCTAAGACCAGACGACTGCTTGACCGAATCTACTTGGAGTGAGTCAACTAGACCACTGGACAAAACACTACTTTGTTTGGGTGTAGAGCAATGGAGGACAGATCACTACTGTGTGATAGCACAGACCCGTGGTACTCGTCCGGAGAGTACCTATTGAGGCTATTATGGGGTGTGCACTACTGTGTTTGGGTGCCATAGCACAGCGGGAATCACTACTGTGTTTGGGTGGGTGACCCTCTGTACTCGATAGGAGGAGTACCACATCAGTATTAGGCTAGTGAGAAGTACCTCGGAGTCGTGATAGGACCAATGTACACCCCAATGACGGGTCTCTTCAGTAGTTATGGTATTGATAATGAAAATCCTGGTTTGAGCTGAGTCTATGATCTTTGTGTTTACCTCATGATTGAGATGGGTCACTTGATAAATTAGGTATATGTATGGGCATATACCTGGGTAGTGGTTATCCGTTGATTTCATAATCTCTGTGTTTCCTCATAATTGAGATGGGTTAATTGATAACATAGGTATAAGTGTCGGCTTATACCTAAGTAAATATTATCTTTAGAAATACTTCATTGTGGTTATCCTTGTTAGATTTAGTGATACCTTGAGGGTCTCAAGGTCATTACTGAGTATCATATACTCACCCCTACACGGGCTATTCCAGTACCTCATTGTGTTGGTTGCAGATGACGGGCATCACTGATAGAGGACGAGTGTTCGAGGACTGGACGCTACCCGGAGGTGGACAACATGACGAGTTAGTATCCGAAGGAGGACTTCATGGAGATACGACACTCAGAGGAGGTTGACGGGAGAGAGCGTTGTAGAGACTATCTGTACCTACCCTTCAGGTAGGATCCGTGGTGTACGATCCATGAGATGCACTATCTGTACCTACCTTTCAGGTAGGATCCGTGGTGGATGATCCAGGAGAAGCACTATCTGTACCTATCCATCAGGAAGGATCCGAGGAGGAAAACCCAGGAGCTTCTTCCTTTCTTCCAGTTGTTTGTCTTTTTCTGTTTTACTTTCGTTAAGATTTAGCTGTACTTTCAGTTGGGTTTGTATTCTGGCCAATTTACTTTTCTGCACTTTCTTTTGTACTTAGTGTTTTACTTACACTTGTAGTCTGGGGTGTTTTGTTTACTTTTATAAAGTCAATGCCTTCCCAGTTATCGGGATTTACGCCTTTGGGGCTAGTCGCCAGCCCCTGGCCTATGGAATCCAGGCTTGGGGTAGTCGCGACATGGGCCCCGAGGACGGGTTCTGACAACTTGAAATTTTAATGATGTTTTAATTTATATAATAATGGTTTTATGTTTGAGAAAATAATATGAAAATGGGAGCCTCATATTCCCTAAAAACGAGATATGCATTTCCAAAATATAAAATATATTGTTTGATGAGAACTTCTCAAGGGTACAAATCCCCTGATGCATTGGAGTTGTTTGATCACGGATGAAGCACCGCCAAAAAAAGCAATGATGCAACATTCATTGATTATAATAACAATATTAAAAAATATTATTAATATGATGAACGAAACATGGTTCTATGAATTGTGGTGGGATTTATCCAAAATAATCATCTAATTATTGATTATTTTTATTCATAACCCGACGAAAACCATTTTTGATCTAAACATTTATTTTCATTTTTATGATCATTTGAAAATATTGGATATCTAACTAGGTTTTCATTAAGATCCAGCATTAGAAATTCAGGATGATGAAAAATGGCTACAGTTCCCCAGGAATTTTTTTTCTTTTATCTTGAATAGAACAACCTTCGGTAGTTGTTTGATGGATTTACATTGGTAGATTATAGGATATATTTTAACATCATAGTCTCATTAAAAAATTATTTTGATGAAAATTTTTGTGATTATATATTTGGAGATATATAATATTGGATGATGGATTATGTTTTACTGTTTGTCACAGATTGCATTAGATTGTTGTGAAATTGATTCATAAAACATAAAGAATGTCATAAAGATCACTATCATAAATAATAAAGAAAATATGAGTTTGTTAGATACGATTTAAGTGAGTGATAAATTTCTTTATCTAAAATTTAATTTCTAAAAGAAATCGAAGACACTATGTCATATTGATCACATAATGTGTTTCATTGATATCCAACCATTTCATAAGCATGCATAAAGTCTTATGGATAGTTTTCATACATTAGTATGTTAATAATAATGTTTCTTTCAGTGATTGAAACATAATATTAACTAAAATATAAAATTTGAATAGAAAAATTATATTTAATTTCATAATAATAACACCATGTATCACATTATGGTCTAGATTATTCTGACAAGTAATAAATGACATATGGGTAATTTTTTAAATGTACTAATACAATTTGAACGTGTTTCAAAAATTTTGAGTATTTCATGTTAATTTTTTATTCAAATATCATTTTAAACTGAAAAAAAAACATTTAGTCTATGATATATTTAAACGATTTACTAAATATAAAAAATCCAATGTAGGATATATACCTTTTTGAAGAGAACAAATAGCTCATTAGTACATATTCCTTATTGTATACATTTTTTATAATTTTCATGTATGGTAATTTTTTCACTTAATACATCTAGAAAAGAATAACTAAAAACCAATTATGGATGATGTTAATTACTCACGAGAATTATGATAATTAACTACATAATTATCTAGTAACAGTGATATGGATATTAACAACAAAAATGATGTAAAATAATCTGTAAATTCATAAATGAAGTTGTAAAATATCATCTCTTAATGATTTCAGTATATATTATACCAAAATGATTAATTTACATTCATTTGTAAAATAATATATTTACAAATTTCAATAATTTTTTTTGAAGGTCATTTTATTACTGAAAAAATACAAATAAAAGAGGATTAATATGTATTTAAATTAAATTTCAATACTCAGTGAAAATACTTCATCATGGATGAAAATTTATTGATGGAATTAAATATCATTTATAACATTCTGAATGTAAAACCCAAAAACATTTCCATTAAGTTTTCACATTCTCAAATGATTTTTTCATATATTTTACATTCACAAACGAAATTTCACCTATTAGCGGAGAAGGTGTTATACACTCATCCAAACTCTCATTTAATAACATCATCCAATATCATTATATATGTCTTTAGTGTAGAAAAATATGATTTCAAAGAAACTCAATCATTCAATAATGTTAAAACTCTAATATGTGTGGACCTTGTTAATAAATGGAAAAACCATGACATCCTATAAAAATATATCTTATCAAATTACAATAAGTATAAATATAATTTATCATCCCATTCAATTTAGTTTCCAAAATGAATTATTCATTTCTGTATTAATATTACAACATAAAAACAAAATATATAATTAATATAAACTTTTCAATCAATGGATCCAAATAAATATATATATTAATACACATATTTATTCATTATATATGAATATACAACATATTGTATTTTCTATTCCCAATTAATCATGGTGGCATGTTATAATTTTTCATAATACCTAACTATATAATTTGCGTACTTATTAGAATAAAAAATTTATTCACTCCTTTAGTATATATCATTAAATGAGAGTTTCTTGACTCATTTAAAAATTTAGGATACTTGTGATCAATTTTATTTCATGGGAGATCGTTTACTAGGTTAATGATTTTCTCATATTTGTATATCTTATCAACTCGACACTTTAATTTTCTTGTAATATCCTCACATATGTATAGGTTACTAAAACATGTATTAATTATAATGTAACCAAAAAAATTAAAAGTAAATTATTCATCAATTGTCTATCGAGATGCACCATACATTGGTAATTTTTTAAGTGATTCATTGTATTTTGAAATTACTATTCAATTATTTAGATGGAAATGTATTCTTTCATATATCATACCCATTGAATGTATCATTCCATTAGTGCAATATGTTTCATGGGCAGGCTAGTATAATTTTGGGATCATAAGCTTTAGTATATAATTCAATTTAATAAATGTGGTGTCAATCCATACATTTCCATATTTTACACTATATTTCTTCAATTTGGTTTAATATGATGTATTTTTAGTACAACCAGTACACATATATGTGTTTTAACAACAAATTTCTTCTAAAAAGATTTTCCATGGTCATAAAGTTATTCTTTAATGGTAATTTTCCTTTCTTCAATTTGATATTCTCAATCATCACACTTATAATCATATCTGAAATATGGTCATTATAATTGTTCACACTTCTAATCAAATCATATTTTCCATAAAACGAAATTATATTCATGACAATAGAATTATTAAATTATTAGATAAGTCTACTCTCATATTTAAAAAATTTATCAATTACATGATAGATCAAGTGTTCATTGAATTCCTCAATAATATTTAGTCCTGAATAATAATATATTATAACTAGAAAATGTATTTTAGATGGGATATATGTATGATATTATGAAAATTTTATAAACCCCATTCTCATAATATTTTTTCATATGATTATCTTCCATCCATTTTTTATTCATACTAATCATATTTGATTAAATAATATTAATAATTAATACAATAAAAAAATTCATTTAATGTACGATCTTGTAACTCGATTACGTAATTCTTATAGAATTATTTATGCTACATAAAACTATTTATCGTTGATAATAACGTATAAAATATGTGTATTGATATTATATTGTACTATTATAAAACATAATAAAATAAGATTTTTATCTCTATAATGTTACAAATAATATTAAAAAAATTAATTTATTAAAATAAGTGAGATCATGGACGGGGTTTCTAAGTTATCTTGGTGGGACTAAATTAATACGGTGGAGAATATGTTCATTCATATCTTCACATGGTACATGGATGTGCTGGTGGCATGTCAATGATAGAGACCATAAGAGCTTGAGATGATCTTTTATCAGATGATGAAATTGTTGATAGGGCCTAACCCCCTATCCTTGAGAAGATTACATTTAATGATACTCATGAAATTAATTGGTTACAATGTTTATAATATTGGGTTTTTTCTCAATTAGTTAAAAAAATAATGATAAAAAATGTGCATAATGATTTCATAAAAAAACAATATTGATTAGAATAAAATCCCTAGGTCCATGAGAATGAAAAAATTGAATATAAAGGCCCAATTACTAATTGGTGATGAGGATGACATGAAAGTTAATTGAATCTATAATGGGATTAATTGGTGACACAACTAATACATGTGAAAACATTTAATCCCCATCAAAAGAGGGAATGAAATTTGAGTGATGTTAATCCCATAATTGTAATTATTACTCCAACTCAATATCATTAGTACACATTATTTTTAGAGATACAACCCATTATATCATAGGATTCAGTATTATGTTCAAATTTCATTTATAATACATGGAAAATATTCCCAAAATAATTTTAATAATGGAATATATATCAAATTTATAAGTTACATAAAACAAGTAGGGTTTTCCTCCTACAAAACAAGTTAATCATCTGAGAAACAAGAAGATATAATCTAATAATCCACCAATTACACCACCTTTTAATAATCATGAATCAACAAGAAAATAAAAATATCAACTATTGTTATAATGCATATTAATTTGGTTTTGATCCGTTCATATAGGCCATAAAAGCATTGGTTTATGATGTACCATTGGTTTAGGGCGCCAAAACTTTGTCCATAATATGTATAGACATATATAAATGGTTTTGGGATACAATATATATATTAGGGATATATCCATAGTTTGAAAATATATTGATATAGGAAATTCAAAAAAGACCCATTTTTTTTGAAAATCAATAAAATTTATAGTGTTCATGTTATTTCATAAATTTTAATTGGTATATTTAATTTTATTATTTTATGTATTCGATGATTAATGTAAAAATTAATCAATAAAAAATGATAACCTATACCTACTTTTTAGAAATACATTTGTATAATTCGATACCATTGGTATTCCAAACCACTAGTATATCTATTTTGAATATTGGGAAATTTAACATTTGTTATGAAAAAAGTATTTGTATAGATTCATTAAATTTAATCCATACCGATTGTTCTATATAGATTTTGGGAATAACCACCACTTATACCTATAGTTTCGGAAAAACTATTTGTATAATGAATTTTTTTTAATACATGCCAATTGTTTGTATAAAAAAATTGGTATATCTATTAAATATTAAAATGGATATTCCAAAACCATTTTTATATGGTAATATTATGGTTTTGATACTTGTGGTATAGGCCAAACCATTGGTATAGGGTAATGTTTTGGTACCTATAACAACAATTTATCCAAAAGAGTTTGTATAGGTCTATTGGTATAGGAACCGTTCCTAGTAGTGTTGAAAATGGATTTATCTTTCATAACTAATATGCCGAAGGACTGGAGACCACACTATGGTTCATTAATACCATTAATAATGACAATATTGACTGATTCCATGATTACAATTTTCCATTATAACGAGAACATTAATCCAATGAATAATAATAGGTATTCATCAACAAGTTGATCCCTAAAATAATAGACCGATATCTTTCATGTTTTGATAATGTAACCCAGTTGATCATGTACCTAAAGCGCTAATCATAAAGAACATGTTCTGAAGAGAGCTAAATCCACATTATATAATAAAGACATTAAATAGGGAATCCAACACTTATATAATAGTGAATAGAAGATGGTGTTGTCAAGCCATATCTCATTAATATTCCAAATCTTTTTTCCATTATAAAGCATGCTTGATTTGAAAGGATTTAGTTATTTTTATCATGTTAAAAACATGGATATATCATTTAACCCATATAAACCATGATACGGTACAATGGGAGTATACCGTATATGAGGGAATTGAAGATGTACACATTGATAATAGAAACTAAAAACCATTCACCATCTCCAAAATCCTTTTTTCAATCGTGTTCAATGCATGTGAGATATTCTTGTACCCATTATGTTATAACATTGCATGTATTGGCGTTTCTACTTCAATAATGAGGAAGGGGATCATATTTTACTATTTAATAATTTCATACCATTATGAAATAATTTTAATAGAGTATTGCCATGCAATCATTCAATAATAAGGTTTATACCTTGTATAAATTTTGCCTTGAAATCATTCAATAAGAATGTTTATACCTTGTATAAATTATGTTTAGTTAGGTTTTCTTATATATTAATCATATTTTTTTATCTTTTTTTGTTTGGTTTTATTTATGTTATTGGCCAACAATGTTCCCTTGTTGTACTATGATGATAACCGACAACATTTTCCAACCCTTGGGGATTTATAACACCATTCATGACATGCCAGAGATCAGTTCAAGGTTTTCCCAGGCTGGTTCATGACATGAAGAGTTTTCTCTCCTCCGACATCCACAATCCTTCCATCACACGTCTAAACAACCGCCCTTAAAACTGGCTACATGTGATGCATAGTGATTCTCGTACTATCCTTTAGGTCCAACCGTCACCATCACATGATGGAACATACTATCAAGATTACAAATAAAGACCTTAAATAACCCCATCTGTCATTACCAATTATAGGGAAGCACATCCCCATTTTTTGTTTTATTAAATCATCTCCTAAATTTTGTTTGGTATGGTGTATTTTTTAGTTCAATTTCATGGAATAATGGTGTCGATTGTAGATAGACATATATGAATCAGTTACATAGATTTCAAACATATTATTAATATTAAAACATAACAAATAAAAATTAAAAAAAAAATTAATCATATATATTTGAAATATATTGAAATATTTAATCATGTTAAATAAATATGTACGAATACTAATAAATAATTAAATTCCATTAATATTCAAAATTTTATTTTTCGTAAATGACACAATTTAAGGAAATAAATTTAAAAATGATTAAAATAATTTTAATTAATTACAAAAAAATTTAAAACTGCTAATTCATAAAATTAATTAAATGAATTATAATAATATAAAATTGAATAAAGTTAAATAAAAAAATATTATTAATAAATCCAATTATAGAATTATGCATTGAATTGAATTTTTATATAAAGTATAATATTTTATTAACATTTTTAATTTGTATTATTAGTTATAATTTCATTATTTAAATTAATATATACATATTTATCAATGTATAAATAAATATAAAAAATATATTATATTAAATATTATTATATTATTAGAAAAATGAATAAATTATTGAAAATACTAAAAATGGAGATATATTTAAATCAAATAAATAATATTAAATCAATTAGTAGACATACATGTAACCACATGCATACACATATATATACATATACTCATACATACACAATTTACACTAACACATATTAAAATAAACATACACATAAACATAGGCATGGGCATATAAGCATACACATACATGTATGTACGGAACAAAATAAAAAAAGTTACATACCCATGCATGCACATACAAACATATCTATACATACTCATAAATACATAGTAAAAAAACAAATTTTATACACATACAAATACTAATACCCATACACGTGTACATACACATACAAATGTATATACATCCACATACACAAGAATTTTCATATACATATGCATTCACAGAATTACATATATGTGAATGCACTTACATACAAATCAATACATATGAATATATATTCACATACAATAGTAACATACAGACGACATACACTTGTTCATAAACATGTACATAAACAAAAAGATACATATACATATATACATTCATTCACACATACATAAACACACTTTTATATAAATACACATACAATTACGTATACACATACATATTAAATCACATTTTCTTGAAAATATAAAAAAACATACAAATTAAAATACACAAATACATGCTTATGTTCACATACATATACATACAACACATATTTGTAAAAACATACAGATACACTATTACATACACATATATCTGCATATATACATTACACATACACATACATGTATCCATATGTATAACATAAACATGAAATTACAAAAACACCTATGCCCATAAATATACTCACAATTACAAAAAATAAACATACATAAATACACACACACACACAACAAAACACACAAATTAATATGAAAACGACACATACATAAACACCCACATACATACATTTATGTCTTCCCCCTTGTAGAATGGTAGGCGTCGTCGATGGAGCATCATGGCAGATCTTATGAGGATGGGAGACGAAAGAGGTTAGTGATTGTGGTAGGTGTTGTTGATGGGGTATAGAGGCAAGTTTCTTGAGAAAGGGTACGGATAGGTGTAGGCATTGTTGATGGGGAACTATGGAATGATTTCTAATAAATGGATGTGATGACCATATATAAATTCCCTCTATCTGGGATGGTTGGAATTTTTGATGGGGCATCGTGATAGAATATAGAGGTAAATGTCTGCATAGGGGCTCTTTATGGGGTGTTGAAGCACGTAGAAATGGCGGTGAAATTGTTTGGCATTATTGATGTGGAACCATGGCAGTTCTATTGAGAATGGGTGGTGATGGTAATATAAATCAACCACCTACCGGGAATAGTTGGCTATGTTGAAGGGTCTCCATGGTCGGTTATCCGTTAAATGGAGTAACTATCATATCAATATTCCTTATGTCTGACCTGGTAGGCATCATCGATGGGGCTTCATAGAAAGATATCTAAAATAGAAAGGGTAAACTCGTCAGGGAATAAGGATATAGAAATTTCATGGGCCCTCATCTATGGAATGGTGACACATCATCTTGTGTCATAGAAATTGGTTCAAAAACCTCATATAAAACCATCTTCACAGACCCTAACTTCTTCTTCATGATTGTCCAATTAATCTTTTTCAAACCAAAAACCAATATCTCCATAAACATAGAAATGATGGATTCTATTGAACCTCAGCATGTGTGTGCATCTAAACACCATACAAGTCCACATACCATTGTTGAATAATTTCAATGTTGTCATTACATTAACTATTATTTCAACTCCCTATTATTTATATTATTATTATCATTTTATGTTCCAATGAACATTGACCAAATTAAGACTTATTGATCATTTTATAATTACATTATAGATAAATCTATTTTTTGTACATGGAACAATAAAAAACAACATTAAAAGCATGTCAATGTGGGGTACACAAAACAACCAATGACATCTAGATATTTCTTAATAAATACAATACATTACAAAGTAGTAAAAATGTTCCATATATATTATGGATTTTAAATATAAACATAAATATTTATAAATCACTTATTCTTCATAAAAAATTGATAATATTTATTTATATTGAAAATAAGAATTATTTGACATGAACTATATTTATTAAATCAAATATAATATATATTAATAATATAAATATACAATGAATTATGTTCTTCATTATTATTGAATTGTATCATGTATTATATGAATAGATATTTTATATTATTTAAATATAAAGATACAGTGCAGAGTCATTTATATTTATACATTATATTATATACATTTTATGTAAATCCAATACCCATAATCAGTTTATAAGAAATTATATTTTAATATCATAAAAATATTTATTCTAAATCATAATTGATAAAATTAAGGCATAATGTAATTATATTTTACAATTATATTTTTTAATATAGTAGATCAAATTAAGTTAATATTTGATGCATTTCTATTAATATATAAAATCAATAATGTTACTTTATAATATATTTATGATAATATATGAAATTATTTATTTATAAATAAATATTATATCATGAAATTAAAATATTATATATCTATTACAAAATAGTTTCCGTATAAACATTTTTTAGTCTTTTTGTAAATACCAATTTTCAAGGATAAGTGGGAAAACTCACAATGGACTCAACTAGAAGAAAACCAAAATTCAAATTTAAAAACAAAACCAAATTTCAAATTGAAAAGTATTTATGTTATTTTAAATCGATCTGTGATATTGGGTTGGTGGGAGGGTGCAATGTTTCCTATGATGTTGTGGGCATTTATGATATATGTGATAACATTATTGAATTCCCCAGAAAAAACATGGGATTGATGGATGATACAACATAAATTCTTAGATATGGATGATGTATCAAATCATTGTGAAGATAAAATATTATAATTTTTTTGTATGTGGATCCTTTCGTATGATGTTCTTATTCTCATATACTTTCTTAGTCATTGGATGATATTATAAATTGGTGATGTGTTCTAAGATGTTTTTAGATGCATTGGAAGTGTCTAGTGCATGAATAACCATAATGGCTTTATTAGGTTTTTTGGATAATTTAATAATTGTTCAATACGTAAACATCATGGCTAAAAATTCAATCAAATATTGTTATTCAAATGTCCCTAACCCTAGGAAGATATTCTTCATATTAAATTTATTATTAATTTAGATTATATATATAGAAATGATAACTCATATTTGAAACCATCATCAACATATTATTTAATAATGAATCACCCATTACATACCTAATATTCCATCTTATTAGTATATAGTAGTATCATGGTTAATGAAATACATTACAGTGAGTTAGTAAAGACGTACATTAATTAAAATCATAATTTTTGAGGACCATTACAAAAACAGATAGATAAAAATATCAAAGGACACACAAGCATGCAATATTCCTATAGGACGTTATATTCTAATAATCTCTCATCATGAATCTGTCATTGTACAAATTATATTATGTGAAGTGGTTAATAATTTTGGATGAAAATGAAAATATAACGTGTAGAGGTTGGTGTTTCCCATGAATTGATAAAATAAATATGAAAAGATAACTGCGGAACATGACTGCTCAATATCACATTATTTTCCCATTGATGATAACCTCTAATGAGAATCAAAAAAACATGGTCTTTATTTATGTCATCCCATAGAAATGATGAAATTTTTTCTCATCATCATCAAATTAGATTTTCATTTTAAGTCATAAATTGAAACAAGCCTATTTGATAACATATGGATCAAAGGGATACATGGCTAGAATTACATAACATTAAACAATTAATTCAGATTATAGATGTTGAGACAAAATATACCACCACATTTAGCTTCTGAATATTTTTAGATTTTTAAAAATCAAATAATCTTATTATCTAAATTTAAATATTCATAGATATTTTTTTAAATTATTATTTTAAATAGAAGATCTAATTCCATGTATGTCAGACATGGATCAAAAGATTCCATATTCTAGCGAATTTATATTGTTTGGTGCATGTTTATTGGAATTTGTTTATTGATTCCCCCAAAAAGAAAATATATACATAATATTTTGAGTCCTATTACTAAAATATTAGAATCATGTGTTTATATAAAATAAATGGTTGGTTATATAAATTATATAGAAGAATAATTTTCATGTTGCGAGTGGAATTATTAGTGCATTAAAAGTTAAAAACATTAGTGTGGTTTGTATAAAAATCATTTTTTGTAGCTTCTAATATTTAATACTGTAAATTGGATTTATAAAATTTTAGAATATCAACATGGTAAACATAACCTTGATAATATATTAAAATATCAATTTAATAATTTTATTTTCCAGCACAAATAAAGATATGTTATACTTGGGTGATATCTGTTTATTTTTAGCTCAATAACAATAATTTATTTAATGTATTATTGATTGGAAAAAATAATTCATTTTTACCAAAATAGTTTTCCAAACCCTCAACATCAAAAGAAGACATATCTTATTAATCAAAAAATAATTTTTGCAGGAACTATCTCTCATACATGTTTAGAGTTTATTATTATAATTTCTTGTATAATGTAGATTATATTACTAGAAACCTACTTAATAATGATCAAAAACATTATCCTATATTTACACTCAAATTCTGTATCATACTTACAAGAAAATATTTCAGATTTAACACTAGAATTAAAGGTTCTATAGAAACATACTACGATGGATGTTCAAGAAAAAAAAATTTAAAAGTATTGTGGATCTTCATCATTGAGAGGTTAGAAAATATGAATAATTTTTTTAATTTCGTAAATGATGGAAGTTTGGATAGATGGATCATTGTGAAAATTATCAGCTGCCTGATTATTTTGGATGATGGAACAATTTGGGGGGTGATATGTTATATTTCATTAAAATTTATATAAGGGATTCAGTTATTCTCGTTTTCAGACTATTAAATAATGAAATTATCACATTTTTTACATAAATTATAAAGATAATGGAATTAGTTCATTTGAGAAATATTTATAAGAAATGAAATATCAATATTCATGACATGTTTCTATCATGTGTAATAGATTGTAATTGGTTGAAGGTTACATTGAACAAAATCCCTAAAAATCCTCTATATCATTCATTAGTATGTACCTCACAATGTTGGGAATTTTTGAATGATGGATCTATTAATGTTGAAATTTCAATTATTGATTTTTGGATTATATGATATTATTATCCGTTGATAAAAAATGTTCAACATGAAATTCAAGTTAGGTATGAATTTCTATAAGCACAATTATATGTTTGATATTATCATATTAAAATGGAATCCTCCACATCCTTAAATAAGGAAAATTTCTTTTTCAAAACATAAAATATAATTTCAGTTGATAAATTCTCTTGGATAAAAACCCCCTAAATCAATGGAGTGGTTTGATCAGGGATGTGTAATCTTCAAACAAGTCAGTGACATGAAATTCATTAATGAAAATTACTGTATAATATTAATTTATTTTTATGAAGATGAATACATATATTGTGGGGTGGTTGTGATGTATATTAAAAACCATAATCTAGTATTTGATTACTTGAAATATTCACCCTAAAATCCTTTTTTCATTCAACGTATTTATTTTTATTTTTATGTGAAATAAAAACTTTTGGTTGTCTTACTTGATTATAATAGATATTTGGAATAAGATATTATTTATGATGAAGTATGGATAATATTCCCCAACTGAATGTTCTATATATGATCATGAATAACAAAATCATTTATAGGAGATTGATGGATATTCATTGGTTGGTGAGAGGTTATATATAAACATTATTTTCTCTTTAAATAAATAATCACTGAATATTTGTGTGATCAAATAATTTGAGATATCAAATAAATAATGGATGGCCTATGATTTTTTTGTTTGTGGAACTTCAAGTCAATTTTTTTTTGAAATATCGCAAATAACATATAGTTAATTGTCTTAATGTATTAACGCAGTCTGTGAATATTAGTTTCTTTCTCAATTATTGACCCATAATTTGAACTGAAATATCAATTTTAAACAGAAACACACATTTCATGTCATAATTCTCACACCATGTATTATATTAAGGTGTAGATTATTCTTAATTGTTATAAATGGCATATGGGTCATTTCCAAAATTACTAACTTTGTGTGTACCTTGTTCATAAATGGGAAAAACTATATTTCCTTTAATAAAATATCTTAAAATTTAAACCTAATCATAAATATCATTTATCATCTCATAAATCATAGATTTCAAAATGAAATATTCAATTTATATAATAACAATACATTATAACAACTAATTCACACATTAAATTCAAATTTTAGATTAATGGATGCATATAAAAATCAATAACAATAACCATTTTTTCATTATATAAGATGATATAACATATTTTATTATTTCATCATGCTTATCCATTGTGGAATGTTTAAATTTTATAACATAACAATCTATATATTATTAGTATAGCTTTGAAAAGAAAATGATTCTCTATTTCATAAGATAGTATTAGATTAAGGTCTCTTGACTCATTTCTAAATTTAGGATACTCATGAACCATTTTATTTCACCGAATGTAGTCTTAATGGTGTACATTTTTTGCCTATATATATATATTTTATCTACTGGCCTTGTCAATATGATTCTATAATTATCACATCTGTATTGGTTTCAAATCCGTGAATTTTTTTAATGGTGCCATTAAAATTGAAATGGAATTGATTGATCATTCATATATAAAAATGCACCATACATTGTGAATTTTTTTCATTATTACATATTAATTTTAAAAATAGTATAAATAAATTTAGATGTGCATGTATTCTTTCATAGGTCATACCCATTAAATGTAGAATTAGTTTTCTTAGATATGTTTGTTGAGGAAGATAATTATATTTTGGGATCATATCATTAAATAGTGAATGCAGTTCAGTAGTAAAGGTGTCAATCCACACCTTGACAATTTTTACATTATATTTCTTCAATATGGTTTAAAATGATGTATATTCAATACAAACAGTATAAGTTTGTGTCTATTCACAACATAATATATTACAAAATAGTTATGGGTCCTTCTGATGTTAATATTCAATTTTAATATTCTTTTCCTCAATATGATATTCTCTGACATCACACAAATAACCAAAACTTTAATATAGTCATTATCATTTTTCACACTTCTAATCATATCTAATTTTCCATAAAACCAATTGTTATACCTGTGACTAAATATATTTATTTTTAACCATTGTTCACACTCACATTTTTAAAATTGATCTATTCGATGATAAATCATGTGTTCTTCCAACACCTATAGAATAATATGACTTGAAAAACAACATTGTAAACAAAAATAAATATTCGAGAAGGGTCATATACATGGAATTGTGAAAATTTGATGCACCACATCCTCATTCTTGGTTTTGATATGATTATCATCTATCCATTTTTTATTCATTTTAATTATAAATGATTTATTAAAATTAATATTTAATAAATAATTATATTCATACATATTATGAACTTATAAACACGAAATGATATACATAAGGAATTATTTATGGCGAATACTAATATTTTTATATCATAATAAGGGTTAAATTATGTTTATTTGGAATGATTTTTATTTTTGGAAGGCATTAGAAATGGAATGATTGATATCTATAATGTTACAAACAATCTAATTAACATTTTTTCTATCGAAAATAAAAGAGGGAATATATGGTATCTATGGATTTTTTATGTTGGGGTAAAGAAATATGGAAGACTTTATATTCATACATTTCATCACTTAGTACTTGGATGACCTAGTGTTGTTTAAATGATTGGATACATAGTTGAATAAATTGATGTTTTATTATATGTGGAAAACATTGAAAATTTCCATTCATCAAGCCTGGAGAACCATACATTTAATGCGACTCATTAAATTTATTTTTTATAATGATTAAAAGTTTGGTTTTGTCTCAATGGGATGAAATGGTAATGAAAACTAAAAAAGGGTAAAAATCTGGCATTAAAATACAATAATGATGAGAATGAATTTAGTGGGGAAAGGATAAAGAACACAATAAAATAATGATCCACTATTTTTTTAGATGAGTATGGCATGATAGTTGATGAAATCCTCAATAAGTATAACAGGGGAAGAAACTTATATGAATGAAACATAGAAACCCCATCCTGTGAGGGAAAGGAATTTATGTGATTACAATCATATAATTAGAATTCTTACTACTACTCAACATCATTTGGACACAATAATTTTAGAGGTAATGGAAATTATATCTTAGGTTGAACTGTAATGATCCAATTTTATTTCTAACTTATGAACAATTTTCTAAAAATGTTTCATTTTAATAAGGTATCATAGATAATAAATTATAGGTGATATAAAATAGGTTCAGATGTCCACATAAAAAACATGTTTATCTCTAGAGATAACAGATGAGGCAATCATATGAACCACACACTTACCATTATTTTTAATAATTTATAATGACCATGATAATAATAGGACGAACTGTTTTAAAAAATCCAATGTCAATGGATTGGAATAGTTGGTAATTCTTCACAACTACTGGTATATGAAATAAAAATGGTTTGGGGATCATTGCCTTCTCTATCATTAGTATATACCAATATTAATGGTTTACGGAACCATTGGAATAGTAGGGTTTTACCAACGTTTTAAAAAACATATATATATATAAAATGAAATATCTATACGAAAATTTTGACAAGCCATTGATATTGGTAATTGTAAAAATCCATTGATGGTTTTTATCCTCGTATCACTAGTATATATTGCAAAACCCATACCACTATGAAACAATATTGTTGGGAAATATAAGAGGTATAATATGTATATGAATATTTATAAATATTTTTAACTTACTAAATGTTATTTGTTTAAAAAATTCAATAAAAATATTAAAATGAATACAAACTATTTTGAAAACACTTCATTTTGACCAAAAACAATGGTTTTCCAAAGCAATGATATATGTATTTTATTTTTGTGACCATAATAATTTTTTTAGTAAATCATTGAGTATATGTTGAATAAATTTTATCAATACATAGGGTTTTATACAAATCATTGGTATAATGTCAGTTTATTTATGATATGTCAATGGATTGTATAAAACGTTTTGTATAGCAATGACCCATACCAACAGTTTTTTCAAAACCATTAATATGTTGTAATATTATGTTTATCATAAATTATTTTTTGTCTAAAATGATGATATATGTTCAATTTATGGTACATATTCAATCATTTTCTCCAAATCTGTAGGTATTGATCTTTTTTTTTTCAATTTCTAGCACTGTTTAAAATGGATTGAAACTTCCAAAATAGTAATCCGATGTATTAGAGAGACCACTATGATTAATTAATACCATTAATAATGACAGTATAATTTGATTGAATCAGGAAATTTGTCAATCTACTCTCAAGGTTGAAATTCAATCCATTGAATAAATTCTGTGCCTCATCCTCTAGTATATACAATATAAAATTGATCGAAATATTTTATGTTGTGATAATGAAAACCAAATAATCAGGTACCATAAAACACATTCCAATATAAAAACATTTGATGATAGTTTCATCCTCATTTATCATAAACACATTGGATGGGGGGGCCTCCACATACTAATGTTAGAAGACAAAATGTGATTAGGAAGGTGTTCCTCATTACACTTCTAAATCTCCTTCTGAAACACATCCTTCTTTATCCAAAAAGCGGTATGGTTGTATAATTTGGAAAGACTAGGTCATATATTTTCACTCATATAATCCAAGATATTGTAAATATGGAGAATACAAATTTTTTTATGGAAGAAGTCCACATTGAGAATAGAGACACAAAACCCTCCTCTATTACAATAATCAAATCCACATTTGTGTTCCATGCATGTCAAGTGATTCTTGGACTGATGATGGTAGATCACAACATGAATAAGAGTTTCATCTTCAATAATGAGGTTGTGACTAATATTATAATCTTTATTATTTTGTAACATTTGGGTCTACATTAATAGAAGTATTCCCATGAAATATTTCAAAAATAATGTTCCGACCTTCGGTAGGACCGCTGGGTGCCATAATCATTTCTATAAATCATTATTTTTTGTTATCTATATTCTATGGGCCAATGTATACATATATTCTCAAAATAACAACACAAACATACATTCTATTAGAAATTATTTTCCGAGTGTATATCATTTGTTCATGGAATACATAGAAGAAACCTCTAATAAATTTCATTCGACCATACATTTAGGTTATCAAAATTCCATCTGTTATTAACATCTATAAAATGAGAGAAATCAATGGATTCCTCCCAATGTGAAACATCCTAGTATGATTTCATCATAAAAAACTTATAAACAAGCCATGGGACACACAAGATCATGATATTGGCTCTCTATCAAGTCCTCCAAAATTGTTCCGTTCGAATAAGAACACCTGATCCTTAGAAAAATCCCATGAAAAAAAATTCAAGGGTGATAGATAAAAAAAACATTGCAAATACTTATATGTGGGTAATATTTGCATTCAATTATATGAGTACATGATGATCCATGGATATGACTCTGGTTTGATCCTTGATTTTAAAAAATAGAAATTTTGATCATTTTCATGTATTGATAACCCATACCACCAGAAAATTTATGGATGCATAGAATATCACAAGCCACCAAATATACTTTTTTCAATTATTCATACCCAAATAATACATAGAAAGGTGAGAGATAAGTTCATGAATCAAAGAGTTAGGTATCAAAAGTAAATACATATTATTATGTGGAATTGACTAAGAAAAATAATTTATGTGTACACAATTCCCTAATTTAGAGACCCTCTTCAAATTGCATCCCTGATTTTTTTTCTTACTTGTGCATGATGATCGAGACAAACACAATTTTATTTTGACCAAAAATCACAAAGATCAAAAAATATATATTAATTTATCAAACACCTGATTACCCGAGGTGTAAAAAAGATAATATTTTCAAAAAGTTCTCTCAACTGATGTGATAGAAATTTCATATTTGGAATAAAAAAATGATTTAATGTACGATTTCTGTTATTATTTGGTAAGCTAGAAAAATATATATATTATTAAAAAGATCATGTTGATCAAAAAATCTACCAATTTAAAATAATATATGGTAAATAAGTGGACTTAATCTATAAAACATTCCCACAAGAAATATATTTTCAATATCTTGCAGAAAAAATAATATTGTAATAAACAAAAGACATCAAGACAAAACAAAAATGCAAATTTCGACCACAGAATTTGAACCCCTGGTAATGTTGATGAATTGAGAGATATTTCCCTTCATATTGATCTGGAAGGATACTGATTTTTTTTTTATGTTTCCTCAGTTGAATAATATTATTATTACGACATGTTGATTGAAAAAAAAATATGTAATCAAAATATGGAAATATCCATTTATAGAAATTATAAAGAAAAATTAATTTATTAGTAGTATTTGAGTGAATTTTATTTTTAATTATTAATATAGTTTGGATGAGTAGGTTGTTATTTATTGGACCTTATTGGACAACGCAAGTGATTTAGCTAGTCATGCTTTTGAGAACAATCAATAATACACACATAAGAGTAAATCATTTCACAAAAATGTTCTATAATAAATTATCTTTATAAGCCACATATTAATCATTGACTGTGAAATTTAAAAATACTAAAAATGTAAATAAGAGAAATTTTTTCAATAATTCATGAAAATTGTACAATAAGTTGTATCAGATTGACTCATGTATCATAGGATTTTAGAGGATTGATTCATCCATGAAGATCTAGGTGGATTGGTTAAAGTGATTGATTTCAACAAGATAGCTTGAATGTGGAAAAGAAACAAGTTCCCTTAGTGTTTAATTTATATGACCAAGAATGATTTATCATTTCACTCAAAAAATATGCTAGTACTTTTGATTTTTATCATTGTGAAATTAAAAACTACTAAAAATATATGTTTTATCAATGATAAATTTTTCATTGACAAAAACTATTTTTATTAGCACTAAAATTATAGAAAATAAATCCTACATTTATCATCACTATTATAATATCACTGATATATATACGATTTATGAGTACTATTCATTTTAGAGCGGATAAATGATTGAAATTTTCCAACAATCAACAATGTAAATATTATTTAGTGTCTATCACGGGAAACATTTATATTTGATAACATCTTGAACAAAGGGATACATGGTTGGAATAAAAAATTGTAAAGACCAGTTTTTTCCATGTAATTTTTTAATCTAATGAAATTTTACAAGTCTGCCAAAATTAATGGCGTGTGAATCCGATGTCAGGTGTGCCCATAATTAATTTATAAACATTTTTATGTTACATTCAATAAGTGAATAACCATATTTTCATAACATTTGAACTTCAACTTGGATTAAAAATTAGAGTGCACCATTGAATATGCAGTGCCATGATTCGTTTAAGGGATACTTTACAATGACCACAGTAGGTCCCAATAAGAAGATATGTTTTGTGAATTTTAAAATAAAAGAAATGCAATAATTTTATTATTTTATTTTCTTTCTTTTCCACCAATATAGATGTTGAGTGTGGGACTCGTGGTGAGTCAGGACAATCAATGGGTTGACTAGCCAAATCCTATCTAAATATGTCATTAGGGAATTAAGAATATTCCTAATTTATGATACCCCACTAGTTCCCCATGAAATTGCATACCCTCCCCCTCCCATAAAAATATAGATCTTATGGAGGGGTATCAGATAATATTTTCCTTGCAATGAAGGGTTGTATGACTATCGTAATGTCGATCCCATAGAGGCCGGAGCCGATCATATTGCGAGGTGATGTGTGATACTGAAATCCCGAACCAGAGATTTACATTAGAGAAGAAGTAGGGGTGTCTTGTTGCGGGGATGAATAACAACGAGACAACATCTACCGCGAGCGCTCTCCAACATTTTAAGGTAGGGGGTTGTGTGGATTTATTTTTGCTTTCCACAAAATTATATCTAAAATTATAAGAATGGGTCTACTCATGATCAAGATGATCCATCAATAGATATATATAAGCGGGAGGGTGAGTTTATTTTTTTGGGATATGTTTTTGTGTCATATAATGATGTCCAGATGAACTTTCCCTCGAAACTCCCTCATTATAAACACTAACAATGATTGTGTGGGTCGACACGAACAAGGAATTATCCCCTCTGTTTTTGTGTTGATTGTGATTGCCCAATATTGAAGGTGGTGGAAATAAAAATCAAGGCCAACCCCAGTGAGGGAAATGATCCCACGAGCCTACAGTTATTGACAATATAGGAAATAGGACCTGGTGCGTGACTGGAAGCCCGACGATCTCCCTGCCATTAGAACCGGCACCGAGGGGTGTGAACACTAGCGCTATATGGGCTCAGGGAGGTTCCTTCCACGTGTCTGGTGGTTAAAATGAGGGGTGCACCCATTGTGGTTCCCCCACGAGGTAGCATGGCCATGGCTTGGGCTAGCTGAGGTGGGAGTAGAGGCTGCTGGTTCGACCGATGATCGGTCGATGAGGTGTGTGCCAATGGTGCACCCGGCGACAAGGTCATGTCCTGTCATCCGTGGTACAGAGAACACACATTGCCGCATTGGATCAACCCCCATGGGTTGAGCGACCAATGTGGATTCGAGCCTCGTCATCCTTACACATACGCATAGCGTCTGGGTGTATCTGGAGGTCCGTTCAGCCAAGATTTTAACCCCACTGGGTCCGCCCAGTGGGACGACCCACAGCCCAACGTGGTGACTAGCGACCCATCCGGGTTGGGCTGGGACATGCGGGTGAGTTTGAACCCAGTTGGGTTCACCCGGGTTGATCTGGGTTGGACCATGCCGAACTGGGCTAGGCCAGTCCGACTGATGCCAAGCAGACTCGGACACATACCATCTACTTTCACAAAATGGGCCCTAACATTTAAACATGACATCCATATGATGAAATATCTTCTATGTCTGGATCATTAATACATGAAGGTATTTATTGAGACAATCCACCAAATATTTAGAGATTATTGGGGCATGTCCGAGATGGGTCAAATATGAATTCAACGGGGCCCTTGGCACTAAAACACCCGTATCTGGAAAACATTTCATCTGATTGACGAGATGTTTAAGGCATTTGGACACTCTCAGGGAGACAAAAATTTGGAATACATTTTGTTGAATCACAAGGATATAAATATGTGATATGTATCTTGAAGACTGTTTCTCTCAAGATGATTGTGTGTGGAACAACGAGGTTGGCTGAGAGATGAAGACTGCTTGATATTTTTCCTAGTGGGAAGCGGCTCTGTGTGACCCAATAGGCCCACAGTGTGGAGTGGCTCGATCTAACCTAGCAGAGCCACAGTACTTTTCAAGAGGAGTACCTCTGTTTGGCCATAGTGGGAACAACATTGTGTGGCACGACATTCCCACGGTGGGTTGCGACTCTATGTGACCCGACATGCCCACGGTACCAATCTGTGATGGGTACCACAACATTTTGTGTTTCTGTGAAGTGTATCTCTATGACCCGGTCAGCCCACTATTTTCAATATATGATGAGTAATTTAGCATCTGAGGAGTTCGATGAAGTTGAAACCCATCCATCCTTGACCTAAAGTGATACCTGTTGTGAGTTGACTAGTGTTGTTTAAATTTCCGTATATCTTAGGTGTTTTTCCTTTTTTGAACACAGGGATACCTATGGGGGTGTATGGGTCCCCACTGATTATCTTTATAATCACCCCTGCACGCGAATCTCCCGCACATTGTTGTGTCTGGTGCAAACGATGTACAACACTGACCGATTTTTTATTCAATTTTCAGTTTTTTAATTTTTCATTTGTATGTGTATTTTTTCGGTAGGGCTTGTATTTCACCCCCTTTTACTTTCAGAAAAAATTACTAAAACGGTTTACTTCACAATTTATTTTGTTTCATTCTATTCTACGGGGTTTCCTTTATAGTAATTCTACTCTATGAGTTTTCACAGGTTGAAAGGAAATTCCTTTTCATTTTAGTGAAACACCTTTCCAGTTCTAGCAGCCATCCCCTGGCCTATGGAAGGAAAGAATGGGGTAGTCACAGAATGGGCCACAGGTATGATTTGTGACAAAGTGGTATTAGAGGTGGTCTATTCTACCTCAGAGACTTGGAGTATGTTTTTTTAGATCAATAATTCTGTGTATTGTGATTCTAATCATCAGGATCATGGAGTTTAGGGTTGGGGCGGTGGCCGTCGTATCCATACATGGGATCCACGACATTATTTTTGCATGCGTCCTTGATTTTGGACACCGTAGCGAGGATCATATTCCATTATTGGAATTTTCATACACCAATATTTACCACTCCATCCTCAGTATTTCACCATTCGAGGGACGTTATGGTAGAGCTTGCATATCACCTCTATGTTGTATCGACCCATGGGAGTCATCACTAATGGGACCGAAGTTGTTACGGGCTACCACTGAGAAGGTTTGGATCATACAGGAGTGGATGAATACTGTGAAAAAGTAGGAAAAAGTCTTCTAATAACAAGACGCGGAAACCATTCGAGTTCCAAGGGGGGGACCATGTATTATTGTAAGTATCACCTCTATGGGCAATTCAAATATTTGTCAAAGGCGGTAATATTTCACTGAGGTTTATCAGACCTTTTCATATACATCCGAGGATTGGCGATGTGGAATACTGCTTGGAACATCCACCGTAGTTGGAGAGGGTGCAAGACGTCTTCCACATATCTCATCTGAAGTGATAAATGAAAAACACATCTCACATCATCATCCATAGAGAGCTGGACTTGAATGATGAGGCAACGTATACCTAGGTTCTAGATTAGATTGAGGATTGACAGATGTTAGTCTTTTGTGGGCAGTTGATACCTCTGATACGCTTTTGTTAGCAGCATGGGAACCTCCATGAGAGCACATGGGAGTGGGAGGCTTAGAACTGTGCCCAGTATCATCAATTGATTCCTTAGTCTATTTTGTGGCCTTTAGGGATGAAGATCCCTAAGGTGGGGAGAATGTAAAGACATGGATATTTCCATGTATGTATATTTTTAATTAATTGAATTTTACAACTCTGTGAATATTTTCGGCTTGTGAATCCAAGGTCTGGTGTGCATAGAAATAGATTTTGACCATTTTATAAGGTACATTTAGTAATCGTGTAACATGATTTTTCTATATTTTGAACTGGTTCCCAGATTAAAAATTTGAGGGCATTGTTGAATTCGTAACTCTAAGATTCGCATAATATTGACATATTTTGACCTCAATAGGTTCCAAGAAGAATTTATGTTTTTTGAATTTTAAATTAATTGAAATAAAATAATTATATTATTTTATATTCATTCATTTCCACCAATGGTCATGTTGAGTGTGGGACCCATAGTGAGATATACCAATGAATGGATTGATATACCAAATCCAATGTAACGCCATCATTTGGGAATTTGGAAGGTTCTTAATTTCTGATCCCCCATTAATTCCCCACATCGTTACATACCCTCCCCCTCTTATAAATTTAGAGCATGGGGAGGGTTATTATATAGGATTCTCCAAATAACACAGTGGTTTATGAGTGTTGTAACTACGATCCCTTATAAGACAGAGCTAATAACAGTGGAAGGTGATGTGCAACACCAAAATCCCGAACCAAATATTGACGTTCAAGAAGTTTCATGGGAGGCTTTTTGGAGAGAATATGAACAAAAAGTCTCCTCAACCACGAGTTCCCTCAATCATTTCGAGGTAGGGGATGTGTTGATGGATTTTGGTTTTCCTCAAAATTCTTTATAAGATGATAAGAATGGGTCAACTCATGAAAAATTTGATCCGTTTAGCAATATCTATGTTTGGGATGGTTCCTTTTTTTTCTTGGGTTTGGAATCAAGGAATCAAATCCAGTAAAACATCCCCCTAAATCTCCCTAGAAAATATATCTAATGCTGAGGGTACTTGCTGACACAAACAAGGACCGAGCCCCTCAGTTTGTCCCTTGATTTTTATATCCTGATTTTGAAGGTGGATAAAAGATAAATCAGGGCCTAACACAGTGATGGATGAAAATCCAGGGGCCCACAGGCGTAGAAATCACATGAAACAGGCCCCGGTGCATTGCCAGTAGCCCGACGAACACCCAGTCGCAGCCATCGGCGTCGGCCGCCTGTCCGCCGTAGAAGAGGAGGGGTGCACCCCTAGAGGCACACCGATGATGCAGCAGGGCCATGAACTACACTGGCCACAGAGGGAGCAGAGTCCACCTGTTCGACCGATGGCAGGGAGACACGGCATGTGCAAGTGGTGCACCCGACTGTATGGTCGCATCCCGTTAGTTGCAGCGTGGTGGACCCGCAGAGCCACGTGGTGCCACATTAGGCCAAACCTAGTAGGAGGACCCATTGACATGGATTTTTTCTTCTTTATCCCCGCCCAAATGCACCACGTATGGGTGTTTCTGGCAGCCCACATTTCCAGGCGGGTGGCACATCTAGGTCAAACCAGCAGGCCGACCAACGACCCAACTGCCAAACCGACAAACTAGCTGGGTCAGGCCGGACACATTGGGCCGGGTTGTCCCATTTTGGGTCAACCCAGGTCGATATGGGTAGTCCCATGTAGAATTGTGTTGGATCGGTCCAACCGAGGTGTACCTAACCAGGACCCTATACAATCATGTTTCACAAAATTGGCTCTAACATCTAATCATGATGTCCATTTTCTGAACTATCTATGGTGTCTGGAACCTTATGAAAAGGCAATCATTTTTGAGACACGCTTCCTAGGTTTTGGAGAATGATGGGGCATGGACTAAATGGGACAAATATGAATCCAACTGGGCCCTCATCACTAAAACGCCTTTATCTTCAAAATCGTGCATCTAATTCACAAGTCGTCTGCAGTATTGGGAAACTCTTGAGGATATGGGTATTTTGAAAAATATTTTGGTGAATTCCATTGTAATCATGATGAGGAATGTTGCTTGACAAGCAGTTTTCCCATGCAGAATATGTATGGAGCCATGTGGTTGACTGTGACCTGATGATTGTTTGACAATTGGCCCAGTTGGAAGCGGCTCTGTGTGACCCAGTATGCCCATAGTGGGGAGCGACTTTGTGTGACCCAGCATAACCATGTTACATGATAGGAGGAGTACCACAGTTCGTTTAAGGAGGGAAGAAACTCTATGTGACCTGACATGCCCTCAGTGGGAAGCAACACTATGTGACCCGGTATGACTATGGTACAAATTAGTGATGGGTACGCCATCATTTCATTGTTAGTTTTAAGTGGCTATTTGGGACCCCGTCGACCCACTGTACACAATATAGGAGGATTAATCCAACAGGTTAGGAGTTTGATGTTGTGATAACCCTTCCATCGTTGACCTAAAGTGTTACCTGGTTTGTCCTGACTTGTGTTGTTTACTTTTGATTTATAATTTTTCGTTTTACCTTTGTGAATCTCCAGGAGACCTATGGGTGTCATTAGGTCCCTACTAAGAATCATTAAACTCATCCCTACTCGGGCTTCGCCCACACCTTGATGTGCCTTTTACTAACAATATAAAACATTGATTGAGGCTGAGTGAGCTGGGATTTGGAGATGCTTAGAACTAGACCTTTTTAGTGTGACATGATGCTTGGGCTACAGATCGTTAGTTGTTCCAACACTTCATGTAGGATCCATAGTGGAGAATACCAGAGTTGCCTTTCACTTTTCTTATGTTTTGTACATTTTCAGTAGTACTTGTACAATTTCTAGTTATTATTTTATACCATCCCCCTTTACATTCAACGCTCTTTACTATAGCAGATTACTTCACAGTTTCTTTTTTAGTTTTCTAGTCTGTGTGGTTTCCTATTTTTGCATTCTACTCTATGTGTTTGTATAGGTTTAAAGTAATGGCCTTCCTATTTTAGGGAAAATACTTTTTATTGTTCTTTCCACCAGCCCCTGCACTTTTTATGGTGGGCTTGGGGTATCCATGTCATGGGCCCCGAAGGATGGGTCTTGAAAAAAAATTAATCGATGCATTCAAATCATTGATTTTGAGACAAAAAATTCTCAGTAATTTAACTTTCAAACATGTTTAGATTTCTTCAAATCAAAATATCTTCTTATATAATGATTAATATTTTGACTAATAATAATAAATAATTATTTTAAGAAGAATATCTCATTCTATACATGTCAATGATGGATCATAAGATTTTACATAATCTAGAAAAATAAAAAATGTAGATTCCTAATAATTAGAGTATATGGATTAAATTTCAAAATAAAGTGATATTTATTCATAATATATTGAATCATGTTACCAAAATATTAGAATACTTTTTTGAAAAAAGGTAATTTGATGGGGGTTTTTAATTATATAGAAGTTTAATTTTCATGTAGCAAGTGGAAATAAAAATTCACTAAAATATCCTACCATCATTGTGGTTTGCCTTAAAATGTTTATATGTAGATTGGAATCATTCTTATAGTGTATTGGAGTTAAAATATCTAATATCATTTTTATATGAATGATAACCTTTCTAATATATGTGAATTTAAATTTGATAATTTTATTTTTCAATCATGAATGAAGATATGTAGGATGAATGTGTCATTTGTTTATTTTTATCGTAATACTCTTCATTTATCTCATGAATGATTGTATGGAAAAATTTATTCATATATGTATCAATATATATTTTTATCCATGATGATAGGGGACGACATTTCATTTTGATCGTAAAATATGGTGATCTTGAACTAGCTCAAATTCATTGTGAGAGTTTCGTATTATAATGTCTTCAGGTTATCAAATGTTATTATTTGTAACCTATTTAATAATGATCATGAACATTCATTTATTTAATCTCTATATTTATAATTCATGAAAGATGGTATTTCTAACTAAATATGTGATTTTTGGTTTGTGTGGAAAATTCATATAGTGGATGTTTACAAATATAATAATATTTAATGGATTGAATTTTTTCTTAATGGAAATGTATGAAAATATGAATTATTTTTTTTCTATTTTATCCATGGGAGATGTATGGATACATAAAGAATAGTAATGATTAACAACTCCCTTATAATTTTGAAGTATGGAACACTTTGTTGGGTGGTATGTTATATTTCATTAATATATATGTTGGGGATTCATATATTCCATTTATTTGTCTCCAATATGCGAAAATTCTAACATTTTGTCATAAATTATGAAAATAAATGACTCAGTTCTTCTAGGAATGATTTATAAGAAAACTATTATCATGATTCATGAAATGATTATAACATTTCTAATGGTGTGGAATTGGATGACGGTTTCTTTGATCAAAATCCCTATAACACAAACCTATATAAATAAAATTAGGCTCCTCACAATGGGGGGAATTTTTGATAGCTGGATATCTTCATGATGAAATTATATTTATTGATGCGAGATTATATGATTTTATAACCATTAGATAAAAAAGTTATACTAGATATTCGAGTGTGGTATGAATTTAGATATGCATGTCTTTATGTTTGAGAACTATTATGAAAATGGAAGCCTCTTATTCCGTAACAACGAGAAATGACTTTTCAAAAAATTAAAAATAATGTTCGATGAGATCTTCATGGGTTAAATATTCCATTATAGTTTGGAGTTTTTTGATATGGGATATAGCAACTGAAATAGAACCAGTGACATTATTTTCATTGATACTAATAAATATATAACTGAAATTTATACATATGAAGATGAAAACATGTTTCTTTAAAGTGTAGTGGGTTTTAATCAAAACTATCATCTCGTTATTTATTATTTGAAGTCATCAAATTAAAAAAAATATTTTCCCAATTAACTGATTTATTATTATATTTAAATTAATTATATATTATTGGTTATCTAACTAGATTTTCATAGTAATTTAGAAAAATAAATTCTTGAAGAAGAAATATGGCTACTTATCCCTAGGTGAATATCTTTAATTATCATAAATTGTGAAACCTTTGGTATGTCTTTGATGGATTTTTATTGGAATATGAGATATTATATTTGAACATCATAATATCATTAAAAATGAATTTATGAAGGTTGGTGTGATCATGTATTTTAAGGTATCAATTGTAACACCCCAAGATTTCATAGTGTGTTATTTCTTCAAAATAATTCAATAAATTGCACTACACGCAACACCGAGTTCAATCACACCATGACTTACAAAAAAAATACATTCAAAAGGGGTTATGAATAGTATTAACTAAATTTTAAACTTTATATAATCCTTAAATTTTAGAATCCATATTATGAGTTTCTTAGACATAATGCAAGAACAGATTCATTTTCAGTATTGCACTTTTATCAACTTTTAATAGTGAAAACTTTTTAAATACAATATTTTAAACTTTTTGAATAAATGGGGACATCAAAAAAAAAATTAAAATGAAACATCCCAAGCTTCCACGGTACGCTTTCCTTTGAATAATACAGTAGTGTGTGTTGTACGCAACTTCGAGTTCTAACACACACCACAACCAATCAAACCAGCCATTATGAATAGTAATACCTACTTTTTGAAATTATATATATTTTATATTTCAAAATGGACTTCATTTTTGGATTCGGAATATCGAATTTAGCCTAAGGTGAAATTTTGGTACATTTCGGATAACTTTCATATTTTGATGAATAGTGAAAATTACTAAGTTTTAATTAAAAACAACTTTTTTAATCAAAATAATTAATAGTGATAAATTATGAATTTGAGTGGTTTTAAAGTATATTTAGAATATATTTTTACCATTTAATATAATGTTGGTAATTGGACATAATTTTACAATTAAACCGAACATAAACAAGTGTCAATCTTTTGATAGTTATTATCTCTTAAAAACACGCTTTTTGTTTTGACAGCAGGAATTAATTTTAAATTAATTTCTGCCACTTCTGTGTTTTGAATTTAGGAAAATGGATTCCATATTTGGAATCAGGATGTTCAAATTGTGTAAATGGGTAACTTTTATTTTTAGACATTTTGAATAATTACTGCGGTAAATATTTTATTTACCATGGTTAAGGGTAAATCCGATAAATAAGGGTCAAAAAATAATATTATAATAATACTAAATTACCCTAAAAGGTGTCTTAACCCTATTGGTTGATACATGGTCGACCATGGGCATCTTTGGGTCGATTTTGGGACCCCATGGATCCACTTGTAAGTGATAATGACACTTTATTTTAATTAAGTTAAAATGAATACAAAAATGAGACAAGCATATATCTTTTAGCAAAACAATTATTACATAGGGTTATATATGTTGGATTTTAGATTATAAATATTAATTAGAAAGATAAAAATATTTCCTACATAATGATATTTTATTTATAATTTTTAGACATTAAATAATCTATTTTATTTATGACACAATGATGATGTAGTAATTACTATAATAGTGAAAAATTAAAATAATTGATATTATAAATACCCAAATAAATATAATATGAAACTTTTAATGAATTAAACTAATTTTCTAGGATAATATGATATATTAGTATTGATTTAATTTACATTGTTCGAAGAAATAAATCTGTTATGAGTTTCACAAAAATCAACTATTGAATAGTGTCAAAATTGACATAAAAGAGTTCTTAAAACAAATATTATATTATTAATTGATATTAAATTCCTAAAAATCTACGGTTCGCCCAAGAGACTTATATAATGATAGGTTCATCATTAATGTACCACATGGGGGTCTCTTGGATGTATATAGTAAGTTTATTAACCATATTATATAAAAATACAAAGAGACATTGTAAAAGTGAAACTAATTAACTTAGAGTTAATACTTAATGATAAGGTTAATATAAGTACCCAAACCTGTCTAAATTATATTGGTTGAGTGGTTTTAGACCTATCCCCACCTTAACCTTTTAATAATCAACTTTGGAGCCATTAGAAACCGAATATGAATTTATTATAAATTAATATTTCTAGCTTTTCCAAAGTTGCCCCTCACCCCTCTTATAAAAGGGCACTCCTCCTTCCCATTTCTTCACACCTCTAAAGCCTTTTGGTTCGGCCAAACTCTGCCCAAATACTCTCCCAACATCCCTCACTACAACCTAGAGGCCTTAGTTTGATCAGAAAGACAACCTAAGGAGCCCTTTTGATCAAATCAAAAGGAAGAACCCGAAGAAGAGGTAATGATTTCACCACCCTTCTCCAAGTTCATTTCTTCTTCCACTTCTTCTTCCTTTGTTCTTAACATTCTAAAATAATAACTCCAGTATCTCACATATACTGTTATGTTATTATAAATATGGTACAATCATATTCAGTATTCTATCCACCCTTTGAATAACATGTCACCATACGTGCGTACGTACGGCTTACCGTCTCCACGTCGTGGTGTAATTGTTATTCAATATAATATTATTTGGATGGGTATAATAATGATGTGTAACTCATGTAAATAATAAATATAACATGTTAATGATTCTGTATATATGATATACCATCCATTTATATATTATTTTAATATCAAAAGAATGATATTGTCGCTCGTGCGTACGTACGGACTACCGTCTCCACGAACGCGATGAGATTCATTCTCCATCGTATCCATTCAAGTATAATTATCATTTGATGATTTAAAAATGATTTTTAAGGACTGGATATCATTATGTATATGAATAAGATACAAAAACCATGGCTTATGTAACAAAACATATAAAAGAAAATGAGTAAGTTAACTCCCGAAACAACGATAATTCTAAGATACTATTAACAAATCAATGTTAAAAGATCATATATGATATCATATTAATATATATGATTCTTGTATAATTTAATAACAACTATTTCACCATTATACAGGAGTTTAACCTACCCCAACCAAGGAAAAGTACAAGGTAAGAGTTTACTTTACAACCTCTTCATTATCCAAGGTTGTTTATACGTAATAATCTACTGGGATCTCTTTATCATCCACATCCATGTTTCTTAAAAATGCATTTCAAAACATTTTTACTATTTACTAGAATATGAGTTAAAGTCATTTATACCCTTTTTGACTTTTATAAGTGGTTTATAAAGGAATCTTTCGGTCGTTTTCAAAACAAGGTCCTTTTTAACCTTTTCGACAGAATTGAGGTAAGAATGTTTTTTTTAACTTATACGGCGGGTGCGGTTATTTTACGCCGTTATAAAATATTCAAAGCTTTCCTTACAAGATTATAAGAATATTTTCAAAGAAAATGTTTTATTTTATATGGATCTTAAATGATTTCAAAATAAAAAGAGATATTTCTTTAAAAAGAATTTTGATTTCATCTATGTCAACATCCTTTGATGGATTTTACGCTTATTTGAAGTTGATTTATTGTAATACAAAGCTTCTATATTGTATTGAAGGTTTTGTGATATGTTTGACTGTGGATGTGCTATTTTTATACCATTCATAGTTTATGGTGAAATTATTGACATTTCGTATGCTAGTTTTAATACGAATGTTTGTGTTATGTTTAAACCTTTTCATATGGGAATGCATTGGACTTAGTAAGTGACGGGTGGAGCCCGCTATAACTCCTTGATGCATCGGTAGCTCTCATGAGACAAACTAGTGTCTTGTCACAAGGCCTTGACAAAATCTTATTTTTAGTCTTGGCACGAGGACTTGGCTATGTGGTTATGATAGTCTGGCATTATGCATTCCAACATTATGAAAGTGGTTATTGATTTTTGCATGTGATTATTCGATTAGTAGAATATCCATGTGAATAAGTAAATGGAATTATTTCATTTTATTTATTCCATACCATGTTGAAAGTTCATATTTAAAAGGATTTTGTTTTAGTTATACATTGCCTTAAATGTTTATTCTTATTTATGAAAGTTTCCTCTATATTGTTATCCTTACTGGGCATTTGAGCTCACCCCTTTTCTATGTTTTATTTTTCCCAGGAAGTGAAGAAGTAAATTATGAATGACCTGCAGGGATATTATGTGGGGATATGAGTGTGGATTATGGAGACATTATGTTATTGTAGTAGTTTTTCATTTTATGATGTAATGTAAAACTTATGAATATATCTAGTGTTTCCAAGGCTACTAAACCAATCGGTATTTCGAGATTTGATCTTTCTTGTGATCATGCCAATGTTATGTAATAATGCACCGACTCTGGGTAACTGGGGTCGGGGCGTTACAGTTGGTATCAAAGGAAGTTTAGTACAAACCTTGGAAGCTAGATTTAGATAAACTCTGATTAGAGCACGTAGACCTAAGATGAACTTTGAGGATTAGTATAGAAGAACTTCCTATAATTTTGGTATTGTAGTGATTTTGTGAGTTTTCCGAGCAATACATCCCTGTCTGGATACGAGCAGGTAGAGGCGGCTCTGGCACAGATGTACCTAGGGGTAAAACCCGAAAACACCGCTTTGAGCTAGACTCGAACGGGAACTGGTGCACGAGAACGGGCCTTGCTGCACTCTTGGTTACGACACTCCCGGGGGATATGCTTAGGATAACTCTCATTTTCTTTACAAATCATTATGAAGGGTTTATGAGTATATACTTTCTCAAAGAAAACATTTTTATGATTATGGATTATATCCATAAATAGTTCAATTTATGTTAAGTGTTTTATAAGTATGGGATTATGTGTTTTGATTCATAAACTGATCTAGTTTATGCCATGGTATAGAAATGGAACCCAGTAGAAGGAATGAGAACTCCGGAAATGCACATGATCCTAAGAGAAGGAAGGATCATATCTTTCATGGTCTTAAGCTAGAATTTATAAGAGAAATAGTCTCCCATGTATTATCATCATATGAAGAAATAATATCATGTGTTGATAAGATATGTAAAGAGTTTACTGAGTCCTATGGCTTTGAAGGGAAGCAAGAGAAGAAAAGGATGGAAGAGAGAAAGATGGATAAAGGGAAGAGGGAAAAGAATAATTTTCCCATATGTGGTAACTGTGGAAAGAAACACCCTGGAACTTGCCTGAAAGGAATGGGAGTTTGTTATAAGTGTGGAGGAAAAGGGCACAAAGTACGTGACTGCAAGGGTAAGAAAATGGTTTTAAATGTACAATGCTTCATTTGCAAGGAGTTTGGACACTACGCGAACCTATGCCCCAGTCATCAGACTATGCCGCAAATGATGCTATTGGATAATAATCAAGTTATGATACTGCCACAAATGAAGAGGAATGATTAGAGTTCTTATGTTGATTATATCAATTGAGTGTTGTATCAACAATGTACTTGTTATAATAATTATGGAGTATATAAGGATTGTACTGCAGTACTATTTCATTAAGGACTTGAGATTATGTGGAACAAAGAAAAGTGACTCAATAGCAGGATAAATTTTTGGAAAATATATGGTTGAGAGAATGATAAATCATAATATAGTTCTGATACTGAGGTAGTGATTTTGGAATAATACATGATTGTTTTGGATAAATTAAATTGGATATTCTTGACTACCTTGGAACTGATTAATGATTTGTATATTCCATCATTGTTGGGGTTTAAAACATTTTTGGATTAATGAAGTATATCCAGCATTCTATATGGAATAAGGGAGGATGAATGTAATCAATAAGGAATATGGTAATTCAGGATGTTTCAGTATATTAAAAGAATACATGATGAAGGTATTCATATTCTATTACGGGGTAAAAAGGATCTACATTATGTTTAACTTCCTTATAAATGTTGTACTGTGAGTTTGGACAGAAGTATTTTGGATAGTTCTAGTTTGGATTATTTTGGATTGCCATAAAAGGACAACCCGGAGGTCGGGCGACAACCCGTCGCGTCCGGCAAGGCTGCGAGACTTGAACTCGCAACCGAAGGGCGACAAGGGTGTATCACCTACCACTGGCCCACGAGATGTCCTGGATTAAATAATGTAGTTTTTTTTTAAAATATCTGGTAGATGAATTATAAATTCATTTATTTTGGAACCCTGTACGAATAGTATAAATAGAAAAAAAAATTACATTCTATTATCTTTTAGAGTGAAAGATGAGTTTGTGGTAGAAATTTATTAATGGATAAAACTCTAATTATAAAGTATGTATATCTCCTTATGATCTTAGCCAATCTCATAAATAAAATCCCCAACATTAATAAAAGAAACTTAGAACAAAAATGTTGTCCTAGATGGTACCTTAAATCATCACTAATTTATGGCTTTGGGATTGTTGGCCTTTTCATAGCCATGTTCTCTACCACTCTCCATCAGATAATTGATGGTTAGATTTCTCTTCCATATCCATATTTTCCTACATGGAACCCTAGTATATGTTATTTTCGGTAATCTTCATACTTTCGACTCTTTATTTTAAATAGAGGCCTCATTAATTCATTTTTCGATGTGGGATTTCAACTAAGATATTTTGAAACGTCAAAAATGTGTTATCCTAATACCCTATGTTTTGTTGAACCGATGGTTTTTCAAATCATCATAGATTGATGAGTTTAAGGACCTCAATTTTATAATTGTTTGTGATTGATGACCTCAATCACTACCTATAAATATTTACGTTTTTCCTCCAATTATATGTCTCTAATTGCCACCAATGTTCTCCTAATCGAGATCATAATTTGGTGGTGACCCTTTCATTTCTCTTCTCCTCATATTAAGACTAAATTTTAGTAACCCAATTTCCGATGTGGGTTTTCCAAAAAATATATTTTCTATTTTCAACCTTTTATTTTTGAAGAACAATTTCAAATTGCGAGGACGCAATTTATTGAAGGAGGGGAGAATGTAACACCCCAAGATTTCATAGTGTGTTATTTCTTCAAAATAATTCAATAAATTGCACTACACGCAACACCGAGTTCAATCACACCATGACTTACAAAAAAAATACATTCAAAAGGGGTTATGAATAGTATTAACTAAATTTTAAACTTTATATAATCCTTAAATTTTAGAATCCATATTATGAGTTTCTTAGACATAATGCAAGAACAGATTCATTTTCAGTGTTGCACTTTTATCAACTTTTAATAGTGAAAACTTTTTAAATACAATATTTTAAACTTTTTGAATAAATGGGGACATCAAAAAAAAATTTAAAATGAAACATCCCAAGCTTCCACGATACGCTTTCCTTTGAATAATACAGTAGTGTGTGTTGTACGCAACTTCGAGTTCTAACACACACCACAACCAATCAAACCAGCCATTATGAATAGTAATACCTACTTTTTGAAATTATATATATTTTATATTTCAAAATGGACTTCATTTTTGGATTCGGAATATCGAATTTAGCCTAAGGTGAAATTTTGGTACATTTCGGATAACTTTCATATTTTGATGAATAGTGAAAATTACTAAGTTTTAATTAAAAACAACTTTTTTAATCAAAATAATTAATAGTGATAAATTATGAATTTGAGTGGTTTTAAAGTATATTTAGAATATATTTTTACCATTTAATATAATGTTGGTCATTGGACATAATTTTACAATTAAACCGAACATAAAC
Organism: Viscum album; assembly: GCA_963277665.1. NCBI lineage: Eukaryota > Viridiplantae > Streptophyta > Magnoliopsida > Santalales > Viscaceae > Viscum > Viscum album. The sequence goes on along the minus strand of OY728152.1, from coordinate 358,525,826 downwards.
AAGTGTCAATCTTTTGATAGTTATTATCTCGTAAAAACACGCTTTTTGTTTTGACAGCGGAAATTAATTTTAAATTAATTTCTGCCACTTCTGTGATTTTAATTTAGGAAAATGGAATCCATATTTGGAATCAGGATGTTCAAATTGTGTAAATGGGTAACTTTTATTTTTAGACATTTTGAATAATTACTGCGGTAAATATTTTATTTACCATGGTTAAGGGTAAATCAGATAAATAAGGGTTAAAAAATAATATTATAATAATACTAAATTACCCTAAAAGGTGTCTTAACCCTATTGGTTGATAATGGTCGACCATGGGCATCTTTGGGTCGATTTTGGGACCCCATGGATCCACTTGTAAGTGATAATGACACTTTATTTTAATTAAGTTAAAATGAATACAAAAATGACACAAGCATATATCTTTTAGAAAAACAATTATTACATAGGGTTATATATGTTGGATTTTAGATTATAAATATTAATTAGAAAGATAAAAATATTTCCTACATAATGATATTTTATTTATAATTTTTAGACATTAAATAATCTATTTTATTTATGACACAATGATGATGTAGTAATTACTATAATAGTGAAAAATTAAAATAATTGATATTATAAATACCCAAATAAATATAATATGAAACTTTTAATGAATTAAAATAATTTTCTAGGATAATATGATATATTATTATTGATTTAATTTACTTTGTTCGAAGTAATAAATCTTTTATGAGTTTCACAAAAATCAACTATTGAATAGTGTCAAAATTGACATAAAAGAGTTCTTAAAACAAATATTATATTATTAATTGATATTAAATTCCTAAAAATCTACGGTTCGGCCAAGAGACTTATATCATGATAGGTTCATTATTAATGTACCACTTGGGGGTCTCTTGGATTTATATAGTAAGTTTATTAACCATATTATATAAAAATACAAAGAGACATTGTAAAAGTGAAACTAATTAACTTAGAGTTAATACTTAAAGATAAGGTTAATATAAGTACCCAAACCTGTCTAAATTATATTGGTTGAGTGGTTTTCGACCTATCCCCACCTTAACCTTTGAATAATAAACTTTGGAGCCATTAGAAACCGAATATGAATTTATTATAAATTAATATTTCTAGCTTTTCCAAAGGTGCCCCTCACCCCTCTTATAAAAGGGCACTCCTCCTTCCCATTTCTTCACACCTCTAAAGCCTTTTGGATCAGCCAAACTCTGCCCAAATACTCTCCCAACATCCCTCACTACAACCTAGAGGCCTTAGTTTGATCAGAAAGCCAACCTAAGGAGCCCTTTTGATCAAATCAAAAGGAAGAACCCGAAGAAGAGGTAATGATTTCACCACCCTTCTCCAAGTTCATTTCTTCTTCCACTTCTTCTTCCTTTGTTCTTACCATTCTAAAATAATAACTCCAGTATCTCACATATACCTTTATGTTATTATAAATATGGTACAATCATATTCAGTATTCTATCCACCCTTTGAATAACATATCACCATACGTGCGTACGTACGGCTTACCGTCTCCACGTCGTGGTGTAATTGTTATTCAATATAATATTATTTGGATGGGTATAATAATGATGAGTAACTCATGTAAATAATAAATATAACATGTTAATGATTCTGTATATATGATATACCATCCATTTATATATTATTTTAATATCAAAAGAATGATATTGTCGCTCGTGCGTACGTACGGACTACCGTCTCCACGAACGCGATGAGATTCATTCTCCATCGTATCCATTCAAGTATAATTATCATTTGATGATTTAAAAATGATTTTTAAGGACTGGATATCATTCTGGATATGAATAAGATACAAAAACCATGGCTTATGTAACAAAACATATAAAATAAAATGAGTAAGTTAACTCCCGAAACAACGATAATTCTAAGATACTATTAACAAATCAATGTTAAAAGATCATATATGATATCATATTAATATATATGATTCTTGTGTAATTTAATAACAACTATTTCACCATTATACAGGAGTTTTACCTACCCCAACCAAGGAAAAGTACAAGGTAAGGGTTTACTTTACAACCTCTTCATTATCCAAGGTTGTTTATACGTAATAATCTACTGGGATCTCTTTATCATCCACATCCATGTTTCTTAAAAATGAATTTCAAAACATTTTTACTATTTACTAGAATATGAGTTAAAGTCATTTATACCCTTTTTGACTTTTATAAGTGGTTTATAAATGAATCTTTCAGTCGTTTTCAAAACAAGGTCCTTTTTAACCTTTTCGACAGAATTGAGGTAAGAATGTTTTTTTTAACTTATACGGCGGGTGCGGTGTTTTTACGCCGTTATAAAATCTTCAAAGCTTTACTTACAAGCTTATAAGAATATTTTCAAAGAAAATGTTTTATTTTATATGGATCTTAAATGATTTCAAAATAAAAAGAGATATTTCTTTAAAAAGAATTTTGATTTCATCTATGTCAACATCCTTTGATGGATTTTACGCTTATTTGAAGTTGATTTATTGTAATACAAAGCTTCTATATTGTATTGAAGGTTTTGTGATATGTTTGACTGTGGATGTGCTATTTTTATACCATTCATAGTTTATGGTGAAATTATTGACATTTTGTATGCTAGTTTTAATACGAATGTTTATGTTATGTTTAAACCTTTTCATATGGGAATGCATTGGACTTAGTAAGTGACGGGTGGAGCCCGCTATAGCTCCTCGATGCATCGGTAGGTCTCATGAGACAAACTAGTGTCTTGGCACAAGGCCTTGACAAAATCTTATTTGTAGTCTTGGCACGAGGCCTTGGCTATGTGGTTATGATAGTCTGGCATTATGCATTCCAACATTATGAAAGTGGTTATTGATTTTTGCATGTGATTATTCGATTAGTAGAATATCCATGTGAATAAGTAAATGGCATTATTTCATTTTATTTATGCCATACCATGTTGAAAGTTCATATTTAAAAGGATTTTGTTTTAGTTATACATTGCCTTAAATGTTTATTCTTATTTATGAAAGTTTCCGCTATATTGTTATCCTTACTGGGCATTTGATCTCACCCCTTTTCTATGTTTTATTTTTCCCAAGAAGTGAAGAAGTAAATTATGAATGACCTACAGGGATATTATGTGGGGATATGAGTGTGGATTATGGAGACATTATGTTATTGTAGTAGTTTTTCATTTTATGATGTAATGTAAAACTTATGAATATATCTAGTGTTTCCAAGGCTACTAAACCAATCGGTCTTTCGAGATTTGATCTTTCTTGTGATCATGCCAATGTTATGTAATAATGCACCGACTCTGGGTAACTGGGGTCGGGGCGTTACATCAATTACTTGAGGAATGTCCTTTGTTTTGCCTATGCTGGCCTTTGAGTAAAACTGGTCATACAATGCCTCATATTGATGAGTAATTTATTCAGCAAACAAAATTAATGAAATAAGGATCATTTTCTTAAATAATCATGACACTATGCGCATGTGTGATAGTATTTATGTTTGAGAAAAATGTTTTTAAATAACATGTCATTTATAATATAGAATCACCCACATTATATTTCAAACACATAACCATTAAGCTACAATGTTTTTAGGAAAGTCAATATGAAAAAAAATTTATATGTAATTTTCTTTTAATTCTATTATGTACACAATTTTATTTTATAAAGTAACTCATTTAAAATATGAAGACTGTTAACAAATATATTAGAAACCATTGGTATATGCGTATAAAAATCGTTTTCCAAATCATTCATATATGTATTTCCAATTTGGGTACTTTTACAAATTGTTTTGAAAAAACCATTAGTATAGTTTTTATAAATTTAGGCAATATAGATGGTTTTATCCGAAATATTGGCATAACAATAACAAATAACAACATTTTTGGAAAAACTGTTGTTATAATGTCATTTTATTGAATACATTCCCACGGTTTTTATAAATCATTTGTATAGATCTGAAAAATACAGATAGTTTTTTTAAAACAAATGGAATAGGGTATTATGATGGTTTGAATGCCAATGGTTTTGGAAAAACACTTTTTATAGGGTCATCTTATGGTAAATATACCATCATTTTGTCAATATTTGTCACGACCCGTCCTCGGGCCCGTGTCGTGACTACCCCAAGCCCGCCTTCCATAGGCCAGGGGCTGGCGACTAGCACCAAGGCGTAAATCCCAAAAAAAAGGGAAGGCATTGCCTTTGAAAAGTAAACAAGCACCACAGAGCAAGCAAACGGAAAAGTAAACACTAAGTAAAACTGTACAAGCTGTGCTGAAAGTAAAAAGGGGCCGGAAATACAAGATCAACTGTAAAGTACAACTGAAAGGAAAAACAGCAACTGAAAAGGGAAAACTGCAGCGTCGAGCCGTCCTCCGGAAGTCCCACCTGAAGGGTGGGTACAGATAGCCTCCACTGCTCCTCGGGTCCACCTAACCGCTCCGAGTACGTCCCGCCCAGTGGTCCACCTCCAGGTACTATCCTGCTCCGCACTCCTCCTCCACGATCAGTGCTGTCCGTCGTCTGCAACCAACACCACGAAGTGCGGGCATAGCCCGTGCAGGGGTGAGTATAAGCTACTCAGTAGGGACCCCGAGACCCCCGAAGGTCTCCCGAAATCCACAAAGGATAATCCACAAAGGAAAGATACAATCACGAAGTAACATCTGACACGGCTTAGGTATATGCCCATACATATACCTATGTCTTCAATTCCCGTTCGGCTCCAACGTCCAAGCCCAAGCACAACCCAGTCCACACAGGAAAGCAAAACGTATACCCACGCAGGATAGAGCAACATAATCCACAAAGGAGAGTAACACAAGATTCCGCTCACACAGGTATACTTCTTCGGATGACGATAAAGATGATCATTGAACCATCTAAGTCATCGGACCCATGAAGGATCGATAGGTACTAACCTTGCAGTGACCCACATAGGATCGGGCCCACGCAGGACCTGTAGAAGTTGGCTCACACAGAACCGCTGAGAGATGACCCACACAGGATCGGGCCCACACAGGACCGGGCCCACGCAGGACCTGTAGGCGCTGGCTCACACAGAACCGCTGAGCGCTGACCCACGCAGGATCGGACCCACACAGGATCGGGCCCACACAGGACCGGGCCCACACAGGACCTGTAGCACTGATCCACGTAGGATCGCTGAGTGCAGTTGTCGTCGCAGTCCACTGAGGATCTCTGCACAGTCGTCGCCGCAATCCGCTGAGGATCTCTACACGGTCGTCGTTGGAGTCCACGGAGGATCTCTGCACAGTCGTCGCCGCAGTCCACGGAGGATCTCTGCACAGATCGTCGCCGCAGTCCACTGAGGATCTCTGCATGGTCGTCGCTGTCGAAGTAGCAGTCGCAGCCAGCACTTGGGTTCCCGCACACAGCAAGCTCGTTCGGGAAGGTCCGCTCCATGAGCCAAGAGGCTGATACATCAACTGACACGAAGTCCGAAGTTGATGTATCCAAAAGTTCCGTATCGTCTACAGGAACTCAACGTCGCAGACGGCGCGTCAATCGGACGCCCGGTCTGAGAGATATTGTCATTTTCGTCCCAGGGTCCCGGTTGGTTTTTAAGGCAAAACCAACCCGAACGCACTCCACATGCGTCCAAACCTCGGGCGGAGTATGCCAAAAGATCTGTCTCACTTAGAAGAATTCAACAAAGCTGACGGGACGTCAATCGGACGTCCGTAGCTCATGATATGAGTGTTTCCGCTCCGAGGGCCCGGTTGGTCTCGTGTACGAACCAACCCGGCCGAACTCAAAGTATTCCGAAACCTTGAGTGCGATATACCGAAACGACCGTCTCGATCCAAGGATCTCTTTGCCGCTGACGGCGAGTCGTTTGGAGGCACGAAGCTCAAGATACGTGCGTTTGAACGAAAACGTCCGAAGATGGGGGGTACGGGCCCGGGTCGACCCGGCCCGACCCCCCCTGGGTCGGCCCGAACCGGGTCGCCCCGACCCGGGTCCGACCCGGCGGCCCGGCCAGGCCCGGCCAGGGCCGGTCCGGCGCGGCCGGCTCGGCTTGGCCGAGCCGCGTGGGTGGAAGCCGCGGGTGCTGACCCGCGGCTTGAGGAAGGACAGCGGCCCGCGTGCGGGCCGCGCTGGCGAGCCGCGGACGCGCTGAGCCGCGTCCGCCCAGATGAACCGGACCCGCGCGCCGCGGGTTTGTTTGGCCGCCGCCGCCGCGGCTGAAGCCGCGGTGGATTTCGTCCGGCAGCGCGCCGGGGCGCCGCCGCGCCGGTGACCCCCGCCGCCGGCAACTTCCGCGGGCCGCCGGCGTCGCTCCGGTGGCCCGTTTTCCTTCCCGCCTGCGCCGTTGCTCCTCCCGGGATCCGTTCTTTACTGCGGGATCGTCAACCGTCCGCTGCGGCACGTTCCGTCATCGACCGTCAAATTCGCACAAAACGAAGAACGGCGGAGGGTCGTCGGGCCGTGTTCGTTCGGCCCGCACCCTCCGCGTTAGAGCTAAACAATCGGGAGAAAAACGATCAACACATGATCCAACAATTTTAATTAAAATAAAATTGTTCATTGAAAACCGGCTTTTTAATTTTCAAGAACGTTCATGAGAAAATTAAAAAGGGGTAATTTTCCAAAATGAATCCCTACCTTGATGATCGTCTTGCGCGGGAGTTCTTCGCGGAAGAGACCGTCGCGGAAGAGATCGATCGTCGCGTCGTCGCGGGGAGGCGTCGCGTCGTCGTGGATTCCAGCGTTGAGTCGGCGAGCTCAAAGAATCAAGAACAACAGATTTAAATTATTAACATTTAAATCTGTGTTTCGTTTAAAACCAATGAAAAGAACTTGAGAGGAAATCCGAAAGCACTCACCTCGAATTGTCGGTGATCGGAGATCGGAGAACCGAGATCGGAAGAGCGTCTCGTGCGAAGGTGTCGTGGATTTCTGGGTTCGGCGTTCTTCGCGTTCTTCGCGTTCTTCGCGTTCTTCACGTTCTTCGCGAGGGAGAAGAAGTTGCGAGGGTTCTCCCAAATCTTCTCAAGCGCAAATAACCAGAGGTTAAGTGTTGGTCTTATTTTATTATTACGCCAACGAATTTGAAAAACTGGTTAAGAAACGATCCATCAATTCGTTGAATTAATTCAACGAAAGAAACGACCCATTTAATTCACGAAAGAAACAGCCCATTTAATTCATGAAATAAACCGCCCAATTAAATGGTCTGTTAAGAATTTAGAAAACGTGTCGGTTGACTTTCATTAAGACGGGTTTTCACGGGTGCGTTTCTTAGCGGAAAGAAACGGCGGGGCTCGTGCGGGCCCCACCTCACAAATATCCTACCAAGGGGGTAGGATATTTCTGGATAACATCCTATCCAGTTCAACTCAGTTCAATCCTCCTTTAAGTGGCTTCAAGTGGCTTCCAAGTGGCTTAAGTGAAATAAAATAAATCTGTCGCAAAATTATTTTATTTCTTAACTTTAAGCCAGAAAATTAAAAACCACACCCGAGCAAACGCAACTCCGGAAGAGGCGTTTCTAAGCGAATACCGGCGCTGCAATTTCATCGGTGCCATCAGAATTCGATTCCGGGCACCTGTTCAAAAGTTAGAAAAACCCGCTCGTCCGTTCACTGAACGTACCCGAGCCAAACTTCAGAAAATGATTCCGGGCACACCGGGCCTCGGAATCAGGCGCCGTCAGAAACTGCGTTCTTGTAAAATTCCAAAGAAAATTAAGAAAAAAAATTTCCTTGAAATTTACGGGTCTTTACATTACTCCCACCTCAGGAATTTACGTCCCCGTAAAGATACATCAAAAACTAGGGAAACAAATGTGGGTACTGAGCACGCATCTGAGCCTCCCGCTCCCAAGTGCTCTCCTGGAGGTTCTCGTGCTGCCATCTGATGCGCACAAGAGGAATCGATCGCCCACTTAGGACCCACTCCTTTCGATCCTCTATCTCCACTGGGACCTCCGTAAAAGTCGCTCCATCATCCATGTCTAGCTCCTCATAGTCAATGATGTGCGTCGGGTCGTGCACGTATCTCCTCAGCTGCGATACGTGGATGACATCGTGCACCCGGTGCAACTGAGGTGGCAGAGCCAGGCGATAAGCCACCTCGCCAATCCTGCTGAGGACCTGGAAAGGCCCGATGAAGCGTGGAGGCAACTTGACGCCTCGGCCAAATCTCCTCAAACCACGTCGAGGTGAGACCCGCAAGAAGACATGGTCACCATCCTCGAACTCTAGTGGCCTCCGCCTCCTGCCAGCATATGACTTCTGCCGGCTCTGTGCTGTCCTCATCCGCTCCTGGATGAGCTGGACCTTCTCTGTCGTGGCCCGGACCATCTCTGGTCCCACAAGTGCTGACTCTCCAGGGTCTGTCCAGCACAAAGGAGATCTGCAAGGCCTGCCGTACAACGCCTCGTAGGGTGCCATCCTGATGGTGGAGTGGTAGCTGTTGTTGTACGCGAACTCCACCAATGGTAGGTGGTCCTCCCAGCTGCGACCAAAGTCGAGGACACATGCACGGAGCATGTCCTCGAGAGTCTGAATGGTCCTCTCCGTCTGACCATCCGTCTGAGGGTGAAAGGCGGTGCTCAGACGTAGTCGCGTCCCGAACGCCTCCTGCAACCCCTTCCAAAGCCGAGATGTAAAACGAGCTTCCTGATCGGAGACGATGGTCGATGGAACACCGTGTAGTCGTACAATCTCCTGAATGTAGAGACTCCCCAAGATCTCCACTGTGCCCTGCTCTCGGATGGGTAAGAAGTGTGCCGACTTGGTGAGTCGGTCAACAATCACCCATATAGAATCGTGACCTCTGGAAGTGCGTGGAAGTCCAGTCACAAAGTCCATAGATATCCCGTCCCACTTCCACTCTGGGACCTCCAAGGGCTGTACCAAGCCTGCTGGTACCTGATGCTCTGCCTTCACCTGCTGGCAGGTGAGGCACCGTGAAACGAACTCTGCCACAGCCTTCTTCATGCCCGGCCACCAGTGCTGTCGCCCGAGATCCTGGTACATCTTCGCCACTCCAGGATGTACCGCCAACGGAGAAGTGTGAAACTGTCTCAGCAACTCCTCTCGTAAGGCGACTGGTACCAAGGTACGTCCTCTGAAAAGGACATTGTGCTCTGCTCCAAGGGAGAAACCATCAGGTGCCTGTCCCGAGGATATCTGTGCACGCCGCGTCTCACAGTCAACATCGCCATGCTGTGCCTCTCTGACCCGCTGAAGAAGTGGAGGAGAGACTGTGAGAGACTGAAGGAAGGATGCTCCGTCTCTATCCACGAAGTATATCTGCAAAGCGGCTAGCTGCTCTGTCGCCTTATCAAGTAGTTGGATGCCCGTCCTCCTGCTGAGGGAATCAGCCACCACGTTCCCCTTCCCATGAGTATAGACTATTTCAAAGTCATAGTCATGGAGGAACTCGAGCCATCGCCGCTGTCTCAGGTTCAGGTCCTTCTGAGAGAAGATGTACCTGAGACTCTGGTGGTCAGAAAAGACTGTGAAGTGCTCTCCCATCAGATAGTGTCTCCATGTCTTCCGGGCAAAGACTACTGCTGCCAACTCCAAGCCATGGGTAGCGTAGTTCTGCTCATGAGGCCTCAACTGACGTGATCCATAGGCAATCACGGCCCGCTCCTGCATCAGGACACACCCGAGTCCGGTCCCTGATGCATCGCAGTAGACTACGTAACCAACTCCCTCCTCAGGCAACCTCAAGATAGGTGCGCTGGTCAACCTCTGCCTCAGCTCCTGGAAGCTCTAATGACATCTGTCTGACCACACGAAGGGTTTCCCCTTCTTCGTCAACGCTGAGAGTGGGGCCGCAACTCTGGAGAAGTCCGGCACAAATCTCCGATAGTATCCGGCTAGGCCCAAGAAACTCCGCACCTCTGTCACGCTCTTGGGTGGCTCCCTAGCTAGCACTGCCTCAATCTTCGCGGGATCCACTGCAACTCCCGCCTCAGAAATGACGTGCCCCAAAAAGTGGACCTCACGTAACCAGAACTGACACTTCGAGAGCTTTCCATAAAGCTGGTGCTCTCGGAGTGTGTCTAGTACAACACGCAGGTGGTAGGCGTGCTCCTCCTCCGTCGTCAAGTACACCAAAATGGCGTCGATGAAGACCACGACAAATCGATCGAGGTATGGCTGGAAGATCCTGTTCATGAGGCTCATGAACACTGCTGGAGCGTTGGTCATGCCGAAAGGCATAAACAAGAACTCGAAGTGGCCATACCGACACCTGGAGGCCGTCTTCTGCACATCCTTGTCTCGAACTCTAAGCTGATGATAGCCTGACCTGAGGTCTATCTTCGAGAACCACCGTGCTCCCTTGAGCTGGTCGAAGAGATCATCAATCCTGGGTAGCGGATACTTGTTCCTTACTGTCACCTGATTCAGGTGACGATAATCGACACACAGTCGCAAGCTCCCGTCTGCCTTCTTGGCGAACAAAATCAGGGAAGCCCAGGGCGAAACACTGGGTCAGATGAACCCCTTGCCCTGCAAGTCCTCCAACTGTACTCGCAGCTCTCGAAGCTCAGCGGGGGCCATCCGATATGCTGGAGTGGATATCGGGGCTGTCCCGGGGTACATGTCAATATAAAAGTCTACCTCTCTGCGAGGAGGTAGTCCTGGAACATCGTCGGGAAAGATGTCCGCGTACTGATCCACCACTGCAGGGAAACTGGGACTCCGCACGTCAACTGCCCCCAGGATGAGGATAGCCAACTGATGAGTGATGGGCTGACCTCTCCTCTGCGTGAGTCCATCCTGTGCTGCTAAGGCTCCCTTCTCACCGGTGAAGGTGAACCTGCTCCCGTCGGTGCGCACACATCGCACCTTGCCCCTAAAGCAGTCAATCTGAGCATGGACCGTAGATAACCAATCCATGCCCAAAATGACGTCGTAAGGCCTCGACGCTGCTACAAGAAGATCCCAGCTGAATCTCTCGCCTCCTAGAGTAAGCTCACACTGCCGGCACCAGTGCGTAATCGTCGATTCTGCTCCCGTAGGAGTCTCTAGACGAAAGGATCGAGCCAACCGCTCTGTCGGAATCTCCGAGCTCCGAACAAGGGCAGTGGGTATGAAAGAGTGACTCGCTCATGTTTCTCTCAGAACTGCAGCAAGGGTGGAATAGACACAGATCGTACCTCGAATAATCTTTGGCGCACCGTGGTCGTAGGCCTCCGCTGCCTGGAGCTGAGCCTGTCTCTGCCCGCTAGCTTCCTGTGGTCGGGGCGGGCCTCCTGGTGGTGGTGGTGGCAGATCCTCAAAGCGTCTCCCACCACCTGCTGCTCGGCCAGCTCCTCTGCCTCGTCCGCCTCCTCCCTGCAGACCGCCACGGTCGACCCTCTGCCTCTGCCTGGGTGGCCCCTCCACCGTCTGCTTCCCCTCGGTACGACGGGTCGGGCAGTCACGAGCCATGTGGCCCTGCCCGCCGCACTCGTAGCATTGTCTGCCTCTCGGAAGGCTGGCTCCGGGCCGGGTGCCCTGCACTGCTGAGCCAGCGTCCCGAGGTCGCCTGCTGGAAGGTCTGGTCCGCCTGGAACCCTGAGTCATCCGCCGGCTACCAGCTGCTGAAGACTCCACTATTTTCTTCCCTACGGTGGGTCTCGCTGTGGACTCAGCCAGGAGCTCTCGATCAGGAGGGCTCGCTCCAGTACCCCTGCCTGGGTCGGGATGCTGAGGGAGATCAGCGATGCTCTGATCTCGTGTCTCAAACCCTGCTCGAAGGTCCGGGCCCGGAAGAAGGGGTCCTGTACCATGTCTGTCGAGTACCGAGAAAGGTCGGTGAACCACGCCGCGTACTGAGCGACCATCAAGCTGCCCTGCCGCAGCTGAAGAAGCTCCTGGATGCGCACCGCTCGGAGGGTGGCCGGGACGAACTCTGAGCGGAAGAGGCTCTCGAAGTCCGTCCAGATGAGGGAGGCCTCATCGTGTACCTGGATCATCAGGCTCCACCAGCGTCCGGCTGCTGCGTGCAGTAAGATCGCCGCGAGGATCACCATGAGGTCTGCTGGCGTCCTCACTAGCCTGAAAACTCGGACGACCGCCTCCAGCCAGTCCTCGGCTGCCTGGGGGTCTGCCTCCCCACGGAACCTGGGTGGTCGCTGGCGCTGGAACTCGTGCAGTGCTTCGAGGCGTCGTCCGTCGTCAGCTGCCAGTGCTGGAAGCATCGGGGGCTCGGCGGGTAAAGGTACCGCCGGTGCCTCTGCGGTCAACGGGCCCTGTACCGAGGCCTCGTCGCTCGGCGGGCTGTCGTCGCGCCCTACTCTGGGAACCCTAGCTGGCTGCTGTCTTCGTGCCATCCTGAAAAGGAAACAAGTATGCCACGGTCAGAACAGTATACCTGGTGAGATGACACAAGTAATCACAAAGAAAACTTGAAACACACATGCAAACAATGTTTTCGTACATTAAGGAATCAGAAGTCAGGGTCCTGATGTATGGATACGTCAGCCGCCTCACCAACACTGGACTCCCTGGATGGATAACCACACTAAATACACTAAACACTTTTGCTTCACATAGAAGAAAGATCAGAGTCTGCGGTAGAACCGACCAGCTCTGATACCAATTTGTCACGACCCGTCCTCGGGCCCGTGTCGTGACTACCCCAAGCCCGCCTTCCATAGGCCAGGGGCTGGCGACTAGCACCAAGGCATAAATCCCAACAAAAAGGGAAGGCATTGCCTTTGAAAAGTAAACAAGCACCACAGAGCAAGCAAGCGGAAAAGTAAACACTAAGTAAAACTGTACAAGCTGTGCTGAAAGTAAAAAGGGGCCGAAAATACAAGTCCAACTGTAAAGTACAACTGAAAGGAAAAACAGCAACTGAAAAGGGAAAACTGCAGCGTCGAGCCGTCCTCCGGAAGTCCCATCTGAAGGGTGGGTACAGATAGCCTCCACTGCTCCTCGGGTCCACCTAACCGCTCCGAGTACGTCCCGCCCAGTGGTCCACCTCCAGGTACTGTCCTGCTCCGCCCGCCTCCTCCACGATCAGCGTTGTCCGTCGTCTGCAACCAACACCATGAAGTGCGGGCATAGCCCGTGCAGGGGTGAGTATAAGCTACTCAGTAGGGACCCCAAGACCCCCGGAGGTCTCCCGAAATCCACAAAGGATAATCCACAAAGGAAATATACAATCACGAAGTAAAATCTGACACGGCTTAGGTATATGACCATACATATACCTAAGTCTTCAATTCTCGTTCGGCTCCAACGTCCGAGCCCAAGCACAACCCAGTCCACACAGGAAAGCAAAACGTATACCCACGCTGGATAGAGCAACACAATCCACAAAGGAGAGTAACACAAGATTCAGCTCACACAGGTACACTTCTTCGGATGACGATAAAGATGATCATTGAACCATCTAAGTCGTCGGACCCACGAAGGATCGATAGGTACTAACCTTGCAGTGACCCACACAGGATAGGGCCCACGCAGGACCTGTAGAAGTTGGCTCACACAGAGCCGCTGAGAGATGACCCACACAGGATCGGGCCCACACAGGACCGGGCCCACGCAGGACCTGTAGGCGCTGGCTCACACAGAACCGCTGAGCGCTGACCCACGCAGGATCAGACCCACACAGGATCGGGCCCACACAGGACCGGGGCCCACACAGGACCTGTAGCACTGATCCACGTAGGATCGCTGAGTGCAGTAGTTGTCGCAGTCCTCTTAGGATCTCTGCACAGTCGTCGCCGCAGTCTACTGAGGATCTCTGCACGGTCGTCGTCGGAGTCCACGGAGGATCTCTGCACAGTCGTCGCCGCAGTCCACAGAGGATCTCTGCACAGATCGTCGCCGCAGTCCACTGAGGATCTCTGCACGGTCGTCGCTGTCGAAGTAGCAGTCGCAGCCAGCACTAGGGTTCCCGCACACAGCATGCTCGTTCGGGAAGGTCCGCTCCACGAGCCGAGAGGCTGATACATCAACTGACACGAAGTCCGAAGTTGATGTATCCAAAAGTTCCGTATCGTCAACAGGAACTCAACGTCGCAGACGGCGCGTCAATCGGACGCCCGGTCTGAGAGATATTGGCATTTTCGTCCCAGGGGCCCGGTTGATTTTTAAGGAAAAACCCACCCGACCGCACTCCACATGCGTCCAAACCTCGGGCGGAGTATGCCAAAAGATCCATCTCACTTAGAGGAATTCAACAAAGCTGACGGCACGTCAATCAGACGTCCGTAGCTCAAGATATGAGCGTTTCCGCTCCGAGGGCCCGGTTGGTCTCGTGTACGAACCAACCCGGCCGAACTCAAAGTATTCTGAAACCTTGAGTGCGATATACCTAAACGACCGTCTCGATCCAAGGATCGTGTTGCCGCTGACGGCGAGTCGTTTGGAGGCACAAAGCTCAAGATACGGGCGTTTGAACGAAAACGTACGAAGATGGGGGGTATGGGCCCGAGCCGACCCGGCCCGACCCCCCCCCCCCCTGGGTCGGCCCGGCCAGGGCCGGTCCGGCTCGGCTTGGCCGAGCCGCGCGGGTGGAAGCTGCGGGCGCTGACCCGCGGCTTGAGGAAGGACCGCGGCCCGCGTGCGGGCCGTGCTGGCGAGCCGCTGACGCACTGAGCCGCATCCGCCCGGATGAACCGGACCCGCGCGCCGCGGGTCCGTTTGGCCGCCGCCGCCGCGGCTTCAGCCGCGGCGGATTTCGTCCGGCGGTGCCGCCGCCTCCGGCCGCCGGCGCCGCCGGCAACTTCCGCGGGCCGCCGGCGTCGCTCCGGTGGCCCGTTTTCCTTCCCGCCTGCGCCGTTGCTCTTCCCGGGATCCGTTCTTTACTGCTGGATCGTCAACCGTCCGTTGCGGCACGTTCCGTCGTCGACCGTCAAATCCGCACAAAACGAAGAACGGCGGAGGGTCGTCGGGCCGTGTTCGTTCGGCCCGCACCCTCCGCGTTAGAGATAAACAACCGGGAGAAAAACAATCAACACATGATCCAACAATTTTAATTAAAATAAAATTGTTCATTGAAAACCGGCTTTTTAATTTTCAAGAACGTTCATGAGAAAATTAAAAAGGGGTAATTTTCCAAAATGAATCCTTACCTTGATGATCGTCGTGCGCGGGCGTTCTTCGCGGAAGAGACAGTCGCGGAAGAGATCGATCGTCGCATCGTCGCGGGGAGGCATTGTGTCGTCGCGGATTCCGGCGTTGAGTCGGCGAGCTCAACGAATCAAGAACAACAGATTTAAATTATTAACATTTAAATCTTTGTTTCGTTTAAAACCAAAGAAAAGAACTTGAGAGAAAATCCGAAAGCACTCACCTCTAATGGTCGGTGATCGGAGATCGGAGATCGGAGATCGGAAGAGCATCTCGGGCGAAGGCGTCGTCGATTTCCGGGTTCGGCGTTCTTCGCGTTCTTCGCGTTCTTCGCGTTCTTCACGTTCTTCGCGTTCTTCGCGAGGGAGAAGAAGTTGCGAGGTTTCTCCCAAATCTTCTCAAGCGCAAATAACAAGAGGTTAAGCGTTGGTCTTATTTTATTATTACTCCAACGAATTTGAAAAACTGGTTAAGAAACGATCCATCAATTTGTTGAATTAATTCAATGAAAGAAACGAACCATTTAATTCACGAACGAAACAGCCCATTTAATTCACGAAATAAACCGCCCAATTAAATGGTCTGTTAAGAATTTAGAAAACGCGTCGGTTGACTTTCATTAAGACGGGTTTTCACGGGTGTGTTTCTTAGCGGAAAGAAACGGAGGGGCTCGTGCAGGCCCCACCTCACAAATATCCTACCAAGGGGGTAGGATATTTCTGGATAGCATCATATCCAGTTCAACTCAGTTCAAGCCTCCTTTATGTGGCTTCAAGTGGCTTCCAAGTGGCTTAAGTGAAATAAAATAAAGCTGTCGCAAAATTATTTTATTTCTTAACTTTAAGCCCGAAAATTAAAAACCACACCCGAGCAAATGCAACTCCAGAAGAGGCGTTTCTAAGCGAATATCGGCGCTGCAATTTCATCGGTGCCCTCACAATTCGATTCCGGGCATCGGTTCAAAAGTTAGAAAAACCCGCTCGTCCGTTCACTGAACGTACCCGAGCCAATCTTCAGAAAATGATTCCGGGCACACCGGGCCTCGGAATCAGGCGCCGTCAGAAACTGCGTTCTTGTAAAATTCCAAAGAAAATTAAGAAAAAAAATTTCCTTGAAATTTACGGGTCTTTACAATATTATTGGTATAGTTCGAATTTTTAGTGTTGTTTAAAATGGATTTATCCTTCATAAATAATAATACAACGAACTGGAGAACCCACTATGTTGAATTAATACCATTAATAATGAAATTATATATTTTTTCCTTGATGAATTTTTTCCATCATCTCTCAAGGGATAACATAAATCTAGTGAATAAATCATAATCTTCAGTGATTGGTGGATTCTAAAAAGAATGGATTGAAATCACACAACATGTTAAAATGTATCCTAGATGATTAGATACCATAGGACCAAATCCATAGCACCTATTTCGAAGATAGTTTCGTCCACATTAATCTTAAATGTATTGGATAGTGGGGGGATCAACTTTCATATATATGGAGATGGGAAGGGGTTATTAATCCAAATATCATTACACTTCCAAATATCAGTCTATACATGTCCGATAATCTGGGAATCATACTGGTATAGAATTTCTTGTTTTTGAGTTTTTTCTTCACTAATGAGGAAGGGTATCTAATAATCCCCCTTAGTATGTCATACCATAAGGAGAAACATTAAATGTATTATTTCCATTAAATATTTCAATAATATGGTTCAATCATTGGGAAGGACTGCTAGGGAAAATATGAATTTATAGAAATATTCATTGATTATTATCTGTATTCTATGGGCCAGTGTAGACCAATATTTCCACATATAAGTTCCCATGAATTCAATATTCGAATGTAGTTTTCCTTGTATATAACTTATATGAAAGTAATACATTGAATAACCCTCTAATACCTTTCTTTTAACCATAAATCATTCTTATTAAAACACAATATGTTATCAGCATCATTAATTCTATAGAAAGTAATGGCATCCTCCAAATCAGAAACTACAAGGCATGTGGACATCATTCGAGATTTAAAAACAAGCCATGGGACCCTCCGGGTATGGACTATGGCTTCATCTTCGGTCCTCCAAATTAAACCATTTTTATGAATATTAATCGATCCCGAGAAGAATATTCAAAAATAGCTAGGGTACGGGCTATTGGTTACCTCGAAAAACCCCGAATGAGGGTAATATTAGTGTCCATTGATATGATTGCATAGGGAACCATGTTTATTAATCAGGCTCCATCCATTCTTTTCTAAAATATATATCTTTATCATGTGCATGTATTGATAGACAATACCACTAAATGGTTTAGGGATGTATTGATTATCTCATGCCAATAAATTCTATTTTTATCATGTTTCATAACCCACAAGAACATTACAATGTTTGAGTGAATTTGGTCCATAAAAAATCCATGTACCTTAAATAAATACATATTATTAATTGGAATCGATTCAGCTACATCCTTTATAAGTGCTTCATTCCGTACATTAGATACCATCTTAAAATATCATCCCTGATTTTTTTTATTGGCAGGTCGATGATGCTTGAGAGAACCACTATTTGATTGAACAAAAATCACACGGATCCAAATATATTTTTCATGTTTATCAACCACTAAAATAACTGATTATCATAAAACATATTTCTTTCTATAATAGGACTCACTCGAGCTAATGGAAATATGTGATGTGTAATAATTAACCAATTGTGTAGATGATTTCTCATATATTTTGATGAACAAGAAAATAGAAATGAATTCTAAATGAGTGATCATTGAGAAAAACAAATATAATATCATCAAAGAATATATGGGAAATAGGTGTACTTATTCTATAAACATTCCCCCATGAAATGTTTTTTCTTTAGCTTCCAATGAATTTAAATTAAAACAACACCAGCAACCAAGATGTGATGGAAAGTGGAAAATGGGTCTCCCTATCAAAACCCCATAGTATTGGTGAATCATTGAGAGAGGGTACCATTGATATTGATCATTTGGGATTCTCAATATTTTAAGGAATCAAAATTAAGAATTTTCTATTTCTAAAAATTATAACGAATTGGGAATTATAAATTTTAGATGAAAGTTTTTTATTTAGAATTACTGATATAGTTTTGAAGAGTAGATTTTTATTGATTAGACATTATTATACAAAGCATGTGATTCATCGAGTCTTAATTAAGTGAATAGTAAACTATACTCATGGAAGAGTAAATCACTTTTCAAAACTGATTCATAAGAAATTACCATTTTGAACCACGCATTTATCATTGAAAAAGGAATTTTATTCTACTTAACTACTCAAAATGACTATTTTTTGTGATGCATAAAAAAAGTAAAAGCAGTTGCAAGAGATTCACTCATATACATTAGGTTTTGAGAGGTTTTATTCATCGAAGAAGTTCTTGGGGATTGTTGAATGAGTTTTACATTGATGAGAGGGCACGAATTGGTAAGAGAAACATGTTAAAAAGGTGTTTAATTTATATAATCATGAAGGGTTAATGAATTCTTTCCAAAAAGTGTTGAAAAATATGATTTTTATCAGTGTGAAATTAATAACCGCGAAAAATATTGGATATATCAGTGATAAATTTTGCACAGATAAAACAAATAATTATAATTTCTAAAATTATAGTATATAAAATCAATATTCATTAACAATAATATTATAGTGCTGATATATATATATATATATATATAATATTTTTGGTATCATTTTAATATTAGAGATGATAAAAAATATGTAAAACAAAAAAATTAAATACAAAATGTTTATTTATAAAATATAATTGAATTATTAAAAAATTATAAATAATTAACCATTTAAATAAATATATATTCATAAATGCATGATTATAAAAAATGAAGTAAATTGAATAATTAAAAATAAATAGACCCCAAATACAAATAAATTGGTTATGTTTTATTAAATATAAATATATATATATACATTTAAAAAATAAAAAAATGAATATTTTATAAAATGAAGATGAAAACATAGAAAAATTTTAAAAGCTTCTAAATACATTAAAAAAATCAATGTATAAATACATGAATTATGAACATGTTAAAAAAATTGATGAAAATGTTAAAAAATCATTTAAATAAATTAATATTAATTATTACAAACATTGAAAAAATATTACAACTTAATAAATAAAATTAAATCACTATTATTCAAATAAATTTATGACATTCTATGAATATTAAATCATATTAAATAATTATGGAAAATATCAATCATTAATTGAATTAATTGTAAACTCTTACAAAAACATAGAGAATCATAAAAAAATCATTTAAATAAATAAATAATATGAATTTCAAACATTTTAATGGTATTACACCATAATAAATGAAATTGAATAAATCATATTCTTATAAATAAAAAACATTTTAATAAAATTATAACTTAGTAAATAAATATGTATAAACAATTATTAGAAAATGGATAAATTTTAAAAAAATAAAACAAATTTATTTATTAAAAATAAATAATTGATATTCAATGAAATCATTTTAAAAATTATTAAATAAAATTTAAAAAGTTAAGAACATTTATAAGTGAATTTGTAAAATTAAATATATAAATTACATACACATAATAACAATTGTTCATATCCTAGCATGCCCCTTGGGGGGTTTACATCGCAAGAATTGACTGAGGAAGGTTGTCATGTGGCCATGATGTGGGAAGATGGTGATGAAATCATGAAGAAGGCCTTGTTATACAGACTGGATGATGAAAGAATAATGATACACTAAGCCTTCATGAAATTATTTATGCCATGTGGCCTTGGGCCTGCATGCAATTAAATAGATCGTCCTCTACCCAGATAAAAATATGCCATTGATTTCACAAAAAAGAAGAAAATAAACATAATAAATGAATAAAAATAAATAAATTGATAATATATATATATATATACATATAAGGTACTCTTAGATAAAAATTCACCAAAACACACAAAACACCTCAGACATCGATCATCGGGCATGCCACAAACCCCATCACCAATTGAGGGATAACCCACCTATATTCAATATTCCAATCCACCTCCTTATTATTGATATTGGATTTAAGACTATTACATCTTATGCAGAGATGACCATGGGCCACAAGCACATGCATTATTTTTCACCTATATAAGAATTCTCACATCCAATTGGGCCTCTCCTATAAATAAATGATGGACAGGCCCCGACAATGCCTTACACATCCATTGTCTCACTAAACGTCATCGTGTATTGTCGTAGATAACCATAGATCCATAACACCCACTTTTAATTGAGTGTTCGCTGACCTGAATCACTGATCAAGAAATCCATCCAGCACATGAACTAATTTAGCTACACATACATGTCGACCTTGCATCTAAAGCTATCACTTGACCTATACAATGTCGACACATTCCTTATGATGAATATTTGATCGTGCATGCCAGGAACTACACCGAGCCTTCATACAATTTTGTGGGCCACCTGACCATGGGATTACATGCTACGTAATGAATCATCCACTAACCAGATAGAGTGAGGCACTTCATTTATAAAAAATGATGAAAAAACATAAACAAAATAAATTAATACAAATAAGTAAATAATATATTAATATATATATATAACTCATGGATATAAATACACTAATACATAGATGCAAAGTTGAACCATTTTCCCATTAGCAAGCCATAGCCACCCCAAGAGATAACCCACTGATGTTCAATATGCCCGTAGACTTCATGATTTATTGTTATTGTCGCAAATTCCCTTACAAAATATTCTCATACCACCATGTCTCATAGGCCGCTATATTTTTGTGAACCTCTACAGTATTTATCACAATCAATTACGCCTCCCCTACAAACAAAATATTGATAGGCCTCAACCACACAATAAACTTCCATTATTTTACTGAATATCATGGTGTATTATCATAGATGACCATTATACCACCACCCCGATGGTCAATATTGTGATCTATGATCTGAATAACTAGTTAAAAAATAAATCCACCACATCATATCTCAGAACATCATAGACACATCAACCACACATCCAATGAAGTCACATAACTCTTAAAACACAGACATCACCGTTGTGTGAGGCCATCATCAGCGATGGAGCACCACTATAGTTTCTCATGTGTCCACCATCAAGCTACGCCCAAAACAATAGTAATGAAGAGTTGTCTCCCCTACTAAATCCTCAATCCTACCATCCCACCCAACAACCACCTACGCTGAAACACACCGCTCAAGACTCATAGTGTTCCCTACACCGACAATGGTACCAACCTCTGGTCATCACTCGATGTCACGCACTATCGATACTATAATACCCGACTCTCAAAGACCTCATCTATCATTAGCATTAACCATGAAGCACATTCCCATATTTTTCTTTTGATTAAATAAACACCTAAATCGGGATAGGCATGGCATACGTTGGGGATCAATTTCAAGGAAAATGGTGTGGGTTGGAGACAGTCTTATATGAAAAAAATATATGTTTTTCAAATATATTTTAAATATTTAAAAATTTGAAATATACATGAATATATATTAACCATATAAATTAACAACATATTATTAAAAAATAAATCTTATTAAAAAAATATGTATGAATTTTATAAAATGAATAAATTTAAAAAACAATGAAAATTATTTAATAACAAAAATCATAGAAAAAATATTGAAAAAATATTAAATATAAATTAATTAAATGTAATAAATTAGAAAAAAAATTTAAAGTTTTTATTCATAAAATTAGTTACAAAAATTGCAAACATTTAAAATTGATTAAAATTATATAAATAAATATTATTATTACAACTAATTATTGAAGAATGCACTATATTAATTTTATATATAAATTATAATATGTTATTGAACATTATAATTTCTAATAATTATGAAATAGTTATTATTTAAATAAATATATACATATTTAAATGTTGAAAAATAAAAATTAGAATTTAATATATTTCAAAAATGTTAAATGATTATATAAAGAAAATTATTAAATTATTGAAAATACTAAAAAGGATACATTTTAAAATTCATCAAATAATATTAAGCCAATTAACAGACATACATGTACACACATACATACACATAGACATACATGTACACATATATACACAATATACACATACAAATATTGGAAAACTCATACCCATACCCATACACATACACATACACATAAACATAGACAAACACATTTCCATATGCATATAAACATACACATGCATGTATGTACACATACACATGCATACAGTTACATTACAATGCATGTACATTCCTATATATCTATATATACACATATATATAAACACATACAACATAAAAAAATACATATACATAGACACATACACATGTACATACACATGAAAATGTATATGTATACACATAAAAATGCATATGCATACAAATACACATTAATTTCCTTATAAAAACACATCCAAACAATTGAAAACATGTGAATTCACATACATACACATCAATAAATATGACATTATAATATCATAAACATTACCATAAACATATACACATATGCACACAAAAACAAATGACCATAAACATAAATTCATTTATACACAGATAAATACATTCAAAAAAATATAAACATACACATATATGTATAAACACACACATACTTATACACAAACATATATAAACACATTAGCATCCACATACAAAAAAATACGTATGATCATACACACATACATACATATTTTCACATACATATACATACAATAAAATATTTTAATTACATAAACATACACGTACACATACACATACACACATATATTTTTATTTATGAATATACACACACACATTCACATACATGTACACATTGTTATAACATACACATATAATTACATACAGTCATATGCACATATACATAAACACACATACAATCAATAAACATATATAAACACACAACCATACACAAAATTCAACAGAACATAAGCATACATATACAACACATACCTAAACACACACATACAGACACATAGATTCAAATTCATATACATATATTATTAAATTTTAAATAAACTATATATATATATATATTATTTTTTTATATGTACTTTCTGAAATATAAATATTATTTAAAAATATATATGAATGTATATATATATATATATATTAACAAATTCAATTTAACAATTACGATACCTAAACATTATAAGTTTATAAATGTATGGATTTTAAAATTCTATAAAAAATAATAGAGAATGGTAAACATTTATATGTTAATTTTTAAGAGATGCATTGAATATAAAACTGTATGCATTACTGTAACATTAATATAAAAAAGGAATTTGTAATGGATTAAATTTAAATTTATTGGATTGATAAAATTAAATGAGAATTATCAATTGGTACTAAATTCATAATACAATGAATTATTCAATAATTATTTGGGATAATATATTTATAGTGTCCAATTTTGGAAGAAGGCACACACTGTGTTATAGTTAAATATTCCTTTAATTAGAAAATTATAGGACATCATGAATATTTAACCTAAAAACACAAAAACATATCTTATGAAACATAATTTAATTGGAATTCATAATTATGTCAATACCTTCTCAATTAACTCGTGATGAACTGTTTGATAAAGTAAAGGTTATTTTAACAATTTTTTTAATCCCTTTTCATAGAACCATATAAACAGGGGTTAAAAAAAGTAATTATATTTTTCTGTTATAGTATATAAATTCTCTATTTGTCATAAATTTTAATTTTTTCTATATATTCCAATAAATGTGTGCGATAAGTTAATTTTTATCAACTTTTTTTGTAGTATTTATTTTTTAAGAAATAAATATTATTTCAAAAATGATTTTATATGAACGACTGATGTTAAATGAACAAGGGCACATTTTTTTAGATAAAATATTATGATAATATATAATAATTACATTATTGTGAGAATATTATTTTATATTTAATTATAAAATGTAAAAGAGTAATAAATACACATGTATATGAAAATACGACAAAAATTAAATCTTTTTTCTTTATGATATTTTAATAATATCATCACCATGATTAATAATATGAAAATAAGGTTTATATTTATAAATGTAATAGGATTTTTTATCTAAAATAAAAAAGGATGAATTAATTCAGTTATGTTTTCATGGTTATATAACAGATTGTAATATGATCATTAAATATTTGTCCATTGGAAATATGGTCAATTGATAAATAATGGAACAAAAACGTAAAATATTATTGAAATATTTTACTATAAAAATATATTTTATGGAAGAAGGAATCAACATAAGAGGAGGGAAAACAAATATTATGATTACCAAAAAGATTCTACAATGATATCAGATGTATCTTATATATAAATTCCTAGACAGATTCTACAAGGAACTATCTCTTGAGGAGGATTTTAGAACAGGGTGCATCCACTTGAGCAGGGTTTACATATTTGTTAGAATGAGAGGTTATGAAATTCCCATCGATACCATGCCTTTGCATCTCTTCACATGACAGCTAGCCGAACAAACATAAAAATGTGGATAGATGATCACATTACATATGCTGGAGAGGGGTGGTTTCAATTAGTCATAGTATGTATTATTTTCATAGACCTACGAGTCCTATTATATCTCCAATCCTACATGCAACGTAATCCCTAAGCCAATGGGCATGGTACGGGTTCCCCGTATTCCCTTAAAAGGGGGTTGTCAAAAATTAAATAAAAAAGTAGTACTTAAGGAATTTAGGTTACTTTTCAATATATGAAAAATTAATTATAAAATGATGTGGTTAAAATTACTTAATGATGAAAAGTGACGTATTCTTGTCAACGAACTATTTTTAAATACTATTTATTTTAAATTTATTTAATTAAATATATAAAATTTGACTTATTTATCTAATATAATTATTTAGTTTATATCAAATAGATAATAATTCATTTAATTAGTAATTATTATGAAAATGATTAAGACCAGTTAGTGTTATAAAATTATTTTTTTTAAAAAAAATTTCTTATTATATTCTCTATTAAGTGATTAAATTATCATATATTAATTAAATTATGTTAAATTTAGTCAAAATGTTTTATTATAAATTATAAATTATATAAATTGTTTAGTTTTATTTATGTAATAAAAATATGTTACTATGGTAAAAATTTATTTGTCATGATAAATGTAAAAAAAGTTAACAGTGTGAGAATATGTAACAAAGTCTTCAAATATAAATAAATATTATATCTTAATAGAGTATATGAAATTTTTCACAACAACTATCCTTTATTTTTCAATTTTTATCCCCCTTCCATTTACAATGAAATCCATATACATTAATTAATGAATATTTTTTTAAATTGAACCCCCAACTCACTGATAAGAGGAAATCACATTCACCATATTATTCCACTAAAATAATTTAAATACATATTTTAAACATTCCAATTTTCTCCCATATTTCATTCTTATATAATTTAGTATCTTTTTTACTACATTGAAGACTAAATATTTTGTTTTGAAGATACTTTTTTCAAGATGGATTGAAATCAACAATGTTTTTATTTAGTTCCCAGATTTTTCATTCATGTTCCTGCATTCAATATTTATAAATATCATTACCCAATATAATGATATAATATTAACATAATTATTCTAATAAGAAAAAGATATTAGTATCATATTACAACATAATCTTACTCAATTATTAATAAGACATGTTTTTTTGGTCGGTTCAACCACCTACACGAATGATGTTATACCAACATCATTATAATAATCTTGAATAAGTATCAAGACATAAATAAATGTTATTTATTTTATTAAAGACTAACTTATAATGTGAATACAGTTCACAAATGTTGTATATAAATTATTATAATTATAATGTAACTTGTTTTTATCGATAAATTACACAAAAATGTTCACTATGGATTCCCTTTTCACAAACCATCCCAATATATTCCATTAAATGAACATAGGAAAACATAAATATTTGGAAAAAAATAAATCACCCATTTAAAAAAAATAGAATGATAATCATTGTATCAATGAATGGGGATCAACATCAACATTACAAAACATTATGAAATAATCACAGATACTATATTATGATGATGTAAATAAATAATTAAAAACTTTTATATGCATAATGATTGATTATAACTGACTATTATAAAAGATAATATATATGGAAAAAAATTAAGCGGTTAATATGATTGTGTTTATTATATAGGAAGTTAAATCACTTTTTGGGAACATGAGATTATTGTAAAGGGTTTCATAAATAAATATAACATTCTTTGGTATATGTTACCCATTAACTATGTATCTTTTTTGTGTGTTATATAATAAATACCATGGATTTATTTTATCATAATAATCTTTTACATCTATGGATTTACAAATCTATTTAATTTTATACCTTTTCAGTGAGTTATGTTTTAATAGTAATTAAATTAATAATATTTTCATTACCAATCTAATATTAAAGTCGACATTTTAATGACTAAATTGTCATCTTGGGAAATTTTATTGGTTCTAGGATCATTAGAAGTTTCATTTATTACAATTATCAATTTTTTTATATTTAATCAATATTTCAGAATAACATGTTGAAAAGTCATCATGTCTAACCAATATTCATGAAGAAACAAGACAAGGAATCCCAAAACCAAAAATAGTGGATATTTTATTATAAATTTATAATAAATTTTATAACAAAAAAAATACTTTAGTATTAATATATTCCTTAAATGTTTAATCTAATTAATTGAACTCCCTGTTTAATTTTAACATTTTTCACATGGTGCATCCAATATAGAACACATATAACTATATCAACCCATGATCGTTAATATTTGAATGATGTTAATGGGTCTTCAGTTGTGACGGATGATGATTCAATAACCATTAATGACGAATCTTGAACAAAACCAAAACATTATGTCTTGAATTATTTACTCAATAGTTTAATGTTTCTAGCAAGAGAGGAAGGATGTGGTATAATTATCCCAATCAAGAGATAAATCCTTCATATGATATTTTTTGATATAATTCACATTAAAATAAAATGTTTTGGACAATAAAAATGAATTAACATTCAAATTAATTTATACACTTGATCCAATATAAAATGGAAATATTTATAGATATAATTTATTATTGAAATCATTATAAATTCCTCTAATCAAATAATATATTCGATGCATTACATATAGAACGAAACAATAAGTTTTTTTATTATATCAATGAATTATCCTAAATTATATTTATATGAATTTTTTTGTCATTTAATTTTTGTTACAAGGCCATTAATAGTATAGTTACATCATATTTTACATTTACCGATCCTCAAATTAAAAAATATGTTTTCCATTCAAAAAGTAAGTAAAATTCTAGTCACAACCTGAGGAATAAATATATATTACATATTCATGTAACTAAATATATATTTATTAATATAAAAATACTATTCATCTCCTTGATAATAATAATAGAGACATATAAATATACTTTTAAATATTATTAAATTTTTTCATTTAGTAATAAACTAACATTATGATCTGGAATAAGTATTAGAAATAAAAAAATAGATAATAATTACTATACATTCGACAAGATAATAAACATTAATATAATTTTAACCATATGATACTATATACATTGAAAAATAGATACAAAATTTCTGTGGCCCTCTATGAATTTTCCTTAGTGGAATTATAAAGGATTTCCTAAAGTAAAATAACATCATCTACCAATACATCAAGGCACCCATTGAGAATTACATTTATGAATCAATTAAAATATTCAAATAGAAATGTTTATAGATTAATATAATAAATTTTATAAATATCAAATAATAAAGTATTTATAATTTTTTTCAACAACTTATAATCAAAAATATATCTTTCGCATATTTCTTAAAATGAACATATCAATCACCATGTCTATGATATTTAGTTAGATAATTTCAGTCCAATAAAAAGTCAGGAGATAAAACATTCCATATAAGGATGGGAAAATACTATATTAACATACTCATTAATGACATATAACTCTTGAGAAAATGAAAATCTCCTACCTAATTGTGTATATAGGATATCATTATTTTTTCTAATACATCAATGTATGCCACTCAAGTTCATCTTTAATAATATTCTCTTTTCGTGGGATCATTACAATGATTTAATGATATAAATATCCATGTACAAAAAACATGTGGAATTATTACATGATGGTATATTCTCAAAACTTCCTAACATGGAGATTACCAAGTGTGATCTTAAGAAGATGTTGTCTTATTAAACTATGACCATCAAAAAGATGATAATAAAACATACTTTGTTTCTAGTATGAATGTTATCTAGTTATAAAACATGTATTCAAGAATATTAACAAGGTAATTTGATGTTATTAAAATATAATGTAAATTATATTACATTTTGATGTGAAAAATACTCCCAATATATTATATCTATAATGTCATGAAAAATAATAATCATCATGTGATAAGATATTACATTAATATATTTTCCTTAAAATATTTTGGTAATGGATATTATTAAAATAGAAAGTTTAAGGTCTCCAAATCTAATATAATTTCACTTTCATTAAATATAAATGCAACGAAATTAATAATTTATCACATTTTATACATTATTTTATAGAGTACGAATATATTAGATATGCCAAATATAATCCATTATAACTAGGTTTGGTCATTTAATATATATTTTTGGGACATATACTTATTGTGACTTCACTCCGCTGATAAAATTCCTCACGTATAGATATAATTATGTATCAACATATTTTTCTATTATTAGAGACATTTTTTCTTGAAAAATATCAATGTCGTATAATAATATAATAAAAATAATAAAAATGACTGTTGTGTAACCCAAAATTGGAATAAGACGTTGCTAAACTACTACTTATGATGCATCCAACTCCACAATATACACTATTATAATTTATATATAAATTATAGGACATCATGAGATTATATTTTATATTACATTATCAATATTGATATCTCAGATAATAATGATCTTAAGGAAGAACAGTGTTATCTCCCCTTAATACATAGTATTAATATTTAACCTTTTATGAGGAACACATCCAGTTATACTTTCTCAAGTACTATCAGAAATTTGTAGCTAGATGTTTTCTCAGTTAATCTCTTTTAATTTTATAAATTAATATTATGATATTGGAATAGGTAATATAAAACAAATATTCATATCATTGAAGTTTAGATTGATTCAAGTAACATATGATCCGAAAATTTTATTCAAAATCATCTCCCATTAAGATATACACTAGTGGAAAAAACATAATTATCATTGATTCATTACATTTAACATTATTTATATCATTTACATGGATGATGTAATAATTAGGGATTTCAAAAACTATTTCTATAAATCCAAAATTGTAATATTTTGTTCAAAATGACATATAGATGTTGTAAAAAAAATTTATAGCACTAATGTTGAAAATCGTCATAAAAATTTTTCCATGACTTTTTTCAATAAAAATATCATGAAAAGTCCTCCGAATATCAATTTTAAGAAACCATTACATAAAAATCACTACACAAAATTTGTTACAACAAATAGTGAAATTTTATTAAAAAAGGAAAAAAATATTCTTGTAATGGCCCAGACCTCTCTAGTCAATTCCCTTACTGATATCTGTTGAAGAAGGTTTTTTGTGAAGGAATTTTGGGTTAGCCCAAACACATTACAATTTTTTGGTTATTTGAACAGTGTTTCTAGTTTTGTGAATAGTAACATCGTCCTCAGCTCCTGTGACGGTGCCAACAACAACATTGGTATCAATGTCAGCACTAGTGTATGTGTCTGTGTCCGCAACAACATGTTTATTAGCATCAGTGTCGTTGTTGGAGTTAGTACCAACATCGATGTCTATGTCAGCACCAGTGTTAGTGCTACTGTAAGAACTAGTGTCAATGTGGGAGTCTGATCTAGTGTCAGTGTCAGCATCAGTGTTTGTGTCGAAGTCTGCACTGGCATCATTGTCAGTGTTAGCACCAACATCGGGGTTGGTGTCATCACAAGTGTCAGTATTGGTGCTTCATTCTATAAACAGTTCTATTAGATTTAGGGATTCAATTTGTAAATAGAACTATTAGTTTTTGTGATTCATTATGTGAATAGTTTCATCGGTTTCGGTGAGTCATTCTTGGAATTGATCCACCAGGATCAGTGAGTCATTTTATGAAATGTACCAACAATTTCAGTGATTTATTCTGTGAACTATGCAATCAGTGTCGGTGAGTCATTCAATTAATTGTTCCATTTGTTTTTTTGAGTTATTTTATGAACAGTACAATCAGTTTCAGTGAGTCATTGTAGTGAACAGTTCCATCGGTGTCGGTGAGTCATTCTATGAAGAATGTTTCCATCATCGGTATGTTAACAGTGTTTCCAGTTTCCTACAGTTTATTATCTTTAGCATTTTCATTGACTCAAAATGAATTCAAGGCCTTGTTTTATGGTATTTATGGCCAATTCAAATCCATAACTGCTATATTAATTTTCATAAGGCTTAGGGTGTCATTACATGGTCATACCATGTAGTTTAATGTGATCCACTTTTACTGGAAAATCCATCGTATCATAAACGGCACTCAGTAAATCTTTTAAAGGGATGAGATATCAATGTCTCTTATTCTACCTTCTTTTCCCTAGCGAGAGGCAATTTAACTTATCTTTCTCCCCATAGGATAGGCCTTATAGATCCTTAATCTTCGTATAATTTTCCATTGCAGTTTCTTCATACTGCATGAAAACCCCCAATTTTGGTGCAAGCCGCAACTGTCAATTGGTCACTGATAAGAAGGTTTGATTGAACTATGTTCATATGTTTTCATCAATGGTTTTCATAGGATTATAATTTTCCATGTTATGACATGTGATCTACATGCTCTAATTTTTTTTTCATGGGTTTCGGTTGGTGCAGACGTGGTGCCGCGTCCTCTGTTGGATGTATTTATCACAAGGGAGGAGATAATAATCAGTTGTGTGGATCGTTCTTGTAAAAAGAAGGTCATGAACCATTGTAGGTAGGGGATTCATTTTTCTTATTTTGTTTAACATGAAACATTAGATATATCATGTCTTATCCCAATGGATCATAATGGAATCGAAATAATAAATATTTGAACTCGTTAAATAAAGTGAAATTGATTGTGTATTATTTAATCCTATTTTTATTGATATTGTGATAAATAAGATTTATTTTGTTGATTTTTTTATGGAATTTATTAAATTATATAGAGAATGAATTAATTGATATTAATTTGGATAATGATAAAAGGAATGTAAATTTATGCATTTGTTGTTTTTATATATTCATGATAATTAATTTGATTTAGTAAGCATGTTTAATCAATTTGTGATAGTTGTGATATAAGTATGTTTTGGGATCCCATAGTTGGACCCTATAAATAATAAATCAGTTCATTCCCAATGTATTAAAAAACTAACTGTTTGATAAAAAGACAATGTCTTTTAGGGTTCTGAGTTACCCTCGTACTTTTATAGACCATGTTACATTTTTATTGTAGTTGTGATAGATCAATGTGTTTGAAGGTTGGTTTCCTTGTTTATTGTCCAAGATCCAAATTGATATATTGATTGTTTTCCTGGCTGTTGTGTTATGATGTGAGCCCGTATGGCTATTTTGATGTGTGGGGGAAAGTAGTCCCATTGGTTATGGAAACAATTGATGCATAGAGTGGCGAGATTCTTCGACTTATGCATGTTTTTGTCAGGGAGGACCACATGGATGACGAAACAGGTTGGATTAAAATTTTTGAACGATCAATAAATATTTTCAGTTTTGAATATGGATTAATTTTTCCACTACATTGGGAATCAGGTCTTTCTTACCCACCATCCAAAATGGGAGAAGATGTGTGTGGTATTCCACTTAATTTCATTAATAATATTCTCAAAGAATGTTGGGTCCATGATCTTGCTATAGGTTCAAAAGACGTGATGGGTTCTTGAACTACACACCATGTTGATCCCCCTTGTTTTTAGTATCTTAGAATGTTTTTCCAGAATTATTGGGAAAATGGGAATTTAATAATTATGTTATTAAATGCTTGAATAAATGATGTCAACCCATGGGGTTGGAACTTGCTAGGACATAATGCCAAGGTTTCAATTTAAAGGGACAATTGGCATCTTCTGTGATGCTAAGGAAATATAATTTGGATGGGTTAATGGTCAATTAATGTTTAATGAATTAATTAATATAATGTGTATCTGATAAAATTGATACAAAGTAATGTAATAAATAACGATAAGTGGTTATGTGTTTATAGGATTCCTAGTATTAGAAGTGAAACCAAGGAATCTGAGAGAAGTTAAATGTAGTTAACTCTAAGGATATGTTATGCCCATAATGTGGATGTGAGGTATGATATATATTATACTTTTGGTGTTTCTATATGAAAATCCCCCTCATCTGTTAGGTCATCTGACCCCACCGGGATTATGAGCCTTGGTTGTGTTTTCCCCAACTTTCTAGTGGGAGGACAGATGGTTTACTACCCCCATTGACCATGATCTCTTCTCTTGGTAGTTACGTGTGCGGGTATGCAGAATAGTTAGTTTTTTCTCGTATATGTGTGTAGAGGGTCGTAATGGATTTTGGTTCATACCTCATAGATATTCTGGATATAGCTTCATATGAAATACTATATGTATAACTTCTATAGGATATGATTTCTTGAGGATCCTTGAGGTATGGGATATAATGGCACACGGTTAAATTACAGACATATGAAACATGTTATGTGAGTTGTGGTTTCCTAGAAACTACCTAGAAACTTTTCTTACATGTACATGTTGCTTTTGGCATAAGGTGAAAGTTTGGTGCTTCGTCAAGTAGTCTGTAGGGAAGCCTTTTAGGAGTGGGATACTTATGACGTGCGATGATGGGGAAAAGTAGAAAACCAGTGGGGAATTAGTAGCAGGGTTCCCTTGATAATCTATATTATATTAATTACAATTATATGTGATACATGGTGAGAGTAGTCATTTTGAGGCTATTAACATAGTGTACCGATTTATGTAATGAGTTAATTTCTCTTGTTGTTCACTATGCTTTAGCATGATTTCTATAAATTTTCCCGAGAGGATCCTGGTATGATCATACTGAGTATATTTTTATAATCACTCTATTTATTTATAGTCTGATTTTAATTCACATTCAGAATGTTGGAGATTAGGCTGGTTACTACTAGATTGGGGTTGCAGGAGCCGTCTGGTCTTCAGAATCACTAGTTTTCAAAATTCTTTTGGTACTTGTAGTTTTCCCTAATAGTTGTAGTAGTTTTGTTGGAAATTACATATGTTCACATGGGATATAAATTATATTTTTGTCTCGCATGTATTTTGTTGTTGTCTTCCTTATCTCTCCTTTTCACATGTGTTATCATAGAGTGTAATATCTCCCAACTGTGTGTCTACTATACCCTGAGTACTAGTCGCAAACCCAATGCCTACTAGAGGCGATACTCGAGGTGTCATTGTCTCCCTTATCACATTGATGACCCATGTATGGTAAACCATGTGGGGAGGGTGTCATGACATAGTGGTTTCAGAGTTATATTTCACAGATAGGATGGATTTTTTTGTTATGCATTGGTGAGGTTTCATGGATTGGTTGGGAAATGATATCATGCATCATGCTTCTTTGTGCATGTGTTTAAATGGATAGACATTGTGATGGGTTAACATAAAATGAATAAAATAAAAAATTTAATTATATAAGGATGGGTATTTTATCTTATTGTTTTATGATATTTAACTGTTTTCTATTTTACATGTGTGCCTATGGGTTGAAATCCTCATCAGGATCGGGCAGAAGATGTACAGTATGTTATTCCAGCAGATAACCATAGTGTAGAGGGTGTCTAGGATGATAGTTGGAGGAGGAAACTCTGAGAGCATCAACACTTGAATCTATAGAATAGGAGGGATCCATTTCAGATTTAGTGCATGAATACAAGTTAGAGGAGGTCCAGATATGATTCAGTTTGATCCATTCTCAGATGGAACACTGGGTGTCATTGGTTTGATAAAATTATACATGGAGTAGTAAGGAAGTGGTAGCTCATGATTATTAGGGATCACAAGGAGTTTGTAAGATCATGAGAGGAGTTCCAAGACATTTTCAGAGTTGTGTTTATTTCTAGGACCCTAATGGAATCCAGTAACTAGTAGAATCATACCCTTCAACAATGGTAAACCAAAGTTCATGTGTTTGGAATCTATTTCCGGAACAATTTAATATATCATTATAACCAGTTTTCTAGTTGAGATGGCTAGGGTGAGGCATTTAATGAGGCTTTTCATCTAGAGAACATGTTCTTGGTCACCAAACTTATGTAGAATACATATCATGTGGAGCTGTTGAGTATCGATGTCATCGAGAGGACATTTTCCTGAACAGGATCATCACGATAGGGCAGCCGTCATGATACCTCACGTAGCAGATATGTTTTCTAGCGTTCCAAGTTTTCAGGGTTGTAGAATTTTCATTCGCCGTGGGTTGGTCCAAGCCCTTAACATCCTTTTTCTCTGGGGGAGGCGGCTCTCAGGACAATTCCATGGAATTAAGGGATTTTTTTCTTGTGAATTGTGTGATCATTCGAAGCTACAGTTCCCGACATTTCAATGATTTCATCGTGCATTGGGTGTACCGATAGAGGTTACTCCATTGAGGAATTTCATTCCAATGTAGCAGAAGCATGTTGCATAATCATTGGATTAACAATGCGTAGATTGGGACGGCAGAGGACATTCCCATGAGGCTCATCATCTATAGATATTAGAGCGTGCCCGAGGTGGTGGTCATCATCAAGGACAAAGAGGACATGGAAAATGTAGGAGTCTTATTCATGCTTTAGAATTTCCAGTGCTAGGAGAGCTAGACATCGTTCAGTGTACACCCTTCATTCCTTCTACATGGGTGAATTCCTTGTTTGATTCAGGAGATACTAAAAACTTCATATCACATTCCCATGTCCATGCATTGGGGCTTGATGTGGAGAGGTTTCATGTGTTGTTGGCATTCACTAAGATAGTTAGAGTTCAAGCTGACTTTTTTTATGCTTGTAGAGATTGTGACCTGCTAATAGTAAAACAAACCTCTTAGGTATTTTTCCAATGTATATGGATACAACCATATGATATCATCCTTCAAATGGACTGGATGTATTCAGTTCAGGATATAATGGATTTCATTTTGAGTAAAGTGGTGTTCTTCGATGAAGTTGTTGATCAGCAGTGTTTGTTGGCGAGCGAGACCCTCATATGGGTCAAAGGCATGTTAAGTACAAATCATCTTTTTTGGATGAGCTGATTCTATTTTATTTAGAAGTTTATAATTTGGTGTTTTCTGGGTCAGATAAGTGTACGCTGATGTCTTTCCATAAGAGGCTATAACATCACCCAATAGTCATGAGACTGAGTAAGGTATCGAGCTAGATCTAGGATCCTCTCCAATAGCTATTTATCTACATTGGATAGAACCATATGAGTTACAAGAGCTATTTATACAACATGATGGTCTATTATAATGTAGTTTTGTTTTTATGAGTGTCTCACCATGTAGTGCACATATTTTTTCAGGAAGAAGGATGACAGTAGTTTTCAGTTGTGTATCAATTATAATAAAAAAACAAACTAATTGTGAGGAATCGATATCCGCTTCTACAGATTGATGATTTGTCAGACCAACTGAAGGGTTCAATGTCATTATCAGAATTCGACTGGTGGTCCGGATATCATAATATGTGTGTGAAGGATGAGGATATCATGTTCACTAATTTTTATTTTCTTCATGGGCATTACGAGTTCATTGAATTGACATTCGGTGTGACAAATGCTACAGTTGTGTTCATGGGATTTATGAAATCTATGTTCAATGAGCCATGTGGAATGTTTTTGGTGGTTTTAATCGACAACATCCTTTTGTACTCCATGTCTATAGAGGAGTATGAAGAGCATCTTCATGACATTTTCGGAGTTCATCGTCAATAGGATCTATTTGTGATGTGGTTTATGAGTGATTTTTGGTTTCAAGAATTCCATTACATGGGGAATGATCATTCCCAATAGGGTGTATTTGTTGACCAGTCAATGATTCATGTAGTTGTGTCTTGGGAATCCTCTAATATAGTGGCAGATGTGTGAAGTTTCATTAGTCTCGCATGCTACTACAGGAGGTTCGTAGACAATTTCTATCAGGTTTCAACTCCTATAACAACATTGATTAGGATGGATGAGGTGTTTTGGTGGACTGATCAGTTTTAGGTAGTTTTCATGTATATAATGTAGAAGTTGGTAAGTGCTACAAATATTTGTCTTGTAGTAGAGGGAGTTATGTTTGACGTTTTATGTGATGCTTCACATCTGGTATAGGTTTTGTTTTGATGCATCATAGAATGGGCATTTTGTATGGGTACCAATAGGTTTGTCCCCATGAATGTAACTATTCCACCCATAATCACTATTTTGTGGTAGTTTTGTTTTCTCTGATCTTGTGGATACATTACCTCATTAGTGGATGCATTGTGGCATTCACTGATCCGAAGAGCCTGAGATATGTTTTCTCCCACCGTGACATAATCTTGAGACAGTATCAATGGATGCAGTTCTTATAGAAATATCACATTGTAATCTCATATACATCTGGTAATTAGAATTATTTAGCTTATGAGAATATTTTTATGTCACGTAGTGATGATGTGCGTGAATTAAGTGATTCCGGGAGAGTAATGGAAGAGATTTCTGCATTAAATATCGATATGGGAGAAGATGGGTGTTAAAGAAGAATTTTTCAGATGATGGTTCAATGGTCTTTGGTGTAGTAGGTGGAAGTGTCTCTATTGGGGATCTATTAGTGGAGGTCTAGAGAGAACTATTTGTTTATGGAGAGACCCTAATGGTTGGTATGAGGAAGGACAAAATCAGGTGTTGTATTAGAGAAGACATGTTGATCCTTTGGCCAAGTGTGATAATGTTATCAAAGAGCTACATAGTTTGCATTTAGTGATACAACCTAGCATGAAAAAGATGTACCCAACCTTGAGGATTCAGTTTTGCTGGCTTCGAGTGAATTGTGCAGTTGCAGAATTTGTGTCTCGATGTTTGGCCTTCCATATGGTAATGACCAAACACCGTGTCCATGGTGGTCTGCTCCTCTTGTTAGAAGTTCATAAGATGAAGTGGGAGAACATATCAATGTACTTTTTTACTTGTTTACCTCAATATCAGGGATTCCATGAAACTATTTGGGTGGTATATGATTGTTTAAAAAACCATCCCACATTATAGTGATCAAGGATTCATGTTTAGTTTATGTATTTTTACGACAATATCTGGATGAGTTTTTGAGGCTTCATGGAGTCCCAAGGATGATAATTTCTGATCGAGATCCTCGTTTTACATCCAAGTTATGGAATGGTCTCCATAATTCATTAAATTATAAACTATTCCTTAAATGTTAATTTCATCCTTATACAGATGCTCAGACAATGCGTACCATCAAAACTCATGGAGGCATGTTTCTGCTCATCTGTCTAGAATTTTGGGGGTTCATGGATGAGGCACTAACCCTTAGGTGTAGTTTTTATACAATAATATTTTTCACTCATCCATCAAAATGTGAAAATTTAAAGACTTATGTGGATAAACTATTCATAGACCATTCTCCTAGAATGGGGTTGGAGAGTTATCAATTCTCAATCCAATGCTAGTGAAAAATATGACAATGATGGTTCAAGTGATTTTTAAGGGGATTAAATCAGCGTAGGATAATTCGAAATCACATGATAATTCAATTGGGAGACCATTAGAGTTTGATGGGGAAGACCAAATGTTTCTTAATGTGACCCCTCATCATAGTAAGAATATCATTGGTTGTGGGAGTAATCTTTCTCCTCAGTTTGTGGGGAATTTCATGGTGCTGGCACGTGTCCGAGATATGGCGTATCTAGTAGCACATCCCCTATAGATGAGCCAAATAAATTATTATTTTCATGTTTCACAGCTCTGTTATTTTCATCACGATGATTGACATGTCATCTATTGGACAATGATCGATGTTGATTCCGGTGAGACCTTCATGGAGATTCCTATGGAGATCTAAGACTAAAAAGAGAAGTTGTTGTGTGGGAGTTCTATCCCATTGGTTCTTGTCTTGTGGAAACACAGTGTCATGTAGGTGAGTAACAAGGAACATGAGTCACATATACGTTCTCAATACACAGGTTTGATTGATGTTTAAATCTTTTCATGTAATGGTTCTGATTTTTTGTTTTAGACAATTCGTGTATATAAGATGGAATTTTTATTGATTCTTTTGGCATTCTCTATTTTGTGAGTTATCTCAATGAGTTGTTGTTCAGATGCCTTTTTTGGTCCATTTTGGATGGGTTTTTGATTCTTGAGGATAATAATGTTTTGATATGTATCTGATGTACATTCCTGAACCACTCTGGTCCATTACCTCGCTGAAATCTTGTGTTAGAGGAGTTATGGTAGGTCATGTTGTCTTATCAACAACACAAGACCAATTTTTTTGTTCTATGAATAGTTATTTCTATTTTTTGAACATTAGTATTGACATCGACATAAACACTAGTGACAGTGTAAGAACCAGTATCAGTGTCAGTGTCATCATAATTGTCAGAGTTTTTGTCGGTGGGAGAACCAGTGTCAGTGTTAGAATTAGTGTCAGCGTCTGTGACTGCACCATCATCGGTGTCGGTGTCAGCACCAGGGTCGGTGTTAGTGTCAGCACCAACATCAGTGTCTGTGTCAGAAAATACATTAGTGTTAGCATCAATGTCAGCGTCAGTGTCAGAACCAAATATGTTTCGGTGTCAACACCAGGGTCAGGTTTAGTTTCAGCAACAACGTCGGTGTCAAAACCAGCATTTGTGTCAGGGATTCATTTTGTAAACAATACCATTGGTGTTAGTGAGTCATTTTGCGAACATTTCCATCAGTGTTGGTGAGGAATTCTATGAATAGAGTCATCGGTGTTGGTGAGTCATTCAGGAAACAATGTCATTTGTGTTGGTGATTCATTTTCTTGAACAGTTTAGTCATTGTTAGTGAGCAATTTTTTGAACATTTCCATCAGATTTGATGATCCATTTAGTGAACAGTGCTATTGGTGTTGGTGAGACATTTTATGAACAGTATTTCCAGCATTGGTAGATGAACAGTGGTTCCATCTTCATATAGTTTCTCCCCTTTAGCATTTTCAATGATAAAAATGCATTCAAGGCCCTATATTAAGGTATTTAATTCTGATTAAAATCCATAACTCATATATTAATTTTCATAAGGATAATTATGCCTTTACATGGTCAAACAGTGTGGTCTAATGTGATCCTTTATTAATGGAAAATCCATCCAATCTTAAACCGCTTCATTGTAAATCTTTTAAATGGATGAGATATCTTCATCTCTTGTTCGACCTTCTTGTTCATTGGTGAGAGATGATATAACATTTCATTATTCTTATAATAGTGGTTTTATTGAACCTTAATACTCATATCATTTTAAAATTATGTTTATTCCTACTTAATGTCCACCCCTTATTTTGGTGTATGCAGAAATTTTTTATCCTTCATTGATAGAAGAAATGATCTACTTCAGTTCCTAGGTGTTCTTCGAACCTTTTCCCTTATATTCTCATTGCCATGTGATGACATGTGATCTAAATTCCCTTAATGGGGTTTTCATGGGTTTTGGTTTGTGCTGTCATGTCATGACATCCTTGAGTGGATCCAGTTGTCAAGGGGGAGGAAATCGAAATCCATTATGCATATTGTTCTTGTATAAAGAATGTCAAGAAGCATTTCAGGTAGGGAATTCATTGCTTCTGTTTTCTTTTATGTGCGATTATAGAGTTACCATGTTTCGTCCCACTAGATCACAATGGTATTGACATAATAAATATTTGAACAATAAAAAGTAATATGATATTGATAATATGTTATTTCCTCTGGTTTTTATAGATAGTTTTATATCTATTCATTATTTGTTTAGATTTTCATTATAGATGGAAATTGTTAAGGATCATAATGATGGAATAAATTGATAATTTTTTTTATAATGACAAATATCCATGTAAATGAATTAGCTGTAGTTATCATAATTTGATTTTAATTAAATTGATTCAGTAAGCATGTTTAATCAATATGCGATAGCTATTATAACTTGTGGATTATGTTAACCATGGTGAGAACCTATAAATAATAAATCTGTTAATTTTAGATGGATTAAAGAACTGGTTGTTTGAAAAAAATATAATTCCTTGTAGGGATATGAGTGACCCTCTTTCTTGTAAAGGCCAAGACATTTTATGTTTGGAGTTGTCAGATATCGTTGTGTTTTATTGTTGGATGTCTTGTTTATGGGCCATCAACCCAATTGATATGATTTCTATATTCCCTTCTTCTTGTGTTTTTCTGTGAGCAAGGACGGTTGTTATAATATGTGGGGGTAGGGAGGCCCATTGGTTGTTGATGTTTTTGATGCCTAGAGGGGTGAGATGCTTCGATTTATGCATGTGGGTGTCATGGAGGACACAGGGATGATGAAAGAAGTTGGATGTGAATTTATGAATTATCGATGAATCCTTTTGGTTGTATATCTTCATAAAATTCCACACTTCACAATGAATTCGTTCATGCTTAGGATTCTTACAATAGTAATGGTGATGCACGGGGTATGCCATATTCTTTCCGTGTATATATTCTCATGAGTGAATGGGTATAAGATCTTTCTATAGGTGGAAATGAATTAATGGGAATTTAAACTACACACCATTTTGATCTCCATTTTTTTAGTAGCATAGAATGATTTTTATAGAATTCCACGTAATATGGGAAAGTAATAATGCTTATAATAAATGATTTAATAAATTATGTTAACCCATGTTGATAGAGTTTGCTGGAATGTAATGATGATGATGATATTTAAAGGAACAATGGAATTTGGGTTGATTATTGTGAAATATAATTTGGAATTTATACTGGTTAATTAATGTTTAAGAATTATTTAATGTAAATTGAAACTGTTAAAAACAAAATTGTGTAATGTAATAAATATCATTAAATTGTAGTGTACTTATATGATAACTAATCATAGACGTGGAAACCCAGAGTCCAAGAGACGTTAGGTGCAGTTGAGTCTAAGGTTATGTAATTCCTATAGTGTGGCTGTGAGAAATAGTATATTCTATTCTTTTAGTGTTTCTATACAGTACTCTACACTGTCATTTATAGAAACTAACACCCGAGGAATTCTGAGTCCTAGGGGTGTTTCCCCCAACATTATGGTGGGTGGATGGATGGATGACTACCCCCTTTATCACTACTCTCTTATATTGGTAGCTACTTGTACTAGTAGGTACATGGGTTAGTTTTTTCCCATATATGTGTATAGAAGGCTATAATGGATTATAGTTATTAACACACATATATTATGGACATAAATTTCTATGTAATATTATCGGTGTAACATTGATAGGTTATAATGGATTAAGGATCAATACTCGGTGTATGGGATATAATGTCTTATGGTAAAATACCTGACATATGATTTATTTTATGTGACCTGTGGTGGCTCCCATAAACAACCATGTTAATTTTCATACATGGATGTGGTTGTTTTGTTTCACGAAGTGCATCTTCTGGTGTTTCCCCCTAGTGTCATTGAAAAATCCTTTTTGGAGAGTGATGCTTAGTTTGTGTGATCATGTGGAAAAGCAGCAAAATAGTGGGGATGTAGTAGTAGGTTAACCTCAATATTCATTATTATATTATATAATCTTGTATGAGAAACATGGTGATAGTATCCTTGGTGAGGTTGTGGAATTAGTATACCTATTCGAGTGATGAGTTAGTGTCACTTGTTGTTGACTTTGATTCAGCATTCATTGATTACATTTTCCAGAGAGGCTTTGGGGAGGATCCTACTGAGTTTACTGTCATAGTCTCCCTATGTATATATAAACAGTTTCTCAGGACACTTTGAATAGGTTGAAAATCCGGCCAGATACTACTATTTTGGGGCTGTTGGAGCTGTTCGAGAATCGTGGTCACTTTTATTTTTTCATTATTTTTGTTTCCTGCAATTTTCCCTTTCAATTGTAGTAGTTTTTTATGAAATTACATATGTGAACATAGTAATTCTATTATATTTCAGTCTGACCTGGAGTTAGTTGGTATCTCTCTTACCTCTTCCTTTTGGATGTGTTCTCTTAGTGTGTAATGCCTCCCATTTTTTTGTTTACTACACCTTCTATGCTAGTCCCCAAACTGGGGCCTAGTGGAAACAGGACTCAGGGGTCACTATATCCCATATCATATTTACGACCTAGAAGGGGTACACCTAGTAGGTAGGTGTTGTGAAAATTAAAAATTTTATTATTCAAAAAAAATACAACACAAACAACAACATCAAATAGTATAATCAAATAGCACATTGAGTGGGTTTAAAATTAATTGAAAAATTTTACAACATCATTTATAAATAATATAAACCAATATAAAAGTACATCTCAAATATAATTAAACATATAAAATAGATGGTGAATATATTTTGATGATGTTTCAAAAGGTTTTGTGTATGTATAAAATCAGTATAAAAACATAAAACATTATAAAACATTATTAATTTAACAAAACAACCTATATGTTTAAATTATATTTCTTACAATGAAATATATTTTAAAAAATATGTTTTTTTAATGTCATTAGAATCTAAAAAATGAATCCAAAAACATAATGATTGTATTTACCACCCCAACGTCATTGATTCCACTATGTTTATGAAATGATATTTTCAAAATAGATTGATATGATATTTTAGAAAAAAACAAGTATTAAATTATATAAAGATATTCTAACTAAAAATAAACAAATTAAAAATTTCTCTAGTTCCATTCTTAAAAATTGATACATATTGAAGTCAATCGATTACATAATGTAATTTAAAATATTAATTTTCAAAAAATGTGTAAAATAATAATATTAATATTAAAAAACTAAAATAACATAAGAAGACATACTTTTTTGAAGATTTTTAATATTATTTGAGCACCACCTAATAACGAGAATACTAATATACTTTGTATTCATTTAGGAATAATATGCGTTAAGTCCAATTTTAATTAGAGTATAAAAAATTGTAGAATTAACAGTAGTATAATGAATAGCGATTCATAATTATATATGTGTTATTACTTTTCATGGAATAAATAAAATCCACACGTTAACTATTTTTTTTATATTTATGATATATATTAAATTTTTCCATGTTGGTCCCAATATAGTAGAACCGTTGAAATGTATTTTGGATCCATAAATAAAAAACATTAGATTAATTATACTTTATTCATATATAAAAGAGACTCCATTTTTGGAAAGAAATAAATTAGGTCTATTTAACATGTGATTATTTGATAAAAATAAATTTATAATTACAATTTATGTCCAAGGAAGAATACTAAAACACACATATAGTGAGATCCAAACACATGATAAAATCAATTATATAAATATTAAAAATATATAACAAATAATATCTTCACCAAATTTCATCAGTAATTATAAAATTATAATATTCCTCTAATATAGATTAAATTGAGGATAACATTATTGTCCCGTATATACCACGGTGAGAATCGAAATGTACTAATTCTAGAGATGTTCAATTAAATTGAAATTATTACATGAATTTTAGATAAACCTATATAAAATAATTTCTAAAAAAAGTAGTATTTTTATTTTAATGAATAATAAAAAAATGAAAAACATATCATATCTCATATGAAAACTATTGATAAATACAATCTTGAAATGAAAAAAAATGACCAATACCTTTTCTAATACTGGTAACATCCTCGGTTTTTAGTGTAACAATAATATTTATATCAATGATGAAGTATTATATAACTCTTTAATGAATCAAATAGATAATTTGATAGTTTACATAATCCCCTTGATGATATATAATTTTTTATGATCCAATATGTACGTTGGGATCCCCATAATGTAAATTAAATTACCTAATTAGGTTGGAATTTTGAGGTTGAGGATATGGGTAGGCTATTATAAAATTAATGTTTGATATAAATCTTTTTCATACAAAACATATCTATATGATTTTATTTTATTAATTAGTGGCTAAATCAAATTTTACAACATTTCAATTATGGGAGATCTTAAAACCTTATATCCCACTATCAATGATGTCCTACTAGTGGAACAAAAAAAAACTTATCTAAAATTAATACATTACTCGTATCCATTGTTGAGACCTTGAGGTTTTACTATTCTAAAATTTTTTATATTACTATCCATCCTAGCCTCAGTGCTAAATGTCCCCTGTCTTTTTATATTAAAGGTAATAAAAAAAATATAATTTTCAACTGTTAGATTAATCAGAGGAGTTAAAAAATTAGTAAACTTGAAGAAATATCATTTTTAATTACATTCAATAATATCATTTTCTTCTATTGTTAGATTCATAATAAACTTCTCTATTATTATTTCTGCACCATTTTCTAATTTTCCTGATGAGGCGATGATATATAATAATATATTAAAT
Organism: Viscum album; assembly: GCA_963277665.1. NCBI lineage: Eukaryota > Viridiplantae > Streptophyta > Magnoliopsida > Santalales > Viscaceae > Viscum > Viscum album. The sequence goes on along the minus strand of OY728152.1, from coordinate 358,481,044 downwards.
TTTTTCGGGACATCTACTTTACTAGGATCTTTAGAAATATCATTAATAATTTGATCCTATAATAAACTATACCATACATGTGACAATGTTTGATGACATAAATAATAATACTGAATAACATTGTGAGATTTCATGTATATTGATCATTGAAACAAAAAAATAATTATTTATATTGTAATGAAAATTAATTAAATATATAAATTTCAAATACAACAATTAAATACAATATAGAATTTATATCTCTAATTGGACATATGATTCTCCAATTATTATTTTTCTATAAACTCATATATAAAAAATGTTTCATGATTTATTTTACTCCTAAAAATATAATATAATGTCAAAATTTTATTTTGATCTCCCGATATAATTTCCATTAAGGATGAAAACCTTTCCATAATTCCTTTCATATCTAGAATGTTAAATTACATATATAATTGAATAGATTAAATATTATAAATAGAAAATTATAATAAATAATCCCCTAGAAAAATAAACAAATAAGATTACATATTTTACCTTTATGGACTCCCATAACATATCATTCACTGATAGGGCGATGGTCCAATAATCATTGATTAAAATAATTACACTATAATGACTATTTACAGTAATGTAAATCATAATATTTTTGTAATATGGGACAACTATGTGGTCATTATCATTAAACTCAGTTATCAACCTTTACATACCACATGCATGAAAAAGTTATGGTAAATTTATAAAAATATTACTATTATTTAGGTAACTCCATCTCTAGATACGAAAAATTGTAGGACATATTTTCAATAAAAATAACATTAATTTTTTAAAAAACATTTAACTAATAAAATATGTATTTATATGATGAAACCAACATAACATAGTTCCCCTACATTAATGTTAAAACTTTAGAGAGATGCATTCTACCGTAATGAATAATTGGGTATCATTGTATGAATAATGTAAAATATTGTTTAAAAATATTTATATTGGTTACAAATAGAAATAAATAATTAAGTCAAAATATTTTCAATCAAATAAATGTCTAAAAATTGAAAATAAAAATTATAAAAAAAAATGAAAAAAATATCTTCATAAAATGTGTAATTTTGTGTAAATGTATTTTAATAGAAATAAATTAATTTTATATGTAATAATTATGATTTTTTATAGTAGTATTAAAATTATTCATATTTTTTGAATACTAATGTATACCTAGAAATTAAGAATATAAAGAAAATATTTAAAAAAATTACAATGAAAAAAAGTTTCTACTATAAAATAAATATATAATTATAATTAATATAAAAATTATATAATTTTTTTTTAATTATCAACATCTATATTTTTAAATATCAATGATTAAAAAATTATATTTTTAACAATGTCTATTTAAAAAAAAATACTAACCCAATTAATCAAGAGAGTAGTGGAGTTTTTTTCCATATCACTTATTTGTAAACATATATTGTTTTATTGAAAATGAATACATCACATCTATTACTATATTCAGGTAATTATATAATAAATGATAAAATATCTTAAAATTATTTAACATCATAAATAATCCCCTCACCGAAATAATTTTTTTCCATATAAATTAACAAACAAATGGTCATTTAATTGGTCAAAAAGATAATTTTGTTTTCATCCATATATATGGTAAATGATTACACTTTGAAACAAAATATTTTTAAATAATAAATTATAAATCCATACTCATCATACCCACTATTACTGTCAACCCTAATCACTGAAATATAAGTTACCACAATTTAGTTTAATTAATTTCTCATGTATCCTTAATATCTAAAAAAATTATTATTGTAGGAGAAATGTGGTTTTCATAATTAAAACTCGCAAAATATGGTGTTTCATCCATGTACATGACTACAATATTTTGAATATTACTCTTTTCTTACTAGTTTTATAAGTCAAATGTGTGACCATTTATATCAAAATCGCACCATGTTATAAAATTAATACTTAGACCCCTTGATAAAATTTTTAATGTTTTTTATTTGAATAAATTAATATTTAATATCTCTTTAAAAATTAAAAAATATATTTTAATATTCATCTATTAACTAATTTTAATTTCTGATCAGATAACATACCATTAATTCAATAATATGTATTTATATATATTGTTGAATGTCATCAATATTGATCAAAATGTATAAATTATCATCCATTCCTTAATAAAATGTAATTAAATTTACCATTGATACATATATCCCATGATCATCACAATCAACCGTCATATTTTGAGATATGAGTAGACCAAAATTCTCTAATACAACAAAAAATTAGTAGAAAACTCAATCACTTCATATGATAATTTATTCTAAAATATTATCTACATTTTTTAAATTCATATTCTTATCAAATCCATAAAAAATTTACATATTACATTAAAAATATTAAATCCAATTTAATTAAACTATCCCAAATATTATTACCTCTTGCACCAAATGAACCAATATATAAAACATTATATTAAAAAAATTGGTGAAAATATATATATTTTTATTTAGAAAACTATAAGGAGAGCATCATTTTCCCAAAAATAAGAAAAAAATTTGTTTCAATTTGTTTTATAAGAAATTTAAATTGTAACACTACATAATGATTTAATATCTGACAGGTATCATAAATGAGTCACACAATGCATCCAATAGTATCTATTTCTTTAATACATCATAGTCATCCAATTTGATAGCTAATAACATCAAATAAATAAATAGACCCATTTTATTATGTTTCATGAAAACTGATTATGAAATTTATCAGAATGATGATGTATAAAAACATGTACCATCTCACTCATTCATAGTGTGTGACTATCTATAGGGAAAAATTCAATTTCAACTCAAAGTTATAGGTAACTCCCAATTAATTCACTTGGAAAGTAAGTCTAGTATGACATATAATTCATAATTAATACATTCCATTGTGTTTGATAAATTTACTAACCAATTATCATAAATTTATTTCTTAACATGTATATTATCAATGTTATTTTGTACCTAAAAAAATCTTATAAGACTAAATGATTAAAATGTGAAATTTATTCAATATATTTGATTCAATAATATAATTTATTTTCATTCTAAATGTGAAATCAATATTTTTCACCATTGTATAATATTCTTTAGATAAATATTTCTTGGGCGAAAATTCAAAGTCATGTAAACAATTAAATTCATTTTTTGTTCACTAACGATGATGATCTATTCAATAAAATAAATTATTCACACTGTGTACTATCATTTATCTCTTCTTAAATATATAGGATGTATTACCTTTTTCACAAATTATATAAGATTTATGTTACTTAACCCTATATCTATATAAGATTCAATATATTGGAAAGCCATGTTTAGTGAAAAATTTTATAGTAATCAAAATAATATATTCTCTCATGTATACATAAAATATTTTCACACATGCCAACCATAGATATTCAAAAACATAAATTTAAGGGGATAAATAAAAATTAATATAATTTCCAGGATATTTTGGAAAATAAATCATCAATATCAACATCACATATTCCATATTCATACATTTCTATATGGATAAGTAATATACGATAAACCTAACAGGCCCCAAACTATGTTATCAACTATGGGTTCAATGTGGATATTTTCAATTTGTTCATTTTTCTATTCTGAGGTTTTTAAACATCATTTCAAAAATAAAATTTCTTTAGATGAAGTATCATATATTATGGTCTATTTAAATTATGAAATAAATTTTCATCATATATGATCTCATCGATATGATAACATAGCCTCTTTGATTCATTAGATTATTAAAATATTCAAATAAGATGAGGAATTATTTTATTATACTTGATTTAGTTAGTGGGATGTTTTATTCATATTCATGATAATACATCATTATTGGGTTTTCAATCTATTTTATATAATGATTTCCAATATTTGAGAAATTCTCATAAACATTTAATTATATGAAATAGATCAAAAATTTGTTAATTAATAATTTATCATTATTAAAATCCATCAAAATGTTAAATATATATATATACCGACATAATTGTAATCTGTATTATAATTTCCTTTTATAAGTATCACTTTTAAAATATCATGCAATTTGGTGAAGTTTTTATCACTCAAAATATTTCACGCTTTCAAGATAAGTAATAATGTCATTATTGGTTATAATGTATATTAATTGCAATATGATAATAGTAGTTTCAAAACATCTATATAAAATCACTCAACACTAGTTTTTTTTTCAATTTATTCAACTACATAAAGAATTAATTTATAAATAAGATTCAATGCCTCTATCTAAACAGCTTCGTAATATTTATATCCTAACATGTTCTTAATTTCACCATTATAGATCCAAGATGTATAATTATGAATAAACCATGATAAATCAGATTTTCATTGATTTATATATACCATAATTTTCTAATTTTCAAATACATCATTCATGGATACAGAATCATATAATTTTTGTCACGATTTCACTTATAATATTCATGATGTTATATACCCATTACTCATATTCATCACTAGATTCTCATTAATTAATCCAATTATGATCCATTAATTTCCAAATTTCAATATAAAATAGATTAATATATAAAAAAATTTGTAATTTTAAAAATATATAACAATATATATTTACAACATATAATAAAATAATTATATAAACATGCAAATTTTTTTGGAAAAATGGGTTTTTCTAGAAAACATATAATAACTGAAAACCCATTTTCAAGAGGAAAAAATTAAATATAAAAATTATTTATAACTACAAATAATATTTATAACCAAATAATTATAACAATAAAAAAATATTAAATTGAATAAATTTTTTTCAATGAAATATTTTTAAAGATATGTTATTACAAATTGAAAAAGTTAAAACAACATAAAATATAAAAACAAAAAAAATCTGGAAAATTTATAATCACAATCATATTAAAAAACTAAACTAATTATAATAATATAAATTTAATATTTAAAATTATATTCATAAAAAATTAATAGTTGAATAAAACATATAAATAAAAAATAATTAGTTAATATTCTTAAAACAGTATTATAAAATATGGTTTTTTATGATGGTAAATAGATATTGATGTATAAAAAATTCACTCAATGGTGGTGGAAGAAGGGTTAAGGACCCAATTTTGAGGATAAAATTTTGAAAAATAAGAAATAGATATTCACTACCAAAAATGTTATATATTGATCTCAAGTTAAGTGGGATAGGATTTCAGTGGACTGAATGAAATCAACGGTTGTGAAAGAATGAGGAATGATAAAATATTGAGGACATAATATAAAAATATGAATAAAAATTGAATGGAAGTAAAATATAGAGTGTGTGTGTGGGGTAAGTTCATGAGTAAATATGAATTCCATAATCTAAAATTTTGTGCGGAGAAAATGATCAAAAGGACATGCATATTAAATAATTTTTAAAGAATATAATATATGTCTTATAATAAAATGATGTAACATTTTCTCAAGAGTGACATATAATATTTTATTATTCTGAAACCAATTTTAAAATCCATGATTAAAATATATTAACATTATTTTTGTCATTATCGATGATAATAGTAGTATAATTTAACTTTTATCATCAGTTATACAAAAGAAATTTTAAAATTTCGGTGAAAAACAATATTCATTTACTAGTATGATTATATTTTTTGAGACATAAGTGTAAATTCCTTCTTGAATTATCCCATTTATTCTAGGTATGTACTATGACTATTTTTAATAACCCAAAGATCCTTGTTTGTAGAGTGGGTCCTGTATAACATAGTATATACAAAAAACAATCATTTATGAAAACAATTACTTTATATTAACAAACTAGTAAGAACATATATTTGTTTTCCATATGTATATATCATACATGTCAGGTAAAACAATAGTTCTCCCCCTAATCATCATCAGACAAGTGGAACTATTTTTTTCAAAACTAATCTTCTATGATCATTATTCTAAATTCAATCAATAAATTTATATCCCTAATTTTTATATAATATCCTCATTTCATGGTCCAGTTAACATTGTAGTTATATTATATAAACAATTATCATCAATCATCTAGTAATTAAACGTTAATTACCATCCATAATCCCAATAAAATTATCATAAACTATTTTTATGGAAATTATAATGAAAATGGTTTTTAGCAGGATAATAACTATAATGGTATCATCTTATAATATTTATAGTAATCTATAATAAATTTAAATAAACAATCATTCATTATTTTTACAATTTGTTTAATTCTTGTACACTTAATCTTAAGTATCCCCATGATGTTGAAATTCCAAAATACCTAGCTATAGAAATTTGTTATATAGAATCAATTATTGAAATAATCTGTACATTTTAGTATTAATTTTTTTGATTTACTACTTCTTTTTCATAATAATTACTCAATATTATTAATATAATAACAATTATGGTTAGCTGAATACAACCAATATAATTTAAACATCAAACATAATATGTGTTTCAGTAAAAAAAATATCACACTCGGCTTTTTAGTGTTTTATGTTCCTATTTTATCTCATGTTCATATAGGTCATACAATTTAATGAAGACTTTTATGACCCCACTGAAAATGTTATGTTTCTATGTCTTATAGGAAAATTGACATTATTTACTACTGATATATTTAATTATCCTGATTTGCCATTGGATAAAAAATAGAAGATTCACATTGTGTTTCATTGAAGTTCATTTACACCTACAGACTAGTTTTGAAAAATGGTTCCCATTAGGCTCACTATGAAGTAACTAATGGATTAAATATCATATTGGAACTAATATGGTATCCATTAATCAAAATTGATGGAATATTGTTAGTTATTGTACATCTATTTCTGAAAAATAGCTTGGATGAAAATTGGAATATATTAAATACAAATAATACATTTTATATATCTCTCTTCACTACTATGAGAGATTTAATGTATAAATAAATTTTTGTTTTTCATTATCATCACTCCACATAATAATTATCAATTAATAATTATTTTTGACAAAATCTACAAGACTACCCATATTAACAAAAATTGTATACAAATTCTATTGATTTTACAACTATGTTTTCATAAAAAACAATAAATTAATTTTATGAAATATATTATCATTCAATTAATTATTTATGTTAGAGTTGTTAGTGTGATCTTTCATAACTAATTGTATTCTTATTGGGGTATCAATTTATTTCTTAATGTTTAATTTTCAAAAACATGATAGTGAATTTTTTAATATACATATTGAAACAGGTTTATAGATGCTTAAATACAAATCAATATAAAAAAATTAAAATAATATATATTTTACATTAGAAATAATTGTCATAACAAAATTATATTCGAGAAACTCTTCCATAAAAACACATCCATATATCAGAATAGGTGATAAAATTTTCCCAAGAAAAGCACATCGAATATGCCACAGGATGGTCTCTCGCATTTAGAGTATTTTTATATTATATGGGAGAATTATTATCATAATACCTATTAAAAAAAGTAAACAATACACCAATAGGCATTATATAGGAAAATGTACGAGTCAATATTTACTAATTCCCAAAAAATAATAAATAAAATATGATGGAATACTACAAAAGATAATACATTTCTAAATTAGAAATATCCACATCTATAAATGGAAAAATATAATTACTAAATCCTTATCAAACTCTCATACAATTCAACATATGAAACACTATAGTGGGGTGATCCTCAAGATGTAATCACTAGGATCATATCACAAATCATAATATGATATATGTGAAAATAATGTATCATGAAATATATTTGTGAGGAAAAAAATGTAAGCCAAGTTGGAAACACGAATTACTTGGTCCAGATAACAATAAAAAAGGGAGGTATATTTTATCTATATAACCATTCAATAAAAAAATTATTGAACCCCATTGATATGGGTAGGACTTCATCACCACCCAAACCACATTCATAGTGGTTGTATGGTTCTCCTACTAGAATCAGTCAACCAATCCACCATATCAACTCACCTCTATTATGGGTCGTGCATATCCTTACCTTCCACAATATCTCATAATGACTAATTATATCTTATTTGAATAACTATGAAAGTGAAAAACCAAAATCAATTTCATTCCGTCATTATATCCTATACTCGTGAATCCCATTTGAGCAATAAAATTGTATAACCATGTTATATGTACAAAGAATCACATCAAATAAAATTTAAACCTATAAGAAGGTCAATCATCAATACTATTAGTTAGAAAGATTTATTAATCTATTTATGTGATGATTAATGAAAATAGAAAACATAAATATATATAGTTATAACATAATCAATGAAGTGACCAGTTCCCAGTATGCTAAAAGTTTTTGCCTTTCATTACTTCATTGGCGTGATTGTAAGGAATCAAATACTGATGGTCCAAAGAAATTATTAGTTTTGGAAAAACATATTACATACATGTTACCAATTTATCATTTGGAATTGAAAATGAAAATTTATACATAAATAACTAATAAAATAATTTTTTTAATGCTAATTAAAATATCACTTCTTCATAAATTGGGGAAAGGAAAAAAAATATGGTCGTGCCCAAATTCTTGGAAAGTGTTATATATAGGCGTGGCTATCTAGAATCAATAATTACTATTAAATATTAAATTTAATGTCTCTAAATAATATCCCATAAAAACTGCGTAATGAATAACCAATATAGAATGGTAAACAACTAAAAACAAATGAAATTTAATAAATAAATTAGAATGATGTGCATTAATAACCTAGAACATTAAATAATTGAAATCAAATTCCATTAAAATAACTAGATAAGTCATAATCAATAAATTTATAAATAAATGTTTTCATATAACTTTTCATTGTAAAAATATCATAAATAATAATATATAGAATTTGAAAATAGTAAATGATTAATTATTGGATTTCATGTTTACCAGGTATAGGTAACATTTACTTTCATGATCTACTCTTGATTTATTTGAAAAATACTGGATAAAAAATCTTTTGATTTAGCCTACAGATTCATCTCATGAGACTATTAATGCATCTAGGGGCTATGATTAACTATTACCAACCCATGTCTTCATATTCAAAAAATTCCTCATATATCGGATAATTGAATTTATTTAATGAACTATTTACCGTATCATCAAATATATTTATTAAGATAAGAATATAGTTTTGTCAATATTTCCACAATTAATCAAATAAAAATAAAATTATGCATTGTATCAAAATTGTATAATATAATTTAGCTAATAATCATATCCATCAGAAAAATTATGGATATTTAAGATAAATAAAATGTCCAATGAAAATTTAATACATAAAATAAATACCAATAATGTTACGGGTTGGAGCATGCTCTGTCCTAATAATTTATTAATGAAAATAGAAATATAGTGAAACACAACACAAAAGTGGAACCAAAAGCACCGAAAAACCAAAAAATGGAAAAACAATGCTTTGCAAAAACACCTAACAGTCCAATACCCACACACTATTAATAATATAAAAACCAAAATCCATAGAAAAATCGTATAAATTAGACCCAAAAACCCACCAATGGTCTAAGGCCTAGTGAGAACCATCCAAAAATCAAAGAATATATCGAATCATAAGCTAGGATGTTCTGCATGCCCCACTAAACTATAGTTTGAGGTCAATCCATAGGTCAAGGTTTCCTCCCACCAGCAATGTGGTTGTCAACATCGCCATCATGTATCTACCATCCAAAGTTGTCACCCCCAACCATGTGAAGCTGGTATCAGATCCAATAATCATCTTCCATCTTTCCCCTATAAATCGTAGTGGAAATACACTCACATACCACCAGCATGTAATATCCACCTCATCCTATGGTTTCCTCCCACATCCCAATCTGTGTCCATCACCTGCAATGTCATCATCCCCACTGCCAACGACACCGTCGTGGGTCATGCCGTCTAGATCCCAGATCATAATCACCGATCCATCACCAAATCCTGATGTCATCACATAGTTCATACTAAGGTCACCTCACCACTAATTTTTCCCCATCCTATTCTGAGGTGAACCTTTCCCACTGAGAAAAGCATCTCCTACATCCACAGACAAACTTTTCAAGAACCCAGATCCGGGCCCATTGTGACCATGAAAGACGAAATCCTGGATGATATAGTCTTCAAAATTGACAATGAAATCCTTCTTGATAAACATGTTATTATTCCACCCCATCAGCCTCTTTACAACAATCACAATTTTTGGATTCCCCATCGGTGATACGTTCCTTCCGTAATGGATATGTTTCCTCGTTAGAGGCTTATTTCCCCTAGATCGACACACTTCGGTAATTCATCATGTATAACCAAAAAAATAAAATACCAATATCTATATTTGGGATCCTCACGTTTCCAAAATTCCATAATTCCACCCATTGTATATCCCTTAATAATTCTTCCCTTTTTCATGAGTATCCATAGGAAAAAATATCATAGCTCCCAACAACTTCTATACGATCTCAATTGAGACAGGTGATGAGAAAATTAGAGTAATAGATTTAACAATATCCATAAAATAATATATATAGATATGATATCCAATATATATTGAAACCATCAGCACATGAATGGGATTGTTTCATGATAATGTAAATAATCACAAAAGAAAGTGATTTTGTTAAACAACTTTTACAACATGGTATTTTTTGAACTTAAATTCCCATGGGTGAAATAAAAGAAATTGAAAATTAAAATACCATTAATAATGATGTTTGGTATAATATAAATTTTATAGGATAGTATATACACCATATAAAATTAAACATGGTCATAATAAATAATACTTCTCAGTGGAATTTAAATTGAGATGAATTCTATTACATTATTCTCCCCATTGGTTGAATATGATTTAACCTTATGTATAGTTGGTTTAAATAGGTTATTAACTTATTCAAAAACAATATTAATATTTATGGCACCATATATGATTCATTAATAACATATTACTACATTTTCATTAATTATATTTTATTATTTGTTTATTTTAGGTGTTAATTCTATTTTTTTCAAGTATGTTTGGGATTCGTATTTTAGTTCCTCTTACATCGATAATGATTTCATCATCTATTGAATGTAATCCATTTTTAAAATATCATATATATTCATTATATAATTATTTATATTAATACATAATAATTTGTGATAGGTAATGAAATGAAATATTCATGGGGATGGTCGATTGTACGTACACATGAACGCTGGTTTGAATTTTTTATATTGAAAGATAGAAAAGGAAATTATATATATATATATATATATTATAATTATTATATAATTTTTATTCCATTTATTTCACATATTTTTAAAAAACCCATCCTTAATAAATTCCAATTAGTGCATGAATGAATCATAATGATTCATGAGGCAGTAGTCCGACATAGACACAAAAAATGTTATCGTATTACCACATAATTGAAATCATGATGTTTTTTGAAATATATATAATAAATAACAATAAAAACATCATAAATATAAAATACATAATACATAGACTACAAATATATTTTTATTCCCATACTTTAAAGGTTTTAATGGACAAATTGATGACATCAGTTTACATGGCCATAGTCTGCATCACACAAGATCAACTATTTTGTAAACCATTTTATATCTGTCTGTGATTTTTTAGGTCATAAACATAACATAAAAAATTCTATTGATATTTAATATATTAACTTTATTATTGAATCATTATATTAGAATAATTAAATGATATGGAACATGAAATAAAATAAAAACACTTTTAAAAAATTGATACATATTCTTCAGGTTTACTTCATGATTTGCACTAAAAAAATTAACTGATTGCATTATATCCATAATAATTATTATCAGATGATGGTAGGGAAGTTGGGGATTATTTTTGGAATGTTTTGGATGAGAACAATGGTTTTGTGGGTGTGGTATTTTAGCGGTGTGAGTTCTCTTTGATAGTGAAAGAGTGTGACAATCATATAAATACCAATAAGTGAAAACTATTGGCTAGTATTCCTTCCCTTATGTGCTTCCAATAATGAATAATTTATGATAGAAGAGTGTATATAGTCTTATATTTACAGAAAATGAGTTTACTAGATGATTCTAGGTCATTTTATCCTTAAGATTAAATTTTAGTCCCTCAACAAACTCGTTTCTCTCTTAATAACTGTTATAATTTATAAATATTTTCACAAATAATTTTAGTAAAAAACTGACATTATTATAGATTAAAAATTAATATTATTATATATATGGTTTTTTTAAAAAAAATTATAATAAAATAATATGTAGATATTAATTTAAAATTAACCCAAAAGAAGTGTCGAAAAAATGGGTTTTTAATGTGAAAATATTCATCAATTTACTATCTTTTTATATCTACATTCAACATAACAATTAATATAAAGATATTAATTTGAATAATAGATTTATAATTTATCAAATTATAATTTAAAACTAATATATAATATAATTATAGATTATTAATTATTAATTTTAAAAATCAATTTTCAAATAAAATTCAATATATTTCACAATTCATCATAAAAATTAATCTTCTCTGAAAAATACCAAAAAATAACACCAATATTATTTTAAAAATTATTTTTGATAACTTATTATTATTTTTTCAAATTATATTTGTAAACGTCCCAAAGTAAATTTTTAAAAAAATTGTGCTACCAAAAAGAAGAAAAAACCTCTAGAAAAATTTTCCTTTTTATGCATAAAAATAAATTTCCTCTTATCTTATGTATTTCATATATATTGGATGAATATAGAAACTCTATATTGAATAATATATATATATATATATATATATTATTAATATCATTCATTAAATGTAATTAATTTAATTTTTTGGATAACTCATCATTTGTTGCATTGGAAAAAATTTTCTTATAAAAAAACTCCTTTGTATATAACTTTTCTTTATATTCATTTATAATTAACTGATAACCAATGAATTAAATAATATATTTTCATAAAATATTAAATCTTATTTATGACATCGAATTTAATGTATATGAGATAACTACCATATTAAATTGTATAATTAATAGTATGTTGTTGTTCGTTAAAACATGGTCTTGAATATAGCACAAACCCTCAAATAAACTCATCTTCATGTGTAATGAAAACTAACGGAATATTTTGTGCTTTAAAAACTATTGAATTTATTGAATTTATTTAAAATTTACACTTTATCAGTGATTAATTTTTATAATTGAGAAATGGTATCTATTTTCAGTTCCATTTTAGGATTGAAAATGTTATCAAACAAAATTGAAATTATTAAAAAATGTTAATATTAAAATATATTAAAATTTCTATTAATTAAATAATTATTGAAAAAATTGAAAAAATATAATATACAAAAATATAAATTATAAATTTTAGTAAATAATATATTTTAAATATATAGATATCTATAAATAAAAAATTTAAATAATTCAATAGATAAAAATTAATAAAATTATTATATTTAAATAAATAAACAATAATTATACAGGTCAAAGATTGTAATAATTAAAAAAATTAAAAATAAATAAATTTCAATATTATTAAAAAAATATTAATGAAAAAATTATTAATGAAAATGAATATGTTTAATATATATATATATATATTAATTATAGACAGTATTAAATAATAAATATTCAATATAATTATATAAATAGAATAAAATATAATAATTAAAAAAATATTAATGTTTTATTCATTTTTTTGGTTTTTATACTTAATTATTCATTAATAAATTTTATATTGAAATATATTCACCTATATATATATATATCAATATATATATATATATATATATATCAATTTATAGAATATTTCATAAAAAATTATTTATACAATACAATGTATTTTTTCTTACATTAAAGATGCCATATATTTAGTGGTATATATTTAAAAATTAGTAACAATTAAAAGTAATGACTAGAGTAATGGTCATTATCGAATGTCATTAGATTTTTCAATTTAACATATATTAAACATCTATTACATTGATTTCACATATATATACATAATTAATGTATTTTTATATATGACATAGACACACAAATATTTACGCAATTAATAAAATCTTATATAGGAAAAAATACACCTAGTATTTATCTAACCCATTCAAATTTTAGTATTCATTTTATAATTTCAATATAACATAATAAATTTAATATATTATGTTTTTAATCAGTAATTTTTTTTACTTTCTTATAATATTATTACACATATGAGTTATTTATTGATTTTTAATATTTTTATTGTTTTTTGGAATTTAATCATTTTCTATTATTTATTTGTATATATATATATATATTAATTTACTATGTTTTAATATTTACAATATGTATTCATATTTATTTCAATATATATCAATATTTATTTAATTATTTATATATAATTAATAAAATTTTTCCATTATTTCAATATTTTTAATGTGTAACCAATTTTTTATTCAATATCACTCATTTTTATCATGTATGAATTTTAAATTATATATTCATTAACAATCTCAAATATATATTTGTAACAAAATATTTATAAATAAATATTGAAAAATAAATATATTAATAATTAGATATTTACTCTATTTATAAAATAATATGTTCATAATTATGAAAAAAATTAATTTTTTAAAAATAATTATATACTGGTAAATTTATTAATATATATTGAAATATTTATAAAATTTTAAAAAATTAATTTTAATATTGAATTTATTGACTACATTTATATTTAAATTTATATTTATATCTATTATATATATATAATGATTCAAATATATAATATTTATTTCTAAAAGTATTTATATAATTATAAATAAATAATTATATATTAATATAATTATAATGGTATACTAAATATTTTTAAATAATGAATATATATATATATTGATAAAAAAAATATTATATATATATATTTATAAATATATATAATAATATAAATACTTTCTTAATTATAAAATTTTAAAACAACTGAAATGATGAACATATTTACTATATTTATTTTAATATATAGTTAATAAATATATATATAATTATATAAAAATATATAATGATATAAATATATTTATAATTATAAATAAATATTTATCAATATATTTAAAAATATGTTTAGAATCATATTTAGTAATATATTTATATTTAAATATTTATAATATACATATATATATATATACATATTGAATTATATATTATAAATTATAAATAAAAATATAATTTCTTTAAAAATGTTTATATTGTTATAAATAAATAATTATAAACATATATAACTATAAAATCATAATAATAAAATATGTTATCATATAAATGTATTTACATTTCATTATTTATAATTATAATTGTAAACCTATAGTCATCAATATTGATTTTGTGCTGCTAAAAAAGAAATAAATACGCAATTCTTCAGAGCTAATAAATATTAATATTTATCAACACTAAAAAACATTGTTAAAAGTTGTCTTTTGCAGTGCTAAAAGTATTTCACTAATTATGATTCCATTTGTGAGTGATTTTTAATTTTACACAAATAAAATTTATCTATATCAACACTTTTTCAAAAGGGCTAAGAAAAGCCTCCATGAAATTTTTAATGAAACCTAACACACTAATTATAGTAGTGATATCTAAATATTTGATGGATGTACCATGCTATTTGTGATTCTCCTCAAGGAACCCAAGTCTCATATCAATTATCAAATCAGGGATCGAGAAAATAAAATGCATCAATCAACTCTTCAGCCAATACAAGGCTCAAATAAAGGAATAAATGAATCCATGATTTCAAAATATAACTACATTATATAAAAAAACAAATCTTGAATCCAATTTATGCTATTTTATCCTCTACCTCAATTTAATGTTTGTGTTTTTCCCTTATCCATTAAGCCTTCAACTAGCTATTTCTAAAAGTTTGGTATCATCTAGAATATTTGTGGGTATGTGTATTTATTTATTCCTATTTATTTAATTTGATTCATGTTCTTATGTAATTAAATTTTGTTTCTCTAAGACCATTACATTTATTTTATTCTAATTATATTTAAATATTCATGTTTTTTATTGTTATAATTGGATTATAATTGATTTCCAATTCGGTTCATTTGGATTTGACCTTGATTTCGTTCTTCATTCAATGGATAAATTATATGTATGTTTAATAAAATGTCTATGATGGTTTCGATAAATTTCTTTTGTGATTTAAAATTATTTTAGGTTTTTAAAAAATCTATTAGGGTAATGTATGAGTTCATGAAATTCATTAACTGTGGATTCCTTATTTGATAATTTTCATAGGATTTATTTTGTTCTTGTAATAATTATTTATGACCAATGTTATGGATTCCTCCTTTTATATATTATTCTTATACGCATATGTATTAGTTTGTACATATATGTATATCTTAGAAACATTCACATATTCAAATGAAAATACATGAATATTTTTATTGAGATCTATTTAGGAATTTATGAATTTAATTCATTATTTTTATAACATTTAAAGAGATGTTTTCAAATTTTACAATGTTGAATAAATTTGTTTTTCACATACATGTTTTAAAAAGGGTATTATTATTGGAATTTTCATTTAAAAATAGTTTTGTATTTATAAATTTTTTAAAAGGCCTCATGAGAATGATTTCCTTTCAAGTGAT
The DNA here is from genome assembly GCA_963277665.1 of Viscum album. Classification (NCBI taxonomy): domain Eukaryota; kingdom Viridiplantae; phylum Streptophyta; class Magnoliopsida; order Santalales; family Viscaceae; genus Viscum; species Viscum album. Next base: position 358,464,335 of record OY728152.1, on the reverse strand, counting down.
ATTTCACATGGGTATTTGAAAGGACGAACAATTTCAATTGTGTTCTTAATTGAGGATTTATATTATTTATTCAATGAATTATATCTTACTGTGTCGTTTTATTATTTTCCCAAGGTATATCACAGATAGGATAATAGACACTTGTGTTCTCCTCTATTATAATTTGCTATTAGAAAGTTGTAATTATTGGATTCCATTAGAGGCATGGGTTTCATTAATTGTATTGTTCACATAACTAGCTAGTATTGAATGAGTGATTCAGTTACATTTATTAAATATAAGTTAGAGATACTCCCCATGTGTTTCGTCATATAAATTTTTTATTAGATATATTGTTTTTTAAACACTTCAATATTATGTAAAAATGTCTACATTTCCCTTTTTTAATTTTATTTCATAAATCTTCTACAATTTAGTATTTTATTTTTAATTTTTTTATTTATTTATATAATTTTGGTTATATTTCTTTATACTAGGTTTTACTTCTTAGTTAAATTTCAATAATATTTTACATAATGGATTTCCAAATTTTTTTATAAATAAGTGATAGGATATGGAAAATAATTTTCAAGTGAATCATTTTATTAAATGTGAAAAAAGAGACAGTTTAATAATGGTTTATAAATGATTGTTTAAAATATAATTAATTTTTAAATATCAATGAAATAAAACAAACATGATGAATTTTAATGATAGAATAGAAAAATATTCATCATATTTAAGTGAAACTATCATTCATGTAATTCGGAAAAATACTAACATAAGTTTATAACAATAATGGTTTTTAAATATATTTTCACATATCTAGTTTTTTATGGACTATTGTAAATTTATTAAAAAAATCATTATGATTTTAACACCCATATTTGGAAACCATTGGGTTATAATTTTCTATAGTCTATTTTCTATTTATATTATTTTTATTGATTATTATTATTTGATAACTGTATGATGTGATATGTGGATATTTGGTGAATTTTCTCTAGGATTGTTTAGATGAAACCAAATAGACACACCCATATTTGTTTATATAGGTTTTTTTTCAAATATTATTTGTGGTTATGATATAATTTTTTAAAATTGAATAGTTAAATATGTATATTTATACCATTTCAAGCCAAGATTTTAATCTATATTTAATATTATTAAAATTACAGAAGATATTAGAACATAGATATGTATATATACCACCAAGAGTTTTTATGAACATATTTTTTTTTAAAAATTATTTATTTTATGTTATGAGAAACATGCTACACCAATTTAGTATTTATTTATTTGATAGAACAATAAATTATTGTGCCACACACCACCCCAACTTGGCTTCCATTTCATGCAACATTGAGTTTCTACTAGACAATATTTTTTTTATAATTATTTAAACATGATAGTTATAACAATGCTGTTAATGTTTGTGATATGAATAGTAATATATAATTTTTAAATATTATTTATAATTTTTTATATAAAAACATATTTATAATTAAACATGTAATTATATTTAATGTCTTTGGAAGTATCAAAATACTAATTTCTCAAATAGACTACTTTTAATATCTTTCTTAAAAAAATAATACAATTAAATTTATACAAAGTTATGAATATAATATTATATAATAAAGAAATTTTTTTAATTGATATTTTTAAAATTATCTTAGTGTTAATTGTATTTATTTTTCTGAAAGAAAAACCATTTTACGGTGTCTAGTGAAAAATATTGATTTTAATTAAAAACTACATTTTCATCTAACTTTTTTATATAATTAAATTATATTATAATTTAATTTTAAATTTTAATTAGAAATATTTTAGCACAAATAATCCATAATATGTGATTTTAGTAAATTTTACTATTAAATTGGTTAAAACAACTTTTCAAACATTTAAATCTTGTAACATTTTAACCCCACTTTTTCATCCCATCTACGAGATTAAATTTCAATTAATTGGGGACATTTATATGATTATAAATTTGAAAAAATAATCCATATTTGAAATCATAATAAATAATAATTTCATATAAGATAAAATTAGCCATTCGGCAAAAATATTACAGAATTTGATTAAAATTAATTATAGTGATTAATAGTACAATTAGCATGTCAAAGGACTACACCATAAACTTATCTGCTTAAATTTCCATTATAATATTCAAAAATACATTGGAAGTTATTATTTATAACATATCCTACATTTTATCAAATTTTTTCCATAATTGGAACCACATTATAGGAAAAAACGATGGGGGAGTCCCTTTTCAATAATTTATAAGAATGTCACTTCTACTCCACTATAAAAATTCACTCAAACCTACCACTTATTAACACCTCTCATGATATTTTGATAATAAAATAAATTAATAAATATCTTCCCAACATCCCGAAATTAATCCTATAATACTACACATGGGAATAAATCCAATCATGTAATCCCTCACACGAATACTCAAAGGAGTTACCCAAATAAGATGCAACATCCTTCCACAAGCTCTTTTGTATTATTTTCATTATGCACCCTTAATAATTTTTTATTAGAAGATTATATAATAAAATATTAATAATAAATATACTAATATGATTTTAATCTATTGTTTCTACCTAATAATACACACATATCATTATAATGGGTAACGAATGTACCGTTCATGGGTACGGTGGACTACCTCCTCACGAGATGATGTTGTTCATTTTTCCATTACAACCTATCATGGGTGGGATTTATGATGTTAAAATGTGTTTATATTTCATTAATGATATTTATTATTTATTTATGATTCTTTAAAAACTAAATATAACATACCAACATACTTTATATTATATTTAAGTACAGTAACATTATTTTTTGGACGTGTGTACTGCTGCCTCCTCAAAGCGATGTGATTCAATCACACTTTAAATGGAATGTAATAAAGATGGGTTTAGTAAAATTTGTTGATTTTTTTGATATAATTATTTTATGATTATTATACTATATATATATGTTAACATATATTTCATTAACATAAATTCCATCAAAACACAATAAAATAGAAATAAAATTCAAGTGTACGTATCGCCTACCATTTCCAGGAATGGTGTATTCTATTTCATATTTATATATATTATATATATTGTTAATATATATATACTGATTATATATTATAATTAAATCATGTTATAAATTATATAAATAATTAAATAATGATATATGTAATAAAATAAAAAACACGCCATAACATAAAGTCCTGAAAAATATATGGAATGATATATATGATTATTTTTGTTTTTTATATTGATAAAAATATTATATTTTTTATTAAATAGTTTTGAACGAGTATGCTAGGAGTCAATATATAAGGTATCTTTTTCTAATATCACTTTTTTTCTGTGATATATATGACTTATTCACCACTCATTTATACTTGGTGGTGTATAAACAAAACAAAAATACTTCTATTATAATTATATTGATATTTATTGTTATATATATAACAATTTTTTCATCTATATTTCATGGAGTTTATTTTTCAAATGTTACCAAAACACTAAAGTAATTCTGTCTCAATTTTTTTTCTTTGAGTTACATGTTTTTTATTCTCCTTTTATATTATAAGAAGTCTATATACGGTAAAATGACAAGTTATATCATGAATCAACTTATTTTCATGATGATTTTTGCTTAATTTAATGCATCTTCGTACATGGGTAGTATGAGTCAATGTGATCAATTGGTAAGAATTTTTTGAACAATATGTTTGTTTATCGAGATTATTTATGATTATGATTTAATTAATGAATTAAATTTATACATCATTAAATTAAAATGATGAATTTTTTTATCTTCATTTTAGTCATGATATATTCATGTCGTAATACAATTTCCCACTCATTTTTAATTAATATTATTAATAAATTTTAATGAAAATGAGACATCATTTTTCTCTTCAGTCAAAAATCTATATGATTTAAAAACCATGATTTAATAAAATGTTCTAAAAAATGTTTCATTATTATACTGTGATATTTTAATGATTTTTACCCATGATTTAACTTTTAAAAAATTGTTTTCAAAAATAAATTTTCTTATCATTTTTTAATCCATGAACTTTTCTATACATTTTATAGCATTAATGGAATGTTTGGTATGTAAAATATTATCCACCATCATGAAAATAAATTCACTGAAGCATCCATTTATTGTTTAAATGAATTAATTTTAGGAAAATTTTTTGTACTAATATTCTAAATATTCTATTTTTTGAGTGGCTTTCATATATATATGATTTCAAAAATGATTTCTATGCAAGAATTGTTTTAAATGTCTTTAAAATAATCGATTAAATGTTTTTAAAGATATTTTGAATGAAAAAAAATTTCTATATTTTTTATGTTATAAAAATTATTTCAAATATTTTATATATTCTTTTAAATGTTTTCAGGGAAAATGTTTTTTAAAAAAATTTCATATATTATTAATAATTTTTCATGGATAATGGTTTTCAAAATATTTTCAAACATCATTAATATGTTTTTGAAGAAAAATATTTTAATTTTATTTTCATTATTAATTTATAAGTTATCATTGAAAATGGTTTTCAAAATCTATTCAAGGTTATTTTATAATTTTTTAAGGGAAAAGGTTTATCAGACTGTTTTTAATCTCCATTTATATGTTCTCAATGTAATTGTTTTTTAAATTTTTCATATTCATTTATATGTTTCAAGGATATTTTCAAAATGTTTTATGTTTGAAAAATTAATTATTTCAAATAAGAAATGATATTTTCCTCATGAAATAATTTAAAAATAATTTTTGGAAAAATATGCCATATATGATTATATCAGTTGGTTTCAAACATTATTTAATGGGTATATGATTGTAGTTTTTTATTCATATTATATCCTAAAATTGATAATGTTTTTATGGAATGCAATTTAGGAACCACATTTATCATTCATTCTTTATATGTTTATGAATGGTGTATCAATTTAATGGGTTAAATTTTTATGAAACCTTTTTCTATTTCATGGGTTATATGTTTATAAAACCTATATGTATTTCATAGGTTATATGGTTATGAAATTCATTTCTCTTCCATTGGTTATATTCTTTGGGAAACTTATTCTTTTCATTGGTTATGATATGAGGAAATTATAATGAAACTTATATGTTTTTCATAAGTTATGATATGGATAAATATTTGTGATACCCATTTACATTATGGGTTATGGCCTAATAAATTTTTATGATCTAGTGGAGCACATATATATGATATCATTATGAGTTGGGCGGGACTAATATCTCCTTATAATGAATCAGGTAATGATTTATATCTCATGATATAGATGTAGTTTAAATGGGAGGTGAACTCATTTTAGTAAAGGAAATAGTCTTCTAAGATGGACTTCTAGATTTACCTTACCAACTAATATGGTCATGAGAGTTTACCATGACTACATAGACTGTTTGAGGAGTGAACCCATATTACTAAAATGGCCTATCAGGGATGTCTTGTAAATAATTGAAATCATTTTATATAGTTATGTGCCTACTAAAATAAAATATATTATTAAATTGTTTGATTTTATGGATTTTTCTCTTAATTCACATATGATTCATGTCTTATGATCTACCAATATTTATGTCATGATTCAATTTTTTGATCTTTGATATGTTGAGTATGATATTCTAATATTATTCTCACGTTCTCATACCCTTATTCTCATTTTTTTATAAAAATCAACTCTATTTATCCAAACATAGATTTTGAGATCAACCATGTATTATGTTTCTTTTCCTCATTTTATGATGAATAGTTATATATAGAATTAGTGAATTGGATGATCATTGTGGGATACATTGTAGAGCATTCAAATGGTTAGCATATTTTGTTCCATGTTTCCAATGACACTAAACTATTACTGTCCTTGGTAATTTATTTTAGTAATTTTTTTAATATTCATCAAAAATTATGTAATATCCATGTATGTTGTGTTTGGGTCACTATAGATGGATTCAATGGAATGGATTAGTCAACCATTGGAATATATTATGATAAATCATTATTGATATCCCATATAATAATCATAAGATATGTATATGTATTTTCATAAGGATAAGCCTATGGTTTAATATATTTAAAATAAGTTGTCCTAATTTACACATCATGTTGATTGGGAATTGTTATTTGGTTTTACTCAATAATAAGTGTGTCTCACAATATAATTTTCTGTTTTTTTAATGGAGAGAATTGTAATGAACTAGGTTAACATTGAATGTGATGGATATTTCATTTATGAGTTGTCAAAGAAGTTGGTCATTAGAATGAAGGATGTTGTAATCATTCTTAATCAGTTTTCATAGAACATGATCAAAAATATATACCCTAACCAACTCTCAAACTCCCCTATGATAAGAATGAAGGTTTTATCTATGATTTCGGGTAATGGACAACAAATAGGAATTATTATTCAGTTTCTTTAATGTTAGGAATGTCGAATGAATCTCCCAAGTGAATGATATAGAGGAACATGACGATATGTTGACTCTAGAAAAAAAGACCCAAATCAAGTAACTGAAAAGACAAAATGAAGAGTTCAGTTATTGCATTGGATATATATATTTTCATCCCAAAGAAATAATCTAATGTTAAATTACATCGGAGTGTAATTAATGGATATTATGAAAATAGATGTCCCAATTGGAAAGATCACAAAAATAATTTGCAAGTTGTCAATAGTAAAGGGTATATTGATATTGATGAGAAGACTACTTGTAAAATGTGATTGGAAGTAGTAATTGTGTAATTGGATGAGGTATATTAGTTAATTATATCAATATAAAGTGTAATAATGGAAATGTTTCTGTATTTTGCTTCATGAATTATGAATTGCTAAAAATATAAGGATTTTTCAGTTTGTTCTCTTTTGAATAATGATTTATAATCACATGTTGAATCATTTTTAAGGTCTAGAAAAGTGATATAATGTCTAGGTTATGTTCCTGGTAATCATATGATCATGGGAAATATAAATCATAATTTGTTCATTATGTTAAGATAGTTATGTTTAGATAAAGATATGTTGGATATGAATATGTAAATTGGACGATATTGATTACCATCAAAGTAATTAATGATTTTTTCGTAACAGTTTTATGGTATAATTGGTGTTGTTTAAACCATTTATGTATTTAATGAATATATAAAATAATCATTGCACTAAAAAATTTATTTTCAGAATATATTTTTAGAGATTTTTGGATTAACCATGATTCAAGAGAATACTTGAAGAATGTATTCACATGTTTGATTTGCAAAAACTAAGAGATACTTTATGATATACAAAGGAGAACTGATAATTATTATTTTGGGATAAAAATACTATCCTTATTTCTAAATTGTTGCACTTATACCATTTAGAAGGGTTATAAGGTTTTCCATTTATAGAATGGTTTTTGTTAATCATCATATGAGTTTATATAGAATAAATTATTTTCTCTCAAAATTGGCATTTATGCATATTGGAAAACACGTTATAACCATTTTTTGTGAACAATAAATACATATATATTCATCTACCATTATATTAACGGATGTAATGATCAACTAATTCTTTAGTAATATAAAATTCACCTAAATTTTTTTGAATGAGAGATGATGGGGAAATTTATCATGTCACAAAAAAATGTGAGGTTATCATGACATCATGTACGTATATATTCTCATGAAAATTATTCAATATTTGGGAAAAAGGTCTTGAAATAAGATGTAATCCTATAATAATAATTTTTTATGATATCAATACCATATTTCATGATTCCTTATTTTATGGGTTTTTATTGATAACTTTCTCTGAATCCACTAATATCATGTGATTGGTTATATTTATCAATATCTATTATTATTTACACTTTTATCCCATGTTCGTGTTTATAAATTCCACCTATGTCCACTAATGTGAAATCTTATTTATGATTTACAATAGGTGACCATTATGTTTCTAATATTTCCATTTTTAATGGAGGTTTTTGAATTCATTTTTTTGATGTTGGATTACATGAATGTGACATTCAGGTATCAATCTTTTGATAACCAATTTGATTTTGGATAGAAATATCATTTTAAGGGTATAGAATATAACATTGAGAGCTTTTATGAACCGTTAATTTCTAAATAAATCAATTTATATCATGTCTTTTATTTCACACAAAACTATGTTTAGATTATTTTTTATGCTAAAACATGTTAATATTATACTAGATGGAAAACCTACATTTATTTAATTACACACAAAACTGAGTTTCTACGAAATTACATTTTATTATTATAATTATTTAAAATATTGTTATGACATATATTTTATACTTTATATTATGATTATTAATAATTAATTTTTAAATATTATTTACAATGATTTTTTATTAATAAATCATATTCATAAAAAACATTACATTCTGGTAAAATATATATATGCTTTAAAAAAATATTTCCCCAAGTGAAGTTATTTTTATGTCCATCTATAAGTAAAAATAAAATTGATTTTAGAAAATTTATAAAATTAAATTTGATAAAAGAATACTAATTTTTTATTTCAATATTTCAATATAATCATAGGGTAAATCTTAAGGATCTTCTTAAAAACATCAATTTTTAGGGAAATCGAACAACAAAAAATTTTAATTCAAAATTTTTTTTAATCAAATTTATTTAAGTAGGAAAATTATATAGTAATTTTATTTTTAATTTAAATTTGATAAATTTTACAAATATTAATCCAATATATCCCATTACAACCAATTTTACTTTGAAATTGTATATACAACCATTTAATTAATTTGAACATTGTTGTTTTAAAAACCCGCTCTGTCGACCCATTTGAGGGATTAAATTTAAATTAATTTCAACCACAAATGTTATTATAATTTATAAAAACATATTCCATGTTTATAATTAGAAAAATAATATTTATTATAACATCATCACCTTATAATTTAAAAAATATATATTTGTGACTGTGATTGAAATTAATTAAAACGATTAAGAGAAAAAATTAACTTATTATATTGGGTACATTATTGGAGATAATTTTCATGAGAAAATCATTGGTTAAATTTTGATTTTATTTTTTTTCAGAAATGCCACTCCTCCTCCAATATAAAACGACACTCAAACATCCCACTTATTCAAAGATACATATACATTTTCATCAGCCAATATAATCCCTAATATACTCAAAAAATACCTCTTAAAATTATTAAATCCTCCCATTGGTCATAAATCCATTCAATGAATCCATTTGATGAAAATCAATAAGAGTTATCTGAAGAATAGTTTACATTCTTCAACATGGTATTTTATTTAATTATATTTATAAAAAACTCAGATATTATTATTATTTTATTATATAATAAACTAATTATCCAATATATACTTAAATTTATTTAATATAGTATCCTGACCTACACATAAACACACTTCTATATTATGGGTAATGAACATACCGTTCTAGTTTATGGTAGAATACCACCATGGGAGACAATGTTTTCTGTTATTAAATTACCACCTATCGTGGCATAGAATTATAATGCGAGTATTTATATATATATATATATTATTTATTTATTTATTTCAATTATCACGTAAAACATAATATTATGATTTCATTTTTTTTAAAATTTGATACATCATCTATGGCGTCAAAATGATGTGATTCATTCAGAAATTTCATAGAAGGTATTAAGGATAGGTTTCTTAATATTTTATGATATATGATTCATAATAATTTTACTCTAATTATATAATATATGTATAAATTTATTTTATTTTCATTATCTATTTGAATACATAATATAACATAGATAACATTCAAGCATACGTATGACCTACCATCTCCATGAAGAGTGTATTCCATTATCATATTTACATAATTTATAGAACATTATAAATATTTATATCTAGATTATATAGTATATTTACATAATATTTTAAAATATATAAATAAGTAAATATTTATTAATTTTAAAGGATCTTGAATATAATTTCAAAAGACATAGAAAACACATGCTGAATATTACCATAAATGTATCATTAACATTAAATTAAAAAGAATCCAGTAATTTAATGTAAAATTTAATAATATATTTTATGATATATAATAACATTTTTCAATGGTGTATTTAAAAAAAATTATATTTGTTATACATTTGTTTTGAACAAGTATGTCCAGATTCAAGACATAAGGTAAGGGTTTTCTTGTCACACTGTTAGTTATATGAGATTTATGAATTATTAACCACTAGTTTATTTTGTGTGGTGAATATACCAACCATTAATATATTTTATTATCCATCAATTGAAGGGTATCTAAATTTAAATTTGTCTACCTACATTTCATGCAGTTTATGTTTCAATTATAACCAAATCAGTGAAGTAATTTTTTCTAAATTTTCTTTCTTTGAGACACAGGTTTTTTATAAACCTATATTTTATTATGAGCTGTATATAAGATCATTTTACATTAAATATCATGAATATAATTCATGTAATAAAATATTATTCTTCATTTATGTATATATTATTACATGGGTAGTACAAATCAAAGTCACTATGTGGTAAGAGTTTTTTGTAAAAATCTCATCATATAAAATGATTTTGTATGATTATACATTCATAAATGAAATATTATGATCCATAATTCCAGAAAAATCATAAATTTTATCCCCAAATTTAATTAAATATATATTAATATATTATATTACTTTTGCACTCTTTGGATCATAATGTAATAAAGAAAATATTTTAAAAAATCTAATCTCATTTCCCTCTTTGGTCGATAATTTATGTACTTTCAAAACCATGTTTTCAATAGATTATTTAAAATCGTTATAATATTATCCTATAATATTAAAATTAAGTTTACACATGTTTAATCATTTTTAGAAATTGTTTTTTAAAATTAATCATCCAGTAATGTTCTGATCAAGCCACTTTTTTGAAAAATATAAGTTGCAAAAAGAATGTTCTACAAGTACAGATTTATCAAAAATCATGAGTGTCATATCAATTGAATCGTCCATTTTATTTTTAAAATAAAATTTTAAAGGAATTTGTATTTTAATATTCTGGAAATTTATTTTTGTAAAGCAGTTTTCAAATAAGAATTTATTTAAAAAATAGTATGTTCGATATGCGTTTAAATTATTTTCAAGGCATTTATTAAATGTTTTAATTATATTTTCAAAGAAAAGGGTTTTCAAAATTATTTAGTTTTGAGAAAATATTTCAAATGTTTTCAACATTCATTTATAAATTTTCAAGGAAAAATGTATGCAAAATAATTTCATGCTTATTTTATAATTTTTTAAGGAATAATTTTTTTAAAATGTTTTAAATATTCTTCTTTAAGTTTTTATGTCAAAAATTGTCTCAAATATATTCATGATTAATAAATATGAAATACAGGAAAAAGGTTCTTAAAATTTTTTCAATATACTTTTTAAAATATAAAATGTAAAAAAAAGTTTAAAATTTTTTCATGATTATTTTATAAATTTTCAAGGAAATGTTTTTTCAAAACGTTTTAAATATTCCATATTAATTATTGAAGGTTATTTTTCAATAATAACATTTCAAAATTTATAATGTATTAATTTTTTTCAAATAAAATATCATATTTTCTACAATAATTTATTTTGGATGATTTAACAAAAAATTATGTTCCAGGCATGATGAAACCTATTGATTTTAGTCATGCCTTACTGTAGATATGATATAATGGTAACATTAATATTATTTCTATGAATGGTTTATGATTTTATAAAATGATTTTTATGAAAACAATTCCCATTTCACATGTTATATGATTATATAACTTGTTTCTCTTTCCTGAGTTATACTTTTATAAAACCAGTCTCTCATTCAAGGGTTATATATATATGAAACATGTTTCTAATTCATGAGTTATATGTTTATGAAACTTATTTTTCATTCTTTAGTTATATTCATAAGAAAACACCTTATTTTCATAGGCTATGATTTGATTAAATGATTATGAAACCAATCTTTTTTCCACATGTAATGATATTATTAGTTGTTTTTGATACCCATCTCATTTTAATGGGTTATGATATGATTACTATTTATGATATAGTGGAACACATATTTATGTTTTCATTATGAGATATTCGAGAGTTATATCTCCCCCCAACGCATTTGGTATGTAATTATATATCAATATATAGACGTTGTTGGAATGAGAATTAAACTCAATTCAGTAAAGGACATTGTTTAATTAAATGGTCATGGGAGTGAACATTGACCACATAGATGGTCATCGGTGAGAACCATGACAAACTAGATGTTATGGGGAGTGAACCAATAATAATAATATATCCATGGAATATATTAATTGACTACTATGGAAATCATTTTATTTGATAATTTTTTTGATACAATTCTATTTCTTAATCAAATTTTGTGATTTCATACCTTATACACATGATTAACTTATTATTCATGTCTTATGAAATGCCAATATTTATTCCATGATTTATTATTATGATCATTTATCTATTGGGAATGATATTATAATGTTATGTTAACATTATCATACACTTATTATCATGTCTATGCTTATATATTTCCTTTAATTAATCTAATAGAGAATATCGGTTGACCCCTTTCTATTGTTTCCTTTCCCTTGGTTATGAATAAATGTTATAAGAATATGTTATGTTAGGTATGATCTTTATGTGAAATAGAGAATATATTTCAATAATTTAATTGATTATGTTCCATTATTTCAATGACACTAAACTATTACAGACATCTAGATTCTATTTTTGTAATGTGTGGAATATTCATCTAAAATAATGTAATATCCAGGTATATTATTCTTGGGCCTCTATATTACAAAATATTAATTTTAATTCTTGAAAAAAGGTCTAATACATTTGAATATTCTCTCTACTTTATCAACATATTTGAGGTAACATAACACATGTATGTGATAAATACATTCTTTTATGGATATACAAATCAAAGGGATATTATTGAAATTCAATGCATGAACAAATATTAATGAATGACTATAAATAATTACATCTCAAAAGTCCTAAATTTATTTTCATTGAATAAATATTTATAAAATCTATATAATTTTTTAATATACATTACACAATAACTTTAGAATAAATATACAATGCTATCAAAATTCATGATGTTTTTTCAATATCACCAAACCCAATTGCCTAAAAACTCATATTTGGTCCCCCTCTAGATAAATTTTAACAAAATATTAATATATTTAGCCATCAAGGCACTATCACATAACAATTTAATAATTTATAAACAACAAAAATAATCCCATTATGTTATATACGCTTAAATAATTTACAAAAGTTAGTCTCTGTATAAGGTCATGGTTTGTTACTGGTAAAAAAAACCAAATCTATTTTTGATATCTCGCCCTGATTACTAGAGCACCTCCAATTCGACTCACACATTGAAAAATTCAGATCAAGACTAAGCCTGATATCACACATAGACTTCATCCAACAATTACAGATATTTTTGAGAAATTTTTTTCAATGTCATGAATATTTTTAAGACCTTCTTTTTTGTTGATTCTTGAATAAATTTTATGGAATGTGAAAGCATCAATTTGTTCATTATTGTGTGATATTTTATGAATCATTTTTTTGATAAATGAATAGTCCCTTAATTGAATTTTGATATAATCCAATTATAATATTATTATATAGGTTGTTATTCTAGGACAATCATTCTAGGATTTAAATTACTAATTTAGTATTGTCTTTTTAAATGAAATATTCTATTCAACTTTATAAAATATTTATGAAATCTTCAGTAATTATGATATTCATGTTATTGGTTGGTGACCTAGTTATAATTTTATGGTCATACAAATTAAAATTTCAGTACTTAAAAATGGAATCTTGTTTTTAAATATTAAATTGGTATTTAAAATTAAAAAATTGTGGTTTTCAATTCAAATGAAATAAAATGGGTGTAGTTTTTTTAAATCTATAAAGTGAATTTAATGTAGTCCTATAATTTTTTAAATATTTCAAATTGTATATATTTACTTGGAAACAAATTTAACCTTCAATTTTCGTATTCATGAATGTGATTTTAAATATTTTCACATGATCCTAATATATTATTATATACGAGGGGGTTTGATCTACTTATGTTTTTGGAAATAGAAAATGGTCATTTTTAAGGTAGAATTTAGAAAATGGGATTTCATGTGTGGATTTAATTATTCAAAATGTAGATTTTAAAATTTTGAAAGTGGTTTTGGGATTAGATTTGATATTTTTAATTATGAACATGTAATTAAAATATTTTTAAGGAGATAAATATCATCCTATTCAACTTCATCTTAGAAATAACTATTGTTTCATTTTTTTCATGAGATTCATCTATAATCTCTTCTGGACATGAACCTATAATGCTTGAACTACTCTGAGCAGAAGTCATCCCATGTTCTGTACCAATGGCTATTTGGGTGAATTCATAGGATAACACAAACCATAATTGAGTAATTATATTATTAAATTCATTTACTCATTTCATACAACGAATTCTGAAATTATTTTAAACAATCAATTGTTGTGTTCCCCAGATTAGAAATATCAATAACCTTATCGTTTGACAATGAATATATTATGTGTATTTATTTTTTTCTAAACAAAATGAATATTTTATAAACCTATTAAAATGGATATGAACCTAAAATTGAACCATGTTAATGATATAAAAAAATTAGAAGGTATATAGATATAAAGAGTTCGTTATGTATTCAACAGAGCAAGAATAAAATAATTCTCAAATAATTTGTCTAGGGAAAAAATATTTTTATTCAAGAAAAATTGTTTTGTAATATTTGTAAGAACATATTATATTTCAAACAATAAATCAGAGATATAAATGTCGAAATAAACTCTATGAAAAACCAAACATGAACATCGATTAAGATAGAAATATGATTTATGGTTAATTTTAAATAAATACCAGTGTACATGATGGTGGTGATCACATGGAAGTAATGAAAATTGAAATGTAATATGACATTCATGATAGTCAAAAATTGTTTAATATTTTAAATTTAAATACTGAGTGATTTTTTAAGATATATATTTTCCGAATTAATTTAATATTTTTTATATTTTTCATTTCACACAACACTAAATATTGATTTTGTTTTATGGAATCTCTATGTGTGGATTTAATTATATGCAACACCATGTTATTTTTTCACAATAAAAAATTAATTTTAGATTTTTGTATATGAAAAACTATTTTGGGATTTTGTTACACACAATTTTGAGTCACTTCGATAGATTTTATTACACATAAATCCATGTTTTAACAAATTACAATATAATTCGAATAAAATTATTAAAATGGTATTATAGTTACCCCCTACTAATTATAAATTATGTTACACATTATATTAAATATATTTTGAAAATATTATCTTCACACATATATAAAATGAATCCTTTTCTTGATAATCAGTGACAATTAAATTAAAGACTTTTTCAAAATAAATAATTATATTTCAAAGAAAATTAATTTTCTATGTACAAACACAATTTTATCTCGAATAATAAAAAAACATTTGGTTAATTTTTTCAATAATATTTTTATGTTATAAATTCAATTAATATTTTCCATAATCATCCTATATATTTTATAGCTATAAAATAATAGTAAATCAAATATTATGATTAAAAATATGTATTCTTCTAAAAGGTAATTGTATTTCCTTTTAATGGAAAAAACATTTTATATATAATGTTTGAATAATTTATAAATATTATTTGAATAAATAAACATATTTTCTGATATTATAACATAAAAATTATATTAGGGTTAATTTTTGAAATTTTTCATTGAAGACTCATTTTTTTATTAATAGTGAATAATACTGATTTTTAATTCATAATTATTTGTCATATTATTTAATTATAAAGATAAATTACGAATTTATTGTATATAATGATAATCTATATAGATTTTATAACTATTTCTTAAATTTTGGTTATTGCATAAAATATCAAATAGAAATTCGATATAAAAACATACCAAACATTTGAAAAAAATTACTTAAAACCCCACATTGACATCTCGTATGTGGGCATAAATTTGAATTATTTTTGGCCAATTAATTGATTGGAATTTCTAAAAATATATCAAATATTTTTTCTAAAAATATTATATAATTTCAAAAATGTTAATCTTAATTTTTTCGTAAAAAAATATTAGTAAAAGTAATAAACATAATTAAAACAATTCAGAGGATGATTAGAATATTAAAGGAATAAAACTTAAATATAAGGGCCATAATGACCTAGAAAATTATCCAAAATAAATTTTATCGTGATATTTATACCGTACCATAAATTTTATCTAATATTTCCTAGTATTGGGGAAACGTTTCACAGTATAACCATGGGTGGAATTCTTTTTTCAAAAATTCAAACGAATTCCACATATCCTCTATTATAAAAATGTAGTCACCCATCACACATATTCCCCATAATAAGAAAATTTGGTTTAATAAAATATGATAAAATTATCTAAAGAATTATATACCTTAACACTTGAATACTCTATTTGGGAAGAAATTCAATCAAGGATACCCTTTGGTGAAAACATACACGAGTTACCCAAAGAAGAGGCAACATCCTTCCTCAATCTCAATTATCCTCCAACTAATAACTTATTATTTCAGGATTATATAATAAAATAACTATCTTTATTTTGTTGAGATGTTTTTACTCTATTTTGTTAACTACACTTACACAAACTTCCATCTTATTGGTAATGAGCTTAATATTTTACTGTTCGGTGAACTACCACCTCATGAAATGATATTGTTTTTTTCATTTACCAAAAATCATTGTAGGTAATTATGATATAAATAATGTTTTTAATGATATATATGATATTTATTATTTATTTATTATTATAAAATAGTTATATAAAACATACCATCATGATTTTCATTTTTTGTAAATAAGATAACTATGTTTTGTGGGCATGTGGACTTCTACCTCCTCAAAGAGATGTGATTTGTTCAAACTCTACATGGAATGCATTTTGTATTGGTTTAGTGAAATCATATGATATATATGAAATAATAATGCTTCTATAATTTTATTAAATATATACATATATATTTCATTTACATTTTATTCAGTACGAGATGAAAATGGATACAACGTTCATGCATACGTACGGCCTACCGTCTCCATGGATGTTATATTCCATTTATACACACACATATATATTATATGTTATAATAATTATTTATAATATATATATGATATTTAAATAAATTTTCAATTATTTATACAATTTAATCCAGAAATAATTATGATGATCAAGAATAACAAGTCAAAACACATGCGATGAACAAAGTGACTATTAACCGAAACGTTACATTATCATGGAATTTTTAATAAATGGGTAATATAAAGTCATAAGTCAATCATATGTGGTATGATTTATCATAATATGGTTATGGGTTATGTTTATAATAAAATTATGCTTATTATTTATAATTTTTGAACATTGATAATGAAACTCAAGACTTATGGTATGGGTTTTCTAATATCATTTTTATATATGTGAGATACATTCCATGTTCACAACTCGTTTATTTTTCATTGAGTATATACTTCCCATAATTTTTTTAAATTTTATTTATAGTTAAATTTATGAGTATATAAATATCAATTATATGACCTTCATTCATGGGGTTGTTTTTCAAAAGTTTACAAATATGTAAATTATTTTCCTCTCAATTTTCATTTTTTGAGATACATGCCATGTTTTGCACCTGCATTATTCAATAGGGTGTATATAATGGAATTTAACTTGTTATATCATGGATATAAAAAAATTTACAATATTTTATGTGTCATGTAAATTTATTCTTTCATGGTTTTTAAAATTCAATGATTCAAAAGTGGTAACAATTTATTGTTATAATCTTATCGATTATAGGAACTTTTTATGATTAAGCTTACGTTGATGAAATATTATAACCCATATCTCTAGAAAACCCACAAATTATCTTATCTTCTTATTTTTCATGATATATTAATTTATTATTTCTATTTTCCCACTCTTTCGTACGTAATATAATTATGAAAGAAATATGAAAATCCAAATTTTATTTTTTCATTTGGGTCAGAAATCTATACTCTTTCGACATTATGTTTTCTAAAAAAAATTAAAATATGATTTAATATTATAATAAGATGATTAATGAAATTTTTATCCATGATTTACCATTGTAAAAATTAATTACAAAGTAATTATCTTTTCATTTTCTATTCAAAGATCTTCTCTTATCCTTTAAGGTGAAAATAGAATTCTTGGTATGTGAAGACTTACTCACAAACATAATTGTCATTTTTCAAAGAAAAATAATTTCCAAATATTTTCATGTTGCCATTATAGTTTATCCATGTTATTTTTAAAATAAAGGATATCAAAATGCAATAAGTTTTAAAAAAATTTCATATAATAAAATATATTTTTCTAGAGAAATGAGTTTAATTAAATTTTCTATATTTAATTATATGAAAATTATTGTTAAATGATTTTATACAAATTAATTTCCTACAAATAAAAATTTATATAAGAAATGATTCATGTGATTTTAAAAAATATTTCTCCATATTTGAGGGGATACTATATTATTGTTTATTCTTTATAGGGTATATTATCCCACAAAAAATGACCACTGTATAATGGGTTATATATTAAAATATAATGGGTTATAACCCCTTCAAAATACAATAGTGGCAGTTATGAGGAACTTCCGCTGATGTTCCCGTCTAATGGTAGTAGAGGCGGTTTTAAGAAAGTGCTTATAAAAGCATGATGAATTTAGCAACAATTACAATAAAAGGGGTTTAATCCACCACTAATGTTGTCCAAATTTTACCTCAAATGGATGTCATTAGAGGTTGTTAGTCCCTCAACGGCCAATAATTGAATGAGTTGGGGAGGTTCAAATAGCCCCTAGTTGACGATTGCATTATAGGAGGTTTTTTAAAACCACCTCTAAGGCATCTATTTTTTTAAGAAATAAATCTCCAAATCTGCGCTACCCTCTGCCTATAATGTCTTAATTCAACCTCATGTCTGTGTTTGTCCCCCATGTGCATGGTAATCCACTATCTGTGCATGTTCCCACTGTGTTCCGGTGACTGTCCCTCGTCTGTCCTGGTGTGTCTGATGTATGTCCCCATTGTCTCCCGATGGGTGTCCACAATGTATGTCCCTGATGTGTCCCACAACATTCCCAGTGTCTGTCCTAGTGTATGTCCCCAGTGTGTCCCATGTGTTGGTATGTCCTAATCCTCCTCTCCATGTCTATCCCATTCTCGTCCACCAATCTCCGCAGTCCAGCCCACTATTGTCTCTACGGTCCAGCCCGGGGTCTTGGTCTCCCCAGTCTCCTCTGTGAGTCTTCCACGTGATTTCCCCAGTCCAACTTTTCCCCTGGTTCTCATCTATGAGTTTCTTGTTCTAGCCGTCGGTCTCCTCTCAATCTGCAATTTCAGAGGGCATTTAAAATAAATGTTTGGATGAGATTCGAACCACAGTTCTCCCTGGTATACCTCCGGCACTGAATCCACAACTGCAATATCTTTTTGATGATATATTTCATATATTATTTTACTTATATTTATTACTAGGTTTCTAGAAATATTAATAATTTGAATAATATATTTAAATACATATAATAAGATTACTAAAATATGAATATATATTAATAAACATATATACATTAACAAATCTGCACATATAATGTATATATTATTGTATATGAATGTATTAATATGTATTTTAAAATAAACCTTATTAAAATAATTTATTATATACATATAACATGTTATTTAAAATAAGCATATATATTAAGATAAATATATATATTGACAAATTTACCCTTATAATTTATGTATTATTGTATTTATAAATATTAATAAGTTTATTATGATTATCATTATATGCATAATATGTTTAAATAAAATAAATAAATAACATGTATCCATATTTATATAATTATAAATATATATGTATATATATAATTTTTCCACAAATATATTAATTATATATTTACATAAATTTACATAAATTTAAATAAACTAATGTATATATGTATTTATTAAGTCATTTATATCAAACACAGTCAAACACAAATATGAATTTACATATTTATTTGTAATTGTTTTTATTTATTTTTGAATACACATATATATTATATATTGTTGAATTTATATATATTAATAAGTTTAATAAAATATATATTATAAAAACAATATATTTAAATACATGTAATATGTTTATTAAAATAAACATATATATTAATAAAAAAATATTTTAACAAATTGAGACATATAATTTATATATTATTGTATTTATATATATTAATAAGTTTATTAAGATAATAATTATTTTCATAATATATTTAAATAAATTTAACACATAACATTTATCTAAATTTATATAAATAAAAATATATTTGTATATATATATATATATTACGACCACCTCTCTAAATTATATATTTACATATATTTAAATAAAATTATGTATGTATGTACATAATAATACATATATATCACACACAAAAATGAAAATATGTATTTGTATTTATATTTGTAATTGATAATATTTATTTGAATACATGTATTATATATATATATATTACCAATATATATTATGAAAATATATATATACATATTATATTTATTACTAAAAAATTAATATATATATAATTTTATTACATATTTATATGAATAAAATATATTATAGATTTTAAAAAAACATTCATATATATATCAAATATATAATATAAATATATTATGAATTTTTATAAAAAATATTAGTGGTTCATAACCCCTATAATATCATAAATTAGAGGGGGTTGTGAACCCCTCTATAGTCTTACATTAGAGGGGGTTGAATACCCCCCACTAATGCCATCAATTAGAGGTTTTTTGAACCCCTACTAATGTATTACATTAAAAGGGGTTTTTAACCACAACTATTTTCTAAAAAAACAAATTATGTATAACACACACACACAAACATATATTTGAATGTATGTATATATGTATGTATGTATATTTGTATATATATAACCTCTAACATAATATATAGTACCTGTAACTAAATATATAGCATCACTCTATATTAAGGTAGTGACATTTTTAACATAAGCGTCTTTAAATTCCAACAATATATTAAAAAAATGCTAAAAATATTAGAGGGGGTTGTGAACCCCCACTAATTTTGATGATTATAGGGGGTTTTGAAGAACCCATTATAATGTTATATAAAATGAATATAATGTGGGTATTTCATAACCCCCTTAATAAGCCCCTCTAATTTACTGTATTTTTTGTAGTGTCCAATAATACAGTTCATATTCTTTCGTGAGTGGTTTTTGTATTAATGGGATTATTTTTTTCATACATGTTTATATTCCACTGGTTATATGCTCTTGAGACCAATTTCTTTTTGAGAGTTACTCTTTTATCAATTATTAAAATTCTTATATATTTTCCATAGGTAATGACAGGATTAAATTTTTATGATAAGAATTTCATTTCACGGGTTCTGATATGATGTTTATGAAAACGATCATTTTTTATAGGCCACGATTTGATGAACTTTTTATTACCTTTTGTAATGGATACATATGATATTATTATGTTGTTGCTATGACATATATCCCCCTAAAAATTAATTGTGTAATGATATATATCTCATTGGATAATGATGAGAAACAATTCGACAAACATGATAAAAAATGGAATATATATGTGTCATGAACCAATCTGGGAAACATGTGGGTGCTAATCCACTAAAGGTATATGGGGAATATCTATCCACTATGTAATGAAAATGAATCCAAATCCACTATGTGATGATAGGAAAACCTAATACACTATGGAAATATATGGAAAATTAATCCACTACGGTAATATGGGGAAATCCAATCCAATATGGTAAGATTTGGACCCCCAATCCTCTATGGGATGATGTGGAAACCCAGTCCAATATTGATGATGGGGAAACCCAGTCCCTTAAATGGAAATGACTATGATTGGGAAGGGTATTGGGTCTCACCCAATTGGTGTAGTCCCCATGATATTCACTGATATGTTTTTGGATATGTTCTTTAACTTATATGGAATGATATTACATGTCTATGTGTACGCGACATATTCTATACCTTATGATTTTGATATGGTTTCATGATTCATGTTATTGATTGTCTTATAATTTCATGTCTTATTAGCGATAAATATTTATTCCATGTCTCATTATTATAATCATTTTATGAAGGGTATTATATTCAAATTTTATGCTCCTGTTATCATGCCTTTTTGTTAATGTTTTAATTATGTATTTATTTAAATTACATTTAATATGCATTCGAAATCATCCCATTCATATGATTATATTCCCTATGTTATGAATAAATGTTTTTAGTTGGAGTAATAATGAGGAAAATTAATAAATAAGATGTTTATGATTACTAACCAATCTATAAGAACGTGTTCGAGGTTTCCAATGTCACTAAATAATTACAGTCCTAACGAATTTATTTTTCTTATGTGACAAATATTGGTCGGACATGGTTAAATATCCATTTATGTTATTCCACGGTAGCTATAATTAGTTACAATGTAAAGGATTAGTCAATATTTTGAAACATATATGGTAAAAATTATTGAGATCGATAGGGATATTTCAAAGAATTATTCTTCAGGTCTCTCTAAAGAGAAGACTAATGATTAGTTTTAGTATAAATAATGTACTAGATTTTTGTTAATGAATATATTGAGTGGTTTAATAAAAATACATCCATTTATTGATTCTATAATTTTATGTCGATCTAGAATAGTTGTACATATGGGTAAAAACCATAAAAATAATTTATTGAGCTAAACTTGATCAGGAACTACTGCAACTCAATAAACCATGTTGTACACCTCATTTAACACTTATAGGGGATATTATTATGGAAATAAAAATAAATTTATGAACCATAAATAATTATTTAAATATAATATGACAATAAATAGCATAGTATAAACCTCATGTTCCCTATATTAGAGAATTATTTTTCATCATTCAAACAACCAAAAAGTTCTTTTTCATGATAATGTGGTTTTCTGCTATGATAAGTGTTACACACCCTATGCTTTCTGGTTTATATCAATAGAAAGAAATACACGGAAATGGATTAACATTTAATCAATCAGATATAGAATGTATTGGAATAATTAATTTTTTTACTCTGTATAAATTTCATGAATACAATCATGAAGATCCATGATTATTGGATATACTAATAAAGAAATAGAGACCACACCAGACATGTGAAAGGTATGTAATGTTATTCTATTATTATTACATTAAATTTAAAAATTAATGATTGGATATATTTTTTGTAACCATATGAAAGGATTAATATTTTATATTCGTGGAAATGTGTATGAATGGATAAGATGTTGAAGCCTGGGTAATGGTCTAACAATAAGGTTGGATGATTGATGTTATATATGTATTGGACTTCTTAAATTATGATATATGAATCGTGAAGTATATGTTTACCTCTGTGGATGTTAAAAATATATTGAATTGTTCTGATGAACTATAGAAAGGATTTAATAGAATGGTGATATTTTTATTATGTAAATGGAACCCTTATCTTGTCTCGGATGTTGAGAAAATTATGTCAAGAATAGATAATGAAAAGATTTATATATATATAAAGTATATTAGATAGTACTCATTACCTGGAATATATTATTTATTTATTGTAAAAGTGGTCTATATCTCCTTGATGATGTTAATAACATATTGGATTGATGGAATATTTAGAGTAATCATTGGAATAATAAAACATAAATCCTTTCAATAATGATTTATTGTAATTTAGGTTATTACCTAATTTAATATAATATATGATGGGTTTATTCACATGTTTGGAATGTGAATATGATTATATACTATATGATATAAGGGGGTTCAATGATTAGCGGATTTCATGGACTTATTTATAATGTTTTGGATTTTTGTCTTTTGGATTTGTTATATGGTTATGCATTTATTGAATGTATATGTTAAACATTGGATTAATTTGGATTGATTAATTTTATATATCACTACATGAAAATTTATGATTATTGTATAAACTATTCAAACTAATTTTTATTGATGGTAACTAAATATATACAGTAAGAATTACCATGGATCTCATTATCTTTTAGTAACCCATGATTGAAAATTTCACTTTCCTTCTCAGAAAAAGAGGAGTAGTGTAAATTTGTCAAGACCCGACAAAAGGATGAGATATTATATATGAAGGGGAATTAAAACATTTAAGTATGTATTCTGGTGAAAAAAATTATTCAACATTAGTAAAAGGGTTATTAAAATAAATGTATTCATATTATAATAATTTTTTATGATATCAATAACCTCTTTCATGCTTCATTACTTTATGGATTTGTTATTTTTAACATTATCATGATCACCCACATTTTTGTGATCAGTTTTTTTTATAAATCATTATGTTCACTTATGGTTTCCTTAAATGTCCATGTTTTTACACTCCACTTATGTAATTTTATGTGGAAAACATATTTATGTGTATCTTTGGGTAATCGTTATGTTTCCAACATTCCCTTTTTAATGGATGTTTAAATATTTTTTCATGTTGTGTCTTTCCATGAATGGAAATTTAAAATATTAAATCGTTGAAAAACCCATATGAATTTAAAGGGAGAAATTCATTTTAATGGGGATAAAATATAACAATATAGATTTCGTGAAATATTTTTTTTCAATTAATTTATCCTTTTTCATATTTTTATTTTCACATAGAACATAATATATCATTTGATATGAAAATAATAATGTGTGGAAAATGTTATATGATAAAACATCTCAAGATTTTACTACACACACTATTTAGTGTCTCATGTAGTATAAGAAACACTATTTTATGCTTCTATTACACAAAATATTGAGTCCCTTCGATAGATTCTATTACACCCAAGACAGACTTTTACCAAACTACTATATATTATTAATAATATTAATAAAATTTTATTATAGTTTTCACCAATATATTGGAATATAATTAACAAATATGAATAAAAATTTTATGAAAATATGATCAATACATGTATATAAAATGATTCATTTGGTTTTGATTTAGTTATAAATGAATGAAAGAGGTATTTTATAGTAACTAAATTACATTTCTATGAATTCTATTTTTATATGAAAAAACACAATTTTATCTAAATAAATAAAACAAACCACATTTGATTACTTTTTTCAAATATATATATATATATACATATACATATATATATTATATTCAATCAATATTATTAATACTCATCAAACATATTTTATAGGAGTAAGATAAGAATTCATCCTATTTTATGAATATAAAGATGTAGTCTTCTAAAAGTTATTTTTAAAGCCTTTTATTAGATGACCACATTCAAATCTAAATTTTTAATTGACAAATTTTTATTTGAAAAAATAACATACTTTTTATAATTTTATCATATAAGTTATATTGATGTGATTTTTTGGTATTTTCTGTGAAGGTTCATTTATTGATCAATAGAAAATAATATTTAATTTTAATTCTCAATTAATTTATTGTATAATTTATTTATATGGATAAATTATTTTTTTGATTGATTATAAAGTAAATTTAGATAAATTATATACCAATTAATCAAATTTAGTTCATTGGAATCAATTTCACATTGAAATTGGATATAAAAACATACCAAACTTTTGAGCATTTTTAATTAAAAAACTCTCATTGTTATCCCATTCTGAAGATTAAATTTGAATTATTTTCTCCCACATATTTTATTAGATTTCAGAAAAATGTATTTCGTATTTATAAACAGAATTATATATAATTTAATATAATATAAACAAAGTTTCTGATATTTAATTTAGTGAAATTAATTAAATTTGATTACAATGAATAAGAGGGAAAATAGAATAACAAAGGACTAAACCTTATGATTATGCGAATAAATAACCATTAAAATTGTATAAAATATATTTTCTATGTATTTTTTACTAAATCCACCATTTTATAGAATTTTAACCATTATGGGATCCATTATTAATTGTAAAAACAATGATGGAATTACCTATTAAAAAATTTACAAGAATATTACTCATGAAATATAAAAAAGAACCCAAGACTCACAATTATTCACATCTCTCATGCCGTATGTATCACAAAAATCTACTAAATTAATCTCCCAGAATACCTCATATAATTCTAGAAGAATGAGTTTGGGAATAAGTTCAACCAAAGAGGACCATTGGTGAAATCCAAGGGGATTTAACCAAAAATAGGTAACATCCTTCCTCAAGATCCTTTTTTAAATTTTATTTTACAAAAAACATCTTATTTCATACTTATATAACAAACTATGTGTCTTAAATATTCTTATATGATTTAAATATAATGTCTAGACCTAAACATACACACACATCCTTATAATCTGTAATAAATTTACCATTCCTGTGTACAATGAACTACCGCCCCATGAAATGATATTGTTCATTTTTCTTGTAGCACCAGAAATGGTTGGTAATTTTTATCTAAAATGTTTTTTAATTTTATATATATTATATTTATGGTTTCCTTATTATTTTTTAGGTTTCATATAAAAATATCTCCATTCCTTCCATTTCGTATAAATATAATCACTATGTTTGTGGACATGTGGACTACCGCCTCATCAATGCAGTAAGATTCATTCAATCTACATAGAATGAATTAAGTATGAGTTTAGTGAAGTTATAATATATATATATGACATAATAATTCTAATATAATGATATTATAAATATATTTCATTTACTT
The DNA here is from genome assembly GCA_963277665.1 of Viscum album. Lineage (NCBI taxonomy): Eukaryota > Viridiplantae > Streptophyta > Magnoliopsida > Santalales > Viscaceae > Viscum > Viscum album. The sequence continues at coordinate 358,437,369 of OY728152.1, read as the reverse complement.
TTACTTAAATATGACATGTAAAATTAAGCTGCATTCACGCGTATGTATGACATACTGTCTGCATGAATGATGTATGGAATTTCATATATCAATCATTTATAAACTAAAATAAATATTTATATACAGAATATATATTATATTAATTTGTGTTTTTATATTATATAAATAATTAAATAATGATCTATGTAAGAGGATGAATAATAACAAGTAAACCCACCTATGATGAACCAATGAACTATTACTAGAAATGTTGAATTAACATGGAATTATTATTAAATGGGTATTACAAATTCATAAGTGAATAATATATGGTATGATATATATCAGTATGGTTATATGTTAGATTTATAATAATCATATATTTATCATACATGTGGTTTTAACATGTACAAGAAATCAAATATATTTGGAAAGGGTTTTCTCATCTCAGTTTTTATATTCGTGAAATATAAACCATTTCCACCACTCATTAATTTCTTCTGTAATATATACATCCCATGAATTTATTATATGAAAATTGTAGTAAAATTAATGGGTATTAATGTCATGACCCGTCCACGAGGCACGTGCTATGACTACCCCACGCCCGCCTTCCATAGGCCAGGGGCTGGCGACTAGCACCAATGGTGTAAATCCTGATAAAAGGGAAGGAATTGCCTTTAAAAAAGTAAAGAAAAACAACAGAGTACACAAGATAAGTAATCACTATGTAAACTGAGTAAAAATGTAAGTGCTGAAAAATAAATGGGCCAGTATACAAACCCAACTGAATGTACAATAAAGTACAACTGAAAATTAAGTACAACATCAGTAAGGTAAAGCAGCAACCACCGAGTCATCCTCCGAGAATCCCACCTGATGTGTGTGTACAGATAGTATCGTTGATATCTTAGGTCTGTCCGTCTGATATTTTTACCACTCTCCATGTGGTCCACCTCCGGGTACAGTCCAGCTCCACTCGCCTCAATCACGATCAATGTTTTCCGTCATCTGCAACCAACACAATGTTGTGCGAGCATAGCCCGTGCATGGGTGAGTATTACGATAATCAGTAGGGACATTGAGTCCTCTTGATGGTCTAATAGAATCCATGAAGGATAAACCGCAATGTAATGATACAAAAAATGAAGTATAAACCAACTTTACTTAAGTATATTCCCATACATATACCTAAGTCATCGATCTTAGTTCTGCTCTAACTTCTGAGCCCAAGCCCAATCTAGACCACACAGGAAAGAATTCAATCACATCAATGATATAGATTGAAAGACAAGACTCCGATCACATAGGCATACATATTACGACAAGGGGTTGAGATGATTATATGTATCCTCTGAATTACCTCCTCCTCCGAACCCGCATCAGATCATAGTACAGAATTCGTCGCTGCCAAACCCATGTATGATCCAAGTATATTTACTATCGCTTCCAAACCCATGTAGGATCCATGTACAGTCTTCATCGCTGCCTAACCCACAGAGGATCCAATTATAGTTGTCCTGGATACTGAACCCTCGTATGATCCATGTAATGTTTTCGTTGCCATCGAACCCACGAAGGATCCCAAAACGGTTGTCGTCACAGTCGTAGCCAGCTCTAGGGTTCCCACACACACCATACTCGATTCAGGGAGGGACCTATCTTATAGTAAATGGTTCAATACATCAATTATCACGAAGTCCTGAGTTGATGTATCCCGAAGTTCCGTCTCGTCAAGAGGAACCCAACGTGACAGACGGCGCATCAAACGGATGCCCGGTCTAAAAGATATATTGGTGTTTCCGTTCTAGGGGACCGGTTGGAAAATATACTCATTGCAAACCTGGCCATTTTATAAAACTATCCAAAACTCACTTAGAGTATCACAAAAGAAGATACATGTATTCAATGAACCACTACCACAGACGGCGCGTCGATCAGATGTGTGGTATTTGAATTATTATCCATTAATTGAATATGGACCCGACCCGTTAAGCCCGATGGGCTGGCGGGTCAGGTTAACATAGTTTTGATGGGTCTGACTCAGCAAGGGAGTCAGAATGGCCTGATGAAATGTGTGTCCCGGACCGAGGGGCATGGCGTGGCATTGCCCATCCATGCCCAGCACGGCCTGACTGAGCGCGACCTGGCAGGGCTAGGCCCGGCCGGGCAATGCCCCGCCGGATCGACCGGCTGGCCGAGCGGCTCAGCCTAAAGGCTGAGTGGTCCAAGGGGGGGGGGGGGCACCCCCCGACATCACGAACCAGCGGTGCTTTAGGGCGCCACCCTCCCCAACAGGCCTACAAAAGCTGGCCGACCATCTGGTGGAAGCGGCCGACACGGGCATCCCGCAGCTCATCTGGTGTGGCACCCTCCTAGCGATGCCGCATAACTCCTCCAGGATGGTTGACGGGCTGGCCGTTCCCTCCACCGAAGCAGACTAGGAATCGGGCTGCGGTTCCTTCCACACAGCCAGTGCGATGGTGCCGGCTTCCTCCGATGTGGCATTCACTATCCACGGATCCGCGTCCCCTGCACGACGCGACATCACTGTGCTTCCTCTGATGCAGACCGCTAGGCTTTCTCTTTTCTTTGCATACACAACAACAACCCTTGCGCCGCTGACCTCTTCCGTTATCCGCATCCTTTCGCCGATTCCAAAAAAGATCAAATTCTAGTGAAGGTTTGTTGGGCCATGTTTGTTTGTCCCGCGCCCTCCACATTAGGTGGAAACAAATGGCCAAATTATTTTCATAAAAATCAACGAGGAACAAGTACAATTTTAATCAAAAAAAATTGAATATAATACCCCTACCTCGAATATGGATCGTTCATTGTAGACACGGAAAGTGATTTATATTTTTCAACACTGGGAATGAACTGTCATCATTGGATAGTTCCCCGCAGTTGTATTTCCTCCCTTGACCTGGAGAAAATAGATGATTGGAGAAACTTGGAGTATTAATCGCCGAGTCATTCTCGGTTGAAGGTTGGTGTTATTCTTCGGAGAAGAAAACTATTATCTCAAGAGATATATCCCTTAACACAAAGATAGCCACAAAAATAAAATAATATACTCATCCTATAAACTTATTAACATGTGAAATTTAAAATTTAAAACATTCAAACACATAATTAATGAATTGGAGGATTCAATTTATTAATTAACGTGTTGGCATGAATTTATGGGGGCAGATAAGGTGATGCGATCTCATAAATATTTGGAGAGTTTTCAGCAATAAACAATGGAGTTTAATTGGGATTTATGAGAGTTATGGGGAGTTCAAGGGTTTAGGTCATGTGTGTTCCCCACCCCACAAATATCCTCACATGGGATGATATATGGTTTTGGGCCCCACCTCTAGCTCCCCTTGGATGGAAACAACCACCAACCTTAAAATAAAATTTTGCTCCACCAATTTTATTTATTAGAATCTAATTCCCCTAATATTAAATCCCAACCATCTTAAAATGAAACTGTGGTAATGGACCCCTTAAGAGAATACTGGTGCTGCGAGTTCATCAGTGGCCTCAGATTTCAATTCTGAGAAATGTTTCAAAAGATATAGAAACCCACTCATTCGTTCACTGAACCTACCCAAGATAAACTTCCTAAAACTATTCCAGGCACACCGGGCCACAGAATCAGGTTCCGTCAGAAGACATAGACTCGTAAAATTTCATGTTATTTAAGAAAAAAATTTCCACGAAATTTTTAGGTCATTACATTAGTACCACCTAAGGTACTTATATCACCGTAATTCTACAACAAAAACTATTTAAACAAAAGAGGGTACTAAGCACGCATCTGATCCTCCTATTCCCATGTGATCTCATGGAGGTTCCTGTGCTACCAAAAAATGCACAGTAGATGAATCGACCATCCACGTAGGACTCTCTCCTATAGATACTTGATCTCCAATGTGACCTCCATGAAAGTAGCCCCGTCATTGATGTCTAGCTCACCGTGATCGATGATGTGGGTTGGGTCGTGCACGTATATCCTCAGCTAAGATATGAGGAAGACCTCGTGCACTTGGTGCAACTGAGGTGGAAGGGCTAGGCGGTAAGCCACCTCTCCTACTCTACTGAGGACCTGGAAAGTCCCAACGAAGCACGAAGAAAACTTTCCAACCCAGCCAAATCACCATATTCTATGTCGAGGTGAGACCAATAAGAAAATGTGGTCGCCATCCTCGAACTCTAGTGGTCTCCTTATCATATCAACATATGACTTCTATCTACTATGTGCAGCTCTCATCTGCTCCTGGATGATTTGCACCGTTTCCGTCATATCCTGGACCATCTCTGGAACTACAAGTGTTGACTCCCCAGGGTCAGTCCGGTATAGAGGTGATCTTCATAGTCAGTCGTAAAGGGCATCATATGGTGTAATCTAGATGGTTGAGTTTTAGCTGTTGTTGTACGTAAACTACACAAAGGGTAGGGGATCCTCCCAGGTGCGACCAAAGTCCAGGAACCATGAACGAAGCTTGTCCTCGAGATTCTGAATGGTCCTCTCTATATGTACATCCGCATGAGGATGAAAGTTGGTGCTCATGCATAGTTGTGTCCCAAATTCCTCCTGAAACACCTTCCAATGCTGGGAAGTAAAATGAGAATCTCGATCAGAGACGATAAATGATGGAACTCAATGAAGCCGTACGATCTCCTAAACGTAGAGACATCCCATGCTCTCTTCTGAGCCCTCCTCTCAGATCGGTAGGAAGTGGGATGACAAGGTGAGTCGATCGATGAACACCCAAATAGAGTAGTCTCCTCTGGATGAACGTTGATGCCCCATCATGAAATCCATGGATATCTCATCCCACATCCGCTCTAGAACCTCTAAGGGTTGTACCAAGCCTGATAGTACCTGGTGCTCCGACCTCACTTGCTGGCAAGTGAGGCATCATGATATGATCTCTGCAATAACATTATTCATACCCAGCCACCAGTGCTGTCATCTGAGGTCCTGGTACATCTTTTCCACCCCCAGAAATACCCCTATAGGGGATGTTTAAAACTATCTCAACACATCCTCCTGCAGTGCAATTGGTTCCATGGTACGTCCCCTGAAGAGGATGACATGCTATCCTCCTTCAGAAAATCTATCAAGCGCATGCTGTGTGGAAATATGAACATGTTGCGTCTCACAGTCAATGTCCCCACGATGTGCCTCTCTGACCCGCTTAAGTAGTGTAGGAGTGACTGGGAGAGACTGTAGAAAGGTTTCCACATCTCTATCCATGAAGGATATCTGCAACGCAACTATCTTCTCTGTCTCCATGCCTAGCAGTTGTATGCTCGATCTACTAATTAGAGAATCAGATACTACATTACCCTTACCCGGAGTATAGACTATCTCAAAGTCATAGTTTTGGAGGAACTTGAGCCATCACCGTTGCCTCAGGATAGGGTCCTTCTGCGAGAAAATGTACCAGAGACTCTGGTTGTCAGAGAAGACTATAAAGTGCTCAACATTCATATAGTGTCACCACATCTTCAGGGATAATTCCACTGCTACTAACTCCGTTTCAGGGGTATCGTTGTTCTTCTCATGATGCCTCAATTGACGTGAACCATATGCGATCACTGCCCGCTCCTGCATCAGGACACATACGATTCTGGTCCCTGATGCGTCACATTAACCCATGTACCCATTGCACTCCTCTGGGAGCCTCAAGATGGTTTCAATGGTCAATATCTGTCTTAGCTCATGGAAGCTCTGCTGGCATCTGTATGACCACATGATGGGTTTCCCCTTCTTCATAAAATCATAAAGTAGTGCTAAAACACTAGATAAGTCTAGAACAAATCTCTGACAGTATCCAGCCAAACCTAGGAAACTCCGCACCTCTGTCACGCTTCTGGGTGGCTCCTAAGAAAGCACTACCTTGATCATCGCAGGATCCACTGCAACTCTCGTCTATAAGATGACATGCCCCGAGAAATGTGCCTCTCGAATCCAGAACCAGCACTTCATGAGATTACCATAAATCTGGTGCTATCAAAGTGTCTCCAGTACAACCCGCAAGTGGTAGGTGTGATTCTCCTCAGCAATCGAGTATTTCAGTATGTCATTGAGAAAGACTACGAAAAAAATATTGAGGTAAGGCTGGAAGATACTATTAATGAGACACATGAACACTACTAGAGAGTTGGTTATGCCGAAGGGCATATCCCAGAACTCGTAGTGGCCATACCGACACATGAAGTCTATCTTATGTGCATCCTTGTCTCTAACTCTGAGATGATGATAGCATGAACTGAGGTATATCTTCGAGAACCATCGTGCTCAATTGAGCTGATCAAAGTGGTCATAAATTCTCGAGAGTGTGTACGTGTTCTTCACGGTAACCTGATTCAGGAGACAGTAGTCGACACACAATCATAAGCCCCCATCAACCTTCTTGGAAAACAGAATCGGAGAAGACCAGGGTGAAACACTGGGTTGGATGAATCCCTTACCCTACAATTCTTCCAGCTATACTTGAAGCTCACGAAGCTCAGAAAGAGCCATCCGATAAGCTGGAGTAGATATTTGTGCTATATCAGGGTACAATTCTATGTAGAATTATACCTCTATCTGAGGTGGTAGTCCGGAAACATTGTCATGAAAAACATCAGTATACTGATCAACCACAATATGAAAACTCGGAGTCGACACATCAACCGCTCCAAGGATGAGACTAGCAAACTGATGTGAGATCGACTACCCTCTCCTCTGCGTAAGTCCATCCTATGCTGCAACGGCTCCCTTATCACCGGAGAAGGTAAACCTGGTCCCATCCGTGTGAACACACTGCATTTTCCACCTAATACAGTCGATCTGGGAATGGACAGTTGATAACCAATCCATACCCTAGATGACTTCATAAAGCCTCGACGCAGCTACAAGAAGATCACAGCTGAAGCTCTCGCCTCCTAGAGTAATCTCACATTGCCAGAACCAGTGTGTAATTATCGAATCTTCTCCCGTAGGAGTATCTACCCATAAGGATTGAGCCAAAAGAACAGTCAGAATCTCTGAGCTTCGGACAAGGGCAACGATAATAAATGAATGAATCGATCATGTGTCTATAAGAACTGCTGAAAATGTGTTGTAGACACCGATAGTACCTAGAATCATCTCAAGTACATCATGGTCATAGGCCTTGACTACATGGAGCTGAGCCTACCCCTGTAAGCTGGGTTACTGTGATCGGTGTGGTCCACATGGTTGTGTTGGTGGAAGATCTTCAAATTGTCACCCACCACCCGCTACTCGGCCAGCTCGTATGCCTTGTCCACCTACTCCTTGAGGACCATAACGGTAGAACCTCTGCCTCTACTTGGGAGGTCCCTCTACTATCTGCTGGTCATCTGCATGGTGGGTCGGGCTGTCACGAGCCATGTGGCCCTGCCCGCAGCATGCATAGCACTGCCTACCCCTCTTATGACTGGAACTACAGTGTGTGCCCCACACATCTGAACCAGTATCCTGAGGTATCCCACAAGATGGCCTGGTCCACTTGGACCTCTGGGACATATATATACTACTGTCTATAGACGAATCCATTACGTGTCACCCTTTGGTGGGTATCACTATTGGTGTCGGATCATCAAAAAAGAACTCCACAAGAAGGGCTCGCTCTAGCACTCCTTCGAGCGTCAGAATTCTGAGGGAGGTCATCGAAGCCCTTATATCATGACTCAGTCCCTGATCAAAGGACCAGGCCCTGAAGAATGGGTCTCTTACCATGTTTTTGGAGTAGAGCGAGAGTACGGTAAATCTCACCGAGTACTGAGCAACATTCTTACTGCCCATTTGTAGATGAAGTTACTCCTCTATGTCCACTACACGAAGGGTGGAAATAACAAACTATGAGTGGATGAGACTCTCGATGTTTGTCCAAGATATAGATGCACCTCGTGCAGCTAGAGCATCAGGATCCTCCAACTACCTTCTACTGCGTGCACTAGTCTCGCATCAAGGATCACCATTAGGACAGCTGTTGTCCCTACCAATCTGAAGACTTTGACGATAGGCTCCATCCAATCCCCGGATGCCTGAGGGTCCATCTATACAAAGAACCTGGGAAGCCTCTGTCACTGAAACTCGTGCAACACACTCAGGCAGCATGCACTCACTTCTGATAGGGCTAGTGGAATCAGTGGCTCAGTGGGTAGTGGTACAGCTGGTGCCTCCGCTGTAATGGGGCCCTGCACAGTGGCCTCATCGCTCGGTGGGCATCCATCTCGCACATAACTAGGAATTCTGGTTTGCAGCCTTTGTGGTGCCATCCTGAAATGTAACACGTGTGCCACCATCAAATAGTATACCTGGTGAGGTGACACAATGTAATCACAAAAAATTCTTTTGAAACACACATGAAATCAATGTTTTTGTGCACTATGTCATTAATCAGATGCCAGGGTCCTGGTGTTAGGATACATTTTCTGTAGCACCAACACTGGACTCCCTGGACTTAAAACCATGCTCAATAATCATAACACTATTGCATCACAAAGAAGAAATTATCAGAGTCCTATGTTTTGTGGTAGAACTGACTCCTCTGATAACAATTTTTCACCACCCGTCCTTAGGGCCTGTGTCGTGACTACCCCAAGCTCGCCTTACCTAGGTCAGGGGTTGGAGAATAGAACAAAAGGCACAAATCCTGATGAAATAGAAGGTGTTTCCATTACAAAATTAAACGAACACAACAATGTACAAAATTTAAGTAAGCACTATATAAACTGAGTGCAAAATTAAGGGATGAAAAGTAAATGGGCTAGTATACAAACCCAACTGAAAGTATAGTACAATACAACTGAAAAGAAAGTACAACAACAGTAATGTAATGCTGCAACCACTGAGTTGTCCTCCAGGAATCCCACTAGAAGTGTTGGTATAGATAGTCTCATCGGTGTCTCTGTTCACTTCATACACTCCATGTATGTCTGGCCAAGTTGTCCACCATCCGTTCCTATCCAGCTCCACAAGCCTCGACCACGATCAGTGATTTTCTTCATCTGCAACCAACATAATGTAGTGCGGGAATATCACGTGCAAGGTTGAGAATTACAATACTCAATAGGGACCCCGAGACCCCCCACGGTATCATAGAATCCACAAATGATAAACCAAAAAGGAAGGGTAAAACATGATGTATCAACCAAATATACTTAGATATATGCCCATATATATACCATAGTAGTCAATCTTTGTTTGGCTCCAACATCTGTGCCCACGAACAATCTAGTCCACACAAGAATGAAGTCAATCATATCAATGATAAATACTGAAAGACAAGAATCAACTCACATAGGTATACATCATACGAAAAGGGGTGGGGATGATTAGATGTATACTCTGAATCATCTCCTCTGTCGAACCCACGTAGTATCCTAGTACATAAGTCGTCACTACCGAACCCACATAGGATCTATGTACAGTAAACATCACTGCCAAACCATCGTAGGTCGTCATCACTTCCAAACCCACGGAGGTTCCAAGTACAGTCGTCCTCACTACCGATCCCACGTAGGATCCCTGTATAGTCATCATCTTCCTTCATCCCACGAGGATCCCGGCACGGTAGTCATCATAGTCGTAGCCAGCGCTAGTGTTCCCGCACAAAACCTACTAGATTTTGGGAGGGTCTGCTCCTTGAGTAAAGGGTTCTATACATCAACTGTCACGAAGTATTGAGTTGATGTCTCCTGAAATTTATTCTCTTCAAAAGGATCCCAACGCGATAGACAACGCGTCAAACAGACACTCGGTATGAGAGATATTGGCTTTTCTGTTCTAGGGGCCCGGTTAGAAAATATACTCGTTCCAAACTTGGGCGTTTTCAAAAGTGGTTCAAAATTCACGTAGAGTATCGCAAAAGAAATGACAAGTCATGAGGGTCCAAGCACAATAGAATCCGCATTTATCGAACACACGGTCTTCATATTATTCACCTTTAAGTGAATTTGGACATGATCCATTATGCCCGGTGGTATGGAGTGTTGGGTTAACCCAGTTATCACTGGTCTGACCCGACTGGGGTGTCAGACCGGCCCAATGAAATGTGCAGCGCAGCCTGACCTGAGGGGTCTGAGGTTGGGGGGTCGGCTGCCCGAATAGGAGGTGCTAAGCAGCGCCACCCTCTCTAACCAGCCGGATGGAGCATGCCGGCATTCTAGCGCAAGAGGCCTGCACAGGCAGGCCACAGCTCATCTGGCATGGCTCCCTCCTAGCATTGCAGCTTCCCTCTGACCAGCCGGTCGGCGGGCTGACCGGTCATTCCGAAGAAGTGGCCCACGAATCGGGAATTGGTTCCTTTCTCAGAACCACTGTGACGGTGCAGGCTTCCTCCGTTGTGTCCTACGCTGGCCGCGTCTTCGCATCCCCGACATGGCACGACGAGGTTGTGCTTCTTCCATCATGGCCTTCTAGGATGTGGATTTTCTTTCAGTTTACGATAATGACCTTTGCGCCACCGGTATCTTCTGTGTTCCACCTTCTGTCGATGATTCTGAATCAAGTTCTAGTGGGGGGTTGACATTATGTGTTTGTTCGGCCCGCGCCATCCGCGTTAGGTGGTAACACATGTACAAATTCGTTTAAGAAAAATGATTGGGGAACAAGTACAATTTAAATCAACTAAAATTGTATATAATCCCCCTAACTCGAATATGTTTCTTTCGTCGTAGACGCGAAAAGAGATGTCGCTCTGTCATCATCGATAAAGAATTTTCATTGTTGGTGAGTTCCCTATGGTTTTAATTCCTCCCATGTGGTGGAGAATGTATAAGATTGGAGAAATGTGTAGCCTTCCTCACCGAGATGTTCTCCGTTGAATTTGGGTGTTCATCGTCGGATAAGAAAACTATTCTCTCAAGAGCTCTCTTCCTTCACACAACGAAAGTCCCAAAAATAAAATAATAAGACCATCCTATTATTTTATTAACATATGAAATTTACAATTCAAAACAGTAAAACACATAATTAATGAATTGGAGGATTCAATTTTTTAATTTATGTTTTGGAATGAATTAATGGTGGAGGAGAAGGTGAGGAGATCTCATAAATATTGGGAGCGTTTTCAACATTAATCAATGGATTTTAATGGTGGGTTTATGAGAGTTATGGGGAGTTCAAGGGTTTAGGTCACGTTTCGGCCCCACCCCACCAATATCCTCACATGGGAAGTTACGTGTGTGTGGGACCCACCTATATCTCCCCTTGGGAGGAAATAGCCCCCATCCTTAAAATAAAATTATGCTCCACCAATTTTATTAATTTTTATCTAATTCCCCAAATATTAATTTCAAACCGCTTAATATGCAACTGTGGTAATGGTCCCCTTATGCGAATATTTGCGCTGTGAGTTAATCGGTGCCCTCAGATTTCAATTCTGAGCACCGGTTCAAAATATAGAAAACCTCACTTGTTCGTTCCCTGAACATTCACGTGCTAAACTTCAAAAAAGTATTTCGGGCACATCGGGCCTAAGAATCAGGTGCTGTAAGAAGCCTCACAGACATAAAATTTCAAAGCATTTATTAAAAAAATTTCCTTAAAATTTCTGGGTCTTTACAATTTATACATCCATTTTATGAGTATTTTCATGGGGTTTATGGTTCTATAGTTAAGGAATTGATGAAGTTATTTTTTCTGAATTTTCCTTGTTATATATACATGTCATGTTATGAAACAATAATTTTATATGGGGTGTATACAATTCCTTTTGAAATATTAAATCATAAATATCCTTCCTATAATTATATTTTAAAATTCATTTAATTTTATACATTCATATGGATTATGATTCAATGTTACCAAATTGGTAACAATTTATTGACAAAATCTCATCGTTTATTAGGATTATTTATGATTTTTATTCCATTGATGAAATATTAAGATCCAAATATCAATCATACACATGAAATTTATTCTCCCATGTTTATACATAATATAATAAAGTATTATTAATATTTTTACAATCTTTGATATTTAATATAATAAATATTTTTTTATGGAAATATGATATTTTTTGTCCTTTCAGTCAGTAATCTATGTTCGTTAAAAACAGTGTTTTCAAAAATGTTTTCAAAATGATTAATTATGATATTATAATGATTAAATGAAATTTTAACCGATGAATTACCTTTTTGAAATATAATTTTTAATAAAATATTCTTATCATTTTTCAATCAATGCCCATTTGTAAAATTTTAAGGTTAAAAATGAATGATCGGCATATACAGACATACCTGATATTATGATCTTCATTTCCATTTATATTCCCTTATTAGTTTATAAGGATAATTTTTCAAAGAAATATTTTCCTAATATTCTGTAATCTTTTTTAATATAATTTGTTTTTCAATGAATAATATTTTCAAAAAAAAATAATGTTTACTAATATTTTTAACTATTTTTAATGCATTATTTATATTTTTTAAAAAGAATAGTTTAAAAGAAATGGATTTCAAAGACTTCAATATTTATTTATAAGTTTTCAATAAAATTTTATATAAAAGGTTATTAAAAAATATTTCAATAATTATATTTATATTTTCAATGTAAAATCCATGAAAATTGTTATCCAGATATTTTCAATATTGCATTATTAGTTTTAAATGCTATTTTAAGGGATAAGATTTTAAAAAATCTATAGTTTGGAAAATAGTTTTCCATAGAGGAAAATATATTTCCCTTAATAAATTTTTATAAATTATATTTCAAGGTCTTATTTATATAAAATTATTTTTAATTGGTTTTTTAAAAATGATTTTCAAATAATGTGTAGTTTCTTTAAGAAATAATTTGTGTGATATTTAAATATCCTTATCTATATAAGACGAAATACACTGTTACAGTTTATGATTTATTTGGGATATTACCCAAGACTACCATTCATATTTTTAATTCAATGGTTTATGTTTTTATGTGATTGTGTTTATGAAACTCATTTCCATTCCATTGTTTGCATGATCTTGAAGCACATTTCATTTCATGGGTAATGTTTTGGTGAAATGATTATTATACATACCTATATTACATTGAAAATAATATGATGAAATGAATATGATACCGACTTAATATCCTAGGTTCTAATATAAATTTTATGAAAACCATCTCTTTTTATGGGTCAAAATATGAAATTATTTTTATATCTTGACAAACATGCATGTATTATTTTATTATGTTATAGGTGTTACTTCTAACTCCCTCAAATACATTGCGTATTGATTTATATCCGATCAGATAATGATGTGAAACAAATCAATGGGTGTGATAAAAAATGGGATGTTGTTGCACCAAGATCCAAAATGAGAAACTAGTATGTCTTGATCCACATTAGGAAGATCGGGTAACCTAATACACTATAGATGAATGGGGAAACCCGACCCACTATATGAATATGGGGAATCCCAAACCACTTTCGGATGATGGGAAATCCAGTTGTACTATGGGGAGATTGGGAATCCTATTCACTTATAAAGAATATATTTGTTATGGGGGATGGTTTTTTGTCCCACCCAATATGTGTAGTCCCCAAAAAGATCCCTTATTATTTTTTGGAAATGTTACTTACCTTGTAGGTAATGATAATACATATTTATGAATTTTTAAAAAATTATATGTATTATTCAATTGAAATGTTTACATGTTTTATATTCATTATTATATTATAATTTCATGACTTATTATTTTCCAATATGTATTCCATGTCTCATGATAATTCTCTTCTTATGCACGGTATTTTGTTAAAATGTTATATTATTGTTCTCATTCACTTATGTACATGTTATGCATTTGTATTTCCATTATTTACTATTAGTGAACATTTGATATAACCCCATTATTATGATTCCTTTACTTGTTTATAATGAATAATTTAAATTAGGAGTACTATAGTGGATGATCATTAAAAAATATGTTGAATACCATTCACCAAACTAGACTAACGTTTTCCATGTTTGAAAATACAGAAAAAAAATTACGGTCCTGGGGAATGAATTTTTCTAATGTGATGAATATATATGTAAAATGATGAAATATACATGTATGTTTTTTACATGCATTTATCAAATAGTTTTACAGAGATACCATTGTATACCATTTGTATAATATATACATTATTTTCATCTATATTGATGTTAAATAATGTGAATGATGCCAGTGGATGAAAATACAATTGATTTAAAAAAGTACATGATCTATCAAATGATATGATACCAGAAGAAAATGATTATCCATGTCAAACACATTATGTTACATACATTCTACATTCCCTGGGAATGATATCTAAAAATACATTCTTTTCCTAATTATTGCATATTGTTTCACAGGGACCATGAATCACTCATAAAATTCCATAATTTTGGTGTGTATCAATAAAAGAAATTTGAATAACATACATGGAAATATATATGGAACATTACTATAATTCAATGATTTAGAAGACATTATTGAAGTATGGAAACCCTGATAAAATATATATGGCATGTTGATACAAAAATTAAATATGGGACACTATGTTATTCAGAAATTTCTCCTAAGTGGAATAAATTTAATTATGAGTGTCCTAGAATTGGAAATAAGATGAGAAACCTTAATCTTGAGATATATACAAATGGAATAAATATTTATAGTTTCCATATTTGTACTCATAGTACATTTCCGATCATTTGGGTAAATATTAACTTTCCTCTATGGTTTTTCATGATGGGAAATTACATTTTGTTGTCTATTCTTATTTTTATCCAATTGAAAACCAAGGATGATATTGATGTGTATTGAGATCCATTAATTTATGAACTATAATTAATATGGGGTATAAGGGATACATTGTATGATTATCATATTAATTAAGAATTCACATTGATGCCACTATTTTATAGAATGTTAAATGTCATTCCTGCTTATTGATAATTTTTAGTCTATAAAATTAAAGGAATTATTTGGTGTCCCATTTGAGAGAAATGTACACTATTTTTTTTGGATTAAACATTCATTGAAACAAATATTTTTTTTGAAATATTGTATTTCTATAACAATAAAATATATACATATCTTTGATAAAAAAATTTATTGGAATACAAAACCTGGTACAACACCATCTCCAATAACGGCTGATCAATGATTTGATAATATAAATGATATTAATACTTTTTCCAGTAATATATTTTTGTACAACCTTATGAAATATTTTTTGTAAAAGAGATCAATTTAATTTTAATTAACATATTGTAATTTTTTGAAAGTCAGACATTTAATTGATTTCATGAATGTAGAAAAAAATGTATTTTATATTGTTATTCTAACATTTATAATGTTCCTGGAAAATAAAAAAATGGAATCAAGGATATGATAGACATTATTAACAGGAAGATAATTGAATATTTTGAACTAGTGAGTTGTAAATTGTATAATTTTCTTCCTCCAAATTCTTACACTCAATATGGATAGTAAAAATTACAATTTATTATTTTCATGAGCGGTGTAAAATATTAAGATTTGATTTCATCAAAATATCAAGAATGTTGTTTCATTTACTAATATGATGTTACTATGAATAATATAAAAACACCAACATGTTTTGATGAATCATTTGATGCCAATTTTTTTATAATTTAGTCTTCATAAAAAATTACAATATACATTAACCCGCCTATACTTGTTTTTTAAATCCAAATTCAATAATGTTGTAGAACCATGGATGTTTATAATCATGAATAAAGAGGTTTCATTAAAATAATTTCAATTATTGATGTTATTACCACCATTATTCGCTGATATAATCTTCCACCTAATGGGTTACTGGGATAGAGAGTGTTACACCCCGACTGTCACTACTATTTAAATTAATTATTTTAAGTCTGTCTTTTGTTATGCGGTTTGACCAGTTTTATTTTAGAAGAAATTCATATTTTATATGGGTGCACAACTATACACGCAACTAGTTGAAGCACCCAACATTAATAAGGGATCTTTTTATGGATAAATTTATTATTTCATGGATGTGTGACTGTGTCGTGACCATGCACGTTTCTGTGCACGAAGTCCAGAATCATAAATAAATATAATTATTTTGTTAGTTGTTTTATTCATATAGTATTATTATTAATATTATGATTATTGAATTTAATGTTTCAATTAGGTTGTTATTATTAATATTATTATTTCAATTGATATTTTAAATTGGTCACAAATGTTAAATTAATGTTATAATTATAGGATTATTAAATTGTTGTTTTTATTATTATTATTATTATTATTATTATTTAGAATGGATTATGTTTTTTTATTCTGTTGTGGTTTTATTTCAATTTATTTATTATCCTCTTTCTATTTTTTTGATTTTCATTTTATTTTTTTTAATTTATTTCAATTTATTCATCTTTTCCTCCCTCCGTCATCCACCAGGGTGGGTCGTGCCTCACCCCATTTCTCCCTAATTTATCCCTCACATCCTTCATCTCTCATCACACCCTAAACCTAGAGGCTTTCTTCTTGGGCAGCCTACACCCTTACCTGCTCTTACGCCCTTGCGTCGTTTGACGATCCTCCCGCGCACTATCCCAGCAACCCACACACACATCTCCATCTCATCACATCTCACCCCTCGTCTTGCTTTCCCCTCTAGCACGACCTCATCTAGCTCACCAAACATGAACATATCCTCCCCTCTGGTCTACAATCGTCGTGCTTCATCACCCATTCCCCCCTTCCAGCTTCACCGACCAGCATCTCAGATCCTCCTTGGTCATATTTCCCTCCGGAAGTCCACACCCCCCCTCGTCCAGATGGACTGACAACATCTTTTTTTGATGCGGCTCAACTCTGTCACCCTCATAATACATGGTTGGCCTCCCTCAACCATTTCCTCATGTGCATATTATGACGTACGGTTGTTTCTTCCATTCGGTGGAATTTTGGATTAGTTCTTCATGTTGTTTAACATCCATTTGTTGTAATTTGGGTTCGATGTCTCCAGTTTAGTGTCAAATCTATGTTGGTGTGGTGCGAATGGAAGGCGATTGGAGTTTTCACACCAAGATGTGATGTTATTCTACTTTCCTAGTTGGTGGTTACACTCCTAATTATTATCTGACAAACTAAATAGCTAGTTTAATTAAATTAGTATGTTATTTAATTAATTTGATTTGTGAAAAGATGATCTCCTTTTTTGTTAGATTTTAATTTTATTTCTTTAGTTCATTTACAGTGTGATGGATTGGATTATTCAATTTTTGGGTTTATTTGTATTTTTTAAGGTGTTGTGGGATTTCAATGACCTTTACACAGCATTTTTGATAAGGCGGTCTACATCGAGGTAGGTGGTTCTTTGTATATTTATTATTTGGCACAATAATTTTGGTTTTTGGATAGTTTAGCACATTTATTTATTAGTTTTTCTACAATGAATTGGGTTATCATTGGTATCTAATGATCATTGATTTGTTAGTGTCATGTTTATGTTGCATGTGGGTAATTCATATTGTGGAAAACTCAGGCTGAAAATTTAACAAGTGTTTTACAAAATGCGAATATTATTTGTTAGAATGTGAATAGAGAGAGATTGATGTTTTGGCTAAGCGTCTATATGAGTTGAATCATAAATGAGTTTATGAGTGGATTATAGGAGTTTTAGTCACGTGGATAATTTTTAAATGGGTTGGAATGATCGTATTGCAGTTTGTGTAACTATATTAATGGTCTTTTCAACTGTGTGGGTAACTTCTATAATTGTGTGCATAATGTGGACTATGTTCCAGAGGTGGCGTTGTGTGTGTTTGGTCGTGTAAGGGGGTTTGGGTCGGGCTACTGTGTAAAGCTGTATTTTTTACATTAAAATTTATTTATGAAAAATTTGGGTTGTTTTATTAAATAATTATTAAGGGTGAAAATAATTTTTGATAAATTGGGTGAATATTTTTCGTTCGTAAAGTAATGTGACGTTTGTGAAATTTGTTTAATAATTTCTTTTAGCGGTGTGTTTGATAATAAAAATGATTTCATTGACTGTTCAGTCTTTATTTTGGTTCTGTATGTCATGCAGATTTAGTTTTGGTATATTCTTAGTGTGCATCTAATTTCAAATGGCCTTTGTTTGTGCAAATGGTGTTTTTTTGTGTGATTAGTGTCTTGTTTTGTCTGAGTATGTGATTATGAAATAAGACTTGAAATATTAACTAATTGATCACAAAAGTGAAGCCTAGGTACTAGGTGGGCAGACTAGGACTATTGCACTAGTGATTTGGAAGTGGCATCAACCCGGTTTCACTTAGCTGGATTGAATACTACTACACTAACTAAACATTAGGATAATGTTTGGAGACTACTAGGATATAGATGTGTTTATCTACTAGTGTCTCATGAACGAGAACATATATTGTTGTGGTTATGTACCTTTTTTCACTGAGATGCAATGTTATGGGTCTCTACTTCTAGATTGTATCTTTAGGGCCTCTCCCATGTATTGTGATCATCTTTTTCTATGTGCACACCGTCGGCACATGGTGTGACGTTGGGGTTACCAAGAAAGTGTGTGTGTGTGTGTGTTAATTTATGTTTTTCTCCTTTTAAAGTAGTTTTCCCGTAAAAATGTTTTTATTAAAAAAATTTAATCAAGTATTTATTTATATTCCATTAAACTTCATATGTATTCATCAATTAATAATTATGCATTGAACCTTTTCTCAGTAGCATCCTACATGGATTTTATCTCACTCCCTATATACACACATGGGTGCATGTAGATTTTGATTCTTCTGCATTCTAGGTTGATGCATCGTGCACATCTTGGGTGGTTTGTGTTGCCAGTAGCGTACTCATGTTTGTTTGGTGATTGTAGCTTGAGGTTGTTGCACCTCATTGTTCATTGAGGTTTGAGTAAGTGTTTTTACTTTTTCATCTATTTCCGGTAGTTTTTTTTTATTTTGAATCGAGTTGTAAACATAATTTTTTACAGTATATTATGGTCATGTTTGCTTATATGATTTTAGTTTTAAATGTTATTTCACCTTTTTTGTCTTTTATTTATTTATTTATTCAGTTAATTCATTCCCTTGGTAGTTTTTTGATACCCGAGCACTTGTGCAAGCCCTTGGGAATCGGGAATACTCTTCGGGGCTTGTCGCGGACTGGGTCAGGCACCGTGTCAGATGGTGACTCGTCCTGGTGCGTGACAAAATTGTATCAGAGGAGGTTTTGTTCAATTTATTTGTGGTGTCAGATTGATCGGAAATAAGATTTTATGTACTCGTGGGGTAGGTGCGAGAAGAGTGTCACAAACTCTGTATTGTTCCAATCCCCGAGTAGCGAGTGGTAGTCATTATTTATCTTATTGGATTTTCTCTGTGTGGATGGGGGATGACAGTAGGAGTAAACCGGTAAAACGTGCAGTCTCACATGGAGTTGCGACCCTTATGATGCCCGAGAGTACGGTTCGACACTCTTGGTGGTTGGTGCCTTCCTAAGGTATGGTCTGCTAAACCATGTACATGGGATAGACACAACAACTAGTTCTCTATCTAGGTGCATCAATTTTTGTGATGTCTTACTTCATTTTTGGGATTGGAGTGAAATTGATTTCCTTTAAAAAGAAAGGCGGACTATGGTGTTGCCCTTATTTTATTTTGGTGTGTGGTTGGTATGATATTTAGGGTGCATTTCTCATGGTCCTTGTTTTTTGGAAATTTGGTGTTTGATTTGTTTAATATTGAATTCCCAAAAATAATTTTATAGGTTATATGAAATTGATGAGGTTTGTTTTAGAAAAGGAAATCATTTTAAAAATTTTTCTAGAATCATTGAAATGGTTTTTGGAAAAAAAGGGAGAGTGTTTTTTGAATATTTAGAATGTCTTATTTTTGAATTTGGAAGAACATTTCTATGTCCAGTGCTACTCCTATGGAAACCCACATGGGCATGCAGAAGTGATAAATCGATTGTTGGTGGATTGTGTGGATCGGTGCCTGGGAGGCACGAAAATAAAATTCTTTGAGGCATCCCAGAATATTAGTGGTGAGTGATTGATTTTAAAAGTTTCTTCTTGTTTCTGAAAAAGTGGGGTTTTAACTAAAATGGATTTTAGTGCTTAAATGCTTTTTGATTTGGAAAATGGTTTTGAGTGTGGAGTTAAAGACATGGGGTCAAAATAGTAGTTTGGTCTTATCACTGTGTACGTGGATTTTCAAGTGAGTGTTTGTATTTAAAAAATGTATTGATGTTTTAAATATGAATTATAGTATTTGTTCCTAGAATGTGGATGGTTGTTTTTTGATTTTTTTTGGATTTTTGGACTACTATTTTTTGTTTATTGTTTTGGATAATCCCCCTAGAATGGTCCCATGGGTTTCTAGTAGGTCTCTCAGTTCTTGGATCAGCCCAGACACCTAGTGTAGTGGTGGAGTTGGGTTCTGCTCGGTTTTGTCTACTGTTTGAAGACATCGAGGTTATTTGGATATCATTGAAAACTGTGAGAATGTTTTAAGTGTCTCAGGTTTTGGAGGAACTCCTAAATCTGTGTGGGTGTATGTTGTCTTGAGTATGTCTAGATGAGTGGGATTAAACTCGTGAATGGCCATCATTCCATTTTTGTTTCAAATGGGAATGTTGTTAGTGATCCTCATGACTAACAAAATTCTGTGGTTGTACCTAAGGAATTGAAGGATAGAGAAATCGGTGGATCTCATAGATGCTCAACCAATCAACAGGCGGAGGTTGTGGTGCGTTGACCTTTATGATGAGCTGGTTTCATGTTCTCCAGAGGTTGTGTGGAACAATCAGCATAAATCTCGTTATAGCTATTGGTCTCATCCATATTGTGTTATGTGAATGTTCCTCATCCGATTAAGAGTGTTGACCGAATGGACTTGTTCTTCGGGTTCCCCTCTCATCTGTTCATGTCACGTGTTTGACAGACCGCTCAATCTCATACCTCTAGTGTGGTAAGTCAGACACCCTTAGTTTTTTGATGCAGTTATTAGCTATTATGATGTTGGAGTGTCCACATGGGGGATGAGGAGTAGTATGCATGTTTCTTTTTCAGCAGAGGACGTTCTAGTAAGATGTGGTCAACTTATGACTATGATGATGTAGATACTTTAGACATTAGGGCCCCATATATAGGTCTCGGGGTGAATCTTGCGCACAGTCAAAACTCATCGGACATGGGATGAGCTTGACCCGACATATGTTCAATGTGAAGGGATGGGTAAAGATTAAATTTCCTTATTTTGGTACCCTATCTGAAGGAAGAAATCTTGTCGTGAGGGGAATGGAGCCCTTGTCTACTTATCATGGTCTTATTTTATGGAAGTTCCTACTAGGTCTTAAAGATGTTCGGAAAATCTGTATCCTTGTAAGGATAGAGGGTGTGTGCCTATCTGGTTCTTCTCTTGGTAATGTGATTGTACTAAAAAATATATCCCATGTAGTAGAGGGTTGTCCACTATAGGAATAATTATTGCAGGTCGGCATGTGTGGTGGGTTCACGATGGAGGGTTCAGTAAGTATTTCTTAAAGTAAACTGGGAATTCCCGCACAGGTTTCGTGGTGTTAAGAAATTTTAAAATGGTGTGGAGGCCAAGTTCGGGTCTCGCCGATGTCCCCTCTTATGTTGGATAAATGTAGGGAGCTTGGATGGTCAAGCCAATGTAATATGTTTGACTAAGCTTGTGAGTTGTTTGGTTTGGAGAACCAATGCTGGAAAACAATCCAAATATGGTGGGAGACCACCACTGGGAGAATTTGGGGAAAAAATCTGTTTTCAAATTGAACTTGTCTGGGTGACCCCATGCTTCTGCTCTATGCTTCCTTGACCATGGTAACTGGATAGATTGGGTAGTGGGTCGCTGGACGAGTGTACATGGAGGTCTCGAGCGGCCCCAGTGATCCCTATGTTAGGTGTCAGGGTGTTCCATGTCGTAGATCTGTTTCGAGGCGAATTCATTGATTCTGGTCTTTTTTCATGGTGATTTTGATTTTGAGATATTTTATGTTTTAGGTCATCAGTGTTTTGAATGCTTGGTCTTTGGGCGATTGAAGTTTGTCTATAATCGTCTTCACGATATCCCTTGGAACTCTAGGTTGACCTACTCTTTTTGGACTTTCTGGGCGTAAAAAGTGTCAGGGTGGGGAGAATTTCCACACTCTGACTGACAATTCTTTTAAATTTAATTATTGTAAGTATAGAGACCCTAACCTTTGACACATAGAATTTCGTTATTTAATACATAATTCATCATCAGAGTACATTCCAAGGATCGTTATGTCTAGTGTATTTGAAGACTAGGTACATATATCACAAAAAATGGGGCTAAAAACATATTTATTTAATCTTCATAATGAGCTCCTAACTTCCATTGAGACCTTACATCTGCATAGGTTACCCTGGGGAACACATGATCAATGGGATGAGCTAAAAATCCCAGTATGGGAAAGAACATAAGAATAATCATTAAGGACATGAGATAGTGGGCTTGACATAATGGTATCAGAAGCATGGAACATATGGAAGAATAACATATAAGCATGGGATCATAAAAACATTGACCAAAATAATCATGGGATCATATAAGTATATGATTATATAATCATAGTTTTATAGAGAGGTGGCAGAAACTTTAAACATTAATTTAGTACGAGTCAAGTCTAACTGCCAATCTCGTTTCCAATAGTAGCACAAGCCAAGGCTAACTGCCCAGACCATTTTCCCATAATATTCTCATGAGACATTAACATTACTCATTGAATTGGAGCACTATATGGGATAACCCATCTAATAATATTCATGTATATTCTTTCCACTTAAATAATCTCACATAATTAGTCATACGTAAACAAAATAGTACCCATGGAAAGAAATGGGAACAGAATAATGTCATGAAGCATAATAAAAAGGAAATTAACATACAAGGTTCCATGAAAGAAAGGAATTAAATCATATATAGACACTAATAATGTACAAAGACATAAATCCTAACAATATTTAAAAAACTGAAGTGATAACATGTAAAAATAGTTTTTAGTAATCATTGAGTCAAATAATTTTAGTGCGGATTAAAAAAATATCGAATATATCTTAAAAAGAAAAGTGGAGTAATATTTTTTATAAAACTAGAACTAAACAAGAAGGGTTTTCAAAATAAAAAGACTTATTTTATAAAGACAAAAATGACTTAAAATAGAGGACAAAGTACACTTGATAATTAGAATGAATTCGGGAAGTTCCCTTTAAAACGGGTTCACTTATCGGCAAGTAATGAGGAGAGAATCACTTAAAAGCATGAATATCCCTGAAAAATAGTTATGAAAGATTATTGATAAATAAAAATGTATCAAGTACAAAACATTTAGTGTATGGTCCCGAAATGATAAGATAACATCATTTTGGTAGAAAGGTAGATAAGACAACTCGAAGGAATAAAAGAGGTTTAGGTAGAATTCTTTACGGATTAACGGCATGATATCGGGAGTACTTGATGGGGATTAGTGAGTGAGGAAAGGGAATTATCATCACTTATAAATAAAGAGGGAAGTATGGGGGAGGTGTGAATTCACAACCCATAATTAATAATTACACACAACATGTCCTATCATAGTGAACAATCTTGAAAAAGGGTGAAATTGATTGGACCCTTACCTTAGGTCTGTTGATGTTCACTACATGATATTAATGACCTGAATAGTAAAGTTAGGTTTGTGAATAAATAGTTCCCAAACCTTATATGAAATTAAAATATTCATTATAACCATTTTTCCTTCATTTATTCCCATTTGGATTGATTACAAGGTCCAATTCCATTGTTCAGGTCTGTTTGTTTCATTTGATTCAATGATCGGTTGAATTGTATTTAGGCTTAAATAAATTGTAAGATGAAAGGGGCTGTCAAGAGTTGATGTTATATAACACTAGTGTAAATACAATAGGTTAAATGGTTACAAAAATCATTTGGTAAATTATAGTGAAATACATTCTTTACATTAAACATTAATGATAAACACTTGAATTAGTTTTAACTATTTTTTCCATAATTGAGTTGTTTTGTATTATTTTTTTATATCATGAGTGTATGAATATTATAGAATCATGAATTGGAAATATAATATATATAATAAACTGTTTCAATAATAACATAAATGGTTTCATTACCTGAAGCAAATTGATAAAAGAATTTGAAAACACATTATCTATGATGTCGGTAATTTGACACATCACAGATGATGTTTTAATTCTAGAACGTGAGGGAGAGGAGGAGAAGTATGATGCTTGAAATTTTCCATAAACATTATTAGCATCTAGAATATAAAATATTCTGGAGCTTTCATTCCTTTTGGATAATTTAATGGGATGTGGGTATAAGAAATTAATGAAAATGATAAGAAAACACTTGAAAACGAAATAGGGTTATTTCCCTTTGATCTCTTCTCTTTGTGACTCCTCTTAGGGGATTTGAGTTTGGTCTTTTGGAAAGACCATAAATACTTAGACGTAGTGAGGAAACTTGGGAGGGTATTTGGTCTGAATTGTGGCTAGGAAAAAGTAATGAGAGGTTTGATGAAAAGAAGTAAGAAGAGGGGGTATTTATAGTGAGGGAGGAGAGGGTTTTCCCAATTCTTTATTCAATAGTTTATTAATTTCCAGAAAGACAAGGAATAATGATGATTCATTGAACAAAAATGTTAATTTTATATTGTGAATCCGAACCAATTGGGATTAAATCTGTATATCATCATCATGACTTCAAAATTAATGTATTTTTCAAATTTTGTGAATTATCATATTTCACTATTCATTAAAAATTTCATGTATTTCTAAAAAATACCAAAAATTCTCCCTATAAATTTTTTGATATGTACAATCCAATAATGAAGTCCATTATTCATAAATAATTTTCTAAATATGATTATTTTATTATTCAATTAAAATAATATTTTTTATCAGAACCAGTTTTAAAACATTCATTATCTCATTCCAAAATATAGGTATATCATACATCCTACTTGAATATTATTTTTATACAACCATATGTGAGGTTTCTATTCAATAAGGTATATAACTATTCATAAGGGTATGTTACTATTCATTAGGGTTGGTTACTATTCACCGAAAATTATTATTTTTTATTAGACTCCCAAAAAACATCTTGAACAGAACTGTGTATGCCAGAATATCGAATTTCCAAACACATAAGTGAAAAAAATATGTTTAAAGGTATCTTATCACATAGTAGTTCATTATGTTTTGATTTCATGAGATTTTATGACATAAATATAAAAAGTAAAGTTCCATTTAAAAACATTGGGTCGTTACATTCTTCCCCCCTTCTGAAATTTCGTCCTCGAAATTTAGTTTTACATACTAATCTAAAAACAGGTGTGAGTACTTTTCCTTCATTGCTTCCTACAATTCCCATGTTTCATCTTCAAAATTATTGTTCTTCCACCACACATTGACAAGATGGGTTGTCTTGTAGCATATAACCTTATCTCTCTGATCTAGAATCTTTACTAGGTGCTCCTCATAGAAGAGATCGCCTTAGAACTACACCACCTCTAATTTCAGTATATGTGAAGTGTCAGGTATGTACATCCTCATGAGTGATACTTGAAAAACATCATGTACTCGATCCATATTTGGTGGAAGTGAAAGACGATGGGCCATGACTCATATGCGGTCAAGGATCTCAAAGGGGCCAATATACCGTCGGTTTAGCGTCCCTTTCTTCCCGAATCGCATGAATCTCTTCCATTGAGATATTTGAAGGAATACCTTATCTCCGTCATCGAACTCCGAGTACCATCGACTTTTGTCATCATAGATCTTTCGCTGACTTTGAGCAGCATTGATGTATTTCTGGATGACAAGAACCTTCTCTGTCCTCTCTTGAACACGATGAGGTCCAAGTAGCTTTCCTTCTCCAAATTCATCCCCACAAGATGGAGTTCTACATCGCTTTCCATATAGAGTTTCATATGAATCCATTTGAATACTCAAGTGGAAGATATTGTTGTATGAGAACACAACCAATGGGATATGCTGATCCCATCCACCTTTAAATTCTAGAGATAATTCTCTGTGCATATCTTCATGCGTATGAATAGTTCTTTCAGACTGGCCATCAGTTAGGGGATGATAGGTCATGTTTAAATTTAATTCAGTACTCAAAGAATGCTGAAGACTCATCCATAATTTACATGTGAACATCGGACCACGGTCAAAGTCAATTGAGAGTGGAACACCATGCAGTCTCACCACTTCCTTCACATATATCATTGAACGTTGTTCAAGAAAACAATCTTCCCGAATAGCGATGAAAAGGGATGTATTGGTGAGTTGGTCAACCACAACCCATATCATATTATTCCCCTTAGACGTCTTCGGGAGACCCGTGACAAAGTAAATAGTAACATTTTTCCATTTCCACATGGTTATAGCAAATGTCTCCATCATAACTTTGGAATTTTGTCACTCAGCATTAACATGCTGACATACCAAGCACCTTGATATATATTCTGCAATCTCTTTTTCCATGTTATCCCACCAGAATTATTCTTGGAGATCACGGTACATTTTGTCATTCCCAGGATGGAAAGAGAAGGTCGAGCTATATGCACCATTAAAAATCTCTTTCATTATCTATGGATCAGATGGTACACATAATCGTGCCCCAAATCTTACAACTCCTTCCTCTTCAATTTTGAAATCAGAGGATTTCCCGTTGTTAAAAGCTTCCACCCTTTTCTGATTTTCCACATCCTTTCTTTGTGCAACCATTATTTTATCCATGAGGGATGTTTGAGAAATAATTTTAGAAATTATTGATGATGTTCCCCACCTAATGATTCCCATATCTATCCATTGAAAATCTAATAAGATCAGATCCTTTTCTATTCTTATCATTTATAAAGATGCATGATTTTTTCTACGTAGAGCATCTTCCACCTTGATTGCCTTACAATGATGGTGGTGGATTAAGTAGTTATAATCCTTCATTATCTCAATCCATCTTCGTTGGCGTATATTAATCTTTTTCAGTGTGAATATATATTTTAGACACATGTGGTCCATATATATCTCACATTTTTTCCCATAGAGATAATGCCACCAGATTTTCAATACAATGATCACAACCGCTAAAACTAGATCTTGCTGTGGATAGTTTTTCTCATGGATTTTCAGATTCCTTAAAGAATAGGCTATCACTTTATCATTTTTCATTACCACACATTGTAAGACTTTTTTAGAAGAATTAATATAAAACACAAAGAGTTATCCACTTGAAGTGAGTGTGAGTATTAGCGTAGTGATAAGCCTCTTTTTCATCTCCTTGAAACAAAATTCACACTGCTGTGTCAAGAAAATCATTACTCCCTTATGTGTCTGCGAGGTCATTGCGTTTGAAAATCATGAAAATTTCTTCCTGAATATTCGATAATAACCTACTAGACCGAAAAAGATGTAGTTATCCGTTACATAAGTTGGTATGGGCCAATCTTCAATTGTCGTCATCTTGGAAGGGTCCACAGATATCTCTTTCCTAGTGAAAGCATGCCCCAATAATGATACATCCTCCATCCATAACTCACATTTACTGTACTTTGCATATAACTTCTCCCTTTGCAATGTGTTTAACAAAAATTCAAAATGATCCTCATGTTCCTCGTTGATCTTGGATTATATCAGAATATCATCAAAAAAGACCACCAATATTTTTTTGAAGTAATATCTAATGACTATATTAATTAAATCCAAGAAAATTGATGGATCATTAGTGAGTCCGAATGGCATCAATATGAACTCATATTCTCCATACCTCGTTTTAAAGGTAGTCTTTGGAATATATTCCTTCCTCACCTTTAGTTTTTGATATCCTGAACGAAGTTCCACCATAGAGAAATAATTGGCTCCATGTAGCTGATCGAACAAGTCATCTATCCATTTAAGGGGATACCTTTTCTTTATTTTTATTTTATTTTTCTCATGATAATCAATAAAGTGGCTCATTGATCCATCCTTCTTATTGAAGAAGAGGACAAGAGAACCCCACAGTTAAGAACTCAGGCGTATAAAATCCTTTTCCATATTCTCTGGTAACTGCTTCTTCATCTCGCCTATATCTACGGTGGCCATTCTGTAATGTGTCTTTTATATTG
Organism: Viscum album; assembly: GCA_963277665.1. Classification (NCBI taxonomy): domain Eukaryota; kingdom Viridiplantae; phylum Streptophyta; class Magnoliopsida; order Santalales; family Viscaceae; genus Viscum; species Viscum album. Next base: position 358,409,237 of record OY728152.1, on the reverse strand, counting down.
GAAGAGATTCAAGGATAAGTTCAATTGAGAACTCATCCTCTCGGTCATGAGAAAGAGGATAAAACTATTAGGGAATACATCAGTGTAATCCCTCATGATGGGCATGTCTTTAAGCATGATTCTCTCCTTCATCTCAATATTTTGAGATAGATATGCATGCTCATATGGAAGCAATATACACACTTGAGATGATGATTCTAAAAGAGATTCATCTTCCTCCTTTCACTCGTAATGAATCGTAGGATGCTTCAGGATGTGAACAGTAATCTCACTTTCCCAACAGTTGATGTGGGACATCTAGAAAGATAGCCAATACATGCCCAAGACAGTGTCAAATTCAACTAAAAAAAGTATGCCAATATTTTCTTTTAGGTTCAGTACACAAACATTAACCACGGAGGAGTTATAAACCATGGATGCAATAATTGCTCCATTAACTATTCTCACTGATAACTTTTCCATTATATATTGTGGTGGTGTATGAATATTTCTACTAAACATGAAAGATAGGAAAGAATGCATATTTCCAAGATTAAATAGTAAGTTCCCTATTCATGAATGAATAACAGGCATACCTTTCACCACATCGATTATCGGCTCCACCTCAGTAGTAGTGATAGCATACCCCCTTCCTTGATTCCTTGGAGGTTGTTACTGATTGCCTCCGAAAACCCTTGGCATAGGGCAATTGTTCACATAATACCCAAGCTCTTTGTAGTTATAACACTCCACTGTAGGTTGTGTGATGAGATAAACCATCCTTTCATATTCAAAATTAGTGGTATTTTTCATACCCCTTCGGAAATTCTTGTCCGGATGACCACACATTCTGCATTTGAAGCAATTATTGGTTCCCTTCAAATAGTTACCAGGATTCTTCTTCCATCATTTTTTGCAAAGGGGAAAATTCTGATTCTTTCCATTTTGGGATTTTTTTGATGGAACACCCATGATTTTTTCCACTTTCCGCTTCTTATCACTTGTCCCATGATACCACTGAGAGTTTCCAATATCCATTTCTACCTTGATGTCACAACGAACAATGTCCTCATAACTGTCGATGTGTTGAATCCCCAATTCTATTCATTTACTCAGCATTAGTCCGCTAAATAGGCGATCAACTTTTCTTTCAGTTTTCATGACAAAGACATATGCAAACCTTGAAATACTTGTAAATTCTTCTTCATATTCCCCGATGGACTCATCTCCCTTATTCTTGAGTCCACATAAATATCTTTCCATCCTGTGACAGAGGGTTTGAGGAAAATATTTGTTCAAAACATCCTCTTGAATTCCTATGAATCAATAGAATCAATTTCTTCTTGGGACTTTGTATTCATGATCAGTGTCCACCACTGATCAGCTTCTCCATCAAATTGACAGACTTCCAGTACAACAATATATTCTTCCGAGAACTGGAGGACAGAGAAAATATTTTCAATTGAGCCAATCCATTGTTCTTCGAGGATGGGATATGAAGACACACTAATCATGGGAGGCATTTACCCCATGAAGGATTCTATGGAAACATGGTATTTCCATGCTGGAGGGGGATGTTCCACCTGATTCATGTTATTATTCGTAACATGTGCCAAATGTGAAAGTATTTCCATGATGTATTGAGAACCCAATTCCAACACATTAAGAATGTAATTAGGACAACCATCACATTTCCCATCACATTGGTTGATAGGACTAGTTCTTATACTTCCCACCATTAATTATGAAAAAGAACATATAATTAGAGGTCTTGAATACTTAAGCTATTGATCATAGAAAGGAATCATAGAACATTAATGGATAAAATTATAAAGAACAAGTACATCCTAACTTTTGATTCTATAGGTTTATATCTAGGTTATCTTCAACCTATTTCATAATATATATTCTTATGGACTTTTTCCCTTAATAAAGGTTTTTGCTAAGTTCCTGAATCTACCAAAGCATATCCGCTGAGAGTGTCCTAACCAAGAGTGCAACAAGGCCCGTTGTTGTGCACCAGATGTCATTCTATTCTTGCTCAAAGCATTGTTTTCAGTTTTTACCCCTAGGAGTCATTCTTGCCAGTGTCACCTATACCTACTCATATCTAGACTGGGATGTATTTTCTTGATAATCCACATAATATATACTCACCAAAATTTATGACTGATTTCATATAATTAGTCTCATCCTTAAGGTTCTCACTAAGGTGCTCTATTCATAATCTCCAAAAATAACTAGACCATCCTCTGATACTAACTATAGTGTGTGACCCTATCCTTTAACACATAACATTTCATGATTTTAAACAAAACTCATCATCAGAGTACATGAAAATGATCATTATGTCTACTGTCTTGGAAGACTATGTATATATATCACAGAACATGGGGATAAAAACACTTCGTTATTTTTTCTTCATAATGAGCTCCAAACTTCCATTTAGCCCTTACATCTGCATTGGGTACCCTGAGTAACACATGAACATAGAGATGAGCTTAAAATCCCATTAAGGTATAGAACAAAAGAAGAATCTCTAAGCACATGAGTTCAGAGGCATAACATAATGATATTGGAAGAATGGATAAAAATAATAATATAAGGATGTGCATAAATAATATGGCATGGTAACTAATTGAAAATACATTCTATTTCAATAACGGGATATGGAATAATAAATAAAAAAAGAAATGCATCTGTAGATTTCATTATCATCAAAAAGGAAATGATAATAATAAAAAATATAAAAATTTCAAATAATTAATATTTATAGACTCTATATTTTCAATATACATATGTGATTTAACATCCAGATCACTTCTCAAGATAAATTAAAAATAATCATTAAAACACATCTGATTTGGCCAACCGATTCATCAAATGAGACTGTAGATGCATCATGGGACTATCATTAATTAGGCCCCACCAATTATTTCAGGGAATGATCATTCCACGTATATTAAATAATATATTTATTTTAATTAAAATTGTTATTTATCATCCAGTATCATTATTGTGTACATAATATGGATTTATCAGTATTTATCTAGTTAATCAGGAAACATTCAATGTAAATACCATATATAAAAAATGAATTATGTTTTAGGATATAATAATATCCATCATGACATAGAATTATTATTTTATATAAATTTAATTATTAATAAATAATTATAACAATAAAGTGAATATTTCAAGAGAATGTGAACAATCAGAAAATAAAGTTATATTCTTCAATAACATTAACAACTCGGTAATTTTCCTATTCAAATCCCCATGGGTGAAATAATTAAAACCGAAACATAAAATACAATGAATAATAATGGTTTCATGATACCAAATGTTAAATAAAATTATATACACCATATAAAATTTTATTTTTCTATAATAGAAAATTAGTCTCAATGGAATTAAAATTGGGACAAAATCTATTTCATTATGCTCCCCATTGAATAGACATGTTTTAAACTCATATAAAATAGTATTAAAAATAATATAAACATATTCCACAACAATTTTAATATTTATGAAATCATATATTTCTATTTTGATAATATTATTTCCCATTCATTAATAATCATTCATATTTTTCATCTTTTTGGCTCTCAATTTCCTTGTTTTACAAGTATGTTTTAACTTGTTATTTTTAATACTCATACATAGATCATGAATTCATAATATATAGAATTTTATATATGATGAAATATTTTATAAATTCATTATATATTTATTTATATTAATATAATAAATTTAGTGATAGTAAATGAAATTCCCCAATCATGGAGATGATGTGCCGTAAGTATTGACGATCACTACTTCCATTTTAATGTTATATTAATATAAAGAAAATTAAAATATATATATATATATATATCATTCCATTATAATTTTTATTTCATAAATTTCACATTTATTTATTAATTCCATCCTCAATACATTCTTTCTAATGTGAGGATGAATAATATCACTTCATAAGGCGGTAGTCCACTGTACACAAGAACGACATTATTGTATTCCCAAAAAATAAAAACATGAAGGTAATTAATATATAATAATTAAAAAATCATAAATAAATCATATATATATCATATATATCATGCATAAATTACCAATAAATAATCATTCCCATTCTTTAAAGGTGGTAATTGAAAAAACAAACATCATCGGTTCGCGAGGAGGCAGTCAGTCGTACAAACGAAAAATTATTATGTAACCAATTTAATGAAATATTTTTATGTTGTTGGAAGTAATATTAAAAAAATAACTCATTATATTTATATAATTTGGTTTTTAAATAGTCATGATATAATAATAATTTTTGGAGTTGGAGATGGAAACAAAATAAAAATTCATTTATAACAACATTACATCCACTTTGGGATTTCATATTAGGTTTTCACTAAAACCTTTATGTTTTGAATTATAACTAAGATAAGGGATATAGGATGAGTTTAGGTATGTTGAGTATTGTTTTTGGAAATTTTTAGATGAAAAAATGGCATGGTATGTGTGAATTTGTGAGGGGAGTGAGTTACCATTTGTAGTGGAGGAGTGACATTTTTATAAACACCAAAAAGTAAACAACATTGAGAGGTCTCTCTACCCACATTATCATAAAATAATGAAAACATTTCAATAATATAGTTTATAATTTCAAAATAATCTGATCCAGTTAGTAATTTTCATGTTTCTAAGTCTATTTTATCCTTTAGATTAATGATTAGTCCATCGATATACTTGTTTTCTATTAATCCCTGGAATTAATTTTCACTGTGTGGCTAAAACATTTATTAAAAAAATAATTTTCATATTATTAGATACTATAAATTATTATGTTTTAAAATATTTAATCCATTTTTCTAAATTCAAATCAAAGAAGTGGAAGAAATTAATTTAAAATTAATCCTACAGATGTTGAATGAAAATGGTTTTTTAATGTGACAATTTTCCAATGTTTATTATGAATTTATTTATAAATCCAATAAAAAAATTATTATAATGGCATAAATTGGATTAATAGTTTCTTAATTGATCAAATTTTAAATTAAACCCAATATAAAATATAATTTATATTTATAAATTACTCAAATGAATAGGCAGTTATTAGTTAAAATTTATTATTTTTCACTATTAATCTAAAAATGAAACGACACAAAAAAATACAATAAATCACCCTAATATAATTTTGACCATAAAATTTAAAAAATATAGAAAATATTTTCAAATAAAATTTACTAATGTGTTAAAATTTTGTTTTAAAACAATGGAACCATCAAAAGGTGAAAACAACGATTAGAAAAATAAATCCTTTTATGAATAAAATATGATTTATTCATATCATGTTCCTATCACAAGAGACTCAACCATGTTAGGGAGGACTCAACAAGTGCATCCAAGAGACCCGATATCAAAAACCACAAGGAGCGATAATTTTTAGTACTATTGAAGTAATGTAGCAGTTTATATAGAGGGTACTATAGTAGTCATTGTTCGATAATGTTGTATCCAGAATTATTCACCCATTTGGTCCTTTGGGAAACAAATTTTGTTTTCTGGCACATCAAATCCTTCCGTCAACCCAATAAAATCAGTAAAATAATCCTTTTGGGCCTCCACAAGGCCTTTGGTCAATCTCAAGGACTTCGTTCCACCCAAGGCCTTCTGGACAATAAGGCCTTCAAGCCACCGCATGGCCTTCAGGCCACATCAAGTCCTTCAGTCCACATGATCAATGTTTTATCACCATAAAAAAACTATAATAAAATGGAGAAGAAATAGAAGTATATTTAGATTAGGTGCATTCACCATAGCATAACCAAATGAATTTGGAAGAATGAGAGGTTATGTCAATACCTACGGGACCGACCTATTCTTGCTTGGGTAGCGCAACAAGGTGGCCCAAAATACTTGGAGACCAATCATCATCATGCAGATGTGGGGGAGAGATTGTTCTTTGTAGTTATATGTTTTTTGAATTCCCGAAGACCATCAGGTAATTAAATTTCTCTTAAGACTAAGGACCTTGTATTTTCTAATCCTGCGGGCCTTTTAAGGGTTCCCCATCATCCGTTGAAAGAGGGTAATAAAAAATGAATAAAAAGAACGACTTAAAGATATTTATTCAGTATTAAATAGTGTATATCATATTTATTATATGAATATAAAATAATTGAATATATATTATATATATTTTATTAATAATACTAACTAATAGTAATTAAATTAATATATTTGGATATAATTACTTTGGTCACCTAAAAAATTATTATATTAAACTTTCCATTATATTCAATTTGTTTCTATATTCATTTTTAATAAATTGGTAATTATTTAATTAAACTATATATTTTTATAATTTATTTAATCCAATATATAATGATAAATTTAATTTCCTGGATAAAACTATCATATTAAATAATAATTTTAATAGTATATTTTTGTTCCCTAAAACCATGTCTTGTGTGTAGTGAAAACAATCATAGAAACCTGTGGTTTCATGTATGGAATGATAACATAGTATTTCATGAATTGAAAATTATAGAATATAGTAAATTTATTTGAATAAATTAATATTTCATACATTATTGGGATGTTATATTCCTTTCAATTCTTTGTTTTTTATTCCATGAATGCTATCAAATATAATGTTTATATTTTAATATTTTAGGGTTTAACAATCATGGAATTGCATAACCATCATAGAATTACTCTCTTTATTCATTTATCCATAAAATAATATTTTCATGATTTTCCATTTAATCAACATGAATCAGAACATATCTATAATTAATCTTCAACACTATAACAACCCGACCCATTTGTTATCATTATTATCATTTCATAATCTCATTCTTAGATCATTATTCTTGTCAATAAATTTATCAACTGAAAATAATTAATTTTTAAAAATATCCCTAAATTCCTAATTCAATTTATAATCATATTATTTTTATATTTATTAGTAATGTAATTAAATTACATATTAAAATCATTTAATACTCTACATTTATTATCATTATGTTTGTCTACGCATAACCCCACACCTATGGATTATAATAACTCATATTTCAAATCCAATATACAGACTTAGTGATTTCAAAAAACTATGATAAATTTTAAAAACCCCTATAATCTCACATATACTACCAAATATATATAAAAATTCCCAATAAAACATATCATTGAACAACCCAGTTATATGATCCCTATATCACAGTAAAACACAACTACACATCCCTCTTCTATTAGAGTGTCTAAAAACCTACCTTTTAACCATAACTAACAGCACCACCATTATAAGGAATACAAGAACACTTTGACATAATGAAATATAGGTTATTACTAAACTACCCTGTGTTCAAGGAATCATCATTAGGTATGGTAATAAATACAAAGCTTTAAATCATGTTGGAGATAAATATTTAATCGCCCACCTATCCTATGAATTTATATGTATCAATCAAAAAGTAAAAAAATAATAAATATATGAATAATAATTCAAGTAATAAATAAACTTATAATACCTATTTCAATAGTGTATAAGGACAATAGAACCCAATCCACATTACCAACACCCAGACAATATATATTCTAAATAAAATTACATAATACATGTTCAGTTATAATTTTAAATAATATCTTACACATATCCAACAAATTAATTACATTATTTCTGTAATATATTTCATAAATTACATTTAAAATATCATTTTATTATTATACTTTTATATAATTGGATAATATATTACATTAAAAACTTCAAACATCCAAAAAAATTACATTTTTTCAAAAAAAATATGTTCTTTATAAAAACATCCTTGATATTTTTAAAATATCTTCCATAATTGGATATCTAAAATTAATAATCATTACTACTCAACCATCATCCTAAATAATTTTTAAGTATTATTTCACTATGGATAAATCATAGGTAGTGGAATAAAAAAATGCAAACCCCCTATCAGAGTTGTAGACATAAAAATCCAAAATAAAATTTTTATGTTTTTTAATAAACACCATGCTTAAATTTCAGATTATTTTTCATAAAAAATATTAGAGAAATAAATTCAAAAATAATTTCATAAATAATATATAGAAAAAATTAAAATCAAGTGTTTTTATCAGAAATCATGAAAACCCATGAATAATTATCCTTGAAAAACTATCCTTTCACCATTTAAATTCTAAATATGATTCCTTAAAAAAATAAGTTCTTTGATTATATTTCCATAAAATCAATATTTTGTTAAAAATTTTTACAATAATATCAAGTAGGAATCTTTAGAAATTATAAAATAAATCAAACTTACTAAAAACCAAAAATATAGAATCACCTAATTTGATAATCGCATATATAATAAGAATAACCTATCACTTATAAACTCTATCACTTTAACCAATACATTTAATAAAAATATATGTATCATCCATCATTAAGCTATATCAGTCTAATCCATAATTAATAAAACATATATCTTGAAAAAAAATTAATAAAACATATATATATATATATATATTAAACTACATCCTTAAAACTCAATTTAATTGGAATCTAATCAGATGTTCCATAACAATTTAGTCATCTAATAAAAAAGAGTGGAAATTTAAATTTTTTTATAAAATAATTTATACTAAGAAATAATAGAAGTGTATGAATAGAATATCCATTAATACCCCTCATTAAATTGGATAAAAATATTGAAAATTAATGATATCTATGATAGTGTAATATTGTTTCCATGTTATATATGTTAACAAAATTATTTTTTTATATTTTAAAATATTGAAAATAACCCATATGGAAAATATTTAATAGATTACTTATTTATTCATTAATAATAAAGAAAACATTATAAAATTATATTTGGAAACCTTTTTTGATCAAATATAAAAATACACATTTCATTTAAAAAATATATATTGAAGAAAAAAAGTTTAAAATTAATACATTAAAAAAATTAAAATAAATTCAATTACCTTGAATCCCAACTAATTTGGATCATACATATACCCTCTAGTGTAATAAAATTATATTATTTTTCTACTCATATATCAAAATAATACATGTTACCTAAATTATGATTATTCAATTAAATTCATTTATTTCATTTTTTTATAAAATAAAACGATTATGCGCTGGATGTATGTTCTGGGTGTTGAGACTTATAACATTAAAATAACATTTGTGCATTGACCATGGTAAAATGGTTCATTATTCAATAATCTATATAACATTAAACATTTTTTAATTATCATTTTTTTACTCAATATAATTTTTTTACAAATTATATATCGTGTTATGGAAAATTTAAACACCCCATTTCATAGATGTGGTAGTCTGCACATACAAATGAGTGATGTTTCCATTTTTCTACTTTGTGGAAAAAATTGATGATATTTTCGTACTGATTAAATTTAATTATGTTAAATGTTTCATATATATTCATTATTTACATTATTATTATAAGCCTTGTGAGGTGGCAGAGAAAACTAATTCACACCACTTCATATATATAGTAGTCCACACCTACACATGAGTGACATTATCATTTTCTAGTGGATGAATGAAAAGAAAGTAAGTAATATATTCTATTTATATATTGATAATAATGTCATAAATACCATATATATACATTAAATATATAATATTTACCATTCAATAATGTTTTTCTGAAAAAAAAAACACAAAACGACATGATGGTTGTTGTCAAGACGTATACATGAGTTACATTTCATTTTCCTTATGATGGAAAATGAGTTGAAAAATTATTTCCATAAAAAAATACCATTTTAGTATTCAGAAGATATTAATGTAAATTTTTAATGATATTATTTCATATTATAGGAAGGTATTAAAAGTCATAAATATGAAATATTTTGGTTATGAATTATACCACCACCTATGATATCCCAGATATTATTAAAACAAAATCATTCTATGATATATATTTTGAGAATAATATTACTTCTAGATATGAGAACGAATGTTGGGAAATTATTTTTTTAGTTCATGGTTGATATAAATTGCTCAATGTGTACTGAGTTATGAGTAGATTATGTAACCATTTATAAGTTTATGGAGTGACAATATTGTAAATACATTTCAATTTTAAATATAATAAATCTATTTCTCAAGAAGAATTATAACCAATTTAAAAAAATTAAAATATAATTTATTTTATGATAAATAGAGACTCAAAAATTCTCATTTTAAAATGATTTATTTTTATTTGATGCATTATTTCTAAGTTAAACCCCATCCTCGACCACAATCCAACACCTCTCCACCATTAGCCTTATTAAACATTATCGAAGTGATAAAGGGTTACCATGATAACTATTTATAATGATCAAAAATAAAACTAAACCCAAATGAAAATTTTAACCTCATGATTAGAAATATTTGAAATAATTCATAAGATTAAATTTCATTGTATAGTAAAAACAATTATTCAAGTACACCAAACACCACAAGAAATAGTATCTTAATAAAAGTGACCAATGATTGGAATCATGAAATAAATACAAAAAAATAATAATTTTTAACTTAAAATAATTTTAATCAAAAAGTTTATGTAATTTTATTAAATATCTTTCTCTAAATTTTATAAATAAATTTTTTTATGAAAAATATTCTTTTTTGAGAGAAAATTTATGATCGAATAAAATCATTTCATTTTTATTGAAAAATTCATATAAAATAATATTATTATATATTAATCATGAAATACATTTATGAACACTAATAATATTTGAAATTGAAATATAAAGAACATCATATTTTATATATCATTATTTCTCTATTTGTAAATGTTATCATCTCCATTTTAATAATTTCTAAGGATGTGAAGAAATTTTCCTGAAATAACCTCTCCAACATCCCTATAATTTTCATAAATCATTTGATTTTTCTATAAAAATTCAACTTCAATAATTTCTTTATTACATGAAACTATTCTATTATGATCACAAGGGATATATTTTTCCACGTAATATATATTATCCTCAAACTAAAGAACCTCAAGGATTACAACGTGAGATATATATGGTATGTACTTATATAAGAAGGTATCATGAAAAAATTAATGTTCTTAAAAAATAATGGTGCAATGATATCCTGGTAAAAAAATTATTATCAATATATATTTTTTAATAACATCAAATCATCTTGGATATCAATTTTAAATTTTTACCAAAATCCATTACCCCATTCTAAGTGATATTTTAAGAAAAACATGATCACCAACCTTAAATGAAGGGTATTTCATAATGCTTTGTAAATAAATTTTTGTATATTTTTTGGAATTATAATGTGGTACTAAATCATATTTACCTTTTTATCCATCTCCTCTAATAATTCGGGTCACAGAATTTCCACACACTAACATCATCCCCACATGCTGGAGTATAAAACTATTTTCTATATAATGCATTAACTTTTTTCATCTAACTAATAGAATTAAATATGTTTTTATAATAAAATTAAATAATATAGAGATGTTAACCCCTGACTCCATTATAATCTAATGAAATCGATAAAATCATATCCTCTAATTTATAAACATTCCAATCGAACTATAGTTTAGATTGAGGGAAAGTTATATATTTAATTTTAACTCCATATCCAATAACTAAATAAAGATATTCTAAAATTTTAATATAAACCATGGATTAAGATCAAATAAAATGAAGTTGTGATATCTATATAACATTATTATTTATTTAATGTATATTCTAGTATTCAGATATAAAGATATAATATCTTAAATATGAGGTAACCAGTTAATGATAACTCAAATAAAATTATTATCTCAAGAATTCATTGGTAATACCACAATAAAATACATGAATATATTCATCTATTTTCATTCGAGTACTAAAAATGTATGAATCACCCCCTTAAATTGTGGTGATTCTATTTTAACAGGTAGCCATATCGAACATTTCTTTGAAAAATTAGAAATATCCTCTTTATAACATCTCACAAATCATATTCCTAAATGTCTCAATATATATTTGTGAAACCAGGATGAGAAAAATATATAGAGTTACAAAATTCAAAGAATAAGCCCATCATTAACTGGTAATTTTTCAGAATAAGAAATATTTTTCAAATTTAATAACACCTTCTTTATCATCAATAGTCTCTGATAATATACCCTTTTGACCAATTATAATCATTTTAGAAAATAATGATATTCCTTATAAACCATCTAAATTCATTCTTTAGGAAATTATTACAATAATTCTTGATTCAAAAAGAAGTATTTTCTAAAAAAGAAAATATCAGTCTAAGATTCATTTTATCATTAACTAAAGCACCATGTTCCAAAAATAATATAGGTAAGGACTCATTATCTTTTGGAATTATGAAATTAGCTACCTTGTACTCACTTAAGTGATGATAGTGAATAATTAATTCACAATCCTTTATCAGTTTTAACTAAATTAGTTTCCTCATATCAAATTATCGTTGAATGAATATACACATAAAACTTTTATTATTAATATATATTTCACATTTTTCCACAAATAGGTGATGCCCCATATTTTTTTATCAATAAATATTATTTCTATGTCAATAACATGTTTTTTAAAACTCTACTTATGGGGATTCAATGGACGAGATACATAATTGATAAAATGGTAATTCCATATCAAAAAAAATTAAAGGACATTAAATAAAGATTCTCTACAAATAAGAAACCATCCTTTACTTGATATATGATTTAATACCCGAGCATTAACCAATATCCTATTTAAATCCTAAAATAATTTATGATATTCCTTTTTCTAAAAAAATATATCACCTTTTAGAGTTAACTTTTATAGCGGGGTAGATATCCAACGATATTTCCTAAAACATCTTTAGTAGTAACCATCTATCCCAAGAAAACATTGAATCTCTAAAATATTGGTATGTATTAGATACTCCTACACCACATTATTTTTAGAATAATTCACTATAATTATATTTATTGAAATATTATTTCCATATAAAGAAATATTCATGAGAAATCCATAAAAGGATATATAAATCATAAAAAATTATAGAATATACCCAAATTTGATTGATAAATACCAAAATCTAATTATCTTAAAATCATGCATTAAAAAATTAAAAAGGTCCATAAACCGATTCGATGAGTTTTGTAACTAAAAAGGCATAACCACAAACATATAATGGTCATACAAAATCTAAAATGATATCCTTTAAGTGACATATTCATTTACTTTTTTGTTAATGAATCTGAAACTAAGATCAATATTAGAAAAATATTACATTATAAGTAGTTCTTAACGCCAGAAATGATAAATTGTAAATATAAATTATCATTCACATGCCTTTATAACTATGTTCATTATCATCCCTATAAATTATATGTATATTTTGAAAAAAAAATTAATAGATGAAATCATTAAAATAAAAACAGATCAATTTTTTATTTTCATTAAATGTTTGACCATTACCATTTCTCAATTTATTACATTCATGGTCACAGTGTCATGGGTATTAACATTAGTAAAAATCATAGATCTCATAATACATTCCCTATTATTCTCTTACAAAAATTATCAAAATAAGTTAATAAAATTTTATTTCATTCATATTTCTTCAATTAATTATTCCCCATTTTATTCCACATGGTTGACTACTTACCCTTATTTAATAGAAGATAAAAAAATCCATCAGAAATTTCTACTCACAAAACACAATTTCATAATATCATCTAAATTAAAAAGTAATTGCATCCCTTCATAAACTATAATTATATATTGACTAAAACATATCATTTTAACATTCATAGTCCGAAATAAAATTCATTAATACAAGGAAAATACAGTGTATTTTGTATTAAGGATTTGAATTGAGTCCTCTTACATTTTATTCAACTATAGGGATTTCGATTCAATTTTATGTGTAATAAATTTATAAAAAACATCTCATGGAGGAGATATTTAAATACTAAATATTAAATGAAATTAGATTCTTCACATTATTTAGTGTTATTAATATAATTTCATCATTAACTAACATCACTATTAGAATAATAAATAAATAAGGATAATATTTTAGTTTTTTAATATTCTAGAACATAAAATATTTTTTCCAAGGAATTAATCAATCCATAATCTTTATCATTGTCTAAATATCACCCAAAAGATGGAGGATTCATTTTTATGAAATTCTCAACTATCGAAAAATTATTCAACGAATAATTTTCCCACTCACTATAATTGGAAGATCTATTAATATTATGTTTAAAATAATATAACATATTTACAAATTATGATGTTCCAATTCCCATAATTCTGTGTTGGTTTAGAAATATGTTATCCTATTTATTCTTATTTACTATAACTACTTATATTGTTTTCTGAAAAAGAGTTCTAAATAAAACTATTTTAGATGAGGTACACTTGAAAACCTAAAAATATATATGTTGGTAAAACAACCATAAATTGAAATCTCATAAGAGATACTTTTAGCACCATATTATGATCTAAATTTATCTAATGACTTTATTTCACACAAATTATATGAACCCACACATAACCATTCAATAAATTAAATGATTTATAGTATATATTTCATCACTTAAATCATAAATATATTTTTAGGAATATTTTTTTAAATAATCAGGATATAGAATACATTAAAAAGGTGGTTACTTCTATATAATGTCAATTTTTACCATAAAACATGATCTTTATAATTTCACACATACTGCATTAAATATTTCTACCATTAATGGATCTTTTAATTCTATAGTTGTTCATACTCATTATTAATCCTTCTAAAATATATTTTAATCATGAGATTTAAAAATTTCCCTTTAAGAAAAATAAACTAAAAGAAACCCATTTTCCATTTGTAAACCTAAAAAATAAAAATGAATAATTTACATTTTCTTCATAAATTTGAACATAATATTAATTTAATTTTATATAAAAGCATTATCAACATGAATATATCATAAAACATTTCATAACTAACCGATAAGAAAATCATACTTTTTTCCCTTGTTTAAAAATAAAAATTTAACCATTATAAAAATGGTGAAAATATTCATTTTTAATCACTATAATGATGCTAAAAAATTATCCAAAATGAAATTTATTATCCTTTTATGAATAAATAAGAATATTTTGGAAATATTTAGAATAAACTCCTCATGTAATAAAATTATTTGGAGGAATCATTAAAATAAAATTTACAAAACAAATTTTCGTACAATGAGTCCAGATTCATATTGTTCATATATCTAACATTAGAGTAATAAAATTATATTAGTTTAGTAAATTATTAAGAAGTTTTTTCATGTTAATTAGATTATTATTTTACAAATTATTTAATTTAATACCATATTTTATTTATTTACAAAAATTGTATAGTTTGTGTGGGACATTTCTTTGTCATTTAGTTTATAACCTAAAAATAACATTAGCGCAATGATCGTGGTCAAAGGGTTTATATTTCAATCATATATAGAATTTTAAATATTTAATAATTTTATTTTTTATTAAAAAAATATATTTTTTTAATCACCCATATATGTTTTCTAATAATATTGAGACATGTTTTTTCTTAGAGGTAGTAGTGCACAATTACACATGAGTAACATTATCATTTTTCTACTTGGTGGAAAAGGTAAAAAAGTAAATGATATTTAAATCATAAGATATATCAATTTTTTTAAAAATTTCATTTTTTTTAATTAATACCATTGTTATTACAATTTATGTGAAATGGTAATGAAAGAAAAAAACATTTCTCCATGTAGGATGTAGTTCAAACATACACAATAGCGATGTCATCATTTTCCTATTTATGGAAGCAGGAAAAGGTAAGTGATATTTTATTTTTCATGAATAAAAAAAATTTCATAAATAACAAATGTTTATATATATATATATATGTATGAAATTCTTCAAAATAACAAGTTATTATTTTTCGGTGACGGAAAATGAAACACATAACATTGTGGATGAGGTAGTCCACATATACACACGAGTGACATTATTTATATCCCATTGGATAGAAAATGAGATGAAAATAACTCTTCAAATATAAGTAATAATGTTATAGAATATATAAGATTATGATTACAATATTTAATAATTTTCATGACATATTTTGTGTTGGTATAAGAATAAAGAAACATGAATTATTTTAGTTACGACTAATACCTGCATGTATATCTACCTTTGGCTTACACATTTAACCTTAGATGAGTAGTCTTGTGATAAATACATTACCTATAGTACATTTTGAGAGAAGGTTGGATGTTACATGGGTAGATATTTGTTGATTTATGTCCCATATCATGTGAGGTATTGGGAGGAGGAGGCAACAATTTATAAGTGAGGGGAGTATTAATCATGTAAGTACATTAAACATTTAAATATAATAAATGTATTTATTAGGGTTGATTATAACGAAATCAAAAAATTTATAAGATATTATTGTGCTTGAAATACCCTCAATGAATAACATTTATCCTATATTTATAGATATTTTATTCATTTTCTCTTATTTTAACCCTCCCCACCCCAACAACAAGCACTAACCCTTTTAATATATAACAGGGTGAAAATAATTTTCCATGAAAACTATTTTTACTAAAAAAGAAATTTAAAAAACTAACAAACTATAACAAATATATTAATAGTAGGAAACCCATTTTTCAATATTAAATTTCTATATTTGTAAAAAACACTTAACACATGGAAAAAAGTTCATTTATAAAATTTTCCAAAGATCACACTTTTTAGAAATATTCTAAATATTCACCCTTAATAAATTTAAAATTTATTATTACAAATATTATATTAATAAAATCCATATAAAATATTAAATGTTATAAATTTTTATATTTTTTTAAACAATATATTTCATGAAATAAAATTCAGATAAAATAAACCAATCTCAATTCCAACTAAAAAAATATAATAATATAATAATATATATGAATCGAAAAAATATATCTATGAAAATTACTAAGATAAGATGATGAATTATTATTAACATTAATTAGGTTATCACGTTTCAACATTACATTCCTTTTATAATTTTATTCCCAAGAGAATCAATATCATATTATATATATATTCCATAATCTCATTCTCTATATATACCTAATTAAAA
Source organism: Viscum album (assembly GCA_963277665.1). Classification (NCBI taxonomy): domain Eukaryota; kingdom Viridiplantae; phylum Streptophyta; class Magnoliopsida; order Santalales; family Viscaceae; genus Viscum; species Viscum album. Next base: position 358,392,106 of record OY728152.1, on the reverse strand, counting down.
AAAATTTCCATCCCATGATAGTAATATGAATTTTTCAATATCATGACAATAAATAAAAACCCATAATTTTCATATATAAATTTGTTTTCTGACTATCCTGTTCACATTCTCATAACCAAACCATATTACCATTCATGTGTCCCATCAAAATTTATTTCTGTGTGGGTTGATATTGAAATGTTAAATTAATATAAATTGTAATGGAATATAGGGTTTATTAGGTGTGATTTATTCAGGCTAATGATGGAACCTTCAATAATTCATGAAATGTGACCAAAAATATATAGGATTTGATAGAAATTCCTATTATTCAATTGAAGGTTTTAAAACCCTAAGGATTTAAGATCAATAAGTGTAACTATGATTATTACACAATATATCAAGAGAATATAATTTACGAAGATCAAGGAAATCGAAAAATTCATTACCTAAATCAATCTAAGAAACTCTTTTTCAAAATAAATTATGTCGTGTTTGAAAACAATGATAATATTAAAATTTAATGAATTTCTTAAAATAAAAAATTTCCTAAAAATATTTTAGGTTTTATACGTAATTTATTAATTTTATAAAATATTACAATCAAAAAATAAATTTATTTATTCAAATTGAATTGTGTTCCATGAAATATATTATTCTTTTGAAATGTAGATTATAAATTTAACAATTTCACATATATAATATATACATCATTTTTTTTATTTACAATATTAAAATTATCTTAGGGTAATATTTAGTGATTTGTTTAATGAAGTCAACTTTTGGGAACATATCCAAAGGAATTGTATTCCATTGGTTTACCGATTCAAGTTTTGAAATTTATTTTTACTACATAAGGAATAAGAATACTATAAAATGTGTTTCAAATTTATAATTCTGATAGTAAAATTTTTGAATTTTTCACATTCAATTTTTTTAATTATGAATAGTTAACATGGAAAAATTTATTACCTTGGTAATAGATAAAAGCATTAACATGACACTGAACTAAGATATAATTCATCAAACACATCTAAAACATTGATAAATATGATTTTTTGTGTGAATTTTTACATTAACACAACTTTTTTCTATGGTATCTATTTTTCTTATGAAATACGTTTATTAAATTTATAAAATATATTTTTTTTAATATTTATTATCCCTTTACTAATTAAATAGAACATACAATCCTCATATCTACACACAATTTGAGTCATTTATCTCAACAAATTCATACCAAAATTTATTTCAAACTATCAATAACCTATATTAGAGGACACGGTCTTCTCAAATCAAAAATACAATAAGGATCAACGTATATTTGAAAGGTAAATATCCTATGTGTAGGTTTAAGTCATACTAGACCTATTTCATGTATATTCACTAGTGCAGAAAACATTATTTACATCACCATTTTTTACGTCAGTTATATATAACCGACGTGAGAATATGTGAAACGTGGTTTTTTACGTCGGTAATTTTATAACAGATGTAAAAAATGCGTTGAGTAACTTCTTAACATCGGTTATTTTAATAACTGATTTTACAAACCGCGCGTGTTCGGTATTTACGTCGGTTATAAATTAACCGATGTTCAAAATCAAAGCGCGTGAGTTTTTACGTCGGTTTTTTGATAACCGATGGAAAAAACGAAATATCTATGACTTTTTTACATCAGTTATTTTATAACAGACGTAAAAAACCAAAGTTCGGGGGATTTATTATATTGGTTATAAAATAACTGACGTAAAAACGATTTATCTATGGGTTTTTTACGTCGGTTATACAATAACCAACATAAAAAATGAGATATCTACAAGTATATTATGTCGTTTATTTTTTAACTGAAGTAAAAAACCAAAGCGCGGGTGGTTTTTTACGTCAGTTATAAAATAACCGAAGTAAAAAACCAATGCTCGGGGGGTTTTTTACGTCTGTTTTAAAATAACCGACGTAAGAAAACAAAGCGTGGGGGGGTTTTTACGTCGGTTTTAAAATAACAGAAGTTATAAATTTAAAAAAGATTTAATAACATGGGATATATAATAACTGACGTTATAAAACATTTAAAAAATTAAAGCCCTGATGACTGTCATTTACGATTTTTTGATCGACAGTCCGCTGACTCGTCTCTCTCACATGCTAAACCCTAATCGGCTCGTCGATCAAACTTCGTTAAACTCATTTTGGCTTCATCGTTTATCATATTTACTCTCCTCGAATCTATCATCTCAACTCGCAACACTCAATTATGCCTTCCACGAATTTATTTAGTTCGTTTTTTTCCTGGATAGTCTATATTTTTAATTTTTGATTTTTATGTTTAAACTAGGTTAGATTCTTCCATTTCTAACCCTATTACATCTTTTTGAATATCGTTGGCCCCAGACATTCATTTTTATCTAGAGTGTCTTGTTTTTGTATTTCATTATAAATTTTTTTTTGATATATAACTTTCATTTATTGACTTAAAATCCCCCTATGTTGGAAACATATTTGGGGTTATTTATTGAAGGACTATAGAGAGATTAAGGAATGATTGGGAATATTTCCTGATTTGACCGGTTTGAATATCATTATCAAAAATAAATTTGAGGTATGGTTGATTCATCCATTCCTTTTATCCTATATTTCATTTAACGCTCAGGTTCATCTAACAATTTTGTACTTGGATAACCAATAATGTTTATGTGATTGGAGAATTAAAAGAAATTATAATCATATATAGTGAATCATCCTTGTTGAGAGTCTTATCATAGAATAGGAATAAATCATCCATATTGAATATGTCATTTTATTAGAAAACAAAAACCATTAATGTAAACCATTTATCATTAATTAATTGAACTAAAATAAATATTTACACTTGAGTTATAATGGAACATAGTAAAATAAATATTTATCATTCACCCTCATAGAGTCCAATAAATCTACGATTAGCATTTTTTTATCTTTAATGGATACAAATTCACTTTTACCCACTTTTTATTTTTAGAAGACACTAAACTCCCTTATAATTTCACCCTTCTGGGAAGTATTAAACATCATTATTTCCCTTTAAAAAATCTAAATTTCACAGTAATATCGTGGATCCATTTTGTCTCAAAGGACTCTAATATAGATAAGTATACCATTTGTTATATTATTATATAATGATAAAATCTATCATAACATTATTAATATATGTTTATAAAAATGTGAATATAACAATTCTCATGATTTTATATAAGAATAATGATAATGATTTTTATTAATGATAATATAGACATTGGTAATTTTACAAAAAGAATGTGAACTTGAATAATGAATGTTATATATATGTATTTCACAAGATTTTTTGATTTTATGACACAAAACTTATTGATTATCGAATACAACAAATAATTGCACCACAAACCAAAGTGAAACCAGTGTATTGTTCTATTTTAGAAATTCATGATTCGATCAATGAGATTGTGATTTATTTATTTTTTAGAGTTCCTGAATCACGATTCTAGATTCTATTTCAAATGGGTATTTGTTTGTTTTTTGATGTTTCACGATTTTATTTGATGTAGGTTTTTCTTTTTCATGGATTACTTCATAAATTGGTCTCGGTTCATTTGATTTTTTTCCGTTGACACAATACCCCCTCAATTTCTATGATCTCTCATTGCCAGTTTTCTCTAATTATTCTCTCTTACACCTTTTGGATTTGATGGTTGATTACAAAAATATTTATTCAAATATTTAAGCTGGATTATATGCATTTTTTTAGGATTATATTGTTGTTTTATGACATTTTATTTATTATTCTATTGATTACTAAGACCCTTTATAGTAAGAAAAATTTCCTAAGAAATATGATTGGACTCTTAATCATATTTCATGAAACTTTTTTAATAATGTCACGTTTTTAAATAAATATGTTATATCAAAGATGTGGAAATAGGTGGTGTCCGGGGGGGGGGGGGGTTTCTAAGGGGGTGGGTGGGTGTGAGTGGTTTTCCACGGGGGTGGGGGCCTGTACAGAGGGTTTTGGGGGTTGTTTGGGGGGTGGGGGCTGTCTAGAGGGTTGGGGGTGTCCAGGGGGTGCTCAAAGGGTAGGTGTGGGGGTGGTGTCCCGGAGGGGTGGGGGTGCTCTCTAGAGGGGTGGGGGCTTTCCGGAGTGTTTGGGGTGTCCTGTGGTTGTCCAAGGGGGTGGGTGGGTGTGGGGGGCTATCCAAGGGGGTGGGGGCCTGTTCAGAGGGTTTTGGGGGTTTTCCGGGGGGTTGGGGTGATTCTCAGGTTTACTCCATTTTTTCCAATTTTCTATCATCCATGTAGGCGTCATGGTTATCTGGTATGGATTTGGTTATGTGGGGGAGAGGTTCCAAGGGTGTGGGGGTGTCCAGCGGTCTGGGAGGGCTATCCGGTGGGGTGGGGGGATAGTATAGGGGGGTCTAAGGGCTCTCTAGTGGTGTGGGAAGGCGGTCCAGGGGTGTGGGAGTACTGTCCAAGGGTTGGGGTATACATGAGGGTGGGGGGGTTGTCCAGGGGTGTTTGGGGCTGTCTAGGGGTGTGGTGGGGGCTGTCAAGTGGGGTTAGGGGGTGAGGGGGTGTTGTTCAGGTGGGTGGGGGGTTGTCTAGGGGTGTTTGGGGCTGTTCGGGGGTCGGGGGGGACAGTCCAGGAGTGTGGTGGGGGATCCAGTGGGGTGGGGGAGGGCTGTACAATGGGTATACATGAGGGTGGGATATCCAATGGGGTGGGGGTGGGCTATCCAGGGGGTATACATGTGTTTGAGGGCTCCAACAGGGTGGGGGAGGGTTGTCCATGGGGTATACATGAGGGTGGGGGCTGTCTAGTGGGTAAGTTATATATGTTATCAATGTACATGATTAATTTTGATCTACATCTGTTTTTGTGGTACGATTTCTTGATTTGTATTCTGGTTGATTCTGGTGGAGAGCAGATGACTACATTAAATTTTTAAAAAAGTTTGGGATTATCACGTTGGTTATTTAATAACTGACATGATAAAAGGTCTAGAAAATGGTTTATCACATCAGTTATTTAATAACCGACGTGATAAAAGGCCTAGAAAATGGTTTATCATGTCGTTTATTATATAACCGACATGATAAACCCCCTCCCCCCAGTTTATCACAACAGTTATATAATAACCTACGTTATAAACCACCCTCACCCGGTTTATAATGGTGGTTATATAATAACCGACTTGATAAACCTCCCTCCCCCCGATTTATCACACCGGTTATTAAAAAACCGACGGGATAAAACCCCACCCCCTAGTTTATCAAGTCTTTTGTTTAATAACTGATGTGACAAACCCCACCCCCGGTTTATCACGGCGGTTCTATAATAACTGACGTGATAAACCCCCCGCCCCGTTTTATCATGTCGGTTATTTAATAACCGACGTGATAGACCATTTCCACGTCATTTTACCACTTCGGTGTTTTAATAACCGACGTGATAAACCATTTTCCAGGCCATTTATCACGTCGGTTGTTAAAGAACCGACGTGATAAACCCTTTCCATTTTATTTATCACGTCGGTTCTAAAATAACTGATGTCTTAAACATCAGGATTTTATGTTTTTGACATCGGTTTTTAAATAACCGACGCCAAAAATTTTATTTATAACGTCGCCCACATAAACGTCAGCTAGAAACCGACATAAAAAATTAAAAATAACCGACGGTAAACAGGTTTTCTGCACTAGTGATTTATTCTTTTACATAACTAAATTTTTTTCTAACCACTATAAAATATATACAGAAATACGTTCTCTATTTTTAAGGTTATTATATATATAACAACTCTTTTCTAAATCTATTCAATAAAATTTTATGTGAAAAAAACTACATAGTGAATATAGGGACTATTACATGTATAAATCAATGTGTTTAATTTTTAATCATATCATCTCATTTTTTGTTAAAATGATGGAATAAATTAATATATATTATATTAAGTAAATAATTTTATATCTTTAAATATAATATATTACTTAAAATTTAACACTTTCTGTAATGTACCGGTTCTGGAAGCCGCACTGAGGTGCATCGTACCCAGTTGGTCACATGTCCTCAAGCGTTAATCCCAAACACCAGAGGCCACCGACTAGAATTGATGATCTTGTGAATGATAGTGGGGAAACTATAACCTAATTAGAAGAGTAACACAGTCGATGTAAATCAGATATACAATATCAGAAGTAATAATAATCCTTACAAAAGAAAACAACGGATCACTGGAATTAATAAACATGAAACACACACACTGACAGACACAAATATAAGAATGACACATGATACATATTTCTAGGAAAGAAGCAAAAAAAATCAAAATGTTTTAATACAAATAGTAATAGACCAATGAAAAAAAGAAAAATAGATGGCATCTCATCATCATCACTAGCTTCAACATGGTCTCACGCTCTCCCACTCCACAACACTGAAGCGCATGAAGTAGAAGGGAGATTTCCCTTATATACATGCAGAAATATAATATTATTTGGCCCAAATGAATGGGCCAAACTGGTAGCCATCTGGGTAGTACTCATAGTTTTAAAAATACATGTTCATATATCATGTCCATATCTAATCAAGCAGAAAAAAAACAGGTAACCATTTGGGAAGTACTCACATCCTATCCCCTCTGGTCCTACCTAACAACACTATCAACCCTCTAGAAAGCACACATATTATACCCCTTAATTTCAAATTACTCGGATATTACGAAGAATCTCTGAGGAAATACTCGCATTCAAGTCCTCTTATAGTCTAAAGAGATAAAGTCTCATTGAGAAAGATCACATGTTCATTTTCCATTATAGTAAAAATTGATTAATGACTCTCTAATGAAGCTCACATGGTCAATACCCCTTTTAGTTAAATGTTATTAAATACTGTATATGAATCTCACATGATCAATTCCCCTTAAAGTCTACTACAATGGATTCCCACGACCCTCTGTATGTCAAAAATTCAAAGCAATGTAATATAGCCAATTTAAACCTCAAGAACTACTTGGCTAAATAGTCTACAACATATCAATAATGTATGATAAAAATAATCACTCCATCCAATAGTATGAGAAAATATCAATGAATCCTAAAGTCTTAACAGGACCAAACGGTCATAAAAATAAAAAGAACGAGGATAAATTGCAAGGCATATAAAACAAACATATTCACATTAAATTATCCTCTACTCAAGAATAGACGAGTGGCCGACAATTATGTAATTAAAACAGAAAACTCACAATACCCCGTTAATGGTTTTTGCACAAAATTTCACATACTACTCGATGAATTTCAACAGAATGGAACAAACCTGTTACCTCTATATACTAGATGATCTGTACTATCCTGTGTTATTAGTGAAATGATAGGATACCCGGCTCAACCAACATGGCGTGTTCTAGACAAAGAAAACATGTATATGATAAGACTCAACTGACACATGTTGTTAGTCGCACAACTGCTTATATATCTCTACAACACGGAGGGTAAATCTGATTCATGGTGGGCCCAACCAATGATTTCTCAACCCTGTATCTATGCCCATAGATTCTGAGACACAGTTATAGACTTACATGTCGTTCACATGCAGAACATGTCATATACTTAAGAAAAAAAGTTTCTTTTCAAATAGAATAACACTTGGAAAGTATTCAATATTACATTGTGTGCATTCTGGGTTTTACTGCGAAATAAGCCTCAGAAACTACTCTAGAGCAGAAAATACACTAAAAATAACATTAAAGTGCCAACTTCCGATCTATGGGGACCCATACTCCCCACGAATCAAATCTTGTCATCTCAAACATATTATTTAAAAGAAAAAAGGTAATGAACCCCAAATTCCGATCCATGTGGTACGCCAACTCCATAAGACACAATGTTTGGAATTCATCCAAAAAAACATTACACTAAATAATACCCTATCAAACAACATGTATTATATCACAGAATCTATCACAACATCATGCATATATATCACAACATATAAAACATCAACATGAAATCTCTAATTCACCCTAAATGGAATGCAATGAATGCATGATATATGATTTCTTGCATGTTCTGAAATGATGAATGAGATGGAATACCATCATCCCATTAGGTAGAAACAGAAATAGAACCTCAATATCATCAATGATATGAACACAAAACATGTTAATCACCCAATGGAGAAAACAAATCAACTGTAAAATTAAAAACCCAGAAAAATTGAAATAAACGAGGTATATTGGATTTTCCCTGAACATGTGTTAGCTACTCTCGGGAAGACATTATTACCATGTACTTATTATGTCATATACCTAAATATAGGCTCTAAAATGTATGTCACAATGAAAATAATTCCTCTAATACCACATTGTGATGTCCTTGTTCTAGAATCCGCTGAGAGGTGCTCCGAACCCGGTTGGTCACATGTCATCAAGTGCATTTCACTGAATACCAGATGTTGCCGACTAATAGTGATGACTTTGGGTGTGATGGTGGGGAATCTAATACCACTTTGTAAGAGTAGAAGAGCATATGTTAATCAGATATACAATAGAGGAAGCAGTAATAATCCATACAAAATAAAACAATGTAAGACTTGAATTAATAAACTCGAGGACACACATACATATACAAATGATTCATGATTCATATATCAAGGAAAGAATCCAAATAAATCCCAATGATGGAATACAAAAACTACTAAACCAAAGTACGATGAAAAATAGATGACAAATCCTCAGCATCAGAAGCCTCATCTTGGTCACATGCTCTCCATCTCCACATCACTCAAGTACTTGAAGTACAAGGGTGCATTCCCTTCTCTATACCTGCAAAAATATAATCTGGTTTGTCCTAAAAGAATTTCCCAAATATGGTGTGAGAGTAAATCCTAGTAGGAATCCACAACAATATATGTGCCTAATAGTCAATAAATATGTAGAATATAATAATCAAATGCAGGTAGTAAATGAATGTGTTTTTTCTTATGGGATTTATTGTCAATGAAAATGTTTTTTAAAATATAATTTTACAATATATATGTTTTATTCATTTTTATAGTTCTTTGACATTTTATATAGATGAAATGTGATCCTAATATATTAATGTTGATGGGTGAGTCTAGTTTATCTCTTCAAAAGAATGGGTAATGTCATAGTGATTACAAGGGATATAATACCCCTGAGAAACGTTGCTATTATCTGGTTAGGATTCTCAATTATATGGGTCATTGTATGTGTGAATGTAGGAATAATTTCAAAATTTACAAATTTGACCTACTTGAATATTTTTAAAATAAAGACTTTTGATGTGAAATGTAAAAAAATATTATTATTTTTATATTGAATGTTTATGAAATTTTTAAAGGTGAATGGATTATTTTCACGAAAATGGTGTTCATTAGTTTTCATGCTTCTCCATGAAGCCCTCAGGATTATGTATTTTCCATTATATAATCATCTTATTTTATTTTAAAAGGAGATTTTTTTTCATGTATATAGAAATGAATATTTGGGCACAATAATTTTTTTAAAATCTAACCATTCTTATGAATTTTTTAGGGTTTTAAATGAACTAGAATATTTCTCTTCTTTTATGTACCTTATTGAGATTTTGTTCACATACCATGTTTGATTTTTTTTCAAAAGGATTAAGGATTATTAAAGACATAAATTAATTTATAGTACCTGTAATGGAATTTATTTTTACTGAATTAATTTTTTCATTATAAAGACATTTTTTATAAGAAAATTTAATATTTTGGATATGTGGTAATTTTTTAAGTAAACTATTTCTTAATTCAATAAAACACTAATCCTAAAATATTATAAATTATATAAGTTATAACATATTTATATAAAAACTTGTAATTTATCGATTACCAATATAAATAATATTATAGTTGGTATTAGAAAAAGTGTTTAGATAATTTTTTTTGTTAAAATAATGTTGAAATAAACACTTAATAGATTTTCATTTATGTTTATTTTATCAGGAGATAGAGTTTGATTATTCCCATGGTTCATTATATAATATAATATTATTTTAATTGTTTTCCATATAGGAAATTGTGTATATATGGAACAATGGGAACAATAGGATGATATCCCTATAAAATAGAAACCTCGAACGGATGGAAATGGAACAAAAGAGTTTTATTTGTTAAATCTATTGATATAGGATATTAATGGATCAATCAATGCATGGGAGTGACCAAATACACCATATAATATTATGTTGATAGTTGATAATTTCATGAAATAACACCCTATATATTCTGGTGGATAAAAAAACATATATAAAATTGAATGATAGATTATTTATATAGAAAATCTATATGTTGTTTTTGTTTGTTCTAAATATAAAAATTTAATTCGTTCCACTCATCCTTTTGATGATTATTTTGATCAATTATGGCATTTATTTAATTACGATCAACAATGGGGAAAAATTTATGCCTTGTATTGGATTGAATTTATCGATTACATCACGGAAATGTACATTCAATAAATTATTCAACATATACTAATAATAAAATTCCTATAGTTAAATAAAAATTAAGAGGACACTCTTGCTACCTATAAGTATAATTTTTCTATATTGTCATGTTATTCATTAAATTTAATACTTGTCTAAGATATGATAATTTTTCAATTTCACTTATGATTGAATATAATATTACTAATGGATCATGTCACTAGAATGTTTGGTAGTTATGGGGGTATTTTTTATGTGATGATAAATTCAATATTGAGTTATAGGATTTTTACAAAAATAATGGTATTAAGTGACCCATCTTGTAGGAAATTGGGACACATTCAACGATGAAAACTAAATAAAATTTAATTTAATTTCCCTCCAATGATAATTGTGGTATGATACATTATTGGGAATGAATTATTAGATTTGGGATGTATATAAATATAGGAAGCATGGACACTTGACTCTACTACAAATAAAATGGAAATTATAATGCTATGTATAGTAATCAAAAACCTGATAGTGAAATGTTTTAATTTAATTGGGGTAACCTGTACTAAAAATTTGTTTCCAGACAATGGTATAGTGAATAGTGTTAACAAGTATTACATGAAAAATGGTTCCACAATGTCATTTAATATTTCTATATAGTTAAATTAAATAGTGAAAGGTACATTACATGTTTACTCAATGTATGCAAATGTATTGTTTGATTCAAGATCTAAACATTAATTTATTCCAATTAAATTATCAAATAAAATTGAATATCTACATAATAGATTATAATTAATCTTTTGAAAATAACTCGTTTTGGATTTATTACAGAAATATGGATTTATGCGAACTCTCTTATAATAATATTCTGAATTAATCATCATATAAATTTATTTTAATTGACCTTAGCTGAGTTTTATATTGTTCTGGGTTTCAATTGAATTTGATTTATCATACTCATATTTATTATAGATATAAATTAGTCATCTTAAATAAATATATTGAGTTCTAATTGGCATAACATCTTGATTTCATACCATTTATTTCATATCCAGGTGGTAGTAAATTGATTAAATATAGGAGTAAACTTTTAAATTAACATATTTTGGAAAATAAGGGAACTGATGAAATTTGTGACATTATTATTGTAAATGATTATATTGATGTATCCATGGATGGTTTTACAATTGTTATTCTAAATATGTGAGTTCAATTAATTATTGAATTAGTTCATGATGTAAAATTAATTTAAAAAAACATTAAAAAATATATTTCATTTTGTTTAAAGAATTGATAATTTCACTAGAAGAGTTGTTCGTTATGGGTTTCATCCACAATAGATCATCATCATAGGGTGATAATATATTGATAGCTAAAATTTAATATGATACTATGATACGTTTCATTGATTATTGAGTACTTACTAACATTACAATTAAGAACTAGTATCATTTTCCTCATTTCATTTCACTATTTATCAAATCACTAATGAATAACATTTTTCAAATATTCATATAAGGTCTAGGTACAGTTAGAAAAATGTTAAAAAATATGAAATTATGTGGATTGTGGTTACGACTAGGTATAGCCACAATGAGTTTTTATTTATTCTTTTTGGGTTAAAAATGCACACACAATTTGTATGGATTGAATTAATATTGTTTTCCTTTATTATTTGGATAAATGTTGGGTTCCATTAATCAATCACATTCTATAATATAGTAAAATCTATGAAGATAATCAAAATCATTAAAAGAATGTTTTTTAACATTAAATGAAAATATATATTATGGGAAATTTAGTAAATGAGAATTTTGGTAATGATTGATTTCACTATATATGGATATTGTTTCTAAGGAAGGGAAACATTATAATGCTAAGAATAAATTGGTATATTAGTGGTTGAGTCCAAAACAATTTGGAGATATGATTTTATAATTTATAATGATTCCACTACATGTTAAAATGGTTTTTCTAAGAACACCAAAATTTATTTTATTTTTTAATAGGTTTCTGAATGATTTATTTCTTATGGGATTTAATTCTAATTAAGTTTTATAGTCTACATTCAACATAAACATGTTTTATTAATTTTAATTTTCATGGTAAATTTATATTAATAATGTGTAAGGATGATATATCAATGTTTATGGTTTATAAAAATAAAGATCTTCAATGAATAAGTTAAATTTATTAAGGATTTCAGTGATATGTTACTCCTAAGACATGTCTGAATTATTTTGTAAGTTCGTTCCCTTTTATGGTATATTTTATGGGTTATTTTAATTATAATGTCCTATTACAACTACATGATCTACATAAAATAGTTTTTTTTAATATTTTTTAATTAAAAAGGTATCAAAATTAGATTATTATTATATGTAATGTTTATTAAATAATTTAAAGAGAATGAAATGTAATTAAATTAAAGATACTCTTGATTTTTCTAGTTTTTTATTGAAAAATTCATGATTCTGATTTTCCCATTATAATTTATTATGAAATGTGTAGGAAAACTATTGAAAAATTATTTCTTCAGGGATATGTAAATGAAAACTTATGCTCAAATATTATATTAAAAATTTAAACTATCATATGGATTTTTATAGTTTACCACCAGACTAGTTGGTATATTACCAATTGTACCCTCTAATGTGATATTTCATACATATCCCCAGATTTGAAATGATTTCCATTGGTCTTAATATTGATTAGTAATGTAAATAATGTTGGAGTTGATGTTATGGTTGTAACCATTAATGAAGCAAGTTTTCCATTAAAAAATTAATGCTCGAGAAATGGTCATTGTGTGTAATGTTCAAACTAGTAATGTAAAATGTTTCATAATTCTAAAAAACTATAAACCTAATATCTACATAGAATGTGAGTGACGAAATATAAGACAAAAAACATGTATTTCTTAGTATGGTTATGTGAGGACTGTTATCCTATGAACTAATATTCTAAATGAGGATTATATTAACCTATAACATCATTTAAAAATCTTCCATAAACCACTACCTCTGTTAATTAATTTTTATTCACCCATCAATATCAAAATAATTAATAATAATAATTTAAAAGATAATATGGGAATCACAAGTGATCAAAAAATAATCCAAATCAAGCATTGAGAAGTTTTGGGATCATTAAATGGAATCCCAATTGATCAAGAAACATGCCATTAATTTTTTCTTTTATTGGGATATATAAATATAGATAATATAAGAATAAGGGTGTAACCACTATTTATATAGGACCACGACCAAAATCTTCCATGGTGTAGTGAATCCCACCATAGCCATGGTGGTCTTAGTTAAATCAATATTTGAAATATTACCAAATTTAAATAGATAAATCACCATCCTCAATATTTATTTTGAAATTTTTTAAAATAAGTTGAACATAACTACAACCAATAAAATGAAATAATAATGGATCACTTTTCAGTTCTGCACACCATACCCATGAACATGGAATTGTGTGACCATCCATCCCATTTTTATCACCTCTTACATAGATATTCTACTCCACAAATGGGATAACCAGACCCCCCAATATGGAATGTTGGCCAACCCATTTTACAGAGGCAAAGCATTCAACTACGTGGATTTCAAAATTTCCACACCCTATATCATATTTACCAACTCACCAATCGTATGTAAGAACCTTCAGAAAAACCACATACGATTCCTTCCACCACTACATAAAGAGATTTCTCTATTAATTTCCAAAACAACATCCCAAACATGGCGTCATGATAAAATATGTATAATTCCCCCTCCACCCTGGTGTAGAGTTCTTCCTATTTCTACCATGTAAACCCCCTAAAAAATTTACCACTACTATAACACATAACACCACTATAAGACATCAATTTACCACTCCCACTATTGTAAAAATTGTTACTCCTATACTGTGGTTATATAATCGGGACATAAACAAGGAAATCATAGGGGTTGAAACAAAAGATATCTCCATGGGTTCTATTAAGGGATGATATCCACTACCCATGGATCACATAAACTCCCTCAATGTATTCTGAGTTACGAGGACTACTAAAATTGTCAACATCATGTCATATGCATCCCAAAAACAAATAACAACCTAAAAACTACCATAAACACCAATAATGAAATTTTCCACATGTTCTTTACGAGGAATTTTCGAATAAATAAATATAAAACAAAATCATTTGGATTTTGAAAACCTCAAAAAAATCTCTCAACTCCTCAAATTCCCAAAAAATACCAAGGGATAGATAATGAAAAATTGTTCTATTATATTTGACACCTCTAAAAAAATTCTGGTCTTGTATATGATTAAAAATATAATAGATAAGTTAAATAAAATCCTGATAAAAGAATAATGAAATATAGGCCCTCACATCAAACAAAATTCATTGATCATAAACTAGGAATAAAAATTATTATGTAACCTGAATTGAATAAAAAAATTAACATGGGATTATATATCTAAAATATTAAATCATAACTACTGATAGTTTACTATAAAATTATATACCTCCAAAACACAACTACAAACCAAACAAATATTGAGAAGAAATCTAACCAGTCAATAAATAATACTGATATTTCCCAACTACATTTAAATTCAATAAAATCAGCTCACCTGACACTGGATACCTCAAGATACACAGACCCTAGGAATGAAGTAATGACGTAGACATAGAATAACATCTAAATATTTTTTTTTCAAAGCCTTAAATATCCCTACTAATAAGTAAGAAGGGAAATAAATATATATAAATTCATAAAGATACTTCATCTAGGATTTCCAACCAAATTATATAAAAATTCTCTTTAACTATATCTAATCCTCCTTCTGAACCAATGTAATTTCTATTGTGAAATGAAATAATTATAGAGTCCTTAATAAATAAATGAAATCCTAAACTTCTTCTATTTAACCCTTATACTTTGAGGTAAATGGTCCATTATAAAACATCTCTAATTTTATATATAGGGACTATAACTGGGCATCTTTTCAGGGTCATGCATTCTTCTTCCCTCACCGGATATGTAGATAACATATCGAGAATTTGTATTCATTTCCAAATCAGTCAACTAGTGTATCACACACCTCATAAATATTATAAATATAATTGAAGGGATCAAAACCATCAGAACCATCCATAATTGGGTAGTAATGATAAATCAAGGTAAGTGATTTCTATCATAGTTTAAAAGGTATAAAAAACATAATTCTATTATAAATTAAACACCCAATGTACATGATAAGGGAATCATTTTACAACTTCATGGAATTCATGATTCAAAATCATGTAATCATGTTGGAGAAAACTATAAATAAAAAAATTAACTCCTAATATATATATATATATGAGAATTTATTAACAAAACATCACCTCATTAAGAGTAAAACCATCGATTCACTCGAATTACTACCTCATTTTCAACTAAATACCTAAAAATCCAAATAATTACCTCCCAAATTCACATAAAGTTATAAATAAAAACTCCAATTAAAAAATATCATTGATTTAAGAAACCATTTAATCAACATAGAATACTAATATTTATTCCAAAAATTTAAAATACTAATATCATAATAATATTTCATTGGAAGTGAACATGGAATGTTCATATTCATAGTCTTTCATTGTGATATATTAAAAAAATGGGCATAAATTTATTATTTTAATGTAATTTTATCATGATATATGAAAATTTAATTGGATTACACATGATTATATTTAATTATTCTACTCAAATATATTTAAATAATTTTCATTTAATTATACAGTAAAATCTAGATGATAGTTTGGCCACACCATTCTCAATCATAGAATAGGAAACACATTAAAATGCATGAATCATGGAATTTTTACAATAATTATATAATTCTTCAATCTTATACATAATGTATAGTGTAATCAGTACACATATAACATAATAACTCTCAATTTAATTATACAATGTTAATTCATTATAATCAAATAATTTGAAAGGAATTACTTATTATATTTTACTAAATCTTGTTAGAAAACTAATATGATTAACAAATCTTCATATATTTTTAATTTAATGAAGTTGTATTTATAAACTGTATACAATTACAATAAAATTTAAAAATGATTATTTTAAATATACATGATAAATGAAATTTTATTTTATGAATTTTTATATTTTATTATCATGTTTATAAAACATTTCATTCAAATAATTTTAACCTTATTTAAAGTTAATCAACAGGGGGAAACATAAATGATATTGTATTCATAAAAGTTTTGTCATGGTAATAAAATCTCTTAATCATTTATCATCTTTTGGGGGGAAAATATTAGCATGATTTTTTAATTTGATAAAAACTAATAAAAATTCCTAGAATGATAAAATTAATTAATTATATGACATTTATCAACATTTTATGTGACTAAACTAATCATTACATACTAGGGGACTCATGTATCATAGACTATCAAAAACATTCAAGATATAATATTCAAATTTGTCATTGAAAATTTATTTATAAAAATTGAACATAATTATACTGAAAAAATAACATCTTTATAGGTTATAATGATCAATCGATTTATCCTCAGACACATATCAAAAATCATATTTTTTAATGATATATAAGAGAACGACGCATTAATAATTGGAATATTTTCAAGTCCTCATCCTATGAAATTCCTCAAAAACATGATCAGAATCTAAACATGGCCCTTGAATAAGATCATAGGGGCCCCTAAATACCCATGGATGAGTTAGTATTCTCTACGTATGCCACATGCTTTGTTTAAATGACATACATTCCAATCCAGACCATTCAAATTCCCACATGTTCCAAACTTCAAAAACTATCATATCTCTTAGTAATATTCTTTGATACCACTCTTTCATGACCTATACCCACTGAGACCCCTCCATTGGACAATAGAGTATATGGCAGTGACCCCTTAAAACCATACTCTAATAAGTCCTAGGTCAGTGACTAGCACTGATTGTATTTATCATACATAAGGGAATAATTTTCCACTTAGTACCCATAAAAAATTAAATAATCCACCAATCAAAAAAATATAGATAAATTAATATTTTATTATTTTCTTATTGAAAAATATGAATACATAAAACAATATATAGTTTAATAAATGATAATTCAAGACATAGATCCTTTTCTCTACTCATACTACCTGAGCATCATCATTCCCTAATATCCCTCAAAATATCATATATAATGACTCAATCAATATTATAGAGTTGTTATAACTTGGAGTACCCAATTGAATCAAAACTAAAATCATAACAACATCTATGTGAAATCAATGTTTCTGTAATATTTGTGGGAGAATATCTCAGTAAGGCAAGATGAAAAGAAGAATAAGATCATTCATTCCATCATAATCAAGTGAGATGCATAATTTCCCCGAAGCCACTCCACTCATCCCATATACAAAACCATATAGAATGTGGTTTGGGACTCACACATACCTACCCAGCATACAATGGGTCCTACCATTCCTTCATTGGAATCAATATATCAATACACCATATCGAGTATCCTAAGATGTGGGTCATTCTATATCCATACCACTGTTTCCACTCACATGACCCAATATTCACTTATTTGAATTATTCTGTAACTACCTCACAATAAACAATTAGATTCCATCATCGTATCTTGCACAACATGTATATCATTACAACAACAACCAGACAAAACTAAGTTATATGTTCCATGAATCATAGAAAATGATGAATTTTTTGTAATGAAATGTCATGAAAACCCAAACCAAGAATCACTTATTTGTCCAAAAAGATAATGATCCCCAAAAATAGAAGTCATATCTATATCAATAGATAACAAAATACAGGAAACTCCATTTCTATCATATAATATTTCTTCTTATCCATTTAACTATAACATATATTATTCTTGCATCCGAGTTTATTTTTCATCCATCAATGAAATGAAAGGAATATTCAAACAATATATTTAAATTATATCCATTTTTTATAATATTCATTTATCAACATAGTTTTTTTAACCTCAATCTTATATCATTATATTGGTTAATCAATCTAGAATATTTATATAATTCATTTTTAAGGTTTCCACTATATTCCTAATCCATATTTCAGGGACATCATTGTTAATTATTTAAACATGACTTGTTATTATGTTATTATATCATTTAATAAACCTATTTTAAATTCAATAAATTATTTTAAACATAACCACACACCTCTAAACCACAATAAATCATTTTAATCCCAAATATACAAATTAAAAGATAGCCCCAAACCAGTAATAAAGCAAAAAATCATTTAGTTACGCATAATCTTCCAAATAATAATAAATAAACCCTACATGAGTAATAACTCTAATGAAACTGTTTCCCAACACAATAAATCACACTAAAACACACAACCACATCCATATTCTATGATAGAATATCACATTTAAAACATCATAACTATTAATAATAAATCTACTATATAGATAAATTGTATGCCACCATCCCAAATAAGTCAATATGTTGTAATGAACTACCCTAGGATTATGGATTCAATATAAGATTACAGTAGAAATTATATGTAGTATCTCACTAATTATAGGAAGAATAACATCCCACACATTCATTATAATTTAAATAAAATCGCCAACTATCCAATGTAGAATTGGAAGGACCAGTATTGTAAAAATAATCAGACCTAGACCACCATATATAGAATTATACAAGTAAAATTGAACTTATGTATCACCAAAAATGAACAAACACTCTATGTTCTAAAAATTTTTAAATAAAAATTCTTCAAATTTAATTTCTGGTAACCTTTATTTTATAATTACATTCATATGGTTCCCCTAATAATATTAGATTTAGATTATGGGTTCTTATGATCCTCCATATACGCATATTAAATATATTTTTCTTTCTAATTTTTCAATACAAATCATGTAGTAATTGTATTGAAATTACAAAATCATAAGATTCAAATAACAACGATAGGGCCTAACTAACTTGAGTACCTTCCTATAATGATATCAACTATACATTCAATCCGGTTTACATAAATATTATATATATATATATATAAACATAACAATAATTATTGTAGTATAAACTTTTGAAAATTAAGATAATAATCACAAAAATGGAAATAATGGTCAATCCTAACAAATACAATAAAAATCATAAAATTCTCTACACCCGAAATTATAAACCCCAACAAAAATACTATGATAATTAATAATTAAATGGGAAAAAGGAAATTATAAAATTACACATTCCCTCAGACCAATAAAATTTTCAATAGAATATAATGATAATAAAAATCAAAATTATATAGAAACAACTCCTTCAAAAAAAAGGATCATCACTGGTCCTAATATGTGAGAGACATGTTACCATGTTTTATGATTTTTCTAATGTGGGGATAATATCAAATGTTTAATTGGTAGAATGAATAGTGTCACATATAACTTATTTAGTGGTTTTAAATTCTGTGAATGATTGTCTGTCAATGAATTAATGTGATGAGATAACAATAGAAATGTATGAATGTAATTATAGTCAATAGAATCAGTGGGATAATTATCCAATGTTTTAGGTTAAATATGGGAATATCAAATGATTCAAAAAATTATAAGGTTTAAAAAAATTATAAGATAGTCGAAACCTAGAAATACCATGCCTCAAATAATGTAATGAAAAACTCATAATCAATACACCCGAATCTAATATCCAATGATAAAAAAACCCTCCACTAACATGTAACATTATATAATCATCAACAAAATAACAACATATACAATAATGAAAATTTATTCCTTCATCCTTAGAATAATATTTAGGTAAAATAATGAAAATTTTAATAATGTCATCACATTCGATAGATAAAGAATCAGATGCAAGAATCATGATGGATGGGATCCTTAAAAGGAACCCAATCACTATAGAAAAATAACATCAATTTGACCCGGGATCATGGAAATGAAAAAATATTAAACAAATATGAAGGGAAATACATATATTTATACATGAAATCTACATACCTACACACTTTCTTGGTTACTCACACCATAACTGTGGAGGCCTTAGTAAAATAGATATAAAAATTAGCATCCATTTTAAACAACATCAAAAATGGGGTTTTGTATCTTAAAAAACCATAACCTATGTGGGGTTTGGATATATCAATATTTTGTATAAACACATATGTTTTATATTTATTTTGGGTTATCAGGGTCAAGAATGGCCTGGGATATGTTTTTAATATATCAAGACAGCTAGCAACAATGATATATTAGGATTTATAATTTCATGTTTTGAAAACTTGTGTCAAACAATGAATTTTTTGGGTTGATCAGAAGATCCCCCTATCATTAATAGTAAAAATAATAAATTATAAATTCAACCCATTAGTTATT
The DNA here is from genome assembly GCA_963277665.1 of Viscum album. NCBI lineage: Eukaryota > Viridiplantae > Streptophyta > Magnoliopsida > Santalales > Viscaceae > Viscum > Viscum album. The sequence goes on along the minus strand of OY728152.1, from coordinate 358,371,229 downwards.
CTCTATCTATTTCTTAAAATATAAATTAATTTTTTTATTGGGATTTGTAAATATTCGATGGGGATTTATCCCTTAATAGTGCATGCGAAGGAGCACATATCCCATTTTTCCCCCCATTGATGAGGAAATATCCCTTATTTATTTACCTTGTTGAACATAATCATAAGAAACTAGAATATAGTGGTAGGGTTGTCCTTTTATATCTTATTTTTCTAGGTTTCATTCATTATCAAGTGATCTCTCATATTTTTTTCCAATATACAACATTTGTTTTGTTTTTTAAAGTTATCCAATTTTCATCATTTTATATTGAATACTTTCTAAAAATGTATGAATAGACATTTATGAGTATGTGGTAGGGGGTTTAGAATAAATTTCCTTAATATATCACCATTTTCAACTATGATAATGATTTTCATCCAAACAGACATACCATGTCTTCGAATGAAAATAATAAATATATGTTAGAGGACAAAAAAATTGAAACGAAACCTCTAAATGTGCCAAGAACAATTGGTTACAAGTATACTGGGATTTTATAAAAAAAAATACACATTTTCATTACCATGGGAATAAATATAGAATTTTTATATCTAACCATATTGGTGAATTATACTTCTGATGTGACCATATTTTTGCTTGAAAAAGACATTAGACAACAATTTTATATTTCATGAATAGGGAATATAAATGGATAATGATCATTTTTTTTCTCTAGTGGAGCTAATAACTGAGGAAATAACCATCAGTGAATAGTTTGGGATTCTTATTTCATTATCTATGATCAAAGGTATGTGGTTTTGTTAGAAACTAGTTTTGAATTAATTTAATGAACTGTGAATTGGTTTCCTAATGTACATGAATATAGTGATTCATTTTTGTGTATTTAATAGTGAAATCCATCATGGGATTGAATTTTGACTGATTATTTTGGAAACTATTGGGAATTCCCTGATGTGTTTTGATTATGTAACAGGGTTTATGATGATGTTGGGTAATACCACACATCATCAAATTATAAAATATTACTTTGGATGATATGTGGAATCCCCCATGAGTTCATATAATGGTATATTATTTGGAATGTCATAGAGAAATCCCCATTTTGTTGGGATTATGAATCCTCAGCTGGAAATCCATGATGAAATCCCCAGGAGTAGGGATTATGCAACACATTTATTCACATCATAGGGAAATCCCTAATGGGTTAAGATTATGAAACATGGTATGGAATTTATTGGGTATGATACACATATATTCATATCATGATTCATATTTTTCAGTGAATTGGTGTAACACCATTAGAATTTGTAATCATTCATGGTTTAGAGTGCCTTGGTAAAATCCCACTCTAACTAATTGAGTGTCTTTAAAATACTATGGATAAAGACATTTTTAATAGGTTGAAGTGGATATGGTCAACCATTGGTGTGACCATTGATCTATAATAGTTGATTTACTTATTATTTTCCCAAAATTTATTATAAAAATTAAAATTCGAATTTTTTTAATAATAGATATTATTATAAAATTTATTGGTGGTGGGATACAGTGTAATATTTTTTACCATCCCATGCTTTTTGAATATATTTATCATCAAAAAATATACGTGGTTTTAATTTTTTAATGAATAAAGCCCTAAAATTATTTGTATAATTATTATAGATCATAAAATAAAGAACATTATATGTTATTAAAATGATAAATATTTTTCATTGAAGATATAATTTACATAAGAAATATTACGAATCCTAAATAAATGTTTTACAATATTTCATCTATAAGAATTATTATTATCATATATGAATTATTTAAAAATTTACACAAAATATTAAAAAAATGAAATATTATTTATTACAAATTTCATAAATTAATTCATTGGATATTATTTTTTCAGGAAATGAAAATAGTAACATTTGAATATAAAAAATAGATTTTTTTGAAAAACTTATTTTAGGAGTGGTATGTGTTTTTATCATAATAAATAATTCTAATTGAATTTCCTAAACCTAATGAATCAATTATAGGGGTACAGATTGAAAAAATAATTTAATATATTATTTATGAGATATTCCCTTTTTTCACAATATCAGGTACTTGATTATGTTCTCGGTCTATAAACATATATCTCATTTCCTCACCTCATTTATTTTAATAGTAACATAGAATGTATACAACAACGTAGTAAAGGTTTGGAATAAAATCCTAATCATTTTTATATTATATAGTCCCCCCTACTTGGATTCACCACCGTACATATATGTGAATAAAATTAGATATATTTCTTAGTTATAATCTCTTTGAAAATGGTTAAACACTCTAATTTATCATATTATAAATTTTTTATACACCCCATCACAAGCCTCCATCAGATGGTTAGACACCACATCTCCATGATTATTCATTAATAATGATCTGAGTAAATACATAACATTATCTATATACGATCTTCTACTATAATAAATATTATTTCTCTTTACCAATGTAATTAATCTATATCTTCAGTAGAAACTAGTAAATATTTTCCCCACAAGTCTCGAAACTGACCATTATGTTTTTCATATACTTTATTACATGTGATTTCCATCATGATGTTTTTTGCGGATTAGAATTCATTGGAATATCACGAAAATATTTATTAGGGTTCATAAAATACTATTTTATAATGGATTAAATATCACTCAATTATTTGAACATTATTCATCATCCCTTTCAAGCAAACGTTTATCCTAAAGAATAATAATATTGTTCTTGTTATATTTAATTTGATTCAAGATATAAATTTATTTTGAATTACACATTTTTTTTAAAAATTAATTCCATACACCAATTTTCAATTTCTCAATATAATAATTTTTATAAATATAAAAATTATTTTTAATATTTTAAAATACCATATAAATCCACATTTAAAATTGAGAAACTAAATGTCATATTCAATATAAATTAATTATCATTTCATATAATTATTACTTTAATGATCTTCAATTATTTTATGAAAATAACACACGGTATCTAAGCCATAATGGGGGATCAATGTTATGAGTATCTCAACCAAAATGCAGGGTCTTCATGAAAAGCTCGTTTGGGAGGTTCTCAATGGAAAATATTTTGGGTAATGTATATGCAAGACATGTATCATAGTGACATTGACATGAGGAGATGTAGGATTTATTCTTCATGGAATATGATCCTTCTATATTTTTATACCTAAAAAAAATCAGTTTATTTTTTAAAGAGGGGATATTAGACTTTGTTATCATAATTTGGAAGGGCTCAGTCTTGACTTCCCATGTTTCTCTATCTCTATCATTAAATATTGACTAGAAAATAATTTTCGGATTTTTAACCACACTAAACAATATGACGAACAATGGATTATCCATGATAACATTGTTATTAATCCAGTTCCTGACATGGTTTTTATGGGATCCTCATCGGGAATGTTCTCATCGAAATACATCCTCAGATTTATCATAACAAATTAGGACCATGATGCATGGGGATACGTTCTATGAAGAATAGATATTGATATGAAGTTTAATTTTATGATTTGTAGAATAATGAAAAACTCTCTCTCTATAGAGGATAATATACAATTTTTGGATGTGAATTTAGCCTCAATGTTTCTCTATTGTAGGGTGCCACATACTGAAATAATTTACCACGTTTTATTTGGATGTTACTGGAAAAACATGTTATGGAACGATTTTGATGTTTTTGGGGACATAAGAACCACCAAGGACTTAGGAACCAATTTATCATATAGTGATTCATGGGGATGATTAATTGTTGTTTGGATAGATATGTGATAAGGTACTCATGGAATCTACTATTTTAGGGTATTATGAAGGAATTGAATGAGGCCCGTCATAAGGGAATCCTAGGTTCCTTTGCGGGACTCATCTTCAAAACCAGGTATATGCTTTGGGAGGAAATTATTTTATGCCACTCATGCAAGGATGCCCCCTCCATCAGTCCTCTCCTTTGGTGAACATCAATATCCAGCAACACCCATAGAGCCATGTATGGAATATGAAGACACTAGATTCACAATTACATTTTCCACCAAATGAATATGGATAGATCAGGAAACATGGTCATGATGTGATGAGGTGGGGTTATTAATGATTCAAGGGTCTCAGTGGTACTTACATTTCAGGATTCATTTGGATGAAGATATGCTCTCAAATAATAGGCTTCATCTATTCTCTTAGGATTATTAGTTTTTGGTCAAAATAATGTTCAACTTATGGCTGTTGAAATAAATTCACATGTACTTAATTTATAATGTTGTGTGTGGTATTGGATCTATCTCATGAATTTTATTTTGATAATTCATAGGTGCAACATTATTTTGAGTAACAACAACAATTATTTTCTTAAATGATATAAATATACCATTAGGGATGAAATTCTAGCTTCCAATGAAAGACATGGAGTTTTAATTTCATGTTTTTATTGTCTTGGATCCCTTTTATAAAGGGGTTTTATCCATGTTCATACAGATTCCCTTGGTCTTCCCTATTTAATCCACTTTGATACCCTTCTTGTATATGATTCCCTATGGTCCTTTGTGGTTGTGAGATTTTCATATTAATAAAATCAATAAAATAATATATAGGGTGAAATATCATTTAAAGCGATCACAGAAGTTACGGTCCTGGATTTTTATATTTATCATGAATCAGTTATATACCTAATCATTTCATCATTTTATATCTTAAATTCATGAAGACTCAACCAATAATATTTTTTCACAATGAAAGTTAATATACAATATGTATTAGGCTCTATTTATTCTTCACATTGAAATATACCACATTTATTTTTATTTTTCATTCTACATAGATAAATCAACGCGAAGCTATGTGCATGGTAATTTCAATCTCACATGTATATAAAATCATTCTTAATCAATGGAGGAATTATCTTTCAACGTAACTATAATTCATTAATGGTTGTATTAAAGAATTGATCTTAAACATCCCATGAATAATGTATTTATCTTATTGTTATCAGATCCATAATTAAAAATAATAGTAATATTCAAATTATAAAAATATAAAATTTTGTACTTGTTTGAAATCATGATTTACATGAATAAAAAATTCTAGCAAAACTGTGCAGAGATGAGCTCACAATTGTTCTTTAATAGTCCATGGATTTGGGTTAGTGATGGATATATGATCATATTATCATAACTCAAACGAATGATTGAGTTGGGATACATTGATCTGTTTTTTTTCAGGGTTGATCCTTATCATGAGTTTGATCCATGATAATTAATTAGGATGATCTAATATTTTTAAACTAGGATGATCTATAAGGAAGAATATTCATTTTATTTTATTAAATGGTATGGATGCTCCAGTTATATTTATAGAGTTTTTTCAATGATTAATAAAATCTTACCATAGTTTTCCATACTTTCATTTTCACGTATATAAAATTAACTATTTTTGGGTTCCTCTATAAAAGAGAACAAATTAAATTCCAGAGGTTTATGTGAGTATTTGATTTTTTCCCATCCACCATTCTTTGTCTACCTATCATCACAATGGTGTCTCCCACGACTCTTGTGAACCTACATTTTCATCCTTATTCAGATTCATGTGATCACCTTATTACCTAAGAATATTCTCCCACATGTATCCATAATTTCAACTTGTGTGGGCTACGCCTTAAGGTTGAGATTTCTCTCACAATAAGGTTGATCAAACTAGACTTCGTGGATATGGGGTTGTCCATTTATTAGGACCTAAAGTTCCTAGATTAATTCAAATTATGTACTAGATTAATTATAATATATAAATATAAAATCAATACATATATCACCATAAACATTGAACTCAATAATATTGTTTATAGTATTATTCAAGAAATATATAAATATTTTTTTCATGGTTTTTACAATTACAACTCCTCATACAAAGATTGAATTCCACAAATACATATTTAATTCCTATTCTTAATCAAGTTGTCAAAAAATCCATTATTGGTATAACTATTTTAAATTATATAATAGCTCAATAATCATCAAAATTATATAAAGATAAATTCTCAACCATGACCTTTAAGGTTATTAAATGAATCTATAACAAATATCAATGAATCATTACATCATCTGTAAACACCAATAAAAATATTGAATCATTAGAAGTAATATAAGACTTACTTTAGCTAAAAAATCTACCCGTTGGTAATTTTTTTTAAACTTATCATCATGTTATAACTATAAACATTTAGTGGTAACTATTTTTCACCCCCTTATAGAAAAATAAATTCAAAGTATATGTGGCGGTCTTCAGATCTCATCAAATTTCTGAAAACATGTTCCCCACCCTTATATTATTATTTCATGAAAACATTTTTGAGATGGATGATATGGAATTTTATTCATAGAAAAGGGATGATAGTTAATAAATAGGATGTCTTCCGGGGATATCACCACATAAAAACCAAATAAATACGAATAATGTTTTTCTATTCTCTTCATAAACTACCATGCATGTGAAATCATGGTAATAAATTCTAAATTATCATTTTATGGATTAAAATTTATCAAATTTATCAAATAAATGAAATATAATAATATCCCCATTATTATTGAGCTACCTAAAATAATTCTAGATTCATATGAAAAATGATTTCCCAGACCCCTTTCTAAATTTTCATCCACCTCTTGCAGTGTACACATTTTATTATCATCCAAGATGTCCGGAAACTCCATATGAATTTATTTCTTCATTCTATCCTAGAATTGAAAAAATAAATATTATCCCTCAATTATTGGAATGTTACCTCAGAATACATAAAATAATATAGAATAATGGGGGACTGCAATATATCACAGATATAACAATTAGGGTGAAAATTTTCTCTTAATATAGTATATTATCTTCTTAAAATATCATAACTTCCACTCCAATAAAAAATATTCTATATTAATATATTATATAACATCTCATAAAATTTCCCCTAATTTTATGAACACCCCTTCTTTAACTTATAATAATCATGATTTTCTTCTTCCTCATATTATTCATCAAATTTAAATAGTTTTTTCCAAACAACTAGGCACTATTTACCAGCATTTTCAATTATTTCAATAGATTCACATAGAATTACAATATTTTTATTATGTAAAATATTGTCGTTAATAGTATAAAGAACTTCTACTTTCAACCATTTCATTAATACATTATCCTTGTGACCATCTCATCTGTATCTTCGGTAAAATTCATACATATTTTCTGTGTGTAGATAGAGATGTTGGATATCTGGTCACATGTTGATTTCCTTATGTGTTTTTTCTAAAATAATAATTCAAATACTGAATAAATTATTTCACATTTCTATATAATGATATAATCAATCAGTAATAATATTTTTTTTCATTCTTACACCAATAATAGAAAAAAACATCAAACATAACTCTGTTATATTTTTTCGTGAAAAATGCAGATTTGGTTTCCTCTTTTCATACTACTAATATAGCCTAACAATTATTGTTGAATTTTATTATTATTATTATTATATTAATTTCGTAAATTTATATAGGATATTTAATAATAGTTTTATTGATCCAAATTTGTAAAGTATTGTGTTTTTTAAAGGTACAATTAGTTCTGTTGAAATAATATTGAAAATTAAAATTTCATTATTTTAATTGATTGTTGGAACCCATACTATAACAATATTGAGAATATTATCCACTAGCACATATTTGTTTATTTATATATCATCTATATTTGTCCCACTAATTTTGAACTTTGATACATATGGATTATGTTTCAATCATCCATTTTTTGTATTCATATATCTTCATTTGGTGATCACTTCTCATATTTTCAATATTAGTATACATTAAACTATATTTCTTGATCTCATCAACATTGTATGATTCATTTATACCTACCTATTCCATTTCATTATTCTCATATTTCTTATCCTTTATACCCATATTAAATTCATTATTGTGATATAAATCCAATTTCATAGTATGATTATATTTTTTTGTTTTAGTTTCAAATAATTTTTCCCCTTTTATAACCACCACGAATACTACAAGAGGAATTAGATTCAGTACATGACTAAAGAAACCTATAATATAATTTTATGAATTTCCTGATGAAGAATCTTATTTTTTCATGTTCATTTAATTTATATTCCTACTTCAAAAGTTATTATTCTTATTCTTACCCAATTTATGATTCTATGGTCTCTCATCACCATCAAAATATTCAATATCTTCTTCCTTCGTATTTTAATATTCATAGGAAAATTGTTCAATGTATTTATATTAACAACACATGGATTATTGTTTTTATTTTTTTTACTTTAATTTTATTTTTTGAATAATAATTATTGAAGAAAATTAATCTTATTAAAGACATCATCAGATTACTCATTAGAATTATTAGAATCAGTGACATATACCCCACAAATAAAATTATTTTATCATTAGTTAAATTGAAAAAAAAATCTTAATTAATGGATTTTCATAATCTACAAATATATTATTGTTTAGTGTAATTCATCAAGATTTGTATCCTATATTCCTTACAAGGATAAAATTTTTGAATTGAAAAATCAATAAAATTCCACATCAATTTTTTTACAGTGATGGAATAATTAATATTCTCACCAAAACCAACGGTATTTCATACAATATAATATACTATAGAATTGTAATCAGTAATAGTCTCAAGATCAGCAATATTTATATATTAAAAATTTCTCCCCCATACTTTTACATTGGATTATATGACTTTGATATTACTTTATAAATACTTCTTAGTTATCCATGATATCATGTATAGTTCGATGAAACATGACCTCAGATTACACCTTTTATGATAAAGACATTAATATAACATTTTGATCCATACTGTCAAACACCATATTTCTCTTATCAACTCAATTCATTTCAACTCCTTCAGAAATGGATAGAAACTCATCTATAGTAGTGTAAATCACTTCTAGGAGAATTGATTGGAGATAGGGTGACATCATATTCCATATTCATTGATATTTAGTGCCATATAATGTTTTAAGACCTCATATATTCACTAAATTAATATTTTCTATGTCTTATAATTATTCAGGGATAATTTAAGGTAACCTCACTATAATATTAAATGAAATTCTCATGAAATCTAAATATCTGACAAGGGGTGTGATGAAAAAGTTATTTAATTTTTATTTTATGATATATTATATTTTATCTCCACATATTGAAATATTTTATGTTCATGGTCCACTATCCTTTATCTAGCAACATGATCCCATGTGAATTTGTGGAATAATTGAATGTAGAACATAGTGTTTGCAATGTTCTACAAAAAAGACTACTCCTTTCAATGGTGGTTTGTCCCCCCAAATAGGGATTCATCAATATAACTTCTACGTAATAAAAATGGTTTCATTACCCAGTTACAATCTCTTAGCAATTGGTTCGAAACCATAATTTTGGATACTCAATTATTCGATAGAAACCCCAATCACATGCATCCAATAGCTTGTTAAACCCCACATATTTAAGGTTATTATTATATGATGATATAGATATATAACTATATTCCACTAAAATTGGTATTCCTCCATAAGAATGTGGGATAACCATTACATGTGTACTTCTTCAAGATCATCAATTTCAACACATTATAATCAGAACAACTACCCTCAAAACCCACTACCATTTTTAAGGGTTATCATGGTCTTTGATTACACTGTAATTGTTTAGTATTTTATTATACCTTCAAACTAAAGTTTGGAGTTTATTTTGTGTGGGAGTACATTTAATTTAGGTTGAGGCCTTTCATTTTTATATTATTTCTACACGATTATTGTTTAAAGCCAATTCAAATTTGTGGTGGGATTGGGGTTTTCACAGATGAATTACTAAAGTCCAAGAGGGCCCTAGTAGGTTAGTTTGCTTCACGAAAACACAAACATGCATTGTATATATAATTCATAACACATGAACATTGATTTTAAGGAATATTTATTTATAAATATAAAATTTTATTTTATAAAGGAATGTTATATTATAAGAAAATTGGTAATATGGTAATGGTATATATGTGTAAGAAATCTAAATATAATATATAATAACTTATGATTATGTATGAATATGTTATAGACCTGAGGTAAGGGTATATTTTGTAATCTAATTCTTAACTAGGATTAATTATGGTTGAATATTAAATGGTGAAATTATATACTATGTATCTCTAAAAAATAATTTTTTTTCTCATCTATATATTTCTAATAATTTATTGTTTTTCTCCCATTATCATATTTATGGTACTTAAATTGGTTGAGGAAATATTTTCAAGAAATTCTAACTATATTTTCTCTTTGGTCATCAAACATTTTCATCCATATCTATGTTTATTAAAATGTTTTTAATTATTTTATTTTATTTTATCCAATTGTTATTTTCTATCAAAATCATTGATATTTATCATTTTTTCAAATAATTAAAAATGAACTTTTATGATGTTTTCCGGAGAGGTTATTTATGATTTTATTTATATGATGTGTGAATAGATTTATTATTGTTTTATACCACATGGAACAATTTCCAAATCAACATGACCATTCATTTTAATCATGATACATTATCATGATTTAATAATTATTTTCAAATAAAATATTTTTCATGGTATTTTAAAAAAATTATTTTAAATTTTATCAAAATTAAATGTCATTTATCACATGTTTTTAAAGAAAGAATGACTTTTTTAAAGGTATTATTCACTTATTTCAACAACATTTTAGGTTTTTAGGATTCACATGCTGATGATATTGAGATTTCATATACATTATTTTTTTCATTACCTATGATGATGGTTTTTTATGGATGATAATTTAAACTCTATTTCATAAGCAATGGTTAATTACACAATAATAAAAAAATGAGTACTTTTATGATCGTATGGAACACAAATATTTGGTTTCAATTTCATGATGGGTGTTATCATAATAACATAACCCTATAATTCATTTTTTATTGATTTATATATTTCATAACATATTTTGAAATAGTAAGGGCATCAAACCAATTCGGATATTAAAATGAGGTTGAGTAGGGAACTCATTACATTAGGGATCATTTCCCACTATGTAATGATGAACTTATAAGTGATACATGAATAATTAATTGATTTTATATGTATATTATTAAGTATGAATTCATATTAAATATTCTTATGCTTAAAATTTGCATTCATTGATCATAGTTAATTAATGATGATTACTCACTCTTATGAATCATGAATTCTAAAATGAAAAATATTTAATCAATGAATCATGATCTATGATTAATGGATTATTAATTATAGAAATAATAATAAATGATCATGATATCAAACCCTTATTATTATGTTACTATTCTATAGGATCATTATTTTATATCGCTACCCTTACATGGAAACTATCATCTATATTCCTTATGTTTCAATTTTTCTATGTGTTATGAAGAGATAAATTAATAATTAAATATCCAATAAGGATTGAATGAGTGATGAAATTTATGGAATATATTGATTATATTACATCAAATATGTTCAATGAGAATCTAGTTTTCAATTACACTAATGCATTATGTTTATATGATGTGAATTATTCGGTAACATATTATATTATCATAAAAAATAATTTCATGTTGATGTTTATATTTATCAGGATTTATAATACTCACAACCTAATCTAGATTATATTGTGTAATTTAAAAAACATCCTATTTGTAGGACAAGACAATGGAAAGTGCTATATTACCAATTCTTTGTTTCGACTTATAGGAATGATCATAGATGTTTCAATGTAGCCTAATACTAGGAATCATTTTTGATGAATTAACTGTTTTTTATCATTCTCATTTTTTATATATATGATTGTTGATTATGTATAACCACTTGATATGGAATATAGTTCATTTTGATATTCATTAGATTTGATTATTTATTTGGAAGGTTACAGGTCATATATTATATAATTTATGATAGTGTATATGATTCCCATTGCATAAATTTTTTTTACTACAATATATGTGTATAATCACTCCAACCATAACAATATAGATTTGTTTTTCACATGATAATCCACTAGTGCATAGGTAGAAAAATCTATGGTCTAGTAGTGAACATAAGTCTCTGCACTGATGAGTTTTACAGGATAGTGATCTAGTACAATGTTTTATCAAGGACATTTTCATTTGTCTAGATATTTGTGTATTGTGGAAAGGTGATTTGGAATTTTCAGAACATGGTATGGATATCATGCTTAAGATTGGATATTCCTTATATGGGATAATACACATTAGTATGTATGAGAATTTTTCTCATCCATTTATATTTTACTATTAACTTATTACAGCTTGAGTGATACACATGATTATTAGTATATTAGTTTATATCATTTTAAAAATTGTATAGAATGTAAATATAAAATGTTTTAATGAATTACATAGAACATAGGATCCTCATATCCTTTTCGGGATTTCATATGGTTGTTTACTCGGTCTGTGACATGGGTTAGTTATTTAATGTGTATGCTAACACTTATATGATGTATTCATATATAAATATTTTGAGGCATCTTTCGTAAACAATTTTATTAATGGTAAAATATTTTTCATGTAATTTATTATATATATTATTATGAGGAATCAAATATTTAAAATTATAATTAATTCTTTTAATAATATTTCTTCAGTAACATTTAATTGAAATTTTATTTCCCAAATCATAAATTATAAAATATCCTGATTAAAGTAAATTATTAAATTTACATTAAATAATGTGATATATTTGATTATTATGAAACATTATTTAAATAAACATCCAATTACCACATTTAATGTTTTTTGTTGATAAATTTATGTTAAAATATCATTTAATTAAGTTCCATTTTATGAAAATTCTCATTTATGTGAAATGGTAAAATGTAATTTTTTTGAAAACTAAATATATATAGGCCATATATGAATATGATGTGGGTTATATATATTTGTTGATTTGGAATGTGAGTTTTCCTTGGTTATTTGTTTTATGTGATATAAAATGTAGAAAAAAGTAGGTTAATGTACCTTTTATTTCATTCCATAAATTATGGTGCTCAATGATTTTAAAAATTATAATTTTGTGTGGGACAGAGTTTTATGTGACCTGATCTTGATAATTTAAAAATTAGACCTAAGAGAGATACCCTATATTTAGAACCCCATAAGATATGGTTTGTCTATGATTGCAAGATTCAAAGTCTATTGCTAGCTTATTTAAAATTGATACATATAAAAGTATGGTATATCAGGAATATATATAACACTTTAGGGTTTATTCATAACCCAATATTGGTTTTTATATACAATATTAATATTTTTATGTGAGACCATTTTGTGTCAGGTCTGGAGTAAAGTGAAAGAACATGTTTTTTTCAATTTTTTTAATTTGATGTGTAGGAAATGAATTACGAAAAACCATAGTGTGGGAAGAAAAATAATATATGTGGTTTTAGATATATAAATATAACTACCCGTTAAATTATTAATAAAAACATATTATTTTAAAATAAATTATTTCAAATAAATTTTTTGAAGTAATATTTTAGTATTATATTATATGATATTTTGGGAAGACAAATACATAAAAATGTAGTGTGAACAATGTTTCTATAAAATCAGGACTTTTAGATTTTAACTCATTTTCATTAAAGACACATTTAATTACATTAATGAAATTATAAAGAAGAATTTATGACAATTCTTATAAATCTTCCTGATTTTTAAATTCATTGAAAAATATTAAAATAATTTATATGACTACAACACTCTTATTGAGGGATATAAAAATAAATTAATCCCATTATTCAATTGAAAAATAAGAAAACCAATGAAATTATTTTCCTTTTAAAAAATAAAACATTAAGCATAGAAATAAAACATTTACACGTGTGATAATAAATCCTTAATAAAATAATAACATTTCATCCCCTTATAACAAACAGTATAACATGAATCCAACTTTAGGAACATGATAACTAATTAATACAATCATTGAAAAAACAAACATTTAACCATACGTTTTTCACATACTATTCATTCCTTATGAAATTAATTTATATTCTTATAAAACCATATAAATCATGAAATATCTACCTTGGAGAATCATATTCATTACTAATGATTAATATTTTTTACCCTTTGTTAGAATAAATAAATTCATATTCATCCCATTGGATTAAAGTACAATGATATCTCCCATATTTATCCATTCGAAGACTAAATCATTACCTAATGCAATGGAGAGATATAGAAGGATCAACCATAAATATAAAATAAATTTAACTAACCATTCATCATCATTAATGATAATGTACCATATCATGAACAAAAAACTTTTTATTATTCACTTTGTCATCATAGTCCCATTGAAAATTTCATTTGAATCCATCAGTAAAAAAATTATATTTTCAAATAAATTTTTTTATATGTATCCCTTTATTTAAATTATTAATGTATAATTTTTCTAGATGAATAAAAATGGTTTTAATGCACCTATATTATAAAAGAACACTTTTATGTATCATGCATGATATGCAACACCAAACAAAAACATACAATGAAATACTATCATTATAACATATATGATGAATTGAAAGGTATGAATTATATTAATCACATTAAGTTATATATATATATATATATTCATGACCTAAAAAATATGGATTTATTCATAGGAAATTGTTATAAAATTTTTAATAAAGCATTGTATGTTTTAAAATACATTTTCATTAAAAAGGATTACTTGTAATATTATATTTAAAATAATTTATGGAACATTTAAAATTTGTATATTATTAAAATGATATTATTTTTATATTAATAATATCCTAATATTCATGTTATTAATGTTTTATAGTCTTCTTAATTAACACGTTATTAATATTAACAGTGTCCAATATTGATTATTATCGAAATTTATATTTTGATTTTATGTTTTTTCAATGTAATATTTTATTTTTAGATGATTTTAAAATAAAATTATTAATTTTTTTAATATTATTTTTCTATTTTGATTCATTTTTACACATAAATTTGATATATAAATAATTTATTACATTAAATAATATTTTTCTAAAAGTAATATTTGTTGCACTATGTGTTTTAAAGGTAAATTAATGTATTCGATTAATATAAATTTAATTTTAAAATATTGAATCCAAATTTACAAATAGGTTTCAAAATTTTGATCAATATTTCCCTTATATTTTTATGCATAATAAATAGTGACTATTGTAAAATATATCACCACATTAAAAGGTAATTCAGTTAAATCTATCTTAAAACTCAATGTAAATGTTATCATTTTTCATCTAAACTATTAATGGATGAAGTTAATAAGATCCTTATCACAATATGCTATAATTTTATTTAAATAGACATGTTTCATTGAAAATGTCATATTTTATATTTAAAGAAATGAATGATAAAAAATATCATCACTTAATTTTAAATGTGTCTTATTTTCCCCAATATGGCTAAAGGTAACTTATAAATGAATATAAATATATATTTTTTGTGTTAGGAACATATCTTCATAATGTAAATTTTTTTCAAAATTTTATTGATGAATAAATTAACATAAATGATTACGAAATGCTAATATCATAAATAATCAATTTATTAAAAAAAGAATAATTGATTTTTAAAATATTAAAAAAATTAATTTAATTGATTTATAGTGTTACACAAAATATGTTACAATGGTTATGGTTAACATTGGATGACTAAAGGGTTAAGCCAAAAGATCCAGTTTAATTCACTACATAAACCATTAATATAAAATGATTTAATTTAAACCCATACTACATAATTTTATAATATATATTAATTTCAATACATTTTTCTAGAGAATGGCCTTATTAAATTTTAATTTTTTATGAAATTCCATGAGATATCCTCCTGTAAATTATAAAATGAAACCCCTAGTTTCTATTCATCAAATCACTTATTGATTTATATATCAACCATAAACATAAAAAATTTATTATCCATACCCCTAGAAATATTATATTTGTATTTTTCATCCAAAAATACAAACACCATGGTCCATAAATGAATATATAAATGATTTTTTTTAAACAATAGATATTCGTCCAAACCTATCACTTTATTTTTAAATTCATTTTACCTCTACTAAATTTTTAATATTCATAATATAATAATATATATTTTTATCCAAAATATAATTATATGTTTTTATTATTATGTAACGAAAATTATTTATCCTATTTCCATTAAATTGGAATGAAATTATCCCTCATGGGTATGTACAACATACCATCTCCACATAGCCATACAATTATTTTTCGATCCACATCATTGATTTGTTGTTATTATGATTGTTTTAAAATTTATATATTATATATGATACATAATTATTCTTCTTGGATGGTAAAACCATATCAATCATCATACAATACAAAAACATTAGAAAAAAATAATGTTGCTCATTTGTGTCTGTGGACTACCATCCCCACGATGAAATGTAATTTATATTTTTATCACAAGCTGACCTGATATTGTCATTGATATGAAACTAACCTAATACCACTACCATTAGATAGAGTCTAGTTGCCATTTATTAAGTAATAACAATGAAATCGTTTCCTTTTACTAAGAACATGTACACACACTCATGAATATCAACAAAGAATTTCATGGGATCAATAGAAAAAGTGGTAAACAACTAGAGGAAAACCATCCATGTAAAACCTCTAGATAGTACAAGTGTAATGAAGTGTATGGTGAAATGTGGATGTGAAATTAACTAAAAAAATAGAACAATTTCCCAACATTACAGAAATGAAATGTAAAATCCTGAGAGACCCTAGAAATTGATCTCCAAACTGTAGCCACCACATACGGTCCAAAGTACTAGGTATCCCTTAGCTCTTATAAAGTCAAAGATGACCTACCGAAAATATTAATATGACAAGAAACATGTTGGGATATCCCTTTCAAGTTTGAGTATTACATAACCAATTTGATTCACTGAAAGATAAAGGGATAGTAGTAACATATTCATAAGGTTAAGAGAAACTATAGAGAGTAAATTGGAGGCTAAAAGAAGACAAATAGGATATCTCAACCTAAAATAAGAGAGATATTTTCCTCATTGAAACAAAAGGGTTTAATCACAATGTGAATATGATATATATGACGAGTCTTTTCACAATATAGTAGGAGAGTAATCTTATCCAACCACAAGAAGGTAAACATAAAAATCATGTGGTATACCCCGCACATCATCACAACCCATTCCAAATGAGTAACCAAATAAAAATGTATGTATATTGATGTATATATATATAGTCAAAGAATACCAAAAAAGAAATAAATTGGATATTCATCTCATAAAATATCATATGGAGAAGAGTCTCTAACAGTTACTAAGGTTCATCATTGAATCGAACACCTCATGTGTCTTATTAGAAGTAATCTAGTGAAGGACCATGCATCCCAATTGTGTCACACAGTCAAGGGGGATCAATATCCCTATAAAGGACCCAGATCTTAGTGCATCAATAGTTTAAATAGTATATGTATCCATAGAGGATCCACACCCTATCTAAAGGGTTAGGGTTTCCACTAAATTATCCCCATGATACACGACCTATCTGATTGGGGGTGCCAAATTATATTTTTATACAGAGGAAATGAAACAAAAATTATGGGGTTATATATTACTGTCATGAGGAACCATGAAATAGCTAATATTGTGTTCCACTGGGTAGGTTGCGGACTTTATCCCAAGCTGATGGAGGTTGTACTCTAAAGATTGAGGACCTACGCCTTGGTGTGATAAGGGGTTCCATGATGGTCATCGAGGACATGTTCCCTATCTAATAGGGTGTTCAACTCAATAAGTCGATGTCACACATACAATTTGATGTGGAGTTACCCTTTAACTATTAATGACCCTTAACCTAGTACTACTAGGGGTTACAATCTATACGTTGAGGATATTCACCCAAGTGAAACATTGTGGTTCCATTCGGCAGGAAGCCTCTGAGGATCCTGCATGATCACTGAGATCATAGAGTATCACCTAAAATATGGTTTCTGCCTAGAAAATTTATCATCATATATCTAAATCCATTATGGAGGGAACCATGATGTCCTATTTGGATAACAAACAATGATGGGATACTCACTTTCTATGATTCCGGTTCAATTGAAGGAGATACGATGATTAATGTTTCATAAAAATTATCCATGGGGTACGAGGCATGTTATGGGACCCACAAAGCAAGTGATCTCACTGCTTATACTGGTCATTTAGTTGTAGGTTTGTGGATTTCCAATCATGTCAAAGTACATGGAATGTTGGGGACATACACTGTGTTCTCATTCCACATGGGGTCCCACCTATTTGATTAGATGTGTACACGTTTCCACGCTATGTTCATGACATTTTACTTGTTTCTATGTACTTTAGTACCCAGCATGAATCTTCGCATGGGGTTCACCTTTGTGCTTTGGTCATGCTCATATACTCAGCCTGAAGTCATGTGCCTGGTTACATGCTCTACCACATAGTTCAACCACATGAGAAAAGGGGTACATTGTGTGTAGTTTTTCTACATTGTGTTCCTTTGTTATTAATTTCCAAAACCCTATCCTCTGTAACAATGGGGCTACACGCCTTGTGTTCATCACATTACATAGCATATCGTCATGTTTTTACTGGATTCTTTAATATGTGTTCCATGCCTTGAATGAAGTAGTTCCTCCACTGATGTTGGATGATTTGTATCCATTATTAGTGTATCTTATTTTTATTAAACATTTATAGCTATCATTATTTTGAAATCATATCTCTTCATTCCTCTGTGGTTACATCTTATCTACCACATTTACAGATATGTTCCATTGATGATGATTTTATCTCTGATCAGAAAAAAATCATCCACTCCCTACAAAAATCCTACATATATCCTTGATTCCTCGATTCTTCCATCATTTATTGTTTTTTATAATTCCATGGTTTCGATCAGGCTCTATACCTCCTAGCAACATCAAACTGGGATCATATTTTCCAAATAATGAAAAAATAAAAGCAATTGAGGGGTAAAGGCGCAAGAATAAATATTTAGATAATATTTATAATGTGTACATGGAGAAAGATCCAGGACGAGGATATCCCTTGGTAGAAAACAATGATTAATCAATTTAATTTATACACGTTCACGTTCAAAGTCTTCAATTTGTGAAGTGCAATAAAACTTGATTTCTATGATAAATCGATTTAATAATAATGGGTGTCATTCAAAAAAATTATGTTCTCTACCTAGAGATTGTTTCATTAATCATCAATGAACGCACTCACCAATTATTGAAATATGATTTTCTCCTTGCTACATTCTGATCAGCTGTTGTCCAATGTTTTTTCATTGTCAGATTAGATTCACCAATTGAAGTAGTGGAAGATCATTGCATGGTGATTATAGGATTATGAGTATTACCTTGTCGAAGTTTCTATAACCATATATTTATAGGAAAATCCTATTAGGATAAATTATTTAATTTATTAATTAATCAACTGAATATACCCCTAGCAGTAGAGGTATTTGGGCACCCCACACTGACATATTTTATGTCCTTCATAGTGTAAAAAATGAGTTCTAGACTCAAACATGGTCTCATATTTTGGATCTAATCATAGGTTTAACAGTTTTCCTATCATCATAAAGATAACTTTCTATTTCTATATAAAATATGTTAAATATTTTTATAAAATTGATTTTTGTCACACGGGCCCCCCTTGGAATTGCATGTCGTCTCAATGACTAGATCTAAAAATAACATTATAAATAAATAATAGTATTAAAAAATTCTAAATAATTACATATTTCATGATTTATTCACTTGAAAACAAAAACTAAACAAACAAATCGGGATATTGAACTCACCACTAGGTCTCCCTCTCCCAAGATCTCTCATAGAAGTCCCTGTGAAGCCACAACATGAGAAATAAGTTGACGGTTTATCCATGTTTGATCCTCTCATATCGATCCTAAATCACCACCGGATGCTCCACAATGGTGGATCCATCCTGATGTCCAGGACATCCCAATCAATGTCGTGCATAGGTTCATATACATATCTCTAGAGCATTGACATACAAAAGATGTCATTAAATAGCTCCAATTCATAGGGTATGGTGAGGTTGTAAGAAACCCATACAACACTATTCACGATTATTGACAGACCTCAAAACTATGGGGATAACATTCCTCCTCATCTGAGCCTCCTGAATCAACATCGTGGACAGAGTCACTTGAAAATGATGTCTCCCTACTCAAACACCAATGTACTATGATGAATTTTTTTTAGGATTGTGGTCAGCTATGGTCTATCCTTATCCACTCATAGATGAGATCGACCATCTATTTCATCACCTAAACTATCTCTAGACCAAAAAGAGATGTATCACGAGTCACTATCCAGGTCGAGGGCGACCTGAAGGGTCTCCATTACAAGGTCTTGAATAGTGACATGCTGATGGTTGAGTATTTATCATTTTTGTAAGAAAAATATACTGATGGAAAGTGGTCATACCATCTCCCACCAATTTCTTACACACATGCTGTCAGCATATCTTCTGACACTGGTATAGTGTCCTCGAACATCTAATAAATATTGGGTGAATGGTTATCGTCATCCTCATATAGGTCATGAATTCCTATTATAGGCCTCTCCATGACAATTATGTACAATTATTGTCAATATAGTAGACAATCTTCTTGGGAACCCCTTGAAAGCTAGTGATATCTTCTTGATACATCTAACACAAACCCTCCACTGAACTCTGGTCCATAATAGAGAGGATGTTTTTCGATATCATTATTTGATCATATATCCACTAGATGTCTTATTGGTCCTTCTCTGTGTGTGAATCTCTTTCACAAACTTAATGGATATTCCATCCCACGTCCACTCTGTGATCTCAAGGGGTTGCTACAAACCTACCAAAACCTAGTACTCAAAATTTGCCTGCTAACAGGTGAAGCACAAAGAGATGAACTCAAAAAAACAATTTACCATGGCGGACCACCATAAATGTATCTATGTGTTTTTATACATTTTCACCACACTAGGATTTTTGATAGTCCGATAGGAACTCCATCCAAAAATGATTTCACATGTTAATGTCTCTCTGTGTGAATATATACTAGAAAATGATGGTTCGAGTAAAAAACAATGTTCTCCCCATGAAGGTAGTGTATTCACATCCTAAAATAAAAGACTAGTTATACATGCTCTATGTAATGAGTCGCATAGTTATGCTCATGGGGTCTCAATTTCATTGAACAATGTTTGATAAATATATTTCGATGTATGAACATGTTGCAGAGAATATCTCGTTTGTCATCATAATAAACTACGTACTCCACACCCTACCCTAGTCAACTCAACATAGGATCACTCATCATCCTCAGCCTCAACTTCTTGAAGTCTATCTAGAACTTCTTATTCCAATGGTTCAAATTCCCTTTCGGCATCAGTAAGGTCAAAGGGGTTTCAATTCATAATAAGGTTTTCCACAAACCTCATATTGTACCCTTCCATTCCATGAAACCTACACCAGTGACATGCTCATGGGTGGAACAAAAAAATAATTCCATCGATAATCACCCGGTCCATGGATAAAATATTCATAGAAATAAAATTACCAACAAATCGGACTTCATTAATCCATAACTGAAACATT
This sequence comes from Viscum album, assembly GCA_963277665.1. Classification (NCBI taxonomy): domain Eukaryota; kingdom Viridiplantae; phylum Streptophyta; class Magnoliopsida; order Santalales; family Viscaceae; genus Viscum; species Viscum album. The sequence continues at coordinate 358,349,444 of OY728152.1, read as the reverse complement.
GATGGTTTCTTATAAATATGGTGCTCTCAATTAAATCAGTAACCATCCTCAAGGGCTCTCCATGATCCTCCTTTGATGTAGAGTAGATGAGCATGTCTTTGATGAAGAAAACCACAAACTGGTCCATGTATTGTTGGATGAACTGGTTCAACAATTCCATAAATGCAATTGGGAAATTCATCAGTGCAATGGGAAACACCAGTAACTCGTAGCGTCTATAATGTCATTGAAATTACAACGTTGAAATATAAACATCATAAAACTGCAACTAGGTGTATCTGGATATAACATAAACCTCAATGAACTATCTCATGCCTCACAACAAGATAAAGATGATTTCAATCCTAGATAATGAATACTTTTTCATTATCATAGATAATTTCAGGATATTATAATACACACAAATATACAATAACAAATCCTACTTTTTTCATGAACAATAGTGTAGCTACCCATGAGGACATAGTAGGCCTGATTATAACAAATATATTGAAGGTCCTTCAAATGTAACCATATCTCTTAGTTCATGGAAGGGTCCATCTAATATGAGAAGGAAGAAATTGAAGAATTATCAGGATGTAAGTCGATGATAATCTCCATGTCCCAATATAGAAGAATTCCTAAATCATCATCAGGGATAATGTTTATATATTCCTTTATAAGAAAAGGAATCCATATGCCTTGATATCATACATTACCAAGGAATAAACTACCAAACTAATTGGTTATGGGATGGTGCCTCCTGTATATATATCTCAGTTGTCCTTCCATGAGATCTATCTCTCCCATAAATGTGAAACATATCCCTTACATGCAGAGGCATCTGACTAGTCTGCTATGAAATTCAATCCAGGCATGGGGAATGGAATACCAATCCATCCCCAAGACGACATCATAGCGTTACATCATGGATATGAAAATGTCCCACATGAACCTATTTCCACGTAGTGATTACCCACACTATCATTGGATAAAAATATAGATGAATCATTCCATATAGGAACCTATTGATAAATCTATTGGGATAGTGCCTCCATTGAAAGATCCATATCTCTTAACATGATTATAGATATGATGGTGTTACAAGATACATTGAGTAATAAATAATAATAATTTGTTGAAAAATTATATATCATACCTCCAATTACCTTATGCACAGTGGGGTCATAAAGCTCTAAATCCTATAGATTTCCACATTCTTGAATACTAGCTACATGACCATGGAAGAGGCATACTAGTGGTTGTAGTGGTTGAAGGATATCATAATATCATCCAACACCCATAAATCCTCCTACATAAATGCTATCTCATACTCCCATAGGATGAAAATTCCCTCTCCTAGAAGATCCCTTATCATGATGTTGCCTTTAATGTGGATGTACGTCTACTATATTGCTGAGCTCCACATTACGTTTGGCGGGGTGACCTCAAACCATGTGACCTCACCAATCACATGAATAGAAACCCACTTCTCTAGTCAACTGAGGATATTTTCACTAACCCTAGATATGTTCATGAGTCTAATCTAGGGGAGTTCTCCTTTTTTGATATCTGATCATTTGTCTCTTGTTATCTACTGCAAATAACTCATCTCTATAGAACCCACTACCATATCATGTTTCCCGCAATCCCTCCGGGTGAATTATATAGGTAACTAAAACCTCCCTAACACCATAGAATATGTTGGGATTAAAATTGGCACAATGATTGAATGAATAACTTTGTAGAGTCCCAGCACAAACTTTTGTGCTCGGATGTAGTCACTCGATATCATTTAAAGGGAGAACGATGTAAAGTATGTGAAAATCTATATGTACATTGAATCTATCATCTTTCTCTTCTACATCTACCGAATCATTTAATAATATACCGATCTCGTGTATGAGTGTATTATTCTTAAATAAATACCCTATGGATGTGGGGGAATGATAATGTCTACTGATCATGCATCTGTGTAATGATACTCCACCTACGCCCAACTGCACTGTGGAAAAGGTTAGCTTCCAATACAACCAACTGATCGACCAATTTCCATATGAGCCTACAAATAGATACAAGAGATTATTTCAAACACTCTACTTCCTGAATATCTATCATGCCCTGAATCCTCATCATATTCTAGTGTTGGAACATGTAGAGAATTATAAGTCTGCACGCATCCTCAACCTGCTCTGTTTGGGTGTCATGTTTCTCAAAAAGTGGTGGTTATACTACCCACCAATATGGAAGAATAAACTCAAGGAATAGACCATTAATTGAGGCCTCATCATGAACTGTAACTACTATCCTATGTTGTTATCATCCTGGGTGTCATGTTTCTCAAAAATTGGTGGTTATACTACCCACCAATATGGAGGAATAAACTCAAGGAATAGACCATTAATTGAGGCCTCATCATGATCTGTAACTACTATCCTATGTTGTTATCATCCTGGATGCATCTTTAATGTTATCAATATATTCCAAGGACAAATCAGCATATATATATATACAGGTAGATGACTAAAGATGTAAAGTAATATAATCAATCCTATATTAAAAATTTACCATATATCCTTGAATCATTTGTCTTTTTATTTAAAATTGTTAAGACATGAGACATGGTTATGGTGAATGGATACGTTGGCCACTCGTACAAACACTAGACTCACAAGCTTGCGATCCATAGTCATGAAACTCTGAAACTATTTCAAGGATCCCTACCAAATCTTCATAAGGTGAATACTCCAACCAGAATCTCATGTTTCAGAATATCCTTTGATATCAATCAGACATTACTCATCCCACGTCGGGGATCGAGCCGTAAATACCCCATGCCCAACTCCATAGGCCAGGTTCTAGTGACAAGTGTCGAAGGCATAAAAAACATTGGAGTATCTTTTCCAATGTACATGTATGCAAAAACATGACCATATCAATGCATTAGTTTAGTGGAATAATATACGATGATGATCAATACAATGTAAAAACCCACATATGTAAAACCATTAGATAGTACAAGATAATGGGACTATAAACTAAAAGGTAAAGTGAAAAAATACACAGACAACTAGAATTATGTCCAAACCAAAAAATCTAGATTGTAAAATACAAAGAGATCCCAGCTTCTATTTTTCATGATATGACCACTACACATGGTCCAATGTAGCACATATCCCAATGGCCATTTTGAATCACTGTTGATCTATCGGTTGTTAGCATAAGACACAACATGTGCGTGAAAATACCATGTATGGTGATTGTATACATACCATATTGGAAAACCAAATAGATGAAGCAGATAAGAAATATATAAAACTATAATATTAATATTTTAGATAGTAAACATGATACAAAATGAAAAGAAGTATAACTGCTCAACCAACCCAAAGATAGAGATTAACCTCGTCCAAACACAAGTGGGATAACATGGTGCATATGTAAACTACACCTCAAGTATTTTACTTCAAAATTAGGAGTGTGATCTCATACAAACATGAGAAGATAAAAAATTGAAATAACATGGATTACCACATGTGATTTTGAAAACCATCGCTGAAGCATAACCATATCCAATGGTATGGACACAAATTTGTGTGTATTAATATAAGAATTCCTTGTTAATGAATTGAAAATAAAGGAGAATGTGGATTTCTATCTCATAGATCATCATAAGAATAAGATTTTACAATAGATCCTAAAGTCCATCAATGATGTCCAAAATCTCATGCATCTTTCGATAAGTAACTACGTGAAGGCTCAAACCACACTACTATGTCACACTGTAGATGGAGAAAAATCTCCTTGTTGAAGACCTAATCCCTAGTACATCATGGGGTTACACTCAATAGGTATTTTCAGGGGATCAACACCTATGTTTATTTGGGTTTCCACTATATTTTCCTAAAGAACATTACACTATCTGATTAGGGGTTCCACATGTTAAGTATTTATAGGGGACATTTACCCAAGATGATGTGGGGTTCCACTCTAGTATCATGAGGACACATATATTATCCGATAAAGGAATTGCATCCAGTAGGTTGACGACTCCTGCCCCAGATGATGGGGGTCTTATATAAAGTTCAAGGTCCCTCTACTAGGTGTATTAGGGTGGGGGATCAACTATGGTCACCAAGGACTCATACACTATCTGATAGAAAATCCACTTGGTATATAGGGTACTAACACCCAAGTTGACAGGGGGTTCATTATATAGGTATTATACTCACACCTTAGTGCAATAGTGTTGTTCCACTCTATAGGCTGAGGATCCACTCCCCAGTGTAGAAGGGGGGATCCACTCAATTGGAAGCCTATGGTGGTCATGCCTCATCATTGTTGGAGTTTCTGGACATCTAGATAATATCCATGAATTAAAAAATTATCATCATATTTTGAAATTCACAGTGGAGTTCCCCATTGTGTTCTACATAGAAAAAAAATTAGCATAATATACTCACGTCCAATGATAAGAGTTCCAGAAAATGAGATATCGATGATTGATGTTTCTAGAAAAGGAGATAAGAGGAATTTGGTTGGTAAGTGGACACATACAGACTGCGGTCCTACTTATTAATATGGTTCTGTCCTTGGAGGTACACAAATCACCCAATGTATATGATTACATGACGTGTGGTGGTTATACATGGTGCGCCTATTCCACTTGAGGTCCCACCCAAGTTCTTAGTCAAGTCCGCCTATCCAAAATGTGTATGTGTACATTACCCTATGTCCATGTACTATAGTACACAGAGTGCCTCTTCTCATGGGGTGAAAACCATGTGCTTTGGCCATACCCATGTATTCAGAAACACAATGTGTTCCATCAGTATTCTCTGTCACATGGATCATCCACATGAGAAAAGGTGTACACATCATGTATGGGTTTTAATCTTTGTTCCATTCATATGAAAAAACAAAACCCTAGCCACAACAACCAAGGTGTTTCAGGTAATGTGTACATCAATGTACATTGTGTGTAGTCTGGTTTTTCACATATTAACATATGCATATTTCATGTGTTGAATATGGAAATTATTACATATATCCAACATGTATTCCACAAGATATTAGTGGGACTTTCCATGATTCATTGTTTCTAGTATTCCTTTTCCATAACTAGGATTTCTTCCCCCCTCGATGGTTATGAAGTAAAAATAGCACATCTCAATCCATTCCACATATGAATGACATGAACTATGATCATCAAAATGGTCAACCACTTCCCACAAATATCCTATATCAATCCATAATTCGTCAATCAGTCCCGTGTACATTACTTCATCATGATTTAGGGGGTCCGATTGTGTATCGACCCGAGTTTATGTAAATATAGTATTTTATATTTTTAATTAATATTAATGAATTTTGATTGTTTAAGGACAAATGTATGATTTAAAAGTGATATATGTAATATTTATATATATTTTTGTGTGTGTATAACTATGGGAATATATTTTTTTAATATATAAATATAAACAATAATAATAATTTATTTAAATATTTAAAATTATATTTGTAAACTTAATGACCATTTAATTAATATGTAAATATTTTTGTTGATAATATGAAATAATGTTTTCAGATATAATTTAAATAAAATTTCAATACAATTTCATTCACATAAAATGAAATTTTAAAAAATTAAAATTTATTATTCTTATTAAAATACTAAAATCATATTATAGTAAATGATTTTATGTTTTTCAAGAAATAAAAATATACAAATTGTTTTTATAAAACATAATTTTTGACATTAATATTATTTATATAGTAAAAATATGATTTATTAAGTATAAAATATTTATAACGAATGACTTATAGATATCATTACATTAATCATCTTACTTACGATTAAGATAACAAAAAAAGTGTTTTTAATAAAGCATCACATTATAAATTTTCAAAAATAATCGATCTTTATTAATAAACTACATTGGACTATAAAATTATAATTATTATTTTGATGAAAAATAATATGATAATTTGTATACTTATATTATTATGTAACTTAAAAAATATGAGTTTTAATATATATCATATATATATATATATATTACGGAATGTGTATTAACATGTAAATATATAAAAATATGAATATAATAATTATTAACTAAAATATGTAATAAAATTAAATAATAAAAAATTATAAATGTTTAATAGAGTTTGGGGTGGTGTTCAAAATCAATAGGATATCCACTCCTCATGTGCTATCTTCTCCATCCCGGTAGGGCAACCCGTGATGGTGACCGAAATTTCATGTATTCGGCGCACCACTACTAGCTGTTGATAATTGTATAGGGTATGATGGGTTTTGTTCCAGAATCCAAGGACTCTTGGATGGACTCATGCTGAAGAACCTGAAACACCCCATCAGCGGTCGATTGACCTACAACATGCATCGAAATCTAGGGGCAGATCCAAGCATCATGTTTCTTGAGAAAAAATCCTCTGTCGAATACCTTTTGTTTAAGGTGAGTCAGATTTTAGAGATTCAGAATAATCGAAAGTGTTTGAGGAATTTTAAATTGTGTAATATGGATTTAGGTTCTGTGTGAAATAGTTTGGTGTAATTTATGGTATTATTTTAAGGAAAATTATTATTTCTTTTCAGTAGTGAATCTAGGTCATCACACTACGAAAATGCTAGTTTTGGGGGCTCTAATGTTTTTATATATGACCTCGCATTGTTTGTTTTATCTTAAATATTGTTTTTTCCGTATTTTTTATTCTGCTCCAACACAATGGAATTACACCATATATTCTAGCTATAGGGTAATTCTATTGTTTTTTTCTATAATATGTTCAATTAATTTTTACTTAATCTTATACAAAATTTTGTTTTCCTTACATACTATTCCAATAAATTTTAGGTTTATATAGTAAGGGGATTTTTTTTTATTTTTTAGGAATTTTTTCTTGAATTATCACATTTTTAAAAAATTTATCAGTATTAATTAACCATCCTACAGTGCAATTAATTTTCCTCTATCAAGGTAGTATTGAATTAAAAAACAATGTAAGAGATGTTTTACATATCCATATTATCCATATAGATACTTATTCTCTGACTGACCATAAAAAATGTGTACATTGGGTCATCACTAACATGCATGTGCAGATTAAATATGTAAAATAATCTATGATGACATGATCATTAATAAAAAGGTCATCTTCGTTCTCAATTAAAAAAACAAGAGTGTACGAATGTTCATATTTTGATGAATATATAATGTTGATTGTATGATACTTTATATCATCTCCCAAATTATTGAAATGGATATTCTAATATATCTCACAATCATGCAAGACTAAATGGATTATAATGATTTTAGAGTCATTTGGATGTTATCAAGGTCTATACTAATGCTTAATATTGTCAAAAGGGTTAAATAGTTATTTATGTGTTTTATTGTATTCTAACAATACATAATGGTTCACACTGAATTTATTACCATCATTGTAGGAAAATTGTTTATCAAGGGGTTTTTATTCTGTAATTGGGAGAGAAATGGTAAATTTTGTTATATTCCATAAAAACACAATTGTACGTGTTTCTTTTAGTTTAATAAATGGTTGTTAATAGGTTTACACTAGTTGATAATGTTTTATATGAATAAATAAATTTATTGAGTAATGTTTAGTATACTCTAGGAACATTTAATGTTTTCTGCTTGTTTGTTATTGCAAATGAGATGGAGAATTTTTATATAAGAGTTTTACACCAACCTAAAGGATAAAAATTTATATTGGAATTTTATGTAATATGTGAATGTTATGTTATTAAAAAGTTTTCAAATTTATCATATAGATGCTATTTAACATTTAAAATGATTTCTGTTTAGTTCATGTAATATTAACTAAATTTAATGTATTTTAGTTCCATAAGATCATTAATAGTTTTATTAAATATTGATGACATATAACTAGAAAAAAATTTCCTTTTAGTTAACTTTAACATAAATTTATCAAATTTTTTTAATTAATTTCCTAATAATTTTTATCTTATACTTATTTTAACATTTTCATAGATATAGTGAACAAATTAAATTTTCAACAAGAATAAATTACTCTTGTGATATTATCATTCACTAAACAAGAACGATTCACTCATTAAATGGTAAATTCCTACTACTTATTTAGTTAATTTTTTCACTATTTTATATAATAATTTTATGTTATTTTCATTATCATTTATTGCTAATACTTATTTATTTTTTACAATTATCTATTTAGAAGTCATATTATTCCTTCTAATATCTAATCCAAACCGTAGTAGTTAGAACACTATTCTTTTGGATGACGAGTTTTAGGAAGAACGAGGTTTCTAGATCCTTTTAAATAAGAAATTTCATTATTTTCAATCACTGTTTAGAATATTGAAAGAAAAACACACATCACATTCTTAATCAACCACAACTCAACCTAAAACATAATGTTATTGGGAAGACTTTTCATTTATGTTTTTATTTTTTTTAATTTACATTTTAGTTCAAAACACACATCACATATTCAAAATTCATAAGACACTTTCACCAAGACATGAACTATATTAACCAATATATATATTTTGTCGAAGATTTTTAGGGAGTTAAAATTAAACTAGGTTTGATGATTTTTTTAATTATTCCAAAATGTTTATCTCTTTCATGGTCTTTCAAATATTGATTATCTTACAATAAACGCATTTCACAGAAACATAAATTTTTAGTTATATCCTATTCAAACAAATTATTAGATTGCATTCAATAATGATTGATTCATGAATAATCCCCTTCCCATTTATTATTACATGTTAATTAATTTCATTTTAATTAAAATTAATTAGTTGTATAATTAGGAAATTTCCATTTCCCTACCCTCTATTCATTATGTCCTCTTTTTTTGGATGATATATCTATTCATGGAACTGGTTTTACGGTCGATTTCATAATACATTTGGGTTTATTATTGGCACAATCATTAATAATAATTTATTAGTATTATGGAATTATATAGATGATAATCTAGGACTTTGTGGGGGAAATGATACTGATTTGTTTTCTAAATGTGTATATAAAATTCCTTTCATGCAATGCTGAAAAAAAATATGTAAAAAATTACATCAATCCAAGAATGTAGGTTGAGTTGGATTATTTAAATAAAATAGTTTTTATGACTAAAATTCAATCCCAAATAATTAATTTAATATTAATTAGATGGGAATAAATATATAAACCTGAAGACATAGTCTATCATACAATTCAATATCAGGGTTAAAAGTAGAAATATGAAAAAAAATTCCAAACAACTAAATATTGGAAGTAATATTTATTCATTATATCTTAAAGTTATATCTACGGGTAACATTATGGATGAAATAGATATTTTAATCTAAAGGTATAAATATTGTAATTAATTGTTATTCTAAACATTATTGTTCAAGTTACATGTCTACAAATACCGCTTAGTAAAAAATTAAATTGATATACTCAAAACCCCAAAAACCCATTCATATTGTTTTGATACATCAAAGAAAATTATTAATATTTCATATTGAATTTCTATTTATCAACTTATTATCAATAAAATGCATGGTGTTACTATTTTGACTCAAAATGTTCATTTTTAATTAAAATGACATTAATTTTAGTAAAAAAGACAACTGACATACAAAAAAATAAGAAATATAATTCATATTGTTTTTATACTTTTTGGAAAATCAGCCATATGTTATTTATGATGTGTTGAAATTAATCACACACTAATAGAACACACAGCTTGACTTGTATGACTCAATTCATGTATTTTTATTTAATGTTAACATTACTTTTATTAGGAATGAAATGTGGCATACTAAAAATGGAGGTAAAACATTTGTTTTGTTTTAATACTTTAGTAGGGAGATCCATAAGTAATTTTGGACTCTTATAAATCATTTCCACCTCAATCAGATGCACAATGATTCTAGTACTTCTCCAATTCTGATTTTTTTTTAAATTGAAATTAATTTTAGTAAATATGTAAAGTGACAAATTCAAAATCATGAAAATGCATTCGTAATGTTTTGATACATTTATATAATGATCCCAAATTATTTTTTATGTTTATGAATTACCATTTCCTAAATATGATTAACTGTGTGCCTGTTATAACTCAATGTGCACATTATCAGTTTAAAATTAACATTTTAGCTCAAATAGTGTGCCACATATTGGAAACTGAGAGAAAAACTAAAATTGTAGCTATAATTTAAAAAAATGATTCTTTTGTAATTTTTTACATATAGATTTTTGTCTCACATGAAAAAAGAACACAATGTGACCGATACGACCAAAAGTGCATGTTTCCAGTTTATAATGGCATTTTTGTAAAAAATGGAATTAACAAACTCAACAAATAACATAAATTATGATTATATAGATACATTATTGAAATAGTCAATAATTCATTAGTGACGTGTTGAAATAAACTACACCTAAATCTAATGCCCGGTGCGATAGGTATGTGTCCATGTGTGATTTTTTATTTATAATTTACATTAATTTTATATAATAGATCATGCGGCATACTCAAAACCTAGAAGACATATTTTTAATATATTTATTATTTGGTAAAATGATCCATAAGTCATTTGTGATGTGTAGGAATTAGCACAACTCAATATAATGAACGATGTCCCCAGTATGACTCCCAGTTTGTCTTATTTTATATATTAGGTTCTTGGGGGTACAATTACCATTAAACATGCAATCAACTCACACACAATCTAGAAATGCAGGGCATATCCCACAAGTTGATAGCCTAAACATTAAACCTTACGTATTCTGTACATAGACCATATGATCATTGCAAATTATTCCCATTACATGGACCATAGGACTATGGGGGAGGAAATCCCATTACATGGCACGTAGGACAACATTTTGTCCCAAAGCCCCACCGATGAATTGTTCTTCTACAGTACTACATAATACTATATTACTTACTATAGTGCCACCTCCACTACTATTTCTGTTATAGTTCCCACCACACAACATTTCTATCAGTACTAAAATTCTAGAGACACTACAGTTATGCTATAATACCGCAATAGTGTTGTTATTTCCCTTTTGCTCCAAGGGTTATTAACCCCCTCTACGCGTGACTTTTTTTATATTTCCATTACTTTTACTAAAAACAAAAATTACACGGTGTGTCCAACTAGATATTTCTCAACCCTGTGTCTCTACCCACACAATCTGAGACACAGTTAGAGACTTACATGGCGTACACATGCAGTACATGGCATATACTTAAGATCATTATTTTGTATTGCTACCCTTACATAGAATCTAAGATCTATATTCCTTAGGCATTTCTTTTTCTTCAAGTTGTGAAGAAATTTATTGAATATATTTAATATATTATATGAAATAATTTCACTGGGAATCTATTTTTCAATGTCACTAAATCATTACTTTTATACGGTTTGAATTATTCAATAACTGATTATATTCTCATAAAAAATGATGTGATATACATGTTCATATTTCTCGGGATACATTATACTCACAAACTTACTTGGACTCTATTGGGTAATCTAAAAAATATCATGTTAGTAGGAAAAGACAATGGAAAGCGCTATATGACCGATTATTTGTTTTGAGTTTCATGAATGATCATGGATGTTTCAAACTAGTTTAGTACTAGGATTCATTTCTGATGAAATCCGAATTTTTTTATATTAATCGTTCACATTTTTAATTTACATGAATTTTGATGTTGTATAACCAATTGATATTGAAAATAGATTCTTTTGATATATAAGGGATTTTTATTATTTATTTGGATTGTGCTAGGACATATATTTTCTGATTTATTATACTGTATATGATTTCCATTATATACAGAGTTTTTTACTTCAATATATGGGTATAATCTCTCCCACCATACCAATATTGAATTGTTTTTCATGAAAACATATTATAGTGCATATGTAGGCAAACCTGTGGTCTATTAATGACCACTAGTCTGTGAACTGATGTGTTTTCAAATATAGTGATCTAGTCCAATGTTGTATCAAGGACCTTTTCTAATGTCTAGATGTTTGTGTAAAGTTGAAATTTGATGAGTTTCCAAAACATGGTATGGAACTCATGATTATGTGTGGATATCCTCTATATGGGTGAATACACATAAGTATGGATGAGACATCTAATCAATAATTTATATTTTACTATTAACTTATTTCACCATGAGTGATACACATGATTATGAGTAAATTAGTTAATATCATTTTACATATTGTATATAATGTAAATATTGAATGTTTTCATGAATTACCTTGAACATAGCATCCTCATGTCATTTTTTGGATTTCTTATGGTTGTTTACTCTGTTTATGACATGGTTCAGTTACTTAATGTGTATGCAGACACTTACACATTGTATTCATATATAAATATTTTGAGGCATATTAATTAAAGAGATTTATAAATGGAATTTTTTTTTATTTAATTTATTATGTTTATTATTATGAGGAATCAACAATGTAAAATTATAATTATTACTTTTACTTTGTTTTCATCAGTAACATGTAATTGACATTTTATTTTCAAAAATCTCAATTATAAAATTTCCCTATTAAGGTATATTTTTAAAATTTCATTAAATAAGCACTTATATTTTATTAATTTGAAACATTTCCAAAATATATAACAAATTACTACTTATATTGTGTTTTCATTGATAAATTTTAGTTGAAATTTCATTTAATTAAGATCCATTTTCATAAAATTATCATTTATGTGAAATGGTAAAGTTTGATTTTTGTGAAACCTATATATATATATGCCATATTTAAATATGTTATCGGTTCTAGGTATTTGTTTATTTGGAATGTGAGAGTTCCAAGGTTATCTGTTTTATGTGATATAGAATGTAGAAAATAGTAGGTTTTTGTACCTTTTATCTTTTTCCATAAATTTTGGGGCTCTATAATTTTAATAAAATAATTTTTTGGGTGTGTCAGAGTTTTTTGTTACCCGATATTGATAATCTATAAATTTGACCTAAGAATGATACCCTATATTTTAAACCCCATAACATATTGTTTGTCTAAGATAATAAGATGCAATGTCTGTTGAAATATTATTTTAAACTGATACATATAAAATTATGGTATATCACGAATATATATAACCCTTTTGGGTTTATTCATTACCCAATAGTGGGTTTTATATACAATATAAAAATTTTGATGTGAGACCTTTATGGTTTAGTTATGGAGTAATGTAAAAGAACATGTTTTCTTCAATGTTTTTCATTTGTTGTGTAGGAAATGAATTTTTAAATACCAGAGTGGTTAGAAAAATTATGTATGTTGTTCTAGAAATATATGTATGACAACCTATTAAATTAATAATACAAACATATTATTTTATAATAAATGGGTTCATATAATTGTTTTCATTTAATGTTTTAGTTTTATATTATAAGATAATTTTGGATTACAATTTCATAACAATGTAGAGTGAACATTTTTTTAGTTAAAAAGTCCTTTTAGATTACAAATATTTTTCATTATAGACGCTTTTAATTACATTAATGAAATTATAAACAATAATGTTTTACCTTTTTATAAATCCTCCTAATATTTAGATCCATTGAAAAATATTAAAAAGTGTTATATGTCTACTAAACATTTGGTGTTGTATATGAAAATAAATTAATCCCATTAGTCAAGTGAAAAATAAGAAAACCCCTGAAATTATTTTCCTTTTAAACAATAAAACATTAATCATATAAATAAATCATTTACACTTGTGATAATAAATCATTAATGAAATAATATAATTTAACCCCCTTATAAAAAATGGCATAACATGATGAAATCTTTTTGAAAAGGATAACTAATGAGTACATTCATTGATAAAACAAACATTTCACCATATGTTATCCACAAACTATTCATTCCTTATGAAATCATTTTATGTGCATATAAAACTATATCAATCCTGAAATATGTGTCTTGGATAATTATATTCACGACTAATGGTCAATATGTTTTTACCTATGTGAGAATAATTAAATCTATATTCATCCCATTGGTGTAAAGAACAAAGATATCTCCCATATTTATCCATTCGAAGACTAAATCATTACCTATTGAATTAGATAGCTATATAAGGATCAACCATAAATATAAGCTGCATATATCTTTCCATTCATAATATATAATTCTCATGTACACGAACATAATTGTTTTTATTATTCACATTGACCTTATTGACCCATTGAAAAATTAATTTGAATCCATTAGTAAAAAATTATTTTTTAACATAATATCTTTTACATGTATCCCTTTAATTAAATTATGAATGTATAAAATTTCATGTTGAATAGAAAGTGGTTGTAATTAACCAATATTTTAAATGAACACGGTTATGTATCATACATGATATGTACACTAATCATAAAAATACAATGAAATACTATCATTATAACATATACGATGAATTGAAAGACATTAATATGATTAATCACATTATGAGATATATATATATATATTCATGGAATAACCAAACTAAATATTAATTTATTCTCAAAAAATGGTTTTTAAATTTTTAATAAAGCATTCAATACTATAAAATACATTTTCATTAAAAATAAATTTTTTTTGTTATAATATATTAAAAATGAGTTATGGATCTTTTAAAATTTGTATTTAATAAAAAAAATTATTTTTAAATTATTCATATCCAAATAGTCTTACGGTTAATGTTTTATAATCATCATAATGCACACATTATTAAAATTAATATTGAATAATACCGATTGTTATTTAGAATTGTAATTTTTTTAAGTGTTTACAATGTCATATTTTATTTTTAAGTGAATTTAATTTAAATTTTTTTATTTATTTGGAAAAAATATAATTTTTCTCTTATGATTCATTTTTGACAAAGGAAATTGATATATAAATGATTTTATATATAAAAGAAATTTATTTCTGAATATTGTTTTATGTTGAACTATTTGTCTTTTTGTTAAATTAATGTATACCATTTATATAAATTTATTTTCAAAATATTTAATCCAAGTTTATTAATACAATTTAAAATATTTATCAACATTTACCTTCTATTTTTTTGGCATTATAAATAGTAAACATTGTAAAATTTCTCACCTTCATAGAAGGTAAATCAGTTCAATCTATCTTAAAACTCAATGTAAATTTCACAATTTATCATCTAAACTATTATCAGAGGAATTTAATTAGTTAAGTAGAACATTATGGTATAAATTTATTTTTTTAATAGACATGTTTCTTTGAAAATGGCCAATTTTATATTTAAAGTAATGAAAGATACAAAATTTCACTCACATACTTTTAAATGTCTCTTATTTGACCACATTGGTATAAAAGTGATTTATAAATGTATATATGTATCTATTTTGTGTGAAATGAAAATATATTCATAATTTAATATATTTTCTAATTTTTAGTGATTTATTAATTAACATAAATGTGTATGCAATGCTAATATCATATTTAATTAATTAATTGAAGAATAAAATAATTTATTTTTTAAAAAATAAAAGTAAAGTTATATTATTTATTTAAAATGTTACAAAATTTTTTTAGCAATATATAACATATTATTTTGGTTCAATATGATATATTATAATTCTATATTTTTCATTTTGTATTTTATATAAATTTATAGGAATATTGTAAAATTGACAAAAATGATAATTTATCAATATACTATTTTATTAAATTTTTTATAAATAAACTACATAAGTAAATAGATAATGGTGGATAAAATATGTCTTAAAATTCCATAAATTTTCCATTTATTATCTAGTTTCATCCTTATATATAATATTATAAACCATGAAGTGTTAAAAATATGTTTCCATGGTTATGGTTAAAATTGGACGACTAAAGGGTTAAGCTAAAAGATCATGTTTAATTCACCACTTAAAGAATTTTTAAAAATCGATGGTATTTAAACCCATAATACCTTATTTTATAATCTATATTAATTTCCATGCATTTTTATATAGAATAACCTTATTAAATTTTAATTTTTTAATAAAATCAATGAGTTGTCCTCCCCTAAATTATAAAATGAATCCCCAAATTTCTCTTCTTCAACCCACATTGAGAATTATATATCAACCATAAACATAAAAAATTTATTATCCACTCGGCTAGACATATTATATATTTTATGTTCATCTAAAAATACAAACCCCAGGTTTCAAAAAAGAATATCTAAAGGAGTTTTTTTTCAAACCATTGATAATCATCCCAACCTATCACTTCCTTTTTTAATTCATTTTTACCTCGAATAAATATTTTATATTCAACATATAATAATATATATTTCTGTCTAAAATATAATTAAATGTTATTATGATTATGTAACCACCATTATTTACCCTATTACCATCCAATTGGACTGAAAGTATCCCACATCTGTACGTACAACATACTGTCTCCACATAGCCTTTCAATTATTTTTCCATCCACATATTCCATTGATTGTTATTATGATTGTTTCAAAATTTATATATTTTATTTATTACATAACTATGCTTCTAAAATGGTAATACCATATCAATCATCATACCACAAAAAAACATTAGAAAACAATAATTTTGCATGTGTGTACGTGTGGACTACCATCCCCACGAAGAAATGTGATTTATTTTTTTATCACAAGATGAGCCATGATTGTGATTGATCTGAAACTAACCTAATTCCACCTCCATCAGATATTGTCTTGTGACCATTAATGGAGGAATAACAAACAAAGTGTGCCCTTTTACTAATAACATGTACACCTACCCACACACTAATATCAGCAATGAATTTCATGACATGAATAGAAAAAGTGTTAATATACTAGGGGAAAATAATGAATTTAAAACCTCTAGATAGTACAGAAGTAATGAATTTTAAACTGAAAATTAAAAGTGAAAATACCTACTTAACTAGAACAATTTCCCCACAATACAAAAATAAAATTTAAAATGTTGAGTGATCATAGGAATTGATCTCCAAACTGTATCCATCATATATGGTCCAATGTACTAGGTATCCCATAGCTCCTATAAAGTCAACGATGACCTACCCACAATCTTCATATGACATGAAACATGTTGGGAAATCACATTAAAGTTTTAGTATATACATACCCTGTTGGATTTCTTGAAAGATGATGGGGGATAAGTAACAGATTGATAATGATTATAAAAATTATAGAGGGTAAATTTGAGGCAAAAAGATGATAAATTTGAAATATAAACCCAACCTAAGAGAGATATTATCCTCATTGAATCAAAAGGGTATCATCCCAATGTGTATACTATCTACATGAAAATTCATTTTAACATATAGTAGGAGAGTAATCTTATCTAACCACAAGAAGCTAAACATAGAAATCTTGTGGCATACCGCACGCATCTTCACAACCCATGCCAAACGAGTTACCAAAAAAATGTTTGCAAATAGATGTATATATATATAGTCAAATAATCCCAGACAAGTAATAAATTGGATTTGCATCTCAGAAAACATCACAAGGAGAAGAGTCTCCAATAGATTGAAAAGTCCATCATTGATTCCAAACATCTCATGCGTCTTCATATAAGTAATCGTGTGAAAGACCATGCATCCTCATTATGACACAAAGTCTAGGGGGAATGGTATCCACGTAGAGGACCCATATCCTAATGCATTAGTTGGGTAATCTCTATATGTACACATAGAGGACCCACACCCTATCTGTTGGGGGGGGGGGGTCCACTTAATTATCCTCAGGTTACATGACCTATCAGATTGGGGGTTCCAATTTATATGTTTATATAGAGGAAATAAACAAAAGGTTGTGGGGTTATACATTAATATCATGAGGAATAAAGAAATAGATGATATGTTGTTCCACTGGATAGTTTGTGGACTCTCTCCCATACTGATGGGTGTTCTACTCTAAAGATCGACGACCCACACCTTGGTGTGACAAGGGGTTCCATGATGGTCATCGAGGAAATGTTCCTATCTGATAGGGGTTTCTACTCAGTATGTGGATGTCAGACACCCAATATGACGTAGATTTCCACTCAATATGTTGACTACCCACACCCATGTTATACTAGGGGTTACAGTCTATACGTTGAGGATATTGACCCAAGTTAAATATTGGGGTTCCAGTCCGTGAGAATCCTAGAATGATCATGTATGATCACCGACATCATAGAGTATAACATAAATAAGTTATGTTCCTATAAATTTTTTCATCGTATCTCAAAATCCATAATGGGGGGAACTATGATGTTATATTTTGATTAAAAAAATTGGATTGTCTACTCACACACCTTGTTTCAGGTTCAAATGAAAGAGATACAATGATTAATGTTTCTTGACGAGGATAAAAGGGGTAAAAGGAATGTAATGCGGACCAAAAATCATGTGATCTCACTCCATTGGTGGGTCATGTAGTTATAGGTGTGTGGATTTCCCATCATGTCAGAGTACATGGCATGTTGGGGAAATACACGGTGTTCTCATCCCACAGGGGTCCCACCTGTTTGATTGGCCATGTACATGTTTCCATGTTATGTTCGTGAAATTTTCTTTGTGGCTATGTACATGAGTACACAACATGCCTCTTCACATGGGGTCCACCTGTGTGCTCTGGTCATGCCCTTGTACTCAAGAAGAAGTCATGTGCCTGGCTTTGTGCTCTACAACACAGCTAAACCACATAAGAAAAGGGGTACAATGTGTGTAGTTTGTCTATATAGTGTTCAATCCTTACTAAATCCTAAAACCTGATCCAGCATAATAATGGGTCTACTCACCTGGTGTTTATCACATTACATAGAATGTATTCATTTTATCCCCAGATTCTTAAATATGTGTTCTATGGATTGAATTCAGGCATTCCTCCACAGATTCTGCCTCGTTTACACCCGATATTAGTGTATTGGATTTCGATTCACCATTTTCGGCCATAATTTTTTAGATATCATATCTCTTCATTCCCCAGTTGTTCTATCGCATGTACCCCATGTCTAGATATGTTTCATTGATGTTGATTTTAACTCTGTTCACCAAAAAAAATACACTCCCTTCAAAAATCCGAGATATGCCCTTGCTTCCTTGATTCGTCCCTCGTATATTATATCTTCATATCTCCAGGGTATCGATCTAGTTCAATACCACCCAGCAACAGTGAACTGGATTCACAGTGTCCTAGAGATGAAAAAACAAAGAAATTGAGGGGGGAAGGTTCAAGATTAAACCATTGTAAATAATGTATAATTTGTGCATGGATAACGATCCAGAATTGGGATATCCATGGGTATAAAAAAATGATTAATCAATTTTTTTTATTCACGTAAATGTTCAAAGGTCTCAATTGGTGAAAATAAATAAAATTCTATTTCTCTGATCAATAAATTTAATAAAAAGGCGTGTAATACAAAAATTTATGTTCTACACCAAGATATTGTACCATTCATCATCAAAGAACGTGATCACCACTAATTGAAAAAATATTTTCTTCTCAATGCAATATGATATGATCTGGTCCAATGTTTCGTCATTGTTGGATTTGATTCACCAATTAATGTAGAAGAATATCATTGCATGGTGATTCTATGATTACAAGTATACCCTTGTCCAAATAACTATAACCATATATTTAGAGGAAAAACATATTAGTATAAATTAATGAATCAATTAATTAATCAACTGAATGTACCCCTAGAAGGAGAGGTATTTGGACACCCCACACTGACCTATTTTAGGAACTTCCTAGGGTAAAAAATGTGTTTTAGACCCAAACATGGTCACATATTTAGGATCTTATCATATGATTAATAGTAATCCAATTATCATAAAGAAAATGTGTTATCATTATTTAAAATATGTTAAGTATTTTTTTAAAAATGACTTTGGTGACAACATCCCATGGAATTTCATCTCATCTCCATGATGAGATCTAAAAATATGATTATAAATAAATTATAGTTTTAAAAAAATTTCTCTAAAAAATATACATTTGATGGGTTTTTCACTTTAAAATAATATGTAAGAAAACATCTCAGGATACTGAGCTCACCACTAGCTCTCCATCTCCCAGGATCTCTCCTACATGTTATGTGATTCCACAACATGAGAACCATGTGTATGGTCTATATGTGTTTGTTTCTATCTTATCATTCCTCAATTACCACCTGATGCCCCACAGTGGTGGATCCATCCTCGATTTCCAGCTCATCCTAGTCAATGATGTGCATAGGGACATAAACATATCTCCAGAGCATTGACATACGGATGGTGTCACTCAACCACTCTAATTGTGGGGGGTATGGTGAGGTTGTAAGAAAATCCCCTAACCCTATTCACGATCTTGAACAACCCGCTAAACTGTGTGGATAGCTTGCCTCCTCAGCTGAGCCTCCGGAATCAACTTTGTGGACATAACCTCATGAAAATGTTGTCACCGTGATCAAACAAAAATGTAATATGATTCCAATTTGTTAAGGAATTTTTTAGCTATGGTATATCCTCATACACTCATAGATGAGATAATCCATCTCTTACATCCCCTAAACAAACTCTAGAACAACAATAGATATCCGACTTATCTCAATCTAATACAAGGGTAACCTACAGGGTCTCTATAATAGGGCCTTGATATGTGACATTCTGATGGTTGAGTATATATAAATTTTGAAAGAAAAATATACCTATGTAAAGTGGTCATCCCATCTCTGACCAATTTCTTACACACATTCCCTCAAAATATCCTCTAACACAGGTATAGTGTCCTCCAAATTCCAATTAATCTAGGCTAAAAGGTTATAATAATCCTCATATAGTCCATGAATTCCTATTATAGGATTCTCCATGATCATGATGTATTATTATTTTCAATATAGGAGACAATATTCTTGGTAACCCCTTGAAGGAGAATGATATCTCATACATACGCCTAACACAAACTCTCCACTTTTCTCTGGTGCCTACTAGAGAGGATGCTTTTTGACTTCATGATTTTTTCATCTATCAAATAGATGGTTTCATAGAACTTAATTGTGTGTGTATCTCAATCAAAAATTACATGGATATTCCATACCATTTCCACTATGTGATCTCATGGGGCTGCTACCAACCTACCAAAACCTGGTACTCAGCACACGCCTGCTGACTCATGAGGCACGACGAGTTGAACTCAAAAACACTATATACCATGTGATACAACCATAAATGTATAAAAGGGTCATTATAAATTTTAACAACACTGTGATGTACATATAGGGGAGAAGTTTGGGATCTCACATTACTTCCTCCAACATCATGTTTGTAACCACTATCCATCCCTATAAAAAGATGACATGATACCCTAATATAGAATATCCATCTATTGAGTTTCCTAGGTATATATGGTAATTTCAGACCACATTGTTGATGTCTCCATTTTTGGGACTCAATTAAAAACTTTGTAAGTGAATGATTCAACACCGTATAGTGAAAAAAATTCACCATATTACTCCATCAATGTTATCTTCAAGGAATCAAACTACATAGATGAATCATGAACCATGTGTTCATAGGACTTCTGAAAAAGGGAATATGGTACTACATTTCCCTTTCAAATAGTATAGACTATGTCAAATTGATAGTCCTATAGGAACTCCAAACAGTGTTTCTTTCACATGTTAATATCTCTCTATGTGAATATATACAAGACTATGATGGATTGAGTAATTCTTAATGTCCTCCCCAAGAAGCTAGTGTGTCCACATCTTCGGGGAAGAGACTATTGCTACAAGATCTAGGTAAGGAGTCACATAGTGATGCTCATGGTGTCTCAATTTCATTTACCTATGTGGGATACATATATATCTTTGTATAAACATGTTGCAGAGACTAGCACCTTCGTCATCATGATACCCTATGTAGTACCTGCCCTACACAAGTCATCTCATCATAGGAACACTCGACAGCCTCTGCCTCAACTCTTGTAGGGCTATCTTGAACTGCATATTTCGAGTGAAAAACTTCCCTTTCGGTGTCATTCTAGTCAAATGGGTTGCAATTCAAAATAAGATTATCCAAAAACCTTTTATTGTACACTTCTCTGCACTGAATACTACACTAGATAAATGATCATCGGTAGACCCCAAAAAATAATAGCATTGTTATT
This sequence comes from Viscum album, assembly GCA_963277665.1. Lineage (NCBI taxonomy): Eukaryota > Viridiplantae > Streptophyta > Magnoliopsida > Santalales > Viscaceae > Viscum > Viscum album. Next base: position 358,327,272 of record OY728152.1, on the reverse strand, counting down.
CACCTGGTCTATGGAAGAAGCATTCATAAAATTAACATTCCTCAAAAATTGGACCTCCTGAATCCGTAACAGAAACATTTTGTTTATCTTATAAATATGTTCCTCTCCATGATCATCCCTTGACGTCGTGTACATGATCATGTCTTCGATGAAGGTAACCTCCAAATATTCCAAGTATGGTTGGAAGAACTAGTACATCAAAGAAAAAAATGGGTAAATTCATCACAACAACGAGAAACACCAGTAACTCATAGTTTATATAATGAAATTGTAATACTAGAATTGGAATATCAACTTCATAAAACCACACCTAGTTGTTTCTAAATAGAAGATCAATATTCAAGAAATATCTCGTGCCTCATAACTAGTGAAATAGGTCATCAATCCTAAATAATGGATACATTATATTTATCATGGATTGGTTCATGATTTGATAATACACACAAATCTGAAATAACGCATCCAAAATTTTCATGAAAAACAATGTAGCTACCCACAAGGAAACACTAGGCCTGATTAAAACCCTTATCTTGAAGGTCCTCTAACTATAACCATGTCTCATATTTTATGGTAGAGGCCATCTGAAATGATAAATAATAAATTCAAGTATTATCAGGATGTATGTCGATAAAAATCTCCATATCCCACCTTAGAATAATTTTTAAAACATCCTCAGAGTTAATGTTCATATATTCATCTATAAAAAATGAATCCACATTAATGAATAGAATACATTACCAAGGAATAAACCCACCAACTAATAGTTTATTGTATGGTGCCTCCTAGAAATATATCTCACTTGTCCCTCCATGTGATATATATCCCCCATAATGGTGAATCTCTTCCCATTAGTGCAAAATCATATGACTCGTATGTCGTGAAATTCAATTTAGGTATGGGCCATGGAAAATCAATCTATACCCAATATGACATCGTAATGTAAATTCATTGATACCAAAATTTCCCACATGAACCTATATCCACACAGTGATATCCCTCCCTGTCATCAGATAAAATATAGAGATGAATCATTCCATACAAGAAACTACAAATAATGTTACTGGGATAGTTCCTCAATAGTGAGATCTAGATCTATCACCAGGAGTATAGAGACGATGGATTTACAAGATATAATGTATAATAATACTAAATAAATAGTCAAATAAATAAAAATCATACCTCTAATCTCCTCATGTGCTGCAAGGTCATAACCCTCTAAATTCTGCAGATTAACACATTTTAGACTACTAGATACATGACCATGGCATGGGCCTACTAGTTGTGGAAGTGGTTGAAGGATATAATAATATCATCAACCAACCATAACTCCTCCTACATATATGTTATCTCGTACTCCATTAGGATGAATATTCCTTCCCAAAAAAGATTCATGATAATTGTTCTTCCTCTAATGTGTCAATCTGTCAACTATATTTATGATCACTGCATCACGTTTGGATGGGTGTCCTCATACCATGTGACCACACCAATCACAATAATAGAAACCCACCCCTCCAGGAAACAGATGATCTTTGCAATAAACCTAAACATGTGCTTGAATCTAGTCATGGAATTTTCTCCCATGTCATGATCTGATGAATTGGCTCTTATTAGCTTCTACAGATAACTCATCTCTAGGGAACCCACTACCACCTCTTGTTTCAAGGAATCCCTCTAGATGAATTCTCTTGGGAACCAAACCATACCTAACTCCCTTTTATAGGTGGGGATTAATATTGGAACCATGATGGAATGAAACACTTTGTAGAGTCCCACCATAACCATTTGTCCTCAGATGTAGTCACTCTAGATTATGTAATTGGAGTACAATGTATGGTATTTCCTCCTCTATATGAACTCTAAAATTGTCAACATTCTCTTCTACAGATCCATAATATCTTAAATTTATATTGATCTCATGTCTGAGGGGTATTACTCTTCAATAAATAGCTTATGGATGTTGTGGAATTAGAATGTCGAATGATCATGCATCATTGTAATGAGACTCCACCTATTCCCAACTGTCATGTGGAGAAGGCTAGCTACAAATGCAACCAACTGATCGACTAGTGTGCATATTTGCCTAAAAATAAGGACATATGATTTGTTCCAATACTATACTTCATGGGGAACTATCATGCCATAAAACCTCATCAACCTCTTGTATTGGAACATGCAGATAATTCTAAGTCTGCACACATCCTCAACCTACTATGGTTGGGTGACATGTTTCTCAAAAAGTGGTGGTTATACTACCTACCCACATGGTCGAAGAAACTCATTGAATGGACCCTGAATAGATTCCTTATCACGCAATATATCATTATCATGATTCGTATCTACTATCCTATATAGCTATCATCACAGACACATCCTAAAAGTTATCAAGATACAATATGGACAAATGAGTGTATATATATATATATAGATGTGGAGATGAATAGAGATGTAAATTAAAATAATCAATTATATATTATGAATTTACCCTCTATCCTTGAAACCATTGTATTGGTATGTTGAATCGTCAAGCAAGAAGTCATGGTTATGGTGAATGGATACGTTGACTTCTTGTACCAACACTAGATTCACAAGCATGAGATCCATACCCATGAAACAATGAAACTATTTCAATGACCCCTACCAAAACGTCATAAGGTAAATAGTCCAAACACCATCCCAAGAATCAAAATATAATATGACAACAATCACTAATTACTCATCACAAGTCGGGGATCGAGCAGTAAATCCACCCTGACAAACTGTAATGGCCATATGCTAGTGACCAGCGCTGAACAAAAAACTAACATTGGAATATATTTTCCAAATTACAGGTATGCACAAACATGAAAGTATTAATGAATTATTTTTGAAGAATAATATAAGATAATGAACAATACAATTTAAAAAACCCATGTATATATAAGCTATAGAGAGTACAAGATAATGGGTCTTTAAACTAAAAGATAAATTGAAAAAATACACACAAAACTAGAATGATGTCCCAACTTAAAAAAATGGAAATTCAAATACTGACAGATCACAGATTCTATGTTATAGGATATTACCACCACACATGGTCCAAAGTACCACATATCCCTAAGGTCATTTGTAGTCACCAATGAACTATCTTTTGTCTGCATAAGACACAACACGTGCATGAAAATACCATGCAGGGGTGATTCTATAAATACCATATAGGGAACCCCAACAGATGAATGGGATAAGTAATATATAAAACATGAAAATAAATAGTGTATATAGTAAACATGATACAAAAATAAAAGTTGTATAATTGCTCAACCAACACCAAGAGAGAGATTAACCTCGTCCAAAAACAAGGGGATTTACATGGTGCATATGTAAACTACATATCAAGTATTTTCCACCTAAATTTGGAGAGTGATCTCATCCAACCATGAGAAGATAAACACGAAAATCACAAGGATTACCCCATGTGATTTTGCAACCCCTGCCTGATGTATAACTAATTCCAATGGTGTGGACACAAATGTGTGTGTGTGTGTGTGTGTGTATACATGCCCAGTTAAAAAATCCCATATGTGAGAGAAAGAAGATTTCTATCACATAGCTCATCATAAGAAGGAGACATTCCCATAGTTCCCAATGTCCTTCAATGATGTCCAATATCTCACACATTTTTACATATGTAACCAAATGAAGGCTCAAACGACACCACGATGTCACACATTAGTTGGAGAAAAATACCATTGTTGAGGAATTATTCCCTAGTACAAGAGGGTGTTATTCTCAATAAGTATTTTCCGGGGATCCACACAAAAGTTGATTTTGGGTTCCACTATATTTTCCTAAAGATCATCGAACTATTTGATTTTCGATTCCCCACATTATGTATTTGTAGAGGTTATTCACCCAATATGATATGGGGTTCCACTATAGTGTCACGAGGACACATAATTTATCCGATAAGGGAATTGTATCAAGTAGGTTGAGGAATTGTGCTCAAGATAACGAGGGTCCTCTTTAAAGGGAAAGCTCCATCTTCTTGATGTATTAGAGGGGGGTGGGGGTTCAACATTGTTCATCAAGGACTGATACCCTATATAATAGGGAATCCACTATGTATGTATAAGAGTAACCCCCAAGATGATAGGGGTTCACTCTATTGGGATTATACATGCTCCATGTTGCGATAGTTTTTTTCCACTCTATATGTCGGGATCCACACCCTAGTGAAAAGGTGGGTTCCACTCAATTGGAATCCTATGGTGATCCAGACTCATCACTTTTGTTTATTTTGGTAATCTAAATAATTTTCATTCATTAAAAATTTAAAATCCTATCTTGAAATACACAATGGAGGTCACCATCGTGTTCTACATAGAAAAATGAATTAGGATAAGATACTCACAACCCAAGAGAATATTTCAATAAACAGATATGTGTATGATTGATGTTTAATGAAAAAAAAGAGAAAAGGTACGTGGTGGGTAAGGGGAACCATATACAATGTGGTCATACTAATTCATATGGTCATGTCCTAGGAGGTACACTGATCACCAAATGTACATTATTACATGATGTGTGGTGGATATAAAAGGCATGCCCATGCCACTTGCGGTCCCGCACAAGTGCATGGTCATGTTAGCCTATCCAAAATTTGTTTTTGTAGATTACCCTATGTCCATTTAATTTAGTACACGGTGTGTCTTTCACACAGGGTAGAAACCGTGTGCTATGGCCATACCCACGTACTCAGGAAGAGTCATGACTCGTCCTCGGGACCAGTGCCATGACAACCCGAAGCCTTCCTCCCATAGGCCAGGGGCTAGAGACTAGCACCAAGGGGTAAATCCCGACAAAAAGGGGAAGGAATTGTCTTTATAAACTAAAAAACACCATAGAGTAAGAATGAAGAAGTAATCACTAAGTAAAACTGGGTACAATAGTAAGTGCGAAATGTAAATGGGCCAGAATACAAACCCAAACTGAAAGTAAGTTAAAATTGGAATGAAGTACATCAACTGAAAGTAAAGCAGCAACGCTGAGCCGTCCACTAGAAGTCCCACCTAGAGGGTGGGTACAGATCTCCTCCTCAGCTTCTCGGGTTTAGTCGTCTGCTCCGTTTATGTCCCGTCCAGTGGTCCACCTCCAGGTACCGACTTGCTCCACAAACCTCAACCACGATCAGCGATGTCTGTCGTCTGCATCCGACACAACATAGTGCGGGTATAGCCCATGTAGAGGTGAGTATACGCTACTTAGTAGGGACCTCGAGACCCCCTACGGTCTCCCAGAATCTAGAAATGATAATCCAAAAAGGGAATATACAATCATGATGTAACAACCAACACTACTTTGTTATATGACCATACATATACCTAAGTAATCAATTTCAGTTCGGCTGCAACATCCGATCCCAAGATCGATCACGTCCACTCATGAAAAACACAAACCAATCCACATAGGAAAGCACAACCCAATCCACATATTAAAGAAAGTCAATCATATTGAAAATAATGATTGAAAGTCAGGACTCAGCTCACATAGGGATACCTATTAGTAAGGTGATAAAGATGATTAGATATAGCCACTGATTCAACTAAGCTGGGGCCCACGTAGGATAATAAACCAGCTAAGCTGTCAGACCCATATAGGATACAGACGAGCTACTCTGCCAGACCCAAGTAGGATAGCAAGAACAGAGTGAAACTCTTCCAGACACACGTAGGATACAATAACAATAGTCATCATCGTTGAACCCACTGAGGATTTCAGTATGGTATTCATCGCTGCTGAAACCACGAGGGATTTCAGTGAAGTATTTATCGCGGTCAAACCCACGGAGTATTTTAGTACGGTCTTCATCGCTACCGAACCCATGGTGGATTTCAGTGCAGTCGTCGTCATTTCCAAACCCATGTAGGATTTCATTGCAGTCATCATCAATACCGAACCAACTGAGGATTTTAGTGTAGTCATCATCATCATCGTAGTCGCATCTAGCTCTATGTTTCCCGCACACAGCATGCTCGATTCAGGGAGGGTCCGCTCCATGATCCAAGGGATCGATACATCAAATGACACGTAGTTCGGAGTTGGTGTATCTCAATGTTCCATATCTATAAGAGGAACTCATTGTGACAGATGATGCGTCAATCAGACATCCGGTCTGAGAGTTATTGGCTTTTTTATCCAGGGGCCCGGTTTGTTTTTATGTCAAAACCATCCCAACCACACTCCAACCACTCTGAGTGCCCGGTTGTTTCCCACCCTATGTTTTCAAATTATATTTCCACAGGGATTAATGAAGAAAATAAGAAATATAGTAGTCCTTTTCTACTAACTTTTATATCCCTTGGAATGAACTTTTTGAGTCTTTAATTTTATAAGTTGTGTAATGAGGAATCTCCAATATTTTTGGGTACTCTAAAAAACTATTCCTTTGCATTATTGGTTTGTGTTAAATAAATAAATTATTATTTTATAAATAAAAAAGGACTATATTTTCTACATTGTTATAGATGGTATCATAACTATGGTAAATATAATATTAAAGGTCAGGACATAGAGAAACTTTTTCAAACAACTAGGGTCTTCTATTATTTTTATTGGGTTTACATTAATGAACGATCCTTCACTCCAAATTTTCCAAATTATGAATAGTGAAATTCTTAATTTCAATATGTGCATTGATATATTTGCATCAACAAATATATTTTAATGGGGGTAGAATGTAATGACAACAGATTTGGTAAATATCGTATTTTCAATTTTAAATTATTATTAATTTATTTCATTTGATTGTGGAAAAATATTAGATTTAATAGTGAGAAAGTTAATTTATACACATATATATATATATCAATAGTGATTTTTTTTATAAATATAAATAATAAAAACAATTTATTAAAAATATATATTTATAAGTGTCATCTCAAGGAATATTTAATTTAAATGTAATTATTTATGTTAATTATAGAAAATATGTTTTTTAGTAATATTTTAAATACAAATTCAATATAATTTCATTCACATACTATTTAATTTTTAAAAATTAAAATATTTTATATTAGTGAAAATATTGTATAATTTTTATGATTAATGTTTTTCTATTTTCAAAGAAATGAAAATAGAAAAATAGTTAAAACAATACATAATTCCTGACAATAATAGTATATATTTTATAAAAAAAATAAAAATTAATTATAATTATTTTAATGAATTACATATAGATATAGTTACATTAATCGACTTACTTATGAACAAGATAATATATGAAATGTATATTTAATAAAACATCACATTATAAGTATTAAAAATCTAGGATTATTCTTAATAATAAGCATATGATTATAAAATGAAAAATCATGTTTTCATAAAAAAACATAATAATGTGTTTACATATATTATTTTTGTAAGTAAAGAAATATTAGTTTGAATAACTAGCATACTTATACATATATATATATATGTATGTATCAGTGAATACATATTTACGTTAATATATATAAACATATAAATATATGAATTATTAATTAAATGATAACAAAAAAATACAAATGGTAAGAGGGGAATCGTGGTTTGGGGTACGCTTCAAAATTGGACGGATCCCCTCCATTGACATTTCCAATAAAATTGGGAGAATCACCATGCTGACTATAGTTTCTTAAAGTCGGCGCACCACTATCGGCTCTCAAGTATCATATTGGGTGTGATGCGTTTAATTTCAGAATATGGGTACACTTGGATGGTCACATGCAGAAGAACCTGACACGTCCCGTCAACATTTATTCATCCTACAACATGTGTTGACATCCCGGTGCTGCTCCAAGCTTCAGGTTCATCATGGAAACAACTTCTGTCGAAACCCATTTGTTTGAAAGCGTGTAGGATTTCGAAGATGCATAAGAAATGAAAGTGTTTGAGAAATATTAAATTTTATATTGGTGTTTTAGGTTCTTCATGAACGGGTTTTGTTTAATTTAGGGCAATATTTTTTGGAAAATATTTATTTCTTATCATTGTGGAATCTAGGTATTCAAACTTTGAGAACATTGGATATGGGTGTTCAAATTTCAATATATAACAACTTAACGTGTTTAGTTCATCTTAAAAAATTTAAATTTCTCATTACATTATTGTGACCTGAGACCGAGGAATTGTTGCACTGATTCTTACTGTAAGGGTATTCTGTTTTTTTTATAATTTGTTCAAAGGGTTTTTGTTTTATCATATTCCAAATGTTGTTTCCCTTACATACAGTTCAAATCAATTATATATATAGTAAGGCGTTTATGTTTCTTTTTTTTTTGAAATTGTTCTTGTATTTTCATAGTGTTTACAGATTTTTTAGTATTAATTAACCATCCCACTATTGAATTAATTTTCCTCATTCACGGAAGTGTTAAATTTCCCTTAAATGTACGATTAATTTTATTAAACCTATGATTAAAAGTTTTAAATTGATTCTTCAGTTATGATTATTGTATGGAATCATTTTTAAACACTTGTTTTATATTTCATGATGGTATTCTGATTATTCTTATGAATTTTGGATGGTAAGGGGATTGTATTATTTTTAAAAAAATTGTAATTTTAAATGAAATTTATTTCCATGATTATCAATAGTATTTAATCCATCCTGATGTGTAATTCAATCCCCAAATTCAAGGAAGTATTGAAATCACCTCTAATGTAATCAAAATTTTATTTTTATAAAAATGTTCTTGTATTTTTGAATTTCTTCTGACATATGAATATTATATATCCCTCAATTCTTTTCAATTCATTACTCTTTGAGAAGCATTCATGGTAAGGGTTGTTTTTTAAATATATTATGGTATGGTTTGAAATAATCAAATTTTATAATAATTGGTCTTAGTTTCTTTTGAGGTAATTATTACCTGATTATAAAAAACATTTTTTTATGATATTGATGAAAAATATAAACTATTTATGCAGTAATGTGTTTCAAACATATCCTATAAAGTGGATTTATTTAAATTATTCGTTTTTATAATTGACTGTTTTATTTTGTGAAAAATATGCTATATGAATATAACATATTTATTATTTTATAACTACTTAATTTTAGTCAAATATTAATTTTCTGTCTTCTTAAATATTTCTTTTTATTTTATTGGGGTTGGAAGAGGAATTTTTTAATTTATATTCTTAATTTGTTTAAACCATATGTAAATTTAACATCTTTGTTTTCAATATTAATTTAATTTATCAATAGTGTATTTATAATAGTATTTTTATTATTTTCAATATGGTAATGTGATCGTCTTATTTTATTCCTCAATGTTCCATTTTATTATTTATGATTATAAATGGTTCTGTTTTGTGAGGCTTATTTTTTTCATAAAAATTAATTTGAATCATTAATGAATTTCATTTGGTCACTTATAAATATGAGTATTGATATTGTATTTTCAAAAAAATATTAGTTTGATATTAATGTATTAATTATTTATATATATATATATATGATTATATCCTGAAATTTATTAAATCATAACTAGCCACAGATCTCTCTGAAAAGAAAAATAAATTAATATTACTTGAATTTTAATTATGTTGTATGATTGCAAGGGAGGTTATCGGGATAGTTTTTTTCTATAACAATTTGATGTATTCAATAAATAAACATATATGAAAATATATTTATATACCAATATATATATTTTATAAAAAACCCTTACATACATGTATTTAAAAGTATATTAATATATTTTTATGAGAAACTACATTCATAACGAAACACGTATGATCGAGGATGTTATTTTTATGAATTGATTTTTAAAACTCACAGTTTAAAATAAATTCCATGATACATCATGTGTAATGAGGGTTTACTCATTCTATTCATGTGAAATGAGGGATTTCTCATGCTAAATCATGTGAGATGAGGGTGTACTCCTTATTAAAGTGAAATAATGTTTTACTCATGCTAAATCATGTGTGATGTGGGTTTACTCATGATAAATCTAGTGAAATGGTGGATTATTCATTCTAAGTAATGTGCAATGAAGGCTTACTAATGAACCACCATGTGTAATTCTTCTTGACACATGATTATTTCATGTTCTATGTCTCAGGAGTGAATAGGGAATTCATGTTAAGATTCAAGTTGCCTTTGATAATAAACTATGTTTTTATAATATTTTCAAGATAGTATATATTAATATATGGATGGTTGAAGAATATTTATAAACCCTATATTTAAATTAAAATTATCAACCACAAAAATGATTATTTTTGAAATTTTTGCATCCTTTATTAAGCTTTCATTTAACAAACATTATAATTTTTGTGCTTATAATCGAAGAAAACTAGTTGGTTTAAATTTTATTTATTTTAATAACCCCTTATTGTGATTTGTTTTTCTCTACCTATGTATTCAAAATTACATTCCAAAGGGTTAAAGGATGAAAATATGTAAGAATATGTTCATTTTCCCTAATGGTGTTTATCCTTTCTAATGAATATATTGAGTCTTTACTAGTATTTTTTGTGTAATGATGTTTCTTCAATGTATTAGGTCTCTATAAAAGACTATAAAATTGAGATCATGGGTTGTGATAAACAATTAAATTATTTATTTATAAATTTCAAACGGATATTTTTTTTGGGTTTTTGTAGATTGGGAACCATTCTGACCAAAAATGACAAACCAGGCCTGTGGGGTCCTACATGTAAACAACATAATGAAATTGAGGGTGAAAGACATTAGAAATGAATTTAAATGATAATTGAATATTTTTCTGGTACAATGATTAATAAATTGGATTTAATAGGTTATAGGATAATTATTAATCAATTTAGTCGATAATAAGGTGCATTATCATGCTACAACTGGTGAAAATCAATAGATGGGGATTGATCTGCTAATTTAATTTAATCAAAATGGGTGTAATCTCCAAATTAATAAGTCCTAAATTGAGATTATATTTTTTATTATAAAAAACAATGATAACTAACGATTCAAATAATTCATTGTCATTGATGCATCCCATTCTACTATGATCCAATGCTTCAGTGTTGTGAGATGCGATAAACCAACAAATGGATATGAAGATAATCTCTTAGCAATTCTAGTGTAATGATGATATCTATTAGATGATTTCTAAAAACATATATTTATATGAAAAACCTATTAGGTTAAATGAATGAATCAATGAATTAATTAATTTATATGTTGTATGTACATCAAGTAGGTGAAATTTCGAAATTCCCCACATCGGCTAATTTTTTGTCGTTCATATGCTAAAGAACTTGTTTTTGACTCAACTGTGATATCAGATTTATAATCCAATATTCCTTTTAAGAGTTACCACAAATTCATTAATTATATATTGGATCACAATATAAAATATATTCATTATTTTAGCTAAATTAATTCCAAACACATCAGGCCTTGAAATCGAATGTCATCTCAACACCTGTCTTTGAAAATATTTTCAGAAATATTTCAATGTCATAAAATAAAGAAATTGGGTCTCTTAATTTTTCACCTCCTTTTTACATGGATTCTAATAAATATCAATTATAAACGTGAGTTAATATTTACTATTATTTCATTCCATCCATCACAATGTAAAAAATCATTAATGCATACTTATAACCTAAAGTCTCAATTGATGGTGCAATTCATTTTTTCTATATCTACATTTTATAGTCGAATATATATATTTATATAATTGATATATATTATATTTATATTATTATTAACATTATGGGAATTATATATCCATAATAAATGTACAAATATCTAAACTCTATAACCAATACATGTATGAAAAATGAAGAAGATATCACATGAAATAAAAATACTAATAAATTTTTTTCAAATAATAGGTTATATAATGATTTAAGTAAATCATATATGGAATTATATATATCATTATTTTTAGTAATATATTTAATATATATATATATATTATACTTATGATTTGAATGTGTCATAAGAATTGTGAGAGTTTAGGTAGTGGATTTACATTTTTCTTCAATTTTAATTGAGGAATTTATTTTATTTTTTTCACAGAAGTTCATTAAATTTATCTTATCATTTGGATATTTATGGAAAATAATTTTTAAATTCCATTTTTATTACTTTAATTAATCAATTGATATTATATTTTTTAAGGGAAACTCTACTTTATTTCAGACATAGGTCAAAAATACATATTTCTAGATCCTCGATTTCAAAAACATTTTTGATGAATTATTTTAAAATTACCCTAAAATTTTTTAATCTAAATTTAAAGCAATGTTTGATTTTTAAAAAATATATTGTAGAATCTTCTTGTCATTTTCTCATCATGGTACATATTAACTCATAATATAAATGTGTGATGTGAATGTTTTATTTTAAATTATTTTGAAGGAATATAATTTCCTCTAGTCATGACCACGTTATATGATGAATAATCATTTGAATGTTTCCATGTTTCTTTTCAAATATATTTTTTCCACAAAATTATTCAAATATGATTATTTCTATAAAATTTATTTTCATCGTTGAAATGGTATTTTCACCAAGAAATGTTTCTGTAGTATTTTCAATGAATTTTAATCTATGATAATTTCATTTGATGTAAATTATACATTTTTGCGGTTATGATCCAATGATACCATCCTTATTCATTCTCATTGTATTTTATGATTATGATTATGAGATTTTTAGAAAAACAATTTATATTCATTGTTTATGCAATGGTGAATTAATGAAATGATTAAAAATTCATTTCATTTTAATGAGTTATGATTTGATGATATGGTGAATTTTTTATGATATTATGGATAAAATGAATGGTGTTAATTATAAGATAGGTGGCATTATAATTATATATCTCTGTAATTCATGGACAAATGTATAATATCTAATGGTATAATTGTTTGAAAAAAGTAAATGTGCATGATACATTTTCAGAAACAAGCCTATTTTCATGATACATTATGGGAAATAAGTTGTTGTGATTAATCCTATTATGGGAAATATGTGTTGAAGCCTAACATGTTTTGATTTTATGGTTTAAGAATATGTCCTCGAAATATTAAATGGATTTTATACAAATTTTGGTGCCACAATTCAGTGACAAGAACATTTCTTTTGGGAATGATTTATGATTCACTTCTGGAAAATTGGTTTATACCCACAATTTTCCCAAAAAACATGGGTATAGGCCCTCCTATTCCCACCTTTTTCATGAAATGTGGGTATAGGGTAAATTTTATTATCAATACTCATGGTTCTAGCAAACATTTGGGTATATGGTAGATTCTTAAGTGCGGGTAGCTAAACAATTATGTGGGAATGCCGCAAGAAAACCTAAACACACCATTCACACTGAACCGTGGGTGTAGCTTTCCCCTATACCCATAGTTTTCAAGAAAAATGGGTATAGCCAATAGTATATAATCCTATACCCAAGAATCTCTAGGAACCCTGGGTATAGGATTATATATTAAAGGCGATACCCACAGTTCTTGAAAACCTCAGGTATACGGGAATGTTATACCCACAGTTCTACTGAATTGTGGGTATATAGTTTCTTATGATTTCATTCCAAATAAAACCATGAAGGTAATATTATTTCCCTGTTGCTTTAACTATACCTACTTTATTAAAAAATAAATAAATTAGTTTTTGTGTTTTCATGTAATTTAAAACAGGGTAGTGGTAATGGACATTAGTTGTAGAGAAATGGTGTTGAAATGAATAATGTACCTCCACCCCAAACTAAATTTTATTTATAACCATTTTAAGTAATATATTTATATAATAATATATATTCAAATAAATTTAATGAAAACGGTTTACTGGTAAGGTAATTTTATAGCATGGGAGTGGTGAGGGTTCAAATTCCTTGCAAAATGTGTTTTATAATCGCACATTATTTATATATATTTATATATAATAATGTATATATAAATAAATATAATAAAAAATAATTTAGTTGTAAGGGACATCATCTAAAAAAGATTTTTATGGGTTAAAATCATGTTAATGAAATTTTATATTCCCATGAGTTTTGTAAATATATATATATATATAAGATATTGTAAATATTTATAAATAAAACCGTAAACGGTGTAGTTGTTAGGGGCTTATGGTTTGGAGAGGAGGTTCTGTTTTGGATAATATTAGAGACGTTTTATATACATTCATTTTATTAATATATGTATATGTATATATATATATATAATATTGTACAGATATATAAAAAATGTAAAGATGTTGTTGTTTTTAGTAGCTTATTCATCGGAGCTGAGGTGCGGGTCCGAATCCTATGTGAAGCATTTAAATTTATACAAATATTTTATTAATATATATATATAAGATAATTTACATTTATATATAAAAATTTCTAATGGTTTTGTGTGAGGGGAATTATAATGTTGACGGTAGGTGTGGGTTCGAAATCCCACTCCGGTCAATTTATATACTAAAAATTATAACCAAAGTTAAATCAATGGGTATATTATTCTTGAAGCTTGTGTATATATGATTTCTATTACTAAATATCGAAGACCCACAGTTAGATGAACAATGGGTATTGTATATTCCTACAGTTTTCAAACCATGGGAATAGGGTTTTCAAACAATCAGTATTGATTAAGTTAATACAAATGCTTTGATTTTTCATGGTTCGTAGAAATAATGGGTATATCCTCAACCCATGATTTTTTGGGAAATAAACTTTGTCTCAAATGATTTCTATAGACTATATTTTCAAAATTGATTATTTAACTCTCTATTGATTCATGTATTTTGAAATTGTAATTATTTCTTCCATGAATCTTGTTCGTTATGTTTTTCATATTTTCTATGAAATTTTCATGTTTTGATAATGACATCATACCCTTATTCTTATGTTTTGTTTTTATATGATTATTTATTGATATCTATCATGTTTTCCATTACTAAGAATCTTAAATCACACTTTATTGTGTTTTCTTAAACTATGTTACAAATAATGTTCTTATGTGGGATATGCATATAATTTTTAGTAAATTTTGAGATCATTATGGGATATAGTGATGATATTTTTTGGAAATCAGTAGATTTTCTATCGTCACTTAAAAGTCACTAAATCATTTTGGACCTTTGGAGTATATTTTAAAAATATTCTGAATATTAAAATAAAAAGACAAAATATTTATGTATGAATTTATTTGGATGTAATAGTTAGTATTAGGAATGTGTTTAGTTAATTGTTATAGATTAATATCTGAAAAATATGATTAAAAAATCATGGATAATCCTATCTATAGGATGTAATTATAGTTTTTAATGATATATATTGTGTTCTTTTCCTTGAAATACATAACTATCTGGATAATAGATGGGGAAATTGTTTTAGAAGAGATTCATTTAGGGGTAATAATCCCAAAAAGAGATTCTCAAGAATATATCATCAATCATTGTGTTGCAAATTGAGTGTTCCCTTACTCTTCCCATGGTATGACACTGTCATTGTAAATTCTAGGGTTAATTCTCATTTTATTTATGAAATATCATAAAGGGTTTAAATAGATGATGATCTTAGATATCCATGATGAAGACTAAAGTGTCATAGATTGAAATGAATGGGTAATTATTTATTCCTACACTACATTATATTTAATTATTTTAAACAATTATTATTATTGTTGAAAATATTAAATTTTATCTTAGTCAATCGATAGAACTAGAATCAACTGCGATAATGTTGAATGTGATGGACAATTCAAATATGAAAAACCAAATAGATTAATAAATATAGTGAATGATATTATTATTATTCAAAATTAAATATCATGATATATGATAAACAACTTCCTCCTTAATTAACACTTAGAATAACCAAATACGAGAAGGATAGAATTCAGTATGAGAATAGGTAGCTAATACAATGGATGAAGGAAGACCCAACATCCTCTATTTATAGAATTTTGGAATAAGTACTCATGTATAAGCTTCATAGAAATAATATGATGTTTTATACATGGAAAATGAGAATATATAAAGTATTTTCCATGTAAATTTATTAGTTTAAAATTGGAAAATAATGATCATCCATAGCTACAATTTATAGTTCTAGGTTTTATGTGTGGATAATATGGTTATTATCTGACACAGTACCCAAATCCAATGGTTAACTTCTCGAATAATGAATGATATATTTTATGTTAATTATTATAGTAGAAGGACTATAGTATTCTTTTGTATTAGAGATATGAATTTTAGAAGTTTAATATCAATGATATTATACTTACATGAATCATTAAATATCTAAGGATTATCCATTGATAGTTTTTATTTAGATTTTTCAAAACGTGCATTAAATGTTCTAATGAACAAGACAAGTGATTTAGTGGTTCGATGCTAATTTTTAATTCCTATAAAAAATGATTGAAAATTGTGAAATAAATTGGATAATAGTAGTGACCATTAAATTTTTTTGAGATATGATTACATATTTATTTTGGTCATTTTTTTTATTTTTAATTAATTTTTATATTGTGATTTTATTTCAGGAATAATGATTATATATGAATATGTGTTATCATGTTTGGTTTACTATAGATTAATGGATACCATTATGTGTTTATTTGTTTAATAGAATAGAAACACTTTATTGTTTTAATTTAATTTTTTGGTCATTTGAATCATTTACTAGGATTTAGGTAGAATAATAAATCTATTTTTAAATAACCCTTTGGGGTAGTATATGATTTGAGGTTATGTTAATTATCGCAAAATATACAGTGTAATATAGAAAATTTTTATATTTGAAAAGTTATTCCTCAACATGAAAATATTTTTAAAGGCATAAATGGTTAATCTATGGATTAAATTTTAGGTGAGTATTAAAATTTTGATATTTTGGTTAATTTTACAACATTTTATGATCTATCATGTAGATTAGGGATATTTTTGGAGTGGTTTTATTAAGTGGAGGTATGTGTAACTCATATGATTAACATGTGGTTTTACATGAAGGATTAATTTGGAAGAATGGATTTAAAGATTAATTTAATTTAGATCTACGGTGTCATAAGACCTTTTAGGCTAAAAATTCCTATAATTTTGAGGTTATTTATAAAATGATCATTGTGGAACAGTTAGTTTAATGATGTAACAGATAATTTGGAATCTAATCCAATAATAACTAAAGGGAGAATTTGTGCTAATGATATTGAAAAAAATGATGTAGGTATATTTTTTTAAATTCTCTATCATGATAGTAAAATAATCCCTTAAGTTTTGGAAAAGTATCATTGAATAAAATTTTCTACCTTTACAATCATTTAATATGAATTGATGGTCTACCAACCAATCATCAAATTCTGGTTTTGTTGTTGTAAAATTTATAATGGACAAATTCTCTACCACCCTCTATTAGTCATTGAGAATTAGTTTTCTCTTCCATATATATATTTTACTGCCCACAAATTTTCACATATTTGGTGACATCCTTATGTATTTTTTTGGACCACCTTCACATTTAACTATTCATATTTTTGTGTTGATATATTATTAGCCCAATCTATGATGTTGGTTTAAAAAAATGAATTTCAAAAGGCAAACCAACAGATTACCAAGATCCTGTTAAAATTTTATGGAATAAATTTTTAAATGGGTGAAATGTAAGACATTGATATTTTAAAATGACACTATACTCATTAGAATACAATATACATGACACCATTCCTAATAAAAACAATAAAATATTATAATTATAACCATGTTTTTAAAATAATGGGTATGAATAATATTAACCTAATTTTGATATATATGTATATATATATATATAAAGTAACTATTAAATAAAAATTTAATTACTAATTATTAGTATATGTGAATTTATATTTTAGTGAATTCATTTTATATATAAAAACTAAATTTCCTTCAAAATATGCTTTTTATTTCTTGTTGTGATAATAAAATTTAAAATTATTATCTGTATGTTTAGATTTTATTTTGATAAAAATATATATAATTTATTAATACATCATATCCAAATAATCTGATGAATAATTTTTTAAAATTTTATTAAATTTTTTATTTCTCAATGAATAGTAAACACTGATGATATTTATTAAAAATTGTATTTCATTATTAATTATTTAAATTTTAAAATCACACATTGAATTGGTTTTAAAATATAATTAAATATTATTTATTAAAAAAATACAATTATTTTCTTTGGAATTAATTTTATAATTCAATTTTATATATAAATAAATTTTTAATTAAATGAATATTTTTATAAAAAAATTTTTTTATTGCATTTGGTTTTTTATGTTAAATTGATTAATTGAAATTATATAAATTGAAAATTTAAAAATGGATTCCCTATTTTTAATCATGGGTATAAATTTCGTAAGTAGAACCATTTTATTTTTATGCAATATGAATAGTAACCGTGGTAAAATTTGTCACATCAGTAAAGGGTAAATCGAGTTAATTTATGTTAAAACTAGGTTTTATGGCCAATATTAATCATAAAAATTATTATTTGATGATTTCAATTGACCTATTTTAGATTTAGTCTATAAATTTTTTGTTTAATGGAAAATTTTCTATGAAAATGGCCAAAATACTATTTAATGTAGAGAAAATTATAAAATGTCACACTTTTTGTTTTAAATATCTATTATGTGTCCAGATAAATAAAAAATAATGTTTTGAATGAATATAAATATTTATTTTTTTAAAATCAAAATTATATTATTTATTATAATTTATTTCAAATTTTTAGTGATTAAAGAATTTATATAATGTCTTCTGCAACATAAACATAGTAATTATTCTATTAATTGAAAAATAAATGAAATTGATTTTAAAAATAATAGAAGTTATAAAATTTGAGTGATTTATAGTGTTACTCATATTATTTTGATACATATAACATATTATACATTTGAAAATTTATTATATTACAATTAAAACATTTCCATTATTACTATTATATCAAATTAAATGGATAATGTCAACATTTAAATTATTTATATTTTTACAGGATAATAAATTTGGAAATTATTTTAAAATAATAAGAAATTTTAAATAGGAAAAGGTGGATATTATATGTATCAAATTTGTTACATAGTAAATATATGATCCAATTTTCATCTTATATTTACTACTGTATCCTTGTAAAAGTGAAAAAGTTGTTATCGTTATTAGTGTTAAAATTTTTAACAAAAGAGTTTAACCTTAAGGTAATGTCTAAAAAACAATATAAATCTATCCAAATTTTATTATATTATAATATTTCATCCCCATAATACAATATATTATTGTCAGCATCCATTAGGAATCAATTTTATAATGAACGAATTTAATATTTTTTTATAATTTTTTAAATTCACAGATTAACCCTCCTCTAAATTAAATAATTATACACATTCATTCTCTTCTTCACACCAATGTGATCCTTATATATTTAAGCTAACCTAAAAAATTTCTACATCCACTAAAATATAAACATTCTAGATTATTTTTTCCAAATATATTACACCAATTGTCCTTAAAACATTGTATGAGGAGATATTTCCAAGAAAATATAATCACTTTTTCGGATCGGTTAATTTTTTAATATTTAATTTACGTACATTAAATATTATATATTACTAATATCATAATAAATATAATTTATTAAATATTATTAATTTTTATTATAATATTAAAACACCATTATTCTTTCTCTTTCTATTAAATGGGAAGTGAAAGTATTGCCCGTGCTTACATACAACATACCATCTCTGCATAGTAATACAATTAATTTTCCATCACCATCTTCAATGGATGGTTTTAATGATGGGTGTATAGTTTTTTGTTATATTTATGAAAAAATAATACTTTTTTAATGATAAAATAATATGTATCCTATTACTATTCAAACCATTGAAAAACTATGACATCACTCATTAAAGCATGTGGACTTAAACCTCCACAAAGCGATGCCATTTATTTTTCACCGGATCATTAAATAGATTGTAATAAATAATGATTTAATGAATATATATTATTTATCGATTATAAAATCTATTCTCTAATGTTTAATTATAACTAAATAATATTTTCATTCCATATGTTGAAATGTAAAAATAACAATAACACTTATGTACATCGTGTTGTCTCTATGAACCTGTATTTTATTTTAATTTGTGTAAATTTTATGGATGAAACTAAAATTGTATATGATGAATATATATTATATTTTTATCATTATTAAAATTACATATATTTTGGTACCATTATTAATGTACGAGGCCCAAAATTACTGAACATAAGTATACATGAAAATGAAGATGATAACACCCAAAATAGTGGTTTTAATAAATAATTGTTGATAAATAAGTGATAAAATATAGAATGTTAATAATATATGGTATGATATATATTACCCTACTTTACGAATTTATTTATAATAATTTTACAATTATTTTAAACTAGTTTCAAACATGTATGATGAAATTGGAAACAATAGGTAAGGGGTTTATGTTTACTTCTATTTTAATTGGGACCATTTCTGCTTGAATTTCAATTGAGTAAATTATATGATTATTAAGTAATAAATTCATTAAATTTTATTTTTACACTACCTATATCTAATGAATACTATTTTTCATTTTAATTTCCACACTTTATGTAATAAACACATTGAATGAATTTTTATGGGAATGCTGGTTTAATTTCTCTTTTAGTTCTAAAATTCATTTTCTTCCATATCCATGTTTTCAAAAAAATATCAAAAATGATTTTAATATTATCCTATAATTATTTAAAATCATCTATTTCCCATGATATAATTTTTTTAAAAAAAATAGAATGGATCATCTTATAATTTTCCAAAAGAGGTAATTTTAGAAGTTTTCTACAAAAGTGTGAACTTAATATTTTATTTTAACATATACATCAAAAATTAAATTTATTACCATAATGATAAAAAAATATTTTTATTCTCTAATTACTAGATTACATGTTTATTTTCAAATCTAACATTTTCCATAATATATTGAAAATATTTTTATTTTTAAAGGTCTTTATAAAAGTGGTATGACAATTTTCCTCAAGAAATGTATTAGTAATATTTTAATGGAATTTTAATATTGGATAACATAAAATTGTTTTAATAATGATTTATTTTCAATATGATCCAATATATATTATCTATATTCTTTTTGAAGATGTTTTATTTTTATGGTGGTATGATTTTTATAGTACACATTTTGTGTCATGGGTTATATTGTGTTGAACTAATGAATGGTTTATGAATATCGTTTTTTAATAGGATATGACCTGGTTATATAGATAGTTTTTTATGATCATTTGTCATACATAGGTATATATTTTCTTTTTTTTGGGTGGCGCTAGAAATTTATATCCCTCTAATAAATTGGATAGATTATTACACCTCATGTGATAATTGGGGGAAACAATTTAATATGCTTGATCAATTATGGGAAAAAAGTCGATGTACTTGATCTACTATAAAAAAATGTATATGTTCTTTATCCAGTATTTGAGAAATTTATTTAGGCCTGATATATTATGATTTTATGGTCTTAATAATTAACAATTAAATATATAATGTTATATAGATATATAAATAATATAGTCACTCTTCTATGACGTGATTATATAGTTCATGATTGATTTACAATGATTTGTCACGTAGATGATTCATGTAATTTAAAGTGATAATGATTTCTTCCATTACACGTATTTATGATATTTTAAATATTGGGAATGAAAAATGTAGTTTATGGTAAATATTTCATACCCAAATGCATATATTATGCTTTCGTATGATCATTGATTAATATGTACAATGTTTACCCTTACTTATAATCTGATCCCACAATTTTTTATGTCTCATTTCCCTAGGTTATGAATAAATTTTTAACGTAGTTTATGTTATTTACGAGTAATAGATGGGGAGATATTTGTGAGAATTTTTATCTATTTCATGAAGTAATAATATTGTGTATCTATTCATCAAACACACCAATCAATTATGGTCCTCAAGTATGAACTTGGAAAATGTATTGAATATTCATCTAAAATATGGAATATTATTTATGGAGATTCAAGTAATATATAATGTCTAATATTTTAAAACAATTAAATAATTTATAGGAATCATGATAATTATTTTTTGGGATAAAAACCATCATGGTATCATTGTTAAATTTTTTAGGGGATTGTGTTTCTTGACAAAGTGGACCTCTATGGTGATTTTTGTCAAATAAGATAATGGTGATCATTTTGTTGATAATGGGTGTTTTAATGGTGAGTTTTCCAGTTCTAGAGATATTATTGACATGAAATGTTGAAAAAGAACTATTTCATAGGAATGAACGATATGTATGTGGTTCAAAAGGAACAAATCTAATGAGGTTTGGAAACTTTTGCAAAAGGCGTGTTTTGGTGTCAGAAAGATGAATAATTGTAAATGCATGGTGCTCACAAATGATTTAGAGATGTGTGAGAATGATGTCGTTGCATGAAGGAATCTTGTGAACAAGGCATGTCTGGGGAGCAGAACTTCCAAAAATGGAAAATTCAGGAAGTGTGTGAATGATTTGGAAATGGGCGTGAAAGATGAGGTTGTGTGACAGAATATTGTGCACCCAATAATATGTCAAAAAGTTTCTTTCACGCTCGAAGTGGAACATGAGCGAAAAAAGATGAAACATCTATTCATGAGTCATGAATTCCTATAAATATGAAGTGACCACCTCATTTATGATAGCTCAACCCTAAGAGAAAATTTGAGAACCGAATTGTGTAACAATTTCAGACAAAGGGAGTTGATTGAATGATTTTGAGTTGTGCTCAAGCTAAGAATGTCGCACATATGTTTTTTGTGGTGTGATAAATTTATGTTGTACACAAAGGGTGTTTTGCGAAAAAATTGGAATGTTGCGTGAAAGGCATTAATATTGGGTGCATGACACGATAAGGGTTGTGCATAAGATTTGAGGTTTCTCGGTACACCCTTTGTAAAGATAGATTCATCTGTGGGTGAATGTGGGATGTGAATAGAATCACTAAATAGTTAAAGACGTAGACTAAATTTGAGATAATGTAGAGACCTACATGTCTATATAGTGTGAGTATATGTTCAGAAGAAGTAGTGAGCATACAATAGTAAAGATATTAGTTATATTTCAAATTGTGAGTTGTTTTAATCTAGAAGGGACATTTATTCCGCTGGCATCATTTTAAACAATAACGTGATTTTAGTGGATTTGTTACATCTACACATCGTTTGTGTATGATCCTTGTATGTATCCTTGTGAGGGAGAACAATGTAAAAATCTATATTTCATGTGCATGATTTATTTAAACATTTCTTCAGGGGAGAAAGAGAATAGTGTTTTTTTAACAGAAAAACATGATCAATAGGGGAAGTACATTAAATTCATCCTACCCTAATTCTACCCACCTCTAAGGATATATAAACTTGTGGATCTAACATTAACAATGGATATGAGGTTGGTAAATATAGACCACAACATATACATCTAATGAAAAGTTTTTTTTAAAGAAATTTGTAATAAAAAAAATTATATAGATAAAATTTAAAATATTCAATTCGAAAACATATAAATAAAATTAAATATTATTTAAATTGGCCTATAAGAACAATTAATTAATAAACAAAAACATTATAGAGTCATTTAAATGAATATGAAGTGGGATGCGAATGTGCTAAAATGAAAACATTATGAGTATGCTTTAAATAAAAATGTATCACCTTATGTCTTATAAATCATCAGAAATTCACTAAATTCTAAATAATAAATTTATATTAGATATTTACTTACATAAAAGTAATTTTCAAGTTCATTCGATTCTCAAATTCCATTTTATTTATTTTATTAGAATATATCATTATGTTTTTAAATACGTAATGTTTACATTATTTTTTTTCCAATCATTTGATATTTTATTTATAAAAAAACATTTATAGATTGAATGTGGTCAAGTGTTTATGAATTTAAATATATTATTTATTTAATATATTTTTAAATAAAATATTTATTGTGGTCATGGAAAATTAATTATGTCTTTTCATGGAGATGGTAGTTTTTACATAAGAATTAACTATGTTGTCATTATTTTAACAGAATGAAAGGAAATAAAATTGATAACGTATTATATTTAATGAATAATAATTATGTTAAAATTATATTACTAATTCATTACATATATTTATATAATCATCCATGTCTATTGGAGATGAAAAATGAGTCACACTGTTCTATAGATGTGGTGGTCCACATGTAAGCTTGAGAGACATTATCATTTTCCAATGGATAGATGGTTATGATGAAATATAAAATAATATATTTTTAAATATATAAAAATGTCATAAAAATCATATATATTCATTAATTTCATTTTTATAAGTATCCATGTGATGTAGTTATTAAAATGAATCACATTGCTTCCTAGATGTGATAGTCAACACGGACACACAAATGAAATAAATTGAAATTTTTCTGTTAGATCTGATAACTCCTAATTTGATAAACTCATTTGGCTTATAACTAAATCTTTCATGGAGAGGTATTTTTAGATGAAAATGACACTATAATGTGGGAATAATAATTTCAAAGGGATTGGAAATTTGATTATTTGATCTAGAGTTATCAATGTGGGTTAATATGTAATGGGATGAGGTTCCCTTGTATAAGTGAGATGAGTGGAACACTTACAATTATTTTAAATAAAAATAATAATATAATGTCATATTCATGGGAATTACACATCAAGGAAACAAAATTTCAATTATAATTTGACATTAGTTATAAATATACTCGTAATATAAAATTTAAAATATTTTTACTGATATTGTAATTATTATATCATATTTAACCCCAATTAACCCATATTATCCTTTACTAATATAACATAACTTTTTCACAGGTTAATTTATTTATATTAAAAAGTTGGAATTAAATTTAAACCATTATGTTTTGTTTCATAATATTGAATTAATTTTATTATATTCATTTTCTAATCTGTGAATAAATTACTTTTAATATAAGTATGAAAACTTCAGGAATTGTTTTAGTAAAATCATGTTTTTATCATAGAAATTATTTTACACTATAATTGTGAATATTATTGCTCATAATGAATTTAATTATATTATAATTAAATAATATAATGATATATGGAATTTATAAAATTTTATAATTGAATGGAACCATAAAACTACACAATTAAATGAAATGAAAAAAATTATATTTTAATTAGAATAAAATTTATCTTATTTTCCAAAAAGTAAATATATTGTTTAAAAATTATGAAAAATGTTTTTAAATGATTTATTTTTCACCATGAAAAATATTTTGTAATGTAAAATATTTTATAATTTTATTAATAAATCTTACATCATCATAATTTATTTAAAATTACAATATTTTACAAGAATGGTATTTTTCGTAATTCACATAATGATCACCTACTACCGAAGAATACCAAAATTTTACCCTAATAACAATTATATATGATTAATCCATGAATTAGTTAATTTTTATAAAATTAATATACAAAAAATTTGAAATTAAATATTTAATTAAAACCATTTGATTAATAGAAACACAATTTTGTTAAAATAGTAACTATTTCATTTTAAATTGAAAATTTATATAAAATTATTTATAAAACATTATTGAATATGAACCAATAAAATGAATACATAAAAATAATAAAAATAATTAATTTCAAGGATTAATAGGGTTGTCACATTATCCACCCAATAAAAATTATTCCCTGACAATTTTATAAATAACATAAACCAGTGAGGGTATTTTTCCATCATTGATTTTTATGAGTCCCATGTTGCTTCTAGAGACATGTTCTTTTTCCATAACACCCTAATGTAGTAAATAATCTTATTTTTCCATTCCCTCTATATTCAATACAATACCCAAAACAAAATTTCATCCAAGGAATGATTCCCTACCAAATATACCATCCCGAGTTTAAAAACATGAGATACATTGGGTATATATTTCCTTAACAAAAAAACATAAAAAAAATCATGTACCTATGATAATATCAATTTTAAGGATACACATGATGAAACTAATCCAAATTATTATAGAATATTTACTAGTTTAACAAAATAGTAGTTGAATATCACTTTTCACTAAAATGACCAACAATTTTTTCGAAAATAATTTAAGAAAAAACATGACCACATATCTCAAAAGAATGTTATTTAATCATACTATATTATTAACTATTATTCCATCTATGAGATTCACAAATGCACTTGAAAATCATCTTTACCTTCTCAGAAATTTAGTCTACATATTCTACTCAAAATAACTTCTTCTCACGGACTCAATCCCAATAATATGATGTTCTCCATCAATTAGTATATAATCCCTCAAGAAGTTAAACATGTATACAAGAATGAAAAATATTCTTTTTATAGAATTAATCAAATGAAATATATTGATACCATGTCACATAGTAATACAAAAATTAGGCTCAAAAAAATATCCTCTTTAGTCATATTAATTCACTCTAACTATCGATCAGATTAAAAATGAAATGTTTTGATAATCTTTACTTCTGTACCTAGTGACCATTGAAATTCTTTATTAATGTTATAGGTAAATCAAGTTGATGATTAGAAACCTCAGAGACATGCAAAAAATCTAACATGATTTTCTATCTAGGATAGAGTAGATAAAGCTATTCTAAATACATACTATATCTAATAGTAATAAAATTTAAAAAATTAGTTCATTCAAACAAATAATCCTCATCGCAATATTACTTTGAGATGTCATTATTAATCCTTGTATGAAATCAATAGATATATTCTTCCATCTGTATTTTGGAATTTTAAAAGTATAAATCATTCCCATTTGTAGTTTCCACTCATCATTAAACTATAGAAATGTAAAACATTTAATTATAATTATATTTTTATATTTCGAAATAACATCCCACCAAATAATATTCTTGAAGGTCTATATACATATTTTGGATCCTATTATGAATAGAAAACATAGATCTATGATTTTTAATAAATAATTCATTCTCCTACTAGGGATCACATAGAACACACAAAATATTTCAAAATATTATACCTCATTATTTATCAGTGTCAAATTCAATTATCTTAACCATTTAACAAACTCCAATCTTTCATAAAAACCAAGATCAACATTGTGAGAATTCATTATTTTTTCTGAAAAAGATGTTTATATTGACACCTAAACTAATATAGTGTGAGTTACTTCATGAAAAATTTATAGGATAATATTCAGTTACTCATTAAAAATCCTATCATGTTTTAAATTTATAATACCTAATTAGGCATTAAAACTTTTATTAATGGAATATAATACATTTTTATCATTACTATGGTAACAGTGAAACGTGAAATCATTATCCATTCTTAATATTGGCCATATAATATTTCTCATGATCAATTTTATTAGTTAATATATAATTCTATCATTTATAATTATTATATATTTCATGATTATCACCATATAAATTATGTATCTATAATTTTATACTAAAAAAATACTTAAATTCTTTCATGGTCATGCCTAGAATAATTTAGCTATATCATTCCAGGTAAATGAAGAATAAGACATATTCGGTATATTTTTATTTTTTGAAATTAATTATTAATTTAATTTTTAAGGGTTTCTATGTTTGATAGCGTACTCAATACGCAACAGCGGGTTTCTTTGGAATCTTACGTTGCACACTAATAATATAATATAATTATTTTAAATTTTATTTAACTCCTAGCTGTTGTATTGGATGTAATGAACAAAAATAACTACAATATGATTATAAATATTTTTTGAATGTATTTACATTTATCTAATATATGTTAGAGCCTTAAAATGTGAATAAATCTAATTTTAAGCATAATTGACATTAAAAGGCCGATTTACCACCATTTGATGGAGAACCCTCTTTAAATCTATTTTTTTTCAATTTTATATGTTATATTTGACAAAATAATACTATTCTTTTGAATTGGGACATCAAAATTTAGTATGGGAAAATTTTTGGTATTTTTCTGATAAAATTCATTTTATAATGAATAGTGAAAAGTATTGTATTTTAATTCAAAACTGCTTTTTGAATCTAATTTTTTTATATGCTTAGATTATACTTATAATTTGTTTTAAAGTTTAAATATATAATATTTTTACCATTTAATCTAATTTTTGTCATTAGAATGAAATTCAAATTTAATTTGTATATAATAAACTATCAATATTTTGAATGTTAAACTTTCTTAAAAACACGCCTTTGGTTTTGACAGCGGGAATTATTTTTAAATTAATTTCTGCCACATCTATGTTTTGAATTTATAGAAATTGATTCCATAATTGAAATAATGTTTTTCAAATTGGGTAAATCGGTAATTTTAATTTTTAGGCATTTTAAATATTTACCTCTGTAAATATTTTATTTACCATGGTTAACGGGTAAATCGGGTAAATAAGGGTAAAAATAATAATAATGATTTACACTAATAGGTGTCCTAATCCAATATTTTGAGCCATATTCGAGCAAAGGAATCCCTGGGTCTATTTGGGGATCCCATAGAGCCACTTAAAAGTGATTATGACACTTTATTTTATTTAACATAAAATAATGGCCAAAATGAAATAAAAAAAATATCTTTTAGTAAATGAATTTTTACATGGGGTTATACAAGTTATATTTCTGACTATAATTATTCAATAGAAAGCTAAATCTATTTCTTACATCATGAAATTTTTTTATAATTTTTAGACATCAAATAAATTAAATTATTTATGACACAATAATGATTCATTATTTACCTCATTAATAAATGATTTAAGTAAATAAGATTATAATGATTAAATTATTATCCAAAACATGTCCAATTCATATTGAATAATTTTATTTAAAATATTAATCATTTTATCTTCTACTATAATTATTTTTGGACCATTAAAAACCGAATATCATTATATAATAAAATAATGGTTTCACACTTTCCTAAAGAGCCCATCCTCTCCCTTATAAAATGAGACCACTTCGTAAAATTATTCACACCTCTCAAGCCATTTTGATCGTCCAAACTCTAACAAATTAAGCTCTCAAAATCCCTCCCCTCCTCCTAGAGGCCTTATATTATGCATAAGTCCCTTCAAGAATTTATTTTGTTTCAAACCAATGGGAGTTACCCAAATTAAACGTAATAGTTTCTCATAAATTTTTTTCTTTTATTTTACTTCTCCAACCCATAATCACTTTTAATTTCCATTATTTTGAAACAAAACCAGTATCCTATAAATATTAGGATATTTTTATGAGATCTATTCTAAATACACTTATACACACCTCCATCTAATGGATGAAGAACATAATGTTACTGTGGATGGAAAACTAACTCCTCATGAAACGATGATTGTTCAATTACATCATACCGCCTATAATGGTGGCCATTATGATGGAACTGTATTTATATATGATATATATTATGATTAAGATTTATTTATTCTTATGTACTTCCCATTTATGTTAAAACATTATGGTTTCGATAGTGGGTAAATATGATAATCTCATATGAGGAAGTGCGGGCTACCACCCCCTCAAAGTGATGTGACTTGTTAATGACTTATTTGGGATGTATAAAGGATATATTTAATTATTTTATATATGATATTATACTGGAATTATAATATAACTTTGTATCATTATGTTTTAATTTCATTAAAATAAGAAAGAGAAATGAAAGTAGCATTCATGCGTACGTACGGCCTACCGTCTCCATGAACGGTGCATTTTATTTCTTACCTCCAAATGATACGTAATAATATAAATAAAAGTATATACTGGATATATATGAT
This sequence comes from Viscum album, assembly GCA_963277665.1. NCBI lineage: Eukaryota > Viridiplantae > Streptophyta > Magnoliopsida > Santalales > Viscaceae > Viscum > Viscum album. The sequence goes on along the minus strand of OY728152.1, from coordinate 358,297,404 downwards.
ATATATGATATATATGATATGTAAATAATTATTATTATTCTATAGATAATGGATATTTGACTACATTTACAACATGTAATTAAAAAATGTCCATTTTTTGACTCAAGTGCCAAATATCGACAAAACAAACATTAATGATTACCTAAGGTTTATAACATAGTAAAAAATTTTATAAAAGGATTAATAAACATGAAAAAAGTTCTAAAGAAAGTAGAAATTTTCTTTTGTTTATTATTCAGGAGATTAAATAACGAACGGGTCATGTCGGACACAAGGTAAGGGAATTCGTCTGAATCTCCTTTCATTAAGGCATTTTTTAGTTTTATACATGACTTTCTTTTATAAGATGTATAAAACACTTTTACTTTGACTTTTATTCAAAAGTAATCTTTTATCTATGAGGCATTCTACTAAATGAAAAAAAGGAATTTTACTTTTAACGTAAGCGATGACAATGTCCTTACCGCCGTAGTGAGTATTATTTGATCTTTGGATTCTTAACAAGACAGAATGTTTTTAATAGGAAAGATAAATACCATATACTCTTTCTATGTATTTTGGAATTGAAAATGATTCTGAGAATGGATTTATTATTTCAATATCTTGAAATGATATTTTATTATTGTAATGTGGAAATTTTTTATTTCCTTTAGGCCTATGTTATGTGTTATGGTCATGTTATGGTTCTTGGGAATTATTTACGTATACGGGTGGTTCCGTGAAAAACCTAGGGTGGGTGAGCCTGAGATAGCTCTCTAATGCATTGGGTAACATGACGGAGGTAAACGTGAATGTTTCTCCTAAGAGATTTAGGGAATATACTATGATGGGTACTCAAAATGAAACTCCCTACATTGATGTGATAGCTACAGAATAAGTATGATATGGTTGCCACATGTTACCTTTATGATTAATGATCTCTATGTGTATTTCATAAATCTTATGATTTCATGAGTTATGTTAAAGAGCTTCTATTATATATGTATTGATAATATAATGTTTTCTTTCTTTGTTTTATAACCCTTACTGAGCTTTTTATGCTCATCCCAAGTTTGGAAATGTTTTTCACATGACTTAATGATGAATAGGGTCAAGGATGGGATCAAGGAAAAGTCATGATATTTAAAACATGGAACTATACATGAGTTTTTTTAAGATATTTTTTGTTTAAAAAAAATTTAATTTGGGAATAAGTGTATACTTTGTAATCGTGAGATGTAATGTAATAATTATGGTATAATTTTCTAATACTCTAAACCTGAAAAGATCCTCAATGTGAATTATTCACTTAATTCAAGATTACGTATTGTTTTAAGGCAGGGTCCTTGTAGTTGGTATCAGAGGTCATTTTAGATAACATTAAGAGTTAGTAAATTGTTATAATAATGTCTATATATTAATTTATTGTAATATAGAAATAAAATAGAATTTACAGATTACCATGTTGCTTTAACTAATATTTTTTATTTTAGAATGGTTTTCTGCATTGTAAATAGGGAAGCTATGTTGGGACGACATAAAGAGGAAGAAATCCTTCAAAATTAGCAACCTGAGATGGGAGGAATCTGAAGTGAACTATTTGTTGCAGTGATGGCACAGTTGACTCAGGCGATAAACTGTGGTGGTATCAATTTAAGAGAACAACCAGATCAACCACAGAGGAACATGTTAGTGGTGGAGCATTTCATGAGGCAACATCCCCCATCATTCAGAGGATCATCTGACATTATGCTAGTCAAAGGGTGGATTAAAGAACTGGAGAAGATTTTCGACGTTATGGGTTGCTCAGAACATCAAAAGGTTACTCTCACAGTTTACCGTTTTAATGGTGAAGCTGATTAGTGGTGGTCGATGGTGAAAAATATCAGGGATAATGAAGAGATTGATGCTCCTGATTGGGATGAATTCAAAGGTAGGTTTCTTGAGATATATTTTCCTAGGGTGGTTCATCATAGGATTGAAAAACAATTCCTATAATTGAGGTAGGAGGATGACTATGTGGCTGCTTATGAAGAAAAATTCACTCTACTAGCATGGTATGCTTCAAATTTCATACGAGATTTTGAAAAAAAAATCAATGGTTTTTACTCATGATTAAATCCAAATAATCAAATGGATTTAGCTTCTAGTGAGTTCAAATGTTATGAAAACTTCTTCGTTGTGAAGAGAAGGTGGAAATGGAGTTTTCCAATGATCAGGTACTCTTTGACAAACAAAAGAATAAGAGGTCGATGTGGTAGGTGAAATGGAAGAACTCTTCAAAAAAGTCTGATGATATGAAACATAAGTTTACGATTTTTTAAAATTGTGGTAAAAAGAATGCTGGGAAATGTGTTTTCAGTTATAGTAAATGCAACAGATGTGTTAAAATGGGAAACAAGGCTGGTAATTGCACTGAAAAAGATCAGGGTAATGGTATGAAAAAACATGATTTATAGTCAGTAAAATGTTTTAAGTGCAATGAAATTGGTCATTATGAAAATGAGAGTCTGAAAAAGAGCTCAACCAAAAGAAAGCAGCCAGAATACAAGATGAAATGGGTGGAGAAATCTTTTGCAACTACTTCAGCAGATGTTGGTCCATCAAATGATGTTGTACCATGTACACTGTTTGTTTCTTCAGATTAGGCCAATGTGTAGTTTGATTTAGGGTCTGCACACTCATTCATTTTTGAGAAGTTTTCTAGTAAATTGGGAATTCCATCTCATGATATGAATACTAAACTTATGGTAAAAACACCTGTAGTAAATGTTGATACTAAAAGAAAAAATAAGAACATTCATGTCGTTATATGCGGAATGAATCTACCTTCAATCATTATTGTTTTTCCTCTAGTAGTTTTTGATGTTATATTGGGAATGGATTGGATTTCGATTTATCATACTAAGAATGATTGTAGAGCTCAAGAGGTTTCTTTTCAGAATGATTTTCAGTTTGTGTACAAGAATGAACCCTTTCTTTTGATAACATATCAGGAAGTATAAATACTAGTAAAACATGGAAATGAATTTTACCTTTCACATATTGTTGAAAATAATGGAACAATTAAGATTAATGCTATGCTAGTGGTAAATGAGTACCTTGAGGTTTTTCCTGATTAGTTTCCTTGTATTATACCTGATCAATAAGTTGAATTTACTAATGACATAGTTTTTTATGCTAATCCAATTTCAAAACCCCCTTATCTAATAGCTCAAATTGGACATTAAGAGTTAATGAACCAATTTCAGGAGTTATTAGATAAAGGTTTAATTCTACATAGCACATCACCATGGGGTTCTCCTTTCATGGTTATTAAAAAGAAAGATGGTTCAATGAGACTTTTCATTGATTATAGAGCATTGAATAACATTATAGTTAAGAACAAGTATCATTTGCCTCATATCGATGATTTGTTTGATCAGCTCCAGGGAGATCAGTATTTTTCAACGATTGGCTTGAGGTCGGGGTACCATCAGTTGAAAGTAAAATAAGATGATGTTCCGAAAACCGCTTTTCATACTAGATATGGCCATTATGAATTTGTAGTTATTCCTTTTTGTTTAGCCGATGCACCTGCTATATTCATGGGTCTTATGAATTGGATTCTGTGTGAGTTCTTGGAAATCTTGTGGTTTTGTTCATTTATGATATTTTGGTTTATTCAAAAATTAAATAGGAGCATGAAATTAATTTAACCGTTGTCTTGAAAACCTTGAATGAAATAAACTATGTGGAAAATTCAGCAAGTGTGAATTACGGTTACAAAAAATTAATTCTTTGGTCACATTGTTTCAAAAAATGGCTTTCCTGTTGATCCTGCTAAAACAATAGTTGTTGAAGAAATGGCAATGATCCACAAATATATCCTAGATTTGTATTTTTCTTGGTTTTTCAAGTTATTACCAGAGTTTCATTGAAAATTTTGAACGGTTATCTAGTCCAATGACTATTTTATCTCGAAAAGGAGTTAAGTTCATATGGTCAAAAGAATGTCCTGATAGTTTTCAGGAATTGAAATGGAGATTGGTGAATGCTCCAGTTTTGTCCCTACCATTCAGAGATGGTGAGTTTCTTATCTACAGTGATGCTTCTTTGAATGGACTGGGTTGTGTCCTAATGCAGAATGATAAGGTAATTCTTTATGCTTCACATTAGTTGAAACCACATGAGGTAAATTACAGTACACATGATTTGGAATTAGCTACTGTTGTGTTTGCTTAAAAATTTTGGAGGCATCATTCGTATGGAGTGAAGTGTGAAATATATACTGATCACAAAAGTTGGAAGTATATATTCACTCAAGAAATAATTGACCATGAGACAGAGGAGATGGTTTCAATTAATAAAGGATTATGATTTCCCAATCCATTATGATCCCAGGAAAGCAAATAATGTGCTTGATTCTTTGAGTCGAAAAAGTAATGATTCATTAACCATGCTACATTTGGAACAAGATCCTTTGGTTTTTGATTTGATGAATTATGTCATAGAAGTTGTGGGTGCAGGAAATTATTTTGTTTTGTTTTAGGTGTCAGTGAGATCATCTCTATCAGACAGAATTAAGCAAGCGCATAAGGAAGATAGTGAGTTGTATAAAAAGGTAGAGTTGGTTTAGAAGTGTTTGTTTCCTAATTTTAACGTTGATAACGATTTTGTTTTGAGATTTGGAAAGATATTATGTGTTCCTTTTGATTCACAGTTGAAAAATTATTTGGTATGTGAAGCTCATAGTTATCCATTTTCAGTTCATCCTGGCAGGACTAAGATATACAGAGATCCTCGAGAGTATTACTAGTGGGATGGAATGAAAAGTGATATTTCTGATTTTACTATGAAGTGTTTGATTAGTCCGTTGGTTAAAACATATCAACAATTACCGAAAGGAATTCTTTAGCCTTTACCGGTGCCAGAGTGGAAATGGGAGAATATATCAATTGATATCGTTGTGGGATTACCAAATACATATCAAGGTAATAATGCAATCTAGGTTATAAATGATCGATTGACTAAATCTACTCATTTCCTTATTATTAAAGATACTTTCCCTCTATATCAACTTGCTCGGTTGTATATTAAAGAGATAGTTAGGTTTCATGGAGTTCCCCTCACCGTTGTATCTGATCGTTATCCCAGGTTCGCTTCTAACTTTTGGAACGGTCTTCATTAGTCATTGGGTACTAAATTAAACTTTAGTACATCTTTTCATCCTCAATCATATGGGAAGTCAGAACGAAAAATTTAAACCAGGGAGGATGTGTTATGTTCTTTCTTGATTGATTATCTGGGAAGTTGGGACCAACACCATTCTTTGGTTGAATTTTCATATATTAACAACTTTCATTATAGTATATATATGGCTCTATTTGAGGAATTATATGGAAATCATTATCAAACTCCATTATTTTGGGTTGAAGTAGGTGAAAGGGAGCTGATGGGACCAGAATTGGTAGAAGAGATGGCAGAGAAAGTTCAGATGATTCAGAATCACATGAGAATAGCTCAGAGTAGAGAGAAAAGTTATGCAGAAAACCAGAGTAAGGATCATCCTTTGAGGTAGGTGGTCATGTCTTTCTAAATGTTTCTCCATGGAAAAGATTGATGCATTTCGGTAAGATGGGAATGTGGAGTCCGGGGTTCATTTGACCTTATGAAATTCTGAAGAAATTTGGATCAGTTGAGTATAGAGTGGCTTTAACTTCATGTTTATCCCAATTACACAATTTCTTTAATTTTTATATGTTGAGAAAGTATATCCCAGATCCATCTCATGTTTTGATCCCAGAGGTAGTTCAGTTGGAAGAGAATCTCTCTTATGAAGAACATCCAGTCTAGATTCTTGACTATAGAGAGAAAGTGTTACGGAATAAGGTAATTTACCAGGTAAAGGTATTGTGGAAAAACTATATGGTTAAAGAGGCAACATGGAAATCATAAAATTCTATGAGGGATAAATACCCCCACATATTTTGATAAGTGAATAAAAATTGTGAGGACACAATTTCCAAAAGGGGGGAAGGATGTAACATACCTGGTAAATGAAGAATAAGAAATATTCCATATTTATTAATATTTTTTAATTAAATATTAATTTCATATTAATGGGTTTCCATGTTTGATAGTGTACTCTGAACGCAATAGTGGGTTTCTTTGTAATCTTACGTTGCACACTAATAATATAATATTATTATTTTAAAGTGCACCTAACTCCTCATAGTTGTATTGGGGGGAATGAACAAAACTAACTAAAATATTATTATAAATATTTGTTGAATATATTTACATTTATCCAATAAATGTTAGAGGCTTAAAATGTTAATGAATCTAATTTTAAGAATAATTTACATTAAAAGGCTGATTTACCCCCTTTTAATGGAGAAACCTCTTTAAATATATTTTTTGTCACTTTTATATGTTATATGTGACAAAATAATATTATTAATTATAATTGGGACATCAAAATTTACTTTGGGTAAATTTCTTTTATTTTTCTGATAAAATTCATTTTTTAATGAATATTGAAAAATATTCTATTTTAATTCAAAACTGCCATTTAATCTAATTTATTTAGATGGATATATTATCTATTTAATTGGTTTTAAATTGTACATAGATTATATTTTTAAAATTTAATCTAATTTTGTTCATTACATTCAATTTCACATTTAAATTGTATATAATAAACTATCAATCTTTTGATAGTTAATATTTCTTAAAAACACGCCTTTTGTTTTGATAGCGGAAATTGATTTTAAATTAATTTCTGCAACTTATTTGTTTTTTATTTGGAGAAATACATTTTGTATTTGGAATCAGGAGGTTCAAATTCTGTAAATAGGTTACTTTTATTTTTAGACATTTTAAATATTTACCTTAGTAAATATTTTATTTACAATGGTTAAAGGGTAAATCAGGTAAATATGGGTATAAAAAATTATATTTATTTACCCTAATAGTTGTCCTAATCCTATTGGTTGAGTCATATCCGACCATTTTCATCCATGGATCGATTAGGGGACCCCATGGAGCCACATAAAAGTGATTATGACACTTTATTTTAATTAACATAAAGTAAAGGGAAAATGAAATAAACAAATATCTTTTAGTAAATCAATTTTTACATGGCGTTATACGAGTTATATTTTCAACTATAAATATTAATATGAATGATAAAATTATTTCTTACATCATGATATTTTTTTTTATAATTTTAAGCAACATATAAATTAAATTATTTAGGACACAACAATGATGCAGTATTTACTTCATTAATAAATGATTTAAATAGATAAGATTATAATGATTCAATTATTATCTAAAACATGTCCAATTATGATTGGATAATTTAATTTCGAATATGAGTCATCTTATATTTGAATATAATTATTTTTGGACCATTAGAAACCGAATATCATTATATAATAAAATAATGTTTTCACACTTTCCTAAAGAGCCCCTCATTCCCCTTAAAAAAGAGGACCACTTCTAACCAATTACTCACACCTCTCAAGCCATTTTGTTCATCCATCCTCGGCCAAATAAATCTCTCAACATCCCTATCCTCCTCCTAGAATCCTTTCCATGGGCATAAGTCCCTTCAAGAAGTTATATTGGTTCAAAACAAAGGTAGTTACCCAAATTAAAGGTAATCGTTTCTATAAATTGTATTATTTTATTTTACTTCTCCAACCCCTAAAGAATTCTTATTTCATTTCATTTGTAACAAAACCGGTATCCTCAATATACTAGGATGTTTTTCTGAGAATGATTCGAACTACACATACACACAACACCATCTAATTGGTGAAGAACGTAATGTTTCTGTGGATGGAAAACTAACGCCTCACGAAATGATTATTGTCCAATTACATCTTACCACCTCTCATGGTTGTCATTATGATGGAACTGTATTTATATATGATATTTAATATGTTTATGATTTCTTTAAGTTTATTTAATTCCTAATTATATCAAACCATTATGGTTTCCATTATGGGTAAATACAATAATATCATTTGAGGAAGTGCGGACTACAGCCCCCTCATTGTGATGTCACTCGTTAATGCCTTATGTGGGATTTATAAACGATAGATTTAATGATATTATATATTATATTATACTGTAATTATAATATACCTTTTTATCAATATGTTTTAATTTCAATAAAATAAGAAATAGAAATTAATGTAGCGTTCATGCGTATATACGGCTTACCGTTTCTATGAACGGTGCATTTCATTTCATACCTCCAAATGTTATGTACTATTATAAATAAATTTATATACAGGATATATATTATATATATGATATCTAAATCTTGATTATCATTCTGGAGATAAGGGATACTTGACTACATTTACAACATGTAATTATAAGAAGTCCATTTTTTGACTCTAGTGCCAAATATCTACAAAATGAACTTTAATAATTGCATAATTCTTATTACATAGTAATAAGTGAAATAAAAGGATAAATAAAATGAAAAAGGTTATTAAGAATGTATAAATTAACTTTATTTTATTATTCAGGAGATTAAAGAACGAACGGGTCAAGTCGGACACGAGGTAAGGGACTTCCTCTCAATCTCTTTTCATTGATGCATTTTTTTTAGTTTTATACATGACTTTCTTTTATATGATATATATTACCATTTGACTTTTAATTTTATTCAAAAGGAATATTTTCTCTATGAAGAGTTTTACTAAATGACAAAAAGGAATGTTTCTTTTAATGTAAGCGGTGACAACGACCATTCGGCCGCTGTGAGTATTATTTGATCTTTGGCTTCCTTAATAAGCCATAATGTTTTTAAAAGGAAAAATAAATACCATATTATCTTTTTATGTATTTTGGTATTGAAAACGATTTTTGGAAATGATTTATTATTTGAATATCTTGAAATGATATTTTATTATTCTAATGTGGAAATTTTATCTTTCCTTTAGGCTTATGTTATGTGTTATGATAATGTTATGGTTCTTGGGTATTATTTACGTATACGAGTGGTTCCATGATAAACCTAGGGTGTGTGATCCTGGGATATCTCCCCAATGCATTGGGTAACCTGACGGAGGTAAGCATCAATGTTTCTACTAAAAGATTTAGGGAAAATACAGTGATGGGTATTCCATATATAACTCCCTACGTAGCTGTGATATCTACAGTGTAAGTATGATATTGATACCACAAGTTACCTTTATGATTTATGATTTTTTTGTGTATTTCATAAATCTTATGATTTCATGAGGTATGTTAAAGAGCTTATGTTATGTATATATTGATGATCTACTGTTTTTGTTATAACCCTTACTGGGATTTTTATGCTCATCCCATGCTTTGAAATGTTTTTCATAGGATTTAAAGATGAATAATGTCAAGGATGGGATCATGGAAAAGTCATGCTATCTAAAACAATGAACCGGACATGTCTTTTATTTAAGAGTTTTTATTTTGTGAAAATAATGGAATCTGAGAATAAGTGTATACTTTGTAATCTTGATATATGATGTTATAGTTATGGTATAATTCTCTTAAAATCCAAACCGGAAAAGATCCTCAATGTGAATTATTTGCTTAATTCAAGATTATGTAATGTTTTAATGCCTGGTCCTTATATTAGCTCTAGGGGTTTTCATTTACATGATCCATACACAATCACAAGATCAATCAGTATAAAAATGCAACCAACCCCTTCAATAAATATGTGGTATAAATGAAAAACGACTCCATTTATTTTTGTGAATGATAAAATTAAATCACTAAACAATATTTTTGTAATTCATTTAATAATTCATCACATTATAATATATATAAATTTTACACATTTTCATGTCAGTATGGAAAGTATGAGAGAAAAATGATAATTTTTTTAAAAAACCATTGGTAGGTAAATTATATTTAATTAATAATTCAAATCTCGGTGATATTTTTTGGCATTTTACACTCTTCTGTTAATTTAATTTTTTCAAGATCAAAATTTGGGGTATCAATTTTCCCATGGAATGAAATTTGGTGTATCCCAAATTAATATTTTTAAAATTTTCCATAAAATTCATTTGTATAATAGTTCTAAAATAAATCCTTATATAATTTCATAATACTCAATACAATAGAATAATATATAATTAAATCAATCAATATCTCCAAAAATTTATTCAAATACTCATAAAAACATTATTATTATGATAAAAAAATACAACAGGTGTATTTTTTAACATGAAATGCAAAACAACAATCTCATAATGGTCAAACAAAAAAAATTATTTATCATAATTTCCTCCATCAAATTAAGATGCTGATACCTGGACCTGAGTTCAATATTCAAAAAAATACTAAGAACCCTAGATCAGATCAAACATATAACCAATTTGAGGAAGTGGATACTTGTTCATAATAAGGATGTTATTTATTTATATATAATCAATAAATATTATCATGTAACCATCCTATTTTTTGACAAAAAAAATAGTTTCACCACAGGTTATTGTAACAGGATAAATGATACCCTTAATAAGAAACTCTTGTAACATCCTTTTCAGTTAAATAATATATTATAACACCAATTGAATAGTGGTTTTAAAATTTAATTATCATCTAGAACTATGTTAATAGTAATTTAAACATCCCGATTAGGAATAACAATAAATTAATCATTTGGAAATACATTAAGATAATCGTTTAATAATGGAACATCCCTAATTTAAAATTTGATTAATTTTAAAGATACTCCCAAGATAACATTCACTCTTATTTTTAATCAGTCTCTAAACTCCCTGAATTGCTATTAGAGGTATGAATTCATTATTATATAAAAATATAATCTTATTCTGAAAAATAAATATTTATTTCTTAAAAACTATTAAATAACGATAAATTGAAATCAAATTCAACCAAACAAAAACATTAAACCCAAAAATGAGAAGGAATGTTATTATTTTTGAAAATAAATCCCCTCATCAAATTAAATAAATTGGATTTTCATAATATATCATTATCATTGTACAATATAAATGAGTTTTTAAAAAGTGTTTTGTCATTTTTAAGATATTTTATTTATAATATACATTCAAATTTCCAAAAAATATAATAATTCATAAATAATTATTCAAATAAGGAATTATAATTATATGAATAAATAATTTATGTACGTGATAACACATTATTTGAGGGTTTAGTATTGGTCATAGTAATAACGAAATACCTTTCAAAATTAATTTTATATTAGTATTATTAAAACCTAAAAAATGTTTTTTAGTTTAGCAATTACTTATTTAAAATAGCTTACTCATTGAAACAACTCTTATTGGGTTTATAATCCATTTTATCATCATCGGGATGATTGTAAATATTTTACACATGGTAACATTCCAAAGGACCGATTTTATCAATTTTCAATACATTCTCTATGATATCAAATAATTCCTAAAATAGTTTTAAAACATTTTTATGATTAGTGGGATTACCTCTATAATTATTTGTATGATTATTTTACATTTCATTCCTTCAAAACTCGTTCATACTCATTTTTCATGATGTATGTATATTTCAGAAAAATTGATTTCCACTTTATAATCAAATAAAACTATGTCTTCACATATTTTTTATTAATGAGATGTCAAAACAATTTATAAAAATTATTTTAGACAACCTTAAAACCTCTCAATTTTAATTTAGTCTTCTATACTAAAATTTTAGGCATACCTAGACAGTATAGTAAAATATTCTCCATAGATTGTAACTGATTTTTTTTCCCATGGAATCAACTCAAAATATTTCATTTCTATTATATTTCAAATAAATTTAATAAAATAATTAAATAGAAAAACATTCATTAAATATAATACAATCCATGGCATCAGTCTCATCGTATTTCTAAGTATTCTTCATCATATAACATCATCAATCATCTTTATAAAAAATGATTAATATAATGGTTTTTCTTTTGGATTTCCCATACATCTCAAACATAAAAATAACTAATATATGGATTTTATTCATCCATTTTCTATCACTATTTCTAAAATATCAATATTGGATATAAAAATTATTGAATCTTTTAAATCTTGTGAATGAAATAAAAACTATTTGCATTTATATATAAAAAACATATTTCCATATGTAAAAATTAATCTATCCTTAAATAAAACCACTGAAAACTGTTGGAAAATAAGTGTAACCCAAAATAAAATGTTTTGGACATAATAAATCATGAATAAATTTATTTTAAAAACAAATCATTCCTCTTTAATGGTATGGTAACTTCTTGTCTTTAAGAAATCAATATATTTCCTAATGAACTCTTAACAAACATGAAATAGGTATATAATAGAATAACATTTGTAACCCATGTACTCTCATTTGTAACCCATGTATGAATAAAATAATATAATTCACATCCATATGAGTATCTAACAATTTTATCTCACTATATTTTTTATTCATAGATAAAATCATTACATAATCCATTGGAGAGTAATATTCGACTTTACAATTATAATGAGAAATACTTAAATCACCAATCATCATCTATAGTTATAATGTGCTATATCATAAATAATATTTTTATGATTCCATTTTTTCATCATAAAACCATCAAAAAATCATTAAAATCTATAAGAAAATAGAATATGCTATTTTAAAATAACATTACATTGAAATATATCATTCATTTCAGTACTCTAAATTGGAAAACATGAAAGAAGAATAGGAATATATTATTATTTTAAAACCAATTAAACTATATAGATTAATATGTAAAATGAATTATTTTTATTATAGTAGAAAAGGTAGTCAAACTGTATATGTTGAAATAAATAATCTTTTTAATCTTTTATAAAAATTATAAGACAACCCAAATGTAAAATATTGAAAATATTATTTTTTATTTATTTTCAAAAAATGTAAAAAATATATTAAAATGAACTTTTCAATGATTTAAATATTTAATGGGAAATTCTGGAAATATTTAAAATAATTGGATATAGAGAAAAAAGAGTTAGAAAAGGCAACTCTAAGACTCAATTTTAATGAAAAATATCTTACCATTGGTCTCATATAGCTTCGAAAATTCACTGAATCATGAATAATAAAATTATACTTGTAATTTAAATGATTAATTAAAATTTAATTTTTATTAAATTTTAATTATTTCTTTAATTATATTTAGTTACAAGTATTATATAATTAGTGAAACAATTTTTTTATTCTAGGTCTTTTGTGGTCATTCAGAATGTAATTTTTTATTCATCCCTTTATAGTTGGATAGTGATTATAGGGTAATGAATTATATATCATGCTCATATAATAATTATTTATAATATATTTAATACACTTTCAATATCATCCATATCAGGAGCCCATAGAAATGGAATCACGCAATTTCCACATGATAGTAGTTTATACCCACACCCGAATAATGATTTCATTTTTGTAAGATATGGAATGGTAATAATATATATTAAGGATTATCATTATAGGATGTAATTTATTATATAAATATCATAAGAAATAAATAAAACCATCTTTATGAAAATCAATGTTTGGGGTAAATGAAAAATGAATCACATCGCTTCGTGGAGGTGGTAGTCCACACATACGCATGAGCAACATTATCATTGTCCAATGAATAGAAAGTATATGAAGGTAGACAATATATTAACCTTCCAAAATCCTAATAATTTTATAAATATTGTGTTTAAATATATATATATATATATATTCATTAATTCAATATTTATAACCAATCATGTAATTTAATGAAGTAAAATGAAATACATCACTTCGAGTAGGTTGTAGTAAACATGTACATAGGCATGATGTTTTTATTCCTCTTATGTTTTAAATGAATTTGAATGTATTTATTTTATCAGAATAATATCATTTCAATATATACATGATACTAATTTCATTATTTAATAAAAATTATAATATAATATAAGGATGTTTAATAATTAATAAATGTAAAACATTTCTGTTAGGGCTTATACCTGCCTATTGGATAACCTCATTTAGATTTATCCTTAATCTATATTTGATTTGTATTTTGAGAATAATAGAACCTATGGGATGTCATGGGATACAAGAGAATTTATATTTACATATCTTGTTCAATATAAAGTTCTAAATTATTGTCAATATGTGTTGTGAGGTAGTTCAATTTTATATGTTAGTGGAGTGTCCCCCATATAATTATTCAATGTATTGAAAAAATATAAAACCATATTCAATCGAATGAGTATCTAGGGAACTAGAAATTTTATATATAAGATGATATATGGTTGAAATAGACTCATAAAATTACACTTTAAATAGTTTAAATATATTTAAACACTTGTATAATAGTTTGACTGCATTTAGCCAGGTTTTACCATTATCGAGATAACCTACCTTTCAGCAAGATAATTTCTTTATATGACAGATAATATAATTTTACATATAATAATATATTTTATTCATGATTCCCGATAATTAATAAATTTTATATGATTTATTTTATAAATTTATATGCAATTAAATTTAATATAATTTTCCAAAATTCATGAAATACATTTTTTAGAAAATTCTATTTATAAGAGTAAACATATTTTTTCAGTAAAATGTTCCATAAATTTTATTATAATGATTTATATTTAATTATAATTAAACAAAAATTTGTCATATGAAATTATGATAATTAAAAATATTAACTAATAATTATAAACACAATATTAAATAATGAGATCAAAAATGATTTTTAAATTGGAATAAAACATAACGAAACATCTAAAAACTCAAGAAAGGGTTATCTAATAAAAATAATGTTTTTAAATGGTTTATTTTACACCTTATTCAAATATTTAGTCAATTAAATGGTTATATTAATTTTATAATCAATTTCATATAATGGTGATGATAAAAATTACAGTATTTTGTTAGAATTCAATTTTTTCACTATTCACCTAAAAGTCAACTACATTGACAAAATACAAAAAAAATAATCGTGAGAAAAATCCAATATTATAAATCTAAAAACAAACCACTTTTTATCCACTTCATTTTTTAAAACATAGACATTTTATTTTAAATTATAAAATTTAATACATGTAATAATATTTCTATTGAATTTATAAGTATTTTATTTCATATGAAAATAAATTAAATTAATTAATTAATAAAACTATGATGAATATGAAAATATAAAATGAATAATTATAAAAAAAAATTTATTAAATAAAATTATTAATTTATTTTTCAAATTAGTTGTATGAAAATACTAGTGGGGTACATGAGTTTCTATGTTTCCTTATAATGTTGAAATGTAGTTCTAAATATTTGTTAGTTGATAATTGTGAATGAGTTGTAAGAAAATTTACTGCATTATTAGACATAGAATTGATATATGACTCTATTATAAGAGGTTATTTGGACTGAAAAAATTAATTATATACTTTAATCATAATAGAAAATTTATGTCAATGTAGAGGCTTATAAGGGATAAAATCTACATAGGATTAGTTTGTGGGTCTCAAAAGAATTATGGAAGTAAATTCCTAGCCCATATATTGTTATTTGTGTCCTAAATTTGTATATTTATGATCATTTGTTTTTCTAAAACTATTATTCTAGTTATCCTAAATTCTTTAATGTATAATTATTATAAACTGTGTGTATAACTCTTCTTTTGTGGAAATGTTGAGATAACGATTGATCACATTGTTAATGTTGGTATTATTTATTTTTCATGAATATTTAAGAGGATGAATTGTGTCAAATGATTTTAAATATACGAGGAAAACATTTATTCATTATGGTTGGATATGATATTGGTTTAATACATTAGGTAAATAAGATAGATTTTATAACAATTAAATTACATGATGTATGCTTTCCAGGTATTCCTGGTTTTCAAATTAAGTTATCAAGAAACTTTGAGGAATGTAAAATGGTGAACTCTTTTTCTATATATAAAAATACTACTATTCTGTTATCCTAAAAAATTAGTTGTATTGTTGTAATATCATATTATCCTTCTAGAGTAAACAAAATCTCTAAATTTACATTTATTAATTTTGATTTAATATGATACATGTCAATTGTTTTTATAGATATTTATGAGTGGAATATTTAGTTGTCTATGTTACATGAAACCTAATATGAGGTCATAATTTCATATTTAAATTCATGTGGGTAACATGTATTGTCTTACTAGTTTCAAGATTTTCCATATTGGGAATTATATGTCTCATCTCAAGAGAGGAATTGGGGTTATAACTTTATGATGTGCTATTATATTATATTAGGGTTTAGGGTCTCTCCTGAATATAGGAAGAGAGGTCGTGTGTTGTTTATGAGATTAGTGGATGATCAAATATGAAATGAGTGTGGAAGGGTATGATATTAAATTTTCAAGTGAGAATATGAATTATGTATTGAGCCATAATTTTATGTTGTTGTAATGTCCTTGTTTTAGAAGCCACCCAGAGGCACCCCGTACACGGTTGGTCATATGACCGCAACCACATTTCCCTGAATGCCAGAGGCTTTCTACTAGCAGCAAGGTCATTGGGTGTGATAGTGGGAAAACTACGTCCTCATTGGCAGAGTACACAGCCGAAGGAAAAAAAATACATATTCAAGAACATATGCAGTAATAATGATATACAATAGAAATCGATAGTATAAATTGGAGAACACATATATGAAAGGATGCATGATACACATATCTAGGAAAACATCCAATCTATTCCCAATGATGGAATACAATAGTTCTAAAAAAAATTTCAAAAGAATGTAGATAAAATCCTCAGAATCGAAAGCCATAACTTGGTCCCATGCTCTCCATCTCCACAAAAAGACATGTACCTGAAGTAGAAGGTTTCTTTCCATTATCTATACCTTCAACAAAAATAATCTGTTTGGGCCCCAAATCATGGCCAAAATAGGGTTTGAGAGAAAATAATTGTAGGAAACCACCATGAGATATGTGCCTAATAGTCAGTGAGTATATGGCTGGTAAAATAAGGAAGTAAACAAGGAAGTAATCAACAGTAAAAAACCCACAGTTCAAATAATTCATATCACCACACAACATGAAATATCCAATCAATGTAGATAAACACAATAGCTAACCCTCTGGGATATACCCACATCCAATCCCCTCTATTCTTACCTAGCAACAATAGCAGGCAGGTAGACACAAGTTAACACTCTGGGAAGTACTCACAACCTATCCCCTCAAGTCATACATAACATGTACAAGCAACCCTCTAGGAAGAACACTTAGTCTAACCCCTCGGGTTCATATTAATCATAGACTCTATAAGGAACAACTCACCGTAAATCCCCCCTATAGTCTTGTATCGATATTAAAGGTGCCCTAGGAAAGAACTGAACATCTCATTCCTCATGTGGACCACATCGAGTAATTACTGCTACTCTGGGGAAGCACTCAATGTCAATTCCCCCTATATTATTCCATCATAAGTAAAAAACACACTCAGGAGAAGCCCTCAACTTCCATTATCTATATGGTCTATACAACAGGTTCTCACAGCCCTGTGTATGTCAATAAAGTGTAGCAGTGTGTAACGGAAAAGGTAAACCTCATGAACTACTAGGCTTGCATTCTATAACGCAACATCATAACAGAACAATAGTCACACAATCCTACAATACTAGGCATCAGAAATGTAAATAGATGTCTAATAGGAAAACTAGACCCAAACATCAAAACATGAAATACATGAATGGGAAACACATCCAAATCACATCAATTCATCCTATTCAAAATAACAAATCATCTACTCAGGTATAACAGAATAGTAGAGAAACAATAGGGCAAAATTGGTAAATGATCAATACCACATTCATGGGTATTGGTAAAATTTGAACATAAAACACTATTACATTCAATAGAAAGGCACTAACCACCTACCTCGGGGTTAAGAGATCACTAAAAGTGAACCTTGATGATTGAATCTACTTATAATGACATATTTCTACGAAAACATCTAAAATGATCAACCCACAATATCTCATGAGAAGGTAGAAGTCAAAAGGTGATGCTCTAGGAGAAGAGATAACTCACTGATGTGATTCCAACGCAACAGACAATGTTCAATTCAGAGGATGTATGGAGGTCCGGGGCTCTTAAAATCTCCTTGGCTGTATGGATCTTTCATTTGAAGAAGACCTAAAATAAGAGTGCTATGGGAATTGGACGTCACCAAGGTGCATTTAATGAAAAAAAAGTACACGGATTGTAATCACCGTTTCCATACACCGCATAAAGCGGAATCCATGTCACTCCCACATGGTAATGTGTGTGGCTACTTCAACGCCTGCACACGGCCTCCTACGGCAAGGAAGTACACGGAGTGTACTCATAAAGTAAATGATGTGTACTTAGAAAATTTCCAGATTTTTATTTTTTCCTAAAAAATTTCAATAATGTAAAAAATTACCTGATAAAAAGATTCGGGTTCTTAAAAACTTCCCCCCTTAATAGAATTTGTCCTCGAATTTCCCCTGTCCAGCGTAGAAGAAGAAACTGTGAACAGTTCCCGCCATTGTGCTCGTACATCGACCTCCCTCTCCCAAGTCATGTCAAACACTTGCCCGTGCTACTTTGGCACTCATCCCGAAGGAACAGACCACCCAAAGTGATCCTTTGTACTGTGATCCACAATCCAGATAGGATACTCCTCAAACAACGCATCCAATTCGATCTCAAGAAACAATGGTTGAATGTCATGAGAGGGGTCTGAGAAGTAACGTTGAAGCTGAGAAACAAAGAAGACATCATGCATAGCTCCATAGCTCTAAGGTAAGAAAAACCTATTGGAAACTAGAAAAACTCTTACCAACCCATACAACTGTACGACATACCTCGGTGAATGCTTACACTCTCTATAAATACTCTTGAGTCTCAACCTCGGTGTGAAATGTAGGAAAACCTGATCCTCAACGTTGAACTCCTTATGTAAACTATTCTAATCAGCAGATGACATATATAGAGAATGTGCAATATCTATCCTATTTCGAATCAACTCTATTTACTTTTTGGTCTCTTGAACAAGAAGAGGTCCGGGAAAAGCTACCTCTCCTACCTCGTTCCACCTTAAGGATGATCGACCTGAACTACCGTACAATGCCTCATAATATGTCATCTGAATATTGGCTTGAAAACTATTATTGTAGGAAAACTCCAAAAGAGGCTTATGATTGTCCTAATAACCTCTAAAATCAAAAATTCATTCTCAGATCATGTCTAAAATCCACTTGATTTGTACGCTCGGACTGGAAATCCATCTGGAGGTGGTAAGCTATACTCAAATTATATGTGTACCTAAAGCCTTCTGAAGCACTTTCCTGTCCCGAGAAGTAAAACATACATCCATGTCAGAAAAAATAGAGCGTGGAAATTCATGAAGACATAAAATCTATTGGATGTGAAACCGTCACATATCAATAACACATAAGGATTCCTTGATCAGAATTAAGTAAGAAAAATTTGTGAGTATTTCAATGACAATAAAAACCGCATCATTCGCTCGATGTGACTTCAGAAAACCAGTAATGAAGTCCATCGCGGTGCCATTCCACTCATACTTGGGAATGGGTGACTATTGAAAATTGCTTGCTGGTTTTTGATGATCCTTATTTACCTACTGACAAGTGGAACAACTCATGATGAAACTAGAAACGTCCCTCTTCATACCTGGCCACCAATACTGACAGTGTCGATCACGATACATCTTGGTGATGCTAGGATGAACTGGCCAAACAGAGGAATGAAAGTCCTGCATCAGCTACTCGTGTATTGCTGCTAGCTCCCATAGACACCCCTATAAATTCCAGACATCATCCTCACCTACGATCCATCCAGGAATAGGGTCCTCTCCAGACCCACCCTTCCTTAGGACTAAGCCTTCAGAATCTGATAGCTGCCTCATTTGAACTCGATCAAGAAGAGTATAGATAACATATATAGAAGATAGAAAAGTCCAACCTTGTCTGTCATGCGACTCCAATTGCATCATAGAGAAGAGATCCATAAGTATCCTCTCATAGGTATCCTCCTAAAAGACATGTATCTATGTACACCAACTCAATGCATCAACCCCTGTGTTTCCATTCCCATTCATATTGGAAAAATCAATGTGAAAGGACAATATGTTCTCAACCCACCTGTGCTATCTTAAATTCAGATCACACTGAGTTAAGAGGTACTTGATACTCTTGTGGTTGGTGAAAACCACAAAGATATCTCCCAGAAGATAATGTCTCTAATAGTGTAGGGCATTAACAACAGGTGAAAAAACCAGATCGCGGGTCATGTAATTCCTCTCATGTGGACTCAACTTCTAAGACCCATACGCGACGACCCCATATCCCTGCATATGTACAACCCTATTCTCGATACCTGAAGCATCACAGTAAACATTATAGCTCATACCCATCCCTAGAATGTATAGTATCAATGGTGATGTCAAAATCTCTTTCATCTTTTGAAAGTATGACTTACAAGTATCTGACCATAATAACTTCACACCCTTCTTAGTCAGACTTGTTAGTAGTTCTACCATGCGTGAAAAGTCCTCTATGAAACGTATGTAGTATCCAGTCTTCCCATGAAATCAATACAACTACACGGAAATCTCCAGAAGCTCTCAGGAAACTATAGCTCTCAATTTCTCTGGGTCTACTGATACTCCTCCCTCTAAGATAACATGACCCATGATGTGAATCTGATCCATCCAAAAGTGGCACTTTGAGATCTTATCATATAACTGATGCTCCCTAAATGTAGACAGATCGATCTCAATATTGATAGCATGTTCATGTAACTTGTTAGAGTACACCAAGATATATTACCTGAAATAAACCATGAAAGAATCCAAGTATGTATGGAAAACTCGGTTCATCAGTTCCACGAAAACTATAGGCGTGTTCATGAGACCGAACAACAAATACAAGTACTCTTATAGAACATACCTGCTCCAAATGGTTGTGATAGGTATATCATATGGTCTAACATGAAACCTGTGGTAACTAGATATCAGTTCAATCTTCGGGAACAACTAGGCTCCTCGAAGCTGATCAATGTGATCTTCAATCCTAGCCAAGGGATATCAGTTCATGACCTTCAACTGGTTCTACTTTCGATAGTCTACACAAATCCTCATGGTATTATCTACCATTTTCAAAAACATGATAGGTGAACCCCATGGAGAAGTACTGGGTTAGATGAAACCCATTTCTTGAAACTCATCCAACTGCTTCTTGTGTTCATACAACTATGGTGTATCCATTCTATAAGTGGGAATGGACACCAGTTCCACTCCTAGAACAATCTCAATAAAAAATGTCTACCACACTCTTCAGAGGCAAACCCGAAAAGACATCTATAAATAAATCTCTGAAACTATCATCCACTAGAGGAATGTAAAACTATATAGTACCCTGCTCATCTAGATAATAACAAGAAATCTAGGCTGTAACTCCTCCAAACCCATGTTGCTCTGGAGCCTCTTTGATCGCCTGAACATCCCAATCGCCCCAATGAAGAAATGATCCACCCTCTAGTGATATGAAACTCACCCTAAACCGATAATAGTAGACAACTTCCTGGAAGGGAACTATCCAATCCATTACGAGAATGAAATCATTTAATGTAATCTATAGGACATAGAGGTCCAATAAAATGTGACACCCACCAAGCTATTGAGGGAACTCTCTGCACTGACGTACACTAGTTGTTATTGTTCACAATAGAGTGTGTAGTGTCAAGATATCATCATAAAAAAGATGCAATTACCAAGGATCAAAAAGACAACAACATATATAATTCTTTTGAAATACCCTTTATCAGAAAGTGTAGAAGATCAAACTTAGGCTAATAAGATCGCAACTCAAACAATTGATGATTTGGGATCCTCCTCATGATGGGTCCGCTCTACTACAATATTTGGGCCTATACCATGACCATGTGAACCTACCGGACCTATTTGAGTTGTTCCACCCAATGTCTCTGAAAACCGAGGTACTGGATACCACAGGTAAGACATCCACCACGACATAAATGGTTAGAAGAACTCTAGTTCCCAGACTGGTGGAAAATTTCATGAGTTTCGTTTTATTTAAAAAACAACCAGAAAGGAAAAAAATACCTGAAAAAAAGATCTAGGTTCATAATGTTGTATTCTAGTCAACGTAGTATCATCTCTCGTGTCTAATAATGTAAATATTCATCTTGTATATTGATATATTAGGGTGGAAGTATGTGTGATATTAGGTATAAATATGAAATTATATACAAACCACGGTTTCATGAGTATTCAATAAAAAATTATCATGTCAGTTATTATTCAAAAATATGACAAATTATTTTTTTATCTAATTTAAAATAAACAGTCATAAAAAATAATGAAAATATCTATAAAATGAATGTTTTATCATATTATTTGCATTATAATCGATGTGATAAACTATATTTGACATTGTTTTTGTGTAAATCAAATAAAATATATATTTCATTCAGTATTTCCCATTATTTATAAAATAACTGAAATGAAAATTTATTTTTAATAAAAAATTGAAACCAATTATAATATCCCATTTGAAAGACATCATAATTTAAAAAATATAAAAACTACACAAGCCAAACTATAAAAGAAATATACATATTAAAAACATTTCAACAATAAAATTAAGAATTTAATTATTTAAAAATATATTAAAAATCCCTCAATAAGTGAAACAATCCACTAATGCTCCTTGTCAATGATTTATCATTATTTTGAATAAGGGTGTTAGATATCAAATAAATAAAAATGAAAATGGAATAATTTACATTTGTTCTCAATATAATTATAACATAAAATAAAGGAAATATATTGATAAAATTTATCATTGTGTAAATTTATAACTATACAGGTTGAAATTATTTTGAACATAAATATTAGAATAGAATATTTAACCCCTTACTACCAAAATGTAGGATCTAGAAATGAGTACAAACCTTTGAAAACAAATATTTTATATTTTTTATCCACTTTCATATTTTATCTCTAATGTAATTTCATTCTATATATTATAATGATATAAATTAATTAATATTAAAAGTTATTATTATATAAAAAAAATATATTGTGAGTGATTACTTATTAATTATATATAAAACATTAATAAATAATATTATATAATTTTTTTAGATAATTAAGAATCAAACAAGTAATTTCAGAAATAGGTAATCACTCATAAATATATAGTTTTATTTTTAAATATATAATTTTCAACGTTATTGGTCAAATAAATTATGGTTATAGAAATCCATATAGTCAAGTGGAATCATACTGAATACATTGTCTATAATTATAACTAATACAAAATAAACATATATATTATGTTTTAGTAAATAAAAATAACTTGAATAAATATGTTAATTGACATACAAGGAAATACATTCATCATGTTGATTGCCAAAAAATTTCAAGTTACATGATCCATGATATCACTATTTAAAATTATCACATTAATATAACGTTAAAAAATATTATCATCAAAGTGATTCTCTTACGAATTTAATAACATTGATGAATATTCTTCTAATCTATCATGTCTTGAAGAATTAGTATCTAATGTCACAAGATCCAATAATTTTTTGTTTTTCATATGATATGTCATTACCTGTAAATTATTTATTTAAATATATATGTATATATATATATATTATAATTTTAAATTACATTTAACAACAATATGAAATAAATTATATAATATATACCTACCACAATGGTAACTTGTTAGGACAGTCATGGTTTATAAAAAAATCGTTGATACATATTCTGAAAATAGTGTCATAACCAAATGTAAATGGTACTCTTGCTGATCTATCTACAATATCTTGAATAGTGAACCTCTATTGATCCATATATATCAATTGATGATGAACTATGTCTCCATTATAATATATAATATCATTTAAAATGATATTTTTTTGGATCATCATCATATATCTCACAACAAATCTAAATACATGGAGTATGAAGAGGTGTGGGAGTTGCATATGCAGGCAGAGTTTGAGGAGTGGGATATGCAGATCAAGAATGAGGAGTGGTATTTTCAGCCTAAAATTGGCTTCACATGTTTACAAAAAATGAATTTATCAAATCTGTAATCCTTTCAACTATTATCTTACACATATTTAGAACTTTAGCTTCCCAAAATTAATTTTTTTTAAATACATCATGCTTTGAAGAAGATCTAGAAGGAACGAACACTATTCTGAATGATACTCCCCCCCAAATACCCACAAACATGACATGGGTGTTCAATCCTTACAAATATATTAGTAAAAATATCATTCTCACACTTTTATATAAAGGAATCTTATGTGCTCTTCTCCTAAAATGATTATTGTATAGAATATAAGAAAAAATCATTATTGAATCAAAAAAATAATAATTAGTTTAAATAACATAAATAACTCCATAAAATACACATTGTTATATCCTTCATCTCTTCATTAAGATATATTCCTTTTTTATAAATAAGTTCCTCTTCTATTTATCATGTCTCAAATGGGGTATGGGCGTTAACCTATTTATATCCTGAAGATTTTGTTCTCAATTATTTCAAAATTGGTTCTATTATTTTTTATTCAAATTAAAATTTCCCTATATGAGATAATTTATGGGGGAATATATTTTATGATTGGAAATCCTGATGCTAAATTTCCATTTTTTGTAAAATATGGAAAAGAATTTTTAAAATTTTATTCAATATCAATATTAACCTCCAAAAGAAGACATTACACTTAATATAAATGAATATTTTCATTTACATTCAAAAAAACATCCTTGTAACTTCATATTATAAAATGAGAAATATGACATTGATTTTTATTTTCATTGAAAATATATATGTAAAACCCTATACAATAGTATATTATAGATAGTAGATACTTTATTACGTTGGAATATTATATATGGAATTAAATCATGATATATTGATCATTTTAGTAGTATTATAAAACATGATAAAAGAATGAATCATAAATCAAATTGAAATTAAAAAAAATATCATAATGATTTATTTAATAACATATTTATTCTCCAAGATTATACATGAATTCAATCATAATATACATCTTTTAATACTGAAAAAAAATAATTGGAATGGAGTGATCTACGGTGCTCAATATGGGTAAGCGTACAAAGTAACCAATCATGAATAAACAAGAATAAACCTTAAGGAAAGGTGAATTATAAAAAAACATTAAATTTAGACCCAATCATTGCCCCAATTTGGAACGAATAATTGATAATCAAATAATTCCATATAAATAATCATATTGATATTCTACTAATCCAAGAATCACATAGAATATCAATAACTAATCTCATAATGAGGGAATGTATAATTTCAGACAACACAAATAAGGCCTTATCCATTACATAAATTAATTTTTTTAATTAGACCTACCAATTCATCAAGGGGCTATAGTTGGACCCTCTAATAACATACTATATAATATCCCAAGGATTTATGACGAAATGTTAGAAGATTTTATGTTTAATAAAATCTCATATTGGAAGCCATTGATAGTAATTTCTGGTGTTTTAGAAGACTAGGAACATAAAATTGAATACATCGGACTAATAATTATTTACTTATTTATCAAATATTATGATCTCATAACATTGTTTGATCCCTTACATCTGGATAGGACACACTAGGGAGAACAATAATAAGGGACTGAGTTAAAAGCCCTATAAGGGAATAAACATAAAAATAAAGCATAACATATGTGTTGGAAGGCATAAAATAATGTTTTAAAATGGCATTGAACATAATGAATACAATCATATTGAACATGAAATCATACAATCAATTATTCATATTAATTTCGAAACAAAATAAAACATGATTTTATCTAGAGTCATGACCCGAGGAACATATAAGAGCACAAGTTAAGGCTGACCACCAAGATTGTTGCTCATAGAGAACGAGTAAAGGATAACCACCAAGATCATTACACATAATGTTTCCTAAGACTAAAAATTATCCAATTCATTGGATAACTATATGGTTTCACCCATCATAACATGTTCATTATATGCTTTCAATATAAAAATCATAATTATGTTGTGAAACATAAACATGAGGGTTACCAAGAGCATTTAATGAATAAATGGCATAATATACTATATACTAAAATATGTGAACCAAAAAGGTTTTAATAATAAATATTATTGATTTGGAACAAATAATTATTTCTTAAAACATATTATTTAGTGCACTTGATATTGCGTGTGAATTCAGGAAGATCCCTTAAAACTGCTTCTTTATCGGGATGTGTCGAGAAGGAAACCACATAAAATATTTTATATCCCCAAATAAATAGAATGATAGGATCCAGATTCATGATTTTGAAAAATCTTTTTAGTAGCTATTATATTATAACATCCCAAATAATTAATGAATAATAGATATTTTTATCTATGTCTATTAATGATTAAGATAGTGTTTTAGAGGCTTAAAATGAAAATAAATACAATATTATGCATGGAATACACTAATATTCTTAAAAGATTGTTTTACTGCCTTTTGATGGAAAACCCTTTTTAAATATTTCTTTTGACAATTTTATAATCTAAGTTTGTCAAAATAAACTTATTTTTTATGATTGGGACATCAAAATTTACTTTTTTTGAGTTTTTGGTATTATTCTGATAAAGTTCAATTTTTAATGAATAGAAAAAAATGTTGTATTTTAATTCAAAACCTCTTTTTAATATAATTTATTTATATGATTAGATAATATTTTTAATTTGGTTTGAAGTGAAATTAGAATATATTTTTACCATTTTATCCAATGGTGGTCATTGGAATCAATTTCACTTTGATATTGGACCTAAACTAGTGTCAATATTTTGATAATTATTGTTTCATAAAAACACGCAATTTGTCATGACAGCGGGAATTAGTTATTAAATTAATTAATGAAACTTACATGTTTTGAATTTTTTAAAATAGAAAACATTTTTTAATTCGGAATATCAAATATATCATAGGGTGAAGTTTTGGTATCTTTCTGAAAAACTTCAATTTTTGATGAATAGTGAAACCACTAAGTGGTAGTTAAAGAAACTGATTTTTCGTTAAAATGAAACTTTTCCACATCTATGATTTGATTTTCAAAAATCCTACATACATTGTTGTCATTAAGAAGTAAAATATGGTTTAATGAGATTAAAATAATTTTTTTGGTGAATAGTAACTTTTAAGTTCTTAATCGCGATTAGTGGTAATTAGTGTAGTTTAAGGTAAAAATAATGTTTTAATAATATGAGATGAGCTTGACACATGTCCTACCCTCATTGTATGTGTCATGTCAGACCCAGAAAATCCATGGGTAATCATGGGGACCCCATGGAGCCACTTTGAATGGGAAATGACATAAATAAATTTTTATTTAATGTTAAAGTAAAAATGACACAAACAAGAGATGTTTTACTAAAACAATTTTTACATGGGGATATACAAGACAGATTCTTGATTATAAATATTAATTGGGAATCAAAAAAGATTTCATACATCATAGTATTTTTTTTATAATTTTTAACTTTAAATAACTTAAATTATTTATGACATCATGATGATGCAACAATTACCTCATTAATAAAGGATTTAAATAAAATGAAATGATAATGTAAAATATATGAACTAAACATGTCCAAAACTTATTTTATGGGTGGATTTCGAACCCTTATCACCTTACCATAGAATTATATCAATGTGGGACCTTTTTAATCAGAAACTCATTTTAAAATAAAGTAACATTTTTTACTTTCCAAGAGTGCCCCTCCTCTCCTCTTATAAAAGGACCCCACCTCTACCTCCATACCCACACTCAAAAAGCCTTTGGATCTGCCAAAACCTGCCGATTTTGACTCTAAACATCCCTCTCTTACTCCTTGAATCCTCACATTGGGCAGAAGTCTTCCCAAGGATGCTTTTGAGCTCAAACCAAATGGAGTTACCTGATTTTAAGGTAATGTCTTCACTTGAGTCCTTTTGTTTTATCTTGATTCTCCAACCCCATAAAATCTTTTTATTCATTTATTTTGTATCAAATCCAGTATCTTCAATATACTAGGATGTTGTTATAAGAAGGATTCGAGCTACACTTACACACACCTACATCTAATGGTTAAAGGACATACTATTTCTGTGGATGGTGAGTTTATGCCTCCCGAAACGATGATTGTTCAACATTCTTTTAACACCTTCAAAGGTGGGTATTAAGATGTCACTATATTTATATATGACATATAATATGTTTATGGTTTCCTTAAGCTTCTGTATTATTCATTTTGGGCATACCTTTATGGTTTCCATTATGGGTAAACGTGATATCATCATTTAAGGAAGTGCGGACTACCTCCCCCTCAAAGTGATTTGATTCGTTAAATACCATATGAGGGATGTATAAAGGATGGAGTTATGATATTATATATGATATTAAACTAGAATTATAATATACCTTTATATCATTATGATTCCATTCTAAAAAAATAAATAGAAATGAAAGTAGCGTTCATGCGTACGTACGACTTACCGTCTCCATGAACAATGCATTTCATTTCTTACCTCTAAATGATAATGTAATATTATAAATTAATGATTTCACTGGATATATATGAAATATATGATATCTAAAACATGAATACCATTCTTGATATAATGGATACTTGAACAACTTGTAATTATAAAGGGCTTATTTTTTACTCAAGTACCAATGATCGTTAAAACGACCGTTATTAACTTAAATAATTACATAGTGTTCATGAAATGGAAATAAGTGATATAAAAGAAATAATGAACTTGTAAAAGGTTCTTAAACAAGTAGAAATTAACTCATGTTTATTATTCAGGAGATTAAAGAAATACCATGTCAAGTCGGACCCGAGGTATGAGACTTCATCTCAATCTCCTTTCATTGAGGCATATTTTGTTTTATACACAACCTTCTTTTATACAGTGTATGAACCCCTTTGAATTTTATGTTTATTAAAAAGGGATAATTTTTATATGAAGCATTTACTAAATGACAAAAGGGAATTTTTTTGACGTACGTATGCGACGACAACAACTTCTCCACTACCATGACCATTATTTGAGTTTCGGCTTCCTCTACAAGCCATAACTTTTTTTAAAGAAAAATAAATACCATGTTTTACTTTTCTTTTATTTTGGTATTGAAAATTTTTTTCATAATGTTTTTATATCAATGTGTTGTATTCATATCTTGTGATTGAAATGTGGAAATGTTATGTTTCCTTTATGCATGTTTTATGTGATACGATTATGTTGAGGTTCTTTGGCATTATTATGAAGACGAGTGGTTCTGTGATTGAATATGGGCGGGTGAGCCTGATATAGCTCTCCAATGCATTAGGTAATGTGAAGGAGTGAAACGTTAAGGTTTCTCCGAAGAGATTTAGGGAATATGCTGTGATGGGTATTCCAAATGTAACCAACAGGGTTACTACCTACGTAAGAAAGTTATGAATTCCTCAAGTTACCTTTAAGTCTTATGATTTCTATGATATATTCATGATTTCTTGAGTTATGTTAAAGTGATTATGTTTTATGGGAAAAGTATGATTTCATTATTATGTATATATATACCCATGTTTCTTTTCCATATTATTATATCCCTTACTGAGCATTTTATGCTCATCCCATGTTTTTTTGAAATGTTTTTTCACAGGTCAAGGGAAAGGTACATGATATGATGATAGTGTCAAGGAAGTGTCAAAAAAGAATCCATGTTTTATTTTAAATATGTTTCCATTTATGGGAAATAAGAATACTATCTTTATGTAACCACTTTGTTTATATGTGGAATGTAATTCAAGTTTTATGATCTAATTCTCAAAAACTCTAAACCCGAAAAGATCCTCAATGTGTAATCTTGTAATAATGCAAGATTAAGTAAGGTTTATGGATTGGGGCCTTATAGTTCGTATAAAAGGTCGGTTTAGATAACTTTCGGAGTTAGATTTCTATTAAATTAATATCCAAAATTTTTTATGGTCAAATTGAAGTGATATAGTATTTGAAGATTACCATGTTGATTTATCTAAGACATGTTTGTTCAGAATGGTTTTCTGTAGAGGAAACATGGAAGCAGTGCTAGGAAGGCATACAGAAGGAAATAACCTTACGAATCTGCATCCTGAGATGGTCAGAATTGGAACTAAACTATTTTTTCCAGTAATGGCGCAGTTGACTCATGCGATAAATGGTGGTGGTGTCCATGCACGAGATCATCCAGATCAACCGTAGAGGAACATGTCAGTAGTTGAACATTTCATGAGGAAACATCCCCCATCATTCAGAGGATCATCTGACCCTATGATAAATTAAGGGTGTATTAATGCACTAGAGAATATTTTCGATGTCATGGGGTTTTCAGACAATAAAAAGGTTAGTCTTGATATTTACCGTTTGGAGGGTGAAGCAGATCAGTGGTGGTCAATGATTAAAAATATCAGAGACGCTGATGAGATTGATGCTCTCGACTGGGATGAATTCAAAGGATTGTTTCATGAAAAGTATTTTCCTATGGCTGTTCGACTTTGGACGGAAAAGAAATTCTTGGAATTTAGGCAAGAGGAAGACTCAGTGGCTACCTATGAAGAAAGGTTCACTCGAATGGCAAGGTATGCTCCAAATTTTATCTGATACCTTGATAGTAAAATCAATCATTTTTACTCAGGATTAAAGCCAAAATATCGAAGGGCATTAGCTTCTCGTGAGTTTAAAAGTTATGAAAATCTTGTCCGATGTGCTAAGAATGTGGAAATGGAGTTTTCTGATGATCAAGTGTTCTATATCAACCAACAGAAGAAGAGACCGAGGTGGCAGGAGAAAGGTAAGAATTATTCAAAAAAGTCTGATGTTAAGAAAACTAAGTTTAAATTTTGTGATAAATGTGGCAAAATGCATGCTGGGTAATGTCTTATGAATTCTGGAAAGTGCTTCTGATGTGGTAAGATGGGACATAAGGCTCGTGATTGAACTGAAAAGGATGAAGGTTAAGGTAAGACCAAATTTGATTTACAGTTAGTGAAATGTTATAAGTGGAATGAGATGGGTCACTATGAAAATGAGTGTCTGACAAAGAGCTAGAGTGATGGGAAGAAGTTAGACTACAAGAAGAAAGGGGTGGTGAAATCCATTGCAACTACTTCAGCAGATGTCGGGACATCAAATGAATTTGTATCCGGTACTTTGTTTGTTTGTTTTAGATTATGCCAGTGTGATGTTTGATTCAGGGTCTACAAATTCTTTCATCTCTGAAAACTTTTCCAGTAAAATGGGAATACCAACTCAAGAAATGACTCCTGAACTTCTGGTAAAAACACCTGGGGGAAATGTTGAGGCAAAAAAAATTTATAAGAATATTCTTATCCTTATCTGTGGAAAGAACCTACTTGAAATCCTTATTGTTCTACCTCTAGTAGAGTTTGATGTTATCCTGGGTATGGATTGGCTCTCTATTTACCATGCTAAGATTGACTGTAGAGATAATGTAGTTTCTTTTCAGAATGACTTTCAATTTGTGTACAAGAATTAACCCTTACTGTTGATAACTTATCAAGAGGCCGAGAAACTTGTAAAAGATGGAAATGAATGTTACCTTGCACACATCGTTGAATAAAAGGAACTGTTCAGATTAATGTTGTTCCAGTGGTAAATGAATATCCTGATGTTTTTTCTGATGAGATTCCTGGAATAATACCAGATCTGGAAGTTGAATTTACTATTGAATTAGTTCCTGATGCTATGCCAATTTCAAAAACCCCTCATCGAATGGCTCAAATTGAACTTTTAAAGTTGAAGGAGCAATTGCAAGATTTATTAGAGAAAGGTTTCATTCGACCTAGCACATCACCATGGGTTGCTCCTGTTTTATTTGTTAAAAAGAAAGATGGTTCAATGAGACTTTTCATTTATTATAGAGCCTTGAATAACATCAATGTTATGAACAAATATCCTTTTCCTCATATCGATGATTTGTTTGATCAGCTCCAGGGAGCTCAGTATTTTTCAAAGATTGACTTTAGATCGGGGTACCATCAGCTGAAGGTAAAGGAAGCAGACGTTCCGAAGACTTAATTTCATACAAGATATGGCCATTATGGATTTTTAGTAATGCCTTTTGGGATAACCAATGCACCTGCTGAATTCATGGACTTAATGAATAGAATTTTCCATGAGTTCTTGGATAAGTTTGTGGTGGTTTTCATTGTTGATATTTTGGTGTTTTCTAAATGTAAATAGGATCATGAAAGCCATTTAAGGGTTATCTTGCAAAACTAAAATGAAAAGAAATTGTATGGGAAATTCAGCAAGTGTGAGTTTTGGTTGCAACAAATTTCTTTCCTTGGCCACATTGTTTCTAAAGATGGGATAACTGTTGATCCTGCAAAAACAAAAGTTGTGGAAGACTGGCCAAGAACCACAAATGTAACTGAGATTCGTAGCTTCTTTGTTTTACCAGTCTATTACCGAAGGTTTGTTAGAAATTTTTCACGGTTATCTAGTCCAATGACTAAGCTAACTCGGAAGGGTGTTAAGTTTATCTGGACAAAATAATGTGATGATTGTTTTCAGGAATTGAAAAGAAGATTGGTGAAAGCTCCAGTTTTTTGGCACTACCTTCCATGAATGGTGAGTATGTTATCTACAGTGATGCTTCATTAAAAGGACGTAGTTGTGTCCTAATGCAGAATTATCAGGTAATTTCTTATGATTCACGACAGTTGAAAAATCATGAGGTAAATTACCCAACACATGATTTGGAATTAGCTGCTCTAGTTTTCACTTTAAAAATTTGGAGACATCATTTGTATGGAGTAAAGTGTGAAATATATACTGATCACAAAAGTTTAATGTATATATTCACTCAGAAAGAGTTAAACATGAGACAGAGGATATGGCTAGAATTAATCAAGGATTATGATTGTACAATTCCTTACCATCCTGGAAAATCAAATAAAGTGGTTGATGCTTTGAGTCGAAAAAGTAATGCTTCATTAACAATGTTGCATATGGAACATGATCTTTTGTTTAAGGATTTGATGAAATTTGGCATAGATGATTTTGGCGCAGGATGTACTTCTATTTTGTTTCATGTATCAGTGAGATCATCTCTATCAAATAGAATCAAGAAAGAACAGAAGTAAGAAAATGAGTTTCATAAAAAGGTAGAGCTGGTTTATAAAGTTAAGTTGCCTGAATTCAACATTGATAATGATTGTGTTTTGAGATTTCGGAATAGATTGTGTGTGCCTTGTGATTCACAGTTAAATAGAGATTTGTTATGTGAAGCTCATAGTTCTCTATTTTCAGTTCATCTTGGCAGTACTAAGATGTACATAGATCTGCGGGAGTATTACTGGTGGGATGGAATGAAAAGAGATATTGCTGATTTTACTATGAAGTGTTTGATATGTGAATAGGTTAAAGAAGAGTGGAAGTTACAGAAAGGGATGCTTCAGCCTTTACCAGTGCCAGAGTGGAAATGGGAGAATATATCCATGGAATTTGTTGTGGGATTACCGAAGACATCTCGAGGTAATAATGCAATCTGGGTTATTGTTGATCGATTGACTAAATTTGCTCATTTCCTTGCTATACGAGATACTTTTTCCCTAGATCAAATTTCCCGTTTGTATATTAATGAGATAGTCAGGTTACATGGAGTTCATCTCTCCATTGTATCTGACTGTGATCACAGGTTCACTTCTAACTTTTGGAAAGGCCTTCAGAAGTCGTTGGGTACTGAATTAAATTTTAGTACAAATTTTCATCCTCAATCAGATGGGCAGTCAGAATGAACAATTCATAACTTGAAGGATCTTCTATGAGCTTGTTCGATGGATTATCATGGAATTTCAGACCAAAATATTTCTTTGGTTTAATTTTCATATAATAACAGTTTTCATTCCATTATACAGATGGCACCATTTCAGGCATTATATTGGAAGCTATGTCGAACTCCAGCTTTCTGGGATGAAGTGGGTGAATGGATGTTGATGGGACCAGAATTGGTAGAAGAGATGGCACAAAAAGTTCAGCTGATTCAGAAACACATGAGAACAGCTCAGTTTAGGCAGAAGAGTTATGCAGACAATTGGAGGAAGGATCTAAATTTTGAGGTAGGTGATCATGTATTTCTCAAAGTCTCTCCATGGAAAAGTGTGATGAGATTTGGTAAGAAAGGAAAGATGAGTCCAAGGTTCATTAGACCATATGAAATTCTAGAGAGAGTTGGATCAGTTGCATACCGAGTGGCTTTACCTCCGAGTTTATCTCAGGTACACAATGTTTTACATGTTTCGATGCTGAGAATGTATATTCCAGATCCATGTCATGTTTTGAGTCTAGAGGTTGTTCAGCTGGAAGAGAACCTATCTTATGAGGAACAGCCGGTCCAGATTCTTGACCATATGGTGCAAGTGTTACGAAAAAAGGTGATTAATCAGGTAAAGGGATTTTTGAAAAACCACATGATGGAAGATTCAACATGGGAATCTGAAAATGCAATGAGGGATAAGTACACCCATTTATTCGATAAGTAAATAAATTGCGGGGACGCAATTTTCTAAAAGGGGGAAGGATGTAACATACCAAGTAATTAATGAATAATGGATATTTTTATCTATGTCTATTAATGATTATGATAGTGTTTTAGAGGCATAAAATGAAAATAAATACAATCTTATGCATTGAATACACTAATATTCTTAAAAGATTGTTTTACTGCCTTTTGATAGCAAACCATTTATAAATATATATTTTGACAATTTTATAAGCTATGTTTGTCAAAATAAACTTATTATTTATTATTGTGACATCAAAATTTACTTTTTGTGAATGTTTGGTATTTTTCCGATAATGTTCATTTTTTAATGAATAGTGAAAATGTTGTATTTTATATCAAAACCACTTTTTAATATAATTTATTTATATGATTTGATTATCTTTTGAATTGGTTTTGAAGCGAAATTAGAATATATTTTTACAATTTTATCCAATGGTGGTCATTGGAATTAAATTCACTTTGAAACTGGACTTAAACTACTGTCAATCTTTTGATACTTATTGTTTCATAAAAACACGCTATTTGTCATGACAACAGGAATTAGTTACTAAATTAATTAATGTAACTTACATGTTTTCAATTTTGTAAAATATACATCATTTTTGAATTCGGAATATCAAATATATATTAGGGTGGTGTTTTGGTATCTTTCTGAAAAACTTCAATTTTTGATGAATAGTGAAACCACTAAGTTGTAGTTAAAGAAACTGATTTTTCATTTAAATGAAACTTTCCCACTTCTGTGATTTGATTTTCAAAAATCTGACATACATGGTTGTCATTAATAAGTAAAATGTGGTTCAATTTGATTAAAATAATTTTTTGTGAATAGTAACTCTTAAGATCTTAATCGCGATTAGTGGTAATTAGTGTA
Source organism: Viscum album (assembly GCA_963277665.1). NCBI lineage: Eukaryota > Viridiplantae > Streptophyta > Magnoliopsida > Santalales > Viscaceae > Viscum > Viscum album. Next base: position 358,261,888 of record OY728152.1, on the reverse strand, counting down.
GTTTAATGTAAAAATAGTGTTTTAATAATATGAGATGAGCTTGAAAAATGTCCTACCCTCATTTTATGGTTCATGGCCGACCACAATAATCCATGGGTCAACTTGGGGACCCCATGGAGCCACTTTGGTTGGGAAATGACATAAATAACTTTTTATTTAATGTTAATGTAAAAATGACACAAACAAGAGATGTTTTACTAAAAGAATTTTTGTATGTGGTTATACAAGTCAGATTTCTGATTATAAATAGTCATTGGAAATCTAAAAATATTTCCTACATCATAGTATTTTTTTTATAAATTTTATCCTTTATATAAATTAAATTATTTATGACATCATGATGACGCAGCGATTACCTCATTAATAAAAGATTTAAATAAAATGAAATGATAATGTAAAATCTATAAACTACACATGTCCAAAACCTATTTTATTGGAGTATTTATAACCCTTAACCCCTTACCCTATAATTAAATTATTGTGGGACCTTTTGAATCCGAAACTCATTTTAAAATAAAGTAAAATTTCATTACTTTCCAAGAGTGCCCCTCCTCTCCTCTTATAAAAGGCCCCCACCTCTACCTCCTTACCCACACCCCCAATGCCTTTGGCTTGTCCAACCACTGCCCATTGTGTCTCTCCACATCCCTATATTACTCCTTGAAGCCTCACTTTGTGAATAAGTCTTCCCAAGGAAACCTTTTAGCTCAAACCAAAGGGAGTTACCCAATTTTATGGTAATGTCTTCACTTGAGTCCTTTTGTTTTATTTTGCTTCTCCAACCCCATAAAATCTTTTTAATCATTTCTTTTGTAACAACTCTAGTATATTCAATATACTAGATTGTTTTTATAATAAGGATTCGAGCTAAACTTCCACACACCTACATCTAATGGTTAATGGACATACTGTTTCCGTGGATGGTGAATTTATGCCTCCCGAAATGATGATTGTTCAAAATTCTTTTAACACCTTCAAAGGTGGCCATTAAGATGTCACTATATTTATATATGATATATAATATGTTTATGTTTTCCTTAAATTTCTGTATTTTTCATTTTGGGCATACCTTTATGGTTTCCATTATGGGTAAACGCAATATCTTCATTTAAGGAAGTGCGGACTACCACCCCACAAAGTGATTTGATTCGTTAAATACCATATGTGGGACGTATAAAGAATGGAGTTATGATATTATATATGATATTACAGTAGAATTATAATATATCTTTATATCATTATGATTCCATTCTATATAATACAAAATAGAAAAGAAATTAGTGTCCATGCATACGTACGGCTTACCGTCTCCATGAACGGTGCATTTCATTTCCTACCTCTAAATGATTATGAAATATTATAAATGCATGCATGTACTGGATATATATGAAATATATGATATCTACATCATGAATACCATTCTGGATATAATGGATACATGAACAACTTGTAATTATAAAGGGCTTATTTTTTACTCAAGTACCATTGATCGTTAAAACGACCGTTATTAACTTAAATAATTACATAGTGTTCATGACATGGCAATAGGTGATATAAAAGGAATAATGAATATGAAAAAGGTTCTTAAACAAGTAGAAATTAACTCAAGTTTATTATTCAGGAGATTAAAGAATGACTGAGTCATGTCAGACCCGAGGTATTGGACTTTGTCTCAATCTCCTTTCATTGAGGTATATTTTGTTTTATACACAACCTTTATTTATACGGTGTATAAACCCCATTTACTTTTACGTTTATTTAAAAGGAATCATTTTTATACAAAGCGTTTACTAAATGACAAAAGTGAATGTTTTTGTCGTACGTATGCGGCGACAACGACTTCTCTGCCGCCGTGACCATTATTTGAGTTTCAGCTTCCTCTACAAGCCATATATTTTTTTTTAAAGAAAAATAAATACCATGTTTTACATTTCTTTTATTTTGGTATTGAATATTGTTTTCATAATTTTTTTATATCAATGTTTAGTATTGATATCTTTTGATTGAATGGTGGAAATGTTATGTTTCTTTTATTTATGTTTTATTTGATATGATTATGTTGAGGTTCTTGGGCATTATTATGAAAACGGGTGGTTCTGTGATAGACTAAGGGCGGGTGAGCCCGATATAGCTCTCCAATTTATTGGGTAACGCGAAGGAGTGAAATGTTAATGTTTCTCCGAAGAAATTTAGTGAATATATTGTGATGGGTTTTCCAAACGTAACCAAGAGGGTTACTCCCTATGTAAGAATGTTATGAATGCCTCAAGTTACTTTTATGTCTTATGATTTCTATGATTTATTCATGATTTGTTGAGGTATGTTAATGTGCTTATATTTTATGGGTAAAGTATGATTTCATTCTTTTTTATATATGTACCCATGTTTCCTTTCCATATTTTTATATCCGTTACTGATCTTTTTATCCTCATCCCATGTTTTTTTGAAATATTTTTCATAGGTCAAGGGAAAGGTACATGATATGATGATAGTGTCAAATAAGTGTCAAGAAAGAATCCATGTTTTATTTTAAATATGTTTCCATTGATGGGAAAGAATAATACTATCTTTATGTATCAAGTTTGTTTATATGTGGAATGTAATTCAAGTTTTATGATCTAATTCTCTAAAACACTAAACCCGAAAAGATCCTCAATGTTTAATCTTCTAATAACTCAAGATTAAGTAAGGTTTGAGTCTTGGGGCCTTATAAATATTAACATCAAAATTAAATATATTTTCATTCATTTTAAAAAATTGGAATTGAACCAAGAAGAATAATGGAGGATCATGTAGAATCTATCACCGTATCTTCAAGACAAATCTCCACTTGTTATTAATTTCGTAAAAAAATTACATTAATTAATAAATAATTCCAGAATAATTAATTTTGTTAATTTATTTATTATATTATATTTAGTTCCATTATTCACTTTTGATGAGTTATAATGTTCAATTTAATCATTCTGTGAGTGATTGTTTTCTTAATTTTTAATATCGACTCGCTTTTATAATAGTATAGGAGTTCATGTAAAATGGAAATTGAAGTCCATATTTGAAGTTATAAGTTATCTATGATCATATATAAGTTAATTTTATTATATAAGTCAATTTTTTTGGATTAATATGAATCATTAGATAAAACATCATTGATAAACGCCTGGATTATTTTGAACACTATTTCGTACGATGAAATTATTTATTTTATTTTATTACATCATATGTGTATAATAATTCAAAAACACTAAATAATATATATATATATATATATATATATATATATATTATCTTGATAAAAATTAAAAAGGCTTTCATATCCCACCATGAATATGGTAATAGTAATTAAAAACTCATCATCCATGAATGCAATAAATTAACACATCTCGAAAAGTGTTTCATGTTTAGTATAAAAAGAGGGGGGTAGTAATGATGATAAATTATTACATAATCATTTAATGAATTTATTATATTTACGGTACATGTTTTATCACACCATTTGTATTATGGTAGGTGAGGATGAAAAATAAAATTAAGGAACATGAAAAGAAATTGAATGAAATCAGAAGAGGGGTTTACTTCTTGATTTCTTCATCTTGAGAGCATCATTGGAAGAATGTTTTTTTTGTTAAAATAATAATTTCATAGACATGATGGAGGTTTTCGGGAGGATATTTAGGTAGAATTAGGGAAAATAAAAAGGCTTGAGAGGTGTGAGGAGAATAGGTGGCAAGGGAGGTATTAATAATGGATGAGAGATGTGATTTTTCATTATTTAATTCATTAGTTTGTTATTTTACTTAAGATAAGAAATACTAATGATTATTGAGAATAAATAGTAGAATATAATAATTTTAGTTCAAAATAATAATTCTTACATCCACATAAAAAACCATGACTCATTAATTCATGTTTTTAGACAACATTGTAAATTATCGTATTTCACTATTCACCAAAAATTCATGTATTAATGAAAAATCTAAAAAATCCACCCTAAAAATTTTTAGATCGGTATAACAGAAAAAATGAAACTCATTTTATGAAATTAATTTTATCAATATGATAATGTCAATTTTTAATTAAAATCATAATATATACAAAAAAATACCTGTTTTGGAATTAGAAATACTTTTCTAACACTTTAAAAATATTGTTAAGGACTCATAAAAATATATTAGAATAATAAGTCATAAAAAATAATTTTGAAAAAAAATTATGAATATATATTTTCATTAAATTTATTAAATTAGGCATAAATTTGTAATGACATATTTATGAGTTATACAAATACTAACAATTACCTAATAAATTTTTACATATTTATTTACATATACTATGATATAATTATATTATTTTTCCACATATAACATGGATAATGTTTTTTTTATACTATTATTGGTTGAGTTATTATTCAATTCTCGGGTTTTCTATTCAATAGGGACACATTTCTATTCCAAATTTCAAGTAACTATTTTATCATTATAGGTTCCGTAACATATAGAAACAGATATTATTTAATTTTTTAATCATTTATAAATCATGAATTGTATTATATATTTTTTATACCATATGGAATAATTATAATCACATTTTTTTTATAGAAGAAACATGGTTTCATTTCATTCTTCCCTCTTATGAAATTTATCCATTGAAATATCATATTACATTTTGTGTTGAAAATAAGTGTTGGTACATTACCATTGTCACTTCGTTAGGATCCCATGATTCTTTTTCATACATAGGGATTCTCCAAAGTACATTAACTATGAGACTGGACATGTTGTATATAATTTTTTCTCTATGATCCATGATCATTTTTGGCTTCTCCTGTAATGAAATATTATTTAACAACTGTACCACCTCTGATGATAATACATGTGAAGGATATAGTAGTTTATTTCTTATGAGGGATGTGTGGAATAAATCATTTACTTAAGACATTTTTTGTGGGAGTTCCGATTGATAGGTCGCATCTCTGACATGGTCAAGGTTCTCGAAGGGGCTGATATTCTTGGGAATACCAAGTCTCCAACATTGAACATATGTTCTTGTCAAATAATATTTTCATAAATCTTCTTTATACATTAACCTTATTTGATATGATGCAAAATGTATTTCACATTCTACACCATTTGGTCAACCATACATTTACTACCATCTTAAGATCAAAAATTTAATCCCATCATGTCTATGTTACACACATTATCCAATAAAGGGTTTCATATGAAACCATTCAGATATTCGATTGGAAACTATTTTTAAAGGATAGTTCAACTAGATGAAGGTGGGTTTCACTTCCTCCTTTAATTTCCAAAAAATTATATGTCAAAATTTTATCAAGTGTCTAAATATTACTCTCATATATGTTGTCAATTTGAGGACGACATGTCATACTAATGATGATCTCAGTGATTAAATCATGTTGATCACTTTTATTGTACATGGATGTGAATATTAGACAATGGTCAGATACAATAGATAGTGTTACTCTATGCAGCCCTACCACTTATTTTTTTGTATATCCATGCAAGTTGATGTAGTGATATATCCCCTAAAATTGAGATAATGGGAGATGTCATTGTAATATGATTCGCAATAACCCATATATCATTGTTTCCACTATATTTCATTGTAAGTATACTAAAAATATCCAAGGTGATGTTTTACCATTTCAATGTTGGTATAGGTAATTGTTGCATCATCCTTTTAGAATATTTACATTCATCCTTCACTAGTTGGAAAACCAATTAATTTTATGTATTTTCATTAATATCATTCTTCATATTTTCCCACCAATAGGTCTCTCTGATATCTCCATACATCTTTGTGATTCCACGATTGAGAAGGTTGATCTATGTGCATCATTAAAGATCTCGTAATTTACCATTAGATCTAAAGGAAAACATAAACATCAGCCAAATCTTAAGAATCCTTCCTCATCCATTTGTAACTATCATTATTTCCCATATTTTATATATTCCACCCTTTTCATAAATTTCATAGAATTTTTTTGAGAATCCTTTATTTTCTCAATGAGGGATGGTTGAGGAATCATTTTTTCTAAAAAATTATGATTTTCATTACTTAATGATTCCCATGATCATCATTTGATCTTCTAATAAGAATATATCCTTATCAATTCTCATCATTGATAATGATGCATGATCCTTTAAACATAGTGCATCTTCCACCTTATTATCACTACCAGGATGATAGTCGATAGAGAAGTCATAATCCATAATGAGCTCCAAATATCATCATTAATTAATATTAATCTCCCTATATTTGAATATATATTTTAGAATCTTATGATCAATATATATCTCACTCTTTTCCTCATAGAGATAATTTCACCATATTTTCAATGAAAAGATCATATTTGCCAACTGAAAATCATGTGCATGATAAATTTTATCCTGAATTGAGGAATATGTAATAAATTTATCAATTTTTTCATCATCACAAAACCTATGTGATTATTTGAAGAATAAATATACACCACAAATTGTTCTTTACTTCATGGGAGTGAAAGTATTTGGAAAGTGATAAGCCTGATTTTGTACTCCTTAATGCTTTCCTCACATTTTTTAGTAAATAAAATATTCACTCCCTTTTATGTAATTAGGGTTATTTGGTTTGAAAACTGACAGAATCTATTAAAAATGATGGGTAAAACCAATCTATTCCATGGAAAATATGGATCTCTATAACAAATATTGGTTGTTCCACTCTTTAATTACCTTTTTCTTTGAAGGGTCCATAGATATTCATTTAATGGTGATAACATGCACCAAAAATGATACTTCCTTCCTCCAAAACACACATCTACTATAATTATCATAAATTCCCACCCTTCACAATGACTTTTGAATAATATTAAAATGTTATTCATGTCCCTACATACTATTAGAGTATATCATAATATCATTAATAATGACTACTGAATATTACTTTAGGTAATTTCTAAAGTCTCTATTCATTAAATCGATGAAAATTTATATATAATTATTGAATCTAAAATGCATCACTATGAACTCATATTGTCCAAACAATTTTCGAATGGATGTCTTGGGAATATGATCCTTCCTCACCATTAATTGGTGATAACCCAACCAATGTTCCTATGTAGATAAATAACTGAACCCACATATTTTATTGAACAATTTATCTATATAAGGATTGGGATACATGTTCTTTAACATGATTGTATTATGTTCATTATAATTGATGTAGAGGCATATTGATCCATCTTTCATCTTGATAAAGAAGACTGGTGAACCCCATTGTGAATCACTAGGTTATATAAAACCCTTGTCATGATTCTCTTTTAAATACTTATTTACCTCATCCTTCTCTATAGAGGACATTCTAAAAGGTGTCCTTGATATAGGAAAAGTTCCATGAATATTTTCTATTAAGAACACATCCTCTTTATCTTGTGGAATAACATTAAATTCTATATGGAATACATCAGTGTAGTCTCTTACAAGGGGCATGTCTTCGAGCCTGATCCTATCCTTTTTCCTAAATCATTTGATCTCGATATGATTTATCATATGAAATTAATATCCACACATTAGAAAATTATTCTAAAGTAGATTCATCCTCCTCTTTACAATTGTAATGATTTGGAGGATTATTCGAAATGTGAAGAGTGATCTCCCTTTCCCAGTGGTCGATGTTGGATATGTATAATGATAAAAAATCCTTTCTGAATATAGAATTTGACACCACCAAACGATGTATGAAAAGAATAATTTGTAGTTTCAATATAAAAACATTAATCAGTGAGGATTTATATATTTTGGATGTATTAATAAACTCATTAACTTTTTATGCATACAACCCAATCTCCAAATTTAGAGGTGGTGTTTTAATAGTTATTACAAACTAGAAATATATGAACAAATGTATAGATCTGGATGCGGTGTTTTAATTTTTATTCATTTCAATGTTCCAGGTTTTAATTTCCATATTTTCCCATGCTTGTTAAATTGAATATCCTGATTATATAGCATAGGATATAGGTACATAATCTCAAGATTGATAATAATGAAATAAATATAATATTTACTAAATATATGAATTCTATGAGTGAATATTTAATGGTTACCATGGAAAATAAATCATATTATTTCATTGATATGGTATGATGTTCATATGCATGAGCCACCGTATCATACCACTAATGATAAAATGGTAAGGAATTGTGTGTTATATTTTTTTATAGACTCAATAAAAAATCATTTTTATTAAATATAAATATTATATACAAAATAATATGCATAAAATAAATTTTGTGAAAAAATATATTTCTCCACATGTTGGAGATAGTATGTTGTGTGTTTGCAAGCAGGATGCAATCATTTTTTGTATGATTGTTGAAAGTTGGAATATGGTTTCAATAAAATCATAATAAAATATAATAATATATATGATATGGAATTTATTATTTTATAATTTAAAAAACACATTGATCGTATGTATATGTTGAAATGAACTTGAATGAGTTTGTAAAAATGATTAGCTCTTCATTGGTAGACGTCTTTTAGATTTCATATTATGGGATCTAGGGTTGGTCTTTTTGGATGACCAAAATCAAAAAGAATTATAAATAATATAGGAAGATAACTTTTTAGGGTTGGTTTGAAATATAAGGCTAAAATTTGTGTGAATAAGTGATGGAGGAGCATCAATTTTATAAATGAGGTAAGTGACAATTTCAGAAACTCCCAAAACATTAAAGTAAAATATATTAATTTTAGAATTAAAATTTATCCAAATTTATTTATTTAGAATATAAGATGATTATGGGTCTACTTTAAATCAAACAATAAATTTTATATACATATAGGTCATATTATTAACCTTATTGTTTGACATCAACCGTTATTTAATCTGTTATACTCTTACCGTGACAATACGTTTCTTACCCCTTAAAGGTTAATATAGTTCAACAAAATGACTAACAACCCATAAATGGATAATTATTGAAATTTTAAACATTTTATCACTTTTTTATATGGATATTATATCATTTCATATAATATTATTCATTTTAAAATAATATTAATGTCAATTTTGATAATATTCATTACTTGACTATTTAAAATTATCACAAAAAACCGGATATTGTCAATGAAATTAATGAAAACATCACTATGATGTCCAAATTAACTATAAATTTAATAAATTAAATTAGTTATTTCAAATTATATTTATTTTAATATTGGTCAATATCATTTATTTGATATTTGTATTTATTAAAAATGTATTGCATCATCATTTTTAAACCCTTTAATTTTATTATTTATTCCCTAATATTTTTTTTAAAAAAATATTGATAAATACAGAATAAAGTTATATTTAAAATAACTATTTATATTTGATGATATATTATGAATAACAACATAATTGAAATGTAAAAATTATTTAAAAATTGATTATGAGATATTTGAATTTCCGTAAAATGAATTACTATAAAATGATTAAATTCATCCAAGTTGAACCAAGAGGTCATAAAATCATCCCAGTAATGAATTTTCCCAAAACACACTCATCCATTAAAATTATTACACGTGTTAGGGTAATTTTACAATACTTTTAATTTTATTTTTCCCCTTAATAATCACATTAACCATTTACTATGGTAACAAAAAATTTAATAAATTTACTATTTAGATTGTCCAAAAATTAGAGAGACATATTTACTAAATTTATAACTTATTATTACAAATTTAAAATCCAATTTAAAAAATTAAAAACATATAATAAGCTAAAATTAATTTAAAATTAATCCCATTAACGGGGAGGTAAAACGTGTTACTAATATTAAAACGTTTAAATTATTAAAATGTTTTCTAATAAAATGTAATTTATAATTGATTCTAATGAAATAAATTGGTTTAAATGATATAAAATTGATCTCATTATTCATTAAGATCAATCAAAATTAAAATTTAACAATATAAAATATTTAGATGAAAATTATAATATCAATTAATATTCTTTATTTTTTCACCATTCATCAAAACATGAATCTTATCAGAAAAATATTAATAATTATATTAAGGAAAATTTTGATACTAATATTTCAAAGAAAAATATTAAATTATAATAAATAAATGATAAAAATTTTGAAACTATATTTATTACTAGAGAACTATCAAAACGAGGTAAAATTGTCATTTTATAAAAAAACATATCTTATCAGTTAAATTGTATTTGTTATTATATCATCTCTATAAAACAAATAGGAGGAATTTTAAACATTATATCAAATATATTGTATATATATATTATTAATATAATCAGAAAAGTGTTATTTTTTATTTTTTTTTTATAATACACACTTGTACACTTTTAAATACATTTTTTGAAAAGGATTTCCTTTTCAAAAAATGGTTTTTTTTCATTTATAAATAAGTAGATGCAAAATAATTCATCATATTTTAAATTTTAAACCGTATTTTTTTAATTTAGTTAATCATGTTCATTCCTATCATTCTAACAGTAATGTTATAATTGTAACATTAAAATAATTTTAATTAATTATTCTATTATTCTCAATGTGGTGTATCATTAATGTCGTGTAACATTGTTTTTACATTTAAAAACATGGGATGTTAAAAATTAAATATAATTTGATGGTTTGTTTTAAATCCCTCCATCTACTATAATCTGAAAATAATCACTTAATCCTAAATTATCTAGTATCAGTTATATTATATTCCATCTGATAAGAATGGTGGAAAACTATATTAGAAAAAACATATCATGATATCTATATCAATTTAAATTATAATCATAAATTTTTTTTCCATAATCTAGACATTTTCACTTTGTAAACAATTTTTCTATCACAAGAAAAATCAATAAATTTCCCCAATAATGAATTACATCAAAATTATTAAATTGTTTTGAATTTAAGTCCCTATTATTCCCATTATCATCAAACTCAAAATATATATTCAATTCCTAGCTATGAGAAATTGATAATTGTGATAAATGTGTTATACCATGTTTAGCAAACTTATAATACTTCTCTACACATATGGTAGTGCGGGGTCATGTGTTGAATGTTGAGAATTATCCTCAATATATGTATGTATACGGTCCTCCCCAAAATCTCTAGGTGACTCAGCTATTTGATCTAACATCATCCTATAAATAAAATCATCAAAATAGTGTATAAAAATATATAAATCCAAATTTTATAGTTATAATAAATTATAAAATAAATAATAATCCTTCTAAATATAAAATTTTTATAAAATATTTATTTTCATTTTTAAAATATGTTAATTAAAATACTAAATAAAATATTGAGATATTAAATGATATAAAAATGAAAAATTATGTAAATTAATATTAAAATATAACAGGTACACAAAAAATATAAAAACATTTTTTGAAAATAATGAAAACTTCAACAAAAACATCTCATTATCATATTATTTATAGTAGTTAACAAAAATAATAAAAATGAATACCAAAAATATTTTAATATTATTAGATTGTATTTAACAATGATAAAATAATACTGAAAGTATTTATAAATCCTAAATAAAAAATTAAAATGAAAAAACATTATGTAACTAAATTATAAAAATCAAATTCTTATATATAATGATGAATAATTGAGAAATGATTCAAACAAAACATTAATATTCAAAACAAACAATTTATAATTTTTTGAAATATTTTTTTATGTAAAATATTAATGCTAAAAAATATAATATTTTATGAAATTTATAATGCTAAAAAATAAATAAATATATGTTACCTATAATATTAGGGAATTACTAAATTATTGTTTTCCCATATATAATACCCATGATTGTTTCATATAGAATAAAATATCACTATGATGTTGTCACCAATATTCATTGAGAATCATTCAATAAAAGTAGGTATATCACATAAATATCCAAAATAATCATGTTTCTCATCATCAAAATAGATTTTTCCATCTAAAATAACAGACTTCTTTACATTTGATATATCAATAAAATAGAAATATTTTCCATGTGTTTCCTTGATAAACGTTTCTACTGTGTATTCTAATATATTCTAACTAACTATTGGAATAAAAAATTTATTCTGTTTGAAATTGTTTTTCACTATAAAATATTCCATGATTAACACTCCTTTTAAATTTAATGTAATCAATCTATTATATTTCTTTAGCACTTAAATAATTTGATATTAATTTAGAGAAGATTTTTTTCAATGGAAATTGAAAAATGAATTTCTTCTATAAAGACCGAGGCAGTACTATTGTAAACCAAAATTATATTATATGATATTTGGTATAAAATTTATAACCTTTTAATCCATAATCACACAATGTCATCATATTTAAAGATGGGACACCCTCTAACCATCTCAATGATTCTAATTCATATGATCTACATTGAATGGTCTCTTTAAACCGCAACAGAAAAATTATTCACATTCAATACCTACATATAGATAATCATTGGATAAAATTGTTTTAACACCTTAATATATAGTATTATACATGTTTGAGTTTCTTCTATGTTATTGATGATATTTAATGGAAAAAACATTCTATTTTTTACCATTCAATAATTTTAAATTTAATACACTAATCAATTTTACATCAAAACTGATGTGTTCCATTGCATCCAAGTCGTGTGCACAAAACTATTCTAAATCATTAAAAAATATAATTCTCAATAATTGAGTCTATATATTTATATATATTATTAACATATCCCATCAAAATAAACATATAATTTTTAAATGGATACATCCAAAATAGATATATAGGTCAATAAATATTTATTTCATGCATTAAATTAACCATTTAATAAACCATGATATCAAAAAAAAGATGGGGGGAATGTAAATGTTGTGTTTAAATTGTACACAAACTAAATCATCCCACAAATTGATTAATGAAATAAAATAAATCATTATGTGAAAAATTTATTTGAATAATTAACACACCATCAAGATATTCATTATGAAATATTGGGTAAATATTAGATGTCATGAAAATGGTTGGAAGTTTTACGACATTACATAAAAATTATGACATTTCCTGCGTTTCAACCTCAAATATTTTAGAGGCCCAATTTTTTTTTCATTTAATGAATAACCTTGTGGAAAATTGAATACATGGAGAAAATTAAAAAACTAATTTTATCCTAGTAGGATTAATTATGACCATCTATATGTAGATATGGTCAATTTCTATTTTGGAGGGAGGGGTAACTACAATCATATTCCCTTTCAGAGTAATTCGAATTTCATATTCTACCCATCTTTAGTATTTCCATTCAAATCAATCAATGTCCTAATAACATAATCATAAATATTTTTTTCAACATTCATGCAATCAATTTTATTTTTGACCATATGATATCTCTAAAATCAAATCTCAAAAAATAATGATATATTTTTCCAATTATTTTTAAAATTACCAAATTTTAGTTTCGTTATAAATGTGACATCACATTATTCACCCTATCATATTAAAGATCAGTGAAAAATGGTTTTGGAGTGTTCTCAAATTCATGTGAGACATTGAATAATGTGATATATAGCAAATTACCTTTGATAACCCACATATTGAGTTATTTCAAATGATTTAGTTGATATTATAATCTTTCTTCTTCAAAATTTTGAATACATTTATGCCTCTTAACACTATATACATATAAATTTCTATATGGTAGGACATATTTTATTGAAAACATAATCATTGAATATAAGTTAAAATGTTTTATTTTTTATGTATAATAAACTCTTATACCATCCTCCAATAATGGTTTCAAATATCCAATTAAGGGTGAAAAGAAAACATTAATATCATTTTCATGAGGATTTGGAGGAGAAATAATTTAACTCTAAATGATTTATTTATGCTTCATACAATATTCCATGTTTATATTTTACATTACAAATAATATATTCCAAGAACAATATATTCCACTAATAACTCGATGTAGATTCATTCTACCTGGTAGAAATAAAATATTAATATTTCTAACATCATTTCTAAATATGGGAAACAGTTGAGAAATTTTAACTTGTTATGTATAATTGAATGTAAGATGAAATGTTTCATTAGATATCATATCATAGGTAATAAATAATAAATATTTTCTATTTTATTAATTTAAAAAATTAAATAGGAAAATAAATTAAGTTACCAAATTTCGATGGCATGAGTCCTTATAACAGTTAAATCATTAATTTATTTATCTTGATTCACATTTTATTATATACAATTTTTAGTATATATTGATAGGTCTTTTTAATAAATTCTATACAAAACATAATCATTAAAGTATTACTTAATCTTATTTTACCCCAAACCAATAGTTGTAATATTTTCTTTGCAATATATAATTAAAATAGAAGATCATTATTTTCATGATGTATGTCTTCCGAAAACTATAACTATATCATAAAACACATTCCACTCTATCATCCAATATGTTAATAAATTATATAATTTATTATAAACTCATAATGTTTAAAAATCCTCTCATAAAATTTCAGTATTTCAATAATAATTCTCAATTATCAATGATTACCCACATAAATATTATTAAATATCAAAAATAATGTATTATATTTGATTGGATGTATCATCTTGAAAATAATTATCATCAATAGATGTTTAATATTTCCCAATTTATCCTTTCCAAATCCAAGGACTGTAAATAAAAATAAAACCATGATAAATTAAGTGATAATTATTTTTATAATTTTAAAAAAAATATTTAAAAGAATCAATCATGGATAGGAAAAAATTTCATTATTTGGATCATTTAAATTTTCAAAATCTAAAAAAATCTACAAATCAATCCTAATATTCATAGATATTTCATAGCACTGTAATCGAACTTCCAAACATTATTTTCTTTAATAAATAAAAATATTAGAAATTTTATTATTAAATTTTGTAATTTAATTTAAAATATACTTTTACATATAATAATAAAAAATTTATTTTTATATTCATAAATAATAGAGTCTTATCATAATCCAGAAAAAAAATATATCACTTTGAAGATATTTAATAAACATTCTTATAGAAACCATTATTAAAATAATGTGATAGGAACCTTAAAATTGATTTTAAAAGCATGAACACACATAAAACAAAATTATTTCTCATATTTAATGTAATTTAATTCTAATATAATTCTTATTTTTAATGTAAAATAAGATATATAGAAATATAAAGGGATAAGTATTATAGATTTAGAAGAAATCAAAATTTTAAAACATGTAATGAAATATAATGAAATGAATTCATTTAAACTAAAATGGGCATGTCAGGGTAACTATAAAAAAACAAATTTATCTCACTAAATTCATATTAATAATTAATTTACTCTCCCTAAACCTATATAAATCCCTCTTATGTTCTTCCAAAGGTCTTTTGAAACTCTTATAAATAAATTAAAATTTCCCACTCATTGTAATAGGATTCTCTCTTACTATTTATTCAAGGTCTTTCATTGAGTTATTCCTTTTGATGTAAAATTATTCATGAAGGGATATTTATTAAAAAAATTAATTTATTGTAATTTTGATTACAAATAAATTACATATCACATATCTACCTCATTAATAATTTATATAACCCATTTTATACGATGATTTTGCTACATTAATTATCATGTGATTTTCTATTCCAAACATTTGTCTTGTGTATACACATCCCCAGTTCCACTCAAGGGTATTGATCCAGATGTATAATTCCTCCATTAATTGGGTAATCAAACAGGTGTTACCCATACTACAAAAGAATGGGATAAAATTGGATAAAATACATTCCTTTGATGTATAATCTATATAGAACCCAAATCCTTATACATGATATGAATGTAACAGGTGGGACCTGAATTACATATCTCATCAATGAATTTTGGTAATGATTTTATCTCATGACATACTATGAATTTTTAACTAGTGGATATCTTAATCACAATATTTTATTATGTTATTATGTTTTGAGTTGAATTATGCTATTGATGTAGTGATTTATGTTGTTTCTAAAATCATACATTTCCCTAATGTTATAATATTATATCATGGTTTGATGTTCTTGATTACAATTGTAACATGTTTTATATAACCTTGATATTCATATTTACTAAAATGTATAACTTTCATCAAGTAATACATTTATTATTCACATACTAGGATCTATAGGTCAACCCCTTCTAATCTATTCCCCTACGTTATCTAGTGTAGTTTTCAAAGATCAATGTAATTTTAGGGAATGTTATATAATTTCATTTAATGATGTTCTATCCCTATTTCAATTAATGGTGTTACATACTTAATTATACTAGAAACTATAAAATTTTATTTTTGGGGATTTTATTGTTGAATGATCTATGTAATAAATTTTGAAATAAATTTATTAAAAGTTTTGTGTGGTTAAAGAGGTGTAGCTTTTTTTGGAATATATTGATGTAATAACTAAAGAAATACATTGACATCCCACGAAAATAGTGGTATAATTCTCAATTTAACATATACCTATAACCATTTATTTAAAAAAGTCCACATAAATAATATCATTTATATATTTAGGGGAATTAATGAAACAAAATCATGATCTTTTGGCGAATGTTTGTATTCATTTAAGTATATTTTATTGGGGGGAAGAAGTTTTATTTGATAAAAAATTATATATTAATACGAATATACATTGATTACAGATGACATAATGCTATATTAGTAAAGAAAAAATTATATTATCAAGATATAGAATATTGGTTTAATTATCTTAATGGGGTTCAAATATTCTCCAGGAGTGACCTCAAATTAGGGAATCACCTCGAGAGGGTAAATAAAGAATATATATTAAATGAAACCCTTTAAACATGATTTGGATATTATGATCATGTTATTATTACCTATTTCATGACTTATTGTCCTTCAATTTTTTTTTATTTTATGAATAATGAATTTAGGTTCAAAATTGGTAATTTTTTTGTAGTCTTTATTTATGATATTATGATATATAAAAAAATTACTATAGTGAATGAGAATCATATATGGTTCATATTAAAATCTATAAGGAATGCCAATTTTTTAAAAATTTCACAAAATATGTGTATTTGTTACCAAAAATCACATTCTTGGAATCCAATTTGATTAGTGATGTAATATTAGTGGATCGTAAAAAATGATGTTAATGTAGTGGACACATTAAATAATAGTAAATAAGATTTGTAGTTTCCTTTAAAAATATATATTCTATAATCTATTTGTAAAAAAAATTAATAATTTTTTAATTCACTAACCAATATAAATTTAAAGGGATTTTATTTTATCAGGAAAAATTACTGTAAATAATGTTTCCATCAGATAAATAATAGGTTATTTATTGAACCTTTAATAACATTAGTCTATAATGGGGAATGTGTTTTTCATTTATAGTGATTCATCATTAAAATGAATTGGATACATACTCATGAAAAATGACAATGTGATTACCTATGAATACATATAGTTAAATCCTAATGAATACAATTATTCCACCCTTGATATGGAATTATATATAGTAAAATTTTATTAATGAAATTGGTACACTGTCTTTATAGGGAGAAGTTTAATATATACACCGACCACTAGAGTCTGAAGAATATATTGATATAAAAGAAACTAAAACTCATTCAATGGCTGTAGTTATAACATCTCCTGGAATATTATTGTTCTATATATTTTAATCCTTGAATATAATACAAAGTCATTTATCCATTGAGTATGATATAATCAAAAATTATTGTAATAATGAATACTAAAGGAGATAAATTTTTCCTAGACATGGTAAAGATAGACATGGATGTATGAAATTAAGGGACAACAAAAATCATATCACAAATGATTTCCCAAACATCACTAATAGGGAGGAAAATGAAATTTGAAATATTTTATCCTTAGTTACATAAGTAGATAGAATCTTTGAGAAATGGCATAATTTCTGAGTTTAATGATGAACAATAGTGGGGTGATAAGGTTATTTATGTCGATAGGTACCCTATATAATAAGTATTTAATGATATAGTCGATGGATGAAGCTAAAGGTTTTTTGTTCTCTATAGATCCTAAAATATACAATGTTGATATAGATCTATGTGATCAATATTGGTGTAATAAGATGAAAATAGAGATTGTAGATAATTCTGAAATATGATTGGTCTATCATAAACTGAATATCAAATGGTAAAACCCAAATTATTTTTTTAGACACTACCATTACCTGTATGGAAGTGGTAAAACATCTGAACGGAATTTTTTTAGGACTATTAAAGATATCCAATGGAAAAAATTATATATGTGTAATAGTATATATATTAAAAAATTGTACCCACATTATCTCAATATGAAAAGAATTATCACTTGAGAACATTACGTGTTTATATATTCATAATGTGGTGAGACATCATGGTTTTACATTGTCAATTATTTTATAATATGATCCAATATTTATATTTATGTTCTTGAGGAGCCTTCCAATAGAGGTGAATACATAAGTAAACCTTACCAAAAGATATCATCCTCAAAATTATGGTATTTATGGGAGGAATATTAAAAAAATAGGAATACATTCTATGGGATATATGACACGATTTTTAAGGGATTTGGGATCTATATCTTCAACTTATGGAATTCTTCTATGAAAACAGTTTTCTTTCAAGCGTACACATGGACCATTATGAAGTAATAACTGGGAAGATATATAGAACACTAAAATGATGTGATGATTTTGGAAAAGGAAAACAATTGGAACCATAGATTTTGAAAGACTCTTTGGAAAATATACAAGTTATCTGAAAACATATCAAGTCATGTAAGAGATGATATAATATTTACGATCACAATTTATGAAATGACATAGTGTTTCATATCAGTGATCATATATTCCCCAAAATAATTTCATTGAAATTATTAATGAGATTTTTAAATAATGATAAACTAATTATAACGTAAATTTTCCAATTTCATACTCCAGTTCATGTGGGTGTAGTTTCCAATCTGGTAGTTCTATATACAAATCATTCAAATTTCCACAACATCTTCCATGTGTCTCTATAATAAGTGTATATTATTTACCCAATTCATACTAGTTCCAGAAATGTATATAATTTAATCATGTTGTATAATTTTATTAATAGATTGTCTAGATTCTTGATAAAAGAGAACATTTTTTGAAGGAACATACAACCCAACTATTAAATGTCTTGTAGAGATATCACATGTCCGAATAATCACTGTGGGATCATGAAGAAGAAATTAAGGGTAAATACCCGTAATTAAATTGAATTTGGACACAAATTTTTAAGAAAAAAATTCATTAACGGGGAGAATTTAATAACCTAAAATATTGATTAATAAAATTATAATGTTTCCCAATGAAATTTTTTGTATATTTTAAAATAGAATCCTATTAAAATTATATTTAATTAGATAAAAAAATTAGATTTATAAAATAATAATATCTCATTGAATTGGATGTATTACAATTGTAAATAAATAGAAATATATTAAATTAAAAGTATTAAAAAATTAGGATACATGAAATACATAATGTTTATCACATCCTTGATGAAAACTATAAAATGTAGAAAAACACATTAGTAATCTAATATAATTTTTTAAAAACTATAACCATGATGGGAATTTATTTAAATAATGAATTGTGTATTTAATAATTATTTATAGGAGGTCATATGACTATTTGAATTGTGATATGACCATAAAAATAATACACTCATTATTAAGAATAGTGACCTTCTTGTTAGAAAAAGTAACCAAACCATTAGTCAATAAAACCATTTGTCAATATTACTATTGTAAATTATAAACATAGGTAATGATTTCATCATCAAAATTAGTGTTTATAATGGGTAATTAAAAAATATAATTGAACCATATGGGAGAAATTTTATCCCCAACAAGTAGGATCATGCATTTTGATGCTAATTTAGTAGAAAATAGGTTGGTTATAGCATTATTGGTATTCACCATTGACCTACCAAAACAATAGAACCAACAATTAAGGAATGAAAAAATATAATATGGGACCTGTAATATGTGAGGAATTTGTTAAATTTTTTTGAAAAAAAATAATAAATAATAGTAATTTCAGAAAATATATTAACTTTTAATATAAATAAAATTGTTTTAAGTAAAATTTATAGTTTTAGAATTTAAATTTATATGATAATATATATTTATAATGTCGCATGATGTTTTCTTAAGTGGATGAATGTTCATATTTCATAAAGAATATAATTTATCAAAATATAGGTACTTTTTATTTAAGAGATTTAATTATAATATTTGGAAAATTATTTTGATAAAAAAATTATATTGTAATTCAACATGTTTAAATTAGGATATTTTCAAAAGTTAATATTTTTCTAAAATAATTTAATTTTTAATAAATAGTAAAAAACATTTTTCTATTTATGTTTTGTTTTAGGACATTATATATATGTAATAGTAATGTAATAATAAATAAAACTGATTCCATGACAAAAATGATGGTATTTTTATTAATAATATTTATTTCAATGGATGTAACTCAATTTCCAAGCCAATAAACGTCATTCTGAAGACAATAATGGAAATTACTATTTTAAAAACTCTATTTTATTGAAATTTTAAATTTCCATATACAATTAAATATTAAAAAAGTATTTCTTTTGTAATTAATAAAAATAATATAAAAAATGACATAAATTTCAAAAAAATTTCCAAAAATAAATTTTAAGCCAATTGTTTTCCATTTTAAACAACATATAATTACATGGTCTATATTTTGAAATTATTAAACAATTCATATAATTTTAATATTAATAGTCACACATTCAACCATTCCTATACACAATAAATATTTTATAAATTGATCTTCTATCATTTTACCATATTAATATTCCCTCCAATGTTTCCTTAAGGTCTTAAGGCCCCATCATCAAGTTATAGAAAGAAACACTTCATTATAAAATAAATCTCCCTTTATTCATTTCCATTCAAGTACCACTTTGGTTATATGTATTCAAAATATTGAATTACAAATTTTTCATGACAATTTTGTAACATTTTTACTGAAAAAAATTTACCAATGGGACACATTTTTTCCTCTCATTTTATCCATTTATTAATCTATGTTGTAGATGTTTCATTATGCCGAAATCATTTAATGAATTTTTATATTTACATGAAATTATATATTATTTTGAAGAAAAAAAATTCCTTCTTATCATTTTGTATTAACCAAGATGAAAAAAATAATATAATGAATTTTTATTTTCATTTATGAAACAAACATTTCCTTTTTGTGGTTTAAAATGGATGTAATGTTCACGTATAAAAAAATTATGAAATCAATAAAATTA
Organism: Viscum album; assembly: GCA_963277665.1. Classification (NCBI taxonomy): domain Eukaryota; kingdom Viridiplantae; phylum Streptophyta; class Magnoliopsida; order Santalales; family Viscaceae; genus Viscum; species Viscum album. The sequence continues at coordinate 358,240,487 of OY728152.1, read as the reverse complement.
CATAAAACCAATTAATTATTCTCCATGGGTTATTTATAAAATGAATATTTTATATGATCAATTTATATCACATGAATTTATACATTTTATGGGTATTCCCTTATAGTTGTATAGTGAATTTGGTAAAGAATTAATCTCTAGATATGACCTATTTTATGAAACCCAAGTGAATATCCTTGGAAATAATGTTTTACTATTACTTGGTGATAATCCATGTTGTTTTTTTATGAATGTCTCATTTTATGTTTTATTTACCATTATATGTTATGTATCATGTATGTATAATTATTCAGTCATTTTATGCCTCAGGTTTCCTCCTTGGCGATCTCTATAATTCAATTTCTTTTGTTAATCCTATACTAGGACTTATGATAACTATTTTCTATTGATGAATGTCCCTAGGAAATCACTATTATTTAATTAAATTGGGGTAGAATAAAAATTGAGTCTTTCAATCTGATTAAATAAATTCTATTTTTATGTTTTCCTTATGTTTTTCATTAAATTTTTACCTATTTTCCTAGACAATATAACTAAAAAAACGTTTTGAATTAATAATTTAATCCTTGGTTATGCAATTATGTTCAAAATCATTTATTTAAATGATGATTTTCTATAAAAATCATCCCAAGCCTATGTGGGGATGTAATCAGTTTGATGAGACACAAAAATCTCATCATAGATTTCCATGGATTCATTCCCCATAGCTCTCCTATGTTGGTTATGTAAAATATGATGGTAAATTTAATGAATTTAATTCATTATTTCCTCCCAAAAAGAGATTATGTTTATCCCATAATAAAGAGACCATAAACCCTATATATATTGAACAACACTATAAAATAGAAATTAAAAAAATATAATATAAAATAATTTACACATTCTTACATACAATCCAGTTCTCAAACATGTGATCAAACACATTGTTAGGAACTGGATCCCATGAATTTTAAAAACCAAAAAAATATTTCTTAAGAATAGAATTATCATAACCAATATCATGATGTGAAAATATATGAAAATATATATAAATAGTTACACAATTATTAAATATAAAAAAAGTAAAAAAATTTAAATTCAATTATTATTGATATATAGACAATTCATAATAAATATGGGTAATGATTAATTTAATGACATGACCAAATAATAGTTTCTAAGTTAGTGAGACACATTACCTCACGAATGCATCCCCATATAAAAGAGGTTGACTAAACGCCATTCGTGAGGATACTATACCCGTAGTTAAAATCCATGCACCAAAAATGTTTATAAAAATAAAAAATCGGATTACACAAAGAGGATAAAAAAATATTCTATGGCCCACATGTAATAATTTAAATAAATGTTCTGCTAGTGTGAAATTTAATACCATAGTAATATTGTACGTAGAAATGTTAATAAATCTAAATTATCTTATAGTGTTTTTAAAATTACTTATCCCGACTCAATGTTCCTTTACACAACTATCTATCAAAGGCCCCTTTCCCTTGGGTAGATTATTATAATTGAATTCTAAAGGATTATTAGCTTATTGTGTTTTGATTGAGTAATAAAATATAATAGGATACTATCAATAAATCCATAACAAGTTTTCATAAGAATAACTTATGTATTTCTTTATAATAATAAATTCATACGAAAGCATAAAAATTCACAAATTTATCACCCATGGGCTACCCAATCAACAATGAACCCGATTCGTACATACTTTGGAGTAATTCCAAATTGAATATCATGATATTATAAGTAATTAAGAACATTTCAAAAGTATAATAAAAATATATATCAGAATCTCAAGGCATTATGTTTTATGGATTATCAATATCCAATGTGATTCATGTGAATAATAATACTCTATTCCCACTAGGAATTTCAGGATCGTTCAACTCGATATCCACATGCCATTGAGTAAACAAGACACATGGAATTCACTAGGAATCATGTGAATCATATATCAACCATAATTATTCATTTTATATATACCACATTCATAGGTTCATCATCTCTATATTAAAAATAAACTCATAGTAATCCTTTATTGGATAAACATATAATGATGTTCAATTTATTCTATGGAAAAATAAAAATACCTCAAATGCATGGAAACACACATAACATGGTTTTCCATACACTTAAGACCATAATATACCATTATGATAAAAAATTAGAATCATACTATACATGTGATCATCATCAAACATTATCAAATAAGATACAAGTTTAATCATGGTACCAACTATAATAAATGGTTCTGGTAGGCTATGCACTTACCCACATGAAATCAAAATCAAGATAGATCATCATAGTATGAAAAAATCATGAAATATAACAATGAAAAATATTCATGAAAGATTCATAAATGGTATTGAATTTAATATCACAACATTTTTTATGAATAAATAAAAATTTATTCAAGGATAAACTCTCAATCAAAATATAAACCCATATAGAACATCATCACACATCAAGGATACATATTTTTTGTTCTGGTACATCAAAAAGTAGGATTAGAAAAGATACTCACTGGGATTATATATCATGAATAAATGTTCTAGAATCAAATAAAACAGAAATTCTATCAATGTAATAAATTTTATTGTAAATTAGAAGAGAGTATTTCAATTCATAGGATCCTTTTTTTTAGGAACAGATCATGAATTCCTCAAAAATTACTAAATTGATCCCTATTTCTAGTCTATTAGTATGAATAAATCATCAAACATTCAATTTAAAATGGATTATATATGAGAATAAAAAAGAAAAGAGTCTCACGATGATGAATATAACGAATTACACCATAAAATGTCATTTATTTCAAATGAATTTAACCCTGGTAAAAATGGATTTTATTAGAACATATAATCCAACAATGATCAAGAAAAAAACCAATAATATAACATTAGATGTAATTAAAAATCATATAATGGAATTATAAATAATTATCTATGGATAATTTATAATGAAATGATGTACATCATGGAGAAACCATTATAAATGAGTTTTTTTATAACATTCCTCAATTCTGGAACATCAACTAATATCGATGCATCCAAATCTATGTTTATAGTAGAGGAATTCATTATAGAAGTCGAAGATAGTAATTGAAATAAATGTTTATTCAAATAAAAATAAGAACTGGTAAAAATAGAATAAATATATGGAAATTATAGAGGAATCAGATCCTTCATTTAAAATTCTCAAGGTTTGACCACATTTTTGGAAAAATAATTCTCAATGTGCCCTATTATAGCCTAATAGATAAACACATGGTTTAAAATCACTTTTTTCTACAATATTCACTAACCATGATATTTTCAATAGGATCATAAAACATATTTTTAATGTTAGATTGTATGGTTTTTCCAATCCTGAACCTAAACTATGATGGTCCCCTTCAGCCTCAACATCTAATTTAATGATTTCGGGTAGAATTGGTATGGTTTTGTCACACCATTATAAAATGTTTCTCCCTTTTAAATTAAACCGGTACTTTTTTAAACCAATTTAAAACCATTAAAACATCGCATGAAAATTTTAGACCTCAAAAAATATGATTAAGGTAGTAAATTATTTAATAATTCATTTAAAAATACAATATCCTTACCTTAATATCCACTAATAACTTCCCAACCATTAGAATAATCTCTTGGGATCCCACTCAAAAAAAATGGACCGTTGAAACTGAACGTCTATCTACTACTCCCATGTCACCTTGTGGATTTATCCATGCCAGCATAGAATCTAAAAATTTGTGTCATCACACCATGAATAATTTTTTCAAAATGGTCTATAATACGTAGTGGTAATTCAATATACAATGAATTAGGCTCTTGTCCAACATCTTCATAGTCAATCTGATGTGTGAGATCAGCAATGTATCGTTGAATTTGTGAAACCTGAAACACGTCATGTATACAACTGTAATGTAATGTGTTATTTTCATTGTAAACCATTATAGTAACCCATTCGATGTTCTCAATGTTTTAAAACATGTGGGGATATATTTCCATTTTTTCACAAATATTGGTGGCACAACCAAGGATTGAATAATAAAAAACTCTGATTCTTATAGAAAACACTAATGGAATCCTCCAATGGTTGGATTATTATCTATATCTATTTTGAGATATGATCATACTCTAATGAATCAGTTACACCATCTAAATGGTCTCATTCCATCCTTTACCAAATCTAACAAGGATGATGTAACCCCTAATGGGGTATATGTCTTTGATCTGTGGTCCCTGAAGCATCCACCCTCCATCAAACCAAAAAGACCATCAGCCACCATAATACCTTTGATGTCCATTCACTGGTATTCTAATATACCCATGTCTTCTGTATAAGATCATTTGAAATGATTTTAACTTTACCTAGTGTATATCCCATCTAATAAATTTAGATACTCTACACAGTTCCTTTTCCTCATGTTCAAGAACATTTATGAGATAATATAACAAAGTCTCTTATTGTCTATATAGACAATAATCCTTTAGTTAGAGATTTTGTGTCACGCATATTTATAATTGTGGACCAAGGTTATCAGATCCAATTAATGGGTAAGTTAGTTACTCTCCTTGGGAGGAATCTGACTTGACCCATAATCTTTTACCCATTCCATATGCATTGGAACATATCCAAAACCAATGTATGATGTATCATAGTATACAACATAACTAGTCCCTAGCTAAATAAGTACAATCATAGGATTTGTATTGAACCACTTTTATTACCCTAGAAAATCCCATTCACACATGTTCAACAACAGGAAGGTGTTGGGAAAAAATACCTCAAGGTATCATTGAAGCATTTTTGAGGTGATTGTGTTTGTTGACAAAGTGGAAATCTGTGCTGCGATTGATGACAAAGAGGATTTCATGGTGGAATGTTGAGTTCAAGAAAATTGTTTTTGGCAAAGGGACTTGTGTGCCGTGGACTTGGAGTATAGGGAAATTGCGCGCCATATGTTTTTCAAGATCAGAAGATCAAAATATGGCTATGTAAATAGGTTCGCGCATGTTTGGGAGTTGGTCGCGGAAGTTTCTAAAAGGAGAGAAGACTTGCACGCCGAGACTGGGTCGCGCATGTGACTTGCACGCCGTCGCAAAGGGTGGTCAATTTTCCTATAAATACTGGACCACCCCTTCTTATTTTCTACCGGAGTTCAACTCTTTGAGAAATCAAAGCTCCCGTTGCGCAGGTGTGGTGGTCGCGCAAGTGGTGTGTATGGTCGCGCAGGTGGAGTTGTGTGAAAGGAGTTGAAGTTGTGCGCCGGTGTTAGATGTTGTGCGCCGGGTGGCAGTTGCACGCCAATATTGGTTTGGGTGTAAATGGAAAAGAGTCACTCAAGTTTGGAGTTGAGGAAGCTTGAGTCGCGCAGATGTCTGAGGTATACTTGCATGCCCGTTGTGACATGCGCGCCGAGTTTGACTTGCGCGCCAAGTAAGGTTTTGTTCCCGCAATGATTTTCGGACTGCGTGGAAGCTGGTACGTTTCCCGATACCTTCTGTGCAAAGAGATATTCATCTACGGGTGATATTTTTACTTCAACAGAGCATCTACACAAAGAGAAAGATGCATTCATTCATGCAAATGAAGAGACCTGCAGGTCTATAAACTATGAGTGGATTCCTTCCAAGAGCAGTGAGCTTAAGATGAGGAAGAAGGTGATCCTCTCCACTAACAGTGAGCCAGAGAGAGAGAAATAGGGAGTGACGCTTGGGAAAGTAGTGAGATGACCCTAATCATTGTAAAGGCAGTGAGCCTGGGCATAGAAGTGATCTAGCCCGAACCTTGTAATCCAAAACTAGTGAAGATTAGTGGAATTTGGTACGACCGGAAACCTGTCGGCGTATGTTCCATGGACGTCTCCCTTAGAGGTGAACCAAGTAAAATTGTTGTCTCCTGTGCTTGCTTTACTTTCTGTCTATATTGAGCAGCATGAAAGAGAGAGAAGAGTGTTTTTCTTAACAGCGAAACAAGATCAGAACGGGGATTAATTTTTAATTAGTCATACCCTGATTCACCCCCCCTCTCAGGTTATTCAGCCTAGTGGACCTAACAAGTGGTATTTGAGCAAAGGATGACAATTTTTCTTCTCTCAAATGGATGTCACTAATCATAGAGGGATTCTGATCTTCGACGGATGTAGTTTTCAGATATGGAAGAATCGAATGCATCACTATTTCCGATCTATGGAAATGGATGTGTATTCAGCAGCCATGCATGGTATCATAGCTGATATTACTAGTGGTTCATTATCACAAGCAGAGCATAAAGAGTTGGATGCTGATTCCAAAGCAATCAATGCCTTAGGGGGAGCCCTTTCCAATCACATATATACAAAGGTGATGTCATGCAAAACGTCACATGCTATGTGGGAAAAGCTCTTGAATATTTATGAAGGGATACAAAAGTCAGAGAGGCAAAGTTGTATGTGTTGTGGAACAATAATGAAGATCTGATAATGAACCAGAATGAGTCTATTGATGCATTCTTTGACAGGGTAAATGTTGTGGTAGAAGACATGCGGGATCTTGGTGAGATTATCGAAGGCATTAAAATCGTAAAGCGCATCTTGAGAAATCTTCCACCTTAGTTCAATATAAAATTTCTTGTTTTGGAAGATAATTATCCGAAAGTGCTGACATTGGATAACCTACACATCACTCTTTTTGCTTATGAAATGAGAAATGATGACAACGATGCTGTAAAAAATGGGAAATCCAAAGAGGTGGCATTTAAGGCTATGAATAGGCTCAATATTGAATATTCTCAGGAGGAAGAAGAGTTGGATGAGGTTATGTCCTTCCTTTCTTCAAATCTTCAAAGAGGAAAAAGAAAAGTTTAAAGGGAAACTTCCACTAGCATGCTTCTGATGCGGAAAGGTTGGTCATCTTGCTGCATGATGACCCAAAAAGTTTCAAGAAGAAATTGATGAAGATGAAGTTGAGATTCCCATGAAAAAATCTTCAGCCTATGTGAAAGGGAAGAAGCAGTTCAAGAGAAATTTCATTAAGAAGAAGAATCTTCTTTCACAAGAAATAGACAGTTTAGCTGAGTCTGAGGGTGAAGAAGTTGAAGTGATAGAAAACTACAAAGATCGTGGACAAAATGCGATGGTGTTCGTTGCCATTACTGCTTTAGAAAAGAACGAAACCGAAACTGATGAAGAAGAAAGAGAAATTGAAGGGAGAGTCGACATGGAAGTTGAATTATAAGAATCTCTTGAAGAGATAGATGTTTGGCGAGCAAAAACAAAGAAATCCAACAAGATATTACGTGATTCCAAACTCTACATGCAACAAGAAGAAGAAGAGAAGTCTATGATTGAGAAAGAAATTGAAAATATTATGTATTCAAGGCCAAAGTGCACATAAATGGTTTATGAGCATAAGCTCAAGATTGAAGAGTAGAAAAAAGAGATCAATTGGTTGAGTCAAAAAGTGAAAGATCACATCAAGCGTATTGAAGAGCTTGAAGAGGATGTCGTCGGTCAGCGGAGAAAAGTTAAATACCAGTAAAAAACATTGAATCCCAACACATTATTGTGAAATTAGGTCATTACGAAGACTGAAAAGAAGAAATAAGAGCCTAATAGTTCAGCAGGAAAGAAGCAGAAATTGAACTCAGAAGTTAAGGCTGATTCAAGGCTTAATCAGAAACAAAAATCTGTGCAGTTGGAGTTAGTCCGCAAGCACCTGTTCTGAGATTGAAAATGGATTTGAGCACAAAGTAGAATCATAATACTCAGAGATCCCAAGGGGAAACTCGTAGTGCTGAAGTAACACAAAGGAATGCACCTTATATCTGGTGTTATTGTTGTGGAAAGATGGTACATTCACAGTATGTGTGTTCCATAACCAAAATATATCGAAGGGAATAAGAACAGATATGGAAGCCAAACAAAGAACTATTTTCCAGAACATATTTTGAAGGACACTATTTTTGGTGCAGAGGATTCAGACACATGGCTAGGTACTGCACTCCGACCATTCATAAAAATGTGCAAAAGTAGAATCAAAATGTTCTCAAGCAGCAGATCAGTAAACCGACAAGTGAGTTAAAAGTTCCGAACTGATTTGCAGTTTTGCAAGATGAAGCTGATCCAACATACTCTGAGAAAGAACATAAGCCTCAATCTATGCCGAGTATGAAAGAAAATATTTGGACTAGGAAGAAGAAAATTGAAAAGGTCGTAGTTTCTGAAATTTCCCTCAAAGCATCGGATCGTTCTTGTGTGTGGATCCTTGATAGTGGTTGCACATCCCACATGACAGGCAACAAGGATCTGGTTACAAGCATAAAATATGGCATAGAAGGAGTTGTCAAATTTGGAAATGATGAAGGCCTGAAGATTGCTGGCTTAGGAAAAGCCATGTTTGGGGGCAAAGAAATGAGAAATGTTGATGTCATGGTGGTAGAGGGTCTCAGTCATAATTTGCTTAGCGTTAGTCAACTATGCAACTCTAGGAACTCTATCCTATTCACCAAGAAGATGGGTATTGATAAAGGAAAAGATGGAATAGTCATTCTATAGGGAAAACGTACAAAGCGGAATCATTACCTGGTATGTGGGGAAAAAGATTCGTGCCTTTTATCTAGAGAAGAAGAAAATCAGCTGTGGAATATGCGACTTGGTCATCTATGTCAACCATCTATGGAAGATCTGGTAAAGTGTGATGCTGCTAGAGAACTTCCCAAACTATCACGTGATCGTACTCATACATGTGATGCTTGTCAACATGAGAAGATTATCAGGAATACATACATGCCAAAGGAACAAAAAGCAAATGGAGTGCTCGAATTGGTGCATGCTGATGTATGTGGACCTATCTCACCACGAGCTATAGATGGGAAAAGGTACTATGTTTTTTTTATTGATGACTATAACAGAATGGCCTAGGTATTCATCATTACCCATAAGACAGAGGTGTTCAGTTTCATAAAGCAGTACATGAGGTAATCTGAAAAGATTCTTGGGATGAAAATTCTGATGTTTTATATTGATAATGGTACGGAATTTACAAACAGTCAGGTTGAAAACTATCTCGAGAAACATGGGATAATGCATCAAGTTTCATCAGTAAGAACTCCTCAACACAATGGAATGGTTGAAAGGAGAAATTGTTTCATCAACAACATGGCCAAAACAATGCTTATTGATAAGGACCTACCAAATAAATTTTGGATGGAAGCAGTTTTGACATCAGTATATGTTTCAATCAGGTCCCTGTTATGTCTGTAGCAAAGGAAGTCTTCGTATGAACTGTGGTACGGAAAGAAACCAACGTTGAAATACTTTCGAATCATTGGAAGTAAGTGTTTCATTCTCAACAATGAACATCATAGGAAGTTTGAGGCATGAGGAGATGAAGGGATATTCCTTGGCTATTCAGGGAAAAGAAAAGCATATAAATGCTTCAACATGATGCTGGGAAAAATTGTTGAGAGCAATGATGTCAATATAGTCGAAAATGAACAGACTGCTCAACGACCCAATGAACAGTTTCTGGATGAAAGTGATGATGAGGTAAGCAACACAGGGGGAGTAGAAGTGGCAGAGGCTTACTCAGAAGAAGATACTGATGATGAACAAGAAAGTGTCAAGTCTGTATCTGCAAGGAAGCCAAAGAGTCGAGCTGAAATTGATAGGAAAAATATCATTGTTGATCAGACAGCTCCAGTTTAGACATGAAGAATGAAATCATTAAATCTAACATCGTTTTTATCTTAGGTGGAGCCAAAATGTTTTTCCGACGCAGCTGAGGATGAAAACTGGGTTCAGGCTATGAATGAAGAGCTTGATAAAATTGAGAAGAACCAGACATGGGAGATTGTTTCAAGTCCAGCTGACAAGAATGTCATTGGGACCAAATGGGTCTATCGTAACAAGATGAATGAAGATGGAATAGTGATTCAGAACAAAGCATGTCTAGTTTTCAAGGGGTACTCCCAGATCGAGGGAATTGATGTTGATGAGACATTTGCACTGGTTGCAAGTATGGAGACAATAATATTATTCCTAGCAATTACAGTGCAAAGAAAGTTCAAAGTGTTCCAGATGGATGTCAAATCCACATTCTTGAATTGGGTTCTGGAATAGGAGGTGTATATTAATCATCCAGATGGTTTTCACATTCATGAGGATGAGAACAAAGTTTGCAGGCTGAAGAAGGAATTGTATGGGCTGAAACAAGCACCAAGGTCATGGTACTCAAGGCTTGGTCAGTACTTGAAGAAGCATGGTTTTCAGCGTGGAGGAGTTGATTACAATCTCTATTTCAGTAATGACAGCAATCAAAGGATGATGGTGTTGGTTTATGTCGATGACATAATTTTTGGCGGATCAGATGAAGCTCAGTGCAGACAGTTTTCCGAATTAATGAAAAATGAGTTTGAAATGTCAATGATTGGAGAGCTAACGTTTTTACTTGGTCTACAGGTGACACAAGGAAGGAATGGAACATTCATTTCTCAATCTAAATATGCCAAGGAGGTCTTGAGAAGGTTTGGAATGGAAAATTCCAAGGAGATGAAGACTCTGGTTGCCACCCGGATGAAACTATCAAAAGATGAAGATGGAAAGGCATTTAATATCATAGAATACAGGCAAATCATTGGAATTCTGTTGTAATTAACTGCAAAAAGGCCTGATATTGTTTTCGATATATGCAAAGCAGCGAGATATCAGATCAATCCCAAGGAAAGCCACATGCTTGCAGTGAAATGAATACTTAGGTATATCCAGGGCACGATGGATTTTGGCTTGACATATACTGATAAATCTCAGATAGAGTTATTGGGTTATAATAATGCAGACTGGGCCGGTTCAGCGGATGATAGGAAATCAATGTCAGGTGGTGATTTCTATCTTGGTGGATTGTGTATTTCTTGTCTAAGCAAGAAGCAAGATTGTATTTCATTGAGCACTGCAGAAGATGAGTATATTGCGGCCACTCAGGTATAAACACAGTTATTGTGGATGAACCAGTAGTTTGAAGATATGGGAGTTGAAGTAAAGTCTCCAATCAGAATCCAGTGTGATAAATCACGTGCTATAAATCTCATAAAAAATCTCGTCCATCACTCAAGGACAAAGTACATTGAGATAAAGTATCATTTTATCAAGGAGAAAGTTGTGCAGGGGATCGTGAAGTCGGAGTATGTGCCTACAGAACTACAGGTTGCAGACATTCTAACAAAGGCCTTACCCAAGGAATCATTTCAAAGGCATCGACTGGCTCTGGGAGTTCAACCGATTCCCCTCACTTGAATCAGTGTGGATGTGCCCCCCCTCCCCAAGGTATGATGTGTTTTCCCTAATGTGCTAACCTATTCTCTACTCTGTTACAGACTGCAAAGGAATGAACTTTGGGTTTGTTGACAAAGGGGGAGAAAAGTTTTTGTTAATGGGGGAGAAAATAGTGATTGTTCATGGGGGAGACAATGCAGAGATTTGATAAATCATAATTGATACGGGGATAAGATGAAAGGTGGAGCATCCAGAAATGGGGAGCAATGAAAAAGAGGAAGATATTTTTAAATCTGACGATGCTAGAAGTGATCGGTCAAAGCATAGATATCACGACATATAAGGATCGTGATAAAAGCAAAAGAGTGGTGTTGGAAAGTTTATGTTGTCAACAATGGATTTCAGAGATGAAGTGATTCATTGATTAAATTTTCATTTACTTTTGTTTCTCATGCCGAGCATTGCTCATGTGGGCTTAGAGTATGTGTTGAGTAAATCCTTGATCGCTATCAAAATCGCAATGAGGCGAATGGCGGCTGAATAATCAACGACGTGTCTTTGTTCTAGAAGAGTTTTCAATAAACCCAAAGGGGTATGTTTTTGGGAAAAAATCCCTCAAGGTATCATTGAATCATTTTTGAGGTGATTGTGTTTGTTGACAAAGTGGACATCTGAGAGAAGACTTGCACGCCGAGACTGGGTCGCGCAGGTGACTTGCATGTCGTCGTGCAGGGTGGTCAATTTGCCTATAAATACTGGACCACCCCTCCTTATTTTCTACCGGAGTTCAACTCTTTGAGAAATCATGGCAATCGTCACACAGGTGTGGTGGTTGCGCAAGTGGTGTGTATGGTCGCACAAGTTGAGTTGCGTGCCAGGAGTTGAAGTTGTGCGCCGGTCTTATAAGTTGGGCAACAGTTGGTAGTTGCATGCCAATATTGGTTTGGGCGTAAAAGGAAATGAGTCGTGCAAGTTTGGAGTTGAGGAAGATTGAGTTGCGCAAGTGTCCGAGGTATACTTGTGCGCCCGTTGTGACTTGCGCGCCGATACTTGCGCGTCGAGTTTGACTTGCGCGCCAAGTAAGGTTTTGTTCCCGCAGTGATTTTCGGACTACGTGGAAGCTGGAACGTTTCCCGATACCTTCGGTGCAAAGTGATATTCATCTATGGGTGAAATTTGTACTTCAACAGAGCATCTACACACAGAGAAAGATGCATTCATTCATTAAAATGAAGAGACCTACAGGTCTATAAACTGTGAGTGGATTCATTCCAAGAGAAGTAAGCTTAGGAAGAGGAAGAAGGTGATCCTCTCCACGGACAGTGATCCAGATAGAGAGAATCAGGGAGTGACCCTTGGGAAAGCAGTGAGCTGACCCTAAACATTGTAAAGGCAGTGAGCATGGGCATAGAAGAGATCTAGCCCGAAGCATGTAATCCACAGCTAGTGAAGATTAGTAGAATTTGGTACGACCGACAACTTGTCGGCGTATTCTCCTTGGACGTAGCCCTTATCGGTGAACCAAGTAAAATTGTCGTGTCCTATGCTTTCTTTACTTTCTGTTTATATTGTGCAGCAGGAAAGAGAGAGAAGAGTGTTTTACTTAACAGCGATACAAGATCAGAACGGGCATTAATTTTTAATTAGTCATACCCTGATTCACCCCGCCCCCTCTCAGGGTATTCAGCCTAGTGGACCTAACATTAGTCAACTTTATTCTTCATAAACAGAATTATGAGTGCTAATAGACACAAAAACTCTTGTGTTAAACATTGGTTGAATCATATTGAACATATAAAGAACATAATCTCAAAAACATTTTGTGTAAATTTCCAGGAAATCACTACCTCTAATTGCTTTGTTTCTAAGGAAATACCTATCCCATATTCCACATATATTGTCCTGAGAATTTTACCCTAATCATTAAATGATTTTTATCATTAATTTTTTATAAATTCAGATCCTGGATTATTGATTCGGGTGACATTAGAAGACTAAGTACATATCAAATTAACATGACTCTAATATAAATTTACATTATTTTAATCAACATAATGACCTCCTAAATCCCATTGATCTCATAAACATACTTATGATAACCTTGGAAATACATAAACAAAATGGGTGAGCTAAAATCCTAGTAAGTGAATAAACATGTTAATGAAGCATTAACTGTCAGTCAGAAGGCATGAAATTATATTTTTAAAAGAAAATCCTAATGAATAATAATTTATTTGAATAAAATTATTAATATGTAATCATAATATCATATAAAAAAGGACATTAATAAAAATATATAACATGAAATTAGTAAAATTCAAGCGTAGCTAATTTCCAAGAAAACATCACATGTTTAACAGACTACCATAATGAATTAGGTTTACTCCAAAATCTTATACATAACAACTTATTTGACAGAAACCATTACCCAACTCATTATAGTATTTTCTAGGTGTACCATATATAACATGTACATTCTTATGTGTTCCAGGAAACAGAATCAATCAAAAGTAATAAACATATAAATTACACATTTAAATAAAATGGTTTTGTAATCATTCCTAATATCAAAATCAATGTATCTATCAAAAAGAATTAGAATAGGTTATGGAATTAAATATTTTGAGAAATCACACATAAGAACATAATTTGTAAGTGTAAAAATATTTTTTTAATCTAGAAAACCCATTCATTTAAAGTGTGTATAATTTTCTATAAAAATAAACATTCAAATTATATATTGGAGAATTGGTTAAACAATCTGTGGAAAGGAAATGTAATGTATTATATTTGTAACCCATAGGTAATCCATAATGGTTATAACTAAAATATTTCTTTTTTTAATGATAAAAAGTATGTTGATATTTAATTTAATTGTGTTTTTCATAAAATAATTATTGGATATGAAATTTACACTTCATTGGTTTTGATTTTAAAGAATACATTAAGGAAATGAACATTAGGTTTGTATTACCACCTACATGAATGGGATAATAAGATAGATATATATGTATGAAAAATATATAAATAATATATAACAATTATATAACAACAAATATAAATATAATGTCAGTTAGAGAGATAAATATCATAACATAAATAAAAATGGTGGTTCAGAGAGATCACTTAACATAAGTTCCATAATCATTATGTACCAGCACATATTGTCCACCAGAATAAAATTGTATTCATTAATTAGTTAATTAGAAAACATTTCATATAAATTTTATTTAATAAAATTATATTTTGTTCATTTGAAACAATTTCAATGAGACATAATGATGAATATCTTTGTTTTGGTGGTGTATGTTTCATTATATCAGGGTCGGGTCACTTGTGGATAATTAATGATGTTCTTATAAAATGGGAATAAAACTATATAAGTGAAAATAAATTATATTTAATTACTCCTATAAATTTATATAGTAACAAATACATATATTACTTCTTACATTTGAATGATTCACTTAGTAAAAACAATAATGTTATGTGGGATGTTCATTTTGTCTGTTTTACCATCTTTCGCAGGCAAGATACATTTAATTTATTTAAATTATTTTTAAAATATTGAATAATAATTAAAGAGTTATAATATATTAGCATAATAATAATATTTAGAAATATTGTCTCTACAACTCTCCTTGATGTAGGAGGAGATAAATTAAGTACATTGTTCTTGGAATATGTGAAGTAAATATATTGTAAACAATGCATTCATTTTAGAATATAAACACGTGGATGTATAAGATAGACATTATAATAAAATAATGAAATACCAATACTATAATTATATTTATGTTTATATTTTTAGGTTTATGGTGAACATGTGGTGGTGGTAGATGAGGTATAAATTTAGAAGAAATTTATTTTAGTGTTTACTGCTCCATTTCGTTGTGTACTATTTGGATACCCCTTAAGGCTCCATTAAAATATATTTGGATTATAAAATGATAATTAATAATTTACATAGAGGATTGGGATGATAATTGATTTTTTTCATTATTTATTAAATAAATTTTTTTAGAACAATTTGCGGTGAGGGGTTGTATTTTTTAGTTTTGGAGAAGGGTGATTTTTAATATTACATTTTTTAGATTATTTATTTGTATATGGACTACCAATATTATTTATTATTATGAATATATAAATTAAATGGTTCATTTATGTTCAAAATATTTGTTTATTACATCATTTGTGACTCAAACATTTTTATACATAGCTAACAATGTTAAATACAGTATTTTACTATTCACAGAAAAATAAAAAAACATTTAAAATTTACTCAATAAATCCAAAAATATTTTTCAAAATGAACATAAAAATTGATATATATTATATTAATATAATTTTTCATTATTAAAAAATCTATTTTTAAATAAAATCCATTATTTTTTGAAGAAATCAAATTATAACATAATTATTGATATTCATACCATTTGATATTTTATTAATGGTATCATAAAATTATTTTATAATTATAAAAAAGAATATATTTATTTTATAAACACATTTTTTAAAATATAATTCATTTTATATCACTATATACACTATGAAAGTCTGTTTTAATCATTTATGTCTTACAAGAACAAAAATACATAATTTATCATTTTAGAACATTTATTTACTTATAAAATTGTATAAATTCATCATATTTTCATTTCATAAGACACATAGATATTATTGTTCGCATAAATAGGTGTGAATAATATTTTAATGGTGTTGTTAATATTCTTAATTATTATATTTCTATTATAATAGTTATGTAACTATTCTAATGGTCATATTACTATTCCAACTATCATATTTGTTATTGTTATATGGGTTCCCAAATTCCAATAAATGAATCATCTTTTATCTATTCTCTAATAAAATATATTTTACATTAAGGTTATATATTTTCCTTTTCAAGAATAATAATCCATTAATAGTATTATCCTTTTTTTCTACAATGGTTTTAATGACTGTGATTAATTTGGGGGATCATACATATAAAAATTATCCTATTATTCTTATATTATTTTCTATATTTTTACAATTTTAATAATTTAAATTTATGTGGACATATTTCTCCTCAAAAATTAATATTCAAATTAATATAATAAAATTTAGTTTGTTTTATCTTGTGTTAAAAGTTCATTATATAATATTAAATTACTAAATATGATATTATTGTTTATTTATAAGGGAATTTCTGTTTATGATATTTATAATTGTTACATTATTCCACCCATAAAAAATTTCACAATTTGAATTTTTTTTAGAAACTAAGGTAAAAAATGATGTGGGTACTTCTACTTCTAGGAATCCTTTAGTCCCCATGTCTCCTCCTTGATCAGAAATATTATACATAGTACATTGAAAGGGGGGGTTATTACATTAAACATTATCTCTATGGTCAAAGGTATTATGATTATTATCATCATAAGAGTGATCATTTTATATTTTTTCCACTTCTGAATCCATTACGTAAGTAGGGACATGTATATACTTACTCAAGAGTGATACGTGGAATATGTAATGTACTTTAGATAGGGATATTTGTTTGGTTAGTTGATAATCCATGACTCTAATACACTCAATAACCCTAATGGGGCCAATGTTACATAGACGTTGCAGACCCTTTATCACAAATTCCATGAATTTATTACATGGAGATATGCAGAGGAACACTTTATCTCTAATCTCATCCTATAAGTCTCATTGAAAATTATCATCAAGGTTCTTCTAATGACTCTAAGTATTTATGATGTGATATTGAATGTTCTTGACCTTTTATAAAAAATTTTCAACCATTTTATTTTCAATGATCATGAGTTCACAAACATCATCCTCGAAATATTTTTATCTAAATCACTTAAAAAAAGTACTTCATATGGATCCATTTGTATTATTGAGTGAATGATATTATTGTATGATAACCTGTCCAATGGAATATGTTGATCTCATCATCCATTGAGGACATTAATGTTTTCTCTCAACATGACTTTTTGTAACATTATATTTCACTCTAATTGGCCTTTATATTGGGTCTTACAATCTATAAAATAGTTAAATTCAATGTTCAGATTATGTTGGAGACTTTTATTAATAATAGAGAAAATTCTCAAATAAATTTCATTTATTACATATAATAGTGGTCCATATGTTCTCACGAACTATCTGATGTATATCCTTGAATTTTGATCGAGAAATATTTTCTCATTAATTGAATGGAAATGAGAAGATCATTTATGATGATCCACAAGATCCCATGAATCATAATTTTGGGTTGATGTATTTAATGTTATAGTAACATTGTCCACATAGTCATTTCATACCATTTCTATGTTAGTATTTCTAATAGGACAATCATCCCATTATATATTTACATTTAAACCATTAGATTCAAATATACTATTCATTATTATGTATTCTCTATGACCACCTTTATTAAATTTCCCACCCAATAGTGCTCTTAGATATCTCAATACATCATCATGATCCTTATGTGGATGCATAATGTCATATAATATCTCCTTCATTATCTCATGATTTTATGGTTAATATAGTCATGAACCAAATCCTAAAACTCCTTTATCTATTTTGAACATTTATGATTTCATATTTTATATAGATTTAACCTTCTTCTATATTTTAACATCATCTCTACGATCATACTTTCTCATAGACAAAATGGATGGTTTAGAAATCATTTGAGAATGAATTATTCTGTTCCTTTATGATCCCTATATCCATCATTATAAATTCAAATATATTCAAGTACTTTTTCATTTTCATAATTAATATTGTTTTTGGATCCATTCTACATAGATTATCTACAAAATTATTATTTTTTTAGGATAGTTTGGACTGAAAAATCAGAATCCTTTACCATATACCACCATATTAAATGGAGACTTTTATACTCATTACATGTGACTATATATTTATGGATATCATGATCTGTATATATCTCATAATGCTTTTCATAGAGACAAATCGTCCATATATTCAATATAGAGGTTACTCTATCCATATCCAGATAATGTTTTTGAATCATCTTCTCGTGATATGTCTACAGACACAGGGCATGGTATATTAATTTTTAATTTTTAATCAATAATATATAATTCCTTGTTTAATATATCACTATATAAGATGAAAATTTCCTCTATTGAGGGAATCATGAGCAATGGTGCAGTGATATGATTATTTTCTAATTCATTAAATCTCTCTCCATATTCAACAAACTTCAAAAACATTAATCAATTCTGAGTCATCATGGTTAGTGGGTTTTACAGTCATGATATATTTAGCACAAATCATCGAAAATACTCACCTAGTTCAAGGAAACTATGGATATTTGTTACAGATATTCATATATATCATTCCACAATTTACTTTGACTTATATGTTCCCATATATAACCCATCAATATTTATAACATGCTCTAATAATTATACATACTCTATCAGGGACTCAAATTTTGTCTAAATTTCAAACAAAATATCCTTTATGAAAATCATTAACATATTATTAAAATAGTCATCATTCTCCTCCAAACATTTTGAGTATATCCTTATATCATCTACAAATACTAACAAAAAAATTCTTCGTAATATTTAAAGACTTTGTTCCAAAAGTCCATACATACTGTTAGAGCATTAGTTCGTCTGAAGGGAGTCACTTTGAACTCATAGTATCAATACCATGTTTGAAAGAAAGTCAGAGTATAATATTCATTATTCATCCTTAATTAGTGATATCCAATGTAGAGGTAATCCTTTGATAAATAAAATACCCCTCATATTGATATAACAATTTTTCTTTATATGGTATGGGATACATTTAATTTATTTGGATTTTTTTGATATCCTGATAATCAAATCGTAGACACATTTATCATTCCTTCTTCTTAATAAATAGGATCAGTACACCCAATGGTGAAGCACTCGGACCTACTAAACCATATTCCATATTATCTTATAACTACTTCTTCACTTATTATATCTTAATGATTGTCATTTTATAAAGAGTCTCGTATATATGTTGAGATTCATGAATACGTTCAATTTCAAAATCAACATTTATGTCAGGAGGAAGGACATGAAACACTTCAGGGAATACATAAATATATTCCCTCAAAATGGGAATGTATTAAAGCATTATTATATCCATGTTCATAATAATTTTAGATATATATATTTTCAAAAATAATTTTTTTATTTTATAATATAAAATAAATTAACGGATATGTTAGAACAAATAAACACCACCCACGAAGAGACATAATCAGGCTAGACAAGGAACCCAGTATTGGACCAGACCTTCCCAAAAACAAAATCAAGAACACTAAAACCTGATGCTTCCCCTAAAAAGTCATCACACAATACCACGACAATGATCCCAAGATGATCCTTATAGGCCGAATATCACAAATCACACCATCCAGTTCCACACATTATATCGTAACCCTACCCTACGCCTTCATCACTGATCTACTAAAACATGATAGGAGTTTAGAAATAGAATTAATCAAATAGGTACATCCAGAAGACGATCATTGAGAACCACCTTCGTTTCCACCAGATCACACTGAAGACACTTATGTGGAATCTGGATTCCATCATTGATCTCAAATCATAATGCATATCTAAAATCATCAATAAGAGAAAAATGTAAATAAAATAGATCTGTTGAAGGAGGATAAAATAATAACGGACCTCCTCAATATATATGTTATCAATAAAAAAAATCCATACATGATTCGATGATTACGAAAGATATTTTTCTTCCTTTTTAAACTATTATAGAAATGAAGGATGACTCAGGATGTGAAGTGTAATACCCTTATATAGAATGTTCAGTTTTTTTAACGTATATATTTCCAATAAATGACACTATAATATCAAATTATAATAATGTTTGTAATAATTTTTTTTAGGTGGTTCAGTCCTTAGACATTCACTATAGGGGATTTTTATACTTTTGTTGAAAAAATTTCTCTATATTATAAACTCACAGACAGCTCAACCACTAATTCTTTGTGGTGGTATTTAAATGGTTATAATAAACATAATAGAAATTAAATAATTTATAGAATGATAATAAAAAACTATATTTGTTATTATATAATGAATATCCATAATACATCCACAACATCAATGTTGAGATCTACCTAAGAAGTAGTTGTAAAATATTTTTTTCCTTTCTATATTGTACAAAACCGATTTTTTTCATTTAATTACTCCAAAACACATTATATTAGAGAATTATTTTATATGATTCATATAATCCTTGTTGTTGAAACATTGTAACATGATATTAGTGTTAATCTAAACAATATTTTTTCCATCTAATTCATGTTTTTCATCATATCTCATCTGTTTTTATTAGTTTTATGCCCCTATTTTCCATACATGAAGCTTCTCATGTTTCCCTTGAGGCTGTTTCTAGGATGATCTTCCCATACTTTTCATATAAATGATTTTTTTTATTCTTCCTTCATAATTATTTTTTTATACTCCAAAATTAATCTATATTTTACACTTTTTATCTCCCTCCCATGACACATTATGAGTCACTATTCTCAATCCTGTATTTAAGGGAAAAATTAAAAATTTATTTTTAGTTGTCAAATTCATAAGTTTCAATAAGGATTTTTTTGAATCAAAAGTAAAATAATAAATAAATGGTTTACCTCACTTCCATTATTGATGAAAAATCCAAATCAATACCATACATGCATTTTGATGTTTTCCTCATACATCATGATTGATTTTTATTCAATTTTATTTAGTTGGAGGAACACCCTCTATATTTTAAGTGTGATATTTAATTGATAAAATTTATTGAAAAATATTTTTATTGAATCATTCTCATTACATGAAATCAATTTCCTCTTTGGAATCTGAGTTATATATTATTTTCCACCACTTATTATCTTCCCTTATAAGTTTATAGACATCCATCATGAATTTATTAAGTTCTGAACATTGGAGAACATAGAATATATTCCTAATAGAGTTATTTTATTATTATAAAATGTTGTGATTATTTGATCCAATAAAGGTAGAAATACTTTTTCACATAAATTAAATTGTAATAACATGATATTTATTATGAGAAAGAGTTAACTACACTTTATTCATGTTAATTTTCATTACATGAGTTAGTTGGAATAGTAATACCTGGAATTTCATAGATCCCATTCAAATAAGGCTAGGCATATTAATATAAACATAGTCACATTTACTATCATATTGGTTTTTTACAACATCTATTATTTAAGACAAACAAATAAAATAGTGGAAATAAAATTAGGTGTCAGAACACTCAAATTAAAAAAAAACTAAATGGAAATAATGAACATAGAAGATATAAATTATAAATGATAAATATATCCTAACATTTGTGTATCCATAATATAATATAGGTTATACATGTCAATTTTACTATTATGTTTTAAAACCTAAAAATCTATTTTTTCCAATATAATGGACCATAAATAGTTTGTGATTTTTCCAAATTAGATCCCTTGGGAGTGTCAAACCTTGTGTGAAAAAAGCCTCTTTTTTACAAACCCTGTGATGATCAATTTAATACTCTGTGGTCCCTTTTATTATAAATACCCATAAGTATAACAATTTCAGAGAAACATCAACTTGTTTTTTCTAGATGTGGATGTAATTTATTGGAAACCACTCACTCCAAACATCTAAATTTCTTCAATATGTAATCAAATAATTATAATTTTCCATGGGGTAATCACTAATATATTTTAGTTATTATCCCAAAAAATTATTGTAACATTATATGATACCATTAATAGAAACCTAAGACATTTACACATCTTATTACATGATTTTTAACATACAAATCCAATAAATACAAACCAAGGGTAGAAAGACCTATTGTATTTGGATGACATTGTACATATAAAATAAACATAAAAAATAAAAAAATCACATTATTTTAACATATATAATTACTATATAAATACATTTCATCTCATAAAACTATATATTATAATTTTGGGAATACATAAACAAAAGGGTATCCAAATAATCTCAATAAAGGAATAAACATGATAACCAAGCATTTCATATGATCCAAAAAGCAGAAAATCATCACATAAAAGGAGTGAAAAATGAAAATTAATATTGTATAATAACATAAAATTATTTGAATAAAAATATCATGTTAAAATATAAATATCATATCAATGTGTCAATGACAAAAAACACTTTAAGGATAACACCATTGATAACATCAAATAGTGGTAGAGTCCCCTCATAGACTATCCATACACCATAATCCAATAAGTTACTCATAAATAAATTAAAACATTATCAAATTCATTTTAGTTTTATCAATGAAATCTCGTAATAACTTTTATATGATTAGGTTTTCCATAGAAATAAATAAATCATAATGAATAAATGTAATAATTACCCATTGAAATAAAGGTGTTCCATAATCTTGAATCATATCATAGTAAAATTATATTTGACAAATATTACAAATAGAAGAATGAATTAAACATTTTGAATGTCTATATCAAAATACATAATCGAATGTATCCACATATGGTGTTAATTTTGAAAAATTTAATGATAAATGGTAGGGAATTGGTTATCGAAATGAACTTTCAAAATAGTGTATTAAGGAGTACGTTAATGAATTTCAGATAAATCATTAAGGTGGAATTTTCATTGAAAAAAAGAGTTAAAACATAATGGATAAACAAATATTATTCCATTATTAAATGAAATCAGTAATGGTAATAGTGAATTTAAATGATAGTTACATAAACGGAATAAGGGATATAAAACTTCCCCTTAATCGATTTTTATTTAAAAGAAGGCATTTGAGATATGAAAATACGAAATTTTTCTACACATCAGAAGATGAGGTAATGAGATATGTATATGTGTATGAAACATCTATAAGTAATTTTTATGTAGTAAATAAAATAATATATATTTATATAATTATTTGGAGATCGAATCGTTATAACTAATATAAATGGGTCATTTAGAGATATCCCATAAGTTAGCTTCCATAATTTTTCTACACATACACATTATTTAATGTATAGTAAAATTAGATTCATTAATTACATAATTAATTACCATTGAAATCAATATATTAATTATTATTTTTTTTAATGTTAATTTTTCCATTTCAATGTGTTATGAAGGCCAATTTCATTTTTCAGGGGGAATTCATTTCATGATTCCTTGGTCAGATCACTTGTGGTTAATTTTTGATGAACCTATAAAATGGGAATAAAAATATATATGAAATAAATTGTTATTAATATACTCATAGAAATTTAAATTTTACCAAATATACATATGTTTTCTAACATATGAATGCTAAGCATAGTAAAAATGTAAATGTTATGTTGTTAATTCATTTTGGTCATTTCACAGACCATCGCGAACTGTAATAATTTCCATAATTAAATGATAATAACAAAAATTAAAAAAAATAAATTGTAATATTGTTATTATAATAATTATTAACTATAATATTGTTTCAATAACTATCAAAATTAGCGGTAGATAAATACCAAGTACATGGTTCATGGTGGCGTTGGACCAACCATATTATAAAAAACATTTTTGTTTTATAATTTAAAGAATGGAAAATAAAATATGTATTTTACAACATAATAATAACATATATGTATATTTATGATAATTATATTACTATATATTGTCATATGGATATCAAATCATTGTGGTAGATGATGATTATAAATAAAAATAATATTTTTTACTATTTACCTCTCTATTGGGTTTTCTCTTTCCAGGGAACCAATTATGATCCTTGGAATTGTATTTAGATCACACCAATAGAACATGGACATGGGAGAGAGTACTGGGATGGATCTTTTTTAGAATCATAATAAGCTAATATACTTAAAAGTTGTGAGGATAAAGGGTTTTGAGGGGTGGTATTTCTAAGTTCAAGATGGAGTTGTTCTTTAAATTATAAGTTTAATTTTTGTTATCAAGAAAACAGATATTATTTATTATATTGAATATTTATATATATATATTAAATAATTCATTTTAGATTTAATAATGGATCATTAAATAATCGGTGGCTCAAAAAATCAGTCATTTAGATTGTAATTCTAAAAATTGTATTTTATAATATTTTACTATTCATAAAAATTCAACTATTTTGCCAAAAAAATACCATAACAATTTTTTGAATTTTATATTTCAACAAAAACATCCATTTTATCAAAATAATTTTCTAATTATTAACTATTAAATAAATATATTTTTTAAAAATAAACTAATTTTAATAGTAATATCAATTTTAAGACCCTTTGAATAATAACTTATGGCCTCATAACATTTTAATTTAATTATAAAATAACCTATTATTAAATTTAAAAAACATATATTGAATATAAAATTTCATTTTAATAATCATATTTATTATAAATGTCCAAAATACATTCTTGTTTTATAAAAATATAAATAAATAATTTGTTATTTTTAATGAATTTATTTACATGTACCAAAGTATAAATATATCCGGTTTTATATTATTAACATTACTAAATATTATATTACAATATCCTAGGTGAGGATATAATTCTAAATGTAATGATATCATTCCTAGTAGATAAAGTTCTATTATAATTGTAAGTCTACTATTCCAATGGTTATATTGCTATTTTAATTGTCAAATTTGTAACATACATATGGGTTACCCACTTATTATAAATAAATCATATTTCATTTATTCTTCTTTCCCTAATATTTTTCTCATTGTTATATATTTTCAATATCCGAATGTATATTTAATTTTAATATTTATAATCATTTCTAATGTATTGTTCATGTCTGCGATTTTTTTGGGGTAGTTAGAATATCAAAATTTTCTTATTTTTGTAAACTTATTTTCTATATTTCGACCTATTTTAGTACTATAAATTCATATATACATACATTTATTCTCTTGTTTTAATGTTAAAATTAATATATTAATTTTTTGTTGGTTTTATAATGTTTCATTTGTTCATTATATGATAAAATATTTCTAAATATGAATCAATTAAGTTTTAAAAAAAGAAATTCCATTATTAATTTTTCTGGTCACTACACCTCATACAAAAGAACATAACATCCTAAAAGAAAGGTACACATTGACAGATCGGCATAACTATAATGTTTTCATTTAATACATGGGAATATCTCAAGATGTATTACATGTTTCATTAGGGTCGGTTAGTAGATTTGGATTCCCTCAATAAAATAATTAATGATTTATGATATTGGTTTAAGATATTAATCATGAGAGTTTTAAACATCGATACTACATTAAAATCTCTAAATAGAATAACCAAATTCTTGTATAGTCAAAGAATATTCTCAAGCATAATCTTTAAGATGAACACCTCTCTTATATATACCTAGAGATAAAAAAACTAGATATTGATTATAGAACCATTGTGGTTCCCATAACAGATGATAGAGATTATTGATCTAGGGAAAAGTATTTATATAATTCCCCATCACTTAATTTATATTTCAGTAATCTATATAGAGACAAATTCTACCATTTATCTTCTTGAAAAACAAAATAAGTTCACCCCATGGTGATGCGCTCACCCTGATAAATCCCTTCCACTATAAGTCCTTGAGTTGTAACATGACCTCCTTGAACTCGATCAGTACCATATGATAAAGGGGAATAAATATCGGTTGTCATCCATGAAATAGTTATACCTTGAACTCAATTCCTATATCCACGTGATGCCTTGTGAATTCATCCAGAAATACATCGGGCTAGATATGGACAACTGGAGGAAAATATAATGTGTCTACCAATGATCCTAATGAAAAACAAAATCAAGATATATACACTATTATAATACCAGGATGACTCAAGTAAGAACCTACTCAACCTAATCCCAAATAACATTATCTAGTTACTATAAAATTTTATCCCATAAAAATATAAATGAAGCCCATCTCTGATAGCTTCCATTTTTCACTAAAAAAAACATGTTCTGGTCCATGCCAAGAATCACATTTGAATATCATCATATCTCTAATGATTATTTCCTATATATTTTTATAACCCAAAATCAATATAAAACACTTTGGGAGTCACTAAAGCTGTTTAACTTCATTCTCAATGATGAATTGATGGTAATTAACTCATAACATTACGTTATTTGTAAGTCATTTCAATCAAAAACTTTTTCAGATATAAATGAACGTGAAACATAGGTATCCAAAAAAATTTGTAGGTAAAAAAGATGTGATAAATACCATAAATCTAATAGTAGACGGTCCCTCAACAACACATGTTTGAATCTGATATACTACATATACATATCCTACCACAACTAAATGACCATATCCATATGATGTATGGACTCTCTAAGTCATCATCATCTTATTATAGTGTGGATGACCTTGCCATATTTCTATTACTTGGACCATGACTCCCTATATCCCTTTTGGATAAAAGTACACAAATCCATATTATATAATTTATAATGGTATCCCATCATTCCTCATTACCAACATTGGCTCTAAGATGTCATGTGATCCCTACAATAATGACATCACTTCCCATGGTTCATGTATTTTTGGCACTCCACATAGGTAACTAGATATGTTGAAATTTTATCCACCTATATTCCCCTAAAATATGATTCATCCATGGTATTAATATTCTCATTATTAGAATAGGAACTTATAGTAACATAATGTGGTCCACTCATTGATGTATTGAAGTGTAGAAGAAAAAAACCATCACGATCTTCCCCCAAAAACCCTATTTATTGTCCAAAACTTATGAATAACCTCTATGTATGATTCAACCTCAATACTCTGAACTTATCACCTAATGATAGGATGCAGTCTGATATCAAACTTCCTTTCTTTTAGCTCATTTATTCCATCTAGGTGAATATTAAAGTTATTTATATCAGTGAAATGATATGATTATATAGATACAGCCATTGACACCAACTATAGCTTTGAGAACACATATACTTGGTTCAGTCTCATAATATTAGGAAAAAATTACCTAACTAATAGGTTCATGAATATCACCCAGGTGATATCATCATTCCATCCAAAATTTACCACCATTCCCACCACATAATTGTGGGTCTCTATACATGAACACAACAAACCCCCCCTTTAAATCCCCACATTTCTCAATGGGGTCAAATACTACCTAAATTGTTTCTTCCCAATCCTCTTCATAATATATCCCCCAGAGACCATAAAGGATGTATGATTTTTTAGTTGGAATCTTTGGTGTAATCAATCATGGACTTCATCACCCCTCTTCTGTATGATGTAATAATATGGAGGACACTAGATTGGGGTGGTAACACAACCTAAACAAGTAGAGTAGGTGACCCTTTTTTCTCTAATTCAACATCCTTCACAACATGTGATGGGATGGAGGAATTATCCCAAGTGGTAGTATTATATCAACATAATTTAGTGGTCCCTTTAGTATCATATCTCGTTCCAACTTCTGAAACAAAAAAAGATTTTTTTACAAATAGTAATCATTAATATAGATCCAAATAACTATATGGTATCTCATGAAGGTTCTCCAAGGTGTCTCATCGAAATCCAAGGAACATACCTCCTATAATTTACCATGGTCTTAATCCATGCACATTATTCACAATCACATATATATACCTAAAATACAACATGATCATGTTAGAGTAATTAATACCAACCAATATATGTTACAACAACATGAAAGATATATTTACCACCCAATCATCAAATAAAGGTCTATCCCAAAAAATTATCATAATCATTTAATTAAATTAGAGAACTATTATATTACACATAACATGTATATATATATATATATATATAATATGATCATAAATTCCTAGTCAATTATCACGAATGCTCTTGAATTCTATAAAATACAATTATTAGTCCCATTAATGTTATCCCGAAGGTTTATTACACATGAGATAGCTAGGATCAAGGAAAATACCTGTCTGAAGTTGCAAAAATAATATCTCATTTATACCATGTCCCATGTAAGTCAAAAATAAGAGAATAAAATTGTGTTTTATTCCCATTTTGAAATCCCCTTTCATGAACAATAAAATAAATGTTGTAGTTCCATAATACATCATATATGCCTCCCTGTATGCAAGAGGCTGGAAAAAATCAGCAATAGTCCAAATTCAGTCATTGGGGATATTATACCTTTAGTAATATATCCCTATAGAAATATTATAAATAAAATTTAAAACACAGAGTAAATAAGGAAGAATAAAATTAATATCAGATAGAAAATTTGTAATATAATTTATAAATGGGGTCCCAATGTGGCATTCCAAAACTGATAAATTGTTCATGTTGATAAATATTTAAATTCATTGTATCCTTTAAAGCATGTCTTGAAACCAATCCAAACTCTATTCTCCTTGTCATGACAATTTCCCCCAATCTTCTATCTCATTCATCGATATCTATATATAAATAATTCCAATGCATTGATATTCACATGAATGGTGTAAGTAATAAAACATAGTAGGACCCCACCATTGTATAATTTAAACGTATGTAATGGTATAAGATGTTTATTCCATGAAAAAAAAAAAAAAAATTAAGGAATAAATAATCATATACTAATAAACCACATAAAAACCAATCACCAAGACCCTTGATCATTCCACTATAGATAAATAATAAATGGAATATCAAGATATTTATAGTAATAAATAACGAGACACAAGACTAGTAAACATAATAATCTACATCTCAGGTCATAATTTTTACATGCTACATGGAAACCACTAGGAATCAATTAAATCATGCTACTATGAATCCATTAAAAATTGAGTGATCATGCTACTCAGAATCCAATGGGCAATGATTTAATAAGGTAAGTGGAATCTATATGTCATCGAGTTAATCATAAATCATCTATGAGAAATCATTGTGTAGATACCATTTCAATGTATCCTTTTTTTGTTTTCTTCATATGTTGTGAACACTCCCCCTCTTAAGGTTAACCATTCTTTTAAGTTCCACATTTTCTAAGCACATTGAATAGTAAATACTTAGTCATAATAACATACGTAATAGGGTAGTGAATAAAAAGAAATAGATAGTATATCATCATGAAAAAGATTCTATCAACAAAAAATTCATGTGAACAACATTATTCATGTTCAAACAAACTAAAATAATACTCAAGGATACATGTATCATAAATGGTTCTCACAGACTACACACACACCCACATGTCTTCACAATCAAGAATGATCAAAAAAATATTACAACATAATAAAAGTGCTAATAATATATGTTTGTATCTGATACCTAAATGTTATGGAATTTCATACCTCATGGACATTGAAGAAGAACTCCAAGGTTCATTAAGAGTTTATTATTGAGACACATCACACACCCATAGAGAACTTGGTCACATGTCAAGGATGACTATTTTGGGTTCTAGTTCATCCAGAAAGAGGTTTGGAAAAGATAATCATAGGTATTATATGTTAATAAGGGTGGTTATGGAATCACAATCCTTATAGATTCAGGTAAAGAAACAAATAATAAGGTATGTCGATGGAGAAAACATAAATTTATCATATCTTTTATCGATCAGGGAACATTTCATGAATATCTCATTGATTTAAGAATATTACCACATGTGTAGTTAACGAAAATTAATCCATCCTCAATACATTAATATAAAATAATATTAATATTATAATCAAGATTAAGAGTCTCAATCTTATTGATCTATCGAATCAAACCAAGAAACCACCATTGTACAATGGGAATTAAACATTAGTAAAAATGGTTGACATTAACATGTCTAAAAAACCACTGATTTAGAAGTGATTCAAGAAAGCAATGTTAGAAATAATTTGAATTCATTAATTGGTAATCAATTCCCCATATATATGAATTATACCAAGAAAAAACGTGTATATCATGGAGAAACCTAAATAATTTTTTTATCACATACCTCAATTCTAGATCATAAAATCACATTGATTCATAAGAATCCCTCATTAGAGAAGAAGAATTTTTCAATAAAGGCCATAGAAATCTCATTAATGGGAGCGGCTTATTATACAAATAATATAGGATCTAATGGATTATAAATATCCATTAACGTAGAATTTTAGTCCATTATTTTTTGTGTGTGTGGTTTAGTCACACGATTTGACAAAAAAAATTCCCTTTTTTTAATTCTTGATAAGCAGTATGGTTTGTATGCATGGTTTGTTAAACTTTGAACTATCTATGTTGTAAGACACTAGTGATTACCCCATGATTTTGTAGGTGAGCGTACAAAATTTTTCAAACCATACCCCAAAACCATGTACCACCCCTTGATCCAATACCTATGTTTCCAGAGTTTCATAGAGAATTCACACAGTTTGGGAAACACTACTTAAACCATGAACCCGTTAAAAGTATACAAAAAAATTCTAAAGTAATCCCAAACCCCTCGAAACTAAACCTATACAATAAATTGCTCAAAAATACGACTAATGAATAAAATTAACTCATTACTCACTTAAAAATATCAGGTCATTGTAATTAACCTTCAAGAATGGAATAATTATTTCTAATTGTTAAAAAATTATGAGCAACCCCTATGAAATATGGGTTATGAATGATCAGATATAATGAAAAATTATTTCAATGTGTTATTAAAGCTTTAAAAATGTTAATAAATATATGTAATAATTAATATGTGTTAAAGGAATAATTCATACAAGTTATTAAGAATATATGAATAATTCATAAGAAATATGGTTTACTATTAATTTAAATGAAGGTAAGAATTGTTTATCTTTTTTACTCAAATATGAAATATTCATTAAAAATATCTGTATAAAATTCCAAAAATACACATCGGTTTTTAAACATTATCCAGGGATGCATTTTTACTAATTTTTTAAGCTGATTAGACATTGGGTGGCATCCAAAATTCATCTAGTAAATGAATTTAATTGTTTGGTATCTTAATGAATTATTGGAATATAAATTTGGTAATGATTAATCTATTTTTCTTCATATAGTTTCTCTCTATCAATTTTTCTTCAATTATATTTTTATTTATTGTCAATTTACCATTCAACAAGAGGTATATAATATTATTCATATGGTCATTAAGAAATTTCATCATATGGTCACTCGAATTAAATAATGCATCCACTAATATGATCAATGTGATATCACTTTGATGTTCCATGTGAAGTCACTAAATTTCCATTATTCAGTTACATCAACATTAGTGAAATGTTAGCTGACAGACATGGTCACATGAAATACTTGTTGAAATTACTTAACCATACTTATGAATGTCCAACAAGATCATGTGGCTTCATTAACACATATAGAAATTTATTCATGGTCTCATTAATTTTCATTTGTTCACTTCAATTACATCATGCCTTCGACCGAATTATTTTTTCAGATTCTCCTGTGATTAGATAGAATTTATCATATCTTTTATATAAATATTTATACTATAATCAAACAAATAATTCATTAAAAACATATGAAACATGATTCAATCTCACTAAAATAATTAATTTGTTAATTAATCCAAAAAATCCACCCTTATTATGATGATTACTGATTACATGAAAAAAATGTAAAAGACAAAATTACATTTGTAGAAACCTGAAATATTGATACATTATTATAAATAAAATCGAAATATGTTGGACTATAACACCAGATTACTCCACCTTTTGATATAATCACCAAGATAATAAATAATATACATTAATCAAGATAATAACTAATATAATCCAGATAATGATACAGTAAAGTAATAAAATATATTTTTTTATTTCAAAGAAGTGTATTAAAAAATATACAATTAAAAGTGACCATTAATATATTTAAATCAGAATATATAATAAGTTCCTTCTCTATAGGGGTTAGTGAAACATCCAATGATTTTATGAAATATATTCTTTCAAATTAATCCAAATTCATTGATAGCATGTGTTGAACACAATGTAAATTTAATCTTGCATTATATAGATCAATAATTTTTTCTTGTGTAGAATGTAACATCAATTTTCTTCAATAACCTGTATTACATGCTACAACATGATTTAATGGACAATGATATACTATTAATATTATTATATTACATGTTATTCAACACCCAGTCATTGTAATTGAGAGAATGGATAATATTATCTAAATTAGGAAAATATTATTTACACATGTTTTTAAAATGTATTATTTGTGAATAGATAATTATAAATGATGATAAAATCATTTTTTGAAAATGAAGGGAATTTATTTTAATAAAGTCTATTTTAACACACACATAACTATTATATACTAATAAATAATGAAAATAAATCTTTTGAGATTATTTTAATTTAAATTTAACAATTTTATATTCATTAATATGTTTTTACATTCCTTTAATACATTTTATAGGCATATGATAAGAATAAACATAATTATAATCATAAAAACTAGTAAATTAGTAAAAGGCGGGTTTTTAACCATTAAATGACGCAATTTTTTAATATAAAAATTTGAAACATTTTTAAATTTTATTTGAATACATAAACATAAATTTTTTTAATTAAATAAAAAATTATCTTTAGGGCAATCTTTAGTATTTTTCTATGAAGTTTCATTTTTTGATGAATAGTTAAAAATACAGAATTTCTTATAAAACTGAAATTTCATCGTATTAACTTATAATATTACCATTTAAAAAAAATGTTAAATAAGATAAATAACTCATATATTTATCCAATTTACGTAATTGTATTCAATTTTGTACTGAAATTTTTAATAAAAATATTTCAAACAATTGAACATTTTCTCTTTAAAAACTAGATTTTTCATCATGCCTATGGAATAATTTTTAAATTATATTCTGAAACATTAGTGATTTTAATTAGTTAATATGGATTCCTTATTTTTAATCATTTTAATTTATTATTTCATGAATGGTCAAATTAGTTTTTTTTTGATGAAAATAGTTTAATAAAATAAAATTAATTATTGAAATTAATGTAAAAACGAGTTTACATGTGGATACAAATTAATATTAATGGTAAATTAAATTGAAACCTATAAAAAATAAATTTTATAAAAATATTTTTACCATATACCATATTTTCAAAAAAAATTATTATTACCGGAATCACATTACGTACAGGAGTCCTCCCAATAGTGTCTACTTTTTAGTATTTACAATAATGACACTAATCCTATATTGTAAAAGGAAATTAACTATCCCTTATTGTACACACCTCTAATGATTATTGGATCCAATATAATAATCCAAAATAACATAACAATATTCCTCCTCTCATACAAGAATAATCAAATTGTTAATAATGTAAACCAATGCAGGACTTCAGTTATAACCAAAAGGATTTAATCGATGATGAGGTAACATTCATCGATAATCATTTTTCATTTATTTCTTCTGCATACCAATTAAATGATATTTATATA
This sequence comes from Viscum album, assembly GCA_963277665.1. NCBI lineage: Eukaryota > Viridiplantae > Streptophyta > Magnoliopsida > Santalales > Viscaceae > Viscum > Viscum album. The sequence goes on along the minus strand of OY728152.1, from coordinate 358,206,743 downwards.
CATAATATATAATAAATTCATTATATTAAATATAATTATATTTTTTATATTAATTAAATGAACTAAAAATTCAAACACTTCCACCATATGGGATATTCAATTATCATTCGTGTGTACTGCGGACTACCACATCGTGAATTGATGTCGTTCATTCATCCATTACCACCTACCATGGTGGGGATATTGATTAAATTTATATTTCTATTTTATATATATAATATTATTTATTTATTTATTCTTATTTAATTATTATATAACTCTTAAAATTAATCATTCCATTTTGTGAGAATATGATAACGTTGTTACTATGTACGGTGGACCATGTCCTTGTGAAGTGATGTGATTACTTCACGATATTCATGTAATGTGTTAAAGATTGGTCAAATATGAATATTTAGTACATAATAGATAATAATTATAATTTAAATATATATATATATATATGTCATTTACTTTTCTTTCTATCAATACGACATCAAAATCAAAACAACTTTCATGTATACATACGACCTACCGTCTCAATGAACAATGTACTTCATTTACTCTATCTATATTTTATAGATTATTATAAATACATATATAATGAATATATAATATATTTATATCTTGTTAGACATTATGTAAATTGTTAAATCATTATCGAAGATTGAGGACCAAAAAAAGTCAAAACATATACAAAAAAAAAGTTTTTATTACCTGAAACATAATTTTAATGAGGAATTGTTAATAAATCGACAATATAATGTAATAATAAAATAATATATGGTTTAATATATATTATTATAGTTCATATGACATATTTACAACAAACATGTATTTTTTATCAAGTATGTTTTTAAGAGGGCGATGAGAGTCAATACTTAAGGTATGGTGATTTCTGGTCTCACTTTTATTTTTGTGAGAATTATTGTATATTCACCACTAATTTATTTTTTGTGGGGTATATAATTACATATGATATGTTTTATCATGAATTTACAACATTTAATGATATTAAATGTTTCAATTTATATTATTCTTTTACAAATCTCATGATTCCAATGTCACTCAAGTAGTATGGTTTTTTCTTGTCTGACTTTTGATGTTTGTCATATATAATAACTATTAATCTATTTTTATATTATTATACTAAAATTTATTGTTATTTAAATAATAATTTTAGGATCTGTCGTTTATGGGGTTTAAAGTTTCAATGTTACAAAAGTAGTAAGGTATTTTTGTCTCAATTTTTATTCTTTGACACGTTTGATATGATATACAACTATCTTCTTTTTTGAGGATTATATAATACACCTATGACATATTATATCATGAATATACTTATTAGTGTGATATTATAATATTAAATTAATCTAATTATTTCATGTGGATTGTGATTCAATGTTTCAAAAGTGTTAAGATTATTTTTTTATAATCTCATCATGAATTGGGATTGTTTATGATTAAGTCTAAAATTTCTAAATATTGTGATCCACTTATAAATAATTCCCATGAATTGTATTATCCTATATTTATTCAATGAGAAAAAAAGGGTTTCCCTTTGTTTTACTCTCCTTATATATAACTCCCAATTGTCTGAAAAATAAGATCAATTTCATAAAACAATGAGATTTTATCTAATGAATATATCATTATGTAAATAATTATAAAGTTGTTGTTAAACATAATTTTTATACATCTATGTTTTAAATTTCTAAAATTGGACATTTATAATCATGATTAGTATGTTATTTGGAGAATGATACAACAAAATTGTTTTTTGGATAATAGTAACATACCCATATGAATAATAATATGAATAGTAATATGACCATTATAAATAGTAAATTATATTATTATTTTATTTTCTAATGGTTATAAAATAATGATATGTTGATTAGATTTTTTATGAGATATAAGATTTTTTATAGTTTTTAAATTGAGATTTTCGGAATAAAATATTAGTTTATTTACAAATTAAAATAATCATATTTAATAAATTATTTTTGAAAACTGGTGTTAATTTTTGAATTCAACTTACAGAAAAATGGTTATGTTGAATTTTTGGGATTTTTCTGAGATACTAGAAATTTTAGTGAATAGTGAAATACGTTAATTAGAAAAATGTGCTAAATAAATTAATTCATATATTATTATTTAGAAATTACTATTTTAAATGGGATTTGGTTAGAAATAACATGAACTTATTACTAATTGGGGTCACATGAATAAAAACTATCCACAGTATTTAGAAAAAATATTAATCTTATGATTAAAATAATGTAAAACCCCTCCTCTATTCCACAATAAATACCAACCTTGCCTCCCTCATCATATCAGAAAACCCAAGACTTTATACTTTTATAATTTCAACTAAATACTATTTCCAAACCCTTCCCCTATTTCTAATACACACTGGTCTAACAAAAATTCAAAACCCTAGGGCCTCAAAGAGGTTCTCAAGGAGAAAAGATCAACAGGAAAAGAACCACTTTCATTTTTTTAGTGTTATTATTTCAAATTTTTATATTATTATATCACTTCACCATAAATAATATATGAGGCTTTAAATATATATTATATTATATAATCATTATTTTAATCATGTTTATGGAAAAATTTCTCAACATACTTCATCTCCTCTCCCTCTTATAAATACATCGTCCGTGTTGTTTCGATTTACCAACATCGTGAATGATGTGTTTTCAAATTTATTTTACAAACCTAATTTTTTTTATAAAATAATTTTAATTCATAAAATATATTTTAATGATTATTATATATCCTAGATATTTTTCTATAGTTTACATATATACATAATATTATGTTATATAATGAATCTTATTTGGGATAATCAATGAACAACTAATATGATATAAAAACATAACACTAAAAACTTATCTAATGATCCATCCCCATACCATAAAACCTAAATGATTTGTGGAATAATTTTATATTATAGAATCATATGAATTACATTTCACTACACTTCTTGAATTTCATTTCAATACAACATGAAAATAAAATACAAACAGGTCATGGAATTCATCTAATGAATGCACCTGTAAGAATGGAAGGATGAAAATAATATTAATTAAATGGTGAAATGATGTTATGAAGTCAATATATAAGTTGTTATAAACATAAAAATGTTTCATTAATATGTTAATAACCCTTTTTAACCAATATTCAGTAGGTTTAAACTTTATTTCTGTTATAAGTACACGATGTAAGGGAATTCATAACCGAATTTCTATTCATTGGGTTTTCCTTTTAATTCATTATTTATGTGGTATTAAAATTGTATTTATGTCGAATTTTGTTAATATAATGTATAATTATGTGAATTGGCACTGAATATACGTATTTCATCCACTCTATTCAGTGTCACGTCAATTATATGATATTCTATTATTCTTTTCTTATCAAATCATATTTACAAATTCATTTGAACAAAATTCAAAAGCAATGTTTCTATGAGATTATTAATGATGTATGATTATGTAATAATTCATGGGAATTGTTTATGATAAATTTTGGGAGCTATATATCCCTCCAATACATAAGTTACGTGTATGTTGGATGTCGGTTTTATGGTTACTCCATATGCAACATTGATGGTTACATAGTAAGGTAGTCATGAGGGTTACATTGTATGGAAGAAGTGAGGGTTAAAAATTAAAAGGTATAAAATTGGGTTACTAGATTATGAAATTAATTAAAAAATATGCATTTATAGTTCTGTTTAATTACATTATGTTTTGTGGTATCCTCTTAGAAACATCACATTTCACAAAGTATATAAGGGTGACATGTATGTATTTTTTGTAATAATTTCATATGATTACAATTATTAATAGACTATTGTTTTATTCACTTATTTATATATACCTTACTGAGATTTTGCTGCTCATACAATGTTTTCAAATGACATTCAGATGTTATTAGTATGTATAAGACAATGACGGAAGCCATGGAAAATGTTATGAAGATTTTTCAATGAAAAAATGTTTTATTTGAAAAGTTTTATATTTTGGATAAAATAAATACTATTTTTTTGGAATATGATTTGTATAAATATGGAATTTTTTGTATGTATTATATCCAAATTCTATAAAACTCTAAACGTGAAAATATTCTCAATGTGAAATTAAGTGTGTTCTTGAGTAAAATTCAAATTTATGTAATGTAATAAGGATGGATCCTAATAGTTTGTATTCGAGGATGGTTCAGACAATATTAGGGGTAAGGATAATTCTAATTGAATACCATAAATTATTTTAGCTCTGTGGTTAATTTGTAGTGATATAGAATTTTAATATTTACAAGATGATTCATCTACGATATGAATATTTTGAATGGTTTTCAGGAGAAGAAACAGTGATGATGATGTTTCGATGAACCGAGAGGCTGATACCATTCCAAATATGCATCTAGGAATGGTGGGAATTGGAACCAATAAGATATTTGTAATAATGGATTTTCTAAGAGAAGAAATAAATTGTATCAGAATCCATGAAATAGAACAACAAAATATGCAACAATAATGATGATGATAGTGTAACACTTTATGTGGAATCATTATCCTGCTATTAGTGAACCTTATGAACCAGCAGTAGATAAAGGATGGATTAATGTCGTTGAAAAAATATTCGATGATACAAGATGTTTAGGTAATCAAAGGGTTTGGCGTTCCATTTATATTTTTTAATGTGAATCTGATTTATGGTGTTAAATGGTTAGGAATATTATTGATATAGAGGATATTGAAGCCTTAGAGTGTGAATACATTTATATTATTTTCCATGAAAATTATTTTCAAAAGGTTGTTCTCCATAGGATGGGGAAGAAATTCCATGAATTGAAGAAACAAACGAAATATTCAGTGGTTGTGATTGAGGGAAACATCACTAGAATAGTGAGCCGTGCTTGAAATATTATACTAGATCTTGATAGAAAAATAAACCATTTTTACTCAAGAATAATGCCAAGATATCGAAGTTCATTGGCTTTCTGTGAGTTCAAAAGTTATGAAAAACTTGTTCGATGTGATGAAAAGGTATTAATGGAGTTTAATTATGATCTTGTTCAAATTTAAAATAAGGATAATAATAGGTCCATATGGAAAGTTATGCGTAAGAATAAGTCAATGAAATTTTATGGTTAGAAAGTCAGGATCCCATTTTGTGAAAATGGTGGAAAAAAGAACCGTGGGGATTGCCTTACCAAAGTCAGGAAGTGTTTTAGATGTGGTATGTTTGTAAATATGGCCTAATATTATAATGAAAATGATCCAAATATTAATCTTGAGAAAGTAAAATATGAAGTGTTTTAAATGTGGAGAGATTGGGCATTATGAAAATGTCTTCCCAAAGAGAGATTTTAATGGTGAAATAAAGCTAGACTATATGGAAAAATGTGTTGTGAGATCCATTGAGACTACATCAGCATACATTGGGAAATACAATAAATTTTTATCTGGTACATTGTTTGTTAACTAGGAATTTACTAATGTTTTGTTTGATATAGGGTCTACACATTTCGTTATATCTGAGAAATATTCTTCTAAATTTAAATTATCACCTCAATAAATGAAACCGGATCATATTGTTGAAACACAAGGGGAAATGTTACATCAAAAATGAATTATAAGAATAATTCTATTGCAGTTTTTGTAAATAATTTTCCTTCAATCCTTATTGATTTTCTCTTAGTAGATTTTGATGTCATTTTGGGTGCGGATTGATTTTCTGTTTATAATGCTAGTATTTATTATAGAGATAAAGAAGTTTTTTAAGAATGTGTTTCAATTTATATAAAATAATGAACCCATACAATTGATAAAATATAGATAATCTAAATAACTCTTGAATGATGGAAAATGAAATTTAATTTTATCATATTTTTTAAAATAAGGGAAATATTAAGATTAATGATATTCTACTAGTAAATGAATATCTTGATTTTATTTCCCGATGATTTACCCAGTGTTATTCCTGATCGTGAATATTACTTCACAATTGACATAGTTCTTGATGTTAATCCTATTTCAAAACCTCTTTATCCAATGACTCATATGAAACATATTGAATTGAAAAATCGATTACATGAATTTCTTGTGAATAGATTCATTCGTCCTAGCACTTCATCATGGGGTGCTCCTGTTTTGTTTGTTAAAAAGAAATATGGTTGTCTGAAACTTTGGAATGATTATAGAACATTTAATTACATCATTATTAAAAACAGGTATCATTTTCCTCACATCGATGACTTGTTTATCTTCTCTAGGGAGCACAATATTATTCAATGGCTGACCAACGGTTGGGGTACCCATTATTGAAAATATTGGAAGAAGCCATCACAGTCTCTATGTTCCATATTGGATATCGCATTATATATTTTATATTATGTCATTTTGGTTAATTGATTCACATGATATATTAATGGATTTTATGAATAGAATATTTCTCGAGTTCTTGGAATATTTTTTATATTTCTTTATTGATGAAATTTTTTATTTTCTAAAAGTAATTTGGTGAATAAAAATCATCTAATGGTTTTTTTGAAATCTATAAAGGTTAAGAGACTGTATGGAAAATTTTGAAAGTGTTATTTTTTTGTTTCAACTGAATTATGTTCTAGGTAACATTGTAAAAAAGGATAAATAAAAATTGATCCTTCAAAAAAAATGTGTCTTATGAATGTCCAAGACCAAATTAGGTTACATAGATTCATAGTTTTCTTGAATTAGTAGGTTATTACTGATAATTTCCTAAAAAATTACATGATTATCAATCCCGCTTACAATGTAAAAAAATGGATTAAATTTTATGGGATGGAAGAATTTGATATTTGTTTTCAAAAACTAAAGATGAGATTCCCGAGTGATCGTGTTTTTCCACTCCCATCCCGAATTTTTTTTATCTATAGTGATGATTCAATGATGTGACATTGTTATGTTTTATGAATAATTATTAGGTAATTGCTTCTACTTCAAGAAAAATAAATCTTCTTGAGTTAATTATCCTACACATGATTTGGAAATAGTTGATTCACGTTTTTCTTCAAAAATTGGGAGGCATCATTTATATAGAGAAAAATTTCCAATATATACTGACCATAAATGTATGATGTATATATTCACTAAAATATAAATAATAATGAGTTAAATATAATAGATTGAATTTATTAAATATTATCAATTCATGATTAATTACCATCCTAGAAAAGGAAATATTTCGTTGGACGCCTTGATACAATAACATATTGTATCATTAAAAATGTTATTGCTCAAACAAGACCCTTTGATTAATGATTTGATAAATTTTGGCATAGAATTTATTGGGATAGGAAATTCATCTATTTTATTTTAGGTTTCAGTTTAGTCGTTCTTATTAGAAATAAATAACGAATCATGGAAGGAAGACATTGATCTATAAAAAATGTTATAATTTGTTAAAATATGTAGGTTTATAGAATATAACATTGTCAAAGATTGTGTTTTTTATTTGAAAAAATATTATTTGTTTCATTTGATTCTTATATGAAGGAATAGTTATTTTAAAATCCCATAGTTCTCCATTTTTAGTTCATCCGAGTAGTACTTAGATGTATAGATACCTTCAAGATTATTACTAGTGGGATTGAATGAAATGAGATATAATAGAGTTTACTTTTAAATGCTTGACATGTCTTTAGGTTAAAGCAGATCAGTAGTTACAGAAGGGTATGATTTATCATTTACAAGTGCTAGTGTGGAAATGGGAACATCTATAGTGTAATTTAATGTGGTTATACCAAATAAATCTTGAGGTAACAATACTATCTGGGTAATTGTTGATCGACTAGAAGAATTTTCTCATTTTATTCCTATTCAAAATATTATGTCTTTGCATCAGCTTTCTACAATGTACCCCATTAATATTGTTAGGTTACATGAAGGTCCTCCTTCCATTTTATCTGAACGTGATCCCAGGTTCACTACTATATATTGGAAAGGCCTTGAGAAGTCGTCTGGAAAATAATTATATTTCAGTACAGCTTTTCATCCCCAATAAGATGGGAAGTCATAATGAACTATTAAGACATTGTATAATATGCATCTAACATGTTCAATGGATTAACAGGAAAGTTGGGATCAACATATTTCTTGAGGTGAGTTTCTTTATAATAATATTTTTATTCAAGTGTATAGGTGGAACCATTTGGGGCATTTTAGGAGAAAATGTGCTAATCACCAGATTTTTTGGATGAAGTTGGGGAACGTAAGTTGGTGCGACCACAATTAGTAGAGTAAGTGGCTGAGAAAGTGATGATAATCTAGAAACACATGTCTACATATCAGAGGAGGTAGATAAGTTATGTAGAAAATATTAGGAAGGACTTGTCTTTTGTGGTAGATGATCATTTTTTTCATAGATTCTCACTATAGAAAAGTTTTATGTGTTTTGGTAATAAAGTAATGTTAAGTTCATGGTTCATTGGGATTTATAAAATCATCAATAAAGTTGTTCCATTACCCTACCGAGTAGCTTTAACTATGTGTTTATCTTAGATACATAATGATTTTCATGTTTCCATGTTGAGAAAGTATGTTCCAGATTCATATCATGTCTCGAGCACTGATGTATTTCAGTTGGAAGAGAGCCTTTCTTTTGAATAGAAACCTATTTTGATTCTTGATTGAAGAGAAAATGTATTTTAGAATAAAGTAATCCACAATGTAAAGGATGTTTGGAGAATCCACATGTATAATAATGAATCATGGTAATCTGAAAATTCTATGAATAAAAGGTATCATCAATTGTTAAAAAAGTAAATAAAATTGCGAGGATGCAATTTCTAAAAGATGGTGAGAATGTAACATGCCATGATATTAAATATAATTTGAAATTCTTGATACATTATGTCTCAACCAAAGGAAACTATTTTTAAGTAAATAGTTATATACTAGATATTAATCAATTTTTTTTCTTCTATGTTTTGAATTTAAAAAATTGGACATATATGGTTGTGATCAGTAATTTATATATAGTCTAATATAACCAACATGTTTTTTTGAATAGTAACATAGCCATATGAATAGTAATATAACTAGTAATATAAACCTTATTAATAGTAATTCATATTATTATTTTATTTCTATAAGGTTATAAGATAATGAAATCTTGATTAATTTTCCAAAGAGATATAAAATCATATATTGTTTTAAAATAGTTATTTTTGGAACAAAATGTGATTTATTTAATAATTAAACTAATAATATTTAGAAATATGTTTTCAAAACATGGAGTTTATTTATTAATTTTACACGTAAAAAAATGATTAGGGTGATTTTTTTTATTTTTATAAAATAATTGAATTTTTGTGAATAGGTAAATACGATAAGTAACAAAATATGCTAAATAAATGATTTTCTGCATCATGCTTGAATAATGGATGATTTAAATGGACCTTGGTTTCTAAATAAAATTCACTTATCACTATTTTGGGTCACATGAATCTATAATATTCATTGTCTTTAGAAATAAATTTAATATAAGGATTAAAATTATGTAAAACCCCTCCTCTCCTCCACTATAAATACGAACCTCACACCCACCCCCCTCTTCCTCTCACACTAATACATCCTTGAGAAGTGACTAATTTATGAAATATACTCTTCCCAAGACCATCCCCCAAATTCATGACCTTCTTGTATCACTATAAGGATAAAATAAAAGAATATAAGGAAGATAGTAAGGATAAGATATCCATAGGTAAAGAACCTCTTTCATTTTTTTCTGTTTTCTTTTCAATTATATTCATTTATTATAATAACATAACCATAAATTATAAAAGTTGAATTAAATCCAAAGTATAATATTTATTCTTTATTTTCATAATTTTTATGTAAAACATCCTCAACATACATTATCTCTCATCCTCTTATAAATACATTGTCTATGTTGTATCAATTTACCCACATTGTGGATGATTTGTTTTCAAAATTCCTTTTATTCCTAAATAACATGAAATAAAACCATTTTAATGGATATATTTGTTTTAATTTTTAGTATATATACATTTTCATGACCTTTATTTAAAATATACACATAGTATTATGTTAATAATCAAACTGGTTCATGATTATCAATGAACCAATGAAATGATCTAAACAGATATCACTAAAGATTGATCTAATAATTCATCCATATACCAAATAAAAAAAATTATTTATGGAGTAATTTAATATAATGAAATCATATGAATACCATTTCATTCGGATTTTGGAATTTCATTTCCATACATGAAGAAAATAAAATACAAAATGTTCATGGATGTCATGTAAAGAATGCACCCAAAACAATGGTAGGAATAAAATAAAAAAAATTAAAGGGTGAAATGATGTTATGAGATGATAATATAAAGTGTTATAAACCTTAATATATTTCCATAAGATATTAATAATATTATTTTATCCATTATAATGTAGGTTTAAACACATTTGAAGTGATATGAAGATGAGGTAGGGGAATTCATAACATGATTTGTCTTCATTGGGTTAAAATTCTACTTCATTATTTATGATGTAATAAAATAGTTTGTGTGATGATTATTTTTATATTATGTTTATTAATGTGTATTAACAATGTATATACATATTACATACACTATATTAATTATAAATTCAATTATATGATACTATAAGGGGACTTTCTTTTAAAATCATCTTATAAAATTCTATTCTACAAAATTTAAAAGAAATGATATTATACAATTGTTCATGTTTTATGATTATGTTCTTGTTCATGTTCATTGTTTATGATAATGTGTGTGACCTATATCTCTCTATAATGCATTGGTTATCTGTATGTAGGAGGTTAGCTATTTTGTAACACCATTTGTAACCACGATGGTTACACAATAAAGTAGTTGTGAGGGTTACATTGTAAGGTAGTTGTGAGGGTTAAACATTATAACGTAGATGATAGGGTTACAATATTATGTATATAATTCTACAATATGCCATTATGTTTCTATTTATATTCTTTTTAATTTATTTAAGATCCATCGAATATAAAGTTTCGTAATGTATTTATATATGGGTGACATGTATGTATTTTCTAAAATGAATTAATAAATTTGCAGGAGTTCGTGGACTATTGATTTCTTTCGTTGTTTTTATATCCCTTATTTAGCTTTTTCTTCTCATATATTGTTTTTAAATTATTTTATCAATTTAAAAGGATTTATAAGACAAATGATGAAGGAAAATTATATGTTATGAATATTGTTCAATGAAATAATGTTTTATTTTAATTGTTTTATTTTTTGGATGAAATGGATACTATTTTTTTGGTATCCTCTCTATATAAATATGAAATGTTATGTCTCAATTATATCACAATTCTCTAAAACTATAAAATTGAAAAGATCCTAAATTTTAATGGAATTGAGTTCTACACTAAAAATCAAGGTCATGTAAGTAATAAGGTTGGGTCCTTATATTATATGGTCAAATGTTCAAAATTATTGTTTTATGGAAAAAATCATTTTTTTACCGAAAACACTTTTTCATAGAATTTTTTTAAATGTTTTCAAACATGTATCGAAATTTATTTTTCAAACACTAAAGTATATTTTTGTCATGAAATGTTTTAAATTATTTTTAATTTTTTCATATATAATATTTGAAGGTAATTTTTGATATATAATATTTTCAAATTGTTTTTTGTTTTGAAAAGTTTTTTTCAGAATGAAATTAATATTTTCAAAAGGAATGTATTTAATGTTGTTTCAATGATATATCCAGTCATAAATTTCAAAAAACCATTTTTTTACATGTCCAAAAATGGGTATATTTTATATTTACACCATCCTCATTATTTTATATTTTTATTAGTATTATATTGAAGAGATTTTTTTATTAATCCATTATTTTCCATTGTATAATAATGTTTCAAATTGATTTTAATATAAACAATTTATTTTAAATTTTTTGTTCTTTTTGGAAAAGTATTAATATATTTTATTATGATTTTATGATGAAATTAAATCTTTTATTTTTTATTATTATGTAATGGTAATAAAACATTTTACTGTTGGTTATATTATAAACTGATGACGGGTGGTTCCATGATATACCAATGATAGGTGGTTCCATGATAAATCAAGGAGTGGTTCCTTTATAGCCCTATAATGAATTAGTTATGGAAGTCAACAATATGTTTATTCCATTTTTAATATTGTCTAAAATATTTGATTTGAAATTATGTCCCATGTTACATAAATATTTTATTTTTGATTTATATGGGTTTATAGTGTTTTTTGTGGTCAATAATGATATCACACTTCTCATGATTATTAATTTTTACATATCTTCATTATTATATGTTTTCAAATTTTATGATATAGTTAGTTATTTTTATGTATTATTTTATGATTATCTCATGTGATTTGATTGACGTCATAATTCTCTTAAACACTATTATACCCATTGATGACATTGAATTTATAATTCAAATGTTTACCAATACTATGAATTTAAGATTTACCATTAAATTTTTAATTTTTCAAAAGTTATAAATAATGAGGTTGAATTATTTATGTCTATAATTTATCATACTAGGATGATGTTGATTACCAATTTTGAAATAATAATATATAGATTAAATGGAATAAATGCTCATTTAATGTAATGGTATTAGTTTATGTGGATGATTTTACTAATTCACTAAAATTATAAACATAAATGTTCCTCCATAATGAATCTGACACATGTATTCATTTTAATATTGTGAGTTTTTTGTTGGAAAACAATTGGGTATCCCTTATAAGCCTCAAATCATGAATGTTAATTTTCATGATTTTAGCAGAGGATATGGGATTGCTAGTAGTGGGCTATTATAAAATGTATCAAAAGAAGATTTAGTTAAATTTGGATATTATGATGTTTTAATTAGGGGTTATATTAATAGTTATGGATACAATAATATGTTTTCATGTTTAAGTATCGTCAATAGTTTAATGTACTTGACACAATATTTCAGGGATTTAAGTAGTAAATTTTTTTGATGCTATTAATGAATTGTAAAGCGATGTTATATTATGTTCATGTCTATGTAAATCATAGGATAAATATAAACTATATATTTAATATTTTCCAAAATATGATTTATAGTATTTATAACTGTTATGGATTATATGATACTGGATATTGAGGTAATTATGGGAACCTAAGTTATATCATATAGATAACCAATGGATTGAAATGTGATTTAGTGACAGAGTGGTTAATGATACTTAAATATATGATCTCCATTTTTTCATGAAATATGGAAGGTATTATATAACAATTGAAGTTTAGAAACTATTTAATTTTGATGTATATGAGGTTATTTTGGATATATAGTTATAAAATCATTTAGTTTCAACATTAGGTATTACTATTGAATTTTTAAGAATATATAATCATTCTAATGTAAATTCATTTTTAGAATTATCGTACCATGTGGCAAAAATTTTTGGTTGTGGTTAATGTTTAATGATATTAATTATATATTATATTACCTTTTACGGTTATATTGTGTTTAAAATTTTATTTTTATGTTTTGGTTGTGAATAAATAATCTTGAATACTCATATTCTAGTGAGAAATATTATAATGTGGTGTTAATTGGTTAAATAATGAAAATTTACATGTAATGTAAGTATATCTCAAAATCATTTCAATAAATATGGTTAATTGATACATAATATATAGGATAAATATATTTGAATGTTATTATATCCCATTACTATCTTTTCTGATGATATCAATGAACCGTTTTACACATATTTTCTTGGTGGGTTTTATGTCATTGATTTATTTGTGACCATGTTCCATATCACTCTATATTAGTACATGGGAATTGTTTTCCCTTCAAAATATATCTTTTAATTTCCCATTAGTTTTCTCCTTCTGTGGAATCATTGTTATGTGTGACTTTGGGTGACCTTACATTTCCCATATTTATTTTTTAATGGATTTTTTTGTTTATTTAATTTATATGAATTGGTTTTCAATAAAGTAATTCTAAAAAATGTTATTAAATTGAAAAAACATAATTTGAAATTAATTTCCATGGCACTTTTTATCTTGTGTTATATACAAAACTAATTTTATATTGGGTAGAAAATAACATCATGCAAGACCATGATTTACAAAAAAATCATATTATTATAGTAATAATTATTAATAATCATGATATCTATCACCTACACATTAAAATGGATGTAATTAATAATACTAAACAAATTATTAATTTAATTTTTTGAACACATGTAATTAGAAATTAAAACCATACCTTTTTTTGAAAATAAAATGAATGCATTTTTTGAAAGAAATATTCTAATGTACAATATTGTGATCTATACCTATTTATGAAAAAAATATCCAATTTAAATTATATTAATTAAATTTATATATTAAATTTAAATACAATTAAATGATTCTACATTTATTAACTATATTTGATCATAAATAATATGAATAAATCTTATTTTAAGATTAAAAAAGATTAATTTTTCAAAAAATAATTTATACGGCCATTTAATGGAGCACAAGTATTAAAAATAAATTTTTATAATTCTGTAAAATATGTTTTATAAAATAAAATTCAGTTTTTAAATAGTAATATTAAAATTTAGTTTCTAATATTTTTTTATTTTTCATTTAAGATTCCTTTTTTAGTGATTGTAAAAAAATATTGAATTTAATGGAAAATTTACATTCTTTATATATAAAATGTAATGTTATTTCATGTTTTAAATTTTTTTAATCATAAATTAGATGAATTTAAAATCAATTAATCCAATTTAGCTTATTATAATGAATTTCATAGTAATTTTTTATATAAAAACATTTCAATGTTTTGGACATTTTCACTTCAATCCTCCACTTTGTAATGATGTCTGCGAGATACATTTTAAATTAAATTATAGAAATAATGTTTTTTGAATTTAGGAAAATGGATTACACATTTTTAATTATAATAAATTCTAATTTCGTGTAATGAAAACATTATTTTGAAAAAAACTTTAAGAGAAGGAAATTAAAAATAATTATAGAAATTAAGGTAAAAATGAGTTTACCTGTGGTTATAAATTATTCCTAAATGTCCATATATCCTAGAAACATATCTAAAACCCATTATATGGCCATAGACAACCATATATCAAATTATGTTGAAAATTTATAATTATTGGATGAATAGGAAGTAAGAGAGACATCCAAATAGTGTTTTCTTTTTGGTATTTACAAGAAGCAAAGTCATCTATTATAATAGGTAATTAAATATCCACCATTATAAAAACATCTAATACGTTTTTTCTCATCCAAACTATACAAAAATTAATTCCCAACACCCCTTATCATATCCTAGAAGCTTAAAATTGGGCAGAAAGTAACACAAGGAAGGTGTTAGGATCCAACCAAAATAGGTTACCCGAAGAAGAGATAATGTTCATCAACAAACATTTTTGTTTTATTTCTACCAAAATCATCTCCAATTAATTTTTTACCAATAATATATAATTACATTAGTATCAATAATTTACTAATATGTTGTTATTTTATGGGTGCAATAAACCACATGACACACTTCCATCAAATGGGATACACGGTCATCATTATTGTCTTCAAGGGACTGCCACCTCAAAACCACTGTTGTTTGTACTTTCATACACACCTCTAATTATGGGGAATAACTATGACATAACATCACTAACGTTAATGTAATTCTATCCTATTTTTTATATATTTTGAATCTAAGTATAATTGTTTTAATGATTTTTCAGTTTTCTCCTCCTCTTCGGAGAACACATGATATATTTTACATTTTTTTAAGAAGCAGATATTTTCTGTGTACTGATGGAATTATTACCTGACATGTAAAGGTGTTTCATGAATTTCATATTGTTTGCAATCAAAATTCATGAAGATCATAAGTATAATGAATGGAATGTATTACGTGTAATTGATACTAGATGTGTAATAAACAAATATTTGTTTAAAAAAAGGTGACTATTTTTTGTGTACATAATCGTTGTGGATTACAAGATGTTTAAAGGAGTTATATTTAATTTAAATATTTGAGGTGGTATATTTGGGTATTCCTCAGTTATAATTTTATATCATTATCCTGCATCTCTCTTATCTCTATTCCATGAATCCTTCTCCGTAGATTTAGGGATTCTGCGTTCATTAAGAATTAATTCATTCATCATTGTATCCAAATATTTATTGAATCACATATCTATTGGTGAGTAGGCCATGTGAATTATTAGTTGTACTGATTTTGGAAGTTAAATTTTATTTTTTATTAGATACATGTACCCATTGTGAATTTTTATCCTTTTTTCTTCAAGATATATATTTAAATCTTATTCAGCGTTATATTTACTTATTGGTGGTGGTGTAACTATAGTATGTTATTTATTTATTTGTCATTTCATATTCTATTCCAACCCTTCTCATTTAAAAGGATCAATGCTACGATCTTAAAATTTAATTGTGGGAAACAATTATCATTGTTTCATTATATTATTGGTGGAACCACTAATGGGTTTTCACAACCCCTATTTTTATGAGAGGAGGTTCTGTCTATAACATGTCTTGATGAAGCATTATGCTCCAGTATTTTTAATATTTATTCATACAAAATTTTAATTTTTTTATTTTTAAATGGATTTCATAAAATATTTTGATTTTTCAACTTTTTTAGTAAATGGAAAAATTTTATTTTCAAAGAATTGAAATGATTTATGAAGTGGAACACATTAAAATACATGGGTACATAGGTGGAAGGTTCATCTTAGTAAAATCATCCATATTACCATCAGGATTTTTATCATTGGGCTTAAATCTTCTCCCTCATTATTATCATCAAGAAAAATTTTATTTACATTATTGGGGTGTTCACTCATGGGGTGTTTCTATGATCCTTAGGGATTTTTTTCTAAGGATGTTTTGCGCACTAGTCATATTTGTGTTATTATTTGTCATGCATTGTGACCTATTGAGTTCCATAGAATGATTTTCAAATGATTGTTTTAGTACCATTCTGGATTTCTACAACTTTTGATTTGATATGTATGATTTGGTTTTGATAAATGATCGTTGGAATTATGCTTCAAACAGATATACAATTCTTTTAAAAAATTTGGGAAAAGGGATTTATTTTCCATGATTTTGATATAAATATTTTATTTCTAATCATTCATTGTTTTTTTTTGAAACGGGCATACTTGAGTTATTGTAGATAGACTTGTTATATAGAGTAGAGGTTGGATCCTACTGAGATATTTAGTTCAAACTGTATGCACTTATTCGATGGTCCCTAGACCTTTATATGTATATTGATGAAGGAATATGAAAGGTGATATGGTGAGGTAGTGATGTTTTAGGTTAGTAGAGTTTGCGTAGTTAGTGTTGAGATGGAAGGAATCTACGCATGCTATCATATGTTTTAGTTAGTCTTGTAGTCTTTTATTGTTGGAATTGTACTTAATGATTGTGACTTCACGTGAGTTTTTTAGATTCAGTTTTTTTATGTCATATATATATATTTTTATATCTTTTAATTTTTTGTTCCATTTTGGAAATATTTCCCATGTTGTTGTTGTTTCATGTTGGGTAAAATCATTCCCTATATTTGACAATTTTATGCTCTAGTTATAGTCTCTAGTCCATGTGGTTTGGAAATTCCCTTAGGGTATGTGAAATGTTAGGTTGTTTACCAATGTAATTTTTTATATGAGTTTATTAATTTAAAATGGTATCATAGATTATTTTTCATAAAGAGTTATTTTTTGGATGTCTGGTAGTTTCATAAAGAGTTATTTTTTGGATGTCTGGTAGATTGTAGATAAGATTGTTCAGAATGGAGAGGTACTTGTGGTGAGTGTCTGGCCTAAACTTATTATGATGATACTCATGTTACTATGGGATTTTGGGATGTATGTATGAGGATTTTAGTTTTTATGTTCATATTATTTTGTTTATACATGTTTTATTATTTTAATTGAGACTATTGTATATACCGATTGTTTCTTTTGTTTCAGTATACATCAGTATTCCTATGTGATGTGTTTTGTGAGTTCCATAGGAGGGTGTAACTTATGAGCCCCATTAAATTCCTTTAATATATAAAAATAGGGTTGAGTCAATCATGAAGAAATTTCGTGCTATCGATGAAAATGTACCTCATATTCAAAATGCGGCCATTGAGATACAATCAAGAGGTGTAGAATATAGGGATCGATAATTGTAGTTATTGAAAGAGAAGCAAATATCCTTTAATGGTACGAATGAACATGAATAGTAGTAGGATTGGATGTAACGGATCAAAAAGATCATAGATTTCCAGGATACAACTGAGATTATCAAGAAGAAAGTGTAAAGCTTTCATAAATTAGGGACATAGAAAGAATTGGTGGGATTCCATGGTATTGGCTAATAAGTAGGGGGTGTTGTACAAGAAGGGTTTCAAGAACCTATTCATCATGAATTTTTTTCATATTGTTGTTGATTATAGATAAATACCTATATTTACACTCTTTAGATATGGCAAGGTGTGTGGTTTCATCATACACCTTTCAGTTTGTTAATATTATTTTATTTCACCCAAGGTTATAAATAATGACCAATTGAAGGCTCACAAGTAACTGAAGTGTTTGTGACCAAATATCAGATAGTATATAATTATATTTAACATTTCCACCGATTAATTGATATTAGATAGGGATATGATATAAGAGATTAATATTGGATGGAATTTTGGATATTATATCATTTCTCTCCCACCGAGTGTAAAATTGAGTGATGTGTTAGGGAGTAAGAGAAAGTGATTGGATCATCACATGAGTGGTGGAGGCAGTACTCAGAATCATGCCTCTTTGGAAAATAATTTTTCAATTAGAAGTTTAACTTAAAATTGGTATGATTTGGGAATATTAAAACATAAACAATGTTTTATTCCTTCAACAACAAATATTTCTAACATCTTTGGGAATTATAGTCATCTCTAACATTGTTTTAGGTTGTGTCTACACATCGAAGTGGTCACGGATTGTCAGTTCCAAGGGCAACTACAATAGAGTGAATTGATTCAATGACTAAAAGGATCTCTTAGTCTGTGTCAGGACTGAATAAATTTAAAGATGTAGATGAGTTTCATGAGGAGGTATACGTGGGTTTATTGATAGTGTGATGTTATATATTTATTGCATCCTTAGTAGTGATTTCTTTATTTATTCCTAATACTCCCCATGCAGTTGTACATGGCTATATTGATGATTTTATTAACCTTCCAAATGTACCCATTTCTTCTATTATGGAGTTATTGGAATATCATGGGAAGGGAAAAGTATATATCACTGGCCTTAAACCTTACTTAATATTGAATTAAATGAATAATTCAAATTGAAGATCATTTCAGGTTTAGAGTTTTAGATAATTAGGTCATAACTATCACATCTCAAAAGATTACATAGTATACACTTCTACTAAGTTTCCATAAAATAAAATAAAAAATCTTAAAAAGGAACATGTCTAGATCCATGTTTTAGATAGCATTTCTTTCCTTGATCCCATCCTTTACCATATTCATCTTTAAGTCCTATGAAAAACATTTCAAAAACATGGGATGAGCATAAAAATCCCAGAAAAGGATACACAAAGAAGGAAAATTGTTAGTTTTTCAAAACAACAAGTAAACCATGAATACATTACCTATGTAATACATTTCACCTTTATGATGTAGTAAAAACTCTTCAATGACTAATAGACCATTACTTACCCATTTGTAACCAGACGATTACCATAAAAATCATATAAAGAACACATAACTTATAAAGGTATCTTGGGACATTAACATACTTAAATGGAATAACAATATGGTAGAATTCCACACATACATAATGGAATATCCATACGGACGACATCCATACACTATGTATTGGAGGTTATAAGGTAACCACTCATCCTGGTATTCACGAAACCACCCATCATATGGTTTATTAAGTAACCACCTGAAAAATTTCCAAGTACCATTACAAAATCATGTTACACAATACAATTATAATTGAATGAAATCATTTCAATATTTCAATCACAATATATCACTTAAATATATATAGTTAACAAATTCATTTTCAATACCAAAATACATAAAAGATTATATGGTGTTTATTTACGTTTAAAAAATATTACGTCTTGTTGAGGAAACCAAAGATAAAATAATACTCACATTGGCGGAAAGGACGTTGTCACCGCATATGTTAAAAGAAACATACTTTTTGTCGTTTAGTAAAATGTTTCGTATAAAAATGACTCGTTTTGAATAAAATTAAAATTCAAAGGGGTTTATACACTGTATAAAGAAAGTTGTGTATAAACAAAATATGCCTCATTGAAAAGAGATTGATACGAACTCCCTTACAAAGACGGTATCCTTAGATTAAGGATAAATCATTTACATTATTATCTGTGACAAATGAATACAAAAAATATAAGTAGATATTATGTGTAAAACAATAAAAGTCCATTCACACATATTCATAGAATGACATATTCAAGGAGTAATAGTTTACCCCAAATAATAAAAATTGGGTCAAGAAGTTCCCTTTAAAAAATTCGACATCCTAACGACGTCACATAAAAATTCAGAAAATGAGTTGATGAGAGATAAAAATGGTATCTCATAACTTGGACATAAAATTTACCTCAATAAGGATATATAAGAACATATCCTATCATAATAGTATATGAATTAAAAGATATAACAAAAGAAGTCTTTTAGAAAGAGGAGGGTGAAAGGTTCCCTTACCGACTTGGGTAACTTTTGAAACGTACATCCCATGGAAGAAGGGTCAAACAATGAAAATTTAAATACCCATAAACAAAATTATATTACACAAAGTGTAGAATAATGTGTAGTACATACACCACTCAAAGGAAATGGTGTCAAAAGTATCCAAAATGTCAGGGTAATAAATGTGAGATGAAGAATCCCTTACGAAAACTTGGCAGCCAAACGACGCCACTTTAAACTTCTAAAATTGATTTGATGAGATCAAATCGGGTATATAATCATATTAAAATAAAAAGTACAGTATGAGGAATATAAATGAACATCCCCAAACATAAGAAAGATGAGAATAAAGGAAATGGCATAAAAGAGTGTGCATAAAAAGAAAGAGAGAAGGAGGATCCCTTACCTAAAGTCTGACTTGTCTTGTTTGTTTCTTTATATTCCTGAATAATAAACATTGGTCAATTAATAATTGTTTAAGGACTTCTTTTAAAAAGAAATGAAATGCACTTTTCATGGAGACGGTAGGTTGTACGTACTCATTAATGTTACTTTCATTTCTGTGTCATATTAATGGAATTAAAAATAATTGAGAGATATATATATTATAATTCTAGTATAATTTATATGTTATATAGGTCACATATGTTCATTAATTTCATTCTTTATAAATTACATGTATTTCCTGAACGGGTCACATCACTTGAGGGGGCGGTAGTCCACACATCCTCGTATAAAATTATCGCATTTCCACAACATGAAAAGAATAAAGTATTGTTTTAAATATAAAATTAAGAATCATATAGGAAACATAAATACCATATATATCATATATAAAA
This sequence comes from Viscum album, assembly GCA_963277665.1. Lineage (NCBI taxonomy): Eukaryota > Viridiplantae > Streptophyta > Magnoliopsida > Santalales > Viscaceae > Viscum > Viscum album. Next base: position 358,185,091 of record OY728152.1, on the reverse strand, counting down.
TATTGTGACATAATAATGGCCACCATGAAAGGTGTTGTGAAAAGATTGAACAATCATCGTTTCGTGGGGAAGAAATTCACCATCCATAGAAACAATATGTTTTTTACCCATTAGATGAAGGTGTGTGTAAGAGTAGCTCAAATCCTTCACATAACAACATACTAGTATATTGAAGATACTGTTTTTGTTAAAAAATAAAGGAATAAAAATATTTTATATAGTTGGAGAAGCAAAATAAAACAAAATAACACAAGGAAAGACATTACCTTTAAATCAGGTAACTCTTTTTGATTTGAGCACAAAGGCTTCTGTAGAAAGGAATCTACCTAAAGGTGAGGCTTAAATGATGAAGATAGGGATGTGGAGAGATGATATGTACAGGGTTTGGCCGATCCAAATGCTTGAGAGGTGTGGGTAAGGTGGTAGAGGTGGGGGCCTTATATAAGAGGAGAGGAGGGGTACTCTTTGAATGTTAGAAACATTTTCTTTATTATAAAATGATTTTCGGAATTTAAAGGTCCAAAAATTATATATTTCGAGTATAAGGTGATAAGAGTTCTAAATCTACCCATCCAATAGGTTTTTGACAAGTTTATTTCTTAGATTTTACATTATCTTTTCATTTTATTTAAATCGTTAAATAATGAGGTAATCACTGGATCATCATGGTGTCATAAATAATTTAATTTAATTAATATCAAAAAATTATAAAAATATATCATGATTTAGAAAATCTATCTAGCTTTCAAATGAATAATTATAGTAAAAAATATGACTTGGATAACCCCATGTAAAAATTGTTTTAGTAAAACAACACATGTTTGTGACATTTTAATTTTAACATTAAATAAAAATTTATTAATGTCATTTTCCAACCGAAGTGGCTCCATGGGGTCCCCAAGGTGACCCATGGATTATCGTGGTTGGCCATGACTCATCAAATAAGGTTAAGACATGGGTCAAGGTCATTTCATATTATTAAAACATTATTTTTACCTTAATTTACACTAATTACATCTAATCACGATTAAAAACTTAAAAGTTACTATTCACCAAAAAATTATTTTAATCCCATTGAATCACATTTTACATACAAATGACAACCATATATGTCTGATTTTTGAAAATCAAATCACAGAAGTGGTAAAGATTCATTTAAATGAAAAATCAGTTTTAAACTACCACTTAGTGGTTTTACTATTCATCTAAAATTGAGTTTTTTCAGAAAAATTCAAAAAATTAACCGTAAGATATATTTGATATTCCGAAATCAAAAATGATGTCAATTTTACAAAATTAAAAACATATAAGTTAAATTAATTAACTTAATATGTAATTCCCGTTGTCAAAACAAATAGCGTATTTTAAGATACAATATCTATTAAAATACTGACAGTAGTTTAAGTCCAATTTCAAAGTGAAATTAATTACAATGAACACTATTGGATTAAATGGTAAAAATATATTATAATTTCACTTTAAAACTAATTCAATATATAATCTGATCATATAAAAAAATTATATTAAAAAGAATTTTTGAATTAAAATACAACATTTTTCACTGTTCATTAAGAAAATAACATTATCAGAATAATAACAAAAATTTACACAAAGTAAATTTTGATGTTCTGATTCTTAAGAAAAATTATATTTTTTAAAATATAACACATAAAATTATCAAAAAGTGGATTTAAAAGACGATCATCATTAAAAGGCAGTTAATCGACCTTTTAAATAATATTAGAATGTTTACGCTTAAAATTGTATTCATTCACTTTTTTAATCCTCTATCATTTATTGTAAAATGTAAAAATATTTGACAAACATATATAATAATTTTGTAGATAGTTCCATTTTTTCCTGCCATTAAAATGGCTAGGAATTAACTACCATTTAATATAATATTATTTTATTATTAGAGTGCACCGTATGATTTCAAAAGAACTCATTCTCGCGTATTCGGTACTCCATCGAGCATAGAGTTCCCTTTGAAGTAATATTAATATATTTTTTCAAAAATAGGGATAAATATAAAAATTTCATATTCTTTATTTACCTGGGGTGTTACATCCTTCCCCCCTTTTGGGAATTGCGTCCTCGCAATTTTAAAATTGGGCTCAGAAACATAATTGAATGTCCCACATCGGAACAAGAGTCGGTAAAATAGTCACTTTAAAAGAACGAAAGAACAGTAAAGAGGTCACCCGAGCTAACCCATACTAGGATTACATGTATGAAAACATGGATATGGAAGACAAATAAAAGGGTCATGTTCTGATAAATAGGGATAGAAAACATGTTTAGGAAAAAAGTTAACCACAATAAAATCACAAACTTGTGGTGGGTTAAACGGTATTCGATTCCCCAGTAGGAAAAGTTAACGGACACCAATTTTTTAAAGTTACATTTCACTGAGGAATTTATTTCTAATCTTAAAGAAACATACTTTTCATGTTGACTTTCTACTTTTACTAGATTTCATACACAAACTCATACTTTCCCCAAATGATGAGTATTTAGGAAGACTTGTTCACATTAAGAGTACTATAATCTCCTTCTAGAGAATCACCCAATCCACAAAAGAGAACTATATAATTCCCATGTCATTAGATTTTAACCAAAACCAAAACCAAAAAGGTTAGTACAAGATCAGATAATCCAGAAAAGGATAACCCGTTATAAAAAGAAAATCTATTCATAATCTCCAAAATTTTTCCAACAAAAACAAATGTTCAACAAAGACAATAAGTAAACCAAACTAATATTGAAACCAAAATATTTGAAGGATTTTATCACATAGACATCGAAGTTAAATCGTATCATTTATCTCCAAACAACATCAGTTGCTCTTAACGTCTCGTATTGAAAAGTAATTAACCTAATCACATATCCTCCCGGATAGGTAAATAATTTCCATAGATAACCCAAAATCAACTTACTCTTAATTAATAAAATCATCTAACTAAAAATAATTAGTCAAACTAACCAGGGACTTCACATAGTCTAGTGCTAGGTGATAAATACCAGTCGCACTTTGGTTGTGGGTTTGATTCCTACTGCTTTTTCTGACGCGACGATTTGTCGCACAGTCTGCGTGTTGTCCATTTTCCAAACTATATTATTCCCAAATTATTCCCCACAAAGATATAAAGCCATAACAAATAACCATAACATAATTTAACCTCAATTTTATCTCATGCATTTCACTTTCCATCATAACATATAGTAACTCATAATTACCTCCAATGTAAGGATCATATAAACCCAAATAATTCTTTATAACTATGTCCACAAAAGAATAGATAACTATTCCTTGAATAAAATTCTGATATATCAAACATCAGGGTTACACATACTATAAAAAGACTTCTAATGTAAATATCATGTTAATTTCCCACAGAGCATTTTCTTGCCATTATATGGCCATGGTCATCAGTAAGTAGTCAATGTTCCAGATGCAACGAACTATATGCATGAGATGCAGTCACACAAATACTGCTCTATTTCGGTTATGCTATGCATTAAGAGCAGAAAAAATCATGTGAACATTAAAATTTTTTCTCCATTCCATTTCCATGCAGATATGAAAATGGAAAACCCATGGGCTGATAGGTTTTCAGCTATTGGTTGGATTATAGAAGACTACCATTAAATTAGAACAATATCTAAAAAGAGTACTCTCTCCATATGGATGTTTAAATCTGATGCTCCATTCTCAAATCCATGTGTCCATCTACCCAGTCTATTGGATAGAAACAGAGTCACTGTTTGATCAGTAGAAATTTTTTTTCAAACCGCACTTAAGAACATTCCATTACAATTGTTCCAAGAAGAGTTGGTATCATTGCGTCTCTTATTGTATCCAGTTGAATGAATGATTATAGGTGGCAGAATATGAAGCTCGAGATGTCATAAATCAAATGAAGAGTTATATTGAAACCATCTTGTAATTCATGAAAAATAGAAGAGACTCCACTCTGTGGATGTCCATATATTTCTTGTACATCAATGAAAAAGAAACTTCACCATCAATCATTTGTACATGCATCCTCTTGCTAATTACTTATATGATTAATTTACCTATGCCAATGGTCCTAGTAAAAGAATAGTTTGATTTGTGCTAGGATTATACAAACAACCCCACAAACTATATATCTATTTGTTTCTCAATATTGAAAAAATCATACAATATGTGTATTATGAATGCTGGGTATCCTTTTATTCATACTTCTTTTACAAGTTCTCAATTTAATGAGTACCCTGTCTTTGGGTGGGAGTTTAATGTCTTGCATGTCAGACATAAAAAAGTCTATTATTTAAAGGTCGAATAGCTTTGACTGATTGGATTAAAAATGACTCAATTCCATTAATCTGAGCGATTATATGAAAAAATGCTAAAAGGGATTTGAGGATGTCTTCACTAAGAGTGAAGAAAAAAATATTTGACAAACCCGTTATGGGGTTTAATTATGTAGGGATACATAAGGGCATTGGTTGCATAGTCAAATAATAACATCTTTTAGATGATAGCTCTATTATGTATAATACTTATGCAAGGCCACCTAGAGGCACGTGTTGCATAGTAATGCGATTGAACTCTCAGAAATTTTACTTTTCTATTTCTAAATATCCAGTTGAAGTTTAAAGAAACTAAAATTCTTCAAAGCAGAGAGATTTTTGTATGGAGAGGGTTACATGAATATAGATAGGATATTCCCAATCATGATTTTAAAAGAATTGAATGAATGTCACTCCTGTGAAGGTCTGACCCAAATACAGGGAAGGAAAATATAATCCATAGACTTGAATTCATTTATATCATGAAAAATAGTATGGGACAAATATGTTAAGGATGGATATTCATTGAAGATCCCTTCAATCAATATTTCTCCATAGATTATTTATGTTGTTTATGGAATTCCTCTCTAGCATTGTAAAATTGGGTACATATTTATCAATGTTTTTATCCTCTTATTGTTTCAAAATCAAGACTTTTCTCTACATATCTTCTCATTGTTCTCGAGGTAAATATTTTTCTACGAATACTAACTTAAAGTCCAACCATTCCATTTCTTCTATTTTTTCCTCATCTATAATGTTTTTAATTAATGAACAATACTAATCAGAATCTCCCTATAGATTATAAAATGTCATGAAAACCTTCTCCCCTTTGTTACGTCACATTGTGAGAAATATATTCTCTATGGAATGTATCCACATCTCCTCTATGAATGGGTGTGTAGAACAATAGAATTATGGAGGATTTCTTCACATAAACATGTCTAACATTTATCTTCCATGACGTGAATTTGGATGCAACATATGGGTAAGTTTAGTGTTCATATTCTATGTTAGTTGTCCCAATATAGTTATAATTTTCACCGCACCAGTCGTAGATTTGGAACCAACATCGTTATTTTTCATAGGTATAAAATCCCGAAATGGGATTCATGCCTTCATTTGGTTTCAATTCATTCCACTATGTTCTATTTGTAAATATTTTCATGTACTAAATTATTTTATAATTTATAATATACAATGTAGAACTAGAAAACACTTAACATGAATTGAAATTTATGCATGTCTAATTACATAATCATAATCATGGTTACGTTGAGGTAATATATATTTAAATCCTTTATAATTGTTAAAAATAAAAATATGAATTATCTAAGAATATCCCCCAAGAGTGTCAAACCAGGTGGGTAGTAAGATTCATTTTCATGTACTAGTTTACACTGAGTGAAGTCCAAAAAACCTTGTCAGAGTGGTTTGTCCAAGGTACAACTATTTCAGAACCATGTCCATGTGTAGTATCTATATAGGGATGTATTTTCTAGAAATATTTGTATAATATCTCCCTTAACAATATTCTAGGATATTTTTTTATACTTATCCACATATAATATCTTACGTTTTCATTTCCTAATATATATTTTCCTAATATAGTTTTTAATTTTCCTACTAAAAATCCTCTAATACGAAATGTAATGACCTAGACCCCATTTTCCTAGAGGTGATACCTTATATTAATTCATTTTAATGATTACAATGAAGTTTTATCCTAACAGAATAAATAGTTTAGTACTTTTGGAAAAAAAGATAAAAATAAAATTTCAATATTACAACATGAAATTAAATTCATAATGGAATTTCCATTTGGAAAAACCACTGACTCATAGTTTATCCCAACAATTCATTCAAAACACGTATCTTCACAAAATGGGGAAAAATAAACACAATAAAGGCATGATCACTGATTCTCAGTAAGGTTACCTAATAAAATGTAATTAATCATCAACATAAACACAAGTAATGTTGAATAACATAAAACACATTCCTTTAAAAATATACATGAGAATAATATGGTGGGAGTGAATGATGTATAAATAATTACATATAATTGATCATTTGAAACATAACCATTGATATTATACTAGTTGAATAATTATATGGTTTATCAAAATATAATACCATAATGAGGGAACACATAATGTTGTACATGTGAAACATATTGTCAATGCATCATCCAATATGTCTGAAAATACTAGTTTAAGGCCTCGACCAAAACTCAATTATTTTTTGTCTCATGAGACCTACCAATGAGTCACGTGGATATATCGGGCCACATCCATCACATGACAAATCCAATTCATTTCTCAAATGAAAATGTATAAACATAAAATCCATTAACGTATGAAATAACATTCCCCAAATTATACATATAAACACTCATCATTATAAGTAGTATGGTGATTGGTATTGAGATAGCACATCTATAGTAAAACTGGTTATAAACCATTTAATACAATATTTTAGGAAATAAACATAAAATATTAACATCAAGAAGACATAAAATTAATCAGTGGTTTTTATATAATCAAAAATAATTTAATAAAATCATCGAGGAATTTTTGAGAGAAATACACTTCTACATTGAAAGCAATAGTTATTTTGAACAAATCTTTGCATAAACCTATGAATGAAAAAATCAATTTTTTCCAAGATGAAACATTGGGTTTTACAAATATAAAGTTTTATTAAAATAGATTATTATGTGTACATTAAAATATGGTAAAATTTGAGAATATCCCTTGAATTGGGGTTTTTTATCCATAAGAATTTAGAAATATAATTATAAAACATTTAAATCAATATAAAATAAATAAGGACACTAATTTTTAAGCATATATAGAAAATTCAGACGTAATTTTTGATGAGTACATAAGAATAATTAATATTTCAACTAGAATTAAAAGAGACAAAGATAAATTCGAATGAAAATTGATGTTCGGGTAGAAAAACCTTACCTTTTGTCAGAACTTGTTCTGTACTTGACATTAATGTCCTAGATAATCAAATTAAATCCTTTGATGAATTAAATAATAACCATATATGTATGTAATATAGTTATTATAATTCAATTAAGTCCTTTATGCCCATTTGGATGAGTTATAAGATTAAAATTTGTCACTCATGTGTGTTTGCTTCCTTGGTTTTCACAATTGATATACATGTATAAGAGTATAGAAGTTCATATTAAATTGGTATAATTAACTAAAATTTAATTTATATGACATTAATGATCAATTATAAGATTAAATGGTGATATATTTAATTTGTTTCGATTTTATAAGGATAGTTATTAGATTGAACATCAATTATATTCATTTAGATTATTTTTTCGATATTTTGATTGTTACGAACTAGTTTTACCTTATGAATTAGAATGATGTATATATATTAGTTATACTATATTGGCCAGGTAATAATAAATATATTATATTCTTTTTAATCCTTAAAAAAAGTTTCATGACCAATATTTAAGGTTAAATGTAAGAATGAAGTTTCTTTATACATGATGTTTCGTCGTCCATGAAGGTTGTAAATCTGCACCGCCCAGATGATGATCTATTTTCTAAAACAAAAGTTATAGATATAGTAGTTTTAGGAAGGATATTACATTAGCATGATATCATTATTTTATGTATTTGATACTTGAGTTATCATTAACATTTTTATAGTGTAGGTGAGAAGATGATTGGAAAAGTAAATAAATTGAAAAAGAAATAAAAAAGAAAAAGGAAGAGGATTTACCTCTTGAAATATCATCCCTGATAACCTACTTAAGGGAAGGTTTTTTGGTAGTTTGGAAATATAAAAAGCTCCTTTATCTGAATAATTACCATGGAAGAGTATTTGGGAATATTGTTGAGAAGATACATGGTTTAGAGGAGTGAGGATTAGAGGGAGTGGAAGTGGTTTTTTATATTTGGGTAGATGGGTGCTTTTTTGATATAGTATTCATTATATTATTATTTTACAAATACAACCAAGTGTGTTGATTCACGTGTCCAAAAATATTAATAATGTCATGTCCATCAGAACTAAGTGTTATTTTATTAGTGATGACTCAATAAATATAGTAGATTGCTACTAATATATTTATACCATAAATTACCGTATTTTATAATTCAATAAAAATTCATTAATTTATGAAAAATCATAAAATTAACCTTAACCAATTTTTTATGTGTATAATTCAATAATGAATCAATTTTATTGAAATATTTTTATAAATTTGTGAAAATTACTTTTTAAATTAAATCATTATTTATTTGAAAAATATTTATATTAAATTTTAAAACTGATTTAATAATACATACAAAAATTAAATGAAGTCACATAAAATCATCCTAAATCAATAGAACAACAAAATATTTATTTAGAAATAAATTTTTTGAAAATTAAATTTAATTTAAAAAAATTTATTAATTTAAAATTATAATTATATATTTAATACTCACAAAAATACCAACACTTAATAATTAATTTTTAAAATATTCACTAACATTTATATGGTGCCAAAATTTTAATTACTCATATAAGGGTGATGTTACTATTCAAATTGGCATATTACTATTTATAATGGTCAAGTTATTATTCATCAAAAATGTAGTTTGAACCTTTCAGACTATAAATATGTTACTGATCACAACTGTGTAGGTTTGTTTTTTGAAATTCAAAAAATAGAGGAGACAAAATTATGTTTAATGGGTAGGTTATAAATACAAAATGTTGTTTCATAGATACTCAGTGTTTCATACATTACATTCTATATTAATTTTATTTGTAAAAACATGGGGTGTTACAAAAAATTCCATTTTAATGTGTAAACGCACACTTTGATTCATATTTTTCACATCATGTGTCAGTTTGATGTGAGAATGATTCCAAAACAACACAAATGAATGATGAATCATTTTCCTAAATTATCAAGGCAAAATATTAGATCAATATTGGACAAATCGTGTATCATATTGAGGTGCAATTAATTCATGCACATAAAAATATACTTATGGATTGTTTTCATAAATATTTAAAATAATATTAATGTGCTTTCATGGTTTTGTGTATGTGAGTTTTCTTTTTTAATGAAATTAATGTCAACTTTAAATAAATAGATGCATGTAGAGTCATAATGGTCACATCGTTCAGCAGATTAAGGAGAGGTTTATTCCTACATGTCCTAAATTACTTGTTGATCTTTTTACTAATGTATCAAAACAAAGAGAATGTGTTTTTTTATTTGAGTATGTATATTCTCTTTTTTAAAGAAATTAATGTCTATTATATATAAAATGAACCACCTGGAGTCATATAAATCCCACCATTTGTTGTGTTGAGGTGCCACTGATTCCTACATGTCTCAAATGAATTGTGGAAAATGGCATTTATGTATCATGTCAATCTAAACTGTGAATGTTATCACGATTTCCATTTTATTTCATTATTTCACTACTAACATTTTATATTGAGTTAATTTTATTATAAGAAAAACTGTCCACTATAATTGTAGTTTTTAAAATTGAGAAATAGTTCTTTTAAAGAACATAGAATCTATATGAAGTGTTTTTATGTCAAAAATGAAAAACAATATAAATCATGATAACATAAACATAAATGATCATGTTTTCTCTTTTGTTTTTTTTAATGATAGTTCAAATCCATATATGACTTCCTAAAATATTTTGGAAGAAAAAATTTAGTATTATATTAAAATGATAGAAAAAATATTTTACAAATATTAGATAAAATGGTGACAGAATTAATTAAATAAGTAGTTTTAGTTCATCTTTTCATGATGGTTGTATACATTGTTGACCAATTTCCTTTTTTTTATTATCTCAGTTGCATCCTAAAATTACAATCTCTCATGATTATGTGAATAGAGGGTGCACTAGTCAGTCCAAAAGGCATTAGTGTAAACTTGTAATGCACATACCTAGTTCAAAATTCAATCACTGGAATATCTTACTTCCTCAAATGAAATTGATGATATTCAGATCAAAGGTCGATCATAGATAAATATTGGGCTCAGTGAAGTTGATCAAATAAGTCATCAATGTGAGGAATATGATACATGTTTTTCATCTTAATAGCATTGATCTCCGTGTAGTGAATTCAAATCCTTGTAGATCCATCGTTCTTATTAATAAAAATAATTGGAGATCTGAAAGAAGAAACACATTGGTGGATGAATCAATTATCACAAAAATCCTCTAGTTTATTCTTCAGATCAACTAATTACACTCTGTCTATTCTATATAGTGTGTTTGAAATAGGCCATGCACCTTGGATTGAATAAATATATAACTCAACTTCTCTCTCTATAGGATGTCAAGGTAAGTCCTCTAGAAATAAATAAATGTATTCTTTAACCATAGGTACATCCTCAATTTGAATATTTCTCCCCTATCCCATGGATATTATGTTCTCTTCCAGCCCAATAATTGAATTCAGTAGAGCTACTTATGGAGGATCTAGAAAAAATTCATATGGGGATTTTTCATCCATAAAGACGAGGTATTATGTACATCCTCACTAATCATAATTTTCCTTCTTCATGAGATATATTTTTCCCTTATATTTTGAAATTTAGTCTGTTCCATGGATTATGTCATAGTCGATAATAAGTATGTTCATAAAATCAGTAGATAAATCACATTTATATATCATAATTGAAAATTAATGTCACATCTTTTTTGTAATGAGAATTCCATTATGGTTTTTGACTGAAAACTCTCATATTAATGAGAATTGGAAATATCTCATTTTTAATGAAAATTGGGATGATACAATGGAATGATATGATCCAAAATAAAATAATACATTGGAATATCATGAGGAGACGATAAAATTACCTTCCACCATATCATTAGTAACTTCAACCTCATTTGTTGTGATCGCATAAGCAAGGAATTGTTCCCATAGCCTTCTCTCAATAATTTTTACTTTATTACTAAGACAATAATTGGAATAATGTCTCATTTTATTACAATTTTATCATTGAAAAATGGTTTCCTCTTTATTTTTCTTGAAATCAAGAGATTTGTGGCCTCTTTATCCATATTATTAAAAGATTTGTTTGTCTATTATGTATGATTCGGGGTGTTTCTTTCCACAAGTATCACATGTTTGAAAAATTCCCTTTTTATTCTTCCCTTTATCTATTCATTCCTCTACCACCCTCTTCTTCTCTTTCTTTCCATTAACTTCATAAGACATAGGTAATTTTTTCTTTGTCTTCATTTCACATGATGTTATATCATCATATGGTGAGAATGTTTGGGAAACATGTGACCTTTAGATGAATGGTTTTAAATAATCAATGAATCAATAAATATTTATCCTTAGATTATGTATGTAGTATGTGGCATGCCTCTCTATCCTTTTAAAATTGGATACATAATTTTCAATGTTTTTATCCCCTTATTGTTTTAAATTAAATAATTTTCTCTCCATATCTTCTAGTTGTTCACGAGGAAAATATTTTTCAATGAATATTTCCTTTAAGACCAAACATTCCATTTATTCTATTTTTTTCTCAACTATAATGGTTTTAATTAATGAACACCACTAATCTGCATCTCCGTAGAGATTATAAACTGTCATAACAAACTTCTTTCATTTTTTACATCACAAAGTTTGAAATATCATCTATATGGAACATATCCACATCTTCTATATGAATGGGTGTGTAGAACCATAAAATGATGGAGTATGTTGTCACATAAACAAGTATCAAATTTCTCTTCTAGGTTGTGTATCTGGATGCAACATTTGGAAAAGATTAGTGTTCATATCCTATGCTAGTTGTCCCAATATATTTATAATTTTCACCAAACCAGTCGTAGCATTGGAACGAACATAGTAATTTTACATTGGTATAAAATCCCTAAATGGGATTCAAGTGTTTATGAGGTTTCAATTCATTCCACTATGTTCCGTTTATAAATATTGTCATGCACTAAATTATGTTATAATTTATTATATTCAATATCGAAATAGAAAACACTTAACATGAATTGAAATTTATGCATGTCTAATCACATAATGACAATCATGGTTACATTGAGGTAATATATACATTTAAATCATTTATAATGGTTAAAAATGAAAATGTTAATTATAAATGATTATCCCCCAAGAGTGTCAAACCAGGTGGGTAGTAAGACTAATTTTCATGTTCTAGTTTACCTTGACTGATGCCCAAAACACCTTTTCGGAGTTGTTAGACCATGGTACATCTGTTTCAGAACCATGTCCACTTGTAGTTTCTACATAGGGATGTATTTTCTAGAAATATCCATATAATATATCCCTTACCAAAATTATAGGATATTTTTGTATAAATATCCACTAATTAAATATTACGATTTCATTTTATAATATATATTTTATAAATCTAGTTGTGAATTTTCCAACTAAACATTCCTTAATACGAACTGTAATGTCCCAGAGCCCATTTTCCTAGAGCAGATACCTCATATTAATTATTTTAATGATTAAAATGATGTTTTATCCTAATTTAATGAATGGTTTTTTACTTTTAGAAAACAATATAAAAATATAATTTGAATATTACAACATGAAATTAAATTCATAATAACATTTTCATTTAGATGAATCCATGACTCATAGGTTATCCCTACAATTCATTAATTACACTTATCTTTGCAAACCGAGGAAAATTAAACAAAATAAAGGCTTGATATTTGATTCTCAGTATGGTTACCTAATATAATGTAATTTATCATAATCATAAACAAACTTTAAGGTGAATAACTAAAAACACATTCCTCTACATATATAAATTAAAATAATATGGTTGGAGTGAATTATGAATAAATAATGCCATATAAATGATCATGAGAATCATATAAATTTTTATTCTACTTGTTTAATAGTTATAAGGATAAAAAAATTATAATACCACAATGAGGGAATGTATAATGCGGTACATATGAATCATATTGTCAATGCCTCATCCAAGATGTCTGAAAATACTTGTTTAGGGCCTTGGTCAAAAGTCAAATCATTTTAGTCTCATAAGACCTACCAAGAATCAATGGGATATAGAGGTCCACATACATCACTTGATATGTCCAATGAATTTATCAAATGACATTGGATAAACCTAAAAACCATCAACGTATGAAATAACTTTCCCCAAATTATACACATAAACACTAACCATGATATGTAGTTTGGTGAATGGTATCAAGATAGAACATATATATGCAAACTAATAATAAATCATTTAATAAAATATTTTTGGAAATAAACATAAAATATTAACATCAATAATAAATAAAATTAATGAGAGTATTTTTTTTAATAGTAAAAAATTCTATAATAATATCTTTGAGGAGTTTTTGTGTGAAATAAACTTTTACATTGAAAAGAATAGTTATTTTGAAATAATCTTTTCATAAATCTAGAAATGAAAAATTAATTTATTTCCAAGATTAAATATTTGGTTTTATAAAGATAATTTTGGATTAAAATAGAATATAGAGTGTAATTTAAAATATTTTAAAATTTGAGAAGATCCCTTGAATTGGGTTTTTTTATCCACAATAATTTAGAAATATATTTATAAATCATTTAAATCCATATAATATAAAGAAGGACACTGATTGTTAAGAATATAAAAAAAATTAACACATAAATTTTGATGAGTACATAAGAATAATTAATAATTCATCATGAAATAAAAGAGACAATGAGAAACCCGAATTAAAATTGAGATTTGGGTAGAAAAACCTTACCTTATGTCAGAACATGTTTTGAAGATGACATTAATGTCCAGGATAATCAAATTAAATCCTTTAATGAATTAAATAGTAACACTATATGTATGTATTTTATTTATTATAATTTTATGAAGTTCCATTATGACCATTTGCATGAGTTATAAGATACAAATTTTTCACTAATGAGTGTTTGTTTCCTTGGTTTTCACAGTCGATATACTTGTATATGAGCATGGAAGTTAATGTTAAATTAGTATAATTAACTAAAATTGAATTTATATGACACTAATTATCATATATAAGACTAAATGGTGATATAATTCATTTTTTTGATTATATGAGGATAATTATTAGATTGAACATTAATGATAATAATTTAGATTATTATTGAGATATTTTTATAATTATGAACTAGTATTATCGTATGAATTATTATGATGTATATATAATAGTTATAGAATATATACAAGGTTATAATAAATATATTATTGTCATTATAAACCATAAAAATGGTTTCATGACCAGTATTTAAACTTAAATTTTAGAATGAATGTCATTTATCCATGATGGTTTGTCATCCATGATGGTTGTAAACCAGTACCTCCAAGACGATGATCTCTTTTTTAAAAAAAAGTGAGAGATATAGTAGTTTGAGGAAGTTTATTACCTTATAATTATATCATTATTTTATATATTTTATACTTGAGTTATCATTACCATTTGTATAGTTTATCTTAGAAGAAGATTGGAAACAAAAATAAATTGAAAAATAAATAAAAAACTAAAAAGGGAGAGGGTTTACCTATTTAAATATCATCCCTGATAACCTCATTAATGGAAGGTGTTATTGAATTTCGAAAATATAAAAACTCTATTATGTGAATAATTACCAAGGATGACTATTTGGTAATAATGTTGGGAAGATTCATGGTTTAGAGGAGTGAGGAGTAGATGGAGTGAGAGTGGTTTATTATAGTTGAGGAGATGGGTTCTTTTTTGATAAATTATTCATTTTATTATTATTTTCCAAATACAACCAAGGGTTATGATTCATGTGAACAAGAATAGAAATATGTGCATGTCCATTCGAACCAAGTGTTCTTTTATCAGTGAGGACTCAATAAATATTTTAGATAGCTACTAATGTATCTATACCATTAATTACCGTTTTTTATAATTCACTAAAAATTCAAGTATTTTTGAAAAATCCAGAACATTCACCATTACCATTTTTTGATTTGTATAATTAAATAAATAATCCATTTTTTAATCATTTTTATAAATTAGTGAAATTTAATTTTTAAAATAAATCATTCTTTATTATAAAAATAAATATTTTAAATTTAGAACCGATTTAATAATACATTCAAAAATTAACTGAAATCACATAAAATAATCTTAAATTAATATAACAACAAAATATTTATTTAGAAATATGTTTCCTAAAAATTAAATTTATTTTAAAAAAATATATTAATTTAAAATTATAATTAAATATTTAATACTCACAAAAATAGCAACACTTAATTATTATTTTTTATAATATTCACTCACATTTATAAGGTGCCTAAATTTTATTTACACATATAAGGGTGATGTTACTAATTATAACGGCATATTACTATTTACAATGGTCAAGTAATTATTCATCAAAAATGTAATTTTATCCTATCAGACTCTAAATATCATACTGATCATAACCGTGTATTTTTGTTTTTCAAAATTCAAAAAAGTGGGGGGGGGGAAATTATGTTTAACGAGTAGGCTATAAAAACATAATGTTGTTTCATAGATACTCAGTGTTTCATACATTACATTGTATATTATATTTATTTGTAAAAACTTGGGGAGTTACATAAAATTCCATTTTAATGTGTAAACACACACATTGAGTAATATTTTTCACATCATGTGTTGGTTTGAGGTGAGAATGATTCCAACAAATCACAAATGAATGATGATTCAATTTTCAAAATTATCAAGACAAAAACATAGATCTATATTTGGAAAATCTTGTATCAGATTGAGGTGCAATTGATTCATGCACATCAAAAATGGATTAAAGACTGTTTTCATAAATATTGAAAATAAAATGAATGTGTTTTCATGGTTTTGAGCTTGTGAGTTTCATTTCTTAATAAAATAAATGCCAATTATAAATAAATATATTCATGTAGAGTCATAATCGTCACATCGTTCATCAGATTAAGGGGAGGTTGAGTCCTGATGTCCTAAATGTCTTTTTGATCATTTTACTAAAGTATCAAAACAATATGAATGTGTTTTTTTATTTGAGTATGTATGTTCTCTTTTTTAATTAAATTAATTTCAATTATAAATATAATTAACCACCTAGGGTCATACAACTCATGTCATGTATCAAATTGAGGTTTCGCTGATTCCAGCATGCCCCAAATGAATTACGGAAAATTGCATTTAAGTATTATGTCAATCTAAACTATGAATGTTATCATTATTTCCATTTTATTTCATTATTTAACTACTAACATTTCATATTGTGTTAATTTTATTATTAAAAAATCATTCTTCAACAATTGTAGTTTTCAAAAATGAGAAATTGTTTTTTTGAAGAGCATATAATCTATATGAAGGGTTTTTATGTCAAAAAATAAAAACAATGTAAATAATGGTAACATTAACATAAATGAGCATGTTATATATTTTGTTTCTTTTTAATGACAGTTCAAAGACAAATATGACTTCCAAGATGTGTTTTGAATACAAAAATAATTATTAGATTAAAATGATAGAAAAAATATTATACAAATAGTAGATAATATGATGACAAAATAAATAAAATTAGTAGTTTTAATTCATCATTTCATGATTGTTGCATATATTTTTGACCAATTTCCTTTTTTTCATTATCTTAGTTGAATACTCCAAATCTAATCTCTCATGATTATGTGAATCTTCCAACCAACCACACCCACTCAAACAAATAATTCAACCAATATGAGTTGAAAATTCTTGTGTGCGTAATATTGAAATGAAATACATTCAATTTGAAAAATGAAATAATAAATTACTTATATAGAAGTCACATTTTCATGTTATTTTGGTACATTTTGTCATTAGGTAGACTGCTTATTCTTTTCTAATAAAATCTATATCAACTGGTGAATTTGAGTATTTTTTGTAGTCATAATAGTTCTGAAAAATATAAATACACAAAGAAATAATAATTATTTTAAATGAAATAGTAATTGTCTTCGAAAATACCTCTTCCAAGATTCTGGTTTTTTTAATGAAATATGGTATCTATAATAAATTAATAAACATAATAACAAAAATTATTACCATTTGTTATCTAGGAACTGTAGAAATATTTAGAAAAATAAGTAATTTGTTTTGATATGTGATTGGATAGTGAAATAATATTATTTGTACTCTGATACTATACTTGTTGTAGATCTTTTCATGCTTCACGATCACTTGGTCTATCCTCAACTCATGATTGTCATGATATTTAAACACCTCCATATCTTAATAGAATTATCATTAACACGTAATATAAAGAACATAACTTGATGTTCAGTTCTTATACATTGGATTTAGTGTTTTAAAAATTGAAAAACATGATCATGTGTGGCCAGTTTGTTGGGTATCCATGCAGTGAATCCTATAAATAAATTTTTGGAGTATCCAAATTGACAGTAATGATCATCTAATGTTTCCTAAAAAACAAAATGGATTATGTAATGAATGAAATTAAAATATATTTTATATGATTAAATTTTAGTGTTTTGCCCCCATATCATTTTTATTTAGAATAGTCATTCATCCCTATGTTTTATTTAAAAAATCTTAACAGAGCATCCTTTATTTCAACCATTTTTTAATATATTGTTATTTTTAGAAGAGATGTGATGTATAATGAGTACAAATTTAATTTCATGGGGTATTCCCTTTATTTGTTATTGATATACACTACTGAAAAAAATTAATAAATGTATTTCGTCATTATTAATATATTATATGATATTTTTTTTAAAAAAAATGAAATCATACCGTATGTATGCATTTAAAACTGAGGATCCTAATAATTCATAGTTGAGGATTTCATTTACAATGTCAAATGAAATGTAGTCTCTATAATCCTCCCTAAATATTTTTATTCAAAATCAACTTCGAGAATACTACCATTTCATAACATTTTATCTTTGTAAAACATCAATGTTAGTAAATGTGGATATTGGGTAGGAATGGTAATGGATCTTTTGGAAGATATTTTCATTTGGTTGGTTGATCCTTTAAGAGGTTTTGATTTGAAATTTTGATTCTTCCCCTTACCTTATTTATGAAATATCATTCATCGAGTCAGAACATTGTCATTAATTATAAAAACTTTAGCCTGATAAATAAATTGTAAATGAATACCTCCTTGTCGACATCGAGTTTTATATGATATTACAGACATGCTGTAAATATTCCAGTGGATTGGTTGACAGGAATAATATCTTCATCATCTAGTGGAACATATAACATAGTGCTCAGCTCATGAGTTATGCTAATAGGAACTCACACATGAATTATTATGAGTTTTATACCGTGTAGATGGTCAAATTTTATATTGAACATTGTATCCCTTTTTATATGTAGATGGGTGGGTGTTGATAGAAATAAATCAAATCCATTTTTCCTGTGTATAATATCAGTACAATAAATGTTTTAATTTCATTATGATTCACATTTCAATGAAATAATTATTATAATCGTAATTACCTCAACAATTATATATATTTTAGGGGAATGTCTCACCTCAATGATGATTGGGATTGGGTAGTATCTTTATGCAATGGTTACTCTTGAGATGTTTCTTCCCCCTTATCCCTCCGATAATAGATACTAGAAACTCAGTTTTCCAATGATATTTTTCATCAAGGTAAACTAATCTTTATTTTATATATGTCCTTTATTTATTATTATCCACATTTTTCTCTCAAATTAATTTAATGGTATCTCCCAAAAACCCACACTTCTGTTCTGGACATACTATTTTGGTCTTTTAAAGGCCATCGATAATAGGTTTTCATCGGGGATGGGTGTTGTTGAATCTAATGACCATGTCAAATAGAAAATTTAGTAAAATAATTAATAATTGTTATGTAATTGTGATTAAAAGAATAATAATTTTTTATTATGTTATACATACACATGTTTTTTACATTATTTTTGTTTCCATATATAGGTATCCCATATGTATTTACACATTACTCCTTCCACATAAAATGACATAAAACAGAAATGGATTTGGATTTGGATTCATCCATCTGCATATAAACATAAGAACAGAACTTTTTTTTGTTTCGGGTCACATAAATGTATTATGATAGTTTTAAATAACAGACCAATTTTGATTAGGTGAGGAGTAACTCATCATTCCTTTATGGTAGTTTTATGTTTGTTTTATTGCCCATTCCTTGTTTTCATCACTCATTTCCATTTCCATAAATGAAAAATATTATATAAATGCGATGAATACACATATTTTCACGAAATTTATTACCACCGAGAATTTACCGAAAAATAATTCTCTACATGACATCTTGTAAATTCATCTCATGCTTCGTGCCCTATCAGGTGTGAATTCATAGTTGGTGTGTGTGGGTTTATTTTCCCTTCATCATCATTAAGATTAAATCTTTTTAGAATTTTGTGAAAATCATTGTGAGTACTTATATATATTATTAATACAAATTTACTATAGGAGTCATCTTCTATAAATGATCTCTGGAGAGAATAATAAATAGTAAATCATGGTTTTGTAGTTTATTTTTTTAGTAAAATAATGTATTGATAACATAATGTTACCATAATATCTTTCCACATCTATTTCTTATTCATGGTTATATCATTTTTCCATGAATATACATCAATTGACACACATTTTTTAGTGATGATCCAAATGTAACTACTGAACATTGACCTTTTGGGGATTATATGATGGACTTCTGCATTCCAAATAACCACGAATTTGATACATTTTCTTTTCACATTAATATATTTTAATAACATCGTCACACAACGACCATACATTTTTTCAATATCATCTGTCCTTCATCAGCTACAATTTACTAAGATTAAATATGATCAATAATGTTTTCATCTAGATTTGTAGCATTTTCATTTGTAAAAGGTTATTATTACTATAAATTATTAGCAACAGCAAGTTGAGAAATATATTTTTCCTTGGGATTAATGTCCTATCTTGTGAAGAAGGATGTGTTTACTATGTAATTGTAGTATCAGAAGGTTGATACACCTGTTGTTCCTCATGATTGGGAGAAAAAATACATGTGAACGTCATTATTTGAATAGTTGGTTTAATATTTATGTTATATTACATAAATTCCACAGTGAATAGATATTTTAATGAGATAACATAAGTTATATTACAAAAAATATATAAATTGAATATTGAACTATAGTATTTTTAAGGATGAAGGGATTTTTACCCTCTATCAATTATCTATGACGCTTCATTTTGGTCTCCCCTAACATAAAAAACCTTTTCTACATTCGGATCACTGAAAAATGATCATGACATGTCAATAAAAGGGACATTCATTACGGAATTTTCATCTCACCTGTCACTGGTTATAGGTGATAATGGAATAATTGACCACTTTTTGTTTTTGGAATCTGGATAATAAAATACATTTACTGCTTATGATCCAATTATAAATGGGTTTTCTTTGTACCCTTATTAATGAAATCCACATTCATGAATCCAAATTCATCCTCTTCAAAACCACTACTATAATAATCTCACTTGTAATAAAAAATTGGAACTAGGAATATTGTATAATACAACTCTCATATTTTTTTATGATTTCAAAGTATGACATATTAAAATAAGTTGGATTTTTATCCTTCGTACCAATAACATGCATCACATCAGCCCCAAGTGTAGCCCTACTATTTTTCATGGTATTAGATTCATCATGTTATGTTTTATATAATGTATAACCATTAATTACGTAACCATTGTAAGATAATACAGACACACTTGGTCTTCTATCTATCCGTCAAAGTCATTCAAAAATTGAATCTAGATTTTCACCTAACTCATTAAAAATATGGTATCAAACCAATAATATAAATTTTTTATTATGTGTACTTGGTATCTATATTTTCGACCTAAATGGATAAATAAACCTAATAATTTATTTTGTGTTTCTATATATGGAGGATCCTCTAAACTATTATGCAAAATGTAATGGAAGTCAAGCTCCCAATCTGAATTATTGATTGTGAAATCATCACTTTTATAAATTCATTTCACCCACAATCCACCCAGCGTGATGAGATTTGGGTAGACCAATGCTTTCCACACTAGATAGGAAATCATTATAAAATTCAACTATATCCATGACAATATATCACTCTACAATAATCCCTTCTTTCTAATCTTAATTTTTGAAAAAACGTTACAAATTCATCGTATATCGTTCCATGTGATAAATCCATGTATAGTGTACAAATCCACATAATCGAATCTCTCTCACCAATAGAACCATCAAGTGAACCATCAAGTCACAAAATGATGGTTGGAATAACATTTCCTATTCGCATAATATAATGGATGTTTTTTTCCAATGTCATAAACTATGTAGGGTTTATAACATTTCAATATAAATAATTTAAAATAAAACAAAGTTATTTTTATGTATGAAAATCATTATTGGAAAAATTAAACGTAAAGCTATAGGAATTAGATATTGCAGCGAAACATGGTAGTAATGTGATTTCAAAAACATTAACTATAATTTTTTCATTGAAATTATAATCATGATATTAGACGAATACACTATAAGAACATTTATATCATTCAAGGAGCTAAAAAACTGATATATCTCTTTCTAGGAAATACATTATGTAGCTGGAGGAAGAACAGTACATTTTTAACCCTTCACCGGCACCAACACATTCTGTATTCACATATCAACCATGCCCAATATAGCCTTAATTCCATCCATTGATATTTTAGGAGCATTTATTAATTCTACAACTACACCGTCCCAATCATTTATTGAACATGAATAACTTAATGAAAATTTTGGACGTACATATATTTCCAGTATAGTAATTCAAAATATCTAAAGGCTTATTTCAACAAATTTTTGTAATGTTTTTCAAAATAGTTTTAACAAAAGCAGTGTCCTCATCTTTTACTTCCTCGTGTAGTTGATCACCCATTGGTGGAGGCAGTGTTTTATATTTTTTTGAAAATCTATTATGTAATGTTGTCTAGGATGTAATATTATGTCTTTGGGGTAGATATATATGATTTCATTGAAATATGGTCATCGGTGAATGTTTTAAACTATTTGATTGTATATTTTTTTAACAAATAGGGAACCCTTTAGTTTTATAAATTCTATATGTTGAAAATTTTCCATAATAAGGAAATTCATTTATCATATCATACAACATGGCTCCCAATGTGAAAACTTGATTTCTTTAAGAATCATACAATATAGCACATGAATCCCGAAATAATTATAAATATTCTATCAATAGAGCCAAATAAAAAGCAATATCATAACCCAATTGTTTTGGTCCTGGTGAATTCCTAGAAAACATGATGTATTTTTGTTTCATGAATATCCACTGAGGTATGTTATAATTTACACTCATAAAAGACCATGTACCATGAGTTCTTCTTTGAATGCCAAAAATATTCACTCCATATGTAGATATCACAAGAAAAAGGTTTCTCGGCTTGTTTCCAAATTATGAATATTCCAGATCAATTTTCTTTTTCTAAGGATATTCTTCTAGGTGATGATGTTTCCCACCATTATTTTTTGTATATATGTTCCATGTTAATTATCTTGTGGTATCCCCACATATATAGTTTCACAATCCTTTGACTAGTTTGAATGTACTATAAAACGTTGATATGACATAATCAATCATTATTATATATGAGAAAACCACACATTGGACATTTCATAATTAATTTGTAGATCTTGTGATATATTATACAATCATTTGGGCCATTATTTATTATTTCATAGATCATTCCCATTGAACGTAGAATTCATTTATCATTATATGTTCGTCTAGAGAGGTCATTATCTTCTAGGAGTATATCATTCAAAAGAGAAAGATGTTTAGTAAAACTGTCATCACTAAATCTGTTGCTTATTTTCATATTATACACCTTCTATATGGATGAAAACGTTGTATATTTTGTGCAACCATCATACAATGGAATCTTTGTACAACTCTTTAACTTATAATTTTTTTTGGATAATAATGAAGTTCATCTTCAACTATAATTTTCATTTATTCTATGAGATATTCATCATCTTCTACACTTTTAATCCAATCATTGATATAGTATTATTCATTTTCCACACATGTAATCATATCACATGATCCATAAAATTCATTTTTATACCAATCACTAAATACATTATCTTTTCTTAAAATTTATATTCGTACATTTATAACATAGAACATTTCCATGAAAGATCAATTGTTCTCATATTTCATCTATACTAATTAGACTTGAATAAAAATAATGTAAACCAGGATAAAGGATTTGAGAAGGGTCATATGCATGATATATTGTAAAAATGACAATATTTTTCAACCGATCATCATATTACTATGTAATAATATTGGAATTCATCCATTCCCTTCTCATATCCATCCTATTATATTTTTAATATTAATATTTAATAAAACAAATACACAAAATATGTTACATTGAAATGGGACTCATGAAATGCTTAATAGAAATTGGACTGATTTAAAAATAGTTCATCATCCAACATGGTGAAAAACAAAATCTTATTTAAAAAGATCCTAAATATAATGTAGGATATTTTACTTTTGGAACCTAATTTTCACTTCAGATTTGTAATGATCAAAACACTTTTTGTATGATTATAAATGATGTATAAAACACATTTCCACTATAAAAACGTGATGAAAAATGGATATTGAATGTAATAATGGATATCTATAAAATTAAAAACTATATTATTTGAAAAATCTATTTTAATTGAATGTATCGATATTAAATATAATATAAATTTTCAAAAAATAAATTTTATATTTTTAAAAATATTTTCAACACTGTCATTGAATTTATAAATGTATAATAGTATTAAACTATTGTAAAATTAAAAAACATTTAAGGGTATAAAAATATAAATTAAAAATGTATTTATATTTATATTCAAATATACAATTATTGACATATATAGAAGTATGAAATTATATTTAATTTATAAAATAATATACATATCAATTAAATGTACATAATATATATATATGTATATAAATTAAAAAAACTTCATAAAAGTAAATTTTTTTTATAAAATTATTCATATTTTATTGTAGAATATAGTTTTAAAATTTTATAAATTTATAAAATTATAATATATAATGGTAAAATTTAAGAAATTAAAAAAGTATAAAATTATTCGATTTTAGACCATTCATGAAATAAACGATATTAATTTTATGGTAAACAGAAAAACACTAAGTGTAACTTATGAGTCTCATGTGATCTACCCTTGGATTTAATAAAAAACACTTTCAAAACATTTTTAAAATCCTATAAAAAACCCACCCATGCAACACATGTAAATGAACCAATGAATGGAACCACATCATCAATGAAACGAAAATAAAAAAATCTAAAATGGGTACAACAAACTCAATCATGTAGGGGAACTAATGAATTTTATACTAAGGTTTAATGAATGTAAAACAACATAAATATCCTCTTGGGATAAACAATCGAGTTCATATAGTATCAATTTATTTTATAATCATTACCTGGGAAATATTTTAATCAGATGGTGTAAATGAATTATGATATTTCATCACTCAAATTTGAATTAAAATGATTTAAAACTAGTATATCACTCAAGACCACATATGACATCTATTCCCTAAACATAAAGAGGGAATCTATTTACCTAATATCCCCCATCATTCTTGGTCATCCCTTCCTAGAAATAATCAACTCAACCATGTGATTTAGTAATGGAAATACGTAAACCATTAAAAAGATTATCCCTAATCTCAACCTATATAATACAATCTCCCAACTTTTTGATGATTAGGAGAAGTATCATGTGTTTAATTGGATGAATAATTTTTAAATTGGACTTTTGTAGTATCAAGTAATTATTAAAGTATTTTTATGTTAAAAATATATTGATTTAATTTATTAAAATGAAGAAAATTTTTCATCAAATATTTTATCTCCTGAATATATCACTTGATATTTTTGGGATCAATAATCACTAATGACATGAGATAATTCAAGAAAATAGAGTTTTTTCCCATTACTACAACTAAACCAACAAAATTAAAGGTTGATACATCAGATATAAAGTAATCAATCAAGCATAATTACAACTCTAAATCTATATATTATGATTTAGAACAAAAAATCATTCATATAATAATATAACTAATAATCATCCAAATTATATTTTTGAAAAAAGAATAATCATATTAAAAATTCATGTAAATATTAAAGAATAATTTATGTAAATATATTTTATTAATATATTGAATAATTATACTACTAATAATTTGAAAAAAAAGTATATAGGTTTAAAATTATAAATTACAAATGTTTATATATTTATCTAACAGTTATTTATAACAATATGGCCCATATAAATTTTAATATTTGTAATCATTGAGAAAAAATTACATATTCAAAAAATAAATTATAAATATTTAAAATACTATAGAATATTTAACTACATTAACAGAAAAATATACTAAATCACCATGAGAACGCATTCTTCCACTTGAAATCCATTTTTAATGGATAGAAGATGACCAATAACATTAAGCCATTAATGCCTGGAGAAAAATTGAGTGTTATGGGTGACTAGAATATATATTGGCAGGAGATAACAATAATAAAACTATACCCAAATATGAACATAGAGAAT
The DNA here is from genome assembly GCA_963277665.1 of Viscum album. Classification (NCBI taxonomy): domain Eukaryota; kingdom Viridiplantae; phylum Streptophyta; class Magnoliopsida; order Santalales; family Viscaceae; genus Viscum; species Viscum album. Next base: position 358,159,029 of record OY728152.1, on the reverse strand, counting down.
CCTTATAAAAAATACAATATCTCTAAGATAAATTCATTGAATTAACAAGCAACATGAGGTCTAATGGATTCTGATACCTTGTTGGATCACCCAACAATTTATACATAATCTAAAAGGGTGGGTCCAAAAAATGAAAAATCTAAATTTAAAATAAACAACACATTGAAATAAACATGAATGTCACTATCTTGGTCACCCTCAAGTGATTAGTAGTTTTTGGGTACATAGGTGCAGTATAGTGGCTGACCATGGTCGTCTCTCGAAGGAGGAAGTCAATTTGAAAATTTGATAAAGGTATTTTAAAATAACATAAAATGGAATCATAAAACTATGTGAAATGAAGTGGGATTTTTTGACCATTCATAATGATAGAAGAAGTTTTCTAGAAGAATATTGTATATTTTTTTGAAATAATTTTCCATTAAAATGACACAATAAGAAGATGTATTTTGAAAATATTTTAAAATCCATAATCGATATAACTCCACCCCTTAAATAATTTATTCATTATTATCATTAAAATTAATATCTATATAATTATGATCACTTAATTTGTTAAATCCATAACCCTGTGAGAATAAACATTACCAGAAAGATGAAGTAAATTTAACCCTAGGATAAATTTGGAACATTAAATCGCAGTAGCCAGCTTTTATTGATGTTCTAAGGATAAAATATGGTCAGTTGTAAATTAAAGAACATATCCTCTCTGGGAATTATAATTAATTGATTTTATGAATTATATTTTAACACTAAAAATTGATGTCGTGTGGTTTTGAATTACCAATTATGTTCCCTATCTCACAATTTACACAATTCACGACCTCACACAATTTATGTTTATTGATCAATTGCTCACTTAGTTTCATTTAAATTAAAAATAAATTAATAGATAATATTATGAAAATTATACTTTCTCATTACTCAAATTAAATGAATGATTTTTGTGAGATGTATATATATTTCAAAATAGAACTACTCTTCCATGGTAGGTATAGTCATCAATGAATCCTTTTGAATTTACAAAGGTTTTTGGAGCGTAGAACCTAATCTCGTTTCAACTGTTTATTCCTAACCATTTGGATGATTAATTTAATAATAAATTTGAACAAAACAGAAGAAAATAAAATAAATTAAAAATGTACAATGATATTTATTACACAATCAAAAGAATTACAACATGAAGGAGAAGATTAAGGCTTCATCAAAGGGACCCTTACATCAAGAGCGACGCTTGTTGAAATAGTTGAATAAATGGAGTGGATACATTTATTCTCTGCATCCAAATTTCTAATTCACATCGCAACTCCTACAAATGGTAAAAGAACTAATTTATATAGTGGAGGGTAGGATAGGACTAAACAGGATTCAAGTCTTTATGGGGAATCTCAGACAAATATTTTTATCCAACTTTTACCAACCATTTGACATCAAAAGGGGTAAAGCACATTTTATTCTAGAAGAATTAATTATGAACAATTGGGTTGGCGTGAACTTCTAAATATTGGACGCCAATCCAAGCTCAAATGGAGATGTTATGGCCCAAATATAGAACCAATGCCCAATTTGGTGGGCCCATCCCACCTTTGACTTCATTGTCTATTTGTTCCAACCAAATGCACGATTTAGATCTAATTTATTGAAATAAATTTGTAGTTTATTAATTAATGAACCCGGTAACAATATTTCATTTTCACATTACAAATATAAAAATAATAATCCTTTAAATACTAAAATTCACTGTAGATAGAAAAATTTCAATTTCCATCAGCTTTTCTAAGGAATAATCTAACAGAAAATATCTTATAAATAAAAATATTTAACACAATGTGGGGAAGTTATATAATTTATTATCAATAAAAAATTCCATTAAAATGTTTTTATCAAAAAAATTCCCTAAAACACCATATAAAACCAAAATTCTTCTACCAAACACATCAACCATATGTAAAATTAATATCAAAACACAGCAAAGCTCATCATCTATCATAAAAACAAAATAGAAACACCTAGCTACCAATGCATGCATCTCTAAGAATCAAATATTGATACCACCCTGAAAAGATCTATATTGAATTAGAGATTAAAAACACAAATACGTTAGATTGGCAGGGAGAGATGAATGCATGGATTGGTGGGATGGTGGGAGGAAGCGAAGGTGGAAAGGGGTGATGCCAGCTGGGTAGGGAACAATGTTGGATGGGAACGGAGAGGTGGCGATGGAGAAGTTGAAGGCGAAGGTAACAAGTGATGGAAATTTCACTACTGATCCTTAAAATCTTGAAGGTGCGAAGGAACGAAACATTGTTAGGGTTATTTTTATAATATCAGGGAATACTGTTTTCAATGCTCTAAAAAAGTGATGATAAAAATTACATTTAGCGGCAAAAAAATAGAAAGCACTGATAAAACACCTCTTTATCAATGATTTTTTTTCACTAATAAATATAATCATTTATCTGTGCTAAAAAAATAACTATTAAAACATTCCTTAATGAGTGAAAAAATTATAGTGTTGATAAAAAATAATATTATAAGCGCTTTTTACTGCTGATAATGATCTAATGATAATAATTTTTTATATTATTATATATATTTTTAAAATTATATATACAATAAATATTTATTTTATTATTTATAATTTTTATTATTAAAAATTAACTATTTATTTATAAATATATATAATATGTATAGTTATATATATTAGAATAAATTTATATAATTATATATTTTTATATATTTTTATATTTATATATATTTATAAAATTATAAATATGATAAATAGATATACATTTAGGTATAATTAAAAATTTGTAATATATATGTTAAATATATTAAAAATTATAATTATAAATAAATCTATATATATTTAAATAATTATAAAATTATCATAAATATATCAAATTTATTAATTTAAAAAATTATAAATATAATAATTATATTTATTATAAATTTTTTATTATTTAAATGAATATAATGTTATTTATAAATATAAATACAAATAATTATTAATTTATATATATATATTTATATTAATTTGATTAATTATATTGATTAAATTTATAATTATAATTAGAAATATATATAGATATATATAAATAATACTAAAAATATAATATATATTTATTTAATATATTTATTAATATATTTTTAAATATAATATATATATTTCCTTTAATTTTATAATGAATTGAAAGTGTAAGTATTATAATTTTATATTTATTTTAATAAATATATATTTATTTATACTAACAATTATAGAAAAATATATATTAATTTAAATATTTATTAAAATTTTAATAATTATATTAATTATAAGAATAATTAGAATTAGAATTAAATATAGATATATTTAATTAATTATTAAATTATAATAAATATATTTTTTATATTTAATTATAAAAATATATATATAATAAATATATTTATTATAATATTATAATTATTTAAATAAATAATTATTTATTTATAGTTATAATTTAAAATAAATATATTCACGGTTAAATAATTATGATATGATAATAAATATATTTATTAAATTTTAAATTATATAAATGAAATATATTAACTATATATATTGATAAAATTATAAATATGAAAATGATTCATTGAATAATGATTCGAGTTCAACATGAGCAACTCTCTCTTCCCTTCAATGGCATCTAGGTTTTCACATAGATGGCCTCGTCACCTTCTCATTCACTATCAGATTAATTCCACTCTCATAACCACATAGATTCCCATAAATATGAATATACTAGCTTAGTGCGAAAAGCATCACGTGATGGATTTGACCTATTGGGTGTGAAAAATGGCACTCTCTCTACTTAATGGATCTACACTAGGCTGCATCCATCGTAAATGAATTTTTTTTCATGTCTGAGTGGATCTAGTGGAAATCTCGCATCGAATGAAAATGTGTGAGTTCTCTATCATTTCATGTCTTATATTTTAAGGGGGATCGGTACCGTTGAATGTCCTGGAACTTTTTTATAGGATTTCTGTAGTTTGGGGATTTTCTTACTAGAAGTGGATTTCACTTGGAAGATGGGTCTTTCACATTCTCTTTCCTTCAAGAGATTTGAAAAATTTCATGGACCTGTGGAATGGTTTCTCTCAATCCTTGATATTTTCATATTCGATAGTGGGGAAAATGTTACAGTCCATTGGATAAGGGAAATTCTTCCAGGCAGCTGTGGGTTAATATACATGGTCATTATTGGAATTTTTGGAACCCTAGTTTTCTACATGACATTGCCATGGAAATTGGAAATCAGATTATAATGTATAAAGAAAAAAAATTACCATATTTGGGCATTATTCTCAGTTGTTGATAGTGTTTATTCTATATGCCACCTTAGTTGAAAAATTTATTCTTTAAACTGATAATGAAGTGATTTCATTTACTGTTTAATATGAAAGTGTTGAAAAATTTTGTAGAGAATGAAAGACTAATATGCATGATCTAGTGATACACATAATATTACATGTATGCTATTTTTGTAAATAAAAGGGTCACGTTGTTACCCCATGTCATAAAAAAACCAAACACCATAATTCCACCGAAAAAGTATCTAGGAAGTTTGCCTTGGATGGCGATATTGTTGCAGCCCCAATCACTCACGAACAACCAATGATGACACCTTATTAGTAGGGAGGTTTTAATGCTTCTTCTCATAAATGGAATAATTATGGAATGGGTTGTGTAGGAAATGATGATGACATTGTTGATGGTTACCTGAATAAAGTAGGATTACTTCATAATGTGTCAGTTTTCTCTGAGAAGGGATTGAATGTAAAAATATCTATTTCTAGGCCGATTCATAATCAACTGAATTCCACTATTGATATACACAAAATAGATGATGTTGCTAGTCCTTTGAAAGCATCATTTTCATGTATCCCATCATGGTTTTCTTTCAACAGGATGGCAGGATCCCAAGATGCAGGGATCTCTTCCTTCCCCGTAATGAATGATTCTCCATCCGGTGGAAAGAAGGTTGTTGATGATGTTGTTGATGGTACATAGAAGGTTTTTAACATAAATAATAAAAATTAATGGTCTGGTGTTCTCTCAGAGGACATCCAAATGGTGAATTATTTGGATGCAAAGAGTTGTATGGAAGTTGATTCACAACATATAGATGATGAACATAACATTCTTGAACATAATATTTCATCATGAATTAATAATGGTATTAAAATTCTTGATCATCCAGTGACATTCAATGAGCATGTAAAAGCCAATAATTTAAAAAGGTTTGATGATGCTACCACTTCCCCTATAGACATTCCTTTACAAGGAATGTTGGCTCATACTATCTCAACAATGAATATTTTAGATCGTAAAGACATGTAAAATGTGATAATCAATGAACAATGTGTAGATGCATCCATTTAGGGTGATCCTGGAGGGACTCTAAAGTCGACAGAGTCATGGAGATAATATAATCATCCAAAAAATCATGGAAGAGGTCATATACATGCTGAATGGGGTGCTAAAAAGGAACACAACAGATTATATTATATGGATCAAGAATTTTATAGGAGTGTTCATGGAGTCGATCGTGGTTTCAGTCGTGGAAATGGATGAATGGTCACATTGGAGCTATAAAATCATCGAGATATGTACAAGGTAATCTTGCATAAAAAGCCCTCTTAGTCCAAGTGGGTGACTATGGATGATGATGATGACTCTAAAAATTAATATTCTGTAATTGCATTTGACATGTAGTCTAGAATTATGGATGAGGGGATGTGTCATTGTGTGACCCCTTCCTAATTACACCCACCATTGTCATCATGCTATTTTAATAAATTTTTATGATCCAAATAACCTCTATCCTAGTCCATTTGAATAAATAAGAAAAATATATTTATTATAATTTTCTAATTATTAAAATAAATGTATATTTATTTATAATTATAAGTAGAAATATATATTTATTTAATTATTTTTATAATTAATATAATGGTAAACAAATATTCATTTACATATAGTTATAATTATAAACAAATAATTATTTATTAAAATAATAATAAATTTATAATACATATATTTTTTATATTTATAATTTTATAAAATTATATAATTAATATATATGTCTTATATTATATAATTATAAATATTATAAATATATTCATTATAATTTTATAATTCTTTACATATATATATATTATAAATATAATTTTACATATAATTATAAATATAAAATAATCCGTAGATCTTCTCTCTCAACAATTGTTGGATCATCGATGAAATCTAGGGTTCCACTACAACGGTGTCATTGGAAGAAGATTTCCTCACGGAAGGGTGGTTTGATGTTCAATGATTTGATTCTTCTGGGAAGGAGGGATGGAAGAAGGATGTGTGACGTGGACTGGATGTGGAAACCCTTGAACACTGATCTGTTAGAATGGGATAGAGTTCTAGTGTTCTTCAATGTGGGTGAATTGTTTCTCATGTAGGGGATAATAAGGAAAACGTTTTAAAACACCTTGAATTATGTATGCACTAGATCATTGCCCGTCTCTTCTTACCGAGAGGTTCATCACCCTATATGATTGTGGATTTATTCTATTGCCTCAATGATATTTGCAGATTTATTGATTGGAAATGAGTCTCAATGGGATTTAACTTTTTCCATCCTATCATCCCTTCTGATTTGGTGAAAATGAGAGACCGGTACATTGACCTTGACTCCCTAAGGCCAAGCCAGTTTCACATCTGTGAATTGGTCTTCAATTTCAATATGGTGGAGGGCAGTCACTACTCAGTGCCATTGTGGGTGAAGGTGTTTTTCCTCAACTAGTTATTTTGGAATCATAAATTTCATCAAAATATAGCAATGTTTAATGACATACACATTAATATTGACAAGGGAAAAAATATAATGAATCGTCATTATGCACGCCTTTTTTTCCTTATGTGTCTGATACTCTGTTTGACAAAATGTTTCATCTACTAATGATGATGAACTAGAGTATCATATTGAATAAGAAGGAATCCCTAATTTCTGCCTATAATATCTGGTGATTGGGCATGATAAGAGAAATAAAGTGAGTCATATAATTTTTATATCTTCTCTATTTGTGGAAATTGTTAAAGCATGTTCCTTAAATATGGTAAGAAGTTATTGGATATAAAATATAGGAACATATAGTTGGTGAGGATTTATAATCCTGAGGTGTAGGGAGAGAAGATAGGAATTGGGAAACTAGGACATTATAATACAAATTCTATAGGAGTTATCCAATTGTTGCAGGAGGCTGATCATGTGTACTTTGGAACATTGATTTCATAGTATCCTCTTGTAATGGCCCCTTAGCATGTTACACCAATGGGTGACCCGAGATCAGAATGAAATATGAAATCATTGGTTGAGAAATTGGGTGAGGCAGATTTAGTTATAGAGGTTGGTCCTCTATAAGGTTATCGAACATAGACAATTCAGGATAGTGTGATTACACATGCTGTAATTGAGAGAAATAATATGTTTCATCATTTAAAGTATGACACAGTACATTATTAGTATAATGATGAGGATGTTTCAAAATAACTCCCTGACCTTCATTTAAAATAGTAAAAACAAATTATCGAAAGGGAATACATAGTAAAGAATATATTTGTGGATGATGAGGCCTCGAACTGGTCAATCCTAGGAAATACATCTTATTTTTTTCTATTCGGAATGTGAAGGATCCTCCTGCCCAAACACAAGATTCTTTTCTAGTTGAGAATCCAAGTGATGCTATGAATACAGTCTGGTCATATAACAACCATGTTCTTTATTTCACATTAATACTTGTTTTATTACCTTACAATAAGCATAATATGTCCTCATAGATCAATAAGTCTATTGTATTTGGTAAATAGGTATATATAACACCATCATGAACATGGGATACGACAACATTATTAAAAACATCATTAACATGATTCTAAAATTCCATGGATTTTTTTACAAATTCACATGATAACCTGGGGAAATACATAATAGAGGGTTGAGATACAAATCCCATTATGGGAATAAACATGAAAAAATATGAATAAAATAATACATGTAAGAAAAAAAGAAATTAATGGGGAGAAAAAGAGTAAAAATCATAAAAATGAACAATGAGACATGATATTACATGATAATCATAAAGACAACATGGGAAATGTAGTAACAATAATAAAACACTACATCATAAAAATAGGCCGAGGATAAATTTCCAAGACATCATTGCTGACAAAGTCTCATTAAGGAATCGGGTTCACTCTCTATCCCAAAATGACGTCTGATGAGACCAAACATTTCCCAAAACATTAGAGAGATATATAATTTCAAGAAAATCTGTAACATTAATTTCATTCTCATGCTTAAGTGTGCCACATAATTCATACAACATGGATTAAATAATCATCATATTTCATTCCATGACATTTTGTTTGGAATACATACATGTATGTCCAGTTTGAAAGAGGTAAAACAGTCTTCTGTTGAATTCCCTTGATAGAAAATTTGTATGGTATACACTATACAATTTTTTTGTAAAGGAAAATCAAGGTGAAATATCTACAACATGACAAAATCATCTAAAAATTCATTCATTGGGTTGATAAGAGGGTAAAGTGGTCTCTCATAATTTGAACATAAATTTTATATTAAGGGTTATATGGAATAAAGTATCCCGTCATATGTAAATTATGATAAAAGACATAAGGTAAAGAGGATACTTGAATAAATAAGGGAAACGAAAATATACTTCACTAGAGTGCGTGACTCCAAATACATGAAAGGGGTTTCTTGAGAGATTGGGGAACCATGGGAGGTATCTAGAGTGTGGATGTAAGAGTATGGAAGTTATAAATGGATTCAGGGGGATGATAAATTGTAACATCCTTGTTTTTTAGAGACCTTTTTTTCTTGATTAAAATAAATTTTCATTTATTTCATGCAATGCACTAAGTAAAACATTCCGTTCACATGACACCATATCGGCATATGAGTTGGTGTATATTAAACTAAACATCATCTTGGAAATGTTACAAGAAACAATGATGTTTCGACGAAACATCAATTTATTTTAATAATTATTTAAATGAGATAATTATAACATATCCATTAAACATAGTAAAATGAATAGTAATAACAACATTTCAAAAAAAATTAAAATATTCTAGTATAAATAAAATACATTTATAAAGACAGATAATTTTTTTAAAGTCATAATATTTTCAAAAATGTTATTTTTTAAAATTAGCTAATTTATATTTATTTATTCAAAAAATAATACAAATAATTTCAAGAAAAATTTGAAATTGATTTTGATAAAATAAAATTCATTTTTCGACAGTTTAGTGAAAAATACCATATGTTAAAACCCTACAGTGTTTTCCCATTTGTAGGATTAATAATAAAATAATTTTTGTATCTTCTATGAATGGAATTTTGAATCATCATAATTTATAATTTCTAATACAGTCAAATAAATTTTTTATCAAAAATATTATTGAAATAAAAAAAAATGTAAAATGATTATTGTAAAATTAATCAAAAAAAGTGAATAAAACTTACTCTCTAGGGCCCAAATGACCTATTAACTTGTCCAAAACCCATTTTATAGCCTTTATTCATCCATTAACCTTCCATTATAGTGTTTTTTTATTTTAGATGACTATTTTTAGGTAAAAATGTTGTTAATCCTAAAATGTTTTCAGAAATACCAAGTGACTCATTTCCCTCCCCTATAAGAGGCCGCCTCATTTAATCATTTCTAAAACCTATAAAATCACTTTGGTTTTAAAAAAACATACCAAATACACATTTCAAATACTTTTTATTATTCCTTGAATTCTTTACTTGGGCATAATGCAATCCAAGTAATCTGTTCGGCACAAACCAATTGGAGTTACCTGATTAAGATATAACATCTTCTCTCAAACTACTTTCTTTTATTATATTTATCCTCCCCATCCACTCTCCTTAGTCCAGGATTGTATAAAAAACCAATATCTTCAAAATAATTGTATATTGTTATTCTATTTTTGGGACCAACACTTACCCACACATCCATGTAATTGGTAACGATCATATTTTTTATGTGTATGATGAACAAACGCCTAACTAAACGACGATTGTTCATTGTTTCATTACCTCCTATAATGGTGAATGTTATTATATAAATTATGTTTATATATTCCATATATTATATTAATTTTTACATTATGATTTTATATTCCTTTTAAAATGTATATCATTTTTATTTCCATTTGGTTAAATTACGATAATTTTTTAAGAAGTGTGGACTAACGTCCCCTCAAAGTGATGTGATTCGTTCACACGCCACATAGAATCATGATATAAGTATAATAAATGCAGATATAAAAAATTAAAACACATGTGAAGAACAATGTTGATATTAACTTAAATGAAACATTAACTTAGGATTGTTAACAAGTGGGTAATATAAGTTCATAATAAAAACATGTATTTAATTAGATATTATAATATGGTTCTGTTAAATATGTAATATAAATATTTATTAATAATAAATGTGGTTTCAATGGGTACAATATGAGTCAAGACACATGGTAAGGGGATTTCATCTCACTTTTTATTTTCATGAGATACATGTTTTATTTAACACCCATTCCTTTTGTGTGGTGTGTATAATTCCTAAAGATTTTTTAAATGATTATTATAGATAAATATATTGGTATTAACATATTTATTCTATGATCCTTATTTAATAGTACTTATGTTTCAAAAGATACCAAATCTGTTAATTAACAGTGTCTCAATTTTTCTTTCATTGAGACTATTATTTTGTTATGGACCTAAATTATTTTCAAGGTGTATCTGCTACCATTTTACATGTTATAATGATAATATCCATATATTAATGATATTTTAGGATTAATATAATTTCAATTTCTTAAATTGATTGTACAATGCCATGCTACCTAGTTATAATAGTTTATTGAAATAACCCCATCGCTCTTCGAGATTGTTTATGATTATAGTACAATTAATGATATATCAGGATCTATCACTCAAGAACACTAATGAATTATATTATAAATTAGTTATTCATTATATCCTCATGTATTAGTAGTATTTTTTCAATCTTTGATTCTTAATATATTGTTTTTAAGTAAAATATTATCGCATCTATCTTCATTCATAAATCAACTATATTCATATAGAATATTTTCAAAAGGTATTTGTAGAAAATTTCCAAGGAAAATGTATTTTAAAAACGTATTATAGTCTTCAATGATATCTTTTTATGTTTCAAAAACTATTTTAAAATAAAAAGTTTTTCAAAATGTTTTATTTTTTAAATGTGTTTTTAAATTCATAATGGGTATTTTCCTCAAGAAATATTTTTAAAAGATTTTAAAAAACTATTTAACATCTATGATATGTTACATTGGTGTTACTCATTCGTTTTAGGGGAAATTATTCGTTGTTTCCATTAATATTATTTCCTTAAATGGACTATGATTTTATTTCTTGATGTTTATAAAACTCATTTCTCTTTCATTGGTTATATGCTCTTGAATGCCACTTCTTTTCAAAGGGTATGTTTATGATTAAGTGATTATAAAATCTATCTTTTTACACAAGCTATGATATGATAAAATGTTTATAGTATCCATTTAATTTCATGTCTTATGATATGATTATTTATGATCTTTTGACACATGTATGAATGATTTCACTATGAGATGTGTTTGACCTATATCTCCCTATAATGCTTTTGGTAATTTTTTTATCTCATGTTATAGAATAATATGGTCTTGGTAATGTGAAATTACTACTAAGATAGATATGGGAGTGAATAATGACTAACACGATGGTATGGGTTCTGAACTCAAACTACCATGATTTTTTTGGATGCGATGTCTTGGATACTATGGAAATCATATTATATTCTTATGTGTTTTCCCCAATTACATGTTTTATTACTATGTTATGACCACATGGATAATGTTATTTTTTATTCAAATTCCTATCTTATGATCATTCATTCTTTATGGCATGATTCATGTATATGATCTTTGATTTGCTGGTTAGGATCTTCTATTTATAAGATCATGTTCTCATACCCTTTTTATCATGATTATTATTAAATATCTCACTTATTTACCATAATAATAATTTGATCTCACCCATTTTTACATTTCCTTCACTAGGATATGTAGATATGTTTATTTTTTAGGTGTCATATAATGGTTCTACTCAACAAGAACCTACTTTTTGGTAGTATATCTCAATTATGTATTAGTGCTTTTGTTTCAATGTTTCCAAAGGTACTATATTAGTATTATCATTGGTTGTCTGTTTGAATAATGTTTATGTATTCTACAAACGTTATGTAATATTAATTTATGAAAATTGAGGGTAGCTATACTTCGTATTAATAAGATATTTTTGTTATCCTATGTATGACAGTATGATAAAACCTTAGTGATAACCGAAATTATATATATAATTATATCTCTAAGGATAATGGAATGTATAGGACGATTTCCAATAATTTGGTAAAAGGATAGATTATGTGGTTTCCTAGAAAGAAATATTTTTCTGGATATTATCAGTGGATGTGGCTCTAGCATAGATTCATCTAATGGTAACAACTCAAACAAGATGTTTTGGGCTGGACTCGGGGTAATCTACTACATGAAAATGTGCCTTACTATATATCTGGTATGAATATTATGGGGGATATGTTTTTGGAATTCATAAACTCTTTAGGAAAATTCATAGTGGTTTTAAATATATTTTATCTTTGATAAACATAAAAAAACATATGGTGTCATTGATTAAGGGAGGTTTCCTAATTTATACATCATATAAGTGACTTTTCATGGTTATGTGGTTCCAAAATTTGATAATTGTTACTTACACAATTATTCTGGTTTTGGTTAATAGCTGGAATCTAATGGAATCAAGTTAGTGGGTATTATGATGGAAAATTCAACATTTCTCCTCCTGAGAAAAAAAATTCTATGGAATATGGAATTAAAAACCACGATTCTATGCTCACATATATTACACAAGCTATAAATCATGGTGGAATTACAAATTGGAAAATGGGGGAACAACATTCTGTTGAGTCTCTTATGAGTCATGGTCCACCTTCATTCAGAGGGTTTGTTTATCCTCTTGTTTTAAAAGAATAGATTAGTAATACTGAAAATATATTCTTCATTATTCAGTCTTTAGAGCATGAGAAATTCAATATTACAAATTATTAGTTAGAATTTGAAAGAGATCAGTGGTGAACTCTAATCAATAATACAAGGACGAAGGAATAGATTGAATCCATGGATTAGGATGTGTTCAAGAACTTATTTTTCAAAAAGTAAATTCCTCAGATACTTCATACAATGATAGTGAAATATTTCCTCGACCTGAATCATTGGGATGATGATTCAATTGTCACATAAAAGTATATTTTCATGAGGCATGTGAGGTATGATTAAAGTAATATCATCCAAGAAGAATGTAATCTTAAAAGGTTCTTTAGTTTCTTAAATCCAAGTATCATTAAGGTGTTGTCCGTAAGATACTATAGTAGCTACAAAGATATTTTTCATTGTGAAATAAAGGATAAAATGGAGGTTGGATAAATGTATCAACCTCAAGGTTATTGAAATAATAGGAAGTTAGAGTATAATAGAAAATATAAAAACCATGAAGAGAAAAATATGAGCTTTCCTTTATGCTCTAAATGTGCGAAGAACCATGGAAGAAATTTCATTAAGGTATATAATATATGATATATTTGAGGAAGGAAATTCCATCAAAAATTTGATTTCCAAAGAGATTAAAATAAGATAAATAATGGTGTGAATGCGGAAAAAGCGCCACAAAATGAACCCCCCATGATTAAGTGATTCATATGTAAGGAGAATGGGATATATACTATCCACAAATCAAACCCATGTGTTGGTGATTAAGAATAATTTCAGCAATCATTTAATTTTATGGATAAGGCGAAATATCATGAAATCATTATTTTTGATGAGTGGTGTGATAACAACATTGTAAAAGTTACACTTATCATCCACCATAGAACTGATAATGTACTTTTTTATTCTGGATATGCCCAATTTTTCATTTATAAATAATTTTCTAATTGTGATAAGGTTCCACCAAAACAATTAGATGTGGAATTAGCTATTAAAACCCATAATGGTATGATTATTTCATCTCATGCATATGTTTTCTCTCAAGTTTATTTTTGTGGGAATGTGCTTTCGATAAATTATTCCATTCATCCTTAGGTTGAATTTGATGTCATATTAGGAATGGATTGGGTTTGTCAGTATAAATTCCTCATCAATAGTTCTGGATGTGAAGTTATGTTTTATGTCTGAAACCCTCCAATGATCGTCCATAAATGTAATAATAACAGTGATGTTCTTTTGGATATTACATCTACTGTATGGGACATAATTCCTACTCAAAAGGGTTGTTTATGTCAAATGTTTGAGTATAAAATAGACATCGATGGAATGCATATTGTTCAAGAACTTGTGTATTTCGTTCCAGAAGTTTTTACTAGCCCTTAACTATAATGTGATGTTGAGTTCTAAATATAACTCATACCTGGTTCAACACCAATTTCAATGAATCCTTATAGAATGGATCTGATTAAGATACAGCTATTGAAGAAGATGATCGATGAAAACCATGACAAAGGATTCATTTTCCCATGTGTGTCACCATATGGTGCACCATTTACTTTTATAGAAAATAAATATTGAACAATTCGACTCTGAATTGATTATTGGGAATTAAAAAATATCACAATCAAGAATATGTGTCCTCTCCATAGTATTGATGACTTCTACAATCACCCGCATGGATCTCAATTCATTTCCACGATTGTCATTAATTATGTATATCATTAATTGAGGTTCATGAATGTGGATTTACCTTATACATAATTCCTCACTTGATATGGAAATATAATAATATAGTGATGAATTTTGCTCTTACTGACTGCCCTGATATCATCATGGATTTAATTAATAGAGTCTTCATAGATTAACTAAATCAGTTTTTTGTAGTCTGTATAGATGATATTCTTATCTATTTAATGACAATGTAAGATCATGTATATCACTTTATAATAGTAATAATGACCCTAAAGAAAGATAATTAATATGAATATTTTAAAAATTATAAATTCTAAATATAAATGGTTTCATTTTTTGGTCACATAATATCAAGATATGGTATAGCAGTAGATCGATTATAGACGGAGGTAATTAAATGATAGCCTAAACCAACCATGGTGACTAAGATCCATAGATTTCTTGGATTAGCTGGATAAAATCAATGGGTTGTAGAGACTTTATCTAAACTATTGAATCCTCTATCCATCTAATCGTGGAAGGGTTTTATGTTCCTATGGATGGAATAATGCAAAGAAATTTTCATGGAACTAAATAGAAGGTTTTTCATTGAATCTTTGCTTACATTTCCATGTAGTTGAGATGCATTCATAATCTAATGAGATATATACAATAAGGGATTTGGATGTGTTCTTGTGAATAATAACATGGTTATCTCTTATGCATCACGATAGTTGAATATTCCTCGCAAATATTACCCAACTCATTATTTGGAGTTATTAGTGGTAATACTTTCATTAATTATATAGAGTAATAAAATTTATGTTGAAAAATGTGATATTTATACCGATCATAAAAGAAGAAAATATATATTATAATATAAGGAGTTGAACATGTGTCAGAGAAGATGTATTGAGTTGATAAAGGATTACAACATATCATTAAATTAACACCATGGGAAAAGAGATCAAGGTGGATGATTCTTTGATTCGGAAGGATCATGCTATCATACACATGATGTGGATCACAAAAGATCCAATATTTTTGGATTTCCAAATGATATATCATGAAATATTGAAGTAACAGGTAAAATAATATCTTTATCAAATGTTTGATTAAACCTCTATCTATGTAATTATTTAGGAGGATTAGATAGAAGATGTAGAGCTACAAAAGAAATTGCGAAATGTTCATAAGATTTACCTTGATTGAGATGGAATGATGTGTTTTAGATACAATTTATATGTTCCTTCCATAACAGATTTTATGAATTAGCTTTTAGTGGTAATGGGAAAGCATCACTATTTATTTTTTACATGGGTTCCTGACATGCCAACAAGTTAAGGCTAAAAGAAAAAATTCAAATGGGATGTTTCGTCCATTACCCATACCATAATGGAAATGGGAAAACATCACTAGTATTTTTTTCATTGGACTACACAAAATCAATAAAGGGTTTGATTTTATATGGTTTTTAGTTTATCGGCTTAATAAGCAATCACATTTCTTCGCAATTAGAGATTATTTTTCTATGTATCATATTGCTAGCATATACGATAATGAATTTGTAAGGTTGCCTGGAGTGACACATTATTTTGTATCATGTCAGGCTATGAGGTTCACCTTGGAGTTCTAGAGAATTCTTCAGCTAGAACATGATACATAATTTTATTTCACCATTTCTTATAATCCTTATATATATGGTCAATATGAATAAAAAATTCAATCCATAGTGGATTTGATGATATCTTTTTTATTATATTTAATTGGTGGTTGTGATCAAAACCTTCCCATATCTGAGTTCTCATACAATAATAAAATTCACTCAAGCATTCATATTGCACAATATGAAGCCCAATATGGGATGAAATTTAGATCTACAATGTGATGGGATGATTTTGGAGAAATAAATCTTCTTGGACCAGATTTAGTTGAGGAAATGGACGAGAAGGTTAGAAACATCCAGTTTCAAATCATGGAAGCTCATTTTGGCAAAAAACTAATGATGTTAATCATTTCCATTATATGGAATTTGAAGTTGGTGAAAAGGTGTTTCTAAGAATCACTACCTATAATAAGTCTATAAGAATCAATAATAAAGGGAAAATAATACATATTTTTATATGTTCCTTGGAAATTCATTTTCTGATCAGGATGGTAGCTCATTGATTGGAACATCCTCATAATATCTATCATGTATTTGATGTGTTCCATGTATCTCTTTTGAGGAAGTACATACCTACCCCTTCACTTGAACTAAACAATGATGTCATACCGATGGAGCATTATCATTATTATGAAGAACTACCACTTGATATTTGAGATCATATATATAATGTTCTATGGAATAAGACCACTCATCTGGTCAAATTTTTGGGGAGAATTCACTAGTTAGAGAAAGCTTCATGGAAACATGATTATTGATGAAGCATAAGTGTCCTAATTTTTTTTCACCTGAATAATGAATTCCAAGGGAGCAATTCATTTTATGGGATGTTTAAGGTAACACATTATGTTTTATGGACCATTTTATTCTCAAATAAATTAAATTTTCATTTATGTATTATAATGCACTATATGATACATTCCACTCACACGACATCGATTCAGCTTTTGAACTGGAATATGTTACACAGAATAGTGACTTGGCGTATCTCACATGAAACAACGATGTTTCTAAAAAACATCATTAAATTTATATATTTATTTAAATGGGAGAATTATTACATATCCATTAAACATAGTAATATGAATAGTAATAATCACTTTTATAATTTTTTTATAATGGTTTTATATTAATAAAACATATTGATAACAATATATATAATTTTTGTTAAAGTCCTAAAATGATTAACAATACTATTTTATAAAATGAACTAATTTTAATGTAATTCATTGAAAAATAATAACATTAATTTTTGACACATTTAAATATTGAATTTGATAAAACAAACATCATTTTTTTAGATGAATAGTGTAAAAAATTGTATTTTAATTCAAAACTACTTATTCATATAATATATTTATAAGGTTAAATTATATATTAATTTAGTCTAAATGTTTTATTACATAAAATTTTAATCAATCATCCCATACTTTTCCATTAAAATAAAATTTATTTTGAAAATAAATATAATAAGATATTAATCTTTTGATCGTTTTTACATTAAAAACCTACAGTGTTGTCCTGTATACAGGATTAATTTTAAAATAATTTCTTCCATTTTTTTTACTGGAATTTCAAATAATGGATTCTGAATTTTTTAATATTCATAATTTATAATATATAATAAATAAAACATTTTTTGCCCAAAAATATTGTTGAAAGTAATGAAAATTAATTTAAATGTTTAATGTAAAATTAAGCATAACAAGGGAATAAACCTTAAAATTAAGTTCCCAAATTACCTATCATCTTCTCCAACACCCACTGGATGGCCATTATTGAGCCATAAACCTTCCATTCATGTGTTTTTGATGATTTGAAATACTTTTTTTAGGTAAAAGCATTGTTACAAATAACTTGTTTTCAAAAATACCCAGTGAGTCCTTTCCCTCCCATGTAAAAAAGTCACCTCCTCTCCCCATTCCTCGCACCTCACAAAACACATATTTTGTGACCAATATCTACCAAATATACTTCCCAAGATCCCTCCCATACTCCTTGATGTTTCCCCTTGGTCTAAAATAAATATATAGAATCCATTTCATGCAAACTAAAAGGAGTAACTTGATTAAGAGGTAGTGTGTTATCTCAAGCTTATTTGCTTTATTTTACATCTCCCCCACCAAATATCTGTAATCCATGATTGTAAAAAATCACATGTATCTACAATATAAATAGTATTTTCTATAAGTTTTACACCTAGACTTACACACACATCAATATAATGGGTAACGAACATACTAGTTATTTGTACAGAAAACTAATACCTCACAAAACTATGAATATTCATTAATCCATTACAAACTCTCACTGTAGATATGGCTGGCACTCAATTTATATATTACATATATTATTTTTATTATGTTTTTATTCTTCTGTATTCCTTTTAGAACACATATCATTTTACACTCCATTTTGTTTAAGTATTATAATTTTATATTTATTTTAATAAATATATATTTATTTATAGTAACAATTATAGATATATATATATTAATTTAAATAATTATTTAAATTTTAATAATTATATTAATTATATGAATAATTATAATTATAATTAAATATAGATATATTTAATTAATTATTAAATTATAATAAATATATTTATTATATTTAATAATAAAATTATATATATCATAAATATATTTATTATAATATTATAATTATTTAAATATATAATTATTTATTTATAGTTATAATTATAAATAAATATATTCACAGTTAAATAATTATGATATTATAATAAATATATTTAATAAATTTTAAATTATATAAAAGAAATATATTAATTATATATATTGATAAAATTATAAATATGAAAATGATTCATTGAATGATGATTCGAGTTAAACATGACAAACTCTCTCCTCCCTTCAATGGCATCTAGGTTTTCACATAGATGGCCTTGTCACCTTCTCATTCCCTATCAGATTAATTCCACTCTCATAACCACATAGATTCCCATAAATATGAATATACTAGCTTGGTGTGAAAAGCTTCACGTGATGGATTTGACCTATTGGGTGTGTAAAATGGAACTCTCTCTACTTAATGGATCTACACTAGGCTGCATCGATCATAAATGAATTTTTTTTCATGTCTGAGCGGATCTAGTGGAAATCTCGCATCGAATGAAAATGTGTGAGTTCTCTATCATTGCTTGACTTATATTTCAAGGGGGATCGGTACCGTTGAATGTCCTGAAACATTTTTATAGGATTTTTGTAGTTTGGGGATTTTCTAACTAGAAGTGGATTTCACTTGGAAGATGGGTCTTTCACATTCTCTTTCCTTCAAGAGATTTGAATATTTTCATGGACCTGCGGAATGGTTTCTCTCAATCCTTGAAATTTTCATATTCGATAGTGGGGAAAATGTTACAGTCCATTGGATAAGGGAAATTCTTCCAGGCAGCTATGGGTTAATATACATGGTTATAATTGGAATTTTTGGAACCCTATTTTTCTACATGACATTGCCATGGAAATTGGAAATCAGATTATAATGTATAAAGAAAAAAAATACCATATTTGGGAATTTTTCTCAGTTGTTGATATTGTTTATTCTATATGCCACCTTAGTTGAAAAATTTATTCTTTATACTGATAATGAAGTGATTTCTTTTACTGTTTAATATGAAATTTGTGAAAAACTTTTTAGAGAATGCAAGACTAATATTAATGATCTAGTGATACACATAAGATTACATGTATGTGATTTTTGTAACGAAAAGGGTAACTTTGTAACCCCATGTCATAAAAAATACAAACACCATAATTCCACAGAAAAAGTCTCTGGGCAGGTGGCCTTGGATGGCAATATTATTGCAGCCCCAATCACTCACGACCAACCAATGATGACACCTTATAAGTAGGGAGGTTGTAATGCTCCTGCTCATAAATGGAATAATTATGGAATGAGTTGTGTAGGAAATGATGATGACATTATTTATGGTTACCTGAATAAAGTAGGATTACGTCATAATGTGCCAGTTTTCTCTGAGAAGGGATTGAATGTAAAACTTTCTAATTCTAGGCTGATTCATAATCAAGTGAATTCCACTATTGATATAAACAAAATAGATGATGTTGCTAGTCATTTGAAAGCATCAGTTTCATGTAGCCCGTCATGGTTTTCTTTCAACAGGCTGGCAGGATCCCAAGATGCAGGGATCTCTTCCCTCCCCATAATGAATGATTCTCCATCCGGTGGAAACAAGGCTGTTGATGATGCTGTTGATGATGCTGTTGATGGTACATAGAAGGTTGTTAACAAAAATAATAAAAATTAATGGTCTGGTGTTCTCTCAGAGGACATCCAAATGGTGAATTATTTGGATGAAAAGAGTTGTATGGAAGTTGATTCACAACATATAGATGATGAAAAGAACATTCTTGAACATAATATTGCTTCATGAATTAATAATGGTATTAAAATTCTTGATCATCCAATGACATTCAAAGAGCATGTCAAAGCCAATAATTTAAAAGGGTTTGATGATGCTACCACTTCCCCTACAGACATTCCATTACAAGGAATGTTGGCTCATACTATCTCAAAAATGAATATTTTAGATCATAAAGACATGTAAAATGTGATAATCAATGAACAATGTGTATATGCATCCATTTAGGGTGATCCTAGAGGGACTCTACAGTCGACAGAGTCATGGAGACAATATAATCATCCAAAAAATCATGGAAGTGGTTATATACATGCTAAATGGGGTGCTACAAAGGAACATAATAGATTATATTATATGGATCAAGAATTTTATGGGAGTGTTCATGGAGTCGATCGTGGTTGCTGTCGTGGAAATGTATGAATGGTTACATTGGAGCTATAAAAGCATCGAGATATGTACTAGGTAATCTTGCATAAAAATCCCTCTTAGTCCACGTGGGTGACTATGGATGATGATGATGACTCTAACAATTAATATTATGTAATTGCATTTGACATGTAGTCTAGCATTATGGATGAGGGGATGTGTCATTGTGTGACCCCTTCCTAATTACACCCACCTTTGTCATCATGCTATTTTAATAAATTTTTATGAGCCAAATAACCTCTCTCCTAATCCATTTGAATAAATAAGAAAAATATATTTATTATAATTTTCTAATTATTAAAATAAATGTATATTTATTTATAATTAAAAGTAGAAATATATATTTATTCAATTATCATTATAATTAATATAATAGTAAATAAATATTAATTCACATATAGTTATAATTATAAACAAATAATTATTTATTAAAATAATAATAAATTTATAATACATATATTTATTATATTTATAATTTTATAAAATTATATAATTAATATATATATATTATATTATATAATTATAAATATTATAAATATATTCATTATAATTTTATAATTATTTACATATATATATATTATAAATATAATTTTACATATAATTATAAATATAAAGGAATGCATAGATCTTCTCTCTCAATAATTGTTGGATCATCGATGAAATCTAGGGTTCCACTACAATGGTGTCATTGGAAGAAGATTTCCTCACGGATGGGTGGTTTGATGTTCAATGATTTGATTCTTCTGGGAAGGAGGGATGGAAGAAGGATGTGTGACGTGGACTGGATGTGGAAACCCTTGAGCAATGATCTGTTAGAATGGGATAGAGTTCTAGTGATCTTCGATGTGGGTGAATTGTTTCTCATGTAGGTGATAATAAGGACAACGTTTTAAAACACCTTGAATTATGTATGCACTAGATAATTGCC
This sequence comes from Viscum album, assembly GCA_963277665.1. Lineage (NCBI taxonomy): Eukaryota > Viridiplantae > Streptophyta > Magnoliopsida > Santalales > Viscaceae > Viscum > Viscum album. The sequence continues at coordinate 358,136,744 of OY728152.1, read as the reverse complement.
CGTCTCTTATTACTGAGAGGTTAATCGCCCTATATGATTGTGGATTTATTCCATTGCCTCAATGATATTTGAGGATTTATTGATTGGAAATGAGTCTCAATGGGATGTAACTTTTTCCAACTTATCATCCCTTCTGATTTGGTTAAAATGAGAGACCGGGACATTGACCTTGACTCCCTAAGGCCAAGCCAGTTTCACATCTGTGAATTGGAAATCAATTTCAATATGTTGGAGGGCACTTACTACTTAGTTCCATTGTTGGTGAAGGTGTTTTTCCTCAACTAGTTATTTTGAAATCATAAATTTCATCAAAATATCGCAATGTTTAATGACATAGACATTAATATGGACAAGGGAAAAATATAATGAATCGTCATTATGCACGCCTTTTTTTTCCTTATGTGTCTGATACTCTGTTTGACAAAATGTTTCATCCTCTAATGATGACGAACATGAGTATCATATTGAATAAGAAGGAATCCCTAATTTCTTCCGGAAATATCTGGTGATTGGGCATGATAAGAGAAACAAATTGGGCCATATAATTTTTTACATCTTCTCTGTCTGTGGAAATTGTTAAAGTATGTTCCTTAAATATGGTAAGAAGTTATTGGATATAAAATATAGGAATATATAGTAGGTTAGGATTTATAATACTGAGGTGTAGGAAGAGAAGATAGAAATTGGGAAACTAGAACCTTATAATACAAATTCTATAAGAGTTATCCAATTGTTGGAGGAGGCCGATCATGTGTACTTTAGAACATTGATTTCATAGTATCCTCTTGTAATGGCCCCTTAGCATGTCACACCAACGGGTGACCCGAGATCAGAATGAAATATGAAATCATTGGTTGAGAAATTGGCTGAGGCAGATTTGGTTATAGAGGTTGTTCCTCTATAAGGTTATCGAACATAGACAATTCAGGATAGTGTGATTACACATGCTGTAATTGAGATAAATCATATGTTTCATCATTTAAATAATGACACAGTACATTATTAGTATAATGATGAGGATGTTTCAAAATAACTCCCTGACCTTCATTTAAAATAGGAAAAATAAATTATAGAAAGGGAATACATATTAAAGAATATATTTGTGGATGATGAGGCCTTTTAACTGGTCAATCCTAGGGAATACATCTTATTTTTTTCTATTCGGAATGTGAAGGATCCTCCTGCCCAAACAGAAGATTCTTTACCTGTTGAGAATCCAATTGATGTTATGAATACAGTCTGTTCATATAACAACCATGTTCTTTATTTCACATTTATACTTGATTTATTACCTTACAATAAGCATAATATGTCCTCATAGATCGATAAGTCTAGTGTATTTGGTAATTAAGTATATATAAGACCATCTTGAACATGGGATACAACAACATTAATAAAATCATCATTAACATGATTCTAAAATTCCATGGATTTTTTTACAAATTCACATGATAACCTAGGAAAATACATAATAGAGGGGTGAGATACAAATCCCATTATGGGAATAAACATGTAAAAATATGAATAAAATAATGCATGTAAGAAAAAAAATATTAATGGGGAGAAAAAGAGTAAAAATCATAAAAATGAACAATAAGACATGATATTACATGATAATCATAAAGACAACATGGGAAATGTAGTAACATCAATAAAACACTACATCATAAAAATAGGTCGAGGATAAATTTACACGACATCATGAATGAAAAAGTCTCATTAAGGAATCAGGTTCACTCTCTATCCCAATATGACGTCTGATGAGACCAAACATTACCCAAACCATTGGAGAGATATATACTTTCAAGAAAATCCATAACTTTAATTTCATTCTCATGCTTAAGAGTGCCACATAATTCATACAACATGGATTCAATCATCATCATATTTCATTCCATGACTTTTTATTTCGAATAAATACATGTATGTCCAGTTTGAAAGAGGTAAAATAGTCTTATGGTGAATTCCCTTGATAGAAAATTTGTATGGTATACACTACAAAAAAAATTTTTAATGGAAAATCAAGGTGAAATATCTACAACATGACAAAATCATCTAAAAATTCATTCATTGGGTTGATAAGAGGGGAAAGTGGTCTCTCATAATTTGAACAGAAATTTTATATTTATGGTTATATGGAATAAAGTATCCCATCATATGTAAATTATGATAAAATAAATAAGCTAAAGAGGATACTTGAATAAATAGGGCAAACGAAAATATACTTCACTAGAGTGTGTGACTCCAAATACATGGAAGGGGTTTCTTGAGAGGTTGGGGAACCATGGGAGGTATCTAGAGTGTGGATGTAAGAGTATGGAAGTTATAAATGGATTCAAAGGGAAGATAAATTGTAACATCCTGGTTTTTTTGAGACCTTTTTTTCTTGATTAAAATAAATTTTCATTTATTTCATGCAATGCACTAAGTAAAACATTCCTTTCACATGACACCATATCGGCATATGAGTTTGTGTATATTAAACTGAACATCATCTTGGCAATGTTACAAGAAACAATGTTGTTTCGACGAAACATCAAATTATTTTAATAATTATTTAAATGAGATAATTATAACATATCCTTTAAACATAGTACAATGTATAGTAATAACTACATTTGAAAAAAATTTATAATATTTTTGTATAAATAAAACACATTTATAAAGAAAGTTAATTTTTTTAAAGTCATAATATTTATAAAAATATTATTTTTTAAAATTAGCTAATTTATATTTATTTATTCAAAAAATAATACAATTAATTTCATGAAAAATTTGAAATTGATTTTGATAAAATAAAATTCATTTTTCGACAGTTTAGTGAAAAATACCATAAGTTAAGTCAAATATATTTTTTCAACTAATTTATTTATAGTGAATTATTATATTTTAATTTTGATTAAATGTTTAATTAGATCATATTTTAATCAATGAACCCAATTTCTTTAATTTTAATAAATTTCCCTTTGAAATTGAATATAAAATGTTAGCAAAATATTGATCCTTTTTAAATTAAAACCCTACAGTGTTGTCCCATTTGTAGGATTAATAATAAATAAATTTTTGTATCTTCTATGAATGGAATTTTGAATCATCATAATTTATAACTTCTAATACGGTCAAATAAATTTTTAATCAAAAATATTATTGAAATAAAATAAAAATGTAAAATTATTATTGTAAAATTAATCAAAACAAGTGAATAAACCTTACTCTCTAGGGCCCAAATGACCTATTAACTTGTCCAAAACCCATTTTATAGACTTTATTCCTCCATTAACCTTCCATTATAGTGTTTTTATATTTTAGATGACTATTTTTAGGTAAAAATGATGTTAATCGTAAAATGTTTTCAAAAATACCAACTGACTCATTTCCCTCCCCTATAAGAGGCCGCCTCATTTCCTCATTTATAAATCCTATAAAATCACTTTGGTTTTAAAAAAACATACCAAATACACATCCCAAATACTTTTCATTATTCCTTGAATCCTTTACATGGGCATAATGCAATTCAAGTAATCTGTTGGGCACAAACAAATAGGAGTTACCTGATTAAGATATAACATCTTCTCCCAAACTACATTCTTTTATTATATTTATCCTCCCAATCCACTCTCCTTAGTCCAAGATTGTATAAAAAAACCAATATCTTCAAAATAAATGTATATTGTTATTCTATTTTTGGGACCAACATTTACCCACACATCCATGTAATTTTTAACGATCATATTTTTTATGTGTATGATGAACAACCGCATAACTAAACGACGATTGTTCATTGTTTCATTACCCCATCTCATGGTGAATGTTATTATATAAATTATGTTTATATATTCCATATATTATATTAATTTTTACATTAAGATTTTATATTCCTTATAAAATCTATATCATTTTCATTTCCATTTGGTTAAATTACGATAATTTTGTTAGAAGTGTGGACTAACGTCCCCTCAAAGCGATGTGATTTGTTCACACACCACATAGAATCATGATATAAGTTTAATAAATGCAGATATAACAAATTAAAACACATGTGAAGAATAATGTTGATATTAACTTAAATGAAACATTAACTTAGGATTGTTAACAAGAGGGTAATATAAGTTCATAATAAAAACATGTATGGAATAAGATATTATAATATGGTTCTGTTAAATATGTAATATAAATTTTTATTTATTATAAATGTGGTTTTAATGGGTACAATATGAGTCAAGACAGATGGTAAGGGGATTTCATCTCACTTTTTATTTTCATGAGATACATGTTTTATTCAACACCCATTCCTTTTGTGTGATGTGTATAATTCCCAAGGATTTTTTTAATGATTATTATAGATAAATATATTGGTATTAACATATCCATTCTATGATCCTTATTTAATAGTACATATGATTCAAAAGATACCAAATCTGTTAATTAACAGTGTCTCAATTTTCCTTCATTGAGACTCTTATATTGTTATGGACCTAAATTATTTTCAAGGTGTATCTGCTACCATTTTAAATTTTATAATGATAATATCCATATATTAATGATATTTTAGGATTAATATAATTTCATTTTCGTAAATGGAGTGAAAAATGTCATGCTACCTAGTTATAATAGTTTATTGAAATAACCCCATCGCTCTTCGAGATTGATTATGCTTATAATCCAATTAATGAAATATCAGGATCTATCACTCAAGAACACTAGTGAATTTTATTATAATCTAGTTATTCATGATATCCTCATGTATTAATACTATTTTTTCAATATTTGATAATTAATATATTTTTTTAAGTAAAATATTATTGCATCTATCTTCATTCATAAATCAATTATATTCATATAGAATATTTTCAAAAGGTATTTGTAGAAAATTTCCAAGGAAAATGTATTTTAAAAACGTTTTATAGTCTTCAATGATATCTTTTTATGTTTCAAAAACTATTTTTAAATAAAAAGTTTTTCAAAAGGTTTTATTTTTTAAATGTGTTTTTAAATTCATAATGGTTATTTTCCTCATGAAATATTTTTAAAAGATTTTAAAAAACTATTTAACATCTATGATAACTTACATTGGTGTTACTTATTCATTTAAGGAGAAATTATTCATTGTTTCCATTAATATTATTTCTCTAAATGGACTATGATTTTATTTCTTGATGTTTATAAAACTCGTTTCTATTTCACAGGTTATGTGCTCATGAATGCCACTTCTTTTCAAATGGTATGTTTATGATTAAGTGATTATAAAATCTATCTTTTTAAAAAAGCTATCATATGATAAAAATTTTATATTATCCATTTAATTTTATGACTTATGATATGATTATTTATGATCTTGTGACACATGTATGATTAATTTCACTATGAGATGAGTTTTAACTATATCTCCCTATAATCCTTTGGGAAATTTTTTTATCTCATGTTATAGAATAATATGGTCTTTGTAATGCGACATTACTACTAAGATAGATATGGGAGTGAATAATGACTAACACGATTGTATGGGTTGTGAACTCAAACTACCATAATTTTTTTGGATGCGATGTCTTGGATACTATGGAAATAATATTATATTCTTATATGTTTTCCCCAATTACATGTTTTATTAGTATGTTATGACCACATGGATAATGTTATATTTTTCATTCAAATTCCTGTCTTATGATCATTCATTCTTTATGGGATGATTCATGTATATGATCTTTGATTTGCTGGTTGGGATCTTCTATTTATAAGATCATGTTCTCATACCCTTTTTATCATGATTATTATTAAATATTTCACTTGTTTACATTAATAATAATTTTATCTCACCCATTTTTACATTTCCTTCACTAGGCTATGTAGATATGTTTATGTTTTAGGTGTCATATAATGGTTATACACAACAAGAACCTAGTTTTTGGTAGTATATATAAACTATGTATTAGTTCTTTTGTTTCAATGTTTCCAACGGTAATATACTAGTATTATCATTGGTTGCCTGTTTGAATAATGTTTATGTATTCTACAAACGTTATGTAATATTAATTTATGAAAATTGAGGGTAGCTATACTTGGTATTAATAAAATATTTTTGTTATCCTATGCATGATAGTATAATAAAACCTTAGTGATAACCAAAATTATATATATAATTATATATCTAAGGATAATGGAAAGTATATGACGATTTCCAAGAATTTGGTTAAAGGATAGATTATTAGGTTTCATAGAATGAAATATTTTTCTGGATATTATAAGTGTATGTGGCTCTAGCATAGATTCATCTAAGGGTAACAACTCAAACAAGATGTTTTGGGCTGCACTCGGGGTAATCTACTACATGAAATTGTGCCTTACTATATATCTGGTATGAAAATTATGGGGGATATGTTTTTGGAATTCAGATACTCTTTAGGAAAATTCATAGTGGTTTTAAATATATTTTATCTTTGATAAACATAAAAAAACATATGGTGTCGTTGATTAAGGAAGGTTTCCTAATTTTTACATCATATAAGTGACTTTTCATGATTATGTGGTTCCAAAATTTGATAATTTTTACTTACACAAATATTCTGGTTTTGGTTAATTGCTGGAATCTAATGGAAGCAAGTTAGTGGGTATTATGATGGAAAATTCAACATTTCTCCTCCTGAGAAACAAAATGATATGGAATATGGAATTAAAAACCACTATTCTATGCTCACATATATTCTTCAAGCTATAAATCATGGTGGAATTACAAATTGGAAAATGGGGGAACAACATTCTGTTGACTCTCTCATGAGTCATAGTCAACCATCATTCAGAGGGTCTGTTTATCCTCTAGTTTTAAAACAATAGATTAGTAATATTGAAAATATATTCTTCATTATTCAGTCTTTAAAGCATGATAAATTCAATATTACAAATTATTAGTTAGAATTTGAAAGAGATCAGTGGTGAACTCTAATCAATAATACAAGGAAGAAGGAACAGATTGAATCCATGGATTAGGATGTGTTCAAGAACATATTTTTCAATAAGTAAATTCCTCAGATACTTCATACAGTGATGGTGAAATATTTCCTCGAGTTGAATCATTGGGATGATTAGTCGATTGTCACATAAAAGTATATTTTCATGAGGCATGTGAGGTATGATTTAAGTAATATCATCCAAGAAGAATGTAATCATAAAATGTTCTTTAGTTTCTTAAATCCAAGTATCATTAAGGTGTTGTCCGTAAGATAATATAGTATCTACGAAGATATTTTTCATTGTGAAATAAAGCATAAAATGGAAGTTGGATAAATGTATCAACCTCATGGTTATTGAAATAATAGGAAGTTGGGGTATAATAGAAAATCTAAAAACCATGAAGAGAAAAATATGAAATTTACTTTATGCTCTAAATGTGCGAAGAACCCTGGAGGAAATTTCATTAAGGTATATAATATATGTTATATGTGAGGAAGGAAATTCCATCGAAAATTTGATTTCCAAAGAGATTAGAATAATATAGATAATGGTTTGAATGCGGAAAAAGCGCCACAAAATGAACCCACCATGATTAAGTGATTCATATCTAAGGAGAATGGGATATATACTATCCACAAATCAAACCCATGTGTTGCTGATTATGAATAATTTCAGCAACCATTTAATTTTATGGATAAGGGGAAATATCATGAAATCATTATTTCTGATGAGTGGTGTGATAACAACATTGTAAAAGTTACACTTATCATCCACCATAAAACTGATAATGTACTTTTTTATTCTGGATATGAACAATTTTTCATATATAAATAATTTTCTAATTGTGATAAGGTTCCACCAAAACAATTAGATGCAGAATTAGCTATTAAAACCCCTAATTATATGATTATGTCATCTCATGCATATGTTTTCTCTCTAGTTGATTTTTGTGGGAATGTGATTCTAATAAATCATTACATTCATCCTTAGGTTGAATTTGATGTCATATTAGGAATGGATTGGGTTTTTCTGTATAAATTCCTCATCAATAGTTCTGGATGTGAAGTTATGTTTTATGTCTGAAACCCTCCAATGATCTTCCATAAATGTAACAATAACAGTGATGTTCTTGTGGATATTACATCTAGTGTATGGGACATAATTCCTACTCAAAAGGGTTGTTTATGTCAAATGTTTGAGTATAAAATAGACATCGATGAAATGAATATTGTTCAAGAACTTGTGGATTTCATTCCAGAAGTTTTTACTAGACCTTAACTATAATGTGATGTTGAGTTCTAAATATAACTCATAACTGGTTCAACATCAATTTCTATGAATCCTTATAGAATGGCTCCGATTAAGCTACAGTTATTGAAGAAGATGATTGATGAATACCATGAAAAAGGATTCATTTTCCCATGTGTGTCACCATATGGTGCACCATTTACTTTTATAGAAAATAAATATGGAACAATTCGACTCTGAATTGATTATTGAGAATTAAAAAATATCACAATCAAGAATATGTGCCCTCTCAATAGTATTGATGACTTCTACAATCACCCGCATGGATCTCAATTCATTTCCACGATTGTCATTAATTATGTATATCATTAATTGACGGTCATGACTGTGGATTTACCTTATACATAATTCCTCACTTGATATGGAAATATAATAATATTGTGATGAATTTTGGTCATACTGACTGCCCTGATATCATCATGGATTTAATTAATACAGTCTTCATAGATTAACTAAATCAGTTTTTCGTAGTCCGTATAGATGATATTCTTATCTATTTAATGACAATGTAAGAGCATTTATATCACTTTAGAATGGTAATGAAGACCCAAAAGAAAGAGAAATAATATGGATATTTTAAAAATTATAAATTATAAATATAAATGGTTTCATTTTTGGGTCACATAATATCAAGATATGGTATAGCAGTAGATCCATTATAGACGAAGGTAATTAAAGGATAGCCTAAACCAACCATGGTGACTAAGATCAATAGATTTATTGGTTTAGCTGGATAAAATAAATGGGTTGTAGAGACTTTATCTGAACTATTGAATCCTCTATCCATATAATCGTGGAAGGGTTTCATGTTCCTATGGATGGAATAATGCAAAGAAATTTTCATGGAACTAAATAGAATGTTTTTCATTGAATCTTTTCTTACATTTAGATGTAGTTGAGAAGCGTTCATAATCTAATGAGATGTATACAATAAGGGATTTGGATGGGTTCTTGTGAATAATAACATGGTTATCTGTTATGCATCACGACAGTTGAATATTCATGACAAATATTACCCAACTCATTATTTGGAGTTATTAGTGGTAATACATTCACTAATTATTTAGAGTAATAAAATTTATGGAGAACAATGTGATATTTATACTGATCATAAAAGAATAAAATATATATTAAAATATAAGGAGTTGAACATGTGTTAGAGAAGATTTATTGAGTTGATAAAGGATTACAACATATCATTAAATTAACACCATGGGAAAAGTGATCAAGGTGGATGATTCATTGATTCGGAAGGATCATGATATCATACACATGATGTGGATCACAAAAGATCAAATATTTTTGGATTTTCAAATGATATATCATGAAATATTGAAGGAACATGTAAAATATTATCTTTATCAAATGTTTGATTAAACCTCTATCTATGTAATGATTTAGGAGGATTAGATGGAAAATGTAAGGCTACAAAAGAAATTACGAAATGTTCATAAGATTTACCTTGATTGAGATGGAATGATGTGTTTTAGATACAATGTATATGTTCCTTCCATACCAGATTTTATGAACTAGCTGTTAGTGGAAATTGGAAAACATCACTATGTATTTTTTACATGGGTTCCTGACATGAAAACAAGTTAAGGCTAAAAGAAAAAATTCAAATGGGTTGTTTCGTCCATTACCCATACCATAATGGAAATGGGAAAACATAACTATGTATTTTTTTCATTGAAATAAAAAAAACAATAAAGGGATTAATTTTATATGGTTTTTAGTTTATCATCTTAAGAAGCAATCACAGTTCTTCGCAATTAGATATTACATTTCTATGGATCATATTTCTAGCATATACGATAATGAATTGGTAAGGCTTCATGGAGTGACACATTATTTTGTATAATGTCAGGCTATGAGGTTGACCTTGGAGTTCTAGAGAATTATTCAGCTAGAACATGATACAGAATTTTATTTCACCATTGAATATAATCCTTATATAGATGGTCAATATGAATAAAAAATTCAATCCGTAGTGGATATGATGATATCTTTTTTATTATATTTCATCGGTGGTTGTGATCAAAACCTTCCTATATATGAGTTCTCATACAACAATAACATTCACTCAAGCATTCTTATTGCACAATATGAATCCCAATATGGGATGAAATTTAGATATACAATGTGATGGAATGATTTTGGAGAAATAAATCTACTAGGACCATATTTAGTTGAGGAAATGGACGAGAAGGTTAGAAACATCCAGTTTCGAATCATGGATGCTCATTTTGGTAAAAACCTAATGATGTTAATCATTGCCATGATATGGAATTTGAAGTTGGAGAAAAGGTGTTTCTATGAATCTCTACCTATAATAAGGCTATAAGAATCAATAAAAAAGGGAAAATAATACATATTTTTATATGTTCCTTGGAAATTCATTTTCTCATCAGGATGGTAGCTCATTTATTGGAACATCCTCACAATATCTATCATGTATTTGATGTGTTCCATGTATCTCTTTTGAGGAAGTACATACCTACCCCTTCACTTGAACTAAACAATGATGTCATACATATGGAGCATTATCATTATTATGAAGAACTACCATTTGATATTTGTGATCATATATAGAGTGTTCTATGGAATAAGACCACTCATCTGGTCAAATTTTTTGGGAGAATTAACTAGTTAGAGGAAGCTTCATGGAAACATGATTATTGATGAAGCATAAGTGTCCTAAATTTTTTTCACATGAATAATGAATTCCAAGGGAGAAATTCATTTTATGGGAGGTTTAATGTAACACATTATGTTTTATGGACCATTTTATTCTCAAATAAATTAAATTTTCATTAATGTATTATAATGCACTATGTGATACATTCCACTCACACGACATCGATTCAGCTTATGAGCTGGAATACGTTACACAGAATAGTGACTTGGTGTATGTCACATGAAACAACGATGTTTCTACAAAACATCATTTAATTTATATATTTATTTAAATTATAGAATTATAACATATCCATTAAACTTAGTAATATGAATAGTAATAACCACTTTTATAATATTTTTTATAATGGTTTTATATTAATAAAACATATTGATAACAAGATATATAATTTTTGTTACAGTCCTAAAATGATTAACAATACTATTTTATAAAATGAACTACTTTTAATGTAATTCTATGAAGAATAATAACATTAATTTTTGACACATTTAAATATTGAATTTGATAAAATAAACAGCATTTTTTTGGATGAATAGTGAAAAAAATTGTATTTTAATTCGAAACTACTTATTCATATAATATATTTATAATGTTAAATTATATTTTAATTTAGTCTAAATGTTTTATTACATCAAAATTTAATCAATCATCCCATACTTTTCCATTAAAATAAAATTTATTTTGAAAATAAATATAATAAGATAGTAATCTTTTGATCGTTTTTACATTAAAAACCTACAGTGTTGTCCTGTAAACAGGATTAATTTTAAAATAATTTCTTCCATTTTTGTTACTGGAATTTCAAATAATGGATTTCAAATTTTTTAATATTCATAATTTATAATATATAATAAAGAAAACATTTTTTGCCCAAAAATATTGTTGAAAGTAATTAAGAATAATTTAATTGTTTAATGTAAAATTAAGCATAACAAGGGAATAAACCTTAAAATTAAGTTCCCAAATTACCCATCCTCTTCTCCAACACCCATTGGATGGCCATTTTTGAGCCATGAACCTTCCATTGATGTGTTTTTGGTGATTTGAAATACTTTTTTTAGGTAAAATAATTGTTACAAATAACTTGTTTTCAAAAATACCAAGTGAATCCTTTCCCTCCCATGTAAAAAGAAACCTCCTCTCCCCATTCCTCGCACCTCACAAAACACATATTTTTTGACCAATATCTACAAAATATACTTCCCAAGATCCCTCCCATACTCCTTCATGTTTCCCCTTGGTCTAAAATAAATGTATAGAATCCATTTCTTGCAAACTAAAAGGAGTTACCTGATTAAGAGGTAGTGTGTTATCTCAAGCTCATTTGCTTTATTTTACATCTCCCCCCCACCAAATATATGTAACCCATGATTGTAAAAAATCAGATGTATCTACAATATAAATACGATTTTTTATAAGGTTTACACCTAGACTTACACACACATCAATATAATGGGTAACAAACATGCTAGTTATTTGTACAGAAAACTAATACCTCAATAAACTATGAATATTCATTAATACATTACCAACTCTCATTGTAGATATGGCTGCCACTCAATTTATATATTACATATATTATTTTTATTATGTTTTTATTCTTCTATATTCCTTTTACAACACATATCATTCTACTCTCCATTTTGTTTAAATATTATAATTTCACTGGAGGAAATATGGACTACCTCAGCCTCAATGAGTTGTGATTCATTCACATGCTAAATTGTATGTATTATGGATGGATTTATTGAACCTATATGATATATATATTATTATAATTATATATTAATGATATTATATATATATATATATATATATATTATTTCATTCTTTCAATATGATACTAAAAACTTAATTAGCATCCATGCATACATAGAGCTTTCCATCGTCACAAATAGTTTATCGTACGGTAAAATGCCCCTATACCCCCTTTTTAACCTTGAGAATATACCCCCAAATATTGGGTATAGGCTATATCAACAGTTTTAGGAACCATGGGGATTTTATCTATTGGTATATCCATATGTTGTACTCGTAGTTTTAAAATTCTATACATACAGTTTTATAATTGTGGGAATAATTGTGTGTCACCATGCCATTAACCATATACCCACTGTTTCAAAACCATATGCATAGGTTTTAAAAAATACCCAATCATATGTTTTTATCCCTCAACAACCTATATATAATTCCCCAACCATACCACTACTCCACATTGAATAATAGATATATATATATATATATATACTGTTGATATAGGTGGAAAACCATGGCAAATATATATTCCCATCCAAAAAATTGGTCACGTGAAAATAATATTTTTTATTTCCTTAATTAAAGATAGATAAAGAATTTTTTTTTAAAACCATGGATATAGGCCTAAAATATACCAATGGTTTTTTAATAATTGTGGGAATAAGGCCAGAAAAAACCTATACTGACAGTTTTTTGCAAAAAATCTGGATATAGGAGTTGAAAATACCCATATACTAATGTTTTTTCAAAACCGTGGGAATAGGTTCCCATCCAATTCCTATAAAAATAGTTTTGAAAAAACTGAAGATATAGGGTCCTTTTCCAATAGTTTTATTTTGTTTCATAAATCTATATTATATAGATTATTATAATACACCTTTATATAATACACATGATATCTATTATATATTCTAATCCAACGATTTTTCTTGATTACATGTCACCCTTACCTTCATCCATGTAACCACTCTCACATTCATCCATGTAACTAATCTCATTCATTCCCCCTCCATTCTCGAACCCTACAACCACATCCTATCAACTCCTCCATCTAGGGTCCCATGCCTACGCCCCCACTCCCCATATGTTCCATCCACCCCGAATCTATCCCTTCTCGTCTTGCCCCCAGCTCCACACTCCGGCTACCCTCCCTGAATCCCCTCTACCACTTCCCTCCCTGAGTCTCCTCTCCAACATTCCCCCCACCTATGCCTCCACTATTTCCTCCTCCCCCACCTCGGCCTCCTCCCCTAACACAGCTCAATCAATCACCTTTTGGCTACTACTCGCCTGAATCCTCCTCTTCCTGATACTCCACTTTCAGCTCCTCTGCATCTGATTCCTCCTCCTCCGGATCCAACACCCCAATATCCTCCGTTCCAGGATCCTCCGCCTCATACACCTTTTCCTCACACTCCTTCTCCATTGGCTGATCTAACTCTTTCTTCTCAGTCATCAGCTACTCCTGGTACTCTGGTTCTTTCCGATCTGCCTCTTGCTACTCTTCATCAACCTCCTCTGCATCACCATGATGGTCTTCTACCTTCTCCACCTCCAGAATAATCCCATATATGGTAAATTACCCTTCATAACATTCTTGAACTAATATGATCCTATTTTAAATTTATAATTTTAGTCTATTCATAATGATATAATATTTTAACAAATTAGGTATTTTTTCAGGCCCTAAATGATAAAATCATTGTAGAAAACGTTGTTTATGGTTAGTACATCCAAATTATACATTAAAAATAGGTTGGACTATTTTCCCAATAATATATTTATTATGAAAAATATTTTTTTATTCATATATTTTTCCCAGGACACAAATCTCACCCTTTACCTTCAAATACATGTTTATAAATATCATCCTTTTTAATTTTTGTTGAAGTTTATTTAGTGTATTCTTGTGGGAAATATGATTATGGTGATATGTTTAATTGTTTTTAAATGATTTTTTTTTCAATTCCTAGGATTAGATTCTCTGATGATGCAAGTATAATCCTTGAAAATATAACGTTTTATGTTGTTCCCATCTGTTCTTGATTAACTGTTATAAAAATGATTTTGTTCATTGATTTTTATATGTCACTAATAGAGGTTAAATAATTATAAAACCCATATTATGAGGGATAAGTGATTAATTTTTCATTTGATTCTTGGAATATGAATGTTTTAGAATTAGCTACTAATTCCCCTTGATCATATTTCAATAATATGACATGGTTTAATGTTTTGTTGTTTAATGTAATCAATATAGGGGGAATCTCTTGTTTAGATGATATTGCTCCATATTCCAACATCAATGCCATTAAAAACAATGTATTTGCGATATCATTTTATTTTTAATCTTATAATTAATATTTTTTCTTTTGTCATTAATGATCCAATTGGTGTTGTTATCATTTTATTAATTTTATTTATGATTTCAGCTCAATATTAATTCTATTTTATATTGAAAACTATATTACAATGTGCCATAGAAAACTGTTATAGTGGATTCCAAACTTCTTCCAGTTTAATACAATAATGTGTATAAACTCTGTGAAATTATTGAAGTATTCTATACCCATGCATCGATCCCACCTGAATATTTTACTTCTGCAATCATACATTTTCGGTTCATCACATAATCGCATCACTAATTGCACATACCATTGCATTGTAATTGAATTTTATAAATTGTTTTAGTATTAATTAGTTAATTTTCTTCATGAATATTTTTTGGGATTTCACCTTTTATACATCCATAATTTGTTCACACAAAGAGGACTTCATCTCACAACCTTCATAGCATACAATGGTTTCCCATTTTTCTGGCGGTATTCCCAAATGTTTTTCACCTATGAAAACTCAAGGCACCTGAGAAAGTGATCACAAATGAACATGTGTCATGTGATCATAGTGCATTTGATTATTTTAAATGTTGTTCAAATAACTCATTCATGCATCGATATTCTTCTTTTTAGGGTTTGGATATATTTAAATTGGCATTCTGTTGTGATCGAGATGTTTTGAGGTGTTGCTATTTTTAGTAGATACTGATTTTATTGGATAAAGGATGGATTCAGTAATGTCTTCTCTTATTTAACATGAAAAACATAACACTATTTTAACACTATTCTTTCTTCCGTTCTTTACAGGATTTAATAATTTTCTTTATATGTAATTGTTTCCTTATTAGTCATACATAGAAACTTCTGGATTTCTACTATCATTGTAATCCAACTTTTATTCCACATCTACTTCTAAGATCATGTATGTGGTCATTTATCATCGTATCACCACCTCCGACTACTTATCATAACACCTATTAAATCCTAGATCTTCTTTGTTGTTCAGGTTTGTGGTTATCTCTTCTCGTCTTTCTTACTTCGACTATATATTGCATCTCATAGTACATCCAACATCAGCTTCGTAGTTTTGGTATAATATTAATTACCTATTCCAAAACCTATGACCATGATTATGAATTTTTTTCACATCATTTCACATATTACATCAGGTTCAAATTTAGATTTCTGATTTTTTTAGGTTCTATTTTAAAATAACAAACTTATACTGTTCTTAATTTCAGGTTTGTGATCATATCTTCTCAACTCTGTTCCAGCATCTCCTTTAAACAGATCAGGTATGAAATTAATTACCCATTCCAAAACCTAAATCCATTACTTCTACATTATAATAATAGAAAATCTAAATGGGTTGAGTTTGTGTGATCTCAAAGGGTTATTCATGTGAGTACACATAAACAAATAAAATGCTAATCAAAATTTAATATTTGACAATGTCAAACATTAATATATTATGATTTGATCAATATTGTGGGTGTTTAATATAAATTTTTTGAACCCTATTAAGTGGTATTACAAGAGGTTTCTACATCCAGATAACTTTGCTCAATATGATTAAATATTTATTTAGGATAAAGACATAGGGGTTCAATATCATGATGCCAAAAATCGATTATCTCATTATGATTATAATGACGATGCTAAAGTAAAAAGGTCATTGCTATTACCAATGTTAAATTTTAAATAATTTCAAAACATATTTTATGCTTTATTGGAGACAATTTTATATTAGTTAATTAAAAACATTACAATTTTTTTTGTTTTATCGTGATAATCAAACATCTGAATGGGAGGGTTTTGACTGGTAAAAATGGTCTATTAATATGAGTTCACATTAACAGGTTTTTTCTATCATTTAAATTAAGAGTTAATTTTTATCCTTGAATTGATTGTTATTTGTTTCTTCTATTAATTTTATGAGATGGTTTCAAATTAATGATTATTTTTTTCTTTGTATGGTGTAAATCCTAATAATGTTTTTACCTGATTGTCATGGTACTGTCACAAATTTTTTAACATTATTTCTTCTTTTATGTATAACCGAATACTATATTATTATTGTCTAATTGTTTGATGATGACTTAAAGATTTTTTTCCTTTTCAATGGAATTTGATGTGTGAATTATATTGATTTCAGGATATGTGATCACATTGAAGAAAAAAATTTCGCATCGAAAATGTGATGGTTCAGTTGAATTTAGTACCAAGAAAACCTACACCTTATTATAGGTAATCTTATTAAAATTTATATAGTGATTATATATTTGAGACTTTTAATCATCCAATGTGATGGATTTAGTCATGTTGTACAGGTTTGGTTAATTAAGATGTATATATTCATAGATTTTTGAATTCATAATAGGGAATCATATCCATTTAATGTCTTCATTTCATTTTTGGTAGATGATAACATTATGATTCAATTTATTTACCCTAATAAATCCATTAAAGTATTCTACTATACTAGAATCACATTGAAGTCCATTATCATCTACTATATTGTAATTTTTATCCACTATATTATTCCTTTAGATATCCTAAATATCTGGATCTCTATAATAGGTATGTTTTCCTAAAATTCTGGAATTATCCTACGTTCTATCCAACATTTTGTAGTTGTAGTTACACACTATAAAAATCAGGTAATTTGTCCAAATATCATGGAGTAAACCTCCCTTCTTCACTATATAAGACTTTAGGTAATTTGTTTTGAAAATTGAATCCAATATATATTGTTATTTATGAACTAAAAACATTGGAGTATGATAATTAGTATTCTTTATCTTCTTTTCTACAAAGCCTCAACAATATGTATCTTGGACAACAAGTTCTGTATTATCAAACAAGCGAAAGAAAAGAGAAGACTTAGGGAAATATTAGCTTTCATTATGTTAGTATGATTTCATTGTTCTATTCAAAACAAATTTAGGTTCTAAAACCATGATATTAATCAGTAAACATATTCCTCCACAATTCCCTCCTCTTACACCTTTGCCTCTACCTCCACAGCTCCTCTAACATAGTTCGTAGACCACTATTCATCAGTTCATTTACATGTTCCACTCATTCTATTTTTTTTATTTTCTCCTTTCAATTTCACCCTCCTCTCTAATGAAAATGTGGCCATTAAATATTACTATTACATATTATAAATATGAACTCCCTACTATAATACCTCATAATGACCAGACATAGAATTCTAAATGATATGTTATGTTTTTATGAATCTATTTACATCATGTTGTTTCCTTTTCTATAATGTTCATATATATTTTTGAATACATGTTCTTATTTTTCATTTCGTTTCATTACTATCTATCACTATAGTTATATGTTTATCATATTTTCTGTAATTTTTATTATTTACAACTCAAACTATTGATGCACTTTTGATAATTATATTCGAATTATAGCACAATGTGTATGCACGAGCGATGTACTAGTTTATATCATGATTTACATTCTAGAATAATTATATAAGTATAAGGACATAAGATAACAAAAACTAAGACACATGAAAATAACAAAGCGGTCAATACCCAAAATAAAACAATAAAGTAGGATTCTTAATAAAATTGTAATTTAAGGTCATAATTATCATAAACCTTCCCTAGGATCTCATGTTGTAACTACCCCATCCTCTCCATCTATAGGCCAGGGGTTGGTGACATGCACCAGAACGGAAAATCCCAAAAAGGGATGGAATTATCTTTAATCAGGTACACACTCAGACATGGAATAATGCACCAAACAAACCACAATGGAAAATAATGTGAAACCCCCACAAAGTACCACCACTAAGTGTAAATGGTGTAAATTGAATGTAATGGCTCTAGATTTTAAGCCCAAGAACCCACAATGTAAACAGAACTGTTGAAATTCACCCTAAAGTCTCTATCGGTTGGGTAGTGGGAGTTATTCATGAATCTGTATATGTATGCCCCATCTACTCCTATATCATAGAGCTCCATTATGTCGCAGACTAGCAGGGTCTGCGTCATAGAACCAATCATCTACATAAGACACATCATGTTTGGGAAAATACGTGTACTGGTTATATAACATCTCAGTAGGGACCTCGAGACCCCCAAAGGTATCTCATAATTCTCAAGGGAATAATATTGCAAATGTAATACCACAGAGGAAACATCACAATGAAATATCTAAAAAAATTGTACAATGTAAAATATAGATCATTCCAGGCATGACCAAAATTATAGATGTAAATATTTTAATTCATAAAGATAGATCATTATATTCTTTTGAGAGTTTTTGTTGTTGATCCATGAATAGTCACTCTAATACCGATTCAAGATAGGTTACACTCTAGCTGATCCACAACCAATAGTGATATAGATTATCCATGAAGGGTTTCTCTAATTTAGATGCATGAAGGGTCTATCTCTTGCTGATCCATAAAGGGTCACCCTCATGCTGATCCATGAAGGGTATCTCCCACACTGACCCATGAATGATCACTGTTTTATGATCCACAAAGTGTTTCTCCTCATTCTTCATGTTAAACCCATCGACTATATTCATGTAGTTAGAATAGTTAATTCTAGGGGGATATACTTCTTAATCCATCAGTTTTACCCTAACCAACAATAAAATTCAAAATGATTAACCCAAAAGGTCGTCTCAATGTATGGGCCCCAACTCCATAGATGGTGCGTCGAACGAATGCCTTATCTGTAATATATGGGAATTTTTGTATGAATGGAATGGTTGCAATAAAGTATAATCCATCTAATATATATTCCAACCAATACCAAAACCCACATAGAGTATCTCAAATGTAAAACCTCATCGCAAGTGTCTTTGTGTGGTAGACTGCACATCAGTTAGTCGCCTTGTTTATTAGTTACAAACATTTCAGTGAAATGATGGATTGTTGGGTTTTTGTCTGGTATTACCCAGTCAAACTGAATCAAACCTTACAGACCTTGATCTGGTCCTACATGTGATCAAACATTACCATTGGGTAGTGGGTTTGGCTCGGTAGGGCCGGTACGACCCACCGACATTTCCAGGTAGACTGAGGCGGGCCGACTTTTCAAGCCTTGATGCAACTTAGTCGTGTCCTATTCATTAACTAGTGGTGTCGACTGGCACCACCTTCCACTATGACATGACATCATAGTGAAACAGCTAGGTCTATCCAGATGCAGATCTTCAATTTCAATTTCTTCCATCGTGGATGACCGGTCCTCTCACACATGGTCGACAGACCACGTGCCGCCAGCTCACCTGAGCAGTACGGATGCGGGAAACTCCTCCACGTAGCACCGTCTAATGCCACACATCAATGCCCCCATGACATACTATTCATATCCCTTCAACACCTACCTTCACTATCATGGCATGTCGATGGTCGTGCTAGTGGTTCCTTTTACGGGTCACTGATGTTTCATTGGTGGTCTATTTGTCGAACCGTCTGCACCTACGAGATCCTAAAGATTCCACCTTCATTACAACATCCACGAACTCACCATGACACCATTTTGAGATTTCTCCCACAAAGAATGCACATGGAGTATATTCTCGGTCCTAGTTCATATCAGGTCGTTCCCTCCAAATTATAATTTTGAATAATGGAGGTTTGGGATCACATTTATATCATGGTATCAACAATCTCTATGCTAAACCCCATTGAAGGCACCCTCCCACAAGAACACCTGATCCACATATCATATTGTTTGTGGGTTGATCCATGCTATTTGTTTTAGAATGAAAAACTGTAAAAACAAAGCACAATGTAATTCTTATTGTGATTCAAAATGTTATAGGTTATGGATTATGACCGAAGTCATTTTAGTCCCCTTGGATTCTCCAATTCTTCATTGATCATCATTTCTCGGATTTGATCTCGTCCACCATGAGATTTGTCTCCATGATATAATCCTCTAGATTTCATCATTGTTGTGGGTTTCTCTAGTGTTCATTATTCCTTGATGGAGGGAAATTTCTCTGTAGGGTCATTGAGAATCCCCATGGATTAATTCTCAACTCTCTTATGCATTAGTATAATAAAACGAAAAAATTTATGTGTTTCTTTTAATTTGTGACCATAGGTAGATATGATATTTAATTTATAAAATATTCATGCAGTTACACTTGCACAATGATTCATTAATTATCCTCATTTAATGTGCCTCATATTTACCTTTTCACCCCAACAGATAACTACCGTCTTCCACTCAATGGTGTGAATTTAATTAAATTATTATTTCAAAAAAAAATATTATTTTCTTGAATTTTGAAAAATTATCATTTCGGTCTGATCATTACAAGTCAATGATAAGTCATTTCTATGTGAATATCAGAATTCAGAGTTCAATGGTGCCCTCATATTTTTGATCTATGAACCAGTTAAAATGTTATAAAAACCAACTCACACATTTACTAATGTGAACTAATGAAATGTTCAAAATTAAATTTTAACCACCCAATGCCTCATAATAAAGCGTCATCTCACCGCCTGGTCTTCAAATAATACTATATAATTTTGAAAAAATAACATGTAAATTATGGGACATTACATTCTATACACCATTGATCTTTACGTCCTCTAATGCCAGAACAATGGCTAATCAAACGAATTGGATTACTAAGCACGAATCTGATCCATTCACTCCCATGTGCTCTCCTAGTGGTACATGTGCTTCCTCCAAAATCTCACTATAGGATTCGACCATCAATGAATAATCTAATTATTTTGATCCTGTATTTCCACTAAGAACTCCACAAACATCATCGCATACTTAATGTACAACTCTCCCTAGTCGATTACGTGTGATGGATCATCCACGTACCACCTCACCTTTGAAATTTGAAAAAACATCATACACCAAGTGAATCATTGAGAGAATATGTAGGTGGTACACCACCTCGCCAACTCTGTTGAAATCATTAAATTTAAGATGAACCACTGAGATAACTTTATACCCCTGTAAACTCTATGCAATCTCACTCTGGGAGAGACTTGATTGATATAATGTTCTCCCTCATGAAACTCCAATGGTATTCATTTATTATCGTCATATGACCATTTTCTACTATGTATAATCCTCATTCCCTCATAGATAATCTTCACCTTCTGAGTGGTAGCCCGTACTAACCTAGGACCCATGAGTGATGACTCCCCAAATTCTATCCACCGTAGATGTGATCTATATGTCTTCCCATAAAATCCCTCGAATAGTGGAATGCCAATGGGGGATTGATAGAAACTTTTGAATGAAAACACCACCAGTGGGAGCTGGTACTCCCAAATAAGACCAAATTATAGGACTCAAGCATGAATATTGTCCACCAAATTCTTGTATGGTCCGCTCCATCTACCTATTTGTCTGGGGTGAAATGTTTTTCTTAGGCATTGTTGAGTCCCAAATGCCTCATATAACACCTTCCTCAATCGGGATGTAAAGAGTGCATCATGGTCTGAGACGATTGTCGAATAAATCACATGATGTTTTACCACATACTATATGTAAAAGTGTGTTAATACCTATATCAATCACTTCTCATGGATTGGTAGAAAGTGATCCGACATGGTGAGTTGGTTAATGATCACTCAGATTGTGTCGTGGCCCCAGGACATACATGGTAACCCCATCACGAAATCAATAGAAATTACAACCCACATCCACATGGTACCTCAAGTTGTTGTGTAAGTCATAATGGGAGATAATTTTCTTCCTTCACATAGTGACACATGAGGCATCATGGAATGAACTCTTCCACCGCTTTCATCATCCTTTACCACCAGTAAAAACATCGGAGGTACTGATACTTGATTGTATCACAAGGATATACCGCCATAGGGTTAGTAAGGAAGTCCCTCAACACCTCATCTCGTAACATCACTGGTTATATGGTGCATCATCTCAAAAGGATGATGTTATCCCACACAATTAAAAATTCAACTGAAGCTTGTTTTAAGGATATATGAGAGTGTCGATCCTCATAGTCAACATCCAGAAGTTGTGCCTCTATATCTCACTGAATGAGTGGGGGAGTGAAATCCATGTACTAATGGTGAGATACTCTATCATCATCCACGAACGGATATATGAATTTCATCATGCTACTCTATCTCCTCGCTTAGTAGATGAAAACCAGACCTATTTCTAAACATGTCATCCACCATGTTCCCCTTAAAAGGAGTATTGAATATCTCCATGTCATTATCCGTGAGGTACTCCAAATATAGTTTCATTTTCATGTTCATAACCATCTATGAGAATACATATCCTGAAACTCTTGCGGTCAGTGTTGACAGTAAACTGTTAACCCATCATGTAGTTCTCACACATCTTCAAGGCATAGACCACAAATACAAACTACAGGTCACGAGTCACATAGTTATGATCATGCATCTGCAATTACCGTGATCAGTAGGTGATCACTAATCGCTCATGAATCATGAAAACATGTCGTCTGGTCCATGATGCATCGCAGAAGACTATTTACCCAACTCCTTCTTCTGTTAGTCTTAGGATGGAGGCACTCATCATCACCACCTCAGCTCCAATAAACTGTTATGGAACCTCTGCATCCCTACAACGAGATTTACATTTTTTAAAAGATTAAAAGGGTTCTTCTACTCTCGAAACAAGGGGTATGAACCTCTGGTTGTACCTATGAAACCCATGGAATCTCTAAACCTCAATAATGCTCCAAGGTCACTCGCATTAAAGAACTGCCTCTATCATTATCATATCAACTATAATTCCCACCCCTGAGATGATGTGTCCAAAAATGAGGACCTCCAAAATCTAGAACTATCACACTACGATCTAACCATATGATGGTGCTCATAGAGTGTATCCATGACTACCCATAGATTTGTATCATGCTCCTTCTCCGATGTCGAGTACACAATGATGTCATCAATGAAGAATACCATGAAAAGAACTATGTATGGAATAATGATCATGTTATTGAGTACCATGAATATCTTTGGGGAATTATTCATGTCGAATGGAATCTCCAAAAACACATAGTGGTTTCACAATCATCTAATGGTTGTCTTCGGCATGTCCTCATCTCGTACAAAAAGCTAATGATATCCTGATCTGAAGACAATATTAAAGAACCCCCTCGATCACTTCTGCTAATTGAAGTGGTAATAAATTCTGATTTTTTGATACTTATTCTTCATCTCCCCCATAGTTCAGATGCCAGAAGTGCATGAATAGTCTCAAGATCCCTTCTTCAAACAATATGGGGGATTCCCATAGAGAATCATTGGGTCTTATGAACCCCTTCATCTTCATTCCTCCAATTGTACTCTCATATCATGGAGCTTTGTAAGAACCATACAATATATAGGTGTAGATATCAATGTCGTCCTTAGGTAAAATTCAATGTAGAATTCTACCTCTCTGAGAAGAGGTAGTCCTGCAACATCATCTAAACATACATCCACACACTCTTCCACCACTGCAGGAAATATCATACTCCACTAGTCCAACACACCTAGAGTGAGTCTAGAAAACTGATAAGTGATTAGTTGCACCCAAATTTTATTAAGTCCATCATGTGCTACAAAGGATCCCTTATCGCTAGTGAATGAAAACCTGGTTCCATCCTCGCAGACATACCACACTTTGCACATAAAATAGTCGATCTAATAATAGACTATAGATAACCATTCCACACCAAATATGATGTCGTAATACCTCGACGCTTCTACTAAGTGATCGCAGTGGAAGAACCTACCTCCTAGAGTAATCTCGCACAAAGGGAACCAATGTGTGAGTATCGAATCCCCTATCGTAGGAGTCTCTAATTTCAATGATCAAGTAAGTGTCTCCATCAGATTCTCTAAGCCTCAAATGAGGTATTTGTAAAAGAATGTGTGACTAGAACATATCTCTATAATAACATCATCTAAGGTGGAGAAAGCACAAATCATACATCTAATAATCATTAGAACATCGTGGTTGTAGGCCTTGATTGGATGAATATGAGATCACCCATGTCTGTTGTCTCCCTGAGCATGTGGTGGACCACATGGGGGTGGGGGTGGTACCTCGAACCATTGTTCACTGCCTTCCACTAGGCCTGCTCCCCAGCCACATCTACCACCCAGAGTTCCTCCTTGCTTGATCCTCTACCTCTGCCATGGTGGATCCTCGACCATTATCTGATCGTGTGTGTAGTAGGTGGGGTAGTTACAAGCCATGTGTCCCTTCTCGCTGTAAGAGTACCAAAACCAATCCCTTATTTATCCTCATCTTCCTCACAAGAACATCACCTTCGACCCTGCATCATGTGGTCCTCCTTTGGAATGATTGGCTTGTTTAAGCCTCCACATTGTATTCCTACTACTTATTGTAGATGACTCATCCACCTGTTTTCTACTGGTGGCTCTCATCGTTAGTGCCTACTAGGCTCGGAATATCTCCACCAGTACAGATTTCTCTAGAACTCCATCCTAAATTGGGATGTTGAGTGAAATCATTGATGCCCTAATATCCCTTCAGAGTCCCTTATCAATGGATTCGTCCCTAAATAAACGGTATCATTCCATGTCAGTTGATTTGTGGTAGAGGTTTGTAAATATGACCAAGTACTGGGCCAAAGTCAGGTTTCCTTGCTTTAGGTGAAGTATCTCCTAAAAACACACTATGTGTAGTGTAGTTTGTATAAACTCTTCCCTATGGAGTATTTTTAATTCATACTAGGAATGGTTCACCTCTTTTTGTTCCGGGAGCATCAAGCTCCCCCATCTCCCTATCCTGCGTCGAAAAATCATAGCAATTAAGACAGCCATCTAGTCTATAGGTGTCTCAACCTAGAAAAAACCCTCATAAGTTCCTCAATAAAATCCTCAACTACATGAGATTATATCATGCCTCGTATCGACATAGGACTCTATATCTGGAAGTCATGTAGGGCGCTTAGTTGGCATGCACTATCCGATGGTGGGGCTATTAGTAACTATTGTCCTACGGATAGTGGTGTGGCAAGTACACCACATGAAAGTGAAATCACTGTAAGTGGTCCCCACACCAACTCTTCCTCGTGTATGGATAAGTAATTTTTTGCACCAACAGTGGACTCCCCAGACTGAAAAATGAACTCAAGACACTTAACATCATTTCACAAATCAAAAATAGAAAATCATTGTCCTTCGGGTATAACTATACACCCTATGATAACACATTGTTAGGACATGTCCCCCAGGATCCATGTCGTGACTACCCCCATCCTGCCTTCCACATGACAGAGGTAGGTAACTAGCACTGGATTGGAATATCCCAAAAATTGAATCTGTTTACATTAATCTTCAACACACATAGACATGGCTTACTGCACAAAGAAACCCATAATGGAAAATAATTAAAACCCCCACAATGTACTGCCATAGAGTGTAATAGGTGTAAACTGAATTTAATGGGGCCAGAAAACAATCCCATGAACCAAAAAATTAAACAGTACTATCGAAGTTCAAACTAATGTCTCTACCTATAGGGTAGAGGCATTAAAGCCTATATATATAAGCATATGGCTCATTATCCCCTAATTCACTGGGCTCCACCATGTACCAGACCACAATTTTTGATGTCATGACATCATTCGTTTGTACAAGACACAACACATGCAGGTGATTCTCATGTACGGGTTAGTATAAAAACTCAATATTTACCCCATGACCCCCAATGTTCTCTCAGAAATAGTCAAGGGAAGAATACCACAATGGAAATACAGTAAAGGAAATACCATCAAGAAATATTTAAAATACATAGAAAAAAGAAAAAGACAACTCACACCAGGTATAACATAAGTAAAAGAGTAAATATGATTAGTCATAAATCTATATAAGCTAAATCTGTTGAGAGGCTCTGTTGATGCTCTATGAATGCCTATTCTGCTGTTGATCCACAATGGTTCTCTATTCGGATGATCACCAATGGGTCTCAATATTGTTGGTCAATGAAGGGTCACCCTCTTCATGATCGACAATGGGTATTCCTCACAATGATCATAAAAGGTTCACCTTCATGATGACCCATTAAAGTTCTCTATAATTTTGATCTGAAAATGATCCCTCTTATGCTGATCCAAGAAGGTTGTCTCTTCATTCTCCACGTGACAACCAACCACTAGATTACCAATCATAGCACACCTGATTCAGGTAGGTTCTTCTACTAAAACCATAAGTCATTACTAAACATCTATTAAGTTAGACATATAGTTACAGAAAGAACCATCTCATCTTAAGGGCCCCAACACAATAGTCAAATCATTGAATGGACGCTCTGTTTGTAAGATACATGTATTTTATAAAAAAGGGCCCAATAGGATTTTAGTTGGATCCAACCATCTGTATTCAAATCAATAAAAACTCACATAGAGTATATCATAAGGACCGCCTTATCAATAGGGTCCTCATGCCACAGACGCCGCATAAATCAGATGAATTTTATGTTTGTTACATTTTTTATAGTGAAACAGGGGCCATTTGGGTCTGGGTATGATCCAAAACACTGGTGTGGGTCTGGTCTGTAGCTTCTCCATCCCAGACGTGTCATAGTCGTGTCTAGTTCATCACCTGGAGGAATGATCTGGCACTAGACCCCCCTGTGATCGGTACTCATAGCGGACTGACTCAGTTTAGCAGGACGTGACTCGGTCGCATCTGTTTCATCTAGCACGACTGGCTGACCGGTCCTGCCACATGGGTTATACCAACCGTGTGCCACCTTCTCATCCAAGCGGCCCAAACTCGAGCCACTCCTCCACGTGGTCTTGGACAGCGCCTCCCCTCCGCGCCATCGTGGAGAACTGGCCGTAGCCCTATGCCGCTGCGGTGCGCCGCCTCCCACCGTCCTACCCTGCCGTTCCGAGCCCCCACCTGCTACAAACGTTTCCTTTTGTAGGCCAACAGAGTTGCTATGGTGGTCCATTTTATGAACTGACAATGCCTACCTGACAATAAGGCTAAAACCTGAACCGCGACAGCCTCGAACATGCCTTTAATCCATTTCAAAAATTCTTCCACGATGAATCCACAAGGAGGAGGGGCTCTTGCCTTGTTCGTGTTGACCCTCACCATCCACATTAAATATTTGGAACATGGGTGGTTTGGGATCACAATTTTTTCAATCTATCAAAAATCCTTATAAAAAACCACTTGGAAACCACCCTCTTAAATGAACACCCAATATGAGTATAAAACTATTCGTGTGTTGATTGGTGTTGGTTGTTTTAAAATAAAGAATTTTGATTCCAAGCACAATGCAATCCCTATAAATATTTTGAGTTTTTATCTGTTATGGATGATGATCCTAGTCATAATCAAAACATTATTTGTCTCCGTGTCTAATCCTCCAATGTTCAACATTGGAAAGGGTTTCACTTCCATTTGTTTATCTTTATTGTAGAAGAATTATGTTGTTGGATAGTGAAAATAAATCTTCGTGGTCTAATTATCAACCCTCCAACATGTTATTTTAATTAAAAATAAACATTTCACAACGTTTTTTTCACCATGTGATGTTCCGTTATTGGGCTGTTTATTTTTGGAAACAGCGTACCAGTTACAGTTTCACAGAAAGCCATTAATGATCGTCATTTAATGGGACTTTCTATTACCTCGTCACCACACTACAACACCATCATCTACCTCTCAACAGTGAAAATGAAAATAAATGAACATTTTCTATGTTATTTTATTATTTTATGAAAACCCCAAAAATTTACTATTTCGTTCGACCTGTGCCTGTCAAAGTTATTTACATTCTATGTTTAACACGACATTCTGTGTTCAATAGTTCCCTTATATTTTTTTTATCTAAGATCCGATTAAAATTCTTAAAAAACTTCTCACTTGTTTACATATTTTATCCAATGAAATGAAAAAAATTGCATTCTAGGAACCCCGGGCCTCTGAATGGAGAAAAATCATAGCTCCTAGTCCCAATATAATTACATATAATCTAAAAAAAATACACGAAAATTTTGAGACATTATAATAATCCATACCTATATGCAATTAGATATAATTATATGGTTCTGTAAAATATGTAAAATAAATTTATATTCATTATACAAGATGGTTTGAATTTTTATAATGAATGTCAAGACACAAGGTATGGGGATTTCATCTCACTTTTTACATTATTGAGATACATGCTTTATTCTCCACCCATTGCATTGGTTTGGCATGTATACATCCAATGTATATATTCAATGATTCATATAAATAAATTTATGGTTATTTACATATCTATTCTATGATTATTATTTCAAGGGATTTATATTTAAAAAGTTAGAAATTTGGTAAAATAGATTTATCTCAATTTTCCTTCTTTTAGACACATGATTTATTATTAAAATAAATTCATTTTCCGGTTCATATACTTCCATTTTAAATTTTAAATCAATAATATAATTCATTTGATGATGTTTTATGTTACATGTGATTTACATTTCTTACATGATGATTACGATCCAAAGTTACCATGTGATGAAATATTATTGAAATAGTCTCATTTTTTTGAGATGGTAAATGATTGTTCATCAATTAGTGAAATATCATGATCCATCTCTAATGAACGGTCATGAATTTTATTATCCTCTAGTTATTAACAATATCCTCATATATTAGTACAAATTTCTACACTT
Source organism: Viscum album (assembly GCA_963277665.1). Taxonomy (NCBI): domain Eukaryota; kingdom Viridiplantae; phylum Streptophyta; class Magnoliopsida; order Santalales; family Viscaceae; genus Viscum; species Viscum album. The sequence goes on along the minus strand of OY728152.1, from coordinate 358,107,044 downwards.
AGGTACTTAATATAATGCTTTTATATAAAATATGTCTTTCTCTCTCATCGAAGAAAAAACTATTATATTAAAAAACAATGTTTTGACAAATGTTTTCAAAATATATTTCAACCTAGTTATGTAGGGAAAAAGGATTTTTAATTTTTAATAGTTTTCAATGGTTCATTTATAAATTTTCAATGATATTATTAATTAAAATGATTTTTAAAAGGTTATATGTTTTAATTATCATTTTTAAATACATAAAGTATGTTTTCCTAATGATTTTTTTTTGAAATATATTTCAAAATTATTTCCCATAGAAGATAAAATCCATTGTTTTACCACATACCTTTATAGAAAAATTATTCAATGTTTCCATTCATATTCCTTCATTGAATGGATTCAGTTTTTATCGTATGATGTATATGAATCTTGTTACTCTTTCACATGTTATATGCTTCTGAAACCCGCTTCTTTTTACGAGTTATGTTTATGTTGAAACATTTATGAAAAATACATTTTCTTTATAGGTTATGATATGATTACATGTTTATAGTACCCATTTTATTACATGGTTTATGATAATATTATTTATGATCCTTTGGATGATGTATATATGATTTCACTATGATATGGGTGGGAACTATATCTCCATCCAATGCATTGGATAATGATTTACATATCATGAGATAGACTAAGATGGGTTTAGGAATGATCTGTGACTACTAAGATGGCCAAACGAGAAAACCATGACTACAAAAAAGATATGACGAGTTATATCATTCTAATAAGATTGCAATGAGGGTGAAAAATACTACCTAGATGGGTTGGGGAGTGAACACATTCTACCATGATGGTCTTGGAAATGATGATTGGATAAAATGGATGTCATATTATATGCTAATTTATCAGCAACAATACCCTGTTTTTTTTCCTATTTTATGATTTCATGGCTTATCTTCTTTATTTAATTATGATTCATGTCATAAGAACTAAATATATTTATTCATTTATTCATGTATACGATCTTTGATATGCATGGTATGATATTTTATTTTCATGATCATATTCCCATACCTTATTCTAATGATTATGATTACATATCTCCCTTGTTTACTCATACCAAGAATTTATTCTCTCCCATTTTTATGTTTTATTACCCAGGTTAGGAAGATATGTATTATGTAATATGAGTCATTGTAGTGTTCTATTCAATAAAAACCTAGAGGGACATAATGCAACTCAATTATGAATCAATATATATGATTCCATGATTCCAATGGAACTAGACTAGTATAATCATTGGGCATCTGTTCGTACAATTTTTAAGTATTCTAAAAAAGTTATGTATTTTAAATTTAATAAATTTGAGGGTCATTATAAAAATATGATTTTGAGTCTGTTATTATAAGAAAAGATGGATATTTATTTATTATTTAGGTTTTATACTCTACATAATAAAATAACCAAAACCACAAATGATACCATAGTTCTTTCCCATTTTATCTTCTAAATTTTAGTGGTTATCATTATTTTATTAATCCATGGTCTGAACATAGTTTAAAAATTCTCATTTTTCTGTGGAGGTTATTCATACCCTATATGAATTTTTTATTAAAATTAATACATATTAATGGTTTTTGAGAATTCATAATGGATTTATAAAATTAATAGAACAAACCTAAAATCTCATTATTTTAAATAGAAAACATATATTTGGTCATTTATAATTTCTATAATATTAATTTCATTACTTTTGGGTAATTATATTGTCATAATACACAATTTTTATTTATACAGTATTTAATTTTTTAACCTAAAATTTTGAAAATCTCCCAAAATTATAAAAAAGACACCATTAGATAATATAGATTATTTAATTAAAAAAATAATCATCATTTTATCTAAATATTTTTCTAAATATGATAATTTTCACTGTTTAAATAAAAACTATATTAATTTAGAAATACTCTGTTTTTTTATGATTACATTTTTCGATGCCATAAAAATTTAACATTTAAATTAATAAGAATATTATGAAAATTTATATTTAATAAAAATTATTTAATATTATTTTTATATTAAAATATTATTTCATTCCTAAATCAATTAATTTATCAATATAAATTCCTTAATGGAATTTGAATATTAACCAAAAATACATTTTTTGTTTTATTAATTAAAAATAAAAAATACTTATAATGTATCAATAATTGAATGAAAAAATATTCTTTATTATATTAAAAATACGGTACAAAATCATATTTCTAGGTTCATCATACATATCCCATTAAAAAATAATAAAAATCCATGAGTATAATGTGTGTCATGGGGGGACTATCATAGGGAGGTTCAAAAAACATGGTTTGTCATATGATATCGATACCCTTGAACTTATCATGTAAATGGTTGCATTCAGACCTATGTTGTTTTATCTCAACTTGGTATTGGTCAAGGGAAATGTCTAAATATGTTTTCTCCCTCCAAATCTCTTATACGTGGGCCTCAAAGGGTATGATTCTACTGGTTGAGGTCATCAATTTCTTTGGCCGAGTGAAATGGATTTTTTAAAAACCTATATTTATACTAATCATGAGAACAGTATTAAATAGATCAATTAACAATTTTAATTTTTCATTAAGGTATTTAAAATAAGATATAATAATACAAAATAGTTTCTTTCTTTTTATATAACCAGATTACAAAATAATGTAGTTATTTAAATTCCATGGGAAATAATATTTATAATAGTTTGGGTCATTATAATATTCCCCATTAAGAAAGTTCACCCAAAAAAAATTTCTTTTACCACACTAAAATAGATGAGGGTAAATCTATTTAATAGCCTCCACCGATTCCCATGTTTCTTCTTCGAACATTTGGTTTTACTACCCCACATTACTATGGTGCATTGTCTTATATTTTTAAAAAAATTCTCTACGATCTATGATCTTCACTAGCTACACCTCATTGGAATGATCATTCTCCAATAGTACCACATTTTTTAAAGATATGTGATTGGTCTGGTATAACCATCATCAAGAGGGGTATATGTAATAAATTATGTAAATGATATAGGTTCAGCAAGAGTGTTATTCGATAGGCCACATCTCTAATGTGATCAAATATCTCAAATGGGTTGATTTATCAAGGACAATGATTTCCCTTTTTCTAAAATATCAAAACATTCTTCCACGGTAATATATGGGGGGAACCTATATATCTAACATCGAAATCGAGGTGTTATTTAGTATTTTCAACATATTTATTTTGTTTACTTTGAGTAGCATTGATGTGATACTGAATAGTTCTATCTATTTCCATCATTTCATCAACCGTTTTGTACCTAGAAATTTTTGTTCCCCAAAATCATCCCATCATAAAAGTGTTATTCACCAGTACCCATAAATAGATTCATAGGAAGAATTTTGATGATCGAGTGGAAACGATTGTTGAATTCTAACATGGATAGAGGATGATGTTGGTCCCATCCTATTTTAATTTCCATAGAACATTCTCTCAACATGTCTTCTAGTGTTAGAGTAGTCTTATTAGATTGACCATCAGTTTGAGGATGATATACCTTATTGATGGTCATATTTCAATATGAAGCATGTTGGATACTTTTATAGAACATTTGGGGGGGGGGATCTCATATATTGATCAGATACGACTGATAGTGGTACTCCATATACCCTAATATCTTATTTTATGTTTATCTACGAAATTTTATCTAGTGAAGAAGTACTCTCAAGTCAGAATGAAGTGTGCAGTATTTGTAAGATATGCCACAACCCATATAGAGATATTCCCTCTAGATGACTTTGGAAGACCAGAGAAAAGTCCATGGTGATGGTTTCCCATGTCAATGAAGGTATGGGTAATTGTTTCATCATCACCTTTTATGTTTTACTTTCCACAAACACTTTCTATCATTCAAGACACCATGATATATATTATGTGATATCTTTCTTCATATTGTCCCACCTATACTGTTCTCATTGAATTCGATAAATCGTTCTACTTCCTAGGTGGATAGAGAAGGTTGAGAATTGTGAATCATCCAACTACTTAATTAATTATTGATATGATGTCACACCTATTCTTGACCCAAGTCTTAAAAATCTATCGCTATTAACATTGAACTTTGAGGATTTCTCTTTTCTCATAGTTTCCTATTTCTTTTTAATTACCAAATAATCTCTTTGAGCACCACACATCCTATCCAAGAGTGATGTTTGAGAAATAATTTGTGAAAGTATTGATTATTTTCCTTACTTTAAGATTCTCATAACCATCCATTACAAATCATAGAAGACCGGGTGCCTTTCAATTCGATGGGTTGGGTCAGGATTTTCAGGTCGGGCAATGGTCACACCCTTGTAGGCAAGCCTTTGAAGGATTTTATTAGTTTTAAAATAAAATATATAATATATTATAGACATTGTAATGTTTTTCAATGTTTTTTAACAGACATTAATGTTTAAAAGTTATTTTAATCATTTTCAAATGTCTTCTTTAAACATTTTTTAAACATTTTTTTAATTTTATTATCATTTTTAACGATGTTTTTTAAAACCTATTTTGTAAAATATTTTTTTAATTTTTTTTAATATTTTAATTAAAATTATCTTTTATCATTTTATTGTTTGATAAAATAGTTAAGATTTTTTAGACGTTCACTTTATTCTTTATCAAAAGTTACATTTTACAACTGTTATTATTTTAAATAGATTTAATGAGGGGTCGGGGGTGGGGGATCTATAGTGGTTGGTTGTGTATTTTTCTCCTAAATGGATTTATTTTTTTTATTTTTATTTAAACTATTTTTTCTCTAAAAATTATTTTTCAAACGATTACATTAGACATTTATTTTTAATTTTTTTTAAATATTTTTTTCATGTTTTTTTTAAAATAGATTTATGTATGCTATAATATATATATTATAAGTGCGTGTTATAAAAAAATTAATGAGGAGTTAGGGGTTCACAACGGTGGGTGGGTGTGTTAATGTTTTATTATAATTATAAATATTTTTTTTTAATTTTTCTTTAAAATCTATTTTTATAAATTTTATTTTTAAACAGTTTATATTAAAAGATATTTTTAAAATTATTTATTTATTTTTTTAAACATTTTTAATGTTTTAATTTATTAAAATAGATATATATTTTTTCATATACATACATATATATATATATAATATGTGCAAGTAAAAAAAATGACGAGGGGCAAGGGGTGTGGCAAAATAGGTGGGTGTTTTTAATTTTTTCTTCTAAAGATAATTTTTCCTATGAATATATATATATAATATGTAAATGTTATGTAAAAATTAATTATGGTTTTGAAGGAGTGGTGGACTTAATTTTTATTTTAAATTGATATATATTTGTATATTTAATGTATAAAATATATGAATGTCTCAACATACAAAAAATAAATAATGTAGGAGAGGGGAGTGATCAAATATAAGTGGGTGACTGTGTTTTTTATATTAATTTAGGATTAAGTATTATGAATATATAAATATTATGTTACGTATTTCCTTTTATATATTTGTTTAAAATGTTATAATTTTATTTAAAAAAAATTTATATACATAATATGTTCCAGTTGTAAAAAAATTAATGATGATTAAACATCAGTGAATGAGTGTCTTACTTTTTTATTTAAAAATAGGTTAATACATTTAAATATAAATATATAATATATTAATGTTTTAAAATAAAATTATTGATGGGTGTGTGAATGTGATCGAGTTAAATTTTTTTAAATATATTTATATATGTATGTATGATTTATTCAAGGTGCAACATATTTAAAATAACAAAGTGATATGGGGAATTTGTGAACATTAGTGGGTTATTGTATGGTAATATATATATATATATATATCATTTTAAATCATTTCCATATAATTATGTATAAACTTATATATTATTAATATATATATATATATATATACTATTAATTTTAAAATACTAATGGCTGATGTGTTAAATTTGTTTCTAAATAGATTTATTTTTTTGTAAATATTTTTTTAAATCATGTTATTGTAAACATTAATTTTTTAAATTTCATATTAAATTTTTATTTTAAAATGATACTTTAACTTTTTTTAAACATTGTTTTTTTTATTTTTTTATTTTTTGAAATAGATTTATATTTGTTAATATATATATCTAATACATGAATGTTAATAAAATATACAAGGGGTTGGGGTTTTTTGTAGTTGGTGGTAGTGTTATTTTACTATATAAATTGATTTATACATGTGAATATATACATATATATATAATATGTGCAATTCATAAAAAATTAATGAGGGGAGCACAAGAGTGGGTGAGTAATTTTTTTCTAAATTGATTTATATATTTACATATAATATATGAAAGTTCCAAATTACATAAAAAATTATAATTGGATGGGTGGTGCAATCATCAGATATTTTTCTGGAATGTACATGCCAAGTTTCATATGGGCCCACAGGCTAAGATTATTTGGGACAGACCGGACCATCCCACAAGCCCTCTTGAATAGGACCAAGCCCAGCTCAACGAACTCGCAACCGAGCCTTGCACTACAGGACTTGTGCATTTCCTATTTGGGCCACCCAGGCATTCGAGTCGGGATAGTCAGGTATTCGGTCTAGGCCAGTCAGGTTATCAGGACATTGGGTCAAAATTACACACTTACATTACAAAAATGGTAGTGGATTCAGAATTCATAGTCCTTGATCCGCAAAAAACATATTATTTTGTACGTATTTAGACCATTCTATTTGAATATATATTTGAGAATATTATGATCCATATATATTTCATTCTTCTCCCTAAAGAGTAATTCTTATATATTTTCAAATTGAAAATCACTTCATCCGACTCCAGATCTTGTTTTGGGTAGTTCAATTCATGAAAATTCAACTACCATTCTAAATAGGATATGAATTTTTAATTCTACATCAACACATAGCAATATCCACTCTTCAAATAATTGTTGAATACCAGAAAAAGATCTATAATTGTTGGTAGTATGATCACATGGGTAGTGATAAGTTGAATTTTTATCTCATTTAATATATCTCCACATTAATCATTCCAATTAAATCTAACTCTCTAACATGTTTTATTGGTTATAGTGTTTGTTAATCGTGAGAAATTTATCACAAATTGATGATAATACACAACTAATCCAAGGAAACGATGGACATGTATCACAGATTTTGACCTCAGTCATCCTATAATTGTTTCTGTCTTGGAAGGGTCTATATATATCACATTTCTTATTATCATATTCCTCAATAATGACACTTCATTCAACAAGAACTCACATTTCTTGTACATGGCATAAATATTGTAGCCACCCATACATTCATTAATGAAAACTCCTCTTGGTCTAATTAAATGACTTTTTACTGATATATCAAACATATTCACTCCCATAGTTTTATTTTAATGGATATTAAAATACAATTATGAATTGTTACCATTTATAATATATCCATTAAAATTTGATCACATGGTCAGTATAAATATAGGTCTTTAACATATCAAATTTAAGCAGACAAAGGAAGAAATCCCCTCATCCAGTAGAATTCCTCCATACAAAACAATTTATCAGAACACATAAATATGGTTCCATCATGGGTTTCACTCATGACCAATCCCATTCCATGTTTCAACAAGTTATTCTTGTGTGTAACCACTGATGGATGAAGTGGAAGATGATAGAGATTACTAAACGAGCGATGTTATTTGAGCCACCCAAGAGTCTCTCACCATCGCACATCTTGACATATGGTCTTTTTCTACTATTATAAGTGGTTATGTAACAATATACTATCACTAAGACTATGTACAATATTTTTTTATAGAGAATATGCATTTTTTTATTATTGTTTCATTACAAACACTTTTTAATGAAAAATATTATTTTATATAATATTCAATTATGAGATCTATTTTGATAAATTAATTGATTTAATTGTTAAAATATTATTTTTACAAAATATTGTCAAAAAATTACTTTTTATAAAATATAAATGATCATATAATTATTATGAATACAATTGTTATTTTTATTATGGATTGAATGTCGTGTTATCCAAAACACATGAATTTTCGATAAATGATAGTTTTTATTTTAAATCTGAAAATTCACATATTTAGAAAATTATTTATATATAATGAATATTATTTATAGAATATGGATGTCTAAATTATCCAACATTGTTTATTTCATAATATTCAGTGACAGTCGAGTTATTGGGTAAAACTTAAATATAGTTTTATTATAAAATTAGTTTTATGACATAATAATGTCCCAACAGTGATTCAATAAAATACTATAAATTGGTTGTTCAGACAATATATGTTTTAACTTTAACATAATGTGATTTATGGTTTGTTTAATTTATTTCACAATGATTTAGTGGACCCTCCAAGACTTATAATACATTTTATCTTTTTAGAATGATTTCCTAGAGAGTGTGACTCACCTCCACATAAGAAAGAATAATATTTAAAGAAGTTCAAACATTGGCTTTATAAAATTATGGTTTAAATTCAACTTTGGAAAAAAATCATGCGCTGGATTGTGGTTTTCATTAATTTAATGTGTGGTATCTGGAACCAAAATAATAAATAATTCCCTCTCTTTTCCAATACAAACACACCAATGCTCCCACTGCCTCTTCACTCAAAGCCTTTGGAGATCATGAAACCTATTTCCTCCTCTTTCTAGAATCCTCCCAAGGCACCCCTAGCTCCCAAGAATCCAATCTCAAGCCTCTCCCAATCCATTGGGATCATACATCCATGTAATGGATTAGTTCATTTCTCATTTTATCTATATTTCCTAATATTGTTATGCCCTTTTAGTCTCAATTATAAATGTAAGGGTATTATTTTTCACCTCCCCCATACATCCCTAAATATGTTAGAAAGATGAATATCCATTTCTATCTCATTAATTTATGTAATGTACACATGTTACCATGTCGACAATTTGAAATTAATTTCTCTCTCCTTGTTTACATTCATGCAATTTCATTCATCTATGAATGTAAACACTATTAATTATTTTCTGACATGTTTCTATATGACCCCCCTAATTTACATTTGATGTACATATGATGACACAACCCTTTCTCTCCCATCAATCATTTTCATGAAATCTTATGTCAGGCCGTTATGCTTCTGAAATTGCACTATAAATTTCCAAGCCAATGTCATTATGTAGTGAATTCCATTCCCATTTCTCTATCATGGGAATACACCATTTTTCACATTTTCTTATTTATTATAGAGATTCATGTATGAATTCCACATTCCATTATCATGCGATAAATGATGATGTTTAATGAATCCATGTTATATGATTAATGTGGCACACTTATTAATTAAATGAAATGATTACAAATGGTGCGCCCTAATAGCGCTCTAATGCCTTGGGTAATGAACAGTGTCATGATACATCATGTAAAATGAGGGTTTAGTCATGATAATTCGAGTTCAATTTTGGTTTTATCAATCTAATTAAAGTGCAATGATGGTTTAATGATGATCTATGGGAAACGATCCTTGTCTCATGATAATACCATGTTAAGAGTTGTTCCCACATTTACATGTTATGATAATCATGATATATCATGACGTTATGTTCATGTATCTCTTAGAATCCTGTTTATGAATATTTCCTATCAGGTACTTTATTCTTCATGTTATTCCTTGTTTACCCCCTACTAGACATTATAGCTCAACATTTTCATATGCTTTTCCTCATGTTATCCCATGCAATTCTATGTACGAGGGAATGTTGTGCTGAAGTAAAGGAAGTTTTAAATAAAGATGTGTGTTTTATGTTTTATGTTGTTATATAATTTTCATAATCCCCAAATACACTAGTCCACTCGATCTTCCATGTTGTATAACATAAATGATTTATATAATAAATCATGAATAAGTTTGTAATAATTAGTAGGGTTGTTATAGTTAGTATCTGAGGATATGTTTACTTACTTTTTGGGACTAGGATTAGAAAACCCAATTTAATCCATAGAGATAAGATTATGTATAATAAAAATGTCCCTAATTTTTAGTGAGTATTGGGTAATTGGTTGTCAAATAAAAACATATCTTTACAGATACGAGTGGGTTGAGGTGGCTCTTGCACATATGTACCTAGGTGTGAAAAAACTGACAAGGAATTTTGGGCTTGACCTAGGGTATCTTGGAAGCCGACAACGAGCCTTTATTTACTATTTGTTAGGACAATCTCAAGGGATATGCTTTGGTAAATTCATAAGAATAGTATGGAATATTTTTAAGGGAATTAAAAAATGCCCCGATTAATAAATGTTGGTATGTTGATCATTGATAAAATATATTTAAGAATATTGATTCATAAGATAGGTAAATAAAAGTAATTTATAATTCATCTTTTTTTTCTTGGATTACCCATTATTTTTTATCCTTAACTTCCCTTTTATTCTAAACAATGTCCTGTAATTAGAGGACTCAGGTATCAATCAATGTGAATATAAAGGTGATGATTGTTCTATTGAGATTCCCAATCCAATGGGAACCAGAATCAATAACTTTGTCCGGATACAATTTTAGTTAACTCATGATTTTAAATGAAACATGGGTCAAGAGGAAATTTCAACCCCCCCAGAATAAAGATTCCATAATCTATATAATCATTGGAAAAGGGAATTATACTTTTAATGGATAATCTAGTCCCTCAATTGTCAAATAATGGATCATATCCATTGAAATGATCTTCTTAATCATTCTATGTTATTTACAAAAGAAGTTTTTTGTGGATTCATATCATATTTAGGGTGAAGCTGATCAGTGGTGGACATTCATAAAAAATATGAAGCCTGAGGAGGAGATCAAGGTGTTGGGATGAAAGGAATTCAGGAAAAAAAATTTGACAATTATTTTCCACGCAACCTGTGCATTAATATGGAAAGGGTTTTCCTTTCTCTCATGGAAAAAGATATATAATCCCTTAGAGATTACTAGAAAAACATCACAAGGATTACATGATACGCCTCTACTATTATCGTTACCCCTGAATGATAGGTTGACTGCTTCTTTGGTGACCTAAAACCAAGACTACAGAAATCCAGGGTGATCCATGACACTGATAGTTATAAAAAAATTACCTCATGTTCCCCCAAGGCCGAAATAGAGATTAGCGACTCATCAGAGTATCAATGGGACATGTAGAATTAGGTAGACTTAAATTCAAGCATTCTGATGGCTAAATACAATGTTGCTATGAAAATACTGCACTCAACATTCCAACGACGTTGAAAGAAGCACCCTAAAAATTTCCCGAAGCGGACAATGAAATGCATTAGGTGTGGAAAAAGAGTGCACCAAGCCCTTAACTACCAACATGAAAAACCTAAAACTATTATAGAATAGAGGAATGCTCTGTTTGACCATAAACAATTTTTTATTACCATAACTACAATGAACCATGAAACCATGAAAATTTGTTCCCAAATCCCAGGGTTTATAAAGGCAACCAAAAACCTCCATGGCAGCCTGGGAATGAGTTTTCTATCACTACCGCAGATGATAACCCCGATAATGATTTGGTGAAAGTTACACTAGTTATTCATTCATAACGAATGAACATACTTTTTAACTCTTGTTCTATACATTATTTTGTATCACAAAAGTTTAGTAGAACAATCCTTACATCACCAAAAATCATGCAGAGAATGATGTTGGGGAGTACGGAAAACGGGGAAATCGTTACATCCAATGAATATAACTCCACCCCTATCATAATTAGTGGATTAAACATCCCAGAAAACCTCGTCATACTCCCTCTAGAGGTATTTGATGAAATTATTTCCATGGATTGTCTTTCGTTATATTTTTCCAACTTAAATTTCCGTAAGATGGAAATAACTCATCAAATGGAGAATCGAAACCCTATTCGTTACAAGTTCAAGGATGAATATGGATCTTATTTTGAAACCATCTTTGAGGGAATACCTATTGTGATGGAATTTTCCAATGTGTTTCCCGAGTAATTTCATGTTCTTCCTCCTAGAAGAGATGTTCAATTATAAATTGATATTTTACCTCGATCATTTACAATATCTAAGACTCTTTATAGAATAAAAGTTTTGGAGAGTGGGGAGATGAAGAAACAACTACAGTATAATTTGTATGAAGGGTTTATATGACCAAGTGATTCACTATGGGGTTCATCAGTTCTCTTCATCATGAATAAGGATGGGTCAATGAACCGTTGCATTGATTATCATGAGATAAAAAAAATCATGATAAAGAAGAAATATATTTTTCCTTGAACTAATGACATGTTTGACCAGATACGTGGAACACTATACTTTTCAATGGTGTATTTTTGGTCAGGATATTAACATGTAAGTTTAATGAAAGTGGATATCCACTATATTACTTTTCATACAAGTTATGGGCACTATAAATTCAAAATAATTAATTTTGTACTCAATATTACACCATAAATATTCAGGGAATTGATGAATAGATTCATTATAGATTACCTTGTCAAATTTTTGGTATTATTTACATACGGTATTCATATATACTCCAAAACCATGGAGGAGCATTAGGAGCATCTAAGCACTATATTAGTGACCTTGAGAGGAAGAATCTATATTCGATGTAAAGTAATTGTGAGTTTTGGTAAAAGGAGGTTTCATTCTTGGTCCATATCAAAACAAGAAATTGGATATATATGGATCCCTCCATGACATATTCAATTGATAGATTTCTGAGGCTAATATCGGTAAAGGGTATATTTAGTTTCATGGGGATAGCTAGATAATATCACTGATTTGTGAGAAATTTCTCACAATTATCCAACCCTCTTAACAAGGTAACTCATAAGGGATTAATGTTTTCAAGGAGTGATGAATAAAATAGATCATCATAGAGTTGAAAAAAAGGCTTATTATTGCACTAATTCTATCCCTACCCCCAAGTGGAGATATTTATGAGGTATTTAGTGATGCTTCAAAGAAGGGCTTGGGATTTGGTTGGATGCAAAATTAAAATTTCAACGACTACACATCAAATAAATTGACCATTCATGAGCCAAAATATCCAACACATGATATGGGGATTGCTATAGTGTGCATCACATTGGCAATTTTACGACATTACCTCTTCAGTGAAAAGTGTGAAATATACTTGGATTACAAATGCCTCATGTATATATGGAAAAAAGTAGATTAACATGTGCCAATGAAAATGGTATGAGATGATCAAAGACTATGAATATTTAATCCATTATCACCATGGGAATGAAAAAAATGTGTCGGATGTTTTATGTAGAAAGGGATCATCGATTCTATAATTTATCCGAATTGAAAAGGATCCAATATTCTTAGATTTGATGAATATGAACATGGGGATCATAAAAATGGGAACATCATCAATCAATTCATAAATTATTTCTCAACTGTCAAATTTTTAAAGGATAAAGGATGCCCAAAATGATGATGTTGGAATTCAAAAGAAGGTGAAAAATACTAGAAAATGGAATTCCTGGGATTTCAATGTAAATGAAGAAGGAATTATGATTTTTGGGAAAATGCAATGTGTTCTATAAAATCCTGAGTTAATTGTGGAACCTTTGTACAATGCACCATGTTTACATTTCTCAATCCACCTAGGAATCACAAAGATGTATCGAGGTCTCAGTTAGCATTATTGGTGGGATAACATGATGTAGGTGATCTCTGAGTATATGTCAAATTTCATTTCATGTCAGCAAGTGTAGGATGATAGGAAAAAGTATACAGGTATGATGAATCCATTTCCCATACCATCATTGAAATGGGAGAACATCGCCATGGACTTTGTCACCAGAATTCTAATGACATCCAACAGAAAAAGTATTATATGGGTTAATGTGGATCATAATAAAAATACTACCCACTTCATTTAAATTTTAGAGGATTTCTCATTGGATAAACTAGGAATGATATACTTCATAAATGTTGTAAGACTATATGGAGTACCACTATCTATTGTATTTAATCGAGATACAAGATTCAACTCCATGATCTGGAAGATTCATCTACATGATCTGAATACTGAGATGAACTTTAATACGGCTTATCACAATCAAACTAATTTTCAATCATATAGGAATATAAAAACGCTTGAGTACATGTTGAGAGAATGTTCTACTGACTTAAATGGAGGATGGGACCAACATCTTCCTCTAGTTGAGTTCTCTTACAACAGTAGTTTTGAATCAATCATCTAAATGGATCCTTATGAGGCTCTGTATGGGAGGAGGTGTAGGACACTATAATGATGGAATGATATTGGGAAGTGATAACACTTATTTCCAAAAATGGATGAAGAAATGGTGTGGAGGTTTAAGACTATCCAGCATCACATTAAAGATGGTCAGAGTTGAAAAAATAGCTACGCTGACAATCGTTGATGAGACCATGAGTTTGAGGTCAGAGACAAGATATTCATCCACATATCATTGTGGAGGAGGGTTATGATATTCGGGAAGAATTGAATTCTTATTACAAGGTACATTGGACCTTTTGATATACTTGATCGAATTCGAGATGTGGCCTATTGACTAGAAATCCCACCGAACATTTCTCAAGAACAAGGTTTATTCCATGTATCACTCTTAAGGAATTACATACTTGACCCCTCTTATGTTATCAATCTAGAGTTGGTACCATTGTATAATGACCTCCCCTATGATGATAAGAAAATGAAGATCATACATCGTAGTAAAAAGTACTATAAAATAAGACAATTCCCCTCATCATGTTTTTGTGGGGAAACCAAATGATTGAAGAAGCAATGTTGGAATCAGAGGAAGATATAAAGTAGAGTTACCTGCATCTGTTTTTTGTTGGAATAGAAATTTTTATAGGGGAAATTTCTTAAGTGGGGAAGATTGTAATGACCCAAACATTCATTATGTAAAATTCCTCAAGAAGTAAATAAATGTATTATTACATGTATTTTAAACATATAAAATTCAATGTTTATATGTTTTTTGATTTTAAAATACCGTAATGAATTGTAATAATTTCTAATATATCCATTAAATAGTTATCACGTGATTAGTATAAATATAGGGCTTTTACAAATCCAATTTAATCATAAAAATGACGATATAGCCTCGTCTAGTAGAATTGCTCCAAACAAAGACCATTTTTTGAATATCATAAATCAGGTGGTCTCATTGTGCTTCACTCTTGACCAAACCCAATCTGAACTTTAACATGTAATACTCGAGCACAATATCCTACGGGAGAAGTAGAAGTTGATAGAGATTACCACCCAAATGATTTTATCAAAAAAAACACCAAGAGTGTGCAACCAACAAAAACCGTACCCTTCCGTCTTATGTTGGGGTTATAAGGGGTTATGTAACAAAAACCAAGAACTAATACTATGTACATTATATTTATATAGATAATATACATTCTTTTTATTATTGTTACTTTGAAAATAGTTATTAAATATAAATAGTATTTTTTTTATAATCAATTAAGAAATATATTTTTATGAATTAAAGCATTTTTTAATAAAATAATATTTTAATAAAATATTCTCACTACATTAAATTTTATTAAATATAAATTATAGAATAATTATTATGCGTACAATTTTGATTTTTCATAATGATTTAAAGTCATTTTTGTCAAAATCCATGATTTTGAATAAATGTCGGTTTTTTTTAAAAGAAAAAATTCACAAATTTAGAAAATTAAATATATAAAATGAATATTATTTTTTGGAATGAGGATGTTGAAATTATCCAATCGTGAGTTTTTCATAATTTTCTGAGACAGACGAATTTTTTGGTAAAAATTTAATACCTTTTAATTATATAATGTGTTTTATGATATCATAATGTCCCAATATTCTTTTAATAGAATACTAAAATTGGTTAATAGGACAATAAATTTTTTACCTTTAATATAAGGTGATTTTTGGTTTTTTTATATTACAAAACGTCAGTGGACCACGCAATATGTATAAAACATTTTATCAATTTAAAATGATTTCTTTGAGAGTGTGGCTCACCTCGACATAATCAAGAAAAATATTTTAAGAAGTTGGGAAATTTGGTTTGTAAAATAATGGTTTCTAATCACCTTTGTAAAAATCCATGGGC
The DNA here is from genome assembly GCA_963277665.1 of Viscum album. Classification (NCBI taxonomy): domain Eukaryota; kingdom Viridiplantae; phylum Streptophyta; class Magnoliopsida; order Santalales; family Viscaceae; genus Viscum; species Viscum album. Next base: position 358,090,880 of record OY728152.1, on the reverse strand, counting down.
AAAAATGATGGGTTGGTTTGTATTTTTGATTAGTTTAATGTGTGGTTTCCCAATCTATAAAAATAATGAATATCCTCTCCTTTCCTAAATAAACTATCATATGATCCCACTTAATCTTCAATAAATTCATTTGGAGCTTGACCAACCTCTTCCCTACACTATCTAAAATCCTCCCATGGTACCCCATGCTCCCATGAGTCCTCTTTCAAGCCTCTCCCATGCATAGGGGATCACACTTCCATGAAATGTATTCCTTCCATTCTCATTTTATCCTAGTTTCTTAATATTGTTATGCCCTGTTATTTTCAATTATAAATTATGGGGTATGATTTTATCACCTCCCCCATACATCCCCCCTTATGTTTTAATTTTGAGAGACCCATTTATCTTTCATTAATGTCTCCCATGTACACCAATTATGATCCTGAGATTCCATATGGAATTTATCTGTCCTCATTTACATTCAAGAAATTATTTTGTATTATGAATATAAATTCTATTACTTTTGTTGTGAAATGTGTCTATATAACCCCGTTTCTGTACATTTTTTTACATATTATTAGAAACCCATTTATATCTCATCCCCCATTTTTATGAAATCAAATGTCACACTGTTAGGCTTCAAAAATTGCACTGTAATTTTCCAAGCCAAAGTCATTGTGTAGTGAATACCATGCCCATTTATCTATCAAGTGTATTCACCATTATTCACATTTTATTATTTATTATAGAGTTTCATTTATTAATTCACTTTACTTTATCATACAATAAATGATTATGTTTAATGAATCCATGTTATATGATACTTGTGGAACACTTATTCCATAAATAAAATGATTATGACAAGTGTGCCCTAGTAGCACTGCAATTCATTATGTAAGGAATAATAGCATCATACATCAATTGAAATGAGGGTTTAGTAGTTCTAATTCATGTTCAATTAGGGTTTAATCATTCTAATTCAAGTTAAATGTTGGTTTACTCATGATCTATGTCCAACGATCCTTTGCTCATGCTAATAACAATTTAAGTGTTGTTGCCAAATTTCTATATTATGATAATCATGATATATCAAACATTTATGATCATGTCTCTATTATGATGCTTTTTTATTCCTATTTCCTAACATTTACATTATTCATCATGTTATACGATGTTCACTCCCTTAATGGGATTTATATCTCACCCTTTTCTTACGCAAGTCCTCAGGTTATCCCATGAAATTCTATGTTTGTGGGAATATAGTTGTCATGTAAAGCATGTTTTCAATAAGATTAGTGTTTTATGTTTTAAGTTGTTATATAATATTCCTAATCCACAAATACATTGGGACTCTCGATCTTCCGGGTTGAATAAAGTGATGGTTTTATGTAATACATCAGGTTTATGTGTTTAAAAAGGAGCAGGGTTGTTATAGTTCGTATTAGAGGATAGGTTTAATTATTTTTAGGGTTAGGTTTGGAAATACCTAGTGAAGTCTTAGAAACATGACTGTTCATAATAAAAACGTCTCAATATTTTGGTGAGTATTGAGTATGTGTTTTATCAATAAAATACATCATTTTCTTGATACGGGTAGGTAGAGGCATCTATCAAACAGATATACCTAGTATTTAAATCTCTGAAAAGGAATTTTGGGCTTGAACTGGGGTATCTTGGTACTCCAAAATAGTCCTTTATTCACTCATTGTTATGAAACTCCCAGGGTATATGAATTGGTAAATTACAGGCATAATATGAACCATTGTTAAGGGAATAAAAAATTCCCCTAGGAATAAATGATGGGATTTGTTCTTGGATAACATAGATTGAAGCCTATAGATTCATAAGATTAGGAAATAAATGTTATTTATATGTCATATTTTTTTTAATCTGGGATTACCCATTATATGTTACCCATAACTTCTCTTTTATTACATCCAATTTATAGTAATTGGAGGCCTCAAGAAAAAAAAACCAATGAAAAGATCAATGTGATGACTGTTCTAATGAGATGCCCAATCCAATGGGAGCAGGAAACACAAACATTGTTGAGATACTCTCTTATTTTACTCATTATTTGAATAGAAACATGGGTCAAGGGGAATTTTCACACCCCCACAAAAATTGAACAAGTTGAAATCAAGTTCTTCATGAGCCAATGACCTCCATCTTTTAATGGATCAATTAATCCTTCAATTTATGAACAATGTCACACCTCCATTAAAATGATCACCTACATCATACAATGTTCTTAACCATAGAAGATCCTTATGGATGCTTATCGTATGGAGGGTGAAACTGATTAGTGGAGGACATTGATAAAAGAATAAGAAGCCTGAGGAGGAGATATAGGCATTGCTATGGAAGGATTTCCAGAGAATTTTTTTTGACAAATATTGTCTGCACACCCTCTAACATAAAATGTAAATAAACATCCTTCCCCTAAAAAAGACAGATAATCCATTGAAGTGTACAAGGAAAACATCACAATTCTTTCACAATATGCCTCTGGCATTTTTGTCACCATCGAATGCAAGGATGACCACATATTTGGTGGGAAAAAACTGATCCAACAGAAATCCATGGAGATCTGTAACATCGATAAATGTGAGGAAGTTCTCAGATATTCCCTCAAGGTTGAAATGAAGAACATTGAATCTCAAGGGTATCAAGGTGATATGAAGTGTGTGGTGGACATTAATTATCGTGATCCAATGGATAAATCCGATGGTGGTAATAAAATTGAGCACCCCAAATTCCATAGTTGCAGAAAGAATCACACCAGAACATGCATTAAGGGAATGAGGAAGTACATTATGATTGGAAGATAAGGGAATCTAGATGTTAACTGCCGACATGAAAACCCTATAGTTGCAACAAAAGAGAGGAATATTTTGTTCGACCCTCAATGCATTGTTCATTTCTTCAACTGCATAGAACCATGGAACCTTAAAAATATTTTCACTTAGACAAGGGCATTCATAGGCAACCAACAACCTCTAGGGCAGTAAGGATGTTCTTTTTTCCATCACTACAACTTAAGTGAACCCCAACAATGTAGTGGTGATTTGTACACTAGTTAATCATTCAAGAATATTGAATTTACTTTTTTATTCTGGTCCTACACATTTATTTGTATACTAAAATATTAGACAAACAATCCTAACATCCACAAAAATCATGGAGTTAAATATGTCGTTGAGTATGGAAAATGGTGCAATAATTGCATCCCATGAATACAACTCCTCCCTTGTTGTAATTTGTGGAATGAACTTCCTGGAGAACAATGTCAAAATACCTCTGGTATAATTTGATGCAATTCTTGGCATGGATTAGTTTTACTTTTATAGATCCAGCATAAATTTTTGTAAGAGGAAATCACTATTCATAGGGAGAATCAACCCCCGATTCTATACAAGCTCAAGGAGGATGATGGATCATTTTTAGCACCATCACCTCAATCATGGATATTACTACCCTATGAAAATGTGTATCTTGAAGAGATGATTGAGTATAAATAATAAACCATCCATGATTACATGACAATTTTGAGGGAATTTGGTAAGGTGTTTCCAAAAGAATTTTCTAGTCTTCCTCTATGAACAGATTTTGAATTATCAGTTGAACATATACCTAGGGAATCACTAATATCCAAGACTCCATATATAATGGATTTGGTGGATCTTGAGGAGATGAAAAAAAACTACATAAGAATCAGGATAAAGGGTTTGTACGCCCATGTGCTTCACCATGGGGTGCCCGAGTCCTCTTTTTTATGAAGAAGGATGAGTCATTGCATCGTTGCATTGATTATCATGAGCACAACAAAATCACGATATTGAAAAAGTTTCCGCTTCGCCGAATTGATGAATTGGTTTATAAGATACATTTATCACAATACATTAATATGGTGTATTTTCATTTTGGATATCACCCAGTAAGGGTGAAGAAGGATGATATCCCTAAGACATCATTTCGTAAATGGTATGGCATTGTGAATTCATAATAATTCCTTTAGGACTCAATATGGCTCCAGAAATCTTTATGAACTTGATGAATATAGTCTTTAGATATTACCCTGAAAATCATTTGGTAGACTTTATAGAAGATATTATAATATACTCTATAATGAATGAGGATCAGGAGGAGCATATAATCATTGTACTAGATAACATTAGAAATTAGAAGCTCGATGTGAAGTACATCAATTGTTAGTTCTTGTTAAAGGAGGTCTCATTCTGGGGAAATTTCATCATACGTAATGGGATAACTGCATATCCCTCGAAGATAGAAGAAATTTAGGGATGTGAAAGGCCAACACCGATATTGGATATCCATAGCTTCCTATGGTTAGCTGGATATTATCACCGATTTGTGAGAAATTTCTCATGATTGTCCAACCCTCTTACCAATCTAACATAGAAGGGAGTTAATTTTTCATGGAGTGATGAACACATAGAGTGATTCAGGGTGAAAAAAAGAAGTCATATCACTGTGCATTTTCTCACACTACCCACAGGTGGAGAAACTTTTGTGGGATTCAGTGAGACTTCGAGGAAAGGCTTGGGCAGTTTGTTGATGAAAAATGAAAAATTAATTGCATGTGCTTTATGGAAATTGAAATTTCATTAGAAAAAATATAGTACACATGATATGAAGTTGGCTACATGGATCTTCACATTGAATTTTTGGTGGCATTTCCTAATTGGTGAGAAGATCCAAATATACGTCGAACACAAAAGCCTAAAGTATATATTCACACAGAAAACTTTTATCATGCACGAACAAAGATGGTTATAGCCAATCAAAGACAATGAATGCTCAGTCTATTACAACCCTAGGGAAGAAAAAAAGGTAGTCGATGCTCTATGTAGAAAGGAATAAGTAATTCTATCATAGATATGAATTGAAAAGGATCTAATCTTCTTGGATTTGATGATTATGGACATGGGAATCATAATGAAGAGAACATCATAAATCCATTCGCAAATTATTTCACAAAATTATTTTTGTAATGGTTAATGGATGATCAAAAGGATGATGTGGGAATTAAAAAGAAGGTGGAAACTATGAGAAATGGTAAATCCTCAATGTTCAATGTTAATGAATACGGAATTATGATATTGGTACATGTCAACATTTTCCTTAAAATCCTTCGTTAAAGAGTGAACTTTTGGATGATGAAAATAGATCAAATTTCAGCATCCACCCAGGAAACACAATGATGTATTGAGATCCCCAATAGAATTATTGGTCGGATATCATGAATAATGAGATCACTTAATAAACATCAATGTTCTTGGTATGTTAGTAAGTGAACAATGATAGGATGATGTATAAGGGGTTGATGCAACCATTACCCATACAAACATCGAAAAGGGAGAAAATCACCTTGTAAATTCTCACTATAATATCGAAGACATCCAGTGGAAGCAATGTTATCTAGGTTATTGTGAATCGACGTACAATGACTGCACACATCATTACACTTCGAGTGAATTTATCATTGGATAAACCGACACAGTCATATATTACAGAATAGGTAAGGATGTATGGATTACAACAATCTATTATATCCAATCGCGATCAAATATTCACCTTGATGTTCTTGATGTGTCTTAAACATTCTTTTAATACTTAGATGAAAATTAGTATGTCTTATCACCAACAAACTTATGGTCAATCTGAGCATACTATCAAAACACATGATGAAATGTTGAGAACATGCTCGATGGACTTCAAAGTAAGATAATTCTGATACCTTCCTCTTGTTGTGTTCTATTTCAATAATAGTTTCCAATCACGAATCCAAAGGGATCCTTAGGAAGCCGTTTATAGGAATAAGAGTAGGACCCCGACATGTTGGCATGATGTTGGATAGAGAAAACTCTTTTGTTCAAAAATAGTTGAAGATATGGTAGAGAAGGTTAATACCATCCAACATCACATTAATGACGATAAGAGTCGACAAAAGAGCTAGGATGAAAATTTCACAAAGATCTAGAGTGTGATGGTAGAGACATAAAATTCCACCACATATCACCATGGAAGATGGTTATGATATTTTGGGATGATGTGAAAGGTTATTCCATGGTACATTAGCCCTTTTGAGATCCTTGATCACATTAGAGTAGTGGAATATTGACTAGAAATCCCCTATAATCAATCTCAATTACATGAATTATTACATTTATCACTCTTGAGGAAGTACATACATGACCCATCACATGAACACAATACAGAGGTGGTACCATTAGAGAATTACCTATCCTATAAAGATAATCCAATAAAGATCTTAGATCATAGGGAAAAAGTTATACAAATAATACAATGCACATCATTACGGTGTGGTGGGGAATCCACAAGTTTTAAGAAGAAACATGGGAATTAGAGGTAGTGATGAAGTAGAGTTACCCGGATCTTTTTAGTGTGGGAAAAAGAAATTTAGAGGGAGAAATTTATTACAGGGGAATATTATAACGACCAAATCATTTATTAATTAAAAATAATATTGATATAATTAAATGTATTATTATCGATATATAAAGCATATACACTTACTTGGTTCAATGAATTTTTTATTTTAAAATATCGTTTTGAATTGTAACTATATCAAATATATCTATTAAGTATTGATAACATGATTAGTATAATTTTAGGACATTAATGAATACTATTTAATTTGACAAAGGAAGCAATGGAATGATACAATATTATGATAAATACGAATCCCATTTTTTGGAGCTAGTAATGGATGTGGCTTCATTGGGTTTCACTCTTGACCAAGCCCAAGTAGAGCTTAAACATGTTATGCTCGATCCGAACAGCTTACTGGATAAGTGAAAGTTGATAGAGATTACAACCTGTACGATGTTATCCAAGCCACTCTAAGAGACTTTCACTATTGCACACCTTACCTTTTGACCTTATGTAGGTGTTAAATGGGGTTCTGTAACAAGACCATAGCACTAAGACTATCTACAATAACTTTTATAGATAATATACATTCGATTTATTATTCTTACTTTTCAAATAGTATCTAAAAAATGTATTTTTAGTCAATATTTATTTAACAAAATACTTTTTGATTAAATAATGGATTTTTTAATTGAATAATATTTTATCAAAATATTTTCAATAAATAAATTTTTGAAAAATATAATTGAATGTATAATATTTTGAATACAATTGTTATTTTTCTAATGGTTTGAATGCCGTTATTTCCAAAAACATGATTTTTTATAAATCGATCAGTTTTTATTTTAAAATAAAATATTAAAATATTAGGAATGATAATTAGATAAAATCAATATTATTTATGAAATAAAGAAATTGAAATTATCCCATGGTGAGTTTTTCTAAAAAAATTTATACAATCGAATATTTGGGAAAAAATTAAATACAGTTTAATTATAAAATGTCATTGATGACATAATTATGACACAATAGTGTTGCATCAAATACTATGAATGTTTTTTTCTGACAATATATTTATTAATATTAAAATAATGTTATTTTTTCTTTGTTTTATTTATTTTACTAAGCTTTAGTGGACCCTCCATTTTTTATAAAACATTTTATCTTTTAAAATTATTTTCTTGGGAGTGTGACTCACCTCCACATAAGAAAGACTAATATTTTTAGAATTTATACATTAGGTATTTTAAAATAATGGATTCCACTACGATTCAAAAAAAACTAAATACATGGGTCTGGTTTTTTTGTTTTTGATTAATTTAATGTGTGTTTTCCAAACATAAATAATAACCAATTCCCACTCTATTCCTATATAAACCCACCCAATATACATCTTCTTCTTCAGTCAAAGCCATCACAGATCAACCAACCCCTGCCCACATCTCTCTAGAATCCTCCAAAAACACCCCCAGATCCCAAGAAGCCTCTCTCAATCCTCTCCCAAGACATTGGGAAAACACATCCAAGACACGGACTCCTTTCTTTTTCATTTTATCTATGATTTGTGATATTGTAATGCAATTTCATTTTCAATTATAAATGAGGGGGTATGATTTCACACCTCTCACAAACAGACCTCATATTTTTTTGGATGATTAAAGACCCCTGAAGTTCTCTTTTATGTCTCTCATATTCACCTATTACCATGTCGAAATTCCGTTAGAAATTTCTCTCTCCTCATTTACATTCATGCAATTATTTTGTATTATGAATATTAATTAAATTACATATGATGGTAAATATATCTATATGACCCAATTAATATTCATTTTATGTAAATATAATAAGACACCAATTTCCCTCTCAACAACAATTTTTATTAAAATGTTATGTCACACCATTATGCTTGTGAAATTGCTCTGTGATTTTCCAACCCAATGTCACTGTCCAGTGAATAAAGTGCCCATTTCTATATCAAATGAATTAACCATTATGAACATTTACATATTAATTATATTGTTTCATGTATGAAATAAACATTTATTTATCTTGAAATAAATGATATTGTTTAATTAATCTGTGTTATATGATCAATTTGGAACACTTATGAATTAAATGAAATTACTAAGAAGGGTGTTCCATGATATCTCTCCAATGTATTGGGTAATGAAAGGTATCATGATACATCATGTGGAATGATGGTAAACACTATCTAATTAAAGTGATATGACGGTATACTGATTCACCATGAGCAATGATCCTTGGTTCATGCTAATACAATGCGAAGTGGTGTGACCACATTTCCATGTTATGATAATTGTGCTATATCATGCCTATAAGTTCATGTCTCTGTTATGATAATTTATTCTTCCTATTGTCTAACAAGTACTTTATTCATCATGTTATTTCTTTGTTTACTCCCTTACTAGGCGTCATATATCACCCTTTTCTTATGCATATCCTCAGGTAATCCCATACAATTCTATGTATGATGGAATGTAGTGGTCATCTAATAGATGATTTCAATAAAGACGCATGTTTTATTTTTTATGTTGATATATAATGTTCTGAACACCTAGAAGCACTAGGACACTCTATTTTCCATATTGTATCAAATAATGTTTTTATGTAATAAATCATGTTCATGTGGGTAATAAATAGTAGGGTTGTTATAGATTGTATCAGAAGATTGGTTTAGTTATTTAGAGGATAGAATTTAAAAACCCTAGTAAATCATTAGAGATAAGAATTTGTATAATAAAAACATCCCTAAATTTTGGTGACTGTTGATTGAGTATTTTATCAAGAAATTACATTCATTTCAGAATTGGAGTAGGTAGAGGAATCTCTGGAACATATGTACCAAGGGGTGAAAACACCAACAAGGAGTTTCATGCTTGACCCGTGTTATCCTTTTACCTAACAATGGGCCTTGTTGCAGTATTTGTTATTAAACTCTGAGTGAATATGCATTGGTAAATAAAATGCATTGTATGTACCATTGTTAAGGGAATAAAAAACTACCCCAAAAAATAAATGGTGGTATGTCGATCATAGATAACATATATTGAAGCATATATATTCATATGTTAAGGAAATAAAATTTATTTATTAGTCGTCCATTTTTTCCTTGGATTACACTTTATGTGTTACCCATAAATTACCTTTAATTATAGACAATGTCCTATAATAGGAGGACTTGGGCTTATAACTGATGTGAAGATCAATGTGATTATTGTTCTATTAAAATTCTCAATCCAATGGAAGCAGGAATGATGAACTTTTTTCATGATACTCTATCATTTATCTCAATTTTTGAATAGATTCATCTGTCATGAGAAACATTCACCCCACCCCCCCCCCCCACAGAGAACAAGTCACAATCGACAGTATAATGATACCAAGACCTCGTACTTTTAATGGATCATTTGATCCCTCTATTCCTAAACAATTAATAAACTCTATTGAAAAGATAATCTCCATACTTTTGTGATATGAGCACAAAATGGCTCTTCTAGATGATTATCGTATATAAGGTTAAGTTGATCAGAGGTGGAAACTGATAAAAAATATGAATCATGAGGAGAAGTTCGAGGTGTTGGAATTGAAGGATTTCCGAAAAATGTTTTTCAACAAATATTTTAAGTGCACCATATGAATTTAGATGGAAATGGACATTCATTATCTAAGTAAAAATTATTGTGAATCTATGGGATCATATGAGGAAAACTACACATGGGTTGCACGATACACCTTAGGAATTTTTGTTACCCTCGAAATCATGATTGGAAACTTCTTTTGTTGGATAAAACTGAGCCTATAGAAATCCCAGGTGAACTGTAACATTTATAGCTATGATGAAATTGTATGATGTTCCATCAAGGTAATAATGTGGATCAACTAATATAAGGTGTAAAAGGGTATAAGAAGCGTATAGTGGACATTAATTCTGGCGGTCTGATGGATAAATACAATGGTGCTATGTAAATCGAGCACCCCACTTTCCAATGGCGCCCCTTTACAAAACCTGGAAATTGCCTTAAGGGGACATGGAAATACCATAGGTGTGGATGAGAGGGGAACCAATACATTAACTCTCGAAAATTAAAACCCGTTTTTGCAGTAGTGGAGAGGAATGCTCCATTCAATCCTCAACGCAATATTCATTACTTCAACTTAAAAAAATCATTGATCGTTGTAAATTAGTTCCCTAATCCAAGGTTTCTCAGAGGCAACCAACAACCTGTAGGGAAGAAAGGGAGATATTTTCCCCTCACTACCACTGAAGTGAAACTCAACAATGATTTCGTGAATGGTATGCTCGTTATTCATTCATGTCTAGAAAACTTACTTTGTGATTCTGGTTCTACACATTCTTTTGTATTCCAAATATTTTGTAGATCAATCCTAACATTAAAACAATCATAAAGTTATAGATGTCGGTGAGTGTGGAAAATGGGGAAATAATTTAATCCCATGAATATATCTCCTCCATTCTCATAATTTTTGGATTTAACTTCCTATAAAATCTTTTCATAATCCCTCTCGTGAAACATGGTGCAATTCTTTTCATGGATTGGATTTCCTTATATAGATCCAACATAAATTTCATTTAGAGTGAAATAACTCTTCATATATAGAATAGACCCCCAAATCATTATATGTTCAAGGAGGAAGATGAATGTAATTTTTCACTATAACCTCAAGCATGGATATTGTTTCAGTATGAGCACATGTATCTGGCTCAGATGATTGTGTGTAAGGAAACAAACAACCTCAAAGACATGCCTATTGTGAGGGAATTTTCTAATGTGTTTTCCGAGGAATTTCCTGGTCTTCCTCCTAGAAGGGATGTTGAATTATCCATTGATCATCTACCAAGGGTGTCTCTAATATCAAATATTCTCTCTATAATGGGTGTTGTGTACCATGAAGAGCTGATGATACAACTACAAGTGAATAAGGATAAAGGGTATATAGTCCCAAGTGCTTCCCCATGGGGTACACCAGTCCACTTCATCAAGAGTAAGGATTTCTCAATATGCATTTTCATTGATTATCGTGAGATCTACAAAATCACGATCAAGAACATGCATCATAATCCCCCAATTTCTTACTTGTTTTATTAGATATGTGGAGCACAGTACTTTTCCAAGGTGGATTTGTGACAAGAATATGATCAATTATGGAATGAAAAGGATGATATCCTCAAGACCGATTTTCATCCAAGTTACTTGCACTTGGAATTCATAATATTTCCTATATAACTAAATAATGCTCCATCAATCTTCCTAGAATTGATGAATAGTGTATTTATTGAATACAATGAAAATTTTTGGTAGTATTTATCGACAATATTAATATATACTTTAAAACCATGGAGGAGCATGAGGATCATCTATGAACTGTACTAGAGACCTTGTGTAAGAAGAATCCCTTTGTGATTTACCACAAGGGTGCGTTCTGGTTGAAGGAGGTCTAATTATTAGGCCATATAATAACAAGCAATTGGATATCTATGGATCCCTCCAAGATAGATACAAATGAGGGATGATCGAGGACATCATCAGTTTCTGATATCCATAGTTTCATATGGTTAGCTTTATATTATTGCTAATTTGTGAGATGTTAATTAGTATTTATAAATCCACATACCAAGATAACTCGGAAGGGAGTAATGTTTTCATGGATTATTGAATTATTAGTGAGATTCATGTAGTTGAAATGGATTATTATAAATGTGTTCGTGCTGACACTACCAACAATTGGAGAAATTTTTGGGGGTATTCAGTGATTCATAGAAGAAGTGCATGGGATTTTTGTAGATGTATAATGACAAATTCATTTCCTTTGCATCAAATCAATTGAATTTTCATGAGAAAAACTATCCAAAACATGATCTGGAGTTGGGTGCAGTGATATTCACTTGGAAATTTTTGTGGCATTACCAATTTGGTGAGATGTGTGAAATATACTCGAATTACAAAATTCTCAAGTATATATTCAGACAAAAAGAGTTGAACATGAACCAAAGAAGACTGTAGAGGTGATCAAATACTATAACAGCTCATTCCATTACAACCCTGGGAATGCAAACGAGGTAGTGGATGCTTTATTTTGAAAGGACCAAGCGATTATATCATTTATAAGAATTTAAATGGATCAAATCATCATTGATTTGATGAATATGGACATGAAAATCATATATAAGTGAACATAATCAATCCTTTCACAAATTATAGCTCAACCATATCCTTTGTAATCTTATAGGATACTAAAAAGGATGATGTTGAAATTCAGAATATGGTGCCTACTACTAGAAAAAGGAAATCCTTGGAGTTCAATGATAAGGTTGAAAGAATTATTAGATTAGGGATAATACTATGTGTTCCATTAAATAAGGAGTTAAATAGGGAAAATTTAGATGATTTTCATACTTAAAATTTCTCAATCCACCAAGAAAACACAAAGATGTATCAAGATATCTGATAGCATTATTGGTGGGAAAACATGAAGAGTGATATCAGTGTGTTTATATCAAAGTTCCTAGTACATCCAAAAGTGATGTCTGATAGGCAGAAGTACAGGGGGTGATGTAACTATTACCCATACGAGCATGGAAATTGAAGAACATCACCATGGACTATTTTACCGAGAATCTGAAGACAACCGATGGATACAATGATATCTGGGTTATTATGGATCGACATACAAATAATTCACAGTTCCTTGCAATTTGAGAGGATTTATCATTGGTAAAAGTGGAACAGATATATTTCAGAGAAGGTGAAAGCCTTTATGGAGTACCACTATTTATTGTATCTGATCGAGATCCATGATTCACCTCCATGTTCTATAAGAGTCTTCAACATGCTCTGAATACTGAGCTGATCATCAATAAGTTTTATCACCCTCAAACTGATTGTCAATCTAATTAGACTATCAGAACACATGAGTACATGTTTAGATAAAGCTCAATGGACATCAAAGGGGTATGTGAACATCATCTTCCTATAGTTGTTTTCACTTAAAACAATAGTTTCCACTCAATAATCCAAATGGATCCTAATGAGGCCCAATATGGGAAGGGGTGCAGGACACCAGCTTGTTTGATTGATGTTGGGTGGAGAAAACACATAGGTCCATAAATAGTTTATGAAATGGTGGAGAATATAAACATAATTTAGCATCACAATAAATAGGATACGAGTCTACAAAAGATATAGGTTTACAATCATCAATGAGACCTATATTTTGATGTATAAGTAATGATATTCCTATACATATCACCATTAAGAGGATAATGATATTGGGGAATAAGGTCAATCTTAGTCCAATGTATGTCGACCCTTTTGAGATCCTTGATCGCATTAGAGTAGTGGATTATAAACTATCCCTACTACCGAACCTATATAATGTATTTGATGTATTCTATGTATCACTCTTGACGAATTACATCCATGACCCATCACATGTACTCAATCTAGTGTTTGTATTATTGGATAATTCCCTCTCTTATGAAGATAATCTAGTGAAGATCTGAGATCATTGGGAAAAAATTCTACCTTATAATAAAATTCCCATTTTATGGTGTTGTGGGGAATCCAATTGTTTTATGAAGTAACATGGGAATCAAAGTAAGTGATGATGCAGAGTTACCCTCATTTTTTTGTGTGGGAAAAGGAAATTTCAGGGGCACAATTTCTAAATGGGGGAATATCAATCTGACCCAAACATTCATTAATGATAATTCCTTCGGATCTAATTAAATGTCTTATTATGGATATATAAAACATATACACATCCATGGTTTTATGTTTTTGGATTTTTAAATTCTATTAATAATATTTATGTTTTTAAATATAGCCATTAAAGAGTTATCTCCTGATTATTATAAATATAGTGTTTTAACAAATCCAATTTACCCAGAAAAAGGAAGAAATTGACTCATCTACTTGAATTTCTTCATATGAATCACATTTATAAGAATAATAAAAGATGTGGCTTCATTTTTCTTCCCTCTGGACCAAGCCCAGGAAGAGCATTAATACATTAATCTAGAGTGGTACCACCTATGGGTGATATGGAAGTTTATAGAGATTGCCACCCGAGCGATGTTATCTAAGCCACCCCAAGAGTTTTTCACCATCGCACACCTTACCCATCGGTCTTATGCAGGTGTTATAAGGGGTTATGTACGAAGACCCTAACACTGAGACTATATACATTATTTTTTCTTAGAGAATATACATTTTTTTATTATTGTTACTTTGCCAATTGTTTTTATCAAAACAAATAAATTTTTAGTTAGTAATCAATTAATAAATAGATTTCAAAGAATTAATAGATTTATGAATTAAATAATATTTTTATAAAATAGTTTCACTGAATTAGTTTTTATTAAATAGAAATTATCGTATAATTATTATGAATAAATTTTTTATTTTTATTATGGTTTGAAACCCATTTTTCTCAATACCCATTAATTTTTTATAAATGTCATATTTTTTTATGAATAAATTAATATATTTATAAAATTATTTAGAAAATTAAAATTAATTTTTCAATCAGGACATTGAAATTATCGAATTGTGAGTTTTTCAAAATATTCCGAGACAACAGAATTTTTGGGGTAAAAATAAATTCTGTTTTAATTATATATTGTTTTTATAACATCATAATGACCCAATAATGATGTTATAAAATACAATAAATTTGTTTTTCATCCAATATATGTTTTAACTTTAAAATAATGTGATTTTCGGTTTGATTGATTTATTTTACAATGATTCAGTGGACTCTCCAAAACATAGAAAACATTTTATCTTTTTAAAATGATTTTCTTGAGTGTGGTACTCACATCCACATAAGAAAGTGTAATATTTTAACATTTTAGGACATTGGACTTATAAAATAATTCTTTCCACTCCCATTTAGCAGAATGTATGGGTAAAAATAATTATCTTGTTTTTGGGTTTGATTAGTTTAATTTATGGTGTCCCAATCCTAAATAATAATGAATTCTCTCTCCTATCCTATATAATCCCACAGAATCTCACAATTCATCTTCACTAAAATCCTTTTAAGCTCTTTCAAAACCTTCCATCATCTCTTTATATTCCTCCCAAGGTGCACCGAGCTACCGCAAAACCACTCTCCAGCCTCTCCCAAGCCTTTGCGATAACACTTCCAGGTTTGGGATTCCTTTCTTTTACATTTTTTCCATGTTTCTTAAAATTCATTTTTACTTTTATTATCAATTATAATTTTTGGGGTATGATTTTGGACCTCCACCATATTTCCCTAATTATGTTTGAATGATGATATAACCCTTTTTTCCCATTAATTTCTCCCATGTACACTAGTTACCATACCGAAATTTTGTATGAAATTTCACTCTCCTCATTTACATTCAAGAAAATATTTTGTATTATGAATCTAAATTCCAATACATATGTTGGGAAATATATATATATATATATATATTTAGGAGACCCTTACTGTCCATTTCATGTAGATATTATGAAACACTACTTTTTTTCATCATCCATTTTATTGAAATCATATGTCACGTCGTAATGCTTTCGAAACTGAACTGTGATTTTCCATGCCAAAGTAATTGTATGTTTAATACCATGACCATGTATCTATAAATGGTATTATCTTTTATGAACATTTTCTTATTTATTATAGAGTTTCCTGTATGAATCCAACATTCCTTTATCATGGAATAAATATTTCTATTTAATGAATCCATGTTTTTCGGTCCATGTGGCACACTTATGCATGAAATAAAATTATTATGAAGGGTTTTCCCTGATAGCGCTTCAATACATTGGGTAAATTATAATATAATTATAGGTTAATTGAAACGAATGTTTACTCATCCTAATTAAATTTATATAAGGTTTTAAACAATCTAATTAAAGTGATATTAGGGTGTACATAGTCTCCATGTGCTGTTATCCTTAGGTCATGGTAATACCATGTTATGTGTTGTTTCAAAATTTCCATGTTACAATAATCAGGCTATGTCATGGATTTATGTTCTTGTCTAACTTATTATCCTTTGTTATTTCTATTTAATAATATGTACTTTATTCATAGAGTTATTCCTTTTTTACTCCCTTGCTGGTCTTTATTACTCACCGTTTTCTTATGAACGTCTCAAGATTATCCCATGAAATGCGATGTACGAGGCAATGTAGTGGTCATATAAATTATGATTTCAATAAAGATATCATTTTTATTTTTTAATTTGAAATGTAATGTTCCTAATACCCAAAGACACTACACCTATCTTTCATACATGTTGAATCCAGTGAAGGTTTTATGTAATGAGTCATGATTAAGTGTGTAATAAAGAGTATGGATGTTATAATGATTCTACTTTCATATGGAATTCTATGTAGTGATCATATGCTGTTCATGATCCTCCGTGATTTTGGAATATATTTGATTAACATTAATTATGTATAACACATATTTTTTGATGAAATTTATAAAGATTCTATGCAACAATTCCATGATTAATTTTTTCGAATTAGTGATTCCTAAATGCATCACTATGAACTCATAGTGTTTGTACCTTGTAGGAAAAGTATTATAGGGGATATCTTCCTTCTTCACCCTTACATAGTAATATCATGACTACATATCTACCTTGGAGATGTATTTTTCTCCCGATATCTAGTTAAAAAATTCATCAATACATGTTAGAAGATACTTTTTCATTATCACGATCTTATTGAGATTTTTATAATCAATGAAAAGGCACAATTTCTAGTCCTTCTTCTTGAAAAAGATGGCCGGTGAACCCCACGGGGAAGCAAATGCATATATGAACCCTTTATCCAGATTATCATGAAGTTATTTATTCATCTCATCATGTTCCACAATATACATTCTATATAGAGTCTTGGAAAATGGTAACACCCTCGGTATAAGCTCACTTGAAAATTTAACCTCTCTGCTAGGAGGAAGACCAAGAAATTCCTTGTGATACACATCAGTTTATTCCTTCATAATAGGAACGTCCTGTAAGAATTGTTTTTCCATATATTCTATTGTTAGAGATATATACGCTTTGTCAAAAGGTAATAATATCCACACCAGTGATGTTTGGGTTAAATAATATTAATCTCCTTACATAAACTTATATATAATTGTGGGTCAATTCTCAATACATAGTGTGATTTCCTTCTAATAGAAATGTATGTAGGCTCTATAAAGGGAAATTCATCCCATTCTCAGAATTTAATCAAATTCCACTGAAGGGAGTATGTCACACATCATTGTAATTTTTATCCCACAAATTGTTTTAGAAGTGTCGTTATATACTAAGGATGAAATAATAATCCCATAAGTCATTTTCACTAATTAATCCAGTTATATGATTTGTGGTGGTTTTCTAATTGATCGATAAAATTTAGTGATTTTTAAGAATGCATAGAAAAATAATCAAAAAAGTATTTGGATATCCATTTATGCATAATTTGTATACATGTCACCGATACAATGTCGGGATCCACCTTAGTGGTTGTGATGAAAAAATGATTATCGTTGCTACCTTAAAGGTTGTTGGTTGTCACTCAAATCCCTTGGATTAATTCATTGGTTTCTGAATTTACCTCCTTCCATGCATTTTTTATAAGAATCAAAGCATTGAGGTTTGACTGGATAATTCCATTCCACCATTGTAATAGTGGTTGTCTCATGTAAGAAATCATTACTTAGGATTGCTTCCTTCCAAAACCTAAATAATAACCTCAATCCCATTAGAAAATTTCTAGGGTGGTTCTTTCTGCACCTTTGACATGTTGGGTGTTTAAATTTCATATCATTGTTATATTTCTCCATCGTATCGACAAATTTAAACTCTACTTCTCACATAAAATCCCCTTGAGAACCTAGAAACTTGATGATCTTCATTTCAACATTGAGGGAACATCGGACAATTTACTCACAGCTATAAAAGTCATAGATCGTAGGGATTTCTAAATACTAGTTTTTTTCCCAGAAAATATGAATTCAACCTTTTGTTCAGGGGTAATGAAAATTCTCAAGGCATATCTTAAAAGTATTGTGATGTTTTCCTCATGATCCCTGATAGATTCATAATTATTTTTCTTGAGGGTAAGGAAATTTATGTCCATATTATGATGGAGGGTGTAAGGAAAATAATTATCAAAAAACATTTTCCAAAATTACTTCCACTCTATCACATTTATTGTTTCCCCATTATTTATATTTTTGAACAATTTCCACCACTGATTAGCTTTTCCCTCAAAACAGTAAACATTCAATAGAATATTCTCTTCGTCAGAAAATTGAAGAATAGAGAATATAATCTCAATGGATTTGACCCATTGTTTCATGTTTATGTGATTAGATGGTCCCTAAAAAGTCAGAGGTATTTGTTGCATAATGCTCTCAATAAATGCTTATTCTCTCTTAGGAGGATTTGAGCGCATCTTCTGATCCAGGTTTCTATTCATAACCTGTATTAGCTGGGACAGTATCATCATCAATTTCATGACTCCTGCCCTAATCGAGTAGGGAGTCTCATTGGGGAAACTATCACATTGTCCATCACATTGTATATTTACCTACTTTCTCATATTTCTGGCCCTTATATAGATTTAAGAAAAAAATTAAGAACGAGTTTTCTTAAACTATTAAACACATTAAGGGGAATCTAATGAAAATAAAGGGATATCATAAAAATTACCTTTATTTGTTATCTTTTTAATATATATCATTTAGTATATGTTTTCCATGATATATTTGCAAACATCTATTATTATGGGTTGTTTTTTTCACTTAATAATTGATAATATTGATCAAAGGAATTTTCCAAAGAATCACTTTGGGTAAATAGTCTATACCAATAGATCATACCATTTTGTATAGGTAATAAAACTATTGTAATACCCTATTCCAATTATATAGTGGGTTATTGAATGATTTTGTGTTATTATAGGCCTATACCAACATTTTTGGGGAAATTGTTAGGATAGGTAATGTAAAATAAAAGATAAAGTCACGATTTGAACTCGCAACCTCTCACCAATATATCAAACACATAACGAAAATTCTACAATTATCATTGTGAATATAATTTGATATATATATAAATATATTATTTATATGTTGATTTATTTGATTTAATTTGACAAAATATTTCATAAAAAATCCGGGGACTTATACCAATGGTTTTCAGAAACATTAGTATAGGTCCACAAAATTTTTGAACCTATACCAATGGTTTTAAAAAAGAATTTTAATAGATTTTTTTATGATGAACCTAAATGAAAACAATTAGTATAGTGTATTTAATTAGATTTCAGTCTAATATTTCGGGAAAACATATCAGTATTTACATAACTTTTACCAATAGTTTTTCCAAATTATTAGTATAGGTTCATTTTGTGGTACTTATACCAATGGTTTTGAAAAATAAATGGTGTAAATCCAGTTTCTAGTCCTGAATATCCCTCAGGAGTATCAAACCAGGTGTTTAGTACATCCATTTTTAGTGTACTAGGTTACATCGAGTCAAATCCAACAGACATTGTTCGAGTTGTTAACACTAGGTATATTTGTTCTTGAACCACGTCCACGTGTAGTATCCATATAGGGATATATTTTCATGATAAAACAAACACACTATACATGAAAAAAATTATGGATATATTCTCATACTTTTTCTTATACCTACAGACCTCAATAGTTTTTTCTAATCATAATCCTGAAAATAACTATACTTTTCATTTGATACCAACTATAACCTCTATGTTATTTACATCACAATAATACCATATTTATTACATTAATGTAAAAATAATACAACCTAAGAGATCAATATGTATAGTGTATTCTAGAATTACGTACATATCAAAAAATCTTGAACATGGGATACTACAAAATTATTAAAAACTTCCTTGACATGATTCAAAAATTCTATTGCTTTTTTAAAACTGCACGGGATAACTTGGGGACATACGTAAGAAATGGGTGATATAAAAATCCTAGTAAGGAAAAATACATGAAATTACATGAAGAGAAAAAACATGTTATAATATAGGATTTTCAATGGGGAATAAATTGAAAAGTAATCACAAACATGATCAATGAGAAAATATATTTCATGATAATCATAAAGTCAACCAGGGAAATGTGGAAACAAAATAAAAAAAATGCATCCTAAACATATGTCAAGGATAAACCTCCAATTAATCATTTTTTTAATGTCCCATTAAATTATCATGTATAATACATGTCCCAACATGACGAATCATAAGACTAAACATTACACAATTTATTGTAGTAATATTTAATTCCGGGCACACCTGTCACATTTATTCATTATCATGCTTATGTGTGCCACATAGATCATACAACATGTATTTATGCATTATAATATTTTTTTCATGATTAATGAGTGTGTAATTCATTAATTTAAGTCCCATGTCATATATTTATTGGTTTATAATGTTGAATAAAATTGTTAGGAAATGGGTATTTTATTCACTACATAATTGTTTTTTCATTGGAAATTATTGTTCAACTTCGGCAGCATAAAGACCTCACATAAAAATTCATAAAATGGTTAGATGATAGTGATATGTGTATCTCTTAGTTTTTACCTAAATTGGTCAGTATGGAATATATGTAATAACACATATAATCATAATTAAATTAATATAAAATACATAAGGTAAAGAATATACTTGAATAAAGATGAGAATGGAAAAGATCTCTTACATGAGTGTGTGATGAAAAATGCTTGGGAGGGGTTTACAAAGAGAATGAGGAAACATAGAAGAGATATAGAGAGATTAGGGAAGATTATTTAAATTAAATATTTTTTTGAGTGAATATAAATGGTGTCTTGGGTGGATTTATATAGGAAAAGAGGGTGATTTCTTTATTATTTAGGATTTTGACTCTTCATAATAAAATAACCAAAACCACAAACCATCACATGACATTATTGACATTTATTATACAAAATGGGAGTGGATATCATTATTATATAAGTCCAAGGTCAGAACATAATGAAATAATTCACTTCCTTATGTGGGGGTGAGTCATACTCCTATTGAAATGATTTTAAAACCGTATTATATATTAATGGTTTTACAGGATTCACAATGGCCTTATAAAAATTAACAAAATAAACCTAAAACATCATTATATTAAATTTAAATCGTATATTTCGTCTTGTATACACTTTATATTATTTATTATATCACATTTGGGTCGTTATGATGTCACATTACACAAAGCATATTTATATGGTATTGAATTATTTACCTAAAAAATCAATTAGCTCTGAAATTATCAAAAAATTCACCATTGGATAATGTTAACACTCTTATTAAAAAATCAAAATTAATTATATATAGATATCTTTATAAATATTTTAATTTTCACTTTTTAAATAAAACATATATTTATTGTGAAATGATGGTTTTTTTTGAGAATAACAGTTTTCGAACCCTTCCAAAAATTACAGTTGACTTCATAAAAATGATACGATAATTTATATTTAAAAAAAATTAATAATATTATTTTATTAAAATATTATTTATTTAATAAATACATTAATTTATAACGATAAATTATTTTATTTATTTAAAATTTTAAAAAAATAATATTCGAGTTTTATTAATTCAAAATAAAAAACATTTATAAAATAACAATAATAGGATGAAAATATATTAATTATTTTATAAAATATAATATAAATACTCATATTGCTACGGTCTTGATACATATCCCTTTAATTCACGAAAAAATTCTATAAGGTTAATGTTTGAAATGGTGGGACGTTCATGGGGTAGTTTGGTGAACATGGTTTGGTCTGTGATCTCAATGATCATGAACATAGCACATAAATGTTTTTTCTCATGATAATGTTGTTATATATCTACATGGTATGGTGAAGGGAAAATACCAGTGGTTTTATCTCCCACAGAATCCTCGATAAGTAGTCTCTATATGGTATGATCATACTAGTTGAGGTCATCACTTCCTACGTCTGTGTCAACTGGTTTTGTTAAAACTCTATATTTGTACTAATCAGGAGATGAATATTAAAAAAATATATTATCAATGGTAATGTTGCTTAATGGTATATAAAATAGGATACAATACAACCAAATATGTTCATAGGTTGTCTATAATGAAAAAACATAATAATACATTTAAATATATCAGAAGGGGAATTTTATTTGTAACCATTCATGTAGTTATAGGTCTTACCAACCAATCATTAATAATTCGATGAAAAAAATACTATGACATGTTTGTAAAGACCTAATATGTGGATTTTGTTAGTGAACATGAAATAAATTCTGACATTGTTCATCCAGAGGAACAAGAAGTTGAACGATCTCCTAAAGGTCAGAGAAAAGAAGGATTCGACTGGTATTTCTCTCAACATGATGCCTTCTTTTCATTGATGGAGCATGTTGTATTTGGATTTTATGACAATTAAATAGTTTATAATATGTTATCAATTAATATTGATGTTGTATTTCGATCCAACCTGGAGATGAACTTTATGGACATATTATGAAAATTCATGAATTATTCCAGATAGTGGGTTCATCTTAATCATCATTATAGGTTCATCTGATTTGTCATCAAAGGATGAGTTGGATGTTTCAAAAAAAGGTTAAAAAATACCATAGATGACATTATATAAATGGATGATGAAGTCATCCTAGGAATTTAGGATTTTAGGGGCCTCGTATTGATTGATTGTTTTAGGACTCTAACTTTGATGTGGGATTTTCATGTCCTATTCTGACCTCTCTTTCTCCATGAACTCATCATTTTTAATAATAATATGGAATAATGGGTTTCATCTTCAAATACATGATTAACAATTTCTCATATAATTATCAATATAATTCATATATATATAATTATTTTATAATTTTATATTTTTATATTTATATATATATATTTATATTTATATTTATATATTTATTTAAATAATTATAAAATGATAATAAATATATTTATTATACTTATAATTTTATAATTATATATAACTAATACATTTATTATAAGTTCATAATTATTTAAACATTTTATATTTATTTAAAATTATAATTATACATATTTGAATATATATTTATAAATATATTTATATAAATGTATATATTTATAAAATTATAAATATAATAAATATATTTTTTATAACATTATGATTATTTATATATATATATATTTCATTATTGATAATTATAAGTATAAATAAAAAATTTATAATTATTAATAAATATACATATAAATATAAATATATTTATTTATTTATTTATATATAAATATAAATTAATAAATTTATAGTAAATTTATTTATTACAATTCTATAAATATTATAATAAATATATATATTTAGTTATAATTATATTTCAATAGTATTTATATATAATTAAATATTTATAATTATAAATATTATAGATATATTAATTGAAATCTTATAAGTATTTATGAGAACATAATAAATTCATGGGTATAACATGAATGAATCATATTCCTATTATTGCATATATTATAAAAAAAGTCATCAAATATATGGAAACACTACTAAAAAGTAGGCATGTAACAATGATAGAAATGACCTTTATCATTTCTAGAAATGTGTTGACAACCGGAGTAAGATTAAATGCACTGGTCCTTTATCAACTCAGTTTTTAGAATCGTTATAAGACCTATTTATCGGAACTAATAAATTTTTTTATCAATAATTATAGATTTGTTGAGAATGTGTACCATTATAATCACTTTTAAAAGAACCAAAAAATGAGTCATTTATCAGCGACTTTAAAAGCGCAGATAAATGTCTCTATTAACAGTGATTTTAAAAAGCACATATGAAATTCCATATTATAATGTGATGCAACAGTACACCACAACAACAGCGTATTGTTGTGTAACAACATACAACATCACCAGAATCACACCAGATATAAGAAAAATAGCTCCAATATGAAATTTAAAAGAAATGAAATTTACAACACAAATAAAAGGAAAAACACAGTATTATATACATTCTAAACATTAGATTATAATTTTATATAAATAAAATTTATTTCATAAATTTAAAAACAAAACTGTTCCTTTTTCTTTTAATTCAGACCCAAATCATGTCATTGTTAAATAAACCACCACTAATCGAGTAAATGAACGCACATGTATATGATACAAATTCTTCTGTTAGTAATAATACAAAAAAATAAATTAATAGAAATTTATAATTTTCATAAAATTGAAATCAATTTTAAATAAATAAGACACACTTAGAGTCATAAACTAACAGAAATATGGGTTTTTGTTGTTCCACCCTAAACATCGCTAAAAATGTACTAATAAAGGGGTGCCATTATTAGCATTTTTTGGCACTGTTAAATGGGCCCCCTTTATCTACTCTTTTTTTATTAGTGATAAAGGGTGGTTTTTTTAATAGCGCCATTAAAGCGTATACTTAATTGACTCAATTTCATAGATCCTGATGTTCATGATGGTATATATATCAGATGGATAAATGATAATGGAAAAAATTAATGTTGGGAACCACCCATCACACACATATTTTATACTCAGTACCTATAAACTAAAAAACATTTAATTTTATTTTATTTCAATATTAGCCCCACTCGTGTAATTAGTTTCCACTGATGCAAAAAAAGGGTACTTCTTTTTTTCGAAACATCCCTAATGGTGAGGATTAATGACTAGTAACCCCCTCTTCCCTGCCCTCTCTTCTGTGTGAGATTTTTACCCAAAGTATGTGATATCATATAGATATAGTGAATCAATGGATGCGATAGATGAGAGGAGGGAGTGGTTCATAATGGGGGTTATTCATGGTAATTGGAGGGAATGAGGTTGATGTAAATCATGTCCATGTACCCAAATAATCTAGTTTTATGTAAGTGTTTATTGGAGGATATTTATATGATTAGTTGTTTCAAGGGGTGTATGGTACAATGTAGTTTCCAAGGATTCATTGAGCCAGATATGATGTCTTTCCCATCGATCTTTGGAATCGATTATTAAGGAAGGGATGGGTGTGCTAGGATGTACGATGTTGGGTTGTGAGAGTGGAAAATCCTGGTAAATGAGTTTGGGGTACCCTTTTGTGATATTCTTCTTATTATTGTATTACACTTCAATGAATTATTTTTTGAGAATTCTATAGTGAGGATGAGATTGGTTATTTGACTAGTTTAGGAGAATGTTCGTTCAGTTATGTGTTCCCTGGTGTATTAATATGATTTTTTCACTTGTGAAGGATATAGGCTGAGTATATTTCAACTGATTATACATGTCACTCTCACCCTATATGTATATATATAATTCATTTTGGTTTATAGAAATATTTCAATTACCGAGATTGACATTACTCACCTAGAATTTGGTATTATTATCGTGTTGTTTCCCTATGATTTCATTTTATCATTTATTTGCAGACTATATATATTATTTCACATTATACACACATTATGATATAGATCTGTATTTTCATTTTATTCTTTTATGAGATGATGTATCTCGTTGATTTTAATCTATCTCTCGATACCACTTTTTGTAGTGGGGAAATGTCATATATATATGATATTGTTAAATATCATTAGTGATAATCAATAACTTTATGCCTATTGACGGAGGAATAAGGGGGTATTTATCTCTATTAGTTCATTTCTAACCCATGAGGGGTTCCTCTGTGTGGAGGGGTCATGATATAGTGGCATCAATGGAAGGTTGAGGGATATGATGATATTTGGAGTTAGGAATTGTGAGGATTACAAGGGTGGGTAGGGTAATTGTTCTAGTCAATCATGGGGGGTTACATTGATAGGGGAGACTTGATAGAACATAAGATATTATCCCCCCTTGTAATCTGATGCATGGACCATGATTCTACTGAATGTCCATGTGAGTTGGTGATACTTATAGGGTAGATATCTAGGAGAGGTACATTCATCATTAATGTTTGTATCTTTGTCTGAATTGTTAGTCTGGGGAAATTAGAAAAAATAATGTAATAAACCATTATAAAATTATTATCTTGGAGTTTTAGGTTTTAACTATTCATTTCATGAATTCCTCCTTGTTTTCATACACATACAACATATATAATAGAGGTTTAATAGCCTTATCCATTTGATCATTGGAAAATCAAATCTATAGAGGAGGAGGATGCATGTTATATTGAATGTTTTTTATAAATAGGTCTTGGAAAAGTATGAGGGTAGGGTGTCAGATCTACAGATAGATTATTGGTAGGAGGATTTTGATATCTCTTTCGGTTTGATTTATAATCAAGTTGTTTTTTGGGTTCCATTATAATTTAGTGAGACAACGACATGTATGTGTTAGTACATCTTAATAATCTATCTGAGGAAGTAGTATCATGGGTATACTTAATGAAAGTGCTCTGATTGGAGTTCCAATCATAATCCATGAATCTAGAAAAGAGGCATGAGTTTTATTCTGTTATGTATGGGAGTATGACTGTGTGAGTGTTTGAGATGACGTTTAAGGGTGATTTTTATTTCACCTCTAATATTTTCCACAATTAAGAGTTCCACACATGATGTTTTGAGGATGAACATTACACATCTATCCAATTTTCAGTTACTATGATTACATGGTTGATGTATTTAGTGGTTCAAAAAGGGAAGTGGTGATCGAGCATATTCACTCATGAAGAGGAATATCATGATATGGGTTCTAGAAGGGACCCCTCATGCTGTATATTTTTTAGTATAAATCTCAAATTCTAGGAATATTGGTGTTTCGTCTAGAGGGGATTCAGCCCTAAAAAATCACTTATATGACATTTGGGGAAAGTAGATCCTATGATCATCCCATGGTCATGAGACAATTGTATTATATCTATGGGGGGGTATTTCTATTATCAATTCATTGTGGTTATTTGAGATCAGGATACTGGTGGAGGTCTTGTTCAGTATCACCCTTAGAAACACCCACCAGTGAGGCCATATAATTATTATGGGAAACAAGAGTATGATCCACTGAGAGGATATTGGGTGTGTAGGGGATTACCTTAGGATATTATACATATTCAGTGACGTTAATATATGCATGTACATAGTTTTGTTCATCATAGTGAGGAAGATGATCCAATATTAGATAGTTCTATTCTATATATATATCAACATGATAGGTCTATTGGTCATTAGAGGTACAATTAGCTTATCATCTACCCATGTTTCTTACATGTTTATTTTACGAGCCTCACACTCCCTCATTTAACCAACCGTAGTTTGTTCTTTGATAAGGGATTTGGAGAGACTTATTTTTACCTAGTATTGACTATGTCATTCATAGGATAAAACATATTGCATGATGTCTACTAATAGACTAGGATGTTGATGTGGACACATTAGTCATGTGTTGATCTCTTATTTATATTGATACAATCATATGATTTCAATCATAAAAATTGATTAATTCTATTTTTTTGTGGTTATCTATTTATTATAGAGGAAGGTCATATTAGTAGATATGGATGGCTAGTGTGAAAATTCGTTCACTGAGTGGGGTTTTCATATTGTTAGTAGGAATATTATGCCGCTTCTTTCTATGATGGTAGAATTTTCAATAATGATTGTATGTTTTGGGATGGTTGATACTCTTAGAGTTGTCAATGAATTTTTGGATGTCTTCCCTCAATGTTTTATGACACGCCCTCCCCTAAACCTGATGTTTATTTATCGATAAAATTATAGTAGGATAATTTTATGATATCAATGTATCTCTCCTTGATGAAACCCTTTGAGTTATGGGAGTTTTGGATCTAGATTGATGAACAGATTCATGAGGGTTTCATCTAAGCCAATGTGTTGTAATGGGGATCGCTATTGTTATTCTCTAAGAAGCTGGATTGTATAATGAGGATATGTGTATAAAATAGATGGATGAATAATGGGACAAAAAATAATCATTACCCTATACCAAGGATTATAGACATTTTTCACAAATTAAGGAGAGATAAATGGTTTTATTGAATTTTTTTGTGGTCTAGATATCATCATCGGAGGGTGAATGAATGATATATATTTTAGACTACCTTCTGGTGTAGGTATGTGCACTTCTCATTTTTATTCATTCCATTTAGTTCCACGAATGCACAAACTATATTCATTGGACTAATGAACTCATTTTTTTGAGATAATGTAATTTTTTGTAGTTTTGTTCATTGATTTCATATTGACCTACTTGAAGTCTGAGTAAGATAATGTCAATCATCTATGGTCTATATTGAAAGTCCTTCGATGCAGTTAGCTCTATGGAAAGCTATATATGTGAATGTTTTGGATGATTTATGTGTATTTAATTAGGGATGTGTTCTCCCAATAGGTTTTTACTGTTGAACAATGAGATTTAAAGGTTGTTCTTTTGGTAGAATATATTAATATGATAGTGGTTTGTAGTTTTCATAGTATTATGGGATAATTTTTGAGGTTCATGTGTCTAATTTATCAAGGATTTCTACCCCATTGATAGATCTAACAAGGAAATAATAGGATTTCACCTGGTATTATCCTTTTTAGGCCATGTTTGACTACATGAATATTATATTTATCAGTTCCCTGAGGCGTTGATTTCTAGAGGAATGTTTAATGTTTGACATTTTTAGTGAAGCTTAACATCTAGGATTAAGACACAAATTGATAAAGAGGAAGGTAGTAAACTATTATTGGTCTAGGAAGTTATGACCTAATGATTATAACTATTCTAAAAATGATCTAAAAATACATGTGATTTCATATGTATTTAATATATGGTTATATTACATCATCTGAGAATACATTATATTTTTTACCAATTTTTAGAGATTGAAGTACACTTTCCCTCAGTTTGACATGAAACTACTACCACAATGGTCGATATAGTTTCCTCATGAAAATGATTGACATCTATTAAACATGAGGGAATGGAAATTAATTTGTCAATTCACTGATCAAGTATATATGAAGGGATATTGTTCAAGAATATGGGGATCTATAGTGGGTGGTGGATGAGTTGGTATCCATGCATCTTAATGCAGGGATGGCTCATTATCATGGTTACATATTTTAGATAACAATATAGTATTTTATGATGTTGTGGGTGAGTGTGTATCAGTGTGGATTCTTAGAAGTAGAGTAAATGTGTGACCATGTTGTTTATGATTATTCAATAGAGGGATGGTCAGATTATTGTCATAACTTAATTATGTTTAAAGTGATGGTGTTCATCCTGGTGTTGATGTGTGAAGGTTTCATTCACAAGTGTCAAATATTACCTTTAGTATTGAACGATGATGTATTAGTGATTTATCATGGATTTTGAATATAGTTTTTGTGGATTGGGATAAAATGAACCATGGAACTGTTCACGGATCGATGATTGGTTTTTCCTCAGGCACTACAACGAATATGGACTTTAACAGTGCTGATATTGGCCATTACCAATGCAAAAAACTATTGACTACTGTAGCAGGAATATAACCCTAGGCATTTATCACCCCTATAAAAGAACTCATAAAGGCACACAATATCAATTATTTTCATTAGCACTAATAAAGGGTCCATTTATCAGTGGAATAAAAATAAATGATAAAGTCCCCCTTCATCAGCATTATTTATGGCACTTATAAAGGGAAAAGTTGATGCACTGTTCTGTTTAAATTACATCACACTAAAGTAGAAAAAACATTAAAAATAAATAAATACATATTGCAAATACATTATATAAATGAAATAAAATTTACAACACAGATTCAAGAAAAAATATATATTATAGAGATTTATAAAATTGGTTTTTTCAATTACAGAAGTATGTAATAATTGTCATAGAAATTAAAAATTATAAAAATTTCATGGTATTTATCCCCTAAACCCTAGTCATGCTATTTCAAAAAAAAACCCACTTGATTGGAAAAAAATACACCTATATAATAAATTAAATCTTATGTAAGTAATATAATAAATGAATAAATTAAACAATAAGTATCAATATTAACCAAAAAACATATACATTGAGTCAAACCAGTAACAAATCATGTGTCAGTTTGACATTATACTGATTCCTACTAGTCAAAAAATATATATGAGTTGTTTTCCTAAATTATCAAGAAAAACCATGTTTCTTTCCTAGTTTTCAGTTATTGACCCAAATTTTGAATTAAAATGTCAATATTAAACTAATAATAGAAACTTTGAGTCATACAAGATACACCATGTCTTGTATTGAGGTGAGAATGATTCGTACACGTCAAAAAATTACTTTTGGATCATTTTTATAATGTATGAAAACAATTATAATTTTTTTTATTGGTTTTGAGTATGTCATATTTATTTTTGACTTAAATTAATGTCAATTTTAAATAAAAAGTCACACATGGAGTCATATATGTCACATAGTGAATCAAATTTATGTGTGTGCGATTTATTAATATAAAAAATTACTAATGGATCATTTTCCTAATGTATCAAAACAATTCAAAAGGTTTTTATCAGTTCTAAGTATATAATTTTGGTTTTTTAATAATATTTAATTTTTAACTAAAAACACACACTTCGAGTCATACTAGTCACATCACATGTCAGTTTGACAAGTGAATGATTCCAATATATAAAAAATTACTTATGAATCTTTTTCCTATATTATCAAGATAATATGAGTGTGTTTCCATTATTTTTAATGAGTGACATGCATTTTAAACTACTATGACAATTTTAATCTTTTAATGGATACCTTCAATCTAAACGGGCACACCGTGTATAGAATTGACGTGTGTATTATACATACATGTAAAAATTACATATGGATAATTGTGATAATGTATCAAAACAATATGAATGTTTTTTTATTTTTGTGTATCTCACATGAGTATTTTACTAAAATTAATGTCAATTTTAAAAAAAATGACACACTTGGAGTCTATCCAGTCACATAGTGCATCCTATTGAGGTGAAAATGATACAGACACAACAAAAATAAAATTTGTATCATTTAAATAATGTATAAAAACAATATGAATTCACATTCATAGTTTTAATAAGGTCACTTATCTTTTTTTCTGAAATATAATTTAATACTAGAAACATGCAATATGTGTCATACCGGTCACAAAGTGTGTCATTTTGATGTGACACTAATTCATACATCTCCCAAATAACTTAAGAATTATTGTAATAAATTGTAAACACAATCAATGATAATTTACTAGGTTTCCACTGATTGACATATGTTTTGAACTATAATTTCCAATTTTGAACTGATAACAAATAGTTATGAAATATTGGGAACACCGTGTATTAGATTGAGACTTGACTAATTTTTTCACATCACAAATTACTTATGGTTCAACATCGTAAATAATCATATCAATAAGAATTCATTTTTTGGTTTTGATTATGTCAATTACCTTTTTCACTAAAATTAATGTTAATTTTAAAGAAAAAGATAGACTTGTAGTCATACTAGTCACATCGTATGTTGGATTGATGTACAAATAATTCCAACATGTCAAAAATTACTTAGGGGTCATTCTACTAAAGAATAAAAATATTATAAAATTATTTTATTAGATTTGGTGATGGCATATGTGTTTAGAACTAAAATGTAAATTATAAACTAAAATCATATTGTTCGAGTCATTCCATGAAAATTGTGTATCAAATTGAGTTCAGGCCCTTTATGTATGTGGTGTGTGTTTTTCATTCATCTATCTACAATAATCTATAAAATATATAACAAGTTCCCTTTGGATGGAAGTGTAAACCCCATATTTTCTGAAATTTAAGAGCCAACATGTTCCATTTATATGGAAGTGGAATCCCCATTCTGTCTAAAAAAATTCACATTTTAGCCAACATGGTATTTTCTCTTCCTACAAAATGAAACATGTTCTCTATTTTTAGGATTTTTGAAGATATTTGAATGTAAAATACGAATTCCCAAATGTTATTT
This sequence comes from Viscum album, assembly GCA_963277665.1. NCBI lineage: Eukaryota > Viridiplantae > Streptophyta > Magnoliopsida > Santalales > Viscaceae > Viscum > Viscum album. The sequence continues at coordinate 358,058,474 of OY728152.1, read as the reverse complement.
GAAAAAAACATGTATTAGATAAATATTATACATAAATTTACATAAAAATTGAAGAAAAAATGATGGAAAATTTAACAAAATAAATAGAAGGAATTCATGTAAAGACCATGATTTTTTCATGAAATATTTTTTATGTATATATAATTATTACGAGTCACCAAAAATTGATGGCTCATGATTCTAAGGCCTGGAGTCCCTAGAATGAATTTCCGAACTCTTTTTTGGATTTGTTTATTAAACATGTGAGCAACGTTTTCTAACAATTTAACCGCTGCTCAAATTAAAAATCAGAGGGAACCATTTAATTCGCAGCACTGTGATTTGCATAATGGAGGCTTTAAATTGAACACCGTGTGACCAGATATAAGTTTAGTTTTGCGACTTTTTATAAGAAATGAAATGAAATTAATTTTTTATTTTAATTATTATCCACCAATGGAAAATTAAAAGGGATGGGGATAGTGTTGTGTCTTGAAAATAATTGGATTGAAATTCCATCCCAATGTAACGACATCATTGAGGAATTAAGAATCTTCCTAATTAATGAGCCCCATTAAATTCAAATGTCATTACATACACCCCCTGTCACTTATATATATAAATCATGGGGAGGGGTATCAGCACACATTCTCCATGTGACGAATTGATGAAGGAGGGCCATGATGTCGGACCCTGAGAAGATGGAGTCGACCCCACAGGAGGTGACAATTGACATTAAAACACGAATTGAAGGGCGAAGTATGAGTGCCTATGTTGGGAACCAGTTGTGAGAATGAAGAAAACAATCCATCTTCAAGCATGATCTATTCTTCAATGATTCTAGGTAGGGGGTTTTCATTTGAGAATTTTTTTTATTTCCTCCTCCATGTTCTTGGAATTACACAATGAACATATCTCAACCATCTAACAGCTGAGCCCATGATTCTTTCATCATTGCGGGAGGTTATTACAGGAAATCATGTGGTGTGTATCTTGTTATTTAATTCTATTGATATTAAACCCTTAACCCCTTATGTTACGAGCTAACCCAGAGTGCACACTCCTAATGAACCCCACCCGAACACTCTGTATTACTTTTGGTACATCATTATGCCTCCATTGAAGGATAACTGTGTGACGAAACTGACTGGCTATGTGGTGGATTGTGCATTAACGCACACTGTAAGAGAAGGCCACAACACAAAGTCGTGGTGGTCGTCAGACTGGATGACACCGGACAACCACAACGGAGGCAAAACGTGACATCACACACCACTAATGTAAAAGGACGATTGTGGCTCGGCATCCATGTTGACCAGAAGAGTGGTTGGCAGGCTAACTGGTTGGCTGCGACTGAGCTGACAGAGCGGAGGTGGGGCGCGCCCCCGACGGCGTGCACATACGACAGCAAGGCCATGAACTTCTTTTTTCGTGATGGTAGTAAGGAGGTTCCAGTTCGACCAGCGTCCGGTGGATGAGGCATGTGTCAGCGGTGTGCCCGGTAGCATATCCACGACCCATCGGCCATGGCATGGAGGACCCGAGGCACCACACGACACTGCATTGGGGTCATCCACCACGGGTTGACCCATTTATGTAACACCACACCATGTCAGGCGTAATTGGATGCTCCATATATGAGTATCCCTGATGTCTCATGCCGCTATGTGGGTGTCACTGCCAGTTTGGTCCAGCACACCAACACACCGCTCAGTAGGCCGACTCACCTCCCAGTGTGTCGACCTACGACCCAGCACTCTAAAACGCTTCCCATCCAAGTTGGGTCGGGCCCATTGGGCAAGGTTGAACTAGATTGAGATAGACTAGAGATGGGCTAGGTAGACCCAGGGAAACATTGGTCGGCCCACGCTGAAATGGATCAGGCTTGTTGGAGCAAGGCAGACAAGACCCAAACCCAGTACCCACCTGGAACACATAAAGATAATTATCTTCTAAATCGGATGTCTGTTTGACAAACCATATATGGTTTCATGGAACATGGAGGGAGGAAATAATTTTCAGTTAATCTATGAGAGTTTTGGAGAAACATGGTCTATGTCCGGGTTGATATCCACCAGAAATCAACCAGGCCCTTGACACTAAAATTCCAATAACACACAGATCAGGCGTCTGATTGACGCGTCTTCTATTGCATTGGAACCCATATGTCATGGGGGATCATTATATTAATTATTGAGAGACTATGTTTTGGTTGAAATATTATTAATGGATTGGGGAGAGGATCTTCCAAGCGCAAAACGTATGGAACCCCACGACTAGATGAGACTTGATGACTACTGACTTTTCGACACAAAGTGAGTCGACATCAATGGTATGTGATGGGGATGAGTACCTCTGTTGGAAATGGTTGGGTGATTCAATGGTATGAGATTGGGAGGAGTACCTCAGTAGGCCACGATGGGGTAGGGTGACTCTGTGTGACTCAGCAGACCCATGGAACGGGATGCCGAAGAGTGCCTCTTTAGTTCATGGTTAGGGGGAAGTGCCTCTGTGTGATGTTGAAGTACCGCCATACACGAAGAAGAATGAGTTAGGTAATAGATGAGGAGTTTGACGTTGTGACTGGGGATGTTACTTATTACTATACCTAGATAAAATCATGGCTGGCTATCAGCATTAATAGAGATCAGGTGTGTGTCAGCATCATAATCATGTATCTATGAGCCGTATTCCTAGTTTGAGCGGAGGCACTAATTGAGCGGTGTCTATTTACATATTATTTTTGATTGAAATCATTCTTTTTTGTATTATTTGTGGAGTTCTAGGAGACCTCTAGGGTCTCGGTGTCCCTGCGGAGTATTTTTATACTCACAACTGCACGGGAATCACTCACACATTGTTAGGTCTTGTGAAGACGCCATAAAACCATGATAGAGGATTTGGGAGCCATGATTCGATGGTCCTTAGAGGTTGATCATTTTTCATGACATGGCACATTGACTAAAATTCATGATTTGTACATTACCTTTAGGTTGGATCCTTGGAAATTGAACCAAGAGATGGATTCCCCATGTAGTTGTATTTCACTTATCAATTGTACTTGTAAATTTCCAATTGGGCTTGTATTCCATCAACTATAACATTCAACACTCTTTTTCTACTGCTATTTACTTCATTGTTTCTTCCTGTTGTGTTCTCAGACAATGTATTTGGATTGGATTAAAGTAAATGCCTTCCCCTTTTAGAGAATATTCCTTTCGGTGCTATCAGCCAACCCCTGGCCTATGGAATGTGGGCTTGGGGTAGTCATAGCACGACCCTTGAGGTATGGATCCTAAAAAAGTGGTATTAGAGTTGTTCGGTTGTAAAGAAGAACTAGGAATCTAATCTATTGTTTGTGTCTATAGTGTTAAGTGTTATGAGTTTGGTTTTCCGTTTTAGGAATCCAGTGTTGGTGTGGCATTCGGCGTATCCGTACACAAGGACCCTGAATTCTGATTTCTGACATAGTGCACGAAAACATAGACTACGTGTGTTTTGAAATGTTTTATTTTTCATATAATTATTTATCTCACTTGGTATAACATATTGACTGTGGAACACCTGTCTTCATTCAGGATGTCACCAGAGAGAAAGCCATCTAGGATTTCTCCGAGAGTACGCTACAATGACCCACCGAGCGATGAGGCCCTGGTGGAGGGCCCTCTAATGGAGTTAGCACCACAGGGTGGTGTTGCAGCAGCACCAGATCCCATTGGACAGTCGTTACCACCAACCCCACCAGAATAGGATTCACACAAACATAGCACATTTCATGAGTTACAACGGTAGGGGCCTCCAATGGTAAAAGGAATGATGGAACTGTAGGGGGATGAGGACCGAATGGAGGATGGGATGAGTGTTTTTTGTATATTTGGGACACCAGCTGATTTTATTGTTATCTTATAAGCCATATTTTTCAGGCAGTATCAAGGAGATGTTGGATCATGATGCTCTGGATATATGATGAGGTGACCCGGATCAGGGAGGTCTTCTAGGGCCATTTCAGTTCATGGTTCATCCTAGCGACCTTATGATATATGTGAATATAGTATACACTGCACTTATAGATAGGAAGCCTGACAGTGGACAAGTACTTTGTGAGTTTCACTGATCTCACACACTACTCCACAGACATGGTGCAGAAACCTTTCATTAGGCCTCAAACCATTGATAATGGACTCCAATGGAAGAACAGAGCATTGATGGAATCGCTCAACATACCGACCTATGATGGGGTTCATGAGTGAGCTCTATTGGTGGAGAGCTTACTAACTGAGCTGGAACCAACATTGAGAGCCACCACCAGATGTTGGGTTACAGAGACATGTGTAGCAGGTAGCTAGTAGATGACATTGAGGTCCAGGTGAACCACATCTCCTAGTAGATGACCCAAGGACTTACGATCAGAGGTGCGGGGTTGGAAAGGTAGAGGAAGACATGTGAGGGACACACAATGTTACATTTTCAGTGGCTAGGGTCATATGACTCTCCACTACCAAACATATAGTATGGACGACCATTAGATAGTCGAGGGACCGTCGAGGCATATGCAGAGGTTCGAGCGAGGAGGTCTGCAGGGTGGAAAACGTGGTAGAGGATATGGATGTGAAATAGGTGGTGGGAGGAGATTGGTGGTTCTACCACCACCACAAATAATAGGACCACCCCGACCATAGAGATCAGAATTATAGGGGCGAGCTCAGCTACAGGCAATTGAGGCCAACGACTACGGTGCTACGGAGATTATTAGAGATATGACATGTGTCTAGTACACCATAGCTGAAGTACTGATTAGTCACTAAAAGTGGTTAATATTCATTGTTAATATCATAATATTAATTTTTTTCAATGAACATAAACATCAATAGTAGTCCAATTCATAAATTGAATTTCATATCCCATCATTGTGCAATTCATGTCTAAAGAGTCAAATTGGGCCCACTCAATAAATTGATTGTGAAAAATTCTTTGTTCATAATTTTAATTTTATATTTTGGTATATTATTCATAAAATCATTTTCAACCTTTTATATTGTAGGTCCAACGGATAAATTCCAAGGAAAGATGGATATTTTAGCGCCTGAATGCAAAAATTTTCCGGAAAAAGCATAATGGTACTACGACCCATCAAAAAAATGTGGGGCCCATAAACAAAGCCCAATGAAGCACAAATTTTTACAGTAGAAAGATAAAAATATGATTATCATTTTATTAAACTATGTATAGAGATAAATATGAATTTTTCTTGATGATAAAGGGATCTGAATTTCATATTTAAATGGTGGGCCAGACATGAATTCACATAAAGTCGTTCCACCATTTGACAATAACATCCAAAAGGCTATGAAAAATTTCCTAAAATTTTTAAAGATCATATAGAATATAAGGAGGATCATATTTCTCTTCTGAGACCTCTCATGATTCAGAATTATTCAATTAAAAATTCACACCTCAAAACGGTGGATGAATCTTGATGGTTTTGTTGTCAACTTTGTAACGTCAATTTCTTTTTGATTATTAACCCTCTGTTTGACACTCTTAATTGTTAGGGAGTGAATTTGTTATTGGAGGTGGACCTAAGGCTCCTAATATTCCTATATAAGGATCTGGTGGTGAATGTAATATGCATATCATATTTTTCATGTCATCTTTGGTGCATTGTTTTCATTGTAATGTTATTATCCCAATTTGTCTTTGTAATGTTTTTCCTTATAATGTAATTTGTTCGAATCACCTTAGTTTACAATAAAAGATCTTCTTTTTCACTTTTTATGTAATTCTTCTTTTCACCTTGATAATGTTTCCCCAAGGTGTTATCTTATTCACACCAGCACTTGTGAATTTATTCACACATCAGTGGAGTGATCGTTTCATTGTTTTATTTTTCTTCTTCAATCCTGCTTCTTTAAGTCACCTTCCCGCTTCAATTTATTGAATAGCATAATTGGCTGGATAACCTCCTATGGGTAGATACTAGGGAATTTAATGGGGTTGATTTGATGTTATTTAATTTTCTTGAATTCATAATCCTTTCATTACTTTATGATTTCCATTTGATTATTTATTAACAACTTCGTCTTCACCAGCATTGAAAATGACAAATTTCGAGTTCTAGTATTAACCAATTCCTTTGAGTGATCATTACATTTATCATCTATGTTCATTGGTTTTTAGCTTTGGAATTGTGTTGGGATTAAATTTGTGAATGATGTTGTGGAAATATATCAATTTGTCGATGTGTCTTGAATTAGTGAAACGAACGTTTTACGAAAATAAATACATTCTCTCTAACCCAAGTAACAAATTAGGATAAACTCATCTCAATTAATTGTTTTAGACTATGTAGTTGTATGTTTTTTTATTTAGTTATTTAAATTAAGTCACTAGTTATTCAAATCAATTCAATCTCAATAGATGACCACTTTATATCCAAATTCTTCCAAAATGAGAGTGACTTTAGGTTCTTTATTTGGTCCTTGTCGATTCGATCCCTACATGTATTATAATGACTGCATACCTATAGGTAAAATTGGGCGCTACCAAATTTTGGCGTCATTGGCGGGGAAATTAGTAAGTTAACCTAGACACACACATATTTTTCTCACCCCTAATATCATTCTCATGGAAGGCCATTTTGAACAAACCCAAACATGGGGACCTCTCCCCACATTGAATACCCCATACCAATTGTGATGTATAATGACCATTATTATTTATATTTGAGGGAAAATCAAAACAATATTGTGGAATTTTTTTTTACTCTTATGATCCAAAAAACATTCAAACCTATAATGAGTTTAAATCCCTATAAGGAAAATATGAATATCCTCTTGTGGAATTCCAACTACATAATTATCCTCATAGATTAGACCATCTTCCTCAAACCCTTGTCCAACTTGATCAACAAGTTCTTGAACAATTGTGTCAACAAATGGAGATTAATAATTCTGAGGTATCCTCAATGTGAGTATAACTTCAATGCGTTGAATCATTTTTCGATCCCACTCCAACTCAGGTTGTCCCTTCCACATCACTTATAGAAGAATCATGTTACCCAAATAAAAAATTTGAATTTAGTGAAGAACCCACTTTAGAATCATGGAAAAGAGAGTTGGATAATGAAGATAATTGGTCATTTAATGTTGAAAGTCAAGCTAAAGAACATCAGGGAATTGTTAATTAGAGTTTAAATCAGGATGAAATTGATTTCCTTAATTCAAATGCGGGAAATTTTTCATACATGATTGAATGTCCGGAATATTTCAAAAATGATGATTTTTTAGTAACCCCAAACACTAAACCATTAGTATAAATCACACTCACAAAATCCATACCCATTCATGAAAATCATCTAGAATATTTTGTGGATGAATCTTCAATTCAAAGGTAACCAATTGTGTTGGGAATGATTGATAAAGTAAATGATTTTCATTATAAATCCTTATCTGTGTTGGAGTGTCATATCCAAACTGTACTCAAAATCAATGTCCTTACTTCCCCACTCAGGCATCCCATCATAGGTGATAACCATGACGTTAAATTAACCGTTCATTCATCTCATGAAACCCAAATAAGGTAGATATCCCTTGAAATCTTAAGAAATGCTGTAGAAGAAACCAGATCAATCATTACTGTAATTCCTTGGATTTTCACACTCTTTGTTGAACATGGGTTTTTAAATGAAAAATAATTGAAGAAAACAGTCAATATCAATTTTGTTGATGTGGAGAATGATGGGTTTGTTAAAATGTAGAATGATGGTATTAGATAAGTTGGGGGGTTCATGTCAAGTAAAAGACTTAAAATTAAGCACTTTCTGGGAGGCTACCCGACTTCTTCCTTTTTTATTTCATTTTTTGTGTTTTTGTGTTTTTTCATGTTTCTAATACTTTTGAATAATATTTATTTTTCAAATATGTTTAATATATCATTTTTATATATATATAAAAATTCAAACTCTGAATATGATAATACCTTAGACTATTGACATGTTCTTCACTTATGAGTATGGATGGGTACTAAAGGTGAGCACCATATTCATATGTGTCACGTGGCGTGATCTCTGAGTAATACATTACCCAAAAATATAAAAATAAGACATTTAATGATCATATTATTTTGTTTTATTTTATTTTTATGTTTTTATAGGTTAAAAAAATATATTTCAAGGACATGGCATAGGTCATGGGGAAAATCCCATTACATCCATCCAAGAAGTTAAGACTCGAATCTAGGATTGAAGGGTGACTGTGGTACACACTTTCATCATAAACAACCAGGTGAATTCATTCCATTATTATCATTTTAAATTTTCTCTTTGAACAAATCTACCATACCCCTTTCAATGATTTCTTTAAACAATGGGGACAATGTTATTCTATGATGGGGGAGATGAAATAAAAAATTGATTTTTTATAAGGACATGCATGGAAAGAAAAATTCCATTAACCTTGAAAATGATAACACACATTGAAAACTCTGAAATTGGGTATCAAATAATTTGGATGCCTTTATTTTGATTTTAATTCATGTTTATGTTCATGAGAATAATATTTGGAAATTACAGATGTCCGATGTGATTTTTCAATGTTTATATTTTCAACCTATTAACAAAAATTCCACAATGCACGTCTACTGGATCTTGTGTGTAAATTATAGTTCTTGGGTCCCTTTAATTATAACATAGGGTTCTGGGGTCACTTTTAGTTTAATTTGAGTACCCAAAATTAAATATATAGATAAAAAATTAATGACCACATTGAGAAATGTTTTGTCAAAATGTGTAGCCTCTGACACATGGGGATCGTGAGTCCATAGTTGTCATGCCCATATTTTGGATTTATATCACTATTATACTGCATATAATTTATAATATGTGTGGCATCCGACACTTGGGGATCATGAATCCATAGTTTCCCTGCCCATAGATAATATTTTTCTATCTATTGTGGTTAAAAAAAGGTATACTCATGTTTAGGTATAATTTAATCACACCTAGATCGTCCCTTTTTTCCCTTGAATAATAAAATGGGCCCCATATCATTTTTGATGAAAAACATTTTATCATAATTAATTGAAATTGGATAAAATATTGTGATCAATTTGAAAAAGGAATGGGCTTGGTCTTGGGATATTCTTATGGACCTAGGTTGGTTTAAATGATTTTTATGGGTTTCAATAAAAAATTTGTATGAGGTCTTTGGGTGATAAATGTGTATTAAAATGTTTTTGGAAAAGGGGATTCAAATTTTATACATGTTATATATTTTTCTCGAGACTATCAAAACTCATGTTACGTGGTGTGATTAGTCACTAAAAGTGGATAATATTCATTTTTAATATTTTAATATTAATGTGTTTCAACGTTAATAAACAACAATTTTAGTACTATAAGAAATTGAACTTCATTTCCCATCATTGTGCAATTCATGCTTAAAATGTCAATTTGGTCCCACTCAATAAATTGTTTGTAAAAAATACAGTGTTCATCATTTTAATTTGATATTATTTTATATTATTTATCAATTTATTTGGAACATTATATCTTTTAGGTCCGATGGTTGAATCCCATTGGAATATGGATAATTTTGGGCATGAATGCATAAATTTGCTGAAAAAAGAAAGACGGGCCTAAGGCCCATCAAACAAATGTGTGGCCCACAAACCAACCCCAATAGATCTAAAATGTTAATAGTAGAAAGATAAAAATATTTTGATCATATTATTAAACTGTGGAAGGAGATAATTATGATGTTTTCATAATGATAAAGGGATATGAAGTTGATAGTTTAATGTTGGGACCGAGATGAATGCACATAAAGTCATCCCACCATTTCGACCATAACATCTAAATAGTTTTGTCAACATTCATGAAGTTTTTACAGCTCATAGAGAATATATTGTAGAGAATATTTCTTTCTACGACCCCTCTAGATTCATCCTTCTTTAATTAAAAATTCACATATCAAAACAGTGGACGGATCATGATGGTATTGTGGTAAATTTTTTAACGTCAATTTTTTATTAATTCTTCACCCTCCATTTGACTCTCATAATTTTTGTGGTTGAATATATTGTTGGGGATGGACCTTTGGCCCGTAATATGCCTATATAAATAGCTAGTGGTGATAAAAATATGCATCTCATAATTTTCATATCATCTTTGGAGAATTGTTTTCATTATAATGTTATTATGAAAATTCTTCTTTTTAAGGTTCTTCCTTATCATGTAAATTCTTAGAATCACCTTAGTTTTCAATAAAAGTTATTTTTCTGTTTTTATATACTTCTTAATTTCACATTGATATTGTTGCCCCAAGGTGTTATCTTATTCACACCACCACTTGTGAATTTATTCACACTACGGGGGGTGATCGTTACATTGTTTTATTTGTCTTCTACAATCCCGCTTCATTAAGTCGACTTCTCACTTCCATTTAATGAATAGTATAAATGGAGGGATTACCCATTATGGTTTGATCCTAGGGAGTTTAATGGGTTGGATTTTATGTTATTTAATGTGCATAAATTCAAAATCATTTCATTACATTAAGATTTTCATTTGATGATTTATTTTCTTCTTCAACTTTTCCAACATTAACAATGAAGCATTTCGAGTGCTAGTATGATCCAATTCCATGGAATTATCATTAAATTGATCCTATAAGTGCATTGATGTTTATATTTCCAATTGTGTAGGGATTAAATTGGTGAATGTTGTATAAGAAATATATCTTTTTTTGTATTCATCGTGAATTAGTGAAATGAATTATATGAGAAAATAAATACATCCAATCTGACCCATGTAACAAATTTGGATCAACTCATCTCCAATAATTGTTTTATACTAAGTAATTGTTTTTATTATTTTGTTATTTATATTATAGCACTAGTTATTCATATGAATTCAATCTGGATAGTTGGCCACTTCAAACAAAAATCCATCCAAAATCAAATTGTCTTTTGGTTACTTCTTTGGTCCCTGTGGATTCAAATAAGATTAATAAATCATTTTGATAAATAAAAAATAAACAAATTAAAACTATGAATATGATATTACCTTATACCGTTGACCTATTCAAAAATTATAAGTATGAATGGTTATGAAAGGGGAGATCTATATTCATCTGTGTCATGTTGAGTGATCTGTGAGTAATACCTTACCAATAAATTTTAAAAGAAGACAATGTATCATCAGTTCATTTTGAATTATTTAATTTTTATGTTTTCATAGGTTAAAAATAAAAAAAATAAAAAGGACAAGCCATAGTTCATGAGGAAATGCTCTTTACAGACATCCATGTCATTGAGACTCGAATCCATGATTGAATGGAAAATGTGGAATGCACCTTCATCATCAACCCCTAGGTGAATTCATTCCATTATTATAATTTTAAATTTCCTCTTTGAACAAATCTCCCATACCCCCTTCTATGTTTTCATTAAACACTAGGACAATATTATTCTAGGATGGGGGAGATGAAATAAAAATGTTTTTTTAATAAGAAAGGGCATGGAAGAAAAAATTCCATTAACCATGAATATTATAACACACATTGCAAACTCTAAAATTGGATATCAAATAATTTGGATGCCTTGATTCTGATATTAATGCAAGTTTATGTTCATGAGAATAGTTATTGGATTGTGCGGTTGTCTGATGTGATTTTTTAAATTTTACATTTTCATCCTGTTAATAAAAATGACACAATGTACGCCTACTGGATCTTTTGTGTAAATTTGAGTAATTGGGTCCCTTTCATTATAGAATAGGCTTCTAGGGTCACATTGAGTTTAATTTTAGTAAAAAAAATTAATGACCACATAGAGAAATGTTTTTTCCAAATGTGTGGCTTCCATCACATGGGGATCATGACTCCATAGTGGTCATGCCCATAGTTAGGCATTATATCTCTATTTTAGAGCATGGAATTGACAATATGTGTGGCATCCGACACTTGGGGATAGTGACTCCATATTTTTCTTGCCCATAGTTAGTCTTTTCAAATCAATTGTTGTTAAAAAGAATAAAAAAATAGATACTCATCAAATTTTTTAATTTCATTCCAACATATCACTTCACTTTTTTCAACTTGAATAATTAAATGGGCCCAATATCATTTGTGATGATCAAAACATTATCATGTTTAATTGAAATTGGATGAAATGTGGTGATGAATTTTAACAAAGGAATGGGCTTGGTCTTGGGATATTATTATGGACCTAGCTTTTTTTGAATAATTTTTATTGTTTTCATAATTTTTTTTTGGTATGAGGTCATTCGGTGAACAATGTGTATTAATTTTGTTTTGGAAAAGTGGTTTCAAATTTCATACTTGTAATATATTTTGCTAGGGACTAGGAAAACACATGTGGCGTGGTTTTATTAGTCACTTAATGTAGCTAATATTCATTGTTAATATCTTAATATTAATGTGATTCAATGTTCCTAAACATCAATTTTAGTACAATTCAGAAATTGAACTTCATTTCCCATAATTGTTTAATTCATGCTTAAAATGTCGATTTGACCAACTCAACAAATTTTTTTCCAAAAATATGTTGTTCTTCATTTTAATTTTATATTTTGGAATATGATTCATAAATTTATTTGGAAAATTTTATATTTTCGGTCTGATGGATGAATCCCAATGGAAGATGGAAATTTTTGCACCTGAATGCAGAAATTTTCTTGCAAAAGCATAATGGGCGTAAGGCCCATCCAACAAATGTGGGGCCCAGAAACCAATCCCAATGAAGCTCAAATTTTTAAAGTATAAAGATAAATATATGTGGATAATATTATTCAACTGTGTCCGGAGCTAATTCTGATGTTTTCGGGATGATAAATAGATCTGCATTTGAGATTTAAATGGTGGGCCCGACATGAATGAACATAATGTTGTCCCACCATTATGACCATAACATCCATACGGGAAATCCAAATTTCTAAATTTTTTATTTCTCATAGAGAACAGATAGTCTAGAATATTTCTCTTCTACGACCCCTCTGGATTTGGCCTTCCCCAATAACAATTTCAAACGTCAAATTGGTGGACGAATCTGGCTAGTTTTGGGGTCAACATTGTTACGCCAATTTGATTTTGATTAGTCACCCTCCTGTTGACTCTATTAGTTGTTAATGGGTGAATTGATTGTTTGGGGGGTGGACCTATGGCTCCTAATATGCCTATATATGGAGCTGGTGGTGATGGGAATAGTAATCTCATATTTTTCTTATCATCTATGGAGCATTGTTTTCATTGTAATGTTATTATTCAATTTTTTCTTTGTAATGTTCTTCCATATCATGTAAGTTATTCTAATCAAAATTGTTTTCAATAACATTTCTTTTTCTCTATTTCTGTTCTTCTTCATTTCACCTTGATACTGTTTCCCCATGGTGTGATCTTATTCACATAAGTACTTGTGAATTTATTCACACAATAGTGGAGTGATCATTTCATTTTTTTATTTGTGTTCTCCAATCCCACTTCATTATGTTGACTTCTAGATTATATTTTTTTAATAGAATAAATGGAGGGTAACCCATTATGGGTTGATCCTATGGAGTTGAATAGGGTGGATTGGATGTTATTTTATGTTCATAAATTCACAATTATTTCATTACATTATGATTTCTATTTGATGATTTATTATCCTATTCATCTTTGCCGACATTAACAATGAAACATTTCGAGTTCTAGTACGATCCAATTCCTTGGAGTGATAGTTATGTTGATCCTATAAGTGCATTTGTGTTTAGCTTTGGAATTGTGTAGGCATTAAATTGGTGAATGATGTATAGTAATTATATCAATTTGAGGATGCATCTGGAATTTGTGAAATGAACGTTATTAAAAAATAACGTCATCTAATCTAACCAATGAAAAAACTTTGTTTCAACTAATCTCCATTAATTATTTTAGACTAAGTAAATTTTTTTTATTTGTTTATTTATATTAAATCACTAGTTATTCAAATCAATTCAGTCTGAATAGTTGGCCACTTTGTAGCCAAATCCTTCCAAAATCATATTTCCATTATGTTCCTTCTTCGGTCCATGTGGATTCGTATATGATTAAAAAATCATTTTTATTCCTAAAAATTAAAAAAATATAAACTCTGAATATTATAGCATGTTATACTGTTGGAATTTTCTTATATTATGAGTATGGATGGGTATGAAAGGGGAGATCTATATTTATCGGTGTCACGTGGCCTGATCTGTGAGTAATACCATACCCAGAAATTTAAAAAGAAGACAATGTATCATCAGTTATTTTTGTTTTATTTTATTTTTATGTTTTCATAGGTTAAAAATAAAAAATTAAAAAAATTAAAAGGTCATGCCATAGGTCATGGGGAAAATCTCTTTACAGTCATCCAAGCCATTGAGACTCAAATCTATGATAAAAGGGGGATTGCGGCACACACTATCATCATCAACCACTAGTTGAATTTATTTCATTATTATCATTTTAAATTTTCACTTTGAACAACTCTCCCATATCCCCTTATATGTTTTCTTTAATCATTGGGGACAATGTTATTCTATTTTTGGGGGAGATGAAATAAAAAATGAAAATTTTTATCAAGAACTTGCATAAAAAGAAAAATTTTGTCATCCTTGAACATGATAACACACATTGCAAACTCTGAAATTGGATATCAAATAATTTGGATGCCTTGATTCTGATTTTAATGCAAGTATAATTTCATGAGATTAGTTTTTGGAATGTTCGGTTGTCCCATGTGATTTTTCAATGTTTACATTTTCATCCTGTTAACAAAAATGCCACAATGAACTTCTATTTGATCTTGGGTGTAAATTTGATTTCATGGGTCCCTTTCATTGTAGAATATGGTCCTCAGGTCACTATTAGTTTAATTTGAGTATCTGAAAAAAATTATGAATGACCACATAGAGAAATTTTTTGTCTAAATGTGTGGCTTCCGGTACATGGGGATCGTGAATCCATAGTTGTGATGCCCAGAGATAGGCTTTGTATCTCTTTTGTAGAGCATGGAATTGACAATATGTGTGGCATCCAGCACATGGGGATCGTGTCTCCCAATTTTTCTTTCCCATAGTTAGTATTTTCATATCTATTGTGGTTAAAAAACTAACAAACAAAAAAATCAAAAAAAAAATGGATACTCATCTTAAGTATTAAACTGATTCCCACCTAGCGCATCCATTTTCCCCCTAAAAAATTAAATGGGCCCCATATCCATTTTGATTCAAAAAAATTTATCATGCTTAATTGAAATTGGATGAAATGTGTCGAAGAATTTGAACAATGGAATGATCTTGGGCTTGGGATATGCTTCTGGACCAATGTTTTTTTAAATAATTTTTATGGGTTTCATATTTTTTTTGGTATGAGGTCTTTGGGTGATAATTGTGTATTAAATTTTTTTGGAAAAGGGGATTCTAATTTCATACTTGTAATATATTTTTCTCGTGACTAGAAAAACTCATGTTGGGTGGTGTGATTAGTCACTAAAAGTGGGTAATATTCAATGATAATATCTTAATGTTCATTTTTTCCAATGTTCATAAACAACAATTTTAGTCCAATTTGGAAATTGAACTTTATTTCCCATCACTGTGAAATTCATGCTTAAAATGTCAATTTGGGCCCACACAATAAGTTTCTTATGAAAAATACATTATTCATCATTTTATTTTTATATTTTGGTATGTGATTCATCAATTTATTTGGAACATTTTATCTTTTAGGCCTGATGGATGAATCCCAATGGAAGATGGATATTTTTGCGCCTAAATGCATAAATTTCCTGGAAAAAGCATAATGGGCCTATGGCCCATCAATCAAATGTGGGACCTAGAAACCAAGACCACTGAAGCTCAAATGTTTTCAGTAGAATGAAAAAAAATATTTGGATAATTTTATTCAACTTTGGTCAGAGATAATCCTAATGATTTAATAATGATAAATGGATCTGAATTTGAGATTTAAATGGTGGGCCCGAAATGAATGCACATAAAGTCGTCCCACCCTTTCGACCATAACTTCCAAACACCAGCTCCAAATTTATGAAATATTTACATCTAATAGAGAACATATGGACAAGAATATTACTCTTCTATGACCCATCCCGATTTGGCCTTCATCAATTATAATTTCACACTTCAAAACGGTGAATGAATCTGGTTTGTTTTGTAGTCAACTTTGTAACGTCAATTTCATTTTGATTATTCACCCTCCTTTAGACTCTCTTAATTGTTGGGGGGTGTAACATTGGCTCTTAATATTCCTATATAATGATCTGGTGGTGATGGAAATAGGAATCTCATTCTTTTCTTATCACCTTTAGAGAATTGTTTTCATTGTAGTGTTATTATGCCAATTTGTCTTTGTAATGTTCTTCCTTCTCATGTATATTCTTCGAATCATATTAGTTTTCAATAAAAGTACTTTTTATATTTTTCAGTTCTTATTCTTTTGAGAGTGATTCTGTTTCCCAGCTGTGATCTTATTCACACCAGCACATGTGAATTTATTCACACAACGGTTGAGTTATCATTTCATTGTTTTATTTTCCTTGTTCAATACTGCTTCTTTAAGTCGACATCAAGCTTCCATTTATATAATATAATAAATGGAGGGATAATCCCTTTTGGGTTGATCCTATAGATTTTAATGGGGTGGATTGGATGTTATTTAATGTTACTAAATTCATAATCATTTCATTACTTTTAGATTTCCATTTGATGATTTATTTTCTTCTTCATCTTCGCCAACATTAAAAATGAGACATTTAGTGTGCTAGTACGACCCAATTCATTTGAGTGTTCATAAAATTTATCCTATAAGTACATTGGTGACTAGCTTTGGAATTTTGTAGGAATTAAATTGGTGAATGATTTTGAGGAATTATATCAATTTGTGGATGTTTCTTCAATTAGTGAAACAAACATTATAAGAAAATAAATACAACCAATCAATCCCTTGTAATAACTTAAGATATACTCATATTCAATAATTTTATTAGACTACGTAATTGTTTGTTTTTTTATTTTTTATTTTAAATTAAATTAGTAGTTTTTCTAATCAATTCAATACGAATAGTTTTCCGATTCATAGCCAAGTCCTTCCAACATCAGATTTTCTTTAGGTTCCTTCTTCCGTCCCTGTGGATTCGACCCCTACCGATTCTACAACGACCTCATACATGTAGGGTATATTTGGGCACAACAATGTACTTATAGACACATGTTCATGTCACTATTTTATTACCATGGCCCTCATTCGGTGGTTAGAGATTCGGTGGATCCGTTGGATCAATCCTTACGGCTAGAGACTTTTATGGGAGCATATTCGACGATTACGCACTAGTGATGACAGTTTGAGATTACTCTGGGTGGTGAGAGCATTGGCTGAGATCTCCTTGTAGTGGTGTCGTGGCCTAATGAAATCATCTTTGTTCTGGACTAGACATCTACTGTTCATGCTCTGATGGACATTATTAGTTGCAAAGTGTGGTGTGACCCCATAAATGGGAACAAGTTATCCTTCAACCCCAAGAAGGTAACCATTGTAACACAAGACGAACATACCATGAGAAGGGTGATGCCTATTACTCATTAGTTTTCTATCCTTACCATCTGATCTATTGATGTTGAGAGTGTGATATATCATGTAGTGGTGGTCTAGTATGCTGATGTATTGGCAAATTTTGTTTTTGGATTTCCTCCATGTAGTGAGGAAGACATCTACATCGACCTATAAATGGGGACGAAAATGATATCTACCCTAGCATATCGGATGGATCCCACGGAGCATCGAGAGTTACAGTTATAGTTAGAGTACTCACAGGGAAAGGGGATCCTAAAACCCAGCTTTTTTCCATGGGAAGCCCTGATTTTGTTCTCCATGAAAACAAATATTACTTTGACACTGTTTGTGGACAAATGAGGGCTTAACTAGGTCACATTTAAGAAAAAGTATCTCCTCTCGATGATTGATGATATTTTTCGATCAGCTGAAGGGAGCTCGATGGTTTCCAAATATAGTTCTCAGATTAGCCTATCATCAGATCTAGATACGAGATGTGGATGTGCAAAAGACTGCCATCATATGTCATTATGGAAATTATGAGTTATTTTTTTACATTTTAGTGTGAAAAACTCCCCATTACTGTTCATGGGACTCCTGAACATGATATTTCAATCATACATCGATTTCATTGTAGAGGTGTTCATCGATGACATCTTGGGGTACTCAAGGATAGAGGTGGAGCATGAAAATCATATGAAAATTGATATAGATACACTCTGAGAGAACTAGCATAACAGATAACTATCGAAGTGACAATTTTGGATACGAGATGTCCATATTCTGGGACATGTTATCTCAGATGCAAATGTTGTATTGGATCTAGTGAATATAGAGAATGTTATTGAACGGGAGGCACCAAGGAGTGCGACAGATGTGAGTAGTTTACTAGGGTTGGATTGAAACTCTTAGAGGTTTTTTCCTGACTCATCTAGAGATGTTTAACCCTAGTCACCCTTGAAAAAGATGTGGTAGCCATTCGTATGGATAGAGAGATTCTAGGAGAGTTACCAATAGATGAGGAAGAGTCTGACGAGTTCCTCCATCATGAGGGTAGTAAAAGATTTCGGTGTGTGTGTGTAGTCTACTACAACGCATCAGGGATCCGACTCTGGTGTGTCCCGATGTAGAAGCGAGTTGTGATCGCTTATGGAATGTGACAATAGAGACAACTTGAGTAGAACTGTACCACCCCTGATCTAGATAATTTAGTAGCGGTCTTCGCCATGATGATGTGGAAACATTACATGATGTTTAAATTTTTTAAGGTTTAATATGGTCACAAGAGTATCATGTATATCTTCTCATAGAAGGACCTGAACTAGAGACATCGACGATGGATAGTGTTCTTCAAGGACTATGAATTTCAGATATTCATTACAATTGGGAAGGATAAAATGGTGGCAGATGCACTCAGCTAGAGGTCTGGTCTGCAATTGATGAGTTAGGCGATATATCATCTAGCTGTGTTGAAGATATCCTTCATGAATAGAGATGGAGAATCACACCTCTAGTATATTATAATCACTCCACCGCTCCTTCAACTAGTCAGAGAGGCGCTACATGGGGACAATGACTATGATTCTCGATGTGATCAGATATCCTTAGGCCAACCACCTGATGAATTTTATGAATATGGGGAGCATTTCATTCTCTTTAGAGGACATACCATGGTACTGGTGGAGCAAAAAAGGAGGTCATGAGGGATTTACATATGTCCTCTCTGGTGGTATATCATGTTGTTGAGATGAGGTACCAAGATCATCGACATTAGCACTAGTGTCCAGGGATGAAGAATGTTGTAGCTGAGTTTGTTTCATGATGCCTCACTTATCAGCAAGTGAATTCCAAGCACCCGGTTTATGTAGGCTTAGCATAGTAACTAGAGGTTCCAGAGTGTAAGTGGGATGGATTCTAAATTTACATTATGAAAGGGATTCCACATATGCCCAGTGTTCAGGATTCCATTTGGGTGATCATTGACCGACTCATCAAGTCATCCAACTTATTACCTATCCAGAGCAGGGATCGATTGACGGCTTAGGATGCATCTACATGTAGGAGATTGCGTGACTTAATTGTGTTCCATCTATGATCATCTCTAAAATTTATTCACATGTTACATCATGGTTTTGAAAAGGATGCAAGGAGGTGTTCATGTATGAACTTTGTTTGACCACCGCCTTTCATCCTCCGATGGATAGTCAGATAGGGCTGACCATTCAGACTCTAGAGGACATGCAATGTTCATGTGTCCTAGATTTTGGTCATAGTTTAGAGGAACAATTTTCTTTATATGTGTTTTCACACACCATCATTTTTCAATCCAACATTGGTATGGAACAATTATAGACCTTGTACGATTGGCCTTGCAGATCACCTTTATGCTAGATATACCCACAAGAGACAGCACTTATGGGTTCAGGATGGTACATGCTACCACTGAGAAGGGGCTGACTATCCTGTAGCAGATGAAGACTGCACATTGTATAAAGAATTCATATGTTGACAGGATACAAAGACACTTGGTGTTTCAAGAGAGGGACCACATTTTCTTATGAGTCTCTCCACGATGGAGAATGCAGAAATTTGGCTGAGGTAGCATGTTATCACCAAGGTTTACAGGAGCATTTCTAGTACATCAGCGGATAGTTGTGGTTGCAAACCGCATGACACTTCCATTACAGTAGGAGAAGGTTCACGGTGTCTTCCACATTTCCCAATTGAGGAGATACAAGAACGACCCATCTCACATCATCAACCATGGAGAGCTGAAAATAGATGATGAGGCGACCTTTTAGGGATGTTGCGGTATAGATTGAGGCCTGACCAAAGCTGGTCCTTCATAGATAGTTGATAACTCATGTGTGTGTTCTCTGGTAGCAATGTAACCTCTAGGAGATCACTTGGAAGTGGGAGTATCATATTCATGATCAGTACCTGCATTTATTTTCTTATTCTGTGTTGTTGCTTTTGGGGTTAAAAACCCTATGGTGGTGAGAATGTATGAACAAAGATTTTCCCATATATATTTTTAAATTATATGAAATTTTTATAAGTCTACTAAAACTAACGGCATGTGATTCTGACGCCCATAGTGCCCGATATAAATTTATGAACTTTTTTTCGGGTACGTTCAGTTTACAAGCGATACATGTTTTCTATCATTTGATCCATTGCTGAAATTTAAAAAATGAGGACACCATATAATTCCTAGAACCGAGATTAAAATAAGTAAGGCTTTATATTAAACATTGTAGGTCTGAAAAAATGGTTATGTTTTTCATCATTATAACATAAATGAAATAAAATAATTTTGTTATTTTATTTCATATCCTCCAATGAAAAAGTAAAGTGGCGGGGCTAGCAATGTGTCATGCCAATAAATTTCATGACATGTCAAACATAAGTAATGACGTCGTTGGGAAATTTGGAAGCTTTTTATTTAATGATCC
Source organism: Viscum album (assembly GCA_963277665.1). Classification (NCBI taxonomy): domain Eukaryota; kingdom Viridiplantae; phylum Streptophyta; class Magnoliopsida; order Santalales; family Viscaceae; genus Viscum; species Viscum album. The sequence continues at coordinate 358,037,452 of OY728152.1, read as the reverse complement.
AAATTAAATTACATTTTAGTTACTTACCCTCCCCCTCTCTTACATATATAATACTGAGGAAGGGGTTTCAACACATCATCACCATGGAAAGATGTGTTGAAGGAGTGGCATGATGTTGGACCCTTAGATAATGGAGAAAACGTAGTAGGATGTAATAGAAGACACTGAACCACGAATCGAAGGGTGATATACGTGCTGCGACACTGGGAAACAGATACGGGAACTAAGAACACAATCCACCTTCATACGTGGGCGTTTCTATGATGTTTTGAGGTAGGTGTTCATTTAGTTTGTGCATTTTTTGGATTAACTCTTCCAAGTTCTTGAAATTACATGAATTATTAGGGTAAACCAACTAACCGGTGGTCCCGTGATTCATTCTTCCTTGCATGAAGGTTATTTCAGGGAATCTTCTAGGGTTTATATTTTTGTTAAATTCAATTATTTACTAAACCCTTAAAAATACTCAACTTATGAGATAACATAGAGGGCACATGCCTAACGAACTCGGCCCGAACCCTCATCTAAATTTTTGTTACATGAATGTTACACCATTGAAGACTGATGGCATGATGAAACAGACTGGTTAAGTGGTGAATAGTGCATCAAAACACCCCGCTAGAGATGAAAGCATCACAAAGCCATAGAGGTTGCCAGAGAGGCTTGCACCAGCTAGCTGCAGGGGAGGTGAGGCGTTCCATCACACACCATTGATGAATAAATAGGTTCATAGATCTTCATCCTAAAGGTCCAGATGATAGGATGTTTAACATGCCAGGTGGATGCGATAGAGCCGACAAAGAGGAGGTGAGGTGCGACCCCGGCGGCGCACCCATACAGAAGCAGGGCCGCATCCTGATTTTTCTTCGGTGAGAGAATAGGGATTCCAGATCAACCAGCAATAGTAGTATGTGGTGCGCTCCAGCGGCGTGTTTAGCGGCAAACCATGACATGTCGGTCGTGTCATAGAGGACCCACGACCACACGTGGCGCCGCATTGGGGTTCACCTCAGTGGGTTGACCAGCTGACGTGGCACTGCGCCATTTCTCCGCTACCCAGAAATGCCATGTTTGGGTATCCCTGGCGGCCCGCACCTCTAGGTGGGTGACATGACTGGGTCGGTCCAATGGACTGACCTGCCACTATGAGGGGCGACCCACGGCCCAACAGCCTGACCCGCAGCCTAGAATTTTCAGGTCTACCTGATATGGGCTAGGTGACCCAGGTCGACCTAGGTCTGCCCATGCAGATTCAGATAGGGCTGGTCTGACCAGGGTGGACTTAAAACAGACCCAGTACCGCACAGGAACACTTAAAGGGCCTTATCTTCTAAACTGAAAGTTTGTTTGATGAATTGTCTATGGTGTCAGGGTCCTTTGAGTGAGACAGTGCCTTTTAATTACTCCATGAGTGTTTTGTAGACACATGGATTAATACTGGGTAGGAACACACTGGAATCTAATTGGTCCCCCAGTTGTGAAATGCCAATAACACATAGACTAAGAGTTCGATTGGTGTACCGTTTATAGAGTTGGAACACTTATGACATGGAGGATCAATGAGATACTTATTGTGAAACTTCGTTCTAGTTGAAACATGACTGATGGATTTGGTGAGCAGTTCTCCCAAGTCCTCTATGTACAAAACCCGAATATTGGTTGAGTCCTGAGAACAGTTGACTTTTTGACTCAGAGTGACTCGATTTCCACAGTACGCAATGGGGATGAGTACCTCAGTTTGACACGGTTGGAATCAATCATGGTACGTGATGCGGAGGAGTAACTCTGGAGGCCACGGTGGGGGAGGGCCGTTATATGTGTCCTAACAGACCCACGATACACGATGGGGGTGGAGTACCTCTGTAGTTCAAGCTTATTCGGTAGCATCTCTGTGTGATGCATCAGACCCATTTTACATGATAGAGGAGGAGTTCTACAGCAGCCGAGGAGTTCGACGTTATGACTGGGGATGTTACTTTTTACAATCCCTAGATAATCTCATGGCAGGCTATCAACATTTACTACCATCATGTGTGGTTCAGCATCATAATTCTGTATCTCTAAGTTGCATACCTGGTTTGAGTTTATACTATAATTGACTTGTGTCAATTTTCCTTGTTCTTTGTGAATGAGATGAATATTTTTTGTTTTTCTATTGCAGATTTATAGGAATCCTATTGGGTCATGGGGTCCCTATTGAATATGTTTATACTCAACCATGCATGATATTCACCAGCACCATGTTGTTTCTTGTGCAGAAGACGTACATCATTGATCGATGCTGAGGGAACCAGTAAATGATGGTTCTTGGAGGTGGACCATTTGGCATGACGTGACGTAGAAACTATTTTTCGTGAGATATACCTACCCTTAAGGTGAGATCCTCAGAATATGACCCAAGTGTTTGATTCCCCCTTTTCAATTGTATTTCAATTTTTAGTTTTACTTGTTCATTCCTAGTTATACTTTTATTCTGTCCCATTTTACATTCATCACTATTTTACTACAACAGTTTTCTTCATAGTTTCTTCATTTTTTTTCTCAGACCTTCTGTTTTTATAGGTATAAAGAAAATGCCTTCTGGTTTAAGGGAATACTCATTTTATTGCTTGTTTCTACCCCCTAGCCTAGGTAACGTTGCCTTGGGATAGTCACTACAGGGGCCCAATGGGATGGGTCCGGTTAATTCGCCTTTTCATAATGTATGAATACATTCATAACCCATTCATAGTTTCCATTATCTCAATTTCCACCATGTATTCCAATCTCTTATGAGTAGTAATAGCTTTGAATAAACAACCCCAAATAGAGAAAAACAATCAAACTATAAGAGAATAATATTTATGTTTATAATACTATAAAGAAATAAATTAATCATAAATATGAAACAATATATTAATAAAATATCTATTTTAAACTAAAACCACACAATTCGCATCATATTGGGTACACCATGTGTTAGATGAAGGTATGGTTGATTCCACTGTGACTGTTTATCATATAAAAAAATCAACATTCTAGGTTATGTAACAATATTGTTGTTTTATAACCCATAATATTTACTGTATTACTGAATAAAATGAAAATTACATAATCATGAGTGAGTCTTCCTTGTTGAGCGCATGATCAGAGTACATGAATGAAACAACCTTTTAAAAAAGTCATTTAATCATGATATTTGTGATTATTAAATAAAATAATTACATAAAAACGATAAGGAAATGAGCTAAAAATGTAGATAAAATGTTGATAAAATCTACAAAATAAATATTAAGTCAAATATTTATAATATATGTCTACAATTTGAGAACATTTGTTTGGATTTGACTATCTGTTTAATGTTTTAATTAAAAATGACACATTTTATCGAAAACTTTCTTTCAACTCATATTGAATACATTTGTGGTTAGATTGACATGTGTCCAATTCCTACGCATGGTAAATGAATTATTGATCAGTTTCCTAAAGATGGAGATCAATTTGTGATCATTTGGTCTGTTTCGATTATGTTTTAAACTAATATGAATCCTTTTTAATTATATATTTATAATTATATAATTAATTTTTAAAATATATTATATTTATAAATTTATAATTGAATATAAATAATTTCATAAAAATATCTTTAAAAATATTTATAACTGTTTAGTTATAATAATAAATATATTTATATCATTATATGTGTATCATAAATATAAATAAATATTAATATAATAATTATATTCATGATTTAAATAAATGTATTATAATTCTATAATTATAAATATATTTATATCAAAATATATCTAAGTAATAATATATATATTTAATGAATATATATAAAAATAAATTTGTATATTAATATATATAAATATAATAAATGTATTCATCATTTATATATATTAATTTTAATTCTATAATTATTTATATATATATACATATTTATTTGAAATTATAAATATAATTTATATAAAATTATATTTCATTATTTATAAATATAAATAAATAATTTTATAAATATATCAAATATACATTTAAAAATATTTTTATTTATAAATATTTATTTTACAATATATTTTTAACAATATTAGTGATTATATAACATTAAATGCATTAATGTTAAAAATATGTGAAATTGAATAATAAAAAATGAGTAAAATTATAAAATATTAAAAAATGTGTATGTTTTATTTATTATGCCAATATATATATATATATTTAAAAGAAGGTGAATACCAATTGAAAATATATAAACATTGTAAAAAAATCTGTATGAATAATTATTAGAAAATGATTAAATAAGAATAAATATAAAAAATATAAAAAATATTAAAAATGAATAAATAATAAAAACTCTATTAATATTAAAAATCAATAAATAAAATTTACAGATTAAAAACATAATATATTAAATATATTATGTTACTAAATGATATTTTAATATATATATTAAGAAACAAATAAACTGAAAAAATATTAGGTGAATGTGTGTAACATCCCTACCCGGGTAACCACTAAACTAGTGGCCGGACCTATTGCCCCATGACATCATGCGCATCTCCTCGTATGCCTGAGGCTGCCGAAAAGCAGTGACGGTCTAAGGATATTATGTGGGAGATTATACCGTCTTGTTAGAGTTGCACAATGGTATATCAGTGTGGATAACAAAAAAATAGCGGAAGAAGTAACTCAGAAATGACAAAAACAGAAGAAAAATAATACTGGATCTATAAAAGTGGCTAATGCAAAATTATACAGTAGATGCATTCATGACATGATAAAGGTAAAAATGTAGAAAATAGTGAACAAAACAAAATTCTTTACAATCCAATACAGAAATAAATAATTAATGACATAAATCCCCAATGGTGATCTCCTCTAGCACTCCGATCATCAACTCGGTCCTCTAATCCTATCTCCCATGTAAATGAAAACATCATAGTCCAACAACCAAAAAATATATACTCGGGAACCTAGTGCAATGCCTGCCCGAGTAGGGTGTGAGATATAAATCTTTGTATACCAAGAACACCGGTGTCTACCCCAAATCCAGACATTTAATAAATAATTTAATACACGTGAAGGCATTCATAAAATAAAGTAATCAGTAGAAAGTTACTATATACTCAAGTTCATGATTCATCCCTTGGCGGGTTCCTGAACCTGCACTATTTATATTCATGCATTTTCAAAGATCATTACATAATATTTTTTCATATACAAATTACTCAAATATTATTATGATAATCTTGAGGTTCCGCCTACACCTGACATCTCCCATTTAAGTCACTCACCTTAGATGTCTCTAAAGAACATCTAAATAGTCAATGTAAAGACCGAATCCAAGATTGTGCATTGTCTTGGATAAAGCCTCTATAGTTATTCAAATTAATCTTTCATATATTATGTCTAAGACCGTCCACTAAAATGGTGATTTTCTCCTGGGTCCATCCACTACAGTTGTTCACCCAATTCATTAAAATTTCTAAACACTTTCTAATAAACAGTTGACAAATCATCATGTCACAACAACCTTCATTAACTATTAACTCATTTCATGCTTGATCAATTGGATCCACAGTCCAATATTAATTAATGGGTGTAGAATTTCATGTATTGCACCATCGCGAGTATTCGAACCATCATTCCATGTCTCACAACCCATGGGTGTTCGGAGCTGCATTCCCATTCCCATAAAAGAATATTTTCTTACAAGAATTGTGTAGAACACCATGTCTAGCACCCCGTGAGTATTTGGAGCATCAGTCCCTTTCTCACATCCCTTTTATCAGTCATAAATATACATTTATCATTGGTGTATAATGCCATTTCTAACACAATGTGAGTATTTGGAGCATAATTCCCTGTCTCACAACACATTCATCAATCACACATATACATTTATCTTTTGTGTAGAATACCATGCCCAACACCACAAAACCGAACTGTTAATTAATTATCCAATTAATTAACAACAAAAATCACTCTATAGATATGTCAACAGTTAATTAACCATTCAACATATAATTATTTAACAACTATTTAACAATTAATTATTCTTAGCAAGCCAACTACTAATTAACATATCACCCATCCAAGACAACATAATAAATGTAAAACTAATACGCATCAAATGTACTCTTGGATAACAATCGTAACAATATAACAATTCACAATCTTAATTTAATTCATTCCAATTAATTAATTAAATCTCTTATCAATTACCAATCATCAATTAGTTAACCATTATCCATTTAACATGTAATAATTAATTCATCCATTAATTATTACTAGTTTTCAAATGATATACCGAACATGTAAAATATTCAATATTCCCAACAATCGGTAAAATCCAAAATTTCATTCTAACTAAGGACTTAATAATTAATTATTCAAATAAGTGCCATATTACTCATTCTTTACATTCTAATCATTCAAATAGTTAATCATATCACTTTACTAAATTAGAAACCCATGCTTTAAATCCACACATGATTGAGTCCTCATTTATCTCATGTGGGAGACATTATTTAATAACATCAAATGTTCCATGCATCAACATATCATAATCAAGGTACTCACATTATAAATTTATAAAAAGGAGAACATATTCTCATATAAAGGTTTAATGACTTAAGCCCTTGCCTCGGGGTTTTGATGGAAACAACAATGAACGAATAACCCTCAAGAGAAACGAGTTGATTCTTCATGAACCCACCTTAGATCAGTTATCATAGCAATACCAAGGCAAAATATCATCATACATGTCATCCACACAATTAGATTTACCTATAATGGGCGTATATCTATGAAACCGTGGCGAGAGGAGTTATAGATAAAAGTATATCTAAGAAACCAAAACAGAACGAATAAGAACATCTACCTACCTCAAGAAATCGGCTTCGATTCACCAAAGAAGCCTTCAGATCACCTCCAAAGCACATGGGAGAGGTTTTGAAACCTTCAAGGGAGGGAAATACCATATTATGGCCACATGGAAGAAAAAAAGAGACATATAAAGGGAAAAACGAGTGACATCCAAAATTTAAGATCTCATTTATGTGAATGCACGGGTAGTTCACACGGTTTGAAAAACTGTGTGCTATATGTCAATTAGATACTACCTCGGCCACCCTTCTGGATTCTTTTGGATACATGGTTAGACAAATTATGCACTGCCCATGCAGATGCTTTGACTTCCAAGACCAACTAAGCACGGTTTGGCAGCACTAGTAGACAAACCATGCACCGCCCATGCGACTTTCACTTTACCTCAAAAATTCTATCAATGTTTGAAAAAAATGGCATCATTACGTGTTCCCAAAAATGGAATAAAATTACAGATATCAGTTTAAAAATCACGACCCATTGACAAAACGAAAAAAAATTTCAGAAACATTCGTAATTTTAACCTACTTCAAAACACGGGATCATACCTAATAACCCCATTAAAAACATCTCATCCCCAAGAATCCATTAGAAAAAACTACTAAAACAACCAATCTACCATGGTCATTTAATCACATTTGAAGTGACATGTTGCTTACCAATGCCAAACACACCTTTAACACTTCTCGAACATTATTGGTAAGACTTTTTATCTAGATCCAAAGATTACACTAAATCTAAAACATCGAAACAGATTTAATATCTTTGGTCATTAGAAGGACCTTGTCCATGAAAATGCTAGATCCTTGATCAAACAACAGAACATGTTTCTCATGATTCCCTAAAAGATGTTGAAAACCGAAAATCCACTTTTTCCTTTTATCTGACGATGTTCCTTTAAATGTATTTCAAAATCAAGTTCCATTATAACAAAGTCCTTACCCAACATCTGGTAAATTTCCCAAGTCAAGTAATCACAAGGCAATTTTAAAAACAACTATGCCCAAACACAAAATGTAAGTAGCCCAAAGAATCATCACATCTCGTGTACAACCCAGAAAAAAAATAATCATCAATCCCAACATCATTTAAAATTTTTCACATCACAAAAATGATGTTATCGTAGTGTCTCCGTGAAGGGGTCAACATAGGGGACAAGGTCCTCGTGTCTAGAAGAGCGCACTAAATGAAAACTGAGGTCATGAAGAATATCAGTCAAACCACTACCGGGAAACTCTATTCAAAATGCTCGGCATCAGCTGCCAACAGATTCATCATGACGAAAGGAAAAACCAACCATAGGGTTTCTCGTGACATCTCCTGAAAAGATCAGTCGCTCACCAGCGTGCAAGATTTTCAACAAGATCGACCTGTCAAAACACTCAAGTCTTTCAAAAACCATTCCATGTATTGAAATGAAACTGATTCTATAATTCTCATGTTAATCTACATGATGTTGTCCCGAGACCGAACTCAACAGTACAAAGATAATTATTACGAAGTCATTTTTCCTCATACGACCATTTTCCTGGATGATGCCATAACCGACCATCCATTGCTAAGAATAAAGGATCATCCTACCAAAAAAGCAACCGACCATGACCGAGGAACATCTAACAATCTGAAAAGAGCATTACTTGATGCTCAAGCCTACAAAACATTCAATAAACACATCACCACCCGTTAGATCAAGGATTCATTGAAAACGAAATTCCTATATTGGAAACGACACCCAAAAACTCCAAAAGAGTCAGAAAATCCATAGCGCTAACAGGGAATTTTTGTTCTGAGGGTGCTATCCACTACAGGCTAGCACCTTACGAAGAAAAATTGTCAACCATATACCTTGTCACTTCAAACATGTCACTAGTCTCAAAAGTTGAACACAAAGTCAATTATAAGTAGAAGAATATATATGGATTGTACACATGCTTCTGTTCTATGGAAACTCAAGAGATGTCTGAAATACCCATTACATGAGGGTGATAAACAGTAGACACCACAAAAGGTTCCATTTCAATGCCTCTTATATTGAATCACTTTTAATTTTTAATCATCAATGGATTTTATCAAAACATCAAAGTACCATTTTAAAAATTCCCATAGGAAAAACATACATGTTTCAAAAAACACCCTTTTTAAAACATTTACATTGGTTGAGATCTAGTAATTTTTAGGAACCATATAAAAATAAATTTATTTTTAGAAGATATGGCGACCTACGAGGATCACATTTTATCAAAACTGGTTTATCAAAAAAACCCTATAGTAAATGCACTAGTATTAAAATATTAAACAGCCAATTGGGTTATCTCTAAAAAACACTCCCCAACTGACCTACATGGGTCCAGTTGAATTTGGAAGCTACCCATTTGATTACAGATCATCATTAAACATCTTTCACATTTATAAGCATTTCGAATGGAATCAAGTCATCAAATATAATATGAGTCATCATTTCCCATTTTAGGAAGCACCTGTACACTCCATGGATTAAACAATGGCTCCCTTTTATTGATACAAATGTAAATTTAGAAATTAAAATGATCATCCTAATTGTACAAATTATATGGGTGACCACCTACCAATAAACATGAATTCCATACGCTTTATCACTGAATTTTGGCTCCCATTTATCAAAATAATCATTTATTTAATAGTTTATCTTTAGGACCCAATTCACTTATCAAAACATCTCTATCATGTACGAATAATCAGTAACACAAAAACATGCTATAACAAGGAAGCAAGTCACAAAAACAAAACCTTCCAATAACCAAGGCAGTACAGAAAATAATCACTCAATAATGTAAAATCTATCACTGTAACATGCTATATAGAGAGGAAAGACTAAGCATATCAAAAATGTAATTGCACCCAAGTAATAGAATCAAAATTTGCAGGCATCCTCCTTATGAAACTATATGTCATGTTATATTAATGACATGTGAATCTATATGTTCCTAAGATGATGCATGTATGAAACTTCCTTGACATATTAGCCCAAGAAAATTATTCTTTTCAATTTTCTCAAAATCAATAAACAAAAGAAAATACACTTGTTACTCACGGTGAAATCATATTAATTGTAACCTTTAATAGTACAAACAACAACTCCCATCCATGGCCACTTGTTCATTTCTCGTACATGAGAAGATCATTCCCACGACCTACTATTAACCAAAGTGCCGACACATTCCACGTCTCTTGTATACCAACCCCAAAATAGTATGAAAAAAGAAAATTAAAGGTAACATAATCCTCTAATACCACTTCGTAACGTCCCAACCTGGTTCACCACTAAACCGATGGCAGAACAGGCTACCACATAACATCAAGCACTTATCCCTGTATGCCATAGGCTGCCGACTAGCAGCGAGGGTGTAAGGATAGTTAGTGGGGAGACTATACCCTCTTATCAGGGTAGCACGTCAGTATATCAGTGTGGATAACAAACAATCGAGTACGAATTAACTCATAAAAGACAAAGAGTGGAAGACCAATAATACTCATTTTATAAAAGTGTCCAACAAAAAATTTTACAGCAGATACAAGCATGAAATTATAATGATACAAAATAGAAAATAGCAAAAAAACAGAATTCATTACAATCCAAAATAGAAATAAATAATAAATTATAAAAATCCCAATGGGCGATCTCCTCAAGCATACCAAACATCTGCTCAGTTCTCTACTCCTATCTCCAATGTAAATGAAAACAACATAGTCCTGCAACCAAATAGAACATGTTCGGGTTACTAGTGTAGTGGTGGCCCGAGAAGGGTTTGAGATATAAATCTCAGTAGACCGGGACCACCTTTTTATACCCCAAATCCAGACATTAAATACATAATTTAATATACACGAAGGCATTCATAAAATAATGTATTCATTACAAAGTAACTATATACGCAATTACCTGCTTAATCCCTCAGATGGTGCAAAAATCTTATCAACTACTGAATTCTTATCAATTACTCAAATATTATTATGAAATTATTTTGTCTAAGAACGTAAAAAAAAATTAGTGATTTGTTCCGGGGTTCGTCCACTAATAGTGGTTCCCCCAATTCATTAAAAAGTCTAAACCATTTTTAATAATCAATTCAAAAATCTTCAGGTCACAATATAATTCATTAACCATTAAATAATATCATGCACGATCAATTGGACCCATAGTTCAATTATAATTAATGGGTGTTGAATGTCATGTCTTTCACCCTCGTGAGTATTCAAGGCTTCAGTACATGCCTCACAACCCATTGGTATGTGGAGCATTAGACCCTGTCTCATAAAATAATACTTTCTTGCAAGTTGGGCATAGAACGCCATGTCTACCACCCCGTGTGTATTAGGAGCATCAGTCCCTATATCAAAACCCATATATCAATCATACATTTAAATCTATCATTGTTGTAGAAGACCATTTCTTTCACCTTCTGAGTATTTGGAGCATCAATCCGTGTCTCACAACTTATTCATCAATCAAACATATACATTTATCATTGTTGTGGAATTCCATGTCCAACACCACAAAACCAAACATTTAATTTAATAATAAATTAATTTACTACACATATTACTCTTCAGATAATTCAACACTTATTTAACAATTAAACATCTCATTAATTAATAATAAATTAACAATTAATTATTCGTAGTAAGCCAACTAAATAATTAACTCAACACTTAATTATCCAAATTCTATAACAAGTATGAACCTTTCCATTCAAACAATGGTTCGTCCAATACTTTAAAAATTGATAATAACACCATAATAATCTCACACAACATATCATATTTTCAAACAATACCATCCATGAAAACATAAAGCATGGAAAACTAATACGCATGAAAAGTACTCATGGCTAACAATCGTAAAAAACTATCAATTCACAAACATAATTTATTGCATGAAAATTAATTAATTAAATAAATATTTAATTAAACATAATCTCTTTATACAATCATATATTAGTTAAAAATTAACCATAACATGTAATAATTTATCCTTACATTAATAATTACTAGTTTCCAAATTATATACTGAACATGTCAAATATTCAATATTCCAAAAAATCGGTAAATTCCACAATTTCATTCCAACTCGTGAATTGATAATTAATTCTAAAATTAAATACAATATTACTCAATCTTCTGATTCTGATTATTCAACTTTTTAATCATATCACATTACTAAATTAAAAACACATGCTTAAAATCAATACATGATCGAGTCCTCATTTATCTAATGTGAACAACATTATTTAATTGAATCAAAATTCTCATGCATCGACATATCATAATCATGGAAAAAACATTCTAAATTTATAAAATGTTTCTCATTTTATCATATAATGTTTTAATGATTTGGGACCCAACCTCTAGGTTTCGACGGAAACCACAATGAATGAAGTACCCTCAAGAGAAATGAGTTGATACTTCAAGAACCCGCTTTAGAGAAATTATCCTAGAAAAATTAAGACCATAACTCATCAAAATTGTCATCCACAAACATTGATTTACCCATAACGGGTGTTGATCTATGAAACCGTGAGAAGATGAGGTATAGATCTATGTAGATCTAAGAACCTGAACATGATCGATGATGAACATCTGAATACCTCAAGAAATAGGCTTTGATTTGCCAAGAGAAGTCTTCAGATTGCCTCCAAAACGCTTGGAAGATGTTTTCCCACTTTAAAGCGTGAGAAATCTCGAGTTATGGCCTCTTCGAGGGAAAAACCATTCATCTAATGGAAAAAAAAGAGTGAGATCCACAATTTAAGGATATCATTTAAGTGCTCGTAGGGATAGTTCACACGGTTTGACAAACCGTGCGCTAACCGTGCATTATATATAGCCTCAACCACCCTTCTCCCATAGTTTCGACACACCTTTAGACAAACTGTGTGCCTCCCATGTGAATGCTACTTCCACTAGTACCTTATACACATGGTTTGGCTGAACTGATAGAAAAACTATGTGACACCAATGTGACTTTCCCTTTACCTCAAAAATTCTATCAATGTACGAAAAAATGACATCATTAGGAGATCCAACACTGGGAAAAAAATTCCGGAGATCTGCTTAAAAACAAAGACCCATTGATAAAAAATAAGAATTTCAAGAATAGTCTTAATTTTATCACGCTTCAAACCATGGGATTATACAATGTGATTCTATATGAGATTTCATTAACTACATAAATATTTTTATGTGTGAAATTATTGTGTGTGCATAAATATACACATAGAAGTTTGATATTTTTTAAATTGAATAATGAAATTATATAATATTTAGAGACTATGAATGAAATAAATAATAATAATAATGGATATATTTTAAAAAATATCTATTATTAAGTATATAGATAATTTAAAACATTTAAAAATAAATATTTGTATATATTAATGAAAACATGTTTTTTATATAAAATAAAAACATATTAAAAACAATAAATTTTAATGAATAAAATTGTATAAATAAATATTTAAAATGAGGTATGTCATCATAAAGGATTCCTCTGGGCTTGATTTTAAAAAAAATATTTTATCACAGGATATGATTCTTAATCATTTTAGTTTTTTAATAAAAAACTCATGGTTGAACAATAAAATATGACTCCTCATTGTAATGGTCATACTAATTCGACATTTATTCACATTATAATATTAAATAGGTCTATATATTTTTTTTCTTTTGATATAATAGTATTTATATAGTAATTTTTAAAGATATTCACATGGTGTGTCATCCTACCTCTTGAAAAATGGAACTCATATCCCCTAGACATGGATTCAATTCTAAATTATTTATTATAATCACAATTTTTTTTGGTTTGATTTAATTTTGTTATTATTTAATTTTATTTTTTTATTAGAAAATTGGAATGGACCTCATGATAATACTAATATCCTTCTATGAAAATTGTTGTTACATGGAGAGTCATCATCCATTCATTGGTCTGGTCATTCCCATCACCACACAACATACATCATCATTAATCATGCATCATCGATCACTCACCTAATTTCCGTGAAAATAGTTTTCCATCACATCTTCCTTAGAACATGATAGCATTTACCAATAGTAATATAATTCATCACATCTGATTAATATCTAGTTGTTGTTATTTCATACATTTCACCACAACTACTATTAACAATGAGATAAAATAAAATATTTAAATGATTATAAATATAATATGATTTTTTAAAAGTAGGAAAGACCACAGGCTACCCACAGGATTATGCATGGTCGTGTGGTCTTGAAAATTTATGTTGATAATATATGAGAGCTTTTACAAACAATCCTGGACTTTCTCAAACTAACACAAGCTAGGCCTGCCCTTCCTAGCCAGCTAATTTCGCATTAATACATTTATCAGCACAAAAAAATGAGCTAATAATGATTCTTTTATCAAAACAAAAAAGGAATTGATAAATTTAATCCTTTATTAGTGATAAAAAATTATAATAAATTGTACCTTTTATTAATATTTTATTGGAACTAAAAATCGGTGGCCCTTATCAATGTTTTTTTGGCACTAATAAAGGCATCCTTTATAATTATTTTTTAGTGATGATGATGTCCAATTATGTATATAGATAATTTTTTTTGTATTGAGGTGACGGAAAACCATCAGGTTCTTGGTGTTTTTTATAAACCGTGAATGTCCTTGATTGGAAGAGCGATGAAATATATATGGATTTTGTTAAAGTATTTATCTGGGATCATGGTGGTCAGGATTATATTTGTGTAATCATGGATCCATTGATCATATAAGTTTATTTCCTACGAATCATGGATCCATGCTTCATGGATGTTTTGTAAATAAGGTATGTTGATGATGATATGTGGCAATATAGAGTTTCATGGACAGTTGTATTGGATCAAGAAACTCATTTTTCCTTTTGATTCCACTAGGTATTTTCGTTTTTTTTTGAAACTTAGTTACACCAAAACACTACATTACACTGTTAGATTGATAGGACGATTGATCAGACCAATTAGGCACTAAAGAATATGTTTTAGGAATACATCTGGGATTTTAATAGATCTTCGAAAAATCAATTCCATATACCTATTCATCATAAATTGAAATAGAGATGGTTAAGGTTTTTTATGGGACACTATGTCAAAGCCTAATGTGTTAAACTGATGTTGGGGATTTATCTATCTTCATTCATAATTTGTTTCAGTGCAATATGGAGATAGATCAAGTAGTTTGTGAGAGGATGATGGTGGCATAGGGCTGGTAAATATCTAATTACAACCATTAGAGAAAAAACTTGGGGTTTCAGAATTAGGACCATGTTTTCCTTATGTGTTATAACAATTAGGTGAAAAGGTTGTTTGATAGTGGTTTTAATCATTCCCACTAGTTAATCAGGCCTATAGAGGTAATGGAGTGTATTGGATTGTTGCAATATCAATTGGATCTCCTGTCATGGATGGGAAGGATCCGTGACATCTTCTACATGTCCTAGCTCTATTGATGTGTACATTTTGTGTTGTGTTGTGTGATGGTTGTGGTCGTTGTTGTCTTGGTTTTATGTCCCTAACTAGTGGTTGTGTTTCAATTACAATAATATCCTTTAGAGGTATATCATATATTTGATGCTCTGAACCCACCTTATTTTTCTTATTATATGATTTGTTTTTATTCTTTTGGAATATAATTATTTTATCGGTATCTAATGTAATGAAAAATACCTTCTATCCTATTAAATTTATGGAATTCAGATGATGGTATTTATTAGGGCAGAATCTAGAGAGTTGGAGGGGTGGATAGTGGATTTATAAATAGAATTCTAAATTGGTAGGATTTTCTGATATGGAGGATTATGTTCTGCCATAAAGGGAGTGTGTATGACATAGATAGATCAATTGTGGTATAGAGACATAATGTTGGTATATTTATTGTTCTTCCAATTTCGGAATAACATCAATGTGGTAACAAAGTTGTTGTGTGCATTTTAGGGTTATGGAACATGCATCATGATTATTTTTATCAATGTCTTAATGGAGAGATTATAGTAATTGAAGAAAATATAATCTAATGAAAAATAATACAGTTATAGTCTAGTAGGATTAGGGTTTCTCCTTTATTTTCTCCAATGGATCCTATTAGTAATATATATATAGTACAAACAATGGAGGTTCAGTAGGCTGATTCAGATGATTGTTAGAGGATTGTCTTGATATTGGAGGATGAGGCCTAGTATGGCCCATTGCATGATTTTCATACATATATCATTGAAAAGTATGGGGGGAGGATATATGATCTACACATGGGGTGAACGTTGGAGGGTTTTTAGATACCATTTAATCTCTTTCGGGCTTGTGATGGGTTTTGGGTTTTGGTGGATGTATGTTTGGTAAAGGGAGATGTATGTCAGTGGTGGATGATGTATCCTCGAAAACATTCATATGTTTCTTATGTATATTTCAAGACAGAGTTCAAAGTGGAGTTCCTATAATCAGTCCAAAATTTAATAAAGAGGCATGGAATACTTTGTCTTCAATAA
Organism: Viscum album; assembly: GCA_963277665.1. Taxonomy (NCBI): domain Eukaryota; kingdom Viridiplantae; phylum Streptophyta; class Magnoliopsida; order Santalales; family Viscaceae; genus Viscum; species Viscum album. Next base: position 358,021,052 of record OY728152.1, on the reverse strand, counting down.
GAGGCATGAATATGTGAGAGCTCAAGACCATGTTTAAGGATATTTTCCATTCCCCCTAGATCATTTCCCTGATGAGGAGTAATATATGTGATGTCATGAAAAGGCACACCACAAATCTATCCAATATGAAGTTATTTCAGTTTTTTGTTGTCATATATTGTGGTGAAACAATGATAGAGGTGTTCATGATTATTAATTTGTGAGGAGGTCTATCATTAAAGGTGATCTAGTATGGATCCTTATACTGAAATATTGTAAAATTACAAAATATGTATCTCTCTCACGTGGAAAAATCAGGTTGGTTACGGGACCCCAACTGAGCCCCATTGTACACTATAGGTTGTTTATTAGAATCATGTGTGTAAATAATATATTGAGGAGACTATAAATCCTTTCACATAGTTGAAATACAATATAACTAAATAATAATAAATATCGGAGTAATGGAAATAGTGTAAATATTGAAACAAACAACTGGACGGTAATGGAAGAATCAATAAACCTAATAATAACCAATGTGAAGCTAGGTTGGAATTTATTTAATTTAAATCAAAATGTAATACAAATATAATAATAATAGGACATAAAAAATCAAATGAATTCAGACCTGAACCACATGTCATTCCCATATCCAAGCTCCAACCCATCTAGCCTGTAATAATCAACAACAAGGTCATATTCCATTGTCTTAAATTATATTCATTTAATCAGGTTAGGCACCAAATGAACTCCTGAATAGGGAGTGAGTAAAACACAGTAGGTTGACACAACTGTGTTTAAACAAATCCATTTTGATAATAATTTCATGCAACAAAGTGATAATGTTGTGAATTAATTAATACAATTAATATAATACAATAATAAACCTACTTTGTCACAATGTGGGAATATTTATGAGAATGTAGAATAATAATTCCAACCATAATCATGATCCATGAAATAATCACATAACTAGGAAAATCCCCATGTATATATATTTTATCATTCATTCAAAGTAGAATAAAAATTACAACATCTAGGAAAATCCATATATAAAAGAATTTCAACATCTGGGTCATTCCCTATATATAACCATTTCAACTTCCATGTCAAGTCATATAATCATTATGAACCATTAGGCATTTCCCTCAATATAAGAATTGGAATATAAATCACAACAAATTCTACCATGCTAACAATACCCCAGCATAACAGCATATCAAAAGTCATAATGGCTAATTATTCCAATTTCCATTTATATTTCAATAACGATTTCATTCATCATGTTTTTTCTAAACCATAAACATTCATGTTTTCAAAAATTTACATCATATCATACATAGACATTTCAATAATCATTTAAGCTATTTTCCCTGGTGAATCTATCACAATCAATCACTTAATTTCTCATATCATTCAAAAACATACTTTAATCCATTATCCAATTCCTTATTCATCCAGGTTAGGATCACCCTATTGGTATCCACAGTCCATGACTCAACGTCAAGGAATCAAAAAGGATATGACGAATAATACTACATTTGATTTATCATTATCTGTCACTAAATTAAATTAACTAGAATTTTATGTTGGCGCAATAACAATATTGAACATACTTCACAATTAAACAGACCATAGGGTTTGGTTTTAAACCACCTACCATAATCAGAGATAAATAAAATTCATACAAATTTTTAAACCTATAATAATGGAGGCACAAAAGATCTCAAGAATAACCTGATCCAACATGATTAAGATGTATACAAATTTAATGGATTCTCAAAATATTACAACGTGATAACATGAAATAAGAAGAAGGGGGAGGAATACCATAGAGAAACAACTAACACGAGATTGATCTATTGATCAAGACATCCAAAAAAATAATGCACCAAAAAATTTCCTTGAAAACAACTAAGGCTCAAGATTGGAGATGATTTATGTGGATGGACTGAAAACATAAGTTCATCATGGACGTAATGTAACACCGAAAGATTTTATGAGAAAAAATATTTTTTAATTTATTGATGTCTTGTGTATTAACCTATACAAATACTAGCATGTAATATGCGCAACACTGTATTATCTTGAAGTATACACAACCCTATTCTTGACTTGCATTACACACAATCATGACCTTCCTCGATAACATGGGTAATACGCAAAACCAGGTTTTACTAAACAATGATATATGGTTATAATATAATTATTAACTATCTGTTATGAATAGTATTGAATAAATTTTTAATTTTATATCATTATTATTCATGTAACACATTTTCTAGAACATGGTATGAGAACAAAATATTTTCCGTGGGTAAAATAAGTATTTTAAAATAATGCAGTATTGTGTCATTTTGATGGTGCACACACATTAAATCTATTTTTTGACATGTTTATAAGTTCAATTTGAAAAAATAAAATTCTTCTTTTGAATCAGGATATAAAAATTTACTTTGGATAAATTTTTTATGTTATTCAGATAACTTTCATATTTTAATGAATAGTAAAAACACAATATACTTTGATTAAAAACAACTTTTTTCATCGCAAATATTTATATAGTTAATTTATAATACTGAATTGTTTTAAAGTATAAATAGAATTTGTTTTTTTGATTTAATATCATGTATGAAATTACCATTAATTTTACATTTAATTCATTGGTTAAAACATTTCATTCTTTGGAAAGGATTTAACTTTTAAAATTCGTTTTCTTATCAATGAGATTAATTTTAAATTAATAACCCAAATTCTGTGTTTTGAATTTTGAAAAATGGTTCCAATATTTGAATTAATTGGGTCCTAATTATGTTAATAGGATACTTTTAATTTTTTTATGTTATGAATAGTAACTACGGTAATTTTTATTTACTATAGTTAGAGGTAAATCAGGTACTAAAGGGTAAAAATAAGATTATAAAATTACTGTAAGAACTTCCAAAATTTTATTTGATGACTATGAGTATACACATATAACATAAGTGTCAAAATAGATTCATTTTATGGACTTTTGAAAATGAAAATAATTTAATTATTATTAAAACCAATGAAAGTGACAACATGTCACTGTCTTAAATTTTATAAGTATAATAATTTTAATTTAGTGATAAAATTCATTAAACTTCGAACATGAATAGTCTCCTGAAATCTAATAAAATTATTTACATCATGTAAATTTGTTTAAAATTTTTAGGGATTAAATAATCATCATTAAAGGTGACACAATATTGATGTTGATATTATTATATTGATTGAAATATCAAATAAATTGTTGTAAATATATTAACAGAAATATTATATGAACTATTTAATGGGTTCCACTAATTTTATAGATAATATAAAATTTTATGAATCTATTAATTCTTTTAGTTCGAACTTATCTTCTCTGTGGATTTTATTTAAATTCAAATAAATGAGTAGTGTCAAAATTGACACAATTGTTATTTTATAAAAAAAACATAATATAAAATTGTTTAGAAATAAAAAAAATATATAAAAATTATAAATTAAAATTTATATGGTATAAAATGTCATCTATTTTCAAATTATGGTAAATTAAAAACACAAATGTAATTACTAATAACAATTTTAAAATTAGAATCTTGTTACCAAAAATAAAATTAAATAGATTAAATATGGATAAATCAATATGATAATGATTAAAATAAATTACCGACATGTCTAAATTTTAATTTTTGATTAGATTACAACCCTATATCATCTAATCTTCAGAGTTGCGCCATTTTTTAATGTTTTATTGTAGATGAATTTATAATAAAATAATATTTCTTATGTTACCAATGGTTCCCCCCTCGTCCCTTATAAAAAGTGCACCCCTTCCCTCTTCTCAAAACAATATTTTGAGCCTTCAAGCTCGGCCAAACCCTACCCATTTATCTTCTCCACATTCCTAGAAACATTCGGGAGGTTATGGTCTTCTAAAAATACCAACTCTAATTCCATAAAAGTAAGCTTAAAGGGGGACCGTCGAAGAAGAGGTAATCTCTTCTACCGATTCTTTCAAGTTTATTTCTTCTTAAACATATTCTTATTTAGTTGTTTCATTATAAATTAATAACATCAGTATCAATAATATACTGATATGTTATTATAAATATTAAACAACCCCATTTCAGCTTATATCCATTCTATGGAAATGGAAATCACCGCACATGCGTACGTACGGAATAACGTCTCCACGACGTGGTGTAATCTATTTTTCCACCACCACCTTACATGGATGGGTATAATGGTGTAAAGAATAACTAAATATAGTTATTATAACATCATATTAATTCTGAGGTATTATATCATAAATCCAATTCAATTCAATAATTATGGGAATGATATCATTGCTCATGCGTACGTACGGATTACCGTCTCCATGACGCGATGAGATTCATTTTCCATTTTAACCACTCAAGAATTATTATAATGTGTATATTATGAATAATAATGAAATATATTACATGATAATAATAATATATATATATATATATTTCATCTACATACTTCCATTCAAGTCAATAAGGAATGGAAAATAACGCTCATGCATATGTACGGCCTACCGTCTCCATGAATGGTGTATTTCATTTCATTTATCTATCTATTATATATATATGTATATACTGAATATATATGATATATAAATCATGATTAAAATTCTGGGAGTAATTAAATCATGATATAAGTAATAATAATATTAAGAACAACAAGTCCAAACACGTATGATAAATAAAACGTTTTTACCCAAAATGCTGCTTTAACATGGAATTTAAAAAAGAATGGGTAATATAAAGTAATAAGTGAACCATATATGATATCATAAAAATTATTATGAATCGTTAATAAGTAAATGACATTATTTAATTCATTATACAAGAGTTTCAGATATGTACGAAGCATATTAGACCTATGGAAATGAATATGTTTTCCAATCTTGTTTTAATCTGAGATTGTTTATTGGTAAGTATATACTGGGGTTATATTTATCATCCATGTCCCTGTTTTCTAAAAATATTTTCTAGTATGTTTAAAAACATTTTCACCCATTTTTTCACTTTTACTACATGTTATGTAAGGAATCTTTCTATTGTTTATTGTACAAGGTAATTTTTTACTTTTCCGACAAAAGTATGAGAAAAATGTTTTTCTAACCTATATGACATGAACATATTTTTAGGGTTTCATAACACCTAATTTTCATGAAGCTTCCTCTACATGATTTCAATAATATTTTAAAAAAATATCATTTTCTTTAAAAATTTCATGGCATTTCTTGAACAAAAAATGAATTTTAAAAATAAAGGATATTTTCCTCAAGAATTCATTTCAAATATTTTATCAAAACCACTTTCCATATAAGATGAAATTATTTCATATGTGTATGTTTCCAGTATAATGTCTCTTTTATTTACATGGTTTCACTTTTCTTATGATTAAATTAATTCCATTTGTTTTATATGGATATTGTTTTTATGGGATGATGTTTATAAAACACATTCTATTCTTTGGATTATGATAAATGATTTATGTTTATATTGTAGCACATGTAAGAACGATTTCATTAGGATATGGGTGAGACATATATATCCCTCCAACTATTTGGGTAAAGATTTATATCTGATGAGATAGAAATTTCTTTAATGAAAAGATAATCTAGTTCATCGATACAGGATTGGAACGAGGAGTGAACTCGGTTCAGTAAGGGACTTCATCCACTAAGATGGTCATGGCAGTAATGCCTTGGGTACTATGGAAATCATATCAAGTACTTAATTTTTTTCCACAATTACATGTTTTATTCCCATGCTATTTTATCATGATTGATGTTCTATTATGATCTATGCCTTACGTACTGCCATGTTTTATTTCATTTATCATGATTTTGAGGTTTAAGCATTATGTTCGTGTTTTTATGTTCAAATTTACAGGGTTGGTTGTATTTTCTCCATGCATACCCTTACTAAGAATTGGATCTCACCCTTTATATTTTTTCTTTTCCCTAGGATATAATGAATGGATTTTGGTAAGAAAACAAAAGGGAATGATCATTATTGGAGATGTTGATGATCTTTCACCATTATTTGAATATTATGATCCGAGTTTCCAAAGACAATAAACTATTATTGTCTTTGAGTGTTGGTTTTTTTATGTATTAAGTATTCCACAAATGTAATGTACTATCTATGTATGTCATGTTTGGGGTCTCTATTGTTGGTATTAGAGTAAATGTCTTGTTAACCTTAGGAAACAAGGATGCGAAAACATTACTAAGATCATTAATGATATTTCTATGGTAAGTATAGGGATGTCCATAAGGATAAGTACAAGTATAGGTTATAGTCCTAGAATTACGGTAACAATATTAGAATTAACCCTATGATGTCATATATTAAATGTACACCCCCTTTATTATGTTGGTTTCCCTAACATTATATTTTCCACTCACACTATTCTTTTTGGGTTTTAGACGATGGTTGTAACCGGAAGGAACCGTGTTGATAAATGTAATGGGCAATGTAATGATTTTCCTCCTGAAAAAACCAATGATATGGGAGATGGAGTGAAAAATATTATTTCTATACTTACACAAGCTATGAATCATTCTGGACATCTGAATGTGCAGAAAAAGGAACAATATTCTATTGAGTCCTTCATGAGGCAACATACACCTTCTTTCAGGGGGTCATCTGATAAACATGTTGCTGAAAAATGGATCAGTACCATTGAATATATATTGTCCATAATTCGTCATTCAGAGCATGAAAAATTTGTTTTGGATGTTTACCATTTAGAATGTGAAGCAGATCAGTGGTGGACTCTAATAAAAATACAAGGCCCCAATATGAAATTGAATCCATGGAATGAGATGAGTTCAATAAAATGTTTTTCAATAAGTACTTCCCTTGTATTCTTCAAAAAATGTCGGAAAAGGAGTTCCTCGAGCTTACGCAAAAGGAAGATGAATTTGTGGGCATATGCGAGGTGAATTTTACACGGCTAGCAATGTATGCATATGGATTTATCATCCAACCAGAATGAAAAGTTGATCGATTCTTCATTGGCATAAAACCAAGTCTCTAAATGGAATTATAGATAAGATAATTCAATAGCTATGAAGAAATTGTGTGTTGTGATATCATAGTAGAAATGGAAGTTGGTGTTAAATATCCATCTCATGGTTTTAAAAGAAACCGAAGATGGAGTTCAAGGAGAAATTTCATTATAATGGTGAAAAGAAGATGAATGCTTCTTTATTCTCAATGAGTGGATATAATCCTAGTGGAGATTGTATTAAAGGGACTAGAAAATGTTTTAAGGGTGGAAATGAAGGACATCGAGCAGCTGAGTGTCAAATTAATGGACAAAAGGGTTTCTATTGATGTGAATAACGAAAATACTGTAGAGAACGCACCACCAACACATCAATGCTTCAATTGCAGGTAAATGTGGAATTATGCTAATCAATTCCCTATTCTGAGGGTTGATGATGATTGACATTAGAATCATCATATGGAAAAGTATGAAGGGAAGTCACATGCGATCACTTTTTGTGATGGTGAGTATAATAATAATGTTGTGTAATGATTAAGTGTTTATGTAATGGGATTTCAAAAATAGTATCATGGAATCTCATTTATAGTATTGTGGAATATTGGAATATCTATGTATTGGTTTTCAATATTTATATGGTACTGGTAACCATGATAAGTGATTGAAATATTTTGGGAAAGCTGTTGAAATACACATAATTAAGGGATTATGAGAAAATAATATGTATTATAGTATTCATGTGCTCAAGATTTATATAAGGAATAATTTATATCAGGGATTGAGTATATAGAAATTATTGGATTTTGGTATGTAGAAAGAGTTACCTATTGACAACAATAATGTTTTCACTAAGGATATATGGTATTTTATGTTTCAAGAGAATACCTGATTAAGGTATTCACATGTTTGGAATGTGATCAAAAAAATAAAACTGGGATAAATTTTGGTATTCACATGCTCGACAGATGACACTTCTTGTAATTTTTATCTTTATACTATAATCGTGGACAGAAGTATTTTGGATAAGACTAATGATTGGAATGGATTGTGCAGGAAATAATTTAGTATTGTTTAATGATAGATCTTTTTTCGATTTTATTGATGGAATGTTAAAATAATTTAGTTTTAGAAATAGGACAACTTGTAGAATGGGTGAGAAACCATTGCGTCAGACAAGGCTGGGGGAATCGAACCCACAACCGATGTGTGACGGGCCTTTATCACCTACCAATGGCCTACATGAAGTCTCTGATTAGTAGAAATTAGTTTTATATTATTAAACAATATGATAGATGAAGTATAAGTTCATTTTTAGGACCATATACGATTAACCTCATAATAGATGGACTTATGTAAATCTGATAACATTTTCTAACCTTCTATTTGATATAGATCAAATGAATCATCATTCTATCACATGATATGCTAACACTTCACGGATGAAAAATTCAACTTCATTTCCTTGTGTTATGATGTATAAATTTTCCAGGGCACAAACAATGATAAGATTGTACCAAAATCAATTAAGTATTTATTTTAATTCAATAATTTGTCAACATTTAGGAAATGATATTGAAAACCAAAAATGTTATCCTAGTGACCTCATAATTGATGAATCAGATTGTACCTTAGATCATCAAAAATTTATAGCTTTGTGATTTTTGTCTTTTTCATAGCCATTTTCTCTACCACTCTCCATCAATCCTTGATGGATAGATTTTTCTTTTATATCCTTATTTTCACCTATTTTATCCTATGTGGAAACCCATTGATGCGTTAGTTTAGGTAACTATGATGATTTATACTCCACTTTTTAAAATTATGTTATAGTATTTTTTTTATAATGTCGGTTTCTATGAAAGAAACTTTAATGGAGTAAACCAATTATAACCCTGACGAATTTAGTGGGCGAAATTCATTTTAAGGGGGGTAGAATGTAACACCCCTATATTTTATGAGAAAAATTATTTTTTAATTTATTTGATGTCTTGTGTAGTACGCTAAACCAAGATTATCATGTACTATATTCAATACTATATTATCTTGACGTATACACAACAATATTCTTGGCTTGCATTACACGTAATCCTGACCTTCCTCGATAATGTGTGTAGTACGCAATACCTGGTTTTACTAAACAATGATATATGGTTATAAAATTATTATGAAATAGCCTTTAGGAATAGTATTAACTACATTTTTAATGTTATAACATTATTATTCATATTACACATTTTCTAGAACATGGTATGAGAACAAAATAATTTTTTTTTGTAAAATAAGTAATTTTAAAAAATATAGTTTTGACGCCTTTTGATGGCACACCAACATTAAATCTAGTTTTTTACATGTTTATAAGTTCAATTTGAAAAAATTAAATCCGTCTTTGGACTCAGAATATAAAAATTTATTTTGGATAACTTTTTCATAATATTCTGATAACTTTCAAATTTTAAGGAATAGTTAAACACGCTATATTTTAATTAAAAACAACTTTTTCATCACATTAATTTATACGGTTAAATTATAATATTTAATGGTTTTAAATTATAAATAGTACATATTTTTAACATTTTATATAATGTATGTCATTATCATTAATTTTACAATGAATTAATTGGTAAAAACATTTCAATCTTTGTCAATGTTTTAACTTTTTAAAATCGTTTTCTTAACAACAAGATTTATTTTAAATTAACAACTGCAACTTATGTGTTTAAATTTTTGAAAAATGGATTCCATATTTGTATTAAGTGGGTCCAAATTATGTGAATAGGTTTCTTTTATTTTCTTATATTAAGAACAGTAACTACGGTAATTTTTATTTACTGCAATTAGAGGTAAATCAGATAAAAAAGGTAAAAATAAGATTATAAAATTTCCTTAACACCTGCCAAAATTCTATTGTATGACTAAAATTCAACCAATATCACATAAGGGTCTAACTAGATTCATTTTATGGACTTTGTAAATGAAATTAATATAATTATTATTAAATCCAAAGAAAGTGAAAACATCCCACTCTCTTAAATCATAAAAGTATAATAATTGTAATTTAGTGATAAACAACATGAAACATGAAACATGAATAGTATCCAGAAATATATTATAATTTTATACATCATTTAAATTTATATAGAATTTTTAGGTACTAAATAATCATTATTAATGGTGACACAATAGTGATGTTGAAGTTATTTTATTGATAGACATATCAAATAAATGGTTTTAATGATATTAAAATAAATATTATATGAAATATTTAATGTGATCCAATAATTTTATAGAAAAATATGACATGATATTAATCTATTAATGCTTTTAGTTCGAACATATCACTTGTGTGGAATTTATTTAAATTCAAATAAATGAATAGTGTGAAAATTGACACAATTGTTTTTTTATAAAAACAACATAATATAAAATTGTTTAAAAATGACAAAAATATTTAAAAATTATAAAAAAAATTTATATGATCTAAAATTGCATAAATTATACGATTATGGAAAATTCACAACACATAAGTAATTATTTATAACAATTTAAAAATTATAATATTATTACGACAAATAATATTAAATATATTAAATAAGCATAAATCTAGTTGATAATGTTTAAAATAAATTCCAAACATGTATAAATTTTATTGGATGATGATATTACAACCATATATCATCTAATATTATGATTTGATTCATTTTTGGAGGTTTTATGTGAGCTTCAATTTATAATAAATAAATATTTCTTATGTTACCAAAGGTTCCTCTCTCTTCCCTTATAAAAAGGGCACCCCTTCCCTATTCTATTCACACCCTTTTGAGACATAATTCTCGGCCAATTCCTGACAATTTCTCTTCTCAACATTCTTATCAACATTCTGGAGGTTCTGTACTTCTGAAAAGACCAACTCTAGTTCCTTAAGTGGAAGCTTAAAGGAGGTGCGTCGAAGAAGAGGTAATCTCTTCTACAGATTCATTAAAATTTATTTATTCTTAAACTTATTCATCATTAGTTGTTTCATCATAATGTAATAACATAATTATCAATAATATACTTATATGTTATTATAAATATTAAACAACCCCATTTCACATTCTATCCATCCTACGGAAAATGAATTCACCGCACGTGCGTACATACGGAATACCGTCTCCACTCCGTGGTTTAATCTGTTTTTCCACCACCACCATACTTTTATTGGTATAATGTTGTAAAGAATATCTATATATTTTTATTATAACATAATAATTATTATGATATATTAATTCATCAACTCCAATTATATTCAATAATTATGGGAACGATATCATCGATCATGCGTACGCACGGATTACTGTCTCCACGATGCGATGAGATTCATTCTACTTGTTAATCACTCAAGAATGATAATAATGTATATATAATGAATAATAATGAAATATATGTCATGATAATGGTACTTTATTTATGTATATATATATATATATCATCTACTCACTTCCATTCACGTCAATAAGGAAAGGAAAACAACTTTCATGTGTACATACGACCTATTGTCTCCATGAACGGTGTATTGCATTTCATTTATCAATCTATTATATATATTTACTGAATAAATATGAAATATAAATCATGATTTTCATTCTATATGTAATAAAATAATGATATAATAATAATAATATCAATAACAACAAGTCCAAACACATACGATAAATAAAATGATTTTACAATAAACACTTCTTTAACATGGAATTTACAAAAGAATGTGTAATATAAAGTCATAACTGAACCATATATGATATCATAACAGTGAATATGATTCTATAATAAGTCAATTACATTATTTAAATCATTATATGTGAGGTTCAGATACATATTAAGCATATCCAAACTAAAGTAAGGGATAACTTTTCCATTGTCATTTTTATCCAAGATTGTTTATTCGAAAGTATTTACCAGGGTTATATTTATCATTCATGTCCTTGTTTTATAAAAATGGTCTCATGTATGTTTAAAGTAACTTTTAACCAAATTTTACTTTTACTACATTGTATGTACGAAATCTTTCTTCTGTTTACAATACATGGTACTTTTTGACTTTTCCGACAAAAGTATGAGAACCATGTTTTTTAAAATATACATCATGATCAAATTTTTAATGTTTCATAACACCAAATTTTCATGAATATTACCCTACAATATTTCATGAATATTTTCAACAATATCCTTTTCTTTTAAAATTTCATGGAATTTCGTGAAAAGAAAATGATTTTGAAAAAGAAAGGATATTTTCCTCAAGAATTCATTTAAAGTGTTTTATCAAAACCATTTTAAATCTAAGGTGAAATTATTTCATATGTGTATGTTTCAATTATAATTTCTCTATGATTTATATGGTTTCACTTTTCTTATGATGAAATGATATCAATTTTTTTATATGGATTATTTTTTGATGGAATGTTGTTTATGAAACCCATTCTATTCTTTGGGTTATGATGATTGATTTATGTTTATGTTGTGGTACACATAAGAATGATTTCATTATAAGATGGGTGGGACCTATATCTCCCACCAATGAATTGGGTAATGATTTATATCTCATGAGATAGACATGGATCGAATGGGAAGTTAATCTGGTTCAGTGATACAGGACTGGAATGAGGAGTGCACTCGATTTAGTAAGGGACTTTGTCCACTACGATGGTCTAGGCCACAATACCTTGGATACTATGGAAATCATATCAAGTGCATAATTTTTTTTCCACAATTACTTGTTTTAGTTTCATTCTATATTATCATCATTGATGTTCCATTATGATCTATGCCTTACGTACTGCCATGTTTTATTTCATTTCTCATGATTTTGATGTTTGAACATTATGTTCGTGTTTTTAAGTTCAAATGTATATGGTTGGTTTTATTTTATCCATTCCTACACATACTGAGAATTTGAGCTCTCCCTTTATATGTTTTCATTGAACGAGTATATAAAGATAGGTTATAGGTAAGAAAACAAAATGAGACGATCTTTATGGGAGATGTTGATGATCTTTCACCATGATTGGAAGATTAAGTTCTGAGTTTCCAAGGACACTGAACTATTACAATCCTTGTCTGTTGTTTTTTGTTATGTATTATGTATTTCAAAAATGTAATTTAATGTCCATGTACATCATGTTTCGGGTCTCTACACTTAAAACCATCGATCCAGAGAAATCCACAATGTTTAAGTATCAATGTATGAGTTTTGGAAAAAAATCATCCCCTATCTTTAAAATAACCTTTCTCAAGAATTACTCATAATGTAATAGGTTCATAACATGTAAAAAGTTCACATCCAGAACCATTTCACGATGTCTTCCCAGGGACATTTACACATTGTTTAAAATTAAAATGTCATGTATTCATTTCACAACATGAAACATGTCACGACATCTTGCTGGTGATAGTTACATGTTTTGTAACATTTATATGGTGTGTTAATTCCCTACATATATTTTCATCCTAGATTCGTAAAAAGATTCGAAACAACCTCTAAATTATTACAAACACACAAGAATCACTCATAATCCTCTTTTAAATGTTTATATCTAGATTATATTAATTCAAAATAAAATAGGATTTCAATATTTAGGTCATTTTCACAAATAAATTTTCACTATATTCAAACTAGAAATTTCCACCAAGGTTCAATGAAAAAGGAAAACCCCAGAAAATAGATTAAATGAAAAACTCATAGTTGGATGGAATTAAAAAAATACTCTATCTTATAACATCATCACCATATAACATCACGTCCATGTGTTGACCTAAGAACCACTAGGGTATATATGAATTATTCTAGAAATTGTGCTTTCATAACATATTCCACCTCTCATTTCTCCTTTTGAACATGCCCATTCATCCACTAGAGTCGAGATAGACGTATAATAATAGCAGGAAGATACATGTCAAAAAATTCCACAATACCTATTGATAAATCATAAAAAGAAGCATTTAAACCAAGCTCATCATTCCATACATTTACCCCAAGATAAGGGGTTGGATGATATCTATGAATGTGAAAAACATGAAACACCCCATGCATGGAATTATAGCATTGTAGAAGGGCTAATGGGTATGACAATGGCCCGACCGTTTCCACTCTCTCAAACAGATTGAAAATCATAGGTTCTAGATTTCATTATTTCATGATATAGTGTGTCCCCAACATATGTGACACCAGAAGGTAAATATAATGACCAAAATCAAACTCTGGAGGTCATATGCACATGTTAATATAATATTTCTAGCTACTCTAGGTAGTCACTAGCAGTATTATGAAAAAAAACACACTTAGATGTATCCTACATGAGACTAGGTCCAACTTTTAATAACCCACCGTCCTCGAACCAATAATGATGATAATGAAATGGACTACTATTCAAATCCTCAAAAATTACCATTTAGATAGATTATGTGAATCATTAATTATATGGAAAATCCATGAGTGAAATTTTTTCCTCTCATATACCACCAAAATACAAAACAAAATCTCATATAATATCAACTAGAATTTGAATATCCCTCAGATATTATCCATAATGATAAGGATAGTAGGTAGTGATCAGACAAACATATGATCACAGAGCCTTATAAAGACCCCTCCAGAAATGAGATGTGAAATGCAGATCTCTATCGGAAATGATACTCCCCATAACATTGTGAAATCAAATTACCTATTGCTTGTAAAAAATACCCAGATAATCCTTAGTAAATGTCCTTCAAAATGCTTTGAAATGGTTTACCATCATCAGTCCATCCATTATCAACCATACAACATTAATAATTTGGGATTTCAATGGTAATCCTGTCAAAAAATCAGTTGCTTCATCTTACCAATTTCATTTAGTAATGGAATCAGGATACAAAATCCATGTAGGTCTCCGATGCTCCGATTTTACCTACTCAAATGTGAAATATCTCATCCCAAATCCCACTACAACATTCATTACTAACCATCAGTACTATCTACGGAGATCAGGACTCATCTTCCCAATCTAGGATTTACCATTCATCATGAATCATGAAGCTCTGTCATCATCTCATTGCGTAAACCCATTGGAACCAATATTAATACCAAAAAAAGAAAAGTGTTATTATTTCCATGATTCCATCTAGTTGGTGTCTCCCCACCATATAGGATATCTCATTGAACGATGCCATCCATATTAGATAACTACTCGGACTTGATATGGTCCAAAATCATGGGTATAAAATATATTAAAGTCATATCTACTCATCCATGGGATTTCTAGATATCTAGATGAATGTATCCAAAGAGTGAAATCATCTCCCACTCAACACATGACTACAGAATTACCTTTTTATACATCTTCTATCTCAAGGAAACGACATTAATTTTTCCCATTAATAGTATACAATCCAACTCAATGTCAAAAGACTATTGATACTCATCCCAAAACCTCTATAAAAGAATCAAGACCTGGTGAAAATATATGTACCTAATTCTCTTATGGTACATGAATATTAAAATCCTCTAACACAAAAAGTAGTGTCTCCATCATCATACAAAATATACCACCACATTTAACTCTAGATCTTGAGTAGGGTAATTCATCTCAAGTGTTCTTAGTGTTCTGGAGACATAACAAACCAATTGATCATTAAAATATAGAACTACTCTATGTCCAACTCTATATGTGTCACAATAGATAGTATATCATTTACCCATCATAGATAATGTGAGGAAACCTGTTGAGGTCATCCTGCTCATTGGCTCCTAAAAATCCGTCTCACCAGCATTAGACTAAACATACTTCACCACTTTATTGGTTATCCCAGATATCAGTGATTCTATATGGGAGATGTTCTATATAATTCATTTATAAAAACGCACTAAACCCCAAAATCATCAAATCTCAGAGAAGATATTCGATTGAAACTAAGATAAAACAACTACAAATTTCACTTGTTCCAAGGAAAATCATACCTCTATGATGATGTGGCCTATGAAGGTCACTTTATCAATACAAAAACATCACTTTTATAGCTTGGCACATATTCAATTCACTCTAAATGTACATGACATGATGTCAAGATTATTGCCATGATCTTCAAAAGACTGCGAGTATAATAAAATGTCATTATAAAAAAATACCACAAAAACATACATTAATGGATAAAATATAAGATTCATCAAGCCCACAAATAACACCAGAGCATTCATAAAACCAAACAACATCAGTACAAACTAATACAATACATAGATGGTCCTAAAAGTGGTATAAGGTATGCCTGAGGGTCTCAACCTCAACTGGTGGTATCATGATCTCAAATTGATATTGGATAAGATCCCAATATCCTTCAACTGATCAAATATATTGTTGATACACCGAAGAGAGAACTATTTCATTATTTTCATCTTGTTTAATATCCAATAATCAATACATAAGCACAAAAACCCATATATATTATTGTTGAAAAGAACTAGTTAACCCGATAAGGATGTAATAGGCAATATAAAATCCTCAGAATCACAATTTTCAAACTGAAATTTGAATTCATGAATTTCTTATGGTACCAAAATATAAATGGGAATAGAAAATAGGTCTAATCCCAACGCCAACATGATCATGAACTCAGTCTCTCGCTCGGGTTGAAATCTATATAAATAATCTGGAAAAAAATCATGAAAAAGTTGTACCACTAGTGGAAAAGTAACCTACTTCATTTCATCATCATTTATAAAAATACAAATTATATAATCCATTAGATAACCCAATATGCATTAATTTGGTTTTCCATGACCTGTATGATGATCCCACTCAAAATGGTGAAAATAATTATCACTTTTAATAATTAAAAGATAACTATCCTATGGAAAAATGGATAATATCTTGGTATAATAATATTCAATCTATTTAAAGAATAAAATATAAACCTATCATTTATAGCATGAATGGTTCCCAAAAGAAATAGTAATCACCAATTTCTGGAGAACAGGTCTTGGAACATTTAATATTGTCATAATTAACACACAGCAGTGTCCCATTGGTCAAGATGCCATCAAATATTTCTATAGGCATCATCAAATTGTTTACCAAAATAGAATTTTCAAAGAATGTGTTACTCATGTGTCAAACCAAACCCAGCCAATGGTATATGATGCAATAATCAAATCATTGGCCATAGAAGTTTCTACATCTAAACTAGCTAGAGAAGGCTACATAGTGTGAAGGTAAATTTCCCCTCTACCATGGAATCCCTTATGAATCGAATAGTCTATTCCCCTTCCACTAATATGATTTTGTATGCCCCTACAAAACCAATACAGGTGTCCCAACCTACTATAAAAATGGACCTCCAAAGAATGGTTTGGACACTGAGGTCACATTTGGACAAACATTCCCCATTGATATAAATACAATAAAACACAAACCAAATATGGATACCCACATTACTGTCTACTCTACTAAATATTTCAATAAAAATAAAAATTATAGTGGCACTTATTTCCACCATAAGATGTGATCCCAGTTCTCCCTACTAAAATAGCTTGTTCTCTACTTGAGGCCTCTCTCATATCATCTTCTCTGATGACTTCCTGATTTGTCACATATAAAAAGATACTCGAGTGAAAGACGTTAACCTATGGCCATATCTCATTGGGAATAACACCCATATAATGAAGCACCTTAAGTATTTCATTAGCTACTAAGGATAGTGCAAAGTGCAGTAGGTGAGTGAACCATCTGACACAGTCTATCAATAAAATTATCTTATGTATCAGTTGTATGAACTCATGAGTCTTATTGTCCCTCAATTTATCAATAATAAATTGGCCCAAAAACGTTCACCTCTATGTCTTTCCAGGATAACTCCTCTTGATACCCATATTTTTCAGGAATATCCCACTAATGCTTGCAAAGTCCAAAAATCATGTATACAGTAAGATCATATGGAATGATTCAATACATAACATGGAAACCTTGGGGCCTCTCTCCACATTGAATGTAAGTGGATATTGGTGATGGTGAAACTCCCCCACAAGATTTTTCAACATAATTTTTAACAAAAGAATAAAATTCTTGTTAGAATGTGTCTATGAGGACATGATAGGGAAGCTGATGATGGGGAAATTGCCTATGTTTTTCAAAAAATCAATCCCAATCCTCTTTAAAAGATTCTATATATTATTGATAAATTCATTTTAATTATATTTTAAGCCTTTCTTAAATACATTCTGAATAGAATATGATGATGAATGAAATTTCAGATATTCTCCCATTTTAATTTTTTTTTTCATCTATCCTTAAGAAGAATCTATTTTCATTTCCCTTAAGAAAAAAAGGAAACACTCCCATAATAAGCTCATTGTAATTTAGTCCCTTCAATGGAAACTATTTCACAATTTTATAAAAGTCCCTAAATATGGGTAATGTGTATTCATTAGAAAAACCATTAAATTCAAGAATCATCGAAATAAGTGATTGTTTCATCAAATAATTTTGGCCCCTATGTACCAATACAACTAAATATGGATAATTAGAATCCTTAATTACTTGAATATACATTATCTTAGGCCTTTCAATGTTATCATGGATTTTTTTAGCTTTAATGTTTTGTTTATTTTTATAATTATTTCAATCTCATTGATTTTCCAATACATTTATGTTTTATTTTCTTAAAACTCTTAATTTTCATTATCTTTAAAAATTTATTGGATTTATCATTTCGTAATCATAATACGTGTACATTAACTGAAGAATTTTTCTGTAGTTCAAAAATAAAATTTAAATAATATTTGAAGAATATTGTGGAATGAGATAAATTTGTGCAATAAGTGAGAAAAAAAGTTGGGCATGTGATAACAAGAATGAAACAAGAGGGAAATATCAATTCTCTAGTTAAATAATTTCATTTCATGATAATATTTAATCAAAATAATCAATGAATCAGGTAGTCAAAATCTTATTCAACAAGAATGACTAACAATATAATGATTTTTCAATTTTTCAAGAACAAAATTAATTCGATTTCCAAAGAAAATAAATTGATTACAATTTTTGTATAATCTTCCAAACAAATATGAAAAAAATAATAGTAACAAAAAAATTTCCCCACTCAAATTTTAATATAAATTCAATGTTTAATAAAAATAAATATTAAAAATCCTAAAATAAATGGTGAAGAAGAAGAAAATATATCATTACTTCATCTCTCATTAAATGGACTTGACCATTGTATGTTTCTCCTATCATTTCTATACTCAAAAGGTCTCAAGAATTGTTCATCATAAAATTGCATCTCATCCTCTAATTTTTCTTAACATTATGTGTCAAAATAATGATGGTATCCCTTTTAATTATTTATTCCATAACCCCCTCACCATAATAAAATGATGTGTCACTTAACAATATCAATTTTTCATTTTACATTCTATCATTTTATCTTTTATGGTCTAAAGTTCACCATTTTATAGGATTCTCTAGACATATGCATGGATTTTAAAATGTAATTTTTCTAGGTTGCATCACCCAATAGGTTTGAGGTGATATTTGAAATTTTCATTTCTAATCCAAATGGGGTGTAACATCCCAAGTAAGTAATTAATAATAGATATTTTTTATCAATGTCTATTAGTGAATTATATATTGTTTTAGAGGCTTAAAATGATAATAAATCCAATCTTAAGCATGTAATACACTAATATTCTTAAATCATAGTTTTATTCCCTTTTGATGGAAAACCCTTTTTAAATAAAACTTTTTACAATTTAGTAATCTATATTTGTCAAAATAAACATATTCATTATGATTGGGACATGGTAATTTAAATTGGATAAATTTTTGGTATTTTTCTGACAATGATCATTTTTATTGAAAAATACTGCATTTTACATCAAAACTACTTTTTAATCTAATTTATTTATATGATTAGATTATCTTTTTAATTGGTTTTAATGTGAAATTAGAAATTTTTTTACCATTTAATCCAATAGTGGTCGTTGGAATTAATTTCACTTTCAAATCAGGCTTAAACTACTGTCAATCTTTTGAGACTTATTGTTTCACAAAAACACGCTATTTGTCATGACAACAGAAATTAATTATTAAATTAATTAATTTGAATTATATTTTTTGATTTTTTTAAAATGCACATCATTTTTTATTTTGGAATATCAAATATAGCTTTGGGTGAATTTTTGGTATTTTTCTGAAAAACATCAATTTTTGATGAATAGTGAAATCACTAAGTTGTACTTATAAAAACTGATTTTTCGTTTAAATTAAATTTTACCACCTTTGTGATTCAATTTTCAAAAATCCGACATAAATGTTTGTCTTTAAGAAGTAAAATGTGGTTCAATGAGATTAAAATGATTTTTTGGTGAATAGTAACTCTTAAGTTCTTAATCGCGGTTAGTGGTAATTAGTGTAGTTTAAGGTATAAATAATGTTTTAATAATATTATATGACCTTGACACATGTCCTACCCTCATTGGATGTTTCATGGTCGACAAAGACAATACATGGGTCAACTTGGGGACCCCATGTAGCCACTTTGGTTGGAAAATGACATAAATACCTTTTATTTAATGTTAATGTAAAAAATGGCACAAACATGATATATTTTACTAAAACAATTCATAGATGGGGTTATACAACTCATATTTTAGATTATAAATAGTAATTGGAAATCTAAAAATATTTCCTACATCATTGTATTTTTTTATAATTATTAGACATTATATAAATTAAATTATTTATGACATCATAATGATGTCACGATTACCTCATTATTTGATGATTTAAATAAAATGAAAAGATAGTGTAATATCTAAAACTTACACATGTCCAAAACCTATTGTATAGGTGGATTTCAAACCATTATCACTTTATCCTCGAATTATATCTATGTGGGACCATTTAAATCTGAAACTCATTTTCAAATAAAGTAATATTTCTTTACATTCCAAGAGTTCCCCTCCTCTCCACTTATAAAAGGCCCCCACCTCTACCTCCTTACCCACACTCCCAAATCCATTGGCTCGGCCAACCCCTGCCAATTATGTCTCTCCACTTCCTTCTATTACTCCTTGAAGCCTCACATTGGGCAGAAGTCTTCCCAAGGAAGCATGTGAGCTCAAACCAAAGGGAGTTACCTGATTTTGAGGTAATGTCTTCACTTGAGTCCTTTTGTTTTATTTTGCTTATCCAACACCATAAACTCTTTTTATTTATTTATTTTGTAAAAACTATAGTATCTTCAATATAATAGAATGTTGTTATATTAATGATTTGATCTACACTTACACACACCTTCATCTAATGGTTAAAGAACATACTGTTTCTGTGGATGGTGAATTTATGCCTCTTGAAACGATGATTGTTCAACATTCCTTTAACACATTCAAAGGTGGCCATTAAGATGACGCTATATTTATATATGATATATAATATGATTATGTTTTCCTTAAGCTTATGTATTTTTCTTTTTGGTCATACCTTTATGGTTTCCATTATGGGTAAACGTGATATCTTCATTTAAGGATGTGCGGACTACCGCCCCCTCAATGTGATTTGATTTGTTAAATACCATATGTGGGACGTAAAAAGGATGGAACTATGATATTATATATGATATTATACTGGAATTATAATATACCTTTATATCATTATGATTCCATTCTATAAAATATGAAATAGAAATGAAAGTAGCGTTCATGTGTACGTAAGGCTTACCATCTCCATGAACGGTGCATTTCATTTCATACCTCTAAATGATTATGTAATATTATTAATTCTTGCATGTACTGGATATATATGACATATATAATATCTAAATAATGAATACCATTCTGGATATAATGGGGACATGGACAACTTGTAATTATAATGGGCTTATTTTTGACTCAAGTACCAATGATCGTTAAAATGATCGTTATTAACTTAAATAATTACATAGTGTTCATGACATGGATATAAGTGATATAAAAGAAATAATGAACTTGAAAAAGGTTCTTAAACAAGTAGAAATTAACTCAAGTTTATTATTCAGAAGATTAAAGAACGATCGAGTCAAGTCGGACCCGAGGTATGGGACTTCGTCTCAATCTCCTTTCATTGAGGCATATTTTATTTTATACACAACTTTCTTTTATACGGTGTATAAACCCCTTTGACTTGTAAGTTTATTCAAAAGGAATATTTTTTATACGAGGTGTTTACTAAACGACAACAGGGAATGTTTTTGTTGTACGTATGCGGCGACAATGACTTCTCCGCCGCCGTGACGATTATTTGAGTTTCAGCTTTCTCTACAAGCCATACTTTTTAAAAGAAAAATAAATACCATGTTTTACTTTTATTTTATTTTGGTATTGAAAATGGTTTTCATAATATTTTTATATCAATGTGTGGTATTGATATTTTGTGATTTAATGGTGGAAATGTTATGTTTCCTTTCTGCATGTTTTATGTGATACGATTATGTTGAGGTTCTTAGGAATTATTATGAAGACGGGTGGTTCCGTGATAGACTAAGGGTGGGTGAGCCTGATATAGCTCTCCAATGCATTGGGTAACGCGAAGGAGTGAAATGTTAAGTTTTATCTGAAGAGATTTAAGGAATATACTATGATGGGTATTCCAAATGTAACAAAGAGGGTTACTCCCTACGTAAGAATGTTATGAATGCTTCAAGTTACCTTTATGTCTTATGATTTCTATGATTTATTCATGATTTGATGAGGTATGTTAAAGGGCTTATGTTTTATGGGTAACTTATGATTTCATTCTTATGTATATATGTACCCATGATTCCTTTCCATATTTTTATATCCCTTACTGAGCTTTTTATGCTCATCCCAGGTTTTTTTGAAATGTTTTTCACAGGTCAAGGGAATGGTACATGATATGATGATAGTGTCAAGGAAGCGTCAATAAAGAACCCATGTTTTATTTTAAAAATGTTTCCATTGATGGGAATGAAGAATATTATCTTTATGTAACCACTTTGTTTATATGAGGAATGTAATGTATGTTTTATGATCTAATTCTCTAAAACTCTAAACCCGAAAAGATCCTCAATGTGGAATCTTGTAATAACTCACGATTAAGTAAGGTTTATGGTCAGGGCCTTATAGTTGGTATCAGAGGTCAGTTTAGATAACTTTAGGAGATAGAATTATATTAAATGATTATCCAAAAATATTTTTTTTAAGGTCAAATTGAAATGATACAGCATTTGAAGATTACCATGTTGTTTCATCTAAGACATGTTTGTTCAGAATGGTTTTCCACAGTGGAAATAGTGAAGTAGTGCTCGGAAGGCATGCAGAAGGAAATAACCTTCCGAATCAGCATCCAGAGATGTTCGAAATTGAAACAGAATAGTTTGTTGTGGTAATGACGCAGTTGACTCAGGCTATAAATGGTGGTGGTATCCATGCACGAGATCAGCCATATAAACCGTAGAGGAACATGTCAGTGGTGGAACATTTCATGAGGCAACATCCCCCATCATTCAGAGGATCATATGACCCTGTGCTAGCTGAAGGGTGGATTAAAGCACTGGAGAAGATTTTTGATGACATGGGGTGTTCATACAATTAAAAGGTTAGTCTTGCTATTTACCGTTTGGAGGGTGAAGCAGATTAGAGGTGGTCGATGGTTAAAAATATCAGGGATACTGATGAGATTGATGCTCTCGACTGGGATGAATTCATAGGTATGTTTCATGAGATGTATTTTCCTAAGGCTATTCGACTTTGGATGGAAAACAATTCTTGGAATTGAGGAAAGAGGATGACTCCATGGCTGCCTATGAAGAAAGGTTCACTCGATTGGCAAGGTATGCTCCAAATTTTATCGGAGACATTGATAGTAAAATTACTCATTTTTACTCAGGATTAAAGCCAAAAAATCGAAGGGCATTATCTTATCGTGAGTTTAAAAGTTATGAAAAGCTTGTTCGATGTGCTGAGAAGGTGGAAATAGAGTTTGTCGATGACCAAGTGTTCTATAACAACTAATAGAAGAAGAGACTGAGGTGGTAGGAGAAAGGTAAGAACTCCTCAAAAAATTCTGATGGTAAGAAAACTAAGTTTCCAGTTTGTGATAAATGTGGAAAAAGGCATGCTGGGGAATGTCTTCTGAATTCTGGAATGTGCTACCGATGTGGTAAGATGGGACTCATGATTGCATGGAAAAAGATCAGGGTGATGGCAAGACCAAATTTGATTTACAGTTAGTGAAATGTTATAAGTGCAATGAGATGGGTCACTATGAAAACGAGTGTCCGAAAAGGATCTTTAGTGATGGTAAGCAGTTAGACTACAAGCAGAAAGGGGTGGTGAAATCCTTTGCAACTACTTCAGCAGATTTCGGGCCATAAAATGATGTTGTATCAGGTACTTTGTTCGTTTTTTCCGATTATTCCAGTGTGTTGTTTGATTTGGGGTCTACACATTCTTTCATCTCTGAAAACATTTCTAGTAAAATGGTAATACCATCCATGAAATTACTCCTGAACTTCAGGTAAAAACACCTGGGGGAAATGTTGAGGCAAAAAGAATTTATAAGAATATTCCTATCCTTATCTGTGGAAAGAACCTACTTGAAAATCTTATTGATTTTCCTCTAGTAGAGTTTGATGTTGTCCTGGGTATGGATTGGCTCTCTATTTACCATGCTAAGATTGACTGTAGAGCTAAAGAAGTTTATTTTCAGAAAGAAATTCAGTTTGTGTACAATAATGAACCCTTACTGTTGATAACTTATCAAGAGGCCAAGAATCATGTAAATGATGGAAATGAATTTTACCTTGCACACATCGTTGAAAAAAAAGGAACTGTTCAGATTAATGATGTGCCATTGGTAAATGAGTATCCTGATGTTTTTCCTGATGAGTTTCCTGGAATAATACCTGATCGTGAAGTTGAGTTTATTGTTGACTTAGTTCCTGATGCTAATCCAATTTCAAAACCCCCTTATCTAATTTCTCAAATTAAACTTTTAGAGTTGAAGGATCAATTGCAAGATTTATTAGAGAAATGTTTCATTCGACCTAGCACATCATCATGGGTTGATCCTGTTTTATTTGTTAAAAAGAAAGATGGTTCAATGAGACATTGCATTGATTATAGAGCCCTGAATAACATCACTGTTAAGAACAAATATCCTTTGCCTCATATCGATGATTTGTTTGATCAGCTCCAGGGAGCTCAGTTTTTTTCAAATATTGACCTGAGATCGGGGTACCATTAGCTGAAGGTAAAAGAGGTAGATTTTCCGAAGACCGCATTCTGTACATGATATGGCCATTATGAATTTGTAGTAATGCCTTTTGGGCTAACCAATTCACCTGTTGTATTCATGGAAATAGTGAATAGAATTTTCCATGAGTTCTTGGATAAGTTTGTGGTGGTTTTCATTGATGATATTTTGGTGTTTTCTAAAAGTAAAGAAGAGCATGAAATACATTTAAGGGTTATCTTGAAAACCTTAAAAGAAAAGAAATTTTATGGGAAATTCAGAAAGTGTGAGTTTTGGTTGCAAAAAATTTCTTTCCTTGGTCACATTGTTTCTAAAGATGGGATAACTGTTGATCCTACAAAAACAAAAGTTGTGGAAGACTGTCCAAGACCCACAAATGTAACCAAGATTCATAGCTTCCTTGGTTTGGCAGGCTATTACCGAAGGTTTGTTAGAAATTTTCAAGATTATCTAGTCCAATGACTATGCTAAATCGAAAGGGTGTTAAGTTTATCTAGACAAAATAATTTGATGATTGTTTTTAGGAATTGAAAAGAAGATTGGTGAATGCTCCAGTTTTGGAACTACCTTCCAGGAATGGTGAGTTTGTTATATACAGTGATGCTTAATTAAAAGGACTTGGTTGTGTCCTAATGCAGAATGATCAGGTAATTCCTTATGCTTCACGATAGTTGAAAACTCATGAGGTAAATTACCCTACACATGATTTGGAATTAGCTGTTGTTGTTTTCGCTTTAATATTTTGGAGGCATCATATTTATGGAGTAAAGTGTGAAATATATACTGATCACAAAAGTTTAAAGTATATATTCACTCAGAAGGATTTAAACATGAGACAAAGGAGATGGCTGGAATTAATCAAGGATTATGGTTGTACAATTCATTACCATCTGGGAAAAGAAAATAAAGTGGCTGATGCTTTGAGTCGAAAAAGTAACGATTCATTAACAATGTTGTTCTTTGGAACGATATCCTTTGGTTTTTGATTTGATGAACTTTGGCATAGAATTTGTTGGTGCAGGAAGTTATTCTGTTTTGTTTCAGGAATCAGTGAGATCCACTCTATCAGGGAGAATCAAGAAAGCACAGAAGCAAGATAGTGAGTTAAATAAAAAGGTAGTGCTGGTTCAGAAAGGTAAGTTGCATGAATTCAACATTGATAATGATTTTTTTAGATTTGGGAAGTGATTGTGTATGAATTGTGATTCATAGTTGAAGAGAGAGTTTTTATGTGAAGTTCATAGTTCTCTGTTTTCAGTTCATCCTGGCAGTACTAAGATGTATAGTGAGCTGCGAGAGTATTACTAGTGGGATTGAATGAAAAGAGATACTGCTGATTTTACTATGAAGTGTTTGACTTGCCAACAGGTTAAAGTAGTGCGGAAGTTACTGAAAGGGATGCATCATCCATTACCAGTGCCAGAGTGGAAATGGGAGAATATATCCATGGACTTTGTTGTGGGATTACCGAAGACATATCGAGGTAATAATGTAATCTGGGTTATTGTTGATGTCTTGACCAAATCAGCTCATTTCCTTGCTATACGAGATACTTTATCTCTAGATCAACTTTCCCGTTTGTATCTTAAAGAGATTGTAAGGTTACATTGAGTTACCCTCTCTATTGTATCTGACCGTGATCCTATGATCACTTCTAACTTTTGGAAAGTCCTTCCGAAATCGTTGGGTACTGAATTAAATTTTAGTACATCTTTTCATCCTCAATCATATGGGTAGTCAGAACAAACAATTCAGACATTGGAGGATATGATATGAGCTTGTTCGATGGATTATCAAGAATGTTGGGACCAACATATTTCTTTGGTTGAATTTTTATATAATAACAGTTTTCATTCTAGTATACAGATGGCACCATTTCAGGAATTCTATGGGAAGCAGTGTCGAAATCCAGCTTTCTGGGATGATATGGGTGAAAGGATGTTGATGGGACCAGAATTGGTAGAAGAGTTGGCAGAAAAAGTTCAGATGATACAGAAACACATGAGAATAGCTCATAGCAGGCAGAAGAGTTATGCGGACAATAGGAGAAAGGATCTATCTTTTGAGGTAGGTGATCATGTTTTTGTCAAAGTCTCACCATGGAAAAGTGTGATGCGGTTTGGTAAGAAAGGTAAGCTAAGTCCAAGGTTCATTGGGCCATATGAAATTCTGGAGAGTGTTGGATCAGATTCTTACCGAGTGGCTTTACCTCAGAGTTTATCTCTGGTACACAATGTTTTTCATGTTTCAATGTTGAGAAAGTATATGCCAGATCCATCTCATGTTTTGAGTCCAGAGGTAGTTCAGCTAGAAGAGAACCTATCTTACGAGGAACAACCAGTCCAGATTCTTGACCACATGGAGAAAGTGTTATGAAATAAGGTTATTAATCAGGTAAAGGTTTTGTGGAAAAACCACATGATTGAAGAGGCAACATGGGAATCTGAAAATGTAATGAGTGATAAGTACCCCCATCTATTTGATAAGTAAATAAATTGCGAGGATGAAATTTGCTTAATGGGGGAATGATGTAACATCCCAATTAAGTAATTAATAATAGATATTTTTTATCTATGTCTATTAGTGAATTAGATAGTGTTTTATAGGCTTAAAATGATAATAAATCCAATCTTATGCCTGGAATACACTAATATTCTTAAAGGATTATTTTACTGCCATTTGATGGAAAACATTTTTTAAATCAAACTTTTGACAATTTAATAATATCTATTTTTCAAAATAAACATATTAATTATGATTGAGACATTGAAATTTAAATTGGATAAAATTTTGGTATTTTTCTGACAATGTTCATTTTTAGTGAAAAATACTGCATTTTACATCAAAACTACTTTTTAATATAATTTATTTATATGATTAGATTATCTTTTAAATTGGTTTTAAAGTGAAATTAGAAAATATTTTTACCATTAAATCCAATAGTGGTCGTTGGATTTAATTTCACTTTGAAATCGGACTTAAACTAGTGTTAATATTTTGATACTTATTGTTTCACAAAAACACGCTATTTGTCATGACAGAGGGAATTAATTATTAAATTAATTAATTTGACTTATATGTTTTGAATTTTTTAAAATTGACATCATTTTTGAATTCGGAATATCAAATATAGCTTAAAGTGAATTTTTGGTATTTTTCTGAAAAACTTCAATTTTTGATGAATAGTGAAATCACAAAGTGGTACTTATGAAAAATGATTTTTCGTTTAAATGAAATTTTACCACCTCTGTGATTTGATTTTCATAAATCCAACATACATGGTTTTAATTAAGAAGTAAAATTTGGTTCAATGAGATTAAAATAATTTTTTGGTGAATAGTAACTCAAAGGTTCTTAATCGCGATTGGTGGTAATTAGTGTAGTTTAAGTTAAAAATAATGTTTTAATAATATGAAATGACATAGAACATGTCCTACCCTCACTGGATGTGTCATGGCCGATCAATACAATCCATGGGTCATATTGGGGACCCCATGGAACAACTTGTTTGTAAAATTACATAAATACATTTTATTTAATGTTAATGTAAAAAATGGCACAAACATGATATGTTTTACTAAAACAATTTTTCAATGGGGTTATACAAGTCAGAGTTTTGATTATAAATACTAATTGGAAATATAAAAAGATTTCCTACATCATAGTATTTATTTTATAATTTTTAGACCTTAAATAAATTAAATTTTTTATGACATCATAATGATGCAGCGATGGCCTCAATATTTGATGATTTAAATAAAATGGAAAGATAATGTAATATCTAAAACCTAAAAATGTCCAAAAACTATTTTATAGGTGTATTTAGAACCCTTATCACCTTATCCTTAAATTTATCAATGTGGGACCATTTAAATCTGAGTCTCATTTTCAAATAAAGTAATATTTCTTTACTTTCTAAGAGTGCCCCTCCTATGCTCTTATAAAAGGAACCCACCTCTTCCTCTTTACCCACACTCCCAAAGCCTTTGGCTCAGCCAACCCCTGCCCATTCAGTCTCTCCACTTCCTTATCTTACTCCTTGAAGCCTCACTTTGGGCATAAGTCTTCCCAAGGAAGCCTTTGAGATCAAACCAAATGGAGTTACCTGATTTTGAGGTAATTTATTCACTTGAGTCCTTTTGTTTTATTTTGCTTATCCAACCCCCTAAAATCTTTTTTTTATTTCTTTTGTAACAACTAATGTATCTTAAATATACTAGTATGTTTTTATAAGATGGATTCGAGCTACACTTACACACACCTTCATCAAATTGTTAAAGAATATACTGTTTCCGTAGATGGTGAATTTATGCCTCCCGAAACGATGATTGTTCAACATTCCTTTAACACTTTCAAAGGTGGCCATTAAGATGTCACTATATTTATATATGATATATAATATGTTTATGTTTTCCTCAAGATTCTGTATTTTTCTTTTTGGTCATACCTTTATGGTTTCCATTATGGGTAAATGTGATATCTTCATTTAAGGAAGTGCGGACTACCGCCCCCTCAAAGTGATATGATTCGTTAAATACCATATGTGGGACGTATAAAGGATGGAACTATGATATTATATATGATATTATACTGTAATTATAATATACCTTTATATATTTATTATTCCATTCTATAAAATACGAAATAGAAATGAAAGTTGCGTTCATTCGTACGTACGACTTGCCGACTCCATGAACGGTGCATTTCATTTATTACCTCTAAATGATTATGTAATATTATAAATGCTTGAATGTACTGGATATATATGACATATATAATATCTACATCATAAATACCATTCTGGATATAATGGGTACATGGACAACTTGTAATTATAAAGGGATTATTTTTTACTCAAGCACCAATGATCGTTAAAATGACCGTTATTAACATAAATAATTACATAGTGTTCATGACATGTCAACAAGTGATATAAAAGGAATAATGAACTTGAAAAAGGTTCTTAAACAAGTATAAATTAACTCATGTTTATTATTCAGTCGATTAAAGAATGATTGAGTCAAGTCGGACCCGAGGTATGGGACTTCGTCTCAATCTCCTTTCATTGAGGAATATTTTATTTTATACACAACATTCTTTTATACACTGTATAAACCCCTTTGACTTTTATGTTTGTTCAAAAGGAATCTTTTTTATACGAGGTGTTTACTAAAAGACAAAAGGGAATGTTTTTGTTGTACGTATGCGGCGACAATGACTTTTCTACCGTCGTGACCATTATTTGAGTTTCGGCTTCCTCTACAAGCCATACTTTTTAAAAGAAAAACAAATACAATGTTTTAATTTTATTTTATTTTGGTATTGAAAATGGTTTTCATAATATATTTCTATCAATGTGTGGTATTGATATCTTGTGATTGAGTGGTGGAAATGTTATGTTTCCTTTATGCATGTTTTATGTGATACGATTATGTTGAGGTTCTTGGGAATTATTATGAAGACGGTTGGTTCTGTGATAGACTAAGGGTGGGTGAGACCAATATAGCTCTCCAATGCATTGGGTAACGCGATGGAGTGAAACATTAAGGTTTCTCCGAAGAGATTTAGGGAATATACTGTGATGAGTATTCCAAACAGAACCAAGAGGGTTACTCCCTAAGTAAAAATGTTATGAATGCCACAAGTTACCTTTATGTCTTATGATTTCTATGATTTATTCATGATTTGATGAGGTATGATAAAGTGATTATGTTTTATGGGTAATGTATGATTTCATTCTTATATATATGTACCCATGTTTCCTTTCCATATTTTTATATCCCTTACTGAGCTTTTTATGCTCATCCCATGTTTTTTTGAAATGTTTTTCACAGGTCAAGGGAATGGTACATGATATGATGAGAGTGTCAAGGAGGTGTCAAGAAAGAATCCATGTTTTATTATAAATATGTTTCAATTCATGGGAATGAAGAATACTATCTTTATGTAACCACTTTGTTTATATGTGTAATGTAATAAAAGTTTTATGATCTAATTCTCTAAAACTCTAAACCCGAAAAGATCCTCATTGTGGAATCTTGTAATAACTCAAGATTAAGTAAGGTTTAAGGATGGGGACTTATATGGGGTGCATGTGAAATGACTATAGAATGATTGGTATTTGGCATATTTTCATTCGAGCCAAATGTGTTGGGTAGTAGAGGAGGGAGAATCATTGGAATCATGAAACTCCAGTTGAGGTTGAGGTCCCAGGATGAAATAATGGTCAACATCTGAGGTTTATTTGGTGCATATTCATTCGGGCATGGTGAATCATTAGGGCCGGGAAATAGTTTGAAGGATGTGTTTTGGTTCTCCCTATAATGGAAATCGATGGTGGTATTCTGTGTTTATATAAAGTATTTTTTTCTTTTATTGTTGTAATTATTTGCAACATTTTTTGTTGATGTTTTCAATGTTCATTTTTTAAGAATTCATATATTGTTTTATTACATAGCATTACATCCATGGGTTTTTTGCTGTGGAAGTTCCACTGGTTTTTACAGTGAAACTTCCACATCATGTCCATGTTTCTCATGATTTCCTTTGGATGTTCTATTGGTTTTTGTAGTGAAAAATCCACTTCATGTCCAAGTGATTATCAATGTCCAATGAAAGATATAGTGGATGTTATAGTGGATGATCCACTGCAACATCAAGTGGAATTTCTACCTGGTGCTTCACTGGAACCTCCAATGGAACATCCACAAGAACATCCACTACAACCTCCAGTGGAACTTCCAATCGATCATCCAATTGAACATCTAGTTTAAATGCCTCTCAAACATCCACTGGATCTTCCATTAGAACTACCACTGGAACATACACTGGAACATCCACTAGAACGTCCAGGGGGCAAGATGTTATTCGTTACATGAATGTTGATCAGTTTTATTTTATAATGTCTAAACGAGAAATGTTTTTTCTTAATGGTGATGCATGTTTCATGTTATAGTACCTGGAAAGACAATGTCTGGACAATCCATCTTTTGTTTATACTATGCAGTTTTTCATGAATGGGAAAGTATGTAATATTTTCTAGTATGATCAAAAAATGATAATAGATTATGAGTTCTGTGGTGATGTTGTTGGGTTTGAAACCACTATCAGCAGTAATAAGTTGTACATGTCTTTAGTGGGTTTGTGGTATTCAATCATCATTATGAGATTGTAGTTTTTGGTGCATCATTTTTATATGATAATAATATGAGTTTTATTTCATCGTTGTTTCAAAAAAAATTACAGGTGCATCACATTAAGAGTCCCCAAAGTATTTTTACTGATCTATATGTGACCATGGGAAAATCCATTTCTATTGTTTTAGTGGAATCTTGACATTGACATTGTTCGTGGAATTTTTTGAAAATGTCATTAGGAATTTAGGTAATTAAAATAAATATCGATCTAGTTTTATGTCAGGATTTTATAAGTTTATTTTCAAATACCATGATTGAAATCAGTATGACCAGGAGTGATATTCCATTAGGAATGAATACGAGGAAAGGAAATCATAGTTTCTATATGATGTATTCATACAAACATAAAAGTGGGTACATTTCTCTTTGAATGATGCATTAACATTGGGTATTTGTTGAACTCAATTAAGTGAATTTTTTAATTTATTTATTAAATATTGTGCTCATTAGATGTTACATTTTGTCGAATTCTTTAATCAGTTTGAGATATTAATGGAAAAAAATTATATATCATGAAAAAAAGGATGAAATTGAGTTATATGAGAAGATGAATCATAATATTTACCCATACCAGGAATTCATGTTCAATGTTTCAACTATATATTCAATTTAGTTATTAAAATTATTTGAACATGAATATAAATTTATTTGTTCTTGATTTTTGATATCATTTTTTGAAATTAGAGTTCAATTCTGTTATGCTATTTGAATTATTCGTTGTGAAGATCAATTCATTGTATCATATGAAACATAAAATGAATTTTTTGAATGTTATTGTAAAAAATTTGTGTCTTTTGTGAATAATTGTTATCTCATTTTAACAACTTTTGATCATCTTGATGTGAGTGAAAAACCCGTAAAATATATTTTATGGATATAGACATGATTTTCTAGGAATATTGTGTTGTTCAAAGTATCTATTTAGGAATATTATGATAGAAAAATAGTTGTATCAAAACATTAAAATGATTTTACATGAATTCAAATAATATCAATTACCATATCTTGTTAGAAAAATGCAGGTTATGACATTGTGTTCTCAAATTTCCATACATATTGAAAATAATTTCTATCATAAATAAGTCAAGGGATAATGTTAATGGTTGTGTTGGTTCTGTCAAAAATTTTATAAAAAACATCATTTCAAAATAAAACAATCTTGAAAGGGGGAGATAGATTAAAAATATTTTTATAAAATGACTGTCGAAATGGGAATCACTAGAATAAAAAATTAAGCCCACTACTATGATGACTGTATGATTTCATTATATAATTAATTTCATATATATGAGAAATTTTTTAACAAGTTATCTGATATCAATATTCATTACACACATGGAGTCACAGAACAAGAATGATCAAATATTTTTTTGGAGCGAGAAAAATAGTTTCACATGTAATTTTTTTATGAGATTTCATTCATATAAAACTTTGTAATTCTGTAAGTTTTCTATTGCACGAATACTTATCCTCCAATTTAAAACATCAGTGCAGGAGTTAGATTGCACGAATAACATTGAAATAGGTCAACCAATGTAGAAAAAATTATATGGTATTAGTTTGTAAATACTAATGACTAAATTGTAGAATTTATAGGCTTCAATATTTAATAGTCTAGTTTCATTTTTAATGTATTGGTAGTAGGATTGAGATAATTTGAGAAATTATAAATGTGATGTATGCATTTGTCTTATTTGAATGTGTAAAGATGTGATAAATATAGGTTCTAAAATTCTCTATGAATTTTTTATTTAAGGATGTGTTATTATTTAATAGTCCACTTTTGGTTGTAATGGATTGGTATTGGGATACTTCAATAAATTGTAAACATGCTCTATGAATTTTTTGAGTATTCAAATGTGAATATAGGACCAATCTAGGTTGTATAATTATCTATGCACTCGTTCTCTGAGGATGGTATATATACATGATCTTGAATTTTGATGATGAATTCCAAAAGTCTGAGTAAGAGTTATTGGTTCATCGGGAGAAGTAATTCCATATAGAGACTCTTCACATTCTAATTTAATCATGATGTAGGACAAAATAAAAATTATTATAAATTGTAATGATTATATCATTAATGTGAACATAACTATTAAACCACATACCAGTGAAAATTAGCATCATCAAATGAAATAACACAACCAAATAAATTCTCTCTATAGAAAATTTTCCCCCACATACAGATTATATTCACACTACAGATCTTGTTTTTTGTCCTAAAATTGCAAACATAAAAATACATCTAATTAAAAAATCCATATATATTCAAAAAAAATAACAACAGAAAATATAAATCATTGAAATTTTTAACACCAATTGATATTAGCAGTAGAATATATAAACCCAAGACCAACACAAAATATAAACAATCAATATTATCAAAAACAAATATAAATCAATGAAATAACCAACCCCAAAAATAGAACCATTAAATATACCAACACCACTATTAGACCAACTATAATTATGAACCAAAATTATAATAGAAAAACTCAGTTACGAGAACCATATTTAAAGCCTTAAAATAAAAAACACTATATATAAAACCAATGAAACGGAAAACACCTCTTTTAAAACCATTGTAATTACCAACATCAATTATAATAGAAAAAAACATAATTACCAGTAGAAAATATAAAGAAATGAAAAAACATATACCAAGTATAAAATCATTGGAACATCCAATAACACCTTTGAACCCACTTTAATCATAAAAATCAATTATAACTGAAAAACACCAATTATCAACAGAAAATATAATCCTTTGAAATTAACAACACCAAATATAATTCCAATGAAACTGTAGACAGTAATTCTAAAACCACATCAATTACAACAAACAGTTATTACAACAAAACCCTGATTACCAGAATCAAATATTAACATTTGAAATAACCAACACCCAATATAGAACTATATAAACTTCCAACACCACTTTTAAACCCACAACAATTTCCCACAATAGTTATAACATCAAAACCACAATTACCACCAGCAAATATAATCCATTAAAATAACCAAAACCATATATAAAATCATTTCAACTACCATCACCACCATTAATCACACCACAATTACAATCTTAAATTATCACAGCTAAACCACAACTACCACATCCAAATAAAAACTAATGAAATGACCATATCAAGGTATAAAACCATTGCAACTTCCAACACCACTATTAAACCCACTACAATTACAAATGAAAATTTCAATAGAAAAACCACAATTACCTCCTTAAAATATACTCCATTGAAATTATAATAACAAAACCATATGTATAAATATTCATAGGAAAAAATTGTCATTAATGTGGGAAGTACAACCGTTTAAAATACAAAGAACTAAAATTTAGAGACGAGTAATATATATTAAATTGGGATGAATAGATGTTTGAAACCATCCATACCATTTCAATTGAAATCTAATTTCAGATCCATTTTACCAGACTGTTTAACTTGTTATCCTCATTGTATCAGTAATGATTCCACTAAACAATTCCTTCTTTTATATGAGGTGTCATTAATGCTGTATATAGGGTTTGTAAGGAAAGAGTGCTCCATGTAAATGTGCATGTCCTCAACATCGTGTATTGATTGGTTCTTGGTATACCATTGATTTTTTTCCAGCATCTCAATGAGATAAATAACTATTATCCCACGGTCTAACGATTCGTCCCCTTGTTAAGGGCTGCCTTCCACTATAAATGGAAATGATGGAGTAGTCTCCTCTATGTATTCATATTTCAATTGTTTGATTCCTTATTCAATAATATTTTTTCATATGTCATATAAATAGTATTCAGCAAGATAGTGTATATGAAAATGCATTAAATGTCGAAGAGGATATAATTTACCATTTTTAATGCATATTTCTAGTAAATGTCAATTACACTTGAACCAATGTGAGGCTACATGGAGTTATTGTAAATAAAATTATTTTTCTCAATATCAAACACAAGAAAAATCCATTGAATATTACATATATTTATGGGGATGGTGAATTTTTTATTCAACTTAATTGCTTCATTTATGAGATTCTTTATCAAACAGTGTTTCAAATTATTCTATTTCCAAGATATAATGATCTGAAAAATTGAATATGATGAGACTAAATATTAATTAATATATTTAATACATGATGAAGATAGATAATAGTAGACTTACTAATAGATAACATTTAATCATAGATTCATTATCATTGAAAATTCCTATCATCTTTCATATTTCACACTTGATTATGATAAGCTGAGTATTTTCATCTATAACATGATATCAATAAAAAAATGATAGATGTGAGACTAAAATAATGTTACTTTATAGTATTATAGGTAAAATTATGATCACCTAGATAATCATCAAGATTTAGGTGAAATGTTAGAAAATTTCACCTATTCCAAAAAAATAAAAATTTTCTGAGCTTCTCAAACCTAGTGAAAACTCTACAATAATAGTAACGTATCTGAAATAAATTAATTTCATGGGAATAGAATTTAAATCCTTTAAATTATGGGAAGACATACCACTATTTTTGAATATGGAAAATCTTTTTTAGCTGCTCACAGACTTTTTTTCGGTAGGAATCTACTCTGACGGACCCATTTATGAATTCCTAGAAGACCTATAACATCTTTTTTCATTCTGTTTTATTGAATCATTTCCTACATGAATAGTGTTTTCCTGCTTACTTGGTCTTTATAATAATTTTTTCCTCGATGACGTTCTAATTATTGTGTATCGTGCTTGGTACTAATAATTGAAATACAATTTCTATTTATTACTAGCTCAGGACATGACATTTATAATCATTGATATCATTTGAAGACTCTCGGTTTATGTCTTTCTACTTTGGATGGTTTGATGTACAGGTGTGGTTTGTTCAGCATCTGCTTGTAGTTGTTCTGCATGCTCCACAATCCCAGTTTCCTTGGATTCTAGTTATGGGTTTTCCTTTTGTTGTTCTTCTTTCGGGGGAGACGCGGATTTTTAGGAGGATTGAGCTACATTACATCTATAATTGTAACCTCTATCTGGGTTTCCTCTTTAATTGAATAACTATTTTTTGTTCTAGAATTTAATTTTCTTTCCATTAATCTAGCTTTCTCACTTACTAACAACTTTATAATTTTATTTTTTTTCAGAGTATTTTTTAACAATTACATCCATTCGTTGTATTTTTTGATTTATGGATGAATTTTATTTTTTACAATCTTTTATTATATCATCCTTTGGATCCCCCTATTTGTGTTTTCCACTATGATTTTCCATATTCATTGAGGGCTCTTAAATTTCTCCAGCTTCTTTATCCATTGGTGGATCCTCATAATTTTTTTTCTATAATATTTTGTTGAAATATTAATTGTTTAGAATTTTATTAAATTATTATTGTTATGTGGTAAACATACCTTTGTAGATGCAACTTGATGAAATGTCTGTTTCTATAAAGAAGCATCAAAATCAGAAAGGATCCACTTTCTGAATGTTGGATTAGTTACTTTGTCATTACATTTCACTATTCCACATTGCTCAAAACACAAATACTATAATAACAAGAAACATATAATGTGTTTATTATATATTAAATTGAATAAAATATCAATGAGTGACACATTTTTATTGGAAAATGTATATTTTAAACTAATAACAGACAATATTATTCATACTTGTCACGTCATACGTCTGATTGAGGTGAGATTGATTATTAAATGTAAACATTTACTTATGGATCATTTTCCAAAATTATCAAAACAATCAGAATGTGTTTTCTATGTTTTGAGTATGTCACATGTTCTTTGTAGTTAAATTAATGTCAATTTTAAATAAAAAGACACATTTGGATTTATATCGGTCACAATGTGTATTGTTTTGAGGTGGGGTTGATTCCTACACATCAAAAATGACTCATGGATAATTTTGATAAATTATCAAAATAATATAATCAATGTTTTATAGTTTTTATTATTCCAGTTATTTTTTTAGTAAAATTAATATCAATTTTAAATATAAAGAGACACATTGAGTCATACTGGTTACACTATAAATCTAATTGAGGCGAGTCTAATTCTTACACATAAAAAAATGACTTATAAATCGTTTTAATAATGTATCAAAACAATATGAATGTGTTTTATTAGTTTTTGGAATTTTAGTTGTGTTTTATTACTAAAATACCATTTCACACTTGAAGCATGCATTTTGATTCAAAAAAGTCTAACCGTTCATCATTTTGACATCAAAATTCTTTATACATTTCACAAAGAACTTATGAATTGTTGTCCTAAATTAAGAAGACAATCAGAGCGAGTTTTCTTATTCTTTAGTGAGTGACACTTTTTAAGATAAAATTTTTATTTATTGTCATAGAATAAACTTTTAGTCATATTGGTCACATAGTTCGTCTAATTGATGTGTGGTTTATTCTTATACATCAGAAATTACTGGTGGATCATTTTCATAAAGTATCAAAACAATAAGAATGAATTTTATTAGTAACCAGTACTTCCGATGTTCATTTTAGAAAATTTATTTTAAATTTAATTTAAAAATACCCGCCTCAAGTCATAACAATCACACCCTACATTGGATTTAAGTGTGGTTGATTCCAACATGTCATAAAGGACATATGAATCACTGTACTAAAGTGTAAAATCAGTCCTAATTCTTTTTCATAGATTTAAGTACATAATTTTATTTATAAAAATACTATAAATTTTAAATCAAAATAGACACGTTGATTCATACTAGTCACATATTCGTGCTATTAGTGTACATTCTTCCATTTCTTATACATCCCCTTATTTTCAAAACGTATCAATATCATCATGAGAATATGAGTATTTTCTAAAATCATGGTAGTACTGAAAAAATATATATACCCCAAGGATTAATAAATATTTTAAATTAAATTGAAATTATTATAAAAAAATATCTCTTCATGGATGCTGGTTTATTCATGGAATATGAATTACTTAAATAATTTACAATAAAAAAAACCATAGTCATTTCAATTTTTTTTTTCTGGACACTCTAGATATATTGTAAAAAATATATGATATTTATAATTTTTTGTATAGTGAAATATTATTATATATACCATGATATTAAACTAGTCGTAGTATATGTGAGGTTTATTGTCCTTTTACCCTAACCTCATTCTACGATGTAGATGATATTTACTCATCACCCCTTCATAACCAGATCAACATTAAATGAAAATATAAATTATATAACTTGTTTTTTAGTTCTAAAATGTTGGATTGAGTGTTTTAGAAATTTAGATACTCCCTCATGTGTGTTATATTTATTTTACATCCATGCATTAAATATAGAAAATATACATTAGAGTATCCAAATTGATATGAACGAGCATCCAATGATACCTAAGAAAAAAAAACAAGTACTGAATGAAATTAAAATATATTTGATAATATAAAATTGTATAGTTTTATCCGTAAATCATTTGTATTAAGAAGTGTTTGTCATCTGAAATTTTGTTGTTAAACCATATGAGTAGTCCTTCCACTATGTCCCCATCATTAATGGATTCAATTTTTGTATTCATTATAGAGGTGATTGTGAGGACTAATGAATCCAAATAAATTTCAAGGGGAAATCCATTCAATTATTTTTCATATATAAACCAACAAAAAAATATGGAATGTATTTAGTTATAATTATCATAGTATATAAGCATTTGGAAAATCAAATCCGGAAAACATACCTCACGTATATATTTACAACTGAGCCATATAGCCAATCATACACCAGGATATCACTTACATTATCAACACAAATGCATGTTTGATCTTCCCCTGTGTATATATTTTCATCAATGAAAATTTTGTGAGTACCACCATATTTTAAAATTGTATTCACATGATCCTAAAATGACAATAAATATGGATATAGAACAGGTGGGGTTAAGGTGATTTCAGTAAATCATTTCGATCAATTGGTTGTTACTTGAGATGGTTTTGAGCTATTCTTACTTTTCCCCCCATTCTTTGATTCTATCAATAATAGAATTCATATGTTTAGAAATTTTTTAATTAAATGTTAAATGTCTGTTTTGAAAAATTAATTGGAAATGAATACCTCTTTATCTAATAGTTTTTACATGATTATATATCCACACAAAGAATGTTTCATGATGCTGACCAAACTTCTAAATATCATCATCATTAACAGTAAAAGGTAACTCAATGTTAGTCTCATGAACCATGTTAATAAATTTAGTTACATCACCTGTTAGAAGTTGACTGTTGTGTAGCATGGTGTTTTGGATATTGAACATTATATCCCTCGCTACAAGGTGATGTGTGGGTGTTGATAGATATAAATCATAGTCATTTCCACCCTATAAAATATTAGTATAGGATAAAAATCAGTGTATGTTTGATTCACAATGCATAGAAAAATTATTTTAACTTTGATTACCTCATCATAGATAGGTTTTTTACGAGAATAGATTGCCTCAAAACATTTCGGGGGTGGGTGGGATCATCATACGCCGGATGTTCTTGAGTTGCTTCTTCTATATTCCCCCAACATCATATTTGTTACGATTTATCTGTACCATTGTATTTTTTCTTCAAGGATATATATTCATTATCTCATCATTTTAATTTCTTCACATTGATCCTCTTCTTTTTTTCGTGAATAATGTTTTGGGTTCCCCCCCCCCCAAACCCACTCCAGAAGAGACCATTCTTTTTTGGATACATCAAGACCATCGAAAGAATATTTTCATCTGATTTTGGTGTTACTGATTACAGTGAAAATGATAGATATAAAATATTGGAAAATATGTAATCTATTGTATGTAATATCTATTTAATGTAAAATAAATATTTATTATCTCATTCATATTCATGATTCCTAGTTTTTTGGGGTGTCTTCATCATCATCATTTATTTATTTATTGAAATATAATTGAATTTAATGAAAAGTACAGGAACCCTAAGGGGAAATCCCAATGGGGAACCTTACATACCTAAGGTGGCCGAATTTATTGTATCCCAACAACATCCCCATAAATAGTTCCACCCACTCATGTTTTAAAAGGTTAACATTTGAGACACAGTAAATATGAGATTATTTCTCAGTTGAAAATTATAGGTGGTCCTCCAATTTGTTTCCTTAATGAAAAATATGATTCACTTTTATGTTGTTACTACTGAGCATGCCCTGGAACATTCTGATGATGTAGGATATTGACTATGAGACATTTCCCATTCTATTCAAGGAGTTTTGTAGAATCATAGAATCTATCTACACTTCAGAGAGATTGATACTAGACTATTAAAAATGAGAAAGGCGAGTAAGGGTAGCCTTTTCTTCTTTCTGAATGGAGGAGCCACAACCCATATCGGATGAGAAATCCCAGAGAACCTATCCTCTAGAGTCACGGACAACCCCAACACCTCTAATAACCACCGCACGATAGCACCCACCGATATTTAGTTTCATACCACATGTCTGAGAAATCTATCACACCCAAAGGCCCCTCCGAATAATGTTGTACGGGAAAGATACTATAACATTGAGAAGAAGTCAGTGAAGAGTTGCGGCCTCAAGACAGTCCTCGAAGAGACTAACAATATTGAGAAGATGGTTACAGATCCACGAAGTAATGGCTCTACCCGAGGTCTAGAAACCCTCAAATTGTTACTTATTACGAGCCTGCCATGGGTTCCAGCAACCCATGGGAAGAAAAACCATACCAGATCCTTCTCCTAGACTGACATACCCATTCCACTAAACCATCTATATAGAAAAGGAGAATCATCCAAATGGAGAATAGATACAACAAAAAACTCACCAATTAAACCATACCTCCCATGCCTAGACGCCTTAAAAAAATATTATCGACACATTATTCATGATGACAATTACAACAATAACATATTGTTGTGAGGTTGAACCCACATCGCATCACGTTTTCATCAAAAGGGATTCCATTTCTCCTACGCTAATGGAGAATGTGAAACGTCATAGGAATTTGATTTCACCACAAGTATCACACCATTAATCTAAAGAAGAGTGAGAAGTTGATACCCATCAAAAAGCCTTCGCTAAAAAGGCCCCAAAACTGGATGGAACATTAACAATCTGTTTGGGTCCATGTTGATGGTGATGAGGTCAAAAACAACCTTATATTTATCATCATGAATAGATAAAATGAAAGTCAGAAACATAGAACCCTCCGTGAATGAGATGTCTGACACAGGTCATCCCCGAAATTTAATGAACCACTGTGTTGTTTCTGGTGCCAAAATAAAATGTCACTATTTCCCTTAATGCATTGATTAAGGAGCTAAAGTGTTAAGAGATTTGAGAGGAGAGAGTAACAAAATGGATATGGGTGGTGAACACAGTGATCCAAATTACCTAACCATCAGCTATCTGTATTCCTCAACCAATGAAATTTTTTTCATTAAGACCTCCCATAAAAAATTAGTGTGCATGCAGTGAAGAGTGTGGACTAGGCTCCTGACGTTGATACCACATTACTGAATGGGACATATAGTTTACAAAAAAAACCCAATGATGCTTTCCCTCTATGAGGGCATCCTAAATAAATAATTCTGTAATTCAATCTATCATATTTATGTGGCCCTTCGTCGCGTAGACTAATGATAAAACATGAACAATGGTGACCAACAACACATTATTAACCGAAGAAATCCATCCCCCAATGTATATGAACCCAATATTCTAGTTTAGCTCTCTGTCTGATATCCAACTCACAATATGATAAAAATACGGAATCTGTAGCCTACCTATGGATATATGATCCCCAGGTAATCCATCAGAAGATGACCCCTATGCATGTCTATGAAGCTTCACATGGAGGATACCTGACGGTAATTGATGCTTTTAGAGATAAACATGTTACTCTTTGAATTATTGACAATATGATCATACCATTTTCAGTAGACCTCCAAAACATTGATAAAACCCATGAATTATCTTCTGATAGAAATAATGAAAAACATGGTGTCGTCGGCAAACATGATAATAGAAATATAGGGTGGATTATTCTATTGCAAAAAATAAGGATTTCACCATTGTACACATTCCTACTAATGATACGAATTAGAAAATCCTGTGAGAGGATGAAGAGGCTCGGGGAGAGAGGGTCTACATACATTATGCCATGGGAGTCTTTGATGAATCCTTGTGTCTTTCCCTTGTAGTAAACCTCTAGCTGGGAAGAACTGAATCAAATTAAAAGGAGATTCATAGGCAGGGAGGATAACCCCATACCTGTAAGAACCATATTGATGAACTCCACTCAAACTCAGCATATTCCCTATTCACGTGAATCTTAATTTCAATTTTGGAACCATGATTCTTAGTGTCAATACCCCTTATAAGATCTTCTGCCAGAGCAATGGCCAATTGAATGAACCTACCATGCACAAAGACATGTTGTTTTGGGGACACCCGTCCTAGTATACAAGGAGGAAGCCTATAATAGATAACATTGGGAAAAATTTTATAAGGCATGTTTCACATACTCAATAGTCTGAAATGAAGATGAGTCGAGGGATTCATAATCATGGGAATGATGAACAAAGTGGAAGTAGATGTAATATGTGGTATGGACCCTCCTCTAAAGAAGTCTTGGACACCAAAACAACATCAGATTTAATCACCTCCAATGAGCTTCTATAAAATGAGACTAGGAAACCATCCAAGCCTAGAACACTTTTAGGATTTAATCTATTAGTATCCCATCATTATTTATAGAAACCTACTTCCATTTCACATAGAGTGGGGTGAATGTGACTTTGGAATTGAGTTCATAATTCTACATATAAATAGATGAACATAGTTATGGTGTTGGTTTATGTCACATAAAAGTATTAAAGAAGATGTAAAATACATGCATTTTTTTATGTTGAAGCGTACCCCATCCTTGCATTATGATATGTGTATGATGTTTTTGTCGCTCGTTCTTAATTTTTGGAACTCAGTTTCTTCTTCATAAATAAAAAACTGTCAATCAAAGGGATGAATACATGTATTGTCAAACAATGTATTTCCAAACACAATGAACCAGAAAAGATTGATCTATATGATGTCTAGTAAAAAAATCCCATGCAACATGGGTTATCTGGTGTGGATAAAGAGGGGGGTCCGGGTTTACTTTCCCTTTGACATCATTAAAATAATCACCCATTAAAATTATCTGAAATCCTATGTAAATATTTACAGAAACCCATAATACATTTTCCTTTTGCGAGTCATATTCAATAAATGCACTCCACATGGGATGATAAAGAATATGTAAAGTATTCATTA
The DNA here is from genome assembly GCA_963277665.1 of Viscum album. Taxonomy (NCBI): domain Eukaryota; kingdom Viridiplantae; phylum Streptophyta; class Magnoliopsida; order Santalales; family Viscaceae; genus Viscum; species Viscum album. The sequence continues at coordinate 357,976,244 of OY728152.1, read as the reverse complement.
TTTTATTTCATAGTAATTAAATGAAATGATAACTTATAGTTAGCATAATATCTCCCAACATCAGTGTTATATGCCCAGTGACAACATGGTACCACTACAATACATCGACCGATATGCATTTTTCATTGACTATTTCTATGACACTATTGAACATGGACTTGTTTGGTTTAACATGTTGGCCTTGATTATTCCATTAAACCATTTAATTGATACCTTTATTTTATACATTAAGGATTTTTTTTTCTTAAAAATTTAAACTATGACACTCTTGTTTTTTCTATGCTGCTAGTGTTTCAATGCCTACCATTTCTTTAGTTTCAAATTCATCAATATGTTCCTCCAAAGAAATAGCATTGACATATTTATATGGTCATTGTACCTATGCACTATAAGTTCTAACAGTAGGTTGATTAACCGATTGGTCCTCTACACTGCGAGAAACAATAGGTTGAGAGACTTATTGTTCATCTTCACTATGTGGAACAATAAGTTGAGAGACATATTGTTCCTCAGCACGATTAGTAGTAGCAGGTTGAGAGACCTATTATTCCTCGGGATAGGGAGAATTATCACAGACAGAAGTCATTATCTACAAAAGTGGTTAAACATTTAATTTATATTACATAAAATCAGTAACAAACAGATAATAACATAAGGCAACATGATTTATATTACAAAAAAATATAGCCTGATTATTGAAGTAAGTTTTTTTAAGGCTAGGGGTATTTGAACCCCCAATAGACTATCCAAATAACTTCATTGTGGTATCCTATGACATATAAAATGTTGTCTACGTAGGGACCACTCTGAAATGATTGTGATTTCCCAATGAAAGAGTCATCCTCCATTGAATTATAATGTGAATCATCATTGGTTTTGTTCAATAATAGAACAATTAAACTATAATGGTTTTGGGGATCTAAAACACAAAATAAATGTAAATCCTTTTATGTCATTATAAACAATTCTTCTTTGTTCCATTCATTACTCAAATAAATTTTCATGAATCCCAACATATTTATTTTTACAACTCTTGTTTTTTCATCACACTTACATGGGAAAATCGGAAATTGGAATATCATATAATCCAACTCCAATTTTTTTTGATGATTCTGATGTATGATATTTTCGCATAAATTAGATTACATCCCTTATCACTGGATACATGCATCGGTTCATCCGTATGTGTAACTCCACCATAATTTACAGTACTATATTCAATAAGTTCATTAGTTTAGAATGTATAACCATTAATTACATAAGCACAATATGATAATAGAAACACCAATGGTCCTCTAGAAAGCCACAGAAGTCAATCTGAAATTGACTCTGAATTTTTATCTGACTCATTAAATTAATGGTCCTGAAAGCATCCAATAATCATTCAATTATGTATATTTTATACATGTGTCAGGGGGTAAAAAATTGGAAAACAGAATATCATAGATAATAAATTAGAGGAAAATGACTGTATATTTATTTTTGTAATCTAGAAAACAACAAATGGTTATTATGAGTTATGATTTTCTCTAAATGACCATAAATGCATATTAAGTGTTCTAAAAACCTAAAATGTTTGTGTAAAGAACAAAAACATCGAAAAAAACCACAAATTAATTTGAAATAATTTAAAAACTACTTTTGAATTATTTTTTATGTTTCCAAGTAGAAAACATGTCAATTTGACACGTGGTGTGGTCAAAATAAATTATTAAACAATTTTTAAAGGTACCAATGCCTTTAAAGCTATGTTTTTGGGGGTCAATACCTTGAAAATGACGTCAGATGGTAATGAAATCTGAGTATAATGACAGTAGAATGATTTTTTAAATTTAGGGAGAAACAATATGAATATTCGAGTCATGTATTTCTAGGATTCTTGTAAACACATTTTTATTGTTTTAACAAACTAAAATGTGTGTAATGATCCGAAACATATAAAACACCCTCATATTTATGTTACATAATGGGGAAAACACCATTAAGATATTTTAAATGTGTAAGAACACCTAAAACATAAATATGATGTGATGTGTGGTTGTAGTGACTTATTAAATAGTTTTTAAATGTACCAATTCCATTGAAATCACCTTCTTTATAGTCAAAAGTAGGAAAATGACATTGGATTTCCACAACATTAGAAGAAAATAACCCTAGATTTATTTTAGTAATGTAGGAACCGAAGACATGTAATATCGAGTTATAGATTTCCTGGGATACTGGTAAACATATTCTGAGTTTTCTTAAACACTTAATCTTGTGCGTTGCAGTGAAAAATAATGAAAATGGTCACATATTGATGTGAAATCATGGAATGTCCACTGTTGAATTATTATTATTTTTATATACACAGAACACATCAATCTGATGTGCAATGTGGTCGGAATGACTTGTGAAATGGTTTTAATGACACCAAAGTATTTAAATATGTGTGTCAGGGGGTGAAAACCATGAAAACGTTGTTTCATTACAATGAAATTAAGGTAAATCCAATATAGATTTATTTTTAATATGTAGGAACTAATGATACATCATTCTGAGTTATAGTTTTCATAGGATTCACATAGACACATTTTTAGTGTTTTTAAACACTAAATCATGTTTGTAATCATAAAAATGATTATAAAAGACCAATGGTTGATGTTAAATCATGGAAAACCCAAAGATGAGTATATTTATCAAGTACACTATACAGTAGATCAATTTTATGTGCATTTTAGTTGGAATGGATCAGTTAACAGTTTTAAACAAACCCAATCTTTTAAAAAGTCTTGTTATTGGGTAAAAAAATGTAAAAAAACTTTATTTGACAATGAAATTAGATGAAAATTACTATAGATTTATTTGATTACTGTACGAACTAACAACACCTAATTCCGAGTTATTTTTTATAGAGGATTCCCATAAACGCGTTTCATGAGCATTAAAACACAAAAACATGCATGCAACCATCAAAACCAAAAAAATCTAAACTCATATTTTTGTGAAATCTTTGGAAAATTACTATTTTCTAATTTTTTATGTGTACGATCATACAACCCGTCAATTTGACGTGCAGTGTAATTGGAATGACTTGGTAAACTATTTTAAAAGTTAACAGGGCCATTATAAACATGTGTTGCATGGTGAAAATCTTGAAAAAATTTCGTATTATTGTGAAATAAGTGGAAAAATATTATAGAATGATTTTTGAAATTTAATAACCAACAGAACATCAATATGAGCTATGATTTTCCTAAGAATCCTTTAAATGCATTTATTAAATTCTGAATCACATAAACGTTAATGTAATGACTAGAATAAGAAAAAACTACATAAAATTGTTTTAATATCATGGGAGAACCAATATTGAATTATTTGTGGAAATTTTTCGTAGAAAACATGTCCACTCTATGTGAGGTGTATTGGAAATGACTCAATAATCTATTTCTAATATACCATAGTCTTTAAAAACTTGTGTGATGGGGTCGAAACTATGAAAACAATAGTGTATTTTCCTAAAAACATAAGACAATGACTGCAGATTTATTTGTGAAATATAGGAACCTACAACATTCAATTACAAGTTATTATTTTCCCAAGATTCCCATAAATGTGTTTTTAGTGATTTAAAACACTAAAACATACATATAATGGTCAAAAAAATTAAAAATTATTTATATTGTTTTGAAAATATTGGAGAAAAACTATTAAAATATTTTTGACATATATAAAAGTTTTCTTATCAATGTCGTTAATTTTTTTTATTAAATAAATTTAAAAAACATCGTTTGTCAATATAAATATAGATTATATTTTAACACAATTATCACTTTTATGTTTCAAGTGTTTAAACTATTATTAAATAGCTATTTTTTGGTTTTCAATGTGCTTGGAAGGAGAAATTATTTGTTTAATGTTAGTATATATAATTTTTTATTAATAAAATAACAAATCTAATGTGAAACATGCTGATTTTATTCCATATTTATTGTATTTGTCATTTATTTTATAAAATGTTATGGTCTTTCATAATCGAAAAAAGTGCCAACAGTATGCATGAAATTGAACATTCAGATCAGCGACATTCTTCATAAGGCGGTTGTGAATGTCCTTAGTTTCTGTGGTTTGTTTAAATGTTATCAATGATAATAATGTAATTCTAATTTATTATGTTTATTTCTAATTTTTCCTTCTTTTTTCCCAATTGATGAAATAATGTGCGCGTTCTAGATTATTAGACGATGTGGAGGTATATGAGTGTAGTGGATGTCATGGGATGGATATAATTTGGCCATTTATTGTTGTTGGTGGAAATATTTTGTATATATATAATAATGACAGATTTATGGGTTATCTGTGGGATTGATTGATCGAGATATGCTATGGTAAACCATGTATATATATGAATATGGATTTATGATGGTGTATGTATGTGTCTATTTGATATTTATGTTTTAGTTTTTTTTCTATAATAGGTTTTATATTTATATTATTTAATTAAATAATTTTTAAAAAATTATTTTATATTAAATATATTATGAAATGATTTATAATAACCATAAATAAATATATTTTTATAAATTTTATTTAATAGCTATTATCATTAATAGTTTCAATACAAAGTAACTAATATATATTTCATCAAAAATTTTGTTCAATTTGTCAATTTTATTTTTGGATTATTTAAAAACACAATGGCTAAATTAACAGTGAAGTTCCACTAAATTCACCAAATATGAATCATAAAAAACACCATTATGTATAAAGATGATCAATCAAATTATTGAAATAATGACTGTTTAACTTACGCCTTTAGATAAATTCCCACTTCTAAGACCACCATTTTTTGTACTGTGATAATCAAGATCATTGAATAGATCAATGGGAAGAAATAATGAACATTCTATGACAACATAATGAGTCACATTCTCCAATTTTTTATTATAGTCATTCCCCTCTAAGGCATTCCTTACCTTTTATTAAGGATTTTGTCATAATAATTGCTAGTAAATATGAATCAAACAACTATTGATTCCGTTCATTTATTAAAATTCCACAGGGTGAAATTGATTGCGATTTATATCAATCAACACCAACACATTTTCTTGTTACAAGAGGTACAATTTATAATACCAATGTGATATTCATAAAAATAAAAACATCCAAAATATCAAATTAGCGTATGAATTAATGTAGCTCATAAGATAAAAACTATGCCACATATTTACCTTGATGAGCATGAGGTTCATAAGAGTGAACATGTCATTATAAAATTTGTAGCATCGTAATTTATTCTTGTAAATATACATGATGATAATTAGAATATATTTTATATAAAAAACCTATTACAAATAATGAAAAATGTCCGGAATGGATGTATGTTAATACAAAAGAAGACTCAAATGGGGAAATGGATGGATGATTCAAACTAATCAAATGGATCAACTAACCAATCAAAATTACCCTTGAAGGGAACCATTACCCACCATTTTCTATGAAAAATATATTAATGTCACATGATGATGCAAATAAAATGTTTGAAAATAGAAATATGCCCTACATTTGACATGAAAAAATGTGTTGTGAGAATGAAAATAAAAATATCAAGCATGAGTGGTTGGGAATCTTGATTGTGACTGTATATATGTTGTAAAATTTAATAATTTTTTTTATCCAAAATGATATTCTATATTAATTAATATTTAATATTATACATATTTTTTACATACACAGATATCAAAATAATTGAAAGTGAACACATTGATTTTATTTGTATTTTTTAGCTCTCATGTAACTTTTACAAACAAAAAAATACCAATGAATGATAATTAAATTATATTAAGAACACTCCATGTAGCCACAACGTTGGAGTATCAAAGAATAGTTTTCTTTCTAATATATAAAATATATTAGTAAAACTATACTACATAATTTTAAAATATATAATTTAGCTTTTTCCCCTTACATTATATTTATTTCATTATTATTATTATTTTAATTTAAAGGATCTACCAATCATAAAATATTTGATAAATTTTGAAGTATGCATCATTATTCATTTACATTTATTAATAGTTATAAATATATTGGAATTCTAGAAATACTTGAGAAAATTTAGATCAAATATGATGTTTGAATGAAATGAATTATATTAAGGAGAGAAATGAATAAGGGCCATTGAAATTAAAAATTGATCAGTTATGTTAATAATTAATCATGGGACACCTCAGTCCACATTTATATCGAGTGATTTTGGGCTGTCATCCCTTACTGGGATCTATCAACATGGAGGGAGAATGGGTTATGATTTTTCATAATTTTGGGAGAGACCATTGAATGGTTCCCCTATAAAGCCCCACCAGTATAGATAGGGTCTCCTCAATTGGCCATGTCTGAGAGGATGGATAAAAAAGCATAGATATTATCTTTGTCCTTGCACTCTTATCTTCTTTTGGTATGTCATTGGCTTCATGCCCAATTATGATGAGAGTTTGGTTGTATTAGTGTAATGAAGGTGATGAATTTGATAAATTGAAGGGATGAAAGAGGGTTGGGGATGTAATGAATGTTCTAGAGGGAGGTTCCATGGGAGAGTGACATTTTGTGCGATCATGGTTACTGGTTCTCAGGGCTCACTACCATAGTTCAGTGCAAGGGAAACACAGAGAATTTTTAGTGGTATGGAAAATCTGTTAATAAAGGGGGGGTCCTTATGAGTTCTAGCTATAATTCTCGATAAATATTCCCTTTATCAATGATAAAAAGAGTTCTGATAAGGGGGTACCCTTTATCAACATTTTGTAGAACTAATAAAAGATATATTTATCGGCACTATTATTTTTTCTAATAGATGTTTCTAATAAAAAATATTATTAAATATATAAAATTATAATAGTAATATTAAAAAATAATTTTAATTCATATAGATTAAATAAAAAAATATTTTTTATATGTAATATATATATTTTATCAATATATATATATATATAATGTTTTTGAACAAGAATTTATAAGATTATAAATATATATTTAAATAATTTTAATATTTTAATAAATTTTATTAAATGATAAATAAATTTATTATGTTAATAAGTACATATATATAATTATATACAAATAATTTTTAAATAATTATAATTATAATTATAACAATTTTTATAAATATATATTTATTTAAATAAATATATGTTTCCAATTAATTTGGTCAAATCATATATAGTTGCATGAGTGTAATTAACGTGCATATGTTATGTATTCATCATCAATAAATATTCATTTATAGACCATATTAGTTTAACCTAGTGGTTACATCTTTCAGGGGTCTCGTGGGAGGTCTCAGGTTCGAGTCTCCCAGAGTACTTATAGGCGTAATAGAGTTCCATATTTCTTTATATCCATCCTCTTCAAACAATTCAAATCATGATCATTTATACATTACACTCTTATTAATTATTATTATGAATGTTGTCTATACATGGTGACTCATTTTTCATTATCTATAAACATTATTAGGTATATGATTCATCTATGTTATACCCATTAATATATTCTCATAAATACTTATACAACTATAATAAATTTATTTACATTAAATATTTATATTTATTATATTTATAAATAAAAAATTTTAAATATATTTAAATATTTTTTAAATATATTTATTTATAATTATATATATATATATATATATAATTATTAAATTACAATAGATACATCTATTTTAATTTCATAATTATATTTAAAATTATATAAATATATTTATAAATTTATTTACTTATAGTTATAATTATAAATAAATAAAAAATAAATATTTGTGTCTGTGTAATTAATTATAAAATGATAATATCTTTAATGGACCGAAGGCCTTATTTTCAATTTTTTTGGAAAATCCCCCATTTAAGGGTTGATGGAGAACACATACATGACCTGTAAGACAAAGGCATAAGGCCAGACAATACCTAAATGCCAATACGTAACCTGAAGGACAAAAGGCATTCTATGCCCATTACATGACCTATAGGCCCAACCCACTTGAACTACCTCTCCCCAGCTTCAATATCAATTTTCACCTGGCTCCCCACCTTGAATTGTTGACCAGCTAGCATTTCCCCATACAAAGCTACACGGTGTCTTGTCCCAATTACAGTTATGATACCCTCTCATTCTCCCAATCTGGTCAGCTCTACTTCTGGTGACAACAACTCTTTTTTTCCTCTATTCCTCTTTTGGGGCCTGCGCATTGGGAACTAGTATACTATAAAAATATATTAACATATTTTTGAATATATAAAAAAATATTTAAAATTATAATTCTAAATAAATATAGATATATATAAATAATTATAAAATTATAATAAATATATTTATTATATATATATATATTTAATTATATATATAGTAAATATAGTTTTTATAATTTTATTATAATTTTAATTTATATATATATGTATGAATGTATATATATATTTATAATTTTTATTATGTTATAAATATATATAAGTAAATGAATAAAGTTATAAATAATAACATATTTATAATGAAATTTAAAAATTTATAAATATAATTATAAATAAATACATATATATTTATATAATTACAAAATTATAATAAATATGTTATTTATTTATAAAACTAAATTAATTAATAAAATAAATATATTTTTTATAGTATTATAATTATTTATTGAAAATGTTTATTTATATGTAATAGCCTGTGAAATTTTATTAAAAATAAAATATAAATTAACAAACATGAAAGATGGAGGACGGTGGTCAAATCACCAGACAAGCCCTTTTCCAAGAAAAAAAACTGTAGAGAAAATGGATAATCCCTAGGATCATAATCATACACATCGTCCTCATCAGCCGATTCCCATTCCAACTGAGATTTTTTTTATGAAAAGTGAAAAATTCATCTCATAATTCATTTCCTGTGATGGCATGAGTTGAATCTCCAAAGACCCGGAGGACACACCATGCCCCCATGATACAATCAAATCGTCACACCCATGTCCCCAGCCGTGACCTTTGGATGTCTTCCTTGTCTCCAGGAATTATGTTATTTACCTCATTCAGGTTTTAGTTTCTCATCATCTAGGTTATCCTTCACTGAACCCGCATCTTAGTGGATTCCCTTCAAAGAAAAACAGAATTTGAAACCGCCAAATCTTCTATTATCAAGTAAAAATTGGAATGAAACATTTTTCTCAATTGAAATGTTTTTCTAAAGAGGGGTCATTTTAAATCTCTCATCATCCACAAGAATTTTCATTCTTTTTAGAGTCTTTACATGATAAGAAAAAATATTTTTTCTTTCTCTTTCGATTACCAGAAGCAATCTATAAATCGTCCCTAAATTTTTGATCATCCACAATTTGATCATCATCTACATTCACTTGTTCAATTTTATTCGGGACCACTACTTGCTTCAGAGAGTCAGCGGACAAGAATTTGACATTATCGTCATCATTGAAGGTATTTACCTCATCGTTGATGATTTCATCCCAAGAGTTCATCTATGCCTAATATCTCTTGTTGACACACGAGGCTTACAAATAAAACACCTCATCACAAGTAGGGGTTTCCAACACAATCAAGGCTTTGATTGGAGAGTCCTCCTCTTCTTGTCGATTTGGTTGGTTTTCATGAAATTAATATCCTCATCCTAGGTAGAAGTCCATACCTCTACTTGATTAATCGTACTATCTGCCTATCCATTTGAATGTGTATTAGTATGACCTACATTAACATCAGTCACATGATTCTGTCTAGAACTGCTACCTTCATTATCCTTCATTACGTTCATAGATTTATCGTTGGCCTTTTAACATGCAGTAACTAGGTATCCAATATTGGGATTCTCTTACTTCACATATTTGAAACACATATATTACCCATATCCATGATTGTGACAGAAATCATAGATAATCGATCTCATGCCCTTTGAATCATCATGAAAAATTGTTTTTTAAAATCAATCAGAAATAAGAAACATTTTCATACTCGCATTTAAGATTCAAATCCTCATTCCTATATTGAGATAAAAATAATCTCTATAAAATAAAAACATCGACAAATTCCACCAAAAATCATAATAAATTTCTAAATCTGGCCATTTTAGTATCTTAATCAATTTTGATTGGAATTATAATGGAAAATTATATGTCATGATGTATATTAGGTTTCTAGAGAAGCCAGTTTAGATTGAATAATTAAACCCAAACCAGCTAAAAAATGATTCCTACAACTAGTGGAATGAAGGATTTGTCCCATTAATGTATTTGAAGATTACTGGGATTGAGGGTGAATGAGAAGAAAAAATAGGCTTTCGTATTCATTTCATAAGAGGAAAAAGGGTGGTAAAAACCATCACCCAATGAGATTCATTTCCATTCATAGACTCCCAATATTTCATTGAGACTTTCTTCACGTACTACAATATTCAATGGCTTTAAACCCCATTGTAAAATTCATCAAGTGTTAATAGAAAATTGGCATAATATCAGAAAATCTAAGACCACAGTCAGGTATGCCCTTATGTGAACCACATTAGCTATTCTACGAAAGCAACATGTAACAGATTCCTTGAAAATTGAAATAGAGAGTCCTCATTAATTCTTATCGTATTTAGTAATACAATATTCTATTCCACGAGCTTATCTCACAATAGAATCTTTTTTAATGAGGAACATGTGTGAATGAAACAGACCATGAGCAAGGATGGATGATGCTAGATCCCATTAGATGAATCCCTCATCATCACTAATGTTGATCCCTAAAGCCAAATATATAAAACATGTGGGCGTCTTCGGATATGAAGCATGTCAATTTGAAAAACCACTAAAACCCACCTCCAAACCATAGGTGGTCTTTCCTGTCGCATGTCTCCTGTGAGAGTTGAATCTATTGCTGGCGAGGAATGAATCAAATAATAGTACCTGGTTAGCATTCTCCATGCTCAGAATCACTAAAATATAGTCCCAATATGGGAGAGTCCGAAGCTCCCGCATGATCTAAACCCTAACCACCATACTTTTATAATTATATATATATTTATATTTATTTATTTATAATTATAACTATAAATAACTATATATTTATTATACTTATAATTGAAAATAAATATAAGTAAATATATATGTACGTATAAAATTATGTAAATATAAAATTTTAACAGTTGTGTTTATTATATTTATAATGTTAAAATATATATAATTAAATAAATATTCTTTTTAATATATAAAATATTGTATTTATAATTCTATATGAAATAAAAATACAGTACCTATTTTTAAAATTAGAAATATAAGAAATAAAAAAATTTCTAATATATTTTTAATATAATAAATTTCTTTATTATATTTATAATTTTATAAATATATATAATTAATATATTTCATATAATTTCTATATTATTTAAATACATATATATTTTTTAGAATATTAATTATAAATATTAGTATATATTTATAAATATATATATATAATTATAAATATTTATGAAATCATTAATACAAGAAAATCAATTATTATAATTTAATATTTTTTTTAATTATTTAAATATATATATATATATTTTTAGAATATTAATTATAAATATTAGTATATATTTATAAATATATATATTTAATGATAAATATTTATAACATTATTAATACATAGAATTCAATTTTTATAATTTAATATTTTTATAATTAATAATATATAAATTTATATTTATAAAAATAATTAAATAAATATTTATAATTATATTTAATAAATATATTTATTATATATTTAAAATATATATATATATTGTTTATAATTTTATAATTATAAATATATTAATATATATTTATAATATTCACAATTTTATAAATATATATACATATATAAATATATTTATTATAAATAAAATAATGACAATATAAATTAATCAGTTCTATAATTTTGACACTGATAAAGACACATTTTATCGGGGATTTTTAACTGTTGATAAAGGCATATTTTTATCGGTGCAAATAAACCACTATTAAAAGGATATTTTATAAGTTCTTTATATTTTAGTGATGAAAAAACATACATTTATCATCTCTTTTAACTAGCATTCATAAACAATATATTCAATTTTATAAATGAAACCTAACATTTGGTGTCTTCTCTCACACTTCTCAAACTGTTACAGAAGCCGACCTCTATCATCGCCAAACCCTACACTGCCACCGCCGACCCCTCCTTTATTACAGACCCCTCCTCAGCCCCGACCACACCTCTAATGCCACCAACTGATCCACTACCGTTGACCCCTCCCATATCCTTACCCCACATTTAATAAAGTTAATCCCTCCTTTTTCACGAACCCCACCTCCATCGTCAACCCCACCTCCGCCGTGAACTCCTCCTTCATCGTGAACCCACCTCTGCTATGAATCCCAACTCCACCATGAACCCCACATCTTCCACGAATCCACCTCTGTCATGAACTCTAGCACTGCCAAAAACCCATCCACAGCCTCCACCTCCATCTATATACCCTACTATTATCTCCAAAACAGTAAATCTAATATATTTTCTTATTTTGAGTAAGAATCTTGTTTTGGTATGACGTGATTCCAAGGATAGTTAGTTAGGTTGTATGATCTAGAGGTATGATAGAGTACACCATTATGTTGATCGATACAGATATAATGTGAATCGTTTAATGTCATACCTGTTGATTTTTAAATTGGTGGTAGGTCATGTGCGACTCGAGGACCAATGAGAATTGTGAACAAAGGTAGGTATAATTGTCTGAGGTTCAGATCAAAATAGAATATTTCACTCTATGGTAGTGGGGATTCTAGAAATGGATCGAGTGTCATGGGATGGTCAAACTATGTATGGTTCATGACATGGGTAACCATGAAGGATTAGTTTTATAGGTTGATAGTGGGTGAGTGTGTATCATAAGGTGAAATAAATGTTTGATGGTGGAACCTATTAATGTTTCACACAATGAGTGATAATATTTTGTAAATATGGTGGGAAGTGTTCCATTGGACGTTTAAGGTCATAGAACCAACTAATATTTGATTTTGTAAAGTATTAAGAATATGAACTTGCATGTAGTATTAGTCATTGATTACTATTTCTTTTTAAAAGTCAAGTATTATCAAGGAGGCCATGCCGAATCATTAATGGTGGTAACTTATGGATATGGGCTATGTGGATTGGGTTTGACAGATGATAATGACACTAAAATATTGGGAAGTGTTATATCACTATTGGGTGATGCGATCTTATGTGGGTATGGTAGTGTTTTAGTGATATTGGACATTGGAAAATCATGATGGGATTATAATAGCGGTGGGAAAATGTATATGATTTTATCTAGATTCTTCAAGTTATAAAATAAAAAAATGAAAATTGATTGAGTATGCATGGTAGATTTGTGCTCAGGATGGGTATTTTCGTTATTCATGCATGGATCTGATAAGAAATGCAGCAACACTTGTGGAAGAGAATGATAATATTTTTAGATGATTGATGAATCAACCATGGTATTATAATTTATATTATATTGAATCATTAGATGATGTATTGAGATGATTTTAGTTTAACTTTAAGTGTAATGTATTCATTATCAACTTTTTCAAGTAATGCGTTAGTGGCTTAAATTGAGTGTTTTTAGTTTGGTCATATTGAGGAGTTTCGACTAATAAAATCAAGTGGAATTGGATATGGTGGGATAAGAACTGCCTCAGGTATGTCTTCTTAGACATGACATGTACGATTTTGTGGTTGTGTATGTATTGTTAGGCAAAATTCATCGTATTAATTCTTAATTTTTGGATAGTGGGTATGCATTAATTTTGACTTGAAACTATGAATCGAGAATAGGAACTGATGGTCACACATTTATGGAGGTTTTGTATTTCTAAAACTACACTGATCATGTCATTGGACTTCTAAGATTGTCTTTTTAATGGAAATTATAATAGTTGAGTATACCATATCTCATAGTTCGATTCATTAATCTTGGATCTAAGGTGAGGAGAACAATAGGTTGAATGATTAGTTGTATTAAAACCACAAGGTGTCTCTAGATATATTGGTGCGAGTGACTTTACTATTGGGGATTTGGTAATGGATTTCATATTTGAAATGTCTTTTGGTTGTTTAAGAACATTAAATTCAAATCTGTGCTCTAATAGAATTTCTAACACTCATAGATGAAACAAACTCATATGTCTTAGAATTTATAACAACATCATTACATTAGGATTGGTTGGATGACCAGAAAGGAATATTTAGTATTAGTAGTGTTATTTTATGGATGATTTAAGATCCCTTGTCATTACAGGTCATAAATTTTACAGAAAATTTGAATTTTAATAACTATGGAGGGTATAATTTTTTATTTTACATCATAATATTATTCCAAAGGAGGGTAACTCTTAAAAATAGTTATCGGTCCTCTAAGAATTCTATTGGATATTGGGAAGGAATGATAAATCCCTAGATCGGGCCTAGGGTGGTTGGAATACTGGTAGCCAGTAGCTTGCGGCCACCAGCTAGTCACTTGCAATCCACTAAATAGTTGATGGGGGTATTTAAAGGGTAAAATTACATTATTACACCCTATAAATTTTAATGGGGAAAACCATATTATCCCACTTTTACATATTACATATCTATGAGTTTCTTTAACATTATTCTCCTATTCATGTAAAGGGGGTGTTTTAAATATATTTTATTATTTACCAATGGTATGATTCAACCTCAATTAGTCGCTTTCTTCTCATCCTACTTTAATTATAATTGTAAATCTCTTTTGTTAGGTAATTTTAGATGATTACATAATACATTGGTTTTATGATATGATTATCATGAGTATATTACATATCCAATCTTGAATATGTCCAAAGATGACATCTGCAAGTCATCACATACCATTTTATGGAGATATGTAACTGTAGTGATCTATCAATGTCAAAAAATTTATTCAATTTGTGACTTTTTAATATTAATGGTTAAGGAATTTGAATGGGATGATACTGGAAGTGTGTAATTGACCCCCAAGTGCATTTTTTCATGGATTCAGTGTAGTGATACGACCTGGTAAATAATTATGAAATTATTTTTAGTGGGATTAAATTGATATTTAATTGCCATTTGATTAAATTTTTTTTTGTTTCAAATTTATATTTTGGATCATGGTTAAATATTTTATAGATTTAAATTTTATAAAATAATGGTTATTTTTTATTCATGTATCTTTTATAAAGTTCCACTTTTGGGTTTTATTTTTTTGTGAAAATTCATAAATGGATCTTTTAAAATGATTCCATTATTTTTAATTTCTTTTTAAATTATACATTTAAAAAATATATTTTTTCGTTTTAAATATATTTAAAATGATTTAAACACGTTGAATGGACTTATTTTTCATTCGAAGTGTTTTACAACTCAACCTATTGGATTTTATAAAGGAATGTGAATGTTTTGAATGTGTATTTAAAAATATATTCATTAAATCAAAGGTTGTGTGAAGGTTAAAATAATAATATGTAAAATATAAAGATATTTAACTCGTTTTAAATGATTAATATTGTTAGGTCATAATGATTACTAGAATAATTAAAAAAAATGAATTTTAGTTTTTTGAAACAACATTTGGAATGGATTTGTTTATTATAAAATGTGTGTATTATTTTATAGTGGAATTTGTGTAAATGCATGGTTTTTTAAAATGTGATTTTAATTGTGATTTTGTTAATAGTTTTCATTGGAAATATGAAAATTATTATATTAATAATATTATAAGTTAATGTATTTATAGAATTTGGAAAAAAATATGTTATATAGGTATTAAATGTAGATTTATTAATACACAATTGAAATGGCGTGTCAGTAACTCTGTCAATCCCATACAATATTAATCATGACTTCAATCCAACAAAATATGATTTAATGTTAAACCCCATTGAATATCCTAAACATACATTGCATCCAACATCACATTCATGGTTTAAATTAGGGTATTCCTCTATATTTTAAACATATTTCCGGTGTGGTGTTATCTTCTAAAGGGATGAGTATGATGGAAAAAATAAAATAATCACTATAATTCAAATGTTGAGTTCCCCTTATTTTAAATTTCCTTTATGAGTATTTATTTTGATAATTATTAATATTACCATATCAAATAAGATGTATATTAATAAATAATGGATGGATTCCAATTTTCTAGCCAAAGAGTATGACGATGGAGTGAATGATTTCCTCATGTTTGAAAAATATAATGAGTATGACCCTTCTAAAAACCTTTTCTATGATTACGGTGTTGTTATTAAAGAATAATTAGTTCATAGGAATTGTAATAACACTTTATATGTCATGGAAGAGATCAATTTTATAAATGAAGGAATAAACACAGGTAAAAAGTAAATGTAGTATGTGGTTGGGATATCACATTATTTTATGGATTATATGATTTGATTACATGTGTCTAAAATTAAAAAGACCATATCAATGATGTAATTATATTTTTGAATAGTGATAAGAGTTTATTTAGGAATTGATAATCATAGTGGGGAAATGATTCCATTTTATTCTGGTTGCACTAAATATATTTCATTTTCCACCGTACAGAAGCTTTATAATTTGAATGTAGGAAATATATAGAGTGATTCCTATTTTATGTAACTAATTTCACTAAGGAATGACTTGATCACAAAATATAATGTACTCTCAAACCAAACATATGAAGTTACAAGATTGCTACACATGATGAGTATGATCTCTAAATGAATACATTCCTTACCAAATGAATGAATAGTATTTTTAAATAACTAAATCTCACTTATAGAATTACCAATGTGTGGTAATTCTCGATACAATAAAGTTGAATCCATCGCTGGGAAATTTTTATGGTACATTCCAATCATTCCATGGTTTAGGAACCAATAAGGAAGTGAGGGGAGTGTAGGGAAATTGACGTGGCACACAAATACCATAAATAAAGATGAGAAAATACATCAAATGGAAGTCTCTCCTCTGTGGATGATAATTGATCATTAGTATCCTACATATTGGAAATGAGCCAAGAAAACTCTATCTCTTTCTGTCTACAACTGGAGTGAAATATTTGGGTTTTCAATGATTCACTCACAATAAATGGCTGATTATGTTGGTAAATTATTATTCTCTACTATATTTATGTATAAAATTAAAATATATCATGTTATATATTACTATATTAGGAAAAAAACAACTAGATAAGGATACTGATATTTATTTCACTCTGTATATCTATTATTTGAAATTATTTTGGGATTCAGGTGTTACGTTGTATAATACATACAAAAATAAATACTTCACATTGATAGCCATGTTGTACATAATGATAAATGAATTTCCTAATTAAGTAATATTTTTAGGATATTGAATTTAATAAATTCATGGTTGTAACTTTTTTGAAAAAGGTACATAGTAAATTAGGAAGAAACATTCATCAAAAAACCATTTTTCTAGAACATAATATTTTTCTACCTGGAAAACATTAGAACCGATCTTGGTTGACATTATTAGACAGAATATCAAAACAACATACAATACTATCTCAAATAAGAAGTGATAAACTATTTTTTAATGTAAAATATATGGACAGTACTTTTGGAAAACCATTTTTGAAAAAAATTACGAATACATGCTTAAAAAAGATATCATTTTTTTAATTACCATATAAGAACATTCTGTATGTAATAAATTTTCGTTATGTTATCCATGTTTTCAATAAAACATAAGAAAGTTTCATTGAAACATTTCTATATGCACCCTTCAATATAAATAAAGGAATTTAGTCTTGGTTGGAAATGGTTGATATTGTAACATGAGAATATTTGGCACATGTAACTGGTGAAGAACAAACCATTCTTCCACCATCTTCTTAAACTCATTACAGGTATGAGAGATATCATTTTTCAAAATTATTGAATGATATAAATGATGTAGAGCATTATTCAGAAAATATCAAGAAACAATGTAAATGATCAATTTAACGATTGAGGTTATTATATAACATAAATACCATGTTTTGATGAACGATCTAATTCATATTTATTAATGTTTCATTTTCTCCAAGAATATCTGTCATACATTAACCAAGATCTGTTACTTCTTCAATGAAATATGAAGTAAAGTTATTGACCAGTCCAAATTAATGATTTGTTCAATATAAATTACTATAATATTATTTGAATTGTAACTGATTTACTACCAACAATATTTGAAATTATGGTTCATTTTAGAGTTCACTTGGAGACAGAGATTCAACTATGTGGTCATGCACAATATAAATTGATGTACCCCATTGAATGGTATATGTAGATTTTGAATGGGAATATCAATAATTGATGTTATCAAAGGAATTGAATTTCAGAGAGATTTGTTGTTGATGAATCAATTGAATTCCGAATCGAATACCTATTTGTTGTAAAAATCATTGTTTTACCAAATCATTGTCAAACCGGGTAGGTTGCAGATGACATAATTTCTTGAAGAGATGCTTTCAAATTCATTTTTACAAATCAGTAGTAGGCTCACCCTTATGTTTTTCATGAAAAATTAAAGGATACACCATATGTGTAATCCCAAAAAGAAATTCTTAGGTATTTAAATCCATAAAGGGCTGAATGATAGAGATCAAAAACACATTATCAATATATTATAGTGAATGTTCTGGGAGCAG
This sequence comes from Viscum album, assembly GCA_963277665.1. Taxonomy (NCBI): domain Eukaryota; kingdom Viridiplantae; phylum Streptophyta; class Magnoliopsida; order Santalales; family Viscaceae; genus Viscum; species Viscum album. Next base: position 357,957,554 of record OY728152.1, on the reverse strand, counting down.
TGGAAGAGCGATTTGACCGATTCCAAAAGTTAATTTTTACCACGATCAATGATTACTTTGGGGTCAATACGATGATGAATTCCAGTCTACATTATATTGAAAAATGATTTTGATAAATAAGGAAGAGGGCCAAAACCTTTATACATGATCATTTAATTAAAGTTAAAAATTAATTTAATTAATTATATAATGAATATAATACATGGATCGTTGGTAAATTATTTGTTGTTTATTTTTCTCATATGGAATGAGCCTTCCAGATTGTCTCATTCAACATTCATGGATCCAAACCAGAATCCCACTAGTGTTGATCCATACATGTTTCAATGGCCTCAGATATACACCAATCATTCTTTGGATACTAGTGTGGTGAATTGAGTGTCTTGTGTCGGTCATTCCTGATCAGTTGTTCTTCGGTCATGAAGAATGTCTCTCATTTATGAGAGGAGAGGTAGATGATTTGATAAAGAAATCATTTATCTCATCAATTATTGATTCACTAGGTGTGTAGTTTGGAATATGAATGAATAAATTTATGTGTCTATTTAACCACATGGTGCTTCTGTTAAAATATTTAATTTGGTAACAACAATTAGAAAAATTTATATCCTTAGAGATAACCCACTCTCATAATAATAATATTGTGTCATTATTTAGGTTTTTCCAACTTAAAAAAATGGAATTATAGCTAAAATTCCGTATCCAAAATTAATATCATCATTATTATTAATTTAACATGTGCCCAGTAGTTAAATAATTATTTAAAATTTTCAAAATAATTATTTCTCTACTACAATATCTTTGGTTTGCTCAAACTCCTTTTCAATTTATTATACAACTGAATAAATAAATAAAAAAATTTATTCTCTTAAATAAATAATTTATTTTAAAAATGTTAATAAATATTTATTAACTTATCAATAAAAAATATATATTTTACTCACAATCCAGAGAATAAATAATTATTTAAATTATGAAATCATTTTAAATTGAAAAAAACCATTCCACATTCTTGAGAATAGTATTTATTTCATCAATTAAATTAAATCATAATTTAACTGTGACCAAAAAAAACACTTAGATTATGTAAAACTCTCACATTAATTTTAATTGGAATTAAGAAGGTCTTCATAATGCCTAAGAGAACTATCTTGAAATATGTCAAGGAACCCAATAGAAAGAACCTTATGTCACAAAATCAAATATAAATACAAACACTAAATGTGTAATATAATACATATGTATCAGTATCCCATCAATAATGTGTCATGATAGTTTCATTATCATTTGTGTTTGACATGTTGTTCTTTGAATACCTGAAATAAACCCGTCGTTACACAATTACCATTGAATTTTGTGCGAAGGTCCTATATCAATCAAATGGATAAGATATCAACTTGCATAAATGGAAGGGAAAAATCTTTCCTCATCTTATCCATTAATATTATGCCACACGTGATGCACCCAATGAACACTACATATCATGAACATATTGCGTGATAGTGATTTTCAAAAATAATAATATCTGATGACACCAAAACATGTTGAGTTCTTACTGGTGGGTTAATTCACATAATCTTCCTTCTCTGTGATTAACATGCTTGATCTTGATGAAATGAAGCCTTATCTACTTACATGTACTCGCACCTGATAGTCTATATACTATGTGTCCCATTATAGTATGTCATACAACCACACAAATAAATTATAGAATATTTTCATATAATTTTAATGTTCTCATTATAGAGGGGAACTACTATGATATGGTCAATGGGAAAAATATATTGAGGACACTATTACACCATATTCCTGAAGAAAAATGAACACTATGTAATAATATGTTTAATATATAAATATATTAAATATTTATTTATATAATGTCCAATCATCTGGTTCTAGGAAAAAAAATCTAATAAACTCCCACATTGAAAAGAGACAACTACATATGAATTTATGTTAAATAGACCTCACATGATGATCTTTATTATGTTGAGTGAAGGCTTTAGTTAAGGTGTTGGCCATGTTGTATTCCATGGAAGTACTCCTCACTGCAACTCCACCTCTCTGAGAAAAATCCCACACGATATGATACTTCAGAAGTATGTTCTTCATACACTTATGTGAAATTGGCTCATTTGCAAGAGCCACCACGGTAATATTATCACAATACAGTGTGATGGGATCTTTTATACTTTGTTACACATCTAGATCATGTATGATGACCCAAATCCATACTACTTATTTAGATGACTATGGTGCAACTATATACCAATATTCTACTCTAGAATCTGCGACAACATTCAGCGTAATGCTCTTCCAGCTCACTGAACCTACATTCAAATAGAAGATGTATCATATTTGAGAAATTATGTCATCTTGATCAGTCGAGATAATTGCATATAAATATCCTCTAGTGACTATATCCTCATATACTCGTTAAACTAGGAACATATCTTTAATACACAACATATATTTTTAAATAATCTTAAATACCATCCAATGTTAGTCACCATGTTCATCATGATATCTTCGTACCACACTCAATGTGTAGGTGTCATCCAGCCCAGTACATATAATTGCATACATGATTGACCCAATCAATGAAGCGTATAGAGTCTTTTCCATTATCATTCCTTCCTCATGTGTTAAAGAACACATTTACTTGGAATGGTGAATTCAATGTGAATTTGGAAAAAATCACCTCTTGGATTGTTCCATAATGAATCTCTTCAGTATCATATCAATGTGTGTACATTGAATTAGGCCAAATAATATATTGTATTTATCATGATGTATCTTGATCCCAACTATATATTCTATCTCACCCACATCCTTCATTGAGAATCATTTATTCAGTTATGACTTAACATACTGTAGTACAGTTATCTCATTTCTAATATGTAATATTTAATCAACATATACTTTTATGAAAAATGACTGAACTCCAACTAAAATATTTGTAGAAACAAGGCTCACATTCGTTCTTGATAAAACCAAACATTGTTATGGATTCTTCAAATACAAATGTTCCATGACCTTGATGCGTTCTTTAATCGATAAATGTATTTCTAAAACTTTCAACCCTTATTGGCATCTTTTAACGTAACAATCCCATCAGGCTGTTTCATTTAGACAGATTTGTGAAGGTTACCATTAGAGAAGGTTTTTTTGACATCTATTTTCTTAATCTCATAGTCATGGTATGTGGAAATGGCCAATAGTAATCTGATGAATTTAAGCATCACAACTAGTTAACTAGTTTTGTCATACTTAATGCGTTGATGCTTCTTGAACCCTTTTATAACCAGTCGTTCATTATAGGTATGGACATATTCTTCCCAGTATAATTTCTTCTTGAATACCCATTCAGTAACTATGAATCCATATTGTTTTTCATCAATAACCTCTCTTGTAATGCTACACAGTTCTTATGTCTTTGGAATAGTTCTTTTTTTATGGGTCCTTCCTGAATCTGTTCATATACAAAAACATGTCTGCCTTGATTATCGACTTCGTCCATGTTTATCTATCTCCAACTATCTCTTTTGTATATGTGCACCCTCTAAAGAAATATAGTGTTTCTTTCCATATAACCTTTATGCCTGAGGGGTTGTATTGTTAATATCCTCATGTTTCCTTGGGTTATCTAATAATGGTAATCTTTATGTCTCAGGGGGAAATTTTGTTACCTAAATATTCCTTAAATTATGAATTTCTTCCCTACCCATCACAAATCACAAACATAGAAAACCTTCCACACCTAAACTCATATGGAATACCATTTATCGATTTAGATGGTACTTGGTTCAGTATGGGAACCTCTTTTTTTAACTCTTATCCCCAAAAAAATTGAAGGCTCGAATGACTCCTCATTTATCTCACTATATCAAAAACAGTGTGGTTCCTCCATTTCTCACACTATTGCACTAGGTTATTTAAGGAATAGTGAGTTGGGATAATATCCCAAACTCTTATAAATAATCAATGACTTTTTGATAATGATCTTCTCCACCATGGTCTATGTAGAGTTTCTTAATATTCTTACCAATCCAGTTCTAAAATTCATTATTTTATTATTTGAACTTATCAAAAGAATCCATCTAATACAACACAATGTATATATATCCATATCTACTAAAATAATCATTAAATGACATGATGTGAGAGTAACCATTCCTTACATAAATTAGAAATGGTCAACACACTTCGGTATGAACATATTAAAAAATCAATTTATCCCTTTTAACATTCCCATGTAATGGGGCTTTGGTCAATTTTTCTTTGTTAACATGCACGACATACAGCCAGTGGATTTAGTTAAAATGAAAATAAATATCCATCTTGATGTAACTTTGTCAATCATTTCTCGTTTACATGACCTATATGGTGATTCCAATGTTAGGTGTGGTATGAGTTGTGTGAGGTATCTCTGTTATCAATTTTCATTACATGGTATGTATAATACAACATGTAAAGACCATTTTATAAATGTTTCCTTCCAAAACAAATGAAATATTTGTTATAGAGACAACATTAATTTTCAAACTTGGAAAAATCCAATATTATCTTATCTGAATATAGAAATAATGTTTTTAGTAATAAAAGAAAAATAATAAAAACAATTTTTCACCGAGATCATCCATGTTTGAATTGTGAAATTGTTGTCCCAGAAAACTACAACATCAAGTCTGGAACTGTTGGATTCTCATAGATATACCTCCCCATAGTCAATCTTTCTTAATCTACTTGGTTCTTATATTTGGATAAATATAAGAGCACCATAAGCTCTACCTAATACCAAATTTTTAGAAATAGATAGATTTCATTCGATAACAAATGAACATAATGATTCCCCTTGCTTCTTAGGCTATATTTAGTTCTTCATAGAGTTGCCCTTCTTTCTACATGAGAATCAAATGGCCTCAATTTCCCTTTCCACCAATTTGATATTCCTTTTCATGGAAGGTTGTGAATAATATTTTGGCTTAAATCTCTTCACCTTGAATTTCCTCTTATTGACCATAAGGATAAAAGTATTTTCATATTTCATATCTTTGTTCATGTGGAGAATGAGGATAAGAAGATCAGATATGTACTTTCCAATGATGTTCATATTGAAATTGACAATAAATATGGAGATGTTGCGAGTGAGTGATGGGTGAATAAGGTTGGTGTACATTTCATTAGGAAGTTTAAACACTAGAAAATTGGCACTCTCAAGGTAGACAATGAGAATGACTACATGAGGCCATGCTGGGTAACCCACTCCATGCATACTCTGAAATAGATCCTTGAAGATCTCAGACCTTTCTTGTATTTCTCTCTCCTAGTAAGCACCACAGTGGTTCTCGAGCATGCTATAAGCATCTAGGATTTAGTGAGACTTCATGATATCACTATAAATTGACGATATCATAAAACATTAAACATTTACCACATCATTCATATGTATATCATAATCCTTGAAATCATCATCATTCACCTATTTGGAAGGAAAATATTGTAATGCTAACTCCAACACGTAAGACTTCAATGCACGGTTCCAGATAAACCGATAGAATCTAAAAAATTCCTAGATGTTACTACCAGTGATGATATTGACTTTATCCATAATGGATCATAGAAGGAGTGTGGTTGATTAACTTGTCAGTTTTATTGAAAAATAAATAATCAGATTATTAGTAAATTCTTTATAAAATTTAATGGGAAATTATATATTAATTATATAATGTCTCCCACTATTTTATCAAATCCTAATAGCCCTCAAAATTGAACTTGTAATGTCCAGTTTCCTTGCAATTATAGTGGAACGGTTCCAAATTCCAATTTTTCATATCCCCAATTGTATTGGTCAATCTATTTGAAGGTATTTATATAGTGAGGTCTTTGCCATCTGTGGGCTTGCAGTTCCTTGATCTGTTGAGTGGACTCCCCGATCATAAAAATCTGACATTATATTTCCTCATCTCATGACTCTAATATTACAAAATGTCTTGCACATATATACTACATTTTATGTAATATTGTTAATTCAACCCGAAATATTTCTAAATATATTCTTGTATAAATGTATGTGTCCCATCATGGCTTCATCAAACACATAGTTTTATTTAGTTTTTCCATTCATCATGTAATGGAAGGCTTGGTTTGGCTTAATATTTTATTTAAGGGATTTTTATCTCTTATGTGTGAATTAATTATTATCATTATCAGATGTTTTTTAATTTTAATTGAAACTTACTTAAATGATTAAACATTTAACTATAAAATTTACGCATACGACTGGATTATTTTAATTCCATCTTTCATACATGTTAGATCATTAATGTTGTGATGTGACAACACTTCAATAATGATAAACCATGAAACTGGCAGAAATAAAATAATGTAATGTTCATGATGTTGAGTTTTTCTAATGGTTATTTTTTATATAGGTTGATAAACTATCCCAATACTATGGGAGAAACATTGTGATCCTTTTGTGTTCATGTTTACATCTTTCAACCCTTCCAACTCTATATCTCCTCAGATTGGTTTCATCTCGACTCTATCTTGAACCTCCTCCAATAACTTGTGAGTTCCATTCATTACATATGGCTATCTTAAAAAAACTCCTTGGTGATGGGTGAATAGGAGTTTACATTAATGAAGAAATGGGCACGCATGCCCTACATATTAATGAGGAGAGATTTCTTGGATATAAATTATTAATTTTTTAAGTACATTACAATGAAAGCAAACATATAAAAATGTATTGGTCTATCTCCTAATCACCCACATACAATAAACGAATTATATATCTAATAAAATTGACATTTATTTCATTAATTGTTATTTTTATGAATTTTTTTTGTCAAATCAATTAATTATTATCATTAATCAATCAATCAATCATTTTATCTTAATACTTGTCTTATTTTCAATGAGATTCTCAATAAAGTACATAAATTCACCTTGGAGGCATCCTAGTGAATACCCATTTGAATCTACCTAACATGTGTTATATTCTAATATTGATTTTGCTTTTATGAATTATTGAATACCAGATGATTCAATGCACAGAGTAATAACATGTAGTAAAAATTATACCAGATATGTAGTTCTAGTCATTATAAAAGAATTATTTATTTAACTTTGTGTAATTTGGTAAAATACACTATGTGTAGTTCAGACTACATAGTGTGTACTACATTCACCGTCTGTCCTGACATACATGGCTTGGGACCCAGCGACTGAGGTGTAATTTGGAAATTTTGAAGTACATGTCTTGTAAAGTGGGATACACACATTTTATTATCCACGTTAAGAATTCACCCATCGGCTTAGTCATATATGTGATACAGAGTTTGGCCCCCTAAACTAAAGAGACTACATGTTGTGTGCTTTGGGCCACACAATGTGTAATCTGGAAAGCAGGTGCCTATCTGTCCCGGACATCACATGATGTATAATTGACTACACAACATGAAATAAATGAACATGACATTACTAATTTTATAATTACACCCGATGTGATGAACACGACTGCCCAACATGTAGTCTAGATTACAAGGTGTGTATGGTAGAGAACGCATCATTTAAGTGTGAAGACACAGTGTGTACTTTCGTGTATCCTGGGAAAAATTGTAGGCTCCTCCTGAACTTTCCTCAGTTTTGACTTTATTATAAAAGACATTTGATTCTATTATATTTGAGAGAAATGAATAGAGTGGTAACAGACCTCAGAATCCATATTACATGAATGATTAAGCTTGAATTTAAAAATTAAATTATTATACTATAAATCATCGATATATTATTTAAATAACTATAAACTATGATGTAACTACTCTGATACCACATGAAGGTTACTGGCGAAGTGGAAGCCCAGTTGGTCTGATGCCCAAAATTAATTATTATCGTGATCAATGATTATTTTAAGATCAATACAACGATTAATTTCAGTTTACATAGAATATAATCAAAGATTTTGATAATGAAGGATGAGGCCCAAAAACATTATAGAGGATCTTGCACATCATGATTATAATTAATTTAATTATTTTTTTAATGAAAATAATAAATAGATCTTTGATAAATTCATTGTTGATGAGGTTTATTTTTAAGAGTGACCCTTCATGATTTTTTTCATTTCCCTTGAATTAATCCAAACAAGAATCCATCAACAATTCTGTGATGTCCTCTGATCGACTCCCATCATTCTCTTGGTGCTAGTATAGTGAAAAATATGTGTTTTGTCTATCATTATTGATCGATTACTGTTCTATCATGAAGAATTTATCTCTTTTTGGAGATGGGAGGGAAGAGGATTTGAGAGATAAACACTTCAGCTCAACAATAATCAACTCACCGGGCGTGAAGTTAGGTACATAGAACAATAGACATACATGTCTATTAATTGACATAGGGCATCATTTACAATATTTAATTCTGTAAAAACCATTAAATACATTCATAAACATAGAGAAAACCCATTCTCATAATAATAAGACAGAATAATTATTTAAGGTGCACCAACATGTGAAAAATGGAATTATAAATAAAATTCTACGTCACAAAATAATAGTAGTGTTTTTATTATTTTAACTTGTGCCAACTTGTTATATAACTGTTTATTATCTGACAAAAAATTATTTTACTAATGGAATTGACCTGGTCTTCTAGAAATCTACATCCATTTACTAAACACCCAAACAAATTAATAAATATGTTATTCCCTTTAATAAATATTTTATTTAAAAACAAGTAAATAAATATTTATTATATGTTAAATAAAATAAATAATTATATGTTACTCACAATCCATTGAATAAATTTTTTTTAATGTATTTAATCATTATAACTTGAATAAAATTATTCAAAATTCTTGAGAATTATATTTATTTATGTAATTTAATTCAAATAGTATTTTATAGAGACCACCAGAAACACTTATAGTGTGTGATGCTTTAGTATTCTTTCTCGTTGGCATTAGGAGAGAAGTCCTAATGTCCAAGAATAATATCTAGAAATGGCCCAATGAACCCAAGAGTATGAACATTATTTCACAACCAAGAAATACGCACCCAAACTCACATAATGTAATATTATCCCCTTGTCTCTGTATCTCTCAAGTATATTTATTGATATTGTCATCAACCTTTTTTTTGATACGCCATTCTTTGATTAAATGAAATTAAATCGTCATTACACCATGGCCACGAAATTTCTCACAACAGTTATATATCAATCAAATGGATGAGATATCAATATCCACAAATGGAATGGAAAAATCCTTCATCGACTTATCGATTAATAACATGCCATGCGAAATGCATCCATTGTACCATACATCCAGCCAACAAATTGTGTGGCAGTTTTTGTCAAAATATCCAAGATAATGAGTCATGAAATGTATCAATTTTAATATTAATGTCTAAGGATCATTACACACACTCGCTTATAAGAATATCTGATGGCACCAGAATATCCAGAATTCCTGCTAGGGATCTGTTGTCTTAATATCCAATCATTCATATTACCAAATGTGAACTTCATGAGAAGAAGTATCATCTGCATACGAGTACTTTCACCTTATGGTATGTATACTATGTGTCACAATATAGTATGGCACCCAACCAATGAACTATATTAAATAATGTTTTCATAGCATTTAAAGGATCATATCATAGTGGGGAAATTCTATGACATTGTCAGTTCAACAAATACAACATGACATTATTGCACTATAGTCATGTTGACCAATGAAAAAATATGTAAAAATATGTTTAATATTTAAATATGTTAATTATTTATTTATTAAATATATAAATGTATTGTTATATTACACCAACTATTACATAAAAGATGTTTTTTGGACCTTATTTTTATAGAGTTAGATGAAAATCTAGATTCAATTTCAAAATGAATTTGATATCTACCTCGGGGAACATGTAGGTGTGTATTATCATACAATTGAAATGTAATTAATAGCCATAAGTTCTTAACAAACGAACATGATGAAGAATATACCATGAAAAATATTGGATATAAATTGATGGGTTTAGCGATGTATGTTTCTAGTACTAATGGAGTAAATCCAATTGACTGAATATGTCATACTTTGCATCATCAAAAAAATATGAGTATTGGATTTTAAAACATTCCAATGGAAAATTATTCAATGTATGTGGGTTCATAATTGGTATGTTGTTTAAATAGTTGAATTGGTATTAGTGGTAGTTGATTTTTGTATGGATGGGCACAGAGACAAACTATTTATAATGGAATCATAGGTAGTAAAAGTACTTTAGGTTCTAGATCCACAAACCATATGTAGTCAATTTTTTGTTATCAACCAAAACCCATAAAGGGTCAGATGAAAATTCAAATGAGGATGAACATTTCGTTATGGCGTTGCAATAATTTCACTATGGTCCTAATGTAGAAGATGTTTTCTATGTCATAGGAGACCTTAATGAATTGATTTTTTTTTATCGATAGAGGGTTAAAATCCCATCAGTCTTAAATAAATAGTGTTCAATAATCATTTAATATATATTATTATAATATAAATCATGTAACCCCATGTTATCATCCATCCAATACTGCATTTACGTACTCTAAATTAAATGTTTATCCAATTGATCTTATAATAACGTCTAAACATGATGGTGTACCTAATCTAGAGGAACAATAAGTCAATGAAACTTCTATTTCACATAGTATAGTGGGATCATGACCTTAGTTTGGTGATGGTGATCCCAATCCAATGGAACAACATGTTTATCAACATGTTGTAGCTCCCAGAGTAGAGGTAGAATTACCGTATATACATTTTGATGGTACTTCTCAAGAAGAAGATACTAAAAATGTTGAATATGAGGAAATTGTAGGAGGTGAAGGACCGATGTTGTAGAAAAAACAGGAGCATCATAGTTTATAGGTGTTATAATAAATCATTATGATGATAATAAAAGGAATCAAATAAGAGGTTGAATTGAAGGCATGGGTACTACAAGTTAACCCCAAAATGGCCATGTTAAGTAGTTACATTGGAATATTCAATCAATAACTCGTGTCGATTGATGTATATTTGTAGAACCATGGCGTGGTCAGCCTTAAGACACTATTTTGGGAAGAGATTATGGTAACATTATTATATCATTTCTTTAATTTTTTAAAATATAAAATAATGATACAATGAAAATATGTTATTCATCCCTTACAATGTGTGATTATAGTAGATGAATACCCTAAAAAATATGTATTAATGCTTCTTGTAAGGATTCAGAGATGATTTTTCACAATTCAAATGAGAAGTTATCATAAATATTCTGAAGGGAAAATAAACCAACTCCCATTACATAACTATGCCTAATTGAAAACCCAAGAAGTGTTGGATGTGATTATTATCCATCCTCTCTATATGAATTTGTAGGTACATTTTGGGTATTAATAAATTATATGATGATATGTGTATTCATCAATAGGATTGATAATTTATTATTTATGATATAGAAACTAAGTTCTTTAAATAAGGAAAACACAACAAAATCAATGTACCCATTTAGTAAATTAAGTATGGGGTACGCTTCACTTGAAAAAATTGGTAAACGTTTGAAATAAAATGTAATATTTTTATGGGACATGAAAAAACATAATTATGATCCACTATTTTTATGCGGAATGATGACTCCAAATACAAAGCCACATCTATCCCACACTATTTTCTATGGAAGGGGGAATATGTAATTAAACATGGGATACTAATAGTTGAAAATACAAAAAATTTGTTGGAAACATCTATAAGTGTGAAATAATAAAAATTTATTATTTATTAAATCTCTATTACATAACAATGATTACATATTTTAATATATATTCCATCTTACATATTCAAATGAATCAGAAACACCTATACAGATGTACACCTATTATTGGTGGCCTTGATGAGGCCAGAACTGTATTGCTACGTTGGAGGTAGATGTTTTGGGGTGACACCCCGAACAAATTTTTAGAAAAAAAAGATGAGGATTAATGAGAAGAAATGAATCAGATGAGAGAAAGAATATCAAACCTTGATGAATAATTTCAATGGAAGATATAGTTTCTAGAAACAATTGTGTGGGGGGATCACAAATAAAAAAAAGGTCAAGAACATCATTCATGTGGAGATCCATTCCCACCCCCACCAGTATTGAGATGATCCATTCCCCTCAAAAAGCTATCTTAGCAAAGGTAATCAAGGTTCGAATAGTTTTTATATTAAATGTGAATCATATAGACATTGATACCATTATTTTAATAAAATTCTAAATTGCGATAATGACTATAATTTTTATCTATCAACCCCCACCCATCGAATTTTATAGAGGGAAATGATGGTCAATATCAAAAAATATAGTATACACAATAGTCCAATTTGTAAAGGTCACATGAGAGTGTTGATTAGTATATCCCATGATCCATTTTTCAATCTACCTATACCTGTTGATGAAGAAAACATTCATATGGTCAAACAACCAACTGGAACATTCATCGCATTAATGTCACATATTTTACAAAAACATGTTTACAAAGAGGTATTCATTTATAATTTATTTTTCAAAATAAAAAATTTATAATTTATGAAAAAAGGTATGAACTTAAGAATTTTACTAAATATTTTCAAAGGGAAGGGGATGAAATTATTGATCCACCCAAAACCATCTATAGGACTGTCCAACCGATCCAAATGATATTTCAAACGATCTTTTACTTTTCCTATTATATATTCTCATCTACTATCATTGACGGTTTATGTGAATACGAGGATAAAAAATCGTCGTACAAAAATAGTTGATTTTCAAGAAAATATTGTCCAGGTAGATCAGTTATAAATATATACATGAGGTATTTTTTCATGATTTGAATTTTCAAAAGATGATAAACTTTGTTAATTATGACTAAATTCGTTTTTAATTTTATGATGGTTTATACATCATAAAAATTGATGGGATTTCTGACTAAATTTTTTTAGGACTCATCTATCCTCACATCTCCAATATAGGACATCCAAAAATAGATTCCAAAAAAATGGTTGAAATAGTAATAGGCTTGTTCAAATCATTTGAATGAAAACATATTGATGATACCAACGATGATGGGATAAAAATCTATAATTTAATTATATAAAATATATTTTCCTTTCATTCATTACTTATTACATTTTTGTTTTTAGGAAACATGAGATTATCATGACTGTTAATTTGTATAATCCAAATATTTATTTCCTAAATTCAATGAATGTATATACATCAAACCAAACAAACATGATGGAATTTTTATATTATTAATACACTAAATCCAATGATCTAGACCGAAAAAATGTTATATAATATAGATTATCTTCTATTGAGGATTCTGTTATGATTGGGTGGTTCATCAATAACAAGAAAAGAATGAATGAGGTCAGGGGATAAGCATGATAAACAAGACATTTACTATGACTGGAAAATTATCAGAGTATATTTAATAATATATGAATATCCAAACACATATAAAAGAATTACATATTCTCCTCAATTATTCGAAACATTATGGAACAAAAAGTGGAAATTATTCTGGTTGTTTTGTTTGTAAATTTATAAGAGAGGTCATATTCTAACAATAAACTAGCATCACCAAAGTGGCATTTTCGATGATAATTACAATTGCATTGAAAATATTTATTAATCCTTTGGGTATAAATATTTTTTAATTAATAATTATACGTTCAAAAAGACTCATATTTACATGATTATATTGATTTTCGTAGAAACTAATGGGCACCATACCTGATGGAAGAATGTAAACTCATTACCTGATGATGTAACATCAATAGAAGTAGTAGATGGTTTCATATTAATGCTTAATTTATTTTATTTTATTATTACACATATAATAATTTATTTCATATACATGTGGATTCCTTTGATGGAGTTGGTGTTTTTTGTTCGAAGATACACATGGTGGTGAGAGATGGGACTTCAAGGATGAAACATATAATCCAATGAGAAGGTAATGGCGCTTTTAAAATATTGTGTTATCATCATAATATTATCTATTCACTCATGAATTAAAATAATACCAGTGATTATTTTTTATATTAAATTTTCATTATTTTAACTACAAATTGTAGTAAAATTTCCAAATCATTTTATCTAATAAATATTTATTTTTCCACCATTCTTTTAGATATCCCTTGATTATATTTATTGATCTTACCAAACTATATGTAGTCGATGTTATTTGGCTGAAAAACCTTTATCATTGAAATCATGAAGAGTAGAGGAAGCCCGTTTTCTCATTTCAATGAATTATCACGGTATACTGCGAATATAAACATCCTCCACTCTAATTTTTTTCAACATTGAGAATATTTTTTCCCTAAGAACATTGAGTCAATATGAAGCGTTGATAGTTTGATAACGAAATGAAATTTAAATCATGATAACAATTGATGTTATGGTTTGTTTTGATAATTTGGGAAATGTATCATTTAGAAACACCTAAATCTGACACACATTGCGATAGGTATTACTATATGTGTTTCATTAAATTTAATATTGAAATTAATATTATTAACAAAGAAAACAAATTTACTCACAAATTGTTAAACATGTTCAGATTTTTTTAATACTTTAATAAAATAGTTTATAAGTCATTTGTGATATATATAAATCATCCCTACCTCAATATGATACATGATGTTCCCAGTATGACATAATGTGTCTCTTTTTATTTAAATATGACATTAATTTGAGTAAAAAGTACAACTGCCACAATGAAAACTAAGGAAATTCAATTTGATTATTTTGATACATTAGGAAACCATTTAAAAGTCATTTATGTTGTGTATAAATCAACAATACCACAATATGATGCACGATGTGAAAGGTATATCTCAAAATGTGTATTTTTATATAAAATTGACATTAATTTTAGTTAAAATAACAAGTGACATACTATAAAACTGAGAAAAATGAATTCATATAGTTTTAATACATTAGGAAAATTATTTATGATTCCTTATTAATGTGTAGAAATCAGCCCACCTCAATATGATGCATGGTGTGATTGGTTTCAGCAAAAGTGTTTGTTATCTGTTTAAAATGACATTTCATTTCAAAACATGGAACTCACTAAAAACAAAAAACATATTATATGATGGTGTTTTTAATTTATTAAAACAATTCATAAGTCATTTTTGTCATATAAGAAGTAGTCTCATGTCATGCTGACACACGATGTGACCTGTATGACTCAAAATGTGTGTTTCTTGTTTGAAATGCCATTCTAGTAAACAAACACAACATGCATACTGAAAAATGATAAAATGCCTTCATATTTTTTTTATACTATTGTAAAACAAAACCATGAGTCACTAATTTTGTGCAAGAGTCATCCACACCTTAATACGATGCATGGTGTGACCGATATGACTATAAGTTTGGATTTTTATTAACAATTGACATAAATTTATGTGAAAAAGAACAACTGGTATACTAAAAATTGAACTAATGAATTCATATTATTTTAATACATTTTTACAATGATACAAGATTAACTTGAGACATCCATGAATCAACCACACGTCAATATAACGAAAAATTTGACAAGTATGAAAAAAAGTGATCTTTATTATTTTAAAATTGGAATTTTATTTCAAAATATGTCACTCCCTAAAAACAATGAAAACACACTCCTATTGTCATTATAATTTAGGAAACTTATAGTATATATTTTTTGACATGTATGTTTTTGTCTCACATCTATGTAACACACATTGTAACTGGTATGACTCAAAATGTATGTATCCAGATTGAAATGACATATTTGTAAAAAAACACAACTAGCATACTGAAAACTGAGAAAACACATTAAGATTGTTTGATACGTAAATACAATAATTCATGAGTCATTTTTTACATATAAGAGTTAATTTCATCTCAATATGACACATGGTGTGATATGTATGACTACAAGTGCGTCTTTTTTTTAAATTTGGCATGTTTTATTTAAAAAAGAACAACTGACATACTGAAAAAAATATATCACATTTATATTTATTTATTAGATTATAAAAAAGATCTAGGATCATATTTGATGTGTAGGAATAAAAAACTCGTCATTTCGATGCACATTTTGAATAAAATGACTAAATGTGTTAGTTATGAGTTTAAAATTGACATTTTAGTTCAAAACATGTCACTCACTAAAAACCAATAAAAAACTATGATTGTCATGATAATTTATTACATTGATTAATTATTCATTTTAGATCTGTATGATGCAGTATAATGTCAAACCGATGCATGATGTGACAAGTATGAATAAAAATTCTTGTTTCTAGTTTGAAATGATACTTTGGTAAAAAAACACAACTGGCATACTAAAAACTGAGAAAATCTATTTTAATTGTTTCTAATGTTTAGTAAAACAATCATTGGGTCAGTTATAATGTGTAGGAATGAACCCCACCTCAATCTGATGCATGGTGTGACCAGTATCACACCAAATGTGTCCTTTTTATTAAATATTAATATTTATAATTTTATTATTAAATATTAATGTTTAATTATTTTTTAATAGTTTTACTAGAATAATATTTGTTTTATTATATAGGAAGAATATTTTTCTGAGGTTGAGATGATTTAATCCACAACTGATTACATGGCTATACATTATAGAGACAGTATCACACGCATCAAAAGATAAGGCATTAATGTTTTTAAATGTTTTTTGGATAAATGAAAATTTAATTATATAAACATTTGTTTGAAATGTATATAGTATATTTTTTTATAAACAAGGGTTTATATTTTGGTATTATGGTTTGATATTAAATTTATATATCATTGTTTGAAATTAGTGGTTCATTTGGGTGAGATGTTATATTAAAGGTACATTGCATCCAGCTAGGCCTCTATATGCGCTAGTTCGAGTATTAATAAAGGAACCCCTTTAGAAGTGATAATTAATCACGGTTATAGGGGTACTTTATCTGAGCTTTTTAACCACGTATAAATGAACCCCATTTTACACACTATGATTGACGATGATTTTTTCCACCGTTAAATGTCATTTTTCGTGCTGCTAAAATGAATATGTGATGTAGTGGTTAAACAATGATTACTCCAACTACTGGTTCATCCACCACTGCAAATTCTACTAAAACATCAAAACCTACCCATATTTCAAAATATTTATTATTTTTCATCCATCACACCCCCTCCCTATTATAATAATTCGGTAAAAAAACATTAATATGGCGGTATATTCGGGTTCCATTTCCCATATTATATGATATGTATGACATCATGATTTTCCAATAATAATAATTAGTTTCATTATATAAAAATAAATAAATTATATAATATTTTAAAAAAACTAATTCATCCTCATTCAAGTAAATAGATTCCCTCATTGCAAAATGTCAAATTAAATTTCACTCTATGTACGATGTAAAACCTCTCAAAATGAATAGTGTAAAAAAATTCAGCCATATAGAAGTATCACAAAGGATAAAAATAAATATTATCATAGTTTATCTATCATTAATCTTAGAGAAAAACACCATCAGAAAATACCCCCTTCCACTCTGATGAAAAGAGAAAGGTTGTGTTTTTTCTCTAAATCTACAAAAAAAATGAATACAACAAAATATTTTATCATCAATTTTTCATAATGTTTACATCGTGGGGATTTTATTAAGTATTGTTTTTAAATAACTACTAAAATTTTCCCCTAAATACTTTCACACAATTCACTCAAACAAAATTTTAATTCTGGTATTTATATCTACACTCCACATATAAAACTCATATGTGGGATGAATGACAAAATCAATAATTAAAAAAATTGTTTTCAAAGATCAAACTACATATATGAAAATTGATGTTTTGATCGTAAAAATATCAAACATTCATCAACATCATATTTATTACATAATTAAATATTCTTATCTAGGTTTTTTCAATTCTTTTATTGAAGTTTTTTTTTGATTTGGTGTCTTAATCATCATATTCGGAGGATTTTCTTAACCTACATCTAAGGAATTTCTTCATCCACATAGAACATTTTTATTCTATTTCATGTGTTTTAACATGCTCGATTCACACTCTTTCTCTCATTGATATTTTTCAACATTGTTATTATTTAATTCATTATCTCATTGTTATTTTCCATCTAATTTTTGTGGTCTATGTATTTTGTCATTTTTTTCATAAATAATACTTTATATGAAATGATAATAACATGCTTGTATAAACATTTTCTTTATGGTGATAAATGTTTTCATTATCAGTTCTAGAAAAAACACCAGAGAATCAAACTTTTATCATTTCCATTTTTATCAGTTCTTCAAAGTTAATTGATATAGGGTATATTCTATTGTTAAATAAATATTGTTTTCAGTAGTGGGGGATTCCAAAAATTCATTTGTTGATATATCTCCCCATTTAAAATCTGATTTTGTATCAATCCTATCATCGCACATCATTATTATCTGTCAAATCCGGCTTCTCACATTTCTATGAAGTCGCTCGATGGTTTTCGTCTCTGAAAATGTTATAAACAGTCACCTTCATCAGAAAATATTATAGGTTTTCTTTAGTGTGTTTTTTCTATATAATCACACATTCTCCACCATGTATTATACAATGAGATACATTAATTGAATATGATTCATTTATTGTAAAGATAGATTCATTTCAATTCGTATAATTCTCTAAATGTTAAAAAATATATTAATCTTCAATAATATAAATCTGGTATCCACCAACAATAATTTCATACCAATCGCCTCTTTGGAATATTGGGTAGATGCCAAATATTATTCTTCAATTTTTCACATATCCATTAATTTCTATAACATAGAAATCATGTTCAATGTTCCTCCTATAAGAGTAATTAGAACTGATGGTGGATATCCACAAGTTCCCTTGTAAAAAGGGACGAAAAATAGTCATTGGTAGTAAACTCGAATCCTCCATAACATATTTAAAAATTAGAGGTTTCCTTGATATATCATAGGATCCTCATAATGTCTAAATTCCATCATATTTTTTTCTCCATTTACCTTGTGAATATTCTAACTTCCGGTGCAATGTCAGGTCTTGTATGAACAATAGAGAACATCAATATCCCAACTATTGATGTATATGATAGTCTTTAAAACTCTATCATATCTACATCACTTACTCATAATTTCTGATAACATTAGCTTAATAAGATAATTGCAGATAATGTCTTACAATATCACATGATGGAGAATTTAAATACTATCCTCATGTAATTATTCTCTAATACCCAAATCATCCCATTATTCTCATCTTGATAAATATGAATCCCATGAATTGTGTTTTTTTGGTCCCATGTACTTCATATATTACTTTATATCTGACTCTAAATTCTTCTTCTAGATCTAATAATTTGTTGGGGCCTATAAAAAACGTGTCATCCACTTTCAATATAATAATGAAAAATAATTATTATCTGAACCACATAAATATTTAAACATATATGAATGTATTATTCTATAAAAAGGTTCATTATAAATGAATCGAATCCCTTATACCATCACCTCAGGGCCTACATGAGACCATACAATGATATATAATTCCTACAAACCTGGTTGAACATTTCATTTCGGAAATATATTTTCCAAGACTCGCTGACTTAATTTTTTGAATTCAAGTTATTGTAATGTTTAGAGGTATTTGTGATAATGAAAATGGCTGGATTGTGTATTTGCTACAAAAATTGCACTTGGGTATGTTTTTATGGAATGTTAGTTCTTGTTTCATTATAATGGTTGTTTCTAGGACACAGATAGATCATCTATGGCATAGATCCTTGGAGGATGTGTTTTTTTTTGTTCTTCTAATTTTAGTATAGCTGCAATATGGTTACAAAGATATGGCATGGAGTAATGATGGGGTTATTTTTATTATTATTCCTATTTCATGGTTGTTAGTGTTAGGGATTGGATTTAGAGTTCCCTTATTTTATCCATTTAATTCTATATTTTAGTTATCTTCCAACAGTTATGGTCATGTTACTACTTTATAGGATCTACAACATGTCTCGCACCATGATTTTCAGACATGGTTTTGACGAGACCCATTACGGTGGTCCCTTCCCTTATTCCATATCGTTTTACTATATCATCACATTTTAAACGGATTATAGGGTGTTGATTAGTGGTCTTATGATTTCTATTTTTCCTAAAAATTCCCAAACCCCTTTAACCCCCTCATTTCTCCACCATTTATATTGATTCTTTGGTGATCCAGGTGCATCCCTAGTATGTCTTTCAACCACCCTTTCATTGAGTTTCAACCCCTACCTTGGGAGAATAATACATAGTGATTCTAAATGAGTTACCATCTTATTTCTTTCAAATTTACATCTCATAATCCATCAAAATATGACTCCACTCAAATGAACAACTTGTTTTTTGGATGATTTCTTATGATAATTACCTATGATAAAATTATCTAGGTTGTTCGAGGATTTTCTGTATGTTTTAATGCATAACATTTGTTTTTCTTTTATTAAATCCATTTGCAGTTGTTCAAAAAAGTCTTGTTTGATGTAGGTTATCCTTTATCATCTCATTATTTATATGTACTTCAGGGAATAACAGTATATTATCTTCCTTTGAATAGATGGTATTTATTTGATAAATAAATAATTTTTTTTACATAATAGAAATAAATGAAGAGTGAATAAATCACGTGAGTTTTACTAGTTCTTGTATGTTTACCAATATGGGTGTGCATTCATATTGTTTTTCAAAAAATTTCTAATAAGGATATTTGTGTGCTGCATTCGTTGTTAAAATATTTTAACATTATTATGATTATTTGAATAAACTCACCATGCCTGAAAATGAAATGAATGTATATCCGGCTAATAAATTGGATTCCAAGGAATGCCGAATTTTTATGATAATATACTAGATAGTAATTAAATAATTTTTTTGAAATACATTTTATAAAATTACATGAGAAGTTTCGTGGTTGTGAAGTGGGGTTTTTTGGCATGATAAGGATGGGTGGTTTTGTGTTTCATTACATTAGTTTCCTGGTAGTGACGGAACAGAATGTTCATAATGAAACTAGAATGGCATTTGTTGGAATGACCAATGAACTCATATTATAAAAGTTGGAAGAATATTTTATGTGGATTTCATTTAAGATTAAATGAAATGGCTTTAAAAATATAGAATGTTGGTATTAGAAAATATAACAAGTGGTTGGTTTACAAAGGATGAGTGAATTTTTCTTATTTTAATTTTTCTTGTATGGTGTGGTGGAATTAGAGGTGGAAAAAATAGTGATAGAGGTTGTGAGTATTTGTGGTGATATTGTGATATATTATAGTTCAATTATTATGATCCCATAGGATTGTATTTTTTGTTAACAACAAATAATTTAGTTTTATGTTATTTCTATATGCACCATACTGTGTCATTTTCTTTCACCAATGCTAAAAAATTTATGGCACAGTTTTTTTTTCAAGACAACCATAATGGCTAAGTTAAATGAATAGATACTCCCTCATCCCCACTCTCTCTTCTATGAAATATTTTTACCCCAATTATGTGATGTCTTACAGATATAGTAATCTAGATGTAGGGATTTTTTATAGGATGGAGTGGTTTATAATGGAGGTCCTTCATGGTAAGAGGAGGGAATGAGGTTGATGCTCTACATGTTCATGAAACCCTAATAATCATGTTATATAAAACTGTTTGTGGGAGGATATTTATGCTATGAATTGTTGGAAGGTGTGTATGGTACAAATTAGTATACTAGGTTTCATTGATTAGGAAGTGATGAAATTACCCACATATTTTGGTTTTGGGTTATTCTAAATGGTATGGGCATTCTTGGTTGTACAACCTTGGGGTGTGATAGATGAAAATCAGAGGAAAGCGGTAGGGATACCATTTAGAGATATGATTCTTATTATGTAATGACACTTGGATGCAATATTTTTATAGCATTCTATTGTGAGGATGATATTGGTTGGTTTACCTATTTAGTTGCATGCTGGTTCTGTTGTGAGTTCAGTTGGGTATTAATATTCTCTTTTCACTTGTTCAGGAGAGACCTTTTGTATTATCCAACTAAGTGTACATGTTTTTCTCACCATACATATATAAAAATTGTTTTTTGGTTTCCATGAGATTTTCAATGACCAAAATATAAATTAATATCATATAATTTAGTGTTATAATTAATCCATTTCACTTGGATAAATTTCATTTTTTTATTTCGAGACTCTGTTTATATTTTTTCACATCACTCACACATTATGAGATTTTTTTTCATTGTTTTCCTTAATGAGATTAATATTCACTGTTTATTTCATTATATCTCACAATATATTTTTTTGTATGGGGGAAATGTCATCCTTCTATGATATTATTATATAAAATCAGAAGTAGTTGATAACCAGGGTATTATTGAAGGAGGAACATGGGTGTATTTATCTCCATCCCTTCATTTATATAACCATTGGGGTACCTCTAGGGGGAGGAAGTCATAATAGGGTTTCATTAGAGGTAATTTTAGAGATATAATGATATTTGCAGTTAGGAAATATGATAATTGCATGGGTTGGTAGGGTAATGGTTTCAATCGATCATGGTTGGTGACATAGGTCAGGGATACCTACTAGATCATGAGATATTATCCCATCATGATTCCACAAAAGGACCCAAATTAAAATAATCAAATAGGTGAGTTGGTTTAACATGCATTTTAGAGACCTATGATAGGTACATGAATAATAATAGTTTGTATCTATGTTTGAATTAGTCCATAATAGGAAATTTAAAATAAATAATTTTATAAACCATAGGAATATTATTGGCTAGTAGGTTTAGTGTTTCTCCATTATTTTCATGAATGTTTCTTGGTCCTCAGTTGAATATAACATATATTACATTGGTTTAGCATTCTAATCCATTTTATCATTGGAGAATAGATTATATAGACTATCATGAGGCATTACAATGACCATTGAATTCATTTTATAAATATTTCATAGAGAAATATGATGGAAGGGTTTATGATATATATATATATATATAGAGTACTGGTTGTATGAGATTGAGATCTATTCCAGTTTGATTTATACCGAGGTTTAGTTTTGGGCTCCATTGGTAGTTAGATATATGAGGGGAGGTACACATCTGTGGTGGAAACTATATCTTAATGATCATTTGGAGGCCTATCAGTCATGGGTATATATACCAAAAGAGTTATTAGTGTAGTTCAAATCATCACCCATGAATATAGTATATAGGAAACTAATACTTTATCATAACTATAACATTATGAATATGTGATAGTTCAAGGTGAAGATTAAGTATAATTATTATTTCACCTATATTCATTTCCCGGATGAGGTGTTCCAAACATGATTTTTTATGAGGCTCTCTTCAAAACAATCCAATTTATTTTTACTCTGTTTACATTGATAACTCATTTAGTGGTTCAAAAAAGGAAGTAGTGATTGATCATATTCACTAATAAATGGGTCTAACATGATATGGAGTCTCGTAGGGTACCTCATTGAATATATTTTTTAGTAGAATATGTCAATGTCCATGTACATTGGGGTTTCATCTACTTGTGAGTCGTCCCTATCAAATCCCTTTTCATCCTTTAGGGACCAGTAGATCTAGTGATTTTATTTAAGGTTTGTTACTAGTGTGTTTTATCAGGGGTGTTATTTCTAGTATCAATGATCAGTGGTTATTGGAGAATAAGATAGTGTTGACTATCTTGTTTAGTATCATCTGCAGCATCACCCACTATTGAGGCCATATTAGAAGAAGGGGAAATAAGATTATGCTATACTAAGAGAATATTGGGAAGGTAGGGGTTGAAATTAGAATGTTTTCCATATTCATGGACCCTGACATGTGCATGGACATAATTGTGGTTATCAGAGTGAGGCAGATGATCTAGGCATGGATAGTTAGATGCTATGGAGATGCCAACAGAAGGGGAAAATGGTCATCAGAGGTTCAATTATATTATTGTCTACCCATTTTTTTCATTTTTGGTTAATGATCCTCACACTGTTTCATTTTACGAAACATAGTTTGTTATATGAGATGAGTTTTGGAGAGACTTCTTGATCCCCTAGTGTTGACAATTCCATTTAGAGGGAAAAACAATTGTTTTATTTCTACCGATGGTGTAAGATGTTGATTTGGAAACATTAGTCATGTGGTTATGTCTTCCCTATATAAGTACATCCATATTATGTCCTATATAAAATTGATTAGTAGTATTACCTGCATGTGGTAATCAGTTTTTTTTAGAGGAAGTTCATGTTCTAAGTTATAGATATACAATGTAAATTTTTATTTCTAAATGGAATTTTTATATAGTCAATGGGAATGTGATGCACCGTCTTTCCCTAAAGGTATAATTTTAAATAATGTCATTGGGATCTGTGATTGAGGAGGCTCTTATGTTTTTAAGGATCTGTGGATATCTTTCATTAGGATGTTATGACACTACCCATTCAATGTGATATTGATTTTAAGATAGAATTATATTCATATGCTTCTATGATTTCATGTAATATCTATCTAGTGAAACTGTTTTAATTATGTTAGTTTTTGTTCAAGATATATGTCCTGATGTTGAAGGGTTTCATCAAAACCAATGTGTTGTTAGGGAGTTCCCTAGTGTAATTCTATAAGAATCTTGATTTTTCCTGAGGTTGTGTGTATACTACAGAAGGATGAATATGATGACGACAAATATTTATTATCATCTTCCAAATTAATGGGGCTACATGGTTTTCTAATATCGTTTTTTCAGATACCATCAGTTGATGGTGATAGAGAAATAAATTTTATAGACTTCATTCGAGTGTAGTTATAGGTACTTTTCATTTATATTAATTCCATTAATTTAAAAAAGTTCACTAATTATATTCATGGGAATCATGAAATCAATGTTCTCTTTGTTCGAGGAATTATTTTTTATCTTGTTCATTGATCTCATATTGATCTACTCGAATTCTGAGTAGGAGCACGCCAATCATCACCGAGTTGTCATGTTGGTCCTTCGATGCCACTAAAATTATGAGAAGTTATCAAAGTTATTTTATTGTATCTGGTATGTGTATTTAATTAGGTATGTGTTGTCCCAAAATGTTGTGACTATAGACCCATCAATGACCGAGGTAGTTATTTCTTGGGTACCATATAAAAATATGGCAGAGGTTTGAAGTTTTCTTAGTCTTATGGGATATATTTGGAGGTATTGGTGTCTAAATTCTCATGGATTTCTACACCATTGACTACACCAACCAGGAATGAGTAGTATTTTCTCTTGGATGATCATTTTTAGGACATGTTAGATTACTTGACGAATCAATTGATCATTTCATTAAGGCTTTAATTTCCAAAAAAGTGGGAAATGATTGAATTTTTTAGTTTTTTTTAAAATATTAGATTAAGACATATCTAGAGGCAGTTGATGGAAGTGATCTATTATGTGTATTATAAGTTATCCCCCCATGATTTTAGCAATTATAACCATCATATAGAGAAAATTTTTTATTTTATTTGCATTAAATATAAGGATAAATTATCTCGTTGGTGAATATTTTGTAGTCTTTACCTATCCTAAGATATTGACTTATATTTTATCTAAATGTTACTTGAATATGCGATAATAGAGCTAGATATTGTTTCTTTAGGATAATGAATTCATGATCTATTAAAATTCATTGATTGATAATTTTGTATTCAATCCACTAAAAATAAAGTCATGAAGGGATATTTATCAAGAGTTTGGGTATATTTAGAGGGTGATGGAGGATTTGTTAGCCATCCATCTTGATGCATAGGTTGTTGATTATGGAGGATTGTTTTTTCAGAAAACAATGAAGTATTTTACGAGGTTGTAGGTGGAAGAGTCTTATTGTTTATTCTTTGAGGAAAAGGTGATATGTGACTGTGTTTTATATTATGATTCCCTAGATGTATGGTTGTAGGTTTGTGAGAACTGAATGATGCATTAAGGGAGGATGTTCATCCTGGTAGTGATGAGTGAGGGAGCCGGTCACAAGGGTCATATCTTAACTTTATATTTTCAACTTGGAGTATCTATGATGTATCATGGATTTAGAAATTAGTTATGGTGTATTGGGATGAAATTTACTATGTCAGAGTACATGGATCAATTTTTGGTTTTTTAATAGTCCCTAATAATAGCATTGAAATTGGTCACTACCCGCGAAAAAAAATATTGACTTCTATAGTGTGATTAAAATCCCTAGTATTTTTTCAAACCTATAAAAACTGTCATAAAGGAACACTTTATCAACATTGATAAATTACCCCCTTTTATATGTGATTTTATTTTGCACTGATAATGATTTCATTATTCAATTCTATATAAAGAACTGATAAAGTGATCCTTTATCAGTGTTATTACTAGGACAAATAAAGTGGCATACTATTTCACTTTGGTGTTAAAATTATATTACATTACATTAGAAAAAATTGAAACAAAAACCATCAAATAAAAATTGAATATACATTATTTAAATAAAATAAACATTACATCACAAATACAAGATAAAATCTATATTATAGTCATTTCAAAATACTGGTTTATACTATTACACGAATTTGTAAAAGTTATAACAGACATTAAAAAACATGAAAATTCATTTTTATTTACCCTAAAAAACATCATCAAATTATTTCCAAGAAAACCACCGATGATTGAGAAAATTAATACACCTATATAAGAAAATAATTATTAAGTTAGTAACACAATAAATAATAAAATTAAACTGAATGTGGAAATTTTAAAATACAAACAAATAATTCAAGTCAAACCAGGAACACATCATATGTCAGTTTGACATGAGACTAATTATTACATGTAAAAAATTATATAAGAATCATTTTATATAATAATTGATACCATCCAATTTTGTTTGACAAGTTTTCCGTGATTGAAACACATTTTGAATTAGAATTTCAATTTTAATCTCCCAACAAAAACATTGAGTCATACTAGGTACGCTATGAATTGTGTAAAGGTACAAATTATTACTATACATCGAAAATGACTTTTAGATCAATTTACTATTGTATAAAAACAATATGAATGTGTTTTCATGTATTTGAGTTTGTCACATTTAATTTTTAGTAAAATTAATATCAAATTTAAATAAAACAACACAGTTAGTGTCATATGGGTCACAATATGCATCATATTTAGGTGAGAATGATCCCTACAAATCAAAATTGACTTATGAATAATATTCCTGAAGTATCAAAACAATATTAAGGATATTTATTGGATTTGAGACTGACAGATGTGTTTTTGAGTAAAATGGTATCTTAAACTAAGGATACAAACTTTGAGTCCTACTTGTCACATCGTGTGTTAGATTGATTTGAATGTTATTCCTATAAGTCAAAAATGACTTATAAATAATTTCCCTAAATTATCATGGTAATATCAGTGTGTTTTATATATTTTTATTGATTGAGGCATATTTTGAACTAAAACATCATTTATAAACTAACAATGGACACCTTGAGTCATTCTAGTAAATTCATGAATCATATTGATGTGTGTCTTATTCTTAAATGTCAAAAATGATTTAATAATATTATTTCTATATTATCAAAACAATATGAATGTGTTTTTATCTAGTTTTTTGTTTGTCACTTGTCTGGTCTACTAAAATTAATGTCAATTTTAAATAAAAATACACACTTTGGGTCATATCTGGGATACCGTAAATAAGAAAAAGACAACAAAAGCAATGTACCCATTTATTAATGTAAGGATGGAGTACGCTTCACTTGAAAGAATTAGTACACATTTTAAATTAAATGTAATAGTTTAATGTGACATGAAAAAACATAGTTATGATCCTCTATTCTTATGCTGAATGATGACTCCAAATCCAAAGCCACTTCTATCCCACACTATTTTCTATGGAAGGAGGAATGTGTAATTAAACATGGGATACTAATTGTTGAAAATGCAGAAATTTTTTTGGAATCATCTGTAAGTATGAAATAATAAAAATTTATTTTAAATTAAATCTATATTGCATAACAATGATTACATATTTTAATATATATTCCATCTTACATATTCACATGAATCAGAAACACCTATACAGATGTACACCTATTATTGGTGGCCTTGATGAGTCCAGAACTGTATTGCTACGTTGGAGGTAGATGTTTTGGGGTGACACCCCGAACATATTCTGAGAAAAAAAGATGAGAGTTAATGTGAAGAAATGAATCAGATGATAGAATGAATATCAAACCTTGAAGAACAATTTCAATGGAATATATAGTTTCTAGAATCCATTCTGTGGGGGAATCACAAATAAAAAATAGGGAAAGAACATCCTTCATGTGAAGATCCATTCCCACCGCAACCAGCATTGAGATGATCCATTCCCCTCAAAAAGCTATCTTAGAAATGGTAATCAAGGTTCTAATAGTTTTTATATTAAATTTGAATCAGATAGACATTGATACCTTTCTTATACTAAAATTATATATTGGGATAATGGCTATGATTTTTATCTATCAAACCCAACCCGTCAAATTTTAGAGAGGGATATGATGGACAATATCAATAAATATAGTATACACAATAGACCAACTACCAAAAGTCATGTGAGAGTGTTGATTAGCACATCCCATGATCCATTTTTCGAGATACTTATACCAATTGATGTAGAAAATATTCATATGGTCAAACAAGCAACTGGAACATTCATCGCATTACTGTCACATATTTTACAAAAACATGTTTACAAGGAGGTAATCATTTCTAATTTATTTTTCAATATAAAACATTTATAATTTATGAAAAAAGATATGAACTTAATAATGTTATTAAATATAGAAAAAGGGAAGGGGATGAAATAAAAGATCCACCCAAAACCATCTAAAGGTCTGACCAACCGATCCAAATGATAATTCAAATGAACCATTACATTAGATGTTATATATTCTCATCTACTATCATTGACGGTTTATGTGAATGCAAGGTTAAAAAATGTTCGTAAAAACATCGTTGATTTTTATGAAAATATTGGCCAGGTAGATCAGTTATAAATGTATACATGAGGAATGTTTTCATGATTTTATTTTTCAAAAGATGATATACTATGTTAAAAAAATGTTCGTAAAAACATAGTCAAATATTGTAGATTATGCACTCATTGTAAAATCTAGTGAGATATAGTTTGAAATTTTTTGGGATAATTTATGAAATTTAATTAGTATAATTTATATATTATAATTTAAAGGAAAATAGTATCTTAGAATTTATGAAATTATGGTATTTGACCCATGACTATTGTACCACCCCTTGGGTATTAATAGCCACCCCCATGGAACTTGTACATATTTTATTATTTTAATTGAGAGCTTATGATTTTTGTCTCTCCATTTTGTGATAACTGGTTTCCCCTTTCCCTTGTTCATTTATTCCATGTAAATATACATGTTAGATTGGGTATTGATGATGAAAAATCTCCCAATTTTTTCCTCAACCCAAGTGCGTTGTTGTGAGGAATGGTTATCACATCCCTCCTGTGAGTGTATTGTCTTAGTACTAGGTCACACTCTATATAGAGTTGGTTGACTACATACATAAACTATCCATAACCATCATCATTCACTTATCCATAATCCTTATCATCCATTTAGTGTCTTACACTGTGAAGATCTGGCCACCCCATGCATCTCGTATCAAAATAAGAGAAAAAACCTAAACCCCCAAGGCTATTCATATTATATGAATAATGAAATTCATACCATATGACATCATGCCAAGATATTCTAAAAATTTTATGTAACATTAAAATTTACTAAAATTTATTCCAATAAATATTACCCATTTAATATAATTTCAAAACACTTATCTCCATTTTAGATCAGTAGAAATTCTGTTTTTATTGTAATGCCCCAGCCATAAACATTATATAATCATGAATTAAGATAATATTTAATATTTTGAATCTCTTCATGATTATATATTTAGAGAATTATGACATAAATAATAAATAAAAACTATAATATTACAAGAATAAACTTCTACTCAATATCCATTTATTTCATAAAGAAAAAACTCTTTAAAAAGAAACATGTTTAGTTCATTGTTTAAAACATCATTACTTATCCTTGATCCCATCATCGACCCTATTCATCATTATGTCTAGCGAAAAACATTTAAAAACCTAGGATGAGTATAAAAACACTAGTAAGGGATACCAAAATAATGTAAACTGATTGTTTTTCAAAAAAAATTGTAAACCATAAATACTTTATCCTAAAGTAATACTTTTAACTATTAAGAAGTAGCAAAATACGTTCAATGAATATAAGATCATTTCTTAAACATTTTGCAACCAAAATATTACCATAAAGCCCATTAAAATCCATATATAACATATAAAGGAAACATGGGACATAAATATACATAAATGGAATAACCATACAGTTGACATCCACATATATCACTAAATTGAATAGCAATCAGACCGATATCCAAACCAAATGCATTGGAGGTTATAACGTATCCACCCATCATTGGTTTGTCATGTAAACACCCATAAAATTCTCAAATACTATTATATTATCATAACACATAAAATATTAAAAATATCAATATTTCATTATAACCAATCATTTACAATCAAATGAAATCATTAATGATATTGAAATAATCAATCCTTTTCAAAAACCATTTTCAATACCAAAACACCCAAAGATGGAATAATGTATTTATTTTCCTTTTAAAAACATTATGTCTAATAGAGGATTCCAAATATAATATAACAATTATGGTGTAATAGTGGTCGTTTTCATAGCATTCATTAAAAAAATTACATTTTTCATTTTCTAAAATCCTTCATTTAAAAAATATTCCCTTTTAATTAAATTAATATTCAAAACAGGTTTATTATAAAATGTATTAAATAAAGAGGTGTATATTTTCAAAATATGGCTAAATGAAAGGAGATTTTGACAAAGTCCCTTACCTTTAGTTTGATTCATCAAGTATGTCACTTGTTATTCTGTAAGAATAATCTTAAGTTAATATCTACTTTAATAAGAAAAATTTTCCTGATTATTAGTCCTTTCATATCGCTGATTACCACATTATAAAAATTAAATAATTTTATAAGTTTAAATTGGTAGTTTAGAAGATATTGGGTACTTGAGTTGAAAATGATCATCTCATAATTAAAAATAATCCATTTGGGAATTGTATTTATGATTTAAATATCATATTTTTCCATTATATATGTATTTTTAATATTGCATAACATTTGGTGATAAGAAATGAAATGTACCATTCATGGAGACGATAATCCGTACATACACATGTATGATGCTTTCATTTATTTGTCATATTAAATAAATAAAAACTAAATAATACATATGTATATTATTATTCTAGTAAAATATCATATGTTATATTTGTTAAATTATTTCATTAACACCATCATTAATATATTCCATTTATGGCATGGATGAGTGATATCACTTTGAGGGTCAGTAGCCCACACTTTATCAAATTAAATTATCATATTTACACATCAAGAAAAGAAAAAATCTATGTTTTAAATATTTTTATAGTATCATAAAAACACTATAAATATAATATATATCATATATAAATATAGTTTCATAATAATGGACACCATGAGAGGTGGTAGGGGAAAATAGAACTATAATCATTTCCCAGGGAACAATTCTCCGTATAGAGAATCAGTATGTTCATATCCATTAGATAGATATTTGTGTAAATGTAGTTAGAATACTTCTCATAAAAACACCCTAGTATATTGAGGGTACTCATTTTGATGTAATAAAATAATAACAATAGCATAGGGGATGATGAAGTTAAATAATAGAAAAGAACATGAGAGAAGATGTTACCTATAAATCGGGTAAATCCCTTTGGTTTGGGCATAAATGATTTGTTTGAACTCCCTTATGCAAAATATATGGATTCTTGGAGGAATATATAGATGATTTATTTTTATTTTGTCTGAGTATGGATGAAAAAAGGGCTTTAATGTTGTGATTAAAAGGGTTGAGGAGATCTCCATTAATAAGATAGGGGAGTAGCACTTCAAAATGGTATTAAAATAATATTTCATTATAAAAATATTTTCTATTTCAAATGCTTTCAAAGTAATTTATTTCAAATATAAGATTCTTTTGAGTCGAAAAAGTCACATCCAATAGCTTTTATAAATGTCTTGGTCCCAAATTTATCCATTTCATTTAGATTTATACCTAAGTTAACTAATTTGACTCTTACCATGTCTTCATAAATATTCATACAATATGGTTAATATAGTTACAATAAAATTACAATAGAACCTCAATTGGATCATTAATTAAATTATTAAAATTATATTAGTTATTTGGAATAATTTTCAATTTTTAATACTATTATATCAATTAATAATATATTAAATTTTTTAACTCATTTGTGTCAATTTTTATACTATTCATATTATGAATATTTTAAAAATCCATAACAACATGATTATTTCAAAAAAATAATAAGAAATTATAATATAAAAAGTCATAAACATAGATAAAATTAGTGGATTTCATAAAATGTTTAAAAATAAATTTATATTAATATTTATACTCACATTTATTTAAATCATTCATTAAAAAGGTAATCAATATATCCTCATTATTTCATAAATAAATTTATAAATTTGATGTCTAAAAATTATAAATAAAATAAAATGTTGTTTTAAATATTTTTATATCTCTAATGAATATTTATTGTCGAATATATAACATATATAACCGCATATTAATTTATTTTCATGATTAGCTCCATGGGGTTGAAAAATATATCCAAGGATACCCATGGAAGGACATATCATATGAAATATGATTATTACATGTTTTATGGAAGTTTAATAATATTACAATATTATTTTTTACCCTTATTATCCAGATTTACCCTTTAACAATGATAAACAAAATAATTACTAATGTTACTATCCATAATGTCTAAAAATAAAAGGAATATATTCACAAAAATTGTACCTACTGATTCCAAATATGGATTCCATTTTTTCAAATTCTAAACATATAATTTTCAAAAATTAATTTAAAATTAAATTCCATTTTCAAAACCTAAAAGTGGTTTTTTAAGAAATAATAATTATCAAAATATTGACATGTGTTTATTCCCAACATAAATATGAAATTAATTTCAATGAACAACTTTAAATAAATGATAAATGATTAATACAAATATACATTAAAACCAATTAAAAATACAAAAATAACTATATAAATAAATTATATGAAATGTTTGTTTTGAAATAAAATGTA
Source organism: Viscum album (assembly GCA_963277665.1). Classification (NCBI taxonomy): domain Eukaryota; kingdom Viridiplantae; phylum Streptophyta; class Magnoliopsida; order Santalales; family Viscaceae; genus Viscum; species Viscum album. The sequence goes on along the minus strand of OY728152.1, from coordinate 357,924,133 downwards.
CAATTTTTCAATATTCACATAAAAATGAACATTATTAGAGAAAAACTAAAATTTTATCCACTGTAAATTTTTGTGTTTATATTCTAATATGAAGTTTATTATTTCAAATATAACATATAATGGTGTAAATAATATATTTAAATATATTTCACTATCGATTGGTTGTAAAATGACCTTTTAAAAATATTAGAGTATTTAATGCATAAAAATAGATTCATTCTTATTTTAAGCCTCAAAAATTTATTTGATAAATGTAAAGAAATTTAATAATAATATTCTACTTAGTTATAGTAATTCATTCCAATATAACAGATAGGATTTTAATACCATAAAATATAATTATTTTATTATATTATTTTTCTTTATAACTCAATGTTGGGTGCAACGTAAGATTTCAAAGAAGGTCGATACAACGTGTAGAGTATGTTATAGGATAAAATGTCCTAAATGAAATAAAATTAATATATAATTTATAAATATTAATAGATATGATATTTATTATTATATTAATAACTGGTTTGTTACAACCATCCATGTTTGGGAAATTCCATCCACAAAATTTTAAAAATGAGCTCAGAAACGTCATTGCAAAACCCACATTGGAAATAGATTCAATAAAAAAATCAATTTTATTGAAAGAAAGAGAATTAAAATTGTCACCCAATATAAAACATACTACAATTCAATGAAGGAAAATATGTTTATGGGGGAGAAAATAACCTTCTAATTCAGATGGAGAGTGATATAAAACATGATTAGGAGGGAGATAACTACTCAAAACCCCTAAACATTTGATGAGTTAAATGGTCATTAATTTCCCAGCAAAAAAAAATTTCCGAAAACATTTTTGTTTTAAGTTCCTTTTCATAATGTAGTATAATTTATTTATGAGATTTACCATAAAAATAAGGAAACATACTTACTTGTTATGTAGATTATTATTTTTTAATAAATTTTTACCATAAATTCTTCATCTCTCAAAATGATGAGTATTATTTATGAAATGGTCACACCTAAAGAGATATAATAAACATAAAGATAATCACATAATACAAAAATTATTAACTATATATTTCCCCTATCTTTAGATATTAAATAAAAAAAATAAGTTTAGTACAATAACATTTAATCCCCAATAAGAATAATCCATTACCGAATGAAATACTACTCTTAATCTAAATAATTCACCAAACAATAACTAAAGTTTAACAATGACCATTAAAATAAAAATTGCACTAAATATTCATTATAATAATTTAAAATAATATTGTTACACAATCTCTAGATGTATTTGATCACATTTTCTTCAATGATAAGTTTTTATATCTCTCTCCAAATAACATCCACTATTCTTAAAGTGTCATACTGAAAAGTAATTAACATAATCACATATTCATGATAGGTTAATAATTTATGAAAATAACTCAAATATCCATATTTCCATAATAAAAACTTATATTTTTCCATCACAATATTTGAAAATTTATCCCCATATAAAATCTCATATTATTATATATTCTTTAGGCATGTAGTATTTCCCAAAGAGAAAACGTTTTCCAAAATAACATCTATCACATAATCACAATTTTTACCCAGTATTAAGGATATACATTTAATAAATCATATGATCCAGAAATAAAGATATTCTTGATCCAATAAATTAGGTAACTAATGAGAATATGTCATACCAACCAAGGGCTTCATGTTGGCAAGTGGTAGGTGATTCGCCCATATCACCCTTCAGTTGTGGGTTCGATTACCCTGGCCTTGTCGAACGTGATGGGTTGTCACCCTTCCAGAGGTTTTTTATTTTTATGAAACATCATATACCTAATCCACTAATCAATATATTAATTTTTATTGTCCTAGACCACTTTCATGTTCTCTTGAATCTCTTATACCGTATTTTTTATGTTATACGGCGGATTGGATCTATGAATAGCTAACTCCCTAATCTGAGCCAAGTAAAATAAAGATCAATATTTTCACCCATAGTAAAATATATTCAAATATATGGAAATGGAATATTGAAAACTATTTTTATTTAATATGTCAGAGAAATGAGGTTTCTTTACTAGTAATCCATGTAAATGAAGAACATTTAACCATAACATATCATCCATCTAATAAATAGTACTATTTGTATTCCCATCCCTATGAAGATGGAATGAATCACTATGACATAGCTAATAACTAAAATAATTGTATTGGAATCATTAAATTCACATGGTATAATGGAGATACCAATTAGGGATGATGGTCGTTGGTACCCCTTCAATCGATACTATCTCAACCACATGGTACCTTGTTATGAAATCAATGACACCAAACTCTCTAGTTGTTGGGAAATGAGTAGTCATTCTCAAATAATCCAATTTCTACCATATGAAATGACAGATTCCTATAATCATGGTAATATAGTGAATAAATCCATTAATATTTTCTCCAATTTCAATTAGTGGGCATACATTGGCTGCAAAAAAACTACATGGATCACACGACTCTGCCTTCACATGTGGACAAATATGACATTATGTCATGAACTACTATAATAAAAACATTATCCCAATATATAAAATTAATCCCACATTCTTTGATTTATCCTGGTTATACCAAAATACACTACCACTATTGGGATATGAAACTCATAGAGAACATCCTTGCACATCAAAAAAATAACCTCCCCTATAAAGTATACGCTACTAGTCATCCTATGTCCATAAATCCATAGAAGCACCATATTGGACATGATCCATCAATATCTGCACCATTGAGTCTCGCAATTGATACTCCTCTATCTATTTCATCAATCATTATTTCGTTGTAATCTTAAAAAAAATATATCCTCCTCATTTTCCTTCATATTGTGGTACATAAATCATAAATAAATCCTTCCAAACTAGTAGGCTACCTAAAATAGAGAAAAAATTAAATAAATCATTGAATGTGGGTAACGATTCATAACCATTACATTTTATGGACCCCATTATTCTATACAAATACTCGAAAAACTATACTCCTTCATAGAGTATTAAATTAGAGAACCCGATGGTGGGAAAATAAGTTGGATGAAACCATTATAAATCATAAAATCAATTATTATCCTTAACTCTTATATACAAAAAAATTTCATATGTTAAAAATGCATTGAAATCCGAGAGGATCTTGTTTAAAAATATATCATGAATTATATATCATGTGGAGGGGGTATAATTAAAATCTCCTCAGGAAATATATTTTGAAACTCCTCAAAGATTCTAGGAAATATCTCTCACTATTACCATATCAAATCTTATGTCAACATTTATAGTTGTGACAGAAGAGGATCCAAATTCATATAACCCATCTGTTAATCCCATACTCCACAAATACTATATGTCAGCCCTCCTAATCATATATTAATACTCTCCAATGAAAATATTCAATTACTATATATATGAAATACAAACAATCGATGAAAATTATGATGACATATGACTATATATGAATTTAAAATACAGAATCCATAGATGAATAATGTAACCACATTATCACCTCAGAGGCTATGAACACATTAATAAAATGCATTTGAATAATAATCATTATAATAAACAATAGAGTCTCTTGAATCCTTTCCACCACGAGTCTAATGACATGTACAAAGTTGAGATATATAAATGAGTGTGATTATCTAGAATAGAATAATTTATAAGACATGTTATATGATAAATATATTTTACCATATATGACCAATCAGATATTCGGTGTTGAAATATCTGTAACATAAAAATGCATATGTTTAGATCCTCTAGCAAGCTTATAATTACTACCTGTATGGCCAAATTTGTCTTATTTCATTGATTGAGAGATACATCATATGACCAACCTCTCATAACCTTATCTCTTATTTGTGGAATAGATGTATTATTTCCAAATTGTAGATACTACCATAGAAAAAACAACATAAGGGTTAGGGAAGGAATATAGCCAAAAAACAAAATGGAATCCCAATAATGAATAGACATTTATATTATTGATGTATAAAACCTAAATTGATAATGAAAACAACCACAATAATCCCATTGGATACATGGGAACTATCAGATCGATAGATATTGGAATTAAAATTCTATGGTTGGATACTTGGTTGTAGAAACCATCACATTATGGGAACCAAAGATCCATGGTGAATATATATACTACTGGACAAGCTGTGATGACTCCTATCCTATGATGATCCAAGATAAGAATAAATACCCTCCATCATTTTAACCTTCATATGATCATTAAAATAAATAGGTGGCATATATTGAGTGATGGTATAAGAAATAACCAGGTGTATTGCTTACTCTATATATAATTCTCTGGAATCCAAATCATGGAAAATATCAAGGGTGAAGTTAAGATGATCCTTGATTCTAATCGTAGGATCCATCAAACATAGGCTCCCTTGACGAAGGTAAATCAAATGATACCTCTCTATTTATCTCCTTAAATAGTCACAAAACAAACTCAAAAAGTCATGTAATGAAACATATCTCACCCTCTCCTCCGTAGGATACAAATCTTTGTCAAATATGGAACTCCTGACATCCGACTAAAACATAGTAGAGAATAATACAATTCCCTATCATAGATCAATTTATATGTGATCTTTCTCTCCTCCATCATAGTGATTTGTTTCCAAATAGGATAATATCCCCTCGGACACAGACAATAGCATACAATGAAGCAATCACTACATCTTCCATAGCACTCATCCTCTATAGTTGAATCAATCCACCAACAGTCACCCAGATTATCAAAATCAAACTTTTCAACCTAAACCATTATAGGAAAATGATCAATAGACAATTATAAAAGAAAAAAATATCTTTGATACTATGTACGAAATTCATTATGATTCATTTAATTAAATTCATTTAATTTCCCTAAATCCACTTGAATTTATACAAATGTTTTGACAAATATAATTGATTTATCCTTGTTAGACCTCTACCCTGCAATCAGTATTACCACACACATGGTGTTTGGTAAGCTTATAGTCTTCATGTTTGATCAAAGGTGGCACTATTACACAATTTCCAATCCAGTATCTATTTCTAATTTATAGATTTCACTATTCTTATATAATTTCTCTATAAACCATTGAAATCCTCAAGAGTGTCTAAATCCAAACACTTTCCAACCAATCATACTTTTTCTAATAGAAAATTGTCATGAAAACCCCTAATTAGACCCCTTTTTGGTCTGAAGTAATGGTGATATTGAACCATGAATCACACCTTCAATAGACAATGGTGTGATGACTAGCACTAAAATCGAGCATTTTTTGTTTTTTTAGAATACTTATTTATGGATTTATCGCCTGATTTTACAAAATAGAAGAACCCAATATTTTCACCTAACGAGACCGCCCTATTGGAGTTTCAAAGTCACTATTTATTTTTATTATTATTTTATCATATTATTATTATAATATTTTAGGTTATTTCTTTTATTTTAATGAAATTATTCTAAAAATAAATCCTGAAAAATTTTCATCATAATAAAACATCAAAATGAAAGCAGGGAATTCAAAAAAATGTAAAAGAAGTAGCATATTCTATAAATCCTCATGGATCATATTTAATTCATATATTAAGAAGATTTGAACACAAATAACTATTTCAACACACATTATTTGTTCATGGAAAATGAATCTCATTTAGTTCATCAAATTAATGCCAACAATCTAGATCTCAGTCTTTGGTTTCCTTTCAATAGGAGTTAATCAATGCACTCAATGATCACAAAGTACATTGAACAAATTAACTCCCTTTGTTCTCAGAATACATGATTTATTATTAGGAATTGTTTAAAAAGTAGATAAATTTAAAAAACTTAATAGGATTGAATTAATAAACCACATGAAGTGATCAACACACAATAAATGTCATGGTGTCATTCACATAATCGATGAAAAAGGAAAAATGATCTGATGAAAATCAAACATAGATCATGAATGTATTAGAATATAAATATTTTGGAGATAATTATATCATTAAATTGAATGAAATAAACTCATATAGAATTCTCCATGAGTATCCACTAGATTCAAAAACTAAAATACTCACCCACTCATGATCGTGGAACTCGAAAGCCCTTTGAAATTCACCATTATCAAAATTTATATCATCTCCCTTGAATTTATTTGGTTTTTACTCCTACCTCTTTTATCTTTTTGTTTTTTTCATTATTTTAATATTGGCCAAAAACCGTATGCATCAACTTAAATTAGTCTTATGTTATTCAATTACCAAGTAACAGTAGTGTCAATATTTATTCACTTGTAAATGATTTGAAAAAAAAATATCTATCAATATGTATCCTTCCAATTGAATGAATCTGGTTTTGTTTATGACATGATTCATTCAATGTTTTGTATCACTATCATTACAACATAGGAATTTAATGTGGTCACATTCAATTAATAATTCTGCCTCAGAAAATATCTATATTCTCAATATGATCATGAATTCTCCCCATATGTGATCTGGGAAATAATTGGTTGAAATTATTATATTTTACATTTTTAAAAAAAATTATAACAACACTAAATTCATTATAAGAAACTATAATATTGGTATCACCATTGAAAAGGATCACCAAATCCAAATTAGCATATCAATTTCCCCTGAACATGAATATATGAGCTTAACATTCTTTTCATTCCATAAAATGCAAAAAAATATCATGAAATTCAAAACGCTCAGATTTCATGAATCCAGATTAGCACATGAAAATTATCGAACACCTCTGATGTGTTTGAATCAATTCATACAACCAGTGAATTTGAATGATTAGAGACCTCCATCTAGAACATAGAATATCCAACGATAAACACTACATTTCCATATCATGCACGATTCATAAAAGGCATCAAAACATCTCAATGCCACACTCTCCTAACAATGAGTCAAGTCATATTCAACATGTTCTGTTCCCTCGTTTTTCAAAATTTCATAATCGACCTTTGATATAACAAACCTGAATATTCAATTATGCTCGAGTTCAAAAGCTACCTCAGCAGGCTTGAAACCTCAATGAACAAATCCATACCTGAGCTTCACATGGTCCAACTTCGATCTATGATTAATAAGTGTATTTCCCTCTTCCGAGTTGGTTCGTTATTCATCCATCTATCTCATTTTTACCGAGGAATCAGCAAGAATCATCGGCATGATTAATGTTTTTATTTCCTATCATCGGTGCCTCAAGATGGACATTTAGTTAAGTCCACTCCATTATTTGGGATTCTCCTTTTTCAGAAACCACTTCACTTGTTCTTCATTGGTGGGAAGCTGATGGGATGGAAAATATCCTTTTTTGAAGCATTCAAAATCATAAAGGAATTATCATATGTAAATGAGCACCCAAACATTCCAAAGATAGATTCTGGATTTCTTCTAATACTATCGGGACTAATTCCCATGAACTGAATTGTTGTAAACAAGTGTAATGCACTATGATTTTGTGAATATGTTGTAATAATATGAAGAGATCCTCGGATAGTGGAATAAAAAGGCCACCTTATCCATTGGACATGGGCTTCAAGTCAAACCAAATTAAATCCCCATGTTCTCCCATTTTTTCCATTTTTTTTTGATTTTCATTGAAACACACCTATGCCACCTTATTCAATTACACTTGCTCTATTCATTCAAGAATCTAGATGAGTTGTTCTTCATTTGAGAGATTCTCTTCCAACTGAATTACCTCTGGGATCAAAACATGATATGGATCTGGCATATACTTTCTCAACATCGAAACATGAAAAACATTGTGTACCTGAGATAAACTCGGAGGTAATGCCACACTTTATGCAACTAATCCAACTCTCTCCAGAATTTCATATGGTCCAATGAACATTGGACTCAGCTTTCCTTTCATACCAAATCAAATCACACTTTTCCATGGAAAAAAACCTTGAGAAAAACATGATCACCTACCTTGAAAGATAGATCCTTCCTCCAGTTATCCGCATAACTTTTCTGTCTGCTCTAAGCTGTTCTCATGTGTTTCTAAATCAACTGAACTTTTTTTCCATCTCTTCTACCATGTCTGGTCCCATCCGCTTCCTTTCACCTACTTCATCCCATGAAGATGGAGTTCGACACCGTTTACCCTATAATGCTTCAAACGGAGCCATCTGTATATTGGAGTGAAAAATGTTATCATATGAAAACTCAACCAAAGTAAGATGTTGGTCCCAACGTCCCTGATAATACATCGAACAAGCACGCAACATATCCTCCAAATTCTTAATCATTCATTCTGATTTCCCATATGATTGAGAATGAAAAGTTCTACTAAAATTTAATTCACTACCCAAGGACTTCTGAAGGCCTTTCCAAAAGTTAGATGTGAACATGGGATCACGGTCAAATACAATGGAGAGAGGAACTCCATGTAACCTGACCATCTAATTAAGATACAAATGGTAAAGTTGATCAAGGGAAAAAGTATCTCGTATAGTAAGGAAATGAGAAGATTTAGTCAAGCGATCAACAATAACCCGATTGCAATATTACCTCTAGATTTCTTCGGTAATCACACAAAAAAGTACATGGATATATTCTCGCACATCCATTCTGGTACTGGTAAAGGCTGAAGCATCCCTTTAGGTAATTTCCGCTCTACTTTAAACTACTGACAAGTCAAACAAATCACAATAAAATTAGCAATATCTCTTTTCATTCCATCCCACCAGTAATACTCTTGCATATCTCTGTACATCTTAGTACTACAATGATGAACTGAAAACATGGAACTATGAGCCCCACAAAACAACTCTCTCATAAACTGTGAATCACAAGGCACACACAATCTCTTCCAAAATCTCAAAACAAAATCATTATCAATGTTTAATTCAGGAAACATACACATCTGAAACAGCTCTACCCTTTTCTACTACTCACTGTCTTGTATTTGTGTTTGCTTAATTCAATCTGATAGAGAATATTTCACTGATACCTGAAACAAAACAGAAGGACATCATGAATCAACAACGTCTATGCCAAAGTTCATCAAATCATTAACCAAAGGATCAAATTCCAAACACAATATAGTTAATGAAGAATTACTTTTTGGACTCAAAGCTTCAACCACTTTATTTGCTTTTCCCGGATGGTAATGAATTGTAAAATCATAATCCATGATTGATTCTAGCCATCTCCTTTGTCTCAAGTTCAATTATTTCTAAGTGAATATATACTTTAATATTTTTTTATCAGTATATATTTCACACATTACTCCATAAAAATGATGCCTCCAGATTTTTTAAGCGAAAACAACAGCAGTTAATTCCAAATCATGGGTATGGTAATTTACCTCATGATTTTCCAACTATCGTGAAACATAAGAAATTACATGATCATTCTGCATTAGGAAACAACTATGTCCTTTCAATGAAGCATCACTGTAGATAAAAAACTAACCATTCCTGGAAGGTAGTGCCAAAACTAGAGCATTCACCAATCTTCTTTTCAGTTCTTGAAAAAAATCATCACATTCTTTTGTCCATATAAACATAACACCCATACGAGTTAGCTTAGTCATTGGTCTAGATAACCATGAATTATTTCTAAAAAACATTCGGTAGTAACCTACCAAACCAAGAAATATACGGATCTTGGTTACATAGGTGGGTCATGCCCATTCTTCAACAACTTTTGTTTTAGAAGGATCTACAGTTATCCCATCACTAGAAACAATGTGACCATGGAAAGAAATTTCATGCAACCAAAGCTCACACTTTCTGAATTTTCCAACTAGTTTAATTTCTTTTAAGTTTTTCAAGATAACCCTAAAATTACATTCATGCTCCTATTTACTTTCAGAAAACACAAAAATGTCATAAATAAAAACAACCATGATTTTTCACCTGAGTCAACTGAGCCATCACTACAACAAACTGTTATGTTCTGATTCTGGCCATCTCAGTATACTGATTTGAAAGGTCATTTCCCTCTGTATTCCTTCCCACAAATTCGGTTCTGTTTCCTCAACGAAAAACCTTTCTGAACACAAAAATATCTTAGGTGAAGCAACATGGTAATCTTTATATTATATATCATTTTAAATTTGACAATAAATAAAATATTTTTGGATAATCAAATATAATATTCTAACTTCTAAAGTTATCTAAACTGACCTCTGATACCAACTACAAGGTCCCAGCCTTAAACCTTACTTAATCTTGAGATATTTCAAGAAAACACCTTGAGGATCTTTTTAGGTTTAGAATTATAGAGAATTAGATCATAAAACATGCATTACATTACACTTTTAAACAAAGTGGTTACATAAAAGATAGTATTCATTTTTCCCATCAACGGAAAAATATTTAAAATAAAACATGGATTCTATCTTGACACTTCCTTGACATATCATCATATCATGTACCCTTCCCTTGACCTGCGAAAACAATTTCAGAAACCTGGGATGAGCATAAAAAGATCAGTAAGGGATATAAAAATATGGAAAGAAAACATGAGTACATGTATACATAATAATAAATGAAATCATACTTTACTCATAAAACATAATCACTTTAACATACCTCATCAAATCATGAATAAATAATAGAAATCATAAGACATAATGGTAACTTGAGGCATTCATAACATTCTAACGTAGGGAGTAACCCTCTTGGTTACATTTGGAATACCCATGATAGTATATTCCCTAAATCTCTTTGGAGAAACTTTAATGTTTAACCCCTTCGTGTAACCCAATGCATTGGAGAGAAATATCTGGATCACCTGCCCTTAGTTTATCAGGGAGCCACCCATCATCATAATAATGCCCAAGAACCATAACATAATTGTATCACATAAAACATGCAAAAAGGAAACATAACATTTCTACTTTTCAATAACAAGATATAAATACAACAAATTGATATAAAAACATGATAAAAACCATTATCAATACCAAAATAAATTAAAAGTAAAACATGGTATTTATTTTTCTTTCAAAAAATGTTTGGCTTGTAGAGGATGCCGGAACTCAAATAATGGTCACGGCGGCGGAGAAGTCGTTGTCTCCGCATACATACGACAAAAACATTCCCTTTTGTCATTTAGTAAAACAGTTCATATAAAAAAGATTCATTTTGGATAAACGTAAAATTCAAAGGGGTTTATACACTGTATAAAAGAAGATTGTTTATAAAACAAAATATGCCTCAATGAAAGGAGATTGAGACGAAGTCCCATACCTCGTGTCCGACTTGACTCGATCATTCATTAACCTCCTGAATAATAAACATGAGTTAATTTCTACTTTCTTAAGAACCTTTTTCATTTTCATTATTCCTTTTATATCACATGTTATCATGTCATGAAAACTATGTAATTATTTAATATAATAATGGTCATTTTAACTATCATTGGTACTTGAGTCAAAAGTAAACTCTTTATAATTACAAGTTGTTCATGTATCCATTATATCAATAGATATACTCCTGATGTAGTTATCATATATATCATATATATATCCAGTATAAACATGAATTTATAATATTACATAACGTTTATAGGTAAGAAATGAAATGCACCGTTTATGGAGGCGGTAAGCCATACGTACGCATGAATGCTACTTTCATTTCTTTTTCATATTTTTTGGAATGGAATAATAATGATATAAAGGTGTATTATAATTCCTGTATAATATCATATATAATACCATTAATTACATCCTTTATATGTCCCACATATTTCATTAATGAATAAAATCAATTTGATGGGGCGATAGTCCGCACTTCGTTAAATGAAGATATCACGTTTACCCATAATGGAAACCATAATGGTATGACATAAATGAAAAATACAAAAGCTTAAGTAAAACATAAACTTATTATATGTCATATATAAATATAGTTTCATCTTAATGGGAACCTTTTAAGGTGTTAAAAGAATATTTAAAAATCATCATTTACGTGAGGCAGAGATTCACCATCCACATAGACAGTATGTTCTTTGAACATTAGATGGTGGTGTGTGTATGTTTAGATAGAATAATTCTTATAACAAAATCATATTATATGGAAGATACTGTTTTTTTAAAAGTAAATTAATAAAAAGAGTTTAGGGGGATGGAGAAGCAAAATAAAACATAAGAACACAATAGAAGACACTACCTTTAAATCGGGTAACTCTTTTTGATTTGAGCTCAAAAGATTCCTTGGGAAGAAATATTCCCAAAGTGAGGATTATATGATTTAGAGAGTGATGTTGAGAGACAAAATGGGTAGGGGTTGGCTGAGCCAAAGGCTTTTAATGTGTGGGTATGGAGGTAGAGGTTGGGTCCTTTTAGAAGAGGAAAGGAAGGGCACTCATGGAACGGTATAAAGGATACATTATTATAAAATGCTTTTAGGATTTAAAAGTTTCCAAAATTAAATATTTCAAGGATTAGGTGATAATAGTTCGAAATCAACCCATCCAATTGGTTTTTGACAATTTTAGGTCTTATATTTTACATTATATTTTCATTTTATTTAAATTGTTAAATAATGTGGTAATCACTGCATCATCATGGTGTCATAAATAATTTAATTTATTTAATGTCTAAAAATTAAAAAAAAATACTATAATGTAGGAAATATGTTTATATTTCCAATTACTATTTATAGTCAAGAATCTGACATGTATAACCGCATATAAAAATTGTTTTAGTAAAACAACTCATGTTTGTGTCATTTTCACTTTAACTATAAATAAAAAGGTATTAATGTCATTTTCCAACCAATGTGGCTCCATGGGGTCCCCAATTTGACCCATGGATTTTCTTGGTCTTACATGACACATCCAATAAGTTTATGGCATTATTCTAGGTCATTTCATATTATTAAAACATTATTTTTACCTTAAACTACACTAATTACCTGTAATAGCGATTAAAAACATAAAAGTTACTATTCAAAAAAAATTATTTTAATCCCATTGAACCACATTTTACATACTAATGACAACCATTTATGATGTATTTTTGAAATTCAAAACAAAAGTTTTGTAAAATTTCATTTAAACGAAATATCAGTTTTTTTTAATACCACTTAGTGGTTTCACTATTCATAAAAAAATGATGTTTTTCAGAAAAATACCAAAACATCACCCTAAGATATATTTGATATTATGAATTCAAAAATGATGTATATTTTACAGAATTCAAAACATATAATTTACATTAATTAATATCATAATTAATTCCAGCTGTCAGAGAAAATATCATGTTTTTATTAAAACAATAAGTATCAAAATATTGACACTAGTTTAAGTCAAATTTCAAAGTGAAATTAATTCCAACGACCACAATTGTATTAATTGGTAATAATATATTCTATTTACACTTTTAAACCAATTAAAAATATAATATAACCGTATAATCAAATTAGATGAAAAAGCAATTTTGAAGTAAAATGCAGTATTTCTCATTATTCATTAAAAAATGAACATTGTCAGAAAAATACCAAAAAATTATCCAATGTAAATTTTAATGTCCCAATCATAAAGAATATGTTTATTTTGACAATTATAGATTATAAAAATGTCAAAAGTTTGATTTGAAAAATATTTTCCATTAAAAGGCAGTAAAACAATCTTTTAAAAATATTATTGTATTCCATGCTTAAGATTGGATTTATTCTCATTTTACGCCTCTAAAACACTATCTAATTCATTAATAGACACAGTTAAAAATATCTATTATTCATTACTTACATTTGGTTTTACAGTTATTATGAGTATTCCTCACATAAAAGATATATACAATGAAATCTACATTCTAATAATGAATGCTTGGGAACCTATATAGGGAAATATTGGTCTACGTTGGCCAATAGAATACAGATAATAGTCAATGAATATTTCTATAAATGCATATGTCCCCTAGAAATCATTCCCAATGTTTTAACCTTATAATTGAATTATTTAATTGAAATAATCCATTTAATGTTTCTCCTAATGGTGAAAAATTGTAAAGAGGATAATTTGATACCCTTCATCCTTAGTGAAGAAAAAACTCATAAACATGAAATTCTCTACAAGAATGGTTCCTAGATTATCTAACATGTATAGAGTGATGTTTTTAAGCATAATGTGATTCAGATTAATATCCCCTTCCCATAAAAATACATAACAATATGGATCCCCCACTATCCAATGAATTTAAGATTAATGTGGATGAAACAATATTCTGAAGAGGTTCTATTGGATTGTGTCATGTGGTATGTGATCATATGGGTTACATTTTAATATGTTGAATGATTTCCATCCAATCTTTCTATAATCCACCCATCACTGAAGATTATGCATTATTGAATGAATTTATGTTCTCTATTGAGAGAAGATGAAAAAATTTCATCATGGAATCAAAATATAATTTCAATATTAATGTTATTAATCAAACCTAGTGGGTTCTCTAGATCGTTGTATTATTTTTTATAAAGGTTAAATCCATTATTAGCAATACTAGAAATTGAAACTATACGAACAGTTTCGAGAAAATGATATTATAGGTACCATAAGAAGACCCAATACAAAGTGTTTGTCCAAAACCATTGGTATTCAAACCATCATATGACCCTATTCCATTTGTTTTTAAAAAACTATCGGTTTTGGTCAGATCTATTCCAATGATTTAAAAAAACTTGTCGAATGTATTCAAGAAAATGACATTATAACAACGGGTTTTCCAAAACTATTGGTATTTGAGATTGATATGCCAACAGTTTGGATAAACCATCACTGTAGCTTGCTATTATTTAAAATATACTAATGGTTTTTCAAAAAATGTTCATAAAATTACTGAAATTGTAAATACCTTTATGAATATCTTGGAAAACCACTTGTATAGGTATATAAAAATGGTTTATAAAATAGTTGTTAACAGTCTTCATATTTTAAATGAATTATTTTATCAAATAAATTTTTTTACATAATAGAATAAAATAAAATTAACATATAAATATTTATCATATTATCTTTCCTAAAAACATTGTTTCTTAGTGGTTATGTGTTTGAAATATAATGTGTGTGATTCCATATTATAAATGAAATTTTATAAAAAAAATTTTACTAACTAAAAACTTATAACACATGATCATAGTTTCATGATTATTTAGTAAAATGATACTTCAGTCATTAATTATGTTTTTTAATCAATTTCACATCAATATGATGCATTGTACGACCTGTTTTTCTCAAAGTCTTGTATAGACAAAACAAAGGACATCCATCAAGTATTTGATATGGTACAATATATGATCTCACCAAATTTCATAAATTCATTTTTAATGATAATATGATGTTCAAATATAATCTCTCATATTCCAATTGAAATACATCAAACACCTACCAAAGGTTTCACTTTTCAAGATAATTAAAAACATTCACCTAGTTATAAGTAGCCATATTTCATCATCAAGAATTTCATTTTCTGAATCACCATGAAAATCATCTTTGATAACCAATAATATATAATTAAATTATTTATAATAAGAAATGAGTAAAATTGAAAAAGTTTTTTTTTAATTTGATGATTTCAAATAATAAATAACTAGATGATAGTTTTGAATAAATCCCACTACACTACCATGAAACATGTTTTCATCTTTATATGAATAAATTTCAAATATATAGTAATTAGTATCGATGAAAATCATGTCACTGGTTTTGTTTCCATTTCTCCATACCTTATCAAAGAACTCCAAAGTATCATGGAATATTAACGCAAGGTAGTTCTCATCCTACATTATTTTTTATGTTTTGAAATGAAATTTCTCTTTGTTACGAAATATGAGGCTTCCATTTTCATAACCGTTTCTCCAACATAAAGACATGCATATCTAAATTCATACCTCACTCGAATATCAAGTAAATCCATTTTTATGTAATGGTTATAAAATCATAGAATATCGCATCAACGAATGGAATTTCAACATGAACATATCCATATATCAAAAATTACCCCCATTGTGTGGTGCCCTCAAATTTTTTATATAGTGTTCTGTTGTAGAGATTTTATTCAAATTAACCTTTATCCAATTCCACGCTGTTAGACATGATATTATAATTTATTGAATCATGATAATAATTTTCTTATAAATCATTCCCAGAAGAACTAAAGAATTTATTTTTATAATTTATGAGAAAATGTGAGAATTTTAGCATCTAGGAGAAAAATAATGGGAATATATGAATCCCTAACATACATTTTAATGAAATATTACATAACTCCCACAAAAGTGTTCCATACTGCAAAATTATACGGGTGTTATTAATCATTACTAATTTATAAGTATCCATACTTATCCCATCGATAAAATTGTAAATAAATATTCATATTTTCAAACATTTCCACAATGAAATAATACAATCCTTTTAATATTTTTATTTTTCTGAACATCCACTATAAGAATTCCCAACAAAAACCACAAATCACATGTTTAGTTAGAAATAACTTCTTTCATGAATGATAAAAAATAGAGATTAAATAAAAAAATGTTCTATATCATTATTATGTAGGTTACGAATAATAACATTTGATAACCAGAGGACATTCTAATAAGAAAATATCACCATGAATGTGAGCTAGTTCAAGATCACCATCTTTGATAGTCAAAATGAAATGTCTTCCCTGGTTTTTGGGGGTAAATAACAATATTGATACATATATGAATTCATTTTTCCACACAATCATCCATGAGATAAATGATGGGTATTACACTAAAAATAAATAGATGTCACCTTCATCCTGCATATCATTATTCATGATGCAAAAATAAAACAATCAAATAAATATTCACATATACTAGAAAGGGTATCATTCCTATAAAAATATTCATCGATATTTTAACTTCATTACACTATAATAATGATTCCAAAATCCATATAAACATTTTTAGGAAAATCAAAATGATGGTATGACCTTTAAATAAACTTTTATTTCCACTTGCTACATGAAAATTAATCTTCTCTATAATTAAAAACCTCCATCAAATTATTTTTTTCAAACAATGATTCCAATATTTTGTTAACATGTTTCAAAATATTGGGACTAAACATCCTTTTATTTGGAAATTTATGTATTATAATCTATTTATTAAGAATCGTCATTTGTACATTAACTAGATTATGTAAAATCTTATTATCCATGTTTGACTTGTATAGAATGGGATATTCTGGTTAAAATATTGATTAATTACTATTAGTGAAAATATTCCTCATTAGATAAGAAGGTATTTTGATTTTTAAAAACCTAAACTTGTTTTACTGTTAAATTACTGAGAATATTGTGTCTTGACATTAAGGATTAGAATGCATCGATTAATGTTTTCATCACGACACATCCCCCGGGGCCCATGTCGTTACTACCCCAAGCCCACCTTCCATAGTCTAGGGGCTGGTGGCTAGCCCATAAAATTCTTATCGATAAATCATGAAGGCATTTACTTTAAACCTATACAAACTCAAAGAGTGAAATGGAACAATAGGCAACCACACAAACTAGTACACTAAAAAAGAAAATTTGTAGTAAAATTCAATAGTAATGAGCATTGAAAGTAAAGGGAAGATGGAATACAAGCCCAAAAAAACTACAATTACAAATGAAAAGGTAAAAAATAGAAGAAAAGTGAATGAAATTTCATGGATCATCCATAGTGGATCCTACCTAAAGTGTTGGAACAACTAACGATCTGTAGCCCTTGAGTCATGTCACACCAAAATTTCTAGCTCCATGCAACGCCAAATCCTAACTCACTCAGCCTCAACATATGATTTCTGTTGTCAGTATAAGACACATCATGGTGTGGGTGAATACCGGGTAGGTCTGAGTATAACGATAATCATTAGGGACCTCAAGACCCTCATAGTTCTCCTAGAGATTGACAATGGAAATCCACAAAGAATAAATCAAAAGTACACAACACAAGTCATCTAACACCTGATATCACTTTATGTCATGGATTGAAGGGTTATAACATCATCAAACTCATCACCTACTGGATTACTCCTCCTATATCGAGTATAATGGGTGTTCCGGGTCACATAGTGCCACTTCCCACTACCCTTGAAATGTTGGGGTACCCATCCCTAATTTGTAATGTGGCCTTGTCGGGTCACATAGATCTTCTTCCCACTGTGGGTGTGTCGGGTCACACATA
This sequence comes from Viscum album, assembly GCA_963277665.1. Classification (NCBI taxonomy): domain Eukaryota; kingdom Viridiplantae; phylum Streptophyta; class Magnoliopsida; order Santalales; family Viscaceae; genus Viscum; species Viscum album. Next base: position 357,905,943 of record OY728152.1, on the reverse strand, counting down.
GATGCTTCCCTCCATGGATGAACTGAGGTACTCCTCCTTTCATGTAACATGGTTATTTTGGGTCACACAATGTCACTCCCCACTATGGGCATGTTGGGACACAGAGAGCCGCTTCCCACTGGGAAAATTTTCAAGTATTCTTCAGGTATCAGTCATCCACAAGGCTCCAGACATAGTCTTAATGTGAGAACAGAACCTCAAGAAAAATTCTTCAACATGATAAAAATATATGTCACCAAAACTTTCTTCAAAAGTTCCAAATCCTCAAGAGTGTCCCAATTCCACAAATGACTTGTGAATCCGATGCATGGTTTGCGAGATATGGGCATTTTAGTGCCGAGGGCCCAATTGTATTCACATTCAACCCAACCTGGCCATGCACCAAAATTATCCAAAACTCAAGGGGTGTGTCTCAAAAATGACCACCTTTTCATAAGGTTTCTGACACCATAGATAGTATGTGAAATGAACATCATGCTTATATGTTAGGGCCCATTTTGTGAAACAAGACTGTATTGGGTCCTGGTCTGGTACGCCTCGGCCTGACCCAGCTGGGCCGCCGGTCTGGCAGCTGGGTCGTTGGTTTCCCTACTGGTCCGACCTAGCTGTGCCACCATCCTTGTAGCATGGGCCACCAGAGATACCTGGAAGTAGTGCATTTGGGTTGGGCTAAAGCGGCACAAAGCCAGGTCAGTGGGTCAACTGCTAGGGTTGAGCTATCACGGCATCCCGTGGCACTGAAGGTCCACCACGCTACGGCCGAAGAGCCTCAACCTTACAGGCTGGTGTGCCGCTTGTACATGCCACATCTCTCGAAATTCGGTCGAACTGGGGGGCTCTTCTCCCTCAGTGACTTGTACATGTTGCGGCCCTTCTGGGTCATTGGTGTGCCGCTGGGGGAACGCCCCTCCTCTTCTCCACCAGACACGCGGTCGGCGCCGGTGTCGGCAGCTGGGTGTTCACTGGGCCACTGGTCACACACTGGGGCATTTTTTCTGTGTTTTCTATGCCTATGGACTCTTTGTTTTTCCTCCGTTACTACCTTAGTACCTGATATTGATTTTTACCACCTTTAAAATTGGAATATCGAAATCAACACACAAACAGAGGGGCTCGGTCCTTGTTCGTCTAAGCCCTCACCCACTTAATTAGAGATATTTCCTTGGGAGTTTTATGTGAAGGCTATACTAGATTTGATTAATTGATTTCAAACTAGATCCCAAAAAAACACACCCTCTCACACTTAGATATTGATTAACTGATCTGCTTGTTCATGAGTTAACCAATTCTTATCATCTTAGAAAGAACTGAAAGGAAAAAAAGATCCATAAACACATACCCTACCATAAAATGTTGGAGAGAACATGTGGTTTAAGAGTCTCTTTGTTCATTTCCCCCAATATATGCCCCCCCCCCCCGCAACAGCTTGAATGTCAATCATCAGTTCGTGATTTAGGTGTTGCATGTCTCCTGCCACTGGGATCAATTCTGTCCTATAAGGGCTCAATGTTGCAGCACTCCTACATCATTGAGCTGTTTGGGGCATCTTGTCTAATACCCCTCCCCAAGATATAAATTTATATGAGAGGGGAGGGTATGTAATGCCATGGGGAATTAATGGGGGCTTATAAATTGAGAACTTTCCTTATTATTTTATGATGTCATTACATTGGATTTGGTAACTCAATCCATACATTGGACTGACTCACCGTTAGTCCCACATTCAACATGTCTGTTGGAGGAAATGAAAGATTATAAAATAGTATAATAATTTTATTTATATTCTATTAAAATCCACAAAACATAACAACTTCTTGGAACCTGTAGCGGTCAAAATGAAGTATATCATACTCAAATCTTGGTGTTGTTGATTCAACAGTGCCCTCAAATATTTAATCTGAGCACCGGTTCAAAATATAGAATATGGAAGTTACATGTTTACTAATTGTACCTTAAAGAATGTTAAAAATTAATTCGGGGCACACCAGACCTTGGATTCAGAAGCCATAAATTTTCACAGAGTTATAAAATTAAATTATTTAAAAAAAAATTACATGGAAAAATCCAGGTCTTTACATTCTCCCTTCCATAGTTATTTTCATCCCAAAAATCCACAACATAGACTATGAAAATAAATTTTGGTTCTGGGCACGATTCAGAGCCTCCCACTCCCTTGTGCTCTCATGGAGGTTCTCATGCTCCCAAAAAATGCATACCAGAGGCACTGACTTCTCAAGAATGAATCACTTCTATCAGTCCTCAATCTTTACTAGATCCTAGGTAAACGTTGCCTCATCATCCAAGTCCAGCTCTCTATGGTCGTTGATGTGAGATGGGTTTTTAACGTATCAATTCAGCTGAGATATGTAAACGATGTCGTGCACCCTCTCTAACTACGGTGGATGTTCCAAGCATTTTTCCACCTCTCTTACCCTATGATATATATGAAATGGTCTGATAATACTCGGTGAAAACATACCGCCATGGAAAAATATATGTAGTCCCCATAGCGGAGATACTAAAAATAATACATGGTCCCCCTCTTGGAACTCGAATGGTTTCTGTGTCTTGTTAGCAGACGAATTTTTCCTACTTTTTAACAGTCATCATCCACTCTTAGATGATATGAACTTTATTAGTGGTAGCCCATACCAAATCTTGTCCCATTAGTGATGACTCCCTTGGGTCAGTACAACATAGAGGTGATCTTTAATGTCTAATGTAACGACCCTCGATTGGTGAAATACCGATGGTGGAGTGGTAGCTTTTGTTGTAATAAAAGTACAACAAGGGAAAGTGATCCTCCCAACTGTGGCCAAAATCAAGGACGCATGCATGAAGCATGTGGTCCAGCTCTAGTATGGTCTGCTCTGTCTGACCATAAGTTAACGGATGAAAGGTAGTTCTGAATCATAGCTGAGTATCAAACGCATCATTCAATCCCTTCCATAACAATAATGTGAAATGTGTGTCATGGTCATAGACAATCATTGATGAAACCCCAAGGAGTGACCCAATATCATGTATGTAGAGGCATCCCAAGCTATATAACGATCCATACTCTCTAATAGGTAGGAAGTGGGTGGACTTGGTGAAATGTGAGGAATCATGAAACAAAACTCTACTAAAACATTCTACATCAGATGCCACAGGTGCCGATGCAGGAGGTCCTGGTACATTTTCACCAAACCAAGATGTAACGCCAAAGGGGACCAATGGAATTCCCCCATAACATCCACTATTAGTGACACTATTACCATGGTACATCCCCTGGAGAGGAGAACCTGATCCCCACCTTCATAAAATTTATATGGTTCCTGTCCCGTGGATATCTGAGAACGCCGAGCCTCGCAATCAATGTCCCCAAGATGCGCCTCCCAGACTATCTGAAGAAGTGGGGGTGTGACAGTCATATACGAGATGTAAGAGGAGCCATCTCTATCCTCAAAGGATATATTTTACATGGATAACTATTCTGTCACCTCACTCAGCAAGTGAAATCCAATCCTCTATCTTAGTGCATCTACTTCCCCATTCCCCTTCCCATGAATATAGACTATCTCAAAGTCATAGTCTAGGAGGAACTACAGTTATCACCAAAGTCTCATGTGAAGTTCCTTTTGAGAAAATATGTACATGAGACTATTTTGATTGGATACGACCTTAAAATGTTCCCCCTTCATGTAATTACACAATATCCTCATAGAGATGACCACTGCTTCTTACACGAGGTCATGGGTAGCACAATTATACTAATTTTTCATCATCTATCACGAGCCATAGGCAATCACTGCTTGCTTCTACATCCTGACGTACCAATGTATGGTCCCATATGTGTCATAGTATACAAAAAAAAACACACCGTCTTCTGGAATACCCTTCTTCTCCAAAGCACGAAATGGTGCCAAAACTCTTGAAAAGATAGGAACAGATCTGTGGTAGTATCCGGACAAACGCAGGAAACTTGGCATCCCGGTCACACTCCAAGGTGGCTCCCAAGAAAGAACAGCCTCTATATTCACTAGATCAACACCAAACATATCCATATAGAAAAAATATTCCAGAATATGGATCTGTAATATCTAGAAATATATCTTCGAGAGTTTTCCATGAAGCTGGTGCTCTCGGAGTGTATCAAGAACAATCTACAGATGATAATATTTATCCTCCTCCTTTGCTGAAAATTTCAAGATGTTGTAGATGAAGACTACTACAAAGAGATAATTGTTTTGTAGAAGATCATGTAAATGAGTCCCATGAACACTCGATGTGTGTTGGTCACGCCAAATGGAATAATGAAGAACTCATTGTGGCCATACCTACATCTGAAGGTTGACTTTTACACATCCTCATCTCATACCCTTAGCTGATGATAGCTTGATCTGATGAATATCTTAAAAATCTAACGAGCTCCTCCAGGTGATAAAAAATATTACAAATTCTCGGAAGTGGATATCTGTTCTTCTTGTTCACCTGTTTCAGGTGATTATAGTTCTCACTGAGTCTCAAATTCTCGTCATCATTCTTGGATATCAAAATTGATGCTTCCTGTGGAGAAGAATCAGTTCTTATGATCCCATTTCCATGTAAGTCCTCCAACTATACACATATCTTACAAAGCACTACAGAGCCATCCAATATGCTAGTGCAGATATAGGTGTCTTCCCAGGGAATAGGTCGATTTAAAAGTCTATCACATTCCATGGAGGTATTCCTTGGACATCACCCTGGAAGACCTCAACATTTTATACACCATAACATTATATTTCAGACCCTCAACATCAACTTCCACGAGGGTAAGGCTATCCTACATATGAGTGATTTGTTGGACCCTCCCCTTGGTTTGTCTGTCTTGTGCAGAAATGGTTCCCTTCAAACCATTGAAGAAAAACCTGATCCCATCTATGCGGGAGCCCCACACATTGCGCCTAATGTAGTCGATCTAACCATGGACTTTGGATAAACCGTCCATACCCAAGATGACGTCGTAAGGCCACGACGCCACTACAAGGATATCCCAGCAGAAACTCTAACATCCTAGAGTAATCTAACACTATCAGGACCATTGAGTAATCGTCAAATCCGCTTCACTAGGAGTCTATTTTCGTAAGGATTTAGCCAACGGCTTCTCCAGAATCTCCATGTTCCAAACAGGGGTGGTGGCAATAAAAGAGTTAAATGTACATGTGTCTATAAGAACTGCATCTAGGGTGGAGAAGAAAAATATTGTTCCTATAATAATTTTCAGAGCGCCATAGTCATAGGCCTCATCTTCATGGATCTCATCTCGCCCCTACCCACCTACTTCATGTGTTCGGGGTGGTCCTCCTATAAGTCATTGTGATAGCACATCAAATCACTATCCACTGCATGTTGCACGAACATATCCCTTTCCATGCCATCAACCTTGCAGATATCCTCTCTCAAACATATTCCTCTGCCTTGGAAGTCCCTCGACCATCTATTGGTCATCCATACGGAGGGTCAGGAAGTCACAATCCATGTGGCCATGTACACCGAACGTAAATCACTATATTTCTCCCTACTTAATCCCACGGGACTTGAATCCTCCTACTACCAACACGGAGTCCTAGGGTCTCCCTATGAAGGAACTGGTCCACTTGGTCCCACGTGCCTGAAACTAGTAGCTACCTGAAGACTGTGCTGCCTCGGGTCAACTAGTGGCCCCAGATTTTGGCTCCAGCTCCGTCAGGAATCTTTCAAAAAAAAGGGCATGCTCTAGCACCACATCCTTGGTGGGGATGTTGAGGGTCACCACTGAATCCATGAACTCCCTTAGAATCCCCTTCTTGAAAGCATGAGCCCTGAATAAAGGGTCTAACATTATATCAATATAGTATAATGAAATCACTGTGAACCATGTGTTTTACATGGCCAATATGATGTTGCCCTACTGAAGGTGAAGCGGCTCCTAAATGCACACATATCACAATGTCCCGGGGAAAGAATTCTCCCGAAAGAGCCTCTAGATTTAATCCCATGGGAGGGTAGCCTCATTATGAACCTAGATGTTCATTCTCCACCATAACCCAAAATATCAATGTAGAAGTCTCATCACAAAGATCCTCATATAGTCAGGTGGTGTCCTCACAAATAAAAAGACATGCACTACATCCTCTAGTCAGTTCACAGTGACTTGAGGGTCTTTCTCACCCATAAACCTGGGTTGTCAATGCATCTAGAACTCATGTTGGGAGCTATTCCCATGAACGTCATCATCCGGAACCATAGGCATGTGGGGCTCACCATCATGTGGTGGTAGAACTCGGGAACCACCCGGTGGGTCAATCTCAAACCCGTGTCCATGCAAAGAGGCCTCAGCACTGAAAGGGCTATCCTAACACAACTGGATCTAGGATTGTCATCCTCGTAGAGGAATTCAGAGATAAATCAAGATGTACAATAGTTAGTAAATTATACCTGGTGTCCATAATTTTATTTCAAGTCACAAAATAAAAACTTAACTAGCATTTTCATGCATTGAGCCGAAAAGCAGGAGTCATAGATCCAATGTATGGATATGTCATCCACTACGCCAACCATGAACTACCATAACATGATGATTGGACACAAAATACTCAATATTATTGCACTAAAAAAACACATACTCCTATTCTATGAGATAGAATAGACCACCTCTGATACCTGTTTGTCAAGACCCATCCCCGGGGCCCGTGCCGTGACCACCCAAAGCTTTCCTTCCATAGGCCAGGGGAAGGCTGCTAGAACTTGAATGGTGTATCATTAAAACGAGAAGTAATTGTCTTAAATCCTATACATACTCATATATTAGAATGATACAAACAAAAAACCCACAGAATAGAATGCAACAAAAGAAACTGTGAAGTAAACCATTGTAGTAAAGTGTTCTAAACATAAAGGGGGCTGCCATACAAGCCCAACCAGAAAAATTACATGTACAAATGAACAATTAAAAAACTACTTAAAAGTGAAAGACAGCTCATAGATCTACCCAATTGATCTTACCTGATGTGTAGGTACAACTCATGATCAGTAGTTCCTACATCACATCATGCCAAAAAGACCAGCTCCAACCACCACCCAGTCATTGCTCCCTCTTCTTCAATTATTGTCTTACATCATCTGCACCAGAAACAAAAAGGTGTGGGAGAATCCCATGCAGGGGTGAGTATAAAGATACTCAGTAGGGACACCGACAACCCCATAAGTATACTATTGTTCAAAAAAGGAAAAACCACAAAGCATGAAGGAAATGTAAACAACACAATTCAACTCACAGCATGTATAACATTAGGTCAAGGATGGATGGGTTAACACATCATCGAACTCCTCAGATGCTAGAGTAGTCCCCCTTTATTAAGTATAGTGGGCCTACCGTGTCACACAGAGCCACTTCCAACTAACCGAAAAATGTTTTGGTACCCATTACAGATGGGTATCATTGTGGTTCTACTAGTTCAGACAGATCCACTCCCCACTATGGGCGTACTGGGTCACACAGAGCCACTTCCCAATGGGAAAAACGTCAAGCGGTCTTCTGGTCTCAGCCAATCCCATGGTTCCATACATATTCTTCTTGAGAAAAACAGTCCTCAAGACACAAGACACATATTTATATCCATGTAATTCACCACAATGTATTCAAAAGTATATGTCTTCTCAAGTGTGTCCTAAAGCCTTAAATGGGTCGTCAATCAGATGAACGATTTTCCAGATATTGGTGTTTTAGTTACGGGGGCCTAGTTGAATTCGTATTTGACCAATCCCCGACATTCCCCCAACATTCACAAAAACACTAGTGGAGTGTCTCAATTAATACCGCCATGTATTAATGATCCATAAATGGAAGACAGTTCCTCATACGGATGTCCAGTTTTGATGTTAGGGCCCGTTTTTTGAATCAAGATGATACTGGGATCGAGTCTGCTTTGCATCGGTCGGACCGACATGAACCTATTCAGCATGGTCTGACCCGGATCGACCGGGGCCGACCCAACTAGTGACAAAACTTCTTGCATGGCCCAGAACAACATGGATGGGTTGCTAGTTGGCCTACTGGGTGGCGGGTTGGTCTGCTAGGTCGACCCAGTTGGGTTACACTCCTGGCTGCGGGGGCCTCCCGAGACACCCGGACATAGTGCGTATGTGTATGGATGACCATGCTCAAAGCCAAATCAGCGGGTAAACTCATGGGGGTTGACCCAACATGGCATTACAAGTCCTCTATACCACGACTGACTAGCCACGACCTTGCCACCGGGTGCGATGTTGGTGCGCACCTCGTCACCTGATCGCTGGTCAAACCAGTAGCCTCTACTCCCACCGCAGCTGGCGTAGGCCGCATCCCTGCTACCTCGTGGGGGGACTCCCATTGGAGCGCCCCTACTTTGCACCACCAGATACGCTGCCGGAACCTCCGCGAGCCGCTTCAGCGCCACTGTGCTCCCCCACCTGTGCCATTTCTAGTGGTAGGGAGTTCATCGGGCTTCCGGTCACGCACCGAGTCCTGATTCCTACCCAGTGACCACCTAGAGGCTCCTGAGTTCATGTCCCTCACTTGGGTAGCCCTTTATTCATCTTTCCAACACCATGAATATTGGGAGATCACAATCAACACTCAAACTGAGGGGCTCAGACCTTGATCGTATCGGCCCACACCATCAGTGTTACTGTTAATTCCAAGGGTGTTTCGAGTGAAAGTTCAACTAGACTTCATTACATGACTCCAAGACATATCCCAAAAAAAGAAACTCACCCTTCCGTTTATATATATCTATTAATGGATCATCTTGTTCTTGAGTTGACCCATTCTTATCATTTTAGAAATAATTTCATTGAAAACCAAAATAAACCCACACAATCCCCTACATTGAAATGTTTGAGAGCTCTTACGGTTGATTGAGTCTCATTGTTTTCCATCCACGCAACAAGATGCCCCCACTACTACTCGAACGTAAAACTCTGGTTTGGGGTTTCGGTATCACACATCACCTCTAATAAGATTGGCTTCGGTCTCTAAGAGCTCGACATTACAACACTTTTACATCCCTTCATTTCATGGAAAATCTTGTATGATACCCCTCCATATGATCTATATTTGTAGGGGAGGGGAGGGTATGTAACGAATAGTTCAATTAATGTGGTCTCATAAATTATGAATATTCTTAATTCCCTAACGATATATTTACATTGGATTTGGCTAGTCAATCCATTCATTGGCCTGACTCACCACGGGTTCCACACTCCACTTCCTTATTGGTGGAAAAGAAAGAAAATAAAATAATAAAATTATTTCATTACATTTCTTTTAAAAGTCACAAAACATAAAATCTTATCGGGACCCACTGTGATCAATGTAAAGACACCCTTAAATGAATCCTGGCACTGTGGATTCAACTGTGCACTCAGATTTTTAATCCAATCCATAGTTCAAATGTTATAAAAATCTTGTTATACACTTATTGAATGTACAATAAAAAGTTCAAATATTAATTGAATGCATGCCAGGCCTTAGATTCAAGCGCCGTTAATTTTGGAAGACTCATAAAATTCCATTAAATAAAAAAAATACGTGGAAAAATATGGGTCTTTATAATTTTTAATTCCAAACATGTATTCCTTTGTTCAAGATGTTATCAAATAAACATGATTCCTGTGATGGAATCTGAATAATATTTAATTTTTTGATTGTGGTAAAATATTAATCATTTAAGTTGGAGGAAAAAAGTAGAGACCATGTGGTGAGGATCATATTTAGAGGCACTCTTCAAATGGAAAATAATGTGATGTTGACCACAACACTAGAAAAAAATATATTTTGACAATTTTTTGATGATTTATGGGAATAAAATAAGTCTACATGTTTAATTTTCATTAGATTCTATATTTATCAACCCCCTAACCTTTTGAGAGGTGTAAATTTATGGATTGAAGATGGTATATTTTGATAATATACACTCCTATAGGAATTTTACATGGTTATGTGTCATTAGATATTATAATCTTTCAGTGAATATAATTGTCCTTAAGATTTATGATTTTTAAAAAATTTTTATCATGTCTCATGCTCTGTAATGTATTTCTTAATCAACGACGAAATAGTTTTTAGAGAAGATTGAAAATTTTAGTTTTCAATATTGATGTGTTATTAATTAATATGGTGAGAAGGGTTCCTAAGTTGAGGTATCAATTCATATGATAATGTTTATGTTAATAATTAAATTTAAATGAAGAATATCTAATATAGGATAAGGAATTTTCTATTTGAATATTTTATATAATATTTTTAGTCATGATATTTACATCTATTACAATTATTTAATGACAAATCCAATATGAAAAAAATCATTACAGTTATTCACCCACATGATGCAGCTGATGCATTTGAAAACATCATAATACCCCTCAGAATCGAAAAATATGAACCAATGAGTAATATATATTCTATTCCCAAGTCCTTACTACCGAAAACTCCCCAAATAAAACCAATTGGAGTATAATATTTTATCGTGTTCATGATTTGATAAATCATCCATATCTGAGTACTGATTTCATATCATTCATAACTCCCAACCCTTTTCTGGGGTAATAAAAATTCTATCTCATATCTCATTATTACATTCATCTTCATAAGAATCAACACATCATCCCACCATCTAAATATTATTGTTGATTTTGAAATCATTATGACACATTTCAATGTGAATTTCGGTTTATTGTTGGAATTTGAATTTTTGTTCCTTTATGGTTGGGACCATTGTGAGGGTACCCCATTAAGGTATTCAAGAAAACTATAAAAAAAGTATTTATGGAAGAAATATGTAATTTATATATAATATATTAATTTCATAAGATAATATTTATTTATAAATAAAATAAATATCCTATATTAACATCACTATAGTTTACTATCACTATATTGACCATATGTATAACTAATAATTAATCACATGTTTAATTAATTTGTTATAATATATTCCAAAATATATATAATTTTATGAAATAAATATATTCATCTTTAAATATATTGATTATAAATTTGAATTTTTTATAATATTAAAATATATTATATTATAAACTAAATATATATAATGAATTTTGTTTAAATGAAATTAATATAACAAATATATATATTTGATTAAACATTGTATATTATTATATAATGAATTTAATATTAATTTTTACACAATACAATATACATTTATATTTTAATGAATAAAATAATACATTTTATAATTATATTTTTAATTAATTTTATATTTCAATTTATAAATATAATTGATGTAAAATAGTTTATCATTGAATTAAAAAAATGTAATGCCTAATTTAAGATAAATATGTGATATATAATTTATTATGTTTATATTTAAATAAACACAATTCAAATAGTAAATTTTAACTAATTTTTAATTTGTTATATTTATAATGAAAAATATAGAAGTGAAGGGAGGTTTTTCACACCACACATTGACATGCATTTCTTGTGGGGTGATTATTGTTATATTTGAAAAATAGTTGTATTTACAACGTAATTAAATATTGATCCGTGTTCCGTAATGCAATTAGAAAGCATTGAAATATAAAATAAAAAAGGAAATTATGGAAAATAATGGGGAGGAGAAATAATTGTAAAAATAATGACATCATTTAAATTATTCTTATGTGGACACATTAGGATTATATATTGAAAAACTCAGGTCGAGGGTTACAAGATTGCATCCTTTTTATGAGTTTTTGTGGCTTCAATGAACAATAGTTTATTTGTCGAAAAAAAGATGAATTGTAAAAGAATGAAGAAAAGTTTTGTCCCTGAATAATGTTATATATGAGTTTTCCAAACAACCCTTCTAATATTCATCATTTTGCATCCCCATTCCATATATGCAGGCCTAGACGCAACAAGTCTCCCTCTTTCCCATTGGGATTCCCAATATCTCTAAGACCACCTGCCCCGACTCCCCATTGATAAATCTTACTATAAAAAAGTAGGGGGAGAAGAAAATGAATGTCACCATCCGTTCTCGATTATCATGCCATGTATCCCAATAAACCACACTTTTCATGAAAAACAGGCGGAAAATGGATATTATTATCAACTATTGATCTCAAATGACATATCAGGACACCCCATAATCATTTTATACCACAACCATCATATTTTCAACTTGTCACATTTCTAAATCAACAATTCCAAAATGGAGAGTCACAACCATGACCTGTCACGGTGCCCCATCCACAATGCCTACTAGGACAGATAGGGGGAATAAGGATATGGAAGTCAATGTCCTTTTGAAGACAATCTGCCATCATTCCCTAGATACAACACCTACAACTATCAACACCCATTCTATGATGATCATCAGTGGCACCCTATTGAAAAATCATACCATAATAACCATCCTCCATTACCAGAATTTATTTGACTATTTTCTATGACACCCCATCAATAACACATACAAATATTAGTGCCCTTTATCAGACGATAATCACCTATGTCCCATCGACAACGTTTACCATGCTAGATGGGGGAATATGTATTTCATGGTCTCTACCCACATGATTGTAATTCCACAAACAAGATGAAACACATTAGGATGGAGGTGTTTGGAAATGAAGCTATCAGCCCCAACATGTTATTCAAAACTATTGAGGATGATGAAAACTAACATCGAATGTATAAAATGATGAGTCCAAATGTGAAACGACTGTTAATGTGTCAGACAAAAAGGGGTATGAGGAGAAGAATACCTCTCTCCCAACACGCATTGCTGGACAACCTGTTTTATATGATGAGTTAACAAACAAGATAAAAACTACTAAAATTAATTTATTTTTTACACAGGGATTAGAAAAACAATGCATTGTAATATTGTATAATTATTTATCAAATTAAAACTCATTGAATTAATAATTTAATACTAATTGATAATTATGATTTAATTTTATCAATCCACTAAAAATAAAATTTCTACCATTGTCAATTACCTAATTTTTTTATTAATATTAAAGCCTTTCAAATCATTAAATATTGAATGCAGCTGCTTAAAAAACACTAATAAAAGGGGTTCCCTATTTTGTTGGATTATTCTAAAACTAATAAAATTCCTACCAAAATGATAAATTTTTTTAGGTTATCTAAAAGTCCAATTTTATATATTAAATATATTTATATATACATTCTTATGAATTTTTAAAAAATATTTATATATCAACAATTATATATTTATAAATATAATTTATATAAATGGTTTATATAACATTTAATAAAAAATGAATCCTATTTCCGTAATTTTATATTTAAAAAATAATAAAAATTATATAAGTATATAAAAATTAATAGTATATCTATATAAATTAATTAAAAAATGTTTAAATATAAATATGATTTATTAATATTTTATTGAAAAAAATATATGATTTATAAATGCATGTATTTATTTAAATATGTTATTCATATTTGAATTTATATTTTTATATTCAGATTAAATAATTAAATGATATTTGTATACTCATTTATATGTGTGTGTGTTTATGTACATGTTGTTTGTTTGTGCATTTGTTGTGTTGTGTGTGTGCATGTGTTTACATATGTTTTTTGTTTGTATGTCTGAGTCTATATATGGGCATTGGCATGTATGTAATTTTATGTTTATGTTATAAATATGTTTACATGTTCGTGTATTTGTACATATAAATTCATAAATATGAAAATATATATAAATATGTGTGTTATTTGTTATGTGTATATATTTATAAATTTTCAATGTATTTATATGTATGTGTAGCCCAGTACATATGTGTGTATGTACAAGTGTATGTTTTTTTTATGTTCATGTGATTGTGTTTGTATGTGTTTGTGTATATGTATGATTACGTGTAAGAATATATCTGTATGTTTATTTATGTGTTCATGTATGTATGTGTGAATGTATATATTTAAGATTGTTTACATGTGTATGAGCATGTGTATGTGTATATGTTCATGTTAATGTTGTATGAGTGTTTATAGACATATGTATAGATATTTATGTATGGGAATTTCAATGGAGGTAATTGTATGGATGTGTTTGTGTAAGCAGATACATTTGTATTTGTATGTACATGTGTATGTGTATGCGTATTATTATACATAAATGTGTGTGTTTATGATGTCTTTGTCCGTATATATGTGTATGTATAAATATTAATTTATGTTCATGCATTCATATGTAATAATATATATGTGTTCTTTGTATACCTATGCCAATGTGGTTGTTTATGTGTATGAGTTTTCTAAATGTGTATTTTTATATTGTGTATGTTTATGTGTACATGAAATTTATATTATTTATTTTTTATTATTTATTGGTATTTGATAGTTTTCTATTTGTAGTATTTTAATTAATTTATTCATTTTTTTAATATTTGTTTAATATTTTTTTAATATATCCAATTCTGTTATTTATTTAAACTTGTTTAAATATGTAAATATTTTATTAAATAAGGAAATTTTAACAATTAGGAAAAGTTATAATGGTTTATAACATATTTTATTTTCTATATACAATTAATATATTGCATAATTCAATATTTATCGATAAAATTAATATTTTTATTTATTTAATTTTATTCAATATTATATGTATTATATTCATGTAATTATTATTATAAATTAAGTTTGTTATATTTTTATAAATATCTTTCATTTAATTTATTCATTTTAATATTATTTAATAGATATTTTATTCCATTTTTGATATTTTACAATTTACAATATTTTTATATTGACACAATTTTAAAAATTTATAAATATTTATTTAAAATGATTCAATATATTAACTATGTTTTTATTTTATATTACTAATATTTAATAAATGTTATTTATTATATTATAATATTTTATCTATGTTTGATATCTATATAATTGATTCTTGTTAGACCATCTCCAAACCACATTATCATTTCGGTAAAATTGAACCCCAACGTACACCATCCAAAACACCATTTATAAATTTATGAAAAAATAATAAATGATGGGGATGTGATTCATGAAGACTGATAATGATTTATGTGGTTGTTGAAGGTCATGATTTGCATTCTCATTATTGCATTTCATTTAAAGACAACTAGTGTTGGATACTTCCGTCGGCGCATGGATCACTATATTTTTAGAGCACCATGTTTCAGAGTTGGAATAAATCACATGGGATAGTGCAGTTGTGGATATATGATTGGAAAAAACACTTAATCACTTATGTTGTGTTCATAGCATTCTAGTGGACCAAAGAACGATGGCTACGTCACTCCAACGCCAGTGATGGCTTCATGCAGAGGCAGTTTCGTTGTTGTAAGAGTCGAGCGACATATTTCTATGCACGACAGACATCTCTATAAAGCTCGAAGTGCTGATATTGTTGTATAAATTTTTGAACAGTGATTGGAATTGGAAAACACACAATTGGTGGAGAGGGTTGTGGTCTGAAAGATGTTTATGGAAATTTTCCATGACACTGGGTGACATAATGGAACCTCAAGGAGATCTCATATTGGAAAGACATGTTTCGTACAACTCGAATAATCCAGAAAAAGACTACAAACTAGGATAGTGAGCTCACCTAGTTCCTGAGTAATTTTCATAGATTTTCCTGCATGGATATCACATTCCCCATGGAAGACATATGGGTAACCATCAAGAAATATAAAGGAAACTCTCATGAGGTAACAATATATGTGGGATTAGTATGCGACTACCAAGTCCATAACCATAATTATGTCAAATACCATTATATTAATGACAAATATATCCCAATGTAAATCATACTCTCTGATCGCTATAAAATATCCCATGCATAAAATGATATCCCAAGACTGTGTTCTTTATAGAGTGTTTATATTCATCACCTATTTTACGGACTCCTCCTCAATGTTCAAACAATTAACAAGAATTTAATATATAAAGGAATGAGATGCCCCAGTATGAAACATTGAAGTATATAAAGATGAATATACTATATAGTCTATCTCAATATCGATAGACCATCCTCGTTGTCCATATGTGTAGGATGCACTTAATGTAACTGTACTTCCCCAATTTTATGTGGTGTCGTTTGACACTCCTGAGTAGAAATACATGGATGATACAAATGATCGTACACTAAACCACCATGTTCACTACCTCTATATCCTCTTCATGTAGAAATCCATCTGCTATACCTATATGGTGTAGAAGTCCCTCTTCCAACACAGTGTCTCTTAAGTGTTTCTCCTTTAGCACCATCCTACCGCTGTTTCCTACAGAACATCTGTAGGTTCCCCATTTTTTCACAAAACCATCACTCCAATGGTGGATGAGGAAAATTGGTATGATAGTGTCCCTACCTACCACACTGGTGAAAAACCACATTAGAATGATCCATTGGAACTGTTCTGCCTATTTTTCCACCTTTCATTCAACTATCTTCACTATGATTTTCATTACTATGCTCCCAGCTCTAGGAAGGTCCATTCCCTTATCATACAACTACATTTATAGTAATGAAATATTCTTTCAGGTTCCCTTATTTAATGAGATCCTGATTAAAAATTTATAATAAATTCATCAGAATAATTATATTCACATGGGACTTAATTTCAAACATACGTACTTCATGAAATTGTTTTTTTAAGAATACTCATTTTCCACCAATGCATGAGAAAAAATCTATAAATCTGTGAAAGGTTAATCGTATTCCATTAATGGAATGATTCCTTTGGTTAGATGCATAAACTCTAAATCCTTCGCTTGCCTAAGTGTGTATGGATAGAATAGATCTATGAATTTATCCAAAAATCAATTCAATAACATATCATTAATATATCCAGATCATACCTGAATGTCCCATCGGGGATTCACTAAATCCCATATAATATAAAAATCCATCATGAACCACCCCTTAGCCAGAGTATACTAATTTTATTTTATCTTACATATTGATTATATATATATATGTATTATCTTCCTCGGGTCCACCCTCTCTAGAAAAATTATGAAGATGATGTAGTTGAAACTCCCTGGAAAACCAAAAAATTTATTTCAGAACATGCCATGGGTATCTCTCTTTGAATTTCATGAAACAAGAAAATTTCTCTTAGATTTATTCACCTTACTTATTAGAATTCAACAACAGAGCCTCAAGCTCCATGTCTGGATGTTCATTATGGGCCATACCCATTTGTTCTTCCTGCAACAAGAATCATGGAGGAAAATCACTACAAACACTTACTCATGTCTTAGGTCTCATAACTCAACCAGAAAACATTTTCATAAGGGGATAAACTAATATAAAACTATTCCACATTTTTTTTCTCCATTTTTCACACCACACAGTCAATAACGAGGCCTTATCACTACCCTAAACCATACTAATTCATAGTCTTGGTTAATATGGGTACATTCATTGTCACTAATTTATTTTGTCATTTATTAAATACACAATCTAAAATTAATTAATTCAGAATTCAATTAATTTGACATACTCAATTAAACAATTATAGATCCCAGTAGACACCCATTTATTCTCACCTTTCATCATTATATCAATCTCACAACAAGTAAAAATGGATTATTTTCAACAACATACCCACATCACATTTTCCATTTGGTTCATAGAATGATGCATGTCACAGGAAAATAGTGTTCCTACAAAGATGCATGAAGACTAAGGTATCGTGTCTCTTTTGTCCATCACTAAACATTCGACAATTGTTAAAATAAATATCACATTACACAAAAATTTCATCACCCATGGTGAAATAATATCCAATGGTAACAACAAACAACAATCACAAAAATCCCTCCTTAATTTCTAATATTTTCCCCCATGAATGGGTTTGAATCTACCATGCATGAGCTCATTATAAATCATCAAATAATCATAGACTACTATTTAACATTCCAAATATTGTAATATAAATTAAGAAGAAATAAAAAAACCCATTTGATAGAATTTTGTGATGTGCTGACCTAGGTTCTACTAAGAGGTTCCCTGATCCTGTTGGTCACGTTCTCTCAAGGGTGCCTCCATGTATGCCAGAGGGTGTCGACTAGTCGCAATGATTTGATAAGTATGTCATGGGGAGACTAAACCCTGTTTTATCAGAATAAAACACCAACCAAATCAAACAAAAATAATAACATTCTGAAATGTATAAATAACCCGGGAAATACCATGAAATATGATAGTCAAAACAAAAAAATTCAATACTCTGCTGAAAGAAAAATCATTCAATGACAATGCATTTGTCACATGTCTAAAATGAATGTACTATTAAAGTTATGATGTCTCCAAAATGGGCCCTGATCCATAACTAGTTCCCTCTCCGGTGCTCCAATCCCAAACAGGAATATATACTAAGGACTTTCCCTTATCGTGTCCTACAAAAAAAAGTCTACCCAGGCACCAATCTGGGGGTCCAAATATGGTCCGAGTACAACTCAATATGACACCACCAAAAGTTTAAAAACTATTTTAGTCAAAAGATAGTTCATGAAACTTTATAAATAAAAAATACAATGCATAATTTAAACAGTTGTCACATTTCCATTTAATAATTATACATCCTATTAGGCCCATATTTAATTCATGTTTCTCAAATGAATCATCATTCAATATTATAATTCAATCAGTGTAGTTGTCCATGCATAACACCCTAAAATCACATTTATATCATCATTCATTATTATAATTTGTTTGGTGTAGGTCGTAATTCCTAGTTCAACAAATCTAATTATGTCTAGGTCATTAGTATTATTCAATTATAACTCATTCAGTGTAGGTCATCATGCCTAGCTCCCTATAATCTCATCTTTGGATAAATTTTGCGGAGGAATGAATTTTCCATGTGCCAACTTCTAACCAGTCTAGAACACCATGTCTCGAACTAGAAATATCTCATTCATTAAATCATTATAAAACTAACATGAATTTTCCACATTATTTTGTTACTAATCAAATGATGAGATAAACATTTCAAAGCCCGTTAGTTAATTAAAAATTAACTAATCTAATAACCCATTAATTAATTCATCGATAAATTAATCAATAAATTCCATTATAATTCAATAATTTATTATTAAAATTAATTATCCATATCAAAATCCATCATGTTATAATTTATTGTCAAAATTAATTATCATAGATCACTACATGGAATATAATTAATTCCCTCAATTTTTTATCTTTGGAAAATATCCTGGCACAAAATTAATTATCACAATTATTTATCTCACAAAACAAAACATATTTCCATAAATAAATTACTCTAATAAATTATCTAATAAGAATAAATTAAATATATTATTTACCAAATATCAAACTAATAAAATTACAATAAAAAAAGGAAATCCACCTCTTTGTTTTTATGACTCCATTATCAATTAACCACTGAGGAAAATAAATTCCATTAAAAATTACTAATTACTCCAATTTAATAAATTATTTATCTAGGGAATATATAAATAATAAACTCCCATTCACATATCATAAATCACGACAATGGGATTTCGATTAATAGCACCTACCTCGGTTTATTGGTAGATGTTTGCCCAATTGAAATCCCTAAAATCCGAGAGGCACAATGTCGTTGATCATGCTATGGAAATAAATACTAAAATCCAAAATTAAGATAAATTACTCAATATCATGCATAAATAGATCTAGTCCCACAATCCTAGATCTATATCTCATCTCATAGGTTTAGATCCAAAATAAAAGGGAAGATCTTCCATGAAAAAAATCATGAAATGGTAAGAGAATGAACTAGAGAAGCATAAAGATGGATCCCATATACACGGAGGAGAGAAGATTGTCCATCAGAGAATTTGGTCTCAAAGGGATGTGTTCAGATCACCTTCAAATAACTCCATATGCCTTTCAGAACCTCTATAAATTGCCAATCCCTATCCATGGTCGGATTAGAGAGGTTTTAGAGGTTTGGCTGGTTTTAAAATCATTTTTTGCAATTAACTAGGTGGCGTACACAGTATTAAATGAGAGGCCACAGGGTTTGCCAAAATTGTTTGTCAACCATATGATCCTCCGCTTCCTACAAAAATTAATTGCAAATGGTTAGGCAAACCATGAACCAATGAAGAAAACCTCCCATATTTGCATGTTTTGTTGAAACTATGTGCAAACTGCTCCTAAACCATGTCTTCCATAGTTTCATAAAAACCTCACCCAAGACTCCCCAAGTCATTACACAACTCAAAGAAAACTAAATGACAGAAAAAAGTACCCAAAAATACTCCTGATATTTCTCCAAAAAATGCCATGATTTTACACTATTTACACTCTTCATAATGGTATATCTTCATTCTTTGACATGATTATGTACAGTAGTATGTTTTTTCTACTGGTAAAGGGCATAAGAAGTTTTATCTATCTAAAAATATAATTCTACAAAAAAGTAATGTGACATACACTATTTTGAGAAAAATCATTCAAATTGTTTTGGTACATTTGAAAATTAGCCTATATTCTATTTTTGACAAGTATGAACCGTCTAAACCTTAATATGATTCATGGTGTCATAGGTATGTCTTAAAATGTTTTTTTAAGTTTAAAGTGGATATATTGGTTAAAATAACGTGTCATTTATTAAAAACCAAAAAAAAGTCTTAGATTGTCTTAATAGTTTATATTCATTATCAATATGTAGTTTTTGATTCATTTGTGAATGGATGGACATAAATCTAACACATGATGAGATCAATATGACATATTGTCTGTGATATTAGTTTAGAAATGATATTTTAGTCAAAAAAATAACCACTCATTAAAAACATGTCAAACACAGTCATATTTTTGTGATTATGTAGGATAATTATCCTTAATTCATTCTTGATGTTGTCTAAATGAATTTCACATCAATCTGATGCACATTGAGACGAATTTGACTTGATTATCTACAAACACAAAAACATAGGCCATCCATCATTTTATTGATAACTCAAAATCTATGATCTCACCAATTCTAACAAATTAATTTTTTAATGATACATTAACATTAATATATAACATCTCATCTACCATGTAATTCATCAAACACTTACCAAAGGTGGCACTATTCAATGTAATATAAATACAATTTCTTAGGGAACAAATTCCACATTTCAATTTCTAGAATTTATTATTATGAATCACTATTAAAATGTATTTAGGTAACAAATAATTTTTAATACCCTTAATCATAAAAACATTTATATGAATATTGGTTTTAATAAGGTAAATATTTTAAATAATCAATAACTTGATGATAGTTCTGAGTAAATCCCACTACCATGCCATGAAACATGTATTCATCTTTATATGAATAAATTTATATAATATTGTATTTATCATCAATTAATGTCAAATCACATAATATTATGGTGGTGCTTCATCCCTTATCAAAATACTCCAACAATTTCCGGATTTTAATCTATTGTACCTTCTCAGAAAAAATCATATTTTATGTTTTGAAAAGTCATATCGCATTGTTTGGGAAGAGGAGAGATCTGTTTTCTTTTGATATTCTCTAATATATAGACTTGATTATCTAAATTCATACCTCAATATATTTTCAAGTATAATTTTTTATTAAAGAATTATATTATAATAGAATCCATCATTTAGAAATTTATTTTAAGAATATGGAATCCATTTTTATGAATTTACCCCCATTGTGAGGAACATTCAAATGTATGATATGTATTATTTTATATAGGGATTTTGTTCAAAGTATCATTAAGAAAATTTGACTATTTCACACAATATATGATCTTTTCTGATATATATTTATTAATTTTTCATATAAATACATCCCAAAAGAACCATTTCGTTTATCATAATAATAAATGTTAAAAATGAGAAAATTGTATCATCTAGTAGTCAGATAAGAATAATATCTAAGTCCCCAACCCAATTTTTAATGAAATCTATCATATCTACCACAAAGAGTTCCTTCCAATAATATTTTGAGGTAATTATCAATACTTTATATGTTCCATTTATCCCCACTTCTCTCATGGATAATGTTAAAAAAATCATCACATTTTCCATGTTTTCAAGGATGAGGAATGCCAATCCATTTAATATTATCATTTTTTCAAACATCCATGATTAGAATTTTATACATGAACTACTGTTCTATTATTATGATAGAAATAACTTCTTGTATGAATTATAAAATAATAGATTGTAAATATAAGATACTATTTTGGATCATTATTAATTAGGTCACCAATAATTGCATCACCATAAGTGATGATATTATAATAGAAATATTTCACTATTTATGGATCTAGTTAAAGATCAACTTCTTTTAAGATTAATAAAAAATGTATTCATGTGTTTCCATGAGTAATGATAACTTTTTTTATACATACATGAATTCTATTTTCCATTCAATAATCAAGATATAAATGTTAGGTATTAAACTGTTCAAAAATAGATATGACCCTGATCAAACATATCTTCATTTGTATTTCATATTAAAATTATCAAATTTATATTCACAGATATTATCAATTTTATGTTTCCCTTAATGATATTCATAAATTTCTTAACACCAATTAACTGTACGAATGATTAGAATATCCTGATAAACATTTTGAGACAAACCACACATATGTTTTTAACATTTAATTCACTTATAATTCCTATCACTACTTGAAAATTAATATTCTATATATTTATAAACTCAATCATATTCCTATATGAAAAACTATGATTCTAATATTTTAGTAACATTTTTCAAAATATTAAACATATATATCCCTTCTGGGGGGGACTCATATAGGGTATTGCAGTAATTGGGCCACAACTGATTTACCTAAGTTTGGTTATATAAAATTTTTTGATCCATATTTGACTCTAATGGAATGTGATCATCTTCTTAAAAAAATTATTTATTCTTAAAATTCACAATATTTTACTCTAGATAATAATTTTTGATGATTTATAAAAATCTAAACATATAGGGATTATAAATTTTTGGAATGTTTTTATCTCTCCATCTATGATTTGAATGTACTAATTAATGTTTTGTAATGACATCCATGTATCCTATTGATCAAGATATTTTGAAATTTACTTGTATCCTTAAATGGATATAGAATAATATATTCATTTATGATGATGGGAAAAAATTTAATCATTATTGATTGAATTCTTAAATAGAGACAATGATGTGTTGATCCTTTTTAGAGGAACTCTTTAGTGGGATAATAGAATGATATTGTAGAATCATCACAAATAATTCTATTTTCATATTTATTTTGAGGGTTTATAGAAAAAATTATACCTCTAAATGTTATATTTTCATTCACATCCAAGTTTATCAACTCGCTCACCTACTGAGAGATGTACTATTAATGATTCAAGAAAATAGATTATGAGAATACAACCTCCTATAAGAATTGTTCATGATTATGTGTCATTTGATATTGTTATCTATCAGTATGTGTAATGGTACTTATGATTTAATATTTTTTTTAATGTCTACCATGACCCATGCACAAAAATTTATTACAAAAACCAAGACGATATAGTTTATGGAGTAGATGGATACATTTGGTTCATCGTGAGTTACATGTTATTAAATAATATGTTGCGAAATGTTCCTAATATAAGGTATCATTTATTATAAAATTATTTTAATTAAAAATAAACTAATCATGCATAATATCCTCTATTCATTGTGGTATTTTTTAAATATTTGATGGAAATGTTTAGCTCGTAAGGTTTCATACACCTTGTACAATTTGTGATTTTTACATCATACTTGAAAAATACAATTATGGATGTTCACCCCATATGCTTCTACAACATTTGAGACATTCATTAAACCCATCATCACCAAAAATATTATCTAATGACTAAGAGATGATATGAACCCAATAAATTCCTTCAAAAAACTCCCCAATGAAATTATGGAATTGTATTTTTTTCATGATTTGTTACATCATAAAAATCCATGCACTAATTTCATGTAATACATAAAATGGTTCTGTCCTTTCTAGGGGTTCCAATTTATCCTATAAAAATGGTATTTTTTAAAACACTAAAAAATGTATTAATGAATCAAAAACTAGTCAATTGATATATATTATATAAATATCATGATAATACATTTATTTATAAATAAAATAAAAATAATATTTAAATATTTATATATTATAACTAACATTATTTCCTTTATTTATAAATAAAAATGCATTAGATATTCAATTCATTTTATCTAAAATATTCCAAAAAAATATTATTTTCTAATATAAATTTATATGACATAATTATATGGATTAAGTTTTAGAATAAATATATTTATAAAATTAAAAAATATTTAATTATAAGTTATATATATGTATTGAATTTCGTTAAAATGAATATAATATAATGTATAAATATATATGATGGATCATTTTATGTTTACATTTAAATCATTTAAATTATATTTTTATATAACACAAGATACATTTTTATTAAAATTATGAACATAATACATTGTATATTTATATTTTTAATAAATATTCTAATTTATTTGATAAATATAAATGATGTAAAATATGTTATCATTGCAATATAAATAAATATTATTACTTATGTACGAAACACATGTGATTTATAAGGTATTATGTTTTGATTTAATAAAACATAATTTATACAATAAATTTTAACAAATTTATAATGTATTATAATTATAATGAAAAATTTTGAATTCTGAGGTTGTTTTGTGTACCACACATTGAAATGATTTTCTCGTGGATTTTTTATTATTAAATGTAAAAATAAATTGGTATAAGTATAATGTAATTAAAAAAGGACTCGTGTGCCTCAATTTCGTCCACACAAATTGGACCATAAATTTAAAAATAAAAAAATGAAAATAATATAGAGGAGAAATAATAGTGATTGTAATGAGATCATTGAAATTAGTCAACACTAGTATGTGGTCTCGTTCGGTGAATACACAAACAGACATGGGACGATGTTTATAAAAATCCATCCATTCTATGAGTTTTTGTGTCTACGGTGGACAAGAGAGTTGGTTCAGGAATGATTAATGCATTGGAAGAGCATTAAGAAGAGGTTAGGATCCCAGTAGAATGTTATGTATGAGGTTTTAAAACCCCCATTTTATACTACATCATGTTGCATCACCATTCCATATACACAGGACAAGGTGCAACCTGTTTCCCACAATCCCAGCAGGTTGCCCTATAATCTCTCTACGACATAACATGATTCCACATTGACAATTCCTACTAGGCTAGATGGTGGGAAGATGGATATGACAGTCACAACCCTTTTATGGTCATCTTGCTAGAGTACACCATCAACTATAGCTACTAGGCCCAACATATAGAAGATGTATTGGACTGTCACATCCCTTTCTCAAACAACCCACCACAACAACCCATAGACAATTCCTTACATAGTAACCTCCCATTATTCCTACCATGATGGCGCACTAATATAACCTACATAGATGGTCACCACCACAACCTGTCATAGTGCCCCATCAACAATGCCTACCATGACATACATGGGGAAGATGTATATGTCCAACAAAACCCTTTCATAGAAATTATTCCATGTCACCACATGTAAAATTCATTCAAATTTCACTTCCCTTTCTCAAATGAAAATCAACTGTAAACCATTGAAAACGCCTAATATGGTCACTACCCTCCTTCACCGCCCTTCCATAGACGTTTTGCCAAAAAAACTCTTCGAAAATGCCTACAAACATCACCACCCATTCTTAGATGATCTACCAAAATGCCCCATCTACAACACCTTCCAGGAAAAATAGAAGAATATGGATATGAAGTTCTCTACCACATGTCAGTAATTCACCGCAGAAGAAGAAACCAATTAAGATGATGTGGTTTGGAAAGAACACTTTCGGTCACTACTTATTATTCACAACTACTGAGTGTAAAAAACATCGACCCTAGGAGTATGAAAGGTTGTTTTCAATAGTGTATCAAATGATAATATATCAAACAAACATGA
This sequence comes from Viscum album, assembly GCA_963277665.1. Lineage (NCBI taxonomy): Eukaryota > Viridiplantae > Streptophyta > Magnoliopsida > Santalales > Viscaceae > Viscum > Viscum album. Next base: position 357,879,925 of record OY728152.1, on the reverse strand, counting down.
CCACACTATGACAACTCCCTCCCTCCAAACACGCTAGGCCGAAAAACTGATTTCAGATGTTAATTTATCTAACCTGAACAACTTATTGTAGAAATTAATTCAATTTTTACCCATAGTGATAACCAAAATTAATTTATTATCCTTTGTTATATTTAACTATAAAGTCATAATTCATTATATTAGTAATTTAATACTAATTTATAATTATCATTTATCCTTATCAATCCATTAAATTCATATTTTCACCCATTATAAATTCCATATTTTTTAATATTCATGTAACACTATTTCATATGGTGATATATTCAACACTATTGCTAAAAAGGCAATAATAAATTGGTTCCCATTACTTATTATTTTTTATATCAATGATAAATGTCCTATAACTATGCGTAGTTGTTTAGGGTTGCTAAATGACACATTGAATATGTTAACACACACACATATATATATGTATAAATTTTTATATATTTTTTAAAAATAATTATATTTAATCAAGTACATATATGAATGTAAAATATATTATAATAATTGATATTCCATTTAATAATATATTTTTCTTGGATTTGTATCTTTGTGTCTTTATATGTTTGTTTATGAATGTTTTGTTTGTGTATGCATATGGTGTGTTTTGTTATGTGTGTGTGTATTTTTCTATGTACATCAATGGTTTGTATGTCTGAGTATGTATATATAAATAGGGGTGTATGTAATTTTATGTGTATGTCATGCATATTTTTATGTGTATGAGTATGATTATGTGTATGTGTACGTGTTTTTATTTATAAATTTGTATTATATCTACATATATCCCATAATTTTTATGTGTTTGTGTATATGAATGTTTATGTTTTTTTGAATAATCATGTGAATGTGATTTTATGTGTATATGTGTAGGTATGAGTAGGTGTAAGTATATATGTCTTTGTTTATCTATGGGTGCATGTATTTATATTTTTATTTATATCTTCTTTTTTTTTGTACATGGGTATGTGCATGCACACGTGTATATGTGTATGTTAATTTTTTATGTGTGTATAAAGTCATTTGTATCGATGTGTATGTATTCACATGCACATGTAGGTAATTGTATGGTTGTGTATGTATATGAAAATTCATGTGTGTGTGTATTCATATAAATTTATATGTGAATGTAGTTGTGTATTTTTATACGTTTGTGTATGTGTATATGTATTTTTATGTTGTATGTGTATGTATATATGCATATGTATAGATATGAATATATGTGTATGCCCGATTTTGTAACTGTATATATGTGTATGTGTATGTTTATATGCCTATGTCTTTCTGTATGAGTATGTGTATGTGATTTCCAATATTTGAATGCGTATATTGTGTATGTATGGTTTCATGTATGTAAATTCATAAATATATATATATATATATATATATATAGTTATGTCTATTTATTGATTTAATATTACTTTTTGTCTTCTAATATTTGTCCATTTTTATTATTTTTAACAATTAATTCATTTTTATTTTATAATCATTTAATAATTTTGAAATAAAACAAATTTTTATAATTTCTTATACATGGTTAAATATGTCTGTATTTAATTAAATAATAACATTTTATCATTTAAAAAAAATACAAATGTTAATAATATTTTATATATTCTATATACAATAAATAAAGTGAAAACTTGAATAATTTCTAGTATTACTAATATTTATTTTATTTTATTTTATTCAATCATTTTTAATTCATGTAATTAATTTTATGAATAAACTTTTTTAAATTTTATGTAATTTATTTCTTATAATTTAATAATGTTTAATATTTTTTTAATTTTTTTTTATTTCCGTTATTTAATCATTTTCAATATTATTTGAAATAAATTATTTTATTAAATTTATATATATTTATTTAATAAAATTCAATATTTTCAATGTGTTTTTAATTTATATGATTATTATTTATTCATTTTTAATTAATATGTTTTAAGTAATTTAATATTTTTGAAATCTATATAATTGACTATTATAAGACCATATCCATCCAACACCATTTTCCCTGAAATTGAACACCAACATTCAACACACCTAACACCATTAAGGTGTTTATTTACACATTCACAAATGATGTGGGTTTTCATCATGACAACTAGTAATGATGAAACCATGTCGTTGAATGTCATTATTTTTAGTATCAGTAGTGTGCTCCATTGAGAAATGAGGAGAGTAGGATGGTGGCGTTTGGGCCGGGATCAGTACTATTCTCCAGTGGTAGATTTCATGCATAGTGGTTAATGTGTGCAGTAGAAGGATTACAGATTTAGGAGGGAAGGAAAATATTCATTGCTAATGTTTTTGGAATAATTCGATTGTGGACCCCTGATCAATTATGGTTGTGCTCCATAAATGATGAAGGCTTCCCCTGACGATAGTGTCGACATTGCAGGAATCGAGCAAGAGATTTTGATGCAACAAATATGTGTCTGTGAATCTCATAGAGATTATGTTGTTGTATGCTTTGAAGACTAGTTATTGGGATCATCAAACTCCTAATTTGATAGAGGTCGTTGTTGTGTGATGGTAATATGTTACAATCTTTCATGATGTTTAATGGGGTAACGGATGCACAAGTCATGGTCTAGTCCATTCCATCGTAGGTTTGTAGGGGAGGCCCAATCAGTTGTTAAAATCCAATAGGAGTGAATGATAATGTTAGGGCTTATGGGACATGGTGGTATGGACATATGTTTTAAGTTCCTTATGTCCAATGTATATAAAAATATGGTTTATGGGCCAATTGAATATAGGTGGGTTATCCATTTGGGTGCTACGACCTACCCATTGGTCGGGGTGTGAGGTGTGAGTATGGTTTTGTGTATTTGTATCCTCATGTACCAAATATATAAATATATAATTGATCTATTTGTTCATTTTTATTCTTTTTTTTTTGTGTATAAATATTATTCTTTATTTATGACATCAATGTCCTATTTTTATCATGGTAGAGGAAGCTCTATTCCACAGAACGTTGGCCCAAGGCCTTGTGGCCCAATAATGTGGCCGAAATGGCTTGTTGTAGAATCATGCCTACATCATCCTTCCTATTTCACTGAGCCTGTGTCATTCCTAGATTACCAAGTACCAGCATCACACCCACATCACCGCTTGCACGAGTCACCACATGGGATGTAATTCCCCTAGGGGGTATTCTATGATATGAACCAAGGTGTTTAAGTGTATGTAATTAATGTAATTTATCTTACCCATTCACTTTTTAATTATCTTTACTTATTCAAATTTATTTATTAAATTTTAATATTATTTAATTTAAACATTATTAATCATTTTTAATATTATACAAATATTATTATTTTTAATTTATTATGTTTTTAATATTAATTTATACATAATTATTTAATATATTTTAATATTATAAAAAGAAATTTTTTATATGATTTATATTTATAAAATTTCATTTATTAAGGTGTAATTCCAATAAAATGATTGAAATTTATAGAACAAATTTATTTTAATTTTTTATTTTGGAATCTATATATTTTTTGTATGTTTCTAAAAGTAATTCATTTAATCATTCATATTTTATATAGTTTATTTATGGTGTCTTAATATTTATAACATGTTTTAAATTCATATGATCATTTATCCTTGATTTATATTTAATAAGTAGTAATATTTATAATATCTTTAAAGTCTATATAATTTATTTTTATAACTCATTTCTTAATACATTCATCAACATTTTTTGCGTGTTCACAATTAATGTAATACTTCATAAAAAAAATTGTACATATTCTCTATGTTTTAATATTTCAACTCAGTATTTATCATTATTTTAATATATATTCATTTCTAATTATTTTCAGTAATTTATATAAATAATATATCTTATCCTTTTTGTTAATATTTTTTATGTCTATTGATTTTTAGTAATTACAATTCACTCATTTTTGAAAACAATACATTTAAGATTGTATATACATTAATAAAGTTAAATTTTTTAAAATTATTTATAACCAATTAATTATTAAAAAATTTCATTTAATATATTTTTTATTTTAGTATAAATATGTTTTATAAGCTATAAAATGAATAGTGTCCATAAAACCTATATATATCATTGATATTATAATATTGATGATAAATTTATGATATATTTTCAATAATATTAGTGCTAATAAAAATTTGTTTTGTCGATGCAAAATTTATCATTGATAAAACATATATTTTTAGTAGTTTTTAATTTCAAAATGATTAAAATAAAATTTACAGGAACATTTTTTGAATGAAATGATGAAAAATTCTTGGTCGTATAAATTAAAGGCTAAGGCATCTTGTTTTTTTTTTCATTCAAGCTCTATTGTGGAAATCAACAGCTTTCACCACTCTACCTTGATCTTCATGGATGAGTCTATCCTCTCGAATCCTAAGATACATTAGTTAATCTGATACAACTGCATGTACAATTTTAATGAATTATAAAAATAATTTGTCTTAGTTAGTAGTTTAGGATTTTGAATTTCATACTCAATGATTAATATGTGGTTAATAAAGGTAATTTCTTATAGAACCTTTTTTGAAATGATTTACTCTACTACGTGTACTGTTGACTCTTCTCATAAGAATGCTTGGATGAATCACCAGCGTAGTATAATAATGTCCAACAAATAACAATCTACTCTGCCAATCTATATTAAAACTTCAAAATAAAATTCATTCAAATACAATTAATATATTAATTTTTATTTATAAATTTTATAAATGTAGATTTCCAAATTGTGATTCCATATTTATATTTTTCAATCAACAAGGCATTATAATATTATTATTCAAATAAGTCAATATCAAAAAAAATTCATTATCCTTCTGGTTTAATATAAAGGGAAATCTCTCTCAATTCATCAACAATAACATGTGTTCAAATATGGTGGTTGACATTTTCCTTCTTTATGTCTTGATGGATTCCGTTTTTCTTAATTTAATTTTTTTGCAAGATAATGAAAACATATTTCATGTGGGAATAGATTACAGATTATGTCCACCTATTTCCAATCTCATCTTTTGAATAGGTATATTTTTATTTGATCAAAAGGAACTCTTCAACAATATATATATTTTCCATCTTACCAGATAATAACCGAAATCATACATTAAATCATTTTATTATTCCAAATCAGAAATTTCTATCTCATCAGGGGAGACTAAATTTTGAAAAGATGATCTTTTTTAAACCTCTGGTAATCAGGAGTTTGATAATGATAATAAATATGTTTTTATCTATGTGATTGTTGGTCAAACTAGTATAGTATATGTCTCGATCATCATTGAAAATTAAGAAAAAAAATAAGGAATACAATTTGGAGAGGGTCTCTAAATTATGGACGAATGCACTTATAAATGATTTTTCTCAGTCAGTTATACATAATCATATGTATTTACTTATGATACATAAATCTTGGATTCATGAAATTCAATATCAAATTTCTATTTAATTTTTGTGTCTAAATAATTAAAAAAAATTGTTTTGGTGGCTTGTGATAATCAAGGCATTAATAAATCTTATAGTGGTATTGGTTATCAATATATGCGCACGATCCAAATTTAAATTTTATAAAAGCATGGATCTAACCAGATTCATATCCATGGATCCTAATGTACTCATATCATTGAATCCAAATATTACCCACATATAGGAATTTTCAATGTAGCCTTTATCCCTCACCCTTCATTTTTTTCTAGAGATTCCTCTAAGGATCATGTGTTATTATTCGAAAGGAACAATTTTGGAGGACTAGAGAGAGATCCAATGTCATGATCAGGTGGGTCACATGGCTTGTTTATAAGTTCCTTATGATGAAATCATCCTAGGATATTACAAATTGGGAATAATCCACTAATTTCTCCCATTTTACTGATGATAATAATTGATGGCGTTTTGATAACATTAATGTATGGTCCAATGAAATTGATTATAGGTTTATTGTATGTATTCCATGAACAAATGATGTAGACCAAGACAATAATTTCTAATATAATGTATGTTTGTGTTGTTATTATGTGATTATCATTATACCTTGGCCCATAGAATAATGTTAACAGAAAATAAAGGATTCTAGAAATGATGATGGAACCCAGCGGTGTAGCCGAAGGTCTGAAAATTCTATTTGAAATATTTCACGGGTATACTTATATTAATGTAGACTCAAATGGTACAAAATAATACTGATTATAATTTTTGACCCTACCTCATTATTGAAGATGAAACTCTTATTAATGTTGTTATATACCATCATCAATCCAAGAATCATCTGACATGCATGGAACCCAAATGTGGATTGTATTATTTAGATGTAGGAGGGTTTTGTTTCTCTATTCACAATGTGTACTTCATCCATCAAAAAAAGTGTATACTCCCTATTTACCATATCATGGAATATACGAGTGAAAATATATAACCTAGTCGTTACATCTTTTTCAACCATTCCTCTTTTTGGATCAAGAAGGATGTATTTCATAAGGAGATTTAGAAGCGTAATGAGGAACACCTTGATAATCCCTTTTTGTATTCTCACATTAGTATGTGGAGGCCCTACCATCCAATGTGTTTATGTTAAACGTGGAAGAAACTAAAATCATAAGAGGTTATCTTGGAATGAATTTTATGGTACTTCATTATTTGGTATTCATTATCACAACATATAATATGTCTATCCATTTTATTTGGGATCCACTAGTGGATTGAATTTCACCCATGAGGGTAGATTGAAAAATTTCCCAATTCAATAAAACTATATTGTCATTATAAATTTTATTAATTAGTCATTGTGGGTTCTCGAATACATCAGCTTATTTGTTAAGAAGTTTCAATCAATTTTTTACGCTGCTAAAAATTGGACCAATACCAACAGATCAATACTAAAAGATTTGGAAAAGATGTTCGTATATGTACCATAAAATGAACATATATCACTGTTTTTGACAAAACAAATTTCTATGAAAACCATCATATTACTACATATTAATTGTTTTGAAAAAACTGTTGGTATGGGTCATAGGTAAAAAAATGTTTTTATAAAATCCATTTACATATCATCAATAAAATGACATTATACCAATGATTTGGATAATACCCTATGTATTTCATAAATTTAATGAACCTATACTCAACGATTTAGTAAAAAAATTGATTATGGTAAAAAAATTAAAAATACATATATCATTGGTTTGGAAAAACATTGTTATTGGTCAGTAGGAATTGTTTTACAAACAGTTTGATTTGGTTTTAAAATTTTTATTGAGTTTTTTAATCAGATAACATTTAGTAAGTAAATAATAGTTATAAATACTCATAAACATATTTTAACTCTTATATTTTCATAGAATATTGTTTCTTAGTGTTAAGGTTTTTGAAATATATTTGATTGATTCATAGAGAAAAATCATTAAGGGATTTTTTGAATTACCAATATCATTGGCTTTTCAAAATGTTCGTATAGATATTTCATGTTATATATACCGTTGTTTTGTAAAACGTTGGAACATCCCAACTAGTCCAATGGTTCCCAAACAATTTATTTTGGTATATAATGGTGACTAAATCCATTTTAATTGAGGAACTTATAATACCTTATAACAATGGTTCTGGAAAAAACATTGGTTTAGGTCTTAGTTACATAAATGTTTTTGTACAAACCATTGCCATTATATTATGAAATGATGTTATACCAATGGTTTTTTCCAAACCATTGGTTATTGTGATGGATATACCAAATGTTTGGATACCAATATCCATTAATATTACATTTAATGAACATATACTAATGGATTTTATATATAAATATACATATTTTTCATATTTTTCATTCAAAAAATCATTGTAGCATAGTGGTTAGGTGATTGAAATATAAATAGTAGGTGCGAGGATTAAAACATAAAAGGGGGTTTTTTAATTACTTATACCGATAGTTTTTCAATCCCTTGGTGATTTTGTTTCATATTAAATTTACCAATGTATTGAAATCTATTGTTATAGAAAAACTATACAAAAAATATCCAAAAAACATTTGTATAGGACTACACCAATGACAAAAACACAAACAGTCCCCCAAACCGATTTTATTCCATATACCAATGGTATTGGGGAATATAAAAATGGTTCTAAAACATTGGTATAGGATTTTCACAATATTTCATCCTTTTATTTTCTGGTTCATTCAAATTTATTAAAAGAGATTGAAATATGGTGTGTCATTAGATTATCTCTTCTGGTCACTCTAGAGATCCTCTTGTTTTGTTGGAGGACATCCCTCCTTGTTTGATATCACCAATAATTTTTATTATAGATTTAATTATTAAAATTCCATTATTTTTTTACTATAATTGATCATGAATTAGAAATGAAATTTTAACATTCCAGTTCAACATAAGAAACAATGTCATGTCCCTATAAAATTAATGAGTCCAAATTAAGTTTAGTTATTGTAAGAACTCCAATTATGTAATTATCATCACCTAAATTCTATAGAGCATTGGGCATGGCTTTTAAATTTTAACTCATAGTAGTTGATTTCCCATACTAACCAATAAAGGATTCCCCGCACATCCCTCTCATCCTATGATCTAATTATTATACGAGTATTTATTTTTAGTGTATTCATTCACATGGATACACTGAATTTATTCTCATAACCATTGGATTTTAATGTCATCATTTTTTACTTTTTTAAGTTAAAACTATCTGATTATCCCATTTATAAAACCCCAAAATTTTATTCTTTATAACCAATTAATTTAAAGTTTTTATTATGGATAAGTGACTGGTCTCAATCAGTATATTCATCATCTAATAAATGATAAACTTCATCTCCCATGTAACCTATCACTGAAACACCAAAATGACTTCTATTTACTATGAGAAGAAATGTATGTACAACAACTCATCCTTATTTCTTTACTGTATCCTTGAAATACTATATAAACCATCTTTTATATATTTTTTTAAAATAAATTATAATTTAAATAGATTATTTGTATCATTGTGGATATCACACAATTCCGTTTTTTAATTATTTCCAACACTACAATAATATATATATATATATATCATTTATCCATATATATATTAGAAAAATATGTTTATGATATGTATATAATTCAATAATAATACCCTTTCCTGGTTATATGTACAAAAAATCTATTTATAAATTTATTTTCTTAAATATTAATATTATTGAATCAAATAGTATTAATATGAATAAAAAACGGTAGGATTCTAATGATTTGAAGAAAGAGATTGCAGATGGGTTTCGTCAAATTTGAAAAGGATCAACCATTTAACCCTTCTCAAATACGTATTATTGTGTTTAAACTGTTATTATTAATGAATTATTATTATAGAGAACTATGAAGAAGTAAAGATCTATATATAAATTTATCAATTTAAAAAATGTGGGAACATAAATTGGTAAAAATATTACAGAGCTAGTTGTAAGGATTAAAATAATTTGTAAGAACCTTGGTATTTTGAACGGGTCAAAATCCCGACCCTGTTTGAATTTTTGACTTGCCTCTGGGAAAACATGAGAAATTGGGTTGTTTCTAGAAAATGTCTTGGCTAAACACCATGTACTTTAAGACCACACAATGTATATGTTAGGTGGGTGACTAGCCGTGTGCTCAATGAGTACATGCTGTTTGATGACTGTGTAGAATTTTCTTACTACATGACATGTTGTTTTCGACATGTCATGTACCCATAGACCGTGTGGAGGCCATACATTGAGTGTATGTCTATTCTCTGGGTAGAATCATTTATCCATGTAAACATCATGTCTTCTTTGGACACGCCATGTAGTCTAGCCATGTAAGAGGGATATACATGGCGTGTGGGTAAGTCGGACAGGAAGAGAAGAAAAACCCAGTTTATTAGCCAATAAAAACACATATTTTGATTACATTTTAATGGTATTAAATGTTCATTTTTGATATTATGGGCCTGAGTTAGTGGATTTTATTTTTGAACATCCATTCTCATCATTTTTGAACTTCATGCCTAATATGCACCAATTTAGGCCCAATGTTTTATCTGATTTCAAATAATGTAATTAGGAATATTTAAATTTTTTATTTTTTTTAAATGGATATAAACATAAATATGTTCATTTTTCATTCAGGTATAAATGGAGGATTAATAAATGATGATGGGGATTTTTGGTGAAGAATGGAAACAATTCTGGAGAAGGCATATTGGATATCATCCCACTGATGGGAACATGGGGCCCACAATACATGCCCAATGAAGCCCAAAATTCATGGTATGATAGAAAACATATAGAGTAACAAATAATCCTCCTGTAGAATGTGATAATTCATCCTAAATGGTGGTGATTAAGGCAGCCCAAAATAAAGATTCATTTCTTTTCACGATTCTGCGTCCTAGAAAAACAGCCCACTATTTAAATCATATCTCTCGAACGAATTATTAGTATGGGAAGAAACATTAAAGGATGTTAGGGGACATCGGGGGATTGATATATGTCTACTAGGGCCTACTCAAATTCGGCCTTCTAGAAGGTCCTTTCGGCATGTCTTTCTGGTGAAGGCAAGTTGGCTGCAACTTTGGGGAAAGAAGTGGAAAGTCTCCCTACATTAATGATCCACCCACCGTTCCCCAACACAATTAATTAAAGGAACATGGGAATTATGGGGATCTCCCAAGGTATCATTTTTCACTATTTAAGGCAGTAGTGGTAGAGGATTTAGGGATCTTGGATCATTGCTTTTATTGTAATGTTATTATGTCAAATTGTCTTTGTAGCATTTTTCCTTCCCATGTATGTTGTTCAAATCACCTTAGTTTTTAATAAAAGTTCTGCTTCATCTATTTATTTGTTCTTCCTCTTATAACCTTGATACTTTTTCCTCAAGGTGTGAATTTATTCACACCAACCCTTGTGATTTTGTTCATACAACGGTGGAGTGATCATATTTTTTTGTTGTTGTTTATTTTACCTTTTCACTTCCACACTCGTAAGTATACTTCCCACTACCGTTGAAAACATGTTATAAATGGAGGGATAACTACTTTAGAGGTTGATCCAAGGGAGTACAAAGGGGATGGATTGGTTTTTATTTCTCACTCTCTAAATTTTATTAATTTGTTTTTTGAGTTTCTATCATTAAATGAGTTTCTCTCTACCTCTTCCTTATTGAATTTATTCACCCCACTTTTATGTGCTAAGTAGATCCTTTACCTTGGAGTGCTCATGAGAATGATCATATAAGTGAATATATTATTAGCAAATTTTTGTGAAGGTGTTTAATTAGTATGTGATGAGGATAGTTTGAATTCATCCAATCCACCCCGAGCAATAACATAGGATCAACTCTTTTCTCATAAATTGAATTCACCTAGATCTTAGTTCTCTTTTAAAACTCATCTAAAAACAACCCAAGTTGGCCACATCATATCCAAAAATAAATCTCTGTATATTGTGTGTCTAATAGTTTTTCATAGGTCTATGAGGATTCAACAACCCAATCTACACTGCAAGCAACTGCTTGACCCTTAAAACATGGGTAAATTTGGGGGCAACAAAATTTTGGAGCCGTTTCTGGGGAACAAGTATGTTCCTTAGAACAAAACCTTCTTTCCTCATCCCCATTAATTTTTTCTCACCCAAAATCTCTTATCTTTTCACTTTCTCGCTTTATTTTTTTTTTGGTGCATGTCCGCCTACAACCGCGATAAATCAAATTGGCTAGTTAGGGTGGAATGCCATAGCATAGGGGAGTAATGTACACCATTGGATCCTAATATTCCTAACACCCCAGAGCTAAAGATTGAGTCAATTTTAATGGAGGGTCTCCAAATAAACCAACTCATAAACCCGGGTGGGAAACAAAATCGAAATCCAAATGAGATAGCCCCCAATTTGGGTAATATAGTCAACCAAACCATGATTTACTACCATACACCTACCTGGACCAATGCACCCTCTTGAATTAGGAATGCTTCCCTAGGAGATTCCCACTATGTCGTTAAAACTCATGTTCTATACCACCATCCAACCTTCCATGGGATGGAGTAAGAAATTTCATACCTTTACGTAAATGAGTTCAATGACATTGTTGAAACCATTTTCTCACCACATAAAATTGAGTCAGCTTAGATGATGCTCTTTCCTTTCTCAATTAAGGATCGAGCAAAGAACTGGTTAAATAATTGGAGACCTTCATCAATACACACTTGGAATCAACTGTAAAGAGAATTTTACAAAAAATACTTCCCCCATCACCAAACCATTGCACACAAAAATAGCATCCAAAACATTTTTGAAAAAGATGGAGTGTCATTTTATGAAACATGAGAGAGGTTGAAAGGCACCCTAAACATGGTTCCACACCATGGTTTTTCTATTCCTAAACAAGTGAGGATTTTCTATAAAGTTTTGGGCCCGGGGAACAATCAATTCATTGACATGATGTGTAATATGACCTTTAAAAACAAGTCCCCAAATAATCCTTACGAGTATCTAGAAATCCTTGCTGAACAAAACCAAACATGGTGAACGTCACCTTATTCTGAAAAGTCTCAAAGAACTGCTGAAATTCATACACTTAGAGAAGAGGAAATACTTAGGGAAAAACTTGCAGCACTCTCTAGGAAGGTTGAAGAGATACACCATAGGAAAATCCATGAAATCCAAACTTTAGACCACGTTTGCACAGTCTTTGATAAACATGACCACAAAACAGACAAATGTCCAACCATTCCATCCATCAAATATGTTCTTTTAGGTGGACCACCTACTTAAGTCAATTCCCTAAACATTCAAAAGCCCCAACACCCAAAAACATGCATCCCAAGGTATAATGACCACCCAGGCTTCCGATGGAAATATAACCAACAACCTAGCCAACCACAAGGACTAAACCGCTACCCTACACAAAATTTTCAAAACTATAACCAATTACAACCACAACTAGTACAATACCATCATTCCCCAATACAATACAAACAACCCATCCAAAAACCAAACTATCACCCATGGATTACCCAACCAACACAAGCCCCTTCCCAATATGTCCCTCTCCCAATACTTGACAAACTGGGCAAACAAATGGAAGGGATGAAATCAGAAGTCTCTTCCCTGAAACAATAACTTAAAACCATCAAATCTAGAAAGGCCCATATGCCCACACAGACCATTCCACAACAATCATCAAGGGGAGAGATAAGATTCACTCAAACAACTCATGAAAAACTAAAGGTTGTGACAGTTTTTAGAAGTGGGAAATCAATTGAGAAACCTGAATCAATAGTTCAAAAACCATCTGAAGCATCAAAAAATAATGAAAATTCAAATGAACCACATGATCAAACCAGAAATCATGATAACATTGTCAATGAAACAACCATTCAACAAAAAACCCCACAACCTGCCCCATTTACTCAATGCATGAAGGGGAAAATCAAGCCTGAATTGAGTGAAACATTTAGGGAAATATTCTCAAAAATCATGTTGAAAATTCCACTCCTTGATGAAATTCAAACCATTCCGGAATACTCACAAAACATTAAAGAAGTCTGCACATTTGAACAGAAATTCTAACAAAAGAACCAAGACCTTCTGGATGAAAATCTTAGCACAACAATCCAAAAAACCCTACTTCCAAAGATGAAATACCCATGACTCCCATACATAAATGTTTAACTAGGAGAGATAAATGTTTTCAAAGCCTTGTGTGATCAAGGAGCCAGTTTGAACCTCATTCCTTATGCTATGTATTGTCAGTTACGGCTCAAATAACTCCAACCCACATCTGTCACTCTTCAACTTGCTGATCATAGTATTCGAGTTCCAAAGGGGATATTAAAATATGTTTTGGTGAAAGTTGAAAATTGCATTTACCCAGATGACTTCATTGTTCTAGACAATCACCCAATCTTTGGTCCTAGGGAGAAACCCCCAATCATCCTTGGTCGTCCCTTTCTTGAAACAATAAACATTGTTATCTGAGTCCGAATTTGGAACATGACCATCACATTTAGAATCATGAGTCTAGACTTGATCATCTACAATGGAAACTCTAAAATTGGGGATAATGAAGAGATCCATGGGGTTAATTGGATCGGTAGTGTTGATAGTGAACTAAAGGAACATCAATGAATTACTGAAGGATGTTTATGTCACTAATAGATTGATTTTCTGTGTTCACATGAGGTAAATTTGTCTCCATGGCATGAATTTCATTAATATAGCTCTATTGATGATTTTTTAGAATCACCAATCTATGATACAATGGGTGAAATCAATAACATCGAGTCCATATCCATTCATGAAACTACTCTAGCTAATTTAGTGGATGAGAATTATTTTCACAAGGAACCAATTTTGTCAAGAAATATGAATAAAGAAACTGAGTTCAATACAAAGTCTCGTCTTTTTTTGGAAATTTATAACCTCTCTGATCTTGAATTTAAGGGTTTACCTTCATCACTCAATTATGTGTTCATAGGGGACAATCAATCCTTTCATGTTGACATTTCTTCCTCTCTTGAATATGATCAATAGAGTATGCTTCTAGATGTCCTTAGGAGACATAAAAAAGCCATTGGATGGACCCTATCTGATATTCATTGGATTATACCACTTATTGGGACTCATGGAATTGTTATAGAATCCAATTAAAATCCATGTCATCAACCTCAGCGGTGATTCAATCCTAATCTCATGGATGTAGTGAGAAAAGAACATTTCAAATTGTTAAAATCCGGTATCATCTATCCTATAGCTGTGACTAAGTGGGTTATCCCAGTCCATGTGGTTCCAAAGAAGGCTAGAATCACAGTAAAAACCAATAAGGATGTCGAGATGCTTCCAACAAGGGTCAGTAGTGGATAGAGAGTATGTATTGACTATAGGAAACTCAAGTCTTGTACCATGAAAGACCATTTCCCCTTACCCTTTATTGATCAAGTCCTCGAGAAAGTGGTGGGTCATCAATTCTACTGTTTCCTATATGGATTCACAGGGTATAATCAAATATAAGTATCCTTATAGGATCATGGAAAAACAACCTTCACTTTTCCATTCGGAACTTTTTCCAACAAGCGCATGCCCATTGAATTATGTAATGCCCATGGTACCTTCCACCGGTGCATGTTGGGAATCTTCTCGGACATAGTGGGGGATTGATTAGAGGTCTTCATGGATGATTTCTCCATCTTTGGGGATACATTTTAGGAATTCAATCTAAATGTTGAATAGGTTTTGTCAAGGTGTGAGGATAAGAATCTCGACCACATTGTGATCTATTGGTAACAGATGCTCCATATTTATGGACATGAATATGTGAGGAATAATTCTCTACACTCAAGTCAACTCTTATATATTCACCTATCATGCAATCTCCAATTTTGAAACTTCCTTTCGAGCTCATGTGTGATGCGTGTGACTTTTCTGTAGGAGCATTCTAAGGACAACTATGTGAGAAAAATCCATGTGTCATTTCTTATGCAAGCAAATCATTATATGATGCACAAATAAACTACACCACCACTGAGAAAGAGTTGCTTGCTGTTGTCTTTTCCTTAGAAATATCCAGGTACTATCTGTTATGATCACCCATCATTGTCTTCACTAACCATTCAACCCTAAAATACCGTTTCCAAAAACAAAATATGCCAAGACTAGATTGATTATGTGGGTCCTTCTTCATCAAGTTTTTGATTTAACCATTAAGGATAAATGGGTGTTGGAAATTTTGTAGCTGATAACCTCTCTAAGATGGAATTCAAAGACAACTCACACCACCTCTCTGTGTCTGATTCATTTCACGTTGAGCACACCTATCCAGTGAGTGATTGCCCTTGGTATGCTGACATAGAAAATTATTTGGTGACTGGTTACATTCCAAAAATCATGGGGACCCAAGATAAGAGGAAATAACATTCTGATGTCAAACACTATGGGGTTGATGATCCTTACCTCTTCAATTCATGTCTTGATCAAATCAACAGGAGATGTGTTCCCGAGTCTGAGGAGGAGTCCACTCTAAAATTTTGTCCTTGAGAGGCATGTGGAGGCTACTTTTCTATAAAGAAAACTACTTCAATGGTCCTCCAAATTGGTTTCTACAGGCTGATCCTCAATAAGGATTCCTTCCAATTCTGTAAAAGTTGTCCTCAGTGCCAGCAATTATAATCCATTTCCAAAAGGAATCAAATGCCCCTCACACCCATTCTAGTCATTGAAATCTTTGATTTTTGGGGAATTTATTTCTTGGGACCCTTTCCAAACACTAAAGGATAACTCTAAATCCTCTTAGGTATTTATTATGTCTCAAAATAGTTTGAATCTATTCCCACCAAGTCCAATGACCATCATGTTATGATCCGATTTCTAAAAGAGCATATATTTTCTCGAATTGGAATTCCTAGGGCTATAATCAGTGTTCGAGGAACCCATTTCTGTAATCACCCATTCTCTTCACTCATGTCTAAGTATGGAATTTCTCATAAAGTATCCACTGCATACCAACCTCAAACCAATGTTCAATATGTGTTAGCAAATAGGGAGATTAAGAAAATTATTGAAAAAACTATCAACCCCTCTAGGAATGATTGGTTTGAGAGTCTATTGGATGCTCTTTGGTCATATCGTACATCAGTCAAAACCATCCTTGGAATGTCACCACATAGGTTGGTTTATGGAAAAGCATGTCTTTTACCATTTGAAATTTTGCATAAGGAATTTTGGGCAATCAAAAAAATGAATTTCAACATTTCTTTAGCCGAATAAAAGAGGAAACTTGATCTTAATGAACATGAGGAACTTAGGATAGAGGCTTATAAAAATTCAAGGATAAATAAATCTAGAGTTCAAGCTTTCCAATCTAGGAATTTAAAAGTCAAGCATTCTGATCTGGGAAAACATGTGCTCATGTATAGTTCAAAACATCATTTTCACTCGGGAAAGATAAGGTATAGATGGTCAAGTCCATTCATAGTGCATCTTGTGTATCCCCATGGGGTAGTAGAGATTCAGGATCCCACAAGTGGTGACATTTTAAAGGTCAATGGTCGTAGGTTAAAACCATTCATTGAATCATTAAATAAATAGGAAATATAGGTTGAGTTAACAGAGCCAACCTATGAACCTTGAAAAAAATGGATAGATTTAAGATCCATGTGGGGCTAACGACGTTAAACAAAATCACTAATTGGGAGGCAACCCATGGTTTTCATGTTTTCAATCATTTTGAATAATATTTTGTTTCCTTCTTCTTCATTTTGTTATTTTTTTTAAAAAAATATAGACTTTTGACATGTTCTTCTTTTATGAGTAAGGACATGTACGAAAGGGGAGCATCGTATTAACCTGTGTCACATGGTGTGAACGCTGAGTAATACCTTACCCAAAAAATATAAAGAAGACAATGTATCATCAGTTTAATTTATTTTATTTAATGTTTTTTTAGGTAATTAAAAAAAATAGAATGTTGACATGTTCTTCTTTTATGAGTAAGTATGGGTTTGATAGGGGAGCACCGTATTCATCTATGTCCCGTGGTGTGATCCTTGAGTAATACCTTACCCAGAAAATATAGAGAGGACAATGTATCATAAGTTAATTTTATTTTTATGTTCTTTTAGGTTAAAAAAATAAAAAAAATATTTATATTAAAAAAAATTAAAGGCATGTCATTGGTCATTGGGATGAGTTGGTCACAATCGTCCAAGCCATTTGGAGAAAAACCAGAATAGAAGGGAGACATGGGAATGCATTTTCAAAATCAACCACCAGGTGACGTCATTCCATAATTTTTATTTTCAATGTCTTTGTTGAACTTCTATCCAACCCCTTCTATGTTTCAATTCATTAATCACTGGGGACATTGTTATTCTATGTTGGTGGGAGATGAAAATGTGTGGAAGGAAAAATTTCATCAACCATGAACATGATAACACACATTCCAAACTCTGAAATTAGATATAAAATAATTTTGCAAGACTTGATTCTGATTTTAATGCATGTTTATGTTCATGTTCATAGATATTGGAACGTGCGGTTGTCCGATGTAATTTTTCACCATTTATAATTGCATCCAATTATTAAAAAAATGCACATCCTCTAGATTGTGGGGTTTTAGTTTGAGTTCATAGGGACCTATAATAAATAGCATAGGATTGGTGATCTTTTTAATTTTAACTTGAGTATTGAAAAAAAAATTGCACGTAGAGAAATGAATTGACCTAATGTGTGGCTTTCGACACATGGGGATCATGACTCCATAGTTGTCTATCCCATTGTTGGGAATTTTGTCTCTATTTGTGGTAATTTGAATTTTTTGTGATTGATTTGACTCAAGATAATGCCCGTGTATATGAGCTTCACATGGTTCCCTATGGTCTTTGAGCCTGGGATTCATTGGCAATGTCTTGCTACATGGTATGACTAGATTGAGTTCAATTTCTATTACCATGGAAAAATAGAAAAAAAAAATCCAAAAAAAATTCAAAAAAACAAATAGAATAAAAAAATGAGGACACATCTTATTATTAGAATTTGATTTCACCTAGCACATCCACCTTTTCCCCCTCAAATGAAAATGAACCCCCATGTCTATTGTGATTCACAACACTTCATCAGGCTTAATTGAATTTGGATGAAATATGGAGATGAATTTGAACAAAGGAATGGGTTTGGGATTGAGATATTCCTATGTACATAGCTTGTTTTAAATTATTGTTATTAGTTTCATAATTGTTTGGTATGAAATAAATGGCTGAGAAATGTATATTAAAATGTTGTGGGAAAAATGTCATTCGAATTTCATTTTTACAATATTTTTTTTGCTCGGGACTAGAAAAAATCATGTTTGTGGGTTTGATTAGCCAATAAAAACACATATATTGATTACATTGTAATGGTATTAAATGTTCATTTTTTATCTTATGGGCCCGAGTTAGTGTATTTTAAATTTGAACATCCATTCTCATTATTTGTGCACTTCATGCCTAATATGCCCCAATTTTGGGCCAATGTTTCATCTAATTTCAAAGAATGTAATTATACAAATTTTAATTTGATATTTTTCTAAATGGATATAAACTTAAATATGAACAATTTTCATTCAGGCATCAATGGTGGATTCATAAATTCATGGGAGGCTATAAAAAATATAGAGGAACAAATAATATTTCTAGAGAAAGTGATAATTCGTTCTAAATGGTAGTGATTAACGCTATGCAAGGTGAAGATTTAATTATACACCAGATTCTGCGGCCTAGAAAAACATCCCACTATTTATTTCATATCTCTCAAACGGATTATTATTTTGGGCGGAAATTTTACAAAATGTTAGGGCGCATCCGAGAATTAATTTAACTATTCTATTGCCCACTCAAATTCGGCCTTCTAGAAGGTCCTTTCTGCGTTGTCATTCCGGTGGATGCAATCTAGCTGCAACCTCGAGGCTAGAATTGAAAAGTTTCCCTACATTAATGTTCCACCCACCATTCCCCAACACAATTAATTAAAGGCACATGGGATGTTTGGGGGTCGTAAAAGGTTTAATTTTTTCATATTTAAGATAGTAGTGGTGGAGGATTTGGTGATCTTGGATCTTTGTTTTGATTGTAATGTTATTATACCAAATTGACATTGTAGCATTTTTACTTCCCATGTAAGTTGTTAGAATCACCATTGTTTTTAATAAAAGTTCTTCTTCTGTTGTTTTGTCCTTCCTCTTATCACCTTGATACCGTTTCCTCAAGGTGTGAATTTATTCACACCCAACCTTGTGATTTTGATCACACAATGATGGAGTGATCATGTTTTTTTGTTGTTGTTTATTTTACTTCTTCAACTCCACTGTTGTAAGTATACTTCCCGCTTCTGTTGAGAAAATGTTATCAATGTAGTGCTAGATCTTTTATGTGTTGATCCATGTGAGTAGAAAGGGGCTGGATTGGATGTTATTTATCACTCCTTAAATGTTATCAATTTCTGTTATTTGAGTTTTTTTTTCATTAAATGAGTTTCTCTCTTCCTCTTCCTTATTGAATTTATTCGCCCCACTTTTATGTGCAATATAGATCCTTTACCTTGGAGTGCTCATGAAAATGATCCTACAAGTGTATATATTATTAGAGTGTTTTTGTAAAGGTGTTTAATAAGTAAGTGATGAGGGTAGTTTGAATTCATTTAATGAATCCTTTTTGAGTGAATGAAATTGAAATCGTAAAAAAAGGAATTCATCCAATCCACCCCGAACAATAACCTAATATCAAATCATTTCTCTTAAATTGAATTCACATAGATCATAGAGCTCTTTTAAAACTCATATAAAAAAAACCCATGTTGGCCAGTTCATAGTCAAAAATCCATCTCTTTATATTGTGTGTCTAAAGGATCTTCATAGGTCTCTGAGAATTCGACAACCCATGCTAAACTGCATGCGACTTCTTGACCCTTAAAACGTAGGTAAATTTGGGCGCACCCACCATTACACACTGTGTACCAGTAGCTACACACCATGTACTCATGTCGTCAGGTTCTGAAATGTAATTCGGGGGAATTCAAGAACCCATTTGAACATTTAAATGATATACACGACGTGTAGTCATAGAGTACACGCCGTGTAATCCCTTTTTTTCGTTAAAATGGGAAGTGGCCTTCTTTTGAAGAGGAAATAAATTTTTCTGCCAGGTTTCACGAACGAAGCCATCCATGAAATTAATATTCTTCTGTATCATCAACCAAAAATTATTTTTATCATGGTGTGATGCGTTCGATCCCCCTCTATATGTCCTTGATTCCTCTTGAGCCGTTTTTTTATTTATATTCGAGAATGAGTTATAGGGGTTCAAGAGGTTTGGACTATTTTGTAGATCTACAACATTTTAGATTTATTTTGAGACTATTATAGGAGTAGGTACATCGTAGGAGTCTTAGGTAGGTGGTCCATTCCTATTTTTTTGTTTTCGTGGTAGTTTGGGTGGCGCGACCTTCGACTCATTTTCGAGTATTTTTTCCGGGACCCGTTTAATATGATGGTTTGAATAGAATTGATTTATTGAACTATGGGATGCCTTTGGGTATACATTGTTACCAGTTTTTCATGAGCATGGTCGGTCGAGGGTTCGCTGTTCATCAAGGAATTTTGGTCGGGGGATTCCAAAATTTTTATATTTGAACTATAATGTTTTAAACTATTGAGTTTAGTTTATTGAACTTGATATAAATTTTTAGAGGAACTAGAGACCTCATTTAAGATTATTGATTACCATTGGGTTAGTTAGAGGCATTCAAGTCCTCATTGTTTTTGATTGTTAACATTTGGGTTAGGGTAATTCAACTGTTTATAATGTTTTTCTGTTTATGTTTTCTGTTTAAATATGTTATATATTCAATTATTGTATTGCATATTCTAGACTATTTGGGTGGGGTTGGTCAAGGAATGGATATTCTTGAGTGATGGTGATCACAGGTTGGGATTTCCACGAATTATGTTGGGTGGTTTTGACCACGACATTGGGCGTCTAGGACGTTAGTTTGAGGTTGTATGATATTCATGTTGGGCGTGGCCCGAGTTACCGGGATAGCGATGCCATCAGACATGAGCGACATGGCTGCCGGGACACGACGTGTCAGTGACGTTGTAAATTGGAAAATATTTTGGTGATTACTACTCACCCAGACTTTGAGTAGTGTGCCCAGAGAGAGAATCCATAATGAGGGGGTTTTGACCACTCGTGTGAGTAGAGGCCCCCCTTAGTTTCAGTTTTTGTACTTTTGGTTGGGGTTGCATGTCGTAGGAATCCATGTAAATAGTGAGGGGCCTTCATGGGATAACATTTAGGATATCAGATTGGGGGATGAGGCTCGCCTTTATTTGAGGGAAGAAATCGCTGTCCCTCAAGTAACGTTATTTGATGAAAGACATCATTGTACCTCGGTTACTTATTTGAGGGACGACATCGCTGTCCCTCTGGTTATGTTTATTGAAGTCAGACATCATTGTCCCTCAGGTACATATATGAGGTTAGACATGTTGTTCCTCCTGGTTAATAATGTAGGTAATTATTTCAGTCTTTCGGTACTTGAGACACATTGTGTTAGAGGGCACATGGTGTCGGGTTGCATGACAGAGATTCCAGCATTGGCCAAAGCAGGTGACACTCCATGGAGGCTGCTAAGAACCAGTGGAGTTTGTGTTATTTTTTCATCTTTTTTTACAGATCTTTTCTTATAAATGCATGTCTTATTAAATAATTATATTATATATGCACTGTTGGGTGGAATCCTATTGATATTTGTCACACACCCTACACTGGCCATTTGGGACGCGTGCCGACTTTATCGATTTGTGTTCAGGAAAGAGGCCAGCTTCAGTATTTGGGTGTTATTAGCTGTTGCATAGAGATTGTATGGACCTTGAGGATTTTCCTAGCTAGAGTTACCTTATTTTTTCTATATTCTTGTATCATCATGCTTACCTGTTTTGTAGCTAGAAGTGGTTATCCATTAGCACCTTTTTATATTAAGATATGTATGACCTGCTTTGGATGAATGTTTTGTTGTTTAATAATAGTTAAAAGTGATAAGCTTGTTGTTGTGTTTATTTACACTACTATTGTTTATATTTAATTATGTCCGCTATTTATTGATATTTAATGTGCTTCCACTCTGTGAGTTTGGATCGAGTCTGCTGAGTCCTTTATTCTACTGCATCGTTATTATTATACTTGTACTAGTACCATTATTATTATCCATTGAGAGGTAATATCCTCCCCACTGTACTCTTAATACTCTCGTTGCTTGTCGGCAGCCAATGAAATTTCGGGAGGTGCACCTAATGTAGTAGCATCTGACTCGTTTAACAATGTTTGGGTGGCTTTTCGGGTCCAGGTTGATACAAAGTGGTATCAGATGAGTTCTTGACAAGGATTTAGTTTCATAATTTTACTCTCTACTAATGAGATTGATATTTCCATTTTATTTCTGTTAGTTTTACTATTTGGGATATTGTATCTTATAGATAGGCTATTACTAAAACTCTTTTTCTAGCTTGTGCATGGGTTCCTGCAGCCCCGGGTTTGAGAAATGGACCACGTTTCTAGGGGTGGGAATTGTTTTTTCCCTTTTCTCGTATTAAAATTCATATTTTTTCTACCTCGGTGGCTCACATGGTTATTTATGTTATTGATTGTGATATGTGACCCTTGACCCAGTGTGGTAATTCAGAATTAGACCTTGGCCTGGTATGGCAATGCTTGGCTTCATGGATTTTGATTGGAACATTTTCTGGGTATTTCCATTTCATAACTGCACATATGCTTTTTGAAATGATAGTATGATGTGAATAAAATGAATTAAAGTGATTTTTATGCTTTGAAATTCGAATAGGTGAAACTCCTAATAGAATTTCTTGTTGTTGCAATATGTATTCCATGCTTTATATTTTTTTTATAATTTCATGTGATAGGGTATTTGGGTCTGGGTGATGTACGAGTAGGTAGGTACTATCGGTTGAGGTGATATTGATCACCAGGATTGGGTGACTCAATCGTCGTTTTGAGGAAACATTAGTTGTTAGGATGGCCATGTTCCGAGTTAATTTTGATACATGGATTTTTCAGGGGCTCCTAAGGAGGCCATGACACCGGGATGCCATGGGGCATGGTTGCGGGGTGTGTAAGGGTAGTATATTTGCACTGTCTTCCTTATATTAATTAAATATATATTTTTATATTTATGTATGGGTAGTCTGAACATTAATTGTATTCAGCGGGATCTATTTTGGGAAACTCAGACGGAGCATCAGAAGGGAGATGGTACAATGCCGCAAGTGCAAGATCAGGTTCAAGAATCGATTCAGGCAGAACATGAGCCGCATGTATAGGCTTAGGGACATGATCAGGTTCAGGATCTAGTGCATGCATGACAGCTGTCAGGTTTCGCAGCGTTCGGACCATGGCTCGACGAGCACCTCTGAGATAGCCTAGAGGATGTCTTGCAGGGGATCGATAGAGGTGCTCATGGTTCAAATCCATCTTTGGAATATCTGATGTGGGAGTTCACGTCGCAGCACCCACTACTTTTTCAGGGTGAGGGTGGACCATATGCGGCTGAGAACTGGATAGATAGTATACATATGATCATCGAGCAGCTCGATACGCCTCCAGGGCAGAGGTTCAATCTCGTGAAGTACATGCTGATAGTACCAACAAATCGTAGATGTGATGTACAGGTTCAGGCACGTAGGGATGAGATAATGACATCGAAGGACATCAAGGATAGTATATTTGTGCATTTTTACCCAGAGACACTGAGAGAAGAGAGAGATCAAGAGTTCTTGAGGCTTGAGCAGGGAGACATCTCCATCATAGACTATGCAGCCACCTACACTGAGTTGTCTCGCATTGCACCTGGTTCGGTACGCGATGATGTGGCTAGGGTGAGGCGCTTTGAGGATGGAATATGGCATGCCATTCGGGTGAAGCTGAATATTTTCAAGCTAGGATCGTTTTCAGAGGCAGAGAATCAGGTGCTCATAGAGGAGGGAAATCGGAGGGCTAGGCCTCAGGATGGCCGGATGACATCTTATTGTGAGGGTTCAGATAGAAGGAAATTTGGTAGAGATGCATTCTTGTAGGGCAGTCAGTCCACGTACTCAGGTAGACCACCTCATGGCTATTCTTCTATGATTTTCATTCATTGTGGAAAACCAGGTCATGTTTGAACATAGTGCGATATGCCTCCAAAAGAGTGCCAAACATGTGGACAGGTCGGGAACCTTGAGAGTTTTTGCTGGTTTCCTTCTCAGATAGACGATAGATAGGACCTGAACAGATGGTGGAATCCAGAGTTGGTTCAAGATCAGTACCAGGAGAGGGTAGCCACAGTTCAGCTGCACGTGGAGAAATGAGATATATAGTGGGATACAGCTGAGGGGTCAGTGTACGGTTGCTGGAGCAGCACTACATGGAGTTCAGGAATGATGCAACCGTACACTATGGGTGTGGCCGTGATTTCCATGTTACCTTTTTTGGAATTACCATAATAGGCATCTCTGTTTTGAGTGCACATGATGCACCTGATCTATGTGGACAGACTATATG
This sequence comes from Viscum album, assembly GCA_963277665.1. NCBI lineage: Eukaryota > Viridiplantae > Streptophyta > Magnoliopsida > Santalales > Viscaceae > Viscum > Viscum album. Next base: position 357,854,796 of record OY728152.1, on the reverse strand, counting down.
CTATTCAGTTGGATTGGCGCCATATCTTGTGTGTCATATATTTATATATGTTTATGAGATGCGTAGTATTAGGGGAATAGAGGATGTTGGATACATGAGTTGTTGTGGTCATTAGAGAGTTGAGTATGCGAGATACTTGAGGTGTCGTGTGTATCAGATAATTGAGGATGTAGGTTACTTGAGATTCCTTGGGCCTCGGGGAATCAAGGATGCGGGTTACATTAGGTTATAGGCACCAGGAACGTTTTTGACCATTAATGTTATGTAGGACCTCGTGGTAGTGGACACTGATGTGGTGCGAGATATGTTTGGTGTAGGGAACGAAACATGAGCACCAATAAGGTGATGGGGTGATGATGCATCATGGAAGGACAATGCATCTAATAACATGTTTGTAAATATTGTTTTTTTTATTATTGTCGTGTTGAGAATGAGTTAGGCGATTCCTAATGTAGGGATCCCCCTTTAGTAATTTAGCTATGAAAATTGAGAATGGGGAATCCAGGATTACTTTAATCGGGGTGGAATGTTGGTACCATATCTGGGATTCGTTTGATAGCATAGGGACGATCTATGTTAAGGTGGGGAGATTCTAAGAACCCTGATTTTTAGAATGGTTCAAAATCCTGACCCTTTTTGAATTTTTGACTTTTTCTTGACAAGTCCTGTTAATATGACAGCTCTGATATCGCTTTATGGTTCCGTGTGCAGAGGACATGAATTGGTGGGTGTACCCAACTTTAATTTTAGCATTAACAACGATAAATCTCAAATCTGTAATGTTATTAAAACACAAGATCATCATAATAGAATGAAGAACAAGAATGAAATAGGTGAGTCATGTAACTATAGATAGTATCATCATATGCTGGTGGAAATTAATTTAATTAATTTTCAATAATTACCATGTTGGAATTATTTCTTCACATATTTCTTCAGTCATGATCTGATGTGATCTGTCATTGCATCGTAGAATCCATGTGTCGGATTCCCCTAGCAGTGATCCACATGTGCTTTAGGTGTCTCTAAATTTTTCCAAAGGGATATTCGTGTGCTAGTAAGAAAAAACCTTCACATGAAATTCCCACCTTTGATCGCCTAGATCTGGTGGAGGTGGATCTCTCACTAATAGATTGAGAGAGTTCTTGGTTGAAAAATTAATTCACATTTGGATTGAGGGCTATTGGAAATCCATTGTGCAAAACCACCCAAAAGATTTCTAGGATAACTAGAATTATATAATTTGGAATTTAATTACATAGAATAATAAAATGAATTAATTACATGAATGAATTTATTCATTTCATTTAATTCTTAATAATACACCATGTCTAATAATAATACTTGACTATTATTATTACTTGACATTTTCACATCAAAATATACCTAGTATTATTTAATTATAAAAGTAATATTATTTCTCATAAATTTCTAGAAAAAATACATGGCGTGTATATTTAATAAACATATTGTGCACTTCATTTACATTTATCTTTATTTCCAAACCTACAATTATTAGTCATATAATAATGGCTATTTATTTCTCAAATAAATATCACATCATTCATCTGTAATAAATATATTATTTCATGAACAATATATTCTATTGAATAACTAGTGTCGAAATAAATGTGATTATTCATCCATAAATAATTCTTAAACCACAATCAGGAATAATATTTATTTAAATTGTTATATTAATGATTAAATGATATAATTGGACACACTTGGTGTGTGACCCTCATGGCCTCTTTCCCAGTAGTATTAGGAGGAGCATTCCTAGAGTGAAAGGTTAGCATCTAGAAACATGCCAAGGCACCCATAGAGAAAGAAGTAGACTTCACAATGACGTGTCATCTCCTTATAACACTTACTATGTAATGTAATCCATTTTTCACTTTATCGTATATCAAGAGTGATTCATGCTAGTGCCATCAAACCATGTGATATACTATTATATAATTGACTATATGAAATTCAACATGTCCATTCATCATAATGGGCATGGATTGATTGAGGCTATATCAATTCAATAAAAGGTCTTGAGATATCTAATACCATTATGGAACAGTAGGTACAAAGCCATTCACGCATTATCTATTAATGCAATATTACTCATGACACACCCAACGTATCCTTCCCCACTACAAACAGTGTTCTATCACAGTTTCAGTCAATACATCTATTTGAGAAAGTTGTATTACCCATTAATAATAATATTAATTTCTAAGCATCAATACATATGTCCGTAGATACGAAAATCTGAGGACATTATAATATTTGGATTTCTTACAGGTGGGTCTCGTTCACATAATATACGCCTAAATATTACCAGGGGCTCACAACATGAAAATGTGCTTCAATGTTTTATTAGTCCTCACCCCTAATGGACTGTATTATTTGTGTCCCTCAAATAACATCTTCCTGCAATAGAAAATATATTCATGAATAGTGTTTTGTCACATCCGGGTTCTCATCATTGAAGTGATATGCTATGACCCTTTAATTAAACAACTATCCATGTGTCATTATCACATGCATTGTCACACAGAAGAATAATCAAGTTGTGAGAAAGTATTTATTAATGAATAATTTACAATGCAGTTGGATCTTGGACACTAAATCCAACATCATCCATGTTCATATTCGAACCTAAAATAGAGTATCCATATAACCCAACGTACTATTGTGTTTTCTGCAACTATGGGCCTTATTAGAAATCTATAAATTGAATTTTAATGCATAACTAATTTAATAATAGAACACAACTCCGAAATTATCACCTTTAATCAAACGTGTAAGGTGTAGATTGAGTGGTTCTTATCCATCCTCACCTAATTTCTAGCCTACCAGAGCATCCATAGGTTTCCAAATAATCTGTTATAATAAGATTTCATTTCCATTTCATTATCCTCCTAGAATAGATCCAACATTCATAAATTCCCCCCCCCCATTTTTAGGAACATAAAAATGTATTATATAGATGATTTTTTGTAGGGATTTTTTTCAAAGAAACTTGGAACCAACTCCCCTCGTTTAAAAATGATAAAACATGTCTTGAATCATGATATTTCATCATATAAATAGATTCCAAAAGAAATTAACCATTTATCTTTATAATTTTATAAATAAATTGATAATTTTACTATCATAGAGATGGATAATTGGAATATCTAAATCACAAAAATAAATTCTAAATAATTATAACACATCTCCCCCATAGTTTTCCTTATTCTAATATTATTATGTTTTTATTTATCATCCCTTGGTTCCATGTATCCCCACTTCTCCCATGTAAAAAAGTAAAAATAATTTTCAAAATTTTATATCCTATCCATGAAGAAGAACCACTATCATTTAATATTTTCATTTTTGAGAACATCCACGATATATATTTTAATTACAAGTTGCAAATCCTATGTTCATTATGAAATACCATCTTGTATGAATGAAACAAAAAAAGATTGTATATATTAGACAAGGGTTCATATAATTTTTATGTGGGATACCAATGAAATCTTTTTCATAATTGATGAAATTATAATTAGAAACCCTAACGGTGTATTTGAGCTAGTTTAAGATCAAATTATTATATGATTATAATGGATGTTTTCCATGTGTTTCTGTTGTAAAAGAAATTATTTTTTGTACGTACGTGTATTTTTTCAATCAATTATACATGTGAAAAATGATGGGTATTATGATAAAAATTACCATATATCAACCACGTCCAAAACAACATCATTTTTTCAACAAAATAAAATTTTCTAATTTATATTTTAATATATTATCAAGGGTGTGTTTCCAATAATGATATTCATGAAATTATGAACTCTTATTCCCTGTATGTATGATTAGAAACTCCAAATAAAAAATTTGTAGAATACCAAAAAAATGGAATGTTCTTATAATTCACAAATAATTCCACATGCAACTTGAATCCTAATATTACATATAATTAAAAAGACATCAATTTAGTTTATGTCAAACGAGGAATAAAACATTATAGGAACATGATACAAAATATTATGCATAAATATCACTTTTTCGTTGACTCAAGAAGGATAATCAAATAATTGGTCATCAAACAATGAACTTTTGTAGGATTATGGAAAATATTGTGATATATTTAGTACTATAAGAGAATGTTATCATCTTTTTAAAAGAATTATTTTGTCTTTTATATGAAAATATTTAACTGTATATAAGAATAGTTGTGGATATTTAAATGTATAAACATATTGGGATGTTAAATGTGTGGTATTATTTTGCGTTGGCATACATAATTAGAATGTGTTGTTTAATGACCTATAATTCCATCCATGTATCCCATTGATCCAGCTCTAATCAAATAGAATTATTTCCCTCGATGGCTTCAAAATAAAATCTAAATCCACGATGATGGGAAAATATGTAATCATCTATGTTGGAAGACATAAATAGAGACAGCGTGGCACAAAAAGTCTTTGGAGACAATATTTATAGTGAAAATAATGTGATATTGTCTAATCCTCCACCATAATTCCCATATCATTTTTTATTTAGATGATTAATTGGAGAAATATTGATCTATGTGTTATATTTTCATTCGATTCTGAAATTATCAACCTTTTCACCGGTTGAGAGGTGTATAATGAAGCATAGAAAATGGGAGTTTATTATAATAGACCCTCATATATTAATGGTTCATGGTTATGTGTTATTAGATATTTCTATTTGTATGGATGTTTAATTGTCCATAATCATTAGGATTTTTATTTATGTCCATCATGACTCATGAACTGTAATGTATTTTATAAATCACAATGATACAACTTATAGTGAATTTGGATACATTGGGTATGTAATTATTGATACATTATTAATTTATATGTTGAAGAAGGATCCTATGATGTGTTATAATTTAATAATATATACTGTAAATTATTAATAAATTTTACAAGCATAATATTCTCAATGGGTTATTTACTTTTCTATGTGAATATTTAATTTATTTTTTTCGATGATTATTTCCTATACAATTTTCAATTGATGCATTGAATAAGAAAAATTATTATGCTTATTCACCAACTAGACTCTTCTACATCATTTGAAATCTTTTTAAAATCCATAATCACCAAAAAATATCTTCGAATGACTAATATATGCTCTACGACAAAGTCTATCTTACTAAAAACTCCCAAAAAAACAAAAGTGTGTAGAATATTGTGTCTTGGTCCTGATTTAATACATCATCCATACCTAAGAACTGATGTCAAATTCCTTATCACTACCAATTATTTTCTAGGGAAATAAACAATTCTATAGAAAATATCATAAATCCCCTCTACATCATAGAAATCATCACACCATTCAACCAACCCAATATGAGGGTTCAGTTTAAAATCACAAAAAGGATTTTCAATTTGATATTTGGTTTTGGGGTTGAATTTGAATTTTATTTATGGTTGGGTCCTTTGTGGGGTTACCAATTAACATATATAATTATTAATTATGATAACACATTAAAATATATTTCTTAAAATAATGTAATTTATATATAATAAATTATTTTCATGATATAATATATATTTATAAATAAAAAATATCATACTTCATCATTAATATTTTAAAAAGTAACTTTATTCACTATATTTATATAAAAATGATTCACATATTTTATTCACTTCATCTACTATATTTATAAATATATATAATTCAATAATATTAATATACATTACCTTAAATATATTGATTATGAATTAAAAAAAATTGTTTATAATATAAAAATTTGTTAAATTATAAACAATTTATATTTATTGAATTCGTTATAATGAATTTAATATAATGTATAAATATTAATGATTTCACATTGTACGTATATATTAAAATAATTTCAATTTCAATTTTTTATACATGATACATTTTTATTATAATTAAGAACATTATACACTATATATTTATTATTTTGAAAAATATTTTAGTTGATTTAATAAATATAATTGATATAAAATTTTTTATATTTGCAATATAAATATTATAAATAATTTTAGAAACATAAATGATTTATAATTTATTAGTTATATATTCTAAAAATATAATGGATATACTAAATATTATCTAATTTTCAATGTATTATATTTTTAATGAAAGTTCTAGAAGAAATGTGTTATTTTATGTAGCAAACATAGACATGATTTTCTTGTTGGGTTTTATTATAGACTGTAAAAAATAATCAAATTTATAATGTAAATAAAAAACTATAAAGACTCAAACTCACAACCCATTTTTAGCCCTTATAAGTGATGTGTATTTTTTAAAAAAAGATAACTACTAATAGGCACATGATTTATTACATATGAAGAACATTTAACATTCTAGGTTATGAAAAAAAAATTAAAAAATAAATAAACCCTTTTCATATACACTACATATAGATTGTTATATATCTGTATATGTGTACACAAACACACAGATATATATATATATATCCCTTATTTAGAACAATTAATTTGATGAATTTTAATGAACCCCTACATGTTTTGGGGTCAATAGATGTACATTAGGCTTTTATAAATTGAGTAGAACAAAATAGGAGAATATGGGGAGATGATGGATAGATGATTTATTTTAAAATTTGGGGTTTAAATAAGTTTTTTTTATATAATTTTATATGTAATGGTTCCATAATCATAGACACCGGAGGAAAAAAATTGATCAAAATAAAATATCATAATTAGTGAAAAATTATATAAAAGAGTTGCGTTCGTTTGGAATATCGTGGATTTTGAACGAGGCATTCAGGACTGACTGTGGGAATTTTACTGGTTGATTGTCACGATGACATGAAAAATACAACCTCACATTTTTCAATACCATTATGTTTTAGTTTATTGTTTGTTATTTTGTAATCAATAAAATATATCTTATTTTTATCTAAATCATTACTCTCATTTTTTAGACAATCACGTTTATTTTTTTATCTTATGATTTTCTTTTGGCTAATCAATAACATTGTTTTAATTATATTTTTATAAATTCATATTTATTTATAATTTTGTTTTATCAAAAAATATCAGCATAATTTTTTTTAAACATGTATCTTTTTATACAAATAATGGTTTGATCTTTTTTAAACACGTATATAAATTCATTTTTTTACATAACATTTTATAGTTTTTTAATATAAATAAATATAATTATATCTTTATTTATTTTTAAAAATATATATAATTAAAATTAAATTTTTACCTGAAACATAAATATAATGTATTTTTAATATAAAAAATATATATATTTATAAATTTTAATATTTCATTAAAAAAATATTATATCTTATATATATAAGATACTATCTTAATTAAAAGTAAATATTTTTTAAAAAAATATACTCAATTATTTAATCTTATAATAAAAAATATTATTTTACCAAAATAATTAAATAAATATATACAATATGAAGTATTATATTAAATATATAAAAACTATATTTATTTTTAGAATATTAATTTAAAAACTCTAATTTATAGGTATAATTTATTATAACTATTGTAATTATCATATTATCAAAATAATTAAAACAAATAATTTTACTTATTATTTTTAATGAGAATCGTCTTAAAAATATCAATTTTTTTATTTTTATAAAAATATAGAAAATAAAATATATTTATAATAAAAATATGTATATAAAGTTATGGTGTTTAAATTATTCCCCCACCACCACAAAATAACTGTGTCATAACAATTAGTTGGGGAACACAGGGAAAAGAATTCTACAGTGGAGGATATTTTGAAATTGTTAATTTTTAACAAATTTTCCCAAACTATCAAGATTGTTGTTGTAATACTATGTATAATAACATGAACCCACATCGTGGAATCATCACTTATAAATGATGAGTATGTTTTTTATAGAATGATAAATAAAATGATACCCAATACTTATTAAATACCAAGAACTTTTATTGATCTAGTGTGTTGAAACAAAATTATATAAATAATTTCATTTCATATACACTAAAACTATATAGTTATATATGTGTATATATGTATATATACACACAAACACACAAACAAACACACATAAAATAAGAGAATCCTACTATAAAATTATCACATTCAATCTCACATATAGGATGTATATCAATTGGTACATACCTATCCTCTTATAAAATCTGGTCTCCAAGAGCATCTAGATTATGGTAGTAATTCTGATACATTGATTTTTTGACAACATTTTTTTATCCACCATGAATATAACCATCATTCATAAATTCCACAATTGTTTAGAACATAGAAAATTCATATATAAGAATTTTTAGGAATTTTTAATTGAACTCGTAAACAATTTCACCTCTTATATGCAAGATAAATAATTGTTTAGAATCTCAATATTTATTTTATAATAAATAATCCCATAATAACTAATTAATTTTTAGTATATTTGATGAAAAAAATTGAGTATTTTTTCATCTAGGTGATGGATTATGGAAAAATATAAATCATCATTATTCTTTCTAATTAAATATAACATTTATCCCCCCAAATATCTTCCTTCCTCCAAAATTATTATACAGTTTTTAATTATTTTGTTGATCCATGTTTCCCCACTTATCAATTAGATGAAATTAAAAATATTCGTCATGTGTTATATCATTTACCAGATGAACCTAAATCCTTTTAATAATTTCTTTTTTTTGTGAACATCCATTATAGTAATTTTCTTCACAAGCCAACAATCTAATATCTAGTCAGATATACCTTCTTGTATGAATGAAAAAAAATTACTATATATATAAGATAATGTTTCTGATCATTATTATGGAGATATCAAATAACAAAATCAACATAGATAAATAAATTATATTGAGAAAAACTACCCATGTATTTGATCTAGTTCAAGATCACTTTATTTTATTAGTAAAAAGAAATTCCTTCCAATGTTTTTTTCATTAAAGATGACTATTTTTATACTTACCTGAATTGTTTTTTCCATTAAATAATTCATGATATTGTTGATGGTTATTAAGCTAAAAATAAATATATATCATGCTAATCCAAAATATATTCATTTGTGCTTATAAAAAAATTATCAAATTGATATTCACATATATTATAAAGGGTATGATTCCCATAATTATATTGTTAAATTTTTTATCTCATATTCACAGTTAGAATGATTAGAAGCTCAAAAAAATATTATAGACAAAGAAAACAGATGGTTTGAACTTTGAATGTCCTATGAATTCCACTCACTTTATGAAAATTTATCTTATATATAATTTAAAACACCATCATATTCAAACATGTCATGAAAGTATTATAATATTTTATTTAAATTTTAAAAACTATTATTCATATATATCCCTTTTTGGGGAGTCAAGCAGGATATTCCAATAATAGTCCATCAACCTATAAACATTAATGGAATTATGAAAATTTTATTTAGCCATATTTGACATTAATAAAATTATATAATTTTCCTAAATTAATGATTTACTCTTATTTGTGACAGTATTCAACTTGGAGATAAAAATATTTATTGATATATGAAATCAATACATCTTGGGAAGTGAAAAGTGTGGGGTCTTTTGTTCTCAACAGGAATGATTTGAAATAGTTGGTTAATGTAATATATTTCTAGCCAAGTATCACTTTGATATAAATGTTATCAAATGTTATTATATCCCATGATAGATATAAAATGTAATCTTCATTGATGATGATTGGAAAATTAGTATTCATTAATGTGGTAATACATAAATGGATACATTTTTTTCAAAATCATATTTGGTGGCACACTTCAATGGAAAAATAAAGTGAAATTTCCCACTCCCCAACAACAATAACCTTTTGATATTTATTTATAATATTAATTAGAATCTTCTTCCTCTTCTTGTTATTTTTTTATTCAGTCCAAAATTTCCAACACTCTCACAGAGGTGAACAATGATTTATTCAAGATGGGATTTTATGAGAATAAAACCTCCTATATGAATGGTTAATGATTATGTGTCATATGATACTGTTATATGTCAGTGTGCGTAATGTTCCTTAGGATTTATGATTTTCATTAATGCCCATCATGAATCATGCATAGTAATTTATTTCAAAAACTATGATGATACAATTTACTGAAAATATGGATACATTTGGTGCATCATGAGGGATGCGTTATTAATTAATATGTTGAGGATTGTTTCTGAGATGATGTAAATTTTATAAATATATGATTTAAATTATTAATACATTTAACATGAAGAATATCCTCTCAGGGTTAGGGACTTTTCTATGACAATATTTTATGGAATTGTTTTTTCTTGTCATTTATGTCTTGTATAATTTTACGAATGATGCATCGAACCAGAATAAATCATTAAGGTTATTAAATTATCTCATAAATATCCTAAATAACATAGTAATCCTCACACCCTCCCACCATCCCAGTATCAGGGATCTGTTTAAAATCACAGAAATTCATTTCAATTAGAATTTGGGTTTTGTGTTTGAATTTGAATTTTTGTTTATTTATGCTTGGATCCTTTTTGAGGGTTCCCACTTAACCGGTAAAAATGGTATTTAAGAAAAAACTAAAAAATTTACTGAGGAATATAAATTATGTTATTGATATATAATATTTTAATTTCAAGATATTATATTTATTTATAAATAAAATAAATATCATATTTTAATATCAATATATTGTAATGTATCATTATCAATAGTAGCTATAAATGAAAATGAATCACATGTTTAATTCATTTGATATAATATATTCATAATTAAATATAATTATATAATATGAATACATTATTCTTTAATTATATCGATTATAATTAATAAATAATATTATTATAATTTTTTAAAAAAATTATTTTATAAGCTAATTTTATGTATGTATTTATTTTATAATTAATTATACATATTTTATAAATTGAAATTATTGAAAGTTGTATTTATATATTAAAATCATTCAAATATTTTTATTTATATATTATAAGATACATTCTTATCATAATAAACAACAAAATAAAGTATTTATTTTTATTCTTAGTAAACATTATAGATTATTTAATTAAATATGATTAATGTAATGTAAGATATCTTTTCTATATAAAAAATATTATCATTGAATTGATAATAATATATGACTTATAATGTATTTAGTTTATAATTGAAAACATTAATTGATATAGAAAATTGTAAGAAAATTCCAAAGAATTATATTTATAAATAAAAATCTATATGTAATGAATGTATTGTATACCAAACATTGACATTATTTTCTTAGGCTTTATTATTATTAAATGTACAAAAAATCAACAACATTATAATGTAATTAAAAAATCATAATGACCTGAAGCTACAACCTGTGTTCATCACTTATAAAATAAGCTATATTTTATTATATAAATATGACTAAAAAACACGATACATTTATTACATACCATTAACTTTTACCAGTCCAGTTTCAGGAAAACAAATTAAAACAATGTAATCAATTTACATATACACTAAAAATAGATAGTTATATATGTGTATATATTTATACAAATACATATGTATATATATAAACTCATTGAGGAAAACATTATTAGATGAAATTAAATGAAAACTTACTTGTTTTTAGGTCAATTTATTGATATGTGGCTAAAATTGAGAAAAATAAAATGGACGAACATTGAGAGATGAGGGCCAGATGATTTGATTAGAAAAGTGAGTATTAAAAAAATGATTTTATATTATTTTATATGTTATGCTTCAACAATGAGATTGTCTGATTGAAAAAAATCGATCAATGTTAATAAAATGATAAAAATCAATAAAAATAATCTGAGGTGTTTGGCAACCAAGGGAATGTGAAGTAGATATTCCTGATTGACAGTGGGAATTTCACTGCAATATTTTCATGATGACATGTTTAATATAACATATAATTATTTACTAATCTTCTGTTTTACATTATTACTAATGTTTTTATTAATCATTAATATATTTCTACTTTTCATAAAAATCATTACACACTTTTTGTTTCATCCCATTATTTTCCTTAACATTCCATTTTCATTTGGACAATCCATGATTTTGTTTATATTAATTTAAGATAATGTTTTTTATCATTATGTTTTGTCAATACATAAAATTTTGATTTTTAATTATGAATCTTTGTATACATATAATGGATTGATCTTTTTTTAATCATAATATAAATTAATTTTAAATATATAACATTTTCCTGATTCTAAATATATTTATATATATTTATATATATATTTATTTATTTATTATTTTCAATATAAATAATTTAAATTATATTTTTATTTAAAACATAATCATGATGTTCATTTTTCTTAATTATAATTATTTTCTAAAAACATGTTTTTCCCTTAATTAATATTATAATAATAAATTATATTTTACATAAATAATTAAATAATATTAGTTATATTATAATATTCTTTTAAACAGTGAAATAATATTTATATATATAATATAAATTTGGAAACAATAAATAATAGGTATAAATAACATTATCAATTGTAATTAACTTATAATAAAATTAATTAAGTCACTTAATTTAATTTATTATTTCAAAAAAAATCGCTTTAAATTTATTATAAATATATTTTAATTATAGAAAAATACATTTAGTAAAACATTTTTAAAATAAATTTTTTTTATTAATAATGGGATTTTAATTACTCACCCTAATAAAATTTAAAACAATATATAACCTTATCATATACATGGAAAATATAATTTTATAAATGGGTATATGTTTAGACACACACACACACACATAGAACCCTTTGTAACATAAATAATTTGATTAAATGATATAAAACATTAACAATTTTTGGGTCATTTGAGGGATTCAAGGCTATTGTAAATTGGGCCAAACAAAATGTGGGAACATATGTAAATTTTGGTCAGATGTTTTAATTAAAAAAGTGATGTTTTAAATAAACAGATTTTATATATTTTTAAATTTATTGTTTAAATATTCAAAGACGATAATTGAAAAAAGTTGATCAATGAAAAAAAAATTAATTGAAGCAAAATAGTTAAAATTATTCGAGTTATTTGATAACCCGTGGAAAGTGATGGAGTGTTCAAGGATTGACATTTGACATTTTACTGGTATATTTTCACGAGGGTTAGTGGAATACCACCTCACAGTTTTCAATAGATATATGTTTAACATTATAAATAATTTATATTATAATCATTGCAATATTTAATCTTTTTATCTAAATAATTACTCTATTTTTATTAGTTAATGAAGTCTCATTGAATTATTGTCATACTATTTTCATTTTTCCAATACATGATTGAGTTTTTATTGTATTATTAGAATTACATATTTTTTTCATTTCATTTTGTATTATCAAAACATATCAATTTTTTTTAAACGTGCAGTTTTTAAAAAAGATAATGTTTTGAACATTTATTAACCATTATATAAATTATTTTTTTATATATAAAATTTTATATGTTTTAAAATTATATAAATAATTCATTTTTAATATAAATTATTCAAATTTCATTTTTATTTAAAACACAAATTTAATGAGAGTATTTTTTTATAATAATTATTATATATATTTATAATTCATAAAATTTATAGAAAAAAATCATAATATATATCGTATATTTATAAAATTTATTATCATAATAATAATAATAATTTTCAAATTTATTATAAAATTAATTAATATTATAAAAAATAATTTTATATTAGAAAAAATTATTGTTTTTTTTAATTCTCTCTTAAAGAAAAAAATCATATTTCACTTTTAAATATTATTTTGGAGACAATAAATATTAGATTTAATTAATTATAATTATTATAAATAGCATATAATGAAAATAATTAAAAATAATAATTTCATTTAATTATTTTAAAGAAAATAAAACTATAAATATTATTACTTATTTAAAAATTATATATAAATTTAGACAACACTGGAATGTGTAATCATTGGGTGTACACAGACACAAACACACTGTCTAAGGATTTGAAAAATACATCATTTTTGTGAGTTTTTGTGTCTATAGTGAACCATAGTTTTGGTTGAAAAAAGAATAATTAATTAGTTGAATGAGTAGAATAAGTCAGGGACCATAAAGAAGTTTCTATTTGATGTTTTCAAACCCCTCTTCTATCCATCAACATGTTGTGTATCCATTATACATACATAGGGCAAGGCTCTGCATATTTTCTTCTTTCCCCATGGGTTACCCATGACTCACTCACATGACATGCCATGACGCCCCATCGACAAAGCCTATTAGTTCTGATGAGGGGAATATGGATATGACCATCAACATCCTTTTTCATAAAACCTTCTGTGAAACCCCATCAACAACAACTACAACCCAAGAGTGGGGGAGATGTTTATTAATGTCACAACCAATTCTAAAAATGACTTTCTATGACACCCCATCGACAAATCCTTCAACCATAACGACCCATTCTATCGTCTTCGAAACCCCCATAAACAACCCCCTACATGGACATTCACCACCACGACCTGTCATGAAATCCCACCCAAAATACATACTAGGCTAGATAGGGGGAATATGGAAATTTTTGTCACCTCCCTTTCTCAGGAAACCTACCATGACCCCCATAAAACACCCTTACAAACGTTACTACCATTTTCCAGACGATCTACAACCACACCCCATAAAAAATTCTGACCATGGTCACTACCCACCATTACTTCCCACTCTCAAACAATCAGCCTTGATTCCACATCTCCAACACCAATTACCATACCCACCCATTATTAATTGACCTTCCACAATGCCCCATATAGAATGCCTTCCAATCAAGGTGGGGGAATATGGATACAAGAATCATCAACCCCAGTTGTGTAATTCCCCGCACCAAAAGAAACCCACTTGGATTGAGGTGTTTGGAAATGACACTTTCAGTCCCTACCTTTCATTAACAAATATTGAGGATGAAGCACACTGACTCTTGGATATAAAAGGCTAAGTCCACATGTGAACTGATGATGAAGTGTAAGACAAAAATTAGAACACTACTATGTCTCCCTCCCTCCCAACAATCACTACAGGACATCATCTTCTAGATATATAGTTATCTAACATAAAAAATAGACTACAGAAATTAAATTATTTTTTCCCATAGTAATTAAAAATATATATTATATTTTCAAATGGTATATTTAACTATTAAGTTAAAAATAATAGTATTATGAATTTAATGCTAATGGATAATTTTTATTTAATTTTATTAATCAATTATTTTTAAAATTTCACCCATTAGAAATTCAATATTTTACTATATTAATGTTACACTACTTTATATGGGGAAATATTCAATTATTCGGATGGAATGGATGTAATAACTGTTTTCCCTTTCACTCTTATTTATTCAAACACTGTGAAAAGTCCTAAAATTAAGAGCACATTTTATTTACGGTTACTATATTACACATTGAATATGTTAATATATATTCATATATTCATTCTTATATATATTTCAATTAATATTAATATTTCAACAAGTATATATATGTAACTATAATATATATATATATATATATATAATTTTTATTAAAAATTTAACAATATATGTATTAGAATTTGTAAATGTGTGTCTGTTTGATTTTGTTTATGAAGGTGATGTTTGTTTATGCATCTATTGTGTTGTGTTGTGTGTGTGTGTGTTTTTCTCTACATTTATTGTATGCATGTGTGTGTTTTTAAATGTTCATTGGTGTGTTTGTAATAGTATGTGTATGTTAAACACATGTGTGTGTGCATCTGAATGTGTATGTTTATATGCATATATATATATATATCATTAAGTGTAAGGGTATGTGTATGTATTCAAATATTTGTATTGTCTGTATATGTATTTACACATATGTATGTATGTGTGTATGTGCAAGTGTATGTGTTTTTGTAAGTGCATGAAAATGTGAATGTATGTGTTTGTGTATATGTATGATGATGTGTAAGTATATATGTGTGTGTTTATGTATGTGTGAATGTATGTATATGTATATATATTTCAAATTATGTTTATGTACATGTGTATGTTCATGAATATGTGTATATGCTCATGTTAATCATGTATGTTTGTATATAGTCCTATGAATAGATGTGTATGTATGTGCATTAACTTGAATGTAATTTTATTGATGTGTATTTATTTGTAAATTCATTTGTAGGTGTATGCATATATAGTTGTATGTGTATGCATGTGTATTAGTATGGGTATGTGTATATTTATTTTTTTATGTTGTAGGTGTATGTATATATGTGAATGTGTATATATGTATATGAATGTTCATGCATGGATATTTAAGTGTATGTATGTGTATGTTTATATACAAGTATGTGTATGATTAAATGCATATGCCTATGTGTATGTGTATGTGTACGGGTATTCCAATATGTGTATGTTTATGTTGGGAATGTATGTGTACATGTTTGTCTATGCTTATGTATATGTGCACATGTATGTATGTTTATTTATTTAAAATAATTTATTGATTTTTAAAATCTCCCAATATTTTGTATTTTCAAAAATTTATTCCTTTTTATTATATAATCATTGAACATTTTTGTAATATATCCTTTTTTGATATTTATTTATACATTTTCACTATTTATATATTTAATTAAATAATTACAATTTAACAATTATTAAAAAATATAATGTTTAATAAATTATTATATTTTCTATATACAAATAATATTGTGCACAATTCAAAAAATACCTACAATAATTATATTTAATTATATATTTTTTCTCAATTTTATATGATTGAAATATTTTCAAAATAATGTTATAAGAAATGTTTTATAAATATTTATTTATTTATTTATTTTTATTTTTTCATATTTAAAATTATTTCACTATTTTTTTCTTCATATTCGAAATTTATTAATTTTCAATATTTGTGGAATAGAATAATTTTTTAATATTAATACTTATTTATTTAATAAGATTTATTATTTTTAATATGTTGATAATTTATATGATTAATATTTATTAATATTTATTTATTAATTTTAATGATTTTAATATGTCTGAAAAATATAAAATAGATTCTTATAAGACAGTCTGTAACCCACACAATTTTCCCACGAAATAGAACAACAATGTATGAAATTCTTAACATGAATTAGTTGTTTACTTAATCAAAAGAAAATTACAGGGAAGTGATTGATGAGGATGGGTAATGACATATGAGGTCATTGAAGGCCGTTATTTTCAGACTCAATAGTGTGTTCCATCAAGAGACGATGAGAGTTTGATGGTTGTGTCGGTGAAGTGATCACTACCGGTCATGAGTGGTAGGTTTCTGGGGTGGCATTGAGTTTATGGGATGGAGGGATTGTGGATGTTGGAGGGGATACAACTCTTCATTGATAATGATGTGGGATTATCTTGGTGATGGTCCTAAGATCTACTATGGTGTCGCCCCATCGTTGATGACGACCTCACGAGGCAACGATGTAGGTGTTGTAGGAGACAACTAACAAAATTGTATGTAAGGTTAACATGTATGTGAATCATGGAGATCTAATGTGGTGGAAGGATTTTATAACAAGTTATTTGAATTGGATAACAACTGATTGATGGTGATTGTGGTGGTCTGAAGGTCATGTATTAAAATCTTCCATGATGTTCAGTGATATAATGGAAGTGTAAGGTGTGGTCAGAGATTTTTTATCTATGGATTGTAGGGGAGGACCAATTGGTTCTGCTAAATAATATATAGGTTCAAAAAAATGTATGGGCCCATGGTCCATGATGGTCAATGCATTCATGATTATGTAATTGTATGTATGTGAATGTGTACATACATGTATGTGTATCTTTATATTCTAATGCATATGTGTATGTGTATGTGTATTTATTATCCAATATGTTTATTTTCATTTGGTTTATGTATTTGTAAATGTATTTCAATGAATATGTGTTTCAATACATGTATGACTATTTTTTTGTCAATAATATTTATTGGTTTATAATATATTTCAATTTTTAGTACTTTCAATTATTTATTTGTTTTTATTTTATAATAAATTAACATTTTTTAAAAAAATACAATTTTGAAATTTTTAATACATGCTTATATATTTAGATAGTTAATTAAATAATCTATTTAATAATAAATAGAAATTAGAATTGTTAATAAAATATTATATTTCCAATATAAAATTAATAATGTGCATTCTTCAATAATTAGAAGTAATAATTATAATTATTTATATAATTTATTCAATTTTATATGGTTCAATTCCTATAATAAATGATATTAATAAACTTTTTAATTTATTGTAATTTATTTCATTTAAATTATTCATTTTTATAATTTTTTCATTAATTTTTTCATTTTTGATAACTAATAATTTTCTATATTTTGTAAAAAACAATTTTGAAATTAATACTTATTTTTTTAATATATTACAGCATTTTCAATATGATTCTAATTTATATTATTAATATTCATTCATTTTTAATTATTATATTTTAATATTTATAATATGATTGAAAAAAATATAATTGATTGATATAAGACCATCAATAACCAAAACCATTTTCCCAGAAATTGAACCCCAATCTACACCATAATTAACATGATCATAGTGTTAATATAAAAAAATCAAAAGGATGGGGATGTGCTTCAATATTACTGGTAATGACAAATGAGGTCATTTAAGGTTGTGCTATGTAGTCTCGATAGTGTGTTCCATCGAGAGACGACAAGAGTTGGATGGCGGTGTTAGTGTAGGGATCACTATAGGGCTTGTGCCTCAGGTTTCATGGGAGGCGGTGAATGCATCGGATGAAAGGATTGTGGATACATGAGGGGGAAAAACACTTCATTTCTAATGATGTGGGTTTAACATGATGGTGGAACCTTGAGCGATTATGGAGGCATCATAATTGTTGATGACCACCTCAGGTTGCATTGGTGTCAGTGATGTACGAGTCATGAGACATCATTGGATGCAAGGTCGATGTGTCTATAAAGCTCAAAGACCTGATGTGGGGGAAATTATTATTGAATAGTTATTTTTATTGGAGGACACATGATTTATGGTGAGGGTGGTGGTCGGACGATCATCTTTTTCAAACTACCATGACATTTTTTAAGATTACAGTAGTGTAAGGCATGGTCAGGGCGTTTCCATCATTGGTTTGTATGGTATTCCCAATTGGTTGTGATATATCCTATAGAGGTTCACAATAATGTAGGGGTCTATGGGTAAAGGTTGTAAATTTATAAGACGTATGGTTCAGAAGAAAAATATCAATAAAAAAGTGTATAGGAATATTTAATATAGGTGGGTTATCCCTAGGGCATTATGGCATGCCCATTGGCTGGTGGGTGAGGTGTGTCTCTGTGTTTTGGAGGATTTGAATCCCTGAGTGCCTTATATATATATATATTATCTATTTATTCATGGTCATTCTTTTAATATATTTATGATTTTTATTTTTTTATTAAATAAATGGACTTTTTCTATATTTGTAGAGGATGATAATTGCAAAACTATAGGCCCCTGGCAAAGTGGACCAAGAAATTTCTTGAAGGCTCATTGTAGCATCATATCTATATCATCCAATCTGCATCACCATTCATGTGTCAAGCTTACTTCACCGCCTACCATACATCATGCCCACGTCACCACCTACCTGAGTCACTAAATAGGATGTAAATCCACCAATGGGCTTGATAAGATTTGATACCTAGTTATTCTATATATCTAATTGTTGTAATTAATATTAATATTTTATTTTTAATGTTTTTATCTTATTAAATTTTATTTAATCATGTTTAATATGTTTTCTTATAAGATTTATTTTTTATTTTTTATATTTTATTATTTTAATATGTTTTGAACTTATTCATATTTTTCTTTTTATTTATACATAATTTTTAAATATTTTATAATTTTATAAAAATTATTTTATTTATATGATTAATATTTATTCATTTTCATTTATATAGGTTCAATTCCATTAAATATTTTTAATTCTTATAAATAATTTATTTAAATGACTATTTTTAGGATTCCATACATTTTTCTATGTGATTACAATTAATTAATTAATTAATAAAATTTTCCAGAATTATTCACTATGTTTAAATATTCTTAATTTTATTAATTTACATGATTAATACTATATCAATTTTATATACCAAATTTTAATTTTTTTCAAATGTTTGAAAAAAATATAATTATTTTATTTAAATGATATTTTTTAATATTTTCATCATTTTTTGTAGTGTTACCAATTGAATTACTTATAGAGAAAAAATTCTTTTTTTTACTTATTTAAGATATTCTAAAATTTTCAATATGTTTTCATATTCATTTTAATATATATTAATATATAATTTTTTAAAATAAAATTATATAATTAATAATACTAAACTAATTATTTAATATTTTTGGAGTATATTGGTTTTTAATTATTCAATTTGACTTATTTTTATTAATCATGCTTTTTTAATTTTATATTAATTAATATGGTTAATTTTTTTATTTTTTAGAAATTTATTCATTTTTTAAATATATTATTTTAACATTTACATTTTTTTAAATACTTTTATCTGATCTAAAATTAAAAATCTATCATAACAGCTATATATATCAGTTCTATAATATTAGTGGTAATAAATATAGATTTAATATACTATAAATTTTTTCAATATAATGATATTTTTTAATAGCACAAATTTTAGAACTGATAAAACATATCATTTTAGGAAATTAATAATTTCACAATGATAAAACTCATATTTATCAATACATTATGGAAAGCACTAATAGTACCTTATTTTTCATATAAATTCAACACTAATGAAACATGTTTCTTTTTCCCATTCATGATGTCATGGGAATGTCAACCTCATTCTCCACTCCACTATAACTTCTTGGATGAATCAAACCACTGAAAACCTAAGGTATACAATTAAATATCATTCAACTGATTGTACTAGTTTTTTATTATGCATCAATATAAGAATTGGTCTAAGTGAGTTGTTTAGGATTATGAAATTAATTTAACTATGATTCAAATGTGGTTTATAATCTTAATTTCTTTTTCAACCATTTTTTAAAATGATTTACTCTTCTGTGATATTTGTTGACTATTATTAAATTGAGTCCTGGGTGAATAACTTGTTTAGTATAATAACGACCAATCAAAAACAACCTACTCAGCATAACTATATCAATAATTCAAAATAATATACATTCAACTATAATTAATAATTTCTTATTCATTATAATATTGAGAAATGGAAAATTCCAATTAGTGATTCCATATGATATTATTTAAATATATAAAGCAATATATTATAATAATTCAATTGATGAATCATCGTGAAACATTACCAATTATTCCCGACGATTAATATCAGTGGTACTCCCTCCCTATGCTTCACCCAAACCAGGGGGTTTCTATAGGGGGCCATTATCCCCTTTCTTTCTTAACTTGATGGATGATGTTTTTTCTAATTTAATTTATTTTAATGCTAAAGAAAACATATTTCACATGGGGAGGGTTACAATAGAAGTCCAACTATTTCCCTTATCACATATTCCAATGGTATATTTATTTTTCACAAGGGGCACACATTAAGAATCCATATCTATTTTCCTTCATATCCATATATATGTGAAAGCATCCATAAAATTGTTTAATTATTCCAAATCATATATTTCTATCAAATCTGGAAATACTTCCTATAAAAAGTAAGATATTTTTAAATCCGATGTTATTTAATTTTATTATAAAAAATATAAATATATTTGGTTCCTTGTGATTTTCGGTAAAAAAAGTGTTTCTCATGAGCATCATGGACAAGATAGACAAAAAATTTCCAGGAATGTAATTTTAAGAGGATATATAAAGTATGGAAGGAATAACCATTAAATCGTGTAGCTCAATCAATTTAAATTGATAGTATGTATTTATTTTTTCTACCAAAATTGTTTATTAACCAAATTCACTCTCACATTTACATGATCAGGTGGGGTACGCAAGATGGAAAGGAAGGTCATTTGAAAGCTAGTGATAATCTATTCATCCCAAAACTTTTTGTGGTATGAGCTATAAATATATATGCATGATCTATATGGAACTTTTAAAAATAAAAGGATTGAACCTAATTCACAAACTCGAGTCCCTATTCCCTATGATAATTGAATCCCAATATTACCCCCATGTGGGCTTTTTGGAGGTATCCTTCATCCCCTTCCCAATATTTTTTTGTGTATGCCTTTGGGGATCATGTGTTCTTCAAAATGGAATAATTTTGATGACTGTAGTCAAAGATAAATTGACAATTTGGATGGTCTCACTGATTTTTAATAAGTCAATGATGATGGCCACATACCTCATCATTTCATATTTGGAGGATACAACTATTTTCTCCCTTATAAGGTTTCTAATAATATATTGTGTTTTGATAAACTAGATGTGTGGTTCAATGAAATAGATTTCAGGGTTATTATAAGTATTCCTTGCATATAATATATAATCCAGGATAACTATGTTATAAAAATGAAATCATTGGATGTTATTTGTGGAATTATATGTGTTCATTGGACAATATAATATAGATAATAGACAATGATGATTTCATCAAACACCTATGTCCCCTAGAAATCATGCCCACAATCTGATCATTCTTATTTAAATATTTCTTTGGAACAACCCTTTTGATGTTGCACCTAATGGGATGAAATATTAATGTGGATAATTTTATTCCCTTCCACATTAATGAATCAGAAACTCTATTACATGCATTGTTCTTCCATCTATGGTCCAATATCTTATTACATCCATAGATTCCAAATAGGGATATGATTGTGGAAATTGCGAATGTTTTTGTTTCAAAATTATCAAATTTTAATTCATCTGTGACCAAATATAGAGTATACCTCCTGTATGCAATATCATGTATTATATGGGTGGGAAAATATGACCAACTTTTAAACATGATTTAATAAATAGACACTTTTTTGATCAAGAAGGATATATCTTGGATGTTGATTTGGAAGAAGAATGACAATTAGCTCCATATCCCCTTCCCATATTCGCACATTTGTGTGTCAACCCCCTCCCCCTACCACCACTATCAAATGTGTTTAATGTTAACTCTCATGAAAATATCTTCGAAATATGTTCTATTGGATTGGGTGTATGGTACATTATCATCTGGTTGCATTATCACAAAATTATTGATCTCTATCCATTCTTTTTTGTATCCACGTGTGGCTAAAAATTAGGAATTATTCACTTGATAGAAGGAAAACCTTGAGAGAGGATGAAAAAAATATCCACATTGAATCAGAATTTATATTTATTAATAATGGTATTATTGCTTTATAGTGAAGTCACCATTTTTTCATCTTATTTGTCATGAATGTTCAGTCCATTTTCAAAACGACTATAAATGGGATTTTACTAAAGGATTTAGACAAATTATTTGTATAATTACCAGAAGATGACCCGATTCCATGTGTTTGAAAAAACCCACTAGTATGTAAACCATCATATGACCCCATACTAATTTTTTTTAAACAAACCATTGGTATAAGTCATAGCAATACAAATTTTATTATAAAAAAAAATTGGATTATAGTCAATAAAAGGACATGATACTAATTTTTTTATTCGAAATCCATTGGTATAATTGATGTCTATGACAATGTATTAGATCAACCCATCAGTATAGATAATATTTAATGAACCTTTACTAATGGATTTTCCAAAAACGATTTCAAATGTACAAAAATTCAAAATATACTTCTCAATGGTTTGGAAAAAAATTCATATCGGTGTGTACATATGGTTTTCCGTACATTTGGTAAAGTTTTTCATATTATTAATAAATTCTTTTTTCAAATAACATTGAGTACATAAAAGAATAAAATTAAATGTTTATTTACATTTTTATCATATTATATTTCTGAAAACACTGTAGCAAAGTTGTAATGTGTTTGAAATAAAATGTGGTCGATTTCATATTATAAATGAAAATTTAGATAAAAACATTTTTCACTCTCTATAATCCTACAATAGATTCTCATAATTTCATGATTCTTTAAGAAAATGATTTTTCAATCATTCTTGATGTTGTTTGAATCCATTTCAAATCAATTTGATGCATAGTGTGACTAGTTTGACATGAAGGTCTGCATAGACAAAACATACGACATCCATCCAGTAAATTATAACTCAAAATCATTGATAACACAGAAATTAATCCATTTATTTTTAAATTATACTATGAATTTAAAATATAATCTATCATCTACCAATGTAAATCCATTAAAAACATACTAAAGCTTTCACTATTCAAGATAAATAAATAATATTCACTAGGGGATAAGTAGCCATTTTTCTTCTTGAAGAATAACTTTTTCGGGTTCACTATGGAAACTATATAGGTAACCCATTATTTTTTATTCATTTAAATAGAAAAATAAATTGTTTTATGGAATTTGTTTTGGTTAATATTTGAAATATTCACTAACTAAATGATAGTTTTGAATAAATCCGACTACCATGTTTAATATTCACCCCATTTTTTGGAACATACAGATATATGGTGTAGAGCCTTGTGATTGTTTTTTTTCAATAAATCCATCAACTAATTACCCTCTTTTACACATGATAGAAAAATTTCTGTAATCATGATATTTATTTTCTTATTAATCTATCCCAGAATAAAAAATTCATTTATCTTAATAATTTATGAAAAAATGTGTCAATTTATAAATTTATGAGTGGAAAAATTTGAATATCTGGATACCAATTTTTTTTAATGAAATCAATCCTATTATCCCTAAATGTTTTCCATCCTCAAAAATTATTCTGGAGTTTTTAATATTCCCTATGTTCCATGTATCCCTACATCACTCGTGGATTAAATTTAAAAATTCATTCACATTTTAATGCGTTTCTAGGAATAAGAACATTAATCCATTTAAATTTTTGATTTTTTGAACATCCAATATATGAATTTTCTATATGAATCTTTAATATAATTTTCAGTTGACAGAATAATATTTTATGAATGATATGAAATAGTGTGTAAATTATTGAATGTTCAAGATCATTATTAAGTAGGTTACCAATAACATAAATAGCAAACATAAAGATATTATAATGACAAACACTCACCCTGAATTTGATACAGTTCTAGTTCACATTTTATTAAGATTAATAAAAAGAGCATTACTATCTTGTTGGGGTAAAAAATCTATATTCATATATTTACGAATTCATTTTTCTATTCAATAATTTATGGGATAATTTATGGGCATTAAGAAAAAAATGAATAGATATCAATTTAATCGAACATATCTTCATTCATGACGAAAAATATAGTAATAAAATTTATATTTAAATTTATTAACAATTTCATGATTCCTGTAATTATATTATTATATATTTTAACTCCAATTCATAGTAAGATTTATTAAAATATCTAAATAAACATTGTTAGGAAAACTACACAGAAAATTCAAAATTTTAATGCACTTTTAATACCTACTGCTGAATGAAAACCAATCATTAATGTAATTAAAAACACTATACAATGAAATTTTGTAAAATGGGGATTCTAATATTTTAGTGACATGGTTCACATTATTATGCATAAATATCCCATGTTTGGGAAATTGATGTATGATATTATTATTATTTGGAATCAACCTATGTATATTAGAAGTATTATAGAAAATATTCTTATCCATCATTAACATGTATGGAACGATATGTTCTGTTTAAAATAATGATTTATTTTTATCACTAACAATATTATACTCTATATAAGAATATATGTTGATTTGTGAAAATCTAAAAAAATGTGGAGATAAATGTGTGGAACTTTTTTTGGATTTCATTCAATGATTTGAATACATCAATTAATGTTCTGTAATGCCATCCATGTATCCCTTTGATCCATATGTTATCAAATAGACTTTTCACCAGTGATGGATACTGAAGCATATTTACTTTTTTTATGGTTGGAAATTGTTTAATCATTTATGTGAGAAGACATAAATAGAGACCTTGTGGCGAAGATACTCATTGAATGCACTCTTCAAATAGAAAATAATTTGATATTTACCAATCCTCTGACACAATTCTATTTTAAAATCTAATTTGATTAATTATGGGAAACTTATAATTCTAAATGTTATATTTTCAATAAATTCCAAATTTATCAGTCCTCTAACCTATCGAGAGGTGTGCAATAATGAATTCAAGATGGGAGATTATGATAATATTCCTTCATATTGGAGTTGTTCATGCTTATGTGTCACAGAATATTGTTATTTATTGGAGTTTGTAAATGTCCGTAGGCTTTATGATTTTTATAAATGTCCATCATGAATCATACACAATAATTTATTTCATAAAAAATGAAGATATTGTTTACAAAGAGGATGAATAGATCAGGTGTTTCTCGAGTGATGCATTATTAATTAATATATTGTGGAAGGTTCCTTAAATGAGTTTTAATTTCTTAAGAGATAATTTAAATTAATAATAAATCTAAGCAAAATAATATTATATGTGGGTTATGGCCTTTTCTATGTGAAAATTTGATGTAATTTTTCTTGTCCCGACATTTATGATTAGTATAATTTGTGAATGATGCATCAAATCTGACAAAAACCTTACGGTTATTCCCCCACTAGATGCTTCAGTTGCATCTGAAACCTTCATAAAACAACTCAATTCCAAAAATTATACTCCAATCACTAAGAGATGATCTGATACTGGGACCCTCATACGGAAAAATCCTTAATCAATTCCAAAATGAGTATAATATTTTATCTTTTTCATGATTTGTTACATCATCCATATATGAGTACTGATTTCATAGCATTCATCACTCCCATTCCGTTTCTAGGGTATCAAAAAATTCTATCACATCTCTAAAAATTACCCCTATAATCGTTGGAGATATCACACACTCCCACCAACCCAATATAAGAGTTCAGTTTAAATTCCTAGAAACTAATTTTAATTTGAATTATGGTTTTTTAATTTATATTTCTATTTTTTATGGTTGGGTCCATTGAGAGGGTTCCCACATGAAGTATAAAAATTTTATTTATGAATACACTATAAGAGTTATTTATAAAAAATTATGTAATTGATATATAATATATTGATTTCATGATATAATAATAATTCATAAATAAAATAAATATAATATTTTAACATCAATATATTATAAATTAAGTATATCGAATGTACGTATAACTAAAAAAATAACATATTTAATATATTCTTTTCTACTATATTCATTAATATATTTATTTTTATCATATTAATATATCATTCCTTAATTATATTGATTATTTTTATAATATAATTTTCATAATCTTAAAGTATATTAAAATATAAACTATTTATATCAATTTGATTAGGTTAAAATAAATTTATTATTATGTATATATATACATCATTACACATTTAATGTTATTATTTAAGGTGTTTAAATTTAATTTTTATATAATTTATACATTTATATTTTAATGAAGATCAAAATACATTATATATTTATATTTTTAATATATATTATAGTTTATTTAATAAATAAATTTTATGTAATATAATTTATCTTTTCATTATAAATTAATTTGATCAATGATTTTTTTAAAATAAGTGATATATAATTTATTATGATTATAAATAAAAAATCATAATTGAAATATTAAATTTTAATTATTTTGTAATGTATAATATTTATACAGAAAAATATAGAAGTTAAGGGATGTTTTTCATACCACACATTGTCATGCTTTTCTACTTGGGTTTTTATTGTTCTATGTAAAAAATAGCCGAATTTACAATGTAATTTAAAAAATATCCTTGTTCCACAATGAGGACATAACACTTTGAAACACTGAAAGAAAAATAAATAATTGAATATAATGGGGATGAAAAAAATAGTTTATGTAATTCCATCATTGAAATTAGTCGTATTTGGACCCGTTAGGTTTATATAAACACAAACAATGGATGAGGTTTATCATATTCCATCCTTTCAGTTAGTTTTTAGGGATATAATGAACCATAGCTTTGTTTTATGAAACAAATATATATTGGTACATCATAAAGAATAATTTAGTGTCCCAATATAAGGTTCTATATGAGGGTTTCAATCCCCCCTCATGTGCTATAGCATGTTAACTCACTATAACACAGACACATGCCTAGAAAAGGCATGTGTCTCTCTATACCCATGGGTTTCCACGACCTCTCTCAGTCCAACATCTAGGACATACCATTGAAAATGCCAGATACACCAAATGGTGGTGATATGGGTATTAATGTCACCACACTTTATTGAACAACCAACAATTGATCCCAATGAACCAAACCTACCAATCCATCCAAGGGTAAGATGAACATGACTGTCGTTGGCCTTTCTCAAATGACATAACATGACACTCAATCAACATTCCCTAACACATCCATCAACCTTTCTACCAACCAAAGTGCCCCATCAACAAATCATAATAGGAAAGTCAACTCTACGACCAGTCAGGATACCCTATACACAATGCCTACTATGGATGACCAGGGGAATATGGACATAAAAAACAATATCCTTTCTTAGAGATCCTACCACGATTCCCCATCGAAAATCACAACTATCATCACTACCATTCACATATGACATTACAAGATTCCCAATTAAAAACATCTACCCCATCCCCACCCTCCCTCGTCGCTCATTCCCAAATGATATACCATGATGCCCCCTCGTCAACAACTACCATTATCTGTTCACCTCGTCAAACGATATTCCATAATGCCCCATCAACAATACCTTCCATGATATATGGGGAAGATGGATATGATGGTAGATTCCCCCAGGTGTGTAATTCCACACACAAGAGGCACAAAATTTTTATGGAGGTGTTTAGAAATGATGCTCTCATCCCGTACATATCACTCACCACTAATGAGGATAATGAACATCAATTGTAAGAATATAAATGGATGAGCCCAAAATTCAAATTACTACTAAAGTATAATACAAAAAGATACACAATGTAAAGTCCCCCTTCCCCTCAAGAAGCAGTGCTGGAAAAACAATTCCATATGCTTAGTTATCAAACAAGAACAAACTTCTATAGAAATTAATTAAATTTTTCCCACAGATATTAAAAAAATTATATATCATTATATAATATATTTATCAAACAAGTTAAAATAAATTTTATTGTTATTATAAAAGTAATTTCTAATTATTATTCAATTTTAACAATCCATTTAATTAAATATTTTCACCCATTCGAAATTACCTAATTTTCATATTCTTATTACATTATTTCTTATCATGTGATATTCAAGGCAACTTTAAAAAAACATAATAAAAGGGTTCCTTTTTTCTATACATTTTTCTAACATTTATAAAAGTCGTACCATTAGGTGAATTATTTGGGCTTCTAAATGACACATTTAATAAGTTAAATATATATATATATATACATTATTATATAATTTTAAATAATTTATACATATCAACACGTTTATATATGTACATAAAATATATATCGATGGTTTTTATAAAATTTAATTAAAAGGAATATTATTTTAATGATATTATATTTAATATAAATTTGATTTGTTAATATTTTATTGAAACAATTATATGATATATAAATTCATATAATTATTTAAATATGTGATTTGTATTTGAATTTTTGTTTTTATATTCAAATTAAATAATTCAATAATATATGTATATTATTTTGTTTCTGTGTTTTTGTGTTACTGTGTTTATGTATGTGTTGTTTGTGTATGCATTTATTGTGTTGTGTTGTGTTGTGTGTGTTTTTTTGTACATTCACTATTTATATGTTTGAGTATAAATATCTACATAGTCATGTATGTAATTATATGTATTTATTATTCAAATGATTACATGTTCTTTTATGGGTATGTATAATGCGTATATATATATAAATTTTCATTTTTATGTGTTTACGTAAGTGTATGTTTATGTATTTATAAATTTTTATTGTTTGTATATGTATGTGCACATATGTATGTATGTGTGTATGTGTATTTGTATATGTTATTATATGTTCTTTTGAATGTGTATAAATATGTATGTGTATATGTATGAGTTTGTGTAAGTATTCATTGGTGTGTTTATGTATCTTTTCATGTAAATATACGTGTATTCTCGTCATTATGTTTATCTGTATGTGTATGAGCCTGTGTATGTGTATATATGTATGTTAATGTTGTATGAGTGTGTATAGTCATTTGAATAAATGTGAATGTATGTGCATGCATATGTATGGAATTGTACGTATGTTTATGTATATGAAAATTCATGTGTATGTGTATGTACATGTGTATGTGTATGAATATGTGTATGTGTATACGTATTTTTTATGCTATATGTGTATATATATATGTTAATGTAAATAAATATATTTATTTGCAGTCATTCATATGAAACTATTTGTATATGTAAGTTAATATGTTGTTGCCTATGGGTATGTGTAGGATTATGTGTTTGTATATATGTGTATGTTCATATTGTGTACGTATATGGGCTCATGTATTTTAGTTGATTTATTAATATTATTTTTTAGACAACTCTCAATTTCTTGTATGTAAAATAATATATTCATTTTTAATATATATTCGTTTAATAAATTTTAAAACATTAAATTATGATATTTATTTATACATGTTTAAATATGTAAATATTAAATTAAATAATAAATGTTTAACAATTATTAAAAATTACAATGGTTAATAACATATTATATTTTCAATATACAAATAATACAGTTCATTATTCGAAAATTAACAATAATAATAATATTTATTTATTTAATCTTATTCAATTTTATATATTTTCAATTCATGTAATTAATGTTATGAATTAATTTTTTTATGTTTTATGAAATCACTTTAATTTTATTTATTCATTTTTAATATTATTGCTGGGATTTTTTCCATCATTTTTTATATTTCACAATTTTCAATATTTTAGAAATGTAATCAATTTTTAAAATTTATATATATATATTTATTATTATTAAATATTTTAAATATGTTATAATTTTATATTATAAATATTTATTCATTTTTTTTATTTTCATTCAATATTTTTAATATGTTTGAAATCTATATAATTGGTTCCTATAAGGCCATCTCTAGACAACTAAATTTTTCCTTAATATTGAACCCTAACGTACTTCATCCCTATCACAATTTTTTTATCTAAACCTAGTACAATGAATGGTATGTGCTTCAAGATTACTGGTAATGATAGATGGGTAGTTTAAAATCATGCTTGGTAGTTTCGACACTGTATTCTATCGAATGATGGTGAGAGTTGGATGAAAAATTTTGTTCCTAGAGCACTATATGTCTCATGCGACATGTTTAAGAGATGAAGGTGAAAATTTGGGATAAAATTATTGTGTATGTATGAGGGGATAATATTATTCTACACTAATGACGAGGTCATAACATGATAGTGGACCCAAGGGATATAGAGGCGGTTCTCAATTTCTTGAGGTGGATTCATGTGGTAGTAATGTTAGAGTTGTAGGAGTAGAGAAAAAACATTTGATGCATTGTAAATGTTTCTATGATGCTTGAAGAGAAGATATTGTTGTATACATTTCTTCCAATTGAATAGTATCAACAAACATCCAATTATTTGAGACGTTGTGGGTCTATCAGATGTTTATGGGAACCAGCCATGACGTTTGGTGAGCTAACGGAAGCACAAGGAATGTTTGTGGTCGATCCAACATTGTTCTATTTGGGAGTCCCAATTTGTTGTGATAAATTCGATAAAGATTAATGATAATGGTGGGGCGTAGGGTCCAGAGTAGTACTAGTATATGTTGTGAGGGTCTTAGGGCCAATATATAAAAAAAGGAGGTATATGGGCCTGTGGAATATATTTGGGTTATCCATCAGGGAGGGGGATTTGGCCAGAACATTATCATGTGGGTGAGGTGTTTGTGGGTTCTGGCATATTTGAACCCAATTGTTCGTAATTTATATATTTATATATCATGTTTTTATTTACTTTTATGTGTATGGTTTTTCTTCTTTTTTAATGAATGTAATATCCTCTGTCTATATGGGTAGAGGAAGATCAATTACATAGCCAATAAGTCCAAGTCCACGTGACCCAAGAACGTGGCCTGAAGGCTTAGTGTAACATTATGCTTGCATTATCCAAACTATGTCACGAGGTTCTGTCATGCCTACGTCACCGCCTACTCGCATCGTCCACATGTCACTGCCTTCCACAGTCAAGTCATGTAAAATATATCCCACATGGGGAATGATAGGATTCAAACACCATCATTTCTATTTGTGTAATTGATTTAATTAATCATACAGATTAACTTTTAAATATTTTTTTACATATTCTATTTTTTATTCATTTTTAATATGATCCATTTAATATTAATTATTCATTTTTAATATTTAAAAATTTATCTAATTTTTTTACTTAAATAATTTTTTTAATATTTATTGGTACATAAATATTTACTAATTTCATATATTATAAAAGTTATTTTTATTTATTTGATGGAAATTTATATATTTAATATTTTAAGGTGTAATTCCTTAAAAATGATATAAATTTATATAAATAATGTAATTAAATCCATCTACTGAGAATCTATACATTGTTTGTATGTGTTTACAATTAATACCATTAATCATTAAATTTTACATAATTATTTTCATAGTTTTAACATTCTAAAATTATTTTTAATTTATATGATTATTTATCATTAATTTTTTTATAATGATGTAATTATTTTAAATTGTTTTAAATCTATATAATTAATTTATTTAAATCCATTTTATAATATTAGCATAAATGTTTTGTACATGTTCGCAGTTCATGAAATTAACCTTAAAATTCCAATTTTTTACTTTTTAATAATGTTTTAATATTTTAACTACATATTATTCTTCATTTTAATATATATTCAATATATATATTATTTTAAAAAAATTATTTAATTAAAAAAACATAATCAGTTTTTTAAAATTTTTTATATCATGTGGTTCCATCAACCCCTCTTATAAAAGGGCACTCCCACTTGTCTCAAAATCATACCTTCAAAGCCATTTGGCTTGGCCAAACCCTAACCAAATATCCTCTCAACTGTCCTACCTTCATCTTAGAGGCCTTACTTTAGTCAAAAATCTAACCTATGGAGCCCTTTTGGTTAAATCAAATGGAAGAACACGAAAAAGAGGTAAATATTTCAACACCTCCTTCATGTCCCATTTTTTTTCCACTTCCTCTTTCATTGTTGTTTCAATTATAAAATAATATCTATAGTATCTACTATATATATTGATGATATTATAAATATGTTACAACCATATTCATTATTCTATCCATTCTTTGAATGACATTTCATCAAACATGCGTATGTACGACTTACCGTCTCCACCTCATGGTGTAGTTTTTATTCAATACATTTTTATTTGGATGGGTATAACAATTATGTGTAATTGATGTAAATAATAAATATAAAATGATAATTATTATGTATATATTATATACCATCAAATTATATATTATATTAATATAAAATGAATGATAATGTCACCCGTGCATACGTACAGATTACCGTCTCTATGAACACGATGAGATTGATTTCCCATCATATCCATTCATGACTAATTTTCATTTGATGATTTAAAATAATTTTTACAGACTTGATATCATTTTGGATATGAATAAGATACATCCCAACCCTATAAAATATGACTCACATAACAAAGCATACAATGGAAAATGAATCCGTTAACACCCGAAACGGGGATAATATTAAGATATTGTTAACAAAGCAATGTTAAAAGATTATATATGATATAATATTAATATATATTATTATTGTATAATTTAATAACAATTATTTCACTATTATACAAGATTTTAACCTACCATCAACAATGTAAAATTAAAATTGAAGGGTTAATTATACAATATCTTCATTATCTGAGGTTGTTTATACGTAATTGTTTATAGGGACCTCTTTATCATCCACAACCATGATTCTTAAAACTATATTTCTAAATATTCATACTATTTTCTAAACTAAGGGTTAAATTCATTTATTCCCTTTTATGAATTTTATAAGATGTTTGTAATGTAATATTTCCGTCATTTTCCAAACAAGATCCTTTATTACTTTTTCGACAAAATTACTGTAAGAATGTATTTTTAAACTTATGCAGCAGGTGCTGCTATTTTACGCCATTGTTAAATCATCAAATCTTATCATACATGCTTATATAAATATATCCAAAATAAGTTATTTGTTTTATAATTATATGAATTCTAAATTATTTCAAAATATAAATAGAAATTTCTCTAAAAATGTTATGATTTCATATAGGTCAATATCTGTTGATGGATTTTAAGATTAGTTGAGGTTGATTTATTAGGGTACAAAACATCCCTATTGTATTGAATGTTTTTTTATATTTTTGATTGTGAATGTGTTATTTTTATACATTTCATGGTTTATGGACAATGTATTGACTTTTCGTATGCATGTTTTAATACAAATGTTTATATTATGTTTAAACCTTTTCATATGAGGAATGACTTTGACTTAGAATATGATGGGTGGATCCCATTATAGCTACTCAGTGCATCGGTAGGTCTGATGATACAAACTAGTCTCTTGGCACAAGGCCTTGGAAAAATCCTATTTGTTGTTAGGGCATAAGGCATCGACTATGTGGTAATGAAGTCTGACATTTTGCATTCCATCATTATTAATGTGGCTATGGATATTCTACATTATTATTGGACTAGTAAAATATCCATTTGAGAATGGAAATGGAATTATATGATTTTATCTTTGCCATATTATTATGAAGTTAATGTGTAAAAGGATTTTGTTTTAGTTATATACTTTGAATTAAATGTTTATGGTTATTTATGAAATTTTCCGCTATATTGTTATCCATATAGAGCATCATATCTCACACTTTTCTATTTGTTATTTTCCAAGGATAAAAAAGTATTTTTTTACTGACATACATGGATATTATGAGGGGATATGTGTGTGGACTATCGAAACACTGGTTTGTTAGTTTTTCATTTTATGATGTAATGTCAATGTAATGAATGTATCTATTACTTCCAAGCCTACTAATGAAATCAGTCTTTGAGGACATTATCTTTTGTGATCATGCCAATGTTATGTAATAATTCACAAACTCAAGGTAACTGGGGTCGGGGTGTTACAATTGGTATTAGTGGGAGGTTTGTACAAACCATGTAACCAATATTTAGATATACGTTGATTAGAGAACATTAACCCAATATTGACTTTGAATATTAGTATAGAAGAATTTTATAGAATTTTGGCATAATATAGATTTTTAGGGTTTTATAAGAAATAAATCTATGTATGGATACAAGTTGGTAGAAGCGGCTCTGGCACAGATGTACCTAAGGGTAAAACCTGAAAACACCTCTCTTAGTTAGACTTGAACACGAACTGGTGCACGACAACAGGGCATACTGCACTCTTGGTTACAATAGTCCGGGGGGATATGCTTAGGATAATTCTCATTTTCGTTACATAACATTATGAAGGGTTTATGAGTATATACATCCTCAATGAAAATGTTTTTTATGATTATGAATTATATCCATAAACTGTTTAATTTAAGTTAAGTGTTTTACAAGTTTGAAATTATGTATTTCAATTAAGAAACCAATCTAGTTTATTCCATTGTTTAGAAATGGTGCCTAGTGGAATGAATGGAAACTGTATCAATGCACGCAATCCTTGTAGGTATTTCCCTCCTCCTCAAGATAATTATAGTGGATCTAGTGATTCAACTGGTGCTAATAATCTTGTCACTATATTGTGACAACTCACTCAGGTTATGAATAATAACCATACCTATATAGAGCACCCTGATCCACAATGTGGAGGAAAAATATTATATCGCATCATGAGGAAAAAACCACCAACATTAAAAGGGAGTACAAATCCAATAGTATCTAAACAATGGATTAATTCCATAGAGAAAATATTCCATAGATTGGGGAGTAGGAAATTGGGAAATGATTCCATAGAAGTTTACCACCTCACTGAAGATGATGATCAATGGTGGTCATTGATTCAAAACACAAACGATGGTGATGATGAATAAAATATGGAATGGATGGAGTTTAAATATCTTTTCATAGGAAAATACATTCCTCGTGACCATAGAGATGATATGGAAGGGAAATTTATGAGTCTGAGGAAAAAAGAGGATGATAATGTAACAATGTAAGAAGCTAACATTACAAGGACAGTGAGGCATGCAACGTATTATATATGTAACCCAAGAGGTAATATTGATTGTTTCATTTCTGGGTTAAAACCATTTCACCATCAAGAATTAGTCTCACAATTCTTCTAGTCATATGAAGATATTGTCTCATGTGCTATCACGAGAGAAACAAAATTCTTTAGGTCTTACGATTTTAATGAAAATAAAGAGATGAAGAGATCTGATAAACACACTATAAATGGAAATAAGGGGATGAATAGAAAATTTAAATATCTATCCTACATAAAATGTGGCAATAAACACCCTGGTACTTTCTTGAATTTAATGGGAGTCTCTTACAAATGTGGTGAAAAAGGAAACCATGCTCATGATTTCAAGGGGAAGAAAGATGATTTCGATGTTGAATTCTATAATTATAGAGAAAGGGGGAATTATCCGAATGAATGTCTTATATGTCAGGGGAAATTATCTCCAAAACGACCAAGGGATCAAGGACATGCTTATGCTGTCACAACTGTTGAGGTTAATGTTCTGAAAGATGTGGTGGTAGGTTTCCCCATGTTTAGCCAATGATTTATTTGATTTTGGATAATCACATTGTTTCATAACATCCCAGTTTTATTAGAATATTAGATATTTTCAATTTGACATAACAAGGTATTTTTTAGTCAAAACACAAAAGGGAAGTACATTTTAATAATGTTTTTTGAATCAATATCCATTAGAGAATATAAATGTTCTTTATCTGATGATGTAATCTTCATACCCATTATGAAATTTGAAATAATCATATTATGTATTGGCTTTCGGACCATGATGCAAAAATATATTGTAATAAGAATAGGGTTAATATTTTTTATGACTATGATAAGGAACATCTTATCTTTATTGAATAATCATAACCACCTAATTATTATCTAGATAAACCCCAATAGAACATCAAAATTCAATTATTGGGTAGGATGATAATGAAAAAACTAAGGGTGAGGAATATAATATTCAAATAGAAGATGTACCTATTGTGAAAGAATATTTTTTTATGTTTCTAGACGATTTACATGGACATCCTCCAGAATGAGAGATTGAGGTTTCCAATGATTTATTTTTTTGATCATGGCCCATATAAAAGACTCCTTATAGAATGACCAATTTCGAATTAGTGGAACTAATGAAACAAATAGAGGAATTGAGTAATGAGTTATTTATTCTGCCTAGTTTTTTTTCATGGGGAGCTCATGTCCGTTTTGTTAAGAAGAAAGATGTACCTATGAGGTTGTGCATTTACTACAAGGAGATAAATTCTATAAAAATAAATAACAAGTATCTCCTACCTCACATTGATGATTTATTTGACCAACTTCATGGAGCTCATTACGTTTCAAATGTTGACCGTCAATCTGGATACCATCAGTTGTGTGTGAAGCAGGAAGGCATTATGAAGACATATTCTTGAACTAGGTATAGACATTACAAGTTTACAGTAATGCCTTTTGGATTGACTAATGGAACCTCTATCATCATGGATCAAATGAATAGAGTTTTAAATGTAAATCTCGATGATTTCGTAGTGGTATTGATTGATGATATCTTTTTATACTCTAAAAGATATGATGATCATGAAAATCACTGGCACATTATCTTGAATACTATTAGAAGACATGAATTATATGTGATGTTTAGCATGTGTGAATTCTAGAATCAATATATTTTTTGTCTTGTCCATATTGTCTATAATGATGGAATCTTCGTCGATCCATCAAAGACAATGAAAATCCATGAATGGCCAGCACTGACATTTATAACTGAGATACACAGTTTTATAGGATTAGGAGGTTATTATCATGGTTTCGTCCATAATTTTTCAAAATTGTATAACCAATTAATAAATCACACATGTAAAGGGGTTAAATCTGTTTGGAAAAAAGAGTGTGAAAAGGGTTTTGAAGAATTGAAGAGATGATTTTTCAATTCTTCTATCTTGGGTATACCATTGTGGAATGATGGGTTTGTTATTTATAGTGATGCATCGAAGAATGGACTTCATTGTTTCCTTATGCAGAATGATAGAGGTATTTCCTATGCATCACGACAGCTGAAAATTTAGGAGAATAACTATATTACTAATGATCTTGATCTTGCAGCTGTAATCTTTGATTTGATGATTTGGAGTCAAAATCAATATGGTGAAAATTGTGAGAATTATACTGATCACAAGAGATTGAAGTATATTTTCTCATAGAAAGAACTCAACACAAGGCAAAGAAAATGGCTTGAACAACTCGAGAATTATTATTGCACTATACAAAACCACTCGTGGATGGCAAATTCGGTGGAAGATACATTCGTCAGAAAGGATCATAGAGTTTTGTACAATATGAGAGTTGAAAGGGATCCTATTTTCATGGATCTAGAAAAGATGGATATGGGAATAACCATGGAAGGTGAAACATCAATACATTTTTAAATGTTTGAAAAATCATCTTTACTAGAAATGATAAGGTGTTCTCAGACTGATGATGAAAAGTTTCAAAACATGATTTAAGATACGAGTGATGGGGGAATGAGTGAATTTGTGTATGATGATGGAATTTTTAAATTTGGGTAGAGGCTTTGGGTTCCTGATATACCTAATCTAAAAAGTGAATTATTGGATGATGCTCCAAGTTAATATTTAACTATACACCCTGGTAGCATCATAATGTATATAGATTTTAAAGAAAAGTTTTGGTGAGATAACTTGAAGAGCTAGATTAATAATTTTGGGTCAAGATGTATTGTTTCTCAACAAGTTAAAGCTGGAAGGCAACATCATGGATGAGTAATGCAACATATTCCAATACCTGAGTAGAATTGGAATAATATTACGATGGACTTTGTTATAGGACTACCAAAGACTCCTAGATGGAACGATGCAATATGGGTCACTGTTGATCGTCTTACCAAGTCAGCACATTTTCATGCTATAAGAGAATATTTAACACTTGAACGTATAGTTATAATATATATTAATTATGTTGTAAGATGTCATTGAGTACCACTATCGATTTTTTATGAACATGATCCCCATTTTACATCAATATTCTGGAACAGTCTTCAGAAAGCCTTGGATACTGAACTTCGTTAAAGCATGACTTACCACCCCCAAACAGATGCTCAATCAGAACAGAATATTTAAACCATAGAATCTATGTTGATATCTTGCTATCTTGAGATTAATTGTATGTGGGAAAAATATTT
Organism: Viscum album; assembly: GCA_963277665.1. Classification (NCBI taxonomy): domain Eukaryota; kingdom Viridiplantae; phylum Streptophyta; class Magnoliopsida; order Santalales; family Viscaceae; genus Viscum; species Viscum album. Next base: position 357,815,207 of record OY728152.1, on the reverse strand, counting down.
ACCACTGGTAGAATTTTCCTATAACAATAACTTCCATTCAAGTATTCAGATGGCACCATATAAAGCATTACACGAAAAGAGTTATTGCACACTAACCTGTTGGGATGATGTTGTTGAAAGAAAACTCGTTGTCCGATATCTTCTATAGAAAACAATGGAAAAAGTGAAGGTAATCCAAAACAACATCAATACATATCTAAGTAAACAAGAGAGCTATGTTGATAACCAAAGGAAGGATTTGGAATTTCATGTAGGAGATCATGTTTTCTGGAAGATATCTCCATGGAAGGGTGTTCAATGTTTTAGTACAAAATGAAAAATTGAGTCCCATGTACAATAGACCATTCGAAATTCTAGAAAGAATTGCAGTTGTAGCATACCGTTTAAAAATGCCACCATGTTTTTCCAAAGTTCACGATGTGTTCTATGTATCACTGTTGATAAAATACTTGTCGAACTCAATGCATGTACTCACCTATGTAGAATTAGATCTGGAACCTGATCTGTCTTATTATGAAGATCATGTCAAGGATCATGATACAGGAGAACATGTGCTACAAAACTGGACGACTCATCTGGTAAAATATCTATCGGGAAACCATAATATAAAAGAGGTATTGTGGGAACCCAAGGAACATATGATGAAGAACCAACCTAGACTTATTATGTAGTAATACTCTAGACATTTTGAGGATGAAATTATTTTATGTAGGGGAGAATGTAACACCCCAAGGTTCCATGGTATGCTTGTCTTTGAATAATACAGTAGCATGTGTTGCACACAACATCGAGTTCTAACACACCACAACTAATCAAACTAGCCATTATGAATAGTAATACCCACTTTTTGAAATTTTATAAATTTTATCTTTCAACATGGACTTCATTTTTGGATTTGGAATATTGAAATTATCTTACGGTTAATTTTTGTATTTTTAAGAAAACATTCAATTTTTTATAAATTGTGAAAAACACTAAGTTATAATTTAAAACCAAATTTTTATTTAAATAATTTTTTATTTTATTTAAATCTATTTTATGTCAAAATAGATACATAATACCTATATATGATCGATGTAATTCATTGGAGTCAGTTTATAATAATTTTAGATATATTAAAATTTTATTGAACATTTCACCGTCTTTTACCCACCTCCTTGAAGAATTTGAAAATTCACATAAAACCTAATTTTACTGATTCTGTGAGTGACATTTCACAAATACAAGAGACACAGTTGATATCAGTATGTATAATGTGGATCAATAAGATGAAAATAATGTTTTGTTAATAGTAACTTTGTACTTTTATTTTACCACTATTATAAGTAAATACGATAATTAAGGGAAAAAATGATATTATTACTACCATAAAGCATGTCCTAATTATATTGGATAATTATAATTTGACCAAAAACTACATTATTAATAAAATAAGAACCACTTTGGTCCACCTGTATTATATTAGGACATTTATTATTTTTTAATTAAACAAAGAGTTAAGAGAGTTAAAATCAATGTTTAATAACTAAAACATTTTTAATATAGGATAAAACATAAGTTAAATTCGACTATAAGTATTCATTAGAAATTTAAAAGATTTCGTACATAATTTTATTTTACTTATATTTTTTAGACATTAAATAATTTAATTTATTTGACACAATGACAATGATATAATTATCTAATTAATGAAATATTAAAATAATTGATATTTTAAATATCTAAATAAATTTAATTTGAAACTTTTTATGAATTACACTAATTATAAAGGTTAATATGACATATTAGGGTAAGTTAGATTAATTTTTTTCGATGTAATAATGTTTTTATGAATTTATAAAAAACTAAATACCAAATAGTGTCAAAATTGACATAAAATTGTTTTTAAAACAAATATTATATTATTAATTGAAAGTATATTCCTAAAATTCTAAAGTACGGCCAAAAGTATTATATAATTATAGGTCTATCATTAATGAACCACTTTGGGTTCTCTAAGAGGTATATATTATGTTTATTAACCATATAACATAAAAATACAAAGAGACATCGTAAATGTCAAACTATTTAACTGAGAGTTAAATCTATAAGATAAAGTTAATATAGTGACCCAAACCTTTTTAAAACCTATTGGATGAGCGGTTTTCGACCCATACCATCCTTATACTTTAAATAATACATTTTTGAGCTATTAGAAACTCAAAAGGATTTTTTTATATAATTATATTTTCTGATTTTTTTAAGGTACCCCTCACCCCACTAATAAAAGGGCACTCACCCTTGTCTCTAATTCACTACTTCAAATCCATTGGGTCCACCCAAACCCTTCCCAAATAACCTCTCAACTGTCCTCACATAATTTTAGATTCCATATTATAGTCATAAAGCCAAACTATGGACCCATTTTTATCAAATCAAAATAAAGAACCCGAAGAAGATGTAAATATTTCATCACCTCGTTCAAATTGCTTTCTTCGCCCACTTTTTCATTCATTGTTGTTTCCATTATAAAATAATAACTAAAATATCTTCTATATACTGTGATGTTATTATGAATATGGTAAAACCATATTCATTATTCTATCCATCCATTGATTGACATGTCACCATACGTGCGTACGTTCGGTTTACCGTCTTCACGTCGTGGTGTAATTTTTATTCAATACATTATTATTTGGATGTGTATAAGAATGATTTTTAATTTATGTAAAAAATAAATATAACATGATAATGAATCATTATATATGATATAACATACAATTATATATTATTTTAAAATCAAAAGAATGATAATTCCGCTCGTGCGTACGTACGGATTACCGTCTCCACGAACGTGATGAGATTCATTCCTCATCGTGTCCATTCAAGACTATTTTTAATTTGATGATTAAAAATAATGTTTTAAAAAATGATATCATTATATATATTAATAAGATACATCCCATCAGTAGAAAATATGAATCACATTACAAATCATATAAATGAAAATGAATCAATTAACACCTGAACTGATGATAATACTAAGATATCAATGACAATTAAATGTAAAAAGATCATATAAGATAATATATTAATGTATATTATAATTTTATAATTTAATAAAAATTATTTCACCATTCTACTGGAGGTTAACAACCCTCGACAACGGAAATGTACAAGGTAAGGGTTAATTCTAAAATCTCTTCATTATCTGAAGTTGTTTATACGTAATTATCTACTGGGACCTCTTTATCATCAACATCCTTGTTTCTTAAAAATGTATTTCAAAACATTCTTAGTATTTACTAGACTATTGGTTAAAGACATTTATACAATTTTTTGACTTTTATAAGATATTTTTAAAGGAATATTTTCATCATTTTCGAAACAATGTCCTTTATAACCTATTCGACAAAATTAATCTAAAATGTATTTTTTTACTTTTACGGGAGGTGTGGATATTTTCCACCATTATAACATAATCAATGATTCCCTTAAAATCTTATAATAATATTTTCAAAATAAATGTTATCATTTATAATTATATTAATTTGAATAGTTTTCAAAATAGAATGAGATATTTCTCTAAAAAAGGTTTTGATTTCATCTTTATCAACATCATTTTGATGGATTTTATTTTTATTTGAAATTGATAAATTATGATACAAAACATCAATATTTTATTTAATGTTTTGTGATAATTTTTATTGTGGATGTATTATTTTTATACCATTCTTGGTTTATGGATAAAGTATTGACATTTCGTATGATTGTTTTAATAATAATGTTTACGTTATATTTTAACCTTTTCATATTAGGATTCTATTGGACTTAGTATGTGACGGGTGGAGCCCACTATAGCTGTTCGATGTATTTGTAGGTATCATGGTACAAACTAGAATCTTGACAACATGAATTTACAAAATCATATTTGTATTCTTGGCACAAGGCCATGAATATGTGGTTATGAAGCTTGGCATTATAAATTCCATCATTATTACTGTTGCTATGGTTATTTCATGTGATTACTCGACTAATAGAATATCCAAGAATGTTAGTAAATAGAATAATTTGATTTTATTATTTCTATATTATTCTGAAGTTCATGTTTAAACGGATTTTGTTTTAGACTTATACATTGACTTAAATTTTTGTTCTTATTTATGAATGTTTCTTCAATATTGTTATATGTACTGTGCATCTGAGCTCAACCCATTCTATGTTTTATTTTTCCTAGGATGCGAAGACATATTTTATGACTAAACTATAGGGATATTCTGAGGGGATATGAGTGTGGTATATGGAATCAATGTTGTTTTAGTTTTTCATTTTATGATATAATGTACACCTTCTGAATATATCTAGTGCTTCAAAGGCTTCTGAACTAATCAGTCTATAGAGACGTGATTTTTTGTGATCATGCCAATGTTATGTAATAATGCACCAACTATAGTTAAATGGGTTCCGGGTGTTACATATTAAATATTATAATTTTATACACTTATTAATTAGTGATGTAAAAACTCGTATACATTCAATTTTCTACAATCATGGGGCAAGAACAAGCATACATGTATATTACCAGAATGTAGATAGGATTGTGGAAAGGGTGAATGGGGTTGTGTCTCAATCCTCCAAAGTGGACTTCTCCCACTCCCATCCATATTTACAATATTAATGTTTTTATTTTTAAAAATTTATGACCATGTTTTTAACAGGATTTCAAAACCAAACTTATTTTGGATCAAGTAGGTTGTATCTTTGGAGGAGATTTGGCAGAATAAGGATATTCATATTTATTACTTCTTTCCATTTTCTCACTTCTATATGAAGATCCCCCACCATCAATTTTTTTTATGATTAATGTTTATGAAACTATCATCGGAAGAGGTTCTAATTGTATGGGTTTTCTACTCATGATCATCTTCGTTGAATTATCATATCTTGATTGATTGATATCCTTTATTTTTGGGATCCACCTATAGATGATGCCCATGAATTATTCATTGGATTGATGTTCTCCCTTGATGGAGGATGAAAAAAATTCATCAAGTAATTTAATTATATTTTCATTATTAATGTGATTAATGGATAACTGTGTGTTAATGTTTAATTATGATTATTGGATATGAAGCATCAATCCATATTCAACACTAATAGAAATTAGACCTATACTATTAGACTTATATCAATGGTTTGGGAGAATCCATCTATTTTAGAATTGGAAATGACCATATACCAATGGTTTGGACAATACCATTGGTATGAAGGCCATCATATGACCATACACCAATGGTTTTGGAAACTTTGTTAGTATAGTTACTATTTATAAAAAATGTATTATACTAACTATTGGCATGTCTTCAGTATAATGTTATTATACAAATGGTTTTACCAAAACCACTGGTTTATGTGATGTTTGTACAAACAGTTGGGACAAAAACATATTTATAGATTACATTTAATGAACCTATATTTAATGATTTTCAAAAACCATTGTTAAAGGTCCAAAAAATCAAAATACATATATCAATGCTTTGTTAAACCATTCGTATTGGTCTGTACCTATTGTATTACAAATAGTCGGTATTTGATTTCAAATTTTAAATTAATTATTTTATCAAATAACAATGAATAAAAAGTATACATGTAAATATTCATACAAATATTTTTAATATTTTTCTTCTTAAAAACATCATATCCTAGTGGTTAGGTGATTTAATTATATAATGGAGTTGTGAGGATCAAAAACTGCAAGGGTCTTTTTGAATATCTTATACCAATAGTTTTGAAAACTATTGGTATAGGTATTGCATATAAGATATACTAATGGTTTGTAAACTATTGGTATAGAAGAGCTATACAAACATTTTCTCAAAACCATTGTATTGGTATATAATGACGAAATACATCCCAATACTCCTCCAAACCATTGGTATTGTATATACCAATAGTTTTGGGGCCTTTTCCAACGGTTCCAAACCATTGGTATATGATTTATTTAAACTAGGTCATCCTTTTATTTGTGTGTTAATTCTCCTTTATTATATGAGATGGAAATAGGGTGGCTCATTAAATTACCTCCTCTAGACACTTTGGAGAACCTCTTGTTTTGTTGGAGGAAATCCATCCTTGTTTGATATCACATAAAATTTTAATATCTGAGTTCTCTTATTTAAATAAAATTTTTATAAAAAAAATCAACTATAAATTAAATATGAACATGCATGTTGAAAATAAGAAATACTGTCTTTCCCCTATAAAATGAATGTGTCCAAATTATTTTTATTTGATGTATGAAAAAAAATTATTTCATTATTATCAATTATGTTCCTTGAACTCATTTGATGCGGTCTGTAAAATGTTAGTTGACGTATTTTCTTCCACTACATAACACATTAAGGATTCATTCCTCATTATTCACATCCTATGCTCTAATTAGTATGTGATTATTTATTTTTAAGGTGTAATTTCTCTTGGACAGACTGAATTCATTCTAATCACTATTGGATTATTTATGTCATCTTTTTGAAAAAATGTTCAGTTAACATTATAAGTTCATCCAATTGAGAAAGCCCCAAAATTTATTTCTTTATAACAAATTAATTTAAAGAGACTAATTAAAGGTAAGGTTCTTATTGATAGGTGATTGTGCCCTATCATCATTTTCATAATCTAATAAATGATCAACATCATCTCTTGAATATCTAATCACAAAACACCACCATATCATCCATGTACCAACTGAAGTATTGTATGATCATCAACTCCAAATTATTTATTTACTCCCACCATGAAAAGGAATAGAAACCACACATGATCTGTTTTTTTAAGATGAGAATTTTATTATATTATTTTTAACATAACAGATATCACACATTCCCTTTTTTAATTATTTTCAACACTAAAAAATATTATCAATACACATCATTTATCCCATATACTTTATGAATTATATTTTTATGTATTATAAATAATTCTATAAGAATGACCTTTTATGGTTTTATGTTCATATGTTCTATGTATTTTTTCAATAGGAATATTATTTAATAAAATATAATTAATATGAATAATATTTTTTTATTCTAATAATATGAAAAAATATTACAAGGTTGGGGTTCATCAAATATGAAAAAGATTGTGTTTGTTACCCTTCTCTAATAATTTTTAGTGTTTAATCTATTATTATAAATGAATAATTATTCATGAGAAGTTTGATTAACACTCGATATATCCTGGAGTAGTCCAATTTTATTAATGTTAGACTAAACGTAGCTAAATATTGAATATAGGTAGTTATAGGGATTAATATTTTTGGATAATATGATTTTATTTTATATGAGGAAAATGATAATGGTTTTATTGAAGATACAATTATAGGTGTGATGATAGAGAGTTTTGTATTGGGGAAAAGAAAATTACAATTGACGATTAACATCATGATCACCAAACAATGTTTTTGAAGATAGTGATTTTTTTCAAGACTCCAATCCATTCTGGTTGTACTAAACCTACAATATTTTTAACCATACTGAAAAATATACTGTAAAATATGGTAATGTATGGGTTGACATCTTGTTTACAGAGTTTCAATCTCTATTGTATGATATGATCCTATAATTCAATAAGAATCCACCACAACAATATTACACTAAATGAATTCTAAATTCAATTGGTATGATATATGAAAGAATACATACCCATTGAAATTATTTTATTATATATTGAAAATAATATTATTCACATAAAAATAAAAAATTTATTGTGCATCAAAATATATGAATGATGAATCAATATTCATGAAAATTTTATTGTACATTACATTAATTAAAGTGTTTCAAAAAATTGAATGTGAGGATAAAGAAAAAAAATTGATGTGGAATGTTGATAAAATATATGAACTTTGGAAAAATTTCACACATTGGACTATCTATAGTTATATAAAATTTATCAAAACTATCCTAAATTAGAAATAGATTCATGAAACTTTATTCATATATTATATAATGATTTATTGAGTCCTTTTGGTTTTTAATTAAGTAATCATAGTATATGGATAAATATATCTAAAAATTATATCTTTCCACCATGGTTAAGAATGATGCGAAAAGACAATTTATTGAGTCTACATATATAAGAAATTTTATTTTATATTTGTATTGATATTTAATTATAACCATTGATTGAAAATTTCAAATTAAGGTTGGAATTAATTGTTATGTTATATTATTCTTATAGAAATGAATATTTAATTTTGAATTTTATGTTGAATGGGATGATAAATTATTTTTTATTAGAAAAATTAGTTAATATATAATATTAGTGGAAATCAAGGTTGTACAATTTTTGAAGTAGATACACAGTTTGTTATGTTAAATCATTCATCAAAGATGATGTTTCTGGGGAATCATATATTTTGACTCTGATGAAATAAATACAAATATTATATCACATCATTCGATGGGAGTTTTGATGATGGTATAACACCATCTCCAATAATATGATAAATTTAACTTGATAATTTAATGTATAATGAAATGTCATTAGAGAATGTAAAAAACTAATGTAAATAATTTTGGTTATTAAATATAAAATTTTATTAATGATAATGAATTCCATTAACAAACTATCATCCCCAATGAGGAATTATAGATGATAATTATAATTTCATTTAAAATATTTATGAATCAATTTTATTTATATTTTTTTCAGTTGTACAATGGTATTCAATATAAAATTTATTTAAATGTGGAATGATATTTAAAAAGAACTAATGGCCAGCAAAAAATGTTACATAATGGATGAAGACTTCATGAACAAGTGACATTCTACAACTTATTTAGGATATTTTCTATTTATAGTACTTAATTATTGTAATTAACATATTTACCATTTTTATCTCTTTATTATGAATATAATTACTGTAAATATCATGATGAAATAACTTCATAAATAATTGTATTTTATTTAACAGTTTTGGGCTCTATTTAATGAAAAATAATTATTGATGAATAAAATTTAAAATATTTCTAAAATATATATGATGCAGTCATATACAATTTTTTTCTTCATAATTTGACATAATCTTTAAATGAATATTCTGTGTTCAATATTTATTTTTAATATTTTATAATGAAAATAAATTATTTTTTAGTTTAAAATGATATTTATTGGAAAAGTCATCTGACATACTCAAAATTTAAGAAACAAAATAAATTTATTTTGGTAATTTTGAAAAATGAACCATATGTCATTTGGGACTTGTAGGAATTATCTACTTTATAATCTAATACATGGTCTGATCAGTATTACATATTATTGGTGTATTCAATTTAAAATTTATATTTCTGTTAATATTATGTGTCAATAACTTTAAAATAAAAAAAACATCTTAGATGTTCCTAACACTTTAAAAAAAAATTTATTCGACATTTTTTTTGTTTAGGAAATGGTATGAAATCAATCAAACACATGATGACATTGATACCACATAATGTGTGTGATTTTATATTAGAAATGAAATTTTAAATAAAATAATTATCAATCACTGAAAACATATGAAACAGATTCATAATTTTTTTTATTTAAAGGACCATTATCCTGAAGTCATTCTTGAAGTTGTATAAATCTATTGAAAGTCTATCGAACACACAGTGTGTCCAATATGACACAAAAGTCTGTATAAAAAATCAGATCTCATCCCACTTATAATTGATAAATCAAAAAATAAGATCACACCAATTTTCATCAATTCATTTATCAAAGCGTCTAGGATGTTCAAATACTACCTCTCATATACAAAAAAATACAAAAAACACCAACTGATGATGGTTCTAATAAAGATCAAATAAAAAACATTAACCAATGAACAATATACATATTTCATCTACAAAATATAAATATTCTGATTCACTATGAAAATATAATATCTTATCCCATAATGTTTAACTCACCTAAAAATAAAAAGAATACTGTTATATGGAAAATGTTTTTGTGTGGTCATTATTTCAATTAATAAATAAATAAATTATATTTTTGAATAAATCCCAGTTCCATGCCAAAAAACATGTTTTAAACATAAAATGAATAAATTTATATTATATAGTAATTATCATCAATGAATGTCACATCACTAATTTTAATGACGATGCCCCATCATTGATCAAAATAATACAATGATTCAAGGGATTTTTAATCCTGTGATGTTCTCCCTAGAAATTAATTTTTAAGTCTTGAAATGAAATTTCACGTTGTAAACGGAGAAAAGGATTCCATTATCATAAGATGTTCTCAAAAATGTTGATATGATTATCAAAATTCATACTTCATTATAATCTTATGTAGATGATTATTTATCAATGGATTATATTATCATATAATACAACTTAAATATTTTGAATTTCAACTTGAATAGATCCATATTTAAGAAATTCCCTACAATGTTAAGAACATAAAAATATTTGATATAGAAGATTGTGTTTGGGCCCGGAGCCCAGCGTCGCAGTAGAAGCAGTCATTTCAGAAACACAGAAGATGAGAAGATTTCATCGAAATGAATTTTATCACCTGATGGCATTTTGTAAACATCACCCGAAGGAATTTTACACAACACCTGAATGATTTTTATAATGCACCCAATGGATTTTTCACTCGACACACGACTCCCATGAACGTACCCATTTTGTTCATACCACATATCATCAAAACCAGAATAAGCCTCTTGATCTTCCCATCCAAGAGGAATTTTGATACATGTAAATGTCCTTACGGTCGTCTTCATCATCGCTACTGACACAACATCGTAGTCATGATCACCAACTTCGCTTCGCACCGATCACCGCAAATGCGGAAACCACTTCGCCGCTCTCTCTTGGTGGCTAAATCATTGTCATCCCATAATCCAAAACATGCTACCACATCTTCTTATATAGACACCCCACCCATATCTCCATTAATGTTGTGAAAATCCATCCATTAATATTTTTTGTCACCTCATAAATTAAATTTTAAATCAATAAATCCCAACAATATCCACCTTGATTTAAAATTAAAATACTCCAAAGTCATCTCCACAATCTGGGAAAATTTGATCGCCAACTCCACCAAGCTTCGAATGTCACCCAATGAACGGAACACACCGCATTACACCTCTGACCATGAAGAATTTCGATATTCCATCAACACCGATGATACCGCTATCATTTCAAATGACATATGATTCATTGATATGTTGCTTCGCAAAATTCTTTCCATCATGTTTTTCAACTGATCACTTCAACCAATCCCTCTGATACCACTGTTCGGGCGTAGAGCCCAACGCCGTATCGGAATCCATATTTGCAGAAACACAGAAGAGAAGAAGATTTCCCTTGAACGAATTTTATCACCTAAAGGAATTTTATACACATCACTTGAAGTAATTTTACACAACACCCAAAGGAAATTTAAAATGCACAAAAAAAATTATTCATTAGACACACGAAACCCATGAACATACAATTTTATTCTATACCATCAATCATCACAACCGGAACACGTCGCTTGATCTCCCCAACCAATAGAACATTCAATACATGGAATCGTCATCATCATTGTCTTCAATAATCGCCACCGACACACCATATTTTTCATAATCACCATGTTCTCTTCACCCCAGTTACTGAAAATGTGGCAACCCCTTCACCGCTCTCTCTTTGTGGCTACATATTTGTCAGCATACATTCCAGAACATTCTACCACATCTTCTTATATACACACCCCACCCATATCTACATTATTGTTGAGAGAATCCTTCGATTAATATTTTCTCTCGCCTCATTATTTAAATTTTAAATCAACAAATCCCAACAGCTTATTTGTAAGTATTTTTTTCATAGAAACTATCAAGAAATTACACACTGTTAAACAAGATTGAAACATGGGATGAATCATCATATATAATCTCATAAAATATATCACAAAATATCCAAATAATTTATCATCATTAATTTATAAAAAAAATATAAGAATTAAAACATCAATGAGATGGATAATGGGAATATTTGAATCCCCAACGTACATTCTAACAATATCTATCATATCACCCCCACATTGTACCTTCCTTCATAATTATCTTTAATTTGTTAATCTACATGATGCTCCATGTTCCCCCACTTTTCCCAATAATAAATTTAAAACTTACATTCAAATTTTCTTACCTTTCCGTGAAGAAGAGCCACAATTATTTTTATATTTTAATTTTTTTAGAATCCATGAAACGAATTTTTCTACAAGAACCACTTATATTTTGTTCATTTAGAAATATTGTCTTGTATGAATGATAAAAAAATAGATTGTATATATAAGAGAATATTGCAGGTAATTATTACATATTATACCAATAATATCTTCAACATACATGAATAAATTATAATATGAAAATTTTACCAAGTATGTGATCCAGTTCTAGATCACCTTATTTTGAAATTAACACAAAATGTTTTCCTATGATGTTGTGGGTAATGAAAATTTATAAGATACATACATGAATTCATCTTTCTAGTAAATCATCCTCGAGAAAAGTGGTGGGTATTAAGATAAAAATAAATATATGTCCCCCTCGTTCAAAAACATATATGATTTGTCATGATTATAGATAAACATTCGATACACGTCTAAAATTTAGGGAATGAGATATTATAATTAATATAATGATATATTCATATCTCTTTTTATATTCAACTCTGGATATGAAGTGTATTTTATATGAAAAAAATAAAAACCTATTTAGAAGTTAAATGTGTGTGAATGTTTTTCCTCAACATCCAAGATTTGAATACATTGAATAATGTCTTATAATGTCGGCCAACTATTATATTGATCTATATATTCTCAAATAATCTTTATTCAATTGATGGCTTCAAAAGAAAATATACATTATTGATGATGGTGAAATTTTTAATCATTTATGTGGGAAGAAACAAATTCATACCATGTGGTGATGATCATCTTTCAAGGCACTCTTCCATTGGAAAATAATGATATATTAATCAATCTTACACTAGAATTATCTTCAAATTTATAATTTGATGATTGATGGGAACCAGATACATATACATCTTATATTTTCATTCACTTCAAAAGTTATCAACCCTATCCTCAGTTGAGAGGTGTATTATAAAGGATTAAAGACGGGAGATTTCGATAATATAAACTTTTACAGGAATTGTTCATGCTTATGAGTCATTGGATATTGAAATTTGGGGGCATGTGTAATGTTCCATAGGATTTAATAATTTTATTAATTTTCCACATGACTCAGGCACTATAATGTATTTCATAAACCATGATTATACTGTTTACGGAGATTGTGGATACATAGGGTGCATCACGAGTGATGCGTTAATAATTAATATGTTGAGGAACACTCAAATGAGAATTTATCAATTCATAATATGTGATTAAAATAAATTATAATTTTATCATGCCAAATACCCTCTTAGGGTTGAGGAAATTTAAAGTTAAATATTTGAAGGAAATTAATTTTGTCATTATGTTAATATCTTGTACAATTTTCAATGATGCATCGAACCATACAAATCCATTATAATTATTTACCAACCTGATGCTTCCCATGGATCTAACACATCCAAAAAACCCATATGCACTAAAAAATATATTCCAATGTCTAATATATTCACTTAGTCAAGACGTTACTACCAATAACTCCACCAACCAAACCTACATGTTTTGAATTTTGAATCTTGGTAATGATTTAATACATCAACCATATACGAGTAATGATGTCGTCTCATACATCACTACAAATACTTTCTTGGAAAATAATCCATGCTAGAACATATATATGAAACCCATTCGACATTATAGGTAATGTCACACACTCCTACCAACAAAATATTAGAGCATATTTTAAAATCATCAAATGAATAATCAATTTATAATTTGGTTTTGAAGTGGTTGTTGCGTTTGCGGTAACCGGTGCAAAGATAATATGATGAATAAGAATGAAGTAGAGGTGATGACACTGAAGATGATGATGTGTCAATGTAGGGAATGATTGAATATGACGATGATGATAGTGCCATGTATCAAAAGTCATCTTAGTTGTGGATATCAAGTGGCGTGTCCCGGTTGTGATGATCAACAGTACAGAAAAAAATGATATGTTCATGTGTGCCATGTGTCGTGTGAAAAAATCCTTCGGGTGTGTTGTAAAAGGCCTTTGGGTTCTATGTTAATATTCTTTCGGGTGATGTAAAATGCCTTCAGGTGATAAAATTCCTTCGGGTGAAATCATGTTCTCTTGTGGGTTTCTACAATGATGGCTTCAACTACAGTGTCGGGCCCCATGCCCCAACAGTTTTATCAGATGGATTGGTTGAAGTGAACGGTTGCAGAACACGATAGCAAGCATCTGGTGGAGAATCTTATCAAGGACTCGGATGTCATCAGAAAATGATGGTGGTATCAGCGGTGTATGTGGAATATCAAAATTATTCTTGGTTGTAGGTGTCATGAGGCATGTTTCATTCATTTGGTGACATTCAGATCATGGTGGAGTTGATGATCAAATTTACCCAGATTGTGGAGATGACTTTGGAATATTTGAATTTTAAATCATGTTGGAGATTGTTCGGAGTAATTTATTTAAAATTAAAATAATGAGGAGAGATAAAATCATTAATTGACGGATTTTATCAACATTAATGGAGGATTTTATCCGAACATTAATGAATTGTTATTCCCAATATTAATTGATGTAATTATGAATGTTGACAACATTAATTGGAGATATGGTCTGGGTGTCTATATAAGAGGATGTTGCAGCATGTTTTGGAATGTGGGCTTACAAATATGTAGTATTCAAGAAATGTTGAAGGGGTTGCCACTTTTGCAGTAATGATTGCAAACCCAAGATGATGAAGACGAATTAAGTAGAGGTGATGGCAATGAAGATGATTACGTGTCAACGCTGGGGATGATTGAAGATGATGATGATGATGGTGCCATGTATCGAAAGTCTTCTTGGTTGTGGAGATCATGCGGCGGGTCCTGGTTGTGATGATCGATGATAGATACAAAAATGGCGCATTAATGGGTGTTGTGTGAAAAAATAATTCGGGTACGTTTTAAAAGGCCCTCGGGTGAAGTGTTAAAATTCCTTCGGGTGAAGTAAAATGCCTTCAGGTTATAAAATGCATTCAGGTGAAATCTTCTTCTCTTGTGCGTTTCTGCAACGACGTCTTTTGATGTGGAACCGGGCTCCATGACCCAACAGGTTTTGGGTTTGAGTTTTAAAATTTTTATTATGGTTGGTTCATTAGTGAGGGTTCCAACATAACCTATAAAAATGGTAAAAATAAAAATAGAAAAAAGTTATTTATGAAAAAAATAAAAAATTTATATATAATATAACAGTTTCACAATATTTTATTTGATTATAATTAAAATAAATATCATATTTTATCAACATTATATTAAAATTTAATTTTATCGAAAAAATTTATAACTAAAAATGCATCACATATATAATTAATTTCTTATACTATATTCATAAATATATAAAATTTTATAATGTTATTATTTTAATCTTTAATTGAATCGATCATTATTTTTAATAATTGATTTTTAATATTATATTTTATAAAATTATAAAATAATTATATGTTTTGAATTAGGATAATGTGAATTTAATATAATGTATAAATATAAATGACTGCAGATTTTTTTTAAATTTAAATTTTTAAAATTTTGTATTTGTAGATTAAAATATAAATTTTTATTATAAAGAAATAAAATAAAATTAATAAGTTATTTTTTTAATAAATTTTAATGTTTACATAATAAATATAATCTATTTAAAATAAATTATCTAAATAATATAAATAAATATTATTGATAATTTATGAAACATTTGTGATTTATAATGTATTAATATTATATTTAAAAAACATGATTATGATAGTAAATTTTCACTAATTTGTAATGTATAATAATTATATTGAATAATATAAGAGTCAAGGGATTTTATTGTACCCTGCATTGACATGACATTCTCCTATGATTTTTAATTTATCTAGGTAAAAAAAATAGAAGAATTTTAATGTAATTCATAAACCAAAACTACCTCAACCCAATTCCAAGGATTAAACCATATAAATTTTGTGTATATATTATTTTAATAAAAATATAACAGAAAATATGAACAACATTTATTATATACCATGATCATTTACTGATGATGGTTCTGGAAATAAAATGTAAAAAAAATAAACCATTTTAATATACACTGAAAATGTATAGTTATATATGTTTATATATGTATATATATACACACAAATATACGTATATATATATATATATACAGTACACTCTATAAAAAAAATTTTAAAATTAATTGAACCCTAACATATTTTGTGTCAATTGAAGGATTTGATGCTACTGGTAATTGAGGAGAACAGAATGGGGAACATGGGGAGATATGGGTCGAACGTTTTGATGTTAAATGTGAGGTTTTAAATAAAAATAATTTATATATTTTTATATGTCATGTTTCGGTATTCAAATACACTAATGGAAAATAAATTAATCAAAGTAAAAAATTATTTTATACGAAATTATTAAAAACTTTTGAGTTGTTTGATGACCCGTGTAATGGGAATGAGGTATTCTGTAATGGAAATGGTAATTTCACTAGTATGTTTTCACGATGATAGGTTTAATACAACTGCTATTTGCATTAAATTTTTATTTATTTATTATTAATTTATTTTATAATCAGTGAAAAATATCTAATTTTAATTTAAATCATTACTGCATTTTTATTAGTTAATCAGTTCTATTTATGTCTTTATCATACTTTTTTATTTTTTCCAATCCATTATTGTTTTTATAATATAATAATAAATTCATAATTTTTTGGTTTATCAAATCATATTACTTTTTTTAAAACATGATGCTTAAATATTAATATAATCTGTATTTATTCTTAATATAAAAAATATATTTATTTATAATTTTTTAATTTTATAGACAAATTATTATTTATTTAAACTATTTAAAAAATATATTATGTTAATAATAATAATAACTTTTTAATTATAACCTTTAACCATAATTAAAATTCTAATAAAAAATTCATTTTTGAAAAAATAATTAGATAAATATAGTTATTTTTAAATATTATATAAAAAATTCTTTATAATGTCAACTTTAATACAATAAATAATAATTATAATTAATTATACTTATTAAAATTATATTATAATATAATAAATTAAAACACATAATTTCACATAATATTTTAATGAAAATATTATATACAGTGTTATCAATTTTAATTACATATAAATAAATCTAATTAATTAATTTTATAATAAAACAAGGATTACAATTTCTAGATTGTAAAATTGTTCCCCACATAATAGAAGTTTCCCCCCTCAATTCGTTTAAGGTCATGTGGAAACTATTTTTACATATGAGGCCTATTGGAAATTATAAATTTCGATCAATTTTTATAAAATTATATAGATTGTTGCTCTCAAAACTAGTATAACGACCTGAACCCAGAACTTTGGTTCAGCCCTTATCAATTAATTTTATATTTTATAAAAAGATAACAAAACATTCACACCACATTTAGTACATACCGAGAACTTTTAAGAGTCTATGTTCTAGAAATAAATTTTAAAACAATATAAAAACTTTTCTTATACATTGAAAAAGTATATATATATATATGTTTATATATGTATATATATATATACAAAAAATATATATAACCATTTATAAAACATATAATTTTATGATGAGAAATATACCCTTTATTTTTTTGGGATAATTGACCGCTTTGGGGAAACTAGAAATTGCGTATAAAAAATGGAGCAACATGCGTAACATTGGGAAGTTTGGTTTCGATGATTAGATGTGTAAAGTGAGAGTTCATATAAAAAAATTATCTATTTTTATTTTTCATGTTTCTAAAATAAAAACATTACAGAAATAAATTGATCATATATCAATAAAAGAATTGATGCGAAATTATAAAAATAGATGACTTGTTTGAAAAACAGTGGAATAGGAAGGTGGAATTTAATATTGACATTTTTATTTCACTGGTAGAGATTCACAATGCGAGTTAGAATAAAACAACATCATTTTTAATTTATTTATATTTTATTTTATTATTAATTTATGTTGTAATAATTAAGACATTTCTTCTTTTTATCTAAATCATTACTTCTGTTTGATTAGAATATAACACTCTATTATTTTATCATATTTTATTCATTGGTCCAATCCATGAATTTTTCTTATATTATTATAAATTCATAATTTTTTGTTTTATTATTTTGTTTCATCAACACATGTAATCTTTATTTTTTAAAAACATGATGATTTTTATACCTATAATGGCTTGAATTTTTTTTACAATCATCTTAATTAATTATATATATATATTTATATAACATTATAGAGATTTTAAATATATGTATATAATAAATTAATTTTTTTATATAAATAATTCAAATTACATTTTTATTAATAAAAACAATATATTGTTTTTTTCTTAATATAATAATGAAATGTAATTATAATTTATAATTATCATAAAACAAAAACATAATACATTTAATATATTTATCAAAAATATTATCATAATAATAATACTAGTTTTCTAAATCTTTTTTATAACTAATTAATACTATATTAAAAAATCGGCTTTAAAAGTATAATTTAAAAAATGCATTTATTTTAAAATATTTTTTTAAACATAGAAAATTTATATTTTCATTTAGAACATTAATTTGAAAATGATTAAGTGATATAAATAATTATAATTATTTTAAATAATATTTAATAAAATTAATTAAAACTCTTAATATCATTTATTATTTTTATGGAAAATAATTTTACCAAAATTATAATATTTAAATAATTTTAAATAAATCCATTTAATTAAATAAAATTATAATAAAAATATTTTTAGAATTTAGGGATTGTAACAATAATGACCCATGTTCCTTACTAAGGTCAATACAAATTGAACAATAAAATGAAAAAGATATTTTGAAAAATTATTGGGAGTGGAAATAATAGTGAAAGAATTGACAGCTTTGAAATTAGTCAACACTGGCATGTGGACTCATTAGGGGTTTATATACACACACACGAGCCATTGTTTACTAAAATCCTTCCTTTATATGTCTTTATTTGTCAAATGTGAATCAGAGTTTTGGTTGATGAAACAAAGAGGCATTATTCGAGCATTGTGAGGAAGTTAGGGTCCCTCAAGAAGTTTCAATATGATGTTTTGAAACCCACCCTCCCACATTTATATTATATATAATGTTTCCCCATCATTACCAAAATATAGACCTAGGAACTGCTTGTTGCACTCTCCCAACGCGGATTACCCAGACTCTTTTGGAAAACCTATCACAGTGCCCCATAGACAATGCCATCCGGGCCATTTGGGAGGAAGATGGATAAGATCTTCACCACTATATCTTGGACAACCTTCCATGGCTCCCCACCAACAATTTATACCGGGCTAGACTGGGGGAATATTGATATGTCTGTCACCACCCTTTCTCAAACAACCTGATGTGACACCCCATAGACTATTGAGATTTTTTATTTTAAATTTTAATATTGAGGAGAGATAAAATTACTGGTGTGTCAATGACGACTAATGAATTCTTGTGAACCTAGATGATGATATATCTATATATAGAAAGTCCTCTTGGTTTCATATATCATGTGGCATTTCAATGTTGTGATGATCAACGATAAAAAAAAGTATGTTAATGGGTGTTGGTGTGTCAAGAGAGTGAAATCCTTCAAGGGCATTGTAATATTCCTTCAGGTGTGGTGTAAAAATGGAATCTGGGGTAGTCTGATAAATGGTCTTTAGGTGAATCTTATCTTTTGTATTTATAAATCAGATTCATCTGCAGCACTATGATCTGCACACCAATAGTGGATTCAGTGGGATTGTTTGATGTGTGCGGCTTAAGAACATGGTGGAAGACATTTGGTGGAGCATTTTGTCAAGAAATCAGATGTTAACAAGAAAACACTCGTGGTATCAGAGGTGTGTTTGGGATATAAAATGTATCATTGACTAGTTATAGTAACTATACATGTTCTGTTGTAGTTGACAGTCAGTGTTTGGTGGATGATTAATGATGTTCCTTTGGTTCTGTGGTCTGTCAGGCATTAGGAATAATTTCATCATAAAATGACGGTGGTATCAGTGGTGTTTCTCTAATATCGAATATATAATGTGTCGTATGTGTCATGCCTTGTGTTCGGTTAATTAGGTTACAATCACAGCATTGTGGAGCCAACCATTACACTGACTCGTGTGGGGATATGTACATGGTGTTTTTTAATTTTTAATCATGTTAGTGACTGTTGGGATTTTTTGATTTAAAATATAAATATTGATGAGAGTGAAAATTATTAATGGGGTGATATAATTCAACATTAATGGAGGATTTTATCCCAAAATTAATTTAGAATTATTCTCAATATTGATTGGTGGACTAATGAATTTTCGACACAATAATTGGAGATATAGACTGGGTGTCTATATAAGAAGATGTTGTGGCATGTTTTTTAAGGGAGAGTTTCAAGATGTAGCCGATGTGAGTGAGAATAGAGAAGGAGGGTTGGAAAATTTGTATCCATCAAGAGAGAACCTGGAAGGTGTAGCCGGATTTGTGATAAATCATGTGAAGAGATGATGAATACAAATGATGAAGAGGGGACAACGAGGACAATGAAGGCATGTCAGTGATGGAGAATGGAAACGTGTGCATGTAGATTATGCCATTGACATGTATCGTAAGACCTATTTATTGCGGAGATCGAGTGATGTGTCTCTGTTGTGAATATCGGTAGTATAACCAAAATGGTATGTTCATGGGTTTCAATGTGTCAACATAGAGTAATACTTTGGGCGAGTTGTAAAATGTCATAGAGTGCGCTATAAAAATTCCTTCAGATGTGGTGTGACAAAAGGCTCAAGTGAATCTTCTCATATGTGTTTCTGCAACATCATCCACTACGGTGATTGGTTCTGTTCCACAACAATGACAATTCCATTAACCATCACTGCCCATTTACCTTCCAAGTGACCCATTAACAACCCCTCCATTAATTCTTGTGAATTAATTAAATCAATTACAACTAACATATAATGATCATATCTCTATGGTTCTTGGACTCCCTCTTTTTTTTCATTATTCGTTCGATTCCGATGATCCGGCGTTTTATATCGTGATTGATCTCAGTTTGAACGTTTTTTAACTCTAAAATCAAGGTTTAGCACTCCCACCAATGTGCTTCTCCTATGCTCAGAAGCTACAAGTGGTATCTGAGCTGTAATAACATTAATTATAATTATTTAGTTTTTCGTTGGTGATTTATGAATTTAATAATTTAGTTGTTTCAATTATAGATAATAGTTCTTTAAAATTTGAATCTTGAGATCCGTTCATCCTCTCTTGTTTATCATTCACCTTACAGAAATGAATTTTAATTTTAATTTTGATTAAAATATAATAGATGAACTCATCCGGAGAGGCCAAACATTCATGGTCATACAACACCAGAATAAGCAGCGTGTATTCGGAAGTCATTCCATGTAGTCTATGTTCAATGTATTGGGCCGGTCTTTCAATTCAGGAATTGTATTGGATCCTATGAATGTCATTTGTGACACCGTGTGTTGACTAGGAACAGGTGGCACACTGTTTTTGGATTACACTGTGTGTGGTCCACTGAAAACGGCGTGCAGTACTTTGGGTTGGGATTGGACCGTGTACCCTGTACATGGCATGCCCAGTTTGAAACCGTGTAACGGGGATACTACATGGTGTGTTTCCATCTGTACATGTCCTGTACTCTGAAAATTTATGATGTACATCAACCCGCCATGTCCTCGGGCATGTACTTCGGATGGACGATGAAGAAAAAGAACACCCCATGTAGTCAGAACTACACGTTGTGTACCCACTCAAATTATGGAGATTTATTAAAAGTTAATATTATATTATA
The DNA here is from genome assembly GCA_963277665.1 of Viscum album. Classification (NCBI taxonomy): domain Eukaryota; kingdom Viridiplantae; phylum Streptophyta; class Magnoliopsida; order Santalales; family Viscaceae; genus Viscum; species Viscum album. The sequence continues at coordinate 357,793,163 of OY728152.1, read as the reverse complement.
CAAACCATTGAGATGTGTCCAATAGTATAGGAGTAATTATGAGGCACAACACCTGATAGGTGTTATATATATATATATATATGATTAATTTAATGTCTGTGTAATGAACGAGAATTCCCCAGTTTCCTCCACGGTACAAGTTACGTACAAATATAATTTTAGATGAATTTATTTCTATAAAATTATGATGGATAATAATCTCAATGAAATTCAGAAAAAGGGATTTGGATAAAAGTATTGATTAATTGAATATAATTAATTGTTTTGAGCGTGATTTATCATAAGCAAGAACAATTATAGAATTGAATGATAGTTTTATTTTCATGTAAATATCATTTCTTGTATGGAAGATCATGAGCAAGAGCAAGATCTTTTTATATGAATGGTTCTTTGATTGATTTATTTAAATTAAATTTGTTGGTCTGCGAGCCTTCTCCTCATTAATATGTAGGGCATGCACAGCCAAGGATTATATTATGTAAAAACCCACTTTTACCCATCACCTCTATGTGATATAAATTCATATGTAATGGATGGAGATCCCAAGAAAGTTGATGCGTCTCAAGTGAAGGTCCAAGAGGAAGCCAATCCAAGTAGATACAAAGGTGTACATGTTGAAAGCTGTAAACACGTAACTGATAGAGTCAAGGTGATTCTCCTCTAGGTCATGGGTTAGTTTATCAACCCCTTGATAAACTAACCTATAGAACATTTTGATGATCATATTATTTATTTTATATATGTCTATTACATGGTTAATTTATTGTGGGTGTGCTGTCACGAATAGACAATTTATCAATTAAACAAGCATGCGAGATTGAACTAAAATAATGATCGGCTTATGCGTAAATATAATCTTATACATGGTTAATCAATTAATTATATCCCACTTAATATTAAAAAGTATTTCATCAAATATAATAATATGGAAATTTACGTATAATGATAAAATCCCTCAATGAAATTTTAAGTCGGTATAGCCTTCCATAATCTTGGTCAGAATCGAACCGAAGATCAATGTGCTTAACCTACCCTTGTTGGGGTGATTACAATTATATGGGAATTATAATTCATGTTTTTTGGGTTTACATGACTTGGTTCACATAAATGGTCGACTACCATAGTAGGACTCAGTGTGACCAAGAGCCAATGGTTGAGGAAGAAAAAAATAAAAGGATTTCAGGATTGGGGAGTCCACTCAATAGATTAAGGAGCTGCGAATTAATGTAGTTGGAATTTGGAATTCCTTCCTAAAATCCTTCATTATTCTTCACCAACCCTAGTTGGGATAATATGAAGGGAAATATAGATCCTTTCTACTAGAATATTCAGGAATCATAATATTCATATGTCAACGGTGTGGGCTATTGGATTTCGATAAAGTTGTGGGAGACTAATAAGTATTAATTTCATTATTTGTCTCAGTTATTATAATAATGTACTAAAACTTTGATCATTTTAATTTATAGAAACGACAATAAACTGACATCAAACATATCATTGTGAACCATTCTAAAGAAGGGAAACCTTCTCACCAGTACCAATTTCCATGAGTGGCAGAGGAGTTTACGCTTCATCCTTCGCTACGAGAGGAAATTGTATGTGCTAGAAGAGCCTATTCCAGTTGCGCTTAGAAACAAGGCCAGTGATAAGGAACAATCTCTTTATATGACAAATCTGGATGATGCCACAGATGTCCAATTTTCAATGCTATCGCCCTTGTCTAATGAGCTCTTGAAGCGACATGAAAACGTGGGCATGTATAACATGATGTCCTAACTTAAGGATCACTACGAAGTGAAGGAAAGACAGAAGAGATATGATATCTCCAAATCGTTTTTTACACCTAATCATGGAGAGTATATGCTAGATGGTCCTAATTTAGTCATGATTATAGACTACATTGAATGCTTGTACTTCTTAGTGATTAAGCTTATGGATGAGTTGCGTACAGATCTCATCCTATCATCATTACCCAAGACCTTCTCTAGCTTCATTGTCCATTATAACATGAGAAACAATTAGATGAGTCTATCAGAACTTCTGACCATAATTCTCCAGGTAGATAAGGACATGGGGCATGACAAAACCCTTGACCTTATGGTGAATAAGAAAAATAATGACAAAGAAAAGGGTCCAAGGACTTATAATGGGTTAGAATCCCCCGAGCGTTGTCCTTCCAAGAAGGTGATGATCCAGAGGTAGGGCATGGAATGGGTGGAGCAGTGATTTTCATGTGGCAAGCAAGGTAACTAGAAGAGTAACTGCACCTAGAAGTGTGGGGAAGTTAAAGGTGCATTCGATATCAAGTGTAATCTTTCTATTTCTACGCATTGGGTATAAGATAAAGGTTGTGGGGCTCACATCTATATTCAAATGCCAGAACCATGTAGATTTAGAATGATTTCCAGATGAGAGGTGGATCTTTGAGCTGCCAATGGCTCAAGGATGGATGCATTGGCTATTGGCGATTACCACCTCTCATTGCCGACTTGGATGATTTTGGTTTTACATAACTGTTATTATGTGCCCAGTGTTACCATGATCATAATTTTAGTATCATGATGGGATTTAGATGGATTTAATTTCATGTCTGGAAATAAGGGTTCTCTCTTTTATAAGAAAAACTTATGTTATGGTATGGCACATTTAAATAATGGTTACTATGTATTAAATTATAAAATCCATCTGTTGAAAATCGATAACGATACAAGCTCACATGACTCATACATCACCCATCTATGACATCACCGTATCAGTCATGTAAATGAGAAGTGCTTGACAAAGCTCTTCCAAGATGGTTATTTAGTCTCTAATGAGCTAAAACCACTTGATAGATGTCATTCTTGTTTACAAGGATAAATGACCACGATGCCTTTAGGTGGATAAGGTGAAAGGGCCATAAAGCTTCTAGGATGGAAGCACACAGATGTGTGTGGACAATTTCTAGTTGAAGATAGAGGTGGATATTATTACTTCATTACATTTATTGATGAATGTAGTAGATATGGATATGTATACATAATGAGGTTTAAGTTAGAAGCCTTATGGAAATTTATGTAATTCAATAATGAATTGGAGAATCATCTTGGTAAGAAGATAATGAAACATCGATCGGATCGAGGTGGAAAATATATGAACCAGTAGTTCATCGATCTTCTAAAAGAGTATGTGATTATATCAAAACTAACTCTTACATATAAACCTGAGTGGAATGGTGTTAGTTAAAGGAGGAACCACACATTTTTGGACATGGTGATGTTGATGATGAGTCGTGTAGATCTTCAATTATCCTTTTTGGGATATGAATTACAAATTGAAGCATACACATGAAACTAAGTACCAACTAAGGTTGTAAATGGAATTCCATCTGAGTTATGGAATGGAAAGTGACCCATTATGTCACACACATGTGTATGGGGATGTGAGGCATTTGTTAATGGCTTCTTAGGTGAAAAAATAGCACCTCGGGGCATAATGTCTTTCAGTGTGGGATATATCCAGGAAAAAAATGGATATTTCCTATATAACCATTCATAAAAGAATGTTAATGTCGCTAGGAATCCATATTTATCAAGAGAGAGAACATCCTCAAAATGATAGTGGGAGAAATATTGAATTTGATGATGTTGATTCTCATGATACACACGAGTTGGTACAGGAACAAGTTCCACAGGTTCCCGTGGAAGTGGATCCAGAAACACAAGTACTGTGTAAGAGCTCTTGAAAAGTAAGCGAACCAGAGAGATTTGGTGTCCTGGTAACAGAGGATGGTGAATCATTATTGTTGGACAATGAGGAACTTCTATCCTACACGGAATCCGTAGAATGCTCAGATGATTCAAGATGGCTAGAAGCTATGAATTCTCAGATATATTCCATGTATCAGAACCATGTCTGGGTTCTGGTCGATGAGTCGTTTGAAGTAAACCCTGTAGGATGAAAATGGGTATTCAAGTGAAAAATGGACATAGAATATGTCTATATGACACAACCAGAATGGTTTGTGACACTTGGTGAAGACAAATGGGTTTTCAAGTTGCATAAATACATTTATGGATTAAAGAATGCATCCAGGTCATGGAACAGTCGATTTTATGAAGCCATAATGTAATTTGGTTTGATTAAGAATGAATGTGAGAAATGTGTTTATGAGAGGTTTAATGGGAATGAAGTCGTTGTCCTAGTAGTATATGTTGATGACATGTTAATTATTGGAAATGATGCACCAGTCTTACAGTCAGTTAAAGAATTGTTTAACAAGTGTTTCTCCATGATGGACATGTGTGAAGCAACCTACATTCTAGGGATCACGATGATTTGTGATAGATCCAGGAGGCTGATTAGACTAAGTGAGTGTATATAAATTGTCCAGATATTAAATTGATTTAGTATGGAATAATTAGAGAAGGGATTAGTTCAAGTGTCACATGACCAACACCTTTCTATGAAAATGTTTCCACAGACTCAACAGAAGAAATAGAGAATTAGTATGATCTCATACTCTTTGTCTATAGGATTCATCATGTATGTCATGTTATGTACTAGGCTTGATGTTCTCTATGCACTGAGTATGGTAGGAAGATATTAAGAAGATCCAGAAAAACAACACTGGACTGTTGTTAAGACTATCCTTAAGTACCTACGAATAATTAATGATATGTTTTGGGTGTACAAAGGAGACGAGGAGCTTCTAATCAGAGGGTATGCTAATGTTGGTTTTTAATTAGATATGAACGATATGAAGTTGCAATCGGGAGATGTTTTCTGTCTCAATGGAGGAGTTTTGAGATGATGGAGTTCAGAGTAGCCAGTTTTCAATGATTATTCAGTGGAGTCTGAATATATAGCGACTTCTGATGCAGCCAAGGAAGCCCTCTAGATTCATATGTTTTTCAAGGATCTTGTTGTGGTTCCCATCAGTAAAGATTCCATTACATTGTATTGTGATAATACTGCAGTGATGTCTCTTGAAAAAGTACCATTGTCACATCAAAAGACATAGCACATACCCTAGAAGTATCACGTCTGGATGAGTTTCTATAAAAGTAATGAAGTTTTAGTGATAAGAGTGTCCACGGAAGAGAAAGTGGTAGACCCCATGACAAAATACATATCTCAGCAGAAGCATGAATATCATCTGAGAGGTATCTAGTTAATGTTGTTAGGAGTTGGCTCTAGTCCAAGTGGGAGTCTGTTGGAGTTTCTATATTAAAACCAACTACATTGTACATTATTCATTAATAAATACCTTCTCACATCTCGATTGTTCTTCTACATGACAATGCATGTGATAATGACCTAAGGACAGTTGTTGCATTAAAGGGTCATAGCGGATCCCTACTATGATGAGAACCCAGATGTTCCATAACACTTTTAATAAATATATGTTCTATAGTTGGATGATGTTATTTTAGGGACACAAATAATACAATCCATAAGGTGTGATGACTCATTAAACATTGAGGAACTTTCTCATGGTGTGTTCCCCTAGTAATACCATGAAGGATATTATAAGAACAATATCCGCCAGAAGGAAATCCACATTTCAGAGTGTCATTGGATATTCCCATTTTTGGAAGTGTGTATTGATCATTAGACATTACGATTATTATTTATGGGTATTACAACTCATGCACTTAGATGTATTTATGACAACTATGATGACACACTATTCAAAAGGATGCATGATACGTTGGGTGTGTCATGAGTAATAATGCATTAATAGATAATGAGAGAAAGGATTTGTCCCTTCTTTTATATAAAGGAAGTACATATCATAGGCCATTTGATGGAATTGATATAGCCTAAATAAATCAATGTCCATGGTAAGGTATGAGCAAGTTCAATTATGGAATGTCAATAAATGAATAATCGAGCACATTGGTTGATGGCACTAGCTTGAAACCAGCATGATTTGAGATATCGTGATAATGGGATTTTATTACAAGGTAAACGATTATAGGAGGTGACAAGTCATTGAAGTGTTATCTTCCATCTCTATTGGTGTGTTTTCATGTTTCTAGATGCTAGCCTTGGACATTAGGCAGACTCTACCTAAGGACATTGATAAAGGGGCCTAGAGGGTCACGCACTAAGTGTTTTCTTGTATCTCAGTTAAATATTAATTTAACAAGTTAAATAAATATTATTCCAGACTGTGGTTCAATAATTTTTTAAGGAAGCTTGATTGAATTTATTTCGACACTAGTTATTCGAGAGAATATATTGTGGGAGAAATAATATATATTTATTAGTGAAAAATGAAGTTACATTTATTTAACTAATTAATATACATAACTCGAGGACTAATAAATTTGTTGGAGGAAATAAAGGACAATAGAAAATAAAAGTACATGACGTGTGTTAATGATTGTATGGTGTGTAGTATATCCATTCATGATATTGAGAATATAATATTGTTTTATTAAATTATATTTATTATAATAAGCATGGCTGTATGTCAAGGAATTAATAATTCGAAATGGGTGTTTTTGATAAGAGTTAATGAAATAAATAAAACATGGGACTCATTTATTTATTGTTATATCTCTATAACCTAAAAAACAAATTTAAATATCCTCACAACCCCAACACTTTTCTCCAATTGTTGTGCACAACAATTCTGAAAAATTATTTCAAATCCGAAAGAACTACTTCTCCAATAACACTCTCATGACAGATAGAGATCCTCCTCCATTGTACATGGAGATCGAAGGAATACATTTAAAGAAAATTTTCATCCACGCTAGCACCCTTAGATCCCTTCAGTGACGTCTAGAGATACGAGTCACACGTGTGGATCACTGCTATATTAATCCGACATTGTATTTTACAATGTAATGATGGATCACAATATCGTGACAAGAGAGATAAATGGAAAAATAATTCGACCAAGGTAATTATTTTGAATTAATTATATTAATTAAAACCTACAAATGAAGATCTTATTACCTTGGTTATAGGACTCCCTATTTTTTCGATCTTCTTTTTATTTTGAAGATCCTGTATTTTATATACTTACAGATCTCGGTTTTAATGTTGTTTAAAGCTAAAAACAATGTTTGGCACTCCCACCAACGCGCTTCTGCTGCACCCAAAACCTATACACCCTACGACGACTCCCTCTCTCCCAATACATATTGGAAAACAACAGATTTCAGATGTAGATTTATTTAACATGAGAAAACAGCTGTAGAAATTAATATATTTTTTCCAACAATTATTAAAAAAAATACTATGATATGGTATATTTAATAATAATTTTATAACCCATTGTTTTAAAAATATAATTCAAATTGATAATTCTAATTTAATTTTATCAATAAATTAAATTTAAAATTTCACACATTTGAAATTCATTGTTTTTATATTCATTTTCACTAATACATATGGTGAAATGGACAAAACTACATCAATAAAAATGAATAAAAGAGATACCTTTCCCAATGCCATTTTCTAACACTATTAAAAGTTTTACTATTTTGTGAATTCTCTATTTAGGGTTGCTAAATAACCCATTGAATAATTTAATAAATAAATAAATATATATATATATACATTTTTATATATTTAAAAATAATATTTATATTTAATAAAATATATATATGAAAATACGTAATATATAAAAGATTTATATAACATTTAATAATTTATGTTTATTCATTTTTATCTGAGTGACTATAAGTGTGTATTGAGGTATGTTTTGTTTGTGTATGCATGTGATGTGGTGTGTTGTGTGTGTGTGTTTTTTATGTACATTTATTCTTTGTATGTGAGGGTATGTGTATGTGAGTAGGCATGTATGTATTTTTATTTGAATGTCAAACATATGTGTACATGTACATTAATGTATATATGTGTATATATATATGTGTGTATATATATATATGTGTGTGTATGTGTTAGTGTATGTTCATGTGTATGTATTTATAATTTTAATTATATCTATATTCATGTTCACATATGTATGTATGTGTGTATGTGTATATGTATGTGTTTTGTTTGTTAATGAATATTTGATTTCATGAGTATGTGTATGTATAAATGTGTGTTTTTTGTCTATTTCCATGTATATTTGTTTATTGATATAATATTATTTATTCATTTTAAGTATCTATATATTTTTTTTATTTTCAAAAATATATTAATTTTTATTATATAATCATTTTATATTATTGTAATATATACAATTTTAATGTTTATTTATACATGTATATATATATATATACTTTAATATTATTATTTTATCAATCATTAAAAAATATAAATGTTAATATCATATTAGAATTTCTATATATAATAAATTGAGTGCATACATATATAATTACAATTAATATTATTATTTATATATTTACTTTTATTCAATATTATATTTTTTAAATTCATTTAATTAATGTTATGAATTATCTTTTTAAAAATTTTCATTATTCAATTCATTTAATTTTATCATTTTTAATATTATTTCAAATTTTTTCATTTATGATATTTAATAATTTTCAGTATTAATGAAATTTAATTATTTCTATAAAATTTATATATATTTATTAAATAAGCTTGAATATTTATAAAAATTTTATAGTCTAAATGATTATCATTTATTCATATTTATTTATAATGTTTTAAATTTTTAAATATGTTTGATTTCCATATAAATGAATCCTATAAGACCATCAATTACCCACAATATGATCCCCTAAAACTGTACCCTAGTTTATACAGTCCCTAAAAAAAATTGATGTTTATTTAAACAAAATAAAATGATGGGTATGTGCTTTACGACAAATGGTATTAATGTATGGAGACATTAGTGGTAAATGCTTTACAGTCTCGATAGTATGTTCCATCGAGAGACGACATGTGTAAGATTGCATTGTTAGTCTAGGGATCATTATGGGTCTTCAGTGGAAGTTCCTTTGGTTGTAGAAAATGCCTCGTATGGAAGGATTGTAGATGTAGTTTGTGGGGAAAACAGTAACACCCCAGGTAAATAATGAATATGACATTTTCAGATTTATCCATATTTTTTAATAAAATATTAATATTACTTTAATGGGAACGCTATGCCCGTTGGTGTACCCAATACGCAACAATGAGTTTCATTGATATCTTACATTGCACTCTAATAATAAAATAATATTATTTTAAATGATAGTTAACACCTAGAAGTTATAATATTGGGAATGAACTGAACTAATTAAAAAATGATTATATATGTTTGTCAAATTTTTTTTCTTTTATCCAATAAATGTTAGAGGCTTAAAATGAATATGAATCAAATTGTAAGCATAATTCTTCTAATATTCTTTCAAAGGTCGATTAACCACCTTTTGATGGAGAAAACTTTTTAAATATACTTTTGAAAATTTTTATATGTTGTCTTTGAAAAAATTAAATCCTTCTTTAGAATCTATACATCAAAATTTACTTTGTGTATATTTTTTTATTTTTCTGATAAAGATCATTTTACTGAAAATTTTACATTTTAATACAAAGACTCTATTTAATATGATATATTTATATGGATATATTATCTTTTAAATTGATATTAAATTGTATTTAGAATATATTTTTACAATTTAATCAAATGGTGGTCAATGGAATGAATTTCACTTTGAAATTGGACTTAAACTAGTGTCAATCTTTTAATAGATATTGTTTCTTAAAAACCCCGTATTTGTTTTGACAACCGGAATGAATTATTAAATTAATTATTGTAACTAATATATTTTTAATTTTTTAAAATAGGCATCATTTTTGAATTCGGAATATCATATACAGCTTTGGGTGAATTTTTGGTATTTTTCTGAAAAACATAAATTTTTGATGAACGGTGAAACCACTATGTGGTGGTTAATAAACTGATTTTTTGTTTAAATGAAATATTACCACTTCTATGCATTGAATTTGAAAATTCCGACATAAATGGTTGTCATTAGGATGTACAATTTGGTTCAATGGGATTAAAATAATTTTCTAGTGAATAGTAACTTTTAATTTTTTTTAATCACGATTAAAGGTAATTAATATAATTTATTTTAAAAATAATGTCATAATAATATAAAATTACATCAACACATGTCATACGCTTATTGGATGAGTTATGTCCGACAATGAAAATCCATGGGTCATCTTTGGGACCCCATGGAGCCACATTGGTTGGAAAATGACATTAATAACATTTTATTTAAAGCTAAAATTAAAATCTCACAAACGTGTATTGTTTTACTAAAACAATTTTCACATGGGGTTATACAAGTCATATTTTATACTATAAATATTCATTAGAAATCTAAAAGTATATCCTACATAATTATATTTGTTTTATTATTTTTAGAAATTAAATATATTAATTTATTTATGAAACTGTGATGATGCAGGGATTACCTCATAAATGAATGATTTAAATAAAATGAAACTATAATGTAAAAAATATGACCTAAACTTGTCAAAAACATATTTTATGGGTTGATTTAGAACTACTATAAACATATCCTCTAAACATATCCTTTTGGGTCCTTTAAAATCCAAAAATCATTTTATAATAATGTAATATTTTATAACATTCCTAGAGTGCCCCTCCTCTTCTCTTATAAAAGGCCCCCACTTCTACCTCCATACCCACACCTCTCAAGCCATTGGCTCGGCCAAACTCTGATCATTTTGTCTCTCCACATCCCTCTCTTACTCATATAAGGCTCACTTTGGGCAGAATCCTTTCTTAGGAAGCCTTTGATCTCAAATCAAAAAAAGTTACCCAATTTTAAGGTAATGTCTTCACTTGTGTTCTTTCGTTTTATTTTGCTTCTCCAAACCGCTAAACTCTTTTTATTCATTTTTTTGTAACAAAACCTGTATAATACATATTCTAGGATGTTTTTATAATAATTATTCAATATACACTTCCACACACCTCCGCTTAATGGTTAAAGAACATACTATTTCTGTGGATGTCGAATTACTGCCTCACGAAACGAAGATTCTTCAATATTCATTTAAAACCTTCAAAGGTGGACATTAAGATGTAACTATATTTATATATTAAATATATTATTTTTATTTTGTCCTTACCCTTCTTTATTTTTTCATTTATGGAATACCTTTATTATTTCCATTATGTGTAAGCTCGATATCTTCAATTTAGGAAGTGCAGACTACCACCCCCTCAAAGTGATTTGATTCGTTAATTCCATATGTGGGTTGTATAAATAATGGAATTAATGGTATTTCATATGATATCCTACTTTAATTATAATATACCATTATATCATTATTTTTTCATTCCAGTGAATAAAAAAAGAAATGAAAGTATTGTTCATGTGTACATACGTCTTACCGGCTCCATGAACGGTGTATTTCATTTTTATTATCTCAAAATGTTATGTAACAATATAAAATGAATAAATATATATACATATGATATTTAAATAAATAATATCATTCTGGAGATGATGTACTTATGCCTAGATGGAAAATTCTTTTTTAACAAGTTCAATTTTTACTCATGTACCGAACATCAACAAAAATGTTTGATATGAACTTACATTATTAACCAATTATTATTACACTATAATATGTGATATGAACAGAATAATAATATTTAAATTAGTTCCTTACGCAATTATAAATTGAAAAATATTTATTATTCCGGAATATAATGAAACGAACAAGGCAAGTCGGTCTTGAGGTAAGGGATCCAACCTCTCTTTTTCTTTTTAAGTACTCTCTTTTATGTAATTTCTTTTAATCTCCTCATTATTATGTTTGGGGATGTTATTTTATATTCCTCATTCTCTAATTTTTATGTTCATATTATTAGAGACCATATTTTATCTCATAAATCTATTTTTGGATGTTTTAATTGGCACCGTTAGGCTGCTTAGTATTCGTAAGGGATTATTCATCTCACTATTATTACCATGAGATTTATGCTACATTGGCCACTATTTATTTTTTTGTGGTGAAGGTAATACACATTATTTTACTATTTGTGTAATATAATTTTGGTTATTGGTATTTACATTAATGTTGTATAGTCCGTCATTCATGGGGTGTACGTTTTGAAAGTTACCCAAGTCGGTAAGGGAACCTTTCACCCTCCTCTTTTAAAGGACTTATTTTTGTTATGTCTTTTAGTTCACATCTTATTATATTTGGATATTTTGTTATATAACCTTATTGATGTAAATTATAAGTAAAAGTGATGAGATACCATTTTCTCTCTCATCCACTCATTATCTGAATTTTAAAGTGACGCTGTTAGGCTGTCAGATTTCTATAATTGAACTTATTAACCCACTATCAATTAATTGGGTTAAACCTATACTTCTTGATTTTATGATTCCATGATTATTTGTGGAATCCCTATGTTGTAACATCCACAAACCTTTGTGTCGATATACTATTTCTACACATAATCATATCATCGATAAATTCTTAAAAACTTGTATGGGAAATCATAACTCAATATCGTTTCATTGAGTTAAATATCTATGTCATTGATTTTGTTTTTGCAAGATTATATGTGATTTCCCTCTAATTTTTTTACTCATAATATCCACTTATATTTGGTGTATTCATATTTTTCGCACATAATCATGTAATTGATTTATCCTTAATATGAGGATACCGACTTTGTAAGGGACTTCATGTCATTCATCTTTCATTGAGGAATAATTTTTTTTATACACAACATTCTTTTATATGGTGTATAACCACCATTGAATTATACTTTTATTCGAAAGGAATATTTTCTATACGAAGCATTTTTGACGGGTGGTTACGTGATAAACCATATGACTGGTGGTTCTATGAATTACAGGATTGGTGGTTACGTTATAACCTACAATGCATTGGGTATGGAATTCGGCCGTATGGTTATTCCATTAAGTGATATGTGTGGAAGTCGACCATATGGTTATTCCATTTAAGTATGTTTATGTCCCAAGTTACCTTTATATGTTATGTGTTCTCTATATGGGTTTTATGGTAATATTTTGGTTACAAAATGGTAAGTAATGATCTTTTATTCAGCAAAGAGTTTTTTACTACTTCATAAAGGGAAAAGTATTACTTTGATAAAGTATTCTTGGTTTACTGGTTGTTTTGTAAAACTGACTGTTTTCCTTCTGTGTGTATCCTTTACTAGGATTTTTATGCTCATACCAAGTTTTTGAAATGTTTTCCACAGGACTTAAAGATGAATACGGTCAAGGATTGGATTAAGGAAATACATGTTATCTAAATCATGGAACTAGACATGTTTCTTTTTAAGAGTTTTTATCTTATTGAAACGTAGTAGAAGTGTATAGTTTTTAATCTTTTGAGATGTGATAGTTATGATCTAAATATCTTAAACTCTAATCCTTAGAAGATCCTGTTTGTGAATTATTCATTTAATTCATGGTTATGTAATGTTTAAATTCTAGGGCCTTATAGTTGGAATCCAAGGTAGGTTTAGATAACTTTAGAGGTTAGGGTATTCTTTAAGCATAAGTGACATTACAATAATTTCTATGATTTCATAATGAGTCATAATTTTAAAATAAAGTGAATGAGTAAGTATATCTTAGTGATTATATTACTCATTATCAAATAATGGTTTTTTTAAATACTCACACTGATATTTTTTTGGTCTTAGTAAATGGATGGATCTAGCAGGCACCAAAGTGAAAATGGGTTTAAATGAAACTGTGGTGGTTCTATGATTAAGTGACTGGATGAAATGGGGGATTCAATGATAAATCTCGTTGTTATTCTAAACCAACTATCTGGAGTCATGATCTACCACTTCAACCATGGTCAGTTCTCTAATGAATCATGCACGAGAGAACCAACTCGCCGTGGAAGTTCAGGTAATAATTATAAATGTTACCATTAGGGTTTATATGATCCTTAATTTTGAGGTAATTATGGGATACTATATTTTATGATGTAATATTAGAGACATGAGATAAGGTTGAGGTTAAATTATTATTGGGTTATTTTTGAAGATTTTATCGCTTTTTGGGTAATGCTATAAAAATTATGTTGATTTGGAAAAAAGACAACACGTAGATCGTGTGACAATCTGTCGTGTCTGACGAAGCTACAGGAATCGAACCCATAACCAAAGTGTGACTTGTATTTATCGCCTACCACTGGAATACGTGAATTCCCTGGTTAGTTTGACAAATTCTTTTTATTTAGATGATCAAATGATTCTAGAATTAGTTGACTTTGGGTTATCTATGGAAATTATTATCCTATCATGGAGGATATGTAATTAAGTTAATTACTTTTCTATATGATTCTTTAAGAGAAACTAATGTTTTTGGAGATAATTGTTAAGTTTTATCATGGAAGACTATGTGATTAAATCCATCAGAGATTTGGGTTTCAGTCATAATTTTTATTAATTTGATGAATTTTACCGATAGATTTTTATTGAATGGGTTTTGTTGAAATTTGGGTATTGTTTGACAAATTTTGGATATTAAGAATAGATTTTATTAAAAGGATTATCCTTTTTGGGTATTATATGATTTCATTCTAACCTTTTTGGTTTTAGTATTTTTAAGGTCTAAACACATGGGAAGTATATTGTTCTCTTTTGTGGATTAGTTGATTCTCTAGAAGTTGATTATAGCACTCTTAATGTGAAAAAGTCATCATAAATACTCATCTTTTGGAATAATTATGAGTTCATGTAAGAAATATATAAAAAGTTTAAATTCAAAATGTCATGTAAGTATGTTTCCTTATGTTTTGTTAAGATCATAAATAAATTCCTCAATGAAGAGTAACATAAAACAAAAAAAAAATATTTGTTATTTTTTTCTACTGGGGAATAAAATACCGTTTAACCCATCACATGTTTGTGATTTTCATGTGGTTAAATTTCTACTAAACCTATTTTCTATCACTCTCCATCAGAACATGACCCTTTGTGTTATAATATATTTCCATGATTTCTTACATGGAATCCTAGTATGGGTTAACTGAGGTGACCATTGTACTTCTCTTTCGTTATTTTAAAGTGATAGTTTTACTTACTGTTGTTCTGGTGTGAGATTTTCAATGATGTTTCCAAGAAAAATTTTAATATTGTGAGGACGCAATTACCAAATTGGGAGAAGGATGTAACACCCCAGGTAAATAATTATTATGAAATTTTCATATTAATCCATATTTGTGAATAAAATATTAATATTACTTTAATGGGAATGCTATGCTCGTTGGTGTACCCAATACGAAACAATGAGTTTCTATGATATCTTACATTGTACACTAATAATAAAATAATATTATTTTAAATGGTAGTTAACACCTAGCCATTGTAATAGTTGGAATGAAAAGAACTAACAACAAAATGATTATATATGTTTGTAAAATATTTTTACTTTTAACCAAAAAATTTTAGAAGCTTAAAATGAAAATGAATCCAATTTTAAGCATAAATCTTCTAATATTCTTTAAAATGTCTATTAACTGCCTTTTGATGCAGAAAAATTTTTAAATATACTTTTTAAAATTTTTATATGTTTTTTTTGAAAAAATAACATCCTTCTTTTTAATATAGACATCAAAATTTACTTTCCATTAATTTTTTTGTTATTTTTCCGATAAAGATCATTTTTGGTGAAAATGTTGCATTTTAATTCATAACCTCCATTTAATCTTATTTATTTATATGGATAGATAATCTTTATAATTGATATTCAATTTTATTTAGAATCTATTTTAATAATTTAATCCAATGGTGGTCATTGGAATTAATTTCACTTTGAAATTGGTCTTAAACTAGTGTCAATCTTTTAATAGATATTGTTTCATAAAAACATGTTATTTGTTTTGACAGTAGGAATGAATTAATAAATTAATTATTTCCAAATATATAATTTTAATTTTTTAAAATAGGCATAATATTTTAATTCAAAATATCAAATATATCTTAGGGTAAATTTTTGGTATTTTTTTGAAAAACATCAATTTTTGATGAATAGTGAAACCACTAAGGGGGGTTAATAAACTTATTTTTCGTTTAAATGAAACTTTACCACTTATATGATTATAATTTCATAAATCCAAAATATATGGTTGTCACTAGAATTTAAAATTTGGTTCAATGAGAATAAAATAATTTTTGGTGAATAGTAATTTTTAAGTTTTATTAATCGCGATTAATGGTAATTAGTGTAATTTAAGTTAACGATAATGATATAATAATTTGAAATGACCTTGAAACATTTCATACCCTTATTCGATGAGTCATGGCCGACCAAGACAATCCATGGGTCATCTTGGGGACCCCATGGAGCCACTTTGGTTGGAAAATAACATTAATAACTTTTTCATTAAAGTTAAAATTAAAATGTCACAAACATGTATTGTTTTACTAAAAAAAATTTACATGGGGTTATAAAAGTAATATTATTGACTATAAATATTCATTATAAAGATAATAGAATTTCCTATATAATGGTATTTTTTTTATAAATTTTAGACATTACATAAATTAATTTATTTATGACACCTTGATGATGGATTGATTACCTCATAAATGAAAGATTTAAATATAATGAATAGATAATGTAAAATATAAGACTGAAATTTGTCAAAAACCTATTGTATGGGTGGATTTAGAAATCCTATCACATTATCCTCGAAATATATCCTTTTGTAACCTTTAAATTCCGAAAATCATTTTATAATAATGTAATATTTGAAAACTTTCCAAGAGTGCCCATCCTCTTCTCTTATAAAAGTCCCCCACCTATACCTCCTTACCCACACCTATCAAGCCATTATCTCGGAAAAACTCTTCTCATATTCTCTCTAAACATCCCTCTATTACTCCTAGAAGCCTCACTTTTGGCATAATCATTTCCATGGAAGCTTTTGGGCTAAAATCAAAAAGAGTTACCCAATTTTAAGGTAATGTCTTCAATTGTGTTATTTTGTTTTATTTTCTTCTCCAACCCCCTAAAATCTTTTTATTACTTTTTTTGTGACATAAAAATTATCTTAAATATGATAGGATATTGTTATATTAATTATTCACACTACACTTCCACACACCTCCATCTAATGGTTATAGAACATACTGCTTCTGTGGATGGCGAATTACTGCCTCACAAAACGACGATTGTTCAATATTCTTTTAATACCCTCAAATATGGACATTAATATGTCACTGTATTTATATATGATATATAATATGTTTATTTTTTCTTTAATCTTATATATTTTTTTAATTTATGGCATACCTTTATGGTTTCCATTATGGGTAAACTCGATATCTTCATTTTAAGAAGTGCGGACAACCACCCCATCAAAGTGATTTGATTCGTTAATGCCATATGTGGGACGTATAAAGAATGAAATTAATGGTATTATATATGATATCCTACTGGAATTATAATATACCTTTATATCATTATTATTTCATTCCATTGAATACAAAAAAAAAGAAATGAAATTAGCGTTCATGCGTACGTATGGCTTACCATCTCCACGAATGGTGCATTTGATTTTTATTATCTCAAAATGTTATGTAATATTATAAAATGAATTTATACTGGATATATATGATATTTAAATCATTAATACTATTATGTGGATGATTTACTTATAACTACACGCAAAATTCGTTTCCAACAAGGTCAATTTTTACTCATGTACTGAACATCGACAAAAACGTTTGATATGAACTAACATTATTAACCAATTATTATAACACTATAATATGTGATATGAAATGATTAATAATATTTAAATTTACGTCCTTAAGAAATTATAAATTGAACAATGTTTGTTATTCAGGAATATAATGAAATGAACAAGGCAAGTCGGACTTGAGGTAAGGGATCCAACCTCTCTGTTTTTATGTACTCTCTTTTATGTCATTTAATTTAAGCTCATCTTTCTTATATTTGGTCATGTTATTTAATATTCCTCATTCTGTAATTTTTATGTTCATATTATGATAGACCCTATTTGATCTCATAAATCTATTTTTGGATTTTTTATGTGGCGTCGTTAGGCTGCCGAGTTTTCGTAAGGTATTTTTCATCTCACATTTATTCCCGTGAGATTTATGTTCCATTGGACGCTATTTACTTTTGTGTGATCTATGTGCTGCCCATTATTTTACTATTTTGGTAATATAGTTTCTTTTATGGGTATTTACATTGAGGTCGTATAGTCCTTCTTTCATGAGGTGTACGTTTCGAAAGTTAGCCAAGTCAGTAAGGGAACCTTTCGCCCTCCTCTTTTTAAAAGACTTCTTTTGTTATGTATTTTAATTCACATATTATTATGTTGGGAAATGTTCTTATATATCCATTTTGATGTAAATTTTATGTCCATGTGATGAGATACCATTTTCTCTCTCATAAACTCATTTTCTGAATTTTAAAATGACGTCGTTTGGCTGTCGGATTTCTGTAAGGGATCATCTTAACCCACATTCAATTATTTTGGTTAAACCTATAAGTCAAGATTTTATTATTCCATGATTATGTGTGTAATATCTATGTTTTAATTTCCACAACCCTTTTTTTGGATATACTATTTCTACACATAATCATCTCATTGATAAATTATTATGAACATGCATGGGAAATCATAACTCAATCTCATTTCATTGAGTTAAATATCAATGTCATTGGTCTTCTTTTTTCAATATTATATGTGAATGACCTCTGATTTTTTTATTGATAATATTCACTTATATTTGGTTTATTCTTATTTCTCCCACATAATCATGTAAATGATATTTCCTTAATATGAGGATACCGACTTTGTAAGGGACTTCGTATCAATCTCCTTTTATTGGGGAATAATTTGTTTTATACACAACTTTCATTTATATGGTGTATAAATCCCTTTGAATTATACTTTTATTCTAAAGTAATCTTTTCAATACGAAGAACATTACTAAATAACAAAATTTATGTTTGTTTTTAACATAAGCGGTGACAATGACCTTTCCATCGCCGCAAGTATTATTTGATCTGTGGCTTACTCAAAAAGGCGTTATATTTTTACAAGTAAATAAATACCATATACTCATTTATGTATTTTTTTAGTGAAATTGGTTTTGATAATGGATTTTTTATGTCATTATATTGTGCTTGAAATTTGGAATTGTTTTCTTTCCTTTATAGTTGTTTTATGTGTTATTATATTAAAATGGTACTTGGACATTTGACAGGTGGTTATGTGATAAACCATATGAAGGGTGGTTCCATGAATACCAGGATGGGTGGTTACGTTATAACCTCCAATGCATTGGGTATGGAAGTCGGCCGTATGGATATTCCATTAAGTGATATGTGTGGAAGTCGACCGTATGGTATTCCATTTATGTATGTTTATGTCCAAAGATAACTTTATATGTTAAGTGTTCTTTATATGGGGTTTATGGTAATCTTTTGGTTACAAAAGGGTAAGTAATTATATTTTATTCAGTGAAGAGTTTTTTACTACTTCATAAAGGTGAAAAGTATTACTTTGATAAAGTATTCTTGGTTTACATGTTGTTTTGAAAAACGGATAGTTTTCCTTCTGTGTGTATCCTTTACTAGGCTTTTTATGCTCATCCCATGTTTATGAAATTTTTTTCCACAGGACTTAAAGATGAATAGGGTCAATGATGGGATAATGGAAAGACATGATATATAAAACATGGAACTAGACATGTTTATTTTTAAGAGTTTTTATCTATGGAAACATAGTAGAAGTGTATACTTTGTAATCTTTTGAGATGTGATAGTTATGACCTAAATCTCTAAAACTCTAAACCTGAGAGGACCCTCTTTCTTAATTATTCATTTAATTCATTATTATTTAATATTTTAAGGACATGGCCTTATAGTTGGAACCAAAGGGAGGTTTAGATAACTTTAGAGGTTAAGGTATTCTTTAAGCATAAGTGACATTACCATAATTTCTAGGATTTCAGAAATAGTCATAAATTTAATATAAATTGAATGAGTATGTATATTTTAGTGTTTATCTTCCTCATTAGCACATAATGCTTTTTTTAAATATACACACTGTCGTTTTTTTGGTTTTAGTAAATGGATGGATATAGCAGGCACCAAAGTGACAATGGGTTTGATGGAAACTGTGGTGGTTCTATGATTAAGAGACCAGATGAAATGGGGGATTCAATTAGAAATCATGTGGTTATTCTCAAACAACTATCAAGAGTCATAATCTACAACTTGAACCTTGGTGAGTTCTCTAATGAATCATGTACGAGGGAAACAACTCGTCGTGGAAGTTCAGGTAATTATTATAAAGGTAACCATTAGGGTTTATATGATCCTTACTTTTGAGGTAATTATGGGTTATTATATGTTATGATGGAATATGAACAACATGAGGTAATGTTGAGGTTAAATTATGTTTTGGTTATTTCTTAAGATTTTATTACATTTTGGGGAATGCTATAAAAATTATTTTGTTTTGGAAAAAGGACAACACGTAGAACATGTGACAACATGTCGTGTCTGACAAAGCTACAAGAATCTAACCCACAACCAAAGTGAGACGGGTATTTATCGACTACCACTAGACTACGGAAGTCCCTGGTTAATTTGACGAATTCTTTTTATTTATATGATCTTATGAATCTAGAATAAGTTGATTTTGAATTATCTATAGAAATTATTAACCTATCATGGAGGATATGTGATTAAGTTAATTACTTTTTAATATGAGACTTTAAGAGAAAATGATGTTATTTAGAGATAAATGTTAAGGTTTATAATGGAAGACTATGTGATTAAATCCTTCAGATATTTGGGTTTCAGTCTTAGTTTTCATTAATTTGAAGAAATTTTTCAATATACGTTTATTGAATGGACTTTGTTGAAATTTGGGTATTGTTTGACTAATTTTAGAGGTTAAGAATGTATTTTATTAAATGGATTATCCTTTTTTGGTATTATCTGATCTCATACTAACCTTTTTGGTTTTAGTTTTTGTTAATGTCTAAAGACATGCGAATTATATAGTTCTCTTTTTTGGATTAGGTGATTCTCGAGAAGATGATTATAGATCTCAAAATGTGAACAAGTCATCCTAAATACTCATCTTTTGGAAGAAATATGAGTTCGTGTAAGAAATCTAGTAAAAGATGAAAGTCAACATGTCAAGTAAGTATGTTTCCTTATGTTTTAGTTAAGCTAATAAATAAATTACTCAATGAACATGACCCTTTATTTTCTAATGGTTAAATTTCTACTAAACATGTTCTCTATAACTCTCCATTAGAACATGACCCTTTATTTTCTAATCCATTTCCTTGTTTTCCTACATGGAATCCTAGTATGGGTTAACTCGGGTGACCTTTTTACTTCTCTTTCGTTATTTTCAAATGATTGTTTTACTTACTATTGTTCCGATGTGAGATTTTCAATGATGTTTCGAAGACCAATTTTAAAATTTAGAGGACGCAATTCCAAAAAGGGGAGAAGTATGTAACACCCCAGGAAAATAATTAAATTGACATTTTCATATTTATCAATATTTGTGAATAAAATATTAATATTACTTTAAAGGGAATGGTATGCTCGTTGGTTTACCCAAAATGAAACAATGAGTTTCTTCGATATCTTACATTGCACTCTAATAATAAAATAATATTATTTTAAATGGTAGTTAACACCTAGCCATTGTAATATTGGGAATGAACAGAACTAACTACAAAATGATTATATATGTTTGTCAAATATTTTTACATTTTTCCAATAAATTTTATAAGCTTAAAAAGAAAATGAATCCAATTTTAAGAATAAATCATATAATATTCTTTAAAAGGTCGATTAACCGCATTTTGATGGAGAAACCTTTTTAAATATACTATTTAAAATTTTTATATTCTGTATTTTAAAAAATAAAATCTTTCTATATAATCTAGACATCAAAATTTACTTTATGTATATTTTTTTGTTATTTTTCTGATAAAGATCATTTTTAGTGGAAATGTTGCATTTTAATTCATAACATCAATTTAATCTGATTTATTTATATGGATAGATAATATTTTTAATTTATATTCAAGTGTATTTAGAATATATTTTTACAATTTAATACAATGGTGTTCATTGGAATTAATTTCACTTTGAAATTGGACTTAAACTAGTGTCAATCTTTTAATAGATATTGTTTCTTAAAAACATGATATTTGTTTTGACAGCAGGAATGAATTATTAAATTAATTATTTCAACATATATGTTTTTAAATTTTTAAAATAGGCATCATTTTTTAATTTAGAATATCAAATATAGCTTCGGGTGAATTTTTGGTATTTTTCTTCAAAACATCAATTTTTGATGAATAGTGAAACCACTAAGTGGTGGTTAATAAATTGATTTTTCATTTAAATGAATCTATACCAATTATATGATTTTAATTTCAAAAATCCAACATACATGGTTGTCATTAGGATGTAAAATGTGGTTCAATGAGATTAAAATAATTTTTTGGTGAATAGTAACATTTAAGTTTTATTAATCGTGATTAAAGGTAAATAGTGTAATTTAAGTTAATGATAATGTTATAATAATGTGAAATGACCCTGAAACTTTTCTTACCCTTATTGGGTGAGTCATGGAAGACCAAGAAAATCCCTGGGTCAACTTGGGGACCCCATGGAGCCACATTGGTTGGAAAATAACATTAATAACTTTTTCTTTAAAGTTAAAATTAAAATGTCACAAACATGTATTGTTTTACTAAAACAATTTTTACATGGGGTTATACAATTAATATTTTTTACAATAATATTCATTAGAAATATAATAATATTTCAAACATAATGATATTTTTTTATAATTTTTAGACATTACATAAGTTAACTTATTTATGACATCCTGATGATGGAGTGATTACCTCATAAATGAACGATTTAAATAAAATGAAAAGATAATGTAAAATATAAGACCTAAAGATTTCAAAAACCTATTTTAGGGGTTTATTTATAAATCCTATCTCATTATACTAGAAATATATCCTTTTGGGACCTTTAAAATCCAAAAATCATTTTATAATAAAGTACTATTTGATAACTTTCCAAGAGTGCCCCTCCTCTTCTCTTATAAAAGGCCCCCAACTATACCTCCTTACCCACACCTCTCAAGACATTGTCTCGTCCAACCTCTTCTCATTTTCTATATAAGAATCCCTATCTTAATCATATAAGCCTCACATTTTTCAGAATCTTTTTCAAGGAAGCCTTTGGGCTAAAATCAAAATGTGTTACCTGATTTTAAAGAAATGTCTTCACTTGTGTTCTGCTGTTTTATTTTGTTTCTACAACCCCCTAAAATAATTTTATTCAATTTTCTATGATAACACAAGTATATTAAATATTCTTGTATGATGTTATATGAATTATTCGAGCTACACTTCCCCACACCTCCTTCTAATGGTTAAAAAACATATTGTTTTTGTGGATGGAGAATTACTACCTCACGAAACGACGATTGTTCAATATTCTTTTAAAACCTTCAAATATGGACATTATTATGTCACTGTATTTATATATGATATATAATATGTTTATTATTTCCTTATAATTATGAATTTTTTTCATTTATGGCATACCTTTAAGGTTTCCATTATTGGTAATCTCGATATCTTTATTTTAGGAAGTGCGGACTACCACCCCTCAAAGAGATTTGATTCGTTAATTCCATATGTGTGACATATAAAGTATGTAATTAATGTTATTACATATGATATCTTACTGGAATTATAATATACATTTATATCATTATTATTTCATTCCATTGAATACAAAAAAAGAAATTAAAGTAGCGTTCATGCGTCCGTACGACTTACCGTGTCCATGAACGATGCATTTCATTTTTATTATCTTCAAATGTTATGTAATAGTATAAAATGAATATATAATTGATATATATGATATTTAAATCATTAATACTATTATGGAGATGATTTACTTAAAACTACATGGAAAATTGTTTTCCAACATGTTCAATTTTTACTCATGTACCGAACATCGACAAAAATGATTGATATGAACTCATATTATTAACCAATTATTTGAACACTATAATATGTGATATGAACTGAATAATAATATTAAAAGTAGTTCCTTATGAAATTATAAATTGAAAAAAGTTTTTTATTCAGGAATATAATGAAACGAACAAGGCAAGGCGGACATGAGGTGAGGGATCCAACCTCTCGTTTTCATTTTAAGTACTCTCTTTTATGTCATTTCTTTTAAGCTCATCTTTATTATGTTTGGGGATGTTATTTAATATTCCAAATTCTGTACTTTTTAAGTTCATATTATTAGAGACCCTATTTGATCTCATAAATCTATTTTTGAAAGTTTTATGTGGCGCTGTTAGGCTGCCGAGTTTTCGTAAGGGATTTTTCATCTCACTTTTATTCCCGTGAGATTTATGCTACATTGGAAACTATTTCTTTTTGTGTGGTGTACATACTTCCCATTATTTTACTATTTGGGTAATATAATTTCTTTAATTGGTATTTAAATTTATGTTGTATATTCCTTCTTTCATGGGGTGTATGTTTCGAAAGTTACACAAGTTTGTAAGGGAACCATTCACCCTCCTCTTTTTAAAAGACTTATTTTGATTTGTCTTTTAATTCACATCTTATTATGTTGGGAAATGTTCATATCTATCCTTATTGATGTAAATTTTATGTCAAAGTGATGAGAGACCATTTTCTCTCTCATAAACTCATTTTCTAAATTTTAAAGTGACGTCATTAGGCTGTCGGATTTTTGTAAGGGATCTTCTTAACCCACATTCAATTATTTGGGATAAACCTGTAATTCATGATTTTATTATGCCATGATTATGTGTGGAAACTATATTTTTTAATTTCCACAAACCTTTGGGTGGATATACTATTTATAGACATAATCATCTCATTGATAAATTAGTATAAACTTGTATGGGAAATCATAACTCAATCTCATTTCATTGAGTTAAATATCAACGTAATTGGTTTTTTTTTCCAAGATTATGTGTAAATGACCTCTGATTTTTTACACTTAATATCCACATATATTTAGAGTATTCATATTTTTCACACAAAATAATGTAATTTATTTATACTAAATAAAAGGATAATGACTTTTTATGGGACTTCCTCTCAATCTCCTTTCATTGAGGCATAATTTGTTTTATACACAACATTCTTTTATACGGTGTATAAACGCATTTGACTTCTACTTTTATTTGAATGTAATCTTTTCAGTATGAATCAATTTAATAGATACAAAAATTATATTTCTTTTTAACATACGCGGTGACAATGACCTTTCCGCCACTGCAAGTATTATTTGATCTTTGGCTTCCTCAAAAAGCCGTTATATTTTTAAAAGTAAATAAATACCACATAATCTTTTATGTATTTTGGTATTGAAAATGGTTTTAATAATGCATTTTTTATATCAATATATTTATGTGATATATTTTTCTTGAATTGTGGAAATTATTTCTTTCCTTTATATTTTTTTATGTGATATGATTTTATAATGTTACTTGGACATTTGACGGGTGGTTACGTGATAAACCATATGATGGTTGGTGCCATGAAAACCAGGACGAGTGGTTAAATTATAACCTCCAATGCATTGGGTATGGAAGTCGGCCATATGGCTATTCCATTATGTTATATGTGTGGATGTCGACCGTATGGTAATTCCATTTAAGTATCTTTTTGTCCCAAGTTACCATTATATGTTATGTGTTTTTTATATGGGTTTTACGGTAATGTTTTGTTTACAAAAGGGTAAGTAATGATATTTTATTCAGTGAAGAGTTTTTTACTACTTCATAAAGGTGAATTGTATTTCATTGATAAAGTATTCTTGGTTTACATGTTGTTTTGAAAAACTCACAGTTTTCCTTCTTTGTGTATCCTTTACTAGACTTTTTATGCTCATCCCATGTTTTTGAAATGTTTTCCACAGGACTTAAAGATGAATTGGGTCAAGGATGGGATCATTGAAAGACATGCTTTCTAAAACATGGATCTAGACATGTTTCTTTTTAAGAGTTTTTAACTTATGGAAACTTAGTAAAAGTTTATACACTGTAATATTTTGATATGTAATAGTTATGACCTAAATCTCTAAAACTCTATACATAAAAATATCCTCTATGTGAATTATTCATTTAATTCATGATTATGTAATGTTTTAAGGCCGGGGCCTTATAAAAAACCTTCATCGCTGATGGTGTGGGCATATATTTAATGTGGACATAAGTGCAATGACGATGCTCAGTTGTTGATGATAGCTTCACAGGGCAGAAGAGTTGGTACAACTGGACATATGCAATATCATTGGATGCAAGGTTTACCTGTATGTTAAGATGAAAGAGATGATTTGGTGGTTGGATTTATTGACATGTGATTCAGATCTATGAACACCAAATGTATAGTAATGTTGGATTATCTTATAGCCAACTGTAACAATTTGTCGGGACTTTCAATGAAGTAACAGAAGTGCAGGGCATGTATGGGTTAATCAATCGTCGGTTTGTAGGGGAGGCCCAATCGGTTCTGACAAATCATTTAGTGGTGCATGATAATGATGATTCTTATGCCCCATGGTTCTCTAAGAATATGTTTTAAGGTTTATAAGGCCAATATCAATAAAAAGGGAGGTCTACGAGCCTATTGAATATAGTTGGATAATCCCATTGGGAGGAGAGGCTATGACATTCCCATCGGTCGGCGGGTGAGGTGTGTGTGTGTGTTTTGGAGTATTTATATCCTTTAGTACCTATTAAATAATTACATTTTCTATTTACTAATTTATATTGATTTTTTATGTGTTAGTTTTTTTTTATTTATTTTATGAATGCAGAGGCCTATTTCTATCAATGTAATGAATGATCCATTTAATAGCTTGTTGCCCCATGGCCAAGTGTCCATTAAATGTGGCAAAAAATATTGGTGTAGTTTCATTACTAAATAATACTATATGCATCACTAAGCCTATGTCATGCATATATCGATGCCTACCTTCATCATGCCCATGTCATCGCCTTCCAGAGTCACCACATGCGATATAAATCCACATAGGGGGATGCCAGGATTTGAACCCTAGTTTTTATATGTATGTAAATGATGTAATTAATTTAACAGATTCAATTTTTAATATATATAACATATTCAATTATATTTATTAAATTTCAATATGATATCATTTAATATAAATTATTAATTTTAAATTTTAAATAATTTTTAATATTTGTGGATATTACTCATTTTTTAATATTTGTTTACACACAATTAATTACTAAGTTATAATTTTATAAACATTTTTTTCATTATATGATTAATATTTATTCAATTTTATTTATTAAGGTGTAATTCATTTAAGATGATCAGAATTTATATAATAAATTTATTTAAATTAAATTTTTATTATTCACTTCTCTTTTTTATCAGATTACATTTATTTCAATTAATCATTCAAATTTTACATTATTATTTATAATCAATTAATATTTATAAAATGTTTTTAATTTATATGATTAATTATCATTTAGTTCTATTTATTACGTTTTAATAGTTTTAAAATGATTGAAATATATATAATATGTTTTTATAAATTAATTTTGTAATATTTTTTCACATTTTTTGTTCGTGTTCAGGATTCGTGTAATTATTCATAAATTTTTATAATTTTTGTGGATATTTACTTTTTATTGGATATTTTAACTAATTATTCACCTTAATTATAATATACATTACTTTTTAATGTTTTTTTATAATTTATATAATTCATAAAACTTATAATAATTTTTAATATATTTTTATACTTTTGATTTTTAATTATTCAATTTCACCCATTTCTGAAAATAATTCATTTATGATTGTATTTTAATTGATAAGGATACTTATTAATTTTTTCTATGAATTAATTTTATTTTAAAATATATTCATTTATTTTTTTATTTTTTTTTATGATATTAAAATGAAATGTTCTCATAGAACACACACACACACATATATTAGGGATATAATACTAGTGTTGATAAATATTGGTTTAATCTACTATAATTTTAACAATTATAATGATATGTTTTATAACGTCATAATTTATCATTGATAAAACCTATCATTTTGGAGGGTGTCAATATCTCACTAGTAAAAAACATATTTATCATGATTTTTTTGGAATTAATTGATAAAACTTTCTTGGTCATATAAATTCAACACTAAGGGAACTTGTTTCACATCCCCATTCAAGATCTCCCATGGAAGTCAAACTCCTTTTTCACTCCCCCTCTATCATCATGGAGGAATCAAACATCTCAATACCATAGGTTTGTGAGTTAATCTCATGAAATTGCATGTAATTGAATTTAAATATTCATTGAAAAAAAAATTGTCTTAGTGACTAGTTCAAGATTATGTTATTCTTATGTCCATGATTCATACGTGGGTTATAAAGGTAATTTTTTTGAACGCATTTTAAAAATTAGTTACCCTTCCATGAGTATTATTTAATGTTCCCATAATAGATCGTGGATGATTCACTTGCACAGTATAATAAGGGACAATCAATAACAACTAACTCCTTCAACCTAAATAAATAATTCAAAATGAATACATTCAACATCAATTATGAATTTCTAAATCATTATAATTTTTAAAATTGGGAAATTCGAAAAAAACTTCCATACATAATTATTGTAATAAACACATCATTATAATATTATTAATCAACTCATGTAACATCAAAAACCATTACTAAGTCTCTTTCGTGTTAATTATCAACGGTACAATCTATAAATTCTTCACCAAAAGATGCGGGTTCAGATAAAGGGGAACCACTTCCCCTTTCTTGTGGGTCTTAATGGCTGGTGTTCTTTCTATTTTAATTTCTGTGTAAGCTAGAGACATCATATATCATGTGGGTAATGTATATAGATGAAATCCACCAATTTTCCATCATGTGATTTCCTATGATATATTTATTTTTCACATGGGAAAATATTTATGAATATATATCTATTTTCATCATTATACATATATTTGAGAAAATATCCACACAATCAATTAGTTATTAAAAAATAAGAATTTCCATTAGCCCGTGTGAGACTGCTTTTAGAAAGGATGATCATTGACAAAATTCGGTTATTCAAATGGTTGATAAACAAAATAGATATACTTGGATCCTTATGAGTTTTGGTCAAACTAATAGAGTGGTCCATATGAGAATCATAGACAGATTCAACAAAAAAATTCAGTGATGGAATTTTATGAGGGTCTCTAATGTTGGTAGTAAGAACTATTTAATGATGTAGCTCAATTTATTCCAATTAATAATATAAATTTATTTAAGATAACTAAATTTGTGATTATCCCAATTCAATCTCACGATAACATGTTATATTGGGGTCTGATCAATTGGGAAATTGTTCATTTGTTTTCTTGGGATAATCAATGCATCCCTAATCCTTGTGGTGGTATGGTATTTCAATAAATGTGCATGCTAAAAATTTCTCCTTTTTAAAATCAAGAATGAACCATGATTCATAACCCTCATAACCTATCAACATAGATCATTGAATTATAACATTACCCCCATATGGTCTTGTCATTGTTTCCCATATCACCGCTCTGGATTTTTTGGAGTTTCTTTAGGGTATTGGGTGTTATTATTCAAAAGGGACTCTTTGGGGGTATAGAGACTAATACAATGTCAATATGTGGAAGGTCCCACTGATTTTTTATAAATGTGGGATTATGGAAACATCCCTAGTGGTTTCTTATTGGGAGGATGCCAGTATTTTCTTCCATTATAAACAATATAACAATGAATAGTGTTATTAAGGACTACATTTATGATTTAATTATTGGGATTAGAGTGTTATTCAGACTATTCCATTGACATGAAATAATGATCTAGAAAAACTGTGATATATTAATGAATGTTTAGGATTCTATGTGGTTAATTATAGTTATATGTTGTCCCATAGAATTCAGATAATATAAAATGATGATTTCTGGAAACGCCTATGTCACAGGGTTGTCCCACCCAATGTATGAACATTATTATTTAATTATTTCATGGAAATAATCCATTTAATGTGGTTCCTAATTTTATGGAATATTAAAGAGTATACTTTGATACAATTATACATTAGTGATGAAAAAACTATAATAAATTCAATGTTCTACAACAAGGGGCCTAGAACATCTGAGATGCATAGAACCCAGATGTAGATATGATTGTGGAGATTGTGATTGGTTTTGGGTCACTATTCTAAAAGTGGAATTCATCCATCCAAAAAGATGTAGTATACTCTCTGCATAACATATCAGGGATTATATGGGTGAAAATATATGACCAATATATTATCTAGAATTTAAATCCTGAAACCTTTCCTATAATGAATGGTGTATCATAGAAGGATATTTGGAAGTGTAAAGAGATTCCTCTTGATAACCCCCTCTCATTATCATGATTTTGTATGTCGAGGCCATACCATTAAATTTGTTTCAAATAAATTTTTGTATATATATAATTGGATGATATTATATTATATTGTTACTTAGGGTACATGATTAAATTAGTTTTGATATCACAATTTTTAATATTTCTACCAATTATTTTGATGATCAACTAGTGGATAATGATCTTTCATTATTCACTAGACTGAAGTTCTCCCATGAGAGAGGATGGAAATATGTCATCATCAAATCAAATTATATTGTCATTATAAATGGTATCAATGAATCATGGTGTGGAATAGATTCTTTAAAAATAAACATTATGAGGGTTGAATCCATTTTCAACAGAACAAGACATTTGACTTATACCAATACACCTATACAAACAGTTTTGGAATACATATTGCTATATGTTACATAAAATTACTATATACCAATTTTTTGTCCAAAAACATTTTTATAAAAAACATCATATGACCTTATACCATTGGTTTTTAAGAAAAATATTTGTATATGTCATTAATATACTAATTGGTTTATACAAACTGTTGGCATGTATTCAAGAAAAATATATTATACCAACTTTTTTTCTAAAAATGTTTGTTTATGTTTGGAAAATACCAATAGTTTCGATAAAACCATCAGTATCTCATACTTTTAATGAATATATAATTTTGGATTCACTAAAACCATAGTTAATGGTCTCAAAATTCAATAAACATATATCACAGTTTTTTTAAAATCATTGGTTTAGGTCAATACCAATTGTTTTCCAATGAAATGGTATATCTGTTCATATTTTTAATGATTAATTTTAACAAATAACATTTAATACATATAATATTGAATATAAATATAAATATATATATTTATCATAATATTTTTCCGAAAAAATTGTATATTAATGGTTAGTTGTTTGAAATTTTTATTCGAGGACCTGTTATCAAAACCTGCAAGGGATTTTTATGTTAACCCATATCAATGGTTAAGAAAAAATTTGGTATAATTATATAATATTACATATAACGAATATTTGTAAACTATTTTTATAGATCAACTATACAAATGGTTTCCCAATACCATTTTTATATGTCTATACTGACGACAAACATGCCAACTATCCCCCATACATTGGTATAACATATACCAATGTTTTTTGCTGCCTACACTAATGGTTCCAATAAAATTGTATCAGGTTTTATAAAATAGTTCGTATTCATATTTTCATTTTCATTATCTTATATAAAATAAATTGTAATAAGGTTTCTCATTTGACGACCTTTTTTATTTCCATTGAAGAGCCTCCTATTTGGTAGGAGTACATCCCTCCTTGTATAAAATCACATAATATTTTCTTTATCAATGTTCAAATATTAAAATGAATTTTTTTTAAAAACTTTTCATGAAATTGAAATTATATTTTTACATACCTGTGAAACATATGAAATAATCTCTTTCCCCACATAAATGAATGTTTCCTAAAAAATATAATGTGTAGAAATAATTATAATTATGTGATTATCATCACCTAAATTATGTTCCCCCATATGAACCCATTTATGAATCATTTGACTTTTATCACACCCTCATATATAATTAGTAAATGGTTATAATGATATCAATTTGTTCATTCTCCTACCACCATTGAATTCATTTTCATCACTATTGTATTTTTTATGTCATCCTTTGTACCTTGTTTCAGTTAAGATTATTTGTTTATCACATTAAGACAACCCCAATATTTTTTGTTATAAAAAAAATAATTCCATGAGTCTCATTAAATGTAACGTTCTCAAGGCTAGGTGATTGGGAAATATCAATGTATTAATAATCTGATAAAAGATCATCATCATCTCTTATGTAAGATATCGTTAATGCACCCCCTGTAATCCCATGTACCATGTGATGAAATGTATTAACATCAATTCCTCCATATTTTTTTACTCCATCCTAGTGAAGAAATTAAAACCATCCTTGACATATAATATTATCTATAGAAAAAAATTTAATTTGAATATTTGTATTAATAATGATTGCATAACTCCCCTTTTTAATGATTTACAACACTAACAAATAATATGAATTCAAATCATTTATCCTTTATTATCATAGGAAAATAATTTTACGTAGCATAAATAATTTCGTGAAAATAACCATTCATGTTTATAAGTTTATACTATTTATTTATTTATTTATTTTATTAAATATTTCAATTATTGAATAAAATATGATTAATATGAATAATAAATGTATGGATTACAATGATGAGAAAGAAGAGTATGATGATGGGGTTCATCAAATATGAAAAAATAATTAATATAACCCTTATCAAATACTTTTTCTATGTTTACACTAGGATTATTCTAGACAAATTATTCCAAAGGAGTAGTATAAAAACATGATATATGAAGAAATACATAAATATTATACATGTGAGAGTAAACATATGAAAAGAATGAAAATATACTGTGACAGGGATAACATTTTTTAATATATAATATAATATGTTGAGATGTTTGAAAAATAATGACACCCATATTGATGATATTATTATAGGTGTTATTATAGAAAATCTCATATTGATGGAAAAAAAATTACAGTTGATGATTATATTCATGATCACCAAAAACTTATTTATAAGTTAAAGAGTTGTGTAAAGACAAATGTGTTTAATAGTTGTACTAAATATAAATAATTATATACCATACTATTTCTATAAAATGTAAAAATTGGAAAATTTTGGATTTAAACTAACTTTATTGAACATATTCCACTACAAAATTGTATCATCTGAGAATATAAAATGCTTCTTCAACAATCATATTTCACAAAATGAATTTTATATTCAATGTGTATGATCTACTAATAAATATATTCCTTTTAAATTATTGTATACTATATTTAAATATATAAGGAATCCCTTAAAAATTTACCAATTTAATGTCCATATTTATGAAAGAATGAAGAATAATTGCATTTGAATGTTTTATGTAACTTATAAATCAATCCAAGGTTTATGTACCAATACAATTGTGAGGATAATGCATGATAATTGACCTAGAATATAGATAATATATATATATATATATGTTGGTTATTCTTTCAACTAGTAGACTATGTTAAGTTAAATCAAATAAATCACAAGTATCTTGAATTCGGAAATGATTCAAGAAACCTTTATCCTATGCTATCAACTAATAGATTGAATACTTTTTGTTTTCAATGTACTATTAACAATATATGTATAGTTATGTTGCAAATTTATAACGTTCCATCGTGGTTAAGAATGAATAGAAATTTCAATATGTTGTATCTTCTTATATAATGAAAATGATTGGGTATTGATTTTAATATTTATTTGTGTCCATTGACAAAAAATTTAAAATCAAATAATGAATTAGTTGTTATGTTTTATCATACCTACATTAATGAATAATTTAATTTAAAATCTATGTTCTATGGGATGGGAAATTATATTCCTAGTTATCATAATTTTTTAAGATATAATATTAGATGAACCCATGTTTATCACATTTGAGAACATCATACACACATAGTTAGGATAAAATATTCATCAAAGCCTTTTTTTACAGATCATCATTTATTTCTTTCCCAAATAAGTAAATACCAGTATTAGATGACATCATTCAATGGGAGTTTTGAAGAAGGTTGAACACCTTCACCAATAATATGTGATATTTTATATGAGAAATGAATATATATTAAAATGATGTTTGATAAATTATAGAACTAATGGAAATTATTTTGGATATTACATTTGAATATTTAAGAATCTTATTTTAGTTTATCAACAAACTAGAATCCCTAGTGTGGTAATTTTTATTATAATTGAAATTTTATTTAAAATATTTATTGAACCATATTAATATATATTTTACCAGTAATATAATTATTGTCAATATAAAAGT
Source organism: Viscum album (assembly GCA_963277665.1). Lineage (NCBI taxonomy): Eukaryota > Viridiplantae > Streptophyta > Magnoliopsida > Santalales > Viscaceae > Viscum > Viscum album. The sequence continues at coordinate 357,758,759 of OY728152.1, read as the reverse complement.
TATTTAAAATAGGAAATTTATTATTATGGAAATTAATGTTCAATAAAAATTGTGTTAGGATGTATGAAGTCATCATTAAAATGTGACATTATACATATTATTTAATAAATTTTCAATTCATTTAATTTAGCTTTTAAAAAAAATTCATAAAAAGAATTTCTAGATACTAATGTATTAAAGTTTAATAAAGATCAGGATGAAATAAATCCATTGATAAATGTTTTTATTTAACCATTTAGTACTATATTATTATAATACAATTATTTTAAATAAAAATTATCAATAATTTCTACTAAAAGGATGACGCACTAATGTAATATTGTTCCCATCATACATGTATATCATCTTTAGTTGAAATTTTTTATTTTTATTAGCGTGTTCTTTAAATATATAATGTTTAAATGTTCTATTTCACTTTAAAAATATTTATTTATTATAAAAGGAATGATACATAGTAAAAAATGGGGAATCACGTTAATTTTATTTTGGTACTTCTGAAAAATGACTCATATGTCATTTTTCAAATGTAGGAATAATATATACATTAATATTATATGTAGTATGATCATTACAACAAAAAAATTATTTTCTATTAAAAATATGTATTTAGGTTATAATTATGATTCAATCACTGAAATAGAATAAATAATTCTTATATTGTCTTAATACATTAACAAAATTATGTATAATTAATTTTTTATGTTTAAGAAATGGTCAGACATCAATCAAATGTATGATGAGATCAGTATGACTTAGTGTCTATTATTTTATATTAGAAATGAAATTTTTGTTAGAAACATTTATAAGTCACTAAAAAACTATCAAACACACTAATATTTTTATGAATTTATTGGAAAATGATCCTTAAGACATTCATAATGTTGGTTATATAAATTTCACATCAATCTAATGGACATTCACACCCATTTTAAATTAAGGTACATATAGACAGAAAATGAGGAGATCATTCAAGTAATTGATAACTCATAATAAATGAATACAATATTTATCATCAAATAATTTATTAATGAGACTATGATGATCAAATATAACCACTCTAATACCAATGGAAATCAATCAAACACCTAATGATGGTGGGGATATTAAAAATCATATAAAAAATATTCCCTAGGGAAAAATATCAATATTTCATATTTACTAATTTTTTATTTTGAATCTCTATGAATTTTTACATAGATAACCCATATTTATTATTTTACATAAAAATGGATCGATGAAAGAAGTTTTTTTTAAGGTGATGATTTTAAATTATCAATAAAATGATGATGGTTTTGAATAAATCCCAATACCAAACCATGAATCTTTTTTTATCTCTATATGAATAAATTTATAATATATTGAAATTATCATCAATTGACGTCACATCACTCAATATTTTGGCTCTTCTCTTGCCCTGATCAAAAAGCTCCAAAGCTTCAGTTGATTTGTAACATTTGTTATTTCTCAACCATCATTAATTTTAATGTATTTAAATAAAGTGTATAATTTTTAAGGAAGATGATGATTCAATTTCCATAATATGTTCTCAAACATACTTAAATTCTTATCTAAATTCATACAACAATGGAATTTCAAGTAGAAACATTTTTATCCAAGGATTATCTTATCATAGAATCTCAGGTCGAAACTATGAAAAATTGATTTTTATATGAAAGAAATGGATGGATAAAATAACCCATTAGTGAATAATATATGAAGGCCCTACGGGTCTAATGTGGTGATTTCAATGGAAATCCCCATTAACGAAAGACATGCATTTAAGAAAAATAATGAATAAATTGATATAGCCGATAAGAGACTCATCTACCCTACATACACGGGAATGATCCTTCCATGAAAAATTGGTTTCTATCCAGACATGATATGAAATCATCCATTGTTCAGTATATCTTGGTTAGATATGAATAATGTAGAAAAAATTACATGGGGGATCAATATTACTCAGAAGAAAAGGAACCAACACGTCGGAGTATAAAATAACCTTATAAATATGAAAATCATTATTCTTTCATAACATGAGGCCCGTGTGAAATTATTTCTTCTCTAAACTCATGGAATTACCTAGATTATAAAAAGTGTTGACAACAATAAGGATCGATCCCCTTGTGTCTATAAGCACTTCAACCCTTGTCATCTTTCCATTCAAGAAATGTCAATCTGTGTTAGCATTTGAACAAAAATAATTTTTGATACATCTTATCCAATGTGAAGATGACTTCTTTTCAACATTGGGCATGTTTATAAAAATATATAGTTAATGTGGCCACTAAAATCATTTAATTTGACAAACCATATCAGATATAATCACATTAAATTGAACATGTAGGATGTAGATCGAGAGGCGCTTACCAAACCTTGCCTAATTCTTCGTTTCCTAGATCATCCAAAGGATATAAGTCTACATGATATTGAAAATTATAAACTCTATTCCATTATTAATCATGAATATATCAATAATTTTTAAATCCCCCCCCCCCATTTTTGGATCATAAAAATGTATTATATTGAGGCTCTTTTTCCGGGATTTTTTTCAAATAAACCAAAACAAAATTACCTTCTATTACACATCATAAAAAATGTATTCAATCTTGATATTTATTTTTAATTAAATCTATCCATGAATAAACAACAAATTTTTCATTAAAAAATATTTTAAAAAAAGTGAGAATTATTTCCTCAATTAGACGGATAATGAGAATATCCAAATCCTGAAAATACATTTTAGTGTAATATAACATATATCCCCCAGATTGTACCTTCATCCAATATTATAAGGATTTTCTTAATATTCCATATCATTTATATATCCCCACTTCTCCCATGTAAAAAAATTAAAAACATAATCACATTTTTTGTACTATCATTGAAGAAGAACCAAAACCCATTTTATATTTTAACTTTTCTGAACATCCACAATAGGAATTTTTTATACATGACAAATATCTTGTGTTATGTCTAGAATTACTTTTTGTATAAATGATTAAATAATAGATTGTACAAATAAGATAATTTTTCAACAAATTATTAAGTATGATACCAATAATATCAACATCATACTTGATGAAATTATAATATGAAACTCTAACCATGTATTTTTGCCCAATCAAGATCACATTATATTGTGATCATCATGAAATTTCCTAATTTTTATGTTGGAAAATAAAACTTTTCTATAGATACATGAATTATTTTTTCCAATAAATCTTTTCTGAGATAATTATTTGAGTTATGCTAAAAATAAACATATATCACCCTCGTATAACACATCATCATTTGGATGCATAATAAAATTATCTAATTGAAATTGGAATATATTATCATGGGACTTTTCCTATAATAATTCATAAAATTAGGAAATCATATTCACCATAATAATTATTATATGCCCCAAATAAACATTTTTTTGAAAAACCTTGCAAAAGGTTTAAACCTTTAATGTAGTATGAATTATACTCACAACATAAAAAGTATTATTCAAGATAATTAAAGACACAATAATATTTCTTAATTTCAAATAAGGATTATAATTTAATAATAACATGTTTCAAAATAATATTCATAAATATCCCTTTCTAGGGAACTAATGCATGGCATTCAAAAAATCGGGCATCAACTTAGGTACATTATCAAGATTGTGGAATATTTTGTGATGAATTTTTGACATGCATAGAATGAGATATTCTATTTAAAATAATTATTTTGTATTATCTACGAAAATATTCAACTATATATTAGATTTGTTGTTGAGTTTTAAATATTATAACATATTGGGATGTCAATAGTGTGGGATTATTATGTCTCAACATTTAAAATATGAATACATTGTTCAATGATATATAATTCCATTAATGAATCACATTGATCAAGATGTTATCAAATAGAATATTTATCTTGATGATTGAAAAAGAAATTATAATATGATGATAATGGAAAATTTTTAATCAATTATGTGGGTAGAAAAAAATAGAGACTATATGTTGATGATCCTATTTGGCGAAACTCTTAAAATGGAAAATAAAGGGATATTGACAACTCCTACACCATAATTATGTTTTCGTATTTAATTTGTGTGTTTATTGGAATAATCTACCACTACATGTTGTATTTTCATTTTCATCCAAAATAATCATCCCTATAACCAGATGAGATTTGTACAATGAAGGATGAAAGGTGGTAGATTACGAGAATAGGCCCTCAAATATGAATTTTTCATGATTATGTGTCGATAGATATTGCTATCTGTCGGTGTGTGTAATGGTCCTTAGGCCTTATTATTTTTATTAATGATCAAAATGACTCATGCACTATGAATTATTCATAAACCATGATGATTGAGTTTATAAAGACTATGGATACATTGGATACATTATGATTGATGTGTTATAAATTAATCCATTGAAAAAGTTTTTAAGATGAGGTATCATTTCATAAGACACTATTTAAATTATTAATACATTTATAATGTTGAATATTACCTGTGTGTTATGTATATTTCTACGTAAATATTTGATTTATGTTTTTTGTCTTGACATTTATGTCTTGTAAAACTTTTGAATGATGCCTCAAACCTGACACAACCATTACAGTGATTCACCCACCAGATGCTTCCACTACATCTGAAAACTTTATAAAAACCATCAAAACCATAAAATATCATCCATTGATTAATAGATTCTCTATGAAACATAACATTATATCGAAAACCCTCAAGAAAAAAAATGAGTAGAATGTTGTATCTTGGTCATTATTTGATACATCATCCATATCAGAGCACTGATTTCATATCATCCACACTCTTAATACTTTTGTAGGGAAATAATCATTTCTAAATAATATCTAATAATTCCCCTCAACATCATAGGTTGCATCACACCCTCCATCGAACCCAATATCTTGGTTCTTTTTAAAATCATAGAAAGGAATTTCATTATGAAATTTGGTTTTTTTAGAATTTTATTTTTTTAGTTTTTCTATGGTTGGGTTCTTTTTGGGGTTCCCACATAACATGTAAAATTGGAATTTAATAAAACAAATAAAAATATATTTATGAAAAAAATGTCTAACTGATATATAATATATTAGTTTCATGATATAAATTTATTTATAGATAAAAAATTATATTTGAACATCTATATATTATAATATAACTTTTACGAAAATATTTATATATAAAACATCATCACATATATAATTAATCTAATTTAATAAATTATTAATTAAATGTAATTATATTATATTAAAATATAATGCCTTAATAATTTTGATTTTTATTTAGAATAAATAGTTTTCTAATATTAAAATAAATTATATGATAAAATATTTAAATATAATTAATTTGGTTAAAATTAATTTAATATAATGTATAAATATAAATGATTTCAAATTGTACATATATTTTAATATCATATAAAAATTTTATTTATATAATACAAGATACATTATTATTATAAATAATAACATGATAAATTATTTCATTATATTTTTTATAAATATTATTGTTTATTTAATAAATATAATTAATGTAACAAAGTCATATTTTCAATATAAATAAATATTATCAATGATTTTTTGACATAAATGATTTATAATTTATTACATTTATATTTAAATAATAATAATTTATATAATAAATTTATCAAAATTTTAATGTATTATATTTATAATGAGAAATACAAAAGTCAACGGATATTTTGTGTACCACACATTGACATTCATTTCCCATGGTGTTTTATTATTCTGTGTAAAAACATATTTATAATATTATTAATAACTACAATGACTCAAACCAGCTACCCAAGATCATCTCTTACAAATGATGTGTATTTTTTATAAAAAGACAACTAAAAATACACACAACTTTTATTATATACCCTGAACATTTACCAGTATAGATTATGAAAAAAATTAAAAAAATAAACCCATTTCATATAAACTTCCAAGAGATATTTATATATGTGTACATGTGTATTCACACACACATAAACATTTATAAAGAAATTTAATTTGATGAAATGAAATGAATAGTTACATGTTTTGGGGTCAATTGAGGGTTTTGAGGCTACTGGAAATTGAGTAGAACTACATGGGGGAACATAGGGAGATGAGGGTTGGATGTTTTGATTTAAAATGTGAGGGTTTAAATAAAAATAGTTTATATATATTTATATATCAAGGAGAAATAGTCAGAGACTGTAATGAGAAATTTTATTGCCCAACAAAAAATAATAATTGATGATAACTTATAAAAAAGTGTCAATTTGTCTGACATCCAATGGAATATAAAGGAGGAATTCAGGACTAACAATGGGCATTTCTCTGGTAGATTGTCATAATGTAATTTTTAATAAAACCGCACATTTAATAATTCCCTTATATTTTACTTTATGGTTAATTTTGTTTGTAATAATTAAAATATTTCTCCTTTTTATCTAAATCATTAATAAAATTTTATCAGCCAATCACATATTTTTTTTTATCGTCGCGTTTTTTATGTGCCAATCAATGATTTTTTGTTATATTTTTATAAATAATTTTTTTTCATTTGGTTTTTCAAATCATATCAGTATTAATTTTTTTAAAACATGCATATTTCTATACATCTAATGGTTTCAACATTTTTTAACCATTATATATTTTAATTATATATATGTGTGTGTGTGTGTGTGTTTTCTAGATTTTAATTTTAAATTAACAAATATAAATGTTATATTTAATTCATTTTTTACATATTAATAATATAGATTACATTTTTAATTAAAGGCTAAATAAATTTGTCATTTTTCATATTGTAATAATAATATATATTTAAATTTCATATATAATAAAAAAATATCTCATATATTTATAAAATATATTAGAATATTAATTATTATAATTTTCTTATAAAATCGTAACACTTAATTAATTTTAAATTATGAAATTATATTTTTTAAAAAAAATAATTAAATATTGTTTTTTAGAAATATCCTAATCAACAACGAAAACAATATTTACCTATAGAGTATTAATTTAAGAACTCTAAATAAATAGTATAATTAATTCAACTATTTTACTTAACTTATTATCAAATTAATTAGAACAGTTAATTTCATTAATTATTTTTTAAGAATATCGTTATAAAAATATGATCAGCTTGTTTTAAATACTAGTACACAACCTATACATTTTCATGAAATGGACATTTATTTGTAAATTTTCACACACAAAAAAAACTAGTGTGATGATCTATGAAATTAATGTAACTTGATGGAAAAATGAGTGGAATTTGGAAGATGAAATATAGTGAGTGGGATACTCATGGCACAAAACAATTGAGTGAAAACATGTGCTGATGGTGATGGAATATGATGGAATTGTAGGGGTAGAGGTCAACAAAAATGATGAAACCAAAGGCGGAGTAGGTAAAGTAGGTGGTGGAGGCAAGAGGAGAACTCTCAATTAATGGTGGATGACATGCTAGATAGATTTTCAAGGTTTCAGGATTTTGATGGCACTTAATGCGATTGATATTGATGTAGGGATGAATATTATTAGGACACATAATTGCATTTTATACGATGTAATTGAATGATAATTGGTATTTTATGAGGAAAATAGATCTGAAGATTGGAAATGGAACATGAAAAAGGAATTTGGTGTGAAGAATGGGGGTCAAAATGAATGGAAGAGGGGGAAAACATTAACCAGATGATCAGGTGTGGGTTCAATGATTTGGAACATGGACAGTTGAGAAATATGAAATGAATATGGGAATTTGGGCTGGGCTCTGGGGGCATAAACAGGGTGGAAGAATCTCCGGGGGGGGGGGGAAAGAGTGATGTAGAATGATGGAATGTATAGGAAGAGGGATTCAGGATGGGATCGAGGGGTCCAAATAGGGTAGAGTAAAAATCTCGAGTGGGGTGAAATGTGGTAGAGGAAGATTGATGTGGATGGTAATGAGAGGTGAACACATAAAAGGATCAATCTGGAAGAGACACGTGGGGTGAGGTACAACCTATAATATATATAATAAATTTAATAAATTTAATATAAATTATGAGTGGGTTATGTCTTATTCCATAATAACGAACATGATAATAAAAGAATGAAGATAAAACTGTCATTAGGTAGTTGAGGATAAATATATTAAAAATAAATGAAGTGTTGATATACATTTTAATGTAATATTTTATTTTACATGTTGTATGATATTCTACCTAGGAAAAGTGGTAATATAGGTGGATTTAACCTAGAAATAATAAATTTAAAAAAAAATCTGATATGAATATTATAAAAGGATTATATAAAAATGAAATATACAGGATAAATAAAATCAATTTAGTAAATAGAATACATGATAAAAAAATTATGTTATTGACAGTAGTGATCCTAGTGATGGAATATTACAGAATTGACACATTGATTTAACAACTATAAAATTCTATAAATTCATCATGTGTAATAGTCCCTAATCATAGAACAATCATTGGGAATCCCTCCCTATTTGAAACTGAGCAAGTTCAGCAGACACAACAACCTCTTCACCTCCTATCTAAAGACGTTGGTGAGGTCACTTTATGACTACAATCAAGTTGAACAACTATTTATATTTCTTCATTGTTTCAGAAACTGCTTGCTCTCTGGACTGGTGAAATATTCATTCCATAGTTTTTTAATTTCCTAAGATATGGAATAAAACCAAATTGATTAGAATGCCCTATAAATGGATGAGAATCATTAAATGAGGGGGGTGTACTGATGGAATGTATTCATTCATAGCTACGAAGCATGATTATTGAACATTTTACAAGAATATGGTCACAAGAATATTCATATCACGCTACTAACTCCGTAAAGTATATTATTTAATACAAGTTTTAAATATTTAGATTAGCTTACCAGTTTTCATCTCTTGAATAATTACTCTATGTAGGGCATGTTGATGAATTTTTCAGGAGTGGTGGTATAAATATACCATCAATTTATGGGATGAGGATGATGAGGAATTTGGAGACATAATTGAAACTAATGGAGATAATGATTTTAGAGACTAAAGTGGATGAAAACGTAAATAGAAACGAATACAAAACTGAGTGACTCTGTAACTAAATCACAAATTACATGTACTGTTTCTATCACAAAGATGATCATAGAATTTCAGAGATACTATTTAAATAAATAAACATATGTATACGTTATAAGGGAAAGTCCATACATTAACACAAGGGAGAATTTTACTCAGCAGATTATTTATAATTACAATTAAGCCTCCAGTGAAATCAAACGAAACTATAATGGAATGTTATATTCAAGTGAATTCATACAAAATTGCATTACCAACTTTGTGTAGAATTTAATACTCAACAGATAGAGATAAGTAAGTGAAATCATACAAAAACAATAATTCCATGAAAAAACAAGTGGATGCTTTATTAATAATATCACCAGCAGTAATTGAATTACCCACTCTGTTTATCAGAGACTGTGAATAATTCATATCATGCATTTTAGACTTTCCCTATCTAACAAATGATCCAACACATTTCTAACCATCATGTTTTATGACCTAACACAACTATAATCTGTATGATTTTTTATTTATTATGACTCTCCATTTCACAATCATATCATACATTTCACCTTAACCTGTGAACTACAAGGAAAAATCGTCCTGTGTAGTAGAAGATATCCATCATAATTTTAGAATACTACATTTATCATTTTCATCTGCAACACCAAACGATTTAAAAAGGATAATATATAACGAAAACACATCATAATTATCATCTGATATTAGTAACATTCTGAATAAATATATAATAAAAATTCATTATAGGTCTCGTAAATCACATATTTCATGGGACACTAATGCAACAAAGATTTACCATTCATGAATTCCCCTATTGAAACCAGAAATCACTGCTTGAAAAGTACCTAAAAAATACACACCTAATATGAATGATAAAACATTTCTTTACAGTACAAATTAGTTTCAATTACATTAGTGTCAGAATAATTAGAATGAAAATGAAATGCATTGGAAAAATAATATATTATATACCCTCAAAACCAGCTGAAATTATTGCATCATCAATGTCGCAATCACCAAATACATGAAGACCAATTCCATCACCATGGAGCACAACCTCACTATTGTAAATATATTTAATTGAAATATATGCATTTAAATGATACCAAAAATATATTAAATTTTATGCATTAAAATGATCAACCTAATCTTATAGATAAATAAAAAATTAATCACCCATAGAAGCCTAATGTACTAAAATATTGATATTATTATTCCATAAACAAACCTGATTAGAGAATCAGGAACACATCAAAATTAATTAATGAAAATCACACAATCATATTTAAATTAGATTAAAATAATCCATAAATTTTATTATGGTTTCATAAAAAATTACACAGAGTAACCGGTCCCCAATTGACATGAGATCATACATGATAAAAAAAGTAACATAATCATTTCAAATGATTATGTTTATAAAAAATATTATAAAAATCCCAGATATATCTCTTCATTTTACCGAGATCATGATGATGACATCCCACAATATTTTAAATTAAACATTCCACAATTATTATCACATAAATGTAACTAAAATAAATGAAAAATCATATTTCAAATTAAGATTTTTTGTGAAATAGTAAATATTGTTGTTTAATTATTTAGCAACTAAGACTCAATTGGAATGAAAAAAATGATCAGGTAAGAATAATTCCACTGCCTTCCTCAAGAAAAGTGTTTTATAGAGAACATACCATTAAACGAGTTCCAAAAATCTTAAGCAAGAATGTCCACTACCTTCCTTCGGAATGAAATTGATAGATTCTCATTAAGTCAAAAAATTGAAAGGAAAATTTGTGATGAAGGTTACTCAACATCAATGACGAATGATCACCCAAAAACTAGATCTTTGATGGTGAGATTAAGGCTTGAAGATGGATAGTCTTGTCGATCGACATGTGGAATCACAACATCAATGATATCTAAAAATGATTGTTAATAATCAGAGTGGCATGGACAAGCAATAGGAGGGGAGGGGGGATTCAGTGTGATGGGAAGAATAATCGGTGGAGGTAGAGTGATGAGGTGCTTGTATTGCAATAGGAAAATGCGAAAATGGATAAGATGAGGCATATGTGGAAAGGGTAATGTATTGGCGCAGGTGGAGGTGACAACGGTGAGGATGATGATGTGATTGAGAATGGGAGACAGTGAATGAGAGATAAATACTAGGATGTGGGGTCCTAGAGGAATCAATGCTACACACAAGGAGAAGGGATTGAGAGTGGAGGAGAGGTGGAGATATAGGTAGAGATCAAGGCTGGTGATGATTGAATGCGAACTCTATGGAGGTGGAGTATGCAGAATGTACATATAGGACACACAATAAAAATGAATGTGGATACATTGATGTATGAATTTCATGATTCAGTATAGATAATTGATTTATTGATGGATATAAACTGAAGATATAAATTTCCTATAATTTTATTATTTTGAAGGATTATGTTTAAAATAATGATAAAACAGAATCCAATTAGGCACATTGGTATTGAGTATAATTCAAATATGAAGCCCCACGAAGAATCCACAACAAAACATATGCTTTCACGCCTCAACATCCTTAAATATGAGTAACATGGGGTAATTATGTATGATATTCTTATTTATAATGAAATTATATATGAAACAACTGGATTATTCTGGTAATCATTTAGTATACATATGTTAATAAACTAGAAAATTGTTTCAATGGATTTTCTATTATAGCGTGATGTGTCACCTCATTCCATAAAATGAGAAGAGGTTAATCATAAAACTCCCAATTCAGATGCCAAAACCCTAGATCCCATTAGATTATAAAAAAAATATGGATGAATTAGAAGGATAATATGACAATATAAAATCATATGGGTATATCAATGTATCTAATGATTGAATCATAATAAAGTGAAGATAGAAATTTCATAGTAAAACCACACCAATTATTATGACAGTATGAAGATATGTATGTTAATGAAATATTTTTGAGAACTGAAGGATATATTATTATTTTACAACAAGTGATACTAATATCATAACACAATAGAATCCACAAATAAATAGATTAATCATTTGAAATAAGCCAATGTGAATGTTATAATCTACTATTAGTGTCTAAAAAAGATATCTGGTGAATGTGTCCAATGCATATGCAGGGAAGAGACAACAATATTATAGATAACAAGACCATTCAAAATATGTTAATAATGGAGTAGGATATTATATGATGGCATAAACTACAAAAATGAGAAATCCCATAATTACATTATTATCAAATCTTTGAATAACATCAATGTTGAAAAGGAATTCTATAAAAATAACATTATTGGTTAACAAATAAAGAAATATTTATTATTAATGAAAATGCATGCCAGCTGAAGAGTCAAGAAGCTAGGAATATTCCACAATAAGATGAAGGGATAGGTAAAGAGGGATTGAAATATTATTATGCCAGAAAGGGGGACTCGTGATGATATAAGAAACATTTGGAAGTTTTTCCATCACTGGATGTGGTAGCACTGTTGGATCTTATTTTTGTGGTGCCAAAACTCTCCCTTCAGTACCTACAACCATGTTCTTCCTAAATGAATAAGAACAACGTGATCACAATTTTAATTTTTTGTTGGAATGAGAAGAAATACAAGACATTGGTAAAGGTGTAGTAAATGGTCAATTAATAACCTCATTTGTGTTATATAATCTAAAATTTTCATATAAATTGAATGTAATATAAGAATAAATAATAAATATAGGAACATATATATGCATATATATATATATATATATACTTGAAGTGACTGTAATATGGATAAACAAACCATCGATATGATGTTTTTCAAGTGGTTAACATTTAAAAAATTTTATGTTCACCTTAAATAGGATAGTCCAGATAAACCTGTATTCAGTGAGAATATATTGTTGAGTTTATGACAAAAATAATACTAAAAAATTTATGTAGTGAAATATGTAATTACATTATATCCAAATTTTTTCCAAACAAGCAATGTTCACTACTTTTACTGACATTTTTAACTTCCAATTACAACCTTTCTTCTTACCTCATGCTTTTTTATTCAATGAAAATTCATCCAACTATTTGAATATTATATATGGATACAAAAATAAACCCTTTTTTAAATAAACAATATAAATGGGTTCAATATATGAAACTCCATTGATGATAGTATAAAACATGAATAAGTGGATCAATATTATAGAACATGATCAATGACTTACTAAAAATATATCATTGAATTTTTATAAGTATTAAAAATAACCTTACAGAAAGAATGAAAACAATCAATATGAACATGATATAGCTAATAGAATATGAAGCACTTGGTAAATATAAATTATGTATTGTTTAATTAAATTTTATCATAGAATTCCTATAACAATTATATCTGCAAGAAATAATAAATATTGTGACTAATAGACAAGACATGATTCTATTGAACAAATTATTTATATATTAATATCATGTTCAACTAATTATGTGTATCCATGACACTACTATCGGTTTTGAACATATTAGAGTTAGGATACAAAGGGGCGAGAACTACAACTATATTACAAAAAATTGACAAAGCAGTCCATTTTCAGTACTCTGTGAATTGCATATTGTATATAGACCGAACTAATGCCTGAACTACAAAAGGATCAGTTTTTCAATTTAATAAATTGTAGGACCTGAAGATGGATTTTATAGTTTATTTAATAGAAAAAATTCATGTTTTTTTATGTAATTCATATTTAATTTACTAAAAATGTCTGAACATACAAAATGGGAGTTTATTTTGTTATTCATTGATTCATATTTATTGTACTGAAGTACTATGTGAACTGTAATGACCCAGAATATAATTGTATTTTTTTTAAATAAATAAGAATTTTACGAGTACATGAATATTTAAGGCACTTGATTCTGTGGCCATGTGTGCCCAGAATAAATTTCTGAAGAATTTTTTTGTTACGTTCAGTAAACGTATTAGTGGGTTTTTATAACATTTGAACAAGTGCTCGGAATTGAAATTTGAGGGCACCGTTGAACTCGCAACATCGTTACATGCTTAAGAATACATTGACCTTGACAGATTTTGGTCAAGAATAAAAGTTAATTTTTGGGTTTTAATTAATACGTTAGATAAAAATAAATTGGTAGCTTCATTTTTTTCTAGTTGGTTAAAACATCCATGTGGAGGCTAGAGGTGGGTACTACCCCACCTTAACTTCCCAGGAGAGTTTATTGTGTTGGGGCCCCTTTATCCAAACCTCTCATGAGAGGTTACGGTGTGGGGACCACCTAGGACTAAACCCCCCAATTAATGGTTCCACAAATTCCCCTAATTTAATTTGCCAAATACTCTTCATTAATTGTTGATCCAACACATTTAATTAAATTTTCCATCCTCCTGAATTAATTAGGTTGCGCAATTTAATTTATTTCATTGTTATTGATTTTTGTGCCAATATCTAAAATAATAGACAATCGAATATTATTTTAGTGGGATATGTTCATTTATGGGGGAAACCATGGGTGTTTTGAAAGGGGAGCTTTGGAAGAACAGAATTCTCCCAACGAAGAATGAATAATGATGAACGAAAAATGTGTTCTTCCTACAACGAACACCGGTGACAATAATTCTCCGAATTCTTCCTCGGATAGCTACTGACGTGGAGCATCTTCTTCGAGCTAACATAGTTCGGGATTGGAAGCGTGGGGCGGACACGACGAATGTGAAACCACTTTGAATTCCTTCAATGTAGAGACCCAAAGCTTGACGTACAAGGACATTACATTACTTTTGTGGAATACTTAATACATAACAAAAACAGACACACAAGGACTGTAATAGTTTAGTGTCTTTGGAAACTCAGAATATAAACTTCTAATCATGTTGAAATATCTTCAACAACTCCCATAACGATCTTCCCCTTTTTGTTTCCATACCTAAAACCTTTCTTTCTTTCCTAGGGAAAATATATCATAAAAAGGGTGACCTCAAATGCTTAGTAAGGGAAAACATAGATAACATAAAACAATCCATAAACATTTAGAAGCAAAAACATGAACATGAAATTTAAAAATCTTAATCATGAGCAAAGACATAAATCATGATAGTATGTAAGGCATATATCATAATAGAACATCAACCGTGATAAAATATAATGGGAATAAAACATGTAATTGTGGAAACCATTCACCGCGTGTTATGATTTCCATAGTCGCCAAGGCATTGCTGCCAAGACCATCTTAGTGGACAAAGTCAATTTCAGAATCGAGTTAACTCCTTGTTTCAGTCCTGTAACACTGAACCGGATTAAATTACCATTACATCCATTTCGATCTCATGAGATATAAATCTTTACAAAATTCATTGGAGGCAGATATATGTCCCACCCATCTCATAATTAAATCACTCTTCATGGGCCACAAAATCATAAATCATACATTATAGCATAACCCATGTAATCGAATGAGATTCTTAAACATCATCCCATCGGAACATAATCCATATAAAAAATGCATATCTTTTCAAAATAAGAAGAATCAAACCATGTAAATAAGAAAGACATTATACATGAAATATAAAAATATTAAATAATGTCATTTTAGATGGAAAAAAGTTTTGATTAAAACACTTGAAATGAATTCTTGAGGAAAATATCCTTTCTTCTTCAAAATAATTTTCTTTTCACAAAATGTCATGAAATTTTAAATGAAAAGGGTTTTTTTGAAAATAATAATGCAATCTTCTAGATGATTCTTCATGAAAATGAGGCGTTATGAAACAGTAAAAATCTATTCAGACTGTATAAGTTAAAAACAACATTCTCCTCGTACTTTTGTCAGAAAAGTCAAAAAATTTATTGTATGGTAGAAAAAAGAAATATTTCTTCCATAACACGTGTTAAAATTCAAAAAAGGTTAAAAAAGCCTTTAAACATACATGAAAACATTTTTATAAAACTTGTACATGGATGATAAATATAACCCTAGAAAATATTTACGAATAAGCAATCTTAGATAAAAATGAGATTTGCAAAATTATCCCTTACCTTAGGTCCAATATGCTTCGTACATTTCCAAACCTCCTATATAATGATTTATCTAATGTCATTGGATTATTATAGAATTATATTCATTTTTATGATATCATATATGGTTCACTTATGACATTATATTACCCATTCTTTTGTATGTTCCATGTTATAGCATCATTTTCTGTTAAATCGTTTTATTTATCGTATGTGTTTGGGCTTGTTGATCTTGATATTATTACTTATATACAGATTTACATAATTCCATAAAGTAAAAAATTATTTACATATAACATATATTTCAGTATATATATATATGATATATCGACTATATAAAATGAAATACACCGTTCATGGAGACGGTAGGCCATACGTACGCATGAATGCTGTTTTTGTTTCCTTGTTGAATTTAATAAATTTAGTAGATGACATATATATATATAAACATAAATACAGTATTATTATTATGTAATATATTTCATTATTAATTATTATATATACTTTATAATCATTCATGAATGGTTAACATGGAGAATGAATCTCATCGGGTTGTGGAGACGGTAGTCCGTACGTACGCACGAGCGATGATATCATTTACATGATCATGGAATTGTATTGGAGTGTATTTATACTATTTAAGAATAAATATCACTTTAAAATAATCATATATAGATATTATTTACACAATTATACCCATCCGAGTAAGGTGGTGGTGGAAAATAGATTACACCACGTCGTGGAGACGGTATTCCGTACGCACGCACGCACTGTGATTTCCTTTTCAGTAGGATGGATAGATGGTGAAATAGGTTTGTTTCATACATATAATTAAATATCAATATATGGGTGATAATGATGTTATTACTTAATAATGAATCAACTAATGAATAATATGTGGAATAATAAATAACGTTGAAAGAATAGGTAACTGACATTACCTCTTCTTTGAAGCGCCTCGTTGAGACCTCCTCTTAGGGCACACAAATTGGACTTTGAAGAACTCCAGAACCTCTAGGATGTTTCTAGGGAATTGGAGAAGAGAATATGGCTGGGTTTGGCCGATATTTAAGGCTAAATGTTGTGTGAGGAAGAGAGGGAGGAGGTTCCCTTTTATAAGGGAGGAGAGGGGCACCTTTGGAAAAAATAAAAATATTATTTTATTATAAAGCCATATTCGGTATTAAATAGCTCCAAATTGATTTATTTAGAATCTATGGCAGGGATGGGTAGAAATCCTGTCATCCAAAAGAATTTGGACACGTTTACTTTACTAGTTTAGCATTATCATTTAAAATTAACTTTAAGTTAGATAATTTTACTTTTACAGTGTCTTTTTGTGTTCTTACACTATAAGGTAAATAAACATACTATAACGAGCCAAACGTACCCCAAGTTGTTTATTATTAATATATATAACCTTATTAAAGTCATTTTTCCGATCCTTATATTTTTAGGAATAAAATAACCATTATTAATATAATATTTGTTTTAAAAACAATTTTATGTCAATTTTGACACTATTTAGTAATTGATTTTTGTGAAAACCATAACAGAATGATTAGTTCGAAAAAATATAAATAAATCAATACTAACATGTCATATTAACCTAGAAAATTAGTGGAATTCATAAAAATTCTAAATTACATTTATTTGGGTATTTATAACATCAATTATGTCAATATTTCATTAATAAGATAATTACTTCATCATTTTTGTGTCATAAATAAATTAAATTAATTAATATCCAAAAATTAAAATTAAATATCATTATGTAGGAATTATTTTTTGATTTCTAATTAATATTTATAGTCGAATTTATCTTATGTATAACCCTATATGAAAAATAATTTACTTATTAAACTTTGATTTTAACTATTTTAACCCTTCATTAAATAAATTAATAATAAATGTACTAATCTAATCCAAGTATGCCTAAATGATCAGATTTTATTCGTAAGGTTGTATTTGGTCGAATTACACTTATCTAATAGAATTAGGACATGTGTTTGGGTAATAATAATATCATTTTTACCCTTAATTACCGTATTTAATTTTTAATAGTGATAAATAAAAGTAAAAAGTTACGGTTCAACAAAAAATCTTTTCATCTCATTGGACAACATTTTAATTACTCACAACGATCGTGCCTCTAGGATTTTTGAGATTCCACTCACAGAAACAGTAAAATTAAGTTTTATGTAAATTTGCAAACTCTCCTTGGAGGTGGGTAAAAGACGGTAAAATGTTCAATAAAATTTTTATATATCTAAAATTATTATTAAATGACTCTAATGAATTGCATTGAACATATATAGGTATTATGTGTCAATTTTGACCTAAAATAAATTTAAATATAATAAATAATTATTTAAATAAATTGGCGATTTTTAAATAGTAACCTAGTGCTTTCACTATTCATCAAAAATTGAATGTTTCCAGAAAATTACCAAAATTTCACCCTATGATAATTTTGATATTCCAAATATAAAAACCAAGTCCATTTTGAAAAATAAAATTTAAAAAATTTCAAAAAGTGGTTATTACTATTCATAACGGCTGGAATTAATAATATTTTAATAGCATATCATTGTTTAGTGAAACTTGGTATTGCGTACAATGCAAGCTATCAAGGAAGGTCATGATTGTGTGTAAATAAAGACAAGATAGTGTTGTGTGTAGTGAAATATTACTTGGATGATTTATATAAAATAAAAACAAAATATTTCTTATAAAATTATCGGGTGTTACATTCTAGCCCCCTTAAAATGAATTTCGCCCTCAAAATTTGTCGGGGTTATAAATGGTTTACTAATCGAAAGTTTCTTTAATAGAAACCAACATCGTAAAAAGGAATACCAAAACCAATCATTAATTACTAAAGTATGAAACATAACGGTTAGACAAATTAACTAATCACTAGGTTTCCACATAGGAGAACATAGGTGAAAATATGGATATGGAAGCGAAACCTAACCATCATGTTCTGATGGAGAGTGGTAGAGAACATGACTATGAAAAATCCAACAATCACAATGCCATAGATTTGTGATGATCTAAGGTACTGCCTGATTCATCGGATATAAGGGAACTAGGACAACATTTTTGGTTTTCAAGATCATTTCCCTAAAGATGATGAATTAAAAGAAATACTTACATTATTTTGGTATAATTTCACTGTTGTTATTTAATGGAACAATTTCCACTTCATCCCTTAAAGAAATGAAGTTGAATTTGTTATTCGTGATGTGTTAGCAGATCATGTGATAGAATGATGGGTAATTCCATCTATTTCAAACAAAAGGTTAGAAAAAGTTATAAGTCCATCTTATGGTTAGATTAATCGTATATGGTTCCAAAAATGAACATAAACTTCATATATCATTCCTCTTAATAAAATAAAACTAGTTTCTACTAACCAGGAACTTCCTGTAGGCCAGTGGTAGGCGATAAAGGCCAGTCGCACTTTGGTTGTGGGTTCAATTCCAACAACCTTGTCTGACGCGATGGGCTGTCACCTATCCTACACGTTGTACATTTTTCTAAAACTACATTACTATAACATCCCATCAATAATATCGAAAAAAATGACTTATGACTAACATAATCCATTCCAATATTTAGTCTTATCCATAATACTGTAGTCCACTCTCATAATATAGTGAAAACGATTACCAGTGATTTCATATAGCAAGCATGATAATACTATCATTGATCCCTATATATCATAAGATATGTCTTTTTGGTCACATTCCAAATATTCGAAGTCCTTAATCATGTATTCTCTTGAAAAACGATTACCCATTGAATCTTAGTGAAAACATGAGTGCTGTCAAAGGTTAACACTTTCCACATACCAAAAACCCAAAATTCTATATACTCAAACCATGATATAACTATTTCCTTATACAATTCATGAGCTCATGAATACTGTCAAACATTTCATTTTCTCATTATCCCTTCATTATGTGCATATCATCTTCATTCCAAAAATATCTCAATCACTTTCCATGGTTACCAGTACAATAAAATTGTTGAAAATCATAATAGACCAATAAATAAATATTCCAATATTCCATGATACTATATACAACATTATTTTTGAATACCATTACATAAACACTTAATCATTCCACCACATCATTGTCATATTCAACATCACCAATAGTGATCGCATGTGACTTCCTTTTTTCCTTTTCCTTATGTGGTTGTTCATGTCGATCATCATTAACCCTTGGATTATGGCATTAATTAGCATAATGCCCCACTTCTTTGCACTTGAAGAATTGAAGTGTTGGTGGTTCATTCTCCGCAATATTTTCTTTATTCACACCATTACAAACACTATTTCTATTACATTGACACTCAGCTGCTCAATGACATTCTTTTCTACATTTAAAACATTTTCTAGTCCCTTTAAGACAATCTCCACCATGCTTCTTTCCACACATTGAGCATAAGGAAACATTCATCCTCCTTTCACCATTATTCTGAGATTTCTCCTTGAAGTCCATCTTTCATTTCTTGTCAAAACGATGAGATGGATACGTAACACCAACTTCCATTTCTACCGTAATAACAAAACGCACAATTTCATCATAGCTACTGATGTCTCTTATAGCTAATTCCCTTCGAAGATTTGGTTTTAATCCATTGAAGAATTGATCAACATTACATTCAGGTTTGATGATAAATCCAGATGCATACCTTGCATGCCTTGTAAAATTCGCTTCGTATATAACAACAGATTCATCATCCTTTTGCTTTAGTTCAAGAAACTCCTTCTCCATCTTTGTTCGAATAATACAGGGGAAGTACTTATTGAAATATTAGTTCTTGAACTCGACCCATTCCATGGACTCAATTTCATCTCTTGGCTTCATATTCTTGATAAGATTCCGCCATTGATCAGCTTCACCTTCCAAACGATATACAACTAAGATGAATTTATCATGTTCATAACATTGAATAACTGAAAGTAACATTTTAGGGGTACTGATCCATTGTTCCACAACAAGTGGATCAGAAGTCCCACTGAAAGAAGTTGGATGTTTCCTCATGAAGGACTCAATAGAATATGGTTCCCTTCTCTGCTCATTTAGAAGTCCAGAATGATTCATAGCTTGTGTAAGTAAAGAAATATGATTTTCCACTCCATCTCCCAAAACATTGGTATGTTCAGGAGGACAATCATTTCATTGTCCAATACATTGATCAACATACTTCTTTCAGGTTCCATCCATCGTCTAAAACCCAAAAATAGTAGTGTGAGAGGCAAAAATCATGCTAGGGAAAACAACATAATAAAGGGGGAGTACCATAAATATAAAACAACATAGGTTAAATTCAATGATTGTTACCATTGTTCTAGGACTATATCCTCTACATAAACTTATCCTTAGGGACATCCCTAGACATACCATAGAAAAATTCTAGGGATCTCACTGACGTTTTCGCATCCTCGTTTCCAATGTTTGACTAAACCTTTCCTATGATACCAACTGTAGAGACCCAAATCATGAAGTACATGGAAATTACATTACGTTTGCGGAATACTTAATACATAACAAAAACAGACACAAAAAGACTGTAATAGTTTAGTGTCTTTAGAAACTCTGAATATTAACTTCTAATCACGTTTAAATATCATCAACAACTCCCATAACGATCTTCCCCTTTTTGTTTCCTTACCTAAAACCGTTCTTTATTTCATGGGGAAAATAAATCATAAAAAGGGTGAGATCAAATTTTTAGTAAGGGAAAACATATATAACATAAAAGAATCCAGAAATATTTGGAAGCAAAAACTTGAACATGAAATTTAAACATCAAAATCTTGAAAAAGACATAAATTGTGGATGAACGTAAGGAATATACAATAACAGAACATCAACCGTGATAAAATATAATGGGAATAAAACATGTAATTGTGGAAACCATTCAGCACATGTTATTATTTCCATAGTATCCAAGGCATTGCTGCCAAAACCATCTTAGTGGACAAAGTCCCTTTCTGAATCGCGTTCACTCCTCGTTTCAGTCCTGTAACACAAAACTAGATTAACATACCATTACAGCCTTGTCTATATCATGAGATATAAATATTTACCCAAGGAATTAGAGGG
Organism: Viscum album; assembly: GCA_963277665.1. Classification (NCBI taxonomy): domain Eukaryota; kingdom Viridiplantae; phylum Streptophyta; class Magnoliopsida; order Santalales; family Viscaceae; genus Viscum; species Viscum album. The sequence continues at coordinate 357,736,520 of OY728152.1, read as the reverse complement.
ATATATAGGTCCCACCCATCTCATAATGAAGTCATTCTTTAATATTCCACAAAATCATAAATCATACATCATAGCATAACCCATTTAATAGAATGAGATTCTTAAACATCATGCCATCATAAAATAATCCATATAAAAAATGGATATATTTTCATCGTAAGAAGAATAAAACCATGTAAATAAGGGAGACATTATACTTGAAACATAAACATATTAAATAATTTCATTTTAGATGGAAAATAGTTTTGATAAAAACAGTTGAAATGAATTCATGAGGAAAATATCCTTTCATCATCAAAATCGTTTTCTTTTCACCAAATGTCATGAAATTATAAAAGAAAATATTTTTTTTGAAAATAGTCATGAAATATTGTAGAGTAATCATTATGAAAATGAGGTGTTATGATCCCTTAAAAATATTTTCACGCCGTATAAGATAAAAATTGCATTCTCCTCATACTTATGTCGAAAAAGTAAAAAAGATCCATGTATGGTAAACAAAAGAAAGATTCCATCCATAACACGTGGTAAAAGTTAAAAAGGGTAAAAATGACTATGAAATCCATTATCAATACTATCTAAACTTCATATTTTATACAGACTGAACAAAAATCTAAATTACAAATGGATTGGTTAGTCCACTAAATATAATGTCTGAACTGAAAATGGTTTGGTTAGTCCGTTGAATAGGAAAAATTTAAGTTCATTTTTCATAATGCATATTTAAAGTACTAAAAATTTATGAACTAACAAAATGAAAATAAATTTTCTTATTCCATGTTGCATGTATAAATAATTGAATAAATGTGTGAATTGAATAATTTGGTGAACATAAAATGAACATTCATTGTATATGAACAATCCCTATGGACTAAAAAAACAATTTTAGGAATAATGTATGTTAATTTAAAGTATTGAAAGTAGACATGAAATATCCAAATGTACTATCCAATCCAATTTAGGAATACAGAATATTAATAGAATGTACTGAAAATGGACATGCATTTTGTTGTTCACACACTGCATATCATTTGTTGTTTGTTCCCATAATTTTTTGTTCACACAATGGTTGTACTGAAGATGAACATGAAACTTCCAATACGTCCTATTACACAAACTTAAAAATATAATTTTTCTACCATTTCATTAAATATAGTAATTTAAAACCTAAGATAGGAAATATCTTGTTTTGATGTGATCCTCTGTTAGATGAAATTCTATAGTAGAAATTATGTGTCAGAGTCTCCCTGTACTTCTAACAGTTATTCCAATTTCATCTCTATGTCAATAATAGTTTCCAGTTGGGACACCACAAATAATTACAACAACCATAAAATGAAAATCTATGTCTACACCAATTATATGAGCATTAAATTGGTGTTAAGTAGAAAATATATAGAAATTGAGGGATAAAATGTGAGCGAGTGAAAATACATAGTGAGTTGAGAATTATACATATATGTATTTCCAAAGATGGGAAAAACCAAAACAAACATAATGAATCATGTATATAAGGTTCTTCATATTAATTCCCTCAATGAAATAGATCATAAATGGTAGATCTGTCATGGGTTTAAAAATCTTATACAAAATATTTTATAATATTAAACCATATATATCAACTATAATTAAAATTGAATGTGAATAAATTTATACTTAAATTGAAATCTCTCTAATGAAGTAATAATAAAAACCTACAAAGAGGACTCTTGATATAAGAATTTTTTTTGCACTTGTACAAGTATGATACATTGTATTATATGAAAGATGATGGTATGTGTCTCTCCAAACATTGTATCTAAATTACCAACAATATCATGTGACTGAGTAAAAAAAATTATTATAAAAAAACCAAGTGTAGTTAAAAAATTATATTTTCATATAAATGAAAAACTATAAAGGAAATAATGAAATTCGAAGAAACTTCTCTTGATTAGAAGTAGGTTAAAAGAATTTTTTTTGGGTTTTAGCTGCATGAATCATGGATTTTAGAAATATATCATGAGTATGAGTTGGAATCAAAACAATCCCCTTCCATGAAAATCTAGTTTCATCGTAGGGCGCTACTTCAAACATGTATTTCTACCATCAAATAAACCATGAGATAACTTCTGAAAAAAATAACCTATAAAACGACATAAAATGTTAGTGTAGAAGAAAAATTTACATCAATGAGTCATGAGCACTAAAGTTTATTGTTATAGTGGATGTTAACATAAAAAATATGTTTATCATTAAATATAAAAAATAACCTAAAACATCATACAACTTAATAAAATTTAAAATGTGATTATTATGATATGAGGATTTATTACTCAAGAATATAACTGATATTTTTATCCATTAAATGTTTATTAATAAAGATAAAATTTATAGATTAATATAAGAATCCTATAATATAATAGCACTTATATTATATATATTGGATATTTTATTTTGAATAGAATTTTAATAAAGAAGAATATTGACTAATCATGACTTCATTTTAATAAAATAAATGAAAATATATCGATTATGTGAACAATAATGTTTTATTTACAGCTCCAAACATGTGAAATCATAAATTTTACTAAGGAATGCATACTATATCATTGAAGTTTGAGTGAAACCGCATATTATTGTGTTATTGATCAAAAAAATAATTTTCAATAAAATGAATATTTTACATAACCTTGTTATATGAAATTTCATATTAATATAATAAATAAATGAAAATGTATACTGAATCCAACTTATTTTATAAATTTTAATTGTATATTATATAGAATCATGCTAATTGAATGTAGGCTTAATATTCTTATATATTAAAAGTTAATGGAACTGAATTTATGTTTAATAATTGTAGATATATATATATATATATTTTTAAAGACATCGAATGAGATCATCAATCATTGGATTCAGAAAAAGGCATAATATACGGAAAAAATTAAATGTTTATTTTATTAAATATACATAAACAACAATATTAAAACAATGTAAACCATGAATATTAGATAGATAATGACCAAACCATCACAATCATCTTTACAAACCCAACTGTAGCTCACATTTCCATGTTTTGTTTTAGAACCATTTCCAAATACCATCATTGTACTAATAAAAATATGATACATTTTTTAAAGATGTATTGACATTTTCACAAACAAAAAATCATAATTTTAATATCTGAATTTATTAATGCATCAAAAAATATTTTTTTGATTATTGTGATCACCCAACCAATATAGATACATAGGAGAAGATGGATATAGTATTCTCAAGTTGAAAAAAAAACATCGGAAGAGAAATATACATTTTCTAGAATATAATAAATACTTTGAAATAAATGGTTTCTCAATTTCAAGAATGTAATAAATTGTTTGAACATAAAGATTGTACAATTTCTAATGCTTTAATGACTATTCAATTTATCTTTTATAATTTTTTATATGATCCTATGATGTTGATGTAACTGTTGAGAAATCAATTTTGACTTAATTTAGTTCCTCAAATCTTATATAAATTAGTTAAAAATTTGAATTATCATAGATTGAAAATTATAAAATGACCTAACCATCATGGTATTATTTTCAAATCCCCCATGTAGACCCCTTTTTCCATGTTGTGTTTCAGAACCATTTCCAAATAACATCATTATAGTAATCAAAAAATGATAATTTTAATAAAGATGTAAATGTGTTATCAAAGAAATAAACTCATATTTTTAATATATTAAATCATCAATTCATCAGAAAAACATATTGTGTAATATTTGTGTTCACTCAACCGATCGAGATGCGTTGTATAAGATCGATATACAATGATCAAGTGGGAAAAAGATTAAAAAAACGACTAAAAATAGAAATATAAAATTCAATGAATGTAATAAATTGTTTCAAATAAATGCTTTCCAATAGTAAAAATAATGGTTGTATAATTTCAAGAATGTAATAAATTATTTGAACATAACAGATTCACTATTTCAAATGAATTCTTGAATAATTATTTTTTCAAATGATATGCATTATATGATCCTTTAAAGGTTAATCATCTTTGTGGAACTGGTTTTTGACATCTTAATTAAATCAACATTGAAATAAATAATTAAAAAAACAGAAGGTTTAATATTAAATTCAATACAATTATTACATTATAGTGCAATGACATTGTCTATTGAAATAACCTGACTAAGATCAACTCTAAATAAGAGAACATAATGTTACATTTTAAACGTTGTATGTGTGCTAATAATAGAGGAGAACATATGTAGGGTCATTATATAGTAGGTGATTTGGACAAGACCAATCTTTTTTAATCAAAATTAATGGAATATTAAATTATAAAAAAATTAATAACAGAAAAATGTGATATCAATGAAATATTTCTAGTATAGGAATTGTTTAATGGACATTTCTACAAATAAAAGGATGATTGTTTGTACGGTTTTACAAGTATGTTTCAATGTTACATTGGAAATACAGTAGTATTATAATGATACATTGGAAATCCAGTGTTCTATCAATGATTCATTGGAGAATAGAGTTGATATAAGATGCTTTTCCATTATAGATGATGCATTTCAAGGTTAGAGGGAGTAATCCAATGAATCGTGTTTGAAGGATGTGTTCTAGAATATCATACGTATGGTATCATAAATAATTGTCCACTGTACCATGGAAACATTTCAGCCTTCCGACTATGTCTTGGAAATCCACGGTTTTTTCACTTATGTATTCATGAATATCATTGATAGATGATTCCTTGTGATGATACTCCTCACTTCCTCGATGACTCCAATAATGGTCCTCCCAAGGCTATCACCATCTGCAAACACAGAGGTCATCCAACATGCCATAACCAACTCGAGTGGATTCCCTCCCCACTTTTCCAATAGTCTTCATGGAATACCTACCAATTTTGAAAATCTAAAAAATGAGGTCCTCGTAATGCTTATATTAACTATAAATTAGGACTTATCCATATTCAAACTCCTCAACATGGAGATCCTTGCCAACCATTTTGATAACTGTGATGTTCCTCCTCATAAATAAACTCACCATTACAGATGTAATCACCATTCAATTACTAAAGGATAACATGGGGGTCCCTGCTATGTCCACATAAACAAATGTAGATGTCCTCCCTACATTTTCAAGAAAAATTTACGAGGTCATCCCCACACCTATAGCTATAAAAATTGAGGACCACCCACATCTAAAAAACCCTGATATGGATGTGTCCCCCATATCCAAAATAATTAATGTGTTGGTCTTACATATTATGCCACCCATTTTCATGATTCATCTATGCTTTTCAGTGAATTACCTTACCTGATGAACTATATTGGGGAAAATGGATAAACTGCTACGGATGAAAGTAAAATCTTGGGAAGCAGCAATTTATTTTCTATCAACTATCCTCTCAATTTCTATGGGGAATGAGATTCAATGATTCAACATTCACCCCAATTGTCAGAATTAGAATATAGTGAAGGATCATAATAGGTTAATGTTTTGATTCGGGATGGTGAGGTTCATAAGTTCCCATAATCACTCTAGAGGTACTTGTGGGTTGATGAAGTCTAGGTTCCCATCTAGGGAGTCATACTACAACTATCTCCATCATCACCAGTTTCTCTCTATACATCTACCCATGATCATGGAGAACCATTTAGGAATAGGACATATGAATAGAAATATAGTAGAACCACCTTTGAGTTCCACCACCCTTACACATGATGCAGTGGTGAGCACCCGGTCTTTTTAGGACTTGATGATTTAGATGGAACCACCCTCGAGAGACAACCCATCCTTTAAAAAATAGTAGAATAACATAGAACTACATTCAATGTTTATTAAAATGCAACAATGATCCAAAAATGGTCCACCTCCGATCTATCTTCCAGCAATGATCAATGTTTGGGACGATCTAGAGCATGTCGCTACTTCTGAGAAACAATCTATGTGGGAGACTCTGGCTATCAATCATCTTTTTTCATGTTTTGGCTAAATGAAACTTCAAATTTTGACATTGTAGAGTCCATCACAAATGAATATGATGCGTGTTTCTACCATAAAATATGGGAGACACTTCTTCGACAAAGTTCCATATAGTTGGTCTATCCTGGAATTAGAGATGACTTTAACAACATTGATCAACAGTAATGAATAGAAGAGTTAGAATCATTTCCAGTGGAATGACACCCTAAATCACCCAAACACCACCAAAAAAATGAATGGAGATGTATAAAGAGCATTATAGTCATCAAAAAAATATTGGAATATGTGTCATCATACATGGATATAGGGGTTACAACAATGTATGATGATCTCTACATCAACCGTATTATGTAACATCCTATCCTTCATGTCGATGTTAATGATTATATAAATTTATATTTTTGGTAAACATCGGTTTTCCCATGTTTTTTAAGATTGGTGGAACTGAAACATGTTCTAACAGAGAAAACCCATCCCTAGGGTAGAGTAGTATAGCATAGACCCCCATATAAGTGTTCGTACCCTCCAGAAAAGGCAGTTTCTCTTCCTCGAGGATCCATCCACATCGATTCATGCCAATCAAAATACTAAAAATGGAATTTGACCTACGAATCCCATCAACCATTATAATTTCATTTTTATGACAGAGTCTAATATCACAATTGTATCTTTTCACTAGTAGGTCATATATCAAAAATGGAATATCGATGAGTTCCTTGATGAATGATGCCTAGATTATGGAACTACTTGATTGGATCCCATTTCCCATCTTTTGGGGATTTCAGAAGTCCAACATAACCAATTGCTCCAAGTTGAACCCAATCATCCCATGCATCTAGACAGAGAATTTTAATGAGTTTATTGAAATTTATAGGAAAATAGGTTAATGAATCCATTTGATCAATTTGATAATATTCTTTGGGACCCGTATTGATCCATTTATGGATCCACTGATCCTAAGTATCATGTTTATAATCCTAATAATGCATTTTTGGTCTTTTATTATCATCAAGATAGTAACCCCAACCATGAAAATTTGATAGTCACTCTTACTTCTCACCTCGAATCCACGAAGGAATGAAATGTAATGAACCCAAAAAATGGAAAGTCTTATCTTCTTTGGGTGGATGAAATAATGGAACCCCTAGATATTCGGAATCTTATATTTTCCAATTTAAATAGGATGGGAGACATGCTACATCATTTGGCCCACATTATCTCAAGATGAGGGCCTAGGTTGGCTACCCCAGAGAAGTAGGAGGCCTCCAAGCTCCAATGATTCATTCAAGCTTTGGATGGACCTATGTTCTCTTAAAAAAAATTACCAATCGGGTATATCCTTGGATGGTAATATCTAAAATGATATTTAATTTACCCATTCAGCTCCACCTTGATCATGATATCCATTTAAAATATCTTCATGTGAAATAAACTACCCGATTTGTGTGTAAAATATTTTATTTCTTGCTGGTAAGGCCTAATGTATTCACCTGAAATGTCGTGGACTCAAGAGATGCAACTAAAAATGTACATGGGGAACATCAATAAGGATTTTTTCCCAACCCTCATCACTCTTATTTTCAATGTTGGGTTATTATATTTCTACAACAATGACCAATGCTTGGACGAAGCCTTATAGTTGGCTATGAAAGTGCATGCCTTACATAAATTTCTTGTAAGATGGAATGAAAAAGATGAGACTAACAATTTTATACCCATGGAGGACTTATAGGTCCTAGAGTTATTTCCACCATTATATTATTGCCTCACCGTGTGATATAGCCTCATAAGGGAAAGACTCACCCACAAAAGAATTGGATGGCACTAACCCATTAATAATATCTTTCTAGAAGACACAATGTCTCCCTAACAACTTGTTAGACTCTATTTCCTTATTAGGGATAGGATCCCAGTGGTCTATTTTTAGACAAGTTGTAAAAAATATATTTTTTAAAAGATACATAGGTTAATGTTTATTTTCTAATATCCCTAGAACAGGATTTTATGATTCTTCTAGGGTATAAGAGGCCCCATGTAGCTGAGTGTACTGATTTACCTTAACATTTCACTTTCCAAATGATCATTGGACATACCGAAAAAAAAATTCTATGTGTGGATGTATTGTATTTAGACCCTTGTAGATAATGGCCTAGTAAAATTTTTAAATTTCTTAAAATAAATTGAACACATCTATATTGATCCTCCTAGTGGTAGTGGAAGTGAATTGTAGTATGTTTTCTACTATATGAAATTGAATTAAGATGATTGGTTGGACTTCATAGTTGATTCCCATGAAAATGGTGTCATCCCCACCCTACATGGTTGGACTGTACCTCATAATATTAAATGAATCCTCTGACATGTGCATCATCATCCACATCACATCCCTCTAGATCTTATAAGAGTATGCGTCGATGTATAAATGGAATTCTATTTCTGCCACCGGGACAATATCTTCATCATATCATCAATGATTTCACAATCCTAGTGTTTGGAATCTCTCCTAGGGCCAGTCCCACATTGGATGTCTCCTATGATGATGACCAATGAAACACCTTTATGATCATTATTGAGTTATTGGATCCTGTTATGGTCCATGATGTTGAGGGGAGTGGAAAAAACCCATAGGTGGCTCCAGCCAACACTAACGAAGGAGTGGTCGAATACATACAATCCAATATGACACCAATGTCAATATCTCAACCTGAGTTGTGCATGCTATAGATACTAGGAAACCACGAATGCATTGGGCTCTATAGGCATATTCCTCTAAACCTACCTCATCATCACACAACCATAGTTTACCGTGCAATCATATTTGGAAGAACATTTGAAGACACATCATTATCAGAAACATCCATCCAAAGACATACATTATCTAACCTATAGATAACTAATATATGATCTTGGTGAGTTAGCAGATGAACCACATGATATTTTTTTCACTAGCTAGATCCCTATGGTCCAACTGGAATCACCAATTGTACCCCCTCCAAACAAAGGCCCTATTTGGTTATAAATTTAAATCTATTATTGATGTAAAACATGATTAATCACCATTAAATTATAACTAATGAATTTAAATCCATGAAGATCAACACATGTCAGTATAAATGTGTTTTTACCTTATAAGAGAGTTGAAATATACTTTTTATTTTGAAGTAGAAGTGGATGATGTTACATCGTACATTATAGAGGATGTAGGGAAAATAAAATGGCAAGGTGAAATTTTATTCTCCAATGAATATGAGGGATATCTCAAGAAGGAGAACATCGACCTGTTGTACGTCATCCTCTTGATCAATGGTTTTGAGATGCATCACTGTCTAATCGATACAGGTTCTAGGATCAATCTCATCCTGATACAGATACTCTGCAAGATGGTACTGAATGAAAATGAATTGTGTTTCCATAACCTAAATATTTTGTGTTGGTTCTGGATCTAGAAGATAATATGTATAAAAATTCAGTTCAGGACCTTGTTCAGTGGATTTTTAAGATTTTATTATTTCAAGGATGTGTAATAGGATACCACTTATAATTTGTCGAGGGGTAGACCCTGACTTCGTCTTTAGGTGGCAGTTCCCTCATCATATAACTAATACCGTATGTACATCCTCAATGGCTGAGTAGGTGTGCTTCCTAGTGATCCATCATTTATCAATAATGGCGAATCCCACTCTCTTGATGGAATATATTACAAGATGAAGGAAAATATAGTTTAAAATAATGTTGTCGATAACATAACCATTGTAGCTAGTCTATATATTGATTTGGATGACACTTTTATCCACTAAATTCATTGGTTGGAGGATACGACATGTGATTTGAGAAGTTAATTTGTTTTCTTTGATAGAAAAGGGTGATACATCCCTATGTTCATGGAACATCATAATAAGACCTCATAAGTTTACATCGGCCTTGCATTAGAGATACCAGAAGCTCCCACAAATGTGAATAATTGAGAAGTTCACCCCATGTACACTAAATCATGTAATTTCTACTTATTTAATTTAGTTGGGTTGACATAATAGAATACAACCACCACTATTTCCATAATTTTAAGAATAGAACCCATGTTCTATTTCTTCATAGGATTGGATCTACCACCCCAATCACTCTAATTTCAGTTGGGAAGGATTCCCTAATCAAAGATTCATTATCCACCCAAGAAGGCAACAGAGTTCCCCAATAATCAACTAGCATGGATAAAAATAAAACCACCAATTTTCCTACCTCAGATGATGAGGTTGATTTGGAATATGTTTAAATTATATATTTAGAGACTATCTATACCGCTATTGATGAGTTGATTTAGGTGAACCGTGGCACTAGGATATATCTCAGTCCAATGATGGTTTGTGAAAACATGCCTCTAGAGAAAAAAATATGGATTTCATAAATAGGAAACACGATGTATTCACCTTAATCATTGAAGAGATTATTTGAATAGATTCTCATTTCATCATTTAATAAGTAAGACTTCTAGTGATCCATCGTGAGATCATGAACTGTCCCAAAAAAATGTACCCATCTCATGGTGCCATTGTCAATGTCAATGTTTTTAATCATATAAAAGAAAATGTTTTCAAGAAACAAAAATTCCTTCAATAGATATCCATATTTTTTCTAGTTATAAAGAATAATGATATGATCATAGTATGTACATACTTCTTGGATCTCAACCAACATTGTTCAAATGATGATTTTCCCATTCCAGAGATGGATCTATCTATAGATGCCAAATTTGGTTCCATGGAGTATCCTGCATGGAAGTGTACACTAGGTAGAATTAGATCCACATGGAACCAAAATATGAGGCTTACGCCACATTAAATTAACATAACTAAACATTTATTATAAATTAATGAATTTAGGATAGGATAATACATGATCCACTTATCAGCAGGCCATGCAACACATCATCAAACTAATACCCGAAATGAAAGGGGAATTCTCTATTGATGATTTTTCAGTAAAATCCTTCTAGAATTTGGACCATATCCTAGATCTCAAGAGAGTATTTATTCTCCTAAAATCATAAAATTTTTATTTTAACCCCTTGATGAATGCCTTAATGGTTATCTTCGTGAAGTTTCTTAGCTTCTCCATCTGATATAGAGGCATCATGATCAACCTGATGATGATTAGATCCATCAACCAGATGTCACCCCTTACAATTTATAGGATCTATAAGGCCTTCATGGGAACATATCATACATAAAAAATCAATAAAAATATAGATAGGATCAGTATGGACATTTTCAAGCTGCTAACGAAATGTACCATATACTAGTGGGATGAAGAGTGTCCGACCTCCAACCTAAAAATTTAGAAGTATTTGCTACATCCTATAGATATGATACCACCCATATTTGACTGCCATTTTCCACTAGGTGACACACTTGTTATGATCCCTTGGAACTATTCTATTTCAGTCAAACAATAAATCTATAAGGAATTTTTTATATTATCTTAGTTGCATGATCCCAATCATTGAGTCTAGATACTCTCCTATCTAGAATAGTTGAATCATGCTAGTCTTCATAGTTTAGAAGTTTTACCATTATTTTTAGCATCATGAGTTATAGTTGGTGTCCAGAGTATACCCAATATATTATATCCTAAATTTTGTCATGTTAATGGGATAGTTAGTGCACTGGGATGTAATCCTTTAGTTTATAGACATCATATTTTTCCGTAGAAAGCCATCATGGTCCATGAATTGGAACAAAGCCTTGTCGTGGATTCAATCATAATATAAGATCTTCTATTAATTGATTTCATTGATGATTTCTTCCAATTAGTAGATCAGTTTATGTTAGGATGAATGATGGATTTTGATGGTGCTCTCATGATACCAACTAATAGAAGGCTCAATGAACCCAATATGAATATAGTAGTTGTGGGGATTTTCATCATCACACCTACAAATTTGTGTATTCCCTACACATTATTATTTAAATAATGTTGAATAAAAACAACGCATAATATCAGGATATCATTAAATGTCTTGATCTATCCCTTGATATTGATGTCCCCCAATTTCATGTGAATGTAGATTCTAGGATAGTCATCATACAAATCAATGGTGAATATTTAATTATAAATCCAAATATAATAACCCTATATGTTTGAAATCCTAAACTAAAGGCCTAGTTCCCTTCCCATTCATATGTGACTCATGTTCCCCCAGTAACACAATAGTCAAGTTGGTTCTTTGGAATGTCTTCACTTGTTTTGTACAAATTATGATGAGGATATCTTATTCATTCGTGTGGCTCATCAGAGATTAATTCCTCTCTTCATTCTAGGTGATGATGATGGCCATCAGTTGATCCTACATTCCACTAGTTCTACCACACCAAGACCTTGGATACACCATATAGTAGAAAAACTCCCACATGGACAAATTCTATTATTAAGTACATCCATAATTGTATCCTTCCACCTAAGAGATATGATAGTGAGAAAATACCTCATCTTGAAGCATATTTCACCCTCCATAGTGTGAATATCATAGACAAGACTCTCTAAAGACATTATTTTGATGGAATTATTTTTATTTGAGTTCACGAGGATGTGATTTTCTAGGAGTTGATGAAAGATCATTTAGGGTCGTACAAATATCAACATTTAATGTCAATTTTCTCCCACTAGATCAAATGGCTAGCCAAATTTTGTCCCACCATTTTCCACGACATCATCATGTATACAAAGAGGATTCATTTCATCATATTACAAAACAAAATTTTGCATTGATTCATGGATCCAATTTATAATAACAACAATTCCCCGACCATTTAATTATGGTGACTCAGTGTTGTGGTACCCTATCTACAATAAAAACTCTCCCTTAATTGTTCATTAAGAAAATGATTGATTTTTTCTCTATTTGTGAAGAATATATTTCCCATAATGATGTCAAGGCACTATCCATTATTAATTTTTTATGATCCCACATCATCAACCAATTTAGATATCTTCATGCCATTCTCTCGGACAATGGCAACATCTTATTGTCTACTAAGAAAATGATATTGTATTCCAAGTATAGTATTGTGTCCAATTTTACTTCCTGCTATCATGTTCACCTAAATGGGAAGATAAAGGTGTTTAACCAAATACACGCTATAATTTTAAACAATATGGTGGTCCATATTATTAATATATGGAATTATAAGATCCTCAATGACCTATGGTCCTATCGATCGATGAATCATAATTCCACCCATGTGACTCCATATTCCATGGTGTATTGAAAAGAAGAAATTCATCACTTTGAGTTTTAGTTTCCACCACTCTGAATATGTATACTTGAATTGAATATCCTAGAAATAATTATAAATGTCCATCTATCTCAGAAAAAATACCTCGAAGAGAATATGATCCAAGCCTTGCATGATCTAGAGATTAACCAAAACAAGATTTTAATAGTTTTAAAATAAATAGTTCTCCACTCCTTCCTCTGGTATAACACAATACTGGCCCTTATAAAATGATATAACATAGAAATAATATACCAATGTTGGAAGCCACGTGGGAAGGACCTTACATCATTCAAAATTTATATTTCATTGCTAAATTTTTTTTATCACTATATAATGAGAGAAAAATACTCTTACCAATTCCATGTACCCAAAGAATTAAATTTCATAAGGACTCTACATAGTAGGAACAAAATGTTAAAATGGGAGATTATTCCGAACTCTAAGACCATAAACTAAGAGCCTAAATGTACAATGATTAACGAACATAAAATGTAATCCTTAAAATAGTCCATGAAACAAGACCATAAACATTTTAAAAAATGTTATTGAGATCCATGATATTAAACTAGGAATCACAGTCCAAGCATCATGCCTTTAAACTATGTTTGAGCCATTCTAGGAAGGTGTGGTGTAGAATAAAAACTCTTAGGACCTCATTTACATCCAGTTTGTCACTAAGCCTCACAAAATATTTCAATTTTTGAAATCCTTTTTCCCGTGGTCCAAAATCCATGATCTAAGAGTTACATTCCTAGAATCCTGACATTAAACTATGTGTGAATCTCCCTAATTATTTTTCATGTAGAACAAGCCTCTTTGGTCCTCATTCACATCAGCATACTTCTATCATTCCCCACATATCCCATTTGGTTGAGATTCCCCCATAAATATACATTGAAGTTTCCCTAGGTTGTTTCAGGTTCCATTGGTCCTCCTTAGACCTCATTCTCATCACCATACTACAAAGGCATATTTGATACGTTCCCCCCATTTTGGATTGAACTCTATGACCTCAATGTATATGTTCATGGAATCATAAGACGATATAAAACTATGGTCAAACCCCAAAGATGTTCACAATTCCACTTAAACAATATAGACTTGGTGCTAACACCATTATAAATATGGACAAATCATACTATATGTGTTGGATGATTGAAAAGAATTACACCATTCCATGATCATGGGATTCCCCACGATAACCATGGAATGTCCCAATTCTATCTACAACGAGTATTTCCCCCATCCGTGATTATTTTTTTTCCACACTGTGTTCCCAATATTATGTATTACTTTATATTCATCCGCATGGGAAACATAGAAATGCTCATAAATATTTTAGATTCTCCAAGCAGAAAAAAAAAATCCAACATATGTCCCCATGGACTCTGTTATGATCCATCAATTATTATCTAAAACTATTTATAGTCCATCTCATGGTGATTATATGTAGGTCGGCCTCTTTGGCCTATATTCACACTGAGTCTGTTCATATTGAGCCATTCATAAAATAAAATTATTCAATTACCCTCTTAGGTATAAACTCTATGACATTTAAATGATACATTTTAGACTGAGAATCTTTACTCTAAAAATTATTGAAGTCCAATCTATAATTTTTAGTGTGGAGCTTCGCCTCCTAGGACCTCATTCACATTGTTTTTTTAACTCGTTCGCACTACAACAACCCATTTGATAATACCCCTTTAATCAATCAAAATAATATGAAAATAGTATAAGAGCCTATGGTCCAATCAACACGACCCTAAAAAATATATAGCATTGCCATGAATCGTGAATTTAAACCATACATGGGTACTCTCGGGAATATTTGTTTTGACGTTGGGCCTCATAAGAACACATCCACATTGTATTTTTTAGTCGGTCGCTCTTTAATTATGTTATTTATAAGACTCTCACACATGGGTCAAACTCTACCATCAAAAACATGAAGTCTAAACCACAGTCATATGATTTTTAAATTTTCACTTTGATGATATTCTTTTACCATAAACTAAGATCACATGGTCCTGGAAAATTACCTTAATCAATTTTCCATATATCCAATAAATATGAACTTTTATTGTTTGAAGACCCTATAGTCCGAGCTGAATGATTTTATACTACCACGAATAACATCCCCATCGCAAAAAAATTAAATTTTAATTCTATCATGTTAAAAATTAGGATTCCTCATAATAATAGATGATGTTTACACAATTTATAACTGGGATGTCTCACAAGATATGTATGAGATTATTCAAAAATTCAAACATACCTTGTTCGTGGTATATGCTTTGATAATCATTGGATACATCAAATTACATTGTTAGAGAGAATAATATTCAAAACATTGGTATTATTCCACACTATTATCTAAAGATGTGTGTGGATTGATTCCCATCCTAATCAGATACATAATTAATCCTAGAAATCACATCCCTAGGCCCAACAACAAATTCATTAATATATTGGTCCTTTGGTCCCCATTATGGCCCATGCATTATAATCTTGAGGTATCACATAAATTATTTTATTTTTATGTATTAAATTATATATTTTTGGTCATCTGTTTATCAATTGTATTTCCATAGTGTTTTTTCAAAAAAATTGATTTTTTTGGGCTTGACGGTACTTGGTGTGTGATTGGTGCCCTATAAGGGGAAATCATGTGATTTCCCATGAGAAACACTAAACCCTAGAGAGTATCCTATCCAGGATGCAAAATAATAAACATTATAGTATGGCCTCCTCACAAAATCTATGTGTCACATTTATTATTTTATAGAGGAGGCTTCATAGTTTTGTCACTGTTTAGAAAACATTGTGGGGTAACTGTGCGGCCTATCCAGGTCATTAAAATTGAAATTTACTTCTATACCCTCCCCTAATTTTATCCTCAATCCACCCCTAATTAGTTACATATTGGATTTTCTTCCATACCATTTTTCTCTTATGCCTCTCACCCCACATGAACTCTAATATTTGGGTTGATTTTTCCTCAGATAATTACAAATCAATGATTAAATCACTTATCTTCTAATTTATTAACTATTCTAGGGTTATCCTTCGATATTATTTGATTTTTTATATTCTATTGTGTTAGATGATCCAATAAGGGTTTAATCATGATATTTTGGGTAAAATATTCACGTTTGTGATTGAAAATTTTCTTTATATGGTCTCCTATGGGAAAATTGTTGGTTTTCCACCAGATTATAGATGATTCAAAGCATTAAGTATGTGATTATATGTTTTTTTAATTATTAGATGATTTTTCTATTCATTCTTTTCTTCATGAATGTGCTCATTGGATTTTTTGGATGGTTAGAAATGTGTTTTCAAATGGTTTTCTAGTGAGTTTTTTTCCCAATGTGGTTTCACAAAAGGAAATATTTTGATTTCATGAGTTTATTCATTTTTTAGTTTCCAAATTGTTTTTGTGACTTATGAAAGTGGTAATATGTATGAATAATTTTTTTTTTGTGCATGTGAATGTTATAAGGGGGTTTTCTTTCAAATGTTAGGATTTTTAATGTGTCAATCATGTTTCTCAATCTTTGTATATGAATATGGTGATATATGTGTGTTTTCAAATGAAAATTGAGCACAAATGGAATCCTTGGTATATAGGTGGGTGGAGTACACTAATTGGATCTGAATGGCTGAGGCTCAGATCCTATAGTAGTATATATGATACAACACTATATACTCATTGATTATTAGAGATGAGTAGACCTTGGGATGTGATCTCAGCTAGTGGATCATGCAGTGGAACACTGATGGTTGAAATAACATGTTTCACTAAGATATGAGGTTTATAGTGTCCCACTAGTGTTAGTACCTATATAGATTTCTAATGAATTGGTGCTATATTGTGATTTTCTACAAACCATCGACATATGGTGAACTTTACTCATATATGAAATTTAAAACCACTTTTATTTGAAAATATTTTGATAAAATTATTTATTAAAAATATTTTATGGTTCCTTATGAAAATATGAATTGTTATTTATCTTGTATTGTTATACCCTGGTATCTTTATTTTTTGAGGAATCTTACTTGGATTTGGATCAAACCCTACAAACACACTTTGGTGTAGGTAGAATTTTTTATATTTGATCAATGTAAAGTAATGTTGTTATGTAGTGATGATGGTGGATCAGGTTTCTAGTTTTCTTCCCTATAACGTGTGGGTGGATTTAGAATGAGGGTGTTATCCATCATATTTTTTGGTGGTATTCATATTTTTCTATTGTTTTTTCCTTCCTGATTTAGTGTTTCGGTTTTTGGTTAATGTTTGAAATTGTTGAACATGGAATTTTCGTTCTATTTTGGTTATGGATATTGATCTTGGTGTGATATTTTATTTTTATAGTTATAAATGATTCTTATCTTCGGTGAAATCATACCCAAAAAATTTATTTTTGATACACATGAACTAGTTTACAGTCTATGGGGATCGCCAATTCCCTTCATTTTGTGGCATGAGATGGGTCATGTGTCAGGGTGGATTGAACCACAGATTTGTTCATGAAAAAGTATGATTAGATAATGGTTTTATCCTTTACATGGGTGATGATGTTAGGTATAGTATAGTGAGACATGGTATATTATGGTAAGGGTATGAGGTTATTGTTGTGAGTGGTGTGTATAGAAAAATAACCTCATAAGAGATCTTGAGTCACCATGGTATGTTGATATTTGGTTACAAATCCCATCTAGATGATGAATAAATGGTAAAATATGTGCATGGACACTGATTTGTGGTGTTGTGGATGAGATTATTGATTGAGACTTTTTAGGGTTTTAGTTTGGATTATGGGTTTATGTGAAATTTTATGTTGTCACTGAAAATTTTAAGAATAGTGTATTGATTTTCTATACTTGGGATTATCATTTTACGTGTGCTTCGTTCTTGTTGGATGTTCCTAGCTGGGTTTGGTGGGACTCAGTGTTTCAAGGTAGTAAAGAAGATATAATGTATAGGAAGTATTTCATGGTCGTCATTAATGAGTAGTATTTCTCTAAGCCCTTATCATTTTCCAAGATAGGATATTTTTTGGATTTTCACCATGTGGATCACACCGTTATAGAGTATTCTAACCAATTTGAAGAGGTTTTTCAGTTCACAACGTAGGTATTTTATAATGAGTAGTTGAAGGAAAAATGTTCAAATTGGGATTGCGACAATATAATTGATATAATGTATTGTTTCTAAATCTAAACATGTATACTGAGGTGTTTGATCATTCATTTAGTCTTGATATTGATCCTAGTGGGATGTATGGTTTCTCTCAGGTAGTTTCAATAGTATTATAGGGTAGTGGTTGTTCATCTATGCGGAATGGTATATAGGACGAGTAGGAGATTATGGGAGGTGTTAGTTCATGACATCCATCTCGAGTGTATTCATCCATATCTTTGGATTCATGATTATATTTTTTCCATCAATATGGTATGGTTGGGAGTGTGTGGTTAGCATGTTTTTTGCAATTAAGGCCTTAGAATCAGTGTGAAACCATGGGACAGTTCATGTGTTTTTTCAAGGTAGTGGATCCATATCGAAGTGGAAAAGGTTATATATGATCAATAATTGTATCAGATCTGTCATAGACATAATGGATAATAGGTTCTAGGTCTATTATTTAGGGTTATTGTGTTAGATTCACTTCATGGTAGAGTTTGTTCATGGTAGTTCCACATGTCAGTGGTGATTCTAAGCATTAGATATATCTATGAATCATTATTCTCTATATCAAGAAGCAATGATATTTGATGCGGTAAATGTGAATGTTATTGGTAATATCCCTATTTCATCATCCATAGTTTTTTTTACGGGGCCCTCTATTTTGTTTTATTTTTCCCATTTTTTTGATGTTTGATATTAACAAATGAGCTTATTCAATTTGCAATTGAGTTTGTGACACCACCTGGTAAGAAGCTTGGTTAGGGTTTTTGGTGTACTTCTTGTTCACTCACTATGTAATTGGTCCTGATAGAATGTGATTATTTAGTTCCATTGTTGGGAAAAAATACCTTAAGGAATCATTGAAGTATTTTTGAGGTGATTCTGTTTGTTGACAAAGTGAACAACTGTGTTGTGATTGTTGACAATGCAAACCATGACATTCAAATTTGTTGACAAAGGGGATTTCATGGTGGAATTTCGAGTTCAAGAGCTTTGGCCAACAATCCATGTTTGAATCAATAACATCGATAATGGAATGGATGATCTGAAGGTGGTACAAAAAGAACAGAAGATCAAAATATGGCAAAGGAATAGTAGTGTTTTTGGAAAAGGGACTTGTGCACCGAGGATTTGGAATATAGGAAACTTGTGAGCCATATGTTTTTCAAGAACAGAAGATCAAAATATGGCAATGGAAACAGGTTCGTGGAAGATTTGGAGTTGGTCACGCAAGTGTGTAGGAGGGCAGAAGACTTGCGCGCCAAGACTGGGTCACGTAGGTTACTTGTTGTCCATCGCGCAGGGTGGTCAATTTGCCTATAAATATTATACCACCCCTCCACATTTCTCACCGATGTTCAACACATTGAAGATTTAGAGCTCCCGTCAAGCAGGTGTGGTGGTCGCACAAGTGGTGTGTGGTCGCGTATGTGGAGTTACGCACCGGTGTGAGGAGTTGTGCACCAGTGTGAGCAGTTGCACGCTGGTTGGTAGTTGCACGCTAATGTTTGTTTGGGTGTAAAAGGAAGTGAGTCGTGTAAGATTGGAGTTGGCGAAGCTTGTGTCGCACAAGTGTGTGAGGTGGACTTGCGTTCCTACTGTGACATGTGCGCCGATTCTTGTGTGCCAATATTGACTTGCACACCAAGTAAGTTTTATTCCCCGGCCATATTTCCGGGCCGTGTGGAAGTTGAATGATTTCCCGATACCTTCAGTGCAAGGTGATATTCATCTACAGGTGAAAGTTGGACTTCAACAGAGCATCTACATAATGATAATGTTGTATTCCTTCATGCAGTTGAAGAGACCTACATGTCTATAAACTGTGAGTGGATCCATTCCGATGTAGTGAGAAAAGGAAGAGGAAGAATGTGATCCTCCCCACTGTAAGTGAGCTAGAGAGAGAGAAAAAAGGAGTGACCTGTGGAAATGCAGTGAGCTGACACTTAATCTTGTAAAGGCAGTGAGCCCGTGACAAAGTGATTATACCTGAACATTGTAATCCACATCTAGTGAATAATAGTGGAATTTGGTATGACCAAAAACTTGTCAGTGTATCCTCCTTGGATGTAGCCCTTAGTGGTGAACCATGAAAAAATTGTTGTGTCATGTTCATGCTTTACCATATGTTTATATTCTAAAACAGGAAAGTGAGAGAAGAGTGTTTTGGTTAACAGAGAAACAAGATCATAAAGAGCTTTAATTTTGAATTAGTCATAGCCTAATTCACCCCCCTCTCAGGGTACTCAGCCTAGTATACCTAACATCCATAGATGGACATATTTTACATGACACTATGTATGGATTTTATGGTGCTATATTCTGTGTACATCGATTGTTATCATCAATGAGTGGGTTTCATGGAACCCGATGGGAGTACCTAGGGTTTACAAGGAGAATGGAATAATCGACAAAGACATGATAGAACTCTACATATGTTTTTGGCTGTATTTATTTTTAGATCCCATCAATTGGGTTGGATAATTCTGTTAGTATTTTAAATGGTGGATTACCTCTTGTAGTGGATGAGTTTCTAGAGGTGTTTTCAAAAGTCGTATAAAGTTTACCTCTAACGTGGTATTTGGAGCTCATAATAAATTTGGTGTTTGGAACATAGTTGATATCTTTCCAATTTTACCATATATTCCCCATTAATTTGATAGATTTAAAGGTACATCTAGACGATTTAGAATCTTAAGGATTCATTTTCTGAAGCGTCAAACCGAAGTCTACCCCAGTCTTGTTTGTGAAGATGTATGACACATTTCATTGATAATGTATCAATTACTCGAAGATGATTAATGTGAAGATCAAGAAAAAATAAAATATTCATGACATTGATGACATTTTTGAATAAAAATAATGAGGTGAGGTGGTTTTCCATGATCTTCTTATGTTCTGGGTATCTCCAACTCAGAGTTAGACATGGAGATTTTCAGAATAGTGATTAATGATGTAGGAACATCCATTTTGTGTTGTTATTCATTAATTTTGGATTACAAAAATGATCCATCGGTATTTATGATGATTATGAATAGGGTGTTCTACCAGTGTATGGACTCCATTTTCATGTTATTTGTCGATGAAATAATAGTCTGTTTAAGGATCAAGGAGAGGCATGAGAAGCATCTGAGGATTTTTTTAATGACACTTCATGATAATACTCTCAATTCTATGTTTCCCATGTGCACTATATGGATCCTAGATGCGATGTTTCTAGGTCATGTGAACTTGAAATTAGGGTTTCGGATTATCTCGATTATATTACAGTAGTTATGTCATTGGAGATGTAGAAGAACATTCAGGCCTCCTAGAGTGAGATAACACTGCCTACACTAGTTTGTAATCATAAAATCTTCTCCCGCATGAGTATCTAATGAGTAAAGATCAAACCAACAACTCCATAATAATATCTGAGCTCCTAACGAGTTTCATGGGAATGAATGTGTGACTGGAACCACTGTCTATAAGTACTATAGTTAGGGTGGAATAGACATAGGTCATACCTATAATCATCTATGGAGCACTGTGGTCGTAGGATTCTACCTCCTGTATCTGTGCTCCCCGATGTCCAATAGCTCTATGTGTTCAGGGTGGACAACCTATGGGTGGTAGTGGTAGAGACACAAAACATCGTCCACCACCTTCTGTATGACCTTCTACTCAACCACATATGTCACCCAATGGATCAACTCGCACAAATTTATTCCTCTGCCTTGGTGGTCCCCCAACCATCTGTTGATCATTATTATGAGAGGTCAGTCAGTCTCGAGCCATGAGTTCTTGCCCGCCTTACGTGAAGCAGAGCGTGCTTCCCAACAGACACCCTTTGCCTTGCGGGCTCCGCACCTCCGAACATGTATCCTGGGGTCATCCACCTGAGTGTCTGACCTTCTTGGTCATTTGGTTTGTATGCCCACTGCCAGCTACAGATAACTCTGCTACCTATATCATAGTGCTGGATTTCACCATTGGTACCTGCTCAGATAAGAATCTCTACACCAACAATACTTGCTCCAGCATGCATCAGGATATTCATCTATATAATCGATGCTCTAATCACCATCTAGAGACACTTCTCAAAGGTCTGAGCCCTGAAAAACGGATCTCGTGCCATGTCGGTGGAGTAGTGTGAGAGTTCATTGAACCACAATGAGTAATGGGCCGTTGATAGGCTATCGTGCTGAATGTGATGTAGCTCCTGGATTCGCACTGAGCATAATGTCGCTTGTACGAACTCCACCCTAAAGAGGGTCTCAATGTCTAACCAACAATATATCTCTTCATCATGTGACTATAGTTTCATGCACAACTATTTTCCTTCGATGCCATGGTAATGACTAGAAACTATGATCACCTTCTGATATTATTGTGTCCCAACTAGGAGAAAATCATTGGCCATAGCCTCCAGCCAGTACTCAGCTGTCTGTGTATATGTCTCGCCTTAAAAACATGAAATGCGCTGTCCCTGGAACTCGTTCAATGTGCTCAGACAAAGTGCATTGTCTTGATGTTGGGGATAGTAGAAACAACTTCCCAATGGGCAGTGGTGCTTCTGGAGCACCACCGGAAGGTGATATCATTGTAAGAGGGTCCTCCATCGATGCCACATTGCTCGGTGGGATATCATCGTGAACTCTCTTTGAATTCCTAGAATGTTTTCTACATAGAGTCATTCTGATAAGAAAGA
Organism: Viscum album; assembly: GCA_963277665.1. Classification (NCBI taxonomy): domain Eukaryota; kingdom Viridiplantae; phylum Streptophyta; class Magnoliopsida; order Santalales; family Viscaceae; genus Viscum; species Viscum album. Next base: position 357,713,384 of record OY728152.1, on the reverse strand, counting down.
GTTGTTCCACGGTCAATAGGTTATACATAGTTAGTGGAATCAAATGTGATCAAAGGAAAAAACATATCCAAAAAACACGCAATCTGGGTTTTCATGCACCGGGTTGAAAATCAGAATTCAAGGTCCTTTTGTATGGTTATGGTGGCTGCTACACCATTACTGGACACCATGAACTGAACACCACACTCAAAACACATATCAAAATTGCTCCATTAGAAATACCTATGTCCTAGTTAATTGGTATAACTTATTCCTCCGATACCAATTTTCCACGAATCATCCCATGGGGCCTATGTGGTGACTACATCAATCTTTCCTTCCATATGCCATGAGTCGGTGACCTGCACTATAAAATTGTATCCCTAAAATGGGAAGACATTTCCTTTAATCCTGCAAAATCACATTGTCCATGAACACAACAAAACACAACCACGAAGTAAAACTGTTGTAGTAAAAGTGGGAAATAAGAGTAAAGGGGCCAGAACAGAAGCCCAACTGGAAGATAAAACTATATAATATAACAAAAAACAGCTCATGTGATCGTCCACCAAGGATCCTACCTGTAGGAAGTGGTAGATAGTCCTAGACTTTTCTTTGTTTGTCCTGTGCCATCCGTGTTAGGTTTGTATCAAGCGGTAACAAGTTATTCATCTTCAACTGAAATAATTAAACCATAACAAATACCCCTACCTCATGATTCGCTGGAGAGGTCACGATGGTGGAAGAAGATTCTCCATTTGATGAATCTGTCGGCATTCATTTTTCTCAGTTCAACCCCTTCGATGTTCCAATCCAAGCTCACATTCTACATCAGTAGAAGATGTTGCAACACTTCTTTAGAGTTTCTTCTATTTTGTTAAAAAATCACACGATGGAGCTTTAATTAAATAAACAGAAGAATCAATTGTGTTCCACTATATTATTGTAGTTCATTTGTGAACAAAATTTAATGTTTCAATGTCATCCTCACAAAAACCAATAGTCAAAAAATTAAATGGCGTGGTAACATAGTGGTCCCACTACAATGCTTAACCACTTGAGAGAAAATTACATAACATTTTCATGTTACTTTATTTCTCTTTTTAAATTCCAATAAACTATATTATTCTCCCGACCAACTGCGGTTGAAATGAAGTCTTCCTTAACCGAATCAAAGCGTTGAGAATTCAACAATGTCATCAGATTTCAATTCTAAGAAATGGTTAAATGTTATAAAATGTCTCCCGCGCAATTATAGAATATACATAAAAATATTTCAAAATTCAGTTCTGAGCACACCAGGCCTTAGAATCTAGCGCATTCAATTTTCACGGACAAATATAAACCCAAAATAATTTAAAAAAAACTTAAAATAAAACTTTCAATGTCATTACATTTATAATTAATTTTTTTAATTAATTTTTTAATATTTTCATTAATTATTTTGTACTTGTCATAATTCCTATAATTATTCATACAAATTATTTTTTTGTACGTATTTAATATTTTTAAACATGCTCCCTATGATTCCATCGTCATTTTAATATATATTCATTTTTAATTTTAAAAAATTATTTTACATAATTATTAAAACTTGATTTTTTTAATATTTTTTCATTCAATTGATTATTTATTATTCAATTTAATTAATTTTTAATAATCAAGGATTTATTATTATATATCAGTTACAAAGAATAATTAATTCTTATTTATTTTTGGTATTTATTCATTTTTAATATATATTCATTTAATATTTTTTTAAATATTTTTATAAACTCTAAAATGATAATGTTCTAATAAATTCTATATATAGAAATATATGATATAATATTATTACTAATAAATATAGATTTTATCTAATATAATGTTATCATGATAATGATATCATTTACCAGCACAAAATTTAGATACGAGAAAACCTATATTTTTTAGCAATTTTTAATTTCTCACAGATAAAACTAATATTTTTCAACATTTATTGGAATGAAATGATAATCCCATATTGGTCATATATATTCCACACTAACAGAACATGTTTCTTTTCCCCATTCATTATCCCTTGTGGATGTCAAACTCTTTCGTTACTCCCCTTAGAACTTCTCGGACCAATCAATCCTTTCATAACCATACGTATGTGAGTTTATATCATGCAACATCTTCTACATGTATTTTATTATGCTTCAAAAAAACGTTCTTAGTGAGACGTTACGGCTTATGAAATACCTTTACCCATTATTCATACATGGTTAATAAAGGTAGATTCTTATACAACCATTTTTGTAACATGATTTACTCATCCGCAAGAATTGTTCAGTGTTCTTATAAGAAAATTTCGCTGAATAACAAGAATATTATTATAAGGACCAACCAATAACAAAATATAATGAGAATATATATTAATAATTCAATATATAAAACATTGAACTATAATTAAGAATTTATAATTATTTATAATTTTTAGAAATGGAAAATTCTAAATTATGATTCCTACTTAATTATGTAAATAAAAAAAGCGTTATAATAATTTTATTCCACTGATGAAACATCATGAAACATTACTGAGTATTCAACATGATCAATATCAATAGTAATCTCTCTCAATGCATCACCCATACTATGGGGTTCAGTTAGAGGGGTCCACATTCCCCTTTCCTGTGTGTCTTGATGGCTGGATTTATTTTCAAATTAAATTTATTTGGATGCTAATGACAACATATTTCATTGGGAAAGGTTTCCCATTTCTCATTTTTCAAGGCTATATTTCGCTTTCTGAAGGTCCACTCTTTACGAATTCATATAAATTTTCCAACATATCCCAATACATAAGAATGTGATTAATTATTCCAAATATAATATATCTATCAACTCGATTGTGGCTGATTGTAGAAATAAATATCATTTTCGATCCTCAATTATTCAAGTTGTTGATAAAAATAATAAATATATTAGGATGCTTCAGATTTATGTTCAAACCAATAGAGTGGTTTTCTCAAGAATTTGGGACAGGTTGGAAAAAATTCTATGGATTGAAATTTACGAGGGTCTTTAAAGTAGTGAATGAATCACATAAAATGGTTGACTCTTAAATGATTCAAATTGATAATATATATTTATTTATGCTACATGAATTTATTATTGACCAAATTCAATATCAGATTGACATGTTCTGGTGGGGTATGAAATGTGGAAAAAGTTCATTTGTTTGATTGGGATAATATAAGTAACCCTAAACCCTTTGGTGGTATGGGATATTAATACATGAACATGATCAATATAGATAGTTTACAAAAGAGAGGATGGATGTTTATTCATAAACTGGGGTCCCTATGAACTAATATCATTGAATCCAAATATTAATTCCATATGATCTTTTGGGACGAAGCCTTTATCCCATGACCTATAATTTTTTTAGATTTCTCCAGGGATCGGGTCTTCTTCTTCAAAACGGAAAAGTTTGATAGACAAGAGTCATAGCTGAATTCAACATCATGATAGTCCCATGGATTGTTTACAAATCAAGGATGATGTAGACATCCCTCACATTTCTTATTTGGGAATATGTCTCAATTTTTTACTAAGTTTAATAATGCCAACAACATAAATTTTTTTTAATAATTAGATGTATTGTTCAACAAAATGGATTCAAGGGTTATTCTGATTATTCATTTTTAAAATGATACAATCCATAAAAAATGTTAGAATAATGAATAATTTAGATTCAATTTTGTGAGTTATATGTGTATTTTGGCCCACAAAATAATGATAATAAACAATGATGATTTTTGTAAATTAATATAGCCCCTAGTTTTCCCGCTCAATGTATTAACATTTATATTGAAATATTGTATTAGAATAAAAAATTTAATGTATATTTTAATGGTATGACATATTAATGAGGATAAATTGATACATATCATCATTAGTGAAGTAGAAAATCCTATACATGCAATGATCTACCATGAAGGGTCAAAGATCTTTTGTCATTCATAGAACCCAAATGTAGATAAGATTGTTGACATGGTGAATGGTTTTGTATCACTATTCTCAAAGTAAAATTCTATTATACACAAAGATATATTACTATCCTTCTATATCATATTGTAGATTATATGAGAGAAATTATATGACCATGTTTTTACCAAAATTTAATAACCTGATTCCTTTTTGATCAAGTATGATATATCATGGATGGAGATTTTAGAAGCGTAATGAGATTCATCATAATAAATCATTCCCATCTACTTACATCTGTAAAAGGAGAACCACCACCATTCAATGTGCATAATATTAACGTGGTTTCAACAATCATAAGAAGATGTTATATTGTATTGGGTCTTGTGGTGCATTATCATATAGGTTTCATTATCAGAACTTGAATGATTTCTATCAATTATTTTTTGTATCCACCAGTGGCTAGATCATTTTCATTATTCACTGGATTGATTTTATACCTTCATAGAAGATGGAAAAATGTCATCAAGGAATCAAGAAGTATTTTGATTATTAATGGTATTAATTCATAATCGTGTGTCTTCCACATTGTCAGATTGTTTGTTATGAAAGTTAAATCCATTTTCAACACTTTCATAATTTGGACCTAAGACAACATATTTTGAGAAACTATTGGTATAGGAACCATAACATCATCATATACCAAGGATTTTAGCAAAATAATTGCTATGAAAACAATCATATGACCATATACCTTTTTTTAAAGAAACTCTTAGTATTGGTCATAGATATACCAATGGTTTTATATAATCTGTTGGAATTTCTCCAATAAAATTTCATTATACAAAATGTGTTTCCAAAACTGTTGGTATATGTGATTTTTATGAGAAAATTCTGTATAAAACTGTCGGTATGTCTTACATTTAGGAACCTATACTAAAGGTTTTTCCCAGACCGTTCACTATGTTAACAAAATTCAAAAGAAATATATCAATGGTTGAGAAAACCATTGGTATAGGTATATACCAATTGTTTTCCAAACAATTGATAAATTTTTCATATTTTATTGAATTATTTTATCAAATAACATTGATTACTAAAAGGAATAAATATAAATATAAATATACATATTTATCGTACTATCATTCTGAGATACATTTTGTATCAATGGTTATGTGTTTGAAATATAATTTGTATTAATTTAGATTATAAGTGAAAGTTTAGTTATAAAATCTTTTCACTTTCTAAAAACCTATCACACAAGCTCATATTTTTTATATTATTTAGGAAAATTATCCTTTAATCATTTTTTACATTGTTTGAATCAATTTCATGTCAATATGATGCAAAGTGTTACCAGTTTGACTGGATGGTCTCTAAACAAAAAACATATGACATATTTCCTGTAATTGATAACTCAAAATCAATGATCACACCAAATTTCATCAGTTCTTTTTTTAATGAAACTATTCATTTCAAATGTAATCTATCATCTACCAATTGATATCCATAAAAAATCTAATAAAGGTATAACTATTCCTGATAAAATAAAAAACATTTACCTATGGATATGTAGCCTTATTTTATGTTAAAAATTTTCTTTTTTTAAATCACTATGAAAATCTGGTTAGATAGCCAATAATTTGTAATTCATTTACAAATAAAATGAAATGTGTAAGATGTAAAAAGGTTTTTATAAGGTGAATATTTTAAATAATTATTAACAAGATGATAGTTTTTATAAAATATCTCAACCATGCCAGGAATCATGTTTTTGTCTTTAAATGAATACTTTTTTATTATATAGTAATTATTATAAATGAAAATCTTGTAACTGATTTTCTTATAATAGCTCAAATCATGTTCAAACATAAATGAATGAATCACAGAATATATAACCCAGTAAAGTTCCATTACAACATTATGTTTTATGTTTTGAAGAGACAATTCTCATTATGTCGTGTTGTATGGATTTTTTTCAAATAATAAATCAACCAATTTTCCATGGTTGTGCATGATAAAATCATTTCATGAATCACAATATTTATTTTCTTATAAATTATTCCCAGAAGAACCAATGAAGTAATATTCATAATTTATGACAAAATTTGAGATTTTCAGCATCCAGAAGATGAATAATGGGAATATTTGATTACCCAAAATGCATTTTAAGGAAATATAACATATATCCCCCCAATATGTTCCTTCCTCCAAAATTATCTGGGGGATGTAAATTTTCACTATGTTCTATGTATCCCAACTTATCCAATGGATTAAATTAATAAGAAATCACATTTTATAACCTTTACTAGAAGACTAAACACAATCCTTTTAATATTTTGATTTTTGTGAACACACACTATATGAATTTTTAACAAAAACCACAAATCTCATGTTCAGTTAGAAATATATTATTTTATGAATGATAAAAAATAGATTTAAAATAAAGTAATGTTTTGGATCATTATTAATTAGTTTTCCAATAATATCATTAGCAAACATGAGGAAATTATAATAAGAGACCCTCATGATGAATGTTAGCGAGTTCAAGATCACAATTTTTTAAGATTAAATCTTATTGTAAATCAGTTTTGTTGGGGGAAAAATTTTTATTGATACTTATATGAATTCATTTTTCCATTGAATCATGAATGAGGTAAATGATGGGTATTAAGTTAAAAATATAAACATATCACCTTCATCCAACGTATCTCCATTTGTGTTTCTAAATAAAATTACCAAATTAATATTCTCTTATATTAACAAGGTTATATTACCTATAATGATATTCCTAAATATCAGAACCCCAACACACTGTAAGAATTATGGGATGATTCAAATAAACATTTGTATACATACCACACAAAAGGTAGGAACTTTTAATGCAATTTGAATTCCACTCCCTAGATGAAAATTAATATTCTATATAATTAAAAATATCATCCAATTCATTTGTGTCCAATGAGGATTATGATATTTTAATAACATGATTCAAAATACAATGCATATATATCCCTATATTGGTATTTTGATGTAGGATATTATAATTTTCAAAAATAAACCTATTTATATTAGTTGGATTATAGAAAATAAATTAATCCATCTTTTACTTGAATGTAATGATATATTCGGTAAAAAAATTGATTTATTATTCTCTCTGAAATTATTCAACTGTATATTAGAATATATTTTAATTTTTAAAATTCATTACATTTTCAGAAGTTAAATGTTTTGGAATTTTTTGTCTCAACATCAAGGATTTTAGTGCAACAGTTAATGTTCTATAATTCCAACCATATATACCTTTTCTCAAAATCATCTCAAAAAGACTTTTTTCCATCTATGTGTACTAAATAAAGTTTAATTTGTTGATGATGGAAAATTTTGTAGTCATTTTTGTGGAAAGACATAAATATAATCCATTTGGTGATGATACTAATTGGAGTCACCCTAAAAATTGAATATAAATATATATTTACCACTCCTCCTATATAATTCCATTTTAACATTTATTTTGATGATTTATGGGAAACATATATGTATACATGTTATATTTACATTATCTTCAAAATTTATCAAACCTATAACAAACTAAGAGGTTTAAAATGACAGATTCAAATATGATATTATGATAATATACCCTCTAATAGGAATTTTTCGTGATTATGTATCATTAGATATTTATATTAGTTGGAATGTTTAATGGTACACAACCTTTATGATTTTTATTATTTTCCGTCATGACTCTTGAAATTTAATGTATTTCATTATCCACAATGATACAATTTATAGAGAAGATCGATACATTGGGTGTGTCATGAGTGATGAGTTATTTATTAATATTTTGAGGAAGGTACCTATTATGAGGTACAATTTAATAAAATATTATTTCAATTATTATAAAAATTAACATATAAAATATCATATATGGGTTATGGACCTCTCTATTTCAATATTCGAGGTAATTTTTTTATCATGACTTTTATGTCATGTATAATTTTACATTTGATGCAGAAACATGAAAAAAACATTATGGTTATTCACCCACCAGAAGCATCTGATGTATTTAAAACCTTCATAAAACCCATTATCCCAAATAACACAGTCCAATTACTAGGAGATGCTCTAAGCCCTAGACATTCCAACTAATAACTCCATAACCAAAACAAAAATGCATAGAATGTTATGTCTTGTTCAAGATTTGATACATAATTCATATCCAGGAACTGATTTCATATCATCCACCATTCCAATCCTTATCTACGGAAAAAACAATGCAATCACATATCAAATAAATCACCTCAACATCATTGGAATAATTACACCATCCCTCTAATTGAATATCACAGATCTGTTTTAAATCACAAAAATACATTTCAATTATAAATTTGGTTTTGGGTTTGAATTTAAATTTTTTTTTGGGTCCATTTGAGGGTTCCCACTATATAAATAAAATGGTATTTAATAAAAAAGTAAAAAATATATATATGAATGAATTTATGTTATTGATATATAATATATTAACTTCATGATATTATATTAATTTATATATAACATAGACATCATATTTTAACAACAATATTTTATAAATTATATTTATCAAAAGTATTTATAAATAATAATTAATTAAATATTTATTTCATTTGATCTAAAATATTAATAAATTAATATAATTTAATAATATTAATATATTATTAATTAAATTTATCAATTATGATTTAGAATAAATATTTTTATAATATTAAAATATATTACATTATAAAATAATTATATGAATTTCATTCTATTAAATTTAATTCAATATAATTTATAAATAAAAATTATTGCACATTTTTTGTTTATATTAGATTACATTAAATTTTTATTAATATATTAAAAGATAACTTTTTTATTATAACATATAACATAATAAATTAAATATTTACATTTAACAAAATATTATTCTTTATTTAATAAATAGAATTGATGTAAAAAAAGTAATCTTTTCAATATAAATAACTATTATCTCTAAATGGGGAAATAGAAGTGATTTATAACTTATTTATTTTATATCTAAAATAAAAAAATTGATATTTAAATTTTTAACTAATTTTTAATGTATTATATTTATAAGGAAAAATCTAAAAGTCAATGAATTTTTTGTGTACTAAACATTGACATTCCTTTCATGTTTGTTTTTATTATTCAATGTACAAAATATAGATGTATTTATAATATAATTAAAAACCCAAAAGACCAGAATCTGCGGCCTAGGTTCGACGTTTATATATCTTGTTCATTTTTTATATAACAATATTACTAAAAATTCACGAAATATTTATTATAAACCATTAACATTTACCATTTAGGTTCTACAAATAATTCAATCAAAATTAACCCTTTTCATATACACTGAAAATAGATAGTTATATATGTGTACATATGCACACACACACACATATATATATATATAAACCATTGTAATATAATTAATTTGTGATATGAATATAAGACTTACATGGTTTTAGGTCAAATGATGGATTTAAGGCTACTAGAAATTGAGCAAAACAAAATGGGGGATTTTGGGAAGATGTGTGTGATTTGTTTTGATGTGAAAAGATAATGTTTATATTAAAAAATTATAAATTTTCTTATATGGAATGATTCAATAATTAGAGACGCTTATGGAAATAAAATTCAAATTTTAAAAAATTTATTGATAAAAAAATTATAAAAAAGAGTTAAGTTTTATGATATCCTATGGGTTGGGAATGAGGAATTCAGGATTGTCTGTGGGCATTTTGCTCTTAGATTTTCATGATTTCCAATTGAATAAATCCTCATATTTTTTAATTGTCTTATGTTTTACTTTATTACTAATTTATGTAGTAATCATTAAAATATTACTTTATTTTATCTTAAACATTACACTCTTTTTGTTACGTCTCATTGTTTATTTATAAAATGGTTTTCATTGGGCCAATCCATGATTTAGTTTTTATTATATTATTATAAATTCAAATTCATTTTCTAATATCATTTTTTTATCAAAAGAAATACAAATTATTTTTTTAATAATGCATCTTGTTGTACATGTAATGGTTTAAACATTTTTTATAAACATATTATTAAATAATATTTATATATATAATATTTTAGTGTATTTTAATATTAATATATATAAAAATATAATTATATTTTTTAATATAAGTAATTCAAATTACATTTATATATAAAACTTAAATATGATGTTTTTTTTCATAATATAATAATAACATATATTTATAATTGAGAAATTTTATAAAAAAACATAATATATCAACTATATTTAACAAACATATAATCATAATAATATTAATAATTTTCTATAAATAGGTTTTACCGTTAATTAATATTAAAATAAAAATTCTATTTTACAAAAAACAATTAAATATATATAGATATATTAAATTATTATTCTAATAAAATTTCAAACCATATTTTCCATTAAAATATTAATTTCAAAACAGAAAATAAAATATATAAATAATAATAACAATTGTAATTAACTAATAAAAAATTTAATTAAATCACTTAATTTTATTTATTATTTGATCAGAAACACATCCTAAAAATTTTATCAGAATGTTTTAGTTAAATGAAAATCTTTTTAATAAATCATTTTTTCAATAAATGTATGTTTATAATTTCTGGGCTATTACTTTATTCCTCCCTTAATGTAATTGTGTCCTTTTAATTTTCTCGGGCAGACAAGGAATTTTTTTTACAAAGGAGGCTAATTTGAAATAATTAATTTTGATATAATTTCACCAAATTAACTGGACTGCTTCTCTAATTCCATTTTTAATGGCCCGAACCCAAAACACAGGTTCATCACGAATAAATAATGTGTATATAATTTTTATAAAAATATAACTAATAATACAAAGAACATTTATTACATACCATGAACACTTACCAGTATAGGTTCAGAAAATAAAATTCAAAACAATATAAACCATTTTCATATACACTTAACCTGGAATGTTATATTTGTGTATATGTGTATAGACACACACACACACCCACTTATATATGTTTATATAACTCATTGTAAGGAAATTAATTTGATGCAATGATATGAATCCTTAACAATATTGGGTTCATTTGAGGGATTTGGGGGTTTTTTGAAATTGGGAAGAACAATGTTAAGGAACATAGGGAGATGAGGGTCATATTTTTTAATGTAAAAAGTGATGGTTTATATAAAAAGTGTTTTTATATTTTTATATTTCATGTTTAAAAAATATATGACACAGAGGGAAATTAAATTTGATCAATGTTAAAAGAATAATTGATGAAATATTATTTAAATTATTCGTGTTTGTTGATAAACCGTTGAAAGGGATGGAGTGGTTCAGGAATGACATTTGAAGTTTTTCTAGTACATTGTCATGAAGGTTGGTGGAATATAACCTCACAATTTTTAATAGCCTTAGGTTCAGTTTTATTATTAATTTTTGTTGTAATCATTAAAAATTTATTTCTTTTTATCTTATTCATTAGTCCCTTTTAATTAGTCAATCAAATTTCTTTGAATTTTTATCATACTATTTTCTTTTACAAAATACAAGATTGTGTTTTTATTATATTTATAAAATTCATTTTATTATATATCATTTTGTTTCATGAAAACATTCAATATTTATTTTTTTAACATGTAGGTTTTATACATATAAATGGTTCAATTTTTTTACACATTTTATAAATTCGTTTTTTAAATAAAAAATTTTATGCATTTAAAATATGTATACATATATATATTTCATTTTTTATATAAATAATTCAAATTTTATTTTTAAAAAAAATTATAATGTGATTTCATTACTATTATAACAATCATATATATATATATATATAATTTATAAATTTATATTTATAAAATATGTTATCTTAATAATAAAAATTATCTTCTATAAATATTAGGCTTATTTAATGTTATAATAAACAAGTTTATATTACAAAAAAATATAGTTATTTTAAGATAATATTTTAAACAAATAATAATAATATTTTTATTTTGAAAATAATTATGAAAACTATAACAAAATGTAGATTTAATTATAAGTATTATAAATAACATATAATAAAATAAATTAACTATTAACATTTCATTTAATATATTTAAAGATAGTCATTATAATAAAATTATTAGATTATTTTAATTATTAATAAATCGATTCATTAATGTATTTTTATAATAAAACCATCTTTACAATTTATGGGTTGTTACAAACACGAACCATATTCATTTATGAGGTCAAAACTCATTAAACCTTAAAATGAAAAATAAATTAATGGAAATAACGGGGAGGATAAATTATAGGGAAAGTAATAAAAAAATTGAAATTAGTCAAAACTAGTTTTTGGACTCATTAGGTGAATACACACACACACACACACAAATAGTCAGTGTATTAGAAAAAAATAATCCTTTCTGAGTGTATCTATGTATATGGAGAAGCAGAGTTTTGGTTGAATAAATAATGATACGTTGGTCGAGTGTGACGAAGTAGTTAGGGTCCATGAAGTTGATTATGTATGAGGTTTTCAAACAAATTACAACATGTTGTTTTACCATTCCACATATATAGGACCACGTGAAACCTGTACCCCTATCTCCCTATAGATTTCACCGAACTCTTTCAGATGATCTTCCATGACACCCCATCGACAACACTTACCAGCCCAAACGTGGGGAATAAGGACATGACCATCCAAACATTTTCTCGGACAACATTCCACAATGCCCCATCAACAACGCCTACCAAACCAGAGCGAGGGATTATTGATATGATTGTCACCGACCATTCTCAAACAACTTTCCACGACACCCTAGCGATAAATCCTACCGTAGTCACTGCCCACTACCTTTCATGGCACCCTACATAGACTACCTAACAGGCCAGACAGGGCGAATATGGATATGTATGTAAGCTCTCTTTCACGAGTGACCATCTACAACACCCAATCGACAACTCCTACTAACATCATCACAATTTCTCAGACGATCTCCAACCACACCACATCAATAACGCCAACCATAGTTACCGCCATCCCTCACCACCCATTCATAGAAAATCTGCCACGGCTCCCCATCTTCAATGCCTACCGGTTCCCCAACCCTTTATTAGATATTCTGTGATGATTCCCCAATGAAAAATCCAACCATTCCTAGTAGGAGAAGATGGATTTGTCGGTTGCTACATCCATAAGTGTAATTATTCACACCAAAGTAAACCAAGTGGGATGAATGTGTCCAAAAATGATTCTTTTCAACCATATGTTTCATTCACCAATATTGAAGATAAATCACACCCACGACTGATGTTAAAAATGTTGAATCTAGATGTGAAATGATAGCTGAAGTATCATACAGAACAGGTCTCACAATGATGGCACTTTCCAACCAAACACGCACCATCAGGCATCAAGTTTCAGATTAAGAGTTATTTTAAATGAACAAATAACTGTTGAAACTAATTTATTTTCCCAAATGGAATTTAAATAAATTAATGAAATTTTATTTGGTATATTTAACTATTATTTTATTATACTTTTTATTGTCAATTTAAAAAAAATTTATAATTCTCATTTAATATTATGAATCCATTAAATTTAAAATTGTATCCTTTAGCAATTCCATATTTTTTATTTTCATGTTACAATACATCATATGGTGAAATATTCAATACTTGTGCTAAAAATAACTTATAAAAGGGATCTCATTTTCAATTTTTTTATAACAATCTTAAATGTCCTACAATTTTGAGAACATTTGGTTTATGGTTACTAAATGAATCATTGAATAAGTTAATATATATACATATATACATATTTATATAATTTTAAATTATATTTATATTTATCCAATTATATATATGTATATATATTGTATATATAAATTTTTTATATAACATTTAATAATATATGTATATCCATTCGTATATGTATGTCTGTATGAGTTTTTTAATGTATGTGTTGCTTTTGTATGAATCTATTATGTTGTGTTGTGTGTCTGGGTGTGTGTTTATCTACCTTTATGGTTTTTATGTGTGAATGTATATGTGCTTTGGCCTGTATGTGATATTATTTGTATGTTATACATATGTGTATTTGTACGTGAATGTGAACATATATATGCATAAATATACATATATATGTGAAAGGGTATGTGTATGTGTATTTGCATTTATTTGAAAATATGTATTCTATGAATATGTATGTGAACATCTGTATGTATGTCTGTACGTGAATGTTTATGTGTTTTTTGTGTGCATGCTAATGTGTTTGTTTATATTTTTGACTATGTGAATGTATATAAGTGTATGATTATGTATTGGTCAATGTATGTAAATGTGTATGTAAGACTTTATGTTTATATACAAGTGTATGTGCATGATTATCTGTATATGTGTGTGTTAATGTTGTATGTGTGTATATAGTCATATGTATACATGTGCATGATTGTGAAAGTACATTTATGCAATTGTATGGATGAGTATATATATATGCAAATTTATTTGTATGTGTATGCATATACATTAGTATGTCTATGTACATGTGTATGCACATTAGTATTTGTATGTTTATATGTATTTTTTTATGTTTTATGTGTATGTATATATAACGGCCCGACCCCAGCTACCCAAAGTCGGTGCTTTACTTCATAACATTAGCATGATCACAAAAGATCATGTCTCGAAAGACCGATTAGTTTAGTAGCCTTGGAAACACTAGATAAATTAATAATTCTCACATTACATCATAAAGTAAAACAAAACTACTACATCTTCTATTCATATCCCCTTATAATATCCCTGTAGGTCATTCATAATATAATTCTTCACATCCTGGAAAATATTAAAACATTGAAAGGTGTGAGCTCAGATTCTTAGTAATGATAACAATATAGCGGATGTTTTCATCAATAAACATAAACATTTAAGTAATGTATAACTAAAAAAATCCTTTTAAACATGAACATCAACATAATATTTAAAAAGTAAAATGAGATAATGTCATTCACTTCTTCACATGGATATTCTACTGGTCGAATAATCAAATGCAATATCAATAAGCACTTTCATAATGATGTAATGCATAATGTCAGACTATCATAACCATGTAGCCAAGGCCTCGTGCCAAGACCACAAATACAATTTTTTCAAGGCCTCGTGCCATGACACTAGTTTGTCTCATGAGACCTTCTGATGCATCAAGGGGCTATAGCGGGCTCCACCCATCACTTACTAAGTCCAATGCATTCCTCATATGATTGGGTTTAAACATATTATAAATCATAACATATCGTATCACATAAAACATGCATAAAGGAAACATAACATTTCTACATTTCAATCACAATATTTCAATAAAACACATTGATATAATAAAAACGCTTTCAAAACAATTTTCAATACCAAAATAAAAGAAAGTTAAATCTTTTTATTTATTTTTCATTAATAAAAGTGATGGCTTGTAGAGGAAGCCGAAACTCAAATAATGGTCACGGTGGCAGAGAATTCATTTTCACCGCATATGTACAGAAAGAAAAACATTCCCTTTTTTCATTTAGTAAAACTCTTCATATAAAAAAGATTCCTTTTGAATAAATGTAAATGTTAAAGGGGTTTATACATCGTATAAATGAAAATTGTGTATAAAACCAAATATGCCTCAATGAAAGGAGATTGAGACGAAGTCCTTAAAAAGTTCATTTTTAAATAAAATATATCTATTATGTGTATTCACTATAGGTACACATAATGAACGTAAAAATACTAAATAGGACATAATAATCTCATGATATAATTTGAATGTAGGAGATTAACCCAAATAATGGATGTTGGGTTACGAAATTCCCTTACCTCATGTCTGACTTGACTCAACCGTTCTTTATCCTCTTGAATAATAAACTAGAGTT
Organism: Viscum album; assembly: GCA_963277665.1. Taxonomy (NCBI): domain Eukaryota; kingdom Viridiplantae; phylum Streptophyta; class Magnoliopsida; order Santalales; family Viscaceae; genus Viscum; species Viscum album. Next base: position 357,697,510 of record OY728152.1, on the reverse strand, counting down.
AATATCTACCTTATTAAGAACCATTTTCAATTTAATTATCCTTTTTATATCACTTATTACAATGTTATGAACATTATGTAATTATTTCAGTTAATAACGGTCATTTTGTCGATCTTTGGTACTTGAGTCAACAAAAAACTTCTTATAATTAAAAGTTGTTCTTATGGTGAAATATCCATTATATCCAGAATTATATTCATGGTGTAGATATAATATATATCATATATATCCAGTATATAAATTCATTCATAATATTACATAACATTTAGAGGTAAGAAATGAAATGCACCGTTCATGGAGACGGTAAGTCGTATGTACGCGTGGACGCTACTTTCATTTTTATTTCGTATTTAATGAAATCATAATGATATAAAGGTATATTATAATTCAAGTATAAAATCATATATAATATCATTTACTCCATCCTTTATACATCCCACATATGGTATTAACGATTCAAATCACTTTGAGGGGGCGGTAGTCCGCACTTCCTAAAATGAAAATATCACGTTTACCCATAATTGAAATAATAAAGGTATGCAATAAATGAAAATACAGAACCTTATGTAAAACATAAACATATTATATATCATTTATAAATAGAGTGACATCTTAATGTCCACCTTTGAAGTTGTTTTATGAGTGTTTAACAGTCATCGATTTGTGAGGCAGAAATTCGCCATCCACAGAAACCGTATGTTCTTTAACCATTAGATGTAGGTGTGTGTAAGTGTAGCTCGATTACTTCTTATAACAAAAACCTAGTATATTGAGGATATTAGTGTTGTTACAAAATAAATGAATAAAAAGAGTTTATGGGGTTGGATAAGCAAAATAAAAAAAATAACATTAGAGAAGACATTACCTCAAAATCGGGTAACTGTTTTTGATTTGAGACAAAGGATTTCTTGGGAAGAGTTCTGCCCAAAGTGAGGCTTCTAGGAGTAAGGGGGGAAAGTTGGGAGAGTATTTTGGCAGTGGTTGGCCGAGCCAAATGGCTTGATTGTGTGAATGAGGTGGTAGAGGTGGGGGCATTTTATAAGAGGAGAGGAGGGGAACTCTTTGAAAGTAATGAAAGTTTACATTATTATACAATGATTTTCGGATTCTAAAGGTCCCAAACTTATATAATTCGAGTATAAGGTGATAATGGTTCGAAATATACCCATCCAATAGTCTTTGGACAAGTGTATGCCTTGTATTTTACATTATATATTCATTTTATTAAAATCGTTAAATAATGAGGTCATTACTGCATCATAATGATGTCATAAACAATATAATTTATTTAATGTCTAAAAATTATAAAAAAATACAATGATGTAGGAAATCCTTTTAGATTTCCAATGACTATTTATAGTAAAAAATATGACTTGTATAACCCCATGTAAAAATTTTATTATTAAAACATTTCATGTTTGTGTCATTTTTCTACTTTAACATTAAATAAAAGGTATTTATGTCATTTTCCAACTAAAGTGGCTCCATGGAGTCCCCAAGTTGACCCATAAAATTTCTTGGTCGGCCATGGCACATCCAATGAGGGTAGGACATGTGTCAAGCTCATCTCATATTATTAAAACATTATATGTACCTTAAACTACACTAATTACCTCTAATCGCGATTAAGAACATAAAAGTTACTATTCACCAAAAAAATTATTTTAATCTCATTGAACCACATTTTACATCTTAATTACAACCATGTAGTTCGGATTATTGAAAATCAAAGCACAGAAGTGTTAATATTTCATTTAAACGAAAAATCAGTTTTTTAACTACCACTTAGTGGTTTCACTATTCATCAAAAATTGAAGTTTTTCAGAACAATGCCAAAATTTCACTCTAAGATATAATTTATATTCCGAATTCAAAAATGATTTCTATTTTACAAAATTCCAAACATATATGTTGCATTAATTAATTTTATAATTAATTCCCACTGTCACAACAAATAGCGTGTTTTTAAGAAACATTTTATATCAAAAGATTGGCAATTGTTTATGTCCAATTTCAATTTTAAATTAATTCTAATGACCACCATTGAATAAAATGGTAAAAATATATTCTAATTATACTTTAAAAAAAGAAAATATTATAATTTATCACTATAAATTATTTTGATTAAAAAAGATATTTTTATGTATTTTTCACTATTCATAAAAAACTGGAAGTTCTCAGAAAAATACCAAAAATTCAACATAGGCTAATTTCAATATTCCGAATCCAAAAATGAAGTCCATTTCGAATTATAAAATTTATAAAATTTCAAAAATTAGGTATTACTATCCATAACAGCTACTTTGATTGGTCACAGTGTGTTAGAACTCGAAGTTGCGTACAATACAACTATTGCATTATTGAAAGAAAAGTGTATCGTGGAAGCTCGAGGTGTTACAGTATATATGCATATGTATAGAAATATATGAATGTGAATGCATGGGTTTTAACAGTATGTATGAGTATGTTTATATACATGTATATGAATGTATATATGACATTGCCTTTCTGTATGTGTATGTGTATGTGTTTTCCAATATGTGTATGTAAATATTGTTTATGTATGTGTATGTGTTTGTCTATGTATATTTATGTGTATAAATGTTAGTATGCTTATTAATTTAATTTTATATATTATTTTTTAATATCTATCCATTTTTTATCTTTTCAATAATTTATTCATTTTTATTATATAACCATTTAACATTTTTATAAAATATTCAGTTTTGATATTTATTTATATAGGTTAAATAATGTATAAATTTAATTAAATAGTAGGAATTTAACAAATAATAAAAATTAATATTTTTAATAATATATTAAATTTTCAATATACAATTAACAATTTCCATATTTCCAAAATTATCAGTATTAATTTTATTTGTCTATTTAATTTAATTCAATATAATTAATGTTATGAATACTCTTTTTAAATATATTTTTTTAATTTATTTAATTTTATTTATTCATTTTTAATATTATTTATTTATTTATTCATTTTCTATATATAGTAATTTTAATTATATTTCTAATTTAATCATTCTTTTAATATTAATAGATATTTATTTATTGGCTTAAATATTTTTAATAATTTTTTAAGTTATATTATTAATATTTCTTCATTTTTATTTGTATCATTTTATATTTATAATATGTCTGAAAAATATTTAATTTATTCCTATATGAACATCTCCAACCGACTACATATTTCCCTAAAATTGATCCCCAATGCATTCTATGCCTAACATGATTTAGGACATTATTTTAAAAAATTAAAATAATTGGGAAGTCCTTCACGAGGACTTGTAATGACAGATGGGGACTTCGAACATCATGCTTTGAAGTTTCAATAGTGTGTACCATCGAGAGATGGAGAGAGTTATATGGTGTTGTTAGTAAAATTATCCTAGTTTGTCTTGAGAGGAAGGTTTAAGGGGAGTTGGTGAATGTGTGTGATGGCATGATTATGTATGTTTGAGGGGAAACAAATCATCATTACTAATTTTGTGGGCATAGCTTGACAGTGGACCCGAGAGCGACTATGGCGACGCCCCAACACGAATGACGTCCTCACAGAACATCGGGGTTGAAGTTGTAGATGTCAATTGATAGCTTGGGATCCATGGTTGACGTGTCTTTAAAGCACATAGAGATATTGTGTTGGATGGATTTGTTAACGAGTGATTTGGGATATTGAACATGTAATTAACGTTAGATGTTATGGTTTGATAGTCATATACGACAATCCATGTTGAATTTCAATGATATAATGGATGTGTCAAGTGTTATTGGGGCTTCTCACTCTTTGTTTTCTAAGGGAGTACCAATTGGTTGTGAGACTTCCTATAGCGGTGCACAATAATGTATGGGCCAGTGGTCCATGGTGTTCTGTGCGTACGATGAAAGGGTCTTAGGGCCAATATTAATAAAAAAGGAGGTTGATGGGAATTTTCTATATAGGTTGTTATATATTTAGTGGGGGACGTGGCTATTACATGCCCATTAGCCGATGAGTGAGGTGTTTTTTTGTGTTTTTTTGTATTTGTATTAATGAGTACCTTTTATAAATATATATTATCTATTTATTTATTTTTATTCCTTTATTATGTAATTTTTTTCTTCATTTCTGTAAAAGCAATTGGCTATTTATATCTGGGTAGAGGAAGATCCATTACATAGTCTATAGGCACAAGGTCAGGTGCCCATGAAATTTCTTGAAGGCTAGGTGTAGTGTCATGCCTGCATCATCCAGTCTATATCACTAGGCCTCCATCATGCTTGCATCACCATCTGCCTGCATCATGCACACATAACTGCCTTCCTAAGTCACTTCATAAGATATAAATCCCCCAAGGGGCATGCTATGATTCAAACAATTATTATATTGTGTGTGTAATTTATGTAATTAATCAAACAGATTCAATTATTATTTTTTTAACATATTTAATTTATTTAATCATTTTTAAAATGAATTTATTTAATATTAATTTATTATTTTAAATATTTAAAAATTTTGAATATTTTTTTTTTCAATTGTTTATATTTATTTATACATTATTATTTATTATATTTTGATTTTATAAATATTTTATGTATTTATTAGAATAATATTTTTCAATTTAATTTACTATGGTGTAATTTCATTAAAAGGATTGTAATTCATACAATTAATTTATTTTAATGCATTTTTTATACAATTATCAATATTTATGTATGATTTTACAATTAATTTGATTAATTATTGAAAATTTCCATAATTACTTAACATGAATTAATATTTTTAACATGTTTTTTAATTTATATAATTAATACTCAAGAAAATTTATTTATTATATTGTAATATTTTCCAAATGATTGAAATCATTAAATTTAATTTATTTAAATTATTATTTTAATGTTTTAATCAAATTTTTACACATGAATAAATCATGTAATAATTCGTTGATAATTTTTTTGTACGTATTTTGTAGGTTTTAAACTTTTTCTATGTTTTCATCTTCATTTTAATATATATTCATTTTTAATTTTTTTAAATTTTTATATATAAATAATAAAACAGAACCTATTTATTTCTATTTTTGGAATCTATTTTTTTTAATTAATCAATTTCACTAATTTTTTATTATCATGAATTTATTATTATATATTCATTAATAAGGTTAATTATTTTTATTTTCTTATTAATTTATTCATTATTAATATATATTTAGTTTTTATATATTTATTTTATTGTAAATATTTTTTATCATCTCTAAAATGAAAATTATTTCATAAAACATATATATATATATATATATATATATCATCAATATAATTATAGTTTTGATAAATATAGATTTTATAAATTATAATTTTAGTAATGATAAAATTTGTTTTATTAGTGCAAAATTAAGCACTAATAATCCCTGTCTTTTTTTTTCCAGTTATTAATTTCACAATGATAAAACTCGTTTTTTTCATCATTTCTTGGAAATCATTGATAAACCATCCATAGTAATATAAATTCCATACTTTTTGAATAATATTTTATTCCCAATTCATGCTCTCTCAAAAACTGTGGTATGTGAGTGAATCTATTGAAATTGCTTGTACATGTTTTTTATTATGCATCACAAAAAATAGACATAGTGAGAAGTTTATGATAAAGAAATTAATTTATAAATGATTCATACATGGTTTATAAATTTAATTTCTTATTCATCCATTTTGTAAATTTATTTACTCTTCCACGAGTTTTTTTGAATGTTCACTTAAGCATGACTGGATTAATCAAAAACATAGTATAATATGGTATATTCAATAAAAATAAACTCTACAAAACTATATTAATAATTCAAAATAAATCACATTCCACTACAAGTTATAATTACCAATCCATTATAATTTTTTGAAATTTGAAATTCCTAATTTTGATGCCATACGTTATAATTTAAATAAATTGAGGATTATAATATTATTATTCAACTGATGGTACATCAAGAAACTTTTTTGAGTATCCTTAATGATCAATATCAATTGTACCCTCACTTAATGCTTCACCCATACAAGGCGGTTCAGATAGGGAAACCAATTTTCCCCATCCATAATGACTTAATGGGTGGTGTTTTATGTAATTTAATTTCTTTGGAAGATATAGACACCATATTTCATTGGCGAAGGTTTATAGAATATCTCAAACCACTTACATATCTTCTTTTCTGATGATATATTTATTTTTCTCAAGGATCACTTTACAATAATTCATTTCTATATATCAGTTTATCCAAATATATGAGATATCATCCATACAATTGGTTAATTATTCCAAATCAGATTTTTACATTAGCTCGAGTGATTCCTCTAATAGAAATCATTATATATTCTGATCCTTTGTTATTCTAGTGTATGTAAAGAATAATAAATATATTTGTAACCATGTGATTTTTGGCCAAACAAATAGTGGTTCTCTCAAGAAACATCGACATGCCAGAAAAAAATAATCAGGGATGATATTTTAAGAGGGTCTATGAAGTATGGAAGGAAGCACTTATAAATGATGTAGCTCAATCAATTCCAATTGTTAATATGTATTTATTAAAGCTACCTATATTTTTAAAGAACTTAATTCACTCTCACATTGACATGTTCTTGTGGGTTATGAAATTTGGTAAATAAGTCAATTGTTGTCTTGGGTTTATTTATGCACCCCTAAAACATTTGGTGGTATGGGCTATCAATACATGTGTATGTTCAAGATATCTCTTTTAGAAAATAATGTATTGAGACTAAATCCAAAACATGGTTCCCTATGAAGTCATATCATTGAACCCAAATATTACCATACATGGTCATTTGTGTGGTATCCATTATCCCCCACCCTAGGTTTTTTTGAAGATGGCTCTGAGGGTTTGAGTATTCTTCTTCAAATAAACTAATATTTAAGACTAGAGATGAATCCAAATTCATGATATGGATGGTCCCAAGGCTTGTTTATAAATTTGGGATGATGTGAACAAGCCTTGAAGTATTTGATCAGGAGGATTCCACAATTTTCAATTGTTTTAATGATGCTAATAACATATGGTGTTATGATAATCTATATTTATTATTAAACAAAAGGGATTATAGGGTTATTCTGAGTAATCCTTACATTGATGATATAGACAAGGAAGACTATGATCGAATAATGAATGCCTGATATCTGGTTTGGGGAATTATAGGTGTACGTCTGCCCAGAAAATACAGATAATACTCAATGAATATTTATATAAATGCATATTCCCCCATGAAATCCCACCCAAGGGTTTAAACTTATTATTGAAATATTTCGTGGAATAATCCATTGATGTTTCTCCTAATGGTATGACATGCTAAAGAGAATAATTTGATATCCATATTCATTAGTGAAGTAGAAATTTATATACATGAAATATTATTTTAGTAAGGTTACATGATCATAAGACATGATTAAGAGGAATTTTAGAAGCGTAAAAAGATTCACCTTAATAACCCCAGCCCACATCCTTACATATGTAAGTGGATCCCATCACAATCCAATGTGTTTAATATTAATGTGGATGAAACTATCTTCAAATGTGGTTCTAATTTATAGGTTCTTATGGGATGTGATCATCTGGGATGCATTATTACATGTTGAATGTTTTCAATATATTATTTTTGGAATCCACTAGTCGGTGAAGCTTATGCTTTATTCACGGGATAGATGTTCTCCATTGAGAGAGTATGGAAAAAATGACATTACATAATCAAACATTATTTTCATTATTAATTGTATTAATGCATCATAGTGGATTCTCTAGTTCGTTGACTTATTAATTATGATGGATAAATCCATTTTCAACACTACAAAAAATTGGATCTATACCAATGGTTTTGTGAAAATGATGGTATAGGTACTATAAGATGACCCTATACCTAAGTTTGGACAAAATCCATTGGTATTCAACCCATAATATGACCCAATTACATTCAATTTTTTTTATAAAAATCAGTACTAGTTAGATCTATACAAAACGTTTTATACAAACCGTTGGAATGTATTCAATAAAATCACATTATACAAATGGGTTTTCCAAAAACGTTGGTATATATGATTGATATGTCAACATTCTCAATAAAAACATCAATATAAAGAACATTTAAGAATCCTATACTATTGATTTTTTAAAAAATGTTCGTAAAAGTACCAGAATTCAAAATAAAAATATCAATGGTTTGGAAAACCATATTTATAGTTCTATTCCATTGTTTTGTAGAATAGTTTTTAGTGGTCTTCATATATTTTATGAATTATTTTATCAAATAAAATTTAGTAAACAATAGAATAAAAATGAATTTACATATATATTTTTATCAGAATAACTTTCCTAAAAATAGTGTAGCTTAGTGGTTATGTGTTTGAAATATAATTTGTTTTATTCCATATAACAAATGAAATTTTATTTAAAAACTTTTTTCACTAACTAATAACCAATCACAAATTATCATATTGTCATGATTACTTAGGAAAATTATCCTTAATTCATTATTTATGTTTTTTGAGTCGATTTCATATTAATATGATGCATTTTAATACTAGTTTTACTCGATGGTTATCATAGACATAACATAGTAAATCCCTAGAGTAATTGAAAAATCAAAATATTTTATCACACCAACATTAAACAATTCATTTTTTAATTATATTATGATGTTAAATTATAATATCTTATCTAACAATTGAAATCTATCAAACACCTACCGAAGGTTTCACTTTTCATTATAAATAAAAAACATTCACTTATGAACAAGTAGTTATATATCATCTTTAAGAATTTCTTTTTCTATATCACTATAAAAATATAGTTAGATAACCTATAATATTTATATCATTTAAATATAGAAAGAAATGTGTTAAATGGATGATGGTTTTTGTAAGTTGATGATTTCAAATATTCAATAAATAGATGATAGTTTTAAACAAATCCTACTACTATTCCACGAAACATGTTTACATCTTCATATTAATACATATATATTATATAGTAATTATTATCAATGATAATCATGCCAATGATTCTGTATCATGTGCTCCATCCCGGATCAAACAACTCCAAAGCATCAGAGAATATTTAACCCTATAACGTTTTCATCCAACATTATTTTTTATATTTTGAAATGGAAATTCTCATTGTTATGATATATAACGCTTCCATTTTCATAATTATTTGTCAAACATAATGAAATGCTTATCTAAATTCACATATCACTCAAATATCAAGTAGAACCTATTTTTATCATTGGGTTACAATATCGTAGAATTACAAATCAATAAATGAAATTTCAACATGAAAATATCCATCTTTCAATAATTACTTCCATTGTGAGGATCAAACAAATTTTCTATATATGGCCATGTCATAGGGATTTGGTTCAGATAAACATTTCACCAATTCCTCAGTATTTGGCATGTTAAAAGCATTTCATGAATCATGATATTGTTATGCCTATAAATCAATACTATAAGAACTGATGCATTTATTTCCATAACCTATTAAAAAATGTTTTAATTTCAGCATTTAGGAGAAAAATAATGGGAATATCTGAATATCAAACATTCAATTTAATGAAATATAACGTATCTACAACTAAAGTGTTCTTCCTCAAATATTATTATGGAGTTTTTAATCATATCTATTTAAAATTAATCCACACATCTCCAATGGATTAAATTAAAAAAATATTCACATTTTCTATCATTTCATGGAAGTGGGAAAACAATCCTTTTTATAATTTTCTTTTTTAGAACATCCAATATATGAATTTTCTACCGAAACCAAAAATCGCAAGATCAGTTATAAATACATTCTTGCATGAATGATAAAAAATTTAGTTTATATAAATTAATGTTCTAGATCATTATTAAGTATTTTATGAATAATAGCATTAGAAATACTAATGACATTATTATAAAAAACACTCACCATGAATGTGTGCTTGTTCAATATAATCATACTTTATGATCAAAATGTAATATCAACCTTTGTTTTTGGGGATAAAAAACTATAATGATACATATATGAATTCAATTTCCCATTCAACCATCCATGAGATAAATGATGGTTATTACACTAAAAATATACAGATATAACCTTCATCGAAAAAATCTTCATTCTTTATGAAAAACCATATTATCCAATTTTTATTCACATATAATAGAATGTGTATCTTTCCTATAATAATATTATGGGAAAAATAAACTCCAATTCACTATAAGACTGATTAAAAGCTCTAAATAAACATGTTTAGACAAACCAAACAGATTGTTGGATCTTTTATTGCACTTTTAGTTCTACTAGCTAAATGAAAATTAATCTTCTATATAATTTAAAACACCATCAAATTACATTTTTTCAAACAATTATTCTAATATTTTGGTGACATGTATCAAAATATAATTCTTATATATCCCTTTATTGGTAAATTAAATCCATATATTTTAATTATCAAAAATCAACTTATTTACATTATCAAGATTATGGAAAATCTTATGATCCGTATTTGACTTTCATATAATGAGGTATTCTACATAAAATAATTAATTAATCTTATCAGTGATAATATTCAACATTAGATAAGATGATATTTTGATTTGTAAAGATCTAAACATTCTTGGAATTTAATTTTTTTTGAATATTTGGTCTCAACATCAATGATTTGAATGCATCAATTAATGTTATTATCATGACATGTCCTCCAAGGCCCGTGTCATGACTAACTCATTCCCACAATATATTGTCCACGGGCTGGCATCAAGCACCAGAATGGAATATCCATAAAATGGGAAGGTATTTCCATTATACATGTACAAATTGAATGTGCAGAAATAAACCAGAGGAAACCACGTATATTAGAATGTAAAAAATCATCTGCGATGTAAAATGTTGTAGCAAAGAGTGGGGAATGTAAAGTTGTGCCGGATTCCAAGACTAACTGGAAAAAGTACATGTACAACATAAAAATTACAAAACCACTGAAAAGTGAAAGGAAACTTCGAGATCATCCACCATGGATCCTTACTGAAGGGTAGGTACATCTCACAATCTGTCATCCCTACATCATGTCATGACAAAAGGTCTAGCTCCATGCACTACCTAGTCATATCTCCCTCATCAGAAATCAATGTTGTACGTCATCTGCACTAGAAACCACATGGTGCGGGTGATGCCCATGCAGGGGTGTGTATAACGATACTCAGTAGGCAACTCGAGACCCCCGTTGGTCTCCTAGAGTTCCACAATGGAAAGAACACAATGAATGAAGAAAAACTACACAACACAATTCATCTCACAAAAGTATCATTTTAGGTCAAGGATGTAAGGGATGTCACATCATTGAACTCCAATGCTACTGGATAACTCCTAATCTACTAACTACGGTGGGATTCTCAGGTTACACAGAGTCGCTTCCTACTAATCGTGTATTTTTTTGGTACCCATCCCTGATGGGTAAGATGAGCATTTTGGGTCACACAGTGTCGCTTCCCACCCTGGGCAGTCGGGTCCCATAGATCTACTTCCAACCATGGATAAACCGAGGAACTCCTCCTATTGAGTACGGTGGATCTTATGGATCACAAAGAGTTGTTCCCACCATCAGCCTCCTTGGTCACACAGATCCGCTTCCCATTGGACCAATTGTCAGGCATTCATCAAGTCTCAACCAACCATAGGGTTCCACACATAGTCTGCTAGGGAGAACTACTCCAAAATCCACTCATCACATCTTCATATTACTGGACGTAACCACAAAATATTCCAAATGATCTATCTCTTAAAGAGAGTCCCAAAGCTGCAAACAACTCATCAATCAGGCGCACGGTTTGTGAGATACATGCATTTTAGTGTCATGGGCCCGGTTGGATTCGTATTCAACCCAAACCAGACGTGAACCATTATTTTTCAAAATTTAGGTGAAATTTCATATAAATACATCCTTCTTTTAAGGATCCTGACACCAAAGATAGTTCACCAAAAAGATGTCCAGTTTGGATGTTAGGGCTTGTTTTCTGAAACAAGATGGTACGACCCAGTAGTGCTAACCACCTGGCGGTATGGGCCACCAGAAACAACCGAATGGGGTGCGTCTAGATAAGGATGATCTGTCCTGGATCCACATCAGCATGTAAACCCACATGGCTTGACCAAACGTGGCACCACGAGGTGCCGCGGTTCCTCCACACCACAGTCGATGGGATGCAGCCTTTCTGTCGGGCATGCCGTTGGCGTGTACCCAATCCTCATCTCTCCGAACAAACCGGAGGCCCCAGACACCGCAGTGTCGCTCGCATGATGTTTACCTAATGCATCCAGGTCGTGTCGTTAGGGGTGCTCCCACCTCTGCACTACCAGTCAATGGCCGACATAGTGTACCAGAGGTAGGTTATTCTTCAGGAAAGCGGTCATGCATTAGGGATGGTTTCCTATGTTGTATGTTCCGGCGTGCTCCTTGGATCACATCCTTCACTACGGTTGGCCTTGATTCAGCTTTATTCGGCCTTCAATATTGGGTTATCACAATCATCGCACAAACGGAGGTTCTCAGGCCTTGTTCTTATTGGACCGCACCCTCAACATTATAGATAATTTAGAGGGAGATTCGGGGGAATTTTAAAATAGATGTCATGAAATTATTCCAAGCTCTATAAAAAAACAAACCCTCCCCCACATATATATCTATTAACAGATTAACTTTTTCATTACATGAAACATTCATAACATTTTAGAATTAATCGAGAGGAACACCAAAATAAATATACACAACCCAAACCTCAAAAAACTGGATAAACTCTTATTTTTGGTTGTCTCGTTGTTCACCATCCCCACAATAATATTCCCTCACTGCTGCTCGAACGTAAAACTCTTCTTCAGGTTTTCGGTGCCGCATGTCACCTCTCACTGGGATTGGATCCGTCCTCTAAGGGCTTGGCTTTATGGAACACCTATAGAAATTATTTTCTTGGAAAAGATTATCTGATACCCCTCCTCAAGATATATATTTATTGGAGAGGGAGATGGTATCTAATAATGTGGGGAATTAAGGGGGTCATATAAATTAGTAACATTTGAAATTACCCAATGATGTCGGTAGATAGGATTTTTCTTGTCAAGCCATTCATTGGCCTTACTCCCCACAGTTCCCATAGTATGCTTGTCCATTCGTGCAAAATAATTAAAATAAAATAATAAAATTATTTCATTTCATTTGTTTTAAATGTCACAAAACATAAATTCTTCTCATGATCTACTACTGTAAAATTTATGTTTCCCTTAAGAGAATCATGTCATTGAGGATTCAACGGTTCCCTCATATTATTAATCCAGGCACTGGTTCACAAGATAGAAAAATACGGGTACACGTTTACTGAACATGCCTTAAAAAAACATTAGAGATTAATTCCAGGCACACCAGAACTCAGAGTCACACACTGTAAATTTTTGCAAATCCGTAAAATTATATTATTTAAAATAATGAAAATAATTACATGGAAAAACCCCATATTTATATTATACCCACTATAGGTATTTTCATCACCGAATAGGCACCTCTTAGAGTAAGTAAACAAATGCAGGTACAAAGCACAAATCTGGGCCTTCTGCACCCATGTGCTTTCATAGAGGTTCATGTGCTGCCATCGAACACATAAAAGAGATATCGACTGCCTGCAATGGACTCGCTCTTGTCGATCCTCAATATATACTGGGACATCCGTAATGGTCGCCCCATCATCCATGTCTAGATTTCCATGGTCGATAATGTTATATTGGTCAATCATGTATCCCATCAGCCAGGATATATCAACAACACCGTGCACCCTATCCATGTGTTTTGGAAGTGCAATTTGGTATGACACCTCGCAAATACTCCTATGTTTCATAAGAGGTTTGATAATCCTTAGTTATAACATACTGCCTCAGAAAAATCACCATAGTCCCTATCTAGGAGAGACTCACCTGATTACATGGTCCCCCTCCTAGATCTCCAACGGTCTCTCCCTCCTGTCAGCATAATATTTATGTCTGCTTGGAAAAGTCTTCATCCACTCCTGGATGATCTGCACCTTCTCAGTGGTAGCCCAACCAAACTCTCAGACCATAAGTGTTGACTCCCCTAGAAATGTATAACATAGTGGTGATCTGCAAGGCTGACCATATGAGGCCTTGAATTGAACCTTATGGATGGAGGAGTGGTAACAGTTGTTCTAAGAAAACTCCACCAAGGGCAAGTGATCCTCCCAACTATAGCCTAAATATTGGACACATTCACGATGCATATCCTCTGGCGTCTATATGGTCTTCTCTACCTAACCATCCATCTGAGGATAAAAGGCGGTGCTCAAACATAGCTATGTTATGAACACCAAATTCAATCCCTTCCACTACCAGGATGTGAAACATGCAACACAGTTAGAGATTATCGTTGTTGTAACCCCATGTATTCGCAAAATATCTTATACATAATGGAATACTAGGCTCTCTACTAATCCCTACTCTCCAATTGGTAAGAAGTGGTCCAACATGGGAAGTCGGTCAAGGATCACTCAGATGGAAACATGTCCCATGGATGTACGTGGAATCGCGGTCCCAATGTCCATGGAAATCCCATCACACTTCCACTCTAGAACCTCTAGTGGTTGTCCAAAGCCTGCTAGAACCTGATGCTCGGCCTTCACCAGATGAAAAGTGAGGAAACTTGAAACAAACATTGATATATAGTTCTTCATCCCAAGCCAGCAGTGATGACTCTAGATATCCTAGTACATCATTGCCACACCAGGATGTACTGCCAGAGGGAAAATATGCAATACATTCAACAGTCCCTCTCGTAGTGCCACTGAAACCATGGTACGTTCCCTAAATAGGATGAAATTCTCCACTCCCTCATAAAACCCATCATGTGCTTATCCTGAGGATAACTGAGCATGTCAAGCCTCATTGTCAATATCCCCACGATACACCTCCCAGACCCGCAGATGATGTAGGGGAGTGACAGTCATAGACTCGAGGTAAGCAATAACATCTCTATCCATGAAGGATTTATAAAATGATGCTAACTATTTTTTCTCCTCACACAACAAGTGAACGCCAAACATTTTTCTTAGTTCATCTCATACCACATTCTTCTCCAAAGTAATATAGTTTATCTCGTAGTCATACTCCTGGAGGAACCCTAGCCAACGCTGCTGTCTCAAATTTAGGTCCCTTTGAGAGAAGATGTATGTGAGATTATTGTGATCATAGAAGATCATAAATTTTTTCCCCATAATTTAATTCTTCCATATCATTAGGGAGAAGTCCAATGCTATTAACTATAGTTCATGGGTTGTGTAGTTCGTGTCATGTTGTCTCAGTTGTCGTGAGCCATATGTGATCACTGCTTTCTCGTACATCTACAAACACCCAATTCTGACCCCTGATTTGTCCTAGATGACTAAAGACCCAACAACCTCTTCTAGTAACCTCAATATTGGAGCATTGATCTGTCTGTATCTCAGTTTTTTGAAACATTCATGAAATCTCTCAGTCCACACAATGGGCTACCCCTTCTTCATCAAAACTGACAAGGATGCCGCAACTCTAGAAAAGTCAGGCACAAAGCTCTGGTAGTATCAAACCAAGCCTAGGAAACATCACACCTTAGTGAAACTCCTGGGTGGATTCCATGAAAGAACATCCCTTATCATTTCTAGATCAACCACAACCACGAAATATGAGATAATGTGTTTAGAAAGTGGAAATCATGTATCTATAATTGTCACATCGAGATTCTACCATAAAGATAGTGCTCTAGGAGTGTATCTTGTACTATATGCATATGATAGGCATGATCCAACTCTAACATTGAGTATAACCAGATGTTTTCAAGGAAGACTACTATAAAGTGATTGATGTATGGCGAGAAGATCCTTTGCATGAGCCCCATGAACACAACAGGTGTGTTGGTCACACATAATGGAATAACCAATAACTCACAATGGCCAAGATGACAGATGAGGGCCTTCATCTAATCTTCCACATCTTATACCCTGAGATGATGATTCCCTGATCTGAGGTCTATCGTCTAAAACCAATGACCTTTCATCTGGTGATCTAAATGATCATCAATTCTCATAATTTGATACTTGTTCTTCATTGTCACATAGTTCAAGTGTTGGTAGTCCACACAGTGTCTCATTCTCCCATCATCCTTCTTGGCTAACAAAATCTGGGATGACCATGGAAAAACATTGTATCTTATGAACACATTTCCCTCCATTTCCTCCCACTATACTCATAACACCCAAAAATCCGTGATAGGAATCCAATATACATGTGTAGATTCCCATGTCATCCATGGGTATTGATTGATGCAAATGTATACCTCCTTTCATAGGTGTAGTACTGAGATATACTCAGAGAAGACATCAACATATTGGTCCACCACTACATGATAGTTCATACTCTCAACATCAACTTCCCTGAGGGTAAATTTATCCAATAGATGATTGATCATGTGAAACATCCTCTTGTTATGTCTGTAATGTGCTTAAAAGGTTCCCTTATCGCCGGTAAAGAAAATCATGGTCTCATCCATGAAAAATCACCATACTTTGCCCCCAATACAGTCAATATGAGCAAGTAATGTTGATAACCATTCCATACCAAAGGTTTTGCTGTATGTCCTCGATGCTGCTGCTAAGAGATCTTATCCATTTCTCTCATATTCTAGAGTAATCTCACACATCCTAAAATAATTCATAATAGGCAATAATACTCATATAAGAGTAACTAGAAATAAGGATCGAGCTAACAACTCTATTTGACTTTTCATTCGTCGAATATGGGTCATGGAAATAAAATATTTAATGGCACTTGAGTCTATAATAAATCCAGCTAGGGTGGAGTAGAAACACATCATACCTATAATCATATTCGAAGCATCGTGGGTGTATGACTCTGCTGCCTGGTGCCGAGCTCGCCCCAGTCCACCTACTGCCTATGGTTGGGGAGGACCTCTTTGAGGTGGTGGAAGTAGCACATAAAATCACCGCCCACCACATGCTGCACAACCATCTCCCCATCCATTTCTTTTACCCTATAATCCTCCTCGCTTGAACCTCTACCTCAACCAACGCGGTCCCTCGACCTTCTGCTAGCCATCTGTATGGTGGTCCGGGCAGTCACGTTCCATGTGGCCCTATCCGCCACACTTAAATCACTATATGTATCCCTACTAACTCCCTCTGGACTTGGAGCCTCTTACAACAAACTTGGAGTATTGGGGTCTCCCTAGGAAAGTCATAGACTGCTTCATCGAACGTGAATAATACCTACAAAATTCTTAAAATTCTATTGTTAGGGGTCTTTTGAAGTCCCCACAAATCAGTTCCTACTCCGTTGGGAAGCCCTCCAGAAGAGTGGCCCTATCCAGTACACCAGCCTAGGTGGTGATGCTGAGGATCACCACAGATGCCCCAATCTCCCTTATGAGTCCCTTCATGAAGGTCTGAGCCCTGAAGAAAGGGTCTATCACTATATCAATACTGTGGTGAGAAATCTCATTGAACAGTGTCGAGTACTCAGCCACTGTCATGCTACCATGCTGAAGGTGATGAAACTCTTGAATGTGCACAGTGCGCAAAATTGTGGGAAAAACTCTCCCCGAAAAAGCCTCTTGAAGTTCACTAATGTGAAGGTCTCCTCATCATGAATCTAGACGGTCATGCTCCACCATCTCCCAATTGATCCCTATATAATTCTCTCTGCCATGTTCTCCATCTGGTCACGTGGGGTCCTCTCTAAGTAGAAGACCTGTGTCAAAACCCCTATCTACTCCTCAAAGACTCGAGTTTATGTATCACCCTTGACCCTAGGAGGAATCTGCTTATGAAACACATGTACGATTAAGAGACTACGAACATCACCTACCAAAACCACTGTTGGCAGGGGATGACCATTTGGTGGTGGTATCTCGGGGGCACCACCCAGTGGGGCCATCTCAAACACTGGTCCCTAGACAAACGCCTTGAGGCTAAGAGGGTTGTCCTCATTCATCTGGATCATGAATGGTCAGCCTCATGGTGGAATTATGAGATAAATCATGATGTTTCACATTTATAACATTATTCTTGGTGAGATGACATTTACTTGAAATCACAAAATGATAACTCATCCACCATTTTTGTGAATTAATCCGAAAAGCAGGACTCATGGGTCCAATGTATGGATAAGTCTGTCATTGCCCCATCCCTGGACTCCCCGATCCATATGATCAGACTTGAAACACCCAACACTACTGCATTAAAACAAAAAACATATAATCCTAGTGTCTGAGATAGAACTGACCACCTCTGATATAAATATGTCAGGACCTGTCCCCCGAGGCCTCTGTCATGACTACACCAAGCCCGCCTTCCATTGGATAGGGGATGACCATTAGAACAAGAAATTTGTATCCATTATAAGATAAGGTGTTTTATTTAAACCTATGAAAACTCACATATTATAATGAAACAAGAGGCAACCCCATGGAATAGAACACAACAAAAGCAACTGTGAAGTAAACTGTTGTAGTAAAGAGTGAAGACTGTATAAGGGGGGAAAGAATACAAGCCCAACTGAAAAAAGTACAAGTACAACTGAAAAAGTAAAAAATAGATGAAATGTAAGAGGCATCTCCTAGATCATCCACCATGGATCCTACCTGAAGGGTATGTGTAACTCACGATATGTAGTCCCTTCATTACATCCAGCCAAACGGTCCAGCTCCAAGATCCTCCATATCCTGGATACATATGCCTCAATCAATAGTGTGTGTCATATGCACAAGATACATCAAGGTTCAGGAAAATCCCATGCAGGGGTGAGAATAAATATACCCAGTAGGGACCCTAACACCCTCGAAGGTCTCCAAGAGTTCCGAAAATGAAAAACCACAAAGCATGGAGAAAAATTAAAAAACACAAGTCATATCACACCAGGTATCTCATTTGGTCAAGGATTTAAGGGTTATCACATCATCTAACTCCTTGGATATTGGAGAACATATCCTTTATAGAGTATAGTGGGCCTTCAAGGTCACATACAGTCACTTCCCAATACACTTGAAAAGCTACGGTACCCATCCCTAATGGGTACCATGGGCAAGTCAGTTCACACATATCTTCTTCCCACCATAGCTGAACTAAGGTAATCCTCCTATCGATTAACATGATTCTTCGAGGTCAAAAACAGACACTCCCCACCATGGGCCTACTAGGTCACATAGAGCCACTTCCCACTGGTCAAATTATCAATCTGAATTTAGGTCTCAGCCAACCGTAGTGTTTAATACATAATCTACATTGGAGAACCACTCTTAAAGCCACTAACTGCATCATGATATCCTTTTATGTCACTGAAAATTATTCCAAATTTTTTTATCCTCAAGTGAGTCATAACTCCACAAACGGCACATCAATCAGATTCACGATTTGTGAGATATATGCATTTTAGTGTCGAGGGCCCAAATAGATTTATATTCAACCAAACCCAGTCATGCCGCAAATTTATAAAAAACTCTTATGGCATGTCTCAAATGAAACCTAGTAGTCCTATTGATCTCGAAGCCATAGATAATTCGTCAAACGAACGTATAGTTTAGAACATAGGGACTGTTTTGTGAAACAAGAAGATAATTGGTTCGGATATGATCCTCCTCGTTTGGACCAACCCAGATCCACCTAGGTGAACCGTCCCAACAATGGTCAGACCTGGATAATCCGCGGGTCGGCCCGTTGGGCAGCGGGTCGATCTGTTGGGCCGACCTAGTGGTGCTACCAGCATGGAAGCATGGGTTGCAAGAGACACTCAGACACGGTGTGTCCGGGTAGAGATGACGTGGTTTGAATTCACATTAGTTATTAAACCCGTGGGGGTTGACCAAATGCAAAACCATGTGGCACTATAGGTCCTTCGTGCCACGACCTTGCCAATGGGTCTTCCACTGGCGCACGACCCATCCCCCGGGAGCCGGTTGAACCGGCGACATATACATCGGTGACAACCAGTGCAGGCTGCAGCCCTGCTGTCACGTCAGCACACCGTTGGGGGGTCACCACTCCCTACTTCTCCAGACACATGTCCATTGCCATTGCATGTCGTTTCTATGACTTTGTGCATAGTAGGCAGTGGCGGAGCCAGGGTAGGGTGTTCGCAGGGCCTCCGGTCACACACCAGAGCCTGTTTCCTATGTCGTCTGCACTTACGGGCTACTGTGTTCGGGTCCTTCGCTATAGTAGTCAATGATTCAGCATGATTTCCCCTTAAATATTATGCAATCACAATCAACACAAAAATAGAGGGGCTCTGGCCGTGTTCATGTCGTCCCACACCCTTTGTGTTAGATAAAAGTTTTGGGGGTTGTTTTGGGTGAATGTTCAACTGGATTTCTTGACATGATTTCAAATCCTATTCCAAAAAAAGAAACACACCCTACCACACATATATATAAATTAACGGACCAACATGATCATGAGTTGACCTGTTTGTATCAGTTTTTAATGAATTTCGGGGAAAATCAAAATCATACAACATAAAGCCCTACCTCAAAACATTGGAGATCTCTCTTGGTTGAGGGAGTCTCATTGTTCACCATCCCCACAACAACCCGCCTTCACTACTGCTCGAACTTCAAACTCTAGTTCGAGGTTTTGGGTGTGGGTCCTCTAACCCTGGGTCGGTACTCCCATCACGTACTAGGGCGAGGGTGTCCCATAGTGAAAAAAATACCAGAGTTGTACTACCCTTCATGGTAGGGTGTTTCTCCTCACATTTGGAGTTTTACTCCCCCATCTTCGAGTAGTGACGGGGAGTGGGTTCATCTAGGGAGTTGGAGCGCCCTCGACTACAGGGGAACAATATGAGTAATGGGCCCCTCAATTTGATGTAATTGATACCCAGTGTAGAACTTAGTACTCCCTCAACGGATTGATGTGTGTGCAACTTCATATAGGAGAGACTGAGATATCATTGGAGAGAAAAGAGTAGTTCTCCCCAAATCGAACGTATTGTTGAGGAATGAACCTCTTCACTAGATTTCCCTTTCCCATTCCATCAGCCCAAGACCATGACAGTGAGACCATTAGTGTCGGTCACTAGAGGCAGTTCCAGATGAAATTTCCCGAGGGAGCATGTTCATTAGAACATTACATTAGGAATGGTTGAGTTGTACCAGATGGGGTACATCTCATATATGGGTTCCCCGAGGGATGGCCAGTTCATAAAGATTTTACTAATGATTTTACAGTTATTCTCTGATACTTCTTTTGAAATCCTAGAAATTTCTTGAGGCCAGGGCCTTATGTTTCTTTGTTTCTGAGTCGAGAATTTTAGGGGGACCTAGGTATATTAAATTCTATATAATTGAGTCGAGATTACTATTAAAAATCTTTTTTGTTTTCTTCATACATGATTCATGGTATTTTTCATTCTCTATTTTTTTGTGACCATCGAGGGTCTTGAGTTCCCCTACTATGTTTTGGGATACTCTTAGATACAGGGGATTCTCTCTCACATGTTGTGTCTTGTGCAAGTGTTTGACGTTTTGATAGGGGTGCTCAACATGACGGGATCAATGGATGTGATGACAGTGGACAGGGTTGCCTAGGATAAGAAGGGTTCCATTAGGACTAGGCTAACATGAAATACTACTTCGGCTTCTAGTATCATAAAAACTATAGTGATCAAGTGGGATCTTCCAAAGAAGGTAGTAGGGGACCCCTTTGTACCATGTTGTTTTCAGTTCAATTGTTTGAATTGTATACATTCCTAGTTACACCTCTCAGTGCATTACTTATTGTTGTAATTTTGTTTTTGATTACTTAGTGTTCACCATTCAGCATTGTGGTTTTTTTGTGAGGGAAAGTGTGTAAAGGTATCCATGAGAATTCCTCCCACTAGTAGGTTGATGCCTCCAATGCTAGTCGTAGACCCCAAGACATTGGGATGATGGATTGGGGTATGTCATAGTATGGGACTGAGGGGACGGGTCGTGAAAAATTTATATTAGAGGAGTTCGGTTCTACCGCAATGACCATGCACTTGTTGTTTTTTTGCCAAAGTGTAATGTTCTTTGATTTAATCTTCCATGATAGAGAATATAGAGTTTTTGTGGCAGACTATGTATCCATACATCAGTACTCTATACACCTGTTTCCCGACCCAATAGATGGATACACTTGTTTTAGGGAAAACAAGGGAATATACAACTTGTATTGATGGTTGTGATTTCTATATTATATTGTTTGTCAGCTCTTCAGATCAAACCTTCTATCTGTGGTACATCATGATATATCTTTGGTTTCAACCACATGGTCGACCATCCAGGATCCCAATATGAGGTCATGAGGATAGCCTGCTTGGTGATGTGGTGCCCATTCATGGACCAGTGAATGATATGGCCCCACCGATTGGTGCACATGTGCATCCCCCACCTGATGGTCAGTATCTACAGCCAACGGTTCATGTGTAGGACATTCATAGAATTAGTGCCATACTTGATTTCTAGAGGCAGAGACCTCCCATGTTCCTTGGAAATACAGATCCAACAGTAGATGAGGATTTGCTTGAGGCTGTTACATGGGTTTTCTTCCTAGTGAGGACACCACCTAGCCAGATCGTAGTCCTGGCTAAAATACTTCTTCAGGGCCTAGTGGGAAGATGATGGAGTCTGATGATTCACAATCATGATGAGGCGAACCTCACATGGATAGACATTGAGCTCCACTTCATAGTAAAGATATTTCCCACAACTATGCACTATGCATGATCACAAGTGTAGTTTGAACTACGGTAGAGAATGATGGTATTATAGTACTAAACGAAAATAAAAAATCATTCTTTCTACTCCTCAAATATGGTTGGGGACCCTTAATTTAGGAACCAGACCATCGAGTGGGGCCTGTGTCGGGAAATGTGGGCATCAGTGATACGTCTTCGCATTCTGATGCATGTTGGGGTACTAGAATGGGTCCTGGAGGGTGAGAGCTTCCGGGATGAGTAGAAAGTGGATGTAAACTATAGTATAGGTCTCAATTTAGATGTTTCTAAGGAGGGTAACAATCAAATTGAAATGGGATCCTGGCATAGGAGGCATGCCCATGCCTAGATATAGACACGTGGGTCTATGGCACAACAGCAGTGCCATGGAGATGATCACCCGTAGGAGAGGTAGTGCTAATTTTGTAATTGTTGGGGGAATATCTCTAGATATTTACTATCCCAATGTACTACATAGAAGGAGTTGTTATACAAACACCATTGGTAGATACAATTCATGGAGAAAGAATTTATGTATGTTGGATGGTGGGGTTGAAGAGTTGGACGAGCAGAAGGGGTGGTCTCTGCCAATATCAGGGAGCATGAGGACATGTGCAAAGATAGTTGCACGGATTCATGGCTCATGAACAAGAATCTACAAGAGATTTTCTAGGAACGACCTATGCATTTTCTATTGCATCATTACTAAATAGACCCAGGTTATAGATGTTATTTTCCCATTAGTACTCTTCTAGAATTTTTGGTTCCAGTTTGACCATGGAATTCACTCTCACACACAGATACTCCTGATGAAGGAAACCCACTGATAGTGTGACCTTTATCTTTGAGGTGAGAGTTTTCAATGGGATATCTTATTGGTGTCATCGATACCTTACGACGTCAATCTGGTTATGGACTACTATCATGCATGATAAGAATGATGATATTAGGCAAGAAATGTGGCATATCTTCCTGGTAGATAAGGTATTTCCATTGAAAAAAACGGGGAGCCTAGGTGGCACGATCTAGACTCTCATAAATAGTCCCTCTTGAGTCATTTTGTTGTGGTGATGTTTGACTATAATATTTTTTGCTATGACCAACGGTTCCTAGACATCCATATGCTATGCAGATTCCACAAGTGGGAGTGGTCATGTCTTGTTTATAATTATGGTGAGGCCACTTAAGGTTCTTTGTAGTGGGCTTCTAGACCACACGATTTGTGATGTAACATGATACATAGTTCTTTCATCACTTCTCACAGCTAAAGAGTCATGTTCTTGTTGCAGCACATTGTTGACCTAGTAAGAGCTAGATATAATAGTTGTTTATCACAGTATTCCCTTATGGTGCGTGACTAGAATAAGAACATGAACCATTATTGGACCTAGTTTCATCCCATTAATTTGGGATTTGGAATTTTGGAAACGAAATGAATAATGGTGGGGAGAATGTTACGTCTCTGAATTTCTAGGTATTTTTTAATTAATATATAAATATTTAAAGACCACAAAATCTGGCCACACATGATTATGATGCCTGGAGTGCCCGAAATGATCCATCAAAAAAATGTTATGAATTATGTAACACACATGAGTAGTTTTCCTAAAAATTTTGAACAACACTTAAACCATTTCACAAATAAGAAAACCAAAAAACGGCATAACCGTAAATAAAATTATTTTATTTTTCAAATTCATATAACTCCCAATTCGGGACTCATTTTAAAAATCCCAGACTACTTCTAAACTCGAGAGTGTATTCATTAATTAGGAAGATACTAATATTTGCTGGCATGGCCCAGCATGGAAGTTAGGTTTTGGCCGCATATAAAATAATTAATTAAGAATAATTATTTTTCAATCATAAAAATTTAAATGTAAACTCGTATTGAAATTCTGAGGGAATCGTTGATATTATGAGGTCGTTTTTAAATTAGGAGGAGCCAATCCTCAACCGGTGCTGGTCAAGGGTGACTGTAAAATTTTTTTATTTCTTTTTGAGGTACTTTCAGTAATAGTGCTGGAAGAAAATTCTATATTTTGCACCAGTGATTGGAAAAAAATCTGAGGGCACCGATGATTTAGAAATGCCAGGATTTTTTTAAGAGAAGCATAACATCGACTGACAGAGGTCATAAGAAAATTTAATTTTATGGACTTCAAAAAAATAATAAAATTACTTTTGGTTATTTTATTTTACCTGTGTGCAGCCATTGTAAAAACTCTGGGGGGGCCACAGTGCAACCTCAATCATTTAATTAATTGACTCATAATTTATGTAACCAATTTATTGGAACAAATAAATGACAGTGTAACCACACTGTTGATATAATTAAAGAGGATCATTAATTATACTCATTCATGAACCACATTAATTATTCTGTGCATTTATCCATTCCTCCCCACTATTTATAAGAATTTTTGGAATGGGTTTTTGGACTAATGAGTGGAACCTCCGACAAAGTTCCATGACAAATTCCACAATCCTAGAAGGATGCTTTGAGCAAAAAACATTGATGGAATCGACAAGTGATGATAGGTGTCGACGAAAAACATTAGATGTGAACACTTCTTGCTCATCCATAGTGGCATCCAAAGAACTCGATGTAGGGGGTTATATGTTTGATTCCTCCCCTTTTTACCCCATACTTGAATATTATGAAGAACCCTAGTCAACAGTCCAACTAGTTGTCCCTTGTTTTTCTATTTAATGCAGGACGATAATGCAGGTTTTCATTATGGGTGGTTTTATATTCTAATAATCCTTCTCATGATATAATGCTAACGCAGAGGGGGTGGGAAGAACGAACAAGGCCCAGACCCCTTGGAAATTCGGTTAAGGATTCATTCTATGTGGGCGAACAGATGAATTGGCAGCATAATGATGGAACGTGGAAGGACCGTCGACCGAGAGCGGTGGTGACTGGCACCCACTGACCGAAATGGAGAGGGTTTCATGATGTTTCATTGGTGGACTATCTATGGACGGCCAACGCCAGCCACATTGAAGCGAGGCGACACGATGCGGCAGCATGCCGTAGTGGATGGCTACGACATCGAGCAGCGAAAGAGGGCAGACCGACGCCCATGGGTCCGGAGTGGGCCGGACCACATGGACCAGCCAGGAGAATCTGATCCATTCGTGCCACTGTAGGGCCGGGAGGCACGATGCGGCGGCGTGTCGTGGAGGAAGACTGCGCCATTGAGCCACGGTGGATAGAAGACACATGCCCGAAGGTCATTAGCGTTCCATTCAACATGCATCAGTAATGAGTCCTAGCAGTGATACATTGAAGACCCTGATAGCTTCTTCTGCTCAAGAGTGGTGTGGTCCCCCACACTTTGCCAACGGGCTCACCGATTCCGCATCCCTACGGGCTACGCTCATCCGGGTGGGATTTGACGATTCTATGGCCTAGTGGACCATGCCTGTAGCCCAGCATGACGTACCAGGCCCAGCCAAACCGATCCGAGCCTAGCGAGTTTGGTCAGGTCGGTCCGACTGTGTCAGACTAGACCCAGACCAACTTACGACCCATTTGTCTTAAACAAGCGTATCTCCTAAAGCAGAAGTCAATTTGATGAACCATTTGTTGTGCCAAAACCCTCAAGATGAGGTCATACATTTGAGATATTCAACATTATTTTCATAGAAAGATGGAGATTGGATGGATTGGATCATAACCAAATTAAACAGGGCCATTCAGACTAAATTTTCCTTTAACATTCAGACCTGGTGACTAGTTGACGCGCCATCTATTGCATTGGGACCCTTTTGACATAACGGATCATCAAGTTACATATTTTTGGTACTTCATTGAGGTTGAGGTATGAACGATAACCTATGGAACAAAATTAAGGTTTTCGTTATAGTGAGAGTTTCTATGGATACTCTTTTTGATGACTCAAGGCGCGAATAATCCTTAGTACTCTAATCCGATAGAGAGGGGTCTCCCCACCTCATGAGTGTGGGTTTGTTTTCCTCTGAGATGGATTTCTTATCTCTGGAGTCTGTGCTCCCTTATTGGACTTGGTGAAGGGTCCTCCATTCTTATATCCAATAGAGTCAGGTACCCCCTTTCAAGTAGGGTGTGGGTCCTCTATGATAGGAGTTGGTGATCCCCAATCAACCCATGGTGCAAGTCCTCCTTATACAGTTCTACAGTAGATTAGGTACTCTCCATCTATGCTAGGGTGCGGGTCCTCTAGCCTGTGGTCAGTACTCCCCTAACGTACTAGCCCCCGGGAACCCCATAGTGAAAAATCTAATAGAGTTTTACTGCCCTACCAGGTATGGGGAGGGTCCTCACAGATGGAGCAGTACTCCCCGATTTCCATTTAGTGATAGGGAGCAGGTTCTTTATTATATTTGGAGCTCCCTCGTCTTGCAGGACACATTTACGAGGTGTGGGCCCCTCCATTTGAGGTAATAAATACCCATGGTAGACGATTTTACTCCCTCGATGGACTGAGGTTTGGGCCACTTCAAAATATAGCGACTGAGATATCATGGGTTAGACAAGAGAAGTTCACCCCCAACTAAACGTAGTGTTGAGGTCTGGTACACTTCACTTAGTCTCCCTCAGTCTTGCCTTGGTTGCAACACTGTGACTGTGAGGCCTCTAGTGTAGGGCACCGATGCATTTCTAGAATAATGTTACTGATGTGGTGCGTCCTTTATGACATTCCATTATAAAGGGTTGAGTTGTACCTGATGGATTAAATATCCTAGGTGTGTGGAATCAAGGATTGTATGATCAGGGTGAATATACTCCTAATCCTTGAGTTATGCTTCATGACTTCTTTGGAAGTCATGGAAAAATTTTGAGGTCAGGGAATTATGATTCTTTGGGGATGAGACGAGTATATCATGATGACCTATAAATATAGAATGTAATATAATTTAGTATAGATAAATATGAATAATATTTTTTTGTTTAATTCATGGTTGATTGGTGGTATTTTTCCTTTGTGGATTTTGGAGAGACAATCGTGGGTCTTGAGTTCCCTTCCTCAGTACTAAGTAACTCATCCATACACATGATTTTCCCACCTGTGTTAAGTATGGTGCAGTTGTTCGATGTTTCTATAGGATCCCTCATGAATACGGGTCATACGGACGTTACGATAGTGTACATGGAGTCCTAGAATCAAGAGGTGTCTAGTAGGACCACGCAGACATGACATACTACTTCGGATTCCAGTAGATTCACTACTCCAGCGATCAGGTGGGATATTCCAACCATGGTCTTCAGTGCTCCCATTATACCTTTCTATTTTTAGTTCATTGGTTGGGATTGTAATTTGGCCTAGTTAAGCCGTACAAATATTTACTTACTATTGTACTCTGGTTTTTGATTACTTAGTGTTCACATATATTCTTTGTTGTTTAGTTTTGTTAGTGCTTGTGTGGTCATGTATCTAGGAAAAAGTCAGCCACATCAAGGTTGATGCCTTCGACTCTAGTCACAAAACCCTTGCCTTCAGGAGGTGGGCTTGGGTTATGTCAAGGCACGAGCCCCAGGGGATGGGTCATGATAGTATCCCATTGAAAAGAATGAAAATATTTGATTAGGGTATATTAAATAATTATGTATTCTAGAAGGTTTTATTGAATAGTTATATATTATTGTGTAACATATTGAATTTTATTACAACTACGAGTCTGATGTAGAATGAATTAGTCATGAAAAATATCATATCAATGGGAATGTTGTGTGTAAATTAATTTTCACAATAATTTTTTTCAAAATTAATATTACAAAGTATGAGTAGGAACACCATTACATTTTTATAATATTATTTTGGATACCCCGTATGTTAAATCCCAGAATGTAATTTATTATAACTTGAATAAAGAAAATGATGAATGAATGATATCAAATACACATTACCGACGATTTATTTTATGTTTTAGAGAGAATTTTATTAAGGATTAATATGAACATTTTAATTCAATTTTAGAACGAATTTGATGTCTACTAGGACATCAAAGTGTGCATGTATTATCAAATAGTGGTTATGTAATTAATTGTAAAACATTATATATAAATAAACATGATAAATTAAGTACTATAAGAAATAGTGCAGTTATATTTTTGGATCATGTTATACAAGTATTTGGTAAAATGGAAAGTAATATAATATATGTAAATAATTCATTCTTTTCTATCATTAGAAAAATACGGTTGTTATATTATAGAACATTCCATGTTTAGATATTTTAGTTAATGTTGTTTGACAAACAATGTCTAATTAAACATAATTATTTCTTATTTTTTATAGTAGGTTTCAATAAGGAACTGTACATAGATCAAATATTTACATCAAAATCACATATTTTACTATTAATTTTTTCCTTATCCTGCAAACCGAAAGTGGTCAATCTTTATCTTATCGAACAAAACCACTGAAGGCTTAGATTTCAATTAAATTATGGATGACATGTTCAATTGTATATTATACGATTTTAAGAAATACATAATTTAGATATGGTTTTTTACATTATAACATACAACAATTATGTGATTTGGATCCTCACCAATGGTGTCAACTACATTTAAAAATTAATAGAAAAAAGGAGATCAACATTCATGAAATTTTATAAATTTAGGAATTGTTACCACAAATTATTATGTATTCACTAATGAATTTATGTAATATATATTAAATGTTAATTTATTTATATTGAAATTAGATTAATAACATTCCAATGAACACATTTTTGGTAAAACATGTTTCTCAACATGAACATGAACCCAAAGAAGAAGAACTACAAAATTCAGTACATATAGATGCTCATAATCCTAATGAACACTAGGTTTTTCACCATTACAAGGATTACATTATAGAGTTTCTAAATTTTTATTCACATACTAATGCTACCAATCTTGAGTAACAATATATAAATGATGTTGAGGTTGAGGAAATAGTAATTGGTGACCAACTATGTCCCAGAAAAATTAAATGCATCATAGAATGATGGGGTTAAAAAAGAATATAAGGTGATAGGTAGAGGATTCCAATTATATATAGGAATGAATTCATGTTTACATCATACTAACCAAAAATTTCCATATTTATTAGTTACATGGTGATAACTACTCTAATTTCCATTCTGATTGATATACATATATGGCACAATGATGTTCACACAGTTAAGGAAATTATTTTGGAAGATATTACTATAACATTATTATATACATTCTCTATTATAATAAAAAATAAAAATGAAATATTGATTTAATATTCATTAAACTTGGTATGTACATTTTTACAAGATGATTTAATAATTAAATTGTTTTTAATGATCAATTTAATGGATCGTCGATGCTTTCAATTAATTCTTCAGAAGTATCATATCATGGATTATTTGGTGAAATTTAAATCATATAAACCAAAAATTTATCCACAAAAATTAAACAAATAAACCTAGAATGAAATTATTAATCTTAATGATGATTTTTATTTCTTGAAAATTCTGATTTTTAATAAAGAATTTGACAATACATGTTTTATTTAGGTCGATTAAGAAATATTTTTCATGAAATAATAATAGAGTGATGAAAATAATCATCATGTAGAAAATCCATCATACACCTACCATGAAGATAGAATAGGGTACACTTCATATGAAAAATGGTATATATTTTAAATATACACTACTATATACATGTGATATGGAACATACATTATAATATTTTCTATCATTTATTTATAGATTACGGAATTAAAATCCAATTCCCCTTCCATCAAATGTCTTATTCAATGGAAGGTGGATTTTGTAATTATATTAACAACATTACTTATAGATATTTTCTCATTTTTTATGGTATTCCAAAACCATTCCTTTTGAACATTCATTGGTGGGGTATCATTTTGGGTTAGTTAGTGTGATATTTTATAATTTTTGGATTTTTAGGGATGCTTCATGATTTTCCAAACAACATGCCCTGTTATATCAATATGAAAAAATTTGATAGTGGAAATCAAATGGATTCTGACCAACTTACATAATCATATTCCCTATCAAGTGAATCTATGATATTCATTTACACCAGGTTAACATCTTACTCACAGTTGTACTAAACTTTTCACCTCTTCCTAGAAATTCATGTAGATGGGCATTAACATATTCCCAAATTTGATTAAAATTTTCCAAACAATTTTTTTGGCCAACAATGGACTAGTACAAACTAATAAATATTTATCCCGTCATTATAATTTATAAGAAGGTTTTTCCACTAAGGCGCCCTATGAAAAATATCTAAATATTGAGGAACATCCTTCGATCTTCAACCAGAATGTTTACTTTTTTGATATTTTTCTTCTATGGAATATCTTATTCACCCTAGGGTTCTATGAATCTCTACATTGATTTGTGGATATAATAACCACTTTGTTGTATCTAAACATAGAATTAATTCATATATCATGGTTTCTGTTGTTTTCTATTGGAGATTTCTATGAACAACATTGTGATTCAAGATTCTTTTATTCTGTGGTAGGTCGTTCCATTAGGATTTTAAATTTTTAATCAACATAAATTTCATTGGTTAATTTAAATTATAAAAATTAAATTAATGTTATAGTTTTTTATTAAATGGAATTCGATTTGAATTTTCTAAATACCCAATTCCAATGAATTCAGATAAAAAAAGGGATTTTTCATGAATTTTGAAAACAGAAAAATTCACTAAATTGGGGTGTGTTTATGGAAAATTGAGAGATTTAATTTGATGAATTTAAATTGTGTATTCGAAGGAAGTTATTTATGTTAAATTGTTTTATTTAAATGAAGAAATGGTTTTGGTGTCAAAAAAATTAAAACACCCCTATTCCAATAGAATGGGGGTTTGTTATGAAATTTATGTAATTTTTTAAAAAATAAATTACATAATTTAATAGTAAATATTATGGTGAATATTAGTAATTGGATTCAAATATTTTTTAAAAATTTCACAAAATGGGTATTTATAGAATCCAAGGGTTTTATCATGCCGAAAATGCTTGTTTTAGATTAAAAACAAATTATGGGTTTTAAATAGATAATTTTAATATTTAAAGTGGATAATGGAATTTAATTTTTTATGTAGGATTAAAATATACTTTTATCATATTTATGTATTATAGAACATGACATACTAGGGTAGTTAGTGAGTTATTTCAGGTGGAACTTTATGACTTATAATAATCTAAACATCTTATCAGAACATCACATCACTTAAGGGGTGGTGATGAGTCCTATTTGGTCTTATGCCTAATGGGGATTACATACATACTTTATATTTAAATGATTCAAGTACCTATAGTATGGAACCATCATACCAAATTAGTCATATGACCATGTTGATCTCTTTTTTGTATTTGAAATGTTAAAATTCCCTTATTGTAAACAATTTTACCTTCCATGGGATTTATATAAACTATTTTTATATAAAATTGTTTATTTTAAAAATTATTAAAAACTATCATTTCTTTAAAGTATCCTTTTATAGTAAATTATATTATATGAAATGTATTTCCATCATTTATAATGTGATGCTGGAAATTAAAATGTATTTCAATATTTTAAATGTATTGAATGACTTGGTTAAATATTATTTTGAAATGCCAATCATATTTATATAAAATAAAATTCACATTCTTGGTGAATTTGATATTTGAATCTTGTTATGAATTATTTGGGTGGTATTACATTGTGAATTTTCCCACACCATACTTGTGACTTCATGAGTTTGTTGATTATATACATCCATGATTGATTATGGGTAAAGGATCACTTAGAGATGGTTATAACTGTTGATTTGTGGACGTGGTGAGTGGAGTCATTAGAATCATTGGTATTTTTTCATATTTTTTTACATTTTCTAATGTACATTATGTTATAGAGAATTTTATACTTCTTGTATAGTCATCCTGTTGGATATTCCTTTTTATGCATTAGTGACTTATCTATTTTTCTTCTACATTGTAATGGGAAAAATAATTCCCACTTCTAATTTGTATGATGCCAATTTCAAGTCACCAACCACTGAAAATCGGAAAATCCCATCAGGATTCTTCATCGTCGATTATGTTTTCTAGTTACCAGTGTACCAAGGCTAGTTCATGAAAAAGTTGTATCAATTGATGTAAAGATTCTTTTCGTGATGTCAATATGCATTTTTGAAATCATCATGGGACATAAGAGGAAGTTTCGATTCTGTGTCAGTCCATATCTCAATGTAATGGACATTATGTATCTAGGGGTTCTAGTAGAATGATTTCTTGAATATTAGTTCTGTTCTATTGCTAATTTTGATTTGGATTTCATGAAATTAAATTCATGTTTGTGTATCTGTTTTGTTTTTTCCCTTGTTGTTCTGTTTGAGGGAAATTCTAAAGTCATTCATATTGTTTGAAGACGTTTAGTAGTATCATGCCTTATTGAATACTTGTGAATAAGATCCTGGAAGTTGATTCATCAAATATATAGTGAATAAATACTATTGTATGCCTGATTCTGGTTGAGATGATTGTGAAAACATTCAATGCATTGGGACATCCACCACCTCCAGCTCCCATTTGGGCTCTTGTTTTGGATCCATATATGGAAGATATCATGAATATTTTTTAAGAGACCCTTTGATAGAATCTAAAAGCGTTCTAAGGATAAAATGACCATTAAAATGATGAGGATAGGTTGTGGAGAATAGAATTTTTTTTGGGTTTTGGAGACACACGAAGAAATTAATGTGAAGTGTTCCACCTTCGTGCTGAAAGGACCAAGAAGATGATAATGGAACATGATGGTCATTACAAATTAGCTTAGGGTATTACAGTGAAAATTCTTCATTTTTCATTCCACTGACAAATTATATCCAATGTTGATGTTGTTATACATGTCCTCAAAGTTCATCAAAGTTGAGTAGGTTGATGGGACCAAGAAAGAGTATAGAAATGGTTTTTCCCAAGATTTGGTATTTCAAACTTGGGATATTATTGATTGAGAAGATTAACGAACAAGGGATTGAGTAGGGATCTATTCTAGATATACACAATCATTAATTCTTTATAATGATTCTTTCTTATGTTTATATACTTGATAGAGCATTGATGGTCGAGATAGACCTGGATGATAAGTCAATGTTATCATGAGTTTCTATCAATCCCAGTCGTAGTGGGCATTAATCTATGGGAATGTGGAAGCATGATGACTCTCATGGTGTTTCATGAAGGATTGGTTTTTCTAAACCTCCGTTAGAACCTAGAAAAGGTACTTTAATATATTACCATTGTGGTAATCCATGACATTAAAAGTGTGGTTTCACAATAGCACCCATAAATTTTAGCACATTTGAATGCTCAAATCACGTGTAGAGTTTATTCCATGTTTAATACAATCTACATAATGGTACGAGATCAACTTCACCATCTAAAACTATGGTGCAACATTATTTTTCACATTCAAAGGGGTTTAATACACATGAATCCTCAATGATGCTTGGTCACATACTAGAAGAGTCTCCAGAGGTAGTTGATACTGGTCCAACTACTATGAGGGGTACCCTCAATATAGCTTCGTAATTAGCGACTATTTTATTTGATAATGGTACATCACATTACATTATTTCAACTTGTAATGTTAACAAGCTATATATTCCTATATATGTTTTATCTTTTGAAATGAATATTAATAAACTCCTTTGATGATGAGAGATATGGGACTCCATTTGCACACTGTTTTTCCCTCATAATACTGTTGACATTTTTTTAGGCATTTCTAATTCATGACATGAAATATAATTTTTTAATTTTAAGATGGATTGGGACATCAAAAATAAATCCCCAAATGATATTTATGATTGACACTTCACCTTCACTACACATGTTGGTGTGCGTCATGTATTTGAACTATAATGGGATCGAAGGTTGAGTCGAATCAGACCTTCTTATCAAGAGTATATGAATGTGATATCTATGTTTTCGTATGAACAGGAGTTTGAATATTTTAGTATTGAGCTCCCACTAGTATTCTTAGAGTTAATTGATGTGTTTCCCTCTAATATCACTATTTTTTACCCTGTAAGGGAGGTTTGTTTTTATATTTATTTATTGTGTGGTAATCATCTAGTTTCATTTCACCATTTTCACACGGAACTAACCGAAATGATAGTGTTGAAGTTATAGTTAGATTAAAATCTTGAGAAAGGCTTTAAATGCCGGAACATGGCTCCTTGGGTAGTGCTGGTTATTTTTATTAGTAAAGCTGATGGTTCACATCGCCTGTGTGTTGATTATTGAATACTCAGTCGATTGACAATAATGATCAATTTTATTCCACCTATTTATGATCTGTTTGATAAGATGAAAATGGAAATTTGGTTCTCATAGGTCGACATTCGATCAGTTTACCAAGAGATTAGCTAATGGATTCAAACATTAAAAAACATCCATTTGAAACAAGTTCGATCATTATGAGTATATTACATTTCCCACTACTAAAAAACTGGAGTTAAGAGCACAGTTATTTACCAGCACTAAAAAAATCACAGATAAATGGAATCATTATTAGCACTGAAGAATGTTATGACAATTTTCGCCCATCATCAGCACTTTTATATCACTGATACTGGGAATGGATTATAAGTGCTTTATTTTGAGCACCAATAAAGTATACCCTTTATTAAAGCTTTAGTTTTTGCATTGGCAAAGGGAACCTTTTTTCAGCGCAACATTTTTTGTACTTATAAAGGAGTCCTTGATCATATCATTTATGGAACTGATAATGTTCCATATAAATAAAATAAAATAATAAAATAACTAAAAAAATATAAAAATTTGTTTATTAATAAATTTATAACAGAAAATAATTAATAAATAATTATTGGAAAGCATATATATGTTGGTTATTATATATATGAATAATAAATAATAACAAATAGTATGTATTAAATATATAGATATGTAAAATAAAAATTAAAAAAATTAAAAAAAATAGTAATTGATATAATATTAAACATTTTATGAACAAAATGATGACTCAATCGCGTTACCTACTCTTAAAAAAATAATCATTTGAATGCATTAAATTGAAAGGCACTATGATAAATCACATGGTTTCCTCTCACAGTCTCAATGGATATTTTATCAATTTTATATAAGACTTCCCACCTTGGGTGATATCACTTTTATTTTTATATACATGATCATTTATTATAATACACTTGTTTTTTCAAAAAAACTATTTCGTAATTAGGAATGAAATTTTAACACATCAGTTCTGCATAAAAAATAATATATAGTTCATCTAATTTTAATGTGTCCAAATATGGTGGAGTATTATTATACATGATAATTATTGGACTATCATCACCTAAATTCCAAATAAATTTTGGATTTTCCTTTAATTTTTTTTCTCAATGTTGTTCCATACCCATTCCAATTCCATTAATGATTCCTTCCACATTCATTCCATCATCGACTCAATGTAGAATGTGTGTCTTATTTCTAATTCATTCTTAGTCATGGCCCTATATGCATACATTCTAATCCCCATTACATTTCATTATTAAATCCTATTGATCTTTATTTATAGTTCACATTATCCATTCATCCCACAGATGTAGACCTTCAATTTTATTCTCCAAACCCCAATTAACGTCATGTGTATCCCAAAATGTCTGGTCTATAAGAATATATGATTGGTCCTTATCAACGTTTCATTTAATGAAAACATAAAAAAAAATTCTATTATATATCTTATAAAAAAACACTACGTGCAGCGCCATCTACCAAATGAATAAATTAACAAACATAAATTCCTCTATCTAATTATACTAACACCAATAAATGATATATAAACCATTTTTTATGTCCATTGTTTACAATAGATGATAATTTAATTAGATTTATTATAAAATTAGAGATATCACACGTCACCTTCCTTTAATGATATCCACCATTTCCAAACACACCGAATACACATCATTTAACACTTCTAATCAATGATAAATTGCTTCATGTAGCTTAAATAATTCATTAAGAATTACATTTTAGGGATCCATGTTCATACATTCAATGTATTTATTTATTTTAATAAAAATTAATATTACTGTGCTAAATAAGTTCGATATAAATCAAAAATCGGTTGATTAAAATAATATGAAAAAATATAATGAAGATGGGGTGAATGAAATTTATTAAGGATCACAAATATAATGCTTATAAAAGAATTTTTCATTTTTTGTTCATATTATTAAAGACTAACTTGTCCAGAGGAGTTGGTATATTTCATGATCTACACAGAATGTATCATTGTTGTAATTTCTAAACTAAACAATGTTAATAACTTAATATTAATGGTGGAAAAAATAACACTGTGTATTAGGGAACATTTGATATGATTACAAGTGTGAACAATAATGATTAAGGTATAATGTATTTTTCTACAGGTGTGAATTATGATTAATATTGTGTTCAAGAAATTGTGTTGAAAATTGAATAATAAATTCATGATTTCCCAAAAATATTCTGAATTTTACGGAGTTTTTAAATGAAACCAATGTATATAGGTTGTATTAAAAGTCAATCATTCTCAAACACCATAAAAAATTATAATGTAATATATGGAAAATAATGGACTGGAACTAGATTTACTAAAAGGATTTCCCTATTAAATGATATTCTCAATGAATGTAATAATTATACACACCAAACATATATGACTATATGAATTATACATTAAATGTGTATGATCTATGAAATACTATAATCCATTTTATATTATGGAATATATTTTAACTAAAATATTTATTTAATGTCCCAAACATTCATTAATGATAATTTTTCTTGATCTAATTAAATTACATATTATGGTTATATGACATATGCACTCTTTTGGTTTTGGATTTTAAAATACTATTTTGAATTGTGATCGTTGCCAATATTTCAATTAAACAATGATCACATGATTAGTATAAATATATGGCTTCATCTAATGAAATTTATTCAAACAATGGATTTGATGGATTCATCCAGTAGAAAAACTCTATATGAAACCCATTTTCGGATATCAGAAATGATGTGGCGTCATTTGGACTCAATCATGGCCATTCCAAAGTTGATCTTCTATAGATTAAAATCGAGCAGAACCGCTGACATGAGAAGTGGATGTTGATGGAGATTACCACCCAAGTGATGTTATCTGAGCCACCCTGTGTGTCATTAACCATTTCACTCTTTACCCTTCAGGTTTATGCTGGTGTTATAAGGGGTTTTTTATGATTCCCTAGTAGTATGATTATGTATATTTTTTTGTATAGGGAAAAACATTTATTTTAGTATTGTTACTTTGTAAATAGTTTATAAAGAGAAAATAGAATTTATAGTGAATTAATAAATACTTATTGATGAATTAATATATTTTTGAATTAAATTATATTTTAATAAAATATTATCACTAAATTAATATTTATTAAATATAAATAAATTTATAATTATTATGAATAAAATTGTTATTTTTAATAAGGTTGGATTCTATTTTTGTCGAAACACTTGATTTTTCGGAAAATGATAATTTTTTATGATAAAAGTAAAAATTAAAATATATAGAAAATTATTTAGATAAAATGAATATTATTTTTGGAATTAGGAAAAAAATTTTATCGAATGGTGACATAATCATAAATTTCTTGAGATATTCGACTTGTTGGGTAAAAAATAAATATCGTTCAAATATATATTGTGGTTTATGACATAATAATGACCGAATAGTGATGTAATAAAATAATATAAACATTATTCTAGGACAATATATGTTTTACCATTAAACTAATTTGATTTTAGGTTTGATTGATTTAATTCACAAAGCATTATTAGACCCTCCAATATTTATAAAACATTTTAACTCTTTAAATCGATTTCTTATAGAGTGTGACTCACCTCAAAATAAGAAAGCATAATTTTTGATGAACTTATCACTTTGGAAATATAAAAAAATGTTTTCCATTCCCATATTGAAAAAACCAGGGCCAAAAACCATGGTTTGGTTTGTGGTTTTGATTAGATTAATGTTTAGTGTCCAAAACCTAAATTATAATCAATTCCCTCCCTTTTCCAATATAAACCCTCCCAAGATACCACTTCCTCTTCACTCAACTAAATTTGTGCTCTACCAACCTCTGTCCACCTCTATCTAAAATCACCCCCATGTGCTCCATGATCCAATGAATCCTCTCCCGATCCTTTGGGATCACACATCCAAGTAAGAGAAACATTCCTTCATATTTCTATCAAAGTTTTCTTAATATTGTTATTCCCTTTCATATTCAATTATAAAAGTCAGGGGATGATTTATCACCTCCCCCGTACTACTCTCCTAGGTTTGAATTATTATTGACCCCATTCACTTCTTATTAATTCCCCCTATTAACAGCTATTACCAAGATGAAATTCCATATGGAATTTCTCTCATCAATTAGAGACAAGATATTATTAAGTATTATGGATCTAAATTCCATTTAGTATTTTTGGACTTGTATATACATGACCCCATTACTGTCAATTTCATAGAAATATTATGATACACCACGATATCTAACATCCACTATTTTTATAAATTTTTATGACATGCAGTTATGCAGTCGAAATTACACCTTGATTTTCCATGACAATGTCATTATGTATTGAATACCATGCCCATTTCTCTATCCAGAGTATTCACCTATAAAAATATTTACTTAATTATTATTTAGTGTCATGCATTAATTACACATTCATTTATTGTGGAATAAATTATGTTGATGATATTTAAATAATCCTTGTTATATTTTCCATGTGGTACACTTATGCAAAAAATTAAATGATTGAGAAATGTGGCCCTGATAGCACTCCAATGCATTGTGTAATGATTAGTATCATTAACAACAAGCGAAATGATGATTTAATAATTATAAATCAATTTCAATTAGGCTTTTCTCATCTCCATGTAAAACGATCCTTTACCCATGCAAATACGATGTTAAGTGTTGTTGCAACATTTCCATGTTATGATAATCATGCTATATATTGCATTAATGTTATTGTTTATATTATGATCCAATGATATTCTTATTTCCTATGATGTATTTTATTCTTCATGTAATGTACTTTTTACTACATTATTTTTCTTTATAGCTCACCCATTTCTATTCCAGGCCCTCAGGTTATCTCATGCAATGAAATGTATGAGGGAATGTAGAGGTCATATAAACGATGTTTTAAATAAAGTCGTTTTGTAAAATCAGTTTTTATTTAATGTTTGACTTATGGAACATTTTATTTAACTGAGTACCATAATGATCAAAAATAGTTGTTGGACCAGTTACATGATTTTTTCCACTTGTTTTTGCTAACGAGGTAAGTTCATGACCCATTGCTTGTTATCGACTTAGGTGAGCTAGACTTCGAGGATGGTGCTACCATTACTAAGTAACCAATAGATATTAAGAATTAGAAAGATAGGATCCTTCATTGAAATTCTATTCCCCATTTGTGTATCTAGAATCAATATTGGAATCTTAGTGGGAGTACCCGGGACCAGTATACCCGTTGGTGACCCTAGTACCTAAATCTTTTTTAGTAGGTTTTTTTCTGGATGCAAATACCTATTTTGGGGATAATTTAATTAATATTATCTTCCAAGTATTATTTTTTATATTATTTGTGTTATTTTTTAGACTAGGATCGAGGAATAAATAGGATTCGCTGTCCTGAATATTTTTTTGAAATATATTAAATTCACACACATTCACATTTCCTTGAAAAGATTAATAAACCCAAAATGGGTGACTATATTAGAAATGTTAGTGCATATTTGTGTTTGTAATGAAGGATTTAACAATGTTTAAACATATTCATTTTTGGAACGGTCATATTATGTAAAATTCATGGGGTCATAAATAAAAAAGAATATAAATTGTTTATTTTTTGTTAATTTCTTTGTAGAGATAGATTTATCATATACATGAATGTTAATAATATTACCTCAGTGATTTATGATCAATATATGTATATATATATTTAGATGATTTTTGGAGATATATATTGGTGAACGATAACAGATCGGGATCATATCATGGATCATTAAACCTGCAGTGTTTGAGGATCTCATTAATGACAGTGACAGAATAGTTATTCACGAATGATCAATGAAAAATCAAGTTAGGATGTTTTATTGATTAATTTCCATAATTATTCTTAATCATGTACAAACATGGATCAATTCCACCTGCCTAATTTATATATGCTTCATCAGTAGAATTAAATTAATGGAATTGTTTATTTTTCATTTTTATTTCTCCCACTTCATCTGTATTCATCTATAAAAATGAATCAAGGATAAATTAAAAATAAATGATTTTTCTCATAAGTATTTATGGATTATTTTTTTCTCTCATATTCATTTATATCATAATTGGTATTTATATTGGCCAATAGTTGAACAAATACATGGTTGTAGATTGTTTTGTTATTGTACTTTAGTGTAATAAATCGAAACAACTAGTATGACAAGTGATGGTTGTTTCATTTCATGAATAAATGATGATGATGGGTTGATCTATTAAAAAATATAATGAATTGTATGTTCTTTATTTTTTTCAAAGAGAGAAAGAATGCAATAATAAATGGATTAAATGAGAGATTACCTTGTATATTTGAAACCTGAATCTATATTATCATGAAATATTAGGGTAGGACGAACATAAATCTAGTGTTTCTATTGAGTGCAGTGGCTCTAGTGATGTGAAATATGATGAGGAAGAAGAACAGGGTTTCTAGAAATTCCCAAGAAAGACAGGGTGTATTTCGGGATTACATACCATTTGGGTGCCTCCCAATTGTGTATAGGGTTTCAAGATGATGTTAAGGATCACATGTTATGTGACCCCTATCACATAGCATGTGCCCCATCCGTGAGGGAATTGCATTTACGTCAAATATTATACGGACGCAAAAAAATCAATATGTCTAGAGGAAATTCGTGTACATGGAAACATACACGGTAAGGTGTAGAGTAACAAACCCACTTATACATAGTCTAGTATAATGGGTAGAAAAAAGTATTGTAACATAACCAACATCACATAGTCTTGTTTCAATGGATATCTACACAATGTGTATCTAGGCATTTACATTTCATGTGATTCTTTACAACATGGGATGACTTGGGGATAGTTGGACACCAAGTGTACACCAACTACATGCCATGAACCCACTTCATGTGTATTTTTATCTCTTCATTTATTTACTTTGTTCAAATAATGGTTAGTTATGTTCTCATGTTCCATTATCTCGAGGATATAGTGTGAAATTACAACAACATCACTAGATGTTGATCCCCTATAGAGGTCGAGTCTCAAATTGAGTTGTGGTTTCCATCAATGAGACTAAAGTATGATCCCCTATCATATTTATAGCATATGTTGGGTTTTTGTAATGAGTGAGACATCCATGATAATGGTATTTATCATATATTTATTATTTTATAGTGCTAGAATTCATGATTTCATTATGATATGACACCCTATATGGATGGTTGATCATTATTGGTTTGTGGTGTCCTCTAGTGGTTTTGGGAATAACCCACTATATGTGTCAGTGTATTCTAAGACTCGTAAACTTCATGGGTATTGACCAATGTTTTTACACCCTAATCATGTGTCTCATGTGATATCATAGCTCGTGCAATGCCCTCCTTAGAAACAAGTGTTTCTTTCATTAGAATACTTGGATGACAGTTGGTTTTGACCAGCTTGTGTCATCATGTATTTCTTAAATTTACCTAGTTGTATCTGTTATATGTTTTTATTTATTTTATTGATACTAATATACATAATTATTTTTTTAGTGTTTTTGGGGTTTCCTACTAGTTATTTTTATACACACGCCAATATGGGGTTTTACCGCACATGTCATGTCATATGAAAATTATAGCCCACTTGGCAGCATCTGGGGATGATAATGATTGGGTTGTGCATAACATAACCATATCAACATAAGGTGGTTTTTCATAGCCTTAACTTAGAATCATTCAACTCACATTGGAGAATGTTTTACTCATTCTAGTTTTATGTTTTCCTTGTACATTAAACATTTTCCACATGGAGTACTTTAAAGGCATTCCATTTTGTGGGATCTTATATGTATGATTTCATTTGTATCAATTATTTTTCAATTCATCATTGTCTAGGACATGAGGTTTGTGTGTGTGGGTACTTTATGTTAAGCCTTCCTATTTGTGGGATATGCCTACTCGGTGCCGGTCCCCATCCACTAGCATATTAGAGGTGGGCATAGGGAATCCATTAGTTGCATATCAGTAAGCTAGGTCCTGGCAATTAATCCATATTGAACATACCAAATATTGATATATAAATCAATAGAAAAATGATCACTAAATTTATAAACTGAACATATAATTAATCCATAATATTACATGAATCAGTTATTAATTGTCCCATGACAAACATCATAATAAATTCAACATGTAATCTCTTGAAACATGAAAAAAAACATGAATATAAAAAAATGTAACCTTGAATGCTTCCATTTTAGTTAAATAATACATTGATTATCAAATATATTCGATAAATACAAAAATTCTGTTCATTCTGTTAATGATAAAATGGACCACGTTTAAAAAAAATGATAATTACTTCTAATGAAGTGAGTACAGTATATTTTACTTTCTCTTTATCAATCATCTTTGCATCCAAACATCATTATCTCAACACAATGATAATAAAGAGGGTCATATTTCCATAAATCATTTTTTTACAAAATGATAAGCATTATAATTAATCTAATTTATTTTCCATCATCACTATTAAATAAACACATTCAAATTTTTTAAAAAAATTTGATACAATACAATATATATAAATTTCATAATTAATATCACCATAATATCAATGATAAAATACTCAAATTACATAATTATCAAATCCAAACAAATCATGTTAATCAACTATCTTCTTCTTATTTATAACCATATATTGGCTATGATGATTTTATTCTCTTGAGTTATATTACATTGACACTTAAGGCATTCATTTTTTTAGTTCCCTATCTCATTACAGTTAAAGCATTGTAAATTGGAATCTTTATCCATACCCTTTTTGTCACATGAACAATGTCTTTTCACTCAACTCCTTTAGAAAACTCACATTCATGTAATTAAAGTACATGTTTGTTTCTTTCATCAATTATCACGTATGGGAAGCCTCTTCTATTGGTTCTTAAATTTATTTGAATTTTTTCCCTACTTCATATTATTTTATTTTTCCCTTCAAATACATATTACATATAAAATTATTTCAATTCTTTGTCAGGTCATGATTGACCTTCCTCATATGATAAGAATATTAGGGAGACTATAACCCTTTGATAAATTAGATAAATCCCATCAAATAAATGGTGATTCTTACTATTTTTACTACATGTATTGATTTTATTAAATGGTTGGGGATGAAACCTCATTATTATTATTAAATAAAAGAAAATACCACTTTTAACTATGTAGATGG
This sequence comes from Viscum album, assembly GCA_963277665.1. NCBI lineage: Eukaryota > Viridiplantae > Streptophyta > Magnoliopsida > Santalales > Viscaceae > Viscum > Viscum album. The sequence goes on along the minus strand of OY728152.1, from coordinate 357,653,146 downwards.
AGATCCATTGCATATCCCAAATGCCCCGTGCGCAATTAAACCATTACATGACTCGTATGAACATATTTATGGCCCAATGATGATTCTATGAATAGTAATACTACAGTACCCACCTACTATAGTACCGCATAGTACTTTCCACTGCTACAATGCCCCTACAACTGCTACAATTCCTGTCATTGCTATAATGTCCCAGATGTTACAGTACTGCTATAGTAATATATTCCTAATAGGTGTTGATCCCCCATTTTTCATGTAGGATTACGAGGATATAACACCTAAAGACCATTTATAAAAAAATGGAATAGAATAGATTAGATGATTCCATAATAGATCATATGTTCGACCTGAAAAATTAGTGACATGATTAATGCATAACTAATATATTAAAATTGACTTCTTTATTATCAGAAAATATGTTAAGGGGATAAGTTAAAATCCAAAAGGATCAACCCGGAAAAATACTCAATGAAACCAAATAATTATTAAAAGATATAATTTCTAGATGGAAAAAGTCTTCATAAATAATTTCAATGAGTGAGTGGTTACTTTTATATCTAGATCATCTTTAATAAGTCCTTCAATGTGATATGACAATTTATCCCATGTTGGAATGTGCTCGTCATTTTTTATCATTGCATTATAGAATCCTCTTATTATTAAACGAGAATTCTTTTAAATCCATGCTCACAACACTGTTAATGTCTACACGTAGTAATATTTTGGTCAACCAATATGCTTCTTATGGTGTATCATTAATCACGATAAACACCACCAACATTTCTAACCCCCAAATGCATGAGAAATTCTGGAGCTTTTATAGAAATTGCACCTTTCACCCATTGTTTTTTCCATTAAAACACTCTCAGAGAGAGCTCCCCATGATCTACCACTTCAGTCTGATCTGAAATTTCAAAATCATTGGGATCACTACCTTGAAACATGTCATTAGACCTTTTGGCGGTTCTTTTCCCAATTGTTATGTGTAACAAGATATAGTTATTTCCACCCATCCTATTGCCCCTCTGACCCTTCATCCTAATTATTATGAGAATCCCTTTACCTTGAAGCACGTCACTACTCACTCCTTAAATCATACAAAAAGACTCAAGGTGTTTGACAATAAGTTGAATGTAATTGAGGCATTCAAGAATGGTTGATGGAATTTCACTGCTATATTTTTTTGATTTCACATTGAATAAAACCACACATTTTTTATATCTTTATGTTTTTAAATAATTACATATTTCTAAAGTAATCATTTAAATATTTCTTCTATTGGTCTGAATCATTAGTCCGTTTTTATTATGTCTCTTATTTTTTTAACAAATAATTTTCTATTATTCAGTCCATGATTATGATTTTATTATATTATTATAAATTCAAATATTTTGTTTTATCAAAAAATATCAACAATATTTTTTTAATCAAGTATAATGTTTTACATAAAATGATTTTAGTATTTTTTTTAAATATCATATAAATTCATTTTTTATATATAACATATATAGATTTTTTAAATATAAAAAATATTTATTGATATTCTTTATAATATAAATAATTTAAATTACATTTTAATTTATTACCTAAATATGATGTTTGTTATTTCAATTATAAATAATTATATATATTTATAATTAATAAATTTTATTAAAAAAATCATAACATATCACATATATTTAATAAATATATAATCATATAAATAATTATAATTTTTGAAATACATGTTTTACACATAATTAATATTTTAATAAAAAATCATAGTTTACCAAAATATTGAAATAACTATAGATTTTTATAAATATTCTTTTAAACAATGAAAACCGAAAATTTTCTTTAGAATATTAATATAACATCTATAAATAAAATTTATAGAAAATTATAAATATAGAATTTAAATAATAATAAAATTAATTAAAACACTTAATTTTATTTTTTATTTTCCTAGAAAACCATATTAAATATATTAAAATTATGTTTTAATTATACAAAAATCCATTTAAAAAAATATATTTATAACCAAACTATGTTCATAATATCAGGGTTTTTACATTATTCCCTACTAAAAATAATTTTGTCGTCTTAATTTTTTCAGGAACATTGGGAATATAATTTTAATCAAATGTCCTATTTGAAATTATTAAATTTGATCTAATTTTACAAAATCATCTTGACTATTTCTCTAATAGCCTGTTTAACGACTACGACCCACAACTCTGGTTCATCACATATAAATGATATCTTTTTTTAAAAATTATAACTACAAATAAACACAACATTTAATACGTACTATGAATTTTTAGGGTCGGATGATTTGATTTAAAAATTATTGGTTTATATAAAATGTTTTTAAATATTTTTATATTTAATGTTTCACTGAGTCAATGACACTGATCTAAAAGAAATTTTATCAATGTTAAAAAAAATTGGTGCAAAATTAATTAAAATATTCGAGATTTTTGACCACCTGTGGAAGGGGTTGGATGGGTTCTAGATTAACGTTGATCATTTTACTGGTATATTTTCATGATGGTATGTGGAATACAACCCCATTTTATTTAACATCTTTATGCTTAACATGATTAATAATTAATGTTGTAATAATTAAAATATTAATTTTTTTCTAAATCATTACACTACTTTTATTAATCAATCTTGTCTTATTGAGTTTTTATCGTACTAATATCTTTTGTCTAACAAATTATTTTTTCTTTTTCATATTATTATAAATTCATTCTTTTTTATTTTATAATTTCATTTTATCAAAATATATAAACATTATTTTTTAAAATATGCGATTTTTATACATATAATGGGTTAAACATTTCTTATCTTTTATATAAATTCATTTTCTATATATATAAATTTATCATTTTTAGATAGATATATATATTTAATTTTTTCTTTAAAATATATAATTCTAATATTATTTTTATTTATAGAATAAATTAAATGTGTTTTTTTATAATAATTAAATTTATTTATAAATTATAAATAGTATTAATAATCATAATATATCTCATATATTTAAATAATTTATTATCTTAAAAATAATATTATTATTCTTAAAAAAATACACTTAATAAATAATATAATAAAAAATTATATACAACAAAAAAAGAATTATTTTAAAATAATCATTTAAAAAACATATTAGACGTTTGAATATTACTTTGAAAACAATAAATAATATGTATAATTCATTATATGTGTTATTATTAACAGAAAATCATATTAATTCTAAAAAATAATTTCATTTGTAATTTTTAATGGAAATAATCCTAAAAATAATATCAATTTGTTTTATTTATATAGAAATATATTTACTAAAATATTTTTATAATAAAAATATGTTTACTACATCTAGGCTGTCAAAAAACAACACACGTGCGTTAATGAGGTCCAAACAAATTGAAACGTATAGTGAAAAAGAAATTAATGAAAATAATAGGGAGGAGAATTAATAGTTAAAGTAATTAAAAAATTGAAATTAGTCAATATTGGTATGTGGACTCATTAGATGTATACACACACACACACTGTCTGAGGATTAGAAAAATACATCCATTATGGGATTTTCTATGTCTACCGCCAACCAATGTTTTTGTAGAAGAATATTTGATGCTTTGGTGGAGTGTGAAGAAGATGTTAAACAAGGGGAAATTGGATATGTCTTCCACCTCCCTTTCTTTGGAAACCCGCCACATCTCCATGTCATCAACTCTTACTAACGTCGCCGCACTTTCTTAGATGATCAACCACAACGCCCCATCGACTACGCCTACCATTGCCACCACCCTCTTTTACAGCCCATTCGATCTTCCACAATGCCCCATATTCAACACCTACCATAACAACAACCCATTATTAGGTGATCTACCATGACGCCTAATCATCAATTCCTACCACCCCAAAGGGGGGAGGATATATATGAATTTCACTACCCCTTGATTTGTAATTCATTGCACCAGAAGAATCCCATTAGGATATAGGTGTTCAGAGAAAACAAATTTAGCCCCTACCTGTCATTCACCGCTTTAGAAGATGAAGCACACATATGTCTGGATCGTGAAAGGGTGAGTCCAGATGTTAAATGACTACTGAAGTATCAGAATATTAGGGTCACACTATGACAACTCCATCCCTCCTAACACGCACCATTGGACATCAGATTTAAGATGTAATATTTTATAAAATTAACAACTAACTGTAGAAATTAATGAATTTTATCCCATATGAATTAAAAAATTTAATGTATTGTGATATGTTTTATTTAATACTCAAGGTATAATTCATTGAATTGTGAATTTAATACTAATTGAAAATTATCATTTAATTTTATCAATCAGTTAAATTTAAATTGCATCTATTATCAATTCTATATTTTTTATATTCATGTTACACTATTGCCTAATGTGCAATATTCAATTATTTTTCAAAAAATTCTCTAAAAATGGGTAATCGTTCTCTATTATTTTTTCTACACTGTTAAAATCCCTACAATTATAATAATATTTTGTTTAGTGTTGTTAAATGAAACACTGAATAAATTAACATATATATATATATCTAAATAATATTTATATATCAAAACTACATATAATAAAATAATATATATATATATAGTTTATATGAAATTTAATAATATATGTTCATGCATTTGTATCTGTGTGTTATTATGTGTGTGTTTACGTAAGCGTTGTTAGTGTATGCTTTTGTTCTGTTGTGTTGTGTGGTTGGGTGTGTGTTTATCTACATTTATGGTTTGTATGTTTGTTTATGTATATGTGCATAAAAGTTTATATTTTTAAATGAGTATGTTATACCTATGTGTACATGTATGTGAATTTGTATGTATATACGCATAGATATACACATATATGTGTATGATTATTTGTAACTGTATGTGTATGTGTTTACAAAATAGTTATGTATGTGTATTTACGTGTACATATGTATGTATGTGTGTATTTTTTATCGTATGTGCATGATAATGTGTTTATATATGTCTGTTTATAAGTATGTGTATGTGTAATTATATATTTGTATGTTTATGTTTGGGTGATTGTTTGTATCTAAGTATATAAGAATTTATGTTTATGTACATGTGTTTTTTTGCATATGTGTATATGTTTATCTTAATGTTATATTTTTGTATGTGGTCTTATGTATATATGTGTATGTATGTGCATTCACACGTATGTAATTGTTTGTATGTGTATTCATATGGAAGTTAATGTGTATGTTTATGTAAAAACGTTTTTTATGTGTATGTACCTGTATATGTTTATTACTACGTGTCTTTGTATTTGTATTTTGTTATGTTGTATCTGTACGTATATTTGTGTTTATATATATATATATATATATATATATATATCAATGTGCATGAATTGGTATGTTACTGTATGTATGTTTATGTGTACGTACATGTATGTCTATGATTATATGCATATGCCTATGTTTATGAGTAGGAGTATGTGTATGTGTATTTGTATGTTTTTTGAAATATGTGTATGTTTATATTTTGTATGTATGTTTAAATATTTTTCTATGTGCATGTATGTGTGGACATGTATGACTTTTTATTGATTTAATAGTTCATTCTGGTTTTTATAATCTATAAAACATTATGATTTTTAATACTTTAAATTTTTTTTATTATATAATCATTTATCATTTTTTTAATATATTCGATTTTTATATTTATTTATACATGTTTAAATATGTATATATTTAATTAAATTTTTACAATTTAATAATTATTAGTAATTATAATGGTCAATAAAATATTATTATTTTATATACATTTAATATAGTGCATACTTAAATAATTAGAAGTAATAATAATATTAATTTATATAGTTCTATTCAATCTAATATGGTTTCAAAATTTGTAAATAATGTTACGAATTAACATTTTTAAATATTTTGTAAATTATTTCATTTAATTAATTCACTTTTAATATTATTACATTAATATTTTTTTTTGATATTTATTAATTTTCAATATATTAAAATTTTAATCATTTTATAAAATTAATACATATTTATTTAAAAAGCATCAATATTTTGAATATGTTTTTTATTTTTATGAATAATAAATATTCATTTTTATTTATTATTTTTCAGTATTTTTAATTTGTTTTAAAAACATATAATTGGTTCCTATAAGATAGTCTCCATCCCACACCATTTTTTCCTTTAATATATTCCCAACGTTCGACCTTCTTAACACGATTTAGTTGTTTATTTAATAAAATAAAAAATAAGGGTATTTATTTATTGAGGACTGATAATGATATCGGAGGTCTTCGAGGGATTTTCTATGCAGTCTTGATAGTACAATCCATTGATAGAATACTAGCGGTTGATGGCTCTGTCGGTCGAGGGATCACTACGGGTCTTCAACGTCATGTTTAAGGGGAGACGGTGAATGCGTGGGATGGAAAGATTTTGGATGTTGGAGGGGTGACATCTCTTCATTGGTATTTTTTGGGTGTATCTTGATGGTGGAAAATGAGAAACTATGGCCATGATCCATCTCTAATGATGGCCTCACGTGGTGACATTGTCGTCGTTATAGGATTTAAGTGACATGGTTGGATGTGTGGTCGATTTTTTTGTCATGTTTGGAGAGATAATTTGGTGGAATGTTTTTTTAAATGTTATTTTGTACGAAGAACACACAGATAAAAATTTGGGTGGTGTTCTGACGGTCATCTATGACAATCCACCATGATGTTTAATGAGTTAATGTATGTGTATGGTGTGGTCGGGGCCTATCCATAATTCTTTTGTAGGGGAGGACCAATTGGTAGTGATAAATCCTATAGAGGTGTGCAATAATTTAGGGGCATATGCGCTATGTTGGTTTGTGAATATGTTGTAAGGGACTATGTTCAAATCTCAATAAAAAGTGAGGTCTGTGGGCATATTGAATATTGGTTGGTTATTTCTTCGGGGGTCTATGGCCTGCCGATTGAAAATTGAGTTAGGTGTGTGTCTTAGTTTTAGTGTATTTGTATACATGAGTACATTATATACATATATATATATATATTATTTACTCGTTTTGATTCATTCATTATGTGCATGTTTTTTCATCTTTTTCTTATGAAAGCAATGGCTTCTTTCTATCTGGGAAGATGAAGATCCATTACATAGCTTTTACGCCCATGGCCAGATGGCACAAGAAATTTCATGAAGGCTCTATGTATTATCATGCCTGAACCATCCAGTATGAATTACGAGGCATGGGTCATGATTGCTTCACTACATTCCCGCATCAAACACATGTAACTACCTTCCAGAGTCACAACATGCAATGTAAATTCTCCAAGGGGCATTCCAGGATTCAGACCATGGTTATTGTGTGTATGTAATGCTTGTAATTTGTATTACGGAATCACTTTTTAATGATTTTTACATATTCAATTTTAGTTAATCATTTTTATTATGATTTAATTTAATATTAATTAATTAGTTTTAATATTTAAAAAATATGATATTTTTTAATTAATTAAATTATTAATAATTATTTATAGATATTTATTTTTTATGTTTTAAAATTTTAAAAATGTTTTTATATGATTATTATTTATTAAACATTATTTATTAAGTTTTAATGCCTATAAAATGTATTAAATCCATATAATTAATTTATATAAATTTATTTATTTATGATTCTTAACATTTTTTTTATTTTTATACAACTAATTTAAATAATTATTGAAATCATACATAATTATTTAGTATGTTTTCATATTCATAGAATTTTTTAATTTATATGATTAATAGGCACTCAATTTTATTTATTATGTTGTAATATTATTGAAATGATTGAAATATATATAGTCAGAACATGGCCCTCAGGGCCCATGTCCTGACTACCTCCACCCAACCTACCATATTCCAGGGGTTGGATACTAAAACCAGAAAGCTGTATCCATGAAACGATAAGGCATTGCCATTAATATAGTAAAAACTCATAGTCCTATAACACAACTATATAAGACAATGAAGAAAAACAATTGTAGTAGTAAATGAATGTACTTAGTGTAAAGGGGTCAGAAAACAGGCCCAACTAAATTATAAAAAAATAACAGAAAATTGAAAACAACACATGCAATTGCCCACCAAGGTTACTAGAAAAATGGTTGATACAACTTGTATCCACATCTATCCAAATCAACCATTACCGCTTTCCACCATCAGGTTCTATCTCTCCGAGTCTCAGTCAAGGCTGCTGGTCGTCTTCACTAGAAACAGCAATGTTCAGGTGAAGCCCGTGCAGGGGTGACTATAACATTACCCTGTAGGGACCCCGAGAACATTGAATGTATCTTTGAATTCTGAAAAGGAAAACCAAAATTCATTATCTCAATCACAAAGCACAAAGCAAAATATTTACCTCAAACCATGTATACAACTCATAGATTCGGAATAAAGATGATTAGTCATATATAATTTTATTCCTCTTGGAAATTCCCACAACAAAACCACAAAATAGATGTTCCAATGTGAATCCACATAGGGTATTATATTTTTGATCCATGAAGGGCTGCTCTATGGTTGGTCGTCTTTGGGTCGTGCACTACTGATCCACATATGGTTGCAAGAATTCTAATCCACACAGGGTCTCAATGATGTATATCCACACAGGGTCTCTAGATGCTAATCCACACATGGTAACTATGACGCTAATCCACGCTGGATCAATATGATGTTGATCTACATTGGGTCTACAGTTTCTGATCCACACAGGGGTCGCTTGGATGCATATCCACACATGGTCGCTACGATGCTGATCCACACAGAGTCGCTCGATGATGTTGCACACAAGGTCCCTACTCAGATGATAGTCTGCCAAATGATTCCCTGCACTTGTTGTACTTCAGTTTTGTAGTATCTTCTCCTATGGTTATTGGACGTGCCTCAACTAATACTAATATGTACTATGACGTGTCCCAAATTATTGCCATGTCGTATGGGTTCCAACGCAATATATGTCGTCAACCGAACACTCAGATTGTGAGCTATCGGAATTATATAGTTGATGGCCAAGTTGGATTTGGGTAAGATCCATCCCAGTCGTACTAAAAGATTCAGCAAAACTCAGATGGAGTATTTCTAATAGACTGTATCGCTCCATGGATCACAACATTACCGAAAGTTCGTTATATGGATGTCTAGATTGCAAGATATGACTATTTAATTGAGATTGGGACCGAATGGTTCTGGGTCTTGTCCGACCCACTCAGATCGATGGGGTTTTTCTAGGCACTGGTAGGCTTGTTCTTCTAGGCTACAGACTGGCCCGTCCCACTGGGCGATGATGCCCTGTGAAGTTGCACGACTCTCCATCCGGGTGGGCGTTCATCTCCTCGAACATAACGATGAGACAACAGGATCATCACTTTGTAATTCCATGTAGCATGGTCACATTGTTCGAGGGATCCACAGTGCATGGGTCCCATGTTCGTGGCTTCGATACTATGGCCCCACCATTGCGACGCATGACGAGGTGCCACGTCGCCAACGCAACTGACTGAGAGTCGGCTTCCCTTTCGGGTATACCACAGTTCTGAGTGGCACCACCATTTTCTGTGGTCAGTGAGCTCCGTCCACTAACTTTGCCGCTAGTTCCATGCCGTCAGATCATCCCTGGGCCACCATGTTAGATCTGGTGGTCCTTTTTCCCCTCCTCTTGTGCATATATGACTTTTGGGATGCCTATGCCATAGCATGACTCCCAAATTCAAGGTTCTGCTGAGTTGGAAATTCCTCCCCCGAAGAGCGTGACAAGAATGCAGCGGTGAAGGGTCATAGCATTGTTCCTTTGGCCCGTTCCCTCTGCGTTATAATCGTAACAAGCGGGTAACAATTTACTCATCTTCGACTCAAAAAATTAAACCATGAAAAATCCTGCTACCTCGATATTCATTGGAGATGTCGGAGTGGAGGAAAAAATTTTGTGTTTGTTGTAGCTGTTGGAATTCGTCATTCTTGGTTCAACCCATCTAAAATTGATGTCCAATATCTTGTTCCTCATCTATGGATGATGTCACAACACTTCTCCATATGTTTCACTCTTCCATAAAAAATCCAATGCCCGAGCTTCAATTAAATACATAGAAAAATCATCTGAATTCCACAACATTTATATTGTTTTTTTATCAACCAATTTTCATGTTTCATGGTAATAGTTACCAATTCCATGTGTTCAGTCATTAAATGGCTTGAAAACCCAGTGGTCCCACTACAATTCTGAACCACTGGATAGAAAATTAAATAACATTTTCATGTTATTTTATTATTCATTTTAATATCCGGGAAAATATCTTTTACTCCATACCCACTACAGTAGAATTGAAGGCTCCATAAAGAGAATAATGGTGCTACGTATTCAACTATTTCCTTGGATATCAAATCCAAGCATTATTTGATATGTAATAAAATTCTACTTGCTCCTTTACTGATCATACCTAAAAAAAGTTCAAAAATTTGTTCATGGAACACTAGGCAACATCATCTAGCACCGTCAATTTTCACAAACATACAATAATCCCAATTAATTTAAAAAAAAAATTATCTGGATTTTTCCAGGTCATTCAATATTCCACGCATTATGGATTTTCTTCCTCAAAACATGTTTCCATCATCATATGAATAATTTTTATTATATTTTAATTATCATCAATTAATGTCACATCAATATTTTGTTGTTGATGATTTATCCCTTATAAATCAACTCCAATGCGCTAGGGGATTTTTATCCTTGAGAAGTTCTCACCCAAAATTATATTTAATGTTTCAGAAATAAAATTCTCATTGTTATGGAAGAGGAGGCTTATATTATCATATTATGTTATCAAAAATAATGACATGCTTATTTAAATTCAATCATCAATAAAACATCAATTAGAACGTTTTTTTAAATTAGTATATTATCATATAATCCCACATCACTAAAAGGAATTTCAACAATAAAATATCATTACTTTAGAAAGTCCCCCCATTATGAGGGACATTTAATTTTTTGATATAGATCTTGTCTATAGGGATTTTTTTCAATGAAACCTTCACCTAATTACCCTCTTTTACACATGATAGAAAAATGTATTAAATCATGATTTTACTTTCTTTATATATATCCCGGAAAAAATAATGAATTTATATTCATAATATAAAACAAAAATGTTAGAATGGTGGCATCTTGTAGATGGATAACGGAAATATCTGAATCCCAAAAATAAATTTTAATGAAATATAAGATATATCCTCCAAAGTGTTCCTTCCTCCAAAATTATCAAACAGTTGTTAATAAACTCTTTATTCCATGTACCCCATCTATTACCATGGGTAAAATTTAAAAAATTCATTACATTTAACGACCTTTATAGGAAAAATAACATAAATTTTTTTAGTATTTTAATTTTCTAAACATCCTAGATAGGAACTTTCTTCAAGAAATGTAACTCTAATGTTCAGTCAGAAATACCATCATTGATTAATGATAACAAAATTGACTGTATAAATAATATAATGATTCAAATATTATTAATTAGGTTATTAATAATAGAATAATAATAAATGATATCGTTATAATAAGAAACTATAACCATGTATGTGATCTAGTTCATGATCACCTTCTTTAATGATTAATATGAAATGTCTTCTGGTATTTTTGTGGGAAACGAAAACTATTTTGATACAAACATGAATTGTTTTTGATATAGTTATGTAGTATTAGTTCTCTTCATAGTATAATATCATATTTATATGACCAATTTATGTCCAATAATGTGTTTTTTGAAATAATAAAGTTAACAATGTATTTTTCCAGTTTAAATTTATATTTCGTTAAAAAGGAAATAAACCTAATCAAAATTGGAGAAACAAATTAGATTTTATTTACATTATAAAAATGACCCATATGTCATTTTTGACCTATAGGAATCATCTACACATTAATTTGATACATGTTCTGGTTATTATTACTTAATATGTGTCCTTTTGGTATAAAATTGTTATTTAAGTTAATATTCTATGTCAATCACTGAAAAATAAACAATATTTATTAGATTGCCTTAATATTTTATGAAAATTGTCTATATGTGATTTTTTTTGTTTAGGAAATGGTTTTACATATATGAAATAAATGATGAGATTAGTATGACATAATATGAGTTATTTTAAATTATAATTGATATTTTAATTAAAAAAATTTATAACCCACAAAAAAACATTTAAACATGCTCATATTGTTGTAATTATATAAAAAAAAATTTGTTATGTCATTCATGATGTTGAAATAATCAATTTCAAGTCAATATAACACACATTCCAATTTGACTCAATAGTCGACATACAAAAAAACACAATCCATCCCTCGGGTAATTGATAACATCAAATCTATGATAACACCAATTTTCATCAATTATTTTTTCAAATAGAATATGATGTTAAAATATAACATCTCATCTACAAATAGAAAACCATAAAACACCTACCTATGGTGGTGCTAATCAAGATAATAAAAAATTCACCCAAGGAACAATAGAAATTTTTTAACATCAATATTGACTTAATATGAATCACTATTAAAATATAGATAGATAACAAATAATATTTAACGCACCTAGAAAATAAAAGGAAAATGTTATATTGAAAATGGATTTTTTAGGTCACAATTTCAAATAATCACTAACATGATTATAGTTTTGAATAAATACCTCTACCATGCCATGAAACTAGTTTCAAATTCATATAAAAAATTTATCTTATAGAGAAATTATCATCAATGAATGTCATGTCATAGATTTTATTGGTGATGTAATATCCTTGATAAAACACTTTTAATGATTCATGGAATTTTTAACCCTAGGAAGTTACCTCCCATTATTATTTTTTATGTTTTTAAAATGAATTTATAGTTATTAACTAAGAAATGGATTCCATATTCATAAGATATTATCAAACATATTGAAATGATTATCTAAGTTCATACCACACTCAAATTTCATGTATCACCTTTTTTTATAAATGGACTATATTTTCATAGTATCCCACATCAATAAATGGAATTCCCACATGAGCAGTTCCATATTCTAGAAATTTCCCCCATTGTGAGGAATATTTAAATATTTGATAAAGATGATTGTTTTTTGGGATTTTATTTCAATGAAACTGTCAACCAATTCTTCTCCTTTACATAGAATAGAATGTTATCTTAAATAGTGATATTTATATTCATGTAAATATATCATTAAATATCCAATGAATTTATCTCACAATTTAATATAGAAATTTGATAATTCAAGCATTTATGACATGGATAATGGGAATATCAGAATTCCCAAAGTAATTTTTAAAGAAATCAAATTAATCTCCTCTTACAGGTTTCATATATCTATAATTATCAAGTAGATGATAATATATTCTATGGTCCATGTATCCCCAATTCACCCATGGATAAAATTAAAAAAATACTTCATATTTTGATACCATTCCTAGAATAAGAACCATTATCCTTTTATTATTATCATTTTTGTGAAAATCCACAATATGCATTTTTCTACACTTACAAAAAATATATAACAGTTGGTGTCCTAGAACCATCTAGCGTTACAATTTTTACTTGGATATTAAATGTATTCAAATATTAAACATATTATTACATATTGTTCATTTTTCCACATTGCTATTATGATATAATTTCATAGATTATGTGTTGCACTGATAATATCATAGATTTTCCCCACTATGATGAGATCCTTGAAATTATATAACAATATTATTAAATAAAGATCTATGGTATGATGAAATACTATGATGGGACACATATTATGCAAACCATCAGGCGTGATTACTCGTAAGTTGGTGGGACTTCATCTCTTTAAGATTGCATTTGGTAATCACCAAGATAAGAGATTATGAGAAAAGACCTGCCAATAGGAATTCATAATGTGTTTGTTTCATCATATATTAATATCTAAAAGTGTGGGTAATGATCCATATAATTAAAAATTATTTTTAATACATTTCATGACTCCCAAACATTGATTTACTGATGAGAACCTTCACACAGAGAATGGGCTGGATGTAGGGTACATTGGGTGTATCACGAGTGGCATGCTATTAATAAAGAAGTTGAGGTAGGAATTTTCCCACACATTTATGGATGTTGATATCATGCATCATTTATTGAAATATAACTTCCACGTGAAATTCAATGGCCCTGGGGTAATGATTAGTTTATTTCAGGTTGTCAAAGAACGATGTAAACACCATAAATGTTTACGACACTATCGTGAAACCTACTTGATGAGATATTACGACTAAGAGATTATATTACATAGTGAGAAATAGTATTTGTATTTCATTGTTGTGACTTTATGTTCATTCTCTTGGTTTCCTTGATCCAATCATAGACAATGCTAGTGGAAATTAAGAATGCCAACCTAATACCAACGAGAAATAATCCTCGAGGGATATACAGTATGTGTGTCAGGTGGTCTTAGTTCAATTATATTTGAATTTAATTAATAAATATTTTTATCAACACAATGGAATAAATTTAAACATGTTAAAATGATTTCATAATTTATATAAATACATATTCACCGGATTGTGTGTAAAATTATTTACTTATTTTATTAAACATTTAAAATATATATATTTTCTAGTTTGTGAATAAAAAATTTATTTACGAGAATAAATATTTTATTTATTTATTTTTGTGTTCAATAAATGGAAGTGTTGTTTAGGAGGACCATGTAAGGAATTATAGTAAAATAATTATTTTCATAATGGTGAGTAATTAAGTAACAAGTTGGCACAGATTAAAATAATTATGATTCTATTTTTTGACGCGGAATTGTAATTATTATTCTGTTTTTTTTTTCAGATGGAACCCAATAAATAATGACATGGTATTATTAAAAAAATCAATGGATTTATATAAGTATATGAATTTATTTAATTATTGTAATGTAATTATATATTGTAACCAAATACCCATGTCAATAAATAGAGGCAAAAATCTATTGTGACATGTACCGAACTGCACACCCTGTGAATTAAGAATTGGTGAGATGAATAATTTCCTATAGAATAATTTTACCACCCCCTCTCAAGAAGAAGAGATGTTTTTTAAGGGTGAAGAACAAGCTATCAATAACAACCCACACTAGACACTCGCTTTGCCGTACCAGCACCTAGAGAATGAGTTATATCGATTTGAGGCCCTTGGAGCATGTGTGGATCACCAGTAGTGGGATTATAGTTTGGATCCATTAAAACACAACAAGGTAATTCAGAAGGATCATTAAAAATGATCAAAATCATCGACGAAGAAAATATTAAATATCAAGATATTGTTTCATTAATAAATTAATTAAATTAATTATAAACATGATGTGAAAGATCTCATATAAATGTCTTGGGTCACTATTTAATTTATATAAATCTTTGATTCTATACCATGGAGACCGGAGTTCATCATCTTATTAATCCATTAATAATCATTGTTCATGGTAACAATCAATGTTTGGTGTTTCACCAATCATTCTTCCTCTGCTCCATGAACATTAAAAAAATATTACGTTCAGTTAGAAATATGTTACTATATGAATGATACAAAAATAGGGTTTATTTATAAGAGAATGTGTCAAATCCTTATTAAGTAGTTTACTAATAATATATTCAACATAAATGAAGGAATTATACTATGATAATATAACCTTGTATGTGATCCAGTTTAATATCACCTTCTTTTAAAATTGAAATGAAATGTATTCTTTTGTTGTTTGTGTTAATGAATCATATTTTGATACTAACATGATTTCATCATTCCAGTAAATTATCCATTTAAAAATTATGATTATTATGATAAAATTAAACAAGAATCATCCTCGTTCGACAACCAATATTTTTTAGGATATTTATATAATATCTTCTGATCAATGTTTTACATTCATGGAATGTGATCTTCTATTTAAAATAATGATTTGTTCTTATCTATGAAAATATTATACTATATATAAGAATAGTGGCCAATTTTAAAAAAATTATAAAAAAATTGAGAAGAGAAATGTATTGGAATTTTTGGACTCATCATCCATGATTTGAATACATTGAATAACGTTTTATAATTCCAACCAAGTATCCATTTGATTTTGATGTTATGAAATAGACTTTTTCAAATTATGGATTCAAAAAAAATACCCTTTAATTATGATGTGGAAATTTGTTATCATTTATGTGGGAAGACATAAATAGAGACCATGTGGTACTAATCCCCTTTGGAGGAACTTTTAAGACGGAAAATAAATTTATATTTTCCAATCCTCCACAAAATTTCTATTTCCATATTTATTTTCCGGATTAATGGAAATATTATACATCTACATGTTGTCTTTTTTATTCTCTTAAAAAATTAACAACACTCTCACTAGATGAGAATTGTTCAATGAATGATTAATGATGGGAGATTATGAGAAAATACACACTTATAAGAATTGTTCATGCATATTATTCATAGGATATTTTTATTTGTCAGAATGTGTAATTGTCCTTATGATTTATTATTTTTATTAATGTCCATCATGACTCTTGTAATGTCATTTATTTCATAAACCATGATGATACAGTTTACAAAGAAGATGGATACATTGGGTTAATCATGACTGATGTGTCATTAATTAATATATAGAGGAATGTTCCTAATATGATTTATCATTTGGTAATATTTGATATAAATAAATAATCAATTTAACATGCAGAATATCCTCTCTAGTTCATGATTATTTTAACAGAAAATTATAAACATTTACTACATATAATGAACTTTTACCAGTAATGGTTTTTGAAATAAAATATTAAACAATATAAACCCTTTTCATATAAACTAAAAATATATTATAATAAATGTGTATATATGAATATAGATATATATAAACAAACCAATATATATAATCATTTGTAGAAAAATTAATTGGACGAAATAAAATGAACCCTAAAAAGTTTTTTCGATAATTGACGGATTTGAGGTTAATTGAAATTGAGTGGAATAAAATGGGGGAACTTGGGGAACATGGGGAGATGAGTGTTGGATGATTTGATGTGAAAAGTGAGGGTTTATATAAAAATTGATTATATATTTTTATATAAATTCTTGAAATATGAAAATAAAATGATGGAAAAAATTTGATCAAAGTTCAAACAAATAATTGATGTAAAATTATAAAAAATAGTCAACTTGTTTGACAACACATGGAAAGGGAACGATGAATTAGGTATTGATCGGGGAATTTCACTAGTTTATTTTCATGTTGGATGTTTGAGTAAAACAACACCATTTTAAATAGATTAATGTTTTACATTTATATTTATTTATTTTGTAATCATTACAAAATTTAAACATTTTATCTAAATCCTTAATATCTTTTTATTAGTCAATAACATTCATTTTATATCATACCGTATTCTTTTGGCCATTGCATGATTTTGTTTTTATTATATTATTATAAATTCAATTTTTTTTAGGAAAACATATACATACATTTTCAAAACATGATGATATTTTTACATATAATGGCATGAGCTTTTTTAACAATTATATAAATTCGTTTTTATATATATAAAATATTTTAATTTTTAAATATATATATATTTCAATTATTAAATATAAATAATTAAAATTACATTTTTTCTATGAACATGAATTTAATTTTCATTTTTTCGTAATTATTAATTATAAATAGTTATAATTTATAAATTTTATAAAAAAACTTAATATATCTCATATATTTATAAAATATATAGTAATAATAATAATATTTTTCTACAAAATGTTTTACCTGTAATTAATATCATATTAAAAAAATTTCTTTCAATAAAAAATAAAAGAAATAGTTAATTTAATTTCATCTTTTAAATAAAGAACAATTACATTCATCCTTTGAATATTTATTTGAAAACATTGAATAATAGGAATAATTAATTAAAATTGTTGAAATTAATGTATATTCTAATTAATTAAAAAATCATTTATATTTATTATTTTTATCGAATGTCATCTCAAAAATAATATCACATTTTTTTATTATACATAAATCCATTTAATAAATAATTAATAGAATAAAACTATTATTAGATTTTTATGGATGTTTAAAAAATGAACCATGTGCCTTAAAGAGGATAACAAACATTGTACCGTAAAATGAAAAATAAATGAAGGAAAACTATTTGGAGGATTAATAATTGTGAATTTAGTGACTGCATTGAAATTAGTCAATGTTTGTATGTGGACTCGTTATGTGTGTATATACAGACACAGGATCCGAGGATTACAATAATTCCCTCATTTCTATGAGTTTTTGTGTTAGCGTTGAAACATAATTTTGGATGATGAAAAAAGATGTATTTGTTGAGAGTGAATAAGAATTTTGGGTACCTAAAGAGGGTTTTATATGAGGTTATCAAACCCCAATTCTGTTATATAGTATATTGTGTCACCCATCCACATGCGTAGCCTCAGGTGCCACTTGATGCCCTCTGACACTGTGGGATTCCTAGACTCTCTCAGAATGTTGTCCAATGCGCCCCATCGACAATGCCTACCAGGCCAGATTGGGGGAATATCTATATGACCATCACTACCTTTTCTCAGAAGAACATCAAAATCACCCAATAAACAATTAATACTAGGCCAGACATCGGGAATATGGATATGACCGTCACATTCCATTCTCAAATGACCTACCATGACACAACATTGGAAACACCGACCACTTTCACTAGCCTTTGTACCTTCACTATCATACCATGAATAGCCACTACACAGATAGTCACTGACCTGACCTATCACAATACCCCATCCATAGCACCAACCCAGCAATACATGGGAAGACGTATATGGCTATCATTGCCCTATCTCAGAAATCCTACAACGATACCCCATCGACAATGCCTACCACCGTCACCGCCCTTTCATAGAAAATTTTCCATTGCACCCCATCAAAATGACTACCACTGTCACTCCACATTCTCAGACAATCTCAAATGATTCCCAGTCAACAACACCTACCTATTTCACAAATATTTATTAGAGTATCATCAATGGATCCCCATCAACAACTCTTTGTGTGCCAAATTGGAGAAGTGTGATATGATGACCTCTTCCCCCTTGTGTGTAATTCCCCACACCACAAGATACCCATTTGTACAATGGTGTTTGTAAACGATTATTTCAACCCATTTCTAACCCATTGATATCATTCACCATTACAGAGGATGAATCACACCGACAATTATAGTATAAATTTTTAACCCTTGTAGGGAAATGTGTATTGATGTATCCGATAAAATAGTCATGACGTGATGGATCCCGCCATCCCATCACACAGTCCTGAAGAACCAAAATAAAATTTTGAGTTATAGAACATGAACAACTTGCTGAAAAAAATAATTTAATTTATCCAACAGTGGTTTAAAAAATTAATATATTTCCATATGGTATAATTAACTATCATGTTGTAATTCATTGTTTTATTATTCAAATACTAGTTGATAATATTCATTTAATTTTATCAATACATTAAATATAAAATTTCAGCTATTCATAATTATCTATTTTCAATATTCCATTTACACTTCAATATATTGGGTAATATTCAACCCCACTACAAGAAAAACATTAATAAAATGGTTTCCAATCTGTATAACATTTTTCATACATTATAAAATTCTTACTATTATGAGAACATTTTGTTTGGGGTGTCATAATAAATATAGAATAAATAAATAAATATTTATTTATACATTCTTATATATTTTTAAATAATATTTATATTTAAACATGTATATATATATAAAATATTATACAGAAATGTTTTATATAACATTTAATATTATTATCTTATTCATTTCTATATATGTGTATATATTTGTGTTGTTTTTGTTTGCATCTCGTGGATTGGGTTGTGTTGTGTGTGTTCTAGTTTATGGTCATTTATTTTTTGTATGTGTGAGTATGATTATGTGTATATGTTCCCATGTAATTGTTTGTTTATGTAATACATATGTGTATGTGTATGTGTATGTGTATGCATATTAGAATATATATATATATACATGTGTGTGTATATGTGGGTGTGTATGTATGTGTAAGTGTAAGTGTATGTATATATTAATTTCTATTATATTTATATGTATGTAAAAATATGCATTTATGTCTGTATGGCCAGGTGTATGTGTTTTTTATGTGCATATGAATCTATTTGTATGTGTATGTTTATATGTAAGAGTATGTGTCAGTATAAATGTGTATGTTTATGATTGTGTCCATGTGTATCTATTTATTGATTTAATATAATTTAGTGGTTTCATTTATCTCCCTATTTATAGTTTTTTCAACAATTTATTCATTTTTATTATATAATAATTAAATATTTTTTTAATATAAGAATTTTTTATATTTATTTATACATGTTTATATATAAGTAAAATAAATTAAATTACAATATTTCAACAATTAGTAAAAATTATAATGGTTAATGCCATATTATATTTTAAATATACAATCAATACAGTGAATACTTATATAATATGGATTTATAATAATATTTATATATTTAATTTTATTCAATATTATATGTTTTAAATTCATGTAATTCATGTTATGAATAATCTTTTCAAAATTTCTCACCATTTTTTCATTTAATTTATTCATTGTTAATATAATTTATAAATATATTATCACTTTCAATATTTAATAATATTATATATTTTTGGAATTTAATAATTTTTTCCAATTTATACATATTTATTTAATAAGATTTAATACTTCCAATATTTATATAATTTATATGATTAATATCTATTCTTTTTTATATATTATGTTTAAATATTTTTAATATGTTTTAAATCCTTATAATCTATTCTTATAAGACAATATCTAACCCACACCCATTACCTCTAAAATTGAATTCCACCATACACCATCCCAAACACCACTTATGTGTTTATTTAATCAAATGAAAATGATGGGTATGGGATTCGTGATTACTGGTATTGATGGATAGGGTAAATAAAGTGCATACATTGATGTCTTGACAGTGTGAACCATTGAGAGATGATGAGTGTTGGATGGAGGCGCCGACATAGTCATCACTACGGGTCTCATGCGTAAAGTTCAATGGGTGGCGACAAATGAATGAGATTCTCGGACTGTGGATGTAGGAAGGGAGACAACTCTTCCTCGAGGATGTTATGGGTCTTGCTTGATGGTGCTCAAAAATGCAATATCGGTAGTGCTCAATCACTGATGATAGATTAACATGACGATAGTTTTGGCATTGAAGGGGTTAAGCGATAGGTTTGGATTCAATTTTGACATGTTCTGGATGACATTGTTGGAATTGTATGAGTCAAGCAATAGTTTTCGATGAAATTTCGACATGTTAGTGATTCCCATATAGCCGATGTGGTCATAGGATTTTTTCACCGATGATTGAGATTGGTGAACACCCAATTGATGGTGATAGTGGTTGTCTGATGGTTATTTGTGACTATCTTCAATGATGTTCGATGTGATAATGGGAGTGCAAGGCACAGTCGGGGCATGTCCATCATTGGTTTGTAGGGGAGGTCAAATTGATCATGATAAATTCTATAGTGGTGCATGTTTATTTTTAGACATATTGGATATAGTGGTCGGGGAATATGTTGTAAGGCTCTTAGGGATAATATCAATAAAAATGAAGTCTATTATATTATTGAATATAGGTTAGTTATCCCGGGGGGGGGGGGGGGGTTCCATGGCCAATGGTTGGTGGTGGAGGTATGTGTGTATTGGTGTATTCCTATCCTCATGTACTTAATATATATATATATATATATATATTATCAATTTATTCATATTTATTCATTTTTATGCATATTTTTCTATTTTTTTTAATGAATCAAAAGAAAAATTTCTATCTAGGTAGAGGAATACCAATTACATATACCATATGCCCATGGACAAGTGGCCTAATAATGTGGCATGAAGGATTGGTGTAGCTTCATGGTTTTATCATCTAAAATGCATCATTAGGCCTATGTCCTACCAGTATCACAACCTAACCATATCATGACCAAGTCCCCGCCTAAATGAGTCACCACATTCTATGTAAATCATAGAAGAGAAATGGAATGATTCAAACCCATGGGTTTTAGATATATTTAATTGTTGCAGTTATTCTGATGTATTCAATTTTTAATATATATAACTTATTCAATTTTATTTATTCTTTCGTAATTTTATTTCATTTATTATTAATTACTCATTTCTAATATATAACATTTTTTTTAATTATATTCAATTATTAATATTTATTTATTCATAATTATTTGATAAGTTTTAATATTATAAAATAATTTTTTATTTATATGATAAATATTTATTAAATTCAATTTATTCTAATGTATTGTATATAAAATTTATAAAATTTATATAATTACATTCTGTAAATTCAATTTTTTAATATTCTGGAAATTTTTTAATGTGTTTAAAATTAATATAATTAATCATTCCAATTTTACAAAATTATTTACTATCTTATAATATTCATATAATTTTTTTAATTTATATGCATAATTATCATTACTTTTTATTTATTAAGTTGATATATTTGTAATATGTTTGAAATCTCTATAAATATATTATATAAATTAATTTTTTAAAATTATAATCCAATTCTTTTATGTGTATACAGTTCAAATATTTATTCTTATAAATTCATTTTTATATATTTTCTATGTTTTTATATTTTCATCATGTGTTCATCTTCAATGAAATACATATTAATTTTTTATTTTTTTATAATTTATATAATTCATAACAATTATCCATTTTTTATATTTTTGTCGTCTACATATTTTTTATTAGTCAATTTCTCCGAATTTTCAAAATCATGCATTTTTTAATGAATATTAATTGAAAATTATAATAATTTTTTTTTGAGAAATATGTTTTTTAATATTATTTCATTTAATAATTTATTAATTTATTTTAAATATTTTATATAAGCTCAAAAATGAAAATATTTCATAAAACACACACACACACACACAGATATATATATATATATATATATATATATATATATATATATATCGGTGCTGCAATATTAGTGCATATAAATATAGATTTTATCTACAATAAATTTATTGATGATAACTATCTGTTTTATCAGGTAATAATTTACCATTGACAAAACCTATATATTTTAGCAGTTATTAATATCACACTTATAAAACAAATATTTTTAGAACTTTTTTGATAGCACTGATAAATGATTATTTTTTATATAATATCCACACTAAATAATATTGTTTCATTTTCTCATTCAATCACTCTCATCGAAGTCACCCGCTTTTCCCACTAACCCTAGATCATTTTTAATAAATCCAAACTCCCAATACCTACATATTTTTAGTCAATATAATGAAAATACTAGTAAATGTTTTTAATTTGGCATTGAAAACAAAATTGGTATTAGTGAGCAGTTCAGAATTATGAACTTCCATACCCTAAGATTCATACATGGTTTATAATGTTAATTTATGAAGAAACCATTTTGTAAGATGATTTAATAATCAACAATTATTGTTGATTGTAATCATAAGAGGTTGTTGCAAAATCACTTGCATTGTATAATAATTACAAATCATTAACAACCAACTCTACCAAACTGTATTAATATTTCAAAATAGAATACATTCAAATTAAGTTAAGAAATTCATTTTTGTTATTATTCATATTACATGGAAATTTCAAAATGTGATTCCATACTTAATTACGTATATCAACATATCATTATAATATTATTATTCAACTTATTTGACTTCAAATTAAATTATATAGTCTCCTTCTGAATCGATATCAATTGTACACTCTATCAATGTTTTTCCCATAATAGGGGGATAAAATAAGGGTAACCACTTTCCCCTTTCTTGTATGTATTTATGGATTGTAGTTTTTTCTAATTTAATTTCTTCAAAATCTAAAGACAACATATTTCATGGGGAGAGGATCACAGCATGTATCCACCTTATTCTTATATCATCATTTCTGATGGTATATTTTTTTCTCAAGGGGTGCTACTTATGAATTGATATCTATTTTCTAGCATATAAAAAAATATGGGAATGAATCCATACAATCTATTAATTCTTGAAAGTAAAAATATTCCATCATCATGGTGAGAATACTTGTACAAAGGAATATATTTTTCAAACAGTAGTTATTTAGATTGTTGATAAAGATAATAAATAAATTTGGTTCCCTATGTCTTTTGGTCAAACTAAAATTTTGGTTCTCTCTAACATCATTGAAAAGTTAAACAAAAAAAATTTGGGGATGGAATGTTAAGAGGGCCTTTAAAGTAGCGATGAAAGCACTTATAAAGGATGTAGCTAAGTCTATTTTAATTATTAATTTTTAATATGACTACAATTAATAAAAATTATTCATTTAAAATATTTAACAATATTTAAGATATTTGGAATTTATGCATTTTGTATTATTTATTTATACATTATTATTTACTATTATTTAATATTAAAATAATGTTTGTTATTATATGAGTTATATTTATAAAATATCATTTATTATGTTGTAATGCCTTTAAGATTGTTGGGACTAATATAAATACTTTTTTATATTCATTGATAAAAATCTCTATTTTTTTGTATGTTTTTAAATTAATTCAATTAATATTTCAAATTTTACAAAATTGTTTATTATGATTTAATATGCATAACATTTTTTTAATTTATAAAATTAATTCTCATTGAATTATATTTATTATGTTATAAATTTTTTAAAATGATCAAAATATATATTATTAGTTTTTAAATGCATTTTTTAATGTTATCATCATTTTTTGTATGTGTTCAAAATTTATATAATCATCCTTACAAAATAAATTTGTACGTATTTACTATGTTTTTTTATTTTCCCAATTTATTCACCTTCATTATAATATATATATATATTAATTTTTAATTTTTTAATTGTTTATATAATAAATAAATTGTATTCAATTATTTAATATCTTTAGAGTATAATCATTTTTTATTATTAAATTTCACTAAATTTTGAAATTCCAACATATAATATTGATTATTCATCGATAAGGTTAATTATTTTCAAATATTTAATAAATTATATATTTTTAATATATATTAATTTAATATTTGTTAATATTTTATAATTTTCATATCATCTCTAAAATAAAAAGCATACATAAAACATATATATATCTATATATAAGTTCTATAATATTATTGCTGATAAATATAGATGTTATCTACTATAATTTTAGCACTAATAAAGAAAGGTTTTATCACAACAAAATTTAACATTGATAAAACCTATCTTTTTTGGGGATTATTAACATCACACTAATAAAAATCATATATATCATAATTTTTTTTGATATCATTGATAAAACCTTCTGGGTTATATAAATTCAATACTAAGGTTACATGTTCATTCTCTCCATTCAAGCTCTGTCATGTAAGTCGACCTATTTTTCCACTCCCCCACGAACATCATGGACCAATTGATCCTTTCAATACATAAGGATTGTGGGTTAATCTCATGAAACTGCCATTACATTTTTTATTATGCAATGAAAACAAAATTGGTCATAGAGAGGAGTTTGGCCTATGAAATTTCTTATTCCATGATTCATACAACTGTTATAATCAAAATTTTTAATTCAACAACTTTTTAAAATGATTTACTCATCCACGAGTATTATTTAATGTTCTATTATGAGATCCTAGCTAAATCACTTGCATAGTATAATTAGGACCAAACAATAAAAACATACACAACCTATCTATATAAATAATTCCAAATAATATACAATCAACTACAACTAAGAATTTCTATTTCATTATAATTTGTAGAAATAGTAATTTCCAAATTTTTATGCAATAAATTGTTATTTAAATCTATGAAGTATTATCATATTATTATTAAAATCAGCTATCTTAGACCAAGTTTATTGTTTATTTTTCAAGATAAATATCAATGTCACACTCTCCCATTAAAATTCCCATTCCAGTGGGTTCAGATAGAGTAACTCATATTCCCCTTTCATATCTGTATTGCTGGATGGTGTAGTTTAAATTTAATTTCTATGGAAGCTAATGAAAAAATATTTTGTGGTGGGAATTTTTAATTAAGAATTCAACCTATTTCCTATATCATAATTTATGAAGGTATATTTATTTTTCTAATGTCACTCTATTTATGAATGAAAATCTATTTTCCACCATATCCAAATAAATGAGAAAGCATCCAGACAATAACTTAGTTATTCCAAATCAGAAATTTCCATCATCATGGCTGATAATAATTTTTTAATGTAATATCATTGTCAAACCTTGGTTATTAACGTGGTTAAAAAATATAATAAATATACATGGATCCCCATGATTTTTGGTGAAACTAAAACAGTTTTTATCTCAAAAATTTTGGACATGTTAAAAAATAACATTCATGGATGGAATTTTAAGAGGGTCTCAAATTTAGGTAACAAAGAACTAATAAAGGATGTATCTCAAATGATTATAATTAATTGTATGTATTTCATTAATCTAAATGAATGAGTTAATGGCCAAATTCAATATCACCATAACATGTTCTGGTAGTGTATGAATGATGGGAAAAAAGTTCATTTGTCTGCTGAGGATAATCTTTGCATCCATATTCTTTGTGGTTGAATGGTATATTAATACATTCACAAAAAAATCTTCATTCATAAAAGAAAGCATATAACACGATTTATAATTATGGATCCCTATGAACATAAATCATTTCCTCCAAATATTACGCCACATATGGGCTTTTGCGTTATTTCCCATAGCCCATATCCGAGATTTTTTTGGAGATACCTCATGGGATTGGGTTTTGTTATCCAAAGGGACTTTTTTGGGGGCCAAATAACGATACCTTGTGAATATGTGAAGGATCCAATGGATTAATTATAAATGTTTGATTATTGAAATATCCATGGATGTTTCTGATTGTGAGGATGTAATTTTTTTATCACATTTTATTGATTATAATAACAGATGGTGTTCTGATAAAATAGATGTATGGTTCAATTAAAGGGATTCGATGGTTATTATATCTATTAGTAACTCATAAAATATAGACCGAGAAAAACTATGCGTGATTAATGAATGTTTTGGATTCATTGTGTTGAATTATAGGTATATGTGGGCCCATGGAATATAGGTAATTGGAAAATGAAGAATTATTGAAATGCATATATCACATGAAGGCCACGTCCTTGCTCTAAACATTCTTATTGCAGTATTTCATTGGAATAATACATTTAATGTAGTTCATAATGATACAAAATATTAAAGAGTCTAATTTGACACCATTACACATTAGAGAATTATAAAATCATATACATGTAATGTTATACAATCACGGTTCTAGGAACATCTGTTATGTACAGAACTCGAATGTGGATTGGATTGTGCATATGGTGAATAGTTTTGTTTCTCCATTCCCAGAGTGTAATTATTCCATCCCGATGGATATTATATACTTCCTCTATTTCGTATCATTGTTTATATGGATGAATATATAATGCAATTATTTTTACAATATTTCAAAACCTAACACCTTTTTGATATTGTAGGATATATCATAGAATGATATTTTTAAGTATAATCAGAATGTAACTGATAAAAAATTCCCATCTTCTCGATTATATTAGGGGAGCCCAACCATATAATGTGTTTAAGATTAATTTGGATCCATCTATCTCTGTAATAGGTTCTATTGGATATAGTATTCTGGAACACAATCTTCTGGGTATCATTATCACATGTTGCATGATTTATATATATTATTTTTTGGGATCCACTAGTGGTAGAATCCCATGAATTATTCACTAGATTTATGTTCTCCATTGAGAGAGGATGGAAATATGTATTCATGGAATCAGATTGTATTTCCATTATTAATGGTATTAATGCATCATAGTGTGGTATCTATGTAAAGACCGTAAAATTCAAGGGAAATTTTTTTCTTAATTTTCTTTGGATTTTTACAAGAGCGCGGTTTCAGACGACACCTGATTCCGAGGCCCGGAGTGCCCGGAATTAATTTCCAAAGTTTGGCTCGGGTACGTTCAGTGAACGAACGAGCGGGAATTCCTAACTTTTGATCCGGTGCTCAGAATTGAAATCCGAGGGCACCGATGAACTCGCAGCGCCGATATTCGCTTAATGAGACCTTTTCGGGAGTTGCGTTTGTTGCGGGTTGAAAGTTACGTTTTGGGGTTTTTCAGTTAAGTTAAATAAAATTGTGTAAAACAAATTTTATTTTAACTTATTAAAAAACCTACCTAAGGGGGTTGGAAGTGGGACCCACACCCACTTAACCTCCCTTGGGAGGATTAAGTGTGGTGGGGCCCACACGAACCCCTAAGTCTTTTCTTTTTCTCTCAAAGTACTTAACCCCTCTTTTAATGGCTTAAGTTACCCTTATTTAATTAAGGGAGTTAAACCCCCTTTTTGAATTTCAAATATTGAAATTCTTTGTGTTGTGTTAATAAAATAAGAGGTAGTCTTATTTTATTTAGAGTTCTTTGTTTGTCTTTGGAGAGCTTTCCCATCTTCAAGCTCTGTCGAAGAACGAAGAACGTCTTCATCCTCAACGAAGAACGATAACACTTCGTCAAGGATCATCGACTCGGCGACCGGTATCTTCGGACCTCTTCTTCCTCCTCGGACCTTCTTCGTCGGCAAACGAAGATCCGCCAACGTCGTGTCTCTTCGGGCATAGCACTTCGTCAACGGATTTGACGAACGACGACCGCGACACCCGACCTCCGCGACGCCGTCTTCCGCGGAGCGTAGCCGAACCTTTGAATCCTAAACCCGAGGTAGGGGTTTTTGTTTTCATTTTGGTTTCCTTACTCCTTTTCTTGATCATGAATGATAAGTATAACGTGTGGCTTATTTATTTAAGTTTCGTTTTTATTCCTTTAACGTGAGGGGGGCCGGACCGCACGAACACGGCCGAATCCCCCCTCCATCGTTCATGTTTGTTTATGTTGGTGGAAACAAGTAGCGTGGTGCCGTCGCACCACGCGGACGATCGTTCTTTTATTTTACGCAACGCCGTCGCGCTACGCCGAGGAGAATCTTCAAGAACGCGACGCCGTCGCGCCGCGTTGGAAGGAATCATGGCACGGCGAAGGGGCGCGGTGCCGACGCACCACGCCGGATGACGAACGCCGCGGCCGGTTCCGGGCCGCGGCGGGACGAGAAGACCGCGGCCGGTTCCGGGCCGCGGCAGGACGAGGAGACCTTGGCCGGTTCCGGGCCGCGGCGGAAGGGAAGACCGGCGGCCGGGCCGCCGGCGTCGGAAGCCGAAGAGGGGACCGGAAATTCCGGTCCCGTTGGAGAAAACCGGCCGGCTGGCTGGCCGGCCGGATGCCGTTAAACCGGGGAATTAATTCCCCGGCCGGCTGGCAAAACCCCCCTCTTAAAGAGGGGGGGTGGTTTATTTTTTTTTTAAAAAAAGGGAGGGGGCCGGCTGCCCCCTCGGTTCGGCTCCAGCAAGCCCCCCACGTGGGGGGGCGCTTGTTAAAAAAACGGCGCGGCCAGTGCCGCGCCGCCCTCCAGAAAACGCGGGGCTTAGCCCCGCGTGCCGCCGCCGCCACCTCGCGGCACCCCGCCGCCAGCGCGGCCCGCCGCCGCCGCCAGCGCCGCCCGCCGCCGCCGCCACCGCGGCCCGCCGCCGCCGCCGCCGCGCCGCCCGCCGCCGCCGCCGCCGCCCGCCGCCGCCCCGGGGGGGGGGGGGGGGGTCGGGCCGGGTCGGCCCGGACCCGGACCCCCCCGTTACGGACCAGTTTCGGTTTTGGGCTCATAACTTGAGCCTCGGACCTCCGAATGACGAACCGTCTGCGGCAACGCGATCCTTGGATCGAGACGGTCGTTTCGGTATATCGCACTCAAGGTTTCGGTTTACTTTGAGTTCGGCCGGGTTGGTTCGTTCACGAAACCAACCGGGTCTTCGGAGCGGAAACGCTCATATCTTGAGCTACGGACGTCCGATTGACGTGCCGTCAGTCGCGTAGTGTTCCTCTTAGTGAGACGGATCTTTTGGCATACTCCGCCCGAGGTTTGGACGCAGGTGGAGTACGGTCGGGTTGGTTTTGCCTTAAAAACCAACCGGGCCCCGGAGACGAAAATGCCAATAACTCTCAGACCGGGCGTCCGATCGACGCGCCGTCTGTTGCGTTGAGTTCCTGTTGGCGATACAGAACTTTTGGATACATCAACTTCGGTCTTCGTGACAGTTGATGTATCAGCCTCTCGGCTCGTGGAGCGGACCCTCCGTACGAGCTTGCTGTGTGCGGGAACCCTAGTGCTGGCTGCGACTGTTCTACTGCTACGACTGCTACTGTGACTGCTACGACGACAGTACAGAGATCCTGTGTGGATTCGACGACGACAGTACAGAGATCCTGTGTGGATTTGACGACGACGACTACAGCACTCAGCGATCCTACGTGGATCAGTGCTACAGGTTCTGTGTGAGCCCGATCCTGTGTGGGTCCTTGCGCTCAGCGGTTCTGTGTGAGCCAGCGCCTACAGGTTCTGTGTGAGCCCGATCCTGTGTGGGTCTTCTGCGGGGGTTAGTTACCTATCGATCCTTCGTGGGTCCGACGACTTAGATGGATCAGTGATCATCTTTATCGTCCTTGAAGAAGTATACCTGTGTGAGCTGAATCCTGTTGTTTTCCTGTGTGGATTTTGTTGTGCAATCCTGTGTGGATTATGTTCTGCTTTCCTATGTGGAATACGTATACTTTCCTGTGTGGACTGAGTTGTACTTGGGCTCGGAGGATGGAGCGTATTTTGATGACTTAGGTATATGTATGGGCATATACCTAAGCAGTGTCGGTTGTTACTTCGTGATTGTACTTTTCTTCGTTGTTTATCCTTTGTTGATTTGAGAGACCTTCTGGGGTCTCGGGGTCCCTACTGAGTAGCTTATACTCACCCCTGCACGGGCTTTGCCCGCACTACGTTGTGTTGGTTGCAGACGACGGACAGCGTAGACCTTAGCTGAGGCTTGCACAGCAGGACGGTACCCGGAGGTGGACCACTGGGCGGGACGTGCTCGGAGCGGACGGTGGAACCCGTGGAGCAGAGGAGCTATCTGTACCCACCCTTCAGGTGGGATTTCCGGTGGACAGCTCGGAGTAGCGGCCTTTACTTTACAGTTGTTGTTTTTCCCTTTTCGAGTTGTACTTTACTTTTCCGCACTTTCAGTTGTACTCTGCTTGTTTAGTGTTTACTTCCGCTTGTTTACTCTGTGGTGTGTGTTTACTTTTCAAAGGCAATGCCTTCCCTTTTTACCGGGATTTACGCCTTGGTGCTAGTCGCCAGCCCCTGGCCTATGGAAGGCGGGCTTGGGGTAGTCACGGCTCGGACCCCGAGGGCGGGTCGTGACAAATTGGAATCAAAGGAGTTCGGTTCTACCGCGAACTCTGATCTTTTCTATGTGAAGCAATAATGTTTAGCGTATTGAGTGTGGATATCAGTCCAGGGAGTCCAGTGTTGGTGCGGCGGCCGACGTATCCGTACACCAGGACCCTGACTTCTGATTTCCGACTTAATGCACGAAAACATTGATTGCGTGTGTGTTTCAAAGTTTTCTTTGTGATTACTTGTGTCAGCTCACCGGGTATACTGATCTGCTTAATGAAAGTCTCAAGTTTTCTTTGTGATTACTTAATTCAGCTCACCAGGTATACTGTTCTGACTATGGTGCTCTTGTTCTCCTTTTCAGGATGGCCCCACGACGGCAGCCAGCTAGGGTTCCGAGAGTCGAGCGAGACGACAGCCCACCGAGCGACGAGGCCTCGGTGCAGGGCCCTTTTCCAGTAGTGGCACCGGCGGTAGCTTTACCCGTCGAGCCCCCGATGCTTCTAGCAGCAGCCGCTGACGACGCACGTCGCCTCAGCGCACTGCATGAGTTTCAGCGCCAGCGACCGCCCAGGTTTCGTGGGGAGACAGATCCCCAGGCAGCAGAGGACTGGCTGGAGGCAGTGGTTCGAGTTTTTAGGCTAGTGAGGACACCAGCAGACCTCATGGTGATCCTCGCTGCGAGCCTACTTTACGCAGCAGCTGGACGATGGTGGAGCTTGATGCTCCAGGTACACGATGAGACATCTCTACTCTGGACGGACTTCGAGAGCCTCTTCCGCTCTGAGTTCGTCCCAGCCACCCTCCGAGCGGTGCGCATCCAGGAGCTTCTACAGCTGCGGCAGGGCAGCATGACGTTCGCCCAGTACTCGGCGAGATTTACCGATCTCTCGCGCTACTCGACCGACATGGTACGGGATCCATTCTTCCGGGCCCGGACCTTCGAGCAGGGTTTGAGACACGAGATCAGGGCATCGCTGATCTCCCTCAGCATACCGACTCAGACAGGAGTACTGGAGCGGGCTCTTCTTATCGAGAGCTTCCTTGCTGAGTCTACACCAGCACAGCGACCCACCGCAGGGCGGCACGTGGCAGAGTCATCTGCAGCAGGCAGTCGACGGATGACTCAGGGGTCCAGACAGACCAGACCATCAGGCAGACGACCTCAGGGCACTGGCTCAGCAGTGCGGGGCACACAGCGCGGAGCCAGTCTTACGAGAGGCAGACAGTGCTACTCATGCGGCGGACAGGGCCACATGGCTCGTGACTGCCCGACCCGCCGTACCGAGGAGCAGCAGTCAGTTGATGGACCACCGAGGCAGAGGCAGAGGGTCGACCGTGGCGGTCCGCAGGGAGGAGGCGGACGAGGCAGAGGAGCTGGACGAGCAGCTGGTGGTGGCCGACGCTTTGAGGCTCTACCACCACCACCACCAGGAGGTCCACCCCGACCACAGGGAGCTGGCGGGCAGCGACAGGCACAGCTCCAGGCAGCAGAGGCCTACGACCACGACGCACCCGAGATGATTCGAGGTACTATCTGTGTCTATTCCACCCTTGCTGCAGTTCTTATAGACACAGGAGCGAGTCACTCTTTCATAGCTGCTGCCCTTGTTCGGAGCTCGGAGATTCCGACAGAGCCGTTGGCTCGATCCTTACGGCTAGAGACTCCTACGGGAGCAGACTCGACGATTACGCACTGGTGCCGGCAGTGTGAGCTTACTCTAGGAGGCGAGAGCTTCGGCTGGGATCTTCTTGTAGCAGCGTCGAGGCCTTACGACGTCATCTTGGGCATGGATTGGCTGTCTACGGTCCATGCACAGATTGACTGTTTTAGGCGCAAGGTGCGATGTGTACGCACCGACGGGAGCAGGTTCACCTTCACCGGCGAGAAGGGAGCCTTAGCAACACAGGATGGACTTCCGTGGAGGAGAGGACAGCCCATCACTCATCAGTTGGCTAGCCTTATCCTTGGAGCAGTTGACGTGCGGAGTCCTGGTTTTCCTGCAGTGGTGGATCAGTTTGCGGACGTTTTTCCCGATGACGTTCCAGGGCTACCTCCTCGCAGAGAGGTAGACTTTTATATTGACTTGTACCCCGGGACAGCCCCGATATCCACCCCAGCATATCGGATGGCCCCCGCCGAGCTTCGAGAGCTACGGGTACAGTTGGAGGACTTGCAGGGCAAGGGGTTCATCTGACCCAGTGTTTCACCCTGGGCTTCCCCGATTTTGTTCGCCAAGAAGGCGGACGGGAGCTTGCGACTTTGTGTTGACTATCGTCGCCTGAACCAGGTGACAGTGAGGAACAAGTATCCGCTATCGAGGATTGATGACCTCTTTGATCAGCTCAAGGGAGCACGGTGGTTCTCGAAGATAGACCTCAGGTCAGGCTATCATCAGCTCAGAGTCAGAGACGAGGATGTGCAGAAGACGACCTTCAGATGTCGGTATGGCCACTATGAGTTCTTGGTTATGCCCTTCGGTGTAACCAATGCTCCAGCAGTGTTCATGGCTCTCATGAACAGGATCTTTCAGCCATACCTAGATCGGTTTGTCGTGGTCTTCATCGACGACATTCTGATTTACTCTACGACAGAGGAGGAGCACGCCTATCACTTGAGAGTTGTTCTTGACACACTCCGAGAGCACCAGCTTTATGGTAAGCTCTCGAAGTGCCAGTTCTGGATACGTGAGGTCCACTTTTCGGGACACGTTATCTCTGAGGCGGGAGTTGCAGTGGATCCCGCGAAGATTGAGGCTGTGATAGCATGGGAGCCACCCAGGAGCGTGACTGAGGTTCGGAGTTTCTTGGGACTAGCTGGATACTATCGGAGATTTGTGCCGAACTTCTCCAGAGTTGCGGCATCACTCACAGCTTTGACGAAGAAGGGGAAACCCTTCGTGTAGTCAGACAGTTGTCAGCAGAGCTTCGAGGAGCTGAGGCAGAGATTGACTAGCGCACCTATCTTGAGGTTGCCTGAGGAGGGAGTAGGGTACGTAGTCTACTGCGATGCATCAGGGACCGGACTCGGATGTGTTCTGATGCAGGAGCGGGCAGTGATCACCTATGGATCACGACAGTTGAGACCGCATGAGCAGAACTACGCTACCCATGACCTGGAGTTAGCAGCAGTGGTCTTCGCCCTGAAGACATGGCGACATTATCTGATGGGCGAGCGCTTTACAGTCTTTTCCGATCATCAGAGTCTCAGGTATATCTTCTCGCAGAAGGACCTGAACCTGAGACAGCGACGATGGCTCGAGTTCCTCCAGGACTATGACTTTGAGATAGTCTATACACCTGGGAAGGGGAACGTAGTAGCCGATGCCCTCAGCAGGAGGACGGGCATTCAGCTACTCGAGGAGGCGACGGAGCAGCTAGCCTCTTTGCAGATATCCTTCGTGGATAGAGATGGAGTAGCCTTTCTTCAGTCTCTCACAGTCACTCCTCCACTACTGCAGCGAGTCAGGGAGGCACAGCGCGGGGACACTGACTGCGAGACACGGCGTGCACAGATATCCTCGGGACAGGCACCTGATGGTTTCTCCCTTGGAGCAGAGCACGACATCCTTTTCAGAGGACGTACCGTGGTACCAGTCGCTTTGCGAGAGGAAGTGCTGAGGGAATTTCACACTTCTCCTTTGGCGGTACATCCTGGAGTGGCGAAGATGTACCAGGACCTCAGACGACAGCATTGGTGGCCGGGCATGAAGAAGGCTGTAGCAGAGTTCGTTTCTCGATGCCTTACCTGTCAGCAGGTGAAGGCAGAGCATCAGGTACCAGCAGGCTTGGTACAGCCCTTGGAGGTTCCGGAGTGGAAGTGGGACGGCATATCTATGGACTTCGTGACTGGACTTCCACGCACTTCCAGAGGTCACGACTCCATCTGGGTGATTGTTGACCGACTCACCAAGTCGGCACACTTCTTACCCATCAGAGAGCAGGACTCAGTGGAGAGCTTGGGACGTCTCTATGTTCAGGAGATTGTGCGGCTCCACGGCGTGCCATCATCTATCGTCTCCGATCGAGATGCCCGCTTTACTTCCCGGCATTGGAAAGGGTTGCAGGAGGCGTTCGGGACGCAGCTACGTCTTAGCACAGCTTTTCACCCTCAGACGGATGGTCAGACGGAGAGGACCATTTAGACTCTCGAGGACATGCTCCGCGCATGTGTCCTCGACTTTGGTCGTAGCTGGGAGGACCACCTACCCTTAGTGGAATTCGCGTACAACAACAGCTACCACTCCACCATCGGGATGGCACCGTACGAGGCGTTGTACGGCCGACCATGTAGATCTCCTTTGTGCTGGACAGACCCTGGGGAGTCAGCACTAGTGGGACCGGAGATGGTCCAGGCCACGACAGAGAAGGTCCAGGTCATCCAGGAGCGGATGAGGACAGCTCAGAGCCGGCAGAAGTCATATGCTGACAGGAGGCGGAGACCACTAGAGTTCGAGGATGGCGACCACGTCTTCTTGCGGGTCTCACCTCGACGTGGTATTCGGAGATTTGGCCGAGGCGGCAAGTTATCTCCGCGCTTCATCGGACCTTTTCAGATTCTCAGCAGGATTGGCGAGGTGGCTTATCGCCTGGCTCTACCACCTCAGTTGCACCGGGTGCATGACGTCTTCCACGTGTCCCAGCTGAGGAGATACGTGCACGACCCGACGCACATCATTGACCATGGGGAGCATGACGTTGACGATGGGGCGACTTTTATGGAGGTCCCGGTGGAGATAGAGGATCGACAGGAGCGGGTCCTACGTGGGCGATCGATTCCTCTTGTGCGCATCAGATGGCAGCACGGGAATCTCCAGGAGAGCACATGGGAGCGGGAGGCTCAGATGCGTGCTCAGTACCCTCATTTGTTCCCCTAGTTTTTGATGTATCTTTACGGGGACGTAAAGCCCGGAGGTGGGAGTAATGTAAATACCGTAAAATTCAAGGGAAATTTTTTTCTTAATTTTCTTTGGATTTTTACAAGAGCGCGGTTTCAGACGACACCTGATTCCGAGGCCCGGAGTGCCCGGAATTAATTTCCGAAGTTTGGCTCGGGTACGTTCAGTGAACGAACGAGCGGGAATTCCTAACTTTTGATCCGGTGCTCGGAATTGAAATCCGAGGGCACCGATGAACTCGCAGCGCCGATATTCTCTTAATGAGACCTTTTCGGGAGTTGCGTTTGTTGCGAGTTGAAAGTTACGTTTTGGGGTTTTTCAGTTAAGTTAAATAAAATTGTGTAAAACAAATTTTATTTTAACTTATTAAAAAACCTACCTAAGGGGGTTGGAAGTGGGACCCACACCCACTTAACCTCCCTTGGGAGGATTAAGTGTGGTGGGGCCCACACGAACCCCTAAGTCTTTTCTTTTTCTCTCAACGTACTTAACCCCTCTTTTAATGGCTTAAGTTACCCTTATTTAATTAAGGGAGTTAAACCCCCTTTTTGAATTTCAAATATTGAAATTCTTTGTGTTGTGTTAATAAAATAAGAGGTAGTCTTATTTTATTTAGAGTTCTTTGTTTGTCTTTGGAGAGCATTCCCATCTTCAAGCTCTATCGAAGAACGAAGAACGTCTTCATCCTCAACGAAGAACGATAACACTTCGTCAAGGATCATCGACTCGGCGACCGGTATCTTCGGACCTCTTCTTCCTCCTCGGACCTTCTTCGTCGGCAAACGAAGATCCGCCAACGTCGTGTCTCTTCGGGCATAGCACTTCGTCAATGGATTTGACGAACGACGACCGCGACACCCGACCTCCGCGACGCCGTCTTCCGCGGAGCGTAGCCGAACCTTTGAATCCTAAACCCGAGGTAGGGGTTTTTGTTTTCATTTTGGTTTCCTTAATCCTTTTCTTGATCATGAATGATAAGTATAACGTTTGGCTTATTTATTTAAGTTTCGTTTTTATTCCTTTAACGTGAGGGGGGCCGGACCGCACGAACACGGACGAATCCCCCCTCCATCGTTCATGTTTGTTTATGTTGGTGGAAACAAGTAGCGTGGTGCCGTCGCACCACGCGGACGATCGTTCTTTTATTTTACGCAACGCCGTCGCGCTACGCCGAGGAGAATCTTCAAGAACGCGACGCCGTCGCGCCGCGTTGGAAGGAATCATGGCACGGCGAAGGGGAGCGGTGCCGACGCACCGCGCCGGATGACGAACGCCGCGGCCGGTTCCGGGCCGCGGCGGGACGAGAAGACCGCGGCCGGTTCCGGGCCGCGGCAGGACGAGGAGACCGCGGCCGGTTCCGGGCCGCGGCGGAAGGGAAGACCGGCGGCCGGGCCGCCGGCGTCGGAAGCCGAAGAGGGGACCGGAAATTCCGGTCCCGTTGGAGAAAACCGGCCGGCCGGCTGGCCGGCCGGATGCCGTTAAACCGGGGAATTAATTCCCCGGCCGGCTGGCAAAACCCCCCTCTTAAAGAGGGGGGGTGGTTTATTTTTTTTTAAAAAAAAGGGAGGGGGCCGGCTGCCCCCTCGGTTCGGCTCCAGCAAGCCCCCCACGTGGGGGGGCGCTTGTTAAAAAAACGGCGCGGCCAGTGCCGCGCCGCCCTCCAGAAAACGCGGGGCTTAGCCCCGCGTGCCGCCGCCGCCACCTCGCGGCACCCCGCCGGCGGCGCGGCCCGCCGCCGCCGCCGGCCGCCGCGCCGCCCCGGGGGGGGGGGGGGGGGGGTCGTGCCGGGTCGGCCCGGACCCGGACCCCCCCGTTACGGACCAGTTTCGGTTTTGGGCTCATAACTTGAGCCTCGGACCTCCGAATGACGAACCGTCTGCGGCAACGCGATCCTTGGATCGAGACGGTCGTTTCGGTATATCGCACTCAAGGTTTCGGTTTACTTTGAGTTCGGCCGGGTTGGTTCGTTCACGAAACCAACCGGGTCTTCGGAGCGGAAACACTCATATCTTGAGCTACGGACGTCCGATTGACGTGTCGTCAGTCGCGTAGTGTTCCTCTTAGTGAGACAGATCTTTTGGCATACTCCGCCCGAGGTTTGGACGCAGGTGGAGTACGGTCGGGTTGGTTTTGCCTTAAAAACCAACCGGGCCCCGGAGACGAAAATGCCAATAACTCTCAGACCGGGCGTCCGATCGACGCGCCGTCTGTTGCGTTGAGTTCCTGTTGGCGATACGGAACTTTTGGATACATCAACTTCGGTCTTCGTGAGAGTTGATGTATCAGCCTCTCGGCTCGTGGAGCGGACCCTCCGTACGAGCTTGCTGTGTGCGGGAACCCTAGTGCTGGCTGCGACTGTTCTACTGCTACGACTGCTACTGTGACTGCTACGACGACAGTACAGAGATCCTGTGTGGATTCAACGACGACAGTACAGAGATCCTGTGTGGATTCGACGACGACGACTACAGCACTCAGCGATCCTACGTGGATCAGTGCTACAGGTTCTGTGTGAGCCCGATCCTGTGTGGGTCCTTGCGCTCAGCGGTTCTGTGTGAGCCAGCGCCTACAGGTTCTGTGTGAGCCCGATCCTGTGTGGGTCTTCTGCGGGGGTTAGTTACCTATCGATCCTTCGTGGGTCCGACGACTTAGATGGATCAGTGATCATCTTTATCGTCCTTGAAGAAGTATACCTGTGTGAGCTGAATCCTGTTGTTTTCCTGTGTGGATTTTGTTGTGCAATCCTGTGTGGATTATGTTCTGCTTTCCTATGTGGAATACGTATACTTTCCTGTGTGGACTGAGTTGTACTTGGGCTCGGAGGATGGAGCGTATTTTGATGACTTAGGTATATGTATGGGCATATACCTAAGCAGTGTCGGTTGTTACTTCGTGATTGTACTTTTCTTCGTTGTTTATCCTTTGTGGATTTGAGAGACCTTCTGGGGTCTCGGGGTCCCTACTGAGTAGCTTATACTCACCCCTGCACGGGCTTTGCCCGCACTACGTTGTGTTGGTTGCAGACGACGGACAGCGTAGACCTTAGATGAGGCTTGCACAGCAGGACGGTACCCGGAGGTGGACCACTGGGCGGGACGTGCTCGGAGCGGACGGTGGGACCCGTGGAGCAGAGGAGCTATCTGTACCCACCCTTCAGGTGGGATTTCCGGTGGACAGCTCGGAGTAGCGGCCTTTACTTTACAGTTGCTGTTTTTCCCTTTTCGAGTTGTACTTTACTTTTCCGCACTTTCAGTTGTACTCTGCTTGTTTAGTGTTTACTTCCGCTTGTTTACTCTGTGGTGTGTGTTTACTTTTCAATGGCAATGCCTTCCCTTTTTACCGGGATTTACGCCTTGGTGCTAGTCGCCAGCCCCTGGCCTATGGAAGGCGGGTTTGGGGTAGTCACGGCTCGGACCCCGAGGGCGGGTCGTGACAATCTAGTCCTTCTACTTACTAGTTATGATGGTTATATCAATTTTCATCACTACTATAAAGTGGACCTATTTCATTTTTTTTTGCAAAACCCTTTATAATAAAACCATCAGATCACCTCATACTAATGGTTTCTAAAAACACTATTCGTATAAGAAATAACTATACCAATGGTTTCATAAAAACCATTGTCAGGTCATCAATAAAATTATATTACCCCAAGGGGTTTGCAATTTTTTTGGTATATATTATGGTTATTCCAATTTTTTTAATAAAACCATCTATATCACATACATTTAATGATCTTATAGTAATGGGTTTTCCCAAGCTATTGTTAATGGTCCCAAAATTCAAAATTCATATATTATCATTTTTGGAAACCATGGGTATCAGTTAATACTAATAGTTTTGGAAGAAAAGTGTATATGTTTTAATATTATTAATGAATTATTTTTTCAAGTTAAATTTAATAGATAAAAACATACATACAAATAACCATGTACATATATCTCATGTTATTTTCCAAAAAATGTAGCATAATGGTTATGTGTTTTATATATAAATTGGATGGGTGGTGATCAAAACCTATAGGGGAATTTTTGATTTACCTATATCAATGGTTTTGAAAACATTTGGTATAGTTATATCATATTACATATACCAACTATTTTTAAACTTTTGTAATAACCCAACTATACCTACATTTTCTCAATACCATTTGTATAGGTCTATACTGACGATAGACAGGCTAATGGCCACCCATACCATTCATATAACCTATACCAACGGTTTTGGGGCCTATACCAATAGTTCCAAACAAATTTTATAGGCTTTTACACAATAGATCATATAATTATTTTCTATTTCATTCAACATTATAAAAGAAATCTTAATAGGCTGGCTCATTGGAT
This sequence comes from Viscum album, assembly GCA_963277665.1. Classification (NCBI taxonomy): domain Eukaryota; kingdom Viridiplantae; phylum Streptophyta; class Magnoliopsida; order Santalales; family Viscaceae; genus Viscum; species Viscum album. The sequence goes on along the minus strand of OY728152.1, from coordinate 357,612,378 downwards.
TACCACTTCTGGTCTATATGGAGAGCCTCTTGATTAGTAGGAGGACATACCTCCTTGTTTGATATCAACTTTTATTGTTTACTATTTTTCCTTTATTAATATGCCATTTTCTTAAAATAAATAATGAATTAGAAATGTAATTTGAAAATACTAGTTCTACATAAGAAATAATGTAGTGTCACTCTGAAACTAATGTTTCAAAAAGATTTGAGTTGTATAATGAATTCCTATTATGGGATTATCATCACCTAAATTTCGTTCCCTCGTAAGAAGAGGTCATTAAATTTTCTATTTTAGTAGTATCTTCCCCCTATTAACCCCATTGTCAATTCCTTCCACTTTCATCTCATCCTAATCTATATTTATTAATTGGGTTCTTTTTTTGTAATGTTTTCTTTCTCTAGGGCCCATATAATTCATTCTCATCTCTATTGTAATTTTATGTCATCAATTTGTCAATTTTTTAATCCACATTATCAGTTCATACCTTTGAAAAAACCCCAATATTTTATAAGTTACAACAAATTTCATTTAGTAATCTCATTAAATTTAAGGTTCCCAAGGCTATGTGATTGGAATATATCATTGTGTTCATCATATGATAAAAGAAAAACTTTTTAATCTATGAATACTATCACTGAAAAATCACCTAATATCTCATATACAATGTGATGAAATGTAATAACATCACTACCTCTATATTTCATTATCCTCACATAGACAATATTTAAAACCCATAATTGAACTCTTTGTTTTTCAATAGATAAATATTTAAATAAATTATTTGTAACAATATTTATATAACACATTCCCTTTTTAATGATCTAAAACACTACAAAACAATCTCAATAGACATCATTTATCATTAATTATCATATAAAAATAGTTTTAGGTATCGTAAATAATTCTTTAATAATAAAAATTACGTTTTATAAGTTCAAATGTTATTTTTATTTATTTTTTATATTAAATATTTTTTTTTAATAAAATACTATTAATATGATTGAAAATTGGATGGATGAAAATCATATGATAAAAAAGTCTGATGATGCAGTTCATAAAATTTGTAAAAGATCATGGAAATACGACTTCTAAAATACTTATTCTATATTTTAACTGTTAAATTTAATTTATAAATTGTCTATAAGAGTTGGAAGAAGACTTTATCTTACATAAAATTGATAAATTTTATAAATCGGAGAGTAAACATTGGAAAAATTTGAAAATGTCTCATTTTATGGATAACATTTTGTTTTATAGATTACAAGATATTATTATAAGATCAAACTATGAAGATGAAAGTATTGAATTTGTGATTATAGTGGTGACAATGTAAAATAAAATATTGAGGAAATTAAAATTAAAATGGAATATTAACATAATGATCACCCAAAACATTTTTTAAAGTTTAATAGGTGTGAAAAAACCCCAATGTATACTAGTAGTACTAAATATACATCATTTTAAACTATAGTAAAGTTGTATATAGTATGTTTTGTGAAATTAGGGTTTGATTATATCTTTAATGATCTACATTATCTACTGAATGATATGATCTATGAATATATTAGGATTCCTAAAAAATAATATTTCACTAAAAAAAATCTACATTCAATTGGTATGATCTATGATTGAATACATTACAATTTAAATAATTTTATATAATTTTATAAAATTCATGAATCTCTTTAAAAATTACAAAATTACGGTCCATCTACATACTAAAATGATGAATCATTTCATTTGGATGTTTTATGGTACTTCCAAATAAATCCATGGTTTAGGAACCAATAAAAATGTTAGGATAATTTATGAAAATTAATGATGCATATAGATAAAATATATAAATATTGGAAAAAAATTCACTCAATATACTATCATCAATGAAATTAAATTGTTAACAATTATCCCAAATTTTGAAATTTATCGGGAAACCTTTATCTTATTCTATATACAGTTATATTAAATCATTTTTTTATTTTCAACGAAGTAATTAAAATATATGTATAGTTATGTTAAAAAATTATATATATCCAACATTGTTAATCATGATGAGAAAATAAAATATTTTGTATAATCGTATATATGGAAAACAAATGAGTCTTGATATTTACATTTATTTGGATCCATTTATTAATTGTTTTAAATCAATGTGGGAATTGGTTGTTAGGTATTATTATTCTTACATAAATGAATATTTATTTTTAAAATATATGTTTTATATTATAAGAAATGATTTTTCATTGTATCATAACTTTTATAGTAAAGTATTAGAGGAAGTCATTGTTTCCCCATTGGTGTACAACATACACACTTGGTTAGGTTAAAAAATTCATCAACGACTCTGTTTCCAGGACATCATATATTTCTACCTCAAAGAAATAAATACTGATATTGGATGGCGTCATTCATTAGAGTTTTAATGAATGTACAACACATTTTCCTATAATTGGTGGAATTATATTTGAGGGTGTAAAATATATTGAAATGGATATTGAGAATTTTAAAAACTAATGGATGTAATTTTTGATATTATATATGAAAATATATGAATGATTTACTTTTTGGTCAACAAAATAGCATCCCTAGTGAGTTATTTTTATTTATAATTACAATTTCAAATAAAATAATTATTAATCTATTTGTTTATATTTTTTTGTACTACAGAGATAATTAATATAAAATTAATTTAAAATAGGACATTAAATATTTTTTTATAAATGAATGTAAATCCAAACTTTTGTTATGATTTATGAAGATATCATGAATATGTGGCGTTATAAAACTCATTTAGTAAATTTTAAAATCATTATATTTTTTAACTAATATCCTTATAAATTTTAACTCATACATATGTAGATAATTGTAATAAATATCATTATTAAATAAATTCATTGATAATTGTTTTTAATTTAACCATATTGATCTGTTTTATATAAATAAATAAATGTTGAAAAAACATATCAACAATGTTTACAATAAGGATAATAGACTCATGTAATATTTTTTCTCTTCTTAAAGGTATATCTTATTTATTTGACCTTTTTACGCTCAGTAGAATGTGAATTCAATTTATAATGTAATTGATGATTTTTGTTTCATTTTAAAATGATATTTCTAATATTGAAGAAATTATATATAATTAAAATTGCAGAAACACATTCAAATTATTTTTGTACTATAGAAAAAAGACACATATGTCATTTGTGACATGTTATAATAATCTATACATTAATATTATACAATTTTGGACCATTGTGACTTAAAATGAGTTTTTTCTATTTAAAATTTATATTTAAGTTTCAATTTTGTGTAAATCATTGAAAAACAAATAAAAAATCATATATTTTCTAAACACATTAAGATAATTTTGTATAAGTTATTTTTGATGTTTAGGAAATGGATTGACCTCAACCAAATACCTGATGAAATCAGTATGACATAATGTATGTTATTTTTATTTAGAAATGATATTGTAGTTAATAAAATTTAAAACTCACTAAATTATATTAAAAACACTCGTATTTTAATGAATTTTTTGGAAAGTGATCCATAAGATATTCTTGATTTTGTTTAAATATATTTCACATAAATCTAATGCTATGTGTGAATAGTTTGGCTCAAAGGTCCGTATACCCAAAAACAAAGTCCATACATAATGTAATTTATAATTAAAAATCTATTATCAAAATATTTTTCAAAAAGTAATTTTGTAACGATAATACGAGGTTCAAATATAACAACTCATATGCAATTTGAAATCCATCAATCATCTACCAATTGTGGGGATATTCAGGATAAAATTAAAAAAAATCACCTAGGGAACTATATCCATATTTCATATTTAATTATTTATTATTCTGAAACAATATAAACGTCTAGTTAGACATAACATAATTTTAAATTCACTTAGAAATAGAATAAATTTGTTAGATGAAAAAAGGTTTTTTATAGTGTTGATTTGAAATAATCAATTATTTGATGATATGTTTTGAAAAAATCCCAATACTACACAATGAAACATTCTTTCATCTAGATATGAATATTTTTAATTATATAGTAATTTTCATCATTCTATGAATGTCACTGATTTTTTTTGGCTTTTCTAAAGCCCAGATCCAACTGTTCAAATGCTTTTGTGGATTTGTAACCTCATGAGGTTCTCACCCAGTATTTTTTATGTTTTGAATTGAAATATCACATTGTTATTGAATATGAGGTATCAATTTTCATAATATGTTCTAAAAACATATATTTTTATATAAATTTATAAAAAAAATTAACTTCATGTAGAACCTTATTTCTCAAAGGATTATAGTATCATAGAATCCCTCAACGGTTGAAAGAACAATTGATTATTTATAAGAAAGTTAACGATTCAGAAAAAAACCCATCAAAGGAAAATACAATAAGGATCCAGGGGGGTCTAAAGTTGTAAATTTATAAAGGGATCCCCTGGATAAAACAACATAAATTCATAGATAATAGAGACTAAACTGATCTAGATAATAAGAAAATCATCTACCCTTCCTATAAGAGATACAACGACTGATACAAAATTGTATTCTTTCCAAACTTGATGGTAAATAATCCCATCATGAGCCTCTCTTAGTTAGATATGAATAATGTACACCGTATTCCCTAGGGGTTTAAAATTACATTGAAAAGTACAAAAAAACACCTTGGAATCCCTCTCAACCATCGAAATATAGAAATCATTATTCAAGCATAACATGAGGCATGTGTGTAGAGATTCCACCTCTAAACTCTAGTAATTACCAAGATCATAATAATATCTAAAAGGAATAAGGACCAATACCATTGTGTATATGAGAAAACCAACCCCTATCATCTAGCCATTCAGAAATATCCACCCATGATCAAATTTTAACCAAAATAATATAGGATCCTTATAACCCAACGTTCAATTAAGTTGTCTATAACTATGTGATTTTTTTAAATCTGTAAAGTGAATTTTACCACATTCCCCATTTATTAATAGAACAAAAATCAAAATTTATCACCTTCAATCATGATTTTAGGAAGTATACCGAGTGGCACATAGCCAACCTCCCCTAATTTCATAGCTGCTAGAGCATCCAGAGGTTGCCAATCAATGTGATTTAGAAGTCTATCAACTACATTTCATTATCCACCATGAAGAGATCCATAATTCATAAACACCCCCTCCATTTTTAAGAACATAGGAATGTTTTATATTGAGGATTTTTTGTAGGGTTTTTTTCAATGAAACCTTGAACCATTTTCCCTATTTTAAAATAGATAAAATCATGTCTTGAATGCTGATATTTTATCATATAAATATATCCCAAAAAAACTAAGAAACATATCATTATTATTTTAGAAAAAAATCTGAGAATTCTACCATCATGGAGATGGATAATGAGAATATCTAAATCACCAAAATACATTTTAATTAAAAATAACACATATCCCCGCATAGTTTTGAATAATCCAATATTAATAGGTTGTTATTAATCTTCTGTTCGTTCCATGAATCCCCACATCACCCATTGGAAAAACCAAAAATAAATAATCACTTTTTACATCCTATCAAATAAGTAGAAACACTATCCTTTTATATTTTAATTTTTGTGAACATCCACGATAATAATTTATTAAAAAAGTTTCAAATCATGTGTTCAGTCTGAAATACCATCATGTATGAATGATACAAAAATAGAGTGTATATATAAGATAAGGTTTCAGGTCAATATAATGTATTTTACTAATAAAATCATCAAAATATTGAAGAATATATAATTAAAAACTCTAACAATGTATTTTAAAAACTTCAATATCACATTCTTTTATGATTATAAAGAAATTTATTCATGTGTTTGTATTTTAAAAGAAATTACATTTTCATACATAGATGTATTCTTTTCCCGAATAAATCATCCATGAGATAAATGATTGTTATTAACCTAAAAATAAACATATATCACCCACTTACAACATATCTTCATTTTGGCTACAAAATAAAATTATCAAATTTTTATTATCTTATATTATCTAGGGTGTGTTTACTATAATGGTATTCTTGAAATTATGAACTATTATTCCTTGTATGTATTATTAGAAGCTCCAAATAATGATTTTTCAAAATACCACACAGATGTTATGAACATTAAATGCACTAATAAGTCAAATCACATCATGAAAAATAATATTATATATAATTAAAAAACACCATAAAATTTTATTATGTCAAATTAGGATTCAAAAATTATAGTAACATCATTCAGAATATAAGGCATATATATCCGTTTTTCGGGGACTCAACCATGATATTACAATAATTGATCATCAAACTATGTTCTTTAGTAAGATTATGGAAAATATTTTGATCCTTTTTTGACATGAAGAGAATGATATAGTCTAATTAAAATAATTATTTAGTCGTATCAATGAAAATATATAACTCTATATATGAATAATTGTGGATATTTTAAAATATAAAATTTGTTGTGAACATCTGACATTCTTGGTTTGGTAGTGTTTATTATTAGATGACCGAGGAAAAATGTGCCAAGGAAAAACAGGGAGCCACACAGAGATAGAAGCGTCAAGGGTGGCCCATAGGCATAGTCGGTAGAGGAAACAGACCAACAAAGCTTCCCTGGAGTCTCGCAGATGCTTCAATGGTGCGGCAGTGCCGGCGACCGGAGAATTCAATAGCTTGCACCTGCAAGCTGCGTAGAAGAGGTCACACACGAATGAGTAGTGGTGGAAAAGGGAGGTTGGACGACACCAACCCCATTGATAATGGAGGCTTGTCTTGGCAGTGTTCCTTAGAGGATGGCCGAATCTCCTAGCCTCTGCAGATGGAATGTGCGAACGACCCACACCGGCTACATTGTCACCTGGAAGCATTAGACAACAGCACATCGTGGAGGTTGACCGCATCTTAGAGCCCCAATTATGGGTTGACCTAGGCCCCTCGTGGTCATGTGGGTCACCTATCTGAGTGGACCGACCATTGTGTGTTGTTCCATCCAACACCGCCACAATAGAAATCCAAACAACTCAGCTATTCAAGAAGGGGAGCAGACTCCCGTTCATGGACAGTGGGTCAGGTGGTTCTATGGCCCAAATAACAATGTCCAACCAGTTGGGAAGGGCCAAACCCACTACCCAATAAGTCAGACCTAGGGCATTAAAATTGGGTTGGACGAAACCCAAACCCATTTCTGCCCAGTTATGCTTAAATGAGAGTACGCAATAATAAAAACACCCATTGGACAAACCACATATGGATCAAGATCCCTTAGGAATGGGAAAATATTTTGTAATAATCCACATGATTTTGGGAGAGAATTGGAGAACAACTGGGTTGGATTGACCACGAATCAAACTGGGTCGTCGACACTAAAATTTTTATAACTCACAGACTGAGTGTCCGGTTAACTCACCATTTGTTCTATTCAAAACCTTCTAACATGGAGGTTCACTGCATTACTTCATCTCGGGACATCGTTTGGGTTAAAATTCGACTGATGGCTTGAGTACAGGATCCTATCAGAATCAAGCATACTTTTTATGAGAATCTAGTGGCTGTCAGAGACATTAAGAATGAATACAGATCCTGTGTGGATCAGCACCAAGTGATAGTCTACGGATCAACATTGAGTGATCTTCTGTGGATTATCATTGTGTGATCATGTGTGGATCAGCACTGTGGGATCCAGTGTGGTTCAACACAAGGCGATTTTTTGTGAATCATCACCAAGAAATCCTATGTGGATGAACACTGAGTGATATTTTGAGTGTCAGCACTAGGAGATCATGTGTGGATCAGAACTAAGCCATCCTCTGTTGTGCAATAATAGAGCCTCATGATAGAATAATATGATCTTGCATTATGATTAAACATCTGTACTTATGTACATAAGATAAACCTGGTGAGAGATATCATTTTATTTGTGCTTTGTGATTGAGATCATTAATTGTGGATTTTACTTTGGGGAATTCTGAGATACCATAGGGGGTCACGGGGTCTCTACTATATATTGTTATATTCATCCTCGAACGGGATTCGTCCACACCTTGTTGTGTTATGTTTAAACGATAGACAATATTTAATGAGTATCGAGGAGCATGGACATGACAATGTATATAGGTGAATGATTGGTGTGGAGAGCCGTAGTGCTAAGATGTATGTGTCATTCAATTAGGATCCTTTGCGGATGACCTCAAAAGTTGTTATATTCTTTATACTGTAATTCCTTTTCAGTTGGGGTTGTATTCGGGTCCATTTACTTTAGTAATAAATTTTACACTCCGTGGTGGTTTTTAGTTGTGGTTCCTCATTTCTTCTTATGTTTTGTTTTACATGGGTGTAGTGTACCCTATCTATGTTTGTATATGTTTTGAGACAATGCCTTCCCATTTTAGGGAAATTATTTTTTGGTGCTCGTCGCCAACCCCTGGCATATGGATGATGGTATGGGGTGGTCACAACATGAGCCCTAGGGAATGGGCCATGACAATTATTTCCATGGAAGACAACGTGTAAGACCTCTTGACAAAAGACTAATCTCAGTAGAAACAGATATCACCATGTGAGGTATATCATACTGAATGTGGTTGGCAATTTACTTTAGTCCAAGTTGGAGTTTGTAAGATTTGGTTTCTAAGAACCAATTGGTTATACATTGATCACATATATAATTAATTTATTTAAATATTAATCATCTTATTACCTATTATTAATTTTTATCCATGACTATGATGTAATAATATCCTAGAGTATTTGTTGCATTCATAAGTTTGTGGCGGTTCCCCACTATGATGAGAACATTAATATGAGAAAACAATATTCTTAAATATATTTGAATGGATGGATACTATACCATTATGGGGAACATAGCATGAAGGTTTTTAGGTGTGGGTAACTATACACATATGAGACTTCCCCTCATTATGTTTTCACATGTTAATCTCCTAAATAAAAGATTATGAAAATAGACCCACAAGTAAGAATTCCTCATGTTTTTGTTTAATCAGATATATATATCCATGAGTTTTTGTAATGATACTTAGACTTTACGATTATCATTAATACATGTCATGACTCACACACATTTATTATCAGATGAAAACCATCAAAAATATAGTTGGAGGGATATAGGCTATGAAGGGTTCATCATTAGTGGCATGCTTTGAATGGATAATTCAATGACGGATTTTTACCTTCCATTTATGGATGTTTATATATCGGCCTATTAATTGAAATAGAACTATTTTGTGAAATTCAATGTCCATGGGGTAATGAGGAGTTTATATTCGGTTGTTAAATAATGAAGTTTCATACCCAAAAATTTATGACACAATCTTGAAACCTTCTTGAGGAGATATTGATACAATAGGATTATATTACAAAGTGATCAATCTTATGTGAATGTCGTTTTTGTGAATTTATGTTCTTTCTCTTGAGTGGCTTGACCCGTTGGTAGACAGTACTCATGGACATTAGGCAAGTCCGCCTAAATCCAACGAGAATGAATCCTAGAGGGTCACAATGTATGTGATTATGGGGGTCATGGTTAAATTCTATATGAATGTAATTGATAAATATTATTATTAATACATTGGAATAATTTATTTATGATAAAATGATTGAATAAATTAAATAAATATATATTCACCAGACTGTAGGTAAAATATATTTATTTATTTTATTGAATATTTTATAATTTTTTTATAGTTTCTAAATAAAATATTTATTTCTATGAATAAATTAAATATTTATATATTTGGGTGTTCAATAAATGGATGTATAGTTCAAGAGGACCAAGGCAAGTCTGGTAGTAAAATAGTTATTTGAAAGCTATAGAATTATTATTTTACTTGTTTGCACAAATTAATATAATAATAACCCTACAATTTTTTTGACGTGGAAATTTATTTATTCTATTTTGTGCAATATGGAACACTATAAATAATGGCGTGGTATTATTATTAAAATCATGGGGTTTCAATACATTTCTGAATGTATTTAATTACTATTACACAATTTAATATTGTAATTGACGTCACATGTCAAAAAATTAACTTGTTTGAAGAAATTAATCGATCGGAGGACATCGAAGCACATGTAGATAACTTATATAGGGAATATAGTTTGGAACCATGAAATATCGACAATATAATTTGGAAAGGACATTCCAGAATATCAAAATCAACAATAATGAAAATACCGAAGATCCGGGTATTATTTTCATTGTGAAATTAATAAAATTAATTATAAATAAGATGTGAAATATCCACTCTATTGGTCTTGATCCCCTTCCTTTTTAACAAAATAATTGATTATATTCCATGGAGACTACTTTTCATCATTATATTGATCCATAAATAATCATTGATCACAGTTAAAATCAATTATGGGTCCTTTTCCAAACACGTTTTCACTACGCTCAGATCCATCACCACTAATATCCCCGATACAGAATGTCCCTGATGTGACCTATCCTGGTGACCCATCCACTCAAACTACCTAGCCAGACATGGGGAGGATGGATATGTCTGTAACCTCTATTTCTACAGAATCCAGCCAAGGTGCCTCATTGACAAAACCAACCGACATCACCACCCTTTCTCAGACCATCTTCTAATACACCACATCGACAATGCCTACCATGGTCACTGCACTCCACCACTAACCTTTCTAAAATGATAATCCACGATGCCCTATCAATGATTCATACCACCTCCACTGCCCTTTGTCATACAATTTTCCATGATGCCCCTTCCACAACACCAACTAGGCGAGATGGGGGATGTTGGATATGGCAGTTTCCACCCTTTTAAATTACCTCCCATGAAGAAACCTATATAGATGGAGGTGTTTTCAAATGATGCTTTCATCACCTACATATCATTCAAAAATATTGAGGATGTAGTACAGTAACGATGAAGGTATAATAGGTTGAGATAAAATTGGAAACGATTGATGAAGTTTCTGACAAAAGGGGAACACTTCGACAACTCCATACTTCCAAACACGCACCACCAGACAATCGATTTCAGATGTTGAGTTATCTATCATGAAAACCCTAATATAGAAATTAATGTATTTTTTCACATATCAATTTAAAAATATTTATTATTTTCTTATTGTATATTTAACTATCAAGTTATAATTCATTGTATTATAAATACTATGCCTATTGATAATTATCAATTTATTTTATCAATCCATTAAATTTAAAATTTCACCCATTATAAATTCCGTATTCCTTATATTTATGACACACTACTTTATATTATGAAACATTTAATTTTTATGAATGAAATGCACTAAAAAAATTGTTACATTCTATAATATTGTTTTATCATAGTTAAAAGTCCTATTATTATGAGAACTTTTTTATTATTGTTGCAAAATGAAACATTGAATATGTCAATATATATATATATATTTATTTATATAAATATTTATTCAATATATATATTTAAACTACTATATATATGTAAATATAATATATATATATATATGTGTGGTTTGTAAAACATTTATTAATATATCCATATGACATTGTTTCATTGTGTTTGTATCGTGTGCCAATGTATGTGTTGTTTGTGTATGGAAAATTCATGTTGTGTTTTGTGTATGTGGGTTTATGTATGTTTATGGTTTGTATGTGTGTGTGTGTGTATGAGTATAGGTGTGTATGTAATTGTATGTGTTTGTTATACATATGTGTATGTCTACAAGAATGTGTCTGTATATATGAATATATATGTGTGTGTTTGTGTGTGTGTGAATGTATGTATATGTTTATGTATGATGTCACTTTTATGTACATCTGTATGTGCATGCGTGTGTGTATATGAGTATGTTAATGTTGTATGTTGGTTTTTAGTCATATCTATATATGTGTATGTATGTTCAAATACATGTATATAATTGTATGGATTTGTGTGTATATGAAAGTTCATGTCTATGTTTGTGAATATACATTTTTATGTGTATATACATGTGTATTTGTTTTTTTATGTGAATTTTTACAGGATATATGTGTATTTATATATGTGTATGTATATATGAATATGTATAGATATGTATGAATGTGTGTTCATGGGTATGTAATTGTATGTATGTGTTTGTGTGCATACATGTATGTGTATGTTTATATGCCAATGCCTATGTTTATGTGTATGTGTATGTGCTTTCCAATATTTGTATGGTTATATTGTTTATGAATGTGTACATTTACATATATACGATTGTACATGCGTACATGTATGTGTGTTTATTGATTTAATATTATTTATTTGTTTACAATATCTTATTTTTGTCAATAAATTATTCAATTTTATTATATAATCATTTAATATATTTTTTTATTATATTCATTTTTATAATTATTTATATAATTTTAAATATGTATATATTTAAATAAGTAATAATAAATTAAAAATTATTAAAAATTATATTGCTTAACAAGTTATATTATTTTCTCTATACAATTTATAAAGGGCATATTACAATAATTAGCAATAATAATAATATTTATTTATTTAATTTTATTCATTTTTATATGTTTGAAATTCTTTTAATTAATTATTTTGAATATTTTTCCGAATTTTCTATAATTTTTTCAATTGAATTAATGAAATATTAATATTATATCATTATTATTTTTATCATTATAGATATTTAATATTTTTTAAATATTTTGGAAATTTTACCTGATTTAATAATTTATACGTATTTATTCAATAAGATTCAATATTTTAAATATATTTTTAAATTATTTGATTAATATTTAATCATTTTTTTATGGTTTTATATTTTTAAAATATTTTAAATCTATATAAATGATTCTTATAATACCATCTCGAACACACAACATTTTCCCTAAAATTGAACACCATCGTAAGTCATCCCTAAAACCATTTTAGTGGTTACAAAAAATAATGAAAATTATGGGGATGTGCTTCCAAATGACTTGTAATGATGAATGGATTCACTAAAGGTTGTGGTTTGTAGTCTCGATAGTGCAAGCCTTCGAGAAATGGTGACATTTGGATGGAGGTGTTGGTGCAAGGATCACTACGTGTCTTAAGTTGTAGGTTTCAGGGGCGGTGGCCAATGCATGGGATGACATGATTGGGGGTGTTGGATGGGAGAAGAAATTTCATTGCCAACATTGGTGTAATTCCTTGACAGTGTCCCTATGAGCGACGAATATGGCGCTATATTGCTGATGACTGCCTCACATGGCGGTGATTTCAGCATTGGAGGTGTTATACGATAACGTTGAATGCAAGGTCGACATGATTGTGAAGCATAGAGTGCTGATGTTGATCAATGATTGATGGAAGCTAATTGGGAATAGAAAACACTCAGTTGACGGTGAGGGTGGTTTTCATATTGTCGTCTATGACAATCGTCTATGATGTTATGCGAGATAATGGATGTGAAAGACGTGGTTGTGGCATGTCGATTGTTGGTTTTGATGGAGGCCCAACCTGTTATAATAAATACTATAGTGGTGCATGATAATGCTGGTTCCTATTAGAAATTGTGGCCTACATAATAGTTTTATGTGTCATAGGTCAAATATCAATTATAATGGAGGTCTATAGGAATATTGAAAACATGTTTCATATCACTGGGGGGAGGGTTATGGCCATCCAATTGGCCGGTGGGTGAGGTGTGTGTGTGTTTTGATGTATTTGTATCCTAAATTATATTATATATATTTAATTTTTTTAATCATTTTCATTCATTTTTTATCTAATAGTTTTTATTCTTTTTATGAAAGAAAATTCCACTTTCTAACTGGGTTTTGGATGATCTATTACATAGCCCATAGGCCCATGTACAAGTATCTCAAAAAAGCAGCATTAAGGTTCGGTGTTGCCTCCTGCCTACATCTTCCTGTCTGCATCACCGACCTACGTCATTCTTGCATCACTGCTTTCCTGCATCCTACCCATGTCACTTCATTCTTGAGTCACCACATGGGGTGTAAATCCCCCCAGGGGCATTCTGGGATTCGAACCCCAGTTATTATGTGTATATAATTGATATAAATAATATTATAGAATCTCTTTTTTATTTTTTAACTTATTTATTTCTATTTAATTATTTTTATTATGATTTCATGTAATATTATTTATTAATTATTAATATTTAAATGTATTTAATATTTTTGGAATTTTTCATTTTCTAATAATTATTTATACATTAACATTTTCTTAGTTTTAATTTTATAAGAATATTATTTATTTATATGAATAATTTTAATTCAATTTCATTTATTATGATGAAATTCACTTAAAATGTTTAAAATTAATTAAATTAATATAATTGAAATCATATTTTAAGATTCTTTACAATTTTAAGTGTTTACAATTAATTCAATTACTCTTGGAAATTTTACATAACTATTTAAAATGTTTTAATATTAATAACATATTTTTAATTTATATTATAAATTACCATTTAATTTATTTTATTAAGTGGTAAATTATTTTTAAATGTTTTAAATCAATATAATTATTTTATTTAAATTAATTTTTAACATTTTCATCAATTCATTATACGTGTTCGAAATTTATTTAATTATTCTTTCAAATTATTTTTTAATATTATAATGTGTTTAAAAAAATTCACTATGTATTCATCTACATTTAAATATATATTCAATTATAGTATTAATATAATTATTATTATAACTAATAAAAAATAACAATTGTTTTAATATTTTCACTCCATTGACTTATGATTATTCAATTACACTCATTTTAGTAATCATGCATTTAAGATTTAATATTCATTAATAAGGTTAAATTTTTTCAATTTATTATGAATTAATTCAAATTAAATATATATTTTCATAATATTTTTTATTTTATTATAAATATCTTTTATCAGCTATATAAGAAAAAATTGATCAAAAAAATAAATATATATCAACTATATAAAAATAGTTCTGATAAATGTAGATTTTATCTAATTTAATTTGATCACTGATAAAGATAGGTTTTATCAGTGAATAATTTAGAATTGACAATGCCAACCTATTTAGTGGTTATTGTTTTCACACTGATAAGTCAAAAAAATATCTACATTTTGTGGAATGTGCTGATAAATTTTTTTTGTTTATATAAATTCATCACCTAGGGGACTTCATTCTATTTTCCATTCAGGATCTCTCATGGATGTAAACCTATTTTTCTACTCCCCCTTGTACTTTATGGATGAATCAAACCTCTCATTACCTATTGTATGTGAGTAAATATCTTGAAACTTCATGTACATTTTACTTCTATTTCATCACAAACAAAATTTGTCTTAGTGAGAAGTTAAGGATTTTGAAATTCATTAGCCTATGATTTATATCAAGGAAACTCTCACACAATTATTTATTTAGATAAACAGAGTATTATAATATTATTATTCAACTGAGTATTATTAAATTATTATTCAACTGATGCAACATCAAAAAAAATTCTTGAGTATCCTTTATGATCAATATCAACGATACTGTCACTCAATTCTTCTCCAAGAATGTGGGGATCAGATATTGGTACACACATTCCCCTTTCATTTGTTACTTTATTTGCTGATGTTTTTCCTAATTTAATACTTTTGGAATCTAAAGAAACATATTTTCTGGTGGGAAGGTATACAAGATGATGACCACCTATTTCCCATCTATTCTTTTCTAATGTTAGATTTTATTTTCTCAGGTGGAACTCTTTAAAAATGCATAACTATTTTCTCTCTATTCAAAAAATATTAAAAATCATCCATAAATATTGGTTATTATTCTAAATCTGATATTTCAATCAGCTCGATTGAGACTGATTGTAGAATGTATAATGTTTATTGGGTCTCTATTATTAATGAGGTTAATAAACCTAATAGATATATTTGGATAACATTTATTTTAGGTCATACTAAAAATTTGTTCTCTCGAGCATTATGGGCCAGTTAGACAAAAAAATTGGGAAGGTATTATAAGACTGTCTCTAAAGTAGGGAATGAAGAACTTTTAAATTATTTAACTCAACCATTTCCAATTAATAATATATATTTATTTATGCTACATGAATAGTTGTTTGAACAAATTTACTCTAACCTTGCCATGATCTTGTGGGTTATAAATGATGAAGAAAATTTCATTTTGTGGCTTGGAATAGTCTATGAATCATTAATCCTTGTTGTGGTGTAGAATATCAATAAATGTGCATGATCACAGTTTCTTTGAAAATAATTGATCGAACCCGATTCAAAACCATTGTTTCCTATGAATTCATAATATTGCATCTAAATATTAAACCCATATAATAATTTTTGATGTAGCACTATTCCCCCACCCTAGCTTTATTTTGTAGATTCTGTTTGGGATTGGTAGTTCTTCATAAATAGGGACTCTTTTTGAGGGACATAGAATGAGGCAATGTAATGATATAGAGGTTCCCATGGATATTTTATTAATATTGGATGAATGAAAAATCCCTGGATGTTTCTGATATGGAGGATTCTACTATTTTCTCTAGTTTTAATGATGATAATAATGGATGGTGTTTGGATAAACTAGAAGTATTGTAATATGAGTTGAATGAGATGGTTATTCTATGTATTCAATGAATAATAGATATATATATCAGTAGGGCTGTGTTCTTATAATGAATTTTTGTGATCATACGTGATGAATTATATGTTTTTGTAGGCTTTTTCGCAATGAATCGGGTGGAGTTGTTCGATGTGCCCGACTGTCGATCTCACGGATGGCTGAACTCCACTCAATCGCTATGTTCGGGTATCTCGGTATTCATTTCGAAATGCCCAATAGTTCCATATCCAATGATACCTGAACCTCCATTCCAAAGGCTGGAGTTCTCCGGGTGATTTGGCTAGTGATGCTTAATAACTCACATTGGTCGAGATGATGGGAAGTCCGGCTAATCGCACCATTTGGGGGGGGGGGGTTATTGCCTATTCCAAGACTCTCTTATAGGATTAATATGTGTTCATATGTTCATGAATCATTGGTTTATACCCAAGCATAGTATCCATGGATTACTCATGGTTGGAAATGGTCAGTTGAATGTAGGGATTCAGAATAATTTAGGCCCAGGTTTTACCATCCCTCATTAGATTAATGACTTCGAGGAATTTGGACTCACTGAGACGACACTGGTTTGATGCCTCATAACTGGGTGATCTTGATATTATTGTCTTCCAGGGGGGATAAATAATGAATTGAGCATTCAAAACGAACCTGAAATACGGGATTCCTATGTATCCTCGTGAGACGAATCATAATCCATGTAGTTCGGTAGTGTAGTTTAGAGTCATGCTGGATGGAGGATGGGGCGTACACTCTGAGGTGGCCCATGATGGTGGGGCTTGACCCACCTACATGGTGGCAGTCGGGGCCAATGATTTTTTGGGCTTGAAACGTGTGGAGGATTCCTACATACCGTGCCTTGACATGGATCAATGTCTATGTAGTTCACAATAGATTGGGGATACAGTTTAATGTCATGCAGGACGGGGGTGAACTAACGTGAAGGAGGTCGGAACAACCGGGTAGTGTTCTTGAAAATCAGCGAGGCTTCCTACGTAACATGTATTGACAAGGATCCAAGTCCTCGTAGTTCACATGAGGTTGGGTTCAGGTTCAGTGCTTACTTTAGGCCCACATGAGTCATGCTCGATTTCAGAAACTATAGGCAGTAGAGTCCTGACGATCACGTCACGATAGATCTGTCCATGGGAAGAGGAGTGGGGATTATGCAAGGAGTGGCCCAGAGAAATGGGGATTGGTACATACTCAAGGATGGATTCCCTATGGGGACAAAGCCTAGAGGGAGAGGGAGAGGGTACCCCTGTGTCCATATCCCCTCTTGGTTCTTGGCATCGGGAAAGTACGAAGGTGAATGGGTGCTACCTCCAGAATGAAAGCCTAGGGGATTACACCAAAGAGGTTTACCTATCACCCTCAGAAGAGGGTAAAATTACTCACCACCAGTGTCAAAAGGATACGAAACCAGGGTCCCCCACTCTTGCACTACCATGGGTATGTGAACCCAAGAATGTTTCGGGAACCTGCAGAAGGGCCGGAGCAACCCCATTGGCCTCATCTATTGAGGGTATGTGAACTCAAGAATGTCATCGGTAGAGGCCTTGGATCGAGGTCAGTGGATAGAACAATGAGGGTGTTGGGAAATATCAGGCCAAATTGGAAGGATTTTATCTATCTTGGGGAATGGGAACACTGAAGGAGTTGGCAGGCCACATGGGAGTTTGAGGAGTGATACCTTCCACGTAGGTGGGTGCTACGCTGCTGAAGAGGTCGTCCATGTACCAAGGTGGTACGCGTACTGAGAGGTATCCCAGGTACCAGGGTGGTACACAATATCAGGTTTGGACCATGTTCAAGGTTGGTACGTGGTAGAGTCTGCGCGAGCAGTTGCGACCAAGGGCGACACTAGTCGGGGGTTCGTCGGTTAGGGATTTCCCCATGTAGGAGGGTGCTACATGGTGCATCAGATCAAAAAAGGGTCATAGACTCTGTATTCTGTGGGTAGTACACCCACGAAAGG
Organism: Viscum album; assembly: GCA_963277665.1. NCBI lineage: Eukaryota > Viridiplantae > Streptophyta > Magnoliopsida > Santalales > Viscaceae > Viscum > Viscum album. The sequence goes on along the minus strand of OY728152.1, from coordinate 357,593,781 downwards.
GCCAGGCCTCACAGTCTACATTTTTTCTTTTTATTTTATGTTTGCGGTTCACCAATATGTTATGTTTTCTTCAGTTCCTTATAAATTCGTTCCTAGCATCATAACTGTTCTGGTTCGTGAAGTGGAACTTCACTATTTGTGAAATCCTATGCCCCTTCATTCGAAATCCTTTCACTATAAACTAATTGATCCCCCTATTCTATAATTAGATCACCTTTTATTGAGTGAGGAAAGAGATGTATATTTTGTCATAAGGAACCTTTTGCGGAGGCCCATGCCTGGAAACCCAGTTTACAGATAACTTGGTCAATCTGCAACTGGCGGGGGCATTGAATGCACCTTCCCCGTGAACCAAACTAGATCATCGAGTTCTTTGTGGCCTCACATGGCCCCGTCTTTGTTCTGCGAATGACTATGTATGTGGTCCGGGACGGTTGAGGATGTTCGCAGCTGGGGAGGTTTGTGTCGGTGGACCGTCCCGGCACTCGCGGAGGGTCCCAACATCTATTCTGTGGACGACAGCGGTCCGTGGAGGGGGGCGACTCGTCATGGTGGACCGTCCTGGCCCACGTCTTGCTTCGCACCCACGGAGGGTCCCTACCTTTTTCTGTGAACGACAGCGGTCCGCAGAGGGGGGAGGCTTGCTGAACCCGCCACATTCATCAACATTGGACCGGTACGCACACCAGTTTGTCTGTTTCCAACCATTGATTATTCCTCACATTTTTTCCAAATTACACGAATGAAATTGGGTAGATTCCTCTCTTGAAATAAGTGGATTCTCAATCTCATTTACATATTTTTTAGGACCCTACAAATGGCCCCCATCAGAATGGGGTCTGATTGGAATGAAGAGATGACTATTCTGATTTAGAGTTGTCCTGAAATGTGGATGGTTTACGGTAGAGGTGTGGGCCTGGTAGGGGACCACAACTTTAAATACGGAGGCCCCTACCCCTTGTCTTTTAACGGATTCATCACATACACAGATATTTTTCCTTTCGTCTCTGTGTGATTGCTCATTCACAAAACTCCTCATCTAAGAACCAACTTCCATTTCCATGAACCATTCCTTGTTTCTGCATACCTTCATCTACAGACCAACCTCCCAGTTGTGAATTTAAATTTTTAATCAATTAAAATGTAAGATACAACGGGCCGTGTAGGAACTCGATACGCGATTTAGATGGTCCATGAACTAAAATCTTCAGGACGTTGAAAATTTCGTAAGTCTTCCAACCATAAACTTTTAAATACGGGATTGAGATTACGAGAAGAAACTTGGTTCATGGTTTTCTAAAAAATGCTCCCCGGGCCAGAGTACCACTGAATTATTTCGCGTAGGGTTGGTTCGCAGGATGCAGCCATGACGAACCACCTTTTGAGGAATGCTCGCATACCTCTTCATGAAAGATCCATGATAGAGTCCTTTGCAATATACATTGTATTTTTTGTCCATATTTTATTTTTCTAACCTAACCATTTTCCAGGTATTTATATTGTAGTGAAATAATATGGTTCCTCCTCAACCTGCACCCAGGCCTTCTAACGGTCCTCTTCTAATTGGTGATCAATGCATAATGTATGTTTCTATCTCTGTAATGGATGGAATCCACCACTCCCGATTGTACCCCTTCCCTGCCAACTTGCTCTCAGTATCACAGCGGGAGTACCCCTTTTCCAATATCCTTCCTATCTAAGTGTTCGGTTTGCTGTCTGATACACCAAATATAGTACCATCTGGTGATGACAATCATTCCACATGAATAATTACTTTTACTATCCCTCGTGTTCGGATATCTGCCATAGGGTGCCCTTCCCCAAGGGATAAAACTACTGGGTCGGTGCTGAATCACGTTCTTGGGTCCCCGACAGGAGATCAACGCCAGCAGGATGGGGAAATCCACTATTACCGAAGCATTGCCCACAATGCTATGGTAAACAACCAACATTGCTTGTTAGTTGACCGGGACCTCCGGCCCGGAGGGGAATTTAAATCATTGGATTGGGGTGGCCTTTCTAGGTTTTCCAGATCTGTGTAGAGTTTGAAGTAAAATTGTGAGCTGTAGGCTTATATGAAGCATCCTGGGTGTCCTAGAACAATGACAATCATCCCATGGCCTAGCCAAGCAGTTTATGAGCCGTTAGAGCCTGTATACCAACACATTTCATCTGGTCCACGAGGAGGTGGGTATCAGTCTTTTAGATGTTTTTATATTTCATGGGTCCCCATTGTTGGAGGCATGTATGATGAATTGTTGCCTCCCCCTTCTTCTTGGGACAATAGATAGAGGACTCATCCCTTGGTTATGGAGCTTATTGATCAGGCCTGGAAGTATTCGAAAGATACCTCTCCAAAACATCTTTTCCCATATCGTATATGGATAAAGGCTTTTTTCAGATAGAGAATGTAGATGGAACTTCTGTGCAGGCCCACAACCTATCCTTCGATTGAGTACTGATGGTAGAGTGGTAGCTATAGGATGATCCTAGAGGAGGGCATGTTCAATAGTTGGGGCAAGGAAATGGTGTTGGACATTGATTGACTGCTCCCTCTGTTGGCTTTTTTGGACATGTTATTTAGTTGCTGGCTATTGCCCATACTAGAGACTGGTGGAGTGCAGATTTCTACTTTTGTTATGGCAGCACAGATGGCCACCATAAACATCATCAACATATCTATCCTAGTACTGGAAATGAATTATCGGTCACATGGCAATAATACAGAGGGGGTCATTCAAACCTTGTAGCTGGCACATTTCAAATTCTCTAGGGATGGATGGGAGCTCATAATAAGAATTTTTGTACTTTTATCAACCATTTTCATATTTAGGGTACCGTATTATGGCCGTATTGGCAACTGACCAGCTGGGTTATGCACAAAGAGAGGCTGGCCTAAGAGAAGGATAAAAAATATATGGTTCAGAATATGCATCTTCTATCGAGTCTGATCACAAGTTACAATCATTTCAATTCCCAACCATATCCCTCCACGACTGGTGCTATCATGAACACCATATTAGAGGAATTTACCAAGTGGGTCTACCTACTTTCCCTCCGAGAGGGTAATATAGTGGATTGTATCGATGTGGAATTTATCTATGAGGGGTATGCGCATTTCGATTCAGACGTCAGTTTGGATGTGTCCAGGCATTGTGTCCTCCTACACTCAATGGCGCCGGTGGGAACCGCCGTCTTGTTGTGGACAAACAATTTTGGTTAATGTTTACCTGAGAGGATACTGGTTGCGATGTTATGACCCCTGCCCTTGCATACTCCATGCCATTCTAATCCAAAATTTTTGTTGACTCCTTGGCACAATCGTACCTGAATGGTCAGTTATGGATGTGGGTGACCAATACCTTGATTCCTAAGCCATCAAAGAGCAGGAGGAAGTGAAAAGGGGGTAGTCCCCCAACCGGGCTGAGAAAGGTCATATGAAAACCTTGTAGGTCTCATGCCTCCAAGGATGGTTTTAATAGGCATAGTTGTCTCTTCACATTACCTTTAAGCTGCCCAAAGATAGTTTTCCATTCCTGCTGATACTGCCTTCCCGATGGCCTAGGGCCAATGCGGCGAAATTAGAGGTCAGTCATCTATTTGTAGCCAGTACCCTCGTTCTTTGTGGCAGCATCACTAGGACATAGATGTGGATTTCAACAGGTTGGGATACAAATCATCTCCTGTTGAAATTCTTTACGATGTGGACCCAGAGAGGACCAATTGGAATCTCTGGGACCTCGAGGCTTAAGTTCATGCACGACAGGGTTATGCAGTGTTGACTCATCGAGTCCAGGCCATGTTGCGATCATTGACTGATGAGGAGGAGGAAGAGAGAAATAACTCTTCGGGGGGTGATGATTCCTCTGGTTTCCCTATTGCGGCTGAGGTAAGGGAATTCCCCCCTTCCCATGAGGACCCACCCACAATTAGTTCCCGAGTTTTCTAGGGCAGCGCCCAGGTTTAGAAAATAGACACGGCTATCGGTGCCCCCACCATCCCCTACCGCTGCTCGACCCTCTCAAGTTGATCCCCTCGGCTAGCTATCCCTGTTACGACTGCATTTCCAGTTTCTTGCGGGGTTTGGGATGACCTGAGGGTCAGTGGCTTAGATAAAGAGTTTTGGGTGTTACTTCAAATGATCTCTCTCATGCTTCCTTGAATTGAGACTATCATCACTCCACCTCACATGATGTTGGAAGTGGATATGAATGAAATAGTCACCTCATTTAAGAAGAAGGATGAATACATGTATTCACTCCGAAACCAACTTTATGGGTCTAATCGGGTGTCGATGATTATAAAACATCACGAATTTTTGGATCTCGAAGAACAAGGTTTCCTGCTCTTCTGTTCCATCTTTCATTCTCTTTTATTGATAAGGTTCTAAAGTTATATCCCTTTATCCAGGGTGTCGAGGAGTCCTAGTGGGAAATTCTTTCCCTAGAGTATACTCCCTGTGGTACTGCACCAGGCGAACATGCAACTTCGACTATGGGGGTCATCGAGGTGGGGTATCCTCATGCAGCTAAGCACATGGAAGAGGCCATTGCGGATCCAACTAGGGTCTTTCTTCCTCCATCTCTTCCCAGCGTTCTGAGTGGATAATTTTCCCCTACGAAGATTCAGAGACTTCGGAAGGTATCTCGATTATCGAAACGACTCAGATAGGGGATTCCTGGTAATCATGAGTTAGGTTTCTATGATTACAACCTCATATGTTATGATTCATCTAGTTATTAATTGTTTTTGAAGCTATGGTGTAAGGCCAATTGGATACCTAATCGGGGATTCCAATGAAGTTGTACCTTCTGCCCCACATTATCAGAGGGACCACCTGCAGCGATACCTAAGTGTGATGGGCTGACGGTCCCTGCTGAAGGGGATAGTGATGTGGACGCCTTCCTTCTATCTTAATCAATCAGAGATATGCTAGAGGAGGAACAACTGGAATATTTGAATCCCATTGATCACACAACCTCTATAATTGAGGAGGGCGACTGGGTTCCCATGATTACTGAGGATGCCCGAGATTTGACGGTGTTAGAATTCTCAGACGTGATGGGTCCCATGGAGACGAAGGAAGAGGCTGTTATCAGGCCAATCATCAGAATCCCAGAGCAGGCCATCATTCTGTTTATCGAGGGCATAATTTCACCGATCATGAAATCCGTAGATGACCGCATGGGGAAATATTTGGGAGTTTCTGGACTTGGGTGTGGCCTCATGTACTGCACACCTCTGGGGGTGCCCAGGAATCCCTTGCCTATCGAAGATGTAGCGTCTTCCTCGAGCGGCAACGGCAGTGTGGAGCTAGAGGGCACCGACGCCATAATGATCGGGTGTAGTATTATCAATTGTTTTCAAATGAATCAATCCCATTACCATTTCTGATTATGGATTCTTATCATTATGATCGAATTTCTGTCTTTAGGACCATGAACTTTGGCGCTGGTGAATATGCCTTCAGATCCAATCGCGCCCGTGACCCCAGTCGCTAGTGGCGAAGTTGCTGCAGCGTCGGAGCTTTCAGGTGAGGACACATTATGTCCCTCCTTGGTGAAATAAATCCCATAGTATGTATCTTCATTCAAGAGTGATGTTTAGCCTGATCAACAAATCCTTTCAAGTCCTCAACCTACTCACCAAAGGGCATGGAAGAAAATTTGGAAGCTGATTTTCAGACGCCCCTGGCTGAGATTCCAAATAAATTAATGAAGTTGCACAACCTATTTATGCTACAAGGATTGGACTGCTATAAATACCTTGGTGTTTATGATATAGTTAAGCATGTGGTCACTGAATGAGATAGGCTTGGTGTTTTTGAATATCACAATTCTACTGCTCAATCTGAAGCCTACCTTTCTAAGACCCAGCTACTTTGCCTAACGGAAGCTCATGATCATGCCGCGGTGGTTACGAGACATCAAGGATAATTCATTAAGTAGCGTTCTCGACTAGGGGTGCTGGGGAGTTACATAAAGTGGAATAATTAGGAAGAGACTGTTTTCACATCCATAATTGAGGAATGGTAGCGGCGGATGGAGGAGGAGATGAGGGATATCTCAAAGGCAGCACAGGAGGAGGAAGCACTGCGGGCTGGCGCAGAAGCTGAGACAACCTTACTACAAAATCTCTATCAAGCAATCAAGTACTCTCATCAGCGCCTGATACAAATTTGTGAATCCACTGAAAATATATTGTAATAACCTTTCATGATAAATGAGGCTCTGGAGTGTGGATTCCCTTCTCATCTACATTGTTATGGAACAAAGATATGTTTCTCCTTACATCTCTTGTTATTTTCTCCTATGATCTCCATTGATAGAAATTATTTTACATTATTGACGTATATGATAAAACACTGAACATAGAATAAATAGAGTTTAGAATAATTGATAAAGTAGAAACGAGCACTTATTTTTCCCTGGACATGGGATCTTGCGAGCATAGAATGACTATTGCTAGGGTTCTGTAGAAAAACCCTCAAAAAAAATTTCTTTTCTGTTATTAACATAATTTTTTATTCGTCCCTATAGTGTGAACCCAGCGGGTATGGATCAGCTTTTTCATAGGTCTCTTTTTAGGGTTTTTGGCCTAATGGGCTTTGAGCCTCTTTTTGTGAGCCATTTAAAGTCCCACCGATATGAATGTCATTATTGAAGCTTTATGTCGAACAGTTCTGACCAGATATGGTGTGGAAAGGGTCTTGACAAGGTTTAGGTTATTTAAATATGTCTCAATACCTTTCAGACGCACATGGGGGGAAACATGTTTAGATTTGAACAATATGCAGGGCACGTCTCAAGGCATGGGAACCATATTGGAATATAGAAGTAGGAATGAATTACCTAAGGAAGACATGCCTTTGGTAGAAAGGAAATGGGTGATCAATATGTAGATCCACATATGGAATCATTTGCATAGTCATGTAAAGGATTACTTAAGACAATGATTTTCCATTCTTGATGGCCCCATGAATTCATAGAAGCCCGACTTATGCATACCCCCATGGGTGGATTGGAGAATTATGGAAACCACAAGGGGTGGTTTGGAATGGTTGTGTGATGTATGAAAGGGTATGGGAACATTTGTACCATTCAGGAGTGTGGTCAGGAGGACACATTCCAGTTCATTTAGCTAGTGCGAAGGACCATTGGAGCTTGATGCATTTTAAAGTCATGCAGCTGGAACATTCTTCAAAATGGAACAATTTCTCCTAGTGCGCGGTAATATCGTCAGTGACATTCCACCATATTCAGGAAGGGTTTTGAAAGTGGTTGGTAAACTGCTGCATAGAAGGTTTCTGAATCCCGAGATGGATATGGGGCTCAGAGGCTAAGATGCATACAACGAGAAGCATTGCATAAGGAAATATTTCCTTTATTAGATGGGCTAGGAGCTATCAATATGCAGAATTGCTGAGGGCATTTTATGCATAGACATTCAATGGTGTCATTAGGTCAACTATTCTATTCTACCAATAGCTGAGCAACTTCAGGGAAGATGAGATTCATGACCATCAGGAGTGGCTTAAAAGGGTTTGGCTTCTTCTAGGTACAGTGTGTGATTTATGTGGAAAGGGTGCATGGATACGAGTGAAACATCTATGATAAACTTCTCAAGAGTGGGTGAAGTCATTCCTTCTCACGCTGGTGTGTGACAGTGGATTGTGCAGGCCTAGACCGTGCACTGAGGGACAGAGGAAATCATTCATTCCTGACTGATCCCAAGACAGGTTTGACCGTGTAGTTTAACGTTATGTGGTAAGGATGACTTCCCTGTAGTTTAACGTCATTCTCTAATGCTGGGGATCATTATTAAAGATATTGTGTAGTTTAACATCGTGCAGTGAGGATGGGGGACTTTTTTTAAATTCGTTAAAATGCATGCAATTAGAGGAATTTCTCTGGATTCTTAATGCTTGGTCTTTTCAGCTTCACGCAAAGCCATAAAGACATGTTCCATGTATTTTGAATCATAATTCTCTAAGGACGTAGTTTTAAAGGCCACTCTTTTTCAGAATATAACTGGGATTGAACATCTCGACATGTCCTAGACGTGGAGAGGGGTTGATGGAGTAAAATGTGGTTCCATGGCCTCCTGGATAAGGAGATATGATATGGGGGCTCTGATGCTGATAAACATACAGGGCTAGGAAATGTATCTCCTGAGGAAATCTTTCCTTTGGAAGAAGGGCCAGGGGCAATCAATATCCAGATCCGCGGAGGGCATGGTATGCATATTAATGCAAAGGTGTCCCTGGGTCGATAAAATTTCACTCTCGATGGCCATGAATGTTTATGAGGATCTACAATTGTTCGAGACACAAATTCTGTCGTTTGGAAAGGAAATATCTGGACTTGTTGGGGATGTTTCTCCCTAGTTGTTGTAAATACTAGAAGAGTTTACTTCACTGATTTATCTTGAGCATGGGGTATACCATTACTCCATGCAGTTTAACGTCATGCGGTACAGATGATGTACACTTAGTTTAACGGTCATAGAGTTTAGACCATTAGGAGAGTATTGCTAAAATTACCCGGAAGGAATCTGTGATAGGAGGCTCTAGTATACATTGAACAAGTTTGAGGGAATGAAGGTGTAAAATGTATCTATGGGGTTTCCCGGATCAGGTGGTATGGCAAGGGGTCTCTGAGGCCGGTAAACGTAAGAGGCTAGAAAGATTACCACCAGAGGGAATCTTTCCATTGGGAGAAGGGCTATGGGCTATCAATATGCAGAGCCACTATGGTCATGGTATGCCTAGTCAGGAAAAGTTGTCCACAATTCGATAACATTCCACATCTGATGGACATGGATGATTATGAAAATATGACATTACTCATAGTATAAAGTTAAGCATATGGAAATAATGGTGTCCCAACATACAAGAAATATATTTACCACAATTGCCTATCTATTAATAGTAGCTCAGCCCTGGATTGATGTTTGTAAATGAAGATCATCATGTGAACAATAGGAAGATACATAGGCTATCAAGGTAGGGATACCCTGTCCACATTTGGATGTGAGAGGGGAATGAACTTTTAAACCACTACTCCATAAATTTGTGTATCTGGAGATATGATATTGGGGATCGGAGGTCGGTAAGCGTATAGAGATATGAAGATTGTCGCCTAAGGAAATATTGAATTTGGTAGATAGTCCAGGGGATACAAATATGTAGGGCAGTTGAGGGTATAGTATACATAGTCATGCAATGGTGTCCACGGGTCGATAACTTTTCACTTCTGATGGCCATAAATGGTAATGAAGATACCCAATTATATGGGTCGTGGTGTCTGATGTATGGAGAGGATGCATCCAAATACACATGGAGTATTCCCATATCGTTTCTCTATATATCATTGGTGGGTCGTGATGATGTCTTTGCAGTTTAACATAATGCGGTGATGACAATGATTGTGCAGTTCAACGTCGTGCGGTGAGGACGAAGGTGAACTGACGTGAAAAGGGGATTCTGTGCAGTTTAACATCATATGGTATGGACGAGAGGTATATATACCTGTGTTTTATTTTATCAGCAGTTGGACTAGGAGAGAAGATCACATCGTTGCTATGTATCCTATGAATGCATGAATCAAGCCACACAATGTTCATTTTGGAGTACACCCCGTGCAGGTCTGGTCCTTACACGAGGGGAAGGGGCATATATATTTTTCTTATCTGTGAAATTTAACGTCGTGCGACAAGGATGAGGAGCACACCCTATCCAGGTCTAGTCCTTACATGGGGGAAAAGGAAGGTATTTCAGCTTCATTTGTGGATGGATGGGCTATGATGGGGAATCATAGCGTCACTACGTATCCTACATGGGCATGAATAAAGTTGTATGTAGTTCTCTAGAAGAGAATACTCCCTGTGCGGGGTTGGTCAATATACTGGGGGAGAGGGCATTTTTAATACATCTTATACATGCAATTTACCATCATGCTATTAGGAAGATGCATAAACCCAATTCAGGGTTGGTCCGTACATGGGGGAAAAGGAAATTTTAACTTTATTTGGGGATGGCTCGGCTAGGATGGGGGATCCTGGCATCTATATGTATCATGCAAGGGAAGGAATCATGTTGTATGTAGTTATCTACAAGATAATACACCATGTGTTGATTTGGTCTGTACACAGGGGGAGATCTCATTTTAAATCCTTCATATCCGTGCATTTTTACGTCATGTGGTAAGGACGAGGAATACACACCATGCAGGTTTGGTCTATACATGGGGGGAAAAGACCATATAGCTTCATTTGGGGATGGATGGGCCAGGATAGGGGATCCTGGTGTCACTATGTATCCTACAAGGGTAGTAATAAAGTTGTACATAGTTTTCTAGGAGATAATACACCCCATGTGGGGTTGGTCCATACACGGGGGTAGATGGACTTTTTAATCCTTCTTATCCATGTAGTTTAACGTCGTGTGGTATGGGAGAGTAATACACCCCATGATGTGTTAGTCCATACATTGGGGAAAGGTCATTTTTAACTTTATTTGGAGATGGATGGGCCATGATTGGGGATCATGGTGTCAGTACATAGCCTGCAATGTCAGGAATCAGTCCATTCATATTTCTCTAGAAGATATTACATCCCGTGCAGGTCTGGTCCATACACGGGGGAAAAGGGCATTTTTAAATCATCAATCAGGGGTGGCAGGGCTAGGACGGGGGACCCTGGAGTCACTATGTTTCTGAAATGGCAGGAATTAAGTCGTACATTGTTCTCTGAAAAACTGTCTAGATTAACATCATGCGGTGAGGATGACATTCTCTATGTTTAGGTTCATAGTGTTTGGACCATTCATGCTAGACAGTTTAATGTCTTGAAGCTCAGACGAAAACTAATTTTGATTATGTGAAATACTTCTTCATAAATATCTCATTTGTAAGAGCGGTAGTGAACTACCCATCCTTGGAGATCCGGGCATACACTCCATTGGAGTAGAACTTTCTTATAACATACATTCCCTCCCACTTGGTCTCCATCTATGGAGGCTTCTTTCTGGGTATCATTGTTGTCTAGAGGACGAACGCCAATTCTCCATCCAGGAAAGACCAAAGATGAACCTTTTAATTGAAGGCTCGTGCAATACTGTTCTAATATAATTCCATATGGTGCAAATTGTACAACCACATCACATCCAAATGTTCGAATTCACCTAGCCATTTTTCTAAATTCTAATCATTGGATAGATGATTACAAATAGAAACACAGAGCTGGGGAAATTGGAGCTCAATGGGTAGGACCGCTTCTGTTCCATATATTAATGTGTATGGAGTAGCCCGAGTAGTGGTGCAAATTGTGGTGGGATAATCCCACAATGCATAAAGAATATTATACGACCATGATTTATTGTCTTTTTCCACCATTTTTTGGATAATTTTGGATAAGGTCTTGTTGAAAGCCTATATTTGTCTGTTGGCCATTGAATGGTAGTGGGATGAGTTGTTAGCCATGATACCAAATTCTTGGTATAGTTTCTCCAATTCAGAAAAGTAGAAATTCATGTTGTTATCCGTCAATATGGTATGAGGGATGCCAAATATGGTGATGATATAGGCATTCAAAAATATGACAATGTTTCTTGCCCCGAAATCGTTGAGGGGTACAACTTCTGTCCATTTGGAAAATAAGTCGGTTATTGAGAGGATATAATTCTATTGTTTGGCCGAGGGGGGAGGATATGGTCTCACGAAGTCCATTCCCCGGATGTAAAATGGCCAAGAGTAGTTATCCTGACGATGTAACTCTGGTTATTGTTGTATAATGTTGGCATGGATTTGGCATGAGTGACATTATGCTGTAAATTGATCGCAATCTCGTGCCACGATGGTCCCATAGTACCCAATCCTTCGAACCTGATGGGAATGCATAGACCCTGACTGGTGTGCTCCACATACTCTGACATTTACTTCATTCATGATAACTACAGATTCATCTACATCAATGCATCTGAGGAGACCTTTGTCGAGGCCTCGTTTAAAGAGGACCTCTTGCTGACTCATGCCTCCTTATTGGACAATGTTAATTTCCCTTATCTATATTTTCTCTTGTTCAGACCTGTCTGATGGGAGTTCCCCCCTCTGAAGGTAGTTTTCCAAGGGGTTCATCCAGCAGGTGGTAGGAGCATATGGCTTATGGAAAGGACTGACTTCTTTGATTTCAGTCTTCTATGTCTGAAAAAACGGAAGTACCATTTGTTGATGAGAAATACTAATAACTCTTTCATCCCAGTCCGGATCAGCTTGGGTTGTGGCCGCATTAGCTAATTCATCGTCCTGGAAATTATGAGATTGTGGAATATAGTTAAATGTTATTTATGTGGAGAATTTTTCCATTAAACCTCGTACATGCTCTAACAAGGGAATCAGCTCCTCCATTTTGATAGCATAGTCACCATTTACTTGCTTGATGGCCAATTGTGAGTCACCTTTAACTTATGATTTTGTACTTATTCCTGGAGTGCGAGATCCAGGTATGCAATGATGGCTTCATACTCCACCCCATTGTTTGTACATCTTTCTGACAGAGGGGAGGAATATGGAATTACTGCCTTTTTAGGGGACATGAGTATTATCCCAAAACCCACCTTGTTAAATTTGGGATCCTTAATCATTTTCACTATCAGTCTTCGAGATGCGCTGTAAAAGTACATTTCCAATGTTAGGATCTCATCTTTAACTGATAATATGTCTTCATCAAGTAACTCGACGTCTGATATGTTGGTCACTGTCAAGGGGTTCTCTTCCAAAAAAATCTACTATAGCCTTGACTTTGATGGCATTTGAGGCACAAACCTTATGTCAAACTGTTACAGGATGACTAGCCATCAGGATAGGCGCCCGGTCAGCATTGGGGGGCTAAGGATGTACATGAGCGAGTTACTATGTGAGGCCATATGTACTTCATGATGTTTTATATAATGTCACAATTTTTGAACTACAAAGACCAAGGTCAAAAAACTCTTATTGATTATTGTGTATTATGTTTCAGCATCGATAATGGTTCAGCTGAGTGAATAGAGATTATTGTCACTGGCAGCCACATTTTTCTGCACGAGGAAGGCTCCCAATGGCTGCCCTAGGGCCGTCACATATTGGATGAGTGGTCTTCCTTCTACCACAGGCATGTTCACAGGCGGGATCAAGAGGTACTTCATTAGGTTATCGAATGGATCTTGGCAATCATATGTCCATTGTTATGAAACACCATTTTTCATTAACTTGTAAAAGGGAATACATTTTCCCTACAGGTTGGATTTGTACAGTCTAATGTAGGCCAGGTATCTTTGGAATCCTCTCAACATAGTGAGTTTGCGGGGAGGTGGCAGGCCAAGGATAGCATTTTCCTTTTCAGGGTCTACTTTGTTGCCATGATGGAGTATGACAAAGCCTAGGAATTTCCCAGAGGTTACCCAAAAGGATCATTTCATGGGATTCATCGTCCGGCTATGTTCTCTACATTTGACGAAGATGTTTCCAAGGTCTGACAGGTGATCTGAGCGCTGTCTTGATTTTACCACCCAGTCATCCACGTAGCATTTGACGAATCTCCCTAGGAATGTCTTAATGATACGATACATGGTGGTTTATATGTGGTTCCGGCATTATTGATACCAAAGGGAATGACCCTTTTATATAATATTCCTTAAGGGGCTCTGAAGGCATTGGCTTCTTCATCTTCTCAGGTCATCCTGATATTATTATACCTGAATTAACCGTCCATGAAGGAGAGAGCCTCATACATGGCCGTTGGGTCGATTAATAAGTCGCTATTCAGGACCGGGAATTAATCTTTTGGAGAATTCTGATTGAGATCTCTAAAATCGATGCAGACGTGAATTTTTCTGGTATTTTTCTTGACGGGGACAATTTTGGCCAACCAGATGGGGTACTGGGCCCCCCAAATGAACCCTTCATTATTAAGATTATCAATTTTAGCCTATTTTTTGGCATCATGTTAGGGGTGTGTTCTTCTGGAGGCTTGTTTATATCACCTGTGGTCTTATGGTAGACCTAAGTGGTGGGTTGCCACTTCTAGGTCGATTCCCGATATTTCCGTGTAATTCTTGGAAAAAACATCTCGATGTTGCTTCCGGAAAAAGGAATATACCTAATCCTATTCGGGAGACATGGTTGTACTAATGAGGGTGGGCCTCAGGTCTTCCACATTACCTATGTTTATTTCCCTATGCTCGTCCACAATGCTGGTGATAACTTCCTCAAATGCGTGAGGTGCATCCATGAGATCTTCCTCCTCCTCTTCCCCCACATTCAAATCATCATTATCTAACCGGGTTATAGTTCTCGGCACGATCTCTTGGGAGTCTAGAGGTGAGCCATTGTGGGCATCCTCGCTCAAGTATATGACCCCAAATTTAGTGTCAATGGTCATTTCCATATTGTCACGCTCCGATGTTATAGCTGAAGTCATGGGGACAGTTGAGTGTGTGTCCGACCATAAACACCTACACTCCACATGGTTCATGGGTAGTACATACTCTCTGCCAACCTACCTGAGGGGGTCATTTGGAACAATTTCCAGACCATTTGGAGTGGGGATCCAATCAATTCCATCGAGAGAAGTCTACTTTTTCTTTTTCTCATAAAACCCGACATCAATGTTGTGTGACTCAGAGAGCTGAAAAGGGGCCCTGTCAGTGTGCAATATCCCACTTTGTCTATTGAAGAACTACATGAGACATTGGATGTAGGATGAAGGAATGACCATGTGCTTATGGGGCCAAGGCATTCCATGGAAAATAGTGAATGTTGTGTTCTGCCAGACCACCAAGAATTCCGAGTAGCTAAAAAGGTAGCCAAATGGTGTTTTAGATTGATTTGTCCCATTTTATTATGTTCACTCTTGTAATATCCCAACTATGTTGTGGCTGAGGGGATTAGGTCATCCTCACTAAAGCCCAACATGCTGAGTGTTCGTAGGGAAGGAGATTAACTCCAGAGCCATTGTCAACAATGAAGTTGCGGATCTAAACATCATTTACTATGCCGAACACATATAGTGGGTTGATATGTCCTTTCATGATGGTATCATCATCCTGGTCTGTGAAGGAAATCACTACATTGCATTCAGTCATGCCAGTCTTCGTCCGGTAAATCTCGGCATCAGCTACCTCGTCTTGAAACTCGCAGGGGCTAAGAAAGGCATCAAAAAGAACCTCCCCGACATCTTCAAACAAACCCAGGGCATCCAAGATTGAAAGCATAGCTGGTACTGATTCAAGATGATTAAGGATATCATATTTTTTCTCCAACAGCCGACACTTCTCTACTGGAAGGAGATTTTTATCAAGAATCTTGGGATCTTGAGTATGTGACGAGGAAGGACCGACCACAGGGTTGGGGGTCTACGGTGTTCCCAAGGTCTAGCGACTCAGACTTTCTAGTCTGTTTGTACGGCCTAGGCAGCTAGACACTTATTCCTCCTCCGACGGGTATCGCAGAATCACAAGGCCATAGTGACTACTTGTGGAGGTGGATTGATATTCTTTCACCTGTTGAGTACATTGAAAGGATCTCTAACGAGTTTCTATGATATTAACTATTAGGTTCGGGTTAAAACCATAGGTTTCGTTTCAGCCGAGACTGTGTCTCCCATGGTATCCCATGCTTCTGTGATTCCTCCTCCTGGCCACATGCATCGGGAACTCGGGTTCGTAACCATACCCTTCATCAGGGAACGATTCCATTAGGATGGATTATGTTGATTGAACTAAAGTTTATCTCATCATCATGTTATATATTAACATAGTCGTTTCTCCCTGATTGTGATGTTTGGTGGGTCGGTGCCCATTGCGCCATGATTAAGGGCATAAAATCCGACAGTGTCGGGGCTAACATCGGTCTTGTTGTGGACTTCTCCTCTTGCGCTTCTCTCCTCCACATTTTATTACGCCTGGATGTCTGGATCGTTGAGGGTTGTGAATCCATTATTTTCTGATCTTCAGCATTAGGGGCTATTGGCGGCAACACAGGCTACTGTAATGCAGCTCGGAGTATGCCCTGAGCTCAGTTGACAGTATTCCGAGTCATGCAGTCGTCAAATTTCATCCCCTTCTTTCTGTGGACTTCCTACCACTCCTCCTCTTTGTCGGAGTATGTGGTTGAAATATATGTCACATGTGGTGGGGGAGGTCCCAGCTCAACCTGCCCGGAGTCTAACATCCTTTACGGGAGGTCTTTGAAGAAGAATCATTCTTGGATTTTTTGGCCTAACATTCGTTGGTAGGGATAGTAATATGGCTTATCATCACGACTAACTTCTTCAGGCTTCCTTGGAAATGGGAGGTTGAGAAAATTGCAATTCATGACAGTGATGAAGTAGTCACAGACATGGTCCACTCGGAATGAGTATACATTGTGTCCCCATTCCTCAAACGGATTCTGCTTCGATACACTCTGATCGTCTAGCTTAGGCGGAGGCGACCACTGATATACCGGGGGCCCATGATGAATTGGTGGAGGGATAGGCAGTGGAGCAGGCATAGGTCCTGGCTTGAGCATGATAGAGGATGATTCACCTCTAATTTTACTCTTTTTAGGAGAATGTGAGGCTATTCAGGACATCATATTGATCTGCTGCAGGGAGTCTTCAATTCAATGGCCAATGCCAGAGAGATTGCAGAAGATAGTGATGCACTGAACTAGTATGAGTGCTGTTCGTAGCTCATATCTAAGGATATCATTGCATTTGGCCAGCATCTCATCATAGGGCATTGGGCTGTTTAGAGTGTAGGTTAGACCCTTCCATCTGGAGATGATATTAGGGACTCTATTGTTCTCCCTCTGTTTGAAATTCATGAGTTCGCTGACCACTATTTTCGGTAGCATTGAACCGATGTATAACAAGAACTACTGTCGATGGTATTCCTTCATTTTTATTTACTGAGTTGGTAGATTCGTATACCATAATAAGTCAAATCCTTGTAGTGTCTGCACAATGCATCTGATTTTCACTGCTTCTTGTTGTTTCGTAGTTCCCATCATAGGTTCGCAATAAGACACCTAGTGCATCAAATGTTGATCCGAGTCGACGAATCCTATGAATATAGGGAATACCGGGCTGCCAAAATTTGGTGGAGGTGGCGTGTTTCTCACCTAATCCTGGTAGTGTTGTTTCACTAGTTGTATCGGAGTGTGTCAACCTTTCATTTTTTATAATCGAGCTCTCAGAGCATTGATGGTGTTGGCATGTCCCTGATTTACATCATGTTGGGACCAGTCTTTTGGAAGGTGTAGCCTGAGGCATTTCCTCAGAATCCGGCTTGGATGGCACCAAGGGTGCATATGCTGTTGGTGACACCTTCGGAGGGTTTATACGTACTCGCTTCGGTTGCTTCCTTAGTGTAGGGTCGTCTTCGTATTCACCCAATCCATATTCAGGTTGTTGGACAGACAGGGTTCATCATTGTGTGGGGGCCTCGATTTTGCTTCTTTTTTAGGTGAGAACCTTGGTCTTTGAGGTGGACTTGCATGGAGTGCATGGTGTGACCCATCATGGGAAGCCCATTCAATAAGACAGTTCCACCATAGTAGCTCAGCATTAAGCAGCCTCAACTCTTTCATTTTATCCTCCTTCCTAGTGAATCACTTTTCGAGTGTATGTGGCTCGTTTTTATCAAGATAAGGAGGTGGGATAATTGTAATTGGCCCTTTATTTTTATCCATGTTGGAATCTCACAGGGTATGCGGAAAAGGTTTAGCTGGAAGGGTGTCCCGCTGTTTCCGGGTGTGCACACCTGATGGTTCATTGTGAGTCACATCCTGACTGGAACCATCGTCTCTCGATCCATCCAGAATTGCATTATCTCTAGTGTCATCCATGGGGTTAGCCTCTATAGCGTTTAGGGATCCATATCGTGGGGTGTAAGAGATGTCATCATCCAAATATGAAGAGGATCTCCCACGCCTTTTACTAGACCACACCTTCCTATCCCTGGATTGCATTTAGACTCCTAAACGAAGGGTGACATGAAGAGTTCCATGTTGCAACTGTACGATAAAACTCCCTCTTGAATGTGATGGTGATTCAAAGGACAGGATAGGGCAGGAACCTCCTCTTTTAATTGTCCTCCCTAGATGAAAAAATACTGATTATCATGAGGGAGGATGTTGATGATGTGGTGAAAATGAACCCAACCCTAAGGGATGGGGTTGTCTCTATTCCCTGGATATTGAGTCCTTTCCAATTTATATTGGTCTTACGGGGGCATTATTTGTTAAAATTCCCCCAGCCCTGCAATCTGGGTTTGACCATAGATTGCGATAGTTTCAGCTACTATCGCTACTTAGCTGATCTCATGTGCCCCAATTCGGGGGTGAACATGATCTAATTCTGAGATCACATGTGAATCAATAACCAATAGGGAGGCAAGAGACCACTTCTGATTGTCCTATCATAGGTGAGAGTTGTGTTGTATTCTTTCAGTGGCATGATTCATAAGTTTTTGAATGACTTGTTCTCATCAGACATGACGCTTCTGTGACTTATTCAATGCATGTCTCTGCTGGGTGTGTTGCCTTTCCCGAACCGGGAGACCACTCGATCATTGTCCTGATGTGATGGAGTTGCAAGATATTACGCCGGATAGGTTCTTCTGGGTCGGTAGCAGAGTGAAATGCATAGCTCCATGTTCTTTCTGTCCTCTGATATGCACTCTCGTCGGAGCGTCACCAATGAGGCGGTGTAACTTGTATAGTGTATGGAGGCAAACTAATTCCATGTTCCCTTTACGCCTCTCGTGTCACAGATCCACGCCGAAAAAAGATCTTCCAGGTCGATGTGATGCCGGAGGTCTCCAATTGTGATGACATGGTATATATACCCATCATAGGGTAGGAAGATTGATTTCCTTCAGTAGAGGGTTCTCCATATTTTGGAGCAAATATCATTAACACATAATTTTGACAACATTCTAGGCATGTCAAATTGAGAGGTGGTCGTGGGCCAAAACATAACTGGTATATCATCTCTAGCCAGTTGTTTCCCCAGCTGAAACATGTCGGCATACTCCTTTTCTAGCAATTCCTCTACCTGGTCAGCCCAACTGGGACACTGAACGATAGTGTAGTCAGAGGAAGTGGGACCGGTAAGTGTTGAGTTTTCATGTGGGAGATTCGAAGGTGGTTCAGAAGATGAATGTAGCCATGCACTATCTCCTGATCAAAGAAGGGTGTCGTTGGCGACTAGCTGGAATCTGACCTACTTGATCCCGTCCTACAGACTGCCTCGACATATGAGGGCTTTTCAGTACATGAATCAGCAGGGGGAGGACCTTCCTGTTGATATGATATTTCGTTGTGGGGAGGACCTTCGCAATGGCGGCCGTAATGGAGAGAACAACCATTACAACTGCTGTAGGGAGAGAACCTTCATGGTACACCCTAGGGAGGGCCTTTAGAATGTACCACAATGACGGGAGGACCTTCTAATTGAATGACGTCTAGGCGGGGAGGGCCTCCTCTATCTATGTCGTAATGGATAGGGATACCATTTCTGCTTGACGCTTCACTACATAGAGGACTTCTTCAGTTCATACCTAGGGGAGGACCTCCAAGGCATGTCACAACAAGGGGAGTACCTTCTGGCTGCCTAGCGTTATTACGGGGAGGGCCTTCGCAACAACTGAAATCATGGTGAGGATGACCATCATGGTTTGAGATTCGATGTGTATCATGGGGAGGACCTCCAAGATACACTGCGAAAAGGGTAGGAACCTATTGTTTCATGGGGCCATCATGGGGAGGACCTTCGCAATAGAGGTCGTGGTGGAGTGAACTACCATCACAGCTGATGCAAAAAGAATTTATGTGGGGTACACCAGGGGGAGGGCCTTTAGAATGTACTGTAATTGGGTGAGGGCCTTCTCGTTTCTTGACGTCTCTATGGGGAGGACCTCCGTTATCAGAGCGGTGAGGACTACCACTATGATCTGATACCTAGCTACACTGAGTTTCGTTGCAATGTAACTCATGGGGTGGACCTTCAAGGAAGGCCACGACAAGAGGAGGGCCTTCTTGTCATGATGAGACGTCACTGCGGGGAGGGCCTCCACAGTTGCGAATATGATAGTGGGGAATACTATCATAATATGTGGTCCCACCGCACATAGAGTGTGTGTAGTGTATACCCCAGGGAGGATCTACAGGGTGGACCAAAAATAGAGGAGGGACATCTTGATACTTGACCTTCTTGTCACACGAAAGGCTTTTGTGACTCGCATCAAAAGAGAATATCTCATGAACGATCATTATATGCTCGTGGGGGAGGCCTCTGTGGGTGCTTTGGGGAGGACCTTCATAGCTTCTTGTAGCAACATTGTGGGGATGAACTTCACGACTTCTCTTTCCACTCCCATAATATTGTAATGGGAGGGAATGTTTTAGATTCTATGATATGTGCTTTGCGGCATAGGGAACCCCAGATTCTAGCATAGCGATGTCATGAACACCCTCTTTATTTTCAGGCTTCCTACGGCGCATTTAGGGTGGTTTCTTGCAGGCAGCGGGGACCGTCTGCTATTGATAATGACCTTCACAGTTGGGTCCCACTATAATTGGGTCCCGCGATGCTGTCGGAATATGACGACAAATATATTGACTTTTAGCAGGGATATATACCTATTCTGGAGCATCCACCATGATGGATGAGTGTTTCCCAGTTGGAACAAGTGAGGCTGCTTGATCTGGTTTCCCTTTCCTGGAGGAAAATGGGTGACGACCCTCCTGGGAGGAAGAAGGGATACAGATCTACTCTGAGGTGGCTATCTCATCTCTATGATGATTCACCTCAATTGGGTAGACGAGCGCATGGGCCCGAGACCTTGTTGCTACTACTGATGCAATTACTTTCTAGAAAGTCTGCAAGATAAAATCTGGGATCGATACCTGATCCATCATATTTTATCAGATATGCAGAGAGACATCTTTGGATAGAATGGTTATGAAGGCCCATTCCGGTATTGGAGTAGGAATATACTTATCCAGTCCTCCAGTGGTAAGTACATACTGACAATTCACTTGTGTCGGGGCAGGTGAACGAATCTGCCCCTGTTCCATGATATGCCGATTTATCTCTCCGTTTGTTGCCACATCGGGATGGCGGACATTACTTGCATTTGCAGGGAGCTTCCCCTGTATATATTGGTTACCCACCGTATAGATTCAGTGTCCTTTGTTGGTAGGGATACATGCCCACCTATTAATTTCCTCAACATCTGGATGGTGGGCTTCATTGATCACCACCACATCATAATGGTAGGCAACAGAAGCATCTTCTAGGAGATGTTCCTGTAGGTGCTTGGTCACCACCAAGACTGGTTGGTGGGCTTCCCAACCCTGGGCAGGGAGAGGTTCAAATAGGGTAGGTTCTGACATGTGTGAGCGATGGGCTTGATGGGGCTTTGTGGGGATGAACACCTACTCATATGATGTCGCCATAACTGGATGGAGGGCCATGGAGGAGCGGACATGTGTATGTTCCTGTTTCTGATACATCTCCATGACAGGGTAGCAAAGATCCTCCTCAGGGACAAGGGTTACAACTAATCCATTTTGTACGTTTTCCTCCCTCGTCGGGTGCTCCGAGGGGCCAAATCTCAGGGAACGTGGGGGTTGGATCCTTAGGGAGAAATCCTCCTAGGCATGAGGATATTGAGTCGTGGCGTAACCACGACGATGTCTTCCGACAGGGGCCTTAGAGCGGAGCCCCAGTTCAGTGGGGATGAAGTCCTAAGTGTCGACCTCATCCATCTCCCTAATATAATGGATGAACGCATTGTCTCATTCTGGGGATAGACTCTCAAAACGGTTTGAGATGGAAACAAGAGTCATCTAGATATACATTCTCCGTCGTAGCTGGGCAGGTGACCATCAAGTCTTTGTAGATTTGAGGGCGTGCATGGCCGCCTCAAACATCGGGAGAGTATTATTCATGTGGTACTCTCGGATCAGCACATATGAGTCCCAGTGTTGAAGATGCTGCTTAGGCGACATGGTACTTCATTGGTGAGGATTACCTGTCATTGCGTTGTTTGAAGTCCGTTTCTGTGATTTCCTCTGTGATTCCATTGGATTGAATGGAGTTTTGGTTGTTACCTGTAAAATATTTTAACAAATACAAACAAAAGACACATCAAAGAAACATCTCATGATCCCTTGCGTAATTAATTATGTTTCTTGGCCCTCCTTGTTAGTATAAGAGGGAACAATTTGGGTTTAGGTTAAATTCATCTTCTTGTTTAATGATTCACATCAGGTTCTCCATTTTTATTCGCAACGAATCAGATGGAGTGAACCGATGCGCCCAACTATCAATCTCACAGAGGGCTTAGCTCCTCTCAATATCTATGTTCAGGTATATCGGTCTTCATTTTGAAATGCCCAATGGTCGCATATCCAATGATATATGGGCTTGATTTCCAACGGTAGGCGTTCGCCGGGTGATTTGGCCAATGATGATAAAGAACTCACATTAGTCGATAGTATGGGAAGTCAAGCTCATTGCAGCCTTTGGGGGGGCATTATTGCTTTTCCTAGGACTCTGTTATAGATTTAAGACATGATCATATATTAGTGAATCATTGCTTTATACCCATGCATAGTATCCATGAATCACTCCTTGTTGGAATTGGTTAGCTGAAAGCAGGGATTCAGAATCATTTAGGCACATGGTTTACCATCCCTCATTGGATTAATGACTCTGAGGACTTTGGACTCACTGTAATGGAAATGGTTTCACGCCTCATAACTGGGCGCTCTGGAGTTTATTGTCGTCTAGTGGGGACAGATAATGACATGGGAATTCAGATCGAACCCGTTTTACGAGCATCCTACGTATCCTCGTTAGAGGAATCCAAATCAACGTAGTTTGATTGTGTAGTTTATCATCATGCAGGATGAAGAATAGAGCATACACTATTAGGTGGCTCAAGATAGTGGGGCTTGGCACACTGACACGATGGAGGTTAGGGCCAATGGTTTTTTGGGCTTGAACATAGTGGAGGATTCCTACGTATCATGCCTTGACATGGATTAATGTCAGCGTAGTTTGGAATGGATTAGTGAAACACTTTATTGTCATTCGGGACGGGTGTGAACCAACGTGAAGGAGATCGAAACGACCAGGTGGTGGGCATGAACCTCAGGGAGGCTTCCTACGTACCATGACTTGACATGGATCAGTGTCCTCATAGTTCACATGAGGGTGGGGTAAGGGTTAGTGCATACTCTAAGCCCACGTGAGTCATGCCCGGTGTGAGAAACAAGAGGCAGCAGAGACCTGACGATCATTTCACAAATGTTGAATCCATGAGAAGCGGAGTGGGGCTTACTCATGCAGTAGCCCAGAGAAATGGGGATTGGGACATACTATAAGATAGAGGCCCAATGGTGACAATGCCCTAAGGGAGAGGGAAAGGGTACCCCTGTGTCCATCGCCCCTCATTGTTCAAGGAAGCAAGGAAGTACGGAGGTTCATGGGTGCTACCTCCTTGAATAAAGGCTAGGGGTACACCAAGGATGCTGCCCTATCACCCTCAAAATAGAGGAAAATTACTCACCACTGGAATTGAAATGGGACGCATGTGGGGTCCCCCACTCCTGGAAAGTGGAAAGGGAGAAAGGGGACTCCCAGGCATGGAACCAGCACTACTGTGGGTATGTGTATCCAGGAATGCTTTGGGAACCCACTCAAGGGTTGGAGCAACCCCTTTGACCTCATCTACCATGGGTATGTGAAATCAATGTAGCGCGCTGATGCACCTAGAGATTTCTTCAAACGGATCTAGTGTCTTCGGTAGAGGCATTTTCATGGGGCCGGTGAATAGGCCAATGTGGGGGTGTGGCGGATCTGGTCGGATTGGAAGAATTTTATCTGACACGGGGAATGGGAACACTGAAGGAGTTGGTTGGCCTCAAGGTTGTATGATGAGTGGCTCCTGCTGCGTAGGGGGTGCTATGCGGCTGGAGAGGTAGCCCGCGTACCAGGGTGGTACATAGACTGAGAGGCATCCCGCATACTTGGGTGGTATGCAGCTTCAGGATCGGCCCACGTACCAGGTTGGTATGTGGTGGAGTCCATGCAAGCAACGATGGCCAGACGCGACGCTGATCAGGGGTTCATCGATTAGGGCTTCGACCGCGTAGGAGGGTGCTACATGGTGTGTCAGATCGACAAAGGGGCATAAAATCCGAAATCCGTGGGGAGTAGATCTGCGGAGGGGCCTTGGATCATAGTCTTCTTTTTTATTTTTATTATTAGTTCATGGTTCAATAATTTTCCATTCATTTTCCGGTTCCTTATTAATTCGTTTCCAGCTTCATTCCTATTCTGGTTCGTTAATATGAAAATCGCAGTTTGTGAAATCCTAATCCCCTTCAATCGAAATCATTCCACCCAAATCGGATCGACACCTTCTTCACCCACACAATCTACTTTTATAGTGTCGAGAAGGAGATGTATTTGTGGTCATGCCGTACTTTTTGAGGTGTCCTATTACCAGAAACCCAGTTTACAGATGACTTCGTCAATCCGCAACTCATGTGGGCATTGAATGCTCCTTCCCCATGAAAAAACTAGTTTTTGGAGTGCTTTACTGCGGTGCAGGGCCCCACCTCTGTTCTGTGAACGACGACGTATGCGGTCTAGGCCGGTTGAAGCTGTCCGCGGTAGGGGTGTTTTATGTCGGTGGACAGGCCTGACACCCATCCTGATTCCCACCCGCAGAGGGTTCCCGACTCTGTTCCGAAAATGACAGTGGTCCGCAAAGGGGGAAAGATCATGATGGTGGACCGGCTTGGCACCCGTCATTCTTCGTGTCCACTGAGGGTCCCCGCCTTTGTTCCGCGAATGACAATAGTCCGCATAGGGGTGCGGCATGTGGAACCGACCACATACCATTAACATTGGACAGGTATGCAGAATGATTTTTCTTTTTCCATCCATTGACTATTAATCACATTTTTTCCCAATTCCTAAAAGGAAATTGGGTAGATTCCTATCTTGAATTAAGGGGATTCTCATTCTCCATCGCGGATTTTTCAGGACCCTACATAGGCTCACAAAATGCAGATAATAGAAAATGAATATTTCTGTAAATGCATATGGACCATGGGAGTCTCACCAAATTTCTAAACATTATTATTGAAATATTTCATTAGAATAATCAATTTAAAGTATATCCTAATGGAACAACATATTACATGGTATAATTTTACACCTTCCTCCTTAGGGAAGTAGAAACTCTTATTCGTGAAATGTACTAAGGTTTTGTCCCAACCATGCTTCTACTACGACCATATCCTTCATGTGGTATCAAAGCGGTTACAACATAGTTTATAATTATTTAAGTATATTTTTGATGATATAGGAATTTTATAATTTAGTTGATTCTAATCATGTTAATATTTTTACAAATCAAAATCTCGTGATCTGTTCCTTCTCTTTCATTTCTCATTCACCTTACAAAAATGAAAATTTTCTTTAACATTTGATTAAAATAAAAAAGAGGATCTAATCTGGAGGTTCCGAAGGATCTTGGACCTACAACACAAGAACATGCAACATGCATTCAATAGTACACATCGCGTATCCTGGGTTAAATTCCCCAGGTCTAGTCCGCCAAACAAAGAAGATTAATTGGAGTTTGTCTAAATCATATTGACTCCGTGTGTAGACCAGGAACAGGTGGCACATGGAGTCTATATTACACGCCATTTGGTCCACTGGACAGAATGTGTAGTCTCTCTAGGTTAGTGTGGAACCATGTACCACATAAATGGAATCCCCGTATGGAGACCATTTAATGTTGAACTACACAAAATGTGGCATACTAGACACATTGTGTACTCCAAATATGTCCCATGTACAATCAAACATCATTTCATCCGGCATTTACATCAGATGGATGTTGAAAATCATGAATACCATTTAGCTGGAAATACACACTGTGTAATCATTCAAATTACGCCGATTTATTAAAATTTCTTATTATATTATACAACCCAATGAGACGTGTACCATCGTGTAGGTGTAATGCTGAGGCACAATGAGTGATAGATGTTTTATATATATATGTGTTTAATTTATCAATAGTTTAATGTTCATTTCTAATCATCATTTAGTTGTGAATATTAATCCCATGGGTTGCCTCTAAGGTACATGTTACATACAATGATAATTTTAAATGAATTTATTTTTAAAAAAATTATGATGGATGATAATATCTATAAAATTTAGAAAAGGGTTCTAGATAAAACAATTGATTAATTAAATATGGTAATTAATTTATTAATGCATGAATTTTCATATACAAGAAAAATTAATAAAATGAATGATTGTTTTTTATGCACAAATATCCATACATGTATCGATGATAATGAGCTAGACAAAGACCCTGGTATGGGGATGGTTTCTATTAATTAATTTATTTAAATTAATTTTTTTGGCTTTCAAGTCTTCTCGTTATTAATATGTACGTCCTATGTGCCCATGTTTTATATTATTTAAAACCCATATTTTACTCATGTCATGCATTTGAGTTAACAAAAGGAATATGCAATGTATGGAAATCCCATGCTAGTGGAGGCTGTTCAAGTAGGATCTGAGAGAAAACCAATCCAAGGGCATACATACGTTGATATGTGCAAGCTATAAACAACGAACCCACTAGGTTCAAGTTGTTTCTCCCATAGTTCAGGTATAGTTTATCAATCTCTAGTTAAAATATCCATTAGAAAATATCATGATCATTCTATTTATTGCATTTCTGTTTGTTTCATGGTTTATTATTATGGATGTGCTGTCCTGGTCACATAATTAAGGAATTAATCATGCATGCAAGATAGATATTAAATAAACAAGAATTATGTACAAATATTATCGAGACATGGTTAATAACTTCATTAATTTCCACTTAATATTAACAAGCATGTGATAATAATAATAAGAAGAAATTCACACATAAGAGATAAAAATCTCTCAAATAAAATATTATGATAGATCAAGCCTTTCGTTGCTTGATTAAAGGAAAACTCAATGAAAATATGTGTTTGAAAAACCTGTGTAAGGACACATAATTTTATTCATTATGCCCTTATGAAAGGATTCAGGTTCACATAACCATATTACATGAATATGAGCATTCATTTTGAGATTTGGTGTAATATTGGAGGAACGAGTTGAGAAAATACAATGTCATGATTTCAGGATTGGGCAGTCCACTCCACAGGACTAAGAGCTGGAAGCCAGCAGTTGGAAAAGACTTTCCTTCCTAAAGACCGTATAATAGCTTGACCAACACTTCTTTGGGATATATTAAGGGGAATATGGATCATTTCTACTATAATGTCATGGAAACTAAAAATTACGAGTTCAGTGGTTATGGCCATTGGGACATGATAATATAATTGGAGAGTTAATTAAAATGTATTATATCTAATTAAATGTAATCAATAAAGTATTAATGATAATATTTTTTAATTTTAGAATAAAAATGGGATGTTCGTACACCACACAATCCCTATGTTCATTTCTGAAAAAAGACAACATCCTCACAGGTTGTAACATCCAGTAATTATTTAGTTGCCTTCGGATTATCCTACACCATGAATGGAAGTATTTAATGCAACAGTCAAAACTACTTAATCCGCATTCTAAAGTGTTGAGTGATGATAATTTCCTTTTCTTTGATATACATATGAACAACATGGTCAATTTTCCAAGCTTGATTTGTCATCATTGTCTAGTGAGCTCATGAAGTCTCTTGAAAACATGGATTCTTATATCATGCTCGAGAACCTCCATGGTATTTACCAGGAGAGACTAATAATATAAATGTTTATGATCTCAAATTTACACTTTCAGAGTAACCATGGAGAAGGTTATCCAACTGGTTCTCATGTATTCATGATAATTTAATACATTCAGCAGCTCATGACTCATGATTTTAAAAAACATGAAGAACTGGGAACTGATCTCATTCTCACATCAGTCCCCCATATATTCATTAAATTTTTATAAAATTTCAATATGATCAACATTTAAACTTCTATATATGATCTTCATATCCTCATTTTCCATGTGGACAATGAAATAATGTGTGAAAATCCTACTGTCTGTATAATGAATTAGAGGAAAGGGAAGGGGAAGAGGTTTATGCCCAAATATACATCATGTCCTTCAAAAAAATGGATGATCAATGGAGATGAAAGGGAAGAGGATGATTTTTGTTTCGAATGTTTCATCAAGGGCGTCTAGAATAATCACTGCACCCATCCTAAGAAACAAGAGGAGGATAAAGTGAATTTGCTAACGATTGAAATTTATCTATTTCTACAAATTCGGCATCAGATACATCTTTGGTTGCTCGAATATGTATCCAAATACATGAAACAAGTATATTTAGAAATATTGACTAAATAGAGGTATATTTTCATGTATCCAACAATGATAGACATGCTGTTGTAGCTTTTGGTGACAACTACCTCACGTTTCCAACTAGGTTGATCATGGTGTTAATGGGTTGTTATTATGAAACATTTGTAACTAAAAACACTATTTCTACATCCAGATTATATACAATTATTTTTCATGATTATATATGAGTGTTTCTTCTTTTGAAATTATAGAATTTGATTGCTATGGGAACATTTATACAACTGTCTTTACATGTTTGACTACACAATCCATGAAATGGAAATCAGTAAAAAAGATACATCACATGAATCATACCACACCCAACATTGGAATCACCAGCTAGGTCATGTAAATGAGAATATCATAACAATGTAACATAAAAATGGATATTTAGTTTCATTTTATAAAAAACCACATGGTTATTTCATGCCTGAATACAAGTAAAAATGAGGGAAGCCCCATTTATGGGGAAATGTGAAAGGACTAATGAACTTCTTGAATTGATTCATACCGATGTGTGTAGACCATTTATAATTGTATCAAGGGGAGTGTATAGATACATCATTAATTTTACTGATTATTTTAGTTGATAAGGATATATCTACATAATGAGGTATATGACCGACTACTTTGATACGTTAAATGAATAAAACAATGAATTGGAGAACCATCTTTGTATGAAGATTATGAATCACCACTTAGACTAAGGTGGATAATATCTTGATCAAGGCTTCATTGATAACATATGGGATTTTGGGATTGTATCCCAACTCAATCCTCTATAAACGCCCTAGTGGGATTGTGCGATTGAATGGCAGAACCACACCTTTATGGACACGATGAGATCAATGATGTTTCATGTGAGTCTTCCATTATCCCATTGGGGATATACGTTACAAATAGAAATGCGCATACTAAACCATTTACCAACACAATCCGTAAAAATTAATCCACAAGACTTCTTGATAGGAGTGAAAGCTATATTATTGAATTTACAAGTGTAGGAAAGAAATGCACTAGATAGGCCTCTTCAGGTAACAAACTTGCACCACGAGGCACAATGTGTATCATTATAGGATACACTAAGGAAACAAGGGAATAGTACCTGTACAAACCCTCAGAAAAAATGGTTATCGAGGAAATACATGCCATATCCCTTGAGAGGGAGAAAATATCTGAAAGATATAGTGGGATCGAGATAGAATTCGATGATGTTGATGCTCATGGAAAACAAAAATTGGTACATGAACAGATTCCACAAAATTATACGGATGGAAGAACTGTTCCAGAGACTTATGAGTTGCATATGAGTAAAAGAGAGGATAGAGATCCAAAATGGTATTGTTTTCTTGTTCTCGAGGATAGTGACTAATTATTAGTTGATAATAATGATCCTTTAAATAAAAACGATACAGTGAGTGTTGCAAATGTTTCCATGTGTTAAGATTCCATTAATTCTTAAATAGATTACATGTACTAAAACCACGTTTTTATTTTCGTAGTTCCTCTAGTTGATGTAAAGTGAATGGGATGAAAATGGGTATTCACCAAGAAACTGGACCTGAAAGGACTAGTCGGTATCTATAAGGAAGGCATGGTTGCAAAAGGGTTCAAGCAACGTCAAATCATTGACTACAATGAAACCTTTTGACAGGTTTCAATGATGGAATCCAACATATTTCAATTGGCCAATGTCACTTACTGTGATTATGAGATTTGGAAAATGGATGTCAAAATTTCCTTACTTTATGGGAACCTTTAGGAAGATCTCTACATGACACAACCTGAAGGGTTAATGACACCAATGTTTTCGTATAAGATGTGCTTTTTGGAGAGAAACATTTATGGATTAGAGGATGCATCAATGTCATGGAACATTCATTTTGATGA
Organism: Viscum album; assembly: GCA_963277665.1. Lineage (NCBI taxonomy): Eukaryota > Viridiplantae > Streptophyta > Magnoliopsida > Santalales > Viscaceae > Viscum > Viscum album. The sequence continues at coordinate 357,563,433 of OY728152.1, read as the reverse complement.
ATCCATTCAGAATTTTTTTATCAAGAATGATTGTGATACATGTGTAATCAAATGGTTTAGTAGGAGTGTAATCGTCTTCCTAATAGTATATGTTGATGTCATATTACATATTAGAAACAAGATACTAGTCTTGCATTCTGTCAAGGCATGATTGAATCAATCATTTTCCATGAAGGACTGGGTAGAAGAAACATATATTCTTGAGATCAAGATCCATTGTGATAGATCTAAGATATTTTAGGGCCTATGTCAATGTACATACAATTATTAGATATAGATGTGATATAGAATTGAATAATCTAATAGGGGGTTGTTTCTAGAATCACATGGAACCCATATTTCCATGAAAATGTGTTCTAAGACACATTATAAAAGAATCAAAATGGAAAAGACTCCATACACATCAACAATTTGGTTAGTCATTTATTCCATGCAATGTACTATGCTGGATGTCACATATGCATTGACTGTGGTGGGAAGATATCATGATGACCTATTTGACTGCCATTGGACGACAGTTAAGACAATCTTAATGTATCTTAGGGTTTAAAAAGAAATTTTTCTTGGATTATGGAGGAGTTGAGGATGTAGTCCTCAGAGGATATTCAAAATCTATTTTATATTATGGTCAAAATGACATGAATTTGAAAAGAAGATATACATTCAATTTGTTTATATGTGCATTGAGCTGGAAGATCTCAACAAAGAGTGTATTCATAGATTCTATGGTAGAGTCTGAGGATATCATAACTTCAGAGGTAACTAAAGAATCCATTTGGATGTGAAGATTCATATGGGAGATGGATGTTATAATTAGTATTATATATCCCATCAAACATTACTATGACAACACTAAAATGATGGCTCTCTTAAATGATACAAGTTCACATCAGTAGAATAAGCACATTCATAGAAAGTACCATCTCTTCAAGGGATTTTTTTCAGAGAGGTGAAGTTGCAGTGATAACTATTTCCCCTGAAAACCATGGGGTGGACCCCTTGACATAAGAATTGAGAAATAAGAAACATGGTTACCATGTGAGGTATAGTGGACTATATTTCCTATGCAGTTGGATGTAGTCCATGTGACATTTTTTTTATTTTTGGTGTTCCTAAACAAACAATTTTTAGTTTGATTACATGTACATTTAATGTATTTAAATATTAAAATTCTTATTACATATTTTTCATTTTTCTTAATGACTATTTTGTAATAATGTTTTAGAGTATTTTTTTGCATTGATAATTTCATGGTAGTTCCCCTATATGATTAGAACAATGAAATGATATAAAAATATTCCTATATAAATTTAAATGTTTGGATGACATACTATGATGGAACACAGTGTATGAAGACCTTTAGATGTGAGTACCCAGAAGAAAATGATACATCGTATCATGAAGTTCATAGATGGAAATATCCAAGAAATGAGATTATGATAACATACCTGCAAGTATGAAATCCGATTGTTTTGGTGTCATTGAATATTTCTATATGCGATCATGTGTTGTGATAAATAAATGTTAATTTAGTCATTCATAATTTTCCTGACTCACACATTGTGATTTACTGATGAAAACTATCATGCAGAATGTTAGTGGGAGGTAGGGTACAATGTGTTCATAATGAGTGGCATTCTATTAATGGATAAGTCGAGGATGGATTTTTCTCTTCCATTTTTTGGATTTTTATAAATCCTTCATTGAATTATCCATTAATAAAATGGAAATCATGTGGAACCCATCATACTGTACTTCCCGACATCTTTCTACGTGACAGTTTTCATCCAAAAATCAATGTGCATGAGTCATGACATGTATTAATGACAATATTAAGTTCTATGGATCACTACACATGGTCCCAGATAGAAATATATGATGACACCAAAATATATAGGATTTCTACTGGAGGGTCTATTATAACAATCTCATATCTAGTAGATTACCATGTGTGATCATCATGAGAGGAAGTATCATATTATTACGAGTAATCACACCTAATATTCCTCATTCTATGTGTCCCATCATAGTATTTCATCCAACTGTATAAGTATGTTAATGAATACTATTATAGAATTTCAATGTTCTCATCATCATAGGGAACTTTCATGACCTTTTTAATGCAACAAATACTCTAGTAAATTATTACATCATTGTCATGAAGAACAATGAACAATATTTAATAAGATTCTTAATATTTAAATAAATTAAATTTACATGTAATCAAAGTACTACCAGCTGTTTCTAGGACCCCAACATTTACATTGTTTTACAATCAAGGTTCCTAGAATGTATGGCATGCATAGAACCCAAATATGGATTTGATTAGGAGAGGTAGAAAGGTTTTGGGTCTCCACTCTCAAGGATGAATTCCTCCATCCCCACATAAATATTATAACCCTGTTAAACCATATCATGGTTTATATTGGTGAAAATACATGACCTAGATTTTAACAAGACTTCCTATGATGAAATATTTCGGATCATGATGTCATTATCTTGGAAGGAGAATTAAAATTGTAAGGATATTTTTCTTTATAACCCCTTCATGTCTTCTCATATGAGAAAGTGGATTCCCCCACCATCAATTGCGTTTAATATTAATGTGGATATAACTTTATTCAAAATATGTTCTATTGAATAGGGTATTTTGGTACTAGATTTTTTGGGTTGCATTATCCCAATATGAATGATTCCTGTCAATTCTTTTTTATATCCACTAGAGGCTAAATCCCATGAATTATTCACTAGATTGAACTTCTATATTAAGAGAGGATGGAAAATTTTCATCATGGAAAGAAACTTTATTTTCATTTTTAAATGTATTAATTCGTCAAAATGTGGTCTACTTTCATTCAATCTATTGTTTATGAAGGATAGATCCGTTTTCATCACTACTAGTAACTAGTCATATACCTTCAGTTTTAGAGAAATTGTTGGTATAATAACAGTAAGATGACCATATACCAATGGTTTGTCAAAAACCATTAGTATACAAACCATCTTATGACAATATAATAATATTTATGGAAAAATACTTGTATAGGGAATAACTATAACAAAGATTTTATAAAAGTTGTTGACATGTCTTCAATAAAAAGACAATATACCAACTGTTTTTCCAAAACCACTCGTAAAGGTCCCAAAATTCAAAATACATATATCTATGGTCCGGAAAACCAATAGTATAGGTCTATACGAATGGTTTTCCAAACATATAGTGAATGTATTCATATTTTTAATGAATTATTTTATCAAAAATATTTAATACATTATAAAATACATGTAAATAAAAATTTACATATCAATAATATTATGATTTTAAAAAACATATTATTTTAGTGATTATGTGATCGATATATAAATTGAAGGTACAAGGATCAAAAGCCGGAAGGGGTTTTTGGAAATATATATATCAATGGTTTTACAAACTATTAGTATTGGTATTTTATATTACATATCACGTCATTTTGTAAACAATTGGTATATCCCAACAATTCCCATGGGTTTTCAAAACCCTTTTTATAGGTCTAAAAAAATGAATGTCAAGATAATGGACACCCAAATAATTGGTATTTCATATTCCTTTGTTTTTTGGGCCTATAAAAATGGTTCTAAAACATCGGAATACGAATATTAAAAATAAAACATCCTCTTATTTTCATGTCAAATCTCCTTTATTAAAAGAGTTGGAAATTGGGTGGATCATTTTATTACATCATATGGTTTGTCTGAAGAGCCTCATGTTAGGTATGAAGATATAATTCCTTGTTTGGTATCACCAATAATTATTTATATACATTACGTTATTAAAATGGAATTTTTTTTAAAAGAAGTTCATTAATTAGAAATGAAATTTGAACATATCAGTTCAACATAATAAATAATGTCTCATACTTAAAAACTGAATGTGTCCAAATGATTTTGAGTTGTAGTATGAATTCCAATTTAGGGATTATCATCAACTAAATTTCTTTCCTTTACTGGATGAGGTCAATATATTTTCGCTCCCAGTAGTTGAATCCCCTTGTGGACCTCATTGAGGATTATTTAAACATTCATCCCATACTCAACCCCATAAAATAATTGGGTCTTTATTTTTGATTTGTACTTTTTCTTCGCCCCACTGAATTCATTCTCCTCAAAATTGTAATTTTTATGTTATAATTTTGTTGTTTTGATTTCTGTTAACCATATCGGTTCATCCCATAGATAAAAACCCAAAAAATTATTTGTTATAACAAACAAACATCAAGAGTTTCATAAAATATAAGGTTCTCAATGCTATGTGATTGGGCCCTAAATTTTCTTTATCATTTAATAAATTGTCTACTTTTGATCCTATGTATCCAATAATTTAAGCACCACAATATTTTCCATATACCATGTGAAAAAATTTATGAAAAATAAATAAAACCTATTATGTTACACAAACATATAAAATCAATTAAAACAATCCATGATCCATTTTTTTCAATATATGTAAAATTAATCATATTAAATGTTACATTATAGATATCATAGATTTTAATTTTTAATGATTTCCATTAGTACAAAACAAAATATCTGAATTTTATAAATGTGTGAGTAATCATAGGTAAAAAATGAATATAGCTAGTTATAGGGATAACATTCTATTTTATGGATAATATGATATGACTATATTTTTGAAAAATGATAGTGACCGAATTGAAGATATGATTATATGTAATGATGATTGAGAATATCAATAGGGGAAAAAATTACAATTGATAATTAATGTAGCGATCAAAAAAAATTATAAGTTAATGAGTTTTCAAAAGAATACAATATATACTAGTTTCACTAAATTCACATTATTTTAAACCATACTAAATAAATAGAGAGTATAATTAAGAAAAATATGTATTGAACCTATCATTACTAAACTGCATTCTCTATTGAATTATATGATCACAAAAAATAATAATATTCATCAAAAAACATATTTTACAAAACAAATTCTACATTTAATGGGTATGATGTATGAAAGAACACATGCCCGTTTAAATGATATTATAATATTTTGAAAATACTATTAATCACCTAAGAATTCAAATGTATGATGAATCTAGATACAATAATGAACCATAAAATCCATTGAATGTTTTATGGTAATTTTCAATCAATCTATGTTTTAGGAACCTATACGGAAGTACGTATACTACAGAATAATTGATGTAGAAAGTGGATAAAATATACTAATACTGGAATAATTTCACCCAGTATACTCTATTTTGTGAAATAAAATTCATAAAGAGTATCCTATATAGAAAAATGTTTCATAAAACCTTCACCATATTATATCCACTAAAGGAGTTATTCCTTTTTTATTTCAATTTAGTAATTATATTATATGGATAGTTATGATGAAATTATAATACATTCTACCATGGATAATATTGATAAAAAAATAAAATATTTTATATCTTCTTAGATAGGAAATATAATTTGTAATGTTGTTGATTTTGATTTGGAAGCACTAATTAATAATTTCAGAATAATGTGGGAATTATTTGTTATGTAGTATTATTCTTATAAAGATGATTATTTCATTTTCAAAGCTATGTTTCATGGGATGGTAAATGATACTTCTAATTAGGGTGATTTTTTAAAGAAATATTGTCATAGGAACACATGGTTTTCCCATTTGTGAACAAGGTATACACTAAGATATGTTAATAAACTCGTAAAATACTACGATTCTAGGAAATAATATATATATTCTCTTAAGAAAGAAATATCGATATGGGATGGCATCATTAGATTGGAGTTTGCAAAAAGGTATCAATCCTTCTCCACTAATAGGTGAAATTTAAATTGAGAATGTAACATATATGGAAATGATATTTGAGAATGCAATAAATAAATGAATTTATTTTGGGTAATACATTTGAAACTTTAGTAATTATATTGTATTATATCAAAAAACTAGCCTGCAAAAATGATCTATTTTCAATGATAATTACTATTAAATTTAAAATAATTATTAATCCATTTTTATTTATATTATTTAGTCCTAACAATAATATCAATATATAATTTATTTAAAAGATGAAAAATGATTTTTATGAAATTAATGGCCAACAAAAATTGTGTCGGAATATATGCATACATCATGAAGAGATTAAATTTGATAACTTAATTAGTCAATTTTCACATAATTTCACTTAATATAGGTAGTTTGTAACACCCCATGATTTCATAGTACGTTATTTCATTAATGTAATTCAATAGCATCCAATACATGCAACATCGAGTTCGAGTGCACCACAACATACCAAGCCATTCGTTCAAAAAGTGGTTATGAATATTATTAACTGCATTTTCAATATTATATTAGCAGTATAATTTTAACATCCATATTATGCATTTTTAGGGATAATATAAGAACAAATTTATTTTTTCAGATAAAATATGTAATTTTGAACATAATGAAATTATACCGCATTTTAATGGAGAAGGACTTTTAAATAAAATATTGGACACTTATATATATTATATTAAACAAAATTAAATTCGTTTTTATATGTGGGACATAAAAAAAATAAGGATTAATTGTTTTGGCACCTTTCTGATAACATTCATATTATGAAGAATATTGAAAAATAATATGTTTTAATTTAAAACAACTTTTTTAACCGAAGTAATTTGTAGTGTTAAATTATGAATATGAATGTTTTTGAATTATAAAATGATTAACGTTTTATCATTTAATACAATTAATATCATTATAAGTAATTTCACATTTGAATACGGCATAAACATATGTGAATATTTAGATAGTTTTTAGTTTTTAAAAACCTGCCTTTTTGTTTTAATAAAAAAAATAATTTAATATTAATAAATGAAAAATCTGTGTTTTGAATTTGGTAAAATATAATTTATTTTGAATACATAATTTTAAAATAATCTTAGGGATAATTTTTTGTTTTTTCTGAAAACTTTCACTTGTTGATGAATATTGAAAAACACAGCGTTATTATTTAAAACTGACTTTTTCTTTAATGAATTATTTATTTCATTTAAATTCATTTTATGTAAAAATAGATGTATAATACCTATATAAGTCCAATTTAATTCATTGGAGTAATTTTATAATAAAATTATATGTATATAATTTTATTAAACTATTTACCCTATTTTACCCACCTTCTAGGAACATTACAAATTTTTCAGAAAACATAATTTTACCTTTTATTTGAGTTGAATTTCAAAAATCCAATAGACACAATTGACATAAATAAGTAATATGTGAATCTTTAAGATGAAAATAATTTTTTATAAATAGTATCTTTTAATTTTTATTTACCACAAATAAAAGTAAATAGGGTAAATAATGGTAAAAATGATATTATCATTCCCCTAAAGCATGTCCAAATTCTATTGTATGTGAGTAATTAGACTGAAAACTACCATAGGAATATAATTTGATCCTTTAGGGCCACTTGGATTAGATTAGAACATTTATTAATATTTTTTAAAAGAATAGTTAAAAGTGTTAAATTCAAATTATATTAACAAAACCATTTTTAATATAAGGTTATATATAAGATAAATTTTAATATAGATATTTATTAGGACGATAAAAATAATTCCTACATATATATATATATATAATTTAATATTTTCATTGATTGGATAAATAAATTTATTTATGACCCAATGATTATGTAGTAAAAATAGTCTTAATGAAAAATTTAATTAGTTTATATTATAAATATTAAAATAAAAAAATTAAACTTTTTATGCCATCCTTGACTTTTTAGGTTAATATGACATTTAATGGTTGATTAGATAAATTTTTATTGAAGTGATAACGTTGATTTGAATTTCAAAAAAACAGAATACCAAATAGTGTCAAAATTGACAACAATTTATATTTAAAACAAATATTATAATATTGGATGATATAATATTGAAATAAATCTATGTTTCGGCCAAACATCTTAAATGATATTATATATGTCATTAATGAACCACTTGGGGTTCCCTTAAAATTTACAGTATGTTTATTTAGAATATTGTGTAAGAATACAAGAAGAAAAGGTAGAAGTTAAACTACATAACTAAGAGTTATATCAAAATGATAAGGTCAACATGATAATAAAAAGTTGACTAAATAATATTGTTTTAATGGAATTAGTCCCATTACCACAGAAGGCTCAAAATAATTTCATTTGGAGGGATTATAAAATGAATATGATTTTATAATAAATTAATATTTTAATCTTTTTCCTAAAGTAACCCTCACCCCTATTATAAAATGGAACATCCCCTTAAATCAACATTCCTCACATCAACCTAGATCCATTAATTTGTCTAGAAAGTGACCCTATGGAGCCCATTTGATCTACTCAAAACAAAAGACTCGAAGAAGTGGTAATAATTTCACCACCCTTTTTAATGTTCTTCCCTTCTTCCACGTCCTCATTATTTGTTGTTTCCATAGAAAAATAATAACTCATGTACCTCCATAATACTATGATATTATTATAAATATCGTACTACAATATTCACTATTTTATCCATCAAATAAATGATCAACTCACCATATGTGCCTACGTACGGCTTACCGTCTCCATGTCATGATGTAAATTGTTATTCAAACACATCATTATTTGGATGGGTATAATAAAAAGTATAAATGATTTAAATAAAAAATATAATGTTAATGATTCTTTATATATTATATATAATTCAATTACACACTATTTCTTAATCATTATAATGATTTTGTCATTCATCCGTACGTTCATATTACCACCTCCATGACGAGATGAGATTAGTTCCCATGTTCACCATTCAAAGATTATTATAAAAATATATATTATAAATTAATATGTAATATATGACATTATAATTCAACTGGATATATATATATAGTAATTTACTTACAAATATCTTATTCACTTACATCCGTTGAACATGATATGAAAAGGGAAACATCATTTCTGCATAAGTACCACCTATTGTCTCCATTAATAGTGACTTCAAATTCATATATAAATATATATATATATATATATTATGAATATTTATATTAATAATATATATACTATATAAATCACGGTTTATATTCTGGTTGTATTTCAATTATGATCTTAAGCATACGATCAGGAATAGTAAGTTAAAAACGTACGATAAAGAAGGTTATTATTACCCAAAATGTTAATTTAACATGGAAATAAGTATTAAATTGGTAGTATATAGTCATAAATGAATTATGTATGATATTATTAATATGAATATAGATATTGAATAATTTAATAACATACTATTTTCATTATACAGGTGGTTAAATGTACCCTCGACCAAAGGAATGTGCAAGTTAAGGGTTAATTCCATATTCTCTTTATTATCTGAGGTTGTTTTTACATAATTATGTACTGAGGAATATTTATTATCCATGTCAGTGTTTCAAAAAAGTGTTTTCAAAGGGATTATTTTTAAGGGAATTTTTACTAAAATATCATTTTAAATGTTTTAATGATTTATTTTTCTAAACAATTATCATTAATGTCCATTTTTTCAAAATGGTTTTAAGGATTTTTTAAATATGGAGAATAATGTTTTAAAATGTTTATTGATTTCAAAAGTATCGACGTGGTATGTCGAAATTTTATTCAAACCTATTTTTTAAATTACATTCTTTATAAATTATGTTACTTATAAATGATATCAAGAAAAAGATATATTTCACTCAATGATTTTTACCCATCACTTTCAACCATAGAAACTTCTTTACGAGATGTTATTATTTATTGAAGTAGAGTTATTATGATAAAAATCATCCATATTATATTGATGGTTTTGTGATATGTTTGATTGTGGATGTATTATTTTTATACCATTCTTGGTTTATATATAATGTATAGATATTTCGTATGGTAGTTTATATACGAATGTTTATGTTATGTTAAAAAAATTTCAAATGAGGATTACATTGGACTTAGTAAGTGTCAGGTGGAGCCTGCTATAACTCCTCGATGCATCAGTAGATCTCATGAAAAAAACTACAATCTTGGCATAAGGATTTGACAATATCGTATTAGTAGTATTGGAAGATGTCCCCGACTATATGGTTATGAAGTCTGACATTATGCATTCTATCATTATGAAATTAGCAATTGATATTACATGTTATTATTGAAGTAGTAGAATATCCATGTTAATTAGTAAAGGGAAATTTTTGATTTATCTTTTCTATATTATGCTGAAGTTTACGTTTAAATAGATTTTTTTTAATTATTATACATCGCCTTAAATATTTATTCTTATTTATGAATTTTTTTGATATATTGTTATAAAAACTGAGCATCTATGCTCACCCCTTTCTTTGATTTTTTTCCAGATCCAATGAAGAATATTCTAACTGACTTGTTGGGATAGTATAAGGGATATTAATGTGTTCAATGGAGACAATATTGTTTTTGTTATTCATTTTATAATGTAATGTAATGTTCATGTATTTAATCAATTTTCCATGACTGCTAAACCAATCAGTTCTTCTAGACATGATTCATTATAATCATGGAAATGTTTAAAATATTACACTAAATTAATGTGAATGGGGTTGGGGAATTAATTTTGGTATCAGACAAGGTTTTGTAGAAACCCTCAAAAATAGATTTAGATACAATCTTATTAGATCACATTACCCAATGATATACTTTTAGGATTAGTATACAAAAACATCCTAATTTTTTTAATTATTACATTTTCTTTATTTTCCAAGAAATACATCCTTGTATAGATATGATCAGTTAGATGTGGCTCTAGCACAGATGTACCAAAGAGTGAAAACTCCAACAAAGAGTTTCAAGCATGACCTACGGTATCCTGGTACACGACAACAGGTCTTGCTGCACTCTGGGTTACTACACTTTCAGGGGATATGTTTAGGATAATTTACATTTTCATTAAAAGTCATTATAAAAGATTTAGGAGTAAATAATTCCTCAATGAGAACAATTTTTTATTATATATTACACGAATAATCATTTCAATTTATTTTTGGTATTATACATGTTCGTAATTATGCATTGTGATTCATAAACTAACCTAGTTTATGCCATTGTTTTTAAATGGTTGTAGTAGATGGAATTAGAATTCCATAAATACACATGATCAACAGATAAGAAGGATCATATCATTTATGTTATAGATCAAACATTTAAAAGGGTAATAATATATATCTTATTATAATCACATGATGAAATATTATCTTGTTTTAATAATATAAGTAAACAATTCTCTATGTCCTATGGATTTGAAGGGAAACAAGAGAAGAAAAAGATGGAAGATAGAGAGATGTATAAATAGATTATGGGAAAGAAGAATTTTCCCATATATGATAATTTTGGAATGAATCACCTTGGTAAATGCATGAAGTGAAAGGGATTTTTATATATGTGTGGAGAAAAAAGACACCATTTATGTGACTTCAGGGGTAAGAAAAAAATTCAAATGTACAGTGATTCATAGGCAAGGAGTTTGGACACAATGAAAATCAATACCCTAATAACTAGAGTATACCCCAAATGCTACTATTGGATAATAATCATGCTATGATACAACCAAAAATGAAGAAGGATGACTATATTTCTTATGTACTTATGAATTTATTGTGTCATTTGTATTTTTTATTAATTATGTACATGTTATAAGAATTATATAGTATATAATGATTTTACTACATTAAAATTTCATTAAGGACATGAGATTGTGTGGAACCATGATAAGTGACTCAATAGAAGGATATTTTTTTTTGGAAAATATATGGTTGAGAGAATTAAAACCATAATATGGATCTGATAATGAGGTAGTTATTTTGTAGTAAAATTTGATTGAATTGGATAAATTGTATTAGATATTCTTGACTACCATGAAACTGATTAATGATTTGTATATTCCATCAGTGTTTGAATTTAAAAAAAAATTAGATATAAGTACAATATCTACTATTCTTTAAGAAATAATGAAGAATGAATGTAATAAATAAGGTTTTATTGAAATTCAGGGTGATTCCATGTTTTAAAACAATACATGATGATGGTATTCACATGTTATTACGTAGGAAAAGGATCTTCATTGTGCCTACCTATCTTATAAATTTTGGATAGTGAGTTTTGAAATAAAATATTTTAGATGATTATAATGGTCAAAATTGATTATGTTTGGCATTGGATAATATTTTTAGGGTTATGTCGTTTATTGAGATTATTTTTGGATTGTCATAAAAAATACAACCTGGAGGTCAGGCAACAACCAGTCATGTCCGGCAAGGCTGTGAGACTTGAACCCACAACCGAATAGTGAAAATGATAAATCACATATTTATGAACCTAGTTCTTCTTCTTGAGGTAGGATATTATTATTTTCTCTTTTCCTTATGTGTTTTTATAAAAAAATAAATATAGGGAAAATCCAAAAATTTATGGGTACACGATGTGTACTTTTCCACACATCGTGTACTTTGGGTGTGTGGTATGAGTACATATGATGTGTACCAATGATGGCGATGAAATGTGTAAAAATGGAATACACTCCATGTAGTTTGTTTTTATATGTTGTGTAGTCAGTCGGCAGACGAATAGTTAGGTGGTGTAAGCAGCTGCAATAGTACATGCCGTGTAATTAAGAATACATGTCGTGTACTTATGTCGACAGATGAACAATGCTCCGGTGGAAGGAAGCTTCCAATGGAACAGTTAAAAACTGGAAAGTACATGCCATGTTCCCAATAGTACTCGCAGTGTATTAAGTTTTTTTCTATTAAAATGGGATGTAGCCTCCCCTATTTACAGAATTTGATTAGAATCGATGGAGTGATCGGGAGGAAGGTCAGAGCTTTGGAGATTACCAGAGCGAGCACCGGGAATCTGATTCCGCCTGTGTCGATCTTGTTGGAAGCGTACATGTATTCCTTTCCCTGTCCTTGACCAATTGTTACCAATTATTTTTCTAGGGGATGTTATTTATTGTTGAACAATATTTTTGGTACCTCATATCTATATTGTTCTTGGGAAATTCACATAGCGTAGTATGTGTATACCAATCAGGGGAAATTGAGGTAGGTGTCTTGGTGATTAAATTACAATTTTTGTTTTTTTTGTGTACCATTGAGCTACGAACCCATGTTGGGGTGTCATTTGGATGAGGCCATGACTGTTTTGAACACATATAATTGTATAGGTAATTAAATGTGATAATAAACTACTGTTTGGGATCAACTTTTGGATCCATGACGACCCTGGTGGTGCGTTTCTATGTTATGCTATTTGTCCAGGATACCCGAGGTTATTACATGTTTATATTGTTCATTACTTATTCCTTGTGAGTAATTTTATATAAATTCCATGTTTATGCTTTGGGATTGGCCCGATTACTTGCTCCTGAGGGCAGTGTTCATTTTAGCCTCAAGGAATGGTATGTTTAGCCTGAAGGCAAGGTACTACATAGCCTTTGGGAAACGTTCTATTCCTCCTAAGGGAAACACTTCTTATGCCTGAGGGAATTGATTTTTGTTCCTGAGGGTGACACTTTGTACAACTGAGGGCAATATTCGATAGCCTGAGGGAAATCCTAATGGCATGGTTTTACAATATGAGCATGAGGGCAAGATTCTGATTGGCTTGAGGGATTGGTTCTGATGAGCATAGAATACTATTAAATTTAATGGTTAAAATGAAAATGGAAAAGAAACTGGTGGTCAAAAATACTTTTGAGTACTTACTAGTTTACTCTATTTACATTTTCACACTTTTGTTACATATTTTCACGCTGTTGGGCTTGGGCCTTTGGTCGGTGCCTACTGGGATTTATTTCTCACACCATGTCTGGGTCATGTCTTCACCCCAAATAGACTATGTTGGTGCAGGTGTGGATAAGGGAAAATGTACCTATACATGTACTTGATTGTTTTAGAGGAATATGAGAGCATGGGAGCGAGATTAGGCCTGCAATGTTGCTGATTTCTTGTTTCACTGTTTTTATTTTGCATTGTTGTACTATGTACACTTTATTGTTTTGTATCGTATTGTTGGGTAACATGTTCTGGAAATTTTCCTAGAACTAGTGACATGTTGCATCATTATCAATATGATTGTTGTTATCTTTACTTCCATTTTCCATTTAAGTTGTAATTTTTTTACTTCTTATACTGTTGTATGTTTATATATTGTATCATTTCCATTGCGCAACACTTTTAAAAATGAGGGAATTATTTCCACATTGTCATACATGGGCCCTCGATGCTAGTCGACATCCTCTACTGTTTGTAGAAATGTGCTTGAGGTCTTGTGACCAACCGGGTTCGGGGTACCTGTTGAGTGGGACCCTGATCCGAGATGTTACAAAGTGGTATCAGAGGGGTTATTTGTATTGAATTACACTTTGTAGCCTTAGTTAGGGATTGGAAGGAAATGGTAGTTGGTTATAAGTTGTGCCTGGGAGCATCTAACCCGTGTGTAGGGAAAATCCAATCTACCTCAGTTATTGCAATTTTTTGATTTTGAAAAATTTTACAATTGATATGATTTTCACCATTGGGTGACACAATTCTGATTGTGCTGTTTATATTTTATCTGTGGGTTCTATTTAGTTTCATCATGTTGAGATGAGGGTATGCCATCTCATGCATCATTTAGGCACATGCTATAAATAACATTCCATGCTTAATTCCATGTCATGTAGGTGATTTAGAACTTATATGTTTTTGTTATAGTTATTGTTCTACAAAAGCATGTTGTTGTGATAACTGCATTGATAAATACATACTATGTGATTGGGTATTTCAGTGTGTTTCTGTTGATAGAATGGATGCCAGGCTTTGGTTTTTGGGGAGTATGGGCCATCTATGACCCGAATTTGGAGGATCATGGACTTGTTTATTTATGTATAACATGTATAAGATTCCAATCATTGATTCTCCATTATTATGGGCCTTCACGGGTCGGAGTCTGGCACTTAAGTATTTTTTCAGTATTTTCTACGTATTAGAGTAGTTTTAGAGGATTACAGTATGAAAAACACATGATACACACCGTGTAGTTCCTTGGACAAATGTTGTGTGTTCTATGGTTCGGGAAGACATGAAAATTTTTTATGTAAACTCTGTGTAACCTAAGTACATTCCTTTTTGTCTCCTCCTGTTTCATAGACCCTGTGGATAGGGACACTGGGTGAATTTGGCTTGGGAAAATAGGTCATGTACCAGATGTACAAGTCGTGTAGTGTTGACCCGAAGTTCGGTCGTGTAACTAACAACATGAGTCGATGGAATCATTCCTTGTACATGTCATGTCAATGAAGTACACACCGTGTAGTCAGACCTGTGGACCCGACTGTGTAACTAACACACATGGTTTGATGTTACCTCTTCATGATCACACCGTGTATCTATGGGACACACAGTGTATTATTGACTCTAGATAGACTGTGTAGACCTGGCCATGTTGTTCGGGAAACAGGGTGGAGTACACAACGTGTTCGGGTGTCACAAGAACTGTAGTATCAGCCGAGTAGTCGGCCATGTCACGAATGACACAAGAAGATGGAAATTTATACCATACACACTATGTAGTTGAAATGCACGCCATATAGTCTTTTCCAAATGGAAGAAATGTGGCCTACCGGTGTAGAAGGACCAGGTAAGGGGAAGAAAAATCATGTACTTGATGTGTAGTTAATGTACACATCGTGTAGTATTGTTTTTCATATCATGAATTCCTTATTCCTCATGTTCCCATTTTGTTCCCCTCATTTTACAGTCTTTGATGATCTGGATATAAGGTGTGTGTTTGACTTTCTAGAGTAATGCTATCGAGATTACCACACATTGTTTCCCAATAGAGCAACCAAGATTATACTCCAGAGATAGTGGGTCATATGATACTAGTGGATCCTCCATCATAGCCAAATGTAGTGCTGATCCATATACTAGACATAGGCGTGAATGCATAGTTCGGTGAATGCCTCATGTGGTTCAAGAAGACCTTTCAGGGAGCACCGTCGGCTGCCACATCTATGCCAGAGCTGACTCTTATTATCCAGTAGTATCATCTGCCTACGTTTTCATTGGATGGAGGAACATAGATACTGAAGTCTTTAATGGATTCTTTGGGGACTTTTTTTTAGCATCTTGAGACTCCTCCAGGGTGGAGGGTCTAGGTAATGACTAATAGGTTATGTGATTCTGCCATGATGTGGTGGGATGTTACCACCCAGAAAGATCATCATAGAGACATGGCATGGGATGATTTTCATATAGACATTTATGAATCCTTCTTCCCAGAGAAGCTGAGGGCGGATCGAGCTCAAGAATTCATCAACCTCCAGCAGAGTGATATGTCGTTGATGGATTATTATGCTCATTTCACCATGTTTCCTCATTTTTCACCAGTTCTGGTGGGTGATGAGATGTTGAGGGCGATATTCTTTGAGGACGGTCTTCGATCTGACATCCAAGAACTGGTGAATGTTTTCATGTTTACAATAGTACATGCTATTATGAAGCATGAACTAATTACCACATAGAACCTACGAGATGCTAGTTGTTCATGCAAAGGCAGTTCAACACCAGTTTCTGGTACTATTTCTACCGGTAAAAGGAAGCGATAGATGATTTTCTCTCACGGTGGCAGCACTAGCTAAGATAATTCTTCAGGTGGTCTGATAATGTTTTACCAGTGTGGTAGAAAAGAGAACAAGAGACAACATTGTCAGCATGACCTAATGGAGTGCCGATAATTAAGTAAGATGGTTCATATTTAGTGATTTTTCAATGGGTTTCCACTAGTTTCTAGTGAGAGGTGTTCTCTGCAGAATCTATGTGCGGGAGCAGGACCAGTAACTTCTTACCCGACTGCAACTGGGATACATCCAGACGTACATTCCGAGATGTTGTTCATGGCCATGGTAGAAAGACACTTGTATATCAAAGGCAGCAGGGTGGGACTACTCAGGGTATCTAGGATGTATCGTAGGGCTGCGACACTGGCCAAGCATATGCTGAGCAACAGACCCAGCAAGAGCACGATCCAAGACCATCTACTGTCACAAGTACTATTCCTGTAGCTTTTGGCTTATCATCAACTTTTTTTGATGTGGGTTCTTCACATAGATTTGTATATGTTCCTATTGTGGAGAGCCTTGGGATCTTGGTTTCTTCTTCATATGATTTTATGAAACTTGACACTCTTCTTGAAAAGAGAACGACATGTGTGAGTCAGTGCAATGAGTCACGCATAAAGCTTGGATGGTGTCACATTCTATGGGACCTCTATGACTTGTAGATGACGAGCTATGATGTCATTCTCGGGATGGACTGGATGGTTCCCTTTCGATATTTTTACACTGCTATCATCGTAGTGTTCATTTCACATCACCAGAGGGTGGGGAGTTTTTATACAAGGGTGAATAGGATGTTCAGGCTAGTCGAGCTGGACCAGAGCATCTTGGGTGAGGTGGAGTCACAACCAAAATTTCATGTTTCTATCTGGATGATCAAGAGGCATGTCAGCAGGATTTGCCTCCCATGGTTGATCGTTTTAGGTATGTCTTACCAGAAGACTTTTCAGGTATACCTCTAGAGCATGAGGTGGTTTTCCCTATTGAATTTGTGCCAAGGGAAACACCGGTGTTCATTCCTCCTTATAGAATGGCTACACCAGAGTTGCAGGAGATCAAGAGGAAGTTAGATGAGTTGTAGTTAAATGGTTTTATCTAACCTAGTACTTCTCCATGGGGTTCGCTGGTGCTTTTTGCGAAAAAGGCAAATGGTACCCTCAAACTATGTGTGGATTATCGGAAGCTGAACAAATTGACGGTTAAGAACAGTTATCCCTTGTCGATGAGTAATGATTTATTGATCAACATCGTGGAGAATTAGTGTTCTCAATAATTTACTTGAGATCAGGATATCATAAGTTGCGTGTAAAACTATCGGACATACCACATAAAACTGTTCGGAGAATATATGGTCTATATGAGTAATTGGTTTTGCCTTTTGGACTAACGAATGCACCTTTATTTTTCATGGATCTGATGAGTCGAGTGTTCCATCCTTGTATGGATTATTTTGTGGTAGTATTTGAAGATGACATCTTGGTGTACTCTCACACTCGACACGACCATGCCGCCCATCTTGAGATCTTACTATGTACAATGAGAGAGCATAAGCTATATGTTAAGCTCTCAAAGTGCCACATTTGGATGGACCCAAATCACTTCCTGGGAAATATCATCTCAGAGGAAGGAGTTTCAGTATACCTTTAAAAGGTGGTGTGGTAGTTTACTAGGAGAAACATATGAATTTTTTTGAGTTACATAGTTTTTTAGGGTTGGCTAGTTACTACAGATGTTTCATCCAGGGCTTCTCCAACATAGTAGTGTCGTTGACAGGTTTGACTAAGAAGTGTGTCAAGTTTGTTTGGTCAGAAACTTGTGAGACAGCCTTTCAGGACCTGAAAGGATGGTTAACATCAGCAACAGTACTGATACTTCCAGATCAATGGAAGATGAATACAGTTTACTGTGATGCATCAGGTATTGGGCTGGGAGCTGTGTTGATGCAGGTCGATTGAGTTGTTGCATACAGGTCTTGGCAGTTGAGTCCACATGAGAGGAATTACCCAACGCATGATCTCGAGATGGTTGTAGTTGTTCACGCATTGCGTTGTTGGAGACATTATCTCTTGGGGGAGCATTTAATGATTTTCATCGACCACAAAAGTCTCAATTACTTATTTAATCAGTGTGACATGAACTTGAGACAAATAAGGTGGGTTGAATACCTTCAGTACTTCGACATTGAGGATTACTATACACCTGGTAAAGGTAATGCAGTAGCTGATGCACTATGTAGGAGGACTGAGATACATGCAGTGCATAAGGCCAGTGGTGAGTGGAATCTCATGGATTTGTTCTCAGAGTTGCATTTGGTGGTGAAAGATAATCAGGGGAAAACCTATATTTCTTCTTTATCTGTGACTTATACCCTCCTCGAGAGAGTGAGGATGAGACAACTATCTAATTCAGATGGCCTAGTTCTACGAGAGTCGGTGGAAAGCAAGGACCCTCTTCCCGGTTGGACGATATTCGATGACGAGGTACTATATTTTAATGGATGAGTTTTGTTTCCAGGGGATATACAAGAGTCTTTGATGCGGGAAGTTCACGCTTCATCATGGTATGTGCATCCTGGAGTTAAGAGAATGTACCGTGACATGAGACTTCAATATTGGTTGATGTGTAAGAAGAGAGAGACAACAAGTTTTGTTACAAGGTGTTCCACCTGGTAGGAGGTGAAGGAAGAGTATCAGAGGCCAGCAGGACTGTTACACCAGTTATGCATCCCAGAGTGGAAATGGGATGATGTCGCGATGGACTTCGTGACTGGTTTACTGAGGTCACCTCGAGCCAATGATGCCATGTGGTTTTTCTTGGACAAACTCATGAATGTAACTCGATTTTTCGGATCAAGGAAACCTTCTGGGATGACGAGCTCAGAATTCTGTATATCTGAGAGGTCTGATGACTTCATGGGTCCCTCATTCTATCATTTCAGATAAGGATTCCCATTTTACCTCTCATTTCTAGAAATGTTTTCAGAGGGAACTGGGTACACAGGTGCTTCTGAGCACAGCATACCACCCTCAGACCGATGGTTAGTTAGACCGTACGATAAAATTTCTTGAGGACATGGTGCGTGCATACATCCTAGATATACGAGATCTTTGGAGAAGCACATACCCCTGGTCGAGTTTCCTATAATAATTTTTTTCTGGAAACTATAAAGATGACACCTTAAGAGGATTTATATTTTAGTTTATGTCGATCACGCTTGCACTGGTTAGAGGAAGGTGATGCAGCTTTGCTGGGACCATGCCTTGTGCATAAGGCTTCAAAGAATGCCTATTTGATTCAGAAGTGGATGACTATCACAAATTCTCATCATAAATCTTATGCAGATCGCCGAAGATGACCCTTGGAGTTCGTGGTCGGGGATCAGGTTTTCTTGCGTGTTTTGCCGAGGTTGGGACATAGATGGATCAGAAGACAGGTTAAACCTTCACTGAGTTATGTGGGGACATTTGAAATTATGGAGAGAGTCAGGTCAGTTGCATATTGGTTGCAGTTACCACAGAGGTACCAGGCCATGCATGACTTCTTCTATGTATCTTAGTTATGACACTATCATTCAGACCTGTCTCACATCATTCAGCCCATGGAGGTTGAGCTTCTAGTAGATGCTTCATTTGAGGAGCATCATATTCATATCGTGGATAGGAGCATGAAGGTTTTCTAATTCTGGCCAGTTCTTCTCGTACGGGAGCTATGGAATCATGGTCGAGTGCAGGAAAAATCATATGTGCGGGAGAACGATGTGTGTTCTCTGTGGACAGAGCTGTTCTGAGATTTATCTTCACCACCCTTGTATGAGAAATTCAGGGGCGATGTGATTTAAGGGGGGAATTTTGTAAGAACCAGGTTTGTATTATTGATGTAATAGTTTCTTCTTTTTTATTTTCTTTAGTGTTTTTGAGAAAATAAGGAAAATGTGGAAAAATCACAAATTTTGTGGGTACACCTCATGTACTTTTCCACACGTAGTGTACATTGTCCGTGTTGGATGAGTACACAGGGTCTGTAGCCATAATTGTGATGAATGGTGATAAAATTGAATACACGCCGTGTTGCTTGTATTTACACGCCATGCAGTCAGTCAACAGGATAATAGTAAGGTGGTGGAACCAGTCGCCATAGTAGTGGCCGTGTAATCAGGAATACACGGCGTGTAATCATGTCGATAGATGAACAGTGATATGATGGAATGAATCCACCGAAGGAACAATTAAAATAAGGAAAATTATACGTCGTATAATATGTTTTTTCTCTTAAAATGAGCAGTAGCCTCCCCTGTTCACAGAATTGGCTTAGAACATGAGGAGAGCTCAGGAGGACGACATGAGCATTGGAGATGACCTGAGCAAGCACCATGAATCCAATTCCGCCTCCTATGATCTTATTGGAACCGTACGAGTAATACGTTCCCTCTCCTTGACCAGTTCTTACAAATTTTTTCCAGAGGGGATGTTATTTACTATTTAACGGGATTTATGTTTCCTCATATATATGTCGTTCTTCGATGATACGAGGAGCTCCATTCGCGTATACCGATCATGGGTGATCGAGGTAGGAGGCTTGGAGTATAAATTCCAACTTTTGTGTCTTTTTGTGTACCGTTGAGCTACGAACCCATGTTGGGGTGTTTTTTGGATGAGGCATTGACTGTTTTTAATACCTAGAATAGAATAGGTAATTAAATTTGATAACAAAATATTGTTTGAGATCACTTCTTGATGGAATTGTACGTCCTAAGATCAATTTATCCAATACATGGATATCAAAATATTGATTTTCCCCCTCGTATCCCCCATAGAAAATATCCAAATCATGAGGAACATCCTTTGATGTTCAACCTATAGGTTTTCTTTTTATATTATAATTATTCAATAATATATCTTCTATACCCTAGGGTTCCCTGAATCTATTCATTTATATGTGGTTATAATATCCAATTTTTTGTATATATACATAGTTTTAATTAATAGATCCTTGTTTTTATTGTTCTCCATTAGATTTATCAATGCACAACTTTCTGATTAAATATTTTATGATCCCAAGGTATGTGTTTCCGTTACGATGCCCAATTTTTATTATCCATAAATTAAATTATTTCTTTTCATTTATTAAAACTAAATGATATTGACCGGTTTGAATTAAATTGAATTATACTTGTTTTTTGATTAACCTAATTCCATTGAATTGGGGTTTTAAAAAAATTTGTATTTTTCATCAAATTTGAAAACCCCAAATTTCGTTGAATTGGGTTGTTTTTACACAAAATTGTGATATTTAAATTGTATAATAGAAATTGAGTATTGTATTGAAATTATTTCAATTAAATTTTTATATTTAATTATGTAAATGGTTTTGGTGGTGATAAAATTGTGAAAAATCCCAATTCCATTGAATTGGGAGTTTGTTATTAAATTTATGGAATGTTGAGAAATTTAAAATTTTTAATTTAATATGAATTTTTATTGTGAAATATCTTAATAGTTTTGGAAACATAATTTTAAATGGATTAAAATGGAATTAGTTAGAATGAATAGGATTTTGTCTTGGTGGAAAGACTTGTTTTCAAATATAATCATTTATGGATATTATATAAAAAATTTGAATATTTCCAAAAGAATAATGGGATTTAATTGTATTTTTATGAAGTATTAATATTAATTTCCAATCAATAATTTTTATATGAGGACATGAAATCCTTCAGTAGTTTGTGAGTAATTTTGGGATTCACGTTAATACATACAACATTTTAATTATCATATCAGCACATCACATCCCTTAGGTGATGGTGGTGAGTCCAATTTGGCATTAGGCCCAAATGGGATTATGTATATACATTATATTTCACCGTGTCAAGTCCCTATATATTTGGACTATTATTCCTATTTAGTAATATAACAATGTTATTAACTTTTTAATATTTTAAATTTATAAATCTCATTGTTGTATATTGTTTTCCATGCCATGTGATTTATATAAAATGTTTTTATGTAAATTTGTTTATTTTATAAATTATTGAAAACTAATTTTTTTTGGAAATAACCATATTATTCCAAGGTAATTAAATCATTTGAAAAGTGTTTCAACCATTTGATCTATGATTTCAGAATTTATAATGTATTTCCATATAGGAAATGTAAAGCATGACTTGGATTTATAAGATGTTGAAATTCCAATCCTACTATTTTGAAATTTATAATAAAAATATTGGTTAGTTTTATATTGGAATCTTTAAATGGAATCATTTGGTGAAATCTTATTGGGAATTGTCTCACACCCAAGTTGTTCCTTCAAGTGTTTATTGATTATATTCTTCTAGGATCGAGTAGAGGGAAAGGATCACTTGGAGATGGATGTAGATATTGATTTATTGTCGTGGTGACTAGAATCCATAGAGACATGGGTATTTTTTTGTAACTTTTTCTATAGTACATTGGGTTATCATGCCTTTTTTAATTATAGTATATTTAACCTTTTGGATAATATTTTGTATCCATTTATATCTTGTCCCTTTTACATTAACATTGTTGGTGAAAAAAATCATTTCCACATCAAATTTTTATAATCCAATGTTCTAGTTTCCAACCCATGGGGATCAGAAAATCTTTTAGGAAATAGTAGGGTCATCTAGGATATCTGACTACTAGTGTACCTAGTCTAGATCATTTCATTGTTTTTCAAAGGATATAATGCTTCATGTATTGAATTCAATATGGATATTTGAAATATTTTTGGGACATAGGAGGATGTTGTGATTGAGTGAACTTACTTATCTCATCATAGTGTACCTTATGTCTCCAGGGGTGGTTGGGGAAATATGTCTTGGATATTTCTATTGACCATATACCAATTTCAATTTGGATAGATTTGAAATTAAAATCTTATTTGTGTATATTTTGAAAAAATTTCACATTGTTGTTCTGTTTGATGGTAAATCTAATGTATTCATTTTTGTGTGATGATTTTGTGTAGCATTATTCATTTTAGAATACATTCTAATAAAATATAGGATGAATTTAATGTCAAACCACATTGAGTAAATCCTCTTGTCTACATGATTCTAGTTGAGGTGAGTGAAAAAATAGTCAGTGCATTGTGACATGCACCACATATAGTTCCCATTTAGGCACTCTATATTGAACCCCAAAAAGAAATTTTTATGATTATATCTCACGATTTACTTCAGGGGAATCCATAACCATTCTAGTGATCAAAAGATCCTTAATAGGATGATGATTTCTTGAGAAAAAATAGATATTTTTTTGGGTTTTGTGGGAGAAAAAAAAAATTATTCTGAAGTTTCCTTCCATTTTGATACAAGAACAAGAAAGATATGTTCAAACATGCTGGTAATGTCAAAGAAGCAGTGGGGATAATAGTGGAAATACATCGAGGTTCGTTTCACTGAACAATTATATGCGGAGTAGATGTTGTTAGACATGTCCATTGAGTTCTTAAAAATCAACCAGGATGAAAGGACCATGAAAGTGTATGAAAATGGTTTTTATTATCTTGGGATCTTTTCACATGAGATATTATCAAATAATAAAAATAAAGCTCAATGGTTTGATTTGGGACTTTCTCAGGATATTTAATATTATGATTTTTTATATAGATACCTTATTATGATGATGTATTTGATAGAGCACTTATAATTCCATGAGCCCGCTCTTCCGAACACAGTTCATTAAAATGCCATATAATTTTTTTCGTATAAAACATACTAAACAATTAAACAAAAAATTACAAAACTAGGATCTTTTACATGTCTATGTTCTAGAGAATTAGACAACACAATTCATTTATCAGAGTTGAAATAATGAAAAAACAATTGACCACTATTCTTCTGAATGGGATAACACCAAAGGAAATGAAATCCATAATATAAATTATATGATAACTATGAAAAATGATTTTTAAAAAAAGGTTGAGCATCCAATTTCACAGTAAGGGGTTTTGAAATTTCTAAAATAACTTTTAGAATATTATTTCATTGAAATAACATGACAAATTCTTCTAAGAGCACATTATAAATTAAAATAGAAATACTTATTGAAATATCCATTGAAAACATAATTGAAATTAATTATATTTAAAATAATATACCGCATTGGAAATTACTTTCATAAGAAATTTCATATAATCCAGTGATTTTTTAGAAAACACTAAAAATTATTTTGAAAACAAATCATTGTGACGTGTGGCAACATGATAAATTGAATGCTATCTTGGGCATACCCACTATTTTAGGTACTTGGTTCAAACCCCAATTCCCTACCATATTTACAATGTTCATGTACCAGGTTTAATGAAAACTATTTTAATATTTCTATACATATAAATACTATCAATGGGCCATTTAATTTTGAAAACATGTCCCTACATTAAAATACACTTTCATATTTATAATTATATATATAAGTATATAAATACAAAAATATATGATCTTCCATTATATATCACATATGATTTTGGTTCAAACTAAAACCTTTTCTATAAACTCATTGCATAAGAATTCATTTCCACAATCATTTATAAAAAGCTTGTTTACATATTTTTATTACATAAACTATTTTAAAAACCTAATTTTAAATAAAAAAATATAATTACATACTTGTTTCATTGTTTTTGGATGAAATAATTTAAAAAATAATAGTAGTATCAGACATAAAATTTTTGTCTTCATAAAAACCCATTAACAATAGATAATTATGTGTCTCACCCAAAATTAATAATATACCACATAAATTATAAATTCATTACATTCATTGATATATTTATATATATATAAATAATTTTATGAAGATATTAACTTTAAGTTTATTTATATATATACATATACATATATATATAGACACACACACATAATTAGAAGTCGATCATCAATTTAGAATAAATAATTTTCTCCTTTTTATGAGTATCAATAATATGTATCATCCACCCATATTTTAATCAAAATGTGTAAATTATCACATCAATATGTATATATATACATATATCGAGAAAACATATAAAACAACTCAATAATTTAAATAAAAAACATATTTAATTCATGAATTAAAATTATTGTCTTGGATTCAATATATAGTATAAACCATGAAATGGAAATATAATTTCTGGATATAATATGCATATATATATATATATTAAGAAATATAAAGGACTAAAACGTTAGAAATAAATTATTTGAATCCGAATAAATCACATTATATTAACCATAATTTCAATATAGATTTCAATAAATATAATTACTCACAGAACCATCAATTGAAAAATGAATTCAAGAAAATATAATAAATTTACTTTAGATAGACATAAATCATTAAAGGACATTATTTAGAATTAAGATAAAAATAAAAAATATAAATAATCCCTTAATAACTTATTTGCAGTGACTTCCACATGTCAGAATGAATTATTTTTTGCATCACACACTTAAACACTGAATTTAAAAATCACTTCTCTCTATAAGAAACAATACAAACCAATATGAATCTCATAAAAAATTAAATATGATAGGATGTGTAGAAAAAGGAAATCGAGACAATTATATATAGGTCGAAAATCTCTTAATATTTTATTTCATATTTTTAGAATAATTTATTGATTATATTTGATGAAATATGATCAAATAAATCTTAAATAGAAATGACATTCTATATATAAAAATGATGAAAACAGTTATGACCAGTGCTATAGTATGATGAAAAATGTAAAATAACAGATAATATTTTGATCAAATTCAATGTGAAGTTATGTTAAAGATGAAAAACAATAAGAATAATAGATCATATTAATACAGGTTTTTAAAATCAACAATGTTACAAATACTGACATTGGATAGAAGTAATATGTAGAAAGGTTTATGAAATAAAATATATAAAAAAGTATCAATAAATTTTATATGATTCAGCTATGATTTTCGAACAATTAACCCCTAAAAAATTAGTATTTATGGCACCCTAAAAAAACTGGAAACTCGATTCAGAAATAAAAAATATGATTAAATAAAACATAAATGGAAAACTAGAGGTTATGGGGTAGATCTTCAAATATCGGGTCATTTTTCCCAAAATCCTGTTCAGATTATTTATTCATCATATATCTGGAATCTGTCTCCTTATTTGGATTCAACCATGTATCTGAATATGAATACACTAAACAAAAAATGATCTCCAATGAAAAATCTCTATCTGAAACTGTCAATGACAGAAAACCATCTTGCTAGACTCTCGATTGTTCATTACAAAGCCACCGGTTTGTTCATTTCTTGAACTCACTAAAGAAAAACCCTCACCATTTCCTTATCTCCCAGAAAATCTATCTATCTAACCTTGAGACACCATGACATGAAATCAAATCCCTCGTGCTAGATTCAAAATCAACCACATAATCCTAATTAATTTCTATAATTTTTTCATTTGTTTCATAATTATCTTTACAATTCATTTATCATCATTATATGTATATATATCATTATCTATATATAATTATGTTTAATTTCAAATCATTATTCATTGTTCTTATTTTATAATATTATTTTAAATAATTTCTATTTGAAATTTTTTTTTTATTAGAAAGTTGAATAATATAAAACATTTCATAAGCATTCCTATATTTAATTTATCATTAATTTTTTATATTATTTATAAAACATTAATAATTTATATCATATGTTTAATTAATTTTCATTAATATTCAAAAAAAAAATAGTATCATATCAAATCATTAAAAAAATTATATGTCAAAACAATAATCATAACCAATTAATTAAAATCATTTTAAGAGAAATTATTATCATTGTTGTTATTATTATTTCATATCATTATTAATGTAATTACAATATTTCATTTAAAATAATCATTCTTCTAAAATATATATTTCTATAAAGTTTATTTTAAAACTTATTTTTCATATAATTAAATATATTTTTTTAATATCACCTTTAAGTATATTTTCAAAAAAAACAATATATTAGAAAATGTAAAATCATGAAAAATATATATCATTAAAGTGTAATTATTTAATATTATCTCCATATATCATAATGTATTTAAATAGTGACATGTTGAAAAATTATTAAATTAAACATGAAAATTGACACAAAATAAAGTAAAAAAATTCATTCGGATTAAATTCAATTTCATAGTTTTATATAAATATATCATAAAATTATTTATTTCTTATGTAATTAATTTATTTAATTACATAAAATATCATGGATGTCACATTATCCCCCATAAAAAGAATTTTTTCCTCACAGTTCCTTTTCTCAGAATAAAAAAATTCTGAATTTTGATCATCTAAATTAATAAACACTAGAGACGACAAACTACTAGACTCAAAAACATCTAATATCCAATGTTATATAGACTCTTTCCATGATTCCAACTGTAACAACGTGGTTATGATTGCAACACAAACACCCTTCCATAACATGGATGTCGGGTATTGTCTCGCTAGGTACCACCAGTTGCCCCGTAAACACGTGGTCCCTAGCATGGGTCCCACCCACATGTTTGAATGGGTCATCTTACTAATGAAATTCCACATAGTCCAAAACATTTTCATTCTAGTGTGACTTTCCATCATTCAAACACACCCTGAGAAACATTCCTATAAGGTCGTCCATCTTGATCATTACTCCATTCCAAGAACCCTTAATAGTGGAGTTTTAATTTAGTAGAATTCTGAAAAAGAAATGTGTACTGTGTTGACATGAGTTATATAATTTTTCCATATAACCTTATATCATTCGAGGATGTGGAATTCACCCCTCCCCCCAATGAGAAAAACACCCTCATTGTTGGCCCAACATCGCAACCCAATCAGTGCACCATGCGTAAGGTAGTGTTCTTCCTCTTATAGCTAATGAAACCACTGTGTCCTAGTTAGTGTAAAAACACTCTCCCTTAACATGGTTGTTGGGTCCTGGCTTACCAGGTAAAACTAGTTTCCCCGTAGATATGTTTTCCACATCATGGGGACACCCACATGGACGAATGTGTCATCGGACTAATGACAGTTCCCATAGGACTACGTGTTTCCTTTCAAGTGTTATTTGTGCTCACCCACACACATCCCAATAATCTTTTCAGAAGGTCACTCATCGTAATCAAAACCCAAAGCCAAACTCTCTTAATTTGGGAGTTCTAATCAGCAAGGCTCCTGAATTGAAGAGTTCACCTTATTGACATGAGGCTTTTCATTTATTCATTTAACCATTTATCATTATAATGTGTTACATCCCCCCCCCCCCTGTAGAAGAATGTACTCAGTATGGGCACGACATCTCAACCCAGGCAGTGCACCACACAAAATTTTTGGTTTCTTATCTTATACCAAATGCAACAACTGGGTCTCAGTGATAGCATAAACACTCGCCTTATCATTGTCATATGATCATGGCCTGCATGTTACCACCAGTTTCCATGTAGAGACTAGGTCCCAACCTTATGGCCCACCAACATGCCTGAAGATGTCATATTACTAATTTTTTTTCCCCATAGGCCACCAAATGTCCTTTCTAGTATGATTTGATTTCACTCACACACACCCTGAGAAACATCCTAAAAGGTCACCCATCTGGATCACTACTCCAAGCCTAGAAAACTACTCCAAGCCAAGTACCTTAACTGTGGATTTTTAATCAGATATTCTCCTTAAAAAGAAGATGAACCTTGTTGACATGAGTCATATCATATATTAATTTATGACTTTATCATTAGATGGTCTTTGGGAACTTCTTTCTCTTCTAGTGGTACTATGCATTAATATAACAGAAAGTGGAAGAATGATAACTCTCTTAGTTGTTCTCGATGAATTGGTATTTTTAAAACCCATTCATAATCTAGAATTATTCATTCAATATATTACCATTGAAGTAATCCATGACTTTTAATGATGGTTTTCACTACAGAACATAATAATTTTGGCTCCAGTAGATGAACATGTCAATTTTAGGGTATATTCCATTTTTATTCAAATCGGCATAATGGAATGACATTATATGAACCTTTTAAAACAATTTCATGATCTGATCCTTCACATGAAAAAGGGTTAAATTCACATACTTCTTGAATAAATGTTCTTCACATCCTAATAGAGTCTCTAGAGGATGTAGATACTGATCCAGTGACCGTGAGAGGTACCATCACTATAGAATCATCAATAGTTACTTCTCTATTCGATAACAATGCCTCTCAATCATTTATTTAATTATTTATTGTCAATCTGCTAAATCGTTCTATGGATATATTATCTTGTGAAATGAATATTAATACACCCATTAGTATGAAGAGAGAGAAGGGTCTCCATAGACCCACTTCTGTTTTTAATCAAACAAATGTTGAGTTATTTGGGAAATTTCTCATTCTCAACATGAAATATCATTATGTCATTTTCTGTATGGATTGGATCATTTCTAATAAATAATGTCATTGAAGTGTCACCTTCCCTACACATGTTGGTTAGTGTCATAACTTTGAAGGCTTATTGGACCAATTTTTGAGTAGAATATTACTTTATTATCCAATGTTTTCGAATGTGATATTTGTGGTTTCCTTTCATCTAGAGTGGGAATATTTTAGTTTTGATATCCCTCTAGTCTTCGTTGATTTATTTTACATGTTTCCCAATGATATCTCTTGTTTTCACCAAATAAGGGAAGTTTATTTCTCTACTGATTTATTGCCTACTAGTCAACCTTTTTATTTCCCTATTTTTGTATGGGAGAGAACGAAATGAATGTATTGAAGTCCTTGTTGGATGAACATCATGGAAAATCTATATACACTAGATTGTGTCTCCTTGGGCTATGCTCGATATCATTATTAAGAATGCTGATTGTTCCCTTTGCCTGTGTGTTGATTATTGAAAACTCAATCAACGTTTTTTAATGATTAAATATTTTTTATACATATTAATGATCTATATGGTTAGTTGAAATTGAAAAAATTGATCTCGAAGATCGATTATTTATCTGATTACAATCAGTTGTGGAAATTGAATTCTAACATTCCATAAACTTCCTTTTAGAGTATGCACGCTCATTTTGAGTACTTCCATCTTTAACAAATAAAAAACTCGTGTTAAGAGTGCATATATTTATCCATGGTACAAAAAATAACAGATAAATGAAATATTTATCAGTGCTAATGAAGGTGATGATAAAATGAACCCATTATCAGCACTTGTTTGGCACTGATAAAGGGTGCATTTGATAAGCACATTATTTTAAGTACAAATAATGTTTACCCATTATTATGGATTTTTTATAGAGCTGGTAAATGGTATATTATATTAGTGCTTTAATTTTGGAACGCATAACAGAGTCTTTTATCATCACATTTTTATCACTGATATAGGTACAAATAATTAAAATGAAATAATAAAATGAAAACATAAAAATAAAAATGACGTTATTAAAATAATATTACAAAATATTTAATTAAATAAATATTGATAAAAATGATTAAATTGGTTATAATATATATAAATAATAAATATTAATAACATGTATGTTTAAAATATAATGATCCTAAATAAAATTAATCAAATTAATATTATAAATATGTTAATTGAAAAAAATAGTAAACATTTTATAAATTAGATGATTAATAATCTTAAAAAATAGTATATATTAAATACATTTCAATATATATTAGTGAATAAAAATATGATTTATGTGTTAAAAAATAAATATGTTCTATATTTAGTGAATAATGTTTTATAATTAAAATTTTATATGAATTAAAAAATAGCAACTAGTTTCCTATAGTAATGGACATATAATTGAATGTTGTTTCAGATTTCATCTTTAAATATTTCAAATGTGTGTTATCTTGATGTCACATATACCTAATTAATGAATTTTTAAATTTAATGTCCACACAAAAAAACATATCATTTTTTCAAATGTCATTAATGTGTACTCATTTTTAATTTACTCAATTACAATCATTTTTAATAGACATGTACTTAAAAATAATTATTCAATAAAAATATTACAAAAATATTTGTAAAAAAATATTTGTAAATAATATTTGTAAATAAAAATAAAAATATATATATATATACTATATTCTCAAAATTATATATTTAATATTATAAATAAATATATATATATATATATATATAATTATATAAATATATATAATCATATAGTTATTAATTTTTAAAAAATATTTATACTAATATAAATCAAGTATTATATATTTAAATAATTATATAATTATAATGAATATATAAAAAAACTATAATATATTTACTATATTTTTATTTATATATATTGTTTATGTATATATATATAATTAATTTGTAAATATAATTATAATTTCTTCATCTGCAATAAAGTACAATTCTGTAATAAAGATATCGTTATTTTCTCTTTTTTTGTGTGGATGAAAATGAGGATATCTGAGTTCCTTTTTAGGATTGATAAAGACCATGATTTATCAGTACAAAAAAATCCTTGATAAACATTACTTTTATCAGCTCTTAAATAATAAGGACTAATAAATGTGTCCAGATCTAATTAATAAAACATAACATGTTGCGTACTCATCAAGATATGAAAATATTTCTATAGAATCCACCGATTGATGATGCTCCTCCTATGGGAATTGAAGATCAAATCACACAAAACCACTTCATCCAATTTCTCAAACCTCATAATGCATATTGAGATCTGTTTTAGTAAGGGTTTATAAAGAAAACCTCAATATGTGGATATGGGGGTCTCATATTTTTTTAAACCTAGTTAGGTATGCCTCTGTTTTTTTTCGGTACTAGTTATCTTTCTGTATTTCCTGTTACGATATCTGGATCCATGAGTTTTTTAATTTTCTTTTTATAATCTATATTTTTTCTCCGGTTGTTGTATACTATTTTGATATTCATTATGATCTGTTGTTTTCTTAACTACAATTTTAGATATATAATTTTGGATTTTTTAAATTTTATTCTTAAATTAATTTGATTTTCTTTCTACATCTGTACAACATCTTGTACCACATGAATAATTTTTATCATTCTTTGGAAGTCATTGTGAATCCCCTCTGGTCCATTGATAAAAAAAATAAAATAATATTTATTAAATATATGAATACTGTATATAATGGATATAAAACCCTTAAAAAACAAGAAAATTGGTTTAGAAACCCAATAATTAGTATGATGATGGTGGGAAGTAGCAACAGAAGATGATTTTATGCAATTATTATAAAGGAATTTATTTATATAAAATTTATTTTAAATATATATATATATATATATGTTTAAATTTGTACGGGAAAGATGTTGAAAGGGTTGTTGTGTTTTTATACTTTGTTTCTGATATATCTATGTGTTCTGTATTATTTGATTATGCCAACTTTATTATGGGCCTCTATATAGTCTCATAGATGGGTCCATTCATATTAGATTTCGTTCCAAGAATCCTTAGTTTTCAGCATCATTTTTTCCAAAAAAATAGAATGGAAATTTTCATAATTCTATATATAAGAAATTATTTTTGGGAATTCATCATTATGTGTCAATATATACAACTTTGGTCAATATAAATATTTAATTATGAATAATATATTTATACCAAAATTATCAATAAAATATTGTGACCTAATGTTGATTCTAAAATTATAAAATTACGTAACTATATATATATATATATAATCCTTCCAAAATTTAAATAATAATATTATATAAACAATTTTCCAAAATATTGAATACTTATAAATAATGACAATTACAAATTATTATTATATTTATATAAATTTTTCATTAGAAAAATAGTATTATATATATACAGACATCAAATAAAGTATTTTAAATTTAAATTAATTTTAATATTATAAATAATACGAGCTTACATATATATATATATATATATATATGAAAATAATTTTAATAATAACGTTCATATATTTATATGATATATATATATATATATAATATTTAGGTAGACTCACTAAATTTATAATTGTATCAAAATATTTATTCAATGGTGTGTGCCTTAGCTTTCCTTCACATGAGGCGAGGCATGGTACCCCTGGTTCGCCTCCCCACAAGTGAGGTGGTAAAACATCACTAAGCGGTGCCAACGGTGCACACCTCACTCCCCAACTCAAGTTGTGTGGAAGATCCAGGCACAATAAAGGCTCATTAAGGAATTAAAAATTGTTTGTAGAAGCAATCATGGAAATCGTGGGTAGTGTACAAGAGATCACTTTTGGTTGAATGGATGGAAATATTAGTTATATACAATTGTGGAAATCATGGCTATATGAAACCCCATTGTGCACCAACACCCACAACAATAGATATGTGAGATGCTTGTTTAATACCACCATTGTGATCTCCCACAAGAGAAGAAGAATGTATGACTAAATCTATGGAAATGAAAACCCTCGATCAAAACAGAAAAATAATGATAAAAAATTAAAAACATAACAAAAATGAATATATATATATATATAATTTTAATAATATTAATAAAAGTATATCTATTATGGAAAAGAAAATGATTTTGTAAATATATATATTTATATATTAATAATAATAATAAATATATATATACATATTGATATTTTTGTCCATGTGCCTTAGTTTATCCTCGTGCTACGCCATGTTCCACATCCCAAAGTAGTCTTTGTGCCTTATTGCATTGTACACTATTGAAAACACTGGAATTGATGAAGAGTGAAATTCATTTTTTATATTTTTATGATGGAATGAGTGAACCCCATTTACAATTACTACCAATAATTGTAAGTGTGAATGGTTTACATGCATCCATCGACCTCTTTATCCAATAATATAGAACCATGCCATTTTTTAATAAAATAAATCCTATTAAAAACCATGTTTTCTCGAAAAAAATTATTTAAAAATCATTAACCAATTATTTTATTAATTTTTTATTCAGGTCAATCTGGATATTTGCGAGGATATAAGTGAATGTAAATCATCCTTATCCATACATCCATGTAAAATGAAAAAGAAATATTTCACTATCATAAACTAATTTTCTAATTTTACTTTATAGCAAGCCAAGAACATCGTGCTATGAATCTTTACAATTTTATAATATATTCTTCCATATCCACTATTTATATTCGTTTCTCTCCCTTCACTTTATTGTTTAACTAGTTATGTGCATCTTTTCTCTCAAAGGATTTTATTCAAATAGAGCTGTTGA
Organism: Viscum album; assembly: GCA_963277665.1. Classification (NCBI taxonomy): domain Eukaryota; kingdom Viridiplantae; phylum Streptophyta; class Magnoliopsida; order Santalales; family Viscaceae; genus Viscum; species Viscum album. The sequence continues at coordinate 357,528,575 of OY728152.1, read as the reverse complement.
GTTAATTAATAGTGCCAATAGTGTAATTATCTCAAATGGGAGCTATTTTTCCTTTTAGATAACACAATGACATAAATTTTTCATCATTATCATCTTAATATCCTAAAATGTTATCATGAAATTTTGATTATTTGAGACTCATCCCACATATTTTTATATTTATTATAATACATTGAGAATTATTCACCCCATGGATAGCTGAATCATAGATTCTATCAAGCAAAAAAGTTGGTCATCTAGAAGGGAGAGAGACGATTTGTTTAAATCCACAAAATTAAATGATAAACATCTAGGAGATGAGTTAATGAAAATGTCAAGGGAACTTTATTAGGTTCTCCAAAATGGGAAATCACTCCGATCAATGAGAATTAAAACATTAGAAGTAGTTATTTAGTAAATGCCACCATTTCCATCATATAATTATAGTGAAAATATCCACACAACCATAGAAAATAAAGAATTATGGGAAAGAACAAAATGGAGAGGGGGGAGAAGGAAGAATCAGAATATGAAACTGTAGTGTTGTATAACCTGAGGAAATTGGGTTTCGACACATCAATTTCATTTGATGAGTATACATTAAAGAAATTAAATTTTTTATTTTATGAGCATGCATATTTAATGAAGAAATAGATTCATTTAATCCCCAAATTTGACCACATTGATCAGAAAAAAAAATTAAAAGTTAATAGGTTCATTATTTTTTATAAATTTTTTTTCTGTATAACATTTTTTAATAGGTGTTATTTTATTTAAAAAATATAGAGGGTTTTATATGGTTGAAAAAGATGTAAATCGAGGAATTTACTTCATTCATGCATAGTAGAGTGATCCATAAGTCATTTGATATGTGTAGAAATCTACCAAAAATCAATTTGATGAAAAATGTGTCTACTACAACTCATTGATTCTATTATCAGTTTAAAATTGATAGTAATGTCTGAAAAAATTTACTCCCTAAAAACAATGAAAATGAACTCTTATTTTATTTATTATTTACAAATGCAATTCATAAGACCTTTGTGATGTATAAGAATCTGTTTCATGTCAATATGATTCCATATGTGATAGGTATAAGTCAAAGTCTATGTTTCCTAATTAAAAGGAAATTTTATTAAAAAAAACAATTGACTTTTCCAAATTGAATATTTTACATTTCTTTACAATTTTAAATGATCAAAAAGAGAATTTATTAAATATTAAAAATGTCATTTCAATGAAAAAAAAGAAGTTAATTTTTTTAAAAGAACCCAACTATCATGTTTTGATGCATGATTTAATGTCAGTTTCATTCTATTGAATTATTTCTCAAAATGTATGGCATACATTAAACATTATAATCTCCATTTTAAATCCATATATAATAACTTTGTAGACCAATAGAAGATTCACATCATGAATTTTTATTTTATAGTCATTTTTTTGAATTAGATATGATCATGCCACCATTTTTCATGCCATTGTAAGAATAGAAATGAGTCTACCTCTGCTCAATCATATATGTAATAATTATATTGGTATTGTAACATCATTTTCAATATAATTACATTATTGTTTCATAATTATGTCTATTTTATTTTATTTTATTATTTATCTCATAATAATTTGGTTCTTATATAGGTTGATTATTTTTTTCATTTTTGCCGGATATATTTTTCTATCAAGACATTCTACACCAAAACAACCACACACTCCTTATCCATAAATAATATTTCACCCCTTCAGTGCTCCATTTACCACTTCCATTCTTGTTCTCTACACTGCCTTTGTAGGATGAGGAATGATGCTGCCACTACTCAATTACATAGGTAATATTGATGTTTTCACAGAAAAATCCTTATCCATTGAAATAATGTATCATTTAATATTAATGATTTATTTATATTTTTTATATATTACTCAAATAATTAATGTATTCATCTATAGGTGGATTCTTTTATTAATCTCGGGAGATCTGTCCATCATTCACATCATTCTGCACCAAAATGTCCATAAACATCTTCGTCCACAAAACAATTTCACCCTTGTAGTGTTGGATTAATCTCTTTTATTCATGTTCCCTCAACTTTCATTACAATAAGAGACACTCAACAATATTTAATCAATTACATATGCAATCATGTTGTTTTAATTGTAAAATCATTATCCATAGAATAAATGTATTGATTCATATTTATGTTAAATTTATTTCATTTTAGTATTAATCACATAATAATGGATTTTTTGGTAAAATATGATTCTTTTGGTTGATTTGGGGTGCTCTGTCCATCTTTCATATCTTTCTACAAGAAATCATCCACATACTACTCCTTCAAAAAAAATTACCCCAACTATTTTGAAATTTATATCATTCCTCAATGTTCTCTACATTGATTTGTAAGGTGTAAACCCCCCCCCAACTACTCAACAATTGTACTAATATTGATATTTTCAATTTAATGTTATTATCCATTGAATTAAAGTTGGTTTCATATTTATTTTTAATTTAATTATTTTTATTAATAAAAAATAATAATTGTATTATAATAATGGTAGATTCCTTTTTTAGTTGATGTGTTTTGTTCAAAACTACAAATCTAGTGTTGAAAGATTCATAAATAAAGTCAATGCAAATCATGTTGAAAATGATAATTAATATTTTTTATATTATTGGACTTGTAGGAATTTTCTATACCACAATCTAACACATAATGTAAACGGTGTGACTCCATGTACTTATTTCTATTTGAAATTTACAATAATTTTATTTGAAAATAAAACTATATTAATGTGTTTGTTATCATTGTGAAATAGTCATATGACATTGAAAAAACCCACTCACTCAAAACCATGAAAATGTGCTCAGTTTTCATTTTAATTTATGGAATCATTTTATAAACGGTTTTTTTATTTGTTGGAATCTGTCTCCTATCGAATTGATAAATGATGTTATCCATATGAGAAAATTTTAATGTTTCAAGATTGAAATATAATATTTTTATAAATTATGTTTGACCAAATCAAACCTGAGAAAACTGTAGGTTCTGAGTGCACTGGAATCTCATTTGGTCGGTTTGCCCAACATTAATTTTAATGTTAAACAACGTTCAATCCGAGATCTGTCACGATATAAAACGCCGAATCTTCGGAATAATATGAAGAACGAAAAGAAAAGAAGATTCAAAGAACCCTTGACGAGGATCATCATATGTTGATTATAATTAATTTAATTAATGCATAAGAATTACCTTGTTGGAATTCCTTCTTCGTTGATGTGTCCGGTCAAGTTTCAGTGATTCGTCGTTGCGTCATAGAATCCAAGTGTAGGATTCCTTTAGCGGTGATCCACACGTGTGTCACATATCTCCGGACATCGCCGAAGGGATCTCCAGGTGCTAGCATAGATGAACCTTCGCTTGTGATGTCCCCCTTCGACAGCCTTGATCCGGTGGAGGATCTTTTCTCTTAACTTGAGGGAATTCTTGGTGGAAAGGGAATTCTCTCTTTGGCTTGAGAGTATTTCAAAATCTGTTGTGCAGAACAATGACTCTCTAATTCTATGAGAATAATGAAATTGGGATTATTATACTAAGAATAATAAAATTAATTAATTGCCGGAAAGCATTTAATCATTTCATTTAATTCATAGTAATACCACATGTCTTGATAGTGACAGTTTTCCGTCAATATTACTTGACATGAACCCAACGTATTATATTTAATATCATTTAATTAAATAAACAAAAAAAATTCATGAATCTTGAAAAACAAACTACACGGCGTGTACTTTTATTTTTTAATTTTATTTATTTCTACCACCATATTTATTAGACCTTGACTAATGAGTATTAATTTCTTAAATAAATGTAACTGCATTACTCACTAATAAAAACATATAATTTTTCCCACAATATATTCTCTTGAATAACTAGTGTAGAAAAAAATGCGATCAGGCATCCGTAAATAATTATTAAACCACAGTCAGGAATAATATTTATTTAAATTGATAAATTAATATTTAACTGAGATACATGGAAACACTTAGTGTGTGACCCTCTAGGCCTCATTCTCAGTGTCATTAGGCTGAGCCTAGCTAAAGTCCAAGGTTAGCATCTAGAAACACGCCAAGGCACCCATAGAGAAAGAAGTTAACACCACAATGACGTGTCACCTCCTACGAATGCTTACCATGTAATATAATCCCTTTGTGTCGATATCTCCAATCAAGCGGGTTGCATTCTAGTTCCATCAACCCATGTGCTTGATTATTCTATCTTTGACTTCCTGGAATTTAACTTTCCCATACCTTACTATGGCCTTGTATTTATTTAGGCTATAACAATTCCATCAAAGGTCCTGAGATATCTACTTCCGTTATGGAATGAAGGGGACAAATCCTTTCTCATATTATCTATTAATGCGGCATTACTCGTGATGCACCCAATGTATCCTACCTCACTGCGAACAGTGTGTCGTCACAGGTTTCGTCAATATATCTAAGTGCGTGAGTTGTAATACCCATTAATAATAATCTTAAAGTCTAAGGACCAATACACATGTCCACGGATAGGAACATCCAATGACACTATGGAATGTGGATTTCTTACTGGCAGGTCTCTTTCTCATAATATCCTCCTGGATATTAGTTAGGGCACACACCATGAGAATGTGCCTCAATGTTTTATGAGTCCTCAACCCTAATGACCTATATTATTTGTGTCCCTCAAATAATATCATCCGGCCATAGAATATACATTCAAGAACAATGTTCTGGCACATCCGGGTTCTCATCATAGCTGAGATCCGCTATGACCCTTTAATGCAACTGCTGTTCTTAGGACATTATCACATGACATGTCACGAAGAAGAAAAATCTAGATGTGAAAAGGCGTTTATTTAATGAATAATGTACAATGCAGTTGGTTCTAGACCACCAACTCCAACAGACTCCGACTTGAACAAGAGCCAACTACTAACAACCTTTAACCCGCTAGCTGTCACATGATATTCATGCTTCTGCTAATATAGGCCTTTAGTCATAGGGTCCTCCGCATTCTCTTCTGTGGACACTCTGCTCACTGCAACTTCAACCCTTTGATAGAAATCCCTCAAGAGGTGATACTTCCGGAGTATGTGCTTTGTCCGTTGATGTGACCTTGGTTCTTTTGCAAAATCCACCGCTGCACTTTTATCACAATACAATGTAATGGGATCATTACTACTAAGAACCACATCATTCTCCTGGAAAATGTTCCGAATCTAGACGGATTCCTTGGCTGCATCAGAATCCTCTATATACTCGGACTCAGCTGTAGAATCGGCAACAACTGGCTACTTTGAACTCTTCCAGCTCACAGCTCCTCCATTGAGACAGAAACCATATATAGATTGCGACATCATATCATTATGATCTGTTTGAAAACCAGCATCAGCATACCCTCTAATGACAAGCTCCTCGTCTCCTCCATACCCCAAGAACATATCCTTAGTTCATCTCAGATACTTAAGGATAGTCTTAACAGCAGTCCAATGTTGTTCTCCTGGATCTTCATGATATCATCCTACCATGCTCAGTGCAAAGGCAACATCAATCTTGGTACATAACATGGCATACATGATGGATCCTATAGCCGAAGAGTATGGGATCTTGCTCATGATATAATTATCCTATTGTGTCTGGGGACACATTTTATTAGAAAGATGTAAGCCATGTGACACTAGAACAAATCCCCTCTTGGATTTTTCCATACTAAATATATTTAATATCTTGTCAATGTATGTACCCTTACTTAGTCCAAGATGCCTCTTGGATCTATCACAAATGATCTTCATCCCTAGAATGTAGGCTCCTTCTCCTAAGTCCTTCATGGAGAAACACCTGTTCAACCAGTACATAACTGACTGTAAGGCTAGTACGTCATTTCCAATAAGCAATATGTCATCAACATATTCCACTTGGATAAAGACCTCATTCCCATTAAACCGATTATAAACACATGGCTCAAATTTGTTCTTACTGAAACCAAATTCCTTTATGGTTTTCATCAAATCAAATGTTCCATGACCTGGATGCTTTCTTCAATCCATAAATAGATTTTTGCAACTTGCAAACCTGTTTCGCTTCACCTGGTGTCACAAACCCGTCTGGTTGTGTCATATAGACATCTTCCTAAAGGTTCCTGTTATGGAATTCTGTTTTGACATCCATCTACCAAATCTCATAGTCATGGTAAGCTGTTATGGAAAGAATGATTCTTATGGGTTTAAACATGGAAACTAGAGAGAAGGTTTCATCAGAGCCAATTCCTTGATGATGTTTGAATCTTTAATCTACTTGCCTTTCTTTATAGGTGCTAACATGACCAGCCATGTCTAGCTTTCTTTTGAATACTCATTTGCATCCGATAGGCTTTACATCAACTGGCTCATCAACCAGAACCCAAACTTGGTTCTGGTACATGGAATCCATCTCAAAATTCATATCTTCTAGTCATCTTGCAGCTTCTGAGATTTTGACTGATTCCTTGTAGGAGATAGTTTCATCATTGTCCAACAATAATGACTCACAATCCTCGGTGACTAGGAATCCAAATCTTTCTGGTTCCATTACCTCTCCTGAGCTCCTACGCAGTACTTGTGTTTCTGGAACCTCTTCAATGGGGACCTGTGGAACTTGTTCATGTACCAACTCCTGCGTATCTTGAGCATCAAATTCTTAGAAGTCAATCTTTCTCCCAATATCCTTATTGAGGATGTGTTCCCTCTCAAGAAAGATGGCTTGTATGGTGACGGTCACTTTCTTATCATGAGGGTTATATAGGTAATATCCTTTCGTTTCCTTAGGATATCCTATAAAGATACAGATCGTGCCCCTGGGTGCTAGTTTGTTTCCTGAGAAAGCCTTAACAAACGCCTCACATCCCCATACACATGTTTGCGACAAAGTGGGTTTCCTTCCATTCCATAACTCAGATGGAATTCCATTTTCCACCTTATTTGGTACTCGGTTTAATTAGTATGCTGCAGTTTGTAATGCATATCCCCAAAAGGATAATGGAAGATCTGCATGACTCATAATCGACCTCACCATGTTCAACAAGGTGAGGTTCCTCCTTTCACTAACCCCATTCCACTATGGTGTATAAGGAGGAGTGTGCTGAGATAGAATCACAGACTGCCGTAGAAGATCGATGATGTCTTGGTTCAGTTATTCTCCACCTAGATCCGATCAAAGATTCTTTGTCTTCTTACCATGCTGATTCTGTACTTCATTGTTGAATTCCTTAAATTTCTCTAAGGACTATGACTTATACATCATTAAGTAGACATACCCATATCTACTCAAATCATCAGTAAAAGTAATGATGTAAAAATATCCACCTCTAGCTTCTACTAGAAATGGTCCACACAAATCAGTGTGTACCAATCCTAAAATCTATGTGGCCCATTCACCTTGTCCACCAAAAGGTGGCTTGGTCATTTTTCTTGGTAAACAATTGTGACATCTATCATGTGGTTTTAGCTCAGTAGTGTTTAAATAGCCATCTTGGTAGATCATTGTCAAACACTTTTCGTTCACATGACCAAGGCAGTGATGCCATAACTAGGTGATGTATGATTCATGTGAGTTTGTTTCGTTATCGATCTCCAAAACATGGTTTTCGTAATTCAATACATACAAACCATTATTTAAATGTGACATACCATAACATATGTTGTTCTTATAAATGATACAAACCTTATTTACAAATTTGAAAACAAATCCAACCATATCCAAACAAGATACATAAATTATGTTCTTGGTAACAATAGGCACATAATAACAATTATGTAAACCCAAAATCATCCCAGTCGGCAATTAGAGGTGGTAGTCTCCAATAGCCAACGAAGCCAGCCTTGCGTCATTGGCAGCTTGAATATCCACCTCTCCTATTGTGATCTTTCTAAATATACATGGTTCCTGCATTTGAATACAGATGTGAGCCTCACAAGCTGTATCTAATAACCAATGTGTAGAAATAGAAATATTGCAATCGATAAAAAATGCACCTTTAGATTCCCCACGCTTCTGGGTGCAGTTCCACTTCCAGTGGCCCTACTTTCCATATGCAAAAACAATTTTCTCATGTTCCTTGCCCTGCCTCTGGATCTTCCCCATCTTGGAGGTACGGTGCTCGGGGGCTTCAGACCATTTATCAGTCTTTGTCCCCTTTTCCTTGTCCTTCCTTTTCTTGTTCACCATAAGGACCACAATATTGTCACGCCCCATGTCCTTATCTACCTGGAGAATCAAGTCCAGAAGCTCTGATAGAATCTTCTCATTGCTGCTCATGTTATAGTTGACAATGAAGTTACAGAAGGTCTTGGTTAGTGATGATAGGATGAGATCTTTATGCAACTCATCCAGGAATTTAATCCCTAAGATTTCTAGGCGTTCAATGTAGCCAATAATCTTGACTACATGAGGCCCAGCTGGCGCATACTCTCCAAGATTCATGGTAAACAAAGAATTGGAGATCTCGTAACTCTCTTGTCTCGCCTTCTCTTAGTAGAGATCATTAAGGCGAGACATCATGCTATACACGTCCATGTTTTCATGTTTATTTAAGAGCTCATTAGACAAGGCTGATAGCATGAAACACTGGACATTTGTGGCATCATTCATGTGCTTCATGTAGAGAGATAATTCCTCATCAATAGCCTCTTTCCTATGTGCAACTGGAATAGGCTCTTACAACACATATAATTTCCTTTCGTGGCGAAGGACGACGTGTAAACGCCTCTGGCTCTCTTGAAAATTGGTGCCGGTGAGAAGGATTCCTTTTTCGAGTATGGTGGGAAATGATATGTTTGAAGTCAATTTCATTCCATTTCTACAAATTAATATGAGAAAAGGTTTAGTAATTAATTACAATAATTGAGACAAATAAATAAATTAATACTTATTAACCTCCCTCTATGTTATCGAAATACAATAGACCTCACCATTGACTTTGGAATATTCTGTTGCATGAATATTCTAGTGTCAAGGATCCATATTGCCCTTCGCATTAACCCAACTACGTTTGGACAATCAACATGAAGGGTTTTAGGTAGGCATTCCAAATGCCAACTACATTAACTCGCAGCTCCATGATCCGCTGAGTGGACTCCCTAATCTTGAAATCCTTTTTGTATTTCCTCAACCTTTACCTCTTGGTCACACCAAGTCCTATTATGGCAGTCAACCCTTGATGTGAACCAAGTATAGTCAACCCAAAACCTTGAATTAGAATTCCCTGATAATTGAAAGCTCCCCAACTAGGGTTGGTCAAGTACTTTGAACTATTTTTCGATTCTTGCAATGATTATGGAAGGCTATGCAGACATAATATTTATTTCAAGGGATTTTATCATTATACATAAATTTCCATTTTATTATCATTGATAACATGCTTGTTAATATTAAGTGGGATATACTTAAGTGATTGACCATGTCTAAGATAATATGTATGTATAAGACGGTTTTATTTTAGTTCCATCTCGCATTCTCGTTTAATTCATTAATTGTGTGATCGTGACAACACAACCACAATAAATAAACCATGCAACTGACAGAAATAAAATAAATGGTATGATCATGAGCTTTTCTATTGGTTAGTTTATCTAGCGGTTGATAAAATAACCCAAGACCCAGGGGAGAAACACTTTGAACCTATCAGGTTCGTGTTTACAGCTTTACACATGTCCACCTTTGTATCTCCTTGGATTGGTTTCACCATGGCTCCTGTCTTGAGCCGCCTCCACTAACTTGGGAGCTCCATCCATTAAATATGCATTTATCTCACACACACCTGAGGGGTAAAAGGGGTTTTAACATAAAATAATCCTTGGGCATGCAGGCCCTACATATTAATGAGGAGATGGCTCACATGACAAAAAATGTAATTTAAATAAATAAATTAAAAGAAACCATTCACATACAAATGTCTCGGTCTAGCTCATGATCATCCATACATGCAACGATATTTACGCGTAAATAGAAAACTAGAAATCAATTCATTAATAGTTCCTGTTTAAGATAAATCATGCTCGAATCAATTAATTGTCTTTAATTAATAAATACTTTTATCATAAATCCCTTTTCGGAATTTCCTTGTGATTCTCATCCAAAATAATATTAATCAAATGAATTCATTTAAAATTATCCTCGTATGTAACTTGTACCTTTGAGGAAACCCGGTGAATTCCCATTTATTACGCAGATGATAAATTAAACACATATATATAAAACACCTATCACGTGTTGTGCCTCAGCTTTATGCCTACACCATTGTACACATCTCAAGGGTTTAAATAATATAATGATAAATTTTAATAAATCTGCGTAATTTGGGTGAGTACACAGTGTGTAGTTCCAACTACATGGTGTGTACTTTTATTCACCATTCATCCGAAGTACATGCCCGAGGACAGGGCGTGTTAATATACTTCAGAAATTTTCGAAGTACACGGCGTGTACAGTGGGACACACGCCGTGTAGTTTCCGCGTTACACGGTTTCCAGCCTGGCAGGCCTGGTACGGAGTACACGACCCAACACATACCAGAAGGGACTAAAATCCGTGTTCATTGGACCACATGGCATGTATTCTGGAAACCGTGTGCCACCTGTTTCTGGTAAACACACGATGTATTAAATTCATAGAAAAAATCCAATACATGGCCTGATTTGGAGGATCAGTCAATGCATTGAACCTCGACTACAAGACGTGTACTTCCGAATAGATGACATGTATTCTGGTTTTATACGGCCAGAAACGTTTGGCTCCTCTGGATGAGTTCCTCTATTTTATTTTAATCAAAATTAAAAGAAAAATTTGTTTCTATGAGGTGAACATGAAATGAAGGAGGATGAGTAGATCACGATATTCAGATTTCTAGAATGATTAAACATGAATTGGAAAAACTAAATTATTAAATGCGTAAATTACCAACAAAAAACTAAATAATTATAATCAACTATATGACCGCTCGGATACCACTTGTAGGTTCTAGGAGCACCGGAAGCGTGTATGGTCGGTTTTCCCCACATTAATTTTAACGTTAAATATCGTTCAATCCGAGATCCATCACGATATAAAATGTCGAATATTTGGAATAGAACAAAGAATGAAAAGAAAAGAAGAGTCCCAGAACCCTTGAGGAGGATCCTCATATGTTGATTATAATTAAGTTAATTAATGCATATGAATTACCTCATTGGAATTAATTCTTCATTGATGTGGCTGGTCACAATTCAGTGATCCATCGTTGCGTCGTAGAATCCAAGTGTGTAATTCCTCTAGCGGTGATCCACATGTGTGTAACATATCTCTGGACGTTGCCGAAGGGATCTCCGGGTGCTAGTGCAGAAGAACATTTACTTGCGATGTCCGCCATCGACCGCCTTGATCCGATGGAGGATCTTTCTGTTGTAACTTGAGGGTGTTCTTTGTGGAAAGGGAATTCTATCTTTGGCTTTAGAGTATTTCCAAATCCATTGTGAACAACAATGGCTCTCTAATTCTATGAGAATAATGTAATTGAGATTATAATACATAGAATAATAAAATTAATTAATTGCCCGAAAGAATTTAATCATTTCATTTAATTCTTAGTAATACCACATGTCTTGATAATGACAGTTGACCATCATTTTTACTTGACATGCGCCCAATGTATTACATGTAATACCATTTAATTAAATAAACAATATTTTCTCACGAATCCTGAAAAACAAACTACACGGTGTGTATATAAATATACACCATGTGTACTTTTATTTTTTCATTTTAATTATTTCCTCGTCCATATTTATTAGACCTTGAGTAATGACCATTTATTTCTTAAATAAATGTAATTGCATTACTCGCTAATAAATATATATTATTTCTCCCACACTATAATCTCTCGAATAACTAATGTCGAATCAAATTCGATCAGGCATCCTTAAATAATTATTAAACCAAAGTCATGAATAATATTTATTTAACTTGTTAAATTAATATTTAACTGAGATACATGGAAACACTTTGTGTGTGACCCTCTAGGCCTCATTCTCAGTGTCATTAGGCTGAGCCTACCTAAAGTTCAAGGTTAGCATCTAGCAACACGCCAAGGCACCCATAGAGAAAGAAGTTAACACCGCAATGATGTGCCACCTCTTACGAATGCTTACCGTGTAATATAATCTCTTTTTGTCGATATCTCCAATCAAGCGGGTTGCATGCTAGTGCCATCAACCCATGTGCATGATTATTCTCACTTTGACTTCCCAGAATTGAACTTTCCCAAACCTTACTTTGGCCATGTATTTATTTAGGCTATATCAATTCTATCAAAGGTCCTGAGATATCTACTTCCGTTATGGAATGAAAGGGACAAATCTTTTCGCACATTATCTATTAATGTGGTATTAATCGTGACGCACCCAATGTATCCTACCTCACTGCGAACAGTGTGTCGTCACAATTTTCATCAATACATCAAATTGCACAAGTTTTAATACCCTTTAAAGACCCTTAAAATTCAAGGGGAATTTTTTCTTAATTTTCTTTGGAATTTTACAAGAGCCCGGTTTCTGACGGCACCTGATTCCGAGGCCCGGAGTGCCTGGAATCAATTTCCGAAGTTTGGCTCGGGTACGTTCAGTGAACGAACGAGCAGGAATTCCTAGCTTTTGATCCGGTGCTCGGAATTGAAATCTGAGGGCACCGATGAACTCGCAACACCGATATTCTCTTAAGTGGACCTTTTCCGAGGTTGCGTTTATTTCGAGTTGAGAGTTAGTTTTTGGGAGTTTAAAATAAGTTAAATAAAAATTTTGGATTACAAACTTTTATTTAAACTTGTTGGTTAACTTCTCTCAATGGAAGTTAGGAGTGGGACCCACACCCACTTAACCTCCCTTGAGAGGATTAAGTGTGGTGGGGCCCACACGAACCCTAAACTTTTCCTCTTCTCTCAAAATCCCTTAACCCCTCTTTAAATGACATGACAATTGTTATTTAAGTTTGGAGTTATCCTTTTTGAATTTCAAACCTTTAAAATTCATGTGTTAAGTTTATGAATAAAATAAGCTCTTATCTTATTTTGTTGGGTTAGAACTCTTTAGCCATCTTGAGAGCTTCTGAGAGCTTTTCCTTCGTCATCAAACTTTGATGAAGAACGCTCAAGCTTTAACGAAGAACGCTCAAGCCTTGACGAAGAACGCTCATGTTCTGACGAAGAACGCCGCTTTTCTCTTCTTCGTCTTCCGTGTCAACGAGAGGGAACACCGCTTCCTCCTCGAACTTCCTTCGTCGACATACGAAGATTCGCCAACGACGTACCTCTTCGGACATACCTCTTCGTCATCGGATTTGACGAACGATTACCGCGACGCCGGACCTCCACGACGTTGTCTTCCACGGGACGTTGACAAGTCTTCTAACTTATACCCAAGGTAGGGGTTGTTGTTATTTGTTTATTTATTTATCCTTGTTCGTGGTTCTAGCATGACTAACGTGAGGTTTATAAATATGTGTTATTGTTTAACGTGAGGGGGGCGGACCGCATGAACACGGCCGAACCCCCTCCTTGTTCTTGTTGATTTACCTTGCGGGAGAAAACAAGATGGCGTGGTGCCGTCGCACCACGCAGATAATCGAACGATTATATTGCGTGGCGCCATCGCGCCGCGCCGTGGAAGGATCATCAAGAACACGACGCTGTCGCGCCACGTCGAAGGAAATCAAAAGGCGCGGCGGAGGGGCGCGGTGCCGTCACACCGCGCCGGACGACGAACACCGCGGTCGGTTCCGGGCCGCGGCGAGACGGGAAGACCGGCGGCACGCCGGGCCGCCGACGTCGGAAGCCGGAAAAGGGACCGGTTCGCTGGTCCCGTTGTAGAAAAACCGGCCGGCCAGGTGGCCGGCCGGATGGTCAAAATCTGGGGGAAATTAATTCCCCCGGCCAGCGGTCAAAGCCCACCCATTTAATTGGGGGGAGGTTTCCTTGAGGGGGGGCAGGCGGCCCCCAGGTTTCCTCCACAAAGCGGGCCCCCAGGAGGGGGGCCGTTGATTGGGAAAAGGGGTGCGGATGATTGTCGCGTTGCCAAATCAAAAAGCGGGGGGCTTTGCCCCCCCGCGCGCTGCCTCCGTGCGGCGCTAGGCCGCCGCGCTGCCACGGACCTCTGATCGACGAACCGTCTGCGGCAACGCGATCCTTGGATCGAGACGGTCATTTCGGTATATCGCACTCAAAGTTTCGGAACACTTTGAGTTTGGCCGGGTTGTTTCGTTCATATCATGAGCTACGGACGTCCGATTGACATGCCGTCAGCTTTGTTGTGTTCCTCTTAGTGACACGGATATTTTGGAATACTCCGCCCGAGGTTTGGACGCAGGTGGAGTACGGTCGGGTTGGTTTTGCCTTAAAACCCAACCGGGCCCCGTGGACGAAAATGCCAATAACTCTCAGACCGGGCGTCCGATCGACGCGCCGTCTGTTGCGTTGAGTTCCTGTTGACGATACAGAACATTTGGATACATCTACTCTGGACTTTGTGACAGTTGATGTATCAACCTCTCGGCTCGTGGAGCAGACCCTCCAAACGAGCTTGTTGTGTGCGGGAACCCTAGTGCTGGCTGCGATTGTTACTGTGACTGCTACTACTGCTACTGTGACTGCGACGACAACAGTACAGAGATCCTGTGTGGATTCGACGACGACGACTACAGCACTCAGCGATCCTATGTGGATCAGTGCTACAGGTCCTGTGTGGGCCCGATCCTCTGTGGGTCCGATCCTCTGTGGGTCTTTGCGCTCAGCTGTCCTGTGTGAACCAGCGCCTACAGGTCCTACGTGGGCCCGATCCTGTGTGGGTCTTTTGTGGGGGTTAGTTACCTATCGATACTTCGTGGGTCCGACGACTTAGATGGATCAGAGATCATCTTTTTCTTCTTTTGAAGAAGTATACCTGTGTGAGCTGAATCCTGTTGCTTTCCTGTGTGGATTGTGTAGTGCTATCCTGTATGGGTTACATTTTGCTTTCCTGTGTGAAATACGTTTACTTTCCTGTGTGGACTGAGTTGTACTTGGGATCGGAGGTTGGAGCGTATTTGAAATTGATGAATTTGGTATATGTATGGGCATATACCTAAGCAGTTTCGGTTGTTACTTCGTGATTGTACCTTTATTCGTGGTTTATCCTTTGTGGATTTTGAGATACCTTCAGGGGTCTCGGGGTCCCTACTGAGTAGCTTATACCCACCCCTGCACGGGCATTGCCCGCACTACGTTGTGTTGGTTGCAGACGAAGGACAACGTTGATCTTAGCGGAGGCTTGCAGAGCAGGACGGTACCTGGAGGTGGACCACTGGGCGGGACGTGCTCGGAGCAGACGGCGGGACCCGTGGAGTAGTGGAGCTATCTGTACCCACCCTTCAGGTGGGATTTCCAGTAGACAGCTCGGTGTAGCAGCTTTACCTTTCAGTTTCTGTTTTCCCTTTCGAGTTGTACTTTACATTCAGTTTGGGTTTGTATACTGGCCCATTTACTTTTCCGCACTTTCAGTTGTACTCTGCTTTTGCATAGTGTTTACTTTCCGCTTGCTTACTCTGTGGTGTTTGATTACTTTACAAAGGAAATGCCTTCCCTTTTTACCGGGATTTATGCCTTGGTTCTAGTCGCCATCCCCTGGCCTATGGAAGGCGGGCTTGGGGTAGTCACGGCACGGACCCCGAGGGCGGGTCGTGAAAAATTGGTATCAGAGGAGTTCGGTTCTACCGCGAACTCTGATCTTTTCTATGTGAAGAAATAATGTTTAGCGTATTGAGTGTGGTTATCAGTCCAGGGAGTCCAGTGTTGGTGCGGCGGCCGACGTATCCGTTCACCAAGACCCTGACTTCTGATTTCCGACTTAATGCACGAAAACGTTGATTGCATGTGTGTTTCAAGTTTTCTTTGTGATTACTTATATTAGCTCACCAGGTATACTGTTCTGACCGTGGAGCACCTATTTCCTTTTCAGGATGGCCCCACGATGGCAGCCAGCTAGGGTTCCGAGAGTCGAGCATAAAGACAACACACTGAGCGACGAGGCCTCGGTGCAGGGCCCTTTGTCAGCAGTGGCACCGGCAATAGCTCTACCCGCCGAGCCCCCGATTCTTCCAGCACCAGCCGCTGACGATGCACGTCACCTCAGCGCACTACATGAGTTTCAGTGCTAGAGACCACCCAGGTTTCGCGGGTAGACGAATCCCCAGGCAGTAGAGGACTGGCTGGAGGCAGTGGTACGAGTGTTTAGGCTAGTGAGGACAACAGCAGACCTCATGGTGATCCTCGCTGCGAGCCTACTACATGCAACAGCAGGACGATGGTGGAGCTTGATGCTCCAGGTGCACGATGAGGCATCTCTACTTTGGACGATCTTTGAGAGCCTTTTCCGCACGGAGTTCGTCCCAGCCACCCTTCGTGCGGTGCGTATCCAGGAGCTTCTTCAGCTGCGGCAGGGCAGCATGACGGTCGCTCAGTACTCGGCGAGATTTACCGATCTCTCGCGCTACTCGACCGACATGGTACGGGACCCATTCTTTCGGGCTCAGACCTTCGAGCAGGGTTTGAGAAACGAGATCAGGGCATCGATGATCTCCCTCAGCATACCGACTCAGACAGGAGTACTGGAGCGGGCCCTTCTGATCGAGAGCTTCCTTGCTGAGTCTACACCAGCGCAGCGACCCACCGCAGGGCGGCACGTGGCAGAGTCATCTGCAGCAGGAAATCGACGGATGACTCAGTGGTCCAGGAAAACTAGACCTTTGGGTAGACGACCTCAGGGCACTGGCTCAGCAGTGCGGGGCGCACAGCGCGGAGCCAGTCTTTCGAGAGACAGACAGTGCTACTCGTGCGGCGGGAAGGGCCACATGGCTCGTGACTGCCCGACCCGCCATGCCGAGGAGCAGCAGACAGTTGAGGGACCACCGAGGCAGAGGCAGAGGGTCGACCGTGGCGGTCCGCAGGGAGGAGGCGGACGAGGCAGAGGAGCTGGACGAGGAGCCGGTGGTGGGCGACGCTTTGAGGCTCTGCCACCACCACCACCAGGAGGTCCACCCCGACCACAGGGAGCTGGCGGGCAGAGACAGGCACAGCTCCAGGCAACAGAGGCCTATGACCACGGTGCACCCGAGATGATTTGAGGTACTATATTTGTCTATTCCACCCTTTATGTAGTTCTTATAGACACCGGAGCGAGTCACTCTTTCATATCCGCTGCCCTTGTTCGGAGCTCGGAGATTCCGACAGAGCTGTTGGCTCGATCCTTACAACTAGAGACTCCTACGGGAGCAGACTCGACGATTACACACGGGTGCCGGCAGTGTGAGCTTACTCTAGGAGGCGAGAGCTTCGGCTGGGATCTTCTTGTAGCAGCATCGAGGCATTACGACGTCATCTTGGGCATGGATTGGATGTCTATGGTCCATGCACAGATTGACTGTTTTAGGCGCAAGGTGCGATGTGTACGCACCGACGGGAGCAGGTTCACCTTCACCGGTGAGAAGGGAGCCTTAGCAGCACAGGATGGACTTCCGTGGAGGAGAGAACAACCCATTACTCATCAGTTAGCTAGCCTCATCCTTGGAGCAGTTGACGTGCGGAGTCCTAGTTTTCCTGCATTGGTGGATCAGCTTGTGGACATTTTTCCCGACGACGTTCCAGGGCTACCTCCTCGTAGAGAGGTGGACTTTTATATTGACTTGTACCCCGTGACAGCCCCGATATCCACTCCAGCATATCGGATGGCCCCCGCCGAGCTTCGAGAGCTACGGGTACAGTTGGAGGACTTGTAGGGCAAGGGGTTCATCCGACCCAGTATTTCACCCTGGGCTTCCCCGATTTTGTTCGCCAAGAAGGTGGACGGGAGCTTGCATCTTTGTGTTGACTATCGTCGCCTGAACCAGGTGACAGTGAGGAACAAGTATCTGCTACCGAGGATTGATGACCTCTTTGATCAGCTCAAGGGAGCACGGTGGTTCTCGAAGATAGACCTCAGGTCAGGCTATCATCAGCTCAGAGTCAGAGACGAGGATGTCCAGAAGACGGCCTTCAGATGTCGGTATGGCCACTATGAGTTCTTGGATATGCCTTTCGGTGTATCCAATGCTACAGCAGTGTTCATGGATCTCATGAACAGGATCTTTCAGCCATACCTCGATCGGTTTGTCGTGGTCTTCATCGACGACATTCTGATTTACTCTACGACAGAGGAGGAGCACGCCTATCACTTGCGAGTTATACTAGACACACTCCAAGAGCACCAGATTTATGGTAATCTCTCGAAGTGCCAGTTCTAGATATGTGAGGTCCACTTATTGGGACACGTTATCTCTGAGGTGGGAGTTGCAGTGGATCCTGCGAAGATTGAGGCTGTGTTAGCATGGGAGCCACCTAGGAGCGTGACTGAGGTTCGAAGTTTCTTGGGACTAGCTGGGTACTATCGGAGATTCATGCTAGACTTCTCTAGAGTTGCGACACCACTCACAGCTTTGACGAAGAAGGGGAAACCCTTCGTGTGGTCAGACAGATGTCAGCAAAGCTTCCAGGAGCTGAGACAGAGATTGACTATCGCACCTATCTTGAGCTTGCCCGAGGAGGGAGTAGGGTACGTAGTTTACTGCAATGCATTAGGGACCGGACTCGGATGTGTTCTGATGCAGGAGCGGGCAGTGATCGCCTATGGATCACGTCAGTTGAGGCCGCATGAGTAGAACTACGCTGCCCATGACTTGGAGTTAACAGTAGTGGTCTTCCCTCTGAAGACATGGTGACACTACCTGATGGGAGAGCACTTTACAGTCTTTTCTGATCATCAGAGTCTCAGGTATATCTTCTCGCAGAAGGAACTGAACCTGAGACAGCGGCGATGGATCGAGTTCCTCCAGGACTATGACTTTGAGATATTCTATACTCCTGGGAAGGGGAGCGTAGTAGCCGATTCCCTCAGCAGGAGGATGGGAATTCAGCTACGTGAGGAGGCGACAGAGCAGCTAGCCTCTTTACAGATATCCTTCGTGGATAGAGATGGAGCAGCCTTCCTCCAGTCTCTCAAAGTCACCCCCCCACTACTGCAGCGGGTTAAAGAGGCACAGCGTGAGGACGCTGACTATGAGACACGGCGTGCACAGATATCCTCGGGACAGGCACCTGATGGTTTCTCCCATGGAGCAGAGCACAACATTCTTTTCAGAGGACGTACCATGGTACCAGTCGCTTTGCGAGAGGAAGTGCTGAGAGAGTTTCACACTTCACCTTTGGCGGTACATCCTGGAGTGGCGAAGATGTTCCAGGACCTCAGACGACAGCACTGGTGGCCTGGCATGAAGGAGGCTGTAGCAGAGTTCGTTTCTCGATGCCTCACCTGCCAACAGGTGAAAGAAGAGCATCAGGTACCAGCAGGCTTGGTACATCCCTTGGAGGTCCCAGAGTTGAAGTGGGACGGCATATCTATGGACTTCGTGACTGGACTTCCACGCACTTCCAGAGGTCACGACTCCATCTGGGTGATTGTTGACTGACTCACCAAGTCGGCACACTTCTTACCCATCAGAGAGTAGGGCTTAGTGGATAGCATGGGACGTCTCTACGTTCAGGAGATTGTGCGGCTCCACGGTGTGCCATCATCTATCATCTCCGATCGAGATTCTCGCTTTACTTCCCGGCTTTGGAAGGGGTTATAGGAGGCGTTCGGGACACAGCTACGTCTGAGCACAGCCTTTCACCCTCAGACGGATGGTCAGACGGAGAGGACCATTCAGACTCTCGAGAACATGCTCCGCGCATGTGTCCTCGACTTTGGTCGTAGCTGGGAGGACCACCTACCCTTGGTGGAGTTTGCGTACAACAACAGCTACCACTCCACCATCGGGATGGCACCGTACGAGGCATTGTACGGCTGACCTTGTAGATCTCCTTTGTGCTGGATAGACCCTGGAGAGTCAGCACTGGTGGGACCGGAGATGGTCTAGGCCACGACAGAGAAGGTCCAGGTCATCCAGGAGTGGATGAGGACAGCTCAGAGCCGGCAGAAGTCATATGCTGACAGGAGGCGGAGGCCACTGGAGTTCGAGGATGGCGACCACGTCTTCTTGCGGGTCTCACATCGATGTGGTATTCAGAGATTTGGCCGAGGCAGCAAGTTATCTCCGCGCTTCATCGGACCCTTCCAGGTCCTCAGCAGGGTTGGCGAGGTGGCTTATCGCCTGGCTCTACCACCTCAGTTGCACCGGGTGCACGACGTCTTCCACGTATCCCAGCTGAGGAGATACATGCACGACCTGACGCACATCATTGACCATGGGGAGCTTGACGTTGACGATGGGGTGACTTTTACGGAGGTCCCAGTGGAGATAGAGGATCGACAGGAGCAGGTCATGTGTGGGCTATCGATTCCTCTTGTGCGCATCAGATGGCAGCACATGAATCTCCAGGAGAGCACATGGGAGCGGGAGGCTCAGATGCGTGCTCAGTACCCTCATTTGTTTCCCTAGTTTTTGATTTATCTTTACGGGGACGTAAATCCCTGAGGTGGGAGTAATGTAAAGACCCGTAAAATTCAAGGGAAATTTTTTCTTAATTTTCTTTGGAATTTTACAAGAGCGCGGTTTCTGACGGCACCTGATTCTGAGGCCCGGAGTGCCCAGAATCTATTTCCGAAGTTTGGCTCAGGTACATTCAGTGAACGAACGAGAAGGAATTCCTAACATTTGATCTGGTGCTCAGAATTGAAATCTGAGGGCACCGATGAACTCGCAACGCTGATATTCGCTTAAGGGGACCTTTTCCGAGGATGCGTTTATTTCGGGATGAGAGTTAGTTTTTGGGAGTTTAGAATAAGTTAAATAAAAATTTTGGATTACAAATTTTTATTTAAACTTGTTGGTTAACTTCTCTCAAAGGATGTTAGGAGTGGGACCCACACCCACTTAACCTCCCTTGAGAGGACTAAGTGTGGTGGGGCCCACACGAACCCTAAACTTTTCATCTTCTCTCAAACTCCCTTAACCCCTCTTTAAATGACATGACAATTGTTAATTAAGTTTGGAGTTATCCTTTTTGAATTTCAAACCTTTGAAATTCATTTGTTAAGTTTATGAATAAAATAAGCTCTTATCTTATTTTGTTGGGTTAGAACTCTTTAGCCATCTTGAGTGCTATTGAGAGCTTTTCCATCTTCTTCAAACTTTGACGAAGAGCGCTCAAGCTTTGACGAAGAATGCTCAAGCCTTGACGAAGAACGCTCAAGCTCCGACGAAGAACGCCGCTCCTCTCTTCTTCGTCTTCCGTGTCAACGAGAGGGAACATCGCTTCCTCCTCGGACTTCCTTCATTGGCATACGAAGATTCGCCAACGACGTACCACATCGGACGTACCTTTTCGTCATCGGATTTGACGAACGATTACCGCGACGCCCGACCTCCGCGACGTTGTCTTCCGCGGGACGTTGACAAATCTTCGAACTTATACCCAAGGTAGGGGTTGTTGTTATTTGTTTATTTATTTATCCTTGTTCGTGGTTCTAGAATGACTAACGTGAGGTTTATAAATATGTGTTATTGTTTAACGTGAGGGGTCCGGACCGCATGAACACGACCGAACCCCCTCCATGTTCTTATTGATTTACCTTGCGGGAGAAAACAAGATGGTGTGGTGCCGCCGCACCACGCGGATAATCGCACGATTATATTGCGCGGCACCATCGCGCCTCGCCGTGGAAGGATCATCAAGAACGCGACGCCGTCACACCGCGTCGAAGGAAATCAAAAGGCGCGGCGGAGGGGCGCGGTGCCATCGCACTGCGCCGGACGACGAACACCGCGGCCGGTTCCGGGCCGCGGGGAGACGGGAAGAACGGCGGCACGCCGGGCCGCCTGCGTCGGAAGCCGGAAAAGGGACCGGTTCGCCGGTCCCGTTGTAGAAAAACTGGCCCGCCAGGTGGCCGGTCGGATGGTCAAAATCCAAGGGAAATTATTTCCCCCGGCCAGCAGTCAAAGCCCCCCCCCCCCATTTAATTGGGGGGCGGTTTCCTTGAGGGGGGGCAGGCGGCCCCCCGGTTTCCTCCACAAAGCGGGCCCCCAGGAGGGGGGCCGTTGACTGGCAAAAGGGGCGCGGCTGATTGCCACGCCGCCAAATCAAGAAGCGGGGGGATTTTACCCCCCGCGCGCTGCCTCCGTGCGGCGCCAGGCCACCGCGCCGCCAGGCTGCCGCGCCGCCGCGCCGCCGCGCCCCCGGTCGGCCGTGCTGGGTCGTCCCGGACCCGGACCCCCATCTTCGAGACGGATTCGGTCTTTTGGCCATAACATGAGCCACGGACCTCCGATCGACGAACCGTCTATGGAAACACGATCCTTGGATCGAGACGGTCATTTAGGTATATCGCACTCAATGTTTCGGAACACATTGAGTTCGGCCGAGTTGGTTCGTTCACGAAACCAACCGGGCCTTCGGAGCAGAAACGCTCATATCTTGAGCTACGGACGTCCGATTGACGTGCCGTCAGCTTTGTTGTGTTCCTCTTAGTGAGACGAATCTTTTGGCATACTCCGACCGAGGTTTGGACGCAGGTGGAGTACGGTCGGGTTGGTTTTGCCTTAAAAACCAATCAGGCCCTGGGGACGAAAATGCCAATAACTCTCAGACCGGGCGTCCGATCGACTCGCCGTCTCTTACGTTGAGTTCCTGTTGACGATACGGAACTTTTGGATACATCAAATCTGGACTTTGTGACAGTTGATGTATCATCCACTCGGCACGTGGAGCGGAACCTCCGAACGAGCTTGCTGTGTGCGGGAACCCTAGTGCTGGCTGCGACTGTTACTGTGACTGCTACTACTGCTACTGTGACTGCGATGACGACAGTACAAAGATCCTGTGTGGATTGGACGACGACGACTACAACACTCAGCGATCCTACGTGGATCAGTGCTACAGGTCCTGTGTGGGCCCGATCCTGTGTGGGTCCGATCCTGTGTGGGTCTTTGCGCTCAGCGGTCCTGTGTGAACCAGCGCCTACAGGTCCTACGTGGGCCCGATCCTGTGTGGGTCTTTTGCGGGGGTTAGTTACCTATCAATCCTTCGTGGGTCTGACGACTTAGATGGATCAGAGATCATATTTTTCGTCTTTTGAAGAAGTATACCTGTGTGAGCTGAATCCTGTTGCTTTCCTATGTGGATTGTGTAGTGTTATCCTGTGTGGGTTACGTTTTGCTTTCCTATGTGGAATACGTTTACTTTCATGTGTGGACTGAGTTGTACTTGGGATCGGAGGTTGGAGCGTATTTGAAATTGATGACTTACGTATATGTATGGGAATATACCTAAGCAGTGTCGGTTGTTACTTCGTGATTTTACCTTTCTTCGTGGTTTATCCTTTGTGGATTTTGAGAGACCTTCAGGGGTCTCGGGGTCCCTACTGAGTAGCTTATACTCACCCCTGCACGGGCTTTGCCCGCACTATGTTGTGTTGGTTGCAGACGACGGACATCGTTGATCTTAGCGGAGGCTTGCAGAGCAGGATGGTACCTGGAGGTGGACCACTGGGCGGGACGTGCTCGGAGCAGACGGCGGGACCCGTGGAGCAGTGGAGCTATCTGTACCCACCCTTCAGGTGGGATTTCCAGTGGACAGCTCGGTGTAGCGGCTTTACCTTTCAGTTGTTGTTTTCCCTTTCGAGTTGTACTTTACTTTCAGTTTGGGTTTGTGTACTGGCCCATTTACTTTTCCGCACTTTCAGTTGTACTCTGCTTTTGCTTAGTGTTTACATTCCGCTTGCTTACTCTGTGGTGTTTGTTTACTTTACAAAGGCAATGCCTTCCCTTTTTACCCGGATTTACGCCTTGGTGCTAGTCGCCAGCTCCTGGCCTATGGAAGGCGGGCTTGGGGTAGTCACGGCACGGACCCCGAGGGCGGGTCGTGACATACCCATTAATAATAATCATAAAGTCTATGGACCAATACTCATGTCCGCAGATAGGAACATCCAATGACACTATGGAATGTTGATTTCTTACTGGAAGGTCTCGTTCTCATAATATCCTCCTGGAAATTACCAAGGGAGCACACCATGAGAAGGTGCCTCAATGTTTTATGAGTCCTCACGCCTAATGACCTATATTATTTTTGTCCCTCAAATAATATCATCCGGCCATAAGCACATACATTCAAGAACAATGTTATGATAGTTCCAGGTTCTCATCATAGCAGAGATCCACTATGACCCTTTAAAGCAACAACTGTTCTTATGACATTATCACATGACATGTCACACAGAAGAAAAATCAAGATGTGATAAGGCTTTTATTAAATGAATAAAGTACAATGCAGTTGGATCTAAACCACCAACTCCATCAGACTACCACTTGGACAATAACCAACTGCTGACAACCTTTAACCCGCTAGCTCTCACATGATATTCATACTTCTGCTGAGATATGCCTTTAGTCATGGGGTCCACCGCGTTCTCTTCTGTGGACACTCTGCTCACTGCAACATCACCCCTTTGATAGAAATACTTCAAGAGGTGATACTTCCAGAGTATTTTCTTTGTCCGTTGATGTGACCTTGATTATTTTTCAAAAGCCACTGTTGTAGTATTTTCACAATACAATGTAATGAGATATTTACTGCTAAGCACCACATCAAGCACCTGTACAATGTTCCGAATATAGACGGATTCCTTGGATGCATCAGAAGTCGCTATATACTCGGACTCTGCTATAGAATCGGGAACAACTGGCTGCTTTGAACTCTTCCAGCTCACAGCTCTTCCATTGAGACAGAAAACATTTATAGATTGCGACTTCAAATCATTCTGATCTGTTTGAAAACCAGCATCAACATACCCTCTGATGACAACCTTCTCGTCTCCTCCATACCACAAGAACATATCCTTAGTTCTTCTCAGATACTTAAGGATAGTCTTAACAGCATTTCAATGTTTTTCTCCTAGATCTTCTTGATATCGGCCTTCCATGCTCAGTGCATAGGCAATATCAAGCCTGGTACGTAACATGATATACATGATGGATCCTATAGCCGAAGCGTATGTGATCTTTCTCATCATATCATTCTGCCGTTGTGTGTAGGGACACATTTAATTAGAAAGATGTAAGACATGTGACATTGGAACCAATCCCCTCTTGGATTTTTCCATACTAAATCTCATTAATATCTTGTCAATTTATGTACCCTCACATAGTCCATGCAACCTCTTGGATCTGTCCCAAATGATCTTGATCCCTAGAATGTAGGCTTCCTCTCCAAATTCCTTTATGGAGAAACACTTGTTCAACCAGTCCATAACTGACTGTAAGGCTGGTACGCCGTTTCCAATAAACAACATGTCATCATCATATACCACTTGGATAACGACCGCATTCCCATTAAACCGCTTATAAACACATGGATCACATTTGTTTTTAATGAAACCAAATTTCTTTATGGCTTCATCAAATCGAATGTTCCACGACCTAGATCGTTGATTCAATCCATAAATGGGTTTCTACAACTTGAAAAACCGTTTGGATTCACCTGGTGTCACAAACCCTTCTGGTTGTGTCATATAGACATCTTCCGGAAGGTTCCTGTTATGGAATTATGTTTTTACATCCAACTACCAAATCTCATAGTCATGGTAATTTGTTATGGAAAGAATGATTCATATGGATTTAAACATGGAAACTAGCAAGAAGGATTCATCATAGTCAATTCCTTGATGATGTCTGAATCCTTTATCCACTAGCCTTGCTTTATATGTGCTAACTTGGCCTTCCATGTCCATATTTCTTTTGAATAATCATTTTCATCCAATAGGCTTTAAATCAACTAGCTCATCGACCAGAACACAATCTTGGTTCTGATACATGGAATCCATCACAGAATTCATAGCTTCTATCCATCTTGCAGCTTCTGAGCTTTCTACAGATTTCTTATAGGAGAGAGGTTCATCATTGTCCAACAATAATGATTCACCAACATCGGTGACTAGGAATCCAAATCTCTCTGGTTTTATAACCTCTCTTGTGCTGCTACGCAGAACTTGTGTTTTTGGAACCACTTCCACGGGGACCTGTGGAACTTGTTCATGTACCAACTCCTATGTATCTTGAGCATCAACTTCTTCGAAGTCAATATTTCTCCCACTATCCTTATTGAGGATGTGTTCCCTCTCAAGAAAGATGGTTTGTTTGGCGACTGTCACTTTCTTATATTGACTATTATATAGGTAATATCCTTTCGTTTCCTTTGGATATCCTATAATGATACACTTCGTTCCCCTGGGTGCTAGTTTGTTGTCTGAGAAGGCCTTAACAAACACCTCGCATCCCCATACAAATGTGTGCGACAAAGTGGGTTTCCTTCCATTCCATAACTCAGATGGAATTCCATTTTCCTCCTTAGTTGGTACTCGGTTTATTGTGTATGCTGCAGTTTGTAATGCATATCCCCAAAAGGATAATGGAAGATCTGCATGACTCATAATTGACCTCACCATGTCCAACAAGGTGTGGTTCCTCCTTTAACTAACACCATTACACTCTGGTGTATAAGGAGGAGTGATATGAGATAGAATCACAGACTCCGGTAGAAGATCGATGATCTCTTGGTTCGGATATTCTCCACCTCGATCTGATCGAAGCTTCTTTATCTTCTTACCATGCTGATTCTCTACTTCATTCTTGAATTCCTTAAATTTCTCTAAGGACTCTGACTTATACATCATTAAGTATACATATCCATATCTACTCAAATCATCAGTAAAAGTAATGATGTAAAAATATCCACCTCTAGCTTCTACTGGAAATGGTCCACACAAATCCGTGTGTACCAATCCTAGAAGCTCTGTGGCCCTTTCACCTTGTCCACCAAAATGAGTCTTGGTCATTTATCCCTGTAAAAAAGTGTGTTATCTATCATGTGTTTTTAGCTAAGTAGTGTTTAAATAGACATCTTGGTAGAGATTTTTCAAACACTTATCGTTCACATGACCAAGGCAGTGATGCCATAACTGGGTGATGCATGATTCATGTGAGTTTGTTTTGTTATCTATTGCCAACACTTGGTTTTCGTAATTCAATACATACAAACCATTATTTAAATGTAACACACCATAACATACGTTGTTCATATAAAAGAGTCAACCCTTATTTCCAAATTTTAAAACAAATACATCCATATCCAAACAAGATACAGAAATTATGTTCTTGGTAACAATAGGCACATAATAACAGTTATGTAAACCCAAAATCATCCCAGTCGGCAATTAGAGGTGGTAGTCACCAATAGCCAACGAAGATAGCCTTGGGTCATTGGAAGCTTGAAGATCCACCTCTCATATGGTGATCATTCTAAATCTACATGGTTCCTGCATTTGAATACAGATGTGAGCCTCACAAGCTGTATCTAATAACCAATGTGTAGAAATAGAAAGATTGCAATCGATAACAATCACACCTTTAGAGTCCCCATGCTTCTGGGTGCAGTTTCTCTTCCAATGGACCTGCTCTCTATATGAAAAAACCATTGTCTCATGTTCCTTGCCCTGCCTCTAGATCTTCCCCATCTTGGAGGGACAATGCTCAGGGGAATCAGACCATTTATCAATCTTCGTCCCCTTTTCCTTGTCCTTACATTTCTTGTTCACCATAAGGATCGTGGATTTGTCATGCCCCATGTCCTTATCTACCTGGAGAATCAAGGTCAGAAGCTCCGATAGACTCTTCTCATTTCCACTCATGTTATAATTGAAAATGATGCTACAGATGATCTTGGGCAGTGATGATAGGATGAGATTTGTACGCAACTCATCCGAGAATTTAATCCCTATGATGTCTGGGCATTCAATGTAGCCAATAAGATTGAATACATGAGGCCCACCTGGCGAAGACTCTCCAAGCTTCATGGAAAACAAAGAATTGGAGATCTCATACCTCTCTTGTCTCTCCTTCTCTTGGTAAATATCATTATGGTGAGACATCATGCTATACACGTCCATGTTTTCATGTTGCTTCAAGATCTCATTAGACAAGGCCGATAGCATGAAACACTAGACATCTGTGGCATCATCCATTTTATTCATGTAGAGAGATAATTCCTCATCACTAGACTCTTTCCTAGGTGCAACTGTAATAGTCTCTTCCAGCACATATAATTTCCTTTCGTGGAGAAGGAAGACGCGTAAATGCCTCAGCCACTCTTGAAAATTGGTGCCAGTGAGAAGGTTTTATTTTTCTTGTATGGTGCACAATGATATGTTTGAAGTCATTTTCTTTCTATTTCAAAAACTAATATGAGAAAATGTTTAGTACTTTATTACAAAAATTGAGACAAATAAATTAATTAATACTTATTAGTCTACCACTATTTTATCGAAATACAATAACCCTCACCATTGACTTCGGAATATTCTGCTTCATGAATATTCTACTGGAAAGGATCCATATTTCCATTCGCATTACCCCATCTAGAGTTGGTCAAGCAACTTGAAGGGTTTTAGGTAGGCATTCCAAATGCCAACTACATGAACTCGCAGCTCCTTAATCCGCTGAGTGTACTCCCTAATCCTGAAATCCTTTTTGGATTTCCTCAACCTTTGCCTCTTGGTCACACCAAGTCCTGTTGTGGCAGTCAACCCTTGATGTGAACCAAGTCAGGTCTTCCCAAAACCATGAATTAGAATTCCTCGATAATTGAAAGCACCCCAACTAGTTTTGGTCAAGTAATTTGAACTATGGTTTGATTCTAACAAGGATTATGGAAGGCTATACCGACTTAATATTTATTTCGAGAGATTTTATCCTTATACGCAAATTTCCATTTTATTATATTTGATAACATGATTGTTAATATTAAGTGGGATATACTTAAGTGATTAACCATGTCTATGATAATATTTATGTATAAGATGGTTTTATTTTAGTTCCATCTTGCATGCTCGTTTAATTCATTAATTGTGTGATCGTGACAACACAACCACAATAAATAAACCATGCAACTGACAGAAATAAAATAAATGGTATCATCAGGAGCTTTTCTATTGGTTAGTGTATCTAGCGGTTGATAAACTATCCCAAGACCCAGTGGAGAAACACGTTGAACCTTTCAGGTTCGTGTTTAAAGCTTTCCACCTGTCCACCTTTGTATCTCCTTGGATTGGTTTCACCATGGCTCCTGACTTGAGCCACCTCAAGAAGCTTGTGAGTTCCATCCATTACATATGCATTTATCTCACACACATGTGAGGGGAAAAACGAGTTTTTATATAAAATAAACCTTGGGCACGCAGGCCCTACATATTATTGAGGAGATGGCTCGCAGGACAAATAATTTAATTTAAATAAATAAATTAAAAGAAACCATTCACATACAAATGCCTCAGTCTAACTCATGATCATTCATACATGCAACGATATTTACGCATAAATATAAAACTAGAAATCAATTCTTTAATCGTTCTTCTTTAAGATAAATCACGCACGAATCAATTAATTATCTTTAATTAATCAATCCTTTTATATTGAATCCCTTTTCATAATTTCCTTGAGATTCTCATCCATCATAATTTTAAGAAAATGAATTTATTTAAAATTATCCTTGAATGTAACTTGTACCTTGGAGGTAACCCGGTGAATTCCCATTTATTACGTAGATGTTAAATTAAACACATATATATAAAACACCTATCCCGTGTTGTGCCTCAACTTTGCGCCTGCAACATGGTACACATCTCAAGGGTTTGTATAATATAATAATAAATTTTAATAAATCTGCGTAATTTGGGTGAGTACACGGTGAGTAGTTCCAACTACACGGCGTGTACTTTTCTTCTCCTTTCATCTGAAGTACACGCTCGGGGACAGGGCGTGTTAATGTACTTCGTAAATTTTCGGAGTACAAGGCGTGTACAGTGGGACACACGCCGTGTAGTTTCCGCGTTACATAGTTTCCAGCCAGGCATGCCGTGTACGGAGTACATGACCCAACCCTTACCCGAAGGGACTACAAGCTATGTTCATTGGACCACACGACGTGTATTCCGGAAAACATGTGCCACATGTTTCTAGTCAACACACGATGTCTTAAATTATTAGAAAAAATCCAATACACTGCCTGAATTGGAGGATCGGTCAATGCATTAAACCTAGACTACACGATGTGTACTTGCGAATAGACGCCATGTATTCGGGTGTTATACAGCCAGAAACGTTTGGCTCCTCCGGATGAGTTCCTCTATTTTATTTTAATCAAAATTAAATGAAAAATTCGTTTCTGTGAGGTGAACAACAAATGACGGAGGATGAATAGATCACGATATTCAGATTTCCAGAACGATTAAACATGAATTGAAAAATCTAAATTTTTAAATGAATAAATTACAAACAAAAAACTAAATAATTATAATCAACTATATGACTTCAATGATAACACTTGTAGGATCCGGGCGCACCATAAGTGCTTATGGTCGGTTTGCCCAACTTTAATTCTAACGTTAAACAACGTTCAATCTGAGACCCGTCACGATATAAAATGCCGAATCTTCTGAATAGAACGATGAATGAAAAGAAAAGAAGAGTCCCAGAACCCTTGATGAGGATCCTCATATGTTGATTATAATTAATTTAATTAATTCATAATAATTACCTCGTTGTAATTCATTATTCATTGATGTGTCCAGGCATGATTCGGTGATCCATCGTTGCGTCGTTGAATCCATGTGTATAATTCCTCTAGTGGAGATCCACATGTGTGTCACATATCTCCGGATGTCGACCAAGGGATCTCCGGGTGCTAGCGAGGAAGAACCTTCGCTTGTGATGTCCACCATCGACCACCTTGATCTGGTGGATGATCTTTCTCTTGTAACTTGAGGGTGTTCTTGGTGGAAAGGGAATTATCTCTTTGTCTTGAGAGTATTTCCATGTCCATTGTGCACATCAATGGCTCTCTAATTCTATGAGAATAATGTAATTGGGATTATAATACTTAGAATAATAAAATTAATTAATTTCCCGAAAGAATTTAATCATTTCATTTAATTCTTAGTAATACCACATGTCTTGATAATGACAGTTTACCATCATTATTACTTGACATGCGCCCAACGTATTACATTTAATACCATTTAAATAAATGAACAATATTTTCACACAAATCCTGAAAAACAAACTACAAGGCATGTATATAAATATACACAGCGTGTTCTTTTTTTCATTTTATTTATTTCCTCCACCATATTTATTAGTCCTTGAGTAGTGACCATTTATTTATTAAATAAATGTAACAGCATTACTCGCT
The DNA here is from genome assembly GCA_963277665.1 of Viscum album. Classification (NCBI taxonomy): domain Eukaryota; kingdom Viridiplantae; phylum Streptophyta; class Magnoliopsida; order Santalales; family Viscaceae; genus Viscum; species Viscum album. Next base: position 357,497,250 of record OY728152.1, on the reverse strand, counting down.
AATAAATATATATTATTTCGCCCACACTATAATCTCTCGAATAACTAATGTCGAAACAAATGCGATCAGACATCCTTAAATAATTATTAACCAAAGGTGTGAATATTTTTTATTTAACTTGTTAAAATAATATTTAACTGAGATACATGGACACACATAGTGTGTGACCCTCTAGGCATCTTTCTCAGTGGCATTAGCCTGAGCCTGCCTAAAGTCCAAGGTTAGCATCTAGCAACATGGAAAGGAACCCATTGAGAATGAAGTTAACGCCACAATGACGTGTCACCTCCTACGAATGCTTACCGTGTAATATAATCCATTTGTCTCGATATCTCCAATCAAGTGGGTTTCATTCTAGTTCCATCAACCCATGTTCATGATTATTCTTTCTTTGACTTCCTGGAATTTATCTTGCCCATAACTTTCTATGGCCATGGATTTATTTAGGCTATATCAATTCCATCAAAGGGCCTGAGATATCTACTTCCGTTGTGGAGCGAAAGGGACAAATCTTTTCTCGCATTATCTATTAAAGTGGTATTACTCGTGACACACACAACATATCCTACATCGCTGTGAATAGTATGTCATCACATTTTTCGTCAATACATCTATGTGCACGAGTTGTAATACCCATTAATAATAATCTTAAAGTATAAGGACCAATACACATGTCCGCAGATAGGAACATCCAATGACACTATGAAATGTGGATTTCCTACCGGCGGGTCTCGTTCTCATAATATCCACCTGGATATTACCAAGGGTGCACACCATGGGAAGGTGCCTTAATGTTTTGTGAGTCCTCACTCCTAATGACCTGTATTATTTGTGTCCCTCAAATAATATCATACGACCATAGAACATACATTCAAGAACAGTGTTATGGCACTTCCGGGTTCTCAACATAGCAGGGATCCGCTACGACCCTTTAATTCAACAATTGACCTTTAGACATTATCACATGACATGTCATGCATAGAAAAATCAAGATGTGAGAAGGCTTTTATTTAATGAATAATGTACAACGTAGTTGGTTCTAGACCACCAACTCCAACAAAAAGTCCTTTATATTTTATTGATTCTTTTTGACAATTAATCCATAACTAGTTTAGAACATGTAGGAATCGGCCACACCTCAATATGATGCATGGTTTCAATGGAATGACTATATGTGATTATTTATTTAAAATTGAAATAAATTTGAGGAAAATAAAAACTAGTCCAACTCAAATCTAAACAAACACATTTATATGGTTTTTATAGATTAGGAAAATGATCTATATGTGATTTTATACATGCATTAATTAGTTCCATCTCAAACTGATGCACAGTGTGACCGATATGACACCAAATGATTGATTTTATTTAAAATTGAGATAAAATTTAGTAAAAAGAAATTTTGGCCAACTCAATAACATGAAAAATCAATCTGACTGTTTAAATAATTTTGGATAATGAATGATAACTCATTTTGGGTTTGTTGTAATCAACTGCACCACAATCTGATACACAACGTGATCAGTATAACATAATATTATTATTTCAATATTAATATGAAATTGATAAAAAAATAAAAATACATACATCAATATAAGAAAAAACATTACAATAGTATTGATAATGGAGGGCTACTATCCACATGTCATTTGGGAGGTGTTGGAAATATCCACACCTTAATCTGATGAATGATGTGACATTTATGACTCCAAGGGAATCATTTTAAATTTAAATCAATTTTTGTTAATAAAAAATTAAATCTACTGAAAATTGAATAGACATAATATTATCTTGTTTCATTAATTAGTACAATGAACCATATGATATTTGAGACATTCATGAATAATCCAGACCTCAATCTGATTCACAATGATACCAATATGGCTCCAAGTACATGTTTATAATTAAAATTGACATCAATTTTACTAAAAAGGCCTACTGACCAACACAAAACATGGAAATAATTCAAATTGTTTAAATAGATTAGTAAAATTATCCAAAATTCATTTTTGTTGTATAGAAATCAGTTGCACCTCAATTATGTACACAATGTTTTCAGTATGAGTAAAAGTATAGGTTTCAATTTTAAATTGTCATTGTAGTAAAAAAAGACAACTAATGTACAAAAATCCAAGGAAACACAAAAATATTGTTTTTATATTTTTTTTAAAATTATCAATATTTCATATGGGATGTGTAGGAATCATCTCATTCTCTATCTATCATTCGGTGTGACCGGTATGACTCAAAGTGCTTATTTTTATTTAAAATTGTCATCAATTTTAGTAAAATGGACAACTGTCCAACTCAAAACTAAGCCAATACATTTTTTTTATTTTGATACATTACAAATATGATTGATAAGCCATATTTTGACTTGTATGAATAAGCGTCACCTCAATCTGATACACGATGAGACCAGTATGACTCAAATTGTTCGTTATCAGTTTAAAATCGACATTTGAGTTCAAAAGAGTGACATTCACTAAAAAACAATCAAATATACTTACATTTTCTTTATTAATTTGGAAAATCTATTATATGCCATTTTAGAAGTGTAGGAATTATTTTCACATCAAACTAATAAAAAATGTGATCTAGATGAGCCAATAGAGTGTGTTTCTAGTTTAAAATGCCATTTTTTGTAATAAAGATGACTAACATACTAAAAACTGATAAAACCTGTTCATATGTTTTTTGATTATTTAGGAAGATTAACCATAAGTCATTTGATTCTTTTTTTTGGAATTAGTCGTATGTTAATTTGAGCATAGTTTTACTGGTGTGACTCCATGTGCTTCATTTTATTTAAAATTCTCAATAATTTTACTAAAATTAAAACTTTTGTTAATTATTTTATATTTATTATTAAAATATTAAAAAATTATTTTAATAGTGTTATTATTTGAATTACAATGTGTTATTTTCTCAGAAATAAAATCTTTATGGTCTCATTGAGACATTAAAGGACCACTGATGTTTTTGAATGTATATAATAATTTGTATTTATGTAATTGTATTATACAATGTTTGAAATGTATATAATTCAGTTTTTTTTCTTGTATATTTATTAAAAAATTTATTTCAATAATATAATGTATCAGGACTTGTTTTTTTATATCATGTTTGATTCTACTATTTTAGTGTGTTGTTACCGCACACTATAGTGGTGCTACAATGTGGTCTTACAACACACTCTATATTATCCATTTATCAATGAATTTTAAAGCACTAATAATGTCCACATTTATCCGCACTTTTAATTTCACTAAAAAATGTCTCCATTTTTAGAACTAATAGAAGCCCTAGAAAAAATTCATTTTGCAGTGACTTAATATGTGATGATAATGGTATAATTTATCAGTGGTTTTGTAAGCACTAATAAGACAGACATTATAAATGATTTTATAAACAATGATATATATTTTCTTAGTAGTTATATATTAACATTATCATCAATAATTTAATTATCAATTCTTTTTAAATCACTGATAAAGGCCCCATTTATCATTGATTTATTTATCACATATAATGGACACCATTTTCAACAAATTTTTAGTACTGAAAAATGACTATGGATTTAAACATAGCTGATGAAGTAAGCACATTTCTAGAACTGAAGAAGCCCATTTTTAGCACTATTAATTGATTATTTTTTTGTAGTCACCCATTATCCTAACCAATTCCCATGCAGTTTTCATGTCTTTTAGGAATATTATTTTTAATGTGTAACTCAACATATTTTTGGTAGTCAGTGTGGATGAAATCATCATTTACACTATGTATAAGGAGGATATGTTGAATCATATAAGTATAGTTTGAGGTTTACTGATAAATCACCGTCTTTATGCCATGATTTTAAAATGAGATATCTGGATCTCGAATTTTTTTTCATTGTGAAAAATGGTATCATAACTAGGAAACAATGTTTATCCTCAGAAGGTGAAGGATTCTATTACTTCAGAGAAACCATAAAATGTCTTTGTGATTTAAAACATCTGGGGTATAGGTGGCTTTTATCAGAGGTACATGATGGAATTCATGATTTTGGAATCTCAGATGACTTAACTATCTTGTATGGTAGTAATGTTAAATTCTAATGACAAATTATTTTATTCTTTTGATGAAAAAAATTTACATTCACTACTTCCCCATTGTTTTATCTCTAGATGGCGAGTAAGGCTATGTGGTATTTCTATTAAAAAAATTTGGATGGAAGTAAGTTATGACCACCTAATGTCGTCATTTATTTCTTGAGTATATTAGGATATTTCTGATATACATTTTTTTATATTTTTTATTGATATTAAGAGACATGGTTTATTGTGATTACTGTTTTTGGGGTTCCCTACTAGGAATTATTATTCTCATTCATACTTTTGGTTTTCCAGCACCTGTCATGTCTTATAAGATGATATCCCATTAGGATTCATCCTCGGAGGATATAGAGTGGTTGGAGCATATAATGAACTTTTTAGAATGAGGTGGTTATTAGGAGATTTCATTTGACATTAGTCCTATCCCATAAACAAGGTGTTACCCTTTCGAGAATTTGGTTTGGGTTGTATTTTACCCCCTCATCCACTTTTAGGACATTACTATCATTCTCTATTGTGGAATCCTAGATTCATGCATTAATTAGTTTAAGTTTTTTATATTTAATTTTTTTTTGGTATGTGATATGTTTTCATGTGTACGGGTATTTTGGTCTAATACCTCCCATATATAGGATGTTTATACTCGACACTCCTCTCGATCCACATTCCTATTAGAGGTGGTCTTGGGGTAGTCTATAGTTGGATATCGGGGGGTTGGGTAATGAAAAGTTTTCTATATTACCCTTCAGTAATATTGGGATCTAATAAATAAGAAATATGATCACTAAATTTGAAAATTGAACATACCAATAATCCCTAAAACAACATGATGTATTTTTTAATCGATGCATACCAAATATGTTAATAAATTCATTCTGTAGTATAATAAAACATTTAAAACCCTTAATTAAAAAATAAATTATTATAAACATTTATGATTTTATATTCCATAAATGAAACATTGATTATGAGGAATATACCAGAAATCAAAAAAATTTGATTAATCCATTAATGATAGAATGAACAACTTTTTCAAAATAAAATGTTAACTAGTTCCAATGTAGTTGGTAACGTCATTTTTACTTTCACCATATCAATAATATTTATATCACATCATCATTTTATCTACACCATGAATATATTAAGGGTTATATTTCCCTCAATCATGTGTTTTACTGGAATATAAACATTACAATGAATTATTTTTCTTCGTGATCTGTACAATTCAATATGCACATTAAAATCCTTAATAAATATGTACAACAATAAAATCCTAATAAATTTCATAATTATTATCACCATGGTGTCATTGATAAAATACTCAAATAACATAATTATGAAATCCAAACACCAAAATATTAATCACTCGTCTTCTTATGTTGTATAACTGAATATTAGCTTGATGAATTTAAATCTCATGAGGAATATTACATGAATACATGAGTCATTAATTTTTGCAGCTCCCTATATCTATACAGTAAAAAAAATTTACATTGGAGTATTTTTCCTTATCGTTGTTATCACATTCTCATATTTCTTTTTATATACTCTTGTAGAAATATAACATTCAATTTAATACAGTAAAATGTTTATTATTTTATTAACGTCCTTATGTAGGATAATACATCATTTTGTTTTACCATTTGTCCACATTTTTCCACCATCAACATATTATATTTTTCCCTTTGAAAGAATTGTACATAGATAATTCTTCCTCATCCTTTTCAGCATGTGATTTTATGTCCTCATTTAATGAGACTCCATGGGGGGCTAGTTCAATTTAACAAATTGTATTAAACCCATAAAGAAAATGATGATTCTCAATCTTCAGATTACATTCATTGATGTCATTTCTATTCCTTACACTAGGACCCATTTATATAAAATTGAATAAAATAGATTATTATAGATCATATGTACAACCCAAAAACTAGTGAAATTATTAATTCATAACTAAACTCTAAAATTTACTTTAATATTGTGAAAAACAAATTAAGGGGAAATTTAATAAACCAAAATGTTATCACTTGAAAAACATTAAATGAAAACACAAAATTAATAAATGACAACATAATCCAGTTGGAAACAGTCTCCCTAAATATTTTCAAAGATAGGGTGTTTACTAAAATATCTTGATCTTATTTTATAAGGTATATAATGTGATACAAAAATTTATCTCGTGTTTTAATGTACCTCACATTATTGATCATTGCATTATTGAATAATGTTATTAGTATAAGAACATTATTTTCATACAATCATCACTGATAATGATTAAAATCCACATGTAGAAATCTTTTGATCATTTAATATGCTTCCTACATTTTTCGTAAATCCCGATTAACTCCTATAATATTTCTACCCCTGATTGCATAATAAATTACGTTGTTTCATAGAAATTTCACCTGAATTCCATTGTTTTTCAGTCATAACACCCTCAAATAGAACATCCCCATGACTGGCAACCTCTGTCTGATAAGAAAATAAAAAAGCCTTGGGATAAGAATCCATCATCTTTTATATCGTCTTTTCGAGGGTTTTTATCTACATTGGAATGGGTAAATAGATATAGTACGTTTGACCCTTCCAATTTTCTCTAGGACCCTTCATCATCCTAAGGCTGGAATCCCTCTACCTTGATACATGTCACAACTCACTCCGGAGAAAATATAATAAGACTCATTACTCAACTCACCCCCTTGCCTCATTATTCAATAATGAAGTTCTCTTCCTAATTTGTATCATAACCATGTCTCCTACCATCACAATCCAATCCATTGAATTTGTTTCCAAGGTATTTAATTGAAAATTCCCTTCTCTGTCTTGGCATTTTTTGTGAACCAACTGATATGTGGGGGTCTTGACCCATGACACCAAATATAAGACCGTCCAGATCTAAATTGGTAACCATTGTATATAATATCATTGACATAGTCTCATTGGAACACTTTCTTCCAGTGCTTCTGTACCCTAAAAAATAAATATCTACATATGATGTAGCCTTCAGAGGCCGTGCACATCCCTCAACATTTATTTATCTTTCTACTTAATGGATGATTGTACTACCATATCACAAAACCATAAATATAAGGATCCTAAAATAAATTTAATGATAAATAATGATAAACAACAAGAGCACATACCTTAGTAGTATTGACCAGTCACTTTATTATAGACTCAACATCCACATTTACAACCTCTGGTGTTTCATTAGTTTGAAACTATACATTTCGTGTTCTGCTATTTGGGAAGCTAGATAATCTTCCATTGGAGTATGAACATGGTTATTACTTAGAGGTATGGGTTTCTTTATTTATTTTCTCCATTAAGTTATTATTATGGAAAAAAGGAAAATAAGACATGAACTAGAATCATTACTATCAAAGGGCCTAACATAGGGGTATGCGTCATGTAATAATTCATACACGCCATGTATTCTGGCCCTGAATGATGTGAATACTTGGTGTGTAGTCATGTTAGTATGAAATAGGGGAAAACAAACTACATTCCATTTACATACATGTACACACTGTGTATTCATGTTGGCCGGCCCTGGAAAGTGAGTCTCAAAATTTATCTTCCAAATGAATAGTTAAATGATATACATGTTGTGTATATGTAATTACACACTGTGTATTTTTTGTTTTTTCTTAAAACATGTAGTACCCTATCTATTCGATAGATTGGTCAATGAGCTCGCCAGGGGAACTCAAGAGGAGCATCAGAACTTCAACCCCTTCCTGGTTGATCATCTGAACTCTGAATAAATCACCATTATTCTCGTTTGAACCCGATCATGGAGGGATCAATTAATCATGATTTGTTCTTGGTAATTTCAATTTTCAATGTAGTTATTAATGTTTGATTTAATCTCCTCATTTTTTCGATCTCCACCTTTCTAGATTGTATTGAAAGTCGAGATCGGATGAGGAGAGTCATAACATGACGATGTTAGTGGTATTGTGCTAATATTCTAATTTCATATTGTTTATATGTTCTGTTTTTTCATGCGCCAATGTTTATTTTTTCCCATTATTGATCCATTGACCCATGTTAATGCCTACAAATGTTTAGGAGATTAATTATACTATTTGATTAATGTTTAGACCACTTGTTTTGATTAAAATCCACCCCTCATGGGAATATCTATTGGATAACTATTTTCAGGCCTTTTGGAAAAATATTAACATGGTTAGGACACTATTTTCCATTTTATTGGTAGATTGAAATGAATTGGTTTAATAAATTATTACAAATTTAAATTTATTATATGTCAGTCATGTTATTGTAATGTAATTGATACTAGAGGATCCTATTTTCACTGTATTCATAGAACATGTGAGATGAAGCATCATTATGATATTATAAGCCTTCTGGTTATCTTTTCCTTTTAGTCTTATGTGGTTTACTTTAGTTTCATGCTTCGTACTGATTCTGCTATTGTTATTATTTTTTCTGATGTGTTACAGTCTTCTAATGCTGGAATAGTTTTACCACTATCAAACCCTAGGCCCTCACAGCTAGTCGGTATCCACTTGTGTTTGGGGAATTTCACTTGGGGAAAATTTTCCAACCGAGTACGGGGAAACATTTTGGGGCTTTTGGATCCAGGACATTACCAAGAGGTATCATAGGAGACTCATTTATATTTTTATTTACTATTTTTCAATGATATAAATGAGAAAATTTTTGTAATTTGTTGTTTCTAGGAGTATCTAACCCATGTATAAGAAAAATCCAAATTTCCTTAAAATATATTGTACTTTTGGATTTTGTTAATATTGATATTATTGTGGTTTTTTTTCATTTCAACCTAATGAGATGGGGGTATGAATCACATACCCACTTGATAGAATCACATTCCATGAATAATGCCATGAAATCGATGATTAATTAGATATTTTATGTTGTTGTGATAAATGTCATGCACGAAAATCATGTTATTGTGATAATACTATAATAGATATGCCAACTATTGGGATTGGTGTATTGGTATGTGATATGGTTTGAATAGGATGGATTCTAAATGTTGATCGTTGAGGTTTATTGTCCCTATTTAAACAGAATTTGGTGGATCATGATTCAACCTTTTTGTACAGATTTTTATTTTGATATGTTATTCATGGGATCCAAACAATGATTTGAGGGTTGTATGAGCCCTCAAAGATAATAATTTGGCATACAAATACATGGTTTTTATAATGAACATGTGCATCCTATTAAATCAAGAGAATCTGTCATAAAACACCAAGTATTCATAGCATTTATTTTAGCTTAACACGCTATTTTACTTTCATGTTTGGGGGAGATTATGTTCCATGTTTTCATAAGAACACGATGTAGAGTATATGACAGTGTATGGGATCATGTGGGAACAAATAACCTATGTAGTTCTGATTAGAACACACCATGTACATTCGGTACATGCCATGTAGCTGACCCAGACCGAACCCGTGTGGTCCTAACTATGTCGAATGACATGGCCAGGGTAACAAACTTGTGTACACGTAGTCTGCATGTGGAACATGACATTTAACCGGGGTTAATACACACCCTGGTCAGAGATGGAACACAACCATGTGATAGATTAAGGGTACACATTGTGTAGTCTTTCTATAAGACATGTAGTCCCTTTTTTCAAACATATAGGGTCTTTTCTTGATCAGTTTTTCCACTCCTCATAGAAAAGACATGATTATGATATCTAACTATGACATTTTCTTGACAGTGTTGTGACATGCTAGCATGATGACCACAAACATTATGCCAGGTGACCGGTGAGGATCATACTCCATAAATAGAAGGACATGGCAAACCGATGAACCCTCCCTTTGTATTAGCTACAACCCCATCTATTATAATGGGTGCAGGTGTCGATGAATAGTTCCATGAATTATTTGTGATGTTCATGCAGAACATTCAGGGATCACCACAGGATGCCACATCTACCGAAGATATGACACATATATTCTAGAAGTAACATCTTCCTACTTTTTTATCTAATAGTGGAAGACATGCTACAGAGTCATGGATGGAATCAATGATGTCTATCTTTGAGCATTTGGTTACACCTCTCAATTGGAGGGTCAAGATCGCGACATATATGTTTCAGGATTTTTCCATGATATGGTTCAGTGTTATCATTCTGGTAGGGAATCATTGGTATATGAAATAGTATGACTTTCAAGGATCCTTCTATAATTACTATTTCCTCGATGTGTTTTGGGATGACCAAGCCTACGAGTTCATTCACCTGGAGCAGGGAACACTATTAGTTATAATCTATTATGGCCAGTTTATTCAGATTTAGCGATTCACAATTATTATGATGGTGATGAATTATTAAAATTTTTATGATTCACAGATGGCCTTTGGTTATATATTTGATCACATGTGAATTTCTTCAGGTTTTTTTCTCTCTATGGTGTTATGAATCAAGCATTGATCACAGTGTCCAATCTGAGGGAATCTTGTGGTTCAATCCAGTGATGTTCAGCCCTAATTTTTGGAACATTTTCATCTGGAAAGTGGAAGAATCATGGGGAGTTATCTCGCAGTGAATGTAGTTGCCAAAAATTTCCTCTATTGTCCTGGTGATGTACTACCACTATAGAAAAGGTCATAAACAAGAGGACATAGTGCCTAAGGGATCTAGTAGAGTGCCGAGATTGTGTTTGGATTGGATATCTATAGTTTTACGACATGGAACTCCAACCAGTGGCTAGTGAGAGAGCATATATATAGACTCCACATGTAAGAGTAGGGTCAGTGGCTTATCACCAGTCAGGAAAGTGGAATACATCAGGATGTTTATGACAAGGTGTTGGTGTTTTACTTTGTAGTCAGACCCCACGATCATTGTTACAACTGGGTGGGTAAGCTCTGGTTATCAAATCAGCTTCTAAGGGTTTTGGTGAAAGTTAGACATATGTTGTGAAACAAAACATATAAGAGTGTGATAATGGAACTTCTACTATCAGAGGTACTGACCTAGTCACCTATAATTTATCTTATATAATTTTATGAAATAGGTGATACACATATTTTTATATAAGTGTCCATTGTGGAAAGAATTGGGATCTATGTTTATAGTTATATTTATTATTTGGCTCTAAAAACATCATTGGAGATTAAAATGATAGGTGTGTGTCAGTTCAAGGATTACCCCTTGAGATTTTTTGGTGTCACCTTCCTGGGTACCTCTATGTCCTAGAGATTACAGACATAAATGTCATTCTCATAATAGACTGGTTCGTTCCTTTTTGATCATTTGTTGATTTCTATCACCAAATGGTGATTTTCATATCACACAAGTGCATAGTGTTTCTACAGAAGGGTGAATGGGATATCTAGGCATGCAGATATGGACCCGAGCATCAAAGGCTAACCTTTAGATAAAGAGTTGGAGTTCACTATCAAGTTAGTTCTCGGAGTCACACTGACATCCAATCCTTCTTACTATATTCCTACAACAGAGTCTTAAGAGCTCAAAATACAACTGTATGTTTTAGAATCTTAGGGTTTCTCTTAAACCAGTGCATATTTTTGTGGTTCTCATGTTCTTTTTGTGATGAAGGTGGATAGTTCAAAATTTATTTGGTCAATCTGAAACTGAACCGGTTGATAGTTAACAACTGATATACCATACCCATGATAGATGACCTATTTGATCTTCATTGAGTTGGTAAAGTTTTCTCGAAGAATGAATAATCGTCAGGATATCATTAGATACATGTTCGAAATGAAATCATTCCTTTACCACATTTCCTAGTAGGAATTTTATATATGATTATATGGTTATTCCATTTAGTATCACGAACATGCCAACAAATTTGATGGAAATGATGAACTGAGTATTCCATCTTTACCTAGATTCTTTTGTGGTTGTTTTCATGGATTAAAAATTTGTGCATTATCACAATAGACACATCCATTCTATACATATTCAGATCATTTTAAATACAGTAAATGATAAAAAGTTATATGATTTAGTCACAAAATTACACATCTGGATGGATCATATCCACTTCCTAGGTCACAAAATCATAGAGATAATAGAATCAGTGTACCTAGAGATGGTGGGAGTTGTAGTTTACGATCAGCAGCCCAAGATAATTTTCGAGGTGCAGAGTTTCTTAGGTCCTTAAAGTAAATAAATGAGTTTTATATAGTACCTATAATGCTTATAAGTTCTGAATATAGGATTGACTAAGAATGGTATGAATTTTTAATGGACATATTCTTATGACGCAAACTATTTTTAGTTGAAAGGGCTCTTGACCTTAGAATGAATACTAAAATTACTAGGGATATGAAAGAGTTAAAAATTATTATGTGATGCATCAGGTATTGTGCATGGAACAGTTTATATATAGGTTAATAGAGTTTTGTGATTGGGTCATGTCAACTGATGGCACATTTGAGGAATTACCTGAAGCATGATCTCAAGTTAGGTGCAGTTGTTAATGCCGTGTGTTGATGGAGAAATTATTTATTGGAAGGGAATTTTTTGGTGTACATGGACCAAAAATGCATCATATACATCTTAAATCCAAATGATTTAAATATTAGACCGTTATGGTGGGAGGAATAGCTTTATTTGTTCAATTTTGAGCTCGCATATACACATAGAACAAGTAATGTGGTGATAGACACAATGAGTAGGAGGACTAAAAAACATGTAATGTAGGAGTATAGTGGTGAGTGGTAGATAATGGATTTGTTCTCTATGAAGAATTTTGAGGTGTAGGATATTCATGTATAGAAATATCTTGCATCTTGTCCAGTTAACTCTACCCTATTAGACATTGTGATGATGAGACAACCATCAGATTCTAAAGGACTAGTTCTATGGGTGAGTGTGGTCATTGTGGACCATCCTCCAATATGCACGATAGAAGAAAATGATTTTTTTTTGTATCCATGGACGTGTGTTAGATATGATGGATATACGTGAGGAGATGATGAGGGAGATTCATGCCTCATCTTGGGAAGTGAAAACTAGAATTACCATGATATACCCTGACTTGTGTCATCAGTACTAGTAGTCAGGTATGAAGTGATATGTAGTTGGTTTTGATAAGACATGTTCCACCTATAATATGGTGAAGGAAGATCATCAGTGAGCGGATGAGATTTTATAACAATTATCTATTCTAGAGTGGAAATGGGAGGATTTCGAGATGGATTTCATGATAGGGTTGTGGAGGTCGCCGATCGGCAACGATGTGGTGTGGTTTGTAGTTTGAAGGTTTAGGAAGGAAGCTCACTTCATTCAAATAATTTGGACCATCAGTTTTGATGATCATTGTATTTTATATATATGAAATTTGGTACAACATAAATGTGTCACTCATTCTATCATATTAGATAGGCAAACTCACCTTATGTATCATTTTATGGAAGAGTTTTCTGAGGACACTAGGTAAAAAGGTGATTCTATGAACATCGCACCACCCTCAGACCTATGGACAGTCTGAGAGTACGGTACATGTGCTATAGGAAATGTGGAAATCTAGTTTTCTATTCTTTGGGTGCTCTTGAGAGAATCATATGCCCCTAGATGAGTAATCACATAATAATAGCTTATAGACTACACTTCAGATGGCACCATATGAGGCTTTGTATGAGAGGACATGCTAATGACGCCTATGTTGGCTAAAAATAGGAGAGGAAGTTATGATGGGATATAACCTTGTCCAAGAGACCACTAATAAGGTTTAGTTGATTCGTAAGCGGATGGCTACCAAGATTCCCCATCAGAAATAATACGATGATCACTAGAGATGAACTTTGGAGTTTGATGTTGGGTATCTTGTCTTCCTTCATGTCACTCCATGTTTGGGACACATTATTATCCGGTGATAGGGTAATATTTCACTGAGTTATTTCAGTCATTATGAGATTCTAAAGAGAGTCAGCATGGTTTCTTATTTGCTACAGTTACCTCAGAGGTACCAATCCATTAAGGATGTTGTCCATATATCTCAGTTACAACTCTATCACTCAGACCCATGTCATGTTTTTTAACCCAAGGATTATGGTATATAGGTTGAATAATCCTTTAAGAAGAATATGATTGGTATTTTTGATAAAATTACAAAGATTCTTTGAGGTCGGTCAGATCCTCTTATACGGGTTCTTATGAGACATGGGAGTGGGAGGCCGACGTGTGTGCTCCATAGCCAGATTTATTCATAATTATTACAACACCACACATTTTAATTAAATTTAGGGATGAATTAATTTAATATGGGACGTTTTTAATAACCTAGTTATTCCTTTTCAATAAATGTTTCTTTTATTCCTTTTCCTATATTTTTTTTGAGAAAACATGAGAAAATAGATCAGATATGGAATAATTACTATCCCATGACTTAACATAGGGGTACAATAAATGTATTACTACATTCACACAGTGTTTTTTGGTTTTTTATGAATAGAATACATGGTTTTTATTCATGTAGATATGAATAAGTGTAAAAAAATCCACATGTTTGGTACATCCTTGAACACATCACGTAGTCATCTCAACAGGCCTTGGAAAGTATGTGGGTATAATTAAACATCCAAATGAATAGGTAAATTATATACATGCCATGTATATGTACATACAAATAGTGTATTTTATTATTTTTCCTTTAAAATAGGAAATTGCATCTCCAATAATGAGATTGGACAGTGGGATCACTGGGGGATCTCAAAAGGGGCAATGTAACATCATCCTCTTCATTGTTGATCATCCAAACTCTGAATCAATCACTTTTACTCTCATTTGAACCCAATAAGTGTGTGCTAAAATTATCTTGATCCATTTCTGGTAATTTATATTCTCAAAGATGTTAATTATGGTTGACTAAATATACTTTTTTCATATATCTCCACCATTCTATATTGAATTGGAAGTCAAGGATTGATGAGGATAGTCAGACAACAATAAAAAATGTTGTCTCATTATAATTTATTATTTTCATGTTTTTTATATGTGTTATTATTCTAAATACCGATGTTTTTGGTGTCTCTTTATTGAGTCCTTGATATGTGTTAATGCCTATGGATGGTTAGGTGATTAATTATATGATTTGAATCATTTGTAGACAAGTTGTTTTGATTAACGGCCACCCCACATGTGCATTTCCCTTGGATATGTATTATTGGGACTTTTGGATTAGGATAACCATGGTTAGGATTCTATTTTACTAATTATGGGTTGATTGAGATGAATTGTTTAATTAAATTCTATTCAATTAAAATTTCTTATATGTCGGGCTTGGTTTTATTGAATTATTCTGCATGAAGGAGGATATTTTTCATGCCTGTGGGAATGATTTTGTGTGTCTATGAGCTTTGTTTTGTTATAAATGTCGAAAATCTCTTGTGGGAAAGGATTTGTCAGGTCTATGGACTTCAGGAGGACAAGTATTTGAATTGATGTTTGACAATGTAATGACTAAGGACACAGTTAATAAGATAATGAAAATTCTTTGATTCATTTTTCTTTTTACCTGGTAGATTTCCTACTACCATGTTAGGTGTTTTTAAATGAATATTGTATTGACTTTCCATGGTTGGATCCCTAGAACATATAAATCAATGTAATGGAATTAATTACAATGAGTGGTATAAATTAATCAATACAAGGATGATTGTTTACCTTTGATTAATTCAATGGTTAATTCTTTCATTGTTATACATTTATTGTTGTAAATACTCACTGACAGATTGGAACAGACATTTAGTGGTTTCTTAGTGGGATTCATTTCCCTCACCCTATTTGGGTCATTTCTTTTGGACCAAAATATCTATATTTATGTAGGTTTTGATAGTGGAAAATCCTTATATAGGTACTTGAATGATTCATAGGTGTAGGATAGCATGGGACCAAGCCAAGGCTTCTGATGCTGCTATGTTTCTCATTGTATTTTTTTACCTTAGTACCATATTGTACTTGATAACAGTGTATCCTATTTTCACTCCTTCATTAGAACATGTGACAGACAACATCATTATGATATTATATGCCTTATGATTATCATTAGCTTTCAGTCTTCTGTTTCTTACTTCAGGGCACGCTTTTTACTACATTCTCTATTGTTAATATTAGTTATGTTGTGCTACACTCTGCTAATTTTGGCCTAGTTTCCCCACTATGACACCCTAAGCCCACACTACTAGTTGGAAGTCTTTGGCATTTGTGGATATGCGATTGAGGCCATGTGTCCAAATGACCCCGATGAATATTTTTGTGGATTTAAGATCCTAGAAGTTACAAGTGATGTCAAAAACATTTGAATAGTTATATAATTTACTAGTAGTCTTCTTTTTAGTGTTCTCTTTTTCTGGCCCACATAGAACCGAATACTCAACTAGGTGTCCATCAATCAAATTCCCTTCCTTCTCCCCACCCTTTTGTGTTCTAGTATGAACAACCTTTGAATACGTACATAAATCAATTCAATCCCCAATTGTAATTTTTTCATTCGTACAAGTTAAATATCAAGTAACCACTCATTTTTCACTACTCACATGACCCTTAGAATCTGATCCCCCTTGTCTACACACTACTAATTAGGGCCCAGATTTCATGCATGAGGGACGAAAATCAATCCAATACTCGAATATAACTGACTAATTGTATCAAAAGCCCTGTCAAAATTCATCCCAAATGAATTCAATTGGAAGACTTAAAACATCCACTTTAATGTATATTTGTTGATAAATTAGTTTTAAAAAATTATATAGTCTAGCTATCTGTGTGAAGATAACAATCTACATGGTCTCGAAAAATTTGAGAAATAAAAGATTTTTGAAATTGATGTTGGTGTTAATGATATCTCTCCCAAATAGTAGTCATTATTGAGTAATTTATCATGTGGATGATTTAGGTCCACTAGAGAAGGTATAACTGATATTATTTGGGGATACATGGAGCGATATAGTAGGATAGTAGCAAAAAACACCTTGATGAGAACCATAAAATGATCTATCTGTTGTTGAGGAGGCCCACAATTGCTCAATCATATGAAACCCAATATTATAAAAATAAATTAATAAAATGAATTCATCGATGGATGTTGATGCATGAATTGTGTAATCATCAATAGATTTTTCAAATATGAGTTATATGTGATCACTGAGGGTGAGGTCAATGGTTTCAGGTAACCTTTGATCAAATCATGGACATTGGGTCCAAGAGGGTCCTAGGGAAAGTAGGTAAGTAGTTGGGGTAAAAATATGAGAAATAAATGTCATTAATAATCCTAGATAGATGATTAATCCCCTCCCCCCAATCGAGGGGAAAGGTCTGATGCAAGGTTTGTCACCATTAGGTCATGGGGTGATTCCTACTCTAAGCATCCTCATAGCTAATATCCAAATCATTAGTATGGATGTTTTGGGATATCACTATTTTAAATCCTTCCATTATATTTGAAAGGAAATTGTGAATTTTCCCATGAATAAACCCCATGTCTGTCAAATGAAGTGAAAATTAAGCGCCTTTTTTGATCCTCTGACAATTAGGTGAATCCCAATGCACCATTTTCATAGTTATTTCCCCAAGGTAAAACTATACTAAAAAAATTATACTTATAAATTCCATATATGGGATTTATTGTGAGAAAAAATCACAAAATCTCTACCTTACCAAAACATAAGGATGATATTGTATACATATCATAAAATTATATGGATGGGTTATGATCCCTTATTATGTTTTCATAAATATGGTTCACAAGGGTTCTACTAAACATCTTTTGAATACAACTATAATGTCCCAGACTCCCGAAACCCAGATCCATTGTCTTCATTATTACATTGGTATAAAATTCATGGAATCACATCCCAAAGGAACGTATAGTTTTTTAGTACTTTTAAAAAAGATTCCTACATGATTAATATATTATATATGAATAAAAAAATGATAACATAATATTTTTTATGAATATTATTATTCCATATAGAATATCCCTACATATCAATAATAAAATTCTCCCTTGTATCCTGGGGAAAACAACGGAATAGGGTGAGTTCAAAATATAATTAATGCTATGTGTATAGTAGATATTATGAATTAAAAAGTAATAAAAAATATGGAATGGAATATAACTGATACATATTCCAATTATTCAATAACATGAGAATAATGTGGAATGAATTAAATATGACTAAATAATTCCATTTAAATAATCAAACCAACATTTATTTTCTAACTAATTGTATAATGAAATGTAATTTTTATAATAGAATACATAATGTGGAAATTTATAGTGTAAAACGTCAAAATCATACAATCAGGATATTTTAAAAGAACTTTCCTGTTGAAACCATATAAAAAATAGTTTAAATATTCGTGTTTGAAATTAATTAGGGTTTCTAAACATATTTTTTTCAAGACCATTCATATGACTCATTCTATCAAGGCCATTCACATGACAATTTAAAACTATTGGGTACAAAATTACAGTGTTTCAGAAATTGATTTTGTCTTATGATATCTATTGATTCATTAACAGTCAATTTGTATTCAGCATCAACTCACACTTACTATGTGTAATGCATTCCACATATGAAATTAGCGAAATATAGTCAACTAAAAAATTGATATTATAAAATTACATATCCAATGTTAATAAATACATCAATAAAATAATAAAAATAATAAACCATCAAATGTAATATTGTATATGGTATAAAAATATAACATCCAAAATAAAATTGATCATAAACCATTAGTATAAATAGCAAGGATGATATGAATAAAACATATCCCAAATTGGGGATAAGTACATTAAAGGGTTTATTTCATGGATGAATACAAACTCAATAGAAAGATATTTACAACATTCTTGGGGAAAATATAATATTCATTTTGAAATATCAAATCCTTTTAAAAATCCATTTCATTGAAAATAACATTTAAAAATATATTGTTTTGATAATACAAGGAAAAAATTTCTTTTAAAAGTTCCTTATAAACATTCAAATTATGAATCAATGAAATGATGATCATGATAGTTGATAATTCCATACATGATTTACATGTCAAAATGAACATTCCCATTTTACTAGAAAATGGTTATTTTTATTCCTTGTTTTGAAAATTACCCCTATATTCCTTTCACATTATAAATAAAATCCAAATGCATATTTGTTGAAATTAAAATAATAACCCTTTAAAAAAAATAAAAAATTTGTAAAAATACCATTAATAAATAAAATTTACAAGGTTTATGTAATTTATGAATCCATTTTATGAAGACATGTTTTGTGGGGAGATTATATTTTCTTAAATTGAAATTCAATAATAAAAAATCATCATTTGAATCTGATTGTGAAAGAAGCATTTACAATTATAACAACATTGAAATGAGAGTTAATAAAAAACGCAATTATATGATTAAATTATTAATAATCATAGGAAATACAAATGTATCAGATGTATTTAAAATGTAGTATAAAAATAATCTTATGATGAAATAATAAATCAATTATAATTTTATCCCAATGAATGGAAATTGTGTTGATGAATCCCTTCCCCCATTATTTCATTCAATATAACACTCATAAACCTTCGGTATAGTGGTTATAAATATGTTATTATCTTAAATGATAACCATATTATTATTTATAATATCATATTTAATCACTTTATAACATATTATAAATCATTCATTAATAACCATTCATTAGTTTCGTTTTTTCTATGTTAATTTCCTTGTTTTAATATGTATGTCTTCCCATCAATGACCCATTTTTTCATATATTACATAGTTTCATAATCTCAATAATTATAATAACGAAATAATGGTCATATTTTAAAATTATTTATAAAATTAAAACCAATATTTAACAATGGTTATGAAAAATGATGTACATTATGAACATTTATACGGTAGGTCCTACGTACACAGGAGTTACATTTCAAATTTTCAATGATAATCATGTAATGTTGTTAGGTATGTTATAATATATAAATAAAAATAATAAAATTATATATAGAAAATTATATATTTATATACATCATCCATGTGGTTTGGTGATAAAAATATAGTCACATTGCTTCATGAAGGAGATAGTCAACACGTACACAAACAATGTAAGGATATATAACTGAGAGAAAATAAATAATGAAAACGATTATTATATTTTTATAATGAAAAATATGAAATGAATATCATAATTAATTCATGTGAATATCATTCAATAATAAAAATTATCCTTATAACTTTCTATGTGGATTGTTTGTGATAGAGGACTCACCTCGCTTCACGAGGTGGTATTCCATCAAATAGATGAGAGACATTACCATATCTATTACTAAATAAGGGTTAAGGAGATATACAAAATATAATTAGTTAGGAGGTATAAAAATGTTATAAATAGCATATATATAATATAACTAAGATCATAATAAACTTTTAGAGGTTTCAATAGTAAAATGAATGACATCGCTTCATGTAGAGTTATTCGGCCGAATAGAAGAACACTTATTTCCTAACCCATTTGATAGAATTATAGATGTTTGTAGATCATGACCATATTACGATAACCTATCAAAATATTTAAGATAATGTTGTAGTTATATCATCATATTCTAATAATAATTAATGGAGTTTGAGAAAAAATATTACAATGATGTTTGTTGGGGGGCATTACCTCTTCTTCGGGTATCCTTTTTAGGATTACACTAAATCCATCATAGGATGAATTTATACCCAAAATAAGGGTTCTATGATGTTGGTAATGATGGTGGGAGACTATTATAGTTTATATTTTCTGGAAAAAAAATGGGAAGGTGTAAAGAATAGAGGATAGGTGGTTCCATTTTATAACTGAGGTTATTGGAAAAATTACAATTTTTATCACAATATTCATCAATACAACCGTTTTTATCAAGAAAATAGTTTCCAAAATGGTTGATTCTCAATACTAAATGAGATAATGTAAAATATTGATCACAAATGGGCGGTGTAAAAGTTTCTAGGTCATTTTTATCCCTTTTCATCATTTTTTAACCACATGATAAATCAAATTTTAGTATAACATCAGTAATTCATTTTCATTGTTTTCCATTTCCAATTTAGTTTAATAAAAATAAAGAGAAAATATTACAAATTTTAAATTATTATGTTTCAAAATATTAAATCCATTTTCAAAAAATCAATTCATATTTGTGGATAAATATAATAATTCATTAATCACGTGGATGTGACAAGAAAATAGTTTTTATTAGAATTTTTTCAAAAGTATAAATTTTTTTTTTCAAAAATCAAAATGAAAATAATTAAAATTACCTAAATTGGATTAAATAAAATATTATTTAATAAAAAAAAAATTCAAATAAATTTAATATATAATTAAATAGTATGAATTCTCAAATAAAAAAACAATATTTCAATTAAAATAAAACATTTTTCACTATTCATCAAAAATTGACACTTATAAGAAAATACAAAAAAATAGACTTCAGATAATTTTGATATTATAATTTAAAAAATGATCTTTATTTTTTCAAATAAATTTTCCAAAATTTATAAAAAATAATTTATAATTATGTGTACAACTTTTGGTTAAATCATATTTTAGAAAAAAATGTTTTTTAGTCAACATTTTATTGTATTTGAAAAGATTCATATTTTATTCATATTCAACAGATCAGAACACATATATGAATTTAATCATTAATATTTATATGCGGAAATTTAACAACAAGTTTATAACTATTATGTTTAATAATAATATATTAATAATATTTCAATTTTCATTTAAACTCGATGTTGGGTGGAATGAAATCAAATCACGGTGTTGCGTGTAACTCATGATAAAGACAGTGTTGCAAGTAGTGAATGTTAATGAATAGATTTAATATGTTTTAAAATAAATATATCATTATATCTCATTGTGTTATATTTTTATCTATATTAGTTTTCATGTGTTGCATACACTATTTAATATGATGTTCTTATTTTAGAATTTTACGGTGTTAAAGTTGCGTCTATTCACCAACATCTAATTTTTTAATCCAGATTTTATGAAAAATATCATGAAAAAATTCATAATAATCCTAAACAAATTCATTCACATAATTTAGGATAACATTAATTTTTTAAAAAAGATTATTTTCAAGAAAAATATAACATCACATATGATGTTCAAAATGGACCACATGTGATTATTATTATGAATTTTAAATACACTCCATGAAACATTTTACAACTAAAACTCATATTCCTAAACACTAAGATAATTTAATCCAAATATTTCAGTCATGGGGGATTTTTATATGTATCCATTATTCCTTAGCATATATTTTTATGGAGATTCCTCAGGGGATAAGGTGTTATTATTTTGAAGGGACACTTTTTGATGATCATAGATGGATCAAAAATCATGATATGAAGTGTCCCATAGCTTGTTTATAAATGTGGGGTGATGGAAACCTCATTGAGTTAGTATTTGGATACCCTTATCAGGTTATATAAATATAAAAGGGTGGGTAGATATAAATTCAAATAAGGCATCAGTAATTCTTGAGTGGATGATAATTGTACATTTAATAACATTGTAATTTACTTGTTATTATGATGTACAAACTCTTTTTATTTGAATTAATGACTTATGGGAGGTTCATTCTATAGTGTTTTCTCATTATTTATATAATTTTATAGCATCTTCCAATCATATTAGAATTTATCCACTCGATGACCTTCCTCTACACACATAAAAGATTTACTGTTCCCATATAGTCAATTTAATTGACTATTACATCAAAAATTAGAGAATGATAGAAATATAATATTCTCTTCTCTATATTATTTAGAGGATCCTTGAATTCAATATTTAATTCTAATAAAAACAATGAAATTTTTGGGTCAATACAATCACTATTTCACGTTGAATGTAAAATGAATGATTTGTGTAGAGTTTCTAATGTCTCTTTTTGATAACTCTCATCAATGTCATGGCATTATAGCACTAATGAATTTATCAATAGTAATTTATTGTTGTAAAATAATACTAGAAGTGTATCTTTCCAGTCATTTTATAGTTTCATCATATATAATAATAAATTTCTAATCCTTCTTCTTTAGAACAAGGAATTCCTTCAAAATATTCATGTAAATAATATGAGAGAAGTACCTATTTAAAAAAATAATATATTATAATCATCCCAAAAAATGGGGTCAATTTATTTATGTTATCTCATATTCTTAATAAGAGGCCACAACTGATCTGCTTCTTCTTCTAGAAGAGTGATAGACAAAATGATTTTCTTAATCTCGAAAGGTTGTAGATGGGAAAATAACTTTTCATGGTAATGATACATATTTCAAAAACTAGTGGATCATTGGAAGCACTAGAAGATGGTTTATTTCTAGGACCTCGTTGGACGAGCCCCAAACCACGACATCCCATATCCCACATTCAATAAACTAGAGGATTGCAACCAGTGCCGTGTAGACACATCAATCACATGGGATGAATTAAACTAATATAAACACAAACACACTCAGACACATCTACAAGACAACACAATAATGAAATTTTATACAAAAGAAACCTATGAAGGCATATATCGATGACCCCACAACCAGAGTATAATTTTAAGGTATTGAAATTGATAAAAGAGGCCAAATAAAATACAAACCAATATTTTAATAGAGCATGTCTTTCTCAGGATGTGAGGAATACTATTGAACAACAACATACATAAATCACATTAGTCAGTTTAGCTAAATATTTTCTCCACCAACTCCCCACATCCTAGGACAACCTAAAATTGGATTTAATCAATATTGGACATGACACATGTGGGTAATGACCACACAATGGTGAGTATAATAATAACCAGTAGGACACACTGAAAAAAAAAACTCATTGTGTCATGAATAATCATGTAATAAAATTTATATAAAAATAATTTCATAAAAAAAATTCTGATATACATAGTAAGGACACCACACATACATATTTTCACAAAAAACTGTCATCCAAAGGATTCAGCTTGAAGAAATGCCTCTTAATGGAGATCCCACACCATGTGTCAAGATATAACAAATGATAATCATCCAAGAGGTATTTATTATTAGCACCTTACCAAAAAACTCACTAGTCATTTCATATCACGATCCTTTGATTGGGAATCACACCTAGGACTGTGGGGTGATAGTACAAATCAAACCCGGATAAACCCACTATGTATGGGATAATATTACAGTAATACAATGAACTATAATGAAATATTTTTCTTGTCAGGGGATAAACACCTTGTGTAAGGAGGTCAATCAATTTCCACCAACACCACCAATAGTATAAGATGAAATGTTACAAGATCACTTTCTGTTCTCATAGAGGGACCCCAAATACTCTTTTCGAGACTAATCCTTCATAGGAGATCATAATCCCAAGATGTGGATGTAATTATGCACTATAGTCACACATGTATGGACTATAGTTACAATCTCAGCCAATTTGTTTTCCAAACTAATGAAATGTAGGGCAATAAAAACCATAAAATGTGGTGCATGGTGTGTACTATGGGTACATTCCTTGTCCTTCCAAAACCCAATCATCCCTTATGGTGATTCCTCACAAGGAATTTAAATCATTTAGTATACAACATGTAAGTCAGTATACCAAACATGTATAGGTCTCTTGGAACCCTTCTAGTGAATTCATGTCAAGCATGTGTGTGGTTGGTCAGATGTTTTTACACATGTCCATTTACTCTTGTGGTGTATGTGCACTTCATCCTATCAGTGGTTGAATATCCTTTGAGATACACACTGCGATGCCACTATGGGTTAAATGACATGTGAAAAGAATCACATTACTTTAGATCCTTTTCTACTAGTAGAAAACCTAAGTATAAATAGGGGGTCCCACGTGACATCCAATTCTAGATTACACTTCTTGTAACATGAGTTTTTATAGATCCCACATGTTACCCTTAGACATCGTACTATTTGTTTCCAAAACCTCTTTCCATTCTGATTATCATGGATCCGAGCTTGGATGACCTTTCCATGGTTGGATATCAATATTTAGGATTTTAATCCAATTCGTAAAGTCACCATTGAACTATTACATAACTGTTTCATGTCAAAATTAGTACGAACAGAATTAGTCTGTCCATCTATTGAACCTCTCATCATCCTCTATCATTTTATTACCTCAATCTCACCCTCAATCATGAACCTCACCCACTATATTGATTTTTTGAACAAATAAAAACCATGAAATGATCAAAAACTAGTTATTAGTCCCCCTATTAGATAAAAATATAATAAATATCAACATGAAAATAATTGTGGGTAAGTCCATAAACTAAAACATGTAATGATTGAATCTCAGTATTTTTTCATTGTCATACATGAATTGTTTTCAATGAATTAGATTAATGAAGTTGTAAGTAACAAAAAACAATATAAATTGATCAAAAATAAATATTTTAACGATGATTGAATCAGTTTTTACTCATGGTATTGACAATCGTTGAACTTGTATAAATGAATGAGGTGGAAATAAAAAAAATCAAAAATACATCTAAGGTTTTTGATTGATCACTGATGAATAATGAACATTCAACAACGTTTTTGGTGAGATCCATGAACATTGAATGTGAAACAGTCCTCAATCTAGTATTTATACAATGTTATTTTCCTAGAGCATCTAATGACGCTTCTATCCAATTCATTCTTTCAATTTACAATGTTATGCTACTAAACTTTCTAATTGTCCCTAGTACCATATACATAGGATATTATTTGGTTAGTATTTTAATTTAATGCTTACATAAGTATAATTAAATTTCTGTAATTATTTTATTAGGAAGGCACTCAATCCTAACAACCAATGTTGACATTAGTTATGATAGGCCTAGGTTTACCCATGCACTGAACCAAATAGCGACATAAGATATCTGATCTAATGCTATGTATTGGATTTATTCCGCTTTTTAGGAAAACCTTTTTTGCATCATACAAATATATTTACTAATATTAAATTATAAATTTATGACTAACTTTTCATTGGAGGATCACATTGTATCAGTGAATGATACCAAAAATAATCCATATAGTATTTTAAAGGATTACATTGAAAAATTATAGTCATTACATTCTCCCCACCTTAGGGATTTTTATCACACAAAAAACACTAGTGCAGAATACGTTTTTTACGTCACCATTTTTTACGTCGGTTATATAAAACTGACGTCATAATATGTAAAACGAGGTTTTTTACGTCGGTTATTTAATAACCGACGTAAAAACCTGTGTTCGGTACACCTTTAACGTCGGTTATTTTTATAACCGACGTTATTAATCGCGCGGCTTTGTTTTTTACGTTGGTTATACATTAACCGCCGTAAAAAACAGAAGCGGGGGGGGGGGGGGGTGTTTGTTACGTCAGTTATTCAATAACCGACGTAAAAAATCGAGATATGTACGAGCTATTAGGTCGGTTATTCAATAACCGACGTAAAAAAAGAATCCGCAGATGTTTTTGACGTCGGTAATGGAATAACCGACGTAAAAAAACGTGGATTTTGAGCCTTTATAACGTCGGTTATAAAATAACCGACGTCAAAAAAGAATCGGAGGAAGGTTTTTACGTCGGTTATTGAATAACCGACGTTATAAATGTTTTTTAAAAAATTATAACGTCGGTTATTGAATAACCGATGTGATAACTCATTTAAAAAATTACCCAGACCCGTGGATTGTCATTCTCGAGTTTACCTTCGACAGTCGCGACTCGTCTCTCTCGCGCGTAAACCCGAATCGGCTCGTCCATTTCGTTGGTTTAGATTCGTTTTGCGATCATCGTTTCTCATATTTAATCTCCTCGGATCAAACATCTAAACTCGCAGCACTCAGGTAATCCTCCCACTCATTCGTTTTTTTTTCGCGGATACTATATATATATGTGTTGTGATTTTTTTGTTGAAACTAGCTAAGATTCTTCGATTGCGAACCCTTTTAACTCGTTTTGGCACCATAATATTATTTATCATCCCTAGATCTATTAGTTCGACTTTCAATATTGACTAATTTTATGATTTCACTAATTTTTCATTGTTTTCTATAAATCCCCGAGAGGGTTGGGGCGTGTCCATTTGGATGGGTTGCCCTTTTACAGTTGTTACTACTTTATTCACACACAACCATGGCATATGTGAATGGATTTGGGATCACATCACCATTTTCACCCCCTCCAAACAAAGTTTCACGAGGAGGACTCGCCAGATTTCCCCTCGGCATGTTAAAAATTTTAGATACCCTCTTTTCAGCAAGTAAAAAATTAACTAGTTTTTTCTTCACTACATATCCTAAACAAATAAAACCACCATTATTTCTAGAACCTCTACTAGATCCATTGCATCCATCAACATACATATTTGGATCTAAAAGCATCCCTTAAGCCTTATGTTCGATGCTAACATCCTTTACTGATCTATAGAAAATATGATGGTCTGCTAAGCTCTCCATTTAAAAGTCAAACCCCACCAATTATTCATCCTCATCATGAGAAAATGGCACAACATCTGAATTTCTGATTCAATCTCTTGGGTAACTGAACAAACATTAACTCCTTCAAATCCACACCTGGAATAGACAACCTAATGTCGAGTTCCTTCTCTATATATTGAAACTCAGTTCTTCCTCCACACCTTAAAACATTCTTTGAATGGCCCAAATTCTTTTTATGGTAAATTTTCAGTGATTCCAGTGGGGTGGGAGGGCTATCAAGAGGGTTGGGTGGTGTCCAGGGGGGTGTCCAAGGGGGTAGGGTGTGGGGGGTGGTGTCCAGGAGGGGTGGGGGATGTCCAGAGGGGTCGGGGGGTGTCCATGTGGGTTTACAAGGGGGTGGGTGGGTGTGGGGGGTTGTCCAAGGGTGTGGGTGGGTGTTGGGGGGTGTCCAGGGGGGTGTCCAAGGGGGTAGGGGGTGGGGGTGGTGTTTAGGAGGGGTGGGTGGCTGTCCAGAGGGTTGGGGGGTGTCCAGGGGATGTCCAAGCAGGTCGGGGGTGGGGGGTTGTGTCCAGGAGGGGTGGGGGTGCTTTCTAGAGGGGTCGGGGGCTGTCCAGAGGGGTCGGGGGGTGTCCAGGGTGGTGTCTAAGGGGATGGGTGGGTGTGGGGGGTTGTCCAAGGGGGTGGCGGCCTGTCCAGAGGGGTCGGTGGGGTGTCCAGTGGGGTGTCCAAGGGGGTGGATGGGTGTGGGGGGCTGTCCAAGTGGGTGGCGGCCTCTCCAGAGGGTATTTGGGGTTGTCCGGGTGGGGGGGGGGGGGGGGGGGCTGTCCAGAGGGTTGGGGGATGTCCAGGGGGTGTCCAAGGGGGTAGGGGGTGGGGGGTGGTGTCCATGAGGGGCGGGGGGCTGTCCATAGGGGTCGGGGGGTGTCCAGGGGGGGTGTTATATCTTACTATATTTTGTTTAAAAAATATTATTCAAGCATATTTTTTTATATACACATCGATTTGTTTTATATTTCAAAATTGTTTACATTCAAATTATGATTTTTTTCATATAAACATATATTTGTCTTATCTAAAAAATATATATATTTTTTCTATTTGTTATAGGTAATAATGAGTCGAAGTTGGATTACAGCACATCGAAGGAATTTGGGAAAACAATCCAACTGTACATTCCTAAAATTACAGGTAAAACATGTTTATTTCTTGTTTACATTTAGTTTTTTCCTATAATGTTAGATATTGTAAATTTTTTACTTATTAAAACATGTATCAAACCAAAATGATAAAACAATAAAAACCGTAAAGAGGAGAAGTCCTGGGCGCACCGGCTGGCCGGTGGTGGATCACCGGACGGCCGGTGGTCCAGACAGCAAAGCTCTGTCTGGTCCACCGGCCGACTGGTGGTGAGCCAGCGGCCGGCCGGTGGTCCAGAAAGAGCAAGGCTGTCTGGTCCACCGGCCGGCCGGTGTTGATCCAGCGGCTGGCCGGTGGTCCAGACAGAGAGGAAGGCTCTCTATCTGGTCCACCGGCCGGCCGATGGTGAGCCAGCGGGCGACCGGTGGCCCAGACAGAGCAAGGCTGTCTGGTCCACCGGTCGGCCGGTGGTGAGCCACCGGCCGGCCGGTGACAGCAGGCAGTGGGAAAGTCTACTGCCTGGGTCCTCCGGCTGGCCGGTGAGCTCACACCGGCTGACCGGTGGACTCAGTGAGTCCACTTTTCAGCTTTCTTGGGCCAACTCCTTGGCAACCTTTTGCCTATCAACAAAAACACTTGAAAACAAGTTAGAACATAATAAGGGTGATTGTGATCATTAAAATCCAAGATAGAGGGGTACAACAGACTATGTTTACCATGTTTATCATTGTTTAACATGATTACCATATTACCAATGTTTACTATTATGTAATTTAGTACACTTTTCTATTTTCTGATTAAGTAGTACTACAATATTTGAATTTGTATATTTGTGAACTAATGTTTGTTTTTTTGATTTGAAGGAAAATGACAGATCAATCAGTTGATCAGCGACATGATTCTGGAGATGAGCATATTGGTCATACATCTGGGGAGGAACATTCACATGCTCCTATTACGAAAAAGTGTTCAAAGGTTGGTAAGTGTGGGTGCACACGTTTACCAAAATTATCACTTGCCCGTACGAAGGAGGAGAGGATAGTCGTGGAGTTTGATGATGATGATATTAATATAGGTCCAAATGCTAAAGATTTTAAGGGTTTTGTAGCAACTCAGGCTAAGAGCAAAGTAATCATTCTCAAAGAGTTAATTATCTTATAACATAAAAAACCAGTAACGTTAAATTTCCTTTTATCAGGGATCATTGGATGTTAGGGGTTTTTTTCCCTAGGGAGAATGCACTTTATTGGATATGCTCTCTCCATGATGATGTGCGAGAAAGTTTTAAGAATATATTGGAAACGTAAGTTTCAATTTCACAATAGTTTTATATATTATAATGAATTTTACATTTACCCCATTCGTATTATTTTCTAACAGGGCATGGGTCCACTTTCGAAAAAGCGCAAAGAAAAGGAATTTCAAGATCAAATATTTACATGCGAAGGTAAATATCCATTTATAATTTGTACATTTTGATTTATTACATAAAAATAATATATTGAATTTACACTCATTCAAACAGAAATGTCATGAGCAACAAGGCATCATCGAATGTGGATATTACATTTTAAGATTTATGTATGAAATAATAACAACTGGGACAGTTCTGAGTTTTGACCTGGTAAGATTTCCTCTTTCTCATAATATTTCAATCTTATTTATTCATTATACACGTTGAATACTATCCTTTTCCTTTGTAGCTTTTTGATGACCTTCAACCCTTTACTGCTGAAGATATCAAACACTTACAAGTGGAGTGGTCAAATTATTATACAGGTTTGATTGACTTTTAGTTGTTTGTAATGTAAAATGTAATTTTGAATATTGTCAATGTAATTGTGTATTTCGTAGTCGTTTAGGTTGGATTTAGTTTTTTTTGAAGTTGACAGTGTATGTTTTGAATGTTATATAAGTGAATGTTTAATTTTTCTCTACTTCTTGTTTTGGTCTACTGTTGATGGTTTTTCTGGTCTGGATTTTGGTATGGGGGGAGAGGTTCCAAGGGGGTGGGTGGGTGTTTTGGGGGTGTCCAAGGGATATGGGAGGGGTGTCCAAGGTGTGTCTGGGGCTGTCCTAGGGGTCGGGGGGTGTAAATGAGGGTGGGGGTGTCCAAGGGGTGGGGGGTTTCCAAGGGATATGGGAGGGGTGTCCAAGGTGTGTTTGGGGCTGTCCAAGGGGTCGGTTGGGTGTAAATGATGGTGGGGGGGGGGGGGGGCTGTCCAAGGGGTGGGGGTGTCCAAGTGGTGGGGGGGTGTCCAAGGGATATAGGAGGGGTGTCCAAGGGGTGTTTGGGGCTGTCCAAGGGGATGGGGGGGTTTCCAAGGGGTCGGGGGGGGGGGGGGGGGTTTCCAAGGGGTCGGGGGGGTGTCCGGGGGGTGGGGGGTTGTCCAAGGGGTGGGGGTGTCCAAGGGGTGGGGGGTGTCCAAGGGATATGGGAGTGGTGTCCAAGGGGTGTTTGGGGCTGTCCTAGTGTTCGGGGTGTGAAAATGAGGGTGGGGGGCTGTCCAAGGGGTGGGGGTGTCCAAGGGATATGGGAGTGGTGTCTAAGGTGTCTGGGAGTTCTGTCCAAGGGGCCGGTTGGGTGTAAATGAGGGTGGGGGGTTGTCCAAGGGGTGGGGGGTGTCCAAGGGGTGGGGGGGTGTCCAAGGGATATGGGAGGGGTGTCCAAGGGGTGTTTGGGGCTGTCCAAGGGCTCGGGGGTGTCCAAGGGTCGGGGGGGGGGGGGGTGTCCAAGGGGTCTGGGAGGGCTGTCAAGGTGTGGGGGTGTCCAATGGGTGTTTGAGGCTGTACTAGGGGTCTTGGGGGTGTAAATGAGGGGGGGGGGCTGTCCAAGGGGTGGGGGTGTCCAAGGGGTGGGGGTGTCCAAGGGATATGGGAGGGGTGTCCAATGGGTGTTTGAGGCTGTACTAGGGGTCGTGGGGGTGTAAATGAGGGTGGGGGGCTGTCCAAGGGGTGGGGGGTGTCCAAGGGTTGTAGTGGGACTCCAATGTGGTGGGTGAGGGTTGGCCAGGTTGTTAGGTGGGTATAGATGAGGGTGGGGTTCAATTGGGGCTTGGGGGAGGGCTGGCATGGTTATTTTTTTTGTTTGGTTTCTGGTTGCTTTTTGGTGAGAGCTGTGCAATTATTTTAAAAAATATATATATCACTTTCACGTTAGTTATTTTATAACCGACGTGGTAAATAAATCGGTAGGGGTTTATCACATCGGTTTTTTCGAGAACCGACGTGATAAACTGTTCCCGGGCCTTTTATCACGTCGGTTCTTAATATAACCGACGTGCTAAAAGGCCTGGGAATCGATTTACCACGTCGGTTATTGGATAACCGACGTGCTAAAACGTTTCCCAGGCCTTTTTATCACATCGGTTATTTAAGAAACTGACGTGATAATAGGCCCGGGGAAGGGTTAAGCATGTCGGTTATGTCATAACCGACGTGCTAAACCCCCCCACCCGCGGTTTATCACGGCGGTTATATAATAACCGCCGTTATAAATCCACATCCCCCATCATTTTTCATGTCGGTTATTAATGAACCGAAGTGATAAACACCGTGATGTTAGGGATGTTACGTCGGGTTTTAAATAACCGACGTAAAAAATGTTATTTATAACACCGTCCGTATTAACGTCGCCTAAAAACCGACGTAAATAATGAAAAATAACCGACGTAAAAAATGTTTTCTGCACTAGTGAAACCAACTAAAAAAATATGGGGGTAGTGGGAATACATCAATGTATCCCGCTCCTATGTTTTATCATAATGATTCTTTTTTTTCCACCAGAGTCACATTAGGTTAATCGATCACCCATGAGAGTTACCCTCTATCCAATCCATAATATCTATATAGTAATCATCAAAAGTATACACATCTATAATGTCCATCTCCCCACAATCAATAACATGTGACAGAATGTGCACATACCTCCTCAGCTACGACACATGGAAGACATCATCTACTCAGACTTGCATTAATTGTTGTGTTATGAGATATACAACCTCACCAACTCTACACAATATATGTAAAGGGAATGTGAATATCCTAGATAACATTCCACCTCTACTAAATCTATACAATCCAAATCATGGTGAGACGCTTATAAACACATGGTATCCCAACATAAACTCCATATTCCTCCATAATTGGTCCTTATAGAATTTATGACAGCTTTGTACAATCCACCAATGCTCAAGGACGATCTTTAATTTCTTTATTTTAGCTCACACCATCATTGGGCCCATGGGTGATAAATATAATAGATCAATACAATAATGGGTCAACCTGATCGTCCTACCATAACATGAACTACTTCATAACGATGGTGGAATGATAGGTGTTTTTTATGCAAATTACGCCAAAGTAATGGGATCATCCTAACTACCAAAAAAATCTAACCTGAATTTTTCAAGCATAACCTCCATGACATGCATGATTTTCTCGGTCATGGCCTCACTTTGGATGTGAAATGTCATGTTGTTATGAATTTGAGTCCCAAATTCCTCCTACAATCCTCTCTATAATAATGTTGTTATGTGATAGTCACAGATGGAAATTAGCATCAAGGGAACTCCAGGGAGTGTACTATCACTATCAAGTACAAGTATCCAAATCCCTCTAAGGAACTCTACTCTCAAGTGGGTTGGAAGTGCAATGTCTTGGTGATTCAGTATATGATCACCCAAGTGGAATCATGTCCTTTAGAGGTCCATGGTAACACATTCACAATGTTAATGAATACCCCCATTCCAATTACACTCTGGAACCTAAAGGGGTTGAGCTATACCCACTATAACATAGTGATCATAGTTCACTTATTCACATGTGAGGCATCGAGAGACAAAATCTAAAACACACACCTTATGACTGGACACCATAAATAACCACATAGATATGGATTCATATATTCCAATCCTGGATGTATGAACAATATGGAATCATGAAAATCCCTCATTTCCTCCCCCAAATAATCACTAATACCATCATATATCCTCTGAAAAAATATAACATGCTCCCCATAATTAGAATATCCATTAAGAGCATTCCTATAAGATATCAATGTATATAAGGTGTCCTAGTTAGTATCTCAATTATAATCTTCCTTAACATGATTTCAATGAGGTTGGGTAAAACTATCAATATAAAATATTAATCACCATTATTCACCACTAAGGATAATGACAACGAGAATATCTTCTCTGATGCCTCATCCAATAATCGAGAATATGATCACATAGAGAGAGAATCTTTCACAATCTTCCACTTCCCACTAATATAGGCAATATCAATGTAATCATCCCTAAGATTCATTATCCTTCCTCTCAATTTTATTTTAATATCTTTCATATAAAAGATACACATGATTCTATTATGGTTGGAGTTTATGATATACTACTTTCCCGTTTGGTAGTGTTACCATATCTTCATGTTGAAGACTGCCACTACATTGTCAGGATCAGTGTTCATGTAGTTATAATCATGCAGTCTCAACTACTTTGGCCCATAGACAATATTTTTCTATAATTTCAACATAATACAATCACATTTAATCCAAGATGCATTAAATAAAACAATATACATGACACCCTGCTCTATATACTTGAATAGGTTGAGTACAAAAATCAGATAATTACCTTCCAACCCAATAAAACACTGCACCTCAGTTACACTCATGGGTGGAATCCAAGAGAGAACTGTGTTAGCCCTGTCTTGGTCCACTTCACCTCTTAACTCTTGATGATGCTCGGGGAAGTGGAAAAATTAAATCAAAACTAACACTTAGAGATATTACCAAAATAATGGTTCTCATAGATTGTGTCTAGTACAATAACAAAGTGTCTCAAATGAATATACCTATGCATCCCAAACACAAGAATATCATCAATGATGAATACTGAAAATTGGTCAAGGAATTGCTAAATGATCTTGTGCATGAGTCCCATGTACGCTACTAGGGGATTCTTCACACTGACGTTATTCACCATGTAATCATCGTGATCATAGATACATCTTATAGTCATTTTTTTTATATCAACATTTTTTTTGTAGATGAAGATATATTTGTTATAGTAAAATATATGATAACTATCACACCACTCTCAATTGATCAACGTTTTATTTGATGCTCGATAGTGGATACAAATTATCTATGGTAACCTGGTTTAAGCACTGGTAATCCATACATAACCATAGGATACCATATTACTTATTTGTGACAAACACTTTGGATACCTAGGTGAATCAATTGTTCTCACAATTTCCATCCATTAAAAGTCCTATAATTACAACCTCATCTCATGAATCTCTATTGGAGTCATCCGATATGATGGTTCAGATATCAGGGACATCATGTGGTGTATGTCAATGAATAATTGTATACCTCATTATGGAGGTAATCCAAGAACATCCTTTTGAAATATTTCATAGTAATACAACACCACCAAAAAAATATAGTATACCATAGAATCTACTACTCAATGTGTCATGCAATCTAATTAGGGAATAATTTACATCACACTCTTATTCTATAGCTCATCCTATTTTCCATGTTTTAATTTTCACCCACAATGGAACACATTGTCTCATCACTATGCACATACCATATCTTCTATTTAATATAGTCAACATAGTTATGAAATGTGGATTGATTCTCCAGACCTAAGGTGGAATTATAATTCCTCATTGTTTCTATAGAGAAATTCCAAGTAAATATTTCACCTCAAGTAATTAGAACAAATTATCAACAGAAATGTGCAATAGTTTAGTCAACTACTTTCAGGGTCTCCTTGAATATCAATACAAGGATCAGCCAAATTCCCCATGTCCTTGAACCATAGAAGTGGAATGAATGGATTCACTCACACTTATGTATATCAATACAACAAAATAGGTATAAAAGACACTGATCGTACTTAACATCATCATTAGAGCATTATATGAATATTCCTCCATAGTCGGTGGTTGGCCTTGTCCATAACCTCAACCTCTATGTTCCAAGAGGGGACCTCATTGTGGTGGTTTTGGTAATAGTCCAAACATTATATTACCACCCAATTCTCAACCTAAACCTATTCCATGTCTCCTTCCTAGTTAACCACCTATCCATTTCATCTAATATACCTTAATTTTCCCCCAAATGTATCCCAATCAAATGTATGATGGGATAGAAAATCATATGCTATATGTCCATGACCACCGAATGAGAAACACCACCTTCCACTTGGGTAACTCAGGTTATCCGTAGAGCCCTAAACCATTGATCATTTACCCTAGTATAGTCTATTTATGGGTCAGTAATGCACATATCCCTACAAATACTTTCATCTAAAAATTATGGAGGTCTCAACTCCTTGTTTCCAACTAATTGCACCCACTATCGACACTTCCTACACCAAGAATATATCCCCCACATTGGCCGACCACATCACTCCAACATAAGTTGGAAAGAAAATATATATCATTAAATAACATATATCGCATAATAATCCCTAAACAATGATCCATTTCTATTATAATGAATCTCAAACCATATCTACATAGAATCTTAAGATAGTAGTGAACCTTACAAAATACACCTCTATAGTCAATATTTTCTACTAAAGATACATATTCTCCTGGGCGCACACTGATTGAAATGTGGCTAGATAAATATTATCCCTTGAGAGATGCCCAAATTTTGACAAGGACATAGTTTTATCATTGTGTGAATGCGTCAATAAACTCCACCATCACTGAGTTAAGCCTTGAATATGACACATTGTGAGGATAACCATATAATTTACAGGCATCCCCATAATGTGTAAAACATGAGCGACTGCCATTATTAAGTCATCATACACATGTTGTTATGGAATACCATAAAATATATCTGGTCACATCCAATGGAACTCATGAAATTCACCTATAATTCATGCGTACTAATGTGATGACCATATTTGAGTATTTTTTTTATATTGATTCATTTTTGTGGATTTTTAGCAGACGTTGGTAATCAATATCATTGATCCATCTAATCCTAGTTGGTAACCTAATACGAACACATGTACCATTACTGGTTTAAATATGTATAAAATCCCGGAATTAATGATCCTTTATTTTCCCTTGAGATAAATGATTGATTGAGCATCAAGGGACACATACATCGGTTGATCGTGATTTCTACAAATGATTTCTTTCAGTAGAAATATACATTCATTTTCTGCCATATAAATTTCAAAAACCATTTTTTATAAATCCCCATTCCCATATTAGTATCTTAATCATCCACTATCCTGGGGAAGCAGCCAAAATTTAACTGAGATCATCCCTCATCCACATTCATCCTAAATTACATTGTCTTCTCGGTGAGGAACCTCACAAATGTCTCAAGGAGTTTCACTTTCTCTGCCCCACCATGAAACCCCAAAATGTCACTGATGACTTAAATATGTTAAGGGCCACCCCTTTCACCCTTGATGATGTAAGAAATGATTGGATATAAAATTTTACTACCATTATTGGGGGCTATAATTTCCTAAAAATACTATTTTTAGAGAAGTTCTTCCCTGCCTTATGAACTCCATCAATTAGGAATGAAATCTGTGGAATTAGGCAATCACAAGGATAGAGCATTTGTGAGGGAAATTACTATTCCAGAAATTCCAGAAATTCTTTTATCATGTTTGGTTCCTTTGGTATTTTATGAGGGAAATTACTATTTTATCATGTTTGGTTCCTTATGAACTCAATCAATTGGTTCCTTTGGTATTGATTTATAATAAAAGAAATATTACTATTCCTGAAATTCTTTTATCATGTTTAAAATCGATGAATTAGTTGAAGGATTATTTAAATAATATACCTAAATCAATCCTCATTGACAAATATTTTAATGTTTCTCCCAATGGGGGAAATTATAGAATGATTGATTTGTTCATGTTGAAATTCCATTTATTAATGTGACGTTCTTTGATAATTCCACCCTTTTATAAGAATGTTGCTAATTGAAATTTGAGTGAGTTATGAATTAATTTAAGAATGTCTGTATGTTTGAGAAAATGTTATGAAAATGGAAGCCTCATAATCATTAATATCATGAAATTTCGTTTCATTACAAAAAAAATAATGTTTGATGAGAACATATTAAGATAATAATACCCTTGAGATTTTTGTGTTGTTTTAATAGGGATGGAGCACCAAAAAAAAATTAGTGACATGAAATTCTATAATTATAATTACTATATAATATAAATGTATTCATAATATGGTGAAAACAAGTTTCTTGTCATTGTAGTGGGATTTATTCAAAACTATCGTCTAGATTTAAATCAATTGAAATAATCACATTTCAAAAACCTTTTTCAATATAACACCTTTATTTTTATTTTTAAATTCATTAATAATCATGGGGTATGTAACTATATTTTCATAATGATTCATAATAAGAAATTATTGAAGTTGAAATATGGATATTTTTAACTAGGATAATGTTTTTATTTGATCTTGAATTGCTATGACTTAGGAAGGTGATTGATGGATTTCCATTGGTTGATGACAGGATATAATTGAACTTCATAGTCTAATTAAAAAATAAATTGATTAAAATTGGTGTGATAATTTAATTTGAGTGGTCATTTACATGGAGAATTGAATATTTTTAGTGTATGAGATCATTAGAGTAAAATTATTCACACAATGCGTCAGATTGACGAGAAATTGATTCATACAACATTAAGAATGAGTTATGATTCATTTTCCAAAAAGAATCACATAATTCTGAGTGCTTTAGATAGGTTTTTATTGAGTGAAAAAAAATTTTAACTAAAATTTAATATCAAATCTAAAATCAAACTCATTAATTCATACCGATCTCATCATATTTTAGATTGATGTGTGAACATTTCATATAGATAAAAAATGACTTATAGATAATTGGATTAAATTATTAAGAAAATATAACCATATTAGTTTATTTTTTAGTTATTGACACATATTATTTACATAAATATCTATTATAAACATAATGAAAAAAATTTATTTCATACTGATTACACCATGTGTCAGATAAAGGTGTGGATTGTTCTTACTTGTCACAAATGAAAAATGGGCCATTCCTCAAATTAAATTAAACAATTTCAATGTGTTTTCTCAATATTGAGTATGTCACATGCCTATTTTTTTAAAAATATCATTATAAACTGAAAAAATAGATCTTGATATTTATTAATTGATAACACACACAACCAAACAAAAACAGGTCAAATAATGATGATATATCATTATAAAGGAAACTAATAGTACATCAATGAATCATTTATATTGTAGACATTTTTTTCACTTTTTGTTAATTTTTCTCTCTTAATTTTGCAATAAAGGTAAAATAAAAATAAATTATCAAAAAATTTATTTATTCATCATAGTTATAAAAATTATTTATATATATATATTTTAAAAATGATATAGAAGTTACCTAGAAAATATAAGGAAAAATGATGATATAATTTACTAAAGAAATTATATAATGTCACCTCTTTATGATGTTTATATTCATTTTGACGCAGTTCTTGTTGGATATTCATTTTTAAAAATATATATTAACTATTTCAAATAAATGTTACATTGGAATTATTTTTACAAATGAAAAAATATAACTAAAAGTTTATTAATATTTTTTTTAATTGAAATTGTAATTATCATCGACAATACATAATTGCGGATTCTGTTTTGTTGACAGAACAAAATATTTTTTATAAATTTCCAAATATATTACCCATAGTTATTTCAATTATTTTTTTAATACTTTAGAAATATATTGATATAGTAATTTTTTTATTTTTGTTTTGAGAGTGAAATATTTTTCAATATACCCTAATACTTGTCTATTTATAGATGTAGATAGGCCTCTAGGGATTAAAGACTTTCCATGTGCAATGATTTTGATGAAATATAATTACTACCATATAAAAATTATTTATTAATCCATAATATGAAAATTATATAGTTATTTTTAGATGTATAATGTTTAATTTAGTTTATTTAATATTCATAAACCACATCACAAGTGGTCGATTTTTAATATCCATTGTGGTGTTTTGTTTTAACAAGGATTTGATTCTAATTGAAAAAATATTTTTATAAAATAATGTAATTTTAAAATAGTTGAATGACCTTTTGTATTCATTTTATGATTTTATTTATAATTTTCAGAAAATATGGATAATGATAATTTTTGATATGGTGGTGATAATATTAAACTATGAGAACATAAAATTGGAAAATAAGTTCATTGTATTAAATTACATATGCAACACCAGAAAAAAATTCAGAAAATAATATAACACATTGAGGCGTTATGACATATTTATTTTTAAATATATTATATCTGTTCAATACCAATCACTACCCGCCACAATGAAAATATCTTGAGTTACATGCAACACCATTTTTAGATTTCATTACATAAAACATCTATTTTAAATTAAAAATGAAATATTTTTAATATTTTATTATTAAATATAATAGTTATAACAAATCCATTAAAATTTCATGTATCAATATTAATCATTTTTTGTCTAATAATGGTTATCTTTTTAGTATGAATAAAATAATAATCATTGTAATGATAATGAAATGTTTACTAAAAAACAATTTTTTTTCTAAAATAAAATTTAATCAGGATTTGTATATATAATTTAAAATTAAATATAACCAATATTGGGAAATTTATTTGAATAAATAAAAAACATTTTGAAATTGGAATAAAAAAATTATCTGAGAGTGAGTTTATTTTATAAATTTTATGCGATGTTTCATTTTTTGTTGAATAGTGAAAATATTATATTTTATTAGAAAACATGTATTTTGATTGAATTATCCATAATGATTCATTATATATTAAATCTATTTTAAATTTAAATATTTTTTTCATATATAAAATTTAATCCAATTTAGGTAATTTAAATAATTTTCATTATGAATTTTTATAAAATCAATTTATAATTTGGAATATTTTTTAATTAAACCACTATTTTTGCGTCACATCCTCATGATTATTTCTTTATTAAATTCTTCCAAATGTATTAATTTAATTTTGAAAGAGTATTACATATTTTGAATTAGAATAATTTATATTTTTAATATTGTAACATTGTTTGTTTTTTTATCCAAATGTGAATACAATACAGTGAAAATCAATTGTCTCGGTAATGGTAAATATTGATTCATCGGGGGATAATCCTAGAATATAAGTGATAAAATTACCTAAAAAAAATTAATACTCACATTGGAGGAATATATTTTTTAATTATCATTTTTGGGTTTGAGAAAAAACAATTTTTTAAACTTTTTCATGAGAAAAAGTTAGGTTTTGGTGAATATTTAGAAAACAAATCCAATTATTCCACTCAAAATCGCTATAAATGGTCACCCCCTCTCCTCTATAAGTGACACAAAAAAATAAAAAATCATCTAATAAACACCCAAATCAACTCCCAACATCCCTCTCATCATCCTATAACTGTTATTTAATGTACAATGTTATCCTATTATAGATTTAATGAAAACATATGAATGATACCCAAAGACGGGTAATGTTCCTTAACAAGAATCGTTAATTTATTTTATCTCTAACTATATAAATAAATATTGGAATATAATAAT
Source organism: Viscum album (assembly GCA_963277665.1). Taxonomy (NCBI): domain Eukaryota; kingdom Viridiplantae; phylum Streptophyta; class Magnoliopsida; order Santalales; family Viscaceae; genus Viscum; species Viscum album. The sequence continues at coordinate 357,455,906 of OY728152.1, read as the reverse complement.
ATAAATACCAAATTATCTCATATATTCTATAATTTAATTATAAGAAGGTCACGATCTAAAAAATTCTAATTTCATAAAATGGTTTATAAAATCATTGTTTATGTGTAGGTCAGACTACTGACTCATATGCGATGTCATTCATTTTTCCATTGTAACCTATATTAGTAGTTTTGATGATATATTTATATTGTATATATGAAATTTATAACCATTTTATACCTATAGAATCATTATATTATATATATCTTCTTAACTCTTATTTCATAGGTGACACATTACTGTCTCTCAACATTACGACAGACTAACGCCTCACGTAGTGACTTGAGTCCTATTTATAAACACATTACATAGAAGGTTGTGAGGATATTTTAAATTATTATATGATATACACATAATAGAATTATGTTATTCATGTTTTTTATATCATTATTATAATATTATATTTCAATTTTTTATTTATTATCTATAAGTTAAATATCATATCATAGTTTGTGTTTGTGTAGATAATATCCTTAACGAACCAATGTGACACTCTTTTTATCACCAAAACACATGGATGATGTATATAAGTATATATTTTTATATATTTTATATTTTTATGATTAATTAAATATTATAACAAACTTATTATAATTACATGATGACAATTGAAAAATGAAAATGTCACTAATGTGTACATATGATCTACTTTATCCATGATAATAAGGAATATTATTATTTATGACCATCATAAATGATTGGTTTTAATATTTAAATTATGGTATAATATGACCATTATATCATTATTATTATTTTTTATATTATTAATCATCGAAATATTTGTATACAATTGAACATTAACGAAATAACAGGCATAAGGAAACATGGAAATTAACACAACAAATAATGAAAATATTGAATGAAAATTAATGAGTGGGATATAAGATTTAATAAAAGGATTATATGTTATATTTATAAAAAGTAATATGGTTATAATTTAAGATTAAAACCTGATTAAAACCACAGTAGAGTTAGTTAATGAATGTATAATCAGGTGGATGTGTTAGGGAAGGGATTTCATAACTCAATTTTTGTTCGTTGTTTTAATATTATAATTCATTGATTATCACTATATTATATTATGTTTATAATAAGTTTTATTAAAATATTTTATATTTTTATTTATTATTTTTAATTTTAGTTGAATCATATAATTGATTCATTTATTAACTCTCAGTTCAATGTTATGGTAATTGTAAATTCTTATTTCATTATCACATTCTTATCAAAATTGTTTATTCCTTAATTTGTATTTTAGAAAATATATTTTCTTCTAAAACAATGTCATCCTATAATTTTTTAATATATGTTATTATCCTTCTAAATAAGATTTATTAAAATTATATTTACAAGTTATTACATTTAATTGTTATCAATAGGTTTTTATGTTCATTTAAAAAAATACCCAATTTGATTTTATCAGGAATGTGAAAGGAATAATCTGGTTATTTTTCAAACATGGAATATTAATTAATTTTTTTATAGTAGAAATGGAATGGTTTTTTTTGAAATATAAAAAATTTATGGAATTACATACTGTCATTATATTCATTTTATTTATGCATAATTTGAATGTTTATAAGGAAAGTTTTGAAGAATTATTTCCCTTGAATTTTCAAAATGAATATTATATTTTCCCCATGATTTTTATAAACATATTTTCATGGAGTTTATATTCATCAGTGATATCAACCCTTTAATGTAGTTATGATCCATTTTGGATAAGTTTTATTGATATAATCCTTATTGTTTCTACATATTTTTTATGATCAGTTTGATTGCAGATGCACTATTTTAATGATATTCTTCATATTACATTAGATTGGTTGTGATTTTGGTTATTTTATGGGGGGGATTTATTAACATTTCATTTGATATTTTTTAAAAGAAATTTATTAGTTGACTATGATTCACCGATTTAAATATAAGGAATGCATTTGACATATTAAGTGTCAGTTGAGACCAGATACAAATAGACTATCGATGCATCAATACATATCATGAGAAAAAATTAGTTGTTGAAATGCAATTATTTTGTACAAAATATTTTTAATATTTACTGTGAAAGGTCATGATAGTTTGTCTCAGGTTAATAAACATGAAAATATAGGTTTACCGAACATTATGTGTTTGAAACTATAAATTTTTTTACTATTTTGTGAATGGTATCGAGTATAAATTACATTTAAATGATCAAAATTGTTTTATTCTGATGTTTTACATTCTAAATTTCATCATAATAAATAATCTCATAACATTTACATGTGATTATTCAATTAGATAGAATATATAAGAAAATGTGATTATTTATTTGGAGTTATTAAATCATCATTAATTCCTTCCTTACCATTATCATGTTATTCAATAAGTAAATACTTGATTCATTTATATATATTTCCATATTTATTTTTACATTTTAATACCTACAATTTGTTGTACACATACCCTTACGAATATTTTTAAATCAGCTATTTCTATTGTTTTTTAGTAGGATACATGGGAGACATTTATGATTTATATTTATGGATATTATACAGGGAATAATATTATTCGTGAAATGATATTATGTTTTAATTTTTATATTCAAATGTAATATAGAAATCATGAATGTAAGTATTTTTCAGTGACTACTAAATGTTTTTGTCCTTTGGTACATGATTCCTTGTATTCTATACCAACTTAATAATTTAGACATGAGATTTGGGTTTCTCGAGTTCGGGATATTACAGTTTCTATCATAGGATGTCTTGTAGAACCCATTGGAACTAGATTTAGGAAAAAGTAGTTAGGGTTTATAACTCTATAATATAATGTGAAAATAAGAATTTAAAATAATCCTAGTGATTTTGAAAGGTATATATTATGTGGGTTTCCTTTCAATAATTCCTTGTTCAGATACAATAAGTAGAATGTGGTCTGGTATAGTATTTTATTGGAGAAATTACTATTATTATGGAGAATTAGGCTTCAACTAATTGTCACATGTCAAATAAACATTCCATAATTTTCACTTATTTTGATTCAACAAAGGAAAATTCATAAGAAAATTCAAAATATCCCATGAATCCATTATGATATAATAGAAATAGTGATATCCCCAAAGATCCATAATAATTATTTTGATAATAGCTATGGTGATGCTCATAGGTGGTAACTCCCCATGCCTTGAAAGTGAAGAACCATACATTGTCCCTTCCCTCTCGATGGGGGATGTCCCATCGTTATATCTCAAGGATTATAAACACTATTACATACTCCACATTTCTATCCCTGACTACATACCTCCTTTCCCTAAGATCCTGCATTTCCCCAATGTCGCATATTTGTTCGATGGTTACCTGAAACATTTGATCTCACACTGGAATTTAACATATTCCTCATCTTTTCTGAATTTTATTTTTATTACACAATTATATCATGAACACGCATTAATGGATTGATTTTTATATTTATTTTGGAATATTAGGATTTAAAAGATCAAGAAATGGTTGGCCTCCTTGATAATTAACACATCATTCGATGCATTAAAAAATAGAGTATTTTGGTACTTTCATGATTCAACTCTCCCGGTATCTCCAACGAATTTGAGTTCTAAGTTTTTCAATCAACCAACAACATTGACATGGAAAACGATTCACTAATAACAACTATATGGTGAGATTTCATGAACTCCATCTTCCTTTTCAAATACATAAAACTCTTTAAACGTTCAAAATCCTTGTAGGCCCTTATCTTCACTTGGATAGCTGCAATACATCACATTTGCATCCAATTTCTCAAAAAATAGGAATTGATGTGGATGTTTTTATAATTATAGATTAATTAATTTTGATAAATATTATAGAGGAATTTTGATACATGTTTTTAGTGATATTCAAGTCTTGGTTAAATTTCTATCCATCAAGAAAGAAATTGGGGCACTCATTAGCAGTGATTAGATAGGGGAGTTTGAATGAAAATGGTCATGTGAGTAGTAAAAGAAGAGTTTTTCCAAGATATTATACTATTTAGAATGATAAAATTCTAATTGGTATTTCAATATATTGATGTACCAATTCAAATGGTGTTCATTCTATTACATAGAAGGGTGGGGAGCTAGATGGGAATTTAATTGATGGACACCCAGCTGACACTCAGTTTTTTGTGGGCCAGCAAAAGAAGATATCAAACATTAATTAAAATCACAAATTATCTACTTATTGTATAGTTTTATATATCAATAGAATTACATTCAGATACCTAATGTGCATAACAGGACATGTATAATTTCAATCTAATGAAACACCAAAGGTTTCAAATGATGTAGTTGTAGCTATATGTTTAGACTAGTTTGTAGTTTTTGGGAAAATAAATCTAGGATTTTGAATTCCATATATTTTAATATAATTGGGCTACCAATAGTGGGGATGTGTGATCTTGTAGTACTATCAACCATCAAGTGGAAATGAAAAGGGATGTTGAGGGAGGTGTAAGGGATCTGGATGTTTCATCACATGTATATGTTTCTTTTTGAGGTAAAAAACCACATGATGAAATGGTTCCTATGAGACGGAGTATATGAATTCTATGAATTAGTGAATAATGTGTAAAAGGGTGGGGGTGTTTTATTTTGTTGAAAGGGTCATGATACATCCATATTGGGTTGATCATTGACAATTACAATCCCAAGAATGTTATTTACTATTATTAAACTAGGAAATACATTCAAATGATTTCAGAGTGAATGGAAAAACTATGAGTATGATGCAAATCAGGCAGAGAAATCCATTTTTAAATAGGGATCATCTAGGGTGAGTCTGATAAAGAGTCTTATTGTATGTTCTCAGGAGTGAGTGGTGATGTGATTCAATGTAGAGGGCGTCTCATCCTCACGATGATTATGTTTCATAATGGAAATAGGAATGTTCTAAAGTAAAATTCTTATTTAACATTACCAAGGGAGAAAACCCCCTAAAAATGATATCCAATGTGATGTATAGTGATCCCAATGTTTTTTTAATTTTTAATCGGACTGAGTTTGTAGATCACGTGGAGGCTCCCTCTGAGGGTGTTATAATTGAACAAGAAAAGGATGAAGGTGTAATTTCTAGAAAGACTCTGTAAATTCTCATGAATTATGGGATGGAAATATTCAAGGAATTTATCAATATTAATGAAACAACATTAAAAATTATTAGATGATCAAAATATCATTACTTATGGACATTAATTGTGAGATTTGGTTATTGATTGAAAATATTGTTTTTATACTAATATGATGATTCATTAATGCGATGATCAACAAAGAGGTGTACATTTAACAGTGGGATAAACTGGTGTATATCATTTAAAAACATAGAATGGAAGAACCAAATATATAGGTAACCAGACTATCTTTGAAATTATTTAGGGATAATGATTCCAATTGGGTTATCATATCATTTAATAATTATGTGGTTTATTCTTCTCTTTTTCAAGGGTGAACCATTTGGTTTATAAATTTTCCCCATAAAAGTGTTTTTTATAAAAAAAATCATTTTCAGATATTAGTTATGCAGTAATAATATCACTTTTTTAGGGTTGGAACTAAGATCCATACAAATTTATTGAATTATAATTTTCGTAAAAGTTTACTTTTGTGAAGAATTTGAAACTTGTCAATTCTTGTAATCCAATGATTACGAATCGTCATTTCTTTGATGGGTTTTATCCAACTTATTTAAAGTAATTATTCTACAAAATATTCTCATTTTATATGTAAGTACTATAACATATAGATAGGGAAGAGAAAGAATTTTCTATGTATTCCTACTTCAGAGGGAAATATAGAATAAGAGGAAGGTGGAAAAATGTGGTTAAATGGAAGAATGGAAATAAAGGGTTTTCACATATATGATAGTTTAAAAAATAATCACCCATTTACCTTATTAATAGGAATTAGAATTTTATAAAATAGTGGAGAGAAAGGAAATGATACATGTAATAACAATGGTAAGAAAAATGATTCCAACATACAATTATTTAACTATATAGATACAGGAAAATACACAAATAAATGTAGCAAATAATAATGGAGTATAACCTAATAGAATCAAATTAATCATATTCAATCTTGGAATATAGATTGGAAGAGGAAGAGTGAATAATATTCTTGGGTTTTTTAATAATTATGTTATTTTAGTACTTTATCAGTGATATCATGGTGATAATAATTATAAATCTTTTAAAGATATTACTGTATTATATTTATATTATGGATATGAATTTTTATGTTGAAATGACCCAATGAAAAATAAAAATGATACATTATAAAGTTGATCATCAAGTAAAACTCATTTATAAGGTAAATATAACCCCTAATATATTCATGTTGTTAATATTAGGATGTTGTATACAATGATGATTGATATGGATAACATAAAATTGATAGTATTGACTGAATTAAAATTTATTTTCATTTTTTTTTGAAAAAGTTGTTCATGATATCATTAATGGATTAAAATACATTTTTTTGATTTATGTAATATACCGAATAATCAATGTGTTTTTATGAAATACGGAAACATGGATTATCAAAATATTTTTTTTATGTATTGTTTTATTCAATGTTTCAAGAGATTCCATGATGAATGATTCCATATGTTAAGTATTTGATGACTAAAAAATACATCATGTTTCTTTATGGATTAATGATTAGTAATATTTTTTAATTTAGTGATCATATTTCTAGTGTTTTGTGTCTCAAAATTTTGAAGGGTTATATGCATTAACTATTACAACCTGACCAGTCGTTGTACAAATCATGACTAACCGTAGCCCAAATCTAATAAGTCAGTGGCTTGAGACTAGCGTTTAGTTATCATATCCCAAAAATAGATGGTATTGGCATAATTTACCCACAAACATGCATACATATCCTATTTCTTGAAATGAAGAAATGTATTAATATTTAATCCAATGAATGAATATATCTATGATCCCACAAAAGAGTATGATAGTAAATTACTAAATGTGGATACGGGGTAAAATTTAAGGCAAAAAAGATATTAAAAAGTGTAAAACCTACTCTATGGGAGAGGACGAATGTTAAATATTGACTCACATGAACCACCTCATTATCTCATGGTTATGTTATTCTCCACCAACTCCTTATCCTCCCAGGATGCGGCCAAATGGGCTATCATCTGTCAAAGTCATGAAATTTTTGGGAAAACCACATGCAAGCTTGAGTATAAAAATTCCATGTTAGTAACACAAAAACACTAAATGAAAAGAAAAAATTATATTATTATCAATAAATTATATAAAAATGTATAATGGAAACACCTAGATATACTGAGGAAAAACATGATGAAAATAGATGGTCATAACCAACTATCATCATAGGATTTTATAAAAAAAATACCAATATTAGGGGGCCACTCAACGAGCCTTTCCATCATCAGAGATATGTGATAAATATGTTTAGATCATTTGGAACATCCCATGAATCTCACTATTCTATGTAGACCCTAATAGAAAGTTAGGTTTTCATATCCAGATCCACTAAAGGACACCATGAACCCAATATGAATCAACCTTATATGTGGGGGATCATATGATAATGATATCACAAACCCTACAAGTACCACATGATAAATATTTGATTAATTCCCTATCTAGAGAGGTCACACTGATTACACAAACTGGAAAAGGGTAAAAATATAAAAGGTGATCTTACTATAGTATTTTAAAGGGAAATCAACACTCAAGTAAATACATGACCTCTTCAGTGGCTTACACTCTTGTGAAGTGGATGAAATGTCACACTTTACCATCATGAAAATGGAATAATGCGACACACTAAACCAAGATTTTTCCAAACTAAGAAAATGAATAGATAAAAATACTATTGAATGGGGGTTCGTTGAGTGTTAAAGGGGTACACATGGTGTGTATATATATATAAGTCGTCCCTTGTATCAATGTATCACATTCCATGTAATTGTCAAGATACATATTGTGACGTGCCCACTTGGAACCAGACTATGGGATGTTGGATATGTTAATGTACGTTTTTCCCCTTGTACTAAAATGTGTATTGGTTCCCATGTTTGTGTTCACCTGGCCTCGTCTATGTCCAATTACATGATGTGCCTCTATTCATATACATTATCCAAGGTCCATTTACATTCTGGAGAAAATACAGAGACATCATGGAAGTTTCACATGCTATGTGATACAATCACACACTGTTTGATCCTTAACCTAGTCCTTAAACCCAATACAATGTTTAGAGGTCCACAAAAGGATTTTAATACTTAAATACACACTATAATTCTCAATATTTTCTAAAAACCATGGTTATCTTCTGCATCATCTACCCCATCACCTGAGCCACCACCCACACATGAAAAACATGATTATGGGTCATCCAAGACTCACGTGGTAAGTGATTATAGATCTACGAATCAAATGAATAGGGTATTCATCCATTCATGTCATATAAAGTTGTTTCATGTGTCTCATGGAAAATATTTAGATCAACCAATTCAGTCTCATTTTCCATTGATCTATACATCATCATCATTGATTCATGAAATTTATGCTCTATTGCATATCGTACCTGAATTTTTGTTTCTTTACACTTATGTATAGTATCACAACAATCAGAAAACATGATTTGGTCAAACCATTAGAAAAAATAAATACAAATTATTTTATAATAATGAAATAGTGGAGAAAACATAATATATAAATCATGATGAATGAAATAGAACCTTTTTCCATTTTCCGTTGATTAATATTCATTAAATAATATAAAATATGTGGGATAAGTAAAAATAAAAATAATAAACAATTCCATAAATTTAATTCTTCTGATGGTGTACATATTATCTCTGGTTGAGGAATATATCCATGTATGTAAAATATTAAGAAACAAGATGAAAATTAAACAATCAAACATCCTAAAATGTGTTTGGATTTATCGTTCATGAAGAACAATTTTTTCAACATTATTGATGATATCAACAAACTCTATTGGTGCAATAAACCATGATCTTATCCAGATTTGTTGTCATTCAAAAAGAATAAACTACAAAGGTTATCTAATTCCCTATATATTTAGAATTAATAAATGAGGACTTGTTAATAGCATATACATAGTGTTGAAATCATTCAATACGTCAATATAAACACAAAAAATAAATTAGTTATTTTGTTTTTTATTTACGGCCACCATGATTTTTTCTCATACAGAACTCACCAAAAATGATTATGTCTATGATAGTTTAAAAAACTGCATTCTGGAAACAACTGTGCACTCATATTTCTGATATGGTCACCCATGCATGATTAATTCCACTTTTTAAGGAGAAGTGAATGACTGTGACATTAATATATTTAATATACTTAAAAAAATTATTCATGAAACCAAATCACATGTTGTCCCAAAGCCTATTCTTGAATATAATCCATATAATATCGAAAAATAATACACCAAAAAATATTATTCATTAAATTCTCACAACCTTATGGGTTTTCATCCGTAAAAGAGAAAAACCTTCTAAACGTATTAGGGTACTCATCTAAAAATTGGGTCTCCTACTCCAAGGTACTCCCACTAAGATTATTATGATGATATTGGATACACGCAAGGGGAATAAAATAGAAATTAAGGATCCTATAATTCCAATCCCTAATATAATCTCGGTACATTGAAAATGTATATCCATACTCTGAGTCCCGCTCACCCTAGTCAACAACGTGTGATGGTTCATGCACATACCTCGTTAACTATGAAATGTTGAAAATTTTGTTTACCCAATCCATCATTAGTTGTTGATCTAAGAGGTACTCCACTATGAAAATTGTAAGATAAATCAAAAAGGAAATACAACACAATGTACTATATAAAATGATATAAAATAGGTAAAATTGAGCATGTCCCTAAGGATGCAACTCACCAAGTCCACAGATCAATATTTAGAACCACCTCTAATTGACATTTTCCCCTTCTCAGTCCTGAAATAGTATAATCTAAAATCTAAAGATGTCACGATTAGGGTGTGAAACATTTCCAAATAATATTTCACCCATATAGTCCATAAAAAGCTAAAATGTCAAATTATCCAAGAAAGTGAATTATATTTTCAATTAAACTAGATTGTAATTTCGAAATAATATTCAACATAATCATGCTTTACAATTAAAATATATAAATTCTTTTGAAATTCGTACATCACGTTTCAAATTATCGAAATACATATAAAATGATGGAATTACATTTAAAAATAGTGCTACACAGAAATGGAAGTATTCACAAATGACGTAATAAAATTTATGTAAAAATTGTTTAAATAAATCAGAATTAATGTAAAATAGTTTAAAAAAATGAAATATATATATTATAAATGCAAACAAGGTAGAAACATGGTCATATGACTAATTAGGTATGACAGTTCTTGGATATTTTGACTCAACACTATGAAATTAAACATATGTAAATATTCCCCTTTAGGACTAAGGCCAAAGAGTACTCACCCTCATTTACTAATGTATGTGATTTGATGATATGATGTTTTAGAATGTTTTATGTCATAATGTGCCACCCAAAATAAATCACTAACTACCTAATTAATGAATGCACATTATTACAATACATTGATGAGATTTTTAAATTATTAAAACATAAATTTAATTAATTCCCACTCTCCATTACAAATATTTCAATTATCTCCTTAAAAACCCTAACTGGTTTTTAATAAAAAACATGACTCATCACCATTATTAGACATCATGTTTTCTATCTTAAACAGTCTGTCCATTTTCATCATACACAAATTTGAAACCAATTATGAAATATCACAAAACAATTTCAAAAATAAACTCAATAATTAATTTTTCATCAAATTCCACATATATCATAACAATCCTCCAATATAATAGAATGTGGTTTTTTCAAAAAAAAAAATCAACCAAAAGCATTTCCAAAATAAAATCCATCAATTAAAGTGAATAATTTATATCAAACTGACAATTAAATTTTGTCAATTTATATCTCTCATTGTTCCACAATCACATTTTAATTTAATGAAATTGGGTTTTTTCCAATTTAATACCAAAGACCCATTTATCAATATAACATAATTTCAATGGAACTTGTTTTTTCTAAAAAAATATCAAAATCCATTTAATAACATCCAATAAATTTCATTTCATTATAAAATTTAATATAAATCAAATAAATTTAGGGTTAATTAATAGTGGTCATCATAATGGAAGCACCAACCTCAGGATCAACAGATCTCAAATCACAATGGATTATATAGAAACAAAAAAAATATAACAAAAAATACTATGATATATGAATAAATATTATATTTAAAACCAAAATATTGTGTATTATGTCATCAAATCAATATAGAGATTCAAGGAACACCCGAGAGAAGAAGAGATCGTGGGAGAACATGAATACAAAAATTAAACCTACATGATGAAGATTGAAGTTGAGACTCATGATTTGAACCTTGCCCTGGAGGCATTCAAGGAACCCAAAATCATTACTGGGTGATTCAATGATGGGAGAAACTCATAAATCATGCACATGATATGATCATATTATAAATTGGTGGAATATTTTCTCTAGATTTGTTGCATGGTTTGGTAAATCATTCAAAAGTCATGTGAAGCCTAGAGAATAATTTTACCAAAGAGTTGTAGAAAGGAACACTGTTTGGAAAATTTTGTGGAAATAGTAATGTTTCACATAAACATACATAAATTTTAAACATCCACACAAATAAAACCCCAAATAATCCCATCGAAACAATTTTCAAAATGAGGGGTTTATGGATACTTTAAAATTGAGATAGGATGTTACACAAACACCATCTTATAAAGCTTTTGTCCCAAGAAATACTATGATAAATCTTCCATGTCAAAAATATGTGGCCAAAATTCATTCATCAGTATATACCTCTCTCATGTATCAATAATATCCAAACTGTGTTGCCATATCACATGAACCAAATGTATCATCGTCCCAAAACGTAACATGATTTTCGAAACAACTGTTCTATATGTCTATTTAGTCGAGGATAAATCTGGTTCAACATCCAGATCACTACATCATAGAAAATTAGACAGATCAGATAGATACATTTCTCAGGTGTGATATATTAAATATGTAATGTATATATGCCATATTCAGTGGAAGTGATAAATGGTATGAAACATTATCCTCCTTCACAACAACCACAAAAGGAATGAAAAATTAGGTTCATGCTTCACATTCCTCCCAAGCTGTAGATTATCCAATTGTGGTGAAACCATCTAGATCACATTATCACCAACTAAAAATTACAAAGGGCTATGTTTAATATCAGTATAAGAATTATATTGGATTTTGTACAATATCTCTTTTTAATGAAACCATTGAGTATTTTCATTCATCTCTTTGACAAATTTTGGCATGTCAAAGGAACCTTCAAAAATATCTAACCAACACAACATAGACGTACTAGGCTAAACATATAGTTCAAGACATTCAAGTCTAGACATTCACGGACTCTAAAGAAAATATACTGATCATGCACTCATACATCTCTTCATACAAAAACACAAGTACTTCCCAATGATCATCACAAGATCCACCAATGTTGAGAACACATGTGGGAAGTATATCCTCTGGAATTTGTAGTTCCATTTCTATCTTTCCATATGATCAAGGATAGTATTTCATACTCAAATAGATATGAGATCATAGTGACTCTTGAAGGCCTCTCCAAAAAGTAAAAGATATCTAAAGATTCAAATCATAGACTATATCATAAGATACTCCATGAAAATGATAAATCTCGTACAGATGGAGGTTTCCAAACTTCTCTACATTTGTTGTATCATGAATTTGTATAATGTGATCTCATTTCATCGTCATATCAATCACAACGAATATTGAATTCTTCTTCATTTAGAAATGTGGAAACCCATCTACAATATCCATATAGATTTCATCCCACATCAATGATAGGATTGGACATGGTTGAAGAAAACAAGGACAATTCTATTGCTCGACCATAAACAATTGGAACATATAAAAATGAGAGGAAACACAACAGAGTATCACTCAATCCTAGAAAATAAATACTTCCACATAATTTCATTGAACATTTTTGTAGTTCCTAGGTCCAAAACCCACTAGGAAATATGTAAATCACCTATAAGTGATTTCCTTACCAGATATGTTACCACAAATGGGTTCTAAATCATAGAATTACATATTTGGAGAGTGAGAAATCATTAACAATCTACCAACAAGAATGAGAGTCTCTATGGGTAAAAAACACAGTTACACGATGTTTTTCTAGAATAATAAACATGACAAGATAAAATATCCACTAAATTCTCACTGAATATGCCTTGTTTTCTGATTCTTGGACTCCAATATGTATCTTTTCAAAGTGAACCATCATGTTCCACTCTTCTGATGATTCATTCAAAACAGATGTTGGAAGTTTGCTGCTCAAATAATTTTCACGATCATTTAATTTCCCTATGGAATATGTTATTTTGAAATTGATTGAATGTAGTTAATAAACTCAATTCATTTAGAAATGATTTGAATCCATTTTTAGATGGTATAACTCAAGATATTGATGCTATAAAATACGATATACCTCTTCCACAAAAGAAAATTCCATTAAATCTTAAGGGCATTCATCACAACATCATGTTCAATGTTTAGGTAATATAATTCATCTCATGTGCCTATGGAAATGAGATCCATAATTAATGTCATGATCTCCTACATAAGATCGTAACCCAAGCCCATACCTATGTATCACAAAAGAACCTACTGCCTAGAATGGATTTTAGGCATGTAAACATTGTTTAATTAGTTAAATGAATGTTCAGATCTAGAAAAGAAAACTGTCATTTATCAACTAAAGTTCACATTACTCCCTTCTGATCTAGTGTAGTCATTTGAGAATCCAACATCCAGAATTATTTCATGTACCATTGATAATATCACATGAAGCCCAAGAAGCTTAGAATCTCGAAGACTGTTTATTATTTCACCCACATAATAATATCATTCACCACCTTAGGATCAAGTGTAATTCCTTGTTCTGGTACCATGTGTCCCAGTAAAAAAACATCATGGATCCAAAAATCACATTTCAAATCATGGAATAATGTTATTGATTTATAAATAAACTCTGAAAAAATTTTATATGATGCACATGATCTTCTAATGACATATCAGAAATGAGAAATTCATCCCCAAATAAGACAAAAAAGGTGTTGAGGTACTCATTAAATATCATTTTAATCAAATCAATGAAAAATTAAGGAACATATGTTTGTTCAATGGGATAATACTACAAAATAATCCATTAAAAGTAGAAAATGGACATTTTCATAAATAAAAATTTGTTAAATACATTATAAAGGATAAAATCCATTGACATTTATCAGCGTAAAAAATGAAAAGATAATGGGGTCCATTATCATCACTTCAAAAAACACCGATAAAGGAATCATTTATTATAACATTAATTTAGCACAACTAAAATAAAAAATTGTCTGTTTTTATGAAAGAAATGATAAAGGGTATTTTATCAGTGCTAGAAAAAGAACTTATAAATTTTAACTTTATATATATTTTTAAAATCAATGATCATGAACATTTTTCCATCTCTTCTAGATGTTCTTCTAATGTATCCCTTTATCACTGCATTTAAAAGAGCTAATAAATGTGGACATTATCAGTGTTATTATAAGTAAAAATAAAGGGATATTTTATAGTGTGTCGTAATACCACACAGTAGCACCACAATATTCTATTGTAATAACACACCACAACAACATAATTAAACCAAATATCATCAAAAAAATGTCCCAATATAGGAATTTAATGAAATGAATGTTTTAATAAATATACTATAAAAAATATTATAAAAATTTCAATATTTTGTTTATACACATTCATAAATAAAAAAAATTATGAACATTCAAAAACATAAATGTTCCTTTATCATTAAATACATACAAGACTAATTTTATTTATTTGGAAATCACACTTAGTCGATCAATTGATCACACATAATAAAATAAACAATTCTTATGTAGGTAATAACATAAAAAAATAAATTAACAGAAAGTGTTAATTTTAGTATCATTGTTGTCAATTTTCAAAAAACTTTTTCACAAGGATTCATATCATTTAAATCTTTCATAAGATTAAGGTGAATCATATTCAAACTTGTCTCAATAGACTTCTAGATAATTTTTTTATCGTATCGAAACAATATAATGTTGTTTTTCCATTTTATAGTTTGTCGGTTTACTTTGTTACTATAATGTAATTTTATATTGGAAAGACACACTATTAACTCATTATGATCGCATTGTGTATAATTATTATTTGAAATGGATTCCAACACATCAAATATGACATTTAAACCATTTCCCTAATAATAATGAAAAAATGTGCATGATTCATCAGTTATTAGTGAGTGATACTTTTTTGAATTGAAATGTTGATTTTAAACTGATAACGTAAAATTTGAGTCATATTGGTAACATCATGTATAATAATGAGGAGCATATAATTTATAAAATTCAAAAAATGACTTATCTATCCTTTTTTGTAATGTATCAAAACATTAAAAATGAATTTTATCCATTTGGAGTTGGAAATTTGCCCATTTTACTATAATAAATGATAATATTATATAAATATAAGCACTTTAAGTCGTACCTTTCACACTGTCTGTCATTTTGAGATGCATACACTGACTACATGTCCCTAGTTAAACATTAATAATTTCCAAAACATTTCAAAACGATATGATGGTTTTTACATTGTTTCTATTATATCAAATTTTTATTATCTAATATGTCATTTTAATGTAGAAACATGCAATTTGAATCATACACATCACATTGTATATCATATGGAGGTGATTTTTATTTTTATAGATCCAAATTTTCTTATTGATTTTTGTGGTAAAGTATTAAAACAATTTGAATAAATTTTATATGTTTTTTGTAGGTTTATTGGAATTTTTAATGAAATTGTTATCACTTTTAAATATAAACATGAACATAGACTCATACCTGTCACACTGTGCATGAGATTGAGATGTAGTAAATTAATGAATATACCATATCACATAAAGATCATTTTTATATATTAAAAAACAATCTGAATGTGTCTATTTATTTTTAATAATGTCCTATTTTTGTTTTTATAATATTGATTTCAAATTTTATAAAAATATGACATTGGGGTCATACTGGTCACACCATGAATCGAATTGAGGTGCAGCTAATTGAAAAACATCTCAAATGACATTCAGATGACTGTTAGAAATGATCAAAACAATATGATCGTTATTTCATGTTTAATGTATTTTTTTATATTTTTTCCTAAAATGTAATTTTAATATTGTAATATGAAATATGTATCATAATGATCACATTAAGTATCATATTGAGGTGTTGTTAATTCCTACACATAAAAAATTTAATATAGATCATTATCATAATGTATTTTATCAGTCAGAATGTTTTTTTCACAACTTTACATTGTGCAATTAGACTTTATACTAAAATTGATTTCAATTTTAAATAAAAACACACATTTGGAGTCATATTGGTCACACCATGCATCGGATTGGGGAGTGTCTGATTCATTTACATCTCAAATGTCCTATGGATCATTTTCCGAATGTATCAAAATATTCAGAATGTCATTGTTCAGTTTTTAGAAGGTCATTTTTTTTACTAAAATGCATCAATATTATATAAAGTCTCTCATATATTCATAATGGTCAAACCATGAATCAGATTGAGGTGTGTATGATTAATACTCTTTCCAAATCCATTATCAATTTTTTTCCTAATGTATTAATACATTTTGAATGTGTATTCTCATTCTTAATTATACAACTCATCAATTTTACAAAAAAAAATCATTTTAATCATTAAACACACACATTGAATCATATAAATCATATCATGTATTGGTTTAATGAGAGAAAGATTCTAACATGTCAAAAAAAACTTATGAATTGATTCCCTATAATATATAGAAATCTAAGCGCAATTTCTCAGTTTTCAGTGACTAACACTTTTTAATGCAAAATTTTGATATTAAACTGATAACGAACACATTGAATCAGTTGTATTTTTTTAAAAAAAAATTAATATCAATTTTCAATATAAATAAGGAAATGGAGTCACAACGGTCATATTGTGTGTTACATTGTTCTAAAACAAATATCATCATGTCCTTATGTCTCAAATAAATCACAACATTCAATGTCTCAATGATTTCCATTGACATTCATTGTTTAACGATCAACACTACATGTGTAACTTCGAAAAAATTACATCAACTCAATAATAAAGAATACTAATGTATAATAATACAATTAATATGTAATTAATACTAAAAATAAATGAATTAATCATAAATTTGAAATAATACATTAGAACTATGGATAATGATTTCACTCTGAAAATATCTACAATACCATTGTAATTTTGTAGAGGAAATGGGGTTTCAATTCCTACATTGTAAGTGGAGGGAAAAACAAGGAAATATATAAATATTACCACAAGAGGTGTGACAGTTTTTTAGGTAGATGATGAATGTGGATGTTTTCATGTAGAAAGGCATGAATGTTGGATAAGTCACCCAAACACCACCAAAATAAACCACTTATAGATGAATACAATTTTTATTCGAATAATACTAAAAAAAATAATTACACATAAATAGGAAACAATATTTTAATTTTTTTGAAACTGATTTTATTGTAAAATAATCAAGATATGCTCTATAATTGGGATATGTGTCGATGTGGATATTCATACAAATGCAGCATAGGGAACATAAATGAATGTGATTAATGCAATAGTACATGGGTGAAAAGGTTTTGTGGGGGTAGATTTCTGGGGATGATATGGTGTTGAAAGGACATGAATATGGATAGAGAAACCAAACTAATTAATAGTATCCATCTATATATGAAAACAATTATTATTTGAGTAATACTAAAAATTATTAAATTAAACATAATTAGGAAACTATATATTAATTCCTGGAAAATATTTTTACTATAAAAAACCAATATTACCTCTATAATTGAGCATATGAAACATTATTTATATTCCCACAATGGTAGTCTAGATTACATGAGATAAATTTATAAATGAAATATTATAGGGTTGAAATGTTTTTTATGGATAAGATGTCTGCAGATGTTATAGTAGAGAAAAACATAAAATATGGAAAGAGAACCATAAATATATCAAAAAAATAAAACTATATAAGAAAATAAATTAAGAATTTAATACTAAGAAGAAATAATTTATACATAATTTTTAAATAATAGAATAATTGCATGGACAATTATTTTACAGTCGAATCATCATGATCACATCTATGATTGAGCTGAGGTAGCATCATTTGTATTCTTACAAAGGAATGAATCAAGGTGGAAAGAACATTTCTAATTCACATAATATGACTAAAACACCAATTATTCATGATTTGAAATATCAACAGGTCAAATACCTTCTCCATATGGCATTAAAAAGAAGATGATTATGTTTAATTTATGTCTAACATTTTGAGGCAGAATGCAACAACTGACACTAAATATTGCATCAAAAAATGACTGTCATGTGATTTTAGTTATTTTAACATCAAATTAATCTTTGACAAGAAGTTTTCGATATTTTAAGAATACACTTGAGGTACTTTTAGACTAGTATGGGAAATGAAAAATTTCAATTTTGAATACCTCAAATGTTTTTCACTAAAATGTCATTCTAAACTGGAAAGGAACACATTTACCTATACTAACCACATCATGAATTAGATTTATAGGATAATGATTCATACAGATTACACAATACATATGAATTAATTTCCTATATTATCATGAAAATACGAGAACATTTATATTATTTTTAATGTGTGAAATGTTTTTAACTTAACTATCAATTTTTTATTAATTATGATCACATTATGTCATAGTGGTAAAATCGTGTATTTAATTATTGTGTGGATGATTCCTATACATCTCAAACAAAATCCGGATTTCATCCCATGGTGTGAAAAACCAACATTCCTCCTTAAACCTCTTTTATAGATAATGTAAAACCCATTTTTTTAGATAAAATAAAACCTTTTTAAAAAAAATTTACTAGAAAAAATTGTATTGAAAATTACTCAACCTATTTTTGCATAATGTTTTATTGATATTATTATGAATAAAACAGAGGATAAAAATGAAAGTATTTATTCATTAAATCATCCTCCACATAAAATAATTAAAATAAAATGTATACTCATCAGATGAATTTACACTATAGAAACCAAATTCACTGGTGATGTGCAACAATATAGTTGTGTATTCTGATTCGTTATTCTCCACACTATATATATTGTTCTTTCCCATCACTCAATCACTTCTATGTTTGTGTGGAGATTTAGTATATAATTATTTGATGGAAATAGAGCCTTAAAGTAAATAAATATTTTTAATGGTGTAATAATCTCAAGTGGGAGGCAAGGAACCATTTAGAGAACCCAATGAAGTACAATTTTCATCCTCAACAGGTCATCTGCTGCACATTTATCATTTCAATTTTATGTTTAACACTAATATTAATTATTTTGTATACAATAACCTATGTTTCATTAAATATTATAATGATTTTTAATCTTGGGGTGACTAATGCAAAATGTATTGTAATAAACATCAATGAGATGGGTGATGAATCTCAATGAAACATAAGGCAATAATAACGTTTTAGGATATTAAAGAACATTGGGATGAAAATTGTACTTAATTATATTATATAAATGGAGAAATGCCAATAATTTGTGATAATTTTAGCAGTAGAACTATTAATTAAACTGAAACCTCCATTTACGCCTTATACTTCATGAGAAAATCTGCACATATTTTGTGAAACAATTGAGTGATGTAAGGGAAATAAATATTGATGGTGGAGATGAATGAATTAGAATACACAAATTTAGTGATGTGTAGAATGGGGGTAATGGGTTTTTACAGTGAAATTTCAACTGATTAGTGTATGTTACTACAATTAATTTTTTTTCATTTTAGATGGTAGCATATTTAATGGTCAATTTCATTCATTTTTATACTCAAATTTACCCATTTGGAGCCGAATAAGATATTAATAAAAATATTTGGTGGTAATTTTTTAAAAATGTTTTCATCGAAAAAATGGTTTCTAATAGGACTTATTATATTTTAAAAATGACATGGTTTTATATGTTTGGAAAAACAGGTCAATGGTTGTGTGGACATCATTCTAAAAAACCTTAATTTGTAATTATTCTGAATGGGGCTCATAACATCCAACATCAAGAACTATAATGTGTATGTCACTCCACATCAATACCTATGTTGTCAATGGTGCTTGGCGCAATATGGAGGAAAGGCCGCTTGGGGATGCGGCGAGTGGTGTAGCGCGAGGCACAACTATAGCACATGCACATATATATATATATATATATATATTATATAGATATAGATATATATATTCATTTTCTTTTTCCATAATAGTTATATTAGTATAATTATTTTTACAATTATTATAAATATATCATTTTGTATATTTTTTATTTTTTTTGTTCATTATGTTTCAGTTTGGTTAAGGTATTTCCATTTCCAAAGAGGAAGTCACGTACTGTTCTTCTCTAGTGGGAGATAGTGACGGTGGTAGTAAAAAGGCGTGTGGCATGGCTGTTCTTCAGTTGGGGTGGCATGGAGTAGGGCATCAGATAGCCATAATTTCCACGATAATATACACCAATGATTTCCATCTATTCTTCCAACCGTGATTGCTTCTACCCTACACCTGATTTCTGTTCTTTTTTATACCCATGATATCTATAGCCACAATGCACCTTTACCACACCCAAGACTATGCCGCCTCTCGAGTTTCCCCATTAGAAGCAAACCATTGGCATGCCTTGGTGATGTCGCACCACATCAGCTATGGGGAGACGAACTAGGTGTTCCTTGCCTCACCTCATTTATTTGAAAACACTATTCAATACATAGAAAATTAAATCAAAACTACCTAAATATTATATATATATATATGTCATATATATATATGTAATTATATAACAAATTTATATGAAAATATATGTATATATATATAAATGTTTGTTTATACTGTTTTCATATTTTTATTTTTTTAAATATAAAATATGTTTTCCAAACTGTGTATATATATATATAATATTTTTTTTATAATGGAATTAATAAAAACAATAAATAATTATTAATAAATGATTTTATTTATTAAAAATTTATAATTCATGTTAAATTTATATAAAATATAATTAATTAAATTTGGAAAAGATTAATTATTTCAAAAAATGATTATATAGTTACATACTTTTATTATTTTGAAAGTAACATGAGTTAAAAATATTTTATTGGTTTTTTATGAATAAATATATTACACATAATGAAATTTATAAATGAACCTATAATTTATATAATGAAAAAAATGTCGAATGAAGGAAATTAATTTCTTGTATATAAAATTTCATAACATCAAGCTTATTTTCTAGAACAAATTATGTGGAAGGAAAATGATTCAATAGAGTCCTTATAATAAGCATTGAACCATCCATGAGATTCTAGGGAGGTCCATAAAGTTGATGGAATAATAAAATACTACACATTACCAAGATATATAAGAAACAATTTAGAAAAAAAAACACCAACCATTGAAATGACTATCCCATAGACATTTAAACATATCTATATTTAAAATATAATTTATATAAATAAATTCCCTTCTATTAATCTTGATAAATAATATTTTGGTTCTACATAACACAGTCATCAAAATAATAATTGTTTTTCTAAATCATTTTTCTTGCTCTTTTAATTGTTTTATATCCAACACGTCTACTATTTATATTTAGGTATTAATATTTTCTTATTCATTTCTCTACAGAAAAAGGTGATTCACATAGATTTAAAAATAATTATAAAATTATTCTTTTTGAGAATGGTAGGGTATAGATGTAGATTGTAAAGAAAATTTATTGAGGAAAACTATTTAAAAAAATAAAAAATGTATATCCAAAATAGTAGTCAAGAAAACAACGGTTCATAATGAAAATAAAAATAGTTTAAAAAATATATAAATAAAATTGGAACCTGTAAAGGGAAACACGACCCTACCTTTCTAGAATGAATGAAATCAGAGACCCACTAATCCAGATCATGATGGTTTTTTCAGAAATCATAACTGTAACCGAACACCAGATGTCGATTGATGTTTGATCAACTAGAGTGAGGGGGTCTGTGTGATTCGATCATCAAATCACTGAGGAGAATCATAATCAATGGGAGGATTATATGGAAATATTATGATATTGTAATGAGTTCGCAACATTATAGGTTTTTTTATTTAACTTATATAAGTGCATATTATTTAAGCACTGATAAAATCCACATTTATCAAGGCATTTTAAGCACTGATAAAGGAAGTACATTATCTGGTTCTAAAAAAGAATTGATATAGACTCATTTTATCCAGTGATATAAAAATAACTAATAATGATATCTTTAATTTGAGATTATTACTTTTGCATAGATAAAAGAATTATATATATAATTATAAATAAAATAACTGTAAATATATATTTATAAATATATTATCTATATATATAAATATAAATATAGTAAATATATTCCTTATTTAATTATTTTTTTATTTTATAATTATTTCAATATATAAAAATTGATTTATATTTGATAAATAATTTTTTTAAATTATATTTATATCATTATATATATATATATTTTAATTATATATATATTATATATTTATAAAAATGTAATTATTGTTAATATATTAATTATTTAAATAAATTTATTATCAATTTAATATTTAAATAAATATACATAATTATTTATTTATAATTATAGATATACTCATAAAAAATATATATTTAAGTATGATTACAAATATATAATTGTATAAATGCAGTATTAATATTTTAATTTATATTTATTTATAAATATTATCGTTCAAATAATTTTGTATAAATAATTTTTTTAGAAATCTTAATGAATATCTAATTTTATGTTATTGAGTGATAAAAATGATTGAAATTGAATAAATTAAAATTAGGTAGGATATAATAATATTGAAAAAATGGATAAGCTTTTTGACTGCACATTTTATATATAAATGAATTCATTACATATATTTGAAATTAGTACAACTCACATTTTATATATGTTGAATTGAAAAATATAACGACATTCAATTATATGTCCATTTATCTATGAAATTAGTTAGTATTTTTAATTCATATTAAATTTTAATTATAAATCATTATTCACATAATATAGCACATATATATTTTGTAATTTATAAATCATATTTTTATACATTAATATATATCAATATATATACTATGTAATATTTAATAACTATATCAATAATCATCTTATTCATTAAAGTTTAATAATTTTTTCAATTTAATTATTTTTAATTTTAATTTATGTACTTTTTATATTAAAACTATATATATTTAATACATAATATTTATTAGTATTTATTATTATATTTAAAATAACCTAATTTTTTATGTTTTCCAATAATTATTTAATTAATAAGTTATTTATTATTTTTTATAATAATTAGTTTTTTTGTTATTTAATTATTTTATTTTATTAATATGAAACATTAT
Source organism: Viscum album (assembly GCA_963277665.1). Classification (NCBI taxonomy): domain Eukaryota; kingdom Viridiplantae; phylum Streptophyta; class Magnoliopsida; order Santalales; family Viscaceae; genus Viscum; species Viscum album. Next base: position 357,432,124 of record OY728152.1, on the reverse strand, counting down.
CCGGGCTAGAAAAGTGATCATAAAAGACTCCTTTATGACCACCACAAACAAAGTGCTGGTAAAAGTTACCCTTTACAAATGTTAAATATGAAGATCAAGTAAAGGGAACACAATATTTGTGCTGGAAATAAAGCACTGATATACCATATCCATTATCAGTGTTAAAAATGTTGTAATGAAGGGTTAAATTTATCATAACGTTATTCAGTACAAAAATTGATTACATTTATCTGCCTTTTTTTAGTATTGGTAGATAACTATGCTCTTAACTCTGAATATTTAGTAGTTGGAAAAATAATGTACTCATAATGATCATAAATTTTTTGAAAGAATGTTTTTGAATGATTGAATGCTTTATCCTAAACTCATGGTATCCTAATCGATGTTCGACCTTCGTAAATCACCTTTCCAATTTCAGATGATCAAATAGATCATAAATCCGTGGGAAAAATATTTGTTCTTTATTGTCACTCGATAGAGTTTTCTATAATCAACCAACAGCAGATGTGATCCATCAACATTATTAGTAAAAAGAACCAACGCCGCCCAGGGATCCATGCATTGGAGTTTAGAACCATTCATAAGATGTTAGTCTAACTAGGAATTCACAACATTCATTTCATTCAGTTCCATGCGAAAAGGATGAAAAGAAACAATTTGAGTAATACATGGTAAATAAATTGAAAAATAAACCTCCCTTACTAGGTAAAAACAATTGATATCAGAAGGAAACACATCAATGAAATCAACGATGACTAGAGATAGATCACCACTAAATTATTCCCAATATATGTGAAAAAACATATATATCACTTTCAACAACTCTAGATTAGAAGTTCTGATTCTACACAACCTTTGGTCTCATTCTCTTTTGAATACATGTTGCACACCAACATGTGTAGTGAAGGTGACATGTTAATCATAAAAATCAATCGGGGATTTATTTTTGATGATCCTATCTATCCTGAAAATGAGGTAATTATATTTCATTAAAAGATTGAAAAATTTCCAAAAAATGTCAATATCTTTATGAGAGAAAACACATGTGGGGAAATGGTATCCCTTCACTCTATTCAAACCATGGGGTTTATTAATATTATATTAACAAGATAAAATATACATAAGATGATTTCTCCCATTAACAATAAAAGATTAAATAAAGGAATGTGATGCACCAATATCAATTAATTTAGTCACAAATAAATACGGTATAGTGATGGTACCTCTCATTGTCCTTGGACCAGTATCCACATACTCTAGAGACTCTTTTAGTATGTGAAGAAACAACATTTAGTATTCTTGTGGATTGAACCCTTATTAATATGAAGCATCATATTGCGCCATGGTTTTAGAAGGCGCATATGATCTCGAACCACTATGCAGATTAAAATAATCATGGAATAAACTCTACACATGATTTGTGCATGTGAAGTTGCCACAATTCTTGGGTGATGTTGTGAAAACATCCTTTTGATGTCATTTGTTTCCACAATGGAAATATATTAAATAATCATTACTAGGTACTAAAGGGTTTTAAAAAATACATCCTTCATTTAACACCATGAGAGTCGTCTTGCTTCAACATTACCATAGATTAATGCACACTTCCCCGTAGAGTGAATGATACTCATAAAAACAATGACTTCCTATCCAGGTCCATCTCGACCATCGGTTCTCTAACTACTAGATCAACATAAGAAGGAGTAATTACCAAGAAATAATGGGAGTGTATATCTAGATGAACTCCCAAATCAGACCTATGTTCCTTTATCTTTTCAACCAATAATATATTATGTGTGATATACAAACGCCTAGAAAATGCAATTTTATACAATTTCATTGTTATATCATCCAACTTGTGTTTGATGAACTCAAGGGACATGTCTAACAACATCCACTCGGGATATAATTTGTTGGTGAAATGAACATTGATGAATTTCCTCTTTAATACCCATTTCTTATTTTACATGACCATCATGTTCCAAAGTCTCCTTCTTGGACTTTTCATTCCGAACGTGGAACTCTTCACATTAATTTATTCGTGGCTCTCCAAAACCAAAACAAATTCTTTATTTTTGTCATCCAATCATCATCCAAATAAGGGTGATTTTATCCCTAGAACTATTCTGGATTCTTTTGAAAGAACTCTTGGAAATTAATCATGAGAATTACCATCTAAATTTCCACATCTAGAGCCTAAATGGGAACTGAAGGTGGTGTATTTACCAATGTATTGACTATTTTTACAGTCACCTCAACCAAAATCAGGCCTAAAATAAAATTTACTTACTATGGTTAGAAGAAACCCCCTCCTGGATCATTATCACATGTCTTCTAGGAAACATAAAGCTACCAATATTCTTCAAACAACAAGGATGACTTTAGATTTCCCCTCAAACAGAACAACAAGGAGAAAAAACCCAATAGATACACAAACACGATTTTATTTTCAATCTATCCAAATCAAAAAAGGGAAATGAACAGAACTAATCCCCACGATTTCTTCCACCATACAGCCCCTAGATACATAAGGTCCATTGTTGTGAGATATGTACTAAGAGTCAATCTCATCTACCTCCTATGTATCATGAATATTTCACAAATTCATATTAACTTCATGAAAAGAACATTTTCATCCATTGATACCACTTTTTATGAAATAGATGAGGTACACTAGTAGTCTGACAACCTAACCGATGATTAAGATACCTAAAGGGATTTTCTGATCTACATGGCTTGGCAACTAGAACATGGCATCATACAAATTGGAAGTGGGAATTATTTTTTCACATTCAATGTAGAAGTAAAATAGTCATTTCAATAATTCATAAAATTGAATCTCTAATAGGATTACTATACTTGTAGTAAAACATGATTTATAACCCAATGTACTAGAGAAAATGTATCAAAAAAAATACTCATGTTCCTAAGGACGCCACTGACCAAGTCCACAAATCAATAGATAGAACCAACTCCATGTGATCCTTTTACCCTAATAAATCATGGAATAATATTATCAACAAACTCATGAAGTCACAAGTTGGGTGTGAGACAATTCACAATGGGATTTCACCCAATGAATTCATAACATGATTCCAATATCAAATTAACCAAGAAATTGATTGCAGTTTTCAAATAAATAGATTTGGAATTTAAAAATAATGTGTATCTAAGTCATGCATTACAATTCAAGTTTAAAAATGCATTATAAATTCAAGCATAAAATTAGAAATGATGGAATGAAATTATAAATAATTTAGTTTCCTTAAAAAAATCCTTTTTAACACAAATGGTATTTTTCAGTAATTTATAAAAGAATTTTTTTTTATAATAATATTTTATATAAAACACATAGCATGTAATTTTTTTTACAATAATGGATTTTTTACATTTCAAATATAGAAATTCCATCAACATGGTCAAATTCTTATTTAGATATGTTATTTACATGCTATATGGACTTGAAACACTTGACAATAAATAATGTAAAAAATCCCCTTAGGTTCTAAGGCCAAATATGACACTTCGCCACCACCTATAGAATGTGATGTTCTCTTTTGATTTTTAGAGATTTGAAAGTATTAAAATTCCACCTGAAATAAATCACTAACTACCTCAAAGATTCAGGTTCTCTAAGAAAATAAAATGATCAAAATATAATTTAATTGAACGTAAAACTAACATTATTTTCCTTTATCCATTTGATATTTTCCAATTTTTTATTTAAAAACCCTAAAGTGTATTTAATCGAAAACATGCATTTTCACCAAGATAACACACTATCGTTTCTATAAAAGCACATTTTATGAATTTTTTTTTATAAAAATATTTGATACCAACTAGTAAATTTCACAATAAAAATATTATAAAATTAAATCATTTAAATTTCAAAAAATTCTATAAATTTCACAATGAACGACCTTTTTATTGTAATTGGGGTTTTCTGAATTCTTTGACACAAAAACCATTTCCTCAATTAAATAAAAACATCTAATATAAATAATTTACATAAATTACACACATTAAAATCATCAATATAAATCTCAAAATTTTCCATAAACACACTCCAATTCAATGAAATTTTGGGATCTAAATTTTAATGACAAAAACCATTTTAAAAAAAATATGAATTCAATGGAATTGGGTATTTCCAAAATATGAATCAAATTAAATTTAATAAAAAACAATGAATTTACTATAATTTTATTAATTTTTATTAAACACGGAAATTTAGTGTTAATATAATTTGGAAATCATAACAGAACCACCTACCTTCGAATCAACGAATCTCGAATAACAATGTCATTCATAGAAAACTCTAATAGAGAACAAAAGAAACAAGGATATATGAATTAATCATATGTTTAAATCTAAAAATTTTGTTATTATATCTAGAAATCTATTTAATGATTCATGGTACCCAAATGTGAAGAATATATACCATAGAAGGATAATATCAAAAAAATAATCCCTCTCATTGATGATTGAAGGATATTCCTCAAGATTTAAGGAATTTTCTTGATTTATATTAGGGTAAAATCCATCTTTGGAGGTAAAAGGATGGGAGAAACTGGTATTAGTTGTTACGAGTGCGTTGGGGAAAAAATGAGGATTGAAAAATTTTAATAAAATTTTGGAATACATTAAAGCACATTACCATGGTTTCTTGGATAGAGGTGCACAAATTATTAAAACTGTGTGAAAGATGTCAACCTATTATAAATGGTTTTCACAGCTTCTTTTTATGGGGAATATGTTTTGGTGAACCATATACATCCCATTCAATTACAACAATCAAATTTTTTCATATTGATATAGCATGGAACATGGTTTGCAAAATAATACAGCATCCCAAAAACATCCAAAAACTATAAAATTTCTCCCAAACAAATCCAAAATGATACCCAACAAAATAATGTTCAAAATGATGAGATTAGGAATACTGAAAAAAATTAACACATTTTTACAATTAATGTCATTTATATATTTAGATAATCCTCCTTCCATACAATATGACATTCGATAAATGTGGCGTTGGATTTTAATTCCTTTATTAATATATAAATAAACGAAAAAAGTATATTGTTAGTTTCATGCCACATAAATGGATTCATATAGATTTAAAATATATACATATTTACATATGAAGTGTACATCATTCTGTCTTTCGGGTAGGGGTATGATGGTTTTTCTAGAGGATAATTATTTCCATCACCCAGTTTTTATTTCAATATTTTAATTTTTTATCGACCTGAATAACACATGTATTGAAAAATTATGTATTAAAAATTATAATTTCTTGTTAATAAAAATAATCATGAAGACTAATAAATTCATTCTACGTTTCGTTGTTTAATTTTTGTTCATAAATTTATTGTTGATGTGTTTATAATTTCACCATAGAATCCATGAGATGATACTTTGTAATAATTTATTGAAATCCTCTATGAGCCATTTAATTGAACATTAATAAAAATTTAATTCCAATTTTATCAATTAAATATATACTATTCCATGGTTTATAAAGAGTAAATTTATATTAAATTAATTTTTTGTTGTAAAATAAATAATTTATATAATAATGTTACATAAATATCATTTAGATTTATTTCCTTATGTGTGGGAACATCATTGTTCCATTTATCTATATCAATTGAAATGTGACTTCATGTGGTGATCCCAATGTATCTAATTTATTTGTAATATTTTTTAGTAATATGGTAACATGGATTCAATCCAATCTCTAATTTTATTCCTATATCTCTCAACTTAAATTCTATTTTAACACCATCATTCTAAGATGCTTTTAATTTTTCTGGGACATTGGTGGTCACATGTTACAATTTCCTCTGCTTCAACAACATTTATATATTCTTACTCGAGATTGGTTGCATTTTCATGTAAATAAATACATTGTTAATATATAATTGAATTATTTAAATAGAGAGAAACTAAGTTTTTATTAATATTTTGTCCATCATCATGTATTGAATATTGTTGTTCTTCTACATTGGGAGCAGGTTGAAGTTGAGGTACATGATTTTTACAAAAATTGATTTCATTATAATGTTCATAATAATATTTCTACAGATATTGTTAAACATTTAATATATATTACATAAATTTAGTAGTGAATAAATAATAACATGTGGTAACATAGTTTACATTAATAAAATGTCATGAATGTTGAACTCCAATTTTCTAATAAATATTAAATAGATTTGACCCCATTGTTTAGGATCAAAATCACATGATTGTTGTATGTTATAACGTAAAATATGTCATCTAAATTTTGGATTTCAAATAATGATTTTGAAATACCAATTAATGAGTCATCCATCATTTAATTGAAATCAAATCCTTTAGTGGTTTTTGTATATAACAGAACGATTAACCACTATCTGTTTGCATGATTTGAAAAAAAAACAGCTTTAAAAAATGTGATTTCGTTTTAATTATTTGATCTATTAACCCTTGCTTCTTGAAAACTACATTAAAAAATCTGAAATAATTATGTTTAATTATACTCTATTTATCAACCAACATGCACTAAAATATATGAATACTGAATTTTGCATAATATGACAACAATATATTTCTAATGATGGAAAATATGAAATATTTACAGATATCGTATTACCTTCTCTGGTAACAAATACATGTATCCCTTCATCCATAAGTGTAACTCCACTATTTTTTATAATAATTAATTTATCATTATTATTTATATATAATGTGTTACCATTACTTAGATATCAACAATTTGATAATACATGCACACTTGTACGTCCATCTGGACATTAAAGTCATTCTAAAATACCAAAAAATAATCATATGACTCATTAATAATATGTTCTCATAACCATCCAATAATCGATCGATTATGAGTATTTGTTATCTTGATTTCATCACATGATAGATTCAAATTCCAATAAATTACATTTAGCGATTTAACATATGGGGAATCAACTAATCTATTATAAAAATGTAATGTTTTAACTGCACTATCTTTGTTATAGTAATTGTGACAAAAGTTTTTTGAAAATTCATTTCCACCCAATATTACCATTGATATGATATTTATCATGACTAATTCATTCAACATTAGAAATGTAGTTGTTATAAAATTCAACAAGTTCCACAATAATATATCAATATGCAATACAACCTTCTAGGATACATCAACATATAATATACCCTTAAAAAATGTTATCATTCTTTTCAATGGGATACTGTCACGACCCATCCCCCGGGGCCCATACCTTTACAAACCCGAATCCCGACTCCTAATGGATAAGGGTGGGTGACTTGGTCGAAGGCGTCAACCTGCATGTGACAGGCATTTTCTTAGATAATTGTACACACATGCACTCACAAAAAAACAACAATGCTAAATGGTGAATAATAAGTAATCAGAAACCAGAGTACAAATATATCTCCAAAACTGAGTGTTGTAACTTGAATATTATACAATCCCAATAAATGAATTTCAAATTATATGTTGCAAAGGGATCACTGATGACCGTTTGTGGAAGATCCCACCTGATCGCCGGATTAGTGATGCTTCTGGAAGTAGTAGTATTTAATGAATGTCGGTACTACAGGAACCATCCTATTCAAAGACCACCAAATCCACCATCAAAATTTCTATAGGTATCATATTACCGAGCACCCCTATCGAAACAGCGAACATCGGCACCAGAAACAACACATGCGGGCAAAGCCTGTGCGTGGTTGAGTTACTCATTACACAGCAGGGGGCTCGAGACCATCGATAGTATCTAAAAAATCCACAATGTAAAAATAAAACAAAAAACCATGAAGTAAAAAAATTATTTTATCCATATTCATCTATACTCAATTAAGTTCCTTTGCATATACCTAGTTCATCCAGGTATATTTGTCTTATCCACAAACAAAACATAGATTCATGACATCAAGCCATTTCCAGGAATGAAAATGATGTATAAAAGAGTAAATATAGGATTAAGAGTCCACACTCCATGAACTGGACATCCCTTATGGAAACTATATGAGAGATTTACTCAATCAGGTACAACTCAACCATTCCTAATGGAGCGTCTGAAAGGACGTTCTCCATCAACTACATTCTACTAGAACTGCCTCTATTGACAAACATTAGAGTTCTCACAATCATAGTTTTGCACCCGAGGAAAGACAATTGGAGACCATTTGAATAGTCCCACTCCTAGACATTGTTTAGAGTAGGTGTAGAACTTATCTTGTCTATCCCACGATATTTTAGTCGCTCCAGTAGGAAGTGTCTAGTACCTCAGTCCGTCAAGGGAGAACTATCTTCTACCCTGGGTATTGATTACATCATGTGGAGGGACCCACTCTTCATAACTATTTCATGAAGTCGAGGGAGATATAACTCCACCGAAGGACCCGCGCTCCATCACTACTCAGAAATGTGGGAGTATGACTCCATATGTGGGGACCTTCAACATACCAAGTAGGGGAGTAAAACTATGGTAGTCTATTCAATATGGGGACCCATGACCAAGAACATCATGGGAGTAGAAACACTATGATAGAGGTCCCACACCGTGGCAATGTAGGGGAGTACTGAATCTAATGTTGCTTGCATAATGAGGAACCACCCTAAGATTTTACAGCGGAGTACCTACTCCTAACATAGAGGACCGACACCCTACCCAGTAGGGGAGTACCTACCTCTATGTGAGTTATGTATATAGGACTCGTTCCCAATTCCAATAGGGGAGTTAGAAATCCCAAGATAGAAAACCCATCTTAGAGGTAAATGGACCCACACTCATGAAGTGGGTTGTCCCGTCTCTACCCGAGTAGAGTAGTAAGGTATACTCATTCCTTGAGTCCAAAAAAGAGTATACATACTAGAGAAAATGTATCAAAAAAAATACTCATGTTCCTAAGGACGCCACTGACCAAGTCCACAAATCAATAGATAGAACCACCTCCATGTGATCCTTTTACCCTAATAAATCATGGAATGATATTATCAACAAACTCATGAAGTCACAAGTTGGGTGTGAGACAATTCACAATGGGATTTCACCCAATAAATTCATAACATGATTCCAATATCAAATTAACCAAGAAATTGATTCCAGTTTTCAAATAAATAGATTTGGAATTTAAAAATAATGTGTATCTAAGTCATGCATTACAATTCAATTTTAAAAATGCATTATAAATTCAAGCATAAAATTAGAAATGATGGAATGAAATTATAAATAATTTAGTTTCCTTAAAAAAATCCTTTTTAACACAAATGGTATTTTTCAGTAATTTATAAAAGAATTTTTTTTTATAATAATATTTTATATAAAACACATAGCATGTAATTTTTTTTACAATAATGGATTTTTTACATTTCAAATATAGAAATTCCATCAACATGGTCATATTCTTATTTAGATATGTTATTTACATGCTATATGGACTTGAAACACTTGACAATAAATAATGTAAAAAATCCCCTTAGGTTCTAAGGCCAAATATGACACTTCGCCACCACCTATGGGATGTGATGTTCTCTTTTGATTTTTAGAGATTTGAAAGTATTAAAATTCCACCTGAAATAAATCACTAACTACCTCAAAGATTCAGGTTCTCTAAGAAAATAAAATGATCAAAATATAATTTAATTGAACGTAAAACTAACATTATTTTCCTTTATCCATTTGATATTTTCCAATTTTTTATTTAAAAACCCTAAAGTGTATTTAATCGAAAACATGCATTTTCACCAAGATAACACACTATCGTTTCTATAAAAGCACATTTTATGAAATTTTTTTTATAAAAATATTTGATACCAACTAGTAAATTTCACAAAAAAAATATTATAAAATTAAATCATTTAAATTTCAAAAAATTCTATAAATTTCACAATGAACGACCTTTTTATTGTAATTGGGGTTTTCTGAATTCTTTGACACAAAAACCATTTTCTAAATTAAATAAAAACATCTAATATAAATAATTTACATAAATTACAAACATTAAAATCATCAATATAAATCTCAAAATTTTCCATAAACACACTCCAATTCAATGAAATTTTGGGATCTAAATTTTAATGACAAAAACCATTTTTAAAAAAATATGAATTCAATAGAATTGGGTATTTCCAAAATATGAATCAAATTAAATTTAATAAAAAACAATGAATTTACTATAATTTTATTAATTTTTATTAAACACGGAAATTTAGTGTTAATATAATTTGGAAATCATAACAGAACCACCTACCTTCGAATCAACGAATCTCGAATAACAATGTCATTCATAGAAAACTCTAATAGAGAACAAAAGAAACAAGGATATATGAATTAATCATATGTTTAAATCTAAAAATTTTGTTATTATATCTAGAAATCTATTTAATGATTCATGGTACCCAAATGTGAAGAATATATACCATAGAAGGATAATATCAAAAAAATAATCCCTCTCATTGATGATTGAAGGATATTCTTCAAGATTTAAGGAATTTTCTTGATTTATATTAGGGTAAAATCCATCTTTGGAGGTAAAAGGATGGGAGAAACTGGTATTAGTTGTTACGAGTGCGTTGGGGAAAAAATGAGGATTGGGAATTTTTAATAAAATTTTGGAATACATTAAAGCACATTACCATGGTTTCTTGGATAGAGGTGCACAAATTATTAAAACTGTGTGAAAGATGTCAACCTATTATAAATGGTTTTCACAGCTGCTTTTTATGGGGAATATGTTTTGGTGAACCATATACATCCCATTCAATTACAACAATCAAATTTTTTCATATTGATATAGCATGGAACATGGTTTGCAAAATAATGCAGCATCCCAAAAACATCCAAAAAACTATAAAATTTCTCCCAAAAAAATCCAAAATGATACCCAACAAAATAATGTTCAAAATGATGAGTTTAGGAATACTGAAAAAAATTAACACATTTTTACAATTAATGTCATTTATATATTTAGATAATCCTCCTTCCATACAATATGACATTCGATAAATGTGGCGTTGGATTTTAATTCCTTTATTAATATATAAATAAACAAAAAAATTATATTGTTAGTTTCATGCCACATAAATGGATTCATATAGATTTAAAATATATACATATTTCCATATGAAGTGTACATCATTCTGTCTTTCGGGTAGGGGTATGATGGTTTTTCTAGAAGATAATTATTTCCATCACCCAGTTTTTATTTCAATATTTTAATTTTTTATCGACCTGAATAACACATGTATTGCAAAATTATGTATTAAAAATTATAATTTCTTGTTAATAAAAATAATCATGAAGACTAATAAATTCATTCTACGTTTCGTTGTTTAATTTTTGTTCATAAATTTATTGTTGATGTGTTTATAATTTCACCATGGAATCCATGAGATGATACTTTGTAATAATTTATTGAAATCCTCTATGAGCCATTTAATTGAACATTAATAAAAATTTAATTACAATTTTATCAATTAAATATATACTATTCCATGGTTTATAAAGAGAAAATTTATATTAAATTAATTTTTTGTTTTAAAATAAATAATTTATATAATAATGTTACAAAAATATCATTTAGATTTATTTCCTTATGTGTGGGAACATCATTGTTCCATTTATCTATATCAATTGAAATGTGACTTCATGTGGTGATCCCAATGTATCTAATTTATTTGTAATGTTTTTTAGTAATATGGTAACATGGATTCAATCCAATCTCTAATTTTATTCCTATATCTCTCAACTTAAATTCTATTTTAACACCATCATTCTAAGATGCTTTTAATTTTTCTGGGACATTGGTGGTCACATGTTACAATTTCCTCTGGTTCAACAACATTTATATATTCTTACTCGAGATTGGTTGCATTTTCATGTAAATAAATACATTGTTAATATATAATTGAATTATTTAAATAGAGAGAAACTAAGTTTTTATTAATATTTTGTCCATCATCATGTATTGAATATTGTTGTTCTTCTACATTGGGAGCAGGTTGAAGTTGAGGTACATGATTTTTACAAAAATTGATTTCATTATAATGTTCATAATAATATTTCTACAGATATTGTTAAACATTTAATATATATTACATAAATTTAGTAGTGAATAAATAATAACATGTGGTAACATAGTTTACATTAATAAAATGTCATGAATGTTGAACTCCAATTTTCTAATAAATATTAAATAGATTTGACCCCATTGTTTAGGATCAAAATCACATGATTGTTGTATGTTATAACGTAAAATATGTCATCTAAATTTTGGATTTCAAATAATGATTTTGAAATACCAATTAATGAGTCATCCATCATTTAATTGAAATCAAATCCTTTAGTGGTTTTTGTATATAACAGAACGATTAACCACTATCTGTTTGCATGATTTGAAAAAAAAAACAGCTTTAAGAAATGTGATTTCGTTTTAATTATTTGATCTATTAACCCTTGCTTCTTGAAAACTACATTAAAAAATCTGAAATAATTATGTTTAATTATACTCTATTTATCAACCAACATGCACTAAAATATATGAATACTGAATTTTGCATAATATGACAACAATATATTTCTAATGATGGAAAATATGAAATATTTACAGATATCGTATTACCTTCTCTGGTAACAAATACATGTATCCCTTCATCCATAAGTGTAACTCCACTATTTTTTATAATAATTAATTTATCATTATTATTTATATATAATGTGTTACCATTACTTAGATATCAACAATTTGATAATACATGCACACTTGTACGTCCATCTGGTCATTAAAGTCATTCTAAAATACCAAAAAATAATCATATGACTCATTAATAATATGTTCTCATAACCATACAATAATCGATCGATTATGAGTATTTGTTATCTTGATTTCATCACATGATAGATTCAAATTCCAATAAATTACATTTAGCGATTTAACATATGGGGAATCAACTAATCTATTATAAAAATGTAATGTTTTAACTACACTATCTTTGTTATAGTAATTGTGACAACAGTTTTTTGAAAATTCATTTCCACCCAATATTACCATTGATATGATATTTATCATGACTAATTCATTCAACATTAGAAATGTAGTTGTTATAAAATTCAACAAGTTCCACAATAATATATCAATATGCAATACAACCTTCTAGGATACATCAACATATAATATACCCTTAAAAATGTTATCATTCTTTTCAATGGGATACTGTCACGACCCATCCCCCGGGGCCCATACCTTTACAAACCCGAATCCCGACTCCTAATGGATAAGGGTGGGTGACTTGGTCGAAGGCGTCAACCTGCATGTGACAGGCATTTTCTTAGATAATTGTACACACATGCACTCACAAGAAAACAACAATGCTAAATGGTGAATAATAAGTAATCAGAAACCAGAGTACAAATATATCTCAAAAACTGAGTGTTGTAACTTGAATATTATACAATCCCAATAAATGAATTTCAAATTATATGTTGCAAAGGGATCACGGATGACCTTTTGTGGAAGATCCCACCTGATCGCCGGATTAGTGATGCTTCTGGAAGCAGTAGTATTTAATGAATGTCGGTACTACAGGAACCATCCTATTCAAAGACCACCAAATCCACCATCAAAATTTCTATAGGTATCATATTACCGAGCACCCCTATCGAAACAGCGAACATCGGCACCAGAAACAACACATGCGGGCAAAGCCTGTGCGTGGTTGAGTTACTCATTACACAGCAGGGGGCTCGAGACCATCGATAGTATCTAAAAAATCCACAATGTAAAAATAAAACAAAAAACCATGAAGTAAAAAAATTATTTTATTCATATTCATCTATACTCAATTAAGTTCCTTTGCATATACCTAGTTCATCCAGGTATATTTGTCTTATCCACAAACAAAACATAGAGTCATGACATCAAGCCATTTCCAGGAATGAAAATGATGTATAAAAGAGTAAATATAGGATTAAGAGTCCACACTCCATGAACTGGACATCCCTTATGGAAACTATATGAGAGATTTACTCAATCAGGTACAACTCAACCATTCCTAATGGAGCGTCTGAAAGGACGTTCTCCATCAACTACATTCTACTAGAACTGCCTCTATTGACAAACATTAGAGTTCTCACATTCATAGTATTGCACCCGAGGAAAGACAATTGGAGACCATTTGAATAGTCCCACTCCTAGACATTGTTTAGAGTAGGTGTAGAACTTATCTTGTCTATCCCACGATATTTTAGTCGCTCCAGTAGGAAGTGTCTAGTACCTCATTCCGTCAAGGGAGAACTATCTTCTACCCTGGGTATTGATTACATCATGTGGAGGGACCCACTCTTCATAACTATTTCATGAAGTCGACGGAGATATAACTCCACCGAAGGACCCGCGCTCCATCACTACTCAGAAATGTGGGAGTATGACTCCATATGTGGGGACCTTCACCATACCAAGTAGGGGAGTAATACTATGGTAGTCTATTCAATATGGGGAACCATGACCAAGAACATCATGGGAGTAGAAACACTATGATGGAGGTCCCACACCGTGGCAATGTAGGGGAGTACTGAATCTAATGTTGCTTGCATAATGAGGAACCACACTAAGATTTTACAGCGGAGTACCTACTCCTAACATAGAGGACCGACACCCTACCCAGTAGGGGAGTACCTACCTCTATGTGAGTTATGTATATAGGACTCGTTCCCAATTCCAATAGGGGAGTTAGAAATCCCAAGATAGAAAACCCATCTTAGAGGTAAATGGACCCACACTCATGAAGTGGGTTGTCCCGTCTCTACCCGAGTAGAGTAGTAAGGTATACTCATTCCTTGAGTCCAAAAAAGAGTATACATACTAACACTCAATACAAGAAGAAACCTTTTTCATCTACATGTTTAATTCTTCATTACTTATACTACATTATGTTCATCAAATATTTAAATCATTGATCCTTTCTGTCATAAGGTTTCTAACGCAATAGACAGTGCGTCAACTAGACACCCGGTCTGATATTTATTAGCATTGCAGTGATGAGGACCAGGTTGGATTCAGGTATGATCCAACCTAGACAAACACCAACACTCTCTGAATGTTTTTTTTTCATATATCAAAATCACTGCCTCACCCTATTTGTTTTGTCACCATAGACAGTTCATCAATCAGATGTCCGGTGTAGGAGATACTCTCGTTTAAGTGGACTGGGTCGTAAGTTTGTCTGGATCCGGTCTGACACGTTCTAACGACCCGACCTAGACCGCTTGGATCAGATATGTTCGGCTAGGCCTAGTATGGAGATCTGGGCTATGGGCTTGGTCCAATAGTTCAAAAGTTCATCCTGACCCACTCGGATGATCATATCCCACTGGTCTCCATAATCGTTCAGCCCGCTGGCTGAGTGGGGGGATTGCTCTCCTCCGGAACGGTCAATTCCATTCAGGTTTTCAATGTCACGGTTCTAGGTGGAACCACATCTCTTTTTTGGTGCATGTGGACTATACCTTTGTCGACCTGTGGGTGAGGGTCCACTATCCATCGAAAATTGATGTCATGACTTTCCTCCACGGTACGGTGCCCGGCTCTGTAGGGGCACCAGATGTGGTTGCACCTCTTGCCCGGTCCACATGTACCAGCCCTCTGTGGACCCACATGCATCGTTCCACCCTCCAACATGACATGAATTCATGGCCTTCATCTGGTTCACATGTCCGTGTCATGCCACACCGCTTTAATGTGGTCGGCATTAACAAGACCCTCCTTGGCCGCCATAGAGCCTTCGGGAATCTCAATTTTTTTTTCAGTCGATGGGTGATGGTCACCGCCTCCCTTAGTCTGGTTTCCACCAACTTTCCATCACCATGTCGCTACTTCTTCCAATATATCACATAGAATTGAACCATAATGGGTTCACAGGAGGGTTTGGGCCTTGTTTGTTCGACCCGCACCCTATGCATTATCATTTTAACTTGGTAAGGATTATTAGATTATAAAAACTCTGATAATGAAACCATGAATTATCATGCATCATTAAATATACAAATTTATTTCAAACCGTAAGAATATTGACATGTTTTCTACATTATATTCATGAACATGGTAAAAAGGGGAGGAATAAAAAATACAACTCCCTACCTTTAGTTCGTTGGAAGTCGATGTAGATGAGTAAGAATTGTACACGTCCGATGGTGATCGTCATCGCTTGTCATCACCCATCCATTCCACAAACATTATTCACTCAAATCTTCAATATAGATTGTTTGAAGCCTTTATGTTACTTCTTCAAAGGTTCCTCTCATGTGTCAAAAAACTCATGCCTGGTCTTCGTTTAAATAGAGGAGAGGAATGTATCAATGCACTGCATAATTAATTTTTTTCATTAATGTGTAAAATTAATGAACCTCTATAATTATCCCAATGGTTTAGTTATACTATAATTTAAATCTCCCAACAATGTTGTTATAGAAATCATGATTCAATTCATTAAATGTTTTGATGTTGCATTGTGGTCCCACCACTGTTTTTCCAACGGTTGAACAAATGAAAATTATAATTCCAAAATGTTATTTAATTATTTTTTGTAAAGTCCAGAAATTAAATTTTTCATTTATCCCTTTCCAGTCGATATTAATCATCTCTTAAGAAATCATAGAGTTGAAGATTGAATGGTGCCCTTAGATATTTATTCCAAGCACTGTTTCAAAAGTTATAATTTGTCGCCCACACATTTATTGAACATAGCTTAAAAATGTTCAAAAATTATTAACAGTCACCATCGACCCATGCTAGTTGAGGGAGGGATATTCCATAGGGGAACATGATCTCATGAGCTCAATGTTACTCTTGGATTTTAGATCCGCGTTTCTGTTTTAATGTTTATGGATTTTACAATAAAATAATTTTTAATTAATTATTTTATATACTACAAAAAACTAACATCCATTGGTGGACTGCACAACCAATATTTTTTTCTTCCTAAGGAAAGCATACTATCACATGTTCAGTGGTTGTCTTTGATTTAATATCTGAATAACCATTTTTCTTGTATGTATTTGAAAAATAAAATAAATTTATTTATAGTTATACCATTTTTTGGTTTTCTCAATAGGTGTAAGTGCTGAGAAAATTTAATTCGCGACTAGGGTAAACCTGCCATCATAAATGCAACAGATCCCTTGAATTTCTAATTCGAGTACTAATTCAATATTTATTTCAACTCTTCAATAATACTTCTCATGCGCATTACATAATGCATAACATTCTTTTGGGCAGATCATTTCAGGAACTCCGTCCATAATAATCATGAGCTGTCAAATTATGTGGTCTCTAAATAATTCCATATAAATAAATAAAAAATACATATAAATTCAGAGAAATTACATTCTCCCCACCTTTAGACTTTTTTCCCCTAAAAAGAGAAGTCACATACTCAAGGTATGAAACTATGTCTAACAATGTTTTATGATCTGCTTCAAATAACACTCCATAAGGAAGTACTGAGATCAACCACTATTATGTCCTGCTTATTCTAGGTCAACATTGTTCCACAATTGGAAAATGATTCAATAGCTGTTATAGGTGCTTAAAGCACTATTCATCATTAAACATCTGAAATCGTGGGGTCTAGCAAACCACTACATTGAACCTTCAGTGGCCTCATGAAAATTCAAAACAAGACTCGACCTCTCCCACTTGTGGAATCTATAGTATGTATGGATGGCTAAGAACCACTTTCCACTATGAATACATATTGTGGTCAAACTCAACCACCACAATACGACTCATGCATGACTATTTATGAGAGTCCAAACCGTGCTTCCTGGGCTCCCCACATCAAAATAAATACCTTATACACCATGTGGATATACCGCATTGCTTGCCTAAAATCCTCATTCTGGGAATGAAATGTAGTAGTCCATACCCAGATTGACGTCTTAAGATCACGACGTCATGACTATGAGGTCCCTATTGAAACTCTTTCCTCCAAGTGCCTAGTCACACTTTCTGCGGTTCTCCTTCACTAGGAGTCTCTAAGCATAAGATTCATGTAAATATTCCAACCAGAATCTCTATGTCTCAAAAACTACTATTTGATAATTAACATCTAACAAATATTTCTATTTATTAAGTCAACTATAGAAAAGACACAGGTTGTACCTCTAACATATCTTGGAGTATAATGGACATGAGCCACAACTACATGCAGCTATCCATGACCATGCCTTCGAGCTCCTGGAAACCGGTGGGGACCTCCTCCAACCGCTCACCCAGCTCCACTACCCCTCATGCCAACTTGCAAAAATACATTCTCCATGTTTTATAACATCCAAGGTGGTTCTACCATAGGATCCCTCTCATCATTAAAAATGGTTTATCAATCTATATAGAGATGAACCAAGCCATTAAAATAGTAGTACTACCTCTCTTGCATCTGAATTACTCTTTGGCACTATAGTTGTGGCACATACCCACTTGTCTGTATTCAGGCATGTGTATGCCACCAATGTCACAATCCCAAATACTTTTTTCAGTTATCTCCATTAAAAACCTATACATTGATTCCTTTTCTGTAGGTCACATCCACCCACTCCTCTTCCTGGAATGTATAATCTAGTAGGGCTCATTTAATTACCCTAGCATGTGTGAGAATGCTGAAATGTATCATTGATGCCCTAATTTCCAAATTCATTCTCTATTATAATGTCTAGTCCATTATATAAGGGCCCCACACTATATATGAGGAGTAGCAAGAATGATCTGTGAATTACTCTGAGTGCTCTTCTACCATCATGTTTTCATGTCGCACGTGAAGAAGATCTTGTATGATTACACAACGCAATTTTTCTGAAAATAACTTCATTCTTAAGAGGCGTACAATGTATGTCCAAGTGAGTTTCACCTTTTTGTGAGTCTTAATTGTTAGATACCACAATTTTCCCACTGAGCACTAAAGAAGTATTGCATCCAGGGCTGCGAACTGGTCGATCTGTGTCCAACCTAGGATGAAAACACACGTAATTTCCTCAAGCTATCCCTCATCTACCATAGGATCTGTCTCTCCAACGAAACTAGTTGGTCTCTACCACTAAACCTCATGTACTGTTTTGAGCCTATGAATGTACTCTAGAGTAAATCTATGTTGTATATGATGACCATCAGGTGGTGGTAGCATTATTGCACTACTCGGTGGGGCCATATCAAACATTGTTCCTTGAACGATCGCCTCATATCTAAGCGGTCAGTCCTAATGGACTCATATTGAGATCGTAGTCATACGTTCACATGGAGGAATACTATGATAGATCAAGATGTACAACATTTATAATGATATACTTGGAGATCATACTAAAAATGGAATATGGAAATCACAACCATCAAATCAAGTTTCATATTCTATTGATTTCCCTTCAACATGTGATTCCTTATACTGAGTCAGGTATTAGGTGTCCAGAGTCCTGGTGTATGGGTACGTCGGCCGCTACAGCAACACTGGAGACTCGTGACTAAATGATAAACTTGAAATACTTTACACATTATCTTACAAAAAAAACAATAGAACCTTGGACATTATGGTAGAACCGACCACATCAGAAACCCCATTTTCAGGACTCGTACCTTGAGGCTCATGCCATGACATTCCCCAAGCAAACCTCATGAAGGCCAGGGGTTGTAGACTAGTGCCAATGAAGTTAATTAGAATGTTGTAGGAATTCTATAGGATAGTTGTACACACATGAACTCACAAAAAATAACACATATATGAAAGGTGAACACTTAGTAATTGATAAACAGAGTACAATAGCATGTCATGAACTGAGAGGTGTAACAGAGCAAGTATACAAGCCAAACAAAAGAAATGAAAATAGCATGGTACAATGGGGGAACCGATGAAACTCTATGTAATATCCCACCTGATCACTGTAGTGTTGAAGCTTCTAGGATATGAAGTAGTATGTCATGTATGCCTGGTCCTACTTGACCCCTCCTGGTACAAGGCCACCTTTTACACCGTTGTCTCGTCTGTCGGTCCCATTTTCATAAGTTCCCCTATTGAAACGTCAAATTTCAGCACCAGACAGAACACTTGCATGTGAATCCCCTTTATGGGTTAGTAACCTATTACTCAATAGGGGACCCTAAGACCCTCGATGGACTCGCAAAAATACACAAAGAAAAATTCCACCATCCAACCACTATATAAACCACAATGATTATGCATAGTCATCTCTAACTCGGTATATACCATTTCATATACCTAGGCAGCCCAGATTGACTGATATCAGAAACTAAGAAACATAAGGCCCATACCTCATGCCATTTTTAGGATTTCCAATGATGGATCAAAGAGTTCCTCAAGGTTCAAGAGTACAAACTCAATAAACTAGCCATCCCTAATGGAACGCTTCCAAGAGATGTACACCATCAGGTACAACAAAACCATTCCTAATAGAATGTCTGAACTGGTGTTCACCATCATGAACTTTCTTCTAGAACATCATCTAGTTCCAGACACTAGAGGTCACATAGCCATAGTCTTGCACCCAGGTAAAGACCAAGGTAAACCAATTTTAAAGGCCCACTCCTCGACACTCTCCTCGATTGGGGGAGCACTACTCAAGAATACACCATGATATCTAAGTAATTTTAGTAAGAATTGATACACACCATAGTCCATTGAAGGAGTACTAACTTATACCTTGGTTGTCGATTACATTAAATAGAGGTGTATATTCCTCATAATTGTGTCATTTAGTTGAGTGAGCTCCAACTCCCCTGAAGGACCTACTCCCCATCGCTACAGGGAGATGGGGGTGTACTAATCCATATGTTAGGACCCACACCAAATACGATGGGGGAGTACAACATTGGCAGTTTTTTCACTTTGGGGGACCCACACTCTAGTACATCAGGGGAGTACTGACCCTACGCTAGAGGATCTTCACCATAGAAAGTCAATTGAATGCATACTCTATTGTAAGACTATATAAGGAGGACGTTCACCGTTGGATGATTGGGCAATACCTACTCATATCATTTAGGACACACTCCCTACCCGATATGGGAGCACAAGACTATATTTGAGTAATGTATGGAGGACTTTCTCCCTGGACCATTAGGGGAGTACAAACTGAAAATATAGGAAAATCATCTCAGAGGAAAATGAACCTGCACTCATTACGTGGGTTGTCCCATATCTACCAGATCATCAGAGTAAGGAATACTCGTGCCATGAGTAATCAAGGGAGTATCCATCCTAACTCTCACTGTAATAAACACATTGATTCTGCTCCTCATAATAGAATTCATTCCTCAATCGCCACGATGTTCTATAAGGAAGTAACATGACGATCCATCATATCCAATGGGTTCAAATGCAATAGAAGGTGCATCAACTGGACTGACTTTCTGATTTTTATATGCATTTTAGTGAAAAGGGCCCAGTTGTATTCATTTATGATCCAACCCAGACAAAATCCAACATTATATGAATGTAACGTGGAGTATTTCAAATGGACTTATTCACCCTACGAGTTTCGACCCTATAGACAGTTCATCAAATAGATGACCACTTTAGGAGAAATAGTCATTTAAGAGAACTTGGTTGTATGTGGGTCCAATTCCGGTATGACACTATTTGACCCACCAGACCCAGCCAGGTAGGCCTGTTCTAATGGTGTTGGGCTAAGCCTTGTTCATCGGGGCTCAACCGTTTTGGCGGGGCTTGGCCTTGTTGGTCTCGGCTCAGCCCGATTCAGTGGGCCATGACCCAATTCGTCTAGACCTGGTCGAGCAAGATGGGCAACCGTCTCATCCCACCGGGCTGCAGGTTCATCCTGGCCCACCTGGTTGGGTGGGGCCCATGAGGATATGGAATCGCTTGGCCTACTGGACATGTGTGGGGGACGGTTCCCCACCCAAATGGATAAAGCCATATGTGTCTTCAATTTCGTGGCACCAAGTGTCACAACATATATTATATGGTATGCGAGGACCAGCCATCTATGGACCTGCGGGCACTGGTCAACTCTTCATCGTGACATGATGTCAAGAATTTCCTTCATAGTGCACCACCTGGCTCTGCAGCAATGCAGGATTGCGCAACACCTCCTGGACGGTCTGGGTGGACCATCTCGGTAAGGACCCACGGGTGCGGGTCCGCCCTTCACAATGTCTCAATTCCACGACAATCCACTGTAGCGTGACACCCCACATCAACGGGCCTGGGATTGGCCAGCCACCGCCTGTCTTCTATGGTGCCTACAGGTGTCACAGTTCCTTTGCGGCTGGTGGGTTCCAGTTGCCGCCTCCCTCAGTCTCTTATCCCACCGCATACCACCATGACATCATAAATTCTTCTAGTCTCCCTTGTAGAATGAAACCATAATGGGTTCCACAGAGGTTATGGCCCTTATTGGTTTGAACCACACCCTCCATGTTATCATTATAACATGGGGAGGATAATTATATTATAAAAACGCCAATATTGAAACCATTCATTATCCCCCCTTCGTTAAAGAGAGAAACTCTAGCCAAATTGTTGGATAGTTGGCCCGTGTTCTTCATAATATTATAGAATGGTGTAAAATGGGGAGAAATCAAAAATATTATTCCTATAAAAAATTATATGGATGCTGCTGCAGATAAGGAAGAAGTGTCCCCATCTGAAGTTGTTCGTTGGCATATTATATTTCCCATTGACTCCTCTAACATCTGTCGCTCAATGATTCTTTCTAGGTTGGTGGATGTCATCATGGTACGTCATCTGAGATTCCCATCTTCAGTCTACAAACCCATGCCTATGTATCATTTATACAGAGGGGAGGAAAGGATCAACACATCTCATAGATAATGGAATTTATTAATTAGTATAATTATTTACCCTTATTAATTATCTCAATAGGGGTTACAGATTCATTTAAATATCCCAACATTGTTGTTACAAAAATTATGAGTCAATCCATGAAATGGTTTCCCTTTGAACTATGGCCCCACCACTGTTGGCCCAATGGTTTCACAAATCAATAAATAAAATAACCAAAAGTTATTTTTTATTGTTTTTATTTTCTAAAATTAAATTTTTTGTCTTACCCTTGTCGGTATATTTTATGCTTCCCTTAAGTGAATCTCTATGATGCTTATTCAACATTTTTCATAGATTTTTAATCTGATCACTGGTTCAAAGTATAGAATTTGCTACCTGCATGTTTGCTGGGAAAACCATAAAAATGTTTAATAGTTATTAACAAGGACCCTCATCCCACACCAGTCAATGTTAGTCTCTACATAAGGGGAACAAGATCTCATGAGCTCAACGGTACTCTCATAATTTCAATCTGACATTCCATTTAGAACTTATGGATTTTACAATAAAATAATTGTAACTTGATTATTTTATTTACGGACAAAATCTCAGTACCATCGCCAGATCGCGCCAGCCAATTTTATTATCTTCCTAATGAAATCATACAGTCAGAAGTTCAATGTTGGTCACAGATTATAAACCAATGTCACCATTTGTGAGTTATTAGCATTTGGAAAATAAAATATATATTTTTAATTATTTTATTTATGGTTATGCCGTTTTGGGTTTTATCACTGGGGGCATGCACTAACTAAATTAAGTCCTGCTTTGGGTAAACATGTCGTCCTTAACACTATGGTGCCTTCAATTTTTTGATCTGACACCCATTTTAGAGTTAATCCACATTATCAGGATAACTGCTAATTATGGTATTTAGGGCTTAAAATATTTTTTGGCGCATTCAGGGTACTATAGTCACTGTAATTACGTGCCAATATATTTCTTGGTGTCAAAATAATTACTTATAAATAAAAACATTACATTGAAATTATTATAGATTAATGATAAATAAATCTATAATGTTCAAGATATGGTAGTAAAATTTCTATATCCACATGAACCATTAAGTAAACAATTATATCAAAAAATTAATGTGGGAAGAACATCACAAATATATTATTAGATATCTTTGGCTTAATTCAATGTAATGCTACGTTCATTAGATGATGAAAAAAAACATAACACTCATTTCATTTCAGGACCATTAACATTAAATAAATTATTGAAATGAAATTCTTGAATGATTATGAATAACAATCTGGATCTGTTACATAAATCCCTATGTTGAAAAAATTAAATCTATTATTTGGAATGAGTAAAAGAATCACGAGGAAGAAAATATATCTTCCACCCTTCACTCAAACAAAATATTCATATATCCCCATGTTAATCATCTCCAACCAGTCATAAATTTATTCCTCAAATTTTATGAGTGCATTTAGTATTGTTCTAATAGAACTATCTCAAACATCTTTTTCCACATGCATGACATCAAGAAAATGTATATGGTAATTAAACCTAAATTATGGAAATTAAAAAAATGATATCATTTTCCAAATGGATATTAGAAGGCTTTTTAGAGATGGTTTACATATGTAAATTCCCACATATTATACATTCTCAAAATAATTTTCACCTATTAGTGGAGAAGGTGTTATACCTTCATTCGAACTCCCATAGATTTATGTCATCCAATATCGGTATTTATGTCATCAATGGATGAAATCTATGATGTCCTAGAAACATAGTCATTATTAAATATTTTAACATATCTATGTTTGTTCTTTGTTCACAAATGTGATAAACATGAATTCTTATATTAATATATCATAAAAAATAATTATAAAAAGGAAAAAAATTAATCATCACATACAACATATATTTCAAAAATAAATATTCATTTCAAAAAGAATCATAAAACAAGACAACTAATTCCCACATTAATTTAATATTTTCAATCAATGGATCCAAAAAAATTGTCAACATGAATGAAAAATTTATTTTTTCTTTAATAAGAATATAAAACATATTTTATTTTTTCATCATTCTTAAACATGGTAGTAAATAATTATTTTCCAACATAACAATCTATATAATATGATAAATACATTGTGAACAAGAAGGGTTCAGATTGTCCATAGATATCATGTGATGAAGGTTTCATTAAACATTTCTAAATTTAGGATACTCATGATGAATTTTATTTCACTAAATTGATTTCAATTGGTCTAATATTTCCCATATTTATATATTTTATCTATATTTGTTGACAATTCTCTTGTAGTATACTCACTTTTTTATAGCTGCCTAAACCACATAATGATTGGAAAGTTTGATAAAATGTTCAAATTAATTGATTCTTTATTATTTTATCAATATGAAACATACATTGGGAATTTTTTATATGATTCATATTTTTTCGAAAATAATATACAATCATATAGATATTCATGTTTTATTACATTAATCCTAAAAACAGAACATAGAATTGGTTTAGTGTTATATGTTTGGTGGGAATGTTTATCATATTATACAATCATATCATTCAATAGAGAATGATGTTTAGTAAGGATCTTTTCAATCCATATTTTTTAAAATTTTACACGATATTTCTTTAGTATGGTCTACAATGATGTATATTTAGTACAACCTGTTTAAATTGTTTTCATTGCACAATACATTAACATATAAAACATTTTTGGGTTATCCTGAAGTTAATCAACAATTTTTATTTTTTGTTCCTCAATACAATATTTTCCATAATAACAACTATAATCATATCTTGAAAATTTTAATTAAAAATGTTCACACATCTAATCATATTAGATTATCCATAAAACAAAATGTTATTCCAATCAGTAGAAATATTTAATTTTTACCTATATTTAATATCACATTTATATGAAAGATCTATTAAATGATATATCAAGTGTTCTTCAAACAAATATCCAATAATTATTATTTATTCATAATAGTTTATTTACAGACAAGTATTTGATAAGGTTTTTATACATGATATTTTTCAAATTTGATGATCCCCATCCAAATTCTTCTTATTTATATGATTATAGTCCATCATTTTTTTTATTAATTTCAATCCTATTTGATTAACCAATATTTATATTTAATAAAATAAATAAATACATAGAATGTATGAACTTATAACCCTTAAAGGTTGTTCTTATGAATTATTTGTGTTACATAAAACAATTTTTCAATGATAATAATGGATAAATGAAGTGTATTGATATTAATTTTTATTTTCATAAATTATTAATAAAAGGTAAGTTGTGATATCTATAATATTATTAATAATCTATATAAATTTTCAACTATTTACAAATAAAGTGATCAAGGATGGTTTATCTTGATTTTATAGTTGTGAGTAAAGTAATAGAGATGAGTTGATCTTCATACATTTCCTCACATGGAATATGGTAGGCTAGGTAGTGTGTTAGTGATAGGATACATTGGAGCTGATATTTATCCTATAACATGTGATGAAAATGTAACTACATGAAAATCACCTAGCTCTAAGAACATTAAATTTATTTAGACTCATGAAATTTATTGGTTATAAAGAATAAAATTTTGGGTCTATATCAATTGGTTTAACTGATAATGTTAACAGAAAAGGTGAAAATGATGGCATAAAAATCCAATTGGGTTGATAATTAAATCAATGGGGCCATGTGAATGAACACATTTAAAAAAGACTCACATACTAATTGGAATTGAGGATGTGGTGATAGAGGAAGGAATAATTAATTGGGTATAAAAGGTGAATCAACTACTATGAGTGAATGCTTTCAAACAATATCCTATGAGGTCAAGGAATTTAGGTCATGATAATCCAATAATTGTAATTATTAATAAAATTCAACAATATTTACACATTAATATATGAGGGAGAACACATTATTTCTAATGTTAAATAGATATGTTCAAATTTCATTTCAAATAATATGAAAAAAATTTAAAGAAATAAAATTTTAAAAAAGGATCATAAATCCATAATTATAGTTGATATCAACCAAGGAGGGATCCCATCCAACCAAACATAGTTTATTTTAATATCATTTGTTCAAGGATTAGTCATAATAAACCTATAAACCCTTTCCATGAACCATAAATCCTATTCATCAGAACCCAATCTGTTATTATCCTCATTCAAAAGAAAGAATATAGTGGCATCCACCCAATTAGAAATGGATAGGGATGTGGCCATCATCCCACATTTTAAAAAATCCATGGGACCCTCCAGATCCTTCCTTTAGATCCATCTACGGTCGTCCAATGGAGTACCTTTCGATGAAGAAAACCCAATCCAAAGAGGAATATCTATAAAAATATAGGTAGGGGGCTATAGAATATAGAGATAAATCTTATAAGGGGATAATATTTAGATTCAATTATATTAGTGCTTTGGGATCCATGGATAGGTATCTTGTGCCATAATATCTTTCCTAAAAGATCAACGTTGATCACACACATGTATTTATAGCATATAAAAGCACAAGGTTTAGGGAATCATAGATTATCCCATGCCAATTAATGAAATTGTTTTCACCTTATTCATAACCCACTAGAACATGCCATGGTGAGAGTGAATTAGTTCAATCACAATGAAAGGTAGATTATATAATAAAATATTGTTAATTGTAACTGATTGAGTGACATACTTTATAAGTTCTTCATTCCCTACTGTTGAATCCCTATTAAAATTCCATCCCTACTTTTTTTCTATAAAATGTACATGATGATCTAAAGAACCACTGATTTTTTTTGAAAAAATATAATAGTTATGAAAATATATTTATTATGTTTATCAAGCACATGAATACCCAATGTTTGGAAAAGATCATGCTTTCTCCAATTAGTCTCACCTGTGCTAATAGAAATTTACGATTAGGAATGATTAACTAATTATCATGATGATTTATCATATTTTTTCATAAGTTGGAAAATTTATATACAATATTATTCGGTGTCCCTTGATAAAAAGAAATATTCCATTGGAATATAAGAGATTTAAAATAGGTGGAAATCAGTTTTAATCATTCCACCTAAAAATATGTTGTCTTTAACATCCACATAAATTTAATTACATATAAAAAAATTCCATAAAGACACAAAGGAAAGGGGAATGTGTGGAATTCCATATTTTAATGCACTGGTTGGGGCATCACATTGAGAGAATGTACCCTTTATATGTATCATTAATGAGACTGAATAATCTTTTTTGAAGTTAAATGCGCTAAAAATATTATTATATTTTAATGCTGATTTTAATCAATATATATGTAATCATAATTTGGGATTTTCAATTTATAAAATTTATAATAAAATTGAAACAATTAATTCTATTTGAATGTATTTTATTTTTAATTATTTATATTGATTTTATATTATGTTGTGATAATCTTTTCTTTATAAAACTACACATGTGGTTCAACTAGACTGCCTTATGTTAACATTAAACAATACTTATGGAAGAGAATATCATTTTAGAACATGGTTACATTAGAAATAATATTAATAAATCATGTATGAGTCTTGTAGTATTGAGTTTAATAAGACTAAAATTCTCATTAAGACCAATTTTGTTTATGAGGCATAATAAAAATGTGCATGTAACGGCGTGATAATTACTAATGTACCATAGGTTTTGAATGTTTTGATTTGTCGTTGAAGTTCTAGGGGGAGTGGAAAAAGAGTTCGCCTTATTTGAGGGATCTTGATTTGGGAAATGAAATGAGTTCCCTTAATGTTTAATTAATATGACCATGTAGGTTTTATCATTACTTTCCAAAAAGTGATAATAATATGTGTATTATCCAAGTGAAATTAATAACCACTAAAAAAGATAGGTTCTATCAATTCTAAATTTTTTGTTGATAAAAACTATCATTATCAACAATGAAATGATAGTAGATAAAACCAAAATTAATTTCCATCAATATTATATCACTAAAATGTATTGTTTTGATGAGAATTTTTCAATATAGAGATGATAAAGAACAATTTTATATGAAATAAACTATTATTACGTGAATAGATTTTAAAAATTATTTAATTATTAAAACAATAATAACAATTACTGTTATTATTTAATATAAAATATTAAATGAATTATTTTAGAAAATGAGTGAAATTGTATAATTAATAATGAATTGAATCAAAAAATATTAAAAAATTGGTTAGTATTTATTATTTATTTATATTATTTAAAAGAATATTCAAGTTTAATCTATATTACAATGAAGATGAATACATAGTGAAGATATTAATACAAAATAAATAAGTAAAAAATGAATTTTATGAATAGTTACATTAATTGAAAACACGTACAAAAAAATGATAAAAATATTATAAAATGTATTTAATTAAATTAATTATATAGATTTCATACATTTTAAAAATATTAAATCTTAATAAATTCAATTGAATAAGAATTAAAAATATTTATTAACAATATGAAAATAATAATAATAATAGAAAATAATTATTTAAAATTTGAGTGATTAATTGAAGTAATTGTATACACATAAAAAAATGTAAATATTCATAAAAAAATGCATTTAAATTAATTAATTATATAATGTTCAATCTTTTTAAAGGCAGTAGTCTTTAAAAATTGAAAAAAAAAATTCAAGAATAAAAACAATTATAATTTTTTAACGTAGTAAATATTTATGTCATATAATTTTTTAAAATGAATAAATTCCAATAATATAATAAAATAAAAAATATTAAAAATGAATAACTAATATTAAATAAAATCCTAATAAAAATGAATAAACTAATTTAATAAATTTAAAAATATTTAAAGTGAATCTGTATGAATGATTAAATAAATTAAAAACACATCAAAAATGGGGTTGGAATCCTGACATACCCCTTTTTGGATTTAAGTCACATGTAGTGTCTTTGGCAGGTGGTGACATGGGCATGATGTGGGCAGGTGGTGATGTAGGCATGATGCAGGCCTGGTGACATAGATAGATTGACGAGGAATGACTTTGCAATAAGCCTACTGGCCATGTTCTTGAGACCCTATGCCTGAGACCTATGGCCTGTGAAATTGATCTATCTCTACCCATATAGAAAGAGGACATTAAATTTATTAAAAAAAATATACCCAAAAAAATGTATAAAAATGAATAAATAGATTAAATATATATATATATATATAATGTACTATATAGTAAAAATACACCAAAACAAACAAAAACACCTCACCCAATTGACAATGGTCTGGACAAAGCCCCCCCCCCCCAAGGGATTACACAGCAAATGCAATAGCCCCATAGACCTCTATTTTATAGATATTGGCCCTATGACCCATACAACTTATTCCCAGACAACCATGCCACCCTAAGCCTTAACATTATCATGTATCTTTATTGGATTAATCACAATATATTGGTCATCCCATATAGAACAATGATGGATAGTCCTTTACAATTCCTTATACTTCCATTATCTCGCCCAACGTTGAGGCTAATTTCCATAAATGATTGTCAGACCACCACCCACACCATAAATTGGGTGTCTTCCAATCCCAATCATTGGTCAACAATTTATTCCACAATATCAACATGCCCAACATTATAGACATGTCTACCATGCATTGAATTCCTTCACATGACTCCTGTTACACCGAAACTGTCGTTGCGTAAAGCCATCAATGGTGTTGGAGTGTCGCTAGCATCGTTTTTTGGGTCCACTAGAATGTTATGCCCACAACATCAATGATTAATAGCTTTCTCCCCTCATACACCCACAATTCTACTATCCCACATCATTGATTCCATCCATGAAACATGGATCATGAAACCCATAGTGGTCCTTGCACAAACGATAGTATCCAACCCTCACTGTCATTCAATGGAATGCACTTCCATGAATGCAAAGCATGATGTTCAACAGACCCATCAATCATTACAACTCATCTTGAATCACATCCCCATCATTCACCTTGGATTACATAAACCACTAAATGGTGTTTGGTATGGTGTACGTTGGGGATCAATTTTAGGAAAAAATAGTTTCTGTTGGAGATGGTCTAACAATAATCAATTATATGGATATCAAACATAC
Source organism: Viscum album (assembly GCA_963277665.1). Classification (NCBI taxonomy): domain Eukaryota; kingdom Viridiplantae; phylum Streptophyta; class Magnoliopsida; order Santalales; family Viscaceae; genus Viscum; species Viscum album. Next base: position 357,401,151 of record OY728152.1, on the reverse strand, counting down.
ATTAAATATTGTAATATAATAAAAAACCATGATTATATATCAATAATATATGAAAATATTTATAATATTTAATATTATTAAATTTAAATGTTCAAATTTTAAAAATTTATTCAATATAAAAAATATTGAAAATTATAAAATATCAAAAATGGAAAAAAAATATCTATGAAATAATATTAAAATGAAAAAAATTTCAACAAAATTTAAAAATTTTATTTATAATAATAATTACATGTCTTGAAAACATATAATATAGAATAATATTAAAAAAAATAAATTTTACATTTATCACTATTTATTAAATTATGCTATATATTAATTGTATATAGAAATGAAAATATGTTATAATCCACTATAAAATTAAATAAATGTTTAAATGTCCTTATTTAAATAAATATTTACATATTTATACTATTTTAAATGAATAAAATAATTGGATATATTGCAAAAATATTAAACAAATATATAATAATAATGAATAAATTACATTAAATACTACAAATAGAGAACTATTAAATATCAATAAATATTAACAAATCATTAATAAAAATTACACGTACACATTTACATACACAATATACAAAAACACATTTAGAGAACACATAAACATACACAATCACATTGGCATAGGAATTCAAAAACACATATTTATTATTATATATTAATGAATACACATACATTCATATTTATACATACACATATATAAATACAAAAATAACATAAACAAATACATATACACATACACATACTCATATACATACACATTTACATACACATTCAAATGTATTTTCATACACAAACATATCCATAATATTACATCCATTGGCATTCCCCTTCATACACATCTATACATATGACTATAAACACACATACAACATTATCATACTCATATACAATTACGCATGCTCATAAAAATGTACACAAACATAAATATGTACATTCACACATACATAAAAGCACACATATATAATCATACTGATATATAGTTACACATAATCATACATATACACATACACATAAAAAAACAATCACATGAACATAAAAAACACATACACGTGCACATACTCACATATGTAAATAACTTCACATACATATACATACAATAAAAACTAATAAATACATACAAATATACAATCACACACATATTTATATATATTTATATATTTATGAATTTATATGTACAAATACATGAACATGTACACATTTGTATAATGTAGGCATACAATTACATACATGAAAATGCACGTATACAGAATCACACATAAAAATAGTAAACGTACGTAAACAAATGTACAGACACAACACAACATATTCATACACAAATAACACATACATAAACACACACATATAGTAAAACATAATCATATTCATATACATATATAATTGAATTGTTTAATTTTAATATAAATATAAAAATTCAAATATTAATCACATATTTAAATAAATACATGCATTTTTTTATCCTAGAATTTTTACAATAAAATATTAATAAATCATATTTATAATTACGATATAATCAATTTACAATTAACATCAATAAACATACTATTATACATTTTCATTCCATAATATAAATTAGATTACTTTTTAAATAAAAAATAAAAAAAAATAGTATTCATTTTTTATTAATTGTTATATAAACCATTTATATATATTATAATTATATATATATATACTTTTAAACATTTAAATATTATTTTAAATAATATAATAATGTATATATATATAACATAATAAATGTGTCATTTAGAAAACCTAAAAATTGATCATATTGGTAGGAATTTTATTAGTGTTAGAAAAATAATTGAAAAAGGGAACACTTTTATTAGTGTTTTTAGCAGATACATTAATTATTGTAAGATATGAAATAATGTAACATGAATATAAAAATTATGTAATTGATAATGGTAGATATTTTAAATTCAGTTTCTTTATAAAATTATGACAGAATTATCAATTAGTATAAAATTATTAATTAAATGAGATATAATTGGATAAATAAATATACAATATGTCAATAAATTATTTTTTAATCCCTGCTGAAAAAATACATTAATTTAACATGCCGGTTTTTCATGTTTGATAACTAAATATCTGAAATTTTTTGTCCAACAATGCATGTTGGGAGAGAGGGAGACTTTTCCTCATGCCCCCTTTTGTCTGATACATTAGCAATCTTTTGACATTCAGACTCAATGTTTTATACATTCGGCATCTGTTTTCTTCATCCTCATTAGTGGTGAATGATAGTTAGGTGATGAGAGATTCATTACCAAACACCTCCACCCTAATGTGTTGCTTCTTGTGGGGGGAATTACACACATTGGGGTAGCAACCGTCAAATACATATTCCCCCTTTTGGCTTGGTAGACGTTGTCGATGGGACACCGAGGCTTATCGTGAGATAAGTGCCACTAATTGTATTATGTGTTATTGATGGGGTGTTGTGGAAAATCGTTTGATAATTACCTGTGATCTAGGATAGTGAATGTGGTAGGAGTTTTCAATTGGGTTCCATTGAGGATCGTCTGAGAAAGTGTGGTGAAAGTGGTAGGTGTTGTCAATGGTGCATCATGGTAGGTTGTCTATAAAGGAACAATGACTTCCATATCCATATCCCCCCTATATGTCCTGGTAGGCATTGTGGATGGGGCACCATGACAGGCCATGGTGGTGACAATCCTATTAAGAATCATTTATGGGGTACTGTGGTAGGTATAAAAGGTGATGGTGGTCGTAGGAAAATACGACAAGGTGTTGTGGTATTTCATTTGAGTAATGTTGGTTATAATCATATCCATATTCCCCCAGTTTGGCATGGAAATTGTGTTTTATTGGGATACATGGTAGGTTGTTCGATAAAGTGTGTTGGCATTCATATCCAACTCCCCCCAATTTTTACTGGTAGGAAATATAAATGGTGAGTCATGGATAGTGGGATGAAATAGACTGGGAAACCCAAAGGGAATGAGGGTAACATGATGCTTCTAGTCCTGCGTCTATCGAATTATGACCCAAAATGTTGATGCATAGAAGTGTTGTTTGAAAACCTCATATATAACATTATTCAGGGACACATATATTCTTCATTATTTTCCAATGCATCTTTTTTTCATCAACTAAATCAATGGTTCTTCATAGCCACAAAAAAATCATAGAAAGGATGGATTCTTGTAATCCTCATCCAGCGATTATGTATATATAACCCTAATGAGTCCATATACGGTTAATTTAAATGATGTAATTTTTTTTCTATTATTTATCCTCCCCATTATTATCCTTAATTTCTTTTATAATCTTATATTTCAATGTGTTCTAATGACATTATTGAAGATGGATTGTTTTTTAATTACATTATAAATTTAATTGTGTTTTTTCATATAACAATTAAAACCCCACAAGTAATTCATGTTAATTTGTGGTGTAAAAAACATCTTTTGATTTCTATATTTTTCTTTATAACTATTATATATTAATAATTAGTTAAAATTTACTATTTGAATTGCGTTTATATAAATATAAACATAATAAATTATATCACTTATTTTTATTAAATGAGTAAAAAAAAATTTTAACGCAATGGTAAACTATTTTATATCAATTATATTTATTAAATGAACTATGATATTTATTAAAAATGTAATTATAAAATGTAAAATGTAATTTATAAAAATAAAAATGTATATTGTATTATATAAAAATTTATTTTGAATTTTTTAATCAATAATATAAAATGTGTAATCAATTATCTATATATGTTATATTAAATTAAGATTAAACAAATTCAACATATATAATTAGTTTAAAATATAATATATTTTAATATAATAAAAAATTTAAATTTATAATCAATATATTTAAGGAATAATATATTTATATCATAAAATTTTAAATATTTTTTAATATATTATAACTAATTAATCAAATATGTGATGCATTTTTAGTTATACATACATTCGATATAGTTACATTATAAAATATTGATGTTAATATATGATATTAATATTATTTATAAATAAATATTATTTGATGAAATTAATATATTATATATAATTTATAGGTGTTTTTCATAAATTCCTTTTATAATATATTCATAAACACCTTAATTGGTAACCCTCACAAATTTCCCATCATAAATAGTACTAAAATCAAAATTCCAATATAATACCGAAATTCCTATTCAAAAGTTTCACTATGATTTTAAACTGAACACTAATATTTGGTTAGTGGGAGGTTTTGTTCATTATTATGATGTTGAATGGAATTATAAGATAAGTGTTATAAATTTTTATTATTACCCCAGACAAGTGTTGGGAGTGATGCATGAGATGAAATCAGTACTCAGATATGGATGATTTATCAAATCATGAACAATATACAATATTAAACTACTATTGGTTTTATTGGGGGAGTTTTTAGTAGGATGTCCAAGGGATTAGAGTAAATATTATTAATTAGATGATATTGATTGGTTCTGAGGGGTTTTATGAAGGTTTCCGATGCATAAGAAGCATCTGGTGGGTGAATAACTGTAATTGTTTTTTTGAAATCGATTTTTCAGTTAATAATGATAAAACTAGTAAATGTCATGAATAAAAATATTCTATCAAATATTCACATTGAAAATTCCTAACCCTATATAGGATATTATTCAAGTTAATCTTATTATTATAATAAATAATATCTTATTAAATGATACCTCATCTTAGGATCCTTCATCAACATATTAATTAAAAACACATCAATCACGAGAAACCCAATGTGTCAATATTCTCTAAAAAATATTTTGTCGTTGTTTATGAAATACTTTATATATCATGATCCATGATAAAAATTTTATAAAAATCATATGTCCTACGGACGATTATATACACCAACAAATAATTATATCCATTGACACATAAACATGATAAAATCCTATAGGTGGGTATATTCTCATAATCTCCCATCATTACCCATCGATGTACACCTCTCAGAAGGATAGGGGGTTAATAAATTTAAAATCTAATGAAACCATTACATGTAGACATATATGAATCCCATAAATCATCAAAATAAATGTTAAAATATAAATTTTATTGAGGTGCGGTCAATATCACATTATTTTCTATTTGAAGAGTGCCTCTAAATATAATCCTCACCACATGGTCTCCATTTTTTTCTTCCAACATAAATGATTAAAATTCTCCCACAATAAACAATGTAAATATTATTTAGTATCCATCAATGGAAACAAGTCTATTGGATAACATCTTGAACAAAAGGATACCTAGTTGGCATTAAAAACTGTAAAGATCTGGATTTTTCCATGTATTTTTTTTAATTAATGGAATTTTATGATTCTGCAAAAATTAACGGCATGTAAATCCAAGGTCCAGTGTTCTCGGATTTAATTTCTGAAATTTTTTATGGTACATTATGTAAAAGAAAAATAAATTTTTTATAACGTTTTTACTATTACTCGAATTAAGAAAACTGAGTGCATCAGTGAATTTACAGTAACTCAATTCAATTAAGGGAGACATTACATTGGCCGTAGTAGTTCCAGAGAAGAAGTTATGTTTTGTGACCATTAAAATAAATGAAATTATATAATTTTGTTATTTTATTTTCTTTATTTTACCCCAACAAATAAGTGATGTGTGGGACCCATGATGAGTTAGGCCAATGAATGGATTGAATAGCCAAATCCTATGTAACGATGTCATTGGGGAATTAAGAATATTACTAATTTATGAGCCCCCTTTAATTCCCCATTTCATTACATACCCTCCCCTCCCCAAATAATATAGTGCTTATGGAGGGGTATCGGACAAGCATCGCCAAGCAACAATGTGTTGTATTTGTGTCATGACATTGATCCCTTAGAGGATGATGTCGATCCTAGTGGGAGGTGATGTGTGATACCGAAACCCCGAATAAGTGTTTGACATTCGAGTAGTAGTGCGGGTGGCTTGTTGTGAGGATGGAGGACAATGAGACTCCCTCAACCGCAAGAGCTCTCCAACGTTTCATGGTAGGGGGTGGTGTTGATTAATTTTGGTTTTCCGTGCAATTCTTTATAAAATTATTCAAACATGTAAACTTATGAAAAAGATGATACATTAATTGATACTTTTCTATTAGAGGGTGAGTTTATTTTTTTGGGATCTGTTTTGGAATCCAGGCGTGATGTCTAGTTGAACATTCCCTCGAAAGTCTCACGGAATTATCAGTAACACGGAGGGTGTGGGCCGACAAAAACATGGCTTGAGCACCTCGGGTTGTGAATTGATTGTGATTGCCCAATATTGAAGGAAGCATATATCTGAATCAAGGCCAACCATAGTTAGAGGCATAGATCCTGGAGCATGCAGGCACATACAACGTTGGAAATAGGACCCAGTGCGTAACCAGTGGACCAACAAACTCCCTACAACTAGCACCGACACTAGAGGGGGTGCACAACGGCACTGTAGCTTCATGCAGTGGTTCAAGTCACATGTCCAGTGGAGCATAGGAGGAGAGAAACCATGGAAGTGCCCCCATACGGCTGTAAGGTCGCGGCCTGCACCAGTTGCAGTGGGAGTAGTGGCTGACGGTTTGACCAATGGCTGGTGGACGAGGTGCACTCCAAAGGCACACTCGACAGCAATGTCGTAGCCAGTCATCCACAGTGCATTGGACCAATAGTTCAGCATTGGGCAATCCCCCATGGTAAGACCATATGACGTTTCTATGTGGCACGTCACCCCTACCCAGACTCATTGTGTTCGTGTGTCTCTAGCAGCCCGCACCTCCTGGAGGGTAGCCATGCCTGGTCGGTCCAACTGACCACCCGACTGACCCATGGCTTATCCTGTTTAGGATATTATATGTAGGCGAGGTTAACCATAGTTGGTTAGACCCATTTCGATCTAGTTCGGCCCATGAAAATCTTTGTTGGGCCGGTCCAACTGCGGCGTAGCAGACTCAGACGTAGTACTATATTGTTTGACAAAATTGGTCCTAACTTCTAAACATATCATTTGTTTGATGAACTGTATGCCACGTCGGAATACTTAATAAAACTTGATGTTTTTTAAGACACTACACCATTGTTTCGGAGAATGATGGGGCACATCCGGGTTGGGAAAAAATTGAATCCAACCGGGACCTCGGCACTAAAATCGTTTTATCTAGAAAACCATGCATCTGATTGACGAGTCATTTAAAGATTTTGGACTCTCTTGAGGATAAATATATTCTGGAATACATTGTGATGACTTATTTAGATATCAAGATGCTTCATGATTCATGTGGAGTGTTTCTCTCAAGTAGAATATGTATAGAACCCTGCGGTTGGCTGAGGCCTGAAGAATGCCTAAGGTTTGGCACAGTGGGATGCAACTATGTTTGACCCTTCAGGCCCACATTGGGGAGTGGCCTTGTGTGACCCAGAAGACCAACGATACTTTATAGGAGGAGTAACATGGTTCGTCCATGGTGGGATGTAGCTTTGTATGACATGACATGCCCACAGTGGAATGAAACTTTGTGTTACCTGGCATGCTCACGGTAACCATCAGTAATGGGTACCACAACATATCAAGGTTAGTGTGAATCATATCCGTGTGACTCGGTAGGCCAACTATACTCAATAGTGGAGGAGTAATTGAGCATCTGAGGAGTTCGATGACGTGTTAACCCTTCCATCATTGACATAAAGTGATTCCTTGTGTGAGGTGATTTGTGTTGTTTACATTAGTTTCATTCATTGTAGTTTTTCATTAATTGAACACTAGGAGTCCAACGGTGGTGTTAGGGTCCCTAATGAGTGTCATTATACACACCTCTGAACCGGCATCGCCCATACCTTTTTGTGTCTAGTGCAAATGATGTACCACATTGATTGAGGAAGTGTGAGTAAGGACTGGGCAGTGGTTGGAGCTGGAAAATTTTTCGTGTCGTGATGCATGGACTACATATCGTGAGTTGTAAATACCCATTAGGTAGGATCTGTGGTGGATGATCCATGAGCATCCATCAACTTTTCAATTGTTTTTTAATTTTTTATTTGTACTAGTACATATTGCTGTTGGGCTTGTATTTCGGACCCCCATTACTTTTAGCACACTTTTCTACAGTAGTTTACTTCATAGCTGCATTGGTGGAATTCTAGTCTGTGTGGTTGTCTTTTGTTGCATTATACATTGTGATTTGTTACAGGTTTAATGGCAATTCCTTCTTGTTTTAGGAATACACCTTTCCAGTTCAAGAAGCCATCCCATGGCCTATGGAAAGCGAACATGAGGTAGCCAAAGCAGGGCCCCGAGGGATGGGTCGTGACAAAGTGGTATTAGAGGTGGTCATTTATACCTCAGAGACTAGGATTATGTGTTTTTTTATGAAATTTTTTTAGTATTCTGAGTTCTATCATCTGGTTTGGGGAGTCTAGGGTTGTTGTGGCTGCTGAAAGATCCACACATTGGATCCATGAGTCCTGATTTTTGGCTCAATGTACGAAACTTCTTGTTATGTTTTTGTTTTTGGATTTCTAATAAAATATAGATCATCGTGTATAATGTTTTAACTATGGAACATCTTCATTTATCAATGAATTCCTCAATGAGGATGATCAGTTTGAATCCAGATGCACTAGGACAACCCTCTAAGATTCGTGGAATCCTTACATGGACCAAGGTTTGAGATGGCCCCACCGAGTGGTGCCCTAGTGCTACCACCACTTGATGGTCAGCCCCTACAACCTTTGGTTCCTGTAGATGATGTCCATATTATTAGCACCCACCAAGAGATTCATAGGTAGAGACCTCCTAGTTTTAGTGTGAGACAGACCCTCTAGTCACTCTAGACTGGCTAGAGGCCATGATGCGAGAATTTTATTTATTGAGGACACCCCAAACTACATGTGATCTTAGCAGAAATCCGTCTATAGGTATTTGATGGGGTATTGTAGAGCATGACCATCCCAGTTTACAATGAGGCTACCCTTACATTGGATTACTTCTAGAGGCTTTTTTGGGAGAATCTTTCCCCATGACTTTGCTATCTATTTGCATGTAGTAGCTGCATCACTATCAGCAGTGAAACATGACAATGGTCGAGTGCATGACATGGTTCACAGAGCATTTCTGCTACTACATGTATATGATATGAGATCCTTTATTCAGGGATCATGCCAATGAGAAGGGGTTCTGAAGGGATATCAGGGATTCATTTGGGACCCTCAGCATCCCCACCCAGACTGGGGTGCTAGAGCAGACCCTTCTTGCAAAGAGATTCCTGACAGCGCTGGCGCCAACAGTTGGGGCTGCCCGCAATCCTCAGGCAGCAGATTCTCTGGCATGCCGCAGGCATCAAGCACGTGGGACCAAGTGAGGAAGGCCTTTCAATGTGTGACCACACGACTCTAGGTTGGCAGTACGAGGATCCAAGTATATGGGTATTTAGTAGGGTTCCACACAGTGCTTTACGTGCGACGGAAATGTCCACATGGCTCGTGACATCTAGAAAATCCGTACGGATGACCAATAGATGGTCGAGGGACTGCCAAGGTAGTGGAAGTGGATTGAATGAGGAAATTCATAGTTTGGATGATGTGGGAGGGGGATCTGGTCGTGCAACAAGAGGTGGGATGTGATTCAATGTGCTATCAAAACCACCTCGTGGAGGTCCACCGTGACCACGAGGAGCTGGTGGAGAAGTGCATGCTCAGATCGCAAAAGTTAAGGTCTTTGACCACAACACCCTGGAGATAATTATAGAAATGATCTCTATATTCTTCACCATTTTTTCAGTTCTTATAGACACAGTTTCTAGTAACTATTTCATTTCCACTTCCATCATTTGGAGCTCAGAGATTCTGATGGGGCAGGTTGCTAAATAATTATGACTAAAGACTCCTACGAAAGTGGATTAGATGATTACACACTGGTTCTAACAGTATATGAATAATCTAGGAGGTGAGAGATTAATCTGTGATCTCTTATTAGCAGCGTCGATGAATTATGAATTCATAATCGGTATGAAAGTTTTAGCCACATTTTATGCTCAGATCGACTATATTAGGTGCAATGTTTGGTGCATACTGATTGATGGGATCTGATTTTTCTTCAATGGAGAGAATGGAAACATTGAAAAACAATATGGACATACGTAGAGGAGGCTTGTACTGATCACTCATAAGATGGATATCCTTACCCTCTGAGAAGTTGATGTTTACCGTCTGACCTATCTAGTAGAGCTATACCAATATGATGATGTCTTCTTTGATGATGTCCTAAGACTACCTCCATGCTGAGATGTAGTCTATTGAATCGATCTATACCTTTGGAAATCATCTATATCTTCACTATCATATCATATGGATCCACAGAGATTCGTCATATACAGATATAGTTGGAGTACATATAGGGAAAGGGGTTCATAAGTCTTGATGTTTCTAAATGGGCAGACCCAATTTTGTTCACCAAGAAGGCTGATCGGATATTGAGTCTATGTTTGGACTATCGATTCCAGAACCAGATGTCCAAGAAGATCAAGTATCTACACCGGAGAATTGATAATATTTTGGATCAACTGTAGGGAGCTCATCGGTTTTTGAAAACATTCCTTATATCTGGATATCAAAATTTCTGGGTATGGGATGAGGATATATATAAGACGGCCTTCATATATAGGTATGGCCACAATGAGTTCTTCGTTATTCCATTCAGCATAACCAACACCACTATAGTGATCAAGGTACTCATTAACAAGATCATCTAGAAAAACATTGGTCAAAATGTAGTAGACATCATTGAAAAATTCATGATATACATTGTGATGATAAAGGCAGTGCTTTCTTGGGAGCCACAAAGGAGTGTCACCAGGGTGAAAAGTTTCCGGGGGTTAGCCAGATACTACTGGAGAATTGTTCCAGACTTTTCTAGAGTTTCTTAACCTTTTCTAGATTTGGCGAAGAAGGGGAATTCCTTTGTATAGACGAAGATATTCCCAAATATTTTTGTGGAGCTAAGACAATGAATGAAGATTTCTCCCATCTGGAGGCTACCAAAAGATGGTGTGGGGTATGTAGTCTTCTGCGATGAATCAGGGACTAAACATGGGTTTTTAGGGATGTTGGAGCAATCAATGATCGCATGTGGATCGTGATAGCTAAGGAAACATGAGTAGAATTGTGCTACGCATGACCTTGAGTTAGTAGCAGTGGTCTTCTCCCTAAATATATGGATGAATTACTTGTAGGAGAAAGCAGTGATAGCCTATGGTTTTTCATTCACATGCTGAGTGAGGCTACATAAAAGTTAGATGTGTAGCAGATTTCCTTTGAGGATAATGATGTTGTCACTTAGCACTAGTTTATGACCATCACTCACATTATTCATCATATATTCCATGATTAATATCTTGGAGAAGTGGATTGTTAGGCTCAACGTGCTCTGATATCCTCGGGACAAGTACCTTACGAATTTTTTTAAGGTGGGTATATGGTCATCCTCTTCAGGGGATCTACCATGGTACTAGTGGTGCTACTAGAAGAGGTGTTAAGTTAATTTCATATGTCCACTCTGGCGGTACATCCTGTTGTGGTAATGAAGTACCAAGAACTCTGACATCAGCAATGGTAACCATGGATGAAAAATGTTATAGCAGAGTTTGTTTCATGATTCCTCACTTGTCAGCAAGTGATGGCCGAGCATCATGTTCCATCTAGATTAGCACAACCAGTAGTGGTGCTACAGTGGAAGTGGGTGTGGATCACCATGGGCATTCTTATAGGGATACCACGTACGACCATGGGAAAAAATTCTATATGGGTGATCATTTACAGACTCACCATGTCGACCACCTTCCTACCTATCAGAGAGTAGGATCAGTAGAGATATTAGGATGCCTCTACAAACTAAATATTGTGCGACTCCATGGGGTGCCTTTGACGATCAACTCTGACCATGACACGTGTTCACATTACTATTGTGGAAAGGATTACCTGTGCAATTTGGGACTCAACTACATTTGAGAACTACCTTTAATACATAGAATGATGGTTAGACATATAGGACCATACAGATACAGGAGGACATGCTTTGAGCTATAATCCTTGATTTTGTCCATAGTCGGGAGGATCACTCGACCTAGTTGGAGTTTTCATACAACAACATTTACCACTCCCCCAATAGTATTGAACCATTTGAGGCCTTGTATAGTCAACCTTCCATATCACCTCTATGTTGTAAATTCCCAAGGGGTTCATCATTAATGGTCCTAGAGTTGGTACGTCCTACCACTGAGAAGGTGTGGATCCTCCAGGAGTGGATGAAGACTACCCAATAGCAGGAAGATGTCTTATGATAACAGGACACAGACACCTTTGGTGTTCCAGGAGGGGACCATGTATTATAATGAGTCTATCCTATATGGGGACTACAAAGATTTGGCTGAGGTGGAAAATTATCACCAAGGTTTATCATACTATTTTTGATTCTATGGAGGATAAGCGAGGTGGAATGCAACTCGGAACATCCCCGAAGTTTGATAGGGTGCACAAATACGTCCAAATATCTCTATTGAATAGATACGTGCAATAACCATCTCATTTCATAATCCATGGAGAGCTAGATTTGGATGATTTAGTGACGTTTACAGAGGTTCTAGTACATATTGAGGATTGACAGAAGAGAGTCCTTCGTGGGCGGTCGATAACTTCAGTACGTTTTCATTGGTTTCATGGGAACCTCCAGGAGATCACATGGGAGAGGGGTGATGATATTTATGCTAAATATCCCCCATTTCATTTTTTATTCTATGTTGTGTCTTTTAGGGATGAAAATCCATGTGGTAGAGAGAATGTAAATACCCCAATTTTTTTATGTAAATATTTTTTTAGTTAACAGAATATTACGACTATGCGAAAACTTACGCTGTGTGAATCCAAGGTCTGGATTTCCTGGAATTAATGTTTTATCTTTATTAAAGTACATTCAGTAAAAGCGTAAATGAATTTTTCTATCTTTTGAACTAATGCTCATATTACAAATTTGATGGAACAGTTGAATCCACATCGCTAATATTTTATTAATATAGAATTTACAATTACTACTACAGGGCTTGAGAAGAATTTATATATTGTGACTATTTAAAGAAATGGAATGAAATAAATTTATTATTTTATATTCCATGATTTCCACCAATTGAAAATTTCAGTGTGGGACCAACGGTGAGTCATGCCAATTAATGGCTTGAGATTCCAAATAAAATGTAACAAAATCATTTGGGAATCATGAAGGTTCCTAATTTATAAGCCCCCATTAATTACCCACGTCCTTATATACCAACCCTAAAGTATAAATATAGTTATTGGGGAGGATTATCAGATAGGATTCACCAAACATCAAAGTGTTGTAGAAATCCCGTAACGTCGAGAACTTAAAGGACAGATCTGATCCAATTGGCTAGTGACTTGCGACACCGAAACCTAAAACTATAGTTCGACGTTTGAGAAGCTGTGGGGGTAGCTTGTTGTGGTGACGATGAACAATGATACTCCCTCAACTTTGAGTTATCTCCAACATTTTAGAGGTAGGGGTTTTGTTGATTGATTTTGGTTTCCCTTGTAATTATTTCTAAAATGATAATAATGGGTCAAATCATGAACATGTTAATATGTTAATCAATATCAATGTGTGGTAGGATGTTTTTTTTATCAGTCTTGGAATCAAGGCATGAAATCCTCTAGAACATTCCACTGAAACTCCCCAGGAAATATCTCATGTGAGGAATGGTGCAGGATGACAAAAACAAGGGCCAACCCCCTATATTTTTGTGTTGATTGCGATCTCCAAATGTTGAAGGTGAAGACAAGATAAATCAGGGCCTACGGTAGTGAATGATGAAAAACCATGTGCCTGATGATGCAGACGAATCAAGAAATAGGCACCGGTGAGTGACCAAATTCCCGACGAACACAAAGCTGCCGACACCAGCGTCAGCTGCATGTTGGGAAGAGCAGAGGAGGGGATCTCCCCCGATGGCGTGCCCACACAGAAGAAGGGACACAACCTGCACTGGCCACGGTGGGGGTAGAGGATACTAGTTTGACTGGTGGAAGGAGTTGTGGCATGGGCATGAGGGGATCCCAGAGGCAAGTTCGCGGCCCATCGACCACAACATGGTGGACCTGCAACACCACCTGGATCCACGTTAGGTCAAATTTCATGGGAAGACCCACTGACATGGATACATTCCACAATATCCCTACCCATTCGCACTGCATTCGGGTGTCATTGGTGGACCCTGTCGCCATGTGGGTGGCACCGCCCGGTTGGCACAGAAGGCCGACTCGCGGCCCAGCGGATAGACCCGCAGACCAATAGGGTCAGCGCGGCCCATGTGGGCTAGGATGGCCCGAGTCTGCTAGACCCAGGTTGATCTGAGACATCCCATGCCAAACTGGGTTGGGCCGGTCTGACCGAGGTGTACCGGACCTGAACCATTTACCATCTTGTTTTACAAAACGAGACCTATCTTCTTAAACAGGCTAACCATTTGGAGAACTATCTGTGGCATCAGGATCCTTAGGAGAAGCTAGTAATTTCTGAGACACACCACCTGAGTTTTGGAGAATGATGGAGCATGGCCAGGTTGGGTCAAATACATATCCAACCAGGCCCTCGACACTAAAACCCCCATATCTCGTAAATTGTGAATTTGATGCATGAGTTGTTTGCGGCATTGGGAATCTATTTAGAATACATATCATTTGACATACATTTTGGTGACTTACATGGTTATCATGTTGATATGAGTGTGAGATGTGTGTCTTGAGGAGAATTTCTTCCATGAAGACTACATATGGAACCATGTGGTTGGATGAGACTGGAAGACTACTTGACAATTGGCATAGTGGGAAGAGGCTCGGTGTGACCCATAATTCCAATAATGGGGAGTAGCTCTGTGTCACCCGGCATAACCATGTTACTAGACAGGATTAGTACTTCAGTCTGGACAATGTGGGAAGCATCTCTGTGTGAAGTGACATGCCTAGAGTGGGAAGCGTCTCCGTGTGACCCGAAATACCCATAATACCAATTAGGGATGGGAACCACAACATTTCAATGTTAGTGGGAAGTGGCTCGGTGCAACCCAGAAGACCCACTATACTCGATATAGGAAGAGTTATCCAGTAAGTGATGAGTTCAATGATGTGATAAACCTTTCATCCTTGACCTAAAGTGATAAAAAGTGTGAGATGTCTTGTGTTGTGTACTTTGGTTTTAGGCATTGTGGTTGTTCCATTGTGGGAATCTAGGAGACCTACCGGGGTCTCGAGGTCCCTACTGAGTATCGTTATACTCACCCTATTCTGGTTTATCCCACACCTGTTTGTGTCTAATGCAGACAACATAAAATATTGATTGAGTCTTAGTGAGCAAGGATTGGGTGGTGCTTGGAGCTTGAATTTTTGTCATGAAATGATGCATTGATGATATATCATTAGTTGTACCAACCCTTCATGTAGGATCCTTGGTGGACGATAAAAGAGATTCATTTCTCTTTTCATCTTTTTTGTACTTTTTCAGTTGTACTTGTTCTTTTTCCAGTTGACATAGTATTCCGACCCCCCTTTAATTTCAGCGCACTTTAATACAACAGTTTATTTCACAGTTGGATGCCTATTGTTGTGTTCTACTCTGTGGGTCTATATATGTATAATGTAATTGACTTCTTGTTTTAGGTATATTCCTTTCTGCTGTTATCCCCCATCCCCTGGACTATAGAAGGTGGGCTTGGGGTAGTCACGAGATTTCCCTCGGGGGAAAGGTTGTGAAAAAAATATTAATCAATGCACTCAAGTCATTGACATCAAGGCAAAATATTCTCACACATTTAATATTAAAACATGTTTAGATTTTTAAACATAAAATTAAATTCTTATCTGAAGATGAATATTTTCATAGATAAGTCAAAATCCTTATTTTAAACATAATATCTCATTCTATAAAAGTTAAAGATGGTTTATAAGATTTTCTATACTTGAGCTAATGTAGAAAGGACGATACATGATAATTAGAATATATGGATTAAACTTCCCAATAAAGGGATATGTATGCTTAATAACATGAAACATTTTACCAAAATATTAGAATTCATGTTTGAATAGAAGTAATTTGATGTTGTTTTTAATTATATAGAAATTATTTTTCATGTAGTGAGTGGAATTAAAATTTCTTTAAAAGTTTCTACCAAATTTTTGGTTCGTTTGAAAATGTTTATTGGAGATTTTAATCATTGTTATAGTGTATTGTAGATAAAATAACCTAGAATATAATTATAGGGATGATACCAATAAAAATATAAGTGAATATAATTTTGGTAATTTTCTTTTGGAATCATGAATGATGATATGTAGGATGAAGCTGATATATGTTTATTTTTAGATTAATACCAATCATTTATCTCATGGATGATTGAATGGAGAATTGAATTCATATATGTTTCAATTTATTTTTTATACACAACCAATAAGAATTTCATTTCCTTTTGATCCTAAAAGTTGGTGACCTTTTACTAGATAACATTCATAGTGAGAGTTTCATATTATAATTTCTTCGGGATTTATATTGATATTATTTGTAACCTACATAATAACGATCTTGAACATTTTTTATTTAAAATCTATTTTTATCATTCAATCAATAAGGTATTTGTAAGTAAACATGCAATTTGCGGATTGTGCATAAAATTCATATCATGATGTTAAAAAAATAATATTAAATGTATTGTATTTCTTCATCCGGGAAATGATTGAAATTTGAATAATATGTTTTTCAATTTTAACCATGGGATAAGTAGTGATACATTTTATATAGTAAAGATTAACAACTCCTTTATAATTTAGTAGGAAGGAACACTTATCTGGTAGGTATTTTCTATTTCATTTTAATGTATGTTTGGGATTTAGATATTCCTATTATTTGTCTCCTAGATGCTGAAATTCTCAAATTTTTGTCATTTATTATGAATATAAATGCATCAGTTCATATATGATTGATTTATATGAAAATAAATATCTTGATTCACGAAATTATTCTATCATGACTACTGTTGGGAATTGGTTGAAGATATATTTGAACATGATCCCTATGACAGAACCCTATATAATAAATTTGTAGGTTGCTCTGAATGGGGGGTTTTTTATAGATGGATATGTTCATGTTTAAAATCCATTTATGGAAATAATATTCTATGACATTATAACCCTTTGGTAAAAAAGGATAACCTTGATATTTGAGTGAGGTATGTATATGGATATGTATGTATTTAGGATTGAGAAAGTATTATGAAAAGGTAATACTCATGTTCCGTAAAAACGAGAAATTTATTTTCAAAACATAAAAAATATTGTTGGATGTGAACATCCTAGGGTGAAATACTCACTGCTGCTTTGGAGTTCTTTGATAAGGTATTGATAACTGGAATCAAAATCAGTATGATATTTTCATTGATAATAATTACTATATAATAGAAATTTATTCAAATGAAGATGAAAGCATGTTTCTTGACATTGTAGTGGGATTTATTCAATACTATTGTCTAGTTATTGATTATAGGAAATCATCAATTTACAAAAACCTATTTACATTTAACACTTGTTTTTATATATAATTGAATTAAATGTTATTGGTTATATAACTACATTCACATAGTGATTCATAAAATGAAATTAGTGAAGATGAATTATAGTTACTTATCCCTAGGTGAATATTTTTTTTATTTTGAATAGTGAAACCTTCGGTAGGTGTTTTATGGATTTCCATTAGAATGTGAGAGATTAAATTTGAACATCATAGTACCATTAAAAATGAATTGGTGAAAGTATGTGTGATCATAGGTTTTTAGTTATAAATAACATGAGGGATGTCCTTTGTTTTGTCTATGCCATCTTTTGAGCAAAAATGGTCATTCAATGCATCATATTGTTGATAAATTGATTCAAAAAATATGAATAATGTCTGAAGGATCATTTTCCTAAATAATCATTACAATATAATCACGTGTGATAGGTTTTTAGTTAGTGAAAAATGTTTTTAAATAATATATCATTTATAATATGGAATCTCACACATTATATTACAATCCCATAACCTCTAAGAGACATCATTTTTATGAATGTTATTATGTTAAAAAATTATATGTAAATTTATTTTTATTCTATTATTTATTAAATTTTATTTGATAAATTATTCATTAAAAATATGATGACCATTACCAACAATTGTAAAAAACCATTGGTATAGACCAATACAAATGGTTTTCCAAACCACTAATATATGTATTTATAATTTTGGTACTTTTACAAATGGTTTTGGAAAAACCTTTAGTATAGTTTCCTTAAAAGTAAGCTATACTGAGGATTTTATCCACACTATTGGCATATCAATCACAAATACCAAAAATTTTGGAAAAATCATTATTATAATGTCATTTATCTGAATACATGCCAACAATTTTTATAATTAATTGGTATAGATCTAACCAATACCGATAGTTTTAAAATATATATATAATAGTGTCTTATGAAGATTTGAATAAAAATTGTTTTGGTCAAACCCTTTGTATAGGTTATTCATATGGTACCTATAGCCACATTTTCTCAAAACCCTTGATATATTTCCAATTTCTAGTAGTGTTGAAAATGGATTTAAACATCATAAACATTATGTCAATGAACTGGAGAACCCACGTTGATGCTTTAATACCATTAATAGAGATATTACAGTTTGATTCGTTGATGAAAAATATTCCATACTCACTCTATGGAGACCATCAATACAGTGAATAATGCATAATTTTCAACGACTGTTGGATGTTAAAAATAATGGATGGGAATCATTCAACCTATGATAATAAAAGATAGATGATCACATACCATAGGACCCAATACAATAGAATATCTTCAGATGATAGTTTCATCCACATTAATGATAAATACAGTGAATAACAGGGGGTCAACTAACTTATGTATGGAGACATGAAGTGGTTATTAATCTGAATCTCATTACGCTACCAAATTTAATTCTATGCATGTCAGATAATCTGGGAACTATACTGGGGGTACATTTCAAGTATATGAGCTTTATCTTCAATAAATATGAAGGGTATAAAATTATCTTTTTTAGTATGTCAAACAATTAGGAGAAACATTAAATGGATTATTTCCATTAAATATTTCAATAATAAGGTTCAAGCCATGGGCGGGACAACTAGGGGACATATGAATTTAAAAAAATATTCATTGACTATTATAATTATTCTACGAGACAACGTACACCTACATTTCCAGATAAAAAATCCCACGAAAGCATTATTCGAACATAGTTTTTCTTGTCTATATCATCTATGGAAGGAATACTCAGAATAACCCTCTAATCCATTTCGTTGAACCATAAATTATTTTTATAAAAACAAAATATGTTATTATGATCATTAATTCAAGAGGAAATAGTGGCATCCTACCAACCAGAAACCGAAATGCATGTGCACATCATCGTAAATTTATAATCAAGCCATGAGACCATCCATGTATTGAATATAGAATCATCTCTGGTCCTATAAATTAGACTATTCTAAAGAACACATGATCCATTGAGGCATCATTAAAAAATACCAATGGTGGGGGCTAATGGTTACCGGGTAAAGCTCATATGGGGGTAATATTTGGGATCAGTGCATGGGGAACTGTGTTTATAAATCAGGCTTCATCAATTATTTTCTAAAATAGATATCTTGATCATGTTATTGTATTGATAATCCATACATCCAAAAGGATTATATATGTATAGATTATCCGAAGCCAAAAAATGCAATTTTTAACATCATTCATAACCCACAAGAACATTTCAATGTGAGGGTGAATTTGGTCGATCAAAAATCCACATAGCCTAAATAAATACATATTATCTATTGGAGTCGATTGATATTCATCCTTTATAACTGGTTACATCCCTACTTTAGAGACCCTCTTAAAATATCATCCCTGAATTTTTTTACCTGGAATGTCGATGATTCCTAAGAGAACCACTATTTTTTTTGACAAAAAATCATAGTGATCCCAATATATTTTTTATGTTTATCATCCCCTAGAATAACTGAGAAACAGAAAATATCTTGCATTATATAAGTGGTTTTCCCCGAGATGATGGAAATACCTGATTTGGATTAATTAACCAATTGTGTGGATGATTTCTCATATATTTGGATGAACTAAAAAATAAATATGAATTATTAAAGAGTTATCATTGATAGAAAAATACGATCAGTAATGAATATTTGGGAAATATGTGTACTTATTCTATAAACCCCCCATCAAATAAGGAGTCTTGAGCTTCCAATGATATTAAATTAAAAACAACACCCACAATCAAGATGTGTTGGAAAGGGGAAATGGGTCTCCCTATCTGAAGCCAATAGTTTTAGTGAAGCATTGAGATAGGGTACCATTGATATTGATTTTTAGGATTTTAAATAATGTTTCTTAAAGTCCAATAAGTCGAATAATATTATTATAATGCTATGTTTATTTAAATAATAATGCTTTGAATCAAAATTAAGAATTTTCCATTTCTAAAAATTATAATGATTTGGGAATTATAAATTGTAATTGAATTTGATTTGTTTTGAATTATTGATATAGTTTTGTTGATTAGGTTGTTATTGATTAGACATTATTATACTACTCTTTTGATTCATCCAGTCATTCTTAAGTGAACATTCAACAATACACGTGGAAGTGAAAATAATTTTACAAAAAAACATCAGAATAAATCACCATTATAAACCTAATATGAATCATCGAAAAAGGAATTACATAATTATAAACTACTCACTATAATTATGATTTTTTTGATGAATAATAAAAAAACAAGTAAAAGCAGTTGCAAGAAATTCACTCAAATACCTTAGGTTTTGAGAGGTTTTATACATCCAAGATTTTCCAATGGATTGGACAAAAAGGTTTACGTCTATGAGAGAGCATGAATTGGGAAAAGAAACATGATCAAAATATGTGAAATTTAAATAATTATTATGGGTTTATCAATGCCTTCAAAAAAGTGATGATAAATATGTGTTTCAATAGTGTGAAATTAATAACCATGATAAAGATATGTCTTATCAGTTAAAAATTTTTCTCTGATAAAACATATCATTATCATACCTAAAATTATATTTGATAAAATAAATATTTATCAACAGTAATACTATATTGTTGTGCTATATATATATTTATGTCTTATGTGATCATATTCATAATATATATGATAAAAAATATTTATTAAAAATAAATAAATACTAAATGAATATATATAAAAAATAAATAGATTCATTAAAAATTAATAATAAATAACCTTATTAATGAATAAAAAATCAAAAGTGCATGATTATAAAAATTGAGTGAAATGGAAAAATTAAAAATAAATAGACTCCAAAATAAAAATAATTTGGTTATGTTTTATTAAATA
The DNA here is from genome assembly GCA_963277665.1 of Viscum album. Classification (NCBI taxonomy): domain Eukaryota; kingdom Viridiplantae; phylum Streptophyta; class Magnoliopsida; order Santalales; family Viscaceae; genus Viscum; species Viscum album. The sequence continues at coordinate 357,379,651 of OY728152.1, read as the reverse complement.
TATATATATATATATATTATATAATTAAAAAAATAATATATATTAAATTGAAAATGAAAAAAAAATTAAAATCTTGTAAATAGAAAATAAAATTTTGAATATTTACATTAATTATGAACATGTACAAAAAATTTGAGGAAAATATTAAAAAAAAATTAAATAAATTAATTTTAATGATTTAAAAAATATCAAAAATATTAAATCATAGTAAATAAAATATAATGAGTATTAATAAAATAAATTAAAGACATGCTATAAAAATTAAATCAAATTAAAAAATTATGGAAAATTTCAATCATTATATGAGTTAATTGTAAACTCTTACAAAAATATAGAGAATCAGAAAAAATAATTTAAATGAATTATTTATATGAATTTATTGCATTTTAAATGCATTACACCATATTAAATGAAATTTAGTAAATATAAATCATATAAATAGAAAAAATTATAAAAATTAAAATATGTAAATAATAATGTATAATAATATATTACAAAAATAATGAATTCAAAAATAAAATTCAAATATTTAAATATTAAAAATAAATAATTTATATTAAATGAAATCAATTTTAAAATTATTAAATTAAATTAAATAAGTTAAAAAAATTAAAAAGTGAATTTTTAATATTAATTACATAAATTATGTACACATAATAACAAGTGTTCGTCTACTAGCATGCCACATAGGGGATTTTCATCGGATTAAGTGACTTAGCAAGGCAGTGACATTGGCATGATGTGGGCATATAGTGATGCAAGCATGATGCAGGCCTGGTGATAAAGACTACATGATGCAGATATGATGATATACCAAACCTTCATGAAATTTCATGTGCCACATGGCCAGGGGACTACAAGATATGAAATGGATCTTCCTCTACCCAGAGAGAATGTGGCCAATTTTTTCACCAAAAAAATACACATAATAATTGAATAAAAATAAATAAATAGTTAATATATATATATAAAAGGTACTCACTAGTACAAATTCAGCAAAACACACAAAAACACCTCACCCATCGGCCAACGAGCAGGCCATAGCCCAAACCCCAACCAAAAGGATAACCCACCTAAATTAATTATTCCCATCAACCTCTTTTTATTGAAATTGTCCTTAAGACCCTTAAATCTTATGTGTTGACCAACATGGTCCAGATGCCCATCCATTATTGTTCACCTCTATATGAATTCTCACAACAAATTGGGCCTCCCCTACAAACCAATGATGGACAGGCCCCAACCACGACTTACACATCCATTATCTCAAATGAACGTCGTCAAGTATTGTCGTATATGACCGTCGAACCATAACCCCGACTGTTGATTGCATGTTCGCTGACCTAAATCACTGATCAAGAAATCCATCCATCACATCAACTCTCTAAGCTTCATAGACACATCGATCGTGCATCACAAGCTATCTCTTGACCTTTACAATGTCGATACCATAGCTGGGAGAGGCCTTCAATAGCGACGTCACACTTCCATTGTCTCTCTTGGGTCCACCATCATGCTACACCCACAAAATTATCAATGATGAGTCATTTACCCTCAAACATACAAAATCATACCTTCCCATGCATTCACCTCCTCCCAAGAAACATGCCGCTGATGACCCATTTGGATCGCTGTGGTGACACCACAATCCAACTCTTGCCGTCTCTCAGTGGTTCGCACTGTCAAGACTACAAAGAAAGACGTTGAAAGACCCCATATGTCATTAGAAGTCATCATGAATCACATCCACATTATATTAATTTTATTAAATACACAATTAAATCATGTTCTGCATGACATGCATTGGGGTTCAATTTCAGGGAAATACGTTGTGGGTTGGAGACAGTTATATAAGATTCAATTATATGTTTTTCTAATATATTGAATATATTAAAAAATAACAAATAAAATTGAATAAATATTAATCCTGTCAATTACAAACTTAATGAAAATATTGATGAAATTAAATATATATGTATTTCTTTTAAAAAAATGATTACATTCAAAATAATTTTAAAATTAGTAAAAATAAAAAAGGAAAAAAAATTAAATAATATAAAAAATGAATACATAAAATGAAATAATTTTTTTAAAAAAATAACTGTATTTATAACATTAATAATATGATTTGAAAACATAAATAATTGAATAAAAATAAATAAAAAATAATATTATAACTGCTAATTATGGATGTATGCACTGTATTAATTGTATATCAAAATTATAATATGTTATTAAAAAATTTATTTTTAATTAATTATTAAATTGTTTCTATTTAATTAACTATATGATTATTTAAACATATATAAATAAATATCAAAACTGAATATTTTCCTAAAAGGTTAAATGATTATATAAAAAATGAATAAATTATTGAAAAGACATAATCTAGATATACATTAAAAACAAATAAATAATTTTAAATTAATAAACAAACAGAAATTTACACACATATATAGACATAGACATACATATACACACACATACACAATATTCACATACACATACTAGATAACACATACACATAGACATACAAATAAGCATATCCATATAAAGGTACATATACGTGTATGTACACATAAAAATACATACAGTTACATACACATGAATTCACATTCGAACATATCTATAAATACAGATATATACATACACATACAACAAAAACAAATACATATACCCATACAAATACTAATACGCATACACATGTACATAAACATAAAAATTTATATTAATTCAAATACACATGAATATTCATATATATATATACACACACATCCAAAAAATTTCATACATGTGCATTCACATTCATACACATCTATACATATGAATCTACACGAACATACAACATTAACATACACATATACCCATACACATGCACATAGACATGTTCAAAAAAAATGTGAACATACATATACATACAAATGTGAACATACATATACATACAATAATTTTTTTTAAATACATACAAATACACTTACACATACACATACACATATATATTTATATTTATGCATATATACGTACACATTCATGTACACAACCACAGATGTATTACATACACATACAATTACATAAAAGCTTATGCACATATATATACACACATAAAATCCCTAAACGTAGATAAACACACACCTAGACACACAACACAAAATAATAGATGTGTAGACTAACAAAACATACATCAAAAAACTCATACAAACATTCTTATACGAATGGATATACCTATATTATTATATTTAATATAAAAAATTTATGTATACAATATATGTAAATATATATACTTGGTGAAATATAAATATTATTTAAAAATATATAAGAATCTATATATGTATATATATTATCTTACACAATGATTTATTTAATAAAAATATTCAAAAAGTGTTCATAATTGTGTGACATTTATCAATGTTATAAAAAATTACAGAAAAAGGAACACTTTTAGTTGGTCTTTTTAGCACAAGTATTCAATATTTCTTCATATGCATTAGTGTAACATGAATATAAAAAATATGGAATTTCTAATGGGTGAAATTTCAAATTTAATGGATTCATTAAATTTAAGGAGAATTATAAATTATTATTAAATTCATAATACAATGAATAATAACTTCATATTTAATTGTCAAAAATTAAAATAATGTAATTTTCTTAAATTTTTATTGGAATAATTACATTAGTTTCATCTGTCGTCAATTCATGCCAAATAACTATACATCTAAAATATGTTGTATGGTGGTGCGTGTTTGGATTGAGAGAGATATCTTAGTGTAACTTGTTTTTTTCGATAAATCAAATGTCATTTCACATCTGGGCTCAACATTTTTATCTTCAGGAATCTGTTTGCCTCATCCTTAATATTGGTGAATGGATGGTAGGGTCTAAAATCGCCTTTTTTAGAATCCTCAATCCTATTGGGATTCCTCTGGTGTGGATATTTACGCATATTAATGCGAAGACCAACATATCCATCATCCCCCACTGGGCATGGTAGGTTTTTTCTATGAGGCATCGTGTTAGAACATCTAATAAAGGTTTGGGGCGCTTGTAGGCATTGAAGAAGGTGTGTCATGGCAGATGATCTGAGAATGGATGTTGAGGGATGGTAGTAACAATGGTATTAATTAATTATGTGGTGTGGTGGAAGATCATCTTAGAATGGGCAGTGACATTGGTAGGAGTAGTTGATTGGGTTCTTTGGAAGGACACATGTGAAAGGTAGGTGACATACATATACATCTTTCCACTGTCTGGCCTAGTAGACAGTCTGGGTTTGGCACCTTAAATGGTAGAATGGGGAGTGATAGTGGTAGGATTTATCGATGGGGTGTCATGGAAATTCGTTTGAGAATGGGTGGTGATGACCATATCCATAATACAAATCTCATTCCATGTAGGCATTGTTGATGGGGCCCTGTGGAATGTTGTCTGAGAAATTGTGGTGATGTTCATGTCTGTAACGACCCAAGAAACTGTGTTTCGATTAATGACAATTTTATTTTACAATTTAATCCATTAATTGAAAAAACAATAATATTATAATGAATGAATAATAAAAGTAACAATGAATTAGAGAACACATCAAAATGAATGAAAGGCCTTTTTATTTCAAATGCGGAACATCTTGGTGGCTACAACTAACACTGATCGAACAAGAACTTTAGCTAACCAAAAATCCCTATTCAAACCCCAATTGAAATTATAGGGAGACTTCCTAAAACCACAAGGACCCTAAGAAGGTGGTAAGGGACTTTGGCATCCATCAAAATAAACATAAGGATGGCCGAAGCCACCGCAGCCGTACTGAGCACCAAAGGAATAACTCGGACCATCTCCACTTTTTTTCCTTCATTCTCCTTGAGTGTGGGATACCCCGAGACTAGGCTTTTATAGAACACCTATCTTACCATTGGACCCATACAGCTATAAATATAACCATTGTCTCCTCCATGATCCACTTATCATCAAATTCTTTAATTATCAACTGTACCATTGAAGGTAAGAGTTGATCACCCCCAAAAGGTTAAAAAAGTTAATTTCATTATTCACTTTATTATTTAAAGAATGACATCAATAATAATATAATTATTTTATTGATTGTTTTAGTAATTGTTAATTATATTTTATATTGAAAAACTGTGAGAAATAATAATATTATTTTTACACTATTTATTATACATGTTTTAAACATGAGGAAGAAAACATTTATTTTGTAATTATATTGAATGTGATGGGTTTTTACCTTCCTATAAAAATAGGTAATCAATCCCGGGATTTATATATGTTGTTTCAAACATAAAATTAAATGTATTATATTTATCTCTAAATTAAATATAAGTAATAATAATAATTCAAATGTTTATAATTTGACTTTTTTATTAACAGTTTTGAGACGATGTCAAATTATGATTTACGTATGTATTTCATAATTTGAAAATTTTTATTAATGAACTCTTATTTATGAATTGGAAAATAATTAGTAATATTGTTATGTTAAATGCTTAATTGTATTAAATAACATAACTCTTCAATTATAGAAAATTAAGATAATTAATAAAGGAAAATAAAAATATGGTTTTGATAAGGGTGAATTAAGTAATCTACATGGGTATTAATTGAACCATTAACCCTTATTAAAATAATAAAATAAATTAATAATTGAGGTTTAATAATAATAAAGATTATATAATAAGGGTAATAAAGAAAATAAAACTTATTGATGTTTTAAAAAATTATATGAAACCATCGGGGGAAGACCCGCATTTCATTTAAAACAATGATCGCCACATGACTATCGGATTTGGTGAATCTCCATCACGACCGTCCTTTTTTTAACATCACAGTGCTTAGGGGTCGTCCGATGAGATCTCGGGTAATCCTGGACGTTATTTTCTTCTTATTCGGATGTCTGTATTTCTCCACCATGCGGTTTTCTTCTTCCTCGCACCGCTGTACCAGTAGGATAGGCAGCGTCTTCTTCTTCCCTAGGCCGGTGAGTGGACCCGACTACCTCTTACTTTCCATGGGATGTCACTGACATGACCCAGCATTCCCCGTCGAAATCTCCACGCAAGGAGAGGCATTGTCATTAAGCTTCAGTTTTCACTGAAAGCAAGCAGGGTTTTGCACCATGTGTTCTTTGATCCTTCGACCACCAATCTGGCGTCGTCACCTACGTCGTTATCTCCTCCTCACCGAGTGAAGGTAAGGAAGATTTTCTTGTCTTGATTTTAGGAGTTCTGATGTACATGTACATGGCTATATACACTTCACACACATATACATATATAAATCTATACACATATATATGTATATAAGGCCTTATGAACTGATTACACATGCTTTCTCTTCCTACATGGAGAACCAAATAAGGGTAAGGGAACTCGGGAGGCTTGTTTTAATATTGGTTCATGTATTTCCGTATACCTATACAAGCTTTGAGTATATATATTTATAATAATATATATATATAAGATGATATATACAGTTATACAAATTTCTTCTCTATGTTTATAACCCTTGTTTTATTCTGCCATATGAAAAAATGGAGTTTTCCGGAATGTTTATGAACATGGAAGATTATACCAATATATGACGCATATAGATATATATGTACATGTGATTATATAAGGTGTATATTTACATATTTGTGTGAATATGAGGACGAGCTTATTTATTTGTTTTATAATTTACCACAATATAACATGAATATTTATTAAAATTATATTTTCCATTTACGATTATTACTTCAGGAACAATACCCAAAACTATATATATACATGTTTATATGTATGATGATGTTTAAGGATTAGTTTGATATCAAAATGATTCCTACAACTTAAATTCTCATTTATCAGTGTTTTTGAAAAACCATGCTGTTTTTGTGAAATATGTGGCGTGAACCCCTTAAGAATTTATATGTGGCCAGGTGAATGTTTATTCATAACTTATGTTTCCAAAACCTTGTTTCAATTAATTATTATCAGGACTTGGTTTATGTTTTTTTTAAACATTTATGTTTCTAATAGTTTTAATGTATTCGAAGCCAACATGTATGTTGCACCAGTGGACTGGCTTATCCTGCAAAGTTATGCACCCTCGATGAAATTTATACTTATAAAGAATGAGTTTCTGCATGTTTTAAAGAGATGAACTATGAATTTATTGGTTTAATTTAATTAACAAGACATAATTTTACATGAAAATCCATTATGTTTAGTGTTCCAGTTATTTTTTCATATACAAGACTATGTTTATTTAGTTTGTTTACATCACTGCTTAATATGATGCCCAAAGCCTAGTTCGTTTTACATTTACGATATGATCCATCTCAAGTTATGAATATGTATGTAAAATGGGGTTTGGATTATGAAAGTTTGAATGAAACCCAATGAATGAAAGACCATTTCAAGATATGCGAGGGATGTATTGGACATAAATGTTTATGGATGGGTGTGCCCAGAATTATATAGGGCTCCAATGCTTTGGGTAAAGTATGAGTCTCATGAGACGTTATGTGTGACGGTCTCAACGGTTAGCCTTGTCTTGTGCTACCATGGAAACAGGATGGGCGGTTAGTGTTGACCCATATTAAGTATGTTTTATGGTCTTGACGCAAGGTCTTGACAATGTCCGACATTATTCATTCCATCTTTATGTGATGATAAATTGTCAACTGGGTGTTAGTTAAATTAACTAGACATCCCCTAGTTGAAAATTCCCTTGACTGTGAGAACGAATTTATGAGATATAACATGTTTAGTATGACGTTATAAGAATTTTATGTGCCAATGATTCATTATATAAATGTTTTCCCTGCTTTCACTCAATCATTTAGAACTGAAGTAATTTTGGTTATATGTTATGCATAATATATTCTTCACATGCTTGCGCTCTCTGGGTTATGTCTTCATTAAAGCTTATTTTAAGTACACACTTCTTCTATGGGCAATTGGCTTCCAAAAATGTAGGATTTACATGTTTTAGGAAAAGATAATGCATTGTTTTTAGTGAAGTCTTTTATTAGCTTCAAAATTACTATTTTGAGATAGAGTTTTCTTAAAATGTTTTTAAACCCCTTACTGGGCATATTTTCTCACCCTACGTTTTGTTTTTAAATTTTTCAAGCATGGTTTGTACTAATGAAGTTTATTAGAAGCTGCTGGTTTCACAGAACCCTGAGCCTTGCGATCATCTATAGTAATGGGACATGATATATTATTTGTAAATGTTGTAATGAAATGTTAGTATATCATGTCTCATAAGGTACCCGAGAACTGGGGTCTCTATAGTTGGTATCAGAGGATGGGTTCAGGCAACTCTAGAAAACTAGGTAGTATGAATATATTACTATGATCGAATATGTAAAAAATGTTATAACATTCCAATGGCTGATGAAAATGTACCTACCGACCTACTATCACTTCCCATTGAGGCTCTAGAGAACGTTGTATCTCTGGCGAGTCGGGGGAACTTCTTTAACTACACCCATATCCGCATGTCATGCAAGCACTTGTATGATGTGACAAATTCGCCTGGGGTGCTTACTCTCCACCGGGGATTGGGGATGGATTATATCCAAATGATGATGACCCAATTTCCCTCTTATGCGCGTTAGGGAAGGTACCACGAGGGACTCTTACGAGTGTTCACTACTGGCGAAGAATTTGCCACGATGCTCAATAAGCCCTTTCAAGAAGCTGCTGCTGCCGGAGACCTTCGAGCGGCCTGCCTGTGTCAAATTTTTCACTATGGCTTCTTGGGCTAGTTGATATACTTTGGGGTGTTGGAAGATGAGTCCACCCAATTGTATCTTAGGAAAGAGGTGTATACTGATGTTTCCCAACTCCAAACCCCTCATGCTAAACATAGGAGGCGTCATGGATGCTCTAATGAGTTCAAACCCGTCTGTTCATATTGTGTTTGTTTTGAAGAGTTAGGGAGTGTTTCCTATCTTTGTGGTGTTCGTTTAGTAAACTCAGGCTTTGATATGTAACCTTTTGAGTAAATGAATGTTTCATTTTCCTTTTCCCGCATCAAACTGATCAGTTTTGTTAATTGTTTCCATTCGAATGTTTTTTTTTCAGATGGTTGGTCAAACTAACATCTCATCACTACCCGATAAGTTATTAGAGGTTGTTATGATCAAGACATGCATGGTAGATTATCCTTTTTTTCTCCACATATGAGGGCCTTTCCAATGTATTCTTGATTTAGAGAACAGTCCTGAGATTCTTCGTTCGTGTCAGAAGTATGACTGTGCTTTTCATCTCATCGCCACTGCTCAAATTCCCTACTATAGGCGAAGGGGAAGGTACTACGAAGGCCTCTTCCAGTTTTTTAATCTGGCACAAAACATCTCTTCCAGAGATTGCTTCCTCATAGCTTCCCATGATATCCACCTTAGTGCAGCATTTATGTTCCAGGTCTTAAATTTCAGCCTCCTGAATCGCATCATTCCCTTGGATTACCTCGCGTGTGATGTAGTCCGAAGAGCTTTCAGGGAATTCATCTACTCGGACGTTTCCGAGATTTTCACCACCCGAGCCTCCCTTTGGAATCCTATGTGTAGTACACATGAGCAGGAGTTCAAGACCTACTACGCAAAGTGCATCTGGGCTGGGGAAATAGAAGAACTATGTACCAACTTTGTTATTCCGTTAACCAAGCCAGATCTCCTGTTTCGGTAATGTTGTAAGTCTAGGGTTTCTGTTTTTCGTTTTATGAGTAGAATTGTGAGGACACAATTCTTTGAAGGGGGAAATAATGTAACGACCCAAGAAACTGTGTTTAGAGTAATGACAAGTTTATTTTACAATGTCATCCATTAATTGAACAAACAATCATCTTATAAAGAAATAATAATAAAAGTATCAATGAATTAGAGAATTCATCAAAATGAAGGAAAGAGATTTTCATTTCAAATGAGGAACATCTTAGTGACTACAACTCACACTGATCGAACAAGATTTTTAGCTATCCAAAAATCCCAATTAAAAACATGATTACAATTATAGGGAGAACGCTTAAAACCACAAGGACCCTAAGAAGGTGGTAAGGGTCTTTGACATCCATCAAAATAAACATAAGGATGACCGAAGCCACCGCAGTCGTACTGAGCACCAAAGGAATAACTCAAACCATCTCCCCTTTTTCTCCATCAGTCGCCTTGAGGTGGGATACCCCGAGACCATGATTTTATAGAACACCTAGCTAACATTTGGACACTAACGGCTATAAATATAACTGTTGGCTCCTCCATGATCCACTTATTCTCAAAAGTTTTCATTTCCAAATGGACCGTTTAAGATAAGAGTTGATCACCCCCAAAAGGTTCATAAAGTTAATTATGATATTTTCTTTAATATTTAATGAATGAAATCAGTAATAATATAATTAATTTATTTCTTGTTTTCCGAATTTGGTATGATATTTTTTATTGAAAAACGGTGAGAAATAATAATATTATTTTCCACTATTTACTATACACGTTTTTAACTTGAGCAAGTAAACATTTATTTTTTAAATATATTGAATCTGATGGGTTTTTAAATTGTCTAAGAAAATTTGTAATCAAACTCTTGAGTTTTATATGTTTCTTCAATCATTAAATTATATGCATTATATTTATATCTAAATTAAATATAAGTAATAATAATAATGAAAATGTTTAAAATTTGATGTTTTTATTAACATATTTGAGACGATGTCAAATTATGATTTACGTATGTATTTCATAATGTTAATATTCTGGTAAATGCACTCTTATTTAATAATTTGAAAATAATTAGTAATATTGTTATGTTTAATGTTTAAACGTATTAAATAACATAAATCTTCAATTATGGAAAATTAAGATAATTATTAAAGGAAAATAAAAATATGTATTTTATAAGGGTGAACTAATTAATTTACATGGGTATTAAATGAACCATTGGACCTTCATAAAATAATAAAAGTAATTAATAATTGAGGGTTAATAATAATAAAGATAATATAATAAGAGTAATAATAAAATTAAAACGTGTTCATGTTTCAAAAAATATATGAAACCGCGGGGGGAAGACCTGCGTTTCTTTTAAAACGCTACTCACCGCATGACCATTGGATCTAGCGCATCTCCATGATGACCATCCTTTTTTTAACACTGCAGTGATTAGGGGCCATCTGATCAAATCCCAGGTAATCATGGATTTTGTTTTCTTCTTATTTGGATATTCGTTTTTCTCCACCCCGTTGTTTTCTTCTTCCTCGCACCACTGTACCAGTAGGATAGGCAGTGTCTTCTTCTTCTCTAGGCCAGTGAGTGGACCCGGATACTTATTACTTTCCATGGGTTGGTACCGACACGACCGCGTTTTACCCATAAATATCTCCACGCAAGGATAGGCCATGTCCTTAAGCTTCGGTTTACACTGAAAGCAAGGAGGGTTTTGCACCGTGTGTTCTTTGATCCTTCGACCACTGATCTGACGTCGTCACGTACTCGTTTTGTCCTCCTCACCGAGCAAAGGTAAGGGAGATTTTATTGTCTTTCTTTTAGTAGTTCTGATGAACATATACATGGATATATAAACTTCACACACATATACATATATAAATTTATACAAATATATATATATATAAGGCCTTATGAACCGATTACACTTGCTTTCTCTTCCTGAATGGAGAACCAAATAAGGGTAAGGGAACTCGAGAGGCTTGTTTTGATTTTGGTTCAGGTGTTTTCATATACCTATATATAATTTGATTATATATATTTATAATCATATATATAAGATTATATATGCCGATATACAAATTTGTTCTCTATGTTTATAACCCTTGTTTTATTCTGCCCTTTGAAAAAATAGAGTTTGCGGGTAATTTTATGAACATGTAAGATTATACAAATATATGAAGCATATAGATATATATGTAAATGTGATTATATAATGTGTATATCTACATCTATGTGTAAATATGAGGACGATCTTATTTATTTGTTTAAAAATTTACCACAATATAACAGGAATATTTATTAAATTTATATTTCCCTTTAAGATTATTACTTCAGTAACAAGACCAAATACTATATATATACATGTTTATATGTATTATAATGTTTAAGGATTAGTGTGATATCAAAATGATTCCTACAACTTAAAATATCATTTATCAGCATTTTTGACAAATCATTCACTTTTTGTAAAATATGTGGTGTGAACCCCTAAAGCATTTATATGTGGCCAGGTGATTGTGTATTCATAAGTTCAGTTTCCAAAACCCTGTTTCAATTAATTATTATTAGGACTTGATTTGCGTTTTTTTACATATTTAAGTTTCTAATAATTTTAATGGACTCTAAGCCAACATGTATGTGACACCAGTGGACAGGCTTAACCAGCAATGTTATGTACCCTCGATGAAATTTATACTTGTAAAAAATGAGTTTATGTGTGTTTTAAAGAGATGAAGTATGAATTTATGGGTTTTATTTAATGAACATGCCATAATTTTACATGAAAATCTATTATGATCAGTGCTCCTGTTATTTTTTCATGTACAAGAGTATGTTGATTTAGTTTATTTACATCATTGTTTAATATGATTCCAAAATCCTAGTTCATTTTACATTTACGATATGATCCATCTCAAGTTATGAATATGTATGTAAAACGGGGTTTGGATTAAGAATGTATGAATGAAACCCTATGAATGAAAGGCAATTTAAAGATATGGATGGGGTGTATTTGACTTAAATGTTTATGGATGGGTGCGCCCGGAATTATATAGCACTCCAATGCATTGGGTAATGTAAGAGTCTCATGAGATGTTATGTGACAGTCTCAGCAGTTAGACTTGTCTTGTGATACCAGGGAAACATGATGGGCGGTTAGTGTTGACCCGTATTAATTATGTTTTATGGTCTTGATGCAAGGTCTTGACAAAGTCCAACATTATAAATTCCCTCTACATGTGATGATAAATGGTCAACCGGGGGTTAGATCAACTAACAGGACATCCCCTAGTTGAAAATTCCCTTGAATATGAGAATGAATTTATGAGATATAACATGTCTATTATGTCGTTATATGAATTTTATGTGCCATTGATTCATGATATGAATGGTTTCCCTAGTTTCACTCAATATTTTAGAACTAATGTAATTTTGGTTTTATGTTATGCATCATATATTATTCACATGCTTTCACTATCTAATTTATGTCTTCTTTAATGCTTAATTTAAGTACGCACTTCTACTCTGTGCAAGAGGGTTTCAAAAATGTAGGATTTACATTCTTTAAGAAATGATAATGCTTTGTTTTTATTGAAGTGTTCTATTATCTTCAAAATGAATATTTTGATAAATATGTTTCTTTAAATGTTTTTAAACCCCTTACTGGGCATATTTGCTCACTCTACATTTATGTTTTAATTTTTTCAGGCATGGTTTGTAATAATGATGTTTATCATAAGCAGCTGGTTTCTCAGAACCCTGAGCCTCACAATCATCTGTTTTAATGGGACATGATATATTATTTTTAAATGTTGTAATGAAATTTTAGTTTATTGTGTCTCATAAGGCACCCGAGAACTGGGGTCTCTACAATGTCCATCTTCCCCTATCATGCCTCGTACGTGTTGTAGAAGGGGCATCGTGGTAGATCATCTGAGAGATTTTAGGTCAACCCTTGAGGACAGAGGGGAACAAAACACACCTTGACCATCTAAGGTGGAATTGTGACACAAAAAGTTTTAAGTGGTTTGATAACCTCATATAGAACCATCTTCATAGAACATAACATCTTCTTCACACTCGGCCAATGCATCATTATTTCTTCAACCAAAACATTAGTTCTCCGTAGAAATAAAAACATAATGAATGGATAGTTTCTTCTAAACATCATACCATTTAAATTTGTGTGTATATTAACAAATAATGTCCAAATACTAGATTTGACTAATTTCGATTTTGATGTTACCTTCACAATAATTTCTCCACTCCATTATTTTCATTAATATCGTTTTATTTTTATGGTTCAATGTGTTTTTACCTCATTAAGGAACTAGTTTTCTCTTTGTAACAACCCCGAAATTGTAAACATAGTTTCACTATTAAAATATTTTAATAAATAGAGTTATATATAATTAAAATAAACTAATAATATTTTTAATATGATTGTCATTAAATATAATAAATGTAATTATGTTTTTAAATTAATTTGATTTTATGTTAATTATAATACTTATAATTAACTTTACCTATTATTTATTGTTTCAAATTAATTTTCAAAAATAATTATGATTTTTCATTATTAAAAAAATTATCTTAAAATAACTATATTTTTTTGTAATATTGAATTTTTTTTATGAATTTAAAAAAGATTAATTATTTTTTGAAGATTATTTTTATTACTAAGGTAATATATTTTAGAAATATAGGTTATATATTTTGTTTTTTTATACATTTTATAAATTAGAAATATATATAAGTATTGTAACAATAAAAAAGGAACATCGAATTTTTTTTTTAAATATTGATATTCTAATTATTTATATAAATGAAAAAATTATTTATATATTTAAAACCTATAAAATTATATATATATATATATATATACAAACAATATACATAAAGGGTTAATAAATGATCAACCACTTATTTAAATATAAAAACCTGCATGTTTAAAAAAAATAAGGTCGACATGTTTTGATAAAACAAAATTATAAATAAAGATTATGAATTTTAATAATATTATAAAAACAAAATTATGTATTTTACAAAAGAAAATATAACAATAAATAATCAACGATACATGACTGACTAATAAATAATGAGTAATGACATAGACTAAACCAAAAAATATTTTAATGATTACAACATATATTAATAATAAATTTAAACATAAATCTATTAAAAAATATGAGTTTTTATTCCACCTACCATTGTGGAAATCTACAAGGAAAATTCCCAAGGCCAATCCCTAACCCCACCATCTCTTTCCACAGGATATCAACACACATGAATATTTTTAATAATTTTTCATCAATTATTTTTTTACCACTGATCAAATTTATTTTCCATCATTGTCTATGATTATTGGAACTTGACATATAAAAATATATAATATCTTTTTATTAATCCATAAAATTTTTCATGAAAAAATCCGACCATCATCTCTGAAAGATCCCTTATTTTGTTCAGCCCAATTTCTTTTATCAAAATCCATCAACTAACCCAAATTTAGTTAAGGGTTCATATAATGGAATCAAATTAATTTTTTTACAATGAATTATATATATGTGTGTGTGTGTTTGTGTGTATGGATATGTGTGTGTGTGTGTTTGTGTGTGTGCGTGAGTCTGTACACCTATACACATATATATATAACATTCTATTTTCAGTTTATATGGAAAGTGTTTATGTTTTTTTAAATTTTAGTTGAGAAACTATACAGGTAACTGTTCAAGGTATGTAATAATTGTTGTTTTTATTTTTAGTTATCTTTTGATAAAAAGAATATCCACATCATTTATAAGTGATGAAAGCATGTTCTGGGTTATAGTCATTATAATTGGTGTTAGAGAAATAGTCCAGTTAATTTTTGAAAATTTGATCGAAATTAAAAATTTCAATTTGGCCTCCTGTGTAAAAAAATTTCCCGGTGTGCCCGAACAAATTACGGGGACACAATTATTTTCAGGGATGAATAATGTGACATACCAAAAATTATAAACAGTATTTTACTGTAAATATATTTTATTAAGTGGATTTACATTTAACTAAAACATTCTGATTATATTTTTAGTATGGGTTCCAAAATAAATTTAATGTTTTAATTTAATTTATTATAAGATAATTAGAATATTTATAATTAATTGTAACTATTATTTATTGTTTTTATATTAATATTCTAATGGAAAATATGGTTATTCATTGTTATATAAGAATATTTAAAAAAACTATTTTTTTTGTGAAATAGATTTTTTTTATATTATTAATTAACGGTAAAACATGATTATATAAAATAATAATAATTATTAAGATGATAAATGTTTTCAATATAATAGATATATTATGTTTTATATAATTTTTATAAATTATAAATATAAATAATTATTATATTATGAAAAAAACAGATCATATTTATTTTTTAAATAAAAATTTAATTTAAATTATTTATATTAAAAATAAGGATTATATTTATTTATTTATGTATTTTTAAAAATTGTATAATTATATATATAAATATATGAATTCATATTATGATTATAAAAAATGTTCAAACCATTATATGTATAAAAAGATGCATTATTAAAAAAATATTTATCATATGTTCTAGAAAAACAAAATGATTAAAAAATTAGAGATTTTTAATTATATAATAAACACTAAATCATGTATTGGCCCATAGAAAATGATAATTTAAAAAAAAGACGTAATAAAATGAGTGTAATGATTTAGATAAAAAGAATTAATATTTTAATGATTACTAAATAAATATGTAATAAAGTAAATCATAAGGGTATTAAAAAATGTGAGGTTGTATTCAAAGGGCAATCAAGATAATCTACTAGTGAAATGCACACAATCAATCCTGAATGTCTCATTCTCTTTCCATGGGTTGTCAAAAAACTAAACTCTTCTTTATAAATTTTGTATCAATTGTTTTATTTAATATAAATAATTTTTTTCCACAAACATCACTCATTATTGAAACATGTCATGTAAAAAAATTCAATATTTTTTTTGTAAAACCCCCACATTTCACATCAAATCAACCGACACTTATCCCCCCAAAATCTCCTATTACGTTTTTCTCAATTTCAAGTTCCCTCAAATACATCAATTGTTCTAAAAACATGTAAGTGCTCATTTCATTTGAATAAATTATTAATTTTACAAAGGATTATATATATTCACGTGTGTATATGTACATGTATATATATATAACGATCTATTTTCCTTTTATATCAAAGGGGATTATTATTCTTAATTTATTACATATCCTAGATAGAAAATTTTTATGCTTTGTAATAAATATTTTGTGTATTTTTAGTAATATTTTTATATAAAAAATACACCAGATATATAACTGTTGAACCCAGGTTGAGGATAAAGGACTTTCAGATTTTTAATAATATTATAAATAAATCTATTTTTTAATACATAGAACAAAAAACCCACATTAAAATAATGTCAATGTGTGGTACACAAAACAGGCAATGCTTTCTGTATTTTTCCTTATAAAAATGATACATTACAAATTAGTTAAAATTTACAAAATCAATTATCTGAGTTTAAATATAAAATAAATAAGTTATAAATCACATATTTTTCTCAATTCAGTGATAATATTTAATTATATTGAAATGATAACTTATTTTAGAATAATAATATTTATTAAATAAACTATAATATTTATTAAAAATATAAATATTTAATGTATTATTTTATTCATTATAATATTAAATATATCATGTATTATATAGATAATCATTTTTAATGATTTTAATAAAAACAAACAATTTTCAATCCTTTTTATTTATACATTATATTTAATTAATTTTAACCATATTCAATATATATAAATAATTTATAATATAATATATTATATTATTATAAACATATTTATTCTAAATCATAATCGATATAATCAGGTAATAATATATTAATACTATTAAATTATATTTATTTATGATTATTTTTTATCAAATGTATAAAATATGTGATGCATTATTATATATAAATATTGTTAATAAATATTATTTTTAATATATTGATGTTAATATATGTTGTTTGATTTATTTATAAATGAATATAATATTGTGAAGTTAATATATTATATATAAATTACAATTTTTTTTAATAAATATATATTTTACTGTAATCTTAAATATAAATAATATACGTTAAGTGGGAACCCTCACAAAGGACACATCAATAATAAAATTAAAATTCAAACCCCAAACTAAATTTCTAATTGAAATATATTTTTGTGATTTTAAACAAGTCCTAAATTTTCTGTTTGTGGGAGGGTTTGATGTTTCCTATGATGTTGATGGGTTTTATGAGATTTGTGATGGCATTGTTTATTTCCTTATAAACGGCTTGGGAGTGGTGGATGATACGACATCATTACTTAGGTATGGATGATGTATCAAATCATGACCATGAAACAACAGTCTACTCATTTTTGTTTTATTTGGGGAGTTTTCTGTAGGAATGTCTTGGGAGCTGTGAATCTCAGAGTTCTTTATAGATATTGTTTAGTTCTAATGGGTTTTATAAATTTTATAGATCCATTAGATGCTTCTGGTGGTTTAATAACCATAATGGGTTTATCGGGTTCGATGAATCATTTGTAAAATTATACAAGACTTAAAAGTCATGACATAAAAAATTCACTCAAATATTTAAATAGAGAGGTCTATAACCTATTTAGAATATTCCAAATTTTATTTTTATTATTAATTTAAATCATAACTTAGGAAATGTTACCTCATCATATGAACCTTCCTCAAAATATTAATTAATAACTCATCAATCCTGACACACCTAATGTATCCATCATCTCCGTAAACTCAATCGTCGTGGTTTATGAAATAATGTACAATGAATTTTTCATGATGAACATTAATAAAAATTTTAAATGTATTGGACCATTACACACACCAACTAATATTAATATTCAATGACACATAATCACGAAAATTTCCTATAGGAGGGTATATTCTAATAATATCCCATTTTAATCCATCATTGGAAACGTCTCAGTAGGTTTATGGGATGATAAATTTAGAAGCTAATGAAATTATAACATGTGTACATATATGTTTCCCTTAAATAATAAAAATAAATGTTACAATGGAATTATGCAGGAGGAATAGAGAATATAAATTTATTTTCAAATTTATTGGTTCATCCAATGTGGTTCATCAAAATATGATCTATATTTATTTCATTCCACAAAAATGATTACAAATTATTTAATTCAATAAAATAAATATTCTTTTGTATAAATAAATGGAATCAATCCTGTTTGATATCATCTAGGGTAATGGGATATATGGTTGAAATTACAGAACATTAACTGATGCATTCAAATCATTGATGTTGAGGAAAAACATTTCCCTATATTCAACGTCCAAATATGTCAGCATTTTAAAAAATCAAAACGCCTTCTTATATATAGATTAATAATTACAGTGATAATAATAAATTTTAATTTTATGTTGAATATATCATTCCATTCATTTAAAAGATGGATCAATTGATTTTCTATAATCTTACTAATGTACATAGGTAGATTTCGGATAATTATAACATCCTACTTCAATTTCCCCAAATAAGGATATATACGGATAATATTTTAAATCATGTTACAAAAATATTATAATCCTCATTTGACACAAAGGAATTTTATAGTCTTTTTAATTATATAGATCATTTATTTTCATTTAGAGATGGAATTAAAAGTGCATTAATAGTACCAACAAGTTTTTTGGTATGTCTAAAAATGATTATCGGAGCTTCTGATCTTTCTTACAGTGAGTTGGTGTTCAAATATCTATGAATATCATTATAGGAAATATACCCTTGTTAATATATGAGAATATAAATTTTGATAATTATATTTAGAAACCCAAAATAAGATATGTTGGATTATGGTGATATATGATTATTTTTAACATAATACAAATCATTTTTCTCATGGATGATTGACTAGAAAAAAGAATTAATATATGACTCAGTATAGTTTTATACCCCCAACAACATAGGTCTACATTTTATTTTTATCATAAAAGAATGTGATCTTGAACTGGCTAACATTCATGGTGAGGGTCTCTTATTATATTTTATTCATGTTTTCTAAGACTATTATTGGAATCATTCATAATAATGATCCAATACATTAATTTTTTAAAACACTAATTTTTATCAATCATTAATGATGTTATTTCAAAATTAACATGAGATTTCTTCATTGTGTATAAAATTCCTATAGTGTGAGTTCAAAAAAATTAAAATGTTAAAAGGATTGTGGTTCTCCTTCCTAAAATGGATAGAAAATGTGATTAAATTTTTAAATATTATTCATTTTATAAGTAGGGATATATGGTAAATAGAGAAAATTAAAAAAAAACTTATAATGTTGCAGGGAGGAACACTTTAGGGTTATATATGTAATTTTTCATTAAAACGATTGTTGGAGATTTATACATTCCCATTATTCGTCTCTTAGATGACTTAAATCACACATTTTTTCATTATTTATGAAGATTATATCATTGGGTTTTCTTGGAAAGAATTATAAGAAAATAAATATCTTGTTTCAAAAAATGATTATATCATGAAAAAACAATGGGGATTTGGATGATGGTTTATTGGATGAAAATACCTACCACAAAACTCTATATAAAATTTTTCATTGATCCTCACAATTGGGGGAATTTCTGATAGATGGATATGTCCATGTTTAAATTACATTTATTGATGTTGGATTCAATGATATTATAACCATTTGAGATAAAAAGGCTCCACGTGGAATTCTGGTGAGTTATGAATTTAGATAAGCATGTATTTATGTTTGAGAAAGTATTATGAATTTGTATGCCTCATATTATGTAACAATGATAAATGTCTTTTCAAAAAATAAAACATATCATGGGATTTGTACTTCACAGGGTTACATATTCTTTGACTCATTGGAGTATTCTTGATCAAGGATGGAGCACTTCCAATAAAATCAGTGACATTATTTTCATTGATAATAATTAATTCATAATAAAAATGTTTTCATAAAATTAAAAAAATAGGATTCCTAGCATTGAAGATGGATTTAATCAAAACTATCTTATTGTTATTATTTATTTAAAATATCCAACTTATAAAAACCTTTTTACATCTATCAAATTTCATTTTATATGTAAATTAATTAAACATTATGCGTAATCAAACATGATTTTCAATGTAATTTAAAAATTGAAAATCTTTAATATAATATACGGCTTCATGTCCCCAGGGATTTTTTTTATTTTATCCAAAATAATTCTACATTTAGTATGTGTTTTATGGATTTCCATCAGTATATGATAGATTACATTTCAACTTCGTGGTATCATTTAAAAATGAATTGATGATATTTTGTGAGATTATAGATTTTGGGTAATCAATTACTAGAAAGATGTCCTATTATTTGTGTTTGTAAACCATAATGTTAAACTAGTCACACTATGAATTATATTGACATGAAATTGATTCAAACAACTTCAAGAATGACAAAAGGATAATTTTCCTAAAGAATCTGAAAAATATGAGCATGTGTGATTGGTTTTAGGTGAGTGAAAAATGATTTTATCTAAAATTTCACTTATAATCTGAATTCATACACATTATATTTCAAAAACATATCCACTCTGAGAAAATGTATTTCAGAAATATAATACGATATATAAGTGTATTTATTTTTTTATTTATTCATTTATGTACTCAATGTTATTTGATAAAATAAATTATTAAAAAAATGAAAATGTTCATCAATTGATTGGAAAATATATTCTATAGACCTATACACATGGTATCCCAGACCGTTGATATATGTATTTTGAATTTTGGTATATTTATGAATGTTTTTGGAAAAACCATTATTATAGGTTCCTTAAATGTTTGAAATACTGACAGTTTGTATAAAACCATTGGAATAGCTATGACCTATATGAAGATATTTTTCAAAAAGAATGTTATAAGGTCATATGATGGTATTCATACCAGTGGTTTTCATCAAATCATTGGTGTTTGATCATCTTGTGGTTCATATTACAAAAGTTTCTCCAAAACCGTTGGTATATGTCAAATTTCTAGTAGTGGAGAAAATGAATTTATCCTTCTTAACCAATAATCTGTTAGACTAGAAACCACACGATGATGCATTAATACCATTAATAATTTAATTACATCATGATTCCACGATGTCATTTTTCTATCCTCTCTCCGGGGAGAACATCAATATAGTGAATAATGAATAAGATTCAACCACTTGTGGATACCAAAAATAATTGATAGAAATAATTTGGGATGTGATAATACTACCTAGATGATCACATACAACAAGAACCAATCCAGTATAAACTCATATGATGATTATTGCAACAACATTAATCATAAATACATGGGATGGTGTGGGGTTCCATATACAGAAGTGAGAAGACGGCAAGGGGTTTTTAAGATGAATCTCGTTACGCTACCAAATCACCATATATGATATAGCCTACTTGAAACAAAAGGATTCAAGTTATTAAATGAGGGTAAAAACGCGGTCTTCTTGTTACTCCCAGATAAACTACGATATGGTATATAGGGAGAATACTATATATTTGGGGATGAAAGAAGTTGGCTTTGAGAATATGAACACAAAACCATTCACCATGACTACAATATTATCAGTATTTGGGTTCTATGCTTTCCAGATGATCTTGGACCCTTGTTGTTTGATCGTTGCATATATATATATATATATGTTTCTTCTTCACTAATGTGTAAGAGTATCAATTTATCCACATTATTGTTTCAAAACATTAGATGATAATTCAAATTGAGTATTCCCATACAATAATTCAATATGAATGTTATGGATTTGAGCGGGACTACTCGGGGCCATAGAAATTTCCGAAAGGATTCATTTTCTATTATGCATATTATGTGGGCCAACATAAACCTATAAATTCCAAAATAGACCCCAAATATTCATTATCCAAACATATTTTTCCTGGAATGTATCATCATATAGATGAATACTCAGAATAACCCTCTAATACCATTGGTTGAACCATATATTCAATTTATCAAATCACCATCTGTTATTGGTAAAATTAAAATAATAGAAATTAACGGCATCCTCGTAATCAGAAACAACGAAGGATGTGGCAATCATCATAAATATATAAACAACACATGGGACCCTACTGATCATGAATTTGTCTCCGTATATTGTCCATTATAATAGTCCCTTTTTATGAGTATCACCCGATCCCCCGAGGAATATCCAATAAAATATTGGGCATGGGATAAAGGCTACGTCGCAAAATCACGTATGGGGGTAATATTTGGATTCAATGATATGCATTCATAGGAAACCCATTTTACGAATATACTTTGATTCTATCATTTCAAAAAGATCAATCATGAACATACACATGTATTAATATCACATACCTCCAAATGGTTTAGAGATTGATTGATTATCCCAATCCAACAAATGTCCTTTTTCAACATTTTGTACCCCACCGAAACATGTCAATATGATAATGAATTTGGTCAATAAAAAATTATGATAACATATATAAATACATATTATCTATTTGAATCAATTGTTATACATCCATTATATGTTCTTCCTCTTCTACTTTAGAGACCCTCTTAAAATTCAATCCCTAAAATTTTGTCTAACTTGTCCATGATGCTCGAGAAAATAATTATATTTATTGGACCATAAATCACAAGGATCAAAATATTCTTATTATGTTTATCTACAACATGAATAATTGAGGATGGGAAAAGATATTCCATTCTATAAGCGGTCTCACACAACCTGATAGAAGTATCTATTTTGGAATAATTAATCAATTTCTTATATATTGGGATACGTTGGAAAATAGAGATTCATTATTAAAGAGTTTCCCTTGAGAAAAAGAAATATAACATTGGGAAATGTGATATGTGAATCCTTTACCAATGAATTTGTTTGTCATTATCTTCCAAATAAATTAAATTAAAAATATAACCATCCATCAAGGCATACTAGAAATGGGAATGTGGGCCCCTGAATCTGATCCCCATGGTATGGGTGATGCATTGGGAGAGTGTGCCATTGATATTGATATAGTAGGATTCTCATAAATGTTTCTTTTTGTTTAATATTTATAATAACAATATTATAATTCTTTTTATAATTAAATAATTATGTATGGAATCATACTTTGTAATATTAAATTTTTAAAAATTATAATGAAATAGAAATTCATATTTGTAATTGAATGTATTTTATTTTGAAATATTGAAATTGTTTCATAGTGTAAATTGTTATTTATTGGCTCTTAGTATACTACACATGTGATTAATCTATGGTTTCTTATGAGAACATGGAATAATAGTTTTAGTTTAGTATATAATGTTTTAAAAAGGTGGTATAAGAAACTACCTATATAAACCATGTATGAATCATGTGGGAAGGTATTTCATAAACCTTAACTTCTCACTAAGTCCAATTTTTTTTGTGATTCATAATTAAAAAAAAGTACAGGATGTTTCAAGAGATTAACTCACATACCATAGGTTTTGAGAGATATTATTTGTCCATGATGTTCTAGGGTGAGTAGAGAAATAGTTTGACATCCACAAGAGATCATGAATGGGTAAAAAACCTGTTCGGTTACTGTTGAATTTATATGACC
This sequence comes from Viscum album, assembly GCA_963277665.1. Lineage (NCBI taxonomy): Eukaryota > Viridiplantae > Streptophyta > Magnoliopsida > Santalales > Viscaceae > Viscum > Viscum album. Next base: position 357,355,219 of record OY728152.1, on the reverse strand, counting down.
AATAAGGTTTCATCAATGCTTTTCAAAATTTGTTGATAACTATGAGTTTAATCAGTGAAAAATTAATAACCCAAAAAATATATAGGTCATATAAGTACTAAATTTATAATTGATAAATCATATCATTATTAGTACTAAAATTATTGTAAATAATAGTAAACATTTACATAAAAATGATTTTGTATTAATAATTACCTGAATTGTGAACAAGTACAAAAAAATAATGATAATATTAAAATTTTCATTAAAATAAATTAATTATTTCTGTAAACAGCATGAAAATTTTATATCAATATAATAAAAAATGAAAATAATATAAGTCTTCGAAAATTGAGGTCCCATGATTCAAAGATCAGGTGTGCTCGAAAGAAACTTATGAACGTTCTTTCATTATGTTCTTTAAACATGTGGGTGATGTTTTCTAACATTTTAACCGGTGCTCAGAATTTAAATTTGAGGTCATTATTGAATTCCATGCACTGATATTTTCTTATGTAAGACTTTATTTTTATCCTAGTGGGTTAGGAGAAAAGAATAGTTTTTAGACATTAAAATGAATAATAAAATATAATGAAAATGTTTTTTAATTTTCTATCTAGTGGATGACCGGTGTGGCGGGACCACTGAGTTGTAAAACAATTTAATGGATTGACTCTTGGTTTTTGTAACCACGACGTTGAAACAGTATTTACGGATCATAAATGAACTACATTATCATTATGAAACTCGATTTATTCGTTTTTCTATCTTATTTAATCTCAGGTGTTGGATTTTAGTACGTAATAGAGGATCCTCTGATGATGTGTTGTGGTGTCACCAGAAACAAAGAACATGAGCTTGGAAAGAAACAACAATGGGGCTGAACTGAGAATGAAGAACACATGCAGCTTCATCAAATGGATAATCTTTTTCCACCACCGCGTCATCTCCAACGAATCATGAGGTATTAGGATTTGTTATGGATTAATTATTTGAGTTAAAAATGAATAAATTGTATCTCACTTGTTATGATCCTATCACAGATGGTGTGGGCCAAAGGAACAAGGACTAAACCCTCTTCCACATAATTTGTGTCGTGATCTTCAGGGGACAAATTTCCAACTCCACAGAACATTGAATCTGTGAGCCACGCAACAATTGTGGAATCCTGGGAGGCCCATAGGCATGAGCAGAGGGGATAACAGACAACCAGATCTCACCTAGTGGCCCATAGAAGATCCCCCGGGATGACATTGATAACCAGAGCTTCTTGGCACCGTAGGGAACCTGATGTGATGGTCGACACTCGCCTAGCCGCATTGGCGAGGCGGCGAGTCGTCGCGTGCCGCAGTGAAGGGTCGCATCGGAGGGGGACCATCACCATGAGAATCCCACAGACCACATGTCGGCGCCACATGGCACCTCTAATTAAAGAGATAAACGACTCATTGATCCATTCATAGAGCTGGTCCGACACCCGGCTAGTGAGATGCACTAGCGCACTACGCCGTGATGCCTGATGTTCCAAGCCTAGTGGGATGGACAGGTCGGTCTGTGGCCCAATGTTCCGAGCCCTCTATGACCCTACCCTACTAGGCTAGCCTAGGCCATTTCAGGCTAGGCCGGGTAGGACCATTTCCTAGTCGGGTCGGGTTGATCCAAAGCAGTTCGAGTCGGTCTGATAGGGTTTGAGAGGACACAGACCCATTCGAGACTCGTCTCGCTTAAAGAGTCGTATCATGCGAACTATACATCCGTTTGAAAAACATTATTTGGAATTGGGATCCTATGATTGAGGTTGTCCTTTTAAGATACACCACCTATGTTTTGAAGAAAGTTTGAGTATTGAAAGGTTTGGATCGTACCCAAATCTAACCTGGACCATGGCATGAAAACGCCAATAACTCACAGATCGAGGGTCTAGTTGATGGGACATCTATTGCATTGGAACCCTTATGATAGAAAGTTATATTGGGTTAATCATTCGAGGATATTTGTATACGTTGATTCATGGATGATAACCCGAGGAGAAGATACAATGGTACTCCAGTGCACTGAAAGCCGGGAATCATGTGGCTAATTATAATTTTGTTTGCAACCCTGTGTGAATATTCATCTAGAGACCCTGTGTGGATCGAAATAAAAGAGACCCTATTTGGATCAGCATCATAGTGTCCCCATGTGGATCAACATCTAGAGACCCTTTGTGGATTAGCATCATAGTGACCCTCTGTGGATCAATATCATAATGACCCTATGTGGATCAGCATATAGAAACCCTGTGTGGATCACCATCAATGCAACCCTGTGGGTATAAGCATTCTACGGACCCTGTGTGGATCATCAGTGTGCGAACCAATGTGGAAAAGCCTTAGAGCATCGATTTGTGGATATGGAATATCTGACCCTCTATGGATCGACATTGGAAAAAATCCTTCATGGTTTAGTTGGGGAGACATCCTAATGAAATAAAATAATATAGAATAAGACAAATCGTCTTTTTTCCTAAAAATTGAGTCGTATACCTGGTTTTAGCTGAGTCTTTTTCTTTTTTAATTCATGATCAAGATCATTCTTTGCGGTTTTCCATTGAATAATTCTATGAGATCTTCTAGGGACTCAGGATCCCTACTGGGTATTGTAATACTCACTCATGCACGAGCTTCACCCGCTCCTTGTTGTCTATTGTGAAGATGCTGTTTTTCGTTTACTGTGATAAGGGATCTTGGATCTGACGGGGGATAGTGTTAATAGTTTATGTGTAGTGTTTTGGAGATTATTTGTACCTTCCCTTTAGTTAGGATCATTGGTGGACGATCCCATGAGTTTTTTACTGTGTTCTGTTATAGTTTTATCATTCGGTTAGTCTTGTGATCCTGCACATTTACTCTCAGTACACACTTTTAATACTGCATTTTTACTTCATTGTTGCATCTTGTTGTGTTCATGGACTATGTGTTTTTACACACTTAAAGGCAATGACTTCCCGTATTAGGGATACATCTTTCTAGTGCTAGTCGCCAACCCCTTTCCAATTGAAGGTGGGCTTGGTGTAGTCACGGATTGGGCCCTAGGGGAGGGGTCATCACAATGTGGTATTCGAGTAATCAGTTCTACCGATTGACTAGTACTATGATCTATACAATAGAGCTATAGTATTAACTATTTTGAGTGTTGTTTTCAGTTTTGGGAGTCCAGGGTCGGTGTGGCGCCCAAAATTCCATGCAGTAGGACACTAAATTCAATTTTTCTAATCAGTGAACGAAAAAATTTATTGCATGTGTTTTATAAATGTTTTACCTTTTATCTCATTTGATTCTACTCACTATTGGGTGGTGCACAAGCATCACCACTACACATTGGAAAGCTGTTTCCACTTGCCCCACCGGTGGATAGTGCACGCCGAATGAGCACATTGCAGGAGGTCCTGAGACAGAGGCCTCCGAGATTTTGAGATGAGACTGATCCCTAGGCATCTGAGGACTGGTTGGATGATGTACCTAGTGTTTTACACCAATTTGGGACACTAGAAGAGCATGTGGTGATCCTAGTTTTAAGTATTTTACCGGGAACAAAAGGAATATGGTGGAGCCTGGCGCTCTTGTCGCATGAGGAGGTGACACATTGCTGGTTGGACTTCGAGACCCTCATTAAGGAGATGTTCGTACTAGAGACATTATACTCAGTGTGAATCCAGGAGTTGTTGAACATACAACAAGGGAGCCTATCAGTGGCACAATACTCAATGAGGTTCACTGACTTCTTGCTCTACCCCACCGACATGGCACGAGACCCATTCGTCAAGGCACAGTACTTTGAAAAGTGTCATTGTAGGTAGATCATAGCATCTATGATATCTATGAATATCCCAATGACAGGTCTAACAAGTATTGTTAGTGGAGAGCTTCTTATCAAAGAAATCACCGACAGTGAGAGCCACACCATGGCGATAGCTAGTCGAATCATCTGCAGCATGAAGTCTGTAGATGAAGAAGCGGTCCATGCAATCCAGACCCTCTATTGGGAAATGGACGTGGTTGAGGTGTAGGTTGTAAAACAGGTGGTGGAATTTTTTTTGATGCTCTACCACCATCACCCCTAGGTGGTCCACACTAACCATAACGAGCAACTGCAAAAGGGGGATCGAAGCTACAGGTGGAAGATGTCTATTTACGCGATGCTCAAGATATATTTAGAGGTATGATCTGTAACAATTACACCATATAATCATTATTTATATAAATAGGTTCTAGTCACTCTTCAATTTCCACTGAACTCGTTCAGAGATCAGAGATTATATTGGAGTCATTGTCTCGATCCGTGTGATTAAGGACTCATGTGTGAGAAGATTCGATTATAACACACTAGTGCAGGTAGTGTGATATCACATTAGGAGGCGAGAACATTGACTGAAATCTCCTCATATAAGAATAGAGGGCATACAACATCATCATTGGTATGGACCGGCTATCCATAGATCATGCACAGATTGGCTATTTTAGTCACAAAGTGCAGTGTGTTCGCACGGATGGTATCTTTTTTACCATTACTGGCTTGAAGGGGACCTTTGTGGCTTAAAATTAACTTACATAGAGTAGTTTTCTTCCAATAACACATTACTTGGATAGCCATTCCCTCAGAGAAGGTTATTTGAGGAGTCTGATTTATCCTATAGTGGTGGACCAGTATTCCATTGTCTTTACTAATGATATTCTAGGAATACCTACTCGCAGATTGGTAGAATTATACATGCACCTATACCCAGGGATGGCACCGGTTTTTATGCCAACAAAACGGATAAATCCTATAGATCATCAAGTGTTGCAGGTATAGTTGGATGAATTGCATATGAAATTATTCAAAATACATGGTGTTTCAACATGGGCATCCCCTATTTTGTTCGCCAATAAAGTAGATGAGAGTTTGGGCCTTTGTGTGGATTTTTGGCTCCTGAACTTGGAAACTATGAAGAACATGTATCCACTCCGAGGAATTCATGAACTTTTCATATATATTATGGGAGCTCAATGGTATTTGAAGATAGACCACAAATAAGGTTATCACCATCATTACGTACGGGATAAGGACATACCGATGATAGCCTTTAGATATCAGTATGGCCATTTCGAGATCATGGTGATGCCCTTTGGCTAGACCAATGCTCCAATAGTGTTCACTAGGCTCTTGAATAAGATCTTCTATCCAAACCTCGTTATCTTCATAGTGGTCTTTATTCAAGATATTTGATATACTCAGTGTTAGGGGAGGAGAAAACCAATCACCTGCAGATAGTTCGTGATAGAGCCTGAGAGTACCTGAATTATTTGAAGTACTCAATGTGCCAGTTCAGGATATGGGGTGCGAACTTCATAAAGGACATTTTCTGGGATGCTGGAGTTGCAGTAAATCCAGCGATGATAGAGGCAGAGCTACTTTGGGAGCCATCCAGTAGAGTGACAGAGGTGCATAGTTTCATGGGATTGGCTGGATACTACTGGAGGATTGTAACAACCTTATATATGGTAACATCACCCTTTTTCATATTCAATGAATAATGGGAATCCATTATTGTGGATGCTGATGTGTGAGTGGAGTTTTTAGGATCTGAGGCAGAGAATGATTGGTGCACCCATCTCGAGGCTACCAGAAGAGGGTGTGGGGAATGTAGTCTATTGTGACAAGTCAGTTACAGAACTAGGTTGTTTCCTGATGCATGAGAGAGTAGTGATATCTTATGACTGATGAAAATTGATACATCTTGATAAAAATTATGCTACCCAAGTCTTGGAGTGAGAAGTAGTGGTCTTTGCGCTGAATATTTGGTGACAATACTTGATGGGTGAATGATTTACTATTTACTCTGGTGACAAGATTGATAGGAATATATTCTCAACTATGGAACTGAACATGAGATAGTGGAAATTGATGGACTTCCACCAAGACTATGACATCAATAAATTTTACACTTCTGGTAAGAAGAATGTAGTATTAGATGAACATAGCTGAAGGTCTGTCTACAATTTCTAAGTGAGGCGACAGAGCATCTAGTTGTGTTGCATATATTCATTGGGGATAGATATGGATAAAAATATCTCTAGTATATGATAGATACTCCTTCACTCATTTAGAGATTCAGGTAGGAACTGCTGGGGACATAGACTATGAGGCCTGACGTGCTCAGGTATCATTTGGATGATCACATAATGGATTTTCTGAAGGTGGGGAGAACGTCGTTCTATTCAGAGTACGCACCATAGTACCAGTGACGATTCGAGAGCAGGAGCTTAGGGAGTCCCCCACATACAATTTGGTGGTACGTACTTCTGTGGGAAAGATGTACTAGGACCTCTAGTGTCAGTACTGGTGGAATGAAATCAAGAAAGCGTTGGCATATTTCTAATCTCAGCGCCTCACTTGTTTGCATGTAAAGGATTAGAATTCAGTACTAGAAGGATTAGATCATCCACATGAGGATACATAGTGGAAGTGGGATGGAATATCCATAGAAATCCTGATGGGGCTACCATGAACGTCCAGTGGTAACAATTTCCACTGAGTGATCGTTGACTGACAAACCATGTCGGCCCACTTACTATCCATCTGAGAAAATGGATCTGTAGAGATCATGGGACGTCTCTACATATAGAAGATTTTATGACATCACGGGGTTCCATAGAGTATATTTTAAGATTGTGTTTCTAGTTTTATATCCTTCTTGTGGAAGGGATTTATGGAGGGGTTCTGTACTAAGCTACACTTGAGAACCACCATTCATTCTCAGAAAAATGGTTAGATTGAGCAAAGCAGTCAGACACTTGAGGACATGATTCATGCTCATGTCATTGATTTTGGCTGCAGTTGGGAAGACCACCTATCACTAAATGAGTTCACATACAACAATAGTTATCACTCCACCATCTACACTGCTCTATTTGATTCCATGTTTCATTGACCTTGCAGGAGACCTCTACACTAGACATACCTAGGGGAGTTAGCACTTATGGGTCCATAGTTTGTTAATGTTACCACATAGAAGGTGAAGATCATCTAGTAGCAGATGAAAACTGAACAGAGCATGCATAAGTCGTATGTTGATAGGAGACATAGACCATTATATATTGAAGAAGGATACCTTCTCATTCTATGGGTCTCTCATATGACGAGGATTACCGAAGTTTGGCCAGGGTGACAAGCTATCTTTGAGGTTCATCAGTCCCTTCCAAATCCTCAACATTGTAGGTGAGGTGGTGTATCATCTTTTTCTTCCACCACAAATTTACTGGGTGGAAAATGTTTTCCATTTGTCTAAGCTGAGGAGATATGTGAATGATTCAATGAACTTTATCAACTGGGGTGAGTTGGATACCGAGGATGTTTCGACATTTGAAGAGTTTTCCGTGGAAGTAGAGGATCGAATGGAGCCAGTACATCACGGGCAGTTGGTTCCACTTTTGTGAGTTTGTTGGATATACAGGAATCTCCAAGAGAGAACATGGGAGTGGGAAGCATAGATATGTTCTCATTACCCCAATATGCTTCCCTAGTTTTGTAGTAGCTTTCTGGGACAAAAATCCATAATGTGGGGATAACGTAATAAAACCTATAAAATTATATATATATATATATATATATAATTTATTGGGGATTATTATGAATCTGTGAAAATTGACAGTGCTTGATTTTTAGGCCAGGTTTTATTGAAACATAATTTTGAAAATTTTCAAAGGTGTGTTCAATAAACGTCTGGGCGGAATTCTCTAACTTTTGATATGGTGCATGGAATTCAAATCTGAAGACACTGTTAAATCTACAGCGCCGGGATTTTTATAAGGGAGGCCTCACCTCTACTATAATGGGACTAGAGGAAATGATTGTTTTCGGATGATAAAAAGAACAAAATAATAACATGAAAATGATATTTATCTTTTAATCAAGGAGTTGAGCAGTGTGGTGGGACCACTGAGTTTTAAAGAGGTTTATTCTATCGAATCTTGGTATTGGTAACCATAAAATTGAAGCATTAAATTTGGTTGACAAATGAACCATATTAATGTTGTGAATCTTGGTTGTTTATTTTTACCATATAATTGAGGCTCGAGCGTGGGCTATTGGTACGAAAGAGAGGAACCTATGACGAAGTGCTGTGGCATCTTCCATCGTTGGTGAATGGGAGCATGGGCAACAACATTAAAGGGATTGAACTAGAAAATGACGAATGCTGGCATCATTATCATACATAGAATCTTCTTCCTCCACTGTGAAATCTACAACAATTCTCGAGGCATGGAAATTTTTCATTGTTTAATTATTTGAGTTGAAGATGTATAAACTGTTACCCACTTGTTACGAAGCTAACATGGAGGGAAAAGGCTAATGGAATATGGCCCAAACCCTACCCCGCTTCGATCCTATCGCTCACTTTTGGGGAGGAATTTCCAACATGGTAGAATCTTTAAGATAGAAGATGTGTAGAAATAGAGGAATCCCGAAAGGCATACGTGGACAAGAGGATGGGTTAATGGACTACTAGATCTCATATGGCAGCCTGTGGATGATCCAATAGCGGACACTTGCAGATAAGGAAGTGGTCAGAACTCACCGTCCGTGCAAGTGGGCGGCATTGCTCGGCTTTGCAGCAGACCCGAAGGGTGGCGACACTCAGACGACCACATTGGCGAGTTGGCGCACCATCACACCCCAATGTGAGGGGTCTGCAGCAATGATTCCATATAGTAATTGGACCCTCACCATACAGATATCATAAAATACATGGGTTCACCATCTGGAGACACTTATTGCAGAGTAGAAGAGCTCATTGAGTTGTTCGAGGAGCGATGCGGCCATCAGGATGGTGAGACGCGCCACCGCAGTGGTCTACGTTGCCCATCAGGTAGGGCCGGTCTACAGACTCGAGGGATAATCCTGCCACGTCCCAGCCAAAATGGTTTGGACCGACCGGTTCATACCAGATCCTGACCCATTCGGGCCCAATCATACGTAAAAGGACATATCTAGTGAAGAAGACCTCCGTTTGACGAACTGTCTGCAGTGCTGGGATCCTTGGAGAAAGGCGGTACATTTTAAATACCCCAACTGAGTATAGGAGAATGTTGGAATATGCCCGGGTAGGATCATACCCTAATCCAAATAATCCCTCAGCATTAAAATAAAAATAACTCTCATACTTTATGTTTGGTTGTCACATCGTCTGTTGCATTGGAACCCTTAATACATGATTATCAAATAGGCTACTCCTTTTTTTATATTATTATTAGTTGACGTACGACAAATTACCTGAGGAGAATATATTACCAAACTGAAGAACACTACGTATGGGGGATCCTATGGAAAAATGTCATCTGAGTAGCGACCCTATGCGGATCATCATCGAGCAATCCTTTGTGGATCCGGATTGTAGGGAACCTATGTGGATAAGCACTGTAGTGACCCAATCTGGATCAGAATATAATATCTCAGTGTGGATCAGATGAATTGCGACCCTGTGTGGATCATCATTCTAGCGACCCTGTGTGGATCAGTTGTGTGCGACATGACGAGGACGAGCCTGGGAGTAGCCCGTTGTGGATAAGCGATATACGACCCTATGTGGATCGACATTGGAATAACTCTTTTATGGTTTTGTTGTGGAGACTTCCTAAAAGAATAAAATGATATATCAGAAGACTAATCATCATTATTCATGAACTCGGAGTTGTATACATGGTTTGAGATGAATGTTTTGTATTGTGAATCATGATTGAGATCATGATTTTCGGTTTACCATTGTGGAATTCTGAGAGACCTTCAGGGTTCTCGAGGTCCTTACTGGGTTTTTCTATACTCACCCCTACATGGGCTTCACCCCCACCATGTTGTATCATATGCAGCGGACGAGCGGCCATGGCTAAGACTTGGGGAGCTAGGACCTGATAGTGGACCCCGGTGAAGAGGGATGTAGAGATCTATGTAGATGAGTTATACCCATTGTTAAGGTAGGATCCTTGGTGGATGATCACAGAAGCTATATACTATTTTCTGTTATATTTGAATCATTCAGTTGAGCTTGTATTCTAGTCCATTTACTCTTAGTACACCCCTTTACTTCTAAAGATTTTTACATAGTGGTTTTATCTTGTTGTGTTCAGGGACTTTTTGTTTTTATAGGTTTATAGTAAATGTGTTCTCATTTTAGGGATATTCCCTTTCTAGTGCTAGTTTCCAATCTCAGGCCTATGGAAGGCAGGCTTGTGGTAGTCCTAGCATGGGCCCTAGGGGATAGGTTGTGACAATATAGATTTCAAATATATAAAAAATACACCAAATGAATAAATAAAATTAAATGATTATTATTCATATAAATTAATAAAATTCAATGAATATTAAAACATTCTATATAGTTTTTTAAAATTTCAATAATTAATTAAATAAATTATAAATGAATAAAAAATGTTTAAAATAATAAATATATACATTTAAGTAAATTAATTATATGAATTTATAATAAATTAATGGAATACACCTTATTAAATAAAATTAAATAAATATTAATCATATAAATACAAAAAATTAAAAATTCATATCATAGTAAATAATTTTGTATAAAAAAATATTAAAAAATTAATAAATTAAAAAAATATTTAAATTTTTAAATTATTAAAAATGAATAATTAATATTATATGAAACCATAATAAAAATGATTAAATAAAATTGAATAAGTTTAATAAATTAATATTTTAATCTATAAGATTAATTACATCAATTACATACACATAATAACTGGGTTCTAAATCAAGGTATGCCCCATGCAGAATTTACATTGCATGCAGTGACTCATGTAGGTAGTGACATGTGTATGGTATAGGAATGCGTTAAAGAAAGCATTTCGTGTTCCTTGTGATGCATACTAAATCATGCATGAATGACACTACATTGAGCCTTCATGCAATTTTGTGGGCCAATTGGCCATGGGTGTACATGCGACCTAATTGATCTTCCACTACCCAGATAGAATGAGGCCATAGCTTTCATAAAAAAAGATGAAAACCATACACAAAATAAATGAATAAAAACAAGTAATTAATATATATATATATATAAGGTACTCATGGATAAAAATTCACTAAAACATAGACACAAAGCTTACCCACGATCTCATTGACATGCCATAGCCCCCTATTAGATAACCCACCTATATTCAATATTCCAATAGAACACTCATTTTTTTTATATTGGCACTAAGTATCTTACAACATATTCACAGAATGCCATGGCGCATAGGACCATACATTATTGTGAATCTCTAAAGGATTTATCACAATCATTTGTGCCACCCCTACAAACAAATTATGGATAGGCCCCTACCACACAATACAATTACATTATGTTACTGAACATCATGGTGTATTATCATAGATGATCGTCAGACCAGCACCCTCATTTACAATTGTTTGTTGGACAATCCAAATAACATTTTAATAAATCCTTCCACCACATTATCTCTCTGAACGTCACAGAAACATTGACCAGACATCTAAATATGTCACTAAACTCCTACAACGACGACATCGTATCACTTGAGGCCATCATCAGTGATAGTGCACCCCCATAGTTACTGAGGGTTCCACCGTCAAAATATGCCAACAACAGTAGTAATGAAGTGTTTTCAACCCTCCCACATCCACAATAATTCCATCCCAAGCATTCACCTCTTCCTCAGAACCTACCACTCAAGACTCGTAGTGATCCATACATTGACACCACCATTAACCACTAGACATCTCACGATGGCACACACTATCGAGACTGCAATTCACAAACCTCAATGGCCTCATCTATGATTACAAGTCACCCTGATTCACATCCCAATATTTTTAATTTGATTAAATAAACACCTAGATCAAGTTAGGTCTGGCGTACGTTGGAGATCTATTTCAGGGAAAATGGTGTGGGTTGGAGATGGACTTATATGAACCAATTTTATGTTTTTAAAAAATTTAAAAAACATTACAAATTTATAAATAAAAATTAATATATATTAATACTATAGCTAAATTGTGGGGTGCCTTCCTAGTTGGCGCACAAGGTAACGCCTCCTCAAATGGTTCCCATGCAGTTTCTCTTTTAATCAGGTGTTTTTAATGCGGGCCAAGAATGCGTGAATTAATTCACGCGGTGACACTCTTTTGATGTGGCGACATTATTTGACGACGATTATTTTTTCTATATAAGGATGCAGAGGCAAGGCATTTCAAAATCATAGTCACCAACAACACTGGGAGAAAATCCCATTTGGTGGTAGCCTTTCTTCAATGGTCATCTTTACTTCTCTCCATCTTTGGATCCAAAATTGTATTCTTGATTATTACTTTTGAGGTCCCTTCCATTTTGGGGAGTCTCTACCGTGTACCTATTGATTTAAGTGGATCCCTCATTATAGACTAGGTCCCATGGTTTTTCCATTTCGGGTTTTCCACGTAAAAATTTTCAGTGTCAAATTTATTTTCGGCACATTAAATTTTTTTGATGTGCATCCTCTTCTATTTTTGGGGAAAGATTCAATTTCCTCTATGCGTTCAATATTCAATTGTTTGCACGTTTATCAGTTTTCCCATATTTCCAAACATCATGTATCAGAGGGATTGGTTTTATTTCATTTTTATTATGGTGAACAACTATAGTCAGATGATTTTGTTCAATGATACCAACTACAATATGTGGCGACTTAAAATGAAGGATCTACTTTTTGTCAAGCGTATGCCACTTCCCGTGTTTAGTAACCAGTAGCCATAGAGGATTTTTGAAGAAGAATGGGATTTCAAGAATTATATGGTTTGTGTATTCATTCTCAAATGGGTTGATGACAATGTGATGAACCACATTTTCAACATCTCTCATGCCAGAACATTGTAGGAGAAGCGTGACACGACCTATGCTTCGAAGATGGGAAACAATAAACTGTTTCTTCTCAAGAAAATGATAAACTTGAGGTACAGAGAAGGTATGTCTTTTTCTGATTACATATGTGAATATCAAGGTTGTTTTGATCAGTTGTATGGAATGGGTATCAATTTTGAAGATGAGGTTTTAGATATTTTTCTTCTTAACTCATTACCCAATTCATGGGAAAATTTACGTGTTACTCTAACTGGCTTTGCTCCTAATGGTGTTGTGACATTTAGTTTTGTCATGTCTACTATTTTAAATGAATTGGTCATGAGACACACATAGGAGAAATCTTCTTCTACGATTTTGGTCATAGAGAATAGGGGTGAAGCCATGACTGGGGGTGGAGCAGTCAAGATAAGAGTAGATGCAGAACAAACTCCAAACCGAAGCAGAGAGATTTTGAATGTCCTCATTTTGGTAAAAAGGGACATGTTAAGAAGTTTTTTTATCAACAAAAAAGAGAGAAAATATTGAATGAATGGCCATAGAGGAAAAATGGGGATGGAGATTATCATGTTTTCACCTCTATAGGGGGTTATCATTTTAATTTTTATGACCCCATTAACATTGCTTCTGGTGATTCTTGATGGGTAGTTGACTGTGCTTCCTGTTTTCATGTGACATCAAAGAATGAGTTCATTACATCGTAGAGCCCTGGTAATTTTGGGATATTGAATATGGGAAATCATGGTCATGTTGACAATGTATGCATCGAGACAGTTTGTTTAAATATCAGTACATGAAGTAAGCTGATTTTGAAGAATGTTTGACATGCACCCGAGGATCACATGAAATTTATCTCTACCCGTGTTCTTGATGATGAAGGGTTTATCATAAATTTTGGTGATTTAAAATTTAATATTTCCAAGGTATCTTTGATTTTGGATCGAGGGAAGAAGCAATCATGTTTGTATTGGACAAGAGATTCTATTTCTTGTGATACTGCTTCAGTTGTTGAGTGTAGTGTTTTGTCCAAGTTGTGGCATTAGAGGCTTAGTCACATCAGTGAGAAAGGTATTGGATGTTTTTCCAAGAGAAATCATCTTCCATATAAGAAGTGTTTCAAATTGGACACAAGTGATCATTACATCGCTGTGAAATAGAGAAGAGTGAGTTTCGGTAGTCATCCTCCACACAGGAAGTCACAGGTTCCTGAATTTTTACATTATGATGTTTTTAGTCCTTTGAAATTGAATACCTTTAGTGGTGTTATTTATTATGATACTTTTATTGATGAATACTCACGAAATATCCGGGTTTATGTCTTGAAATCCAAAAGTCAGGTGCTCAGTGTTTTTATGAAATTTCATGTTTCTACTGAGAGAGAAGCGGCCAAGAAATTGATATGTATTCACACTGACAATGGGAGATAGTATTGTTTTACATTTGATCAGTATTGTATGAAGGAAGGTATTTGGAATCAGAAGACGCTGCACAAGAAACCTCAACATAATGGTGTACCTTAGTGTATGAACATGACTTTTCTGGTAATAGTTCATTTTTTGCTTTTGGACGAAATGATTCCTCGACATTTTTGGGGTGAATATTTACTTACTTCTTCTTATATTATCAATTTATCAACTATCGTTGCATTGCTAACATACGCTCCTGACATGTTTTGGTATGGAAAATATATCAGGTACGATCACATCCAGGGTTTTGGTTGCAAGGCTTTTGTTTAGGTTCCTAGAGATGAGAGATCGAAGCTGGATGGAAAGACACACCAGTGTATTTTTATTGGATATGGACAAGATGAGTTTGGGTAAAGGTTCTATGATCTGGTTTTGAAAAAATTTGACTGAAGCCGCGATGCAATGCTTATGTAAGATCAGACTATTGTAGTCATTGATAAGGGAGAAAAAGATGCTTCTCTATATTCTTATGGGTTTGTCAGTCTTGATCCAGGTTCTGATTCACATTTAACTCATATTTTTTATTCTGATGATCATGTTAATGTATAGAATTATGCTCAAGGTGAACAGGTTGGAGTTGAATATTCTGATGCACCTTTTGTTTCTGATGATCATGATCTAGGGTTTATTAATGAACCCGTAGTTCCACTACGGAGGTCATCTCGGCATCACAAATTTTCTACACGATATTAACCTGATGAGTTTGTGCTTCTTGCTAAAGGGGGAGAACCAGAATCTCTTTATGAGGAAATGTAGAGTGAACAGAAGGATAGATGGGTTGTGGCACGAGAGGACAAGATGACATCATTGCACGACAACCACACTTTTAAGCTGGTGAAGTTACCAACACGGAAGAGAGATTTTCAAAATCGGTGGATTTATCGGATTAAAAATGAATAATCTAGTTCCCATACAGGATACAAGGCAGAGTTAGTTGTCAAAGGCATCCATCTGAAGAAAGGAGTTTATTTGGATGATATTTTCACACCTGTTGTCAAAATGTCTTCCATTCGAGTTGTTCTTGGTTTGTATACCAGTTTAGATCTATAGATTCATAAGATAGATGTGAAGTCATCTTTCCTCCATGGAGATTTAGAGGAGGATGATTATATGGAGATACTAGAGGGTTTTGTTGAAATAGGTAAAGAAAATCATGTCTTCAGGTTGAAGGATAGTTTGTATGGATTGAAGCAAGTTCTGAGCTAGTGGTATAAGTTGTTTGAATCTGTCATTTCCAATCAGGTTTTTAGGAAGACATCTTCTGATCATTGTGTTTTTGTTCAGAGATTTACTGATAATAATTTTATTATATTGTTTTTTTTGTTGATGATATTCTCATTGTTGGCCATGAGACTTCTAGCATTGATAGATTGAAGAAGGATCTTTTTTAGTCTTTTATGATGAATAACTTGGGACCAGCATGAAAAATTCATGGAATGATGATCTCCCATGATCGGAAAGACAAAAGTTGTGGTTATCTCAGGAGATATATATTGATAAATGTATTTAGATATTTTCTATGGATATAGTGAAAGTGGTTCGTACTCCTCTTGGTTTACATTTTAAGCTCAGTACATGTCAGTCACCTTCTACTGATGAATATAGAGAGGAGATGCAGCAAATACCGTATTCATCTGTCATTGGTTGTTCAATGTATGAAATGGTATGTACTAGACCTGATATAATTCATGTAGTTGGTGTGTTCAGTTGTTTTCTATCAAATCCAGGCAGAGTGAATTGGAAGGTAGTGAATTATATTTTTGTTATCTTCTTGGTACTTCTAATCTGAGATTGGATTTTGGAAAATGGGAACCTATGTTTTGTGGCCTTAAATATTTAGATATAGTAGAAGGTATCGATTATAGGAAGTCTACTTCAGGCTATTTGATCACTTTTGAAGGGGGAGAATTATCTTGGCAATCCATATTGTAGAGATGTGTTGCTTTATCTACCATAGAGTTAGTGTTTATTGCATATACAGAGGTGTGAAAAGAATTATTGTGGATGAAAACTTTAATTTTAGATCTCAGTTTAAATCTTGATGGGTATATTTTATTTTTCGATATTCAGAGTGATATTTTATTTCGAAAGAATTAAACATTTCATGTAAGGTCAAAACATATCATTTTTCAATATCATTGGATCTGCAACATCCTTTATTCGAGACAGTTAGAGCTTGAGAAGATCCAAACTGATGACAACGATTCAAACATGTTGACAAAGATTTTACCCAGAGGAAAATTCGAGACATGTAGAAATATTGTAGGTTTAGCAGAGAGACTCACTTGACTCGGTGGGGTAGTTTATTGGGTGCCTATGAGAATTCAATATAGCTAGAGAGTGTGAATATATTTACCCATTCCTTTCATTTATAATATTTTAGAGAGATTGGTTGGGAGAACTAATTATTTCATCTTGGATGGATATTCATGATATTTACAGGTACCCATTTTGTATATGGATCATGGGAACGAAACACTTTCATGTCTTTTTTGAAATTTTCCTTATAAATGTATTCCATTTGAATTATGTAATAAAACTGGTACATTATAGAGGTGCATGGTAAGTAAATTTTATGATCACATTGAAAATTTGTTGGAGGTTTTCCTGGATGATTTCATTGTTTTTGGAATCAATATTGATCATTTTCTGAAAAAAATGGAAATGTTTTTTAAAACCAATATTGATTAAAATCTTGTATTAATTTTCGAAAAGTGTCATTTCATGGATTAGAGAGGGATTGTTTTATTGCAAGACATTTCCAAAAATGGAATTGATGTTGATAAATAAAAAACTGGGGGAGAAATTCATTGCCTTACCCACCTTCTCTAAAGCATTTTTGATATTTTGCGAGCATCCAAGATTCTACAAGAGGTTTATCAAAGATTTCAGTAAGGCATCACTCATGATCTATAGACTTATTTGTAAAGATTATGATTTTTATTTCAATGGTGTGTGTGTGGATTCCATTCAGGAGGTGAAGATGAGATTGACTGAACCACCTGTGATGCAGCCACAAAATTGAGAAGAACCAATTGAGCAACATTGTGATTCATCCATCGAAGAATTTGTAGTAGTCCAGTCTCCGATAATTGAGTGTAGTCCACAAGTCATTGAATATTCTCCATGATCCTTGGATGTGTCTCTATTCAAATATCCAACCATATAAATAGTGTTTTTAATTGTTTTTTTCTTTGGAATGATTTATATCATTCTCCATTGAATAAAAGTTACTATATTTTCTAATCATACAACACTCAGGTATATGATTCATATGGATGAAGTTACACCGAGGCTAGTGAGTTGCATGTTACAACTGTAGGAGTTAAACATATTTATCATGGACAAAAAGGGTACTGAGATCCAAGTGGATGATCATTTATGAAGACATCCTAACACTACTAAATCTGAAATTATATAAAAAACCATGGAATGATCACCTTCTAGGAGAGCGGTTTTACATGGTTAAAGGATAAGTACACTAGTATGCTGACATGATCAATAATCTTGTAACATCTTTAGTCCCATCTAATTTCAATTCTCATCATATTCACATACTCAAATATAAAACTATATATTACATTTGGGATGATCCATTTCATTGGAATATTTTCAATGACAAAGCGATAAGATGATATTTTCCTAAGAGTTATATTGGTTCTATCTTTCAGTTTTTTCACACAATAGCTTGTGGAGTCCACTTTGGATCTCTAAGGACAGCAAGAAATGTTTTAGAATCCAGGAATTATTGAACAACCATTTTTAAAGATTCTCATGAATTATTCAAAAAGTGTCTGAATTGTTAGTTTCGTGGAAACATTTCAAAGAGAAAATACATGCCCCAACAACCACATAATTTTTGTGAAAATTTTAAAATCTAGGGGATAGATTTTATGGGCCCTTTCCCAATGTCATTTGTAAGTCTTATATATTTCTCTCCATTGATTATGTTTCCAAATGGGTGGAAGCAAAATCTACCAAGACTGATGATTCTAAAATTTATTATAATTTTATCAGGACAAACATATTTTGTAGGTTTGGAGTTCCTAGATCCATCATCAGTGATCAAGGGACTCACTTTTTTAATAAAATAATGGAGGTTCTACTGAATAAGTATGGGGTATATCATAAAATATCATCTCTTATCACCCACAAACAAATGTTCATGCTGATGTATCGAAAATATAAATAAAAGGAATTTTCCAGAATTCCGCTAAACCAAATGGGTATTATGTTACAACTGATTGGGATATTATTTTAGTATTAATATATTTGAATGGTTTTTTAATATTTTAAATGGGTTTTTGGAATTTTTAATGAAATGTGAAAAGTCTTGTGGGCTATTTGGGTGTGAGTCAGATTTCAAGACAATTTGAATGAAAAGTGGACATTTGTGAATTTTTTCGTAAACATGATGGATTTTTTTGAGTTTTTTTTAGGAAACAATATTTTCAAGTGAAAATTAAATTTCTTGACTTGTGGAACATGTTTGAGAACCATGGGAAAACCCATGTATCTACGTGGGTAAAGATGTACTATTATGCAAGTGAATTCATGGGGGTTTGGCCTTAGTTTCACTTAGAAAGATTGATTCTTACAACATTAACTAAACATTAATTATGATGATAGGGGACCACTAGGTTATGTCTATGTTCCCTACTAGTGGCTCGTTCATGAGAGCATATTTTTTTGATGGTTACTCTCACCGAGATATCAGGTACCTGGGACCCAAAATGATGTAGTGCCTAGGGGTTATTTTCTATTTCTTGTTCTCATTAGATCCTCTATACATACCACCGAGATACCATATTTTTGGATGAAAAACTCACTAGAATTTGAATTTATATAAAAATTGTTGATTCATTATATTATCCCACTTGAAAATTTATTTTTTGTTGCATGTTTTACAAATTATAACTAGAAATTTCATGTTTTGATAACATGAATGCTATTTTGGTTAAATTTTTATCGCATGGAATATATTATGGTGGTATCTTAAAATGAATTTTCTCACACCCCAAATATACCATTGGGTGTAAGTAGACTTTATTTTCTTTTTCATGTAATGTGCAGTTTTTATTTCCAGTGGTTCGAGTTTCTTGCAGGTCTGTGGTGTGAAGTCTTGTGGAGATGGATTGAGGGCGATGCCCCTTTCCATGAGTGTTCTTGAGATGTTTCCTTTTTGTTTTGTACCATTTTTATAATATTATTTTCTTGCATTAAAATATGTAATTTTGTTCTTATTTTTTGTAATAGATTTTTTGGATTGAAAAATCTAGAGTCGTTTTATTGGATTCTTTTGTTGTTTTACTTTTTATAAAATCTGGTAAATCATTCAAAATTCTCATATTATGATACCCAGACACTTTTTCCAGCCTGAGGGGATTGGGAATTCCATTCATGAATTGTTATGGGCTGTGTTTGTTGCTGGTAATTGTGGAAACCAGATTTGGTTGGTGACAAATGACCTACTACATTATATATCACTTGTGTTACATAAATCAGTGATTATATAAATATATAATGAAATGATAAACTATTTTACATAAATTATATTTATTAAATTAACTATAATATTTATTATAAATATAAATATATATTGTATTATTCTCTTCATGAAAATAAAAATTAATTCTTTATATAAATAAAAAATTAAACTCAATAAATAATAACATTAAATCTGTAATCATGTATATTTATAAATAATAATAAATTCAATTTAACAAAATTAAATATAAATAAATAGTGTATAATATAAGAAATTTTAAAATTGTGAAACATTTATTATAATATTAATCATTATAATTAATCCATAATATATTTATATCATATAATATTATATATTTATGAATATAATAGATAAGATATGTTAAATAAGAGATTTATTTTAGTTATTCATATAATTCAATATAACTACATTATAAAATATTGATATTAAAATATGATATTTTTTTATTTATAAATAATTATTATATCGTAGAATCTATATATTATATATCAATTACATAATTTTCTTTAAATACCTATTTTAGTGTTTTTAAAAATATGATTTTTACAGTTTATGTGGGAACCCTCACTAAGGACCCAACCATATAAAAATTTAAATTCAAAATGAAAAAAAAATTCAAATTGAAATGTGTTTCATGGATTTCAAACTGTACCCTAATATTGTTTTGGTTAGAGGGTGTGGTGTTTCCTATTATGTTGTGGGGAATTTTGAGATTTGTTATATAATTTGTTAATACCCTAGAAAAGACATGAGAGTGCTGAATGATATGAAATTAGTAATCATATATGGATAAAATATCAAATCTTGAACAAGATACAATATTATTCTAGTTTTTTTTTGAGGAGTTATCAGTAGGAAGGTCCTTGTATAAAATAATTTCATAGTGATTGGATTATATTTATTGCATCTAAGGGGTTTTATGAAGGTTTAAGAGGAAGCAAAAGCATCTGGTGGTGGAATAACCATATTGGATTTCTTGGATTCGATGAGTAATTCACATGTTGTACAACACGTAAATGTCATGACTAAGAAAATTCATCAAGTATTCTCAGAGAATAGTCCATAACCCACATATGATTTTTTTCTTGTTAGATTTCTTATTAATTTAAATTATATCTGAGTAAATTATACATCATCATAGGAACCTTCCTCAACATATTAATTAATAATTAATCACTCATGAAACACCCAATTTAATCAACCTCTCCATAAACTATATTGTCATTTTTTATGAAATAAATTACATTGTTTGATTCATTGTAGACATTAATAAAAATTATAAATCCTAAAGACAATTACTCGTGCCAACCAATAATCGTATGCAATGACATAGTTTGAAGAGTTTTCCGTGGAAGTAGAGGATCGAATGGAGCCAGTACATCACGGGCAGTTGGTTCCACTTTTGTGAGTTTGTTGGATATACAGGAATCTCCATGAGAGAACATGGGAGTGGGAAGAATAGATATGTGCTCATTACCCCAATATGCTTCCCTAGTTTGGTAGTGGCTTTCTCGGACAAAAATCCATAATTTGGGGATAACGTAATAAAACCTATAAAATTATATATAAATATATATATATAATTTATTGGGGATTATTATGAATCTGTGAAAATTGACAGTGCTTGATTTTTAGGCCAGGTTTTATTGAAACATAATTTTGAAAATTTTCAAAGGTGTGTTCAATAAACGTCTGGGCAGAATTCTCTAACTTTTGATATGGTTCATGGAATTCAAATATGAGGACACTGTTAAATCTACAGCGCCGGGATTTTTATAAGGGAGGCCTCACCTATACTATAATGGGACTAGAGGAAATGATTGTTTTCGGATGATAAAAAGAACAAAATAATAACATGAAAATGATATTTATCTTTTAATCAAGGAGTTGAGAAGTGTGGTGGGACCACTGAGTTTTAAAGAGGTTTATTCTATCGAATCATGGTATTGGTAACCATAACATTGAAGCATTAAATTTGGTTGACAAATGAACCATATTAGTGTTTTGAATCATGGTTGTTTATTTTTACCATATAATTGAGGCTCGAGCGTGGGCTATTGGTACAGAAGAGAGGAACCTATGACGAAGTGATGTTTCATCTTCCATCGTTGGGGAACGGGAGCATGGGCAACAACATTAAAGGGATTGAACTGAAAATGATGAATGCTGGCATCATTATCATACAAAGAATCTTCTTCCACCACTGTGAAATCTACAACAATTCTCGAGGCATGGCAATTTTTCATGGTTTAATTATTTGAGTTGAAGATGTATAAACTGTTACCCACTTGTTACAAAGCTAACATGGAGGGAAAAGGATAATGGACTATGGCCCAAACCCTCCCCCACTTCGATCATATCGCTCAATTTTGGGGAGGAATTTCCAACATGGTAGAATCTTTAAGATGGAAGATGTGTAGAAATAGAGGAATCCCGAAAGGCATATGTGAACAAGAGGATGGGTTAATGGACTACTAGATCTCATATGGCAGCCTGTGGATGATCCAATAGCGGACACTTGCAGAGAATGAAGTGGTCAGAACTCACCGTCCGTGCAAGTGGGCGGCATTGCTCGGCGTTGTAGCGGACCCAAAGGGTGGCGACACTCGGACGACCGCATTGGCGAGTTGGCGCACCATCACACCCCAATGTGAGGGGTCTGCAGCAATGATTCCATAGAGTAATGGGACCCTCACCTTTCAGATATCATAAAATACATGGATTCACCATGTGGAGACACTTATTGTAGAGTATAAGAGCTCATTGAGTCCTTCGAGGAGCGATGCAGCCATCAGGATGGTGAGCCGTGCCACTACAGTGGTCTACGTTGCCCATCAGGTAGGGCCGGTCTACGGCCTCGAGGGATAATCCTGCCATGTCCCAGCCAAAATGGTTTGGACCGACCGGTTCATACCAGATCCTGACCCATTCGGGCCCAATCATACTTAAAAGGACTTATCTAATAAAGCAGACCTCCGTTTGACGAACTGTCTGTAGAGCTGGGATCCTTGGATAAAGACGGTACATTTTAAATACCCCAACTGAGTACAGGAGAATGTTGGAATATGTCCGGGTAGTATCATACCCTAACCCAAATAATACCTCAGAATTAAAATAAAAATAACTCTCATACATTATTTTCGGTTGTCACATCGTCTGTTGCATTGGAACCCTTAATACATGATGATCCAATATGCTAATCCTTTGTTTATATTATTATTAGTTGACGTACGACAGATTACCTGAGGAGAATATATTACCAAACTGAAGAACACTGCGTACGGGGGATCCTATGGAAAACTGTCATCTGAGTAGCGACCCTATGCAGATCATCATCGAGCAATCCTGTGTGGATCCAGATTGTAGGGAACCTATGTGGATAAGCACCGTAGTGACCCAGTCTGGATCAGAATATAATATCTCAGTGTGGATTAGATGAATTGCGACCCTGTGTGGATCATCATTCTAGCGACCCTGTGTGGATCAGCTGTGTGCGACACGACGAGGACGAGCCTATGAGTAGCCCGTTGTAGATAAGCGATATACGACCCTATACGGATCGACATTGGAATAACTCTTTTATGGTTTTGTTGTGGAGACTTCCTAAAAGAATAAAATGATATATCATAAGACTAATCATCATTATTCATGAACTCGGAGTTGTATACATGGTTTGAGATGAATGTTTTGTATTGTGCATCATGATTGAGATCATGATTTTCGGTTTACCATTGTGTAATTCTGAGAGACCTTCAGGGTTCTCGAGGTCCTTACTGGGTTTTTCTATACTCACCCCTACATGGGCTTCACCGCCACCATGTTGTATCATATGCAGTGGACGGGCGGCCATGGCTAAGACTTGGGGAGCTAGGACCTGATAGTGGACCCCGGTGAAGAGGGATGTGGAGATCTATGTAGATGAGTTATACCCATCGTTAATGTAGGATCCTTGGTGGATGATCACAGAAGCTATATACTATTTTCGGTTATATTTGAATCTTTCAGTTGAGCTTTTATTCTAATCCATTTACTCTTAGTACACCCCTTTACTTCTAACGATTTTTACATAGTGGTTTTATCTTGTTGTGTTCAGGGACTTTTTGTTTTTATAGGTTTAAAGGAAATGTGTTCTCGTTTTAGGGATATTCCCTTTCTAGTGCTAGTTTCCAATATCAGGCCTATGGAAGGCAGGCTTGTGGTAGTCCTGGCACGGGCCCCAGGGGATAGGTCGTGACAATATAGATTTCAAATATATAAAAAATACACCAAATGAATAAATAAAATTAAATGATTATTAATCATATAAATTAATAAAATTCAATGAATATTAAAACATTCTATATAGTTTTTTAAAATTTCAATAATTAATTAAATTAATTATAAATGCATAAAAAATGTTTAAAATAATAAATATATACATTTAAGTAAATAAATTATATGAATTTATAATAAATTAATGGAATACACCTTATTAAATAAAATTAAATAAATATTAATCATATAAATACAAAAAATTAAAAATTCATATCATAGTAAATAATTTTGTATAAAAAAATATTAAAAAATTAATAAATTAAAAAAATATTTAAAATTTTAAATTATTAAAAATGAATAATTAATATTATATGAAACCATAATAAAAATGATTAAATAAAATTGAATAAGTTTAATAAATTAATATTTTAATCTATAAGATTAATTACATCAATTACATACACATAATAACTGGGTTCTATATCATGGTATGCCCAATGCAGAATTTACATTGCATGCAGTGACTCATGTTGGTAGTGACATATGTATGGTACAGGAATGCGTTAAAGAAAGCATTTCGTGTTCCTTGTGATGCATACTAAATAATGCATGAATGACACTACATTGAGCCTTCATGCAATTTTGTGGGCCAACTGACCATGGGTGTACATGCGACCTAATTGATCTTCCACTACCCAGATAGAATGAGGCCATAGCTTTCATAAAAAAAGATGAAAACCATACACAAAATAAATTAATAAAAACGAGTAAATAATATATATATATATATATATATATATATATATAAGGTACTCATGGATAAAAATTCACTAAAACATAGACACAAAGCTTACCCACGAGCCCATTGACATGCCATATCCCCCTATTAGATAACCCACCTATATTCAATATTCCAATAGAACACTCATTTTTTTTATATTGGCACTAAGTATTTTACAACATATTCACAGAATTCCATGGCGCATAGGACCATACATTATTGTGAATCTCTAAAGGATTTATCACAATCATTTGTGCCTCCCCTACAAACAAATTATGGATAGGCCCCTACCACACAATACAATTACATTATGTTACTGAACATCATGGTGTATTATCATAGATGATCGTCAGACCAGCACCCTCATTTACAATTGTTTGTTGGACAATCCAAATAACATTTTAATAAATCCTTCCACCACATCATCTCTGTGAACGTCATAGAAACATTGAACAGACATCCAAATATGTCACTAAACTCCTACAACAGCGACATCGTATCACTTGAGGCCATCATCAGCGATAGTGCACCCCCATAGTTACTGAGGGTTCCACCGTCAAAATACGCCAAAAACAGTAGTAATGAAGTGTTTTCAACCCTCCTACATCCACAATCGTTCCATCCCAAGCATTCACCTCTTCCCCAGAACCTGCCACTCAAGACTCGTAGTGATCCATACATTGACACCACCATCAACCACTAGACATCTCTCGATGGCATGCACTATCGTGACTGCAATTCACAAACCTCAATGGCGTCATCTATGATTACAAGTCACCCTGATTCACATCCCAATATTTTTCATTTGATTAAATAAACACCTAGATCATGTTAGGCCTGGCGTACGTTGGAGATCTATTTCAGGGAAAATGGTGTGGGTTGGAGATGGACTTATATGAACCAATTTTATGTTTTTAAAACATTTAAAAAACATTAAAAATTTATAAATAAAAATTAATATATATTAATACTATAACTAAATTGTGGGGTGCCTTCCTAGTTGTCGCACAAGGTAACGCCTCCTCAAATGGTTCCCATGCAGTTTCTCTTTTAATCATGTGTTTTTAATGCGGGCCAAGACTGCGTGAATTAATTCACACGGTGACACTCTTTTGATGCGGCGACATTATTTGACGACGATTATTTTTTCTATATAAGGATGCAGAGGAAAGGCATTTCAAAATCATAGTCAGCAACAACACTGGGAGAAAATCCCATTTGGTGGTAGCCTTTCTTCAATGGTCATCTTTACTTCTCTCCATCTTTGGATCCAAAATTTTATTATTGATTATTACTTTTGAGGTCCCTTCCATTTTGGGGAGTCTCTACCGTGTACCTATTGATTTAAGTGGATCCCTCATTATAGACTAGGTCCCATGGTTTTTCTATTTCGGGTTTTCCACGTAAAAATTTTCTGTGTCAAATTTATTATCTGCACATTTAATTTTTTGATGTGCATCCTCTTCTATTTTTGGGGAAAGATTCAATTTCCTCTATGCGTTCAATATTCAATTGTTTGCATGTTTATCAGTTTCCCATATTTCCAAACATCTTGTATCAGAGGGCTTGGTTTTATTTCATTTTTATTATGGTGAACAACTATAGTCAGATGATTCTGTTAAATGATACCAACTACAATATGTGTCGACTTAAAATGAAGGATCTACTTTTTTTCAAGCGTATGCCACTTCCCGTGTTATGTAACCATTAGCCAGATAGGATTTTTGAAGAAGTATGGGATTTCAAGCATTATATGGTTTGTGTCTTCATTCTCAAATGGGTTGATGACAATGTGATGAACCACATTTTCAACATCTCTCATGCCAGAACTTTGTGGGAGAAGCTTGAGACGACCTATGCTTCGAAGATGGGAAACAATAAACTGTTTCTTCTCAAGAAAATGATAAACTTGAGGTATAGAGAAGGTATGTCTATTTCTGATTACATAAGTTAATATCAAGGTTGTTTTGATCAGATGTATGGAATGGGTATCAATTTTGAAGATGAGGTTTTAGATCTTTTTCTTCTTAACTCATTACCCAATTCAAGGGAAAATTTACGTGTTACTCTAACTGGCTTTTCTCCTAATGGTGTTGTGACATTTAGTTTTGTCATGTCTGCTATTTTAAATGAATTGGTCATGAGAAACACATAGGAGAAATATTCTTCTACAATTTTGGTCTTAGAGAATAGGGGGGAAGCCATGACTGGGGGTGGAGCAGTCAAGATAAGAGTAGATGCAGAACAAACTCCAAACCGAAGCAGAGAGATGTTGAATGTCCTCATTTTGGTAAAAAGGGACATGTTAAGAAGTTTTTTTATCAACAAAAAAGAGAGAAAAGATTGAAGGAATGGCCATAGAAGAAAAATGGGGGTGGAGATTATCATGTTTTCACCTCTATAGGGGGTTATCTTTTTAATTTTTATGACCCCATTAACATTGCTTCTGGTGATTCTTGATGGGTAGTTGACACTGCTTCCTGTTTTCATGTGACATCAAAGAATGAGTTCATTACATCGTAGAGACCTTGTAATTTTGGGATATTGAAGATGGGAAATCATGGTCATGCTGACAATGTATGCATCGAGACAGTTTGTTTAAATATCAGTACATGAAGTAAGCTGATTTTGAAGAATGTTTGACATGCACCCGAGGTTCACATGAATCGTATCTCTACCCGTGTTCTTGATGATGAAGGGTTTATCATAAATTTTGGTGATTTCAAATTTAATATTTCCAAGGTCTATTTGATTTTGGATCTAGGGAAGAAGCAATCCTATTTGTATTGGACAAGAGCTTCTATTTCTTGTGATACTGCTTGAGTTGTTGAGTGTAGTGTTTTGTCCAAATTGTGGCATTAGAGGCTTAGTCACATCAGTGAGAAAGGTATTGGATGTTTTTCCAAGAGAAATAATCTTCCATATAAGAAGTGTGTCAAATTGGACACATGTGATCATTACATCGCTGTGAAATAGAGAAGAGTGAGTTTCGGTAGTCATCCTCCACACAGGAAGTCACAGGTTCCTGAATTTGTACATTCTGACATTTTTAGTCCTTTGAAATTGAATACCTTTAGTGGTGTTCATTATTATGATACTTTTATTGATGAATACTCACGAAATCTCTGGGTTAATGTCTTGAAATCCAAAAGTCAAGTGCTCAGTGTTTTTATGAAATTTCATGTTTCTACAGAGAGAGAATCAGCCAAGAAATTGAAATGTATTCGCACTGAAAATGGGGGATAGTATTGTTTTACATTTGATCAGTATTGTTGGAAGGAAGGTATTTGGAATCAGAAGACGCTGCACAAGAAACCTCAACATAATTATGTACCTTAGTGGATGAACATGACTTTTCTGGTAATAGTTCATTTTTTGCTTTTGGAAGAAATGATTCCTCTACATTTTTGGGGTGAAGATTTACTTACTTCTTCTTATATTATCAATTTATCAACTATCGTTACATTGCTAACATACGGTCCTGACATGTTTTGGTATGGAAAATATATCAGGTACGATCAATTTCATGATTTTGGTTGCAAGGCTTTTGTTTAGGTTCCTAGAGATGAGAGATCGAATCTGGATGGATAGACACACCAGTGTATTTTTATTGGCTATGGACAAGATGAGTTTGGGTAAAGGTTCTATGATCCGGTTTTGAAAAAAGTTGACTGAAGCTGCGATGCAATGCTTAAGTAGGATCAGACTATTGCAGTCATTGATAAGGGAGAAAAAGATACTTCTCTATATTCTTATGGGTTTGTCAGTCTTGATCCAGGTTCTGATTCACATTTAACTCATATTTTTTATTCTGATGATCATGTTAATGTATAGAATGATGCTCAAGGTGAACAGGTTGGAGTTGAATATTCTGATGCACCTTTTTTTTCTGATGATCATGATCTAGGGTTTATTAATGAACCCGTAGTTCCACTACGGAGGTCATCTCGGAATCACAATTTTTCTACTCGATATTAACCTGATGAGTTTGTGCTTCTTGCTAAAGGGGGATAACCATAATCTTTTTATGATGAAATGTAGAGTGAACAGAAGGATAGATGGGTTGTGGGACGGGAGGACAAGATGACATCATTGCACGACAACCACACTTTTAAGCTGGTGAAGTTACCAACACGGAAGAGAGATTTTCAAAATCGGTGGATTTATCGGATTAAAAATGAATAATCTAGTTCCCATACAGGATACAAGGCAGAGTTAGTTGTCAAAGGCATCCATCTGAAGAAAGGAATTTATTTGGATGATATTTTCACACCTATTGTCAAAATGTCTTCCATTCGAGTTGTTCTTGGTTTGTATACCAGTTTAGATCTGTAGATTCATAAGATGGATGTGAAGACATCTTTCCTCCATGGAGATTTAGAGGAGGATGATTATATGGAGAAACTAGAGGGTTTTGTTGAAATAGGTAAAGAAAATCATGTCTGCAGGTTGAAGGATAGTTTGAATGGATTGAAGCAAGTTCTGAGCTGGTGGTATAACTTGTTTGAATCTGTCATTTCCAATCAGGTTTTTAGGAAGACATCTTCTGATCATTGTGTTTTTGTTCAGAGATTTACTGATAATGATTTTATTATACTGTTTTTTTATGTTGATGATATTCTCATTGTTGGCCATGAGACTTCTAGCATTGATAGATTGAAGAAGTATCTTTTTTAGTCTTTTGTGATGAATGACTTGGGACCAGCATGAAAAATTCATGGAATGATGATCTCCCATGATCGGAAGGACAAAAGTTGTGGTTATCTCAGGAGAGATATATTGATAAATGTATTTAGATATTTTCTATGGAAATAGTTAAAGTGGTTAGTACTCCTCTTGGTTTACATTTTAAGCTCAGAACATGTCAGTCACCTTCTACTGATGAATATAGAGAGGAGATGCAGCAAATACCATATTCATCTGTCATTGGTTGTTCAATGTATGAAATGGTATGTACTAGACCCGATATAATTCATGCAGTTGGTTTGTTCAGTTGTTTTCTATCAAATCCAGGCAGAGTGAATTGGAAGGTAGTGAATTACATTTTTGTTATCTTCTTGGTACTTCTAATCTGAGATTGGATTTTGGAAAATGGGAACCTATGTTTTTTGGCCTTAAATATTTAGATATAGTAGAAGGTATCGATTCGAGGAAGTCTACTTCAGGCTATTTGATCACTTTTGAAGGGGGGTCATTATCTTGGAAATCCATATTGTAGAGATGTGTTGCTTTATCTACCATAGAGTCAGCGTTTATTGCATATACAGAGGTGTGAAAAGAATTATTGTGGATGAAAACTTTAATTTTAGAACTCAGTTTAAATCTTGATGGGTATATTTTATTTTTCGATATTCAGAGTGATATTTTATTTCGAAAGAATTTAACATTTCATGGAAGGTCAAAGCATATCGTTTTTCAATATCATTGATTCTGCAACATCCTTTATTCGAGACAGTTAGAGCTTGAGAAGATCCTAACTGATGACAACGATTCAAACATGTTGACAATGATTTTACCCAGAGGAAAATCCGAGACATGTAGAAATATTGTAGGTTTAGCAGAGATACTCACTTGACTCGGTGGGGTAGTTTATTAGGTTCCTATGAGAATTCAATATAGCTAGAGAGTGTGAATATATTTACCCATTCCTTTCATTTATAATATTTTAGAGAGATTGGATGGGAGAACTAATTATTTCATCTTGGATGGATATTCATGTTATTTACAGGTACCCATTTTGTATATGGATCATGGGAAGGAAACCCTTTCATGTATTTTTTGAATTTTTCCTTATAAATGTATTCCATTTGAATTATGTAATAAAACTGGTACATTATAGAGGTGCATGGTAAGTATATTTTATGATCACATTGAAAATTTTTTGGATGTTTTCCTGGATGATTTCATTATTTTTGGAATCAATTTTGATCATTTTCTGAAAAAAATGGAAATGTTTTTTAAAACCTATATTGATTAAAATCTTGTATTAATATTCGAAAAGTGTCATTTAATGGATTATAGAGGGATTGTTTTAGTGCAAGACATTTCAAAAAATGGAATTGATGTTGATAAATCAAAAACTGGGGGAGAAATTCATTGCCTTACCCACCTTCTCTAAAGAATTTAAGATATTTTGTGAGCATCCAAGATTCTACAAGAGGTTTATCAAAGATTTCAGTAAGACATCTCTCATGATATATAGACTTATTTGTAATGATTATGATTTTTATTTCAATGGTGTGTGTGTGGACTCCATTCAGTAGGCGAAGATGAGATTGACTGAACCACCTGTGATGCAGCCACAAAATTGAGAAGAACCAATTGAGCAACATTCTGATTCATCCATCGAAGAATTTGTAGTAGTCCATTCTCAGATAATTGAGTGTAGTCCACAAGTCATTGAATATTCTTCATGATCCTTGAATGTGTCTCTATTCAAATATCCAACAATATAAATAGTGTTTTTAATTGTTTTTTTCTTTGGAATTATTTATATCATTCTGCATTGAATAAAAGTTACTATATTTTCTAATCATACAGCACTCAGGTATATGATTCATATGGCTGATGTTACACTGAGGCTAGTGAGTTGCATGTTACAACTGTAGGAGTTAAACATAGTTATCATGGACAAAAAGGGATCTGAGATCCAAGTGGATGATCATTTAAGAATACATCCTAACATTTCTAAATATTAAATTATATAAAAAAACCATTGAATGATCACCTTCTAGGAGAGCGGTTTTACATGGTTAAATGATAAGTACACTGGTATGCTGACTTGATCAATAATCTGGTAACATCTGTAGTCCCATCTAATTTCAATTCTCATCAAATTCACATACTCAAATATAAAACTATATATTACATTTGGGATGATCCATTTCATTGGAATATTTTCAATGACAAAGCTATAAGACGATATTTTCCTAAGAGTTATATTGGTTCTATCTTTCAGTTTTTTCACACAATAGCTTGTGGAGTCCACTTTGGATCTCTAAGGACAGCAAGAAATGTTTTAGAATCCAGGAATTATTGACCAACCATTTTTAAAGATTCACATGAATTATTCAAAAAGTGTCTGAATTGTTAGTTTCCTGGAAACATTTCAATGAGAAAATACATGCCCCAAAAACCACATAATTTTTTTGAAATTTTTAAAATCTAGGGGATAGATTTTATGGGCCCTTTCCCAATGTCATTTGTAAGTCTTATATATTTTTCTCCATTGATTATGTTTCCAAATGGGTGGAAGAAAAATCTACCAAGACTGATGATTCTATAATTTATTATAATTTTATCAGGACAAACATATTTCGTAGGTTTGGAGTTCCTAGATCCATCATCAGTGATTAAGGGACTCTCTTTTTCAATAAAAGAGTGGAGGCTCTACTGAATAAGTATTGGGTATATCATAAAATATCATCTCTTATCGCCCACAAACAAATGTTCATGCTGATGTATCGAAAATATAAATAAAAGGAATTTTCCAGAATTCCGCTAAACCAAATGGGTATTATGTTACAACTGATTGGGATATTATTTGAGTATTAATATATTTGAATGGTTTTTTAATATTTTTAATGGGTTTTTGGAATTTTTAATGAAATGTGAAAAGTCTTGTGGGCTATTTGGGTGTGAGTCAGATTTCAAGACAATTTGAATGAAAAGTGTACTTTTGTGAATTTTTTCGTAAACATGATGGATTTTTTTGAGTTTTTTTTAGGAAACAATATGTTCAAGTGAAAATTAAATTTCTTGACTTGTGGAACATGTTTGAGAACCATGGGAAAACCCATGTATCTAAGTGGGTAAAGATGTACTATTATGCAAGTGAATTCATGGGGGTTTGGCCTTAGTTTCACTTAGAAAGATTGATTCTTACAACATTAACTAAACATTAATGATGATGATAGGGGACCACTAGGTTATGGCTATGTTCCCTACTAGTGTCTCGATCATGAGAACATATTTTTTTAATGGTTACTCCCACCAGGATATCAGGTACCCGGGACCCAAAACGATGTAGTGCCTAGGGGTTATTTTCTATTTCTTGATCTCATTAGATCCTCTATACATACCACCGAGATACCATATTTTTGGATGAAAAACTCACTAGAATTTGAATTTATATAAAAATTGTTGATTCATTATATTATCCCACTTGAAAATTTATTTTTTGTTGCATGTTTTACAAATTGTAACTAGAAATTTCATGTTTTGATAACATGAATGCTATTTTGGTTAAATTTTTATCGCATGGAATATATTATGGTGGTATCTTAAAATGAATTTTCTCACACCCCAAATATACCATTGGGTGTATGTAGACTTTATTTTCATTTTCATGTAATGTGCAGTTTTTATTTCTAGTGGTTTGTGTTTCTTGAAGGTCTATGGTGTGAAGTCTTGTGGAGATGGATTGAGGGTGATGCCCCTTTCCATGAGTGTTCTTGAGATGTTTCCTTTTTGTTTTGTACCATTTTTATAATATTATTTTCTTGCTTTAAAATATGTAATTTTGTTCTTAATTTTTGTAATAGATTTTTTGGATTGAAAAATCTAGAGTCATTTTGTTGGATTCTTTTGTTGTTTTACTTTTTATAAAATCGGGTAAATCATTCAAAATTCTCAACTTATGATACCCAGGCACTTGTTCCAGCCTGAGGGGATTGGGAATGCCCATCAGGAATTGTTATGGGTTGGGTTTGTTGCTGGTCATTGTGGAAACCAGATTTGGTTGGTGACAAATGACCTACTACATTATATATCACTTGTGTTACATAAATCAGTGATTATATTAATTTAAAATTAAATGATAAACTATTTTACATCAATTATATTTATTAAATTAACTATAATATTTATTATAAATATAAATATATATTGTATTATTCTCTTCATGAAAATAAAAATTAATTCTTTATATAAATAAAAAATTAAACTCATTAAATAATAACATTAAATCTGTAATCATGTATATTTATAAATAATAATAAATTCAATTTAACCAAATTAAATATATATAAATAG
Organism: Viscum album; assembly: GCA_963277665.1. Lineage (NCBI taxonomy): Eukaryota > Viridiplantae > Streptophyta > Magnoliopsida > Santalales > Viscaceae > Viscum > Viscum album. Next base: position 357,321,305 of record OY728152.1, on the reverse strand, counting down.
TGTATAATATAAGAAATTTTAAAATTGTGAAACATTTATTATAATATTAATCATTATAATTAAGCCATAATATATTTATATCATATAATATTATATATTTATGAATATAATAGATAAGATATGTTAAATAAGAGATTTATTTTAGTTATACATATAATTCAATATAACTACTTTATAAAATATTGATATTAAAATATGATATTTTTTTAATTTATAAATAATTATTATATCGTAGAATCTATATATTATATATCAATTACATAATTTTCTTTAAATACCTATTTTAGTGTTTTTAAAAATATGATTTTTACAGTTTATGTGGGAACCCTCACTACGGACCCAACCAAAAAAAAATTTAAATTCAAAATGAAAACAAAATTTCAAATTGAAATGTGTTTCATGGATTTCAAACTGTACCCTAATATTGTTTTGGTTAGAGGGTGTGGTGTTTCCTATTATGTTGAGGGGAATTTTGAGATTTGTTATATAATTTGTTAATACCCTAGAAAAGACATGAGAGTGCTGAATGATATGAAATTAGTAATCATATATGGATAAAATATCAAATCTTGAACAAGATACAATATTATTCTAGTTTTTTTAGGAGTTATCAGTAGGACGGTCCTAGTATAAAATAATTTCATAGTGATTGGATTATATTTATTGCATCTAACGGGTTTTATGAATGTTTAAGAGGAAGCAAAAGCATCTGGTGGGGGAATAACCATATTGGATTTCTTGGATTCGATGCGTAATTCACATGTTGTACAACACGTAAATGTCATGACTAAGAATATTCATCAAATATTCTCATAGAATAGTCCATAACCCATATATGATTTTTTTCTTGCTAGATTTCTTATTAATTTAAATTATATCTGACTAAATTATACATCATCATAGGAAACTTCCCCAACATATTAATTAATAATTAATCACTCATGAAACACCCAATTTAATCAACCTCTCCATAAACTATATAGTCATTTTTTATGAAATAAATTACATTGTATGATTCATTATAGACATTAATAAAAATTATAAATCCTAAAGACAATTACTCGTGCCAACCAATAATAGTATGCAATGACACATTATCATGATCAATTGCTATTGGATGGAATATTATCATAATCTCACATCATTAATACATTAATTTACACCTCTCAGTAGGTTATAGGGTTGATAAATTTTGAAGAAAATGAAAATACAACATGTATACTTATATGTTTTCCCTCAATCATCATAAAAAATGACAAAATAGAATTTTGTTGGATTATTGGTCAACATCACATGATTTTATATTTGAATAGTTCCTCCAAATACGATAACCACCACATGGTCTCTATTTTTTTCTTTGCACTTAATGGATTAAACTTATTTCTATCATAAACAACATAAAAATTAATCAGTAGCCATCAAGGGTATCAAGTCTGTTTGATAACATATTGATAAAAGGGATACGTGGATGTCATTACATAACATTAAATGATGCATTCAAATTGTTGATTTCGAGACAAAAAATTACCACACAAATAACACCCAACATGTTTATATTTTTAAGAAAAATATCGTGTTCCATGAACGTCAAAGATGGATCAAAATATTTTCCATAATCCTAAAAATGTACATAGGTTTATTCCAAATAATTATAATATCTTACTTAAATTTCACAAAAATGGAATATATATTTTTAATATTTTGAAACATGTTACTAAAATATTTGAATCCTTATTTGACCAAAATTATTTGTATGGTGTTTTTAATTACATCGAGGAATAATTTTCATGCAGTGACTGGAATTAGAAGTTCATTAAATGTTCCAAAAATCTGTGTGGTTTATCTAATATTGTTTATTTGGAGATTTTAATCATACATATAGTGAATTAGAGTTCAATTATCTAACAATAAAATTACAATAAACTTATCATTGTTAATATATGAAAATATAAATTTTATTATTATATATTTCATCAAGAATGAACTTATGTTTGATGACGGTGATATCTATTTATTTTTTTCTTAATATCCATAATTTATCTTATGGATGATTGAATGGATAAATGAATTCAAATAAGTTTGAATATATTTTATTTTCCCCGAACAAGACATGAATAAATTTATTATTATTCTTAATAAAAGGAGATCTTGAACTAGATCACATTCATGGTGAGTTATTTTTATTATAATGTCTTCATGTTTCCTTGTGATATTATTGGTTACCTACATAGTAATTATCATGATCATTATTTTATTTTTGTACTATTTTTCATCGTTCATACAAAAAGTTATTATTAACAAATCATTATATTACCAATTCATGTAGAAAATTACTATATTGGATCTTCACTAAAATCAAAATATTAAATGGATTATTATTCTTCATCATAGAAATGATAAAAAATGTGAATATTTTGTTAATTTTATTAATAGGAGAATATGGATACATGTAACAAAGAGAATATTAACAACTCCCTAATAATTTTGGTGGAAAGAACACTTTGGGAGGAAATATGTTAGATTTCATTAAAAAGTAATTTTTGGATTTAGATATTCCAATTTATCAACTCCTAGATGTTGAAATTATCAGCTTATTTCATATATTTTGACGATAATTTAATTTGTTCTTCTAGGATAGAATAATAGGAAAATGATTATCTTGATTCCAAACATGTTTCTATCATGTTTAATGGTGTGTAATTGGCTGAAAGATTCATTCAAAAACACCTATGAAAAGGATCTATACAAAAAATTTGTATGTTCCTCAAAATGGGAAAAATTCTTGGAATAGTAGTGGAATTTATTCCAAACTATCATATGGTTAGTTAATATTTCAAACATTAACCATAAAAAATATTTTACATATTACACAATTCATTTTATGGTGAAATTAATTAAATATTATGGGTTACCTAACTAGATTTTCATAGTGATTCAGAAATAGAAATTCCTCAAGAATAAATATGGCTACTTATCCTCTAGTGAATGTAATTTTTTTATCTAGAATAGTGAAACCTTTAGCAGGTGTTTAATGTATTCAGATTTTTAAATGAGATATTATATCTGAAATTCATAATATCAATGAAAAATTAATTTATGAATGTTGTTGTTATCATAGATTTTTGAGTAATAAGTTACATGATGGATGTCCTGTGTTTTGTGTATGTAGACCTTCAAGTCAAACTAGTCACATTATAAATCAAATTAATGTGAAATGGATTCAATCAACATCATGATGACTAAAAAATCATTTTCCTAATGAATCATGAAATTATAATCATATATGATATGATTATATAGTGTTAAAAAAATTTGAAAAAAAATCATTTCTAATCTGAAATCAAACACATTATATTCCAAAAACATAACCACTAAGCTACAATGATTTTATCCAAACCATTGATATGTTAATTTAAAAATTTTGTACATTTAAATTCATTTTTGGAAAAACAATTAGTATCTGTTCATTAAATATAATCTATTCCGAAGGATTTATCGATTCCATTGGAATTTCCATAAAATATACAAACAGTTTTGGAAAAACCCATTAGTATAATGTCCTTTTATTGAAGACAGTCCCAATGTATATATAAAACAATTCGTATAGATATGAATTATTGCGATGGATTCTTGTCAAAATTAATGGTGCATGGTCAAATAATGGTTTATATAACAGTGGTTTTGGTCATTCCCTTTGTATACAATCATCTTACTGTACCTATACCAACAATTTCTCAAAAACCCTGTGAATAGGTCCAATTTATTGATGTTTTGAAAACATATTGAACCTTCATGACTAATAAGCCGATATACTGGAGACCACACTATGAAGCATTAGTACCATTAATAATGAAAATAATGTATGATTCCTTGATGGACTTTTTTTAACCTCTCTCAAGGTTTAACATCAATCCAGTGATTAATTCATAAGCTTCAGCCACTGGTGGATTCAAAAAAAAAAATTGATTGAAATGTCCCAAGTTGTGATAATGAAACCAAGATGATCATGTACCATAAAACCCAATCCAATAGAATCACATTAGAAGATATTTTCATGAACATTAATCTAAAACACATTGGATTGATGGGTGGATTAACATAAGAAAGTGAGAATACAGGAAGGGGTTATGAAGCTGAATCTCATTCTGCTTCCAAATATCCTTTGAAGATATAGAATGCTTGATCCCAAAAGAGTCACATTATTAAATCATGATAAAAACTAGGACATATATTTTAAACCATACAAACCATGATATGGTAAAGAGGTGGTAAACTCTATATTTGGGGATAGAATAAATTGAATTTGATAATAGTGAAACAAAAAATTTTACCATCTCCACAATACTATCTACATTTGGTTCTTATAGATGTTACATGATATTTTTCATAGATGGTATAACATTGCATGTATTAGAGTTTTGTCTTCACTAACGAGTAAGGGTATAAAATTATCCAAATTAATAGTTCATTACATTAGTAGAAACATCAAAAGGGATATTCCCATGAAATCTTTCAATAAGAATGTTCAGACTGCGGGAATGACTACTAGAGTACCTAGGCATTTACAGAAATCTCCATTATCTATTAACTATATTATATTGGCCAACACACACATATAATTCCCACATCCCATTATTTCACTATTACAATATAGTATTCCTGATATATATGTTATATTCATGGAATAATCTTAATAAAACTATATTTTCTTTCATTGATACAGACATCCAGTTAATCAAAACACCATCTTTTATTAGTATCATTAAAACAGGGGGAAATAGTGTCATCCTCCAAATTGGAAACTACGAGGGTTCTGGCCATCATCCAAGACTTATTAACAATCCAGGAGACCCTCCAAATCGTCATTCTAGATCCAAATCTAGTCATCTATATTTTTCACATTTTAAGAAGAGCACCTGATCACCAAAGGCATCTCCAAACCAATCTTGGGTGGGGGAAAAAGGCTACCTCAAAAATTCCCATATGGAGGTAATATTTGGATTCAATGATCTGAGTGCATACGGAAACTTGTTTATGAATTAAGTTCCATCCATTATTAATTAATATATCCATCATGATTATGGATATGTATTTATAGACTATACCTCCAAAAGTATAGGGATCTACAGATTATCCTAAGATAACAAATGACATGTTAACCATCTTGCGTACCCCACTTTATCATGTCAATGAGAGAGTAAATTTGGCAACAAAAAATTCAGATTGATTCAATAAATACATATTATAAATATGATTAGATTTATATAAATTATTTATAACATAGTACTTCCCTCTATTATAAAACAACTATAAATTCCATCCCTGATTATTTTGTCTAAACAGTCAATGATTCTCAAGAGAACTTCTCTTTTTGTTTGACCAAAAATCAGAAGGATCCAAATATATTTATTTTGTTTATTATCAAATTGAAAATTGAGAATTTGAAAATATCTTCCAATCTTGAGGCAGTCTCACCTGAGTTGATAGATATATTTTATTTGGAATAAAAAAAATTATGGATGCTTTGCCAAATATTTCGTTAAGATGTAAAATTGATATGCATTTTTAATTATTGTCCCTTGACAAAAAAAACATACCATAAAAAAAGATATTATGGGAAATAGTTGGACTTCTTCTGTAATCCTTCACCTATGAAATATGTTTACTTTAGCTTCCAATGAAATTAAATTATAAAAACCACCATCCATCAATACACTTATGAAAGCTGAATGTGTGCCCCCCTATCTGAACAGCCTGGTATGGCTGAATCAATGAAAGGGTGTACCATTTATATTAATATTGAGGAATAATCTGTACTATTTCTTGAAGTTTCATCAGATGAATGATAACACTATAATTCTATATATATTTTAATAATAACATATGGAATCTAAATTTAGAATTTTAAATTTCTAAAAATTATGATTAATAGGAAATGATTAATTATAGTTAAATGTATATTATTTTGAATTATTGATAATGTTTTTCATAATAAGTTTTTATTGATTAGTCCTTATTATACTACACAAGTGATTCATCTACGCTTTCTTTTGAGAAAATTAAATAATAATCATGGACGAGTAAATCATTTTTCCCAAATGGTTCCAAACCAAATTCGATTTTTAAATCACATATAAATCATACAGATAGGATTTTCATAACCCCAAACAACTCACTAAGACCAATTTTTATTGTGATGCATTGTAAAAAAAAGTAAAAGTAGTTGAAAGATATTAACTTGGATTCTTTAGTTTTTGTTAGGTTTGATTCGTCCTAGAAGTTATCGTGCAATGGCGAAAGAGGTTGACATCCACGAGAGATCATTAATGGGAAAACAAACTTGTTCCATTAGTGTATAAATTATATTAAAAATAAGTCATTATTAGGGAATTCAAAAATATGTTTATAAATATGAGTATTATCATTGTGAAATTAATAACTACTTAAAATGACACATTTTATAATTGCTAAAACTTTCGTAGATAAAACATATTATTATAAATGCTAAATTTAGAGCACATTAAATCTATATCTATTAGGACTATTATTTTAGCACTTATATATATAGATATTAGGATATCTTTTTTATTTTAGTGAAAATAATAATATTTAAAATAAATAAAGAAATATTAAATTAATAGAAATTAAAAATGAATAAATTCCAAAAAATTAAAAAAAATTAACCTTATTAATGAATAAATAATATAGATGCATGATTAACAAAAATCCATGAAATATTATATTTTGAAATCAATAGACTCCAAAAATATTAAATTATTGGTTTAGTTTTATTAATTTTCCATTTAAATAAAAAAATTTATGAGTGAATATATATTAAAATGAAGATGACAACATATTTGAAATTTTATAACTTAGTAAATACATACAAAAAAGAATTTTTCTGAAGAATTACATTAATTTGAAACACTACAAAAAATGATGAAAATATTAAAAAATTCATTTATATAAATTATTTATATATATTTCAATCATTTCAAAAATATTAAAAATAAATTTATAAAATTGTATGATTATTAATCTTATAATCTAAAATGATTCAGAATATTAAAACATAGTAATCATTTCGGTTAACTTTTATTAATTAATTAAAATAATTTTAATCACATAGAAAAATGTTGGTATAATAAAAAATGCACTGAAATAAATTAATTAAATTAATTACAAATGTATTAAAGGAATTAAACATTAAAAAATGAAATTAATTAATTATCATTCATATAAATAAAAATATTTATATAAAATTAAAACGTAGTTAATAATTATATATAAAAAAATATTAAAAAACCAATACGTTCAAAAAATATTAAAAATTGTTAAATATTAAAAATAAATAATAATTATTAAAATAAATATTATTAAACACGATTATAGAATATTTAATATGTTAAATACTTTAAAAATGGAATCTGTAATATTAATTAAAACAATTGCTTACACAGAATAACTTGGGTTCAAATATTGGGATGCCCCTTGAGGGATTTACATCGTATGTAGTGACTCAAGCATGTGGTGACATGGGCATGATGCAGGGTAGGTAGTGATTCAAGCATGACATATGCTTGGTGATGTAGACTGGATGATATAGGCATGACCCTATACAAATCCTTCATGAAATTTCTTTGGCCACTCGTTCATGGGCCTATAGGATTGGTAAATATTTTCCTCTACCGAGATAGAAAGGGGAAATTTCTTTCAAAAAAAGAAGAAATAATATACAACAAATAAATGAATAATGATGAATAAATATATTATATATATTTAAGGTACTCGTATATACAAATTAAACCAAACACACTAACACACCTCACCCACTGGCCAATGGGCAGGCCAAAATACCCCTCGAATAGCCCACCTATATTCAATATTCTTATAGACCTTATTTTCTATTAGGAATGACCCTATGACCCATAAATCCTTTGCATAGACCACCATTCCCCATAGGCCCGTACATTATTGTGGACCTCTATAGGTTTTATCCCAACCAATTGGGCATCCAATAAAAACCCATGATGGAGATACCTCGACCATGCCATACAATTCCATTATATCACTAAACATCATGGGAATTTGAAATAGATGATCGTTGGTCCACCACCATCTACATCAATGACGTGTTCACCAATAAGAATCATTGCTCAATAAAGACTTCAACCACATTAAATCATTGAGCTTCACAGACACATCGAACATTCATCCTAAACTATCTTAAGATCCCTACAATGATGACACCACCAGGACCTAAGGTGGTCGTCAGTGATGGGGAGCCGTCATTGTCACTCTCGGGTCCACCGTCAAGCTACGCCCACAACATTTGAAATGACGATTCTTCGCCGCTCCTATATCCACAATCCTTCCATCCCACACATTCACCACGTCCACTAAAACCCGATGTGCATGCCCTATAGTGATCCTTGCACCGACGCCACTATCCAACTCTCACCGTCTCTCGATGGAATGCACTATCAAGACTACAATGAATGACCATAAAAGACCCTATATGTCATTACCAGTCATCGTGAAGCACATCCCCATCATTTTAATTTTTTTATATAAACTCTATGATCATGTTAGGAATGGTGTACATTTGGGATCAATTTCATCAAAAAATGTGTCAGTTAGGGATGGTCTTATATGAATCAATTATATTTTATTCAATCATATTAAAAATATTAATAAATAATAAGTAAAAATGAATAAATATTAATCAAATAAATTAAATTATATTGAAAATATTGATGATTATTAAAAATGTAGGTATATATTTTATAAAAATGAATAAATTAAAAAAAATTGAAAATTATTAAGTATCCAATATGAAAAAATTAATGAAATAATATTATAAATTAATAATTTAAATGAAATAAATTAGAAAAAAATTAAGAAGTTTATTTAAAGGTTAAATAACATAAATTTGAATATATAAAATTGAATAAAATTGTATAAATAATTATAATTATTACTACTAAATATTGTTGTATGCACTGTATTAATTGTATATTGAAAATATAATATATTACTAACCATTATAATTTTCAATAATTATTTAATTTATTGTTTAGTTAAATATATAAATATATGAAAATGTATAAATATATTTCTAATTTAAATTTATTATAATAATAATAAAATATTATGTAATAAAAATGAATAAATTATTCAAATTATTAAAAATACAGATATATTAAAAACCAATAAATAATATTGAATAAATAAATAGTCTTACATGTACACACATACATATTCATAGACATATATGTACACAAACATACACAATACAGAAATACACATATTTGAAAACACAAAAACATACACACACACATCGGAATAAGTTTATAAACATACACATAATTCTATGTACCCATTCCCATACATACAGTTACATACCCATGAATGTGATAACCATCATGACCCATATGCCCTTACATTATTATCCACCTATATAGGAATTATCACAACCACTTGGGCCTCCCCTAATAACAAACAATGGAAAATCCCCAAAAACACATAATACATTCATTAACTTACTGAAATTCATATTAGATTTTCATTGATTATCGTCGGCCCACCACACTCACCATCAATCAGGTGTTAACCAATCTGAATAACTGGTCAACCAGTGATGGATCGCCGCCATAGTCACTCTTGGGTCATCCACCAAGAAACACCCACATCATCTGCAATGAAGTGTCGTATCCCATCAAACATCCAAAATCCTTTCATCCCACACATTCATCGCCTCCCCAAAACCCTACCACTGAATAACGTTAGTGATCCGTATGTCGATGCCTCCATCTGACACTCATCGTCTCTTGATTGTACACACTGTCGAGACTTCACAGAAAATCTTTCAATGACCTCATCTGTCATCACCAACAATTTTGTAGAACATCCACAAAATATTCATTTGTTTCAAAGAACACCTAAATCATGTTAGGCATTTCATACGTTGGGGTTCAATTTCAGGGAAAAATGGTTTGGGTTTTAAACGACCTTATAAGAATCTATTATATTTTTTCATACTGACTAAAATAATTAAAAAATATTAAATAAATATGAAAACATCATAATCACATAAATTAGAAATATATTGAAAATTTGGAAGCTTATTCAATAAATATGTAATAATTTTAAATAATTAAAAATTTCCAAAAATATTGAAAATTATTAAATACATAAAATGAAAAAAAAGTTAATGAAATAAATTTAAATATTAATAAAATAAATTAAATAAGTTAAAAAAATATAGAAATATGATTTTTCATAACTTCAATTGACATTTTTTAAAAAATATAAAATTTAATTAAATTATTTAAATAAATATAATTATTGTTGGTAATTAATGACATGTTGAAAATATTAATTGTATATAGAAAATATAATATTCATTAAACATTATAATTTATTATACATGTTAAATTGTTATTATTTAATTAAATATATACTTATTGAATATTTATAAAAAAAAATAATACACAACATATTACAAAAATGTTTAATTATTATATAATAAAAAAGAATAAATAATTGAAAATACCAAAAATTGGAATATTTAAAAAAATAATAATCAGTAAACAAATATACATGTACACATAATCATAGGCATAGACATACAGGAACAAATACATACACAACATAGACATACACATTTTGGAAAACACATACACAGATACATACACATTAGCATATGCATATAAATATACACATTCATGTATGTACACATACACATATATACACATACATATCCATGGATGAACATTCATATATATCTATACATAAACATATATACATACACATACAACATAAACAAATACATATACACATACACATACTAATACACATACATACACATACAAATGTATTTGCCTACACATACACATGAATTTACGTATACATACACATCCATAAAATTAATTTCAAATTAATTCACATACATACAAATCTATATAAATGACTATATACACACATACACCATTAAGATGCACATATACACATACGCATGCACACACAGATGTACAAAATCATAATGTAAAATATATACAAATACATACATCCACACATACTTAAACATACACATATATACATACACATACTCATACATATACACAACTCATACAAACACATACGCAGACACATTCACGCAAACATACATATGTGCACTTACATATATAGAAAATAAAAAATTTAAATACGTACACATACACATACACATACAAATACACACACACACATAGATATTTATATTTATGTAACCACTTTGTTTAAATGTGGAATGTAATGCATGTTTCATGATCTAATTCTCTAAAACTCTAAACCTGAAAAGATCCTCAATGTGTAATCTTGTAATAACTCAAGATTAAGTAATGATTAAGGCTGGGGCCTTATAGTTGGTATCAAAGGTCGGTTTAGATAACTTTAGAGGTTAGGGTACTCTTTAAGCATAAGTGACCTTACCATAATGGTTAGGATTTCAGAGAGAGTCCTAGTTTTAGATAAAGTGAATGAGTAAGTGTATCATAGTGTTTATCTTCCTCATTAGTACATGATGGTTTTGTTGATATACTCACACTGACCTTTTTGGTTTTAGTAAATGGTTGGATCTAGCAGGCACCAAAGTAACAGTGGATGTGAAGGAAACTGTGACAGTTTTTTGAGAAAGCAACTGAATGATAAGGGAGCTGCAATGAGAACTCTTCTGATTATCCTCAACCAACTATCTGGAGTAATGATTGACCACCTAAACCTTTTAGTTTTCTCTAAGGCATCATATATGCAAGAAAAAATCCCTACGGAAGTACATGTAATAATCATAAAGGTATGTGTGTTCAAAAACCTATGTGTCAAAGATGTGGAAAGAAACACCTAGGAAAATGTTTCAAAGGGACATAAATATGCTATAGATGTGGAAATGAAGGTCATAAAGCAAGAACCTTCCATGGAAAAAGGAATCATCCAGTTGACTCGAGGAAAGGGAAAGAAGTTCTTTCTGAGGGATCAATTGAATGTTTTAAATGTGGTGTGCATGGTCATTATGCAAACACATGTTCTATGAAGATGTTTCGTTAATAGGGTCACCAAGAGCGTACAAATGTTTGTTTACAAATACCTAATGCCATTCCTATTGAGGATGAAGAAACTGACAATGACCAATCAAAGGTATGTACTATTTCATGACTATTGTTTTCCTATTTTGTAATCATAGGATATGATTCATGATTTTGTTTGTAGGAAATAGGTATTTCGGAATAGGTTGGAAAGGAATGGATAATGTATCATGAAGAATGTTGAATGAGCAAGATGTCAACATATAAGGGCTTCAAGAGTTATGGTGAAATTATTAAGATTATCAAGTCTCTTTTGATGATGGGGTTACATTAGAAGACTTTTTATATTATGTGTAACCCTGATGTTTAATATAGGAAAATTTTATTCAAGGAATAATTATCTTTTCTTTTGTGGACCTAGTTATAAAGAAACATTTGGTTTTATATGATCCTTACTTTTGAGGTAATTATGGGTTACTATATGTTATGATGGAAAATTAAAGCCATGAGATAAAATTGAGGTTAAAATATGTTATGAATATTTTTGAAGATTTTATCTCGTTTTGGGGTATGTTTTTAGAATTATATAGTTTTTAAAAAAGGACAACACGCAGACCGTGTGACAACCCGTCGCGTTGGACAAAGCTGCGGGAATCGAACCCACAACCAAAGTGCGACTGGTATTTATCGCCTACCACTGGACTTCGTGAAGTCCCTGGTTAGTTTGACTGATTCATTCTAGTTATATGATTTTATGAATTAAGAGTAAGTTGATTTTTGGTTATTTATAAAAATGATTAACCTATCATGGAGGATATGTGATTAGGTTAATTACTTTTCAATACGAGACTTTAAGAGCGACTAATGTTGTTTGGAGATAAATGTTACTATTTAACTTGGAAGACTATGTGACTAAATCCTTCAAATATTTGGGTTTCAATATTATATTGGTTTACTTTGAAGAATTTTATGGACAAATTGTTTATCGGATGGTCCTCGTTGAACTTGGTGTTTTTTTGGACAATTTTTGAGATTAAGAATAGATTTTCTTTTTATAAAGGGTTATCCTTTTCTGGATTATCTGATCTTGTAGTAACCTTTTTGGTTTTAGTTATGGTTAAGGTTTGAAGACATGGGAAATGTATAGTTCTTTTTTTAGGTGCTCCTCTAGAAGTTGTTTATAGTACTCTTAATGCGAACAACTCTCCCTAAATACTCATCTTTTGGAAAAAAAATATGAGTTTGATTAAGGAATCTAGTAAAAGTTGAGAGTCAGCATGATAAGTGATTATGTTTCCTTATGAATAAATTCCTCAATAAAAAGTAACTTAAAACAAAAATGTTGTCTATTAACTTTTCCTACTGGGGAACCCAACACCGTTTAACCCATCACAAGTTTGTGATTTTCTCATTGTTAACTTTCTCCTAAACATGTTTTCTATCACTCTCCATCAGAACATGACCCTATGTTTTCTCCTCCATGTCCATGTTTTCCTACATGGAGTCCTAGTATGGGTTAACTCGGGTGACCTATGTGCTTATCTTTCTTTATTTTAACGTGATTGTTTTACCGACTCTTGTTCCGATGTGGGACTTTCAAGGATGTTTCCAAGCGTAATTTTAAAATTGCGAGGACGCAATTCCCAAAAGGGGGGAAGGATGTAACACCACAGGTAAATAAAGAATAGACATTTTCATATTTATCCATATTTGTGAATAAAATATTAATATGACTTTAAAGGGGACTCTATGCTCTATGGCGTACCCAACACGCAACAACGAGTTTCTTGGAAATCTTACGTTGCACTCTAATAATAAAATAATATTATTTTAAATGGTAGTTAACATGTAGCCGTTATAATGGCGGGAATGGATATAAATAACTAAAATATGATTATATATGTTTTTTAATGTTTTTACATTTATCCAATAAATGCTAAAGGCTTAAAATACGGAAAGAATTAAATTTTAGGTGTATATGCCCTATTTTTCACTAAATGTTCACTTATCTCCTTTTAATGGATAACTGTCATTAAATATAGTTTTGATCACTCTTATACATTCTTTTGGACCAAATAAAACTCTTATTAAGAATCGGGACATCAAATTTTACTTTGTGTAATTTTTTGGTATTTTTCCGATAAAGTTCATTTTTTAATGAATAGTGTAGAATGTTGTGTTTTAATTCAAAACCTCATTTTAATATAATTTATTTATATGATTAGATAATATTTTGAATTGGTTTTAAAGTTAAATTAGAAAATATTTTTACCATTAAATCCAATAGTGGTCATTGGAATTAATTTCACTTTGAAATCAGACTTAAACTAGTGTCAATCTTTTGATACTTATTGTTTTATAAACACACGCTATTTGCTCTGACAACGGGAATTAATTATTAAATTAATTAATGTGACTAATATGTTTTGAATTTTGTAAAATATACTTCATTTTTGAATTCGGAATATCATATATAGCTTAGGGTGGATTTTTGGTAATTTTCTGAAAAACTTCAATTTTTGATGAATAGTGAAACCACTAAGTGGTACTTATAAAAACTGATTTTTCATTTAAATGAAATTTTGCCATAATTGTGTTTTGATTTTCAAAAATCAGACAAACATGGTTTTAATTAATAAGTAAAATGTGGTTCAATGAGATTAAAATAATTTTTTGGTGAATAGTAACTTATTAAGTTTTTAATCGCGATTAGTGGTAATTAGTGTAGTTTAAGGTAAAAATGATATTATAAGAATGTGAAAACACAATGAAACATGTCCTACAACTATTGGGTGAGTCATGGCCGACCATGACAAGCCATGGGCCAACTTGGGGACCCCATGGAGCCACTTTAGTTGGAAAATGACATTAATATATTTTTATTTAATGTTAAAGTGAAAATGACACTAACATAAATTTTTTTACTAAAATAATTTTTATGTGGGGTTATACAAGTCCAAATTTTTATTATAAATAGTCATTGGAAATATAAAAAGACTTCCTACATCATAGTAAATTTTTTATAATTTTTAGACATTAAATAAATTAAATTATTTATGACATCATAATGATGCAGTGATGACATCATTATTTAACGATTAAAATAAAATGGAAAGATAATGTAAAATATATGAACTAAACATGTCCAAAACTTATTGGATGGGTGGATTTAGAACCTTTATAACCTTATCCACGAATTATATCAATGTGGGAACTTTTAAATCCGAAACAAATTTTCAAATAATGTAATATTTCTTTACTTTCTAAAAGTGCCCCTCCTCTCCTCTTATAAAAGGCCCCCACCTCTACCTCATTTCACACACTCCTCAAGCCTTTGGCTCGGCCAACCCCTGCCCATTTACTCTCTCCACACCCCTCTCCTCATCCTAGAGTATTAACTTTGTTCATAATCCTTTCAAAGGAAGCCTTTAGGCTCAAATCAAAAGGAGTTACACTTTTAAAGGTAATTCATTCTCTCATGTTCATTTGTTTTATTTTGCTTCTCCAACCCCCTAAAATCTTTTTATTCATTTCTTTTGTAACAACAACAGTATCTTAAATATAATAGTATGTTTTTATAATATTTATTCGAGCTACACTCCCACACAACTACATCAAATGGTTAAAGAACATACAGTTTCTGTGGATGGAGAAATTCTGCCTCCCGAAACGATGATTGTTCAATAGTCATTTAACACCTTCAAAGGTGGCCATTATGATGTCAGTATTTTTATATATGATATATTATATGTTTATGTTTTCCTTAAGATTCTGTTTTTTTTATTTTGGTCATACCTTTATGGTTTCCATTATGGGTAAACGCGATATCTTCATTTAAGGAAGTGCGGACTACCGCCCCCTCAAAGTGATTTAATTCGTTAAATACCAAATGTGGGACTTATAAAGTATGTAACTATGATATTATATATGATATTATACTGGAATTATAATATACCTTTATATAATTATTATTCAATTCTATAAAATACGAAATAGAAATGAAAGTAGCATTCATGCGTACGTACAGCTTACCGTCTCCATGAACGGTGCATTTCATTTCTTACCTCTAAATGATTATGTAATGTTATAAATGAATGAATGTACTGGATATATATGACATATATTATATCTAAATCATGAATAAAATTCTGTATATAATAAACATTTGACCACATGAACAACATGTAATTGTAAGAAGTCCACTTTCGACTTAAGAACCAAATATCGGTAAAACAAATATTATTAACTTAAATGATTACATAATGTTTATGACATGGTAATAAGTGATATAAAAGGAATAATGAACTTGAAAAATGTTCTTAAGGAAGTATAAATTAACTCAAGTTTATTATTCAGGATATTAAAGAACGATCGAGTCAAGTCGGACTCGAGGTAAGGGATCCTACACCTCTCTTTCTTTTTAAGTACACTCTTTTATGTCATTCCTCTTAAGCTCATATTTCTTATGATTGGGATGTTATTTTATATTAATCCTACTTTACTTATTATTTTCATATGATGAGAGACCCTATTTCCTCTCATCAATCCATTTTGGAAGTTTTGAGTGGCGCTGTTAGGCTGGCGAATTTTCGTAAGGGATTTTTCATCTCACTTTTATTCCCGTGAGATTTATGCTACATTTTCCACAAATTCCATTGAGTGGGGTATGTACTGCCCATTATTCTACTCTTTGTGTAATATACATTCGTTTATGAGTATTTACATCAATGATCTATTGTCCTTCTTTCATGGGGTGTATGTTTTGAAAGATACCCAAGTCGGTAAGGGAACCTTTCACCCTCCTTTTTTTTAAAAGACTTCTATTGATGGGTCTTTTAATTTACATATTGATATGTTGGGATATGTTCTCATATATGATTATTGATGTAAATTTTATGTCCAAGTGATGAGATACACTTTTTATCTCTCATCAACTCATTTTGATGTGATGACGTTAGGCTGTCAAGGGAACTTTTTAACCCAATTTCGATTTCTTTGGGTTCAACATGTAGTCATTGAATATGTCATCTATTGAATATGTGTGAATGAAAATTTATTGTTTTACAATTAATATCCACTTATATTGGGTTTATTTATATTTTTCACACATATTTTTGAGATTGATTTGTCCTTAATTTAAGGATACCTTCTTTATAAGGGATTTCATCACATTTGACATTTCTATTGAGGGTTCATTGTTGTTATGCACCAATTAACTCTTATATGGTGTATATACTGTCCTTTGGAGTATTATATCATGAATCCATTTATTCTCATGATATTGTAAAGTTCTTACTAAATTTTATTCCTCAATTATTGTATTCAAGTGTCTCTAATTTTGGTAAAACCCCTTTAACCAAAATATCATTTTAAATGTTTTAATTATTTGTTCTTATTAATATCCATGTTTTCAAAATGGTTTTAAGGATTTATTTATATGGATATTAATGGTTTAAAATTTTAAGCTTCAAGGTGGTATGGGACACTTTGATTCATAAATCTCTTTATTAAATGTTTTAAATGGTTTTGGAAATGGTTTCTTTTTGAATGGATTCAATATTTCAATATACTAAAATGTTATATTGTGATTGAAATGTGAAAATGTTATGTTTCCTTTATGAATGTTTTATGTGACACATTTATGTTATGGTTCTTGGGAATTGTTATGAAAACGGGTGGTTCTGTGATAAACTAAGGGCGGGTGAGCCCGTTATAGCTCTCCAATGCATTGGGTAACGCGAAGGAGTGAAACGTTAAGGATTCTCCGAAGAGATTTTAGGGAATATACTGTGATGGGTATTCCAAACGTAACCAAGAGGGTTACTCCCTACGTAATAATGTTATGAGTTCCTCAAGTTACCTTTATGTCTTATGATTTCTATGATTTATTCATGATTTGATGAGGTAGGTTAAAGTGCCTATGTTTTATGGGTAAATTATGATTTCATTCTTATGTATATATGAACTCATGTTTCCTTTCAATATTTTTATATCCCTTACTGAGCTTTTTATGCTCATCCCAAGTTTTTGAAATGTTTTTTCAGGTCAAGGGAAAGGTACATGATAAGATGATAGAGTCAAGGATGTGTTAAGAAAGAATCCATGTTTTATATTCAATATGTTTCCGTTGATGGGAAGAATGGATACTATCTTTTATGTAACCAATTTGTTTAAATGTGGAATGTAATGAAAGTTTCATGATCTAATTCTCTAAAACTCTAAACCTGAAAAGATCCTCAATGTGTAATCTTGTAATAACTCAAGATTAAGTAAGGTTTAAGGCTGGGGCCTTATAACAAGCCATATCCCTGGGCATGTACTTCATATGGATAGTGAAAAAAATTACACAACGTTTAGTCAAAACTACATGTCGTGTACTTATCAAAATTACATTGATTTATTAAAATTTATTATTATATAACAGAAACCCTTGAGGCGTGTACCATAGTGCTGGTGTATAGCCGAGGCACTACACGTGATATCTGTTATATATATATGTTTTTAATTTTTCATCTATGTAATGATCATTTCTACTCATGCAGTGGTTATGAATGGGAATTCACTAGGTTTCCTCCAAGGTAAAAGTAACATAAAAATATAATATTAAATGTTTTAATTTTTCAATAATTATGATGGATGAGAATCTCAAGGAAATTTAGAAAATGATTTAAGATAAAAGGATTGATTAATTAAAGATAATTAATTGATTTGAGCGTCATTTATCGTAAACAAAAATGATTAAAGAATTGAATTCTAGTTTTATTTATGCATAAATATGATTGCATGCATGAATTATTAGACCTAGACTATGACCTTTATATATGAATGGTATCTTTTAATTTATTTATATAAAATATATTTGTTGAACTATGAGTCATTTCCTCATTAATATGTAGGGACAATGTTCCGAAGGATTCATTTATGTAAAACCCCGTTTTACCCCTCAATTGTGTGTGAGTTAAAAGAATATATAATGGATGGAGATCCCATGCTAGTGGATTCATCTCATGTTAAGGACCTAGGTGAAACCAATCCAAGGATATTTCAAGGAGGACATGTTGAATGCTATAAGCACAAACCCAAAAGGTTCAATGTGTTTCTCCCCTAGGCCATGGGTTAGTTTATCAACCGATAGATAAAATAAAAAATAGAAAAATATCATGATCATTCAATTTATTTTATTTCTATTAGTTTCATGGTTAATTTTGTGTGTGTGTTTTTTCACGATCACATGATTTTTGAATTAAAAATGCATGATAGATGGAAGTAAAATAAGACCGTCATCTGCATAATATATTATCTTAGAAACGGTTAATCACTTATGTATATCCCACTTAATATTAAAATGAATGAAATCAATGATATCAAAGTGAATATTTTCGTATAAGGATCAAATCCTTCAATGAAAATATTAAGTTGGTATAGCCTTCCAAAATCATTGTTAGAATCGAACCATAGTTCAAAGTGAATGACCGAATCTAGTGAGAGTGATTTCAATTATCGGGGAATTATAATTGAAGGTTTTGGGATGAATTTACTTTGTTTGAATCAAGGGATGACTATGACAATAACCCCTTCTATGACCAACCCTAGGTGGGGTAATGAAAAGGAAAATATGAATCCTTTCCACTTGAATATTCAGGCATCAGAATATTCTAGAGTCAATGGTGAGGGCCAATGAATTTCCATAATATAGTGGGAGAAAAATAAGTATTAATTTATATATTTTTCTATGTTTTATCATAATAAATTACTAAAACATTTATTGTCATAATTTCTATTTAAAGATAAATAAAAATGAATTCAAAAATATCATTTAAAATCATCCATTAAAAGTTAAAACTTTTCACCAGCACCAATTTTCATGAGTGAAAGAGGCATTTAAGCATCATACATCTCCATGAGTGGAAATTGCATGTGCTGGAAGATCCGATTCTAGTTGCATCTATGAAAGAGTCCAGAAATTAGGAACTATCACACAATAGGAAACATATGGATGATGCAACAATATTCCAATGTTTGATACTATTATCAATGTCTAATGTTCTCTTGAAGAAACATGAAATCATGCACAACTATAGCATGATGTCTCACCATAAGGATCTCTAGATTTATTTTCAACTATAACTTGATAATAAATGAGACGAGTCTATCTAAAATTCTTAACATAATTATCCAGGTAGATAAGGAAATGGGGTGTGACAAACCCGCAGTCCTTAAGGTGAATAAAAAAGGAAGTACAAGGTAAAGGGGACATGGAATTATAAACGGACTGAAGCCCCCAAGAACCATCCCTCCCAGAAGGGGACGTTCTAGAGGTGGGGTAAGTATTAAGAGTCGATATGTTTTTCACATGGCATAAAAGTCCTCTGGACAATGAACTAAACCTATAAGTGTGGGGATGCTAAATGTTCATTCGTTGTCAAGTGTAATCATTAAATATCTCTGATATGCCTATGGCACGAGGCTGGCTAAGATATCCATTGGTGATTACAACCACTCATTTCCAACTAGGATGATTTTGGTTATACATAATTTTCATTATGGGCCTACTGTAACCAAAAACATAATTCATGTATCATGTTGGGATATGGAATGATTTATTTTAATTTTGGGAAATATGGGTTTCTACTTTTATAAGAACAACGTATGTTATGATATGGTGCATTTAATATATGGTTTGTATGTATTAAATTTTTAAAACCAAGTTCACACAATCAACAACAAAAGAATCTAACATGAATCATACATCACCCATTTGTGGCATCACCATATCGGTCATGTAAAAGAGAAACCCTTGTCAATACATTTCTAGGATGGATATTTAGACTCTACTAAGCTAAATCCACTTGATAGATGTCACTCTTGTTTACAAGGTAAGATGACCAAGACACGATTCGATAGACACAGTGAAGTAGCCATAGAGCTTTATGGATTGGTGCAAACATATGTGTGTGGACCATTTTCAGTAGAAGCTAGACATGGATATATTGAATTCATTACATTTAATGATAATTTGTGTATATGTGGATATGTCTACTTAATGTGGTATAAGACAGAATTATTAAGGAAGTATAAGGAATTCATGAATGACGATGAGAATCACCATGGTACGAAGATGATAAGGCTTTGATCAGATCTAGGTTGAGAATATCGGAACTGTGAGTTCATCGATCTTCAATGGGAGTTTGGGATTATATCACAACATACTCCTTCATATACAAAATAGTGGAATGGTTTTTGAGAATGAAAGACACACACCATGTTGAACACGGGGTGGGTGATGATGAGTCATGCAGATCATTCATTATCCTTTTGGGGATATGAATTAACGACTGCTGCATAAAAATTAAACTAAGTACCGTCTAGGGAGGCAAATGGAATTGCCTCCAAGTTATGGAATGGAATGAAACCCATTTTTTCGCTCTCACGTGTTTGGGGATGCAAGAAAATTTTTAAGTCCTTATATAGCAACAATCTAGCACCCCAAGGAACGAAGTGTATCTTTATAGGATATCCTAAGGAAACGACAAAATATTACCTATATAACCCTTCAAATAAGAAATTGATTATCGCCACACATGTTGTCTTTCATGATATTGATAAATTACTAAAGATGCATTGTGGGAGAAAGATTGACTTCGATGAAGTTTATGCTCAAGATACACATGAGTTGGTATAGGAACAAGTTCCACAGGTCCCCAGGGAAGT
The DNA here is from genome assembly GCA_963277665.1 of Viscum album. Classification (NCBI taxonomy): domain Eukaryota; kingdom Viridiplantae; phylum Streptophyta; class Magnoliopsida; order Santalales; family Viscaceae; genus Viscum; species Viscum album. The sequence continues at coordinate 357,299,532 of OY728152.1, read as the reverse complement.
GGTTCTAGAAACACAAGTACTACGTAGTAGCCCAAGAGAGGTAAGGGATCCAGAGGGATTTGGATTCCTAGTAAATGGGGTTGGTAAATAAATATTTTTGGACAATGATAGACCTCTCTCCTACAATGAATCAATACAATGATCAGAAGCTTCAAGATGGCTAGAAGCTATGAATTCTGAGATGGATACCATGTTTCAGAACCATATCTAGGTTCTGGTAGATGGGTCAGAATATTTGAAGTGTGTTGTATGAGAATGAGTATTCATGAGATAATTGTACGTGGAAGGTCAAGCTATCACATATAAATAAAGGCTATTGTTGAAAGGATTCAGACACCGTCAAGGAATTGAATATGAAGAAAACATATCAACAGGTTCCTTATTTAAATCTATATGAATCATACATTCCATAGCATCATACCATGATAATGAGATTTTGAAAATGAATTTCAAAACAACATTCCTTAATAAGAGCCTTTAGGATGATGTTTATATGACAAAACTATAAGGGTTTGTGACACCAAGTGAATTCAAACAGGTTTGAATGATTCGTAAATCAACTAATGGATTAAATTAGGATCCATGTCAAGGTGAATTATAATATATAAGGCAATAAATGAATTTAGTTTCATTATGAATTAATGTGAGCCATGTGTTTATAAGAGGTTTAATGGGAATTTGGTCATTATTCTAGTAGTATATGTTGATGATATATTGCTTATTAGAAAACTATATACCAGTCATATAGATTGTTAAGGAATTGTTGAACAAATGTTTATCTATGAATAACTTGGGGGAAGCAACCTAAATTCTAGGGAACAAGTTTATTTGTGATAGATCCATGTGGCAGCATGGACCAAGTCAGGGTACATAAATTGACCATATACTAATGAAATTTAGAATGGAATATCCCTAGAGGGGATAGGTTCCTGTGTCATGTGGCCTACATCATTCTATGAAAATGTGTCCTCAGACACAACAGGATAAAGATAGAATGAGTAATATCCCATACGAATTTGGAAATAGGATCCATCAGGTATGATATGTTATGTACCAGTCATGATGTTTCCTATGCATTGAGCATGGTAGAAATATATCACGCAGATCCAAGAGAACTACATCAGAAATTTGTAAAGAATATCGTTAAGAATCTGATAATAAGTAAGGAAATGTTCCTATCGTATGGAGTAGATGAGTATATTTTCATCAGAGGGTATGTTGTTGCTGGTTTTCAGAAGGATCAGAATGATTTGATGTCACAATCTTGAAATGTTTCCTATCTAAATGGAGGAACAGTGAGCCAGAATATTTCAAAGCAGCCTATTGTCACTGATTCTACAGTAGAGTCTGAATATATAGAGTATTCTTATGTAGCCAAGTAAGCCTTCTGGATTGGAAACATTGTCTATGATAATGATTTGGTGCCTAGAATTAATGATTCTATCACATTATAATGTGATAAAACTGGAGTAGTGGGTCTTTCAAAAGTATCAAGGTCACATTAATGGTCGAAGCACATTCTTCGGAAGTATCACCTCTTCAAATATTTATTTTAATGGGGATAATGTTAAGTGAGATGGGTGTCCATGAAAGAGAACGTGGTAGACCCCTTGACTAAAGGCCTATCTCAACAGAAGCATGAATATCATGTCAGATATAGTGGGTTAAATGATGTTAGTTGTTGGTTCTATCCCAAGTGGGTGTCTTTTAGAGTTGGTTCCTAGAACCAACTACTATTTACTTTATTTAATAATAAATTCCATATCACATCATGATTGTTATTATGTTTGAAAATTCATGTGATAATGTCCTATGGATTTCTATTGCATTAAAGGCTCATAGTATATTCCTGTTATGATGAGAACCCATAAGTGAAACAACATTGTTCGTGAATATATATTCTATGACCAGATGATGTTATTTGAGGGAAACAAATAATACATTCAATTATTAATTAAAAATCACAATACCATGATTCTACTTCTCATGTTGTGCGCCCTTGGTAATATCCAGTAGGATATTATGAGAATGAGACAAATGAGTAGAGAAATCCATATTCCATTATGTCATTGGATGTTCCTATATATGGGAGTGAGTGTTGGTCCTTAGACATTAGGTTTATTATTAATGGGTATTAAAAATCGCATACAAAGATGTATTGATGAAAACTGTGATGACACACTATTCGTAGTGAGGTAGGATATGTTGGGTGCATCACGAGTGAAACTGCATTAATAGATAATGCGAGAAAGGATATTCCCCTTCTGTCCAATAACGGTAGTGGATATATTAGGCCCTTTAATGTAATTGATATAGTCTAAATAAATCAATGGCCTTGTTGAGGAATTGGAATGTTCAATTCTGGAATGTAAAATAATGAATAATCGAGAACATGGCATAACAACACTAGTATCCAACCCACATGATTTGATATATGGAGAAAAAGGGATTATATTAAATGGTTAGCGTTCATAGGAGGTGACATGTCTTTGCAGCATTAACATCTTTCACTATGGGTTTCGTGGCATGTTGCCAGATGCTAACATTGGACATCAGGCATGCTTTTCCTAATTCCACTGAGAAAGAGGCCTAGAGGGTCACACACTCAGTGTTTCCATGTATCTCAGTTAAATAAAAATTTATCATTTTGAATAATGATTAATCCATATTGTGGTGTAATAATTATTTAAATATTCATGATCACATATATTTGGACACTAGGTATTTGAGAGAATATATTGCAGCTAATATAAAATAATTATTAGCGAGTAATTATGTGATATTTATTTTAGAAAAAAATATCCATTATTTAGTGTCTAATAAATTTAGTGGGGGAAATAAAAAATGTAAAAACAAAAGTAGACATCATGTATATTTAATATACACGCCATGTATTTTATCTAGGACTTTATGAGAAATAATATTATTTACTTAATTAAATATTTTTAGGTGTAATATGCTAGGTGCATTTCAGGTAATAATAATAGATGATAATAAATATTAGACATGAAATATTTCTAAAAATTATATGAATCTAATAAATGATTACAGGTAATTAATTCAATTTTTTATTCAATGTAATTAAGATTTCATGTTATATATTTCTCCTTAGCCTAGTTATTTTTTGTGGTGGTGCACAATGGATCTATGAAAATCTCTCAAGCCATGATAAAATTCTTTTTCCACCAAGTGATCTATAATTCAATGTGGGAGAGATACATCTCCACAGGATCAAGCCAATCAACGAAGGAAATTTAAAGCAAAGGCTCATCCATGATAGCACATGGAGATCCCTTTTAAAATGTCCAAAGATAAGTGGAGCATGTGTGGATCACCTATAGTTAAATTATAAACATGTATCTAAGATGAAACGGCGTATCACATAGGATCATGACTTGAAATAACCACTAAGAATGATTTACAATAACGTAATTCATGTCAATTCATTAAATTATATATAACGAACATATAATGATCCTATTAATGATTCCAGGAGTCACCTATTTTTATTCCTCATTCATCACTCTATTTTGAAGATCCAACATTTTATTATCATGACAGATCTCGTATTGATCATAGTTAATACAAAAATTAATGTTGGGTACACCCACCTACGCGCTTTATCTACGCCCAAAACCTAAACCAATTTCCATCTCTTTTACAAATTTATATTGAAGATGAAAATAATAGTATGAAATATTAGATAAAAATCCTATAATAATGGGTTGGAACAGTCTGTAATGGCCCCAACCCCAATGGTATATGGAATTCAAATGGGTTGGGAGACTGTGAGCCTCTCTGTCATTGTTGTAGAACTATAAAAATGGTTATTGAAAAAACATGGTATAGTTTGTATATACAAATATATTACAAACTGTTATTATATTTAATATGAAATACTTATACAAAGTGTTTTCAAATTTATTTGTATAGGTAATTCAAAAAAACCCCATCCAGTTTTGGATCCTCTCACCTAAGATTTATATTTAATACACCTAACCACTATGTTAAAATGTTTTATGGATGAAAAATATGATAAATTTGTATATTTATATTTATATTTATTTATTATTCATTTTTACTTCATAAAATATTCATTAAAAATATGAAAACCTATATCAATTGTATGGAATATCATTCGTATAGACATCTACCAATGTCTTTCCAAAATGTTGGTATATGTATTTTGATTATTGGGAAATTTACCAAGGAGTTTTTAAAAACCATAATTATAGGTTAATTAAATGAATGATACACCCATGTTGTTATACAAAATTTTGATATAGACATCACATATACCCAGAGTTTTTGAAAAACCACTGGTATAATGTCATTCTATTGATGAAATTCCAATGGATTGTATAAAAACATTAATTTATCTATGACATACACAAATGTATTTCAAAACCATTTGTATAGGGTGATATGAGGGATTCCAAACCAATGGGTTAGGCCAAACCATCAGCATATGTTCATTTTGTGGATCTTATACAATCGGTTTCTCAATAACCAATAGTATAGGTCTATTGGTATTGGTCATATTTCTAGTAGTGTTATAAATGGATTAAACTATCACAACTGATAAGGTGAAGGTTTATAGACCAAACTATGATGCGTTAATACAATTAATAATGAAAATAATGTTAATTTACATGATGAGATTTTTTTCATCTTCTCTTAATGGAGAACATCAATCCAGTGAATTATGCATGGGCTTCGTCCATTGGTGGATAGCAAAAATAATTGGAAAAAATAAATCAAGTTGTGATTATGCATCCTAGAAGGTCACATACCATAATACCCAAACGAGTAGAAAAAATCCAAAGATAGTTTCATCCACATTAATCAAAATGACATTAGATGATGGTGTATCCATATACAGAAGTGAGAAGATGTGAAGGGGTTATCATGATTAATCCTATTATTCATCCAAATATCCATCCATGATACAACCTTATTGATCGAAATTTATTTTGTTTTTGATATTTTGATAAAAAAATATGTCATATCTTCTACCAATATAAAAATTAATATGGTATAGAGGATGAATATTGTATCAATGGTGATGGAAGAATTAACCTTTGATAATAGAGACAAAAAACCATTAAACATATCTATAATCCTATCTATATTCATGTTCTATGTGTGTTATATGTTCATACACACTTTATGGTAGTTCATTTCTTGTATTAAAGTTTCTACTTCACTAATGAAGAAGGATGTAAAATTTCCATATTTGTTATTTCATATCATTAGGAAGATCATTTAATGAAGTATTCCCATGAAATCATACAATAAGAAAATTCAGACATTGGTTGGGACAATCATGTTCTATATTAATTTCCATTAATCTTCATTTTCTATTATCAGCATTAGGTGCACCAACATGTACCTATAATTAACAAAAATTCCTCCAAATCATTCAGTAATCAAACAATTTTTGTTCTAGTATATATCTTTTGTGTTTGTAATATTGAAAATAATCCTATAATCCCTTACATTGATCTATACATAATATTTATCTGAACCCCATATGTTAATAGCATCATTAAAAAAGGAGAAAATTGAGGAATCCTCCCAATCAAAAACCACTAGGGATCTGTATATCATCCCATGATTATAAGAAATTCATGGGACCCTACAGATCATGACTTTTTCTCCATATTTGATCCTTCAAAAGTTTACCTTTCAAATAAGAAAATCTAATCTCTAGATGCATATAAAAAAAGTTGGGTTGAGGGATAAGGGCTATATCGCAAAAGCACATATGGGTCTAATTATTACATTAAATGATCAACGTTTATAGTGAACATGGGTTTTTAATCTGGTTAAATCCTTGAATTTCTAAAATAAAAATACATAACATGTACATGTATTGATATCACATGCCACCACAAGGATTAGGGATGCACATATTATCCCTATCCAACTAATGAAGTTTTTTTATCCACTGTTCATATCCCAGCAGAACATGGCACAATGGGAGTGAATTTGGTAAATAAAGATGTCATTTAGATTAAATAAATACATATTATTAATTAAAATTGGATTAGATACATCTTTTATATTCTTTTTCCATCCATACGTTATAGTCCTTTTAAAATTCCCCCAGTGATTTTTTTTTCTATCATGTCCACGATGCTCAAGAGAACCAATCGTTTCATTTTACCAAAAATAAAGGGGATAAAAATATATTTATTCGGATTATCTACGACCTAAATACCCATGGTTTGGAACATATCTTCATTTCTATAAGTAGTCTCACCTGGGCTGATGGAAATTTTGTCTTTTCAAAAATTTACCGATTGTATGGATTATTTCCATTATTTTTTTATAATCATTAAAATATTAATGCATTGTTATATATTTTCTTGTGATTTAATGAATTATACCATCATAAAAGTACATAATTTGAAGACATATTTTTTAATATCATTATTGTGTCCCCCAAAATTGGATATATATGCATAATATTTTGAAACATGACATTAAAAAATTATAATCCTTTTTTGACATAAATAAATTTTATATTCATTTTAATTACAAATAAGTTGAATTTTCATATATAGAGTTAAATTATTAGTGCATTAAAAGTAGAAACCATATATGTAGTTTTTTTAATAATTGATTATTTGATACTTCTACTATTTCATAAAATGAAATTGAAGTAAAATATTAAAGAATATCATCATGTGGAACATACCATTAAAAATATAAACAAAAATAAATTTTATAATTTTATTTTGAACCTCAAATTTAGATATGATAGATGAGGGTTTTAAATATTTTTTTACATCAATACCCATCATTAATCTGGTGAATGATTGGATATAAAAAATAATTCACGTTCATATCAAAATATTTTATTTTTCCCCCAACAATACTGAAATATATTTCTTGTTAATAATAAAAGAAGGTGATCTTGAACCATATCGCATACATTGTTATAGATCTTTAATATAAAGACATCATGTATTATGATTCTATTATTAGTAACCTAATTAATAATATTTGAAACCTTATATTATTTATACACTCTTTTTTTATCATTCATACAAGAAGGTATTTTTTACTGAACATTAGAGTTGTATTTTTTGTAGAAAATTCCTATCATGGATGTCAAAAAAATGCAAATATTATAATTTTTGAAGTTATTCTTCCGAAAAATGTCATAAAATGTGAAGTTTTTTTTAAATATTACCCAAGGTAAAAGATGGGATACATGGAACAAAGATCATATTAACAACTATGTAATAATGTTTGAGGAAGGAATTAATTGGGGGAAATATGATAGATTTCATTTAAATTTATTTTGGGGATTCATATATTCCCATTATCCATCACCAAGATGATACAATTCTTGAATTTCATTATTATATTACGAAAGTAAATTCATTTGTTGTTTTTGGATATATTTATAACAAAAGGAAAATCTTGATTTAAGACATGTTTCTATCATGTGTAAAAGAGGGGAATTAGAACAAAATATCCATGAAAAAATTCCCAATAGACAAGACTCTATATAAAAAAAATTTATGTTCCTAACAATGGGGGTGATTTAAAAAAAGATTGATCTTTTCATGTTGAAATTCTATTTTTTGATTTGGGATTAGTTGATAATATAAAAATTTGATAAAAGTTGTTCAAACTGGAAATTATTTTGAGGTTTGAATTTATATAAGCATATATTTATTTCCGAGAACATAATATGAAAATGGAAGCCACCACTTCCTTAACAATGAGGGATTTATTTCGAAAATATAAAAAACAATGTTGGGTGAGAACTTTCCATGGTTACAAATCCATTGACACATTGGTGTTGATTGATCTGGGTTGGAGAACCAACCAAAAAATCAGTGTCTTGAAATGCATTGATGATAATTACTATAAAATAAAACATTCTTCCTATGATGATTAAAACATGTTTCTAGTCCTTAAAATGGGATTTATTTCAAATAATCAAATAATTATTTATTATTATTAAAATTCACCTTACAAAATCCATTTTTCACAAAAATATTTATTTTCATTTTTATGTGAATTTAAAATTAATGTATATCTAACTAGGTTTTCATAGTGATCCAGAATAAGAAATTCTTGATAATGAAATATGGCTATAGTTCACCATGAATTTGTTTCTTTTATACTGAATAGTTTCACCTTCGATAGGTGTTTGATGGATTTTCATTGGTATATGAGAGGTTATATTTGTACTTCATAGTCTCTTTAAAAATTTAATTGAGGAAAATTATTGGGATTATAGATTTTTAATAACAAATTATTGAATGATGGCCTATGTTTTCATGTATGTAGTCCTTCAAGTCAAATTGGTCACAATGTGTGTTAGATTTTTGTGAAATTGATTTATACAACATAAATAATGACATAAGGATCACTATCCTAAACAATCACGAAAATATGAAAATGTTTTATAGGTTTTTAGTGAGTGATAAATGTTTTTATATAAAATTTAATTTTTAAAATAAATCATAGGTAATTAGTCATATAGATCACATTATGTGATCAATTGATATCCAAACAATTCCTAATCATCAAAAAAGTCTTATAGATCGTTTCCATGAATTTATATTTTAATCTAAGAATGTTATTTCAGTGATTGACAGATAATATTAATTAAAATATGAAATTTAAAATAAAATCATATATTTAAACTCGCACTGATAACACTATGTATCATATAATGGTCCAGATGATTATATATTTCATATAGGACATATGTGTAATTTTTTCAATGTTCCAATACAAATTGAATTTTCTTATTCAATTATGATTATTTCATGTTCCTTTTTTTATAGAAATATCATTTAAAATTTAAAAATAAACATATTTAGATTATTATAAATTGAAAAAAAACGACTTATCATAATAATATCAAATATAGAATATATACCATTATGAAGAGAAAAATTAGTTCATGAGTGCATCATCCTTATTGTAGTCATTGTGTATTATTTTCTAGTAAAATAATTTTTCAAATATTATAAAACTAAATGGATAAATAAAAAATATATGGATGATGTTATTTAATCATGATATTTATAAAAATTAACTACATAAGTATCTGGTAAAAATGGTATGGGAATTAACAAAAAAGTGATGTCAATTTATGAGTAAATTTATAATATAAGTTATAGAATGTCATCTCATCTGGATTTCTGTTTACATTCAGACATAATGATTATTGTCCATTCATTTTTAAAATAATATATTTAATCTTTTAAATGAGTTTTATAATGAAATTCATAGTAGTACAAAAAGAATATAAATAAAACTATATAATATATATTTTAAAATCAGTTGAAATTATCATTGGAAATAACAATTTTTTGATCCATGTTTATTGATGGAATAAAATATCATTTTCAACATTTCAAATTTAATTCCCAAAATCATTTCAATTAGTTTTTTACATTATATATTTTGTTTTCATATATTTTACATTCTAAAAGAGAAATTTCACCTATTAATGGATATAGTGTTGTATATTCTTACAAACACCAATTGAATAGCGTCATCCAATATTGGTATTTATGTATTCATGGTAGAAAACAATGATGTCATAGAATCAAAGTCTATCATGAATGTTTAAACCTAACTGAGTGTGGACCATGTAAATAAATAGGAATTCCATGACTTCCTCTAATACTATATCTTATCAAATTACCATATGAATAAAAATCATTTATCATCCAATACAAAGTAGCTACCAAAATGAAATATTCATTTCTGTAAGAATAATTTATCATAAAAAATAATAAAATCATTAATATAAAATTTTCAATCAATGGATCCAAATAAGTATCAATAACAACACACATGTTTATTCATTATATATTCATGTAAAACATATTTTATTTTTTCATTATGATTAATCATTGTTGAAATTTATAATTTTTCAGATTACCTATCCATATAATTTGAGTACTTCTTTGAATAGCCAAACGATTCACTCCATCATTAGATAAAAAAAGATTAATGTTTCTCGACTCATTTCCAAATTTAGGATACTCATGATCAATTTTATTTCATTTAATATATTTAACTAGGTGTATTTTTTTACCATATTTATATATCTTATATACATGACACAACAATATTCTTGTAATATGATAACTTATTTAGAGGTTATTAAAAATTATATTAATTATAAAGTAGCATAAATCATTCAATTTAAATGATTCATCAATTGTGTATTAAGATTCTCCATACAGTGGGAATTTTTTAGGCGATCATCATTTTTTAAAATTAGTATATAATCATTTAGATGGAAATGTATTCATTCATAGATCATAACCATTGAATGTATAATTCCTTTAGTGAAATATGATTTTTGGGGAAGAAAATTATATTTTGGGATCATATAATTTAGTTGATAAATCAGTTTAATAATGTTGGTGTCAATCCATATAATTCCATCTATTATACTATATTTCATTACAGTGGTTTAAAATGATGTATATTTTGAACAACTATTATTCATCTATATAATTTCACCACACATTATGTTCTAAAACAATTTTCCATTATCATGAAGATATTCTTAAATTATAGTTTTATTTTCCTCAATATGATATTACCAATAACCACACCTGTAATCATATTTTAAATATGGTCATTATAATTTTTCACATTTTAATCATATCATATTTTCTATAAAACAAAATTTTATTCCTACCAGCAGCTATATTGAATTTTTTGTTGTGTCTACTCCCACATTTATAAAATTTATCTATTCAAAGATTGATCAGGTGATTGTCCAACTACACTAGAATATTTATCTCTGAATAATAATATATTATACATAGACAATGTATTTTAGACAAGATATATGTATGATATATTGAAAATTTTAAAAACCCCATCCTTAAAACATTTTTTCCTGTGATTAAAATCCATCCATTTTTTATTCATATTAATCATATTTTAATCAATATTAATAATATTTAATAATTTAAATATATTCAAAGAATTAATGATCTTATAAGTCAGAAATTGTTTTCTTAAGTTATTGTTTATGCTACATAAATGAATTTTTTTATGATAATAAGGGATAAATGATGTGTATTGATATTGTTTTGTACTATTGGAAATCATAATAAACAATAATTTTTTATATTAATATGGTTACAACTAATATAACTAAAATTTAATTTATTGAAATAAGTGTGATTATTGATGGTATGCATAGGTTATCTAGGTGGGATTAAAGTAATATAGTGGAGAATATGTTCTTTAATTTCTTCACATGGTATATAGAATAGGTGGTGTTAATTAAATGATATGATACATAAGAGGAGAATATTATATATTATCAGATGATGAAATTGTTGATACGGACCAACCCCCTATCCTTGAGAAAATTACATTTAATTAGACTCGTGTAATTAATTGGGTACAAAAAATATAATATTGGGTTTTCTCAATTGGGTGATTGAACAATGATAACAAAAAAAGGTCAAAATGTTGATATAAAAAATCCAATACTGATGAGAATAAAATTCAATGGTCCCTGAGAAAGAAATAAATAAAAAAAAAGTCTAATTAATATTTGGATTTGAGAATGGGATGAATGTGATTGGAATATGAAATTGGATTTAAAGGTGAAGCAACTACAATATGTGAAAATTTACAAACCCCATCCTAAGATGGAATGAAATTTAGGTGATGATAATCCATTATTTTTAATTAATACTCCAACTCAATAACATATAAACACATTCATTTTAGTGATACAAGAAATTATATCATAGGTTCAACAGGTATGTTAAAATTTCATTTATAATTCATGGAATATTTAAAAAAATGGAATTTTAGTATAGTAACATAGATCAAAATTATATGTGTCATAAAACTATAAGGATTGAACTCCAACAAAATAAGTGGATCTCTAGAGATACTAGAAGAGGTAATCCAATGATCCAACCAATTACAATCCCTTTTATAATGGTGAATGAACACGAAAATAATAGGATAAACAATTGTAAAAATGCATATAAAATGGTTCGGAACCATTTGTATTGGCCCGAAAACCATTGGTATATGATGTCCTAATGATTTAGGGAGATATTAATTTATCTGTTGTTGGTGTGGACATATATAAATTGTTTTGGGAAACCATTGGTATTGTTGGGATCTATCTATCATTTACAAAACTATTTATATAATAAATTCATAAAATACCTTGTGGTATCAAAAAATCAATAAAAATATTAGTTTTTATGTCATGCCATAAAAATATATAGGTATATTTAAATTCAATTTTTAATTATTCAATGTCAAATGATAAAATAACTCAATATAAAATTGAAAACTAATACCTACTATTTTCAAGAACATTATTGTAATCATATACCCTTGGTTTTCAAATCCGTTGGAATATTTATTTTGAATTAGGGGACGTTTACAAAATTTTATAAAAAATAATTATTACCAGTTAATAAAATCTATGCAATACTGATAGTTTTATAGATACCGTCAGTAATGAAATCACTCATACTAATGGTTTTGGAGAAACTGCTAGTATAATGTCATTTTATTGAATACATGCCAATGGTTTTATAAAAACATTGGAATAGCTATGACCTATTACAAATGATTTTTCAAATCCATTTTTATAGTGTCATATGATGGTTTCCATTCCAATGGTATTGGCCAAACAATTGATATAGGGTCACTTTATGGTACCTATATCAGCAACTACTCCAAAAAATTTGGTATAGGTCTGTTATTATAGGACTAGTTTATTGTAGTGTTGAAAATGGATTGAAAATTCCTACCCCATAAGCCGAAGGATTAATGACCACACTGTGTTTCATTAATACCATTACAGATTACAATACTGACTGTTTCCATGATTATAATTTTACATCATTATAATAACATAAATCCAATGAATAATACATTGGATTCATCCACTGGTGGATCCCAAAAATAATGGATCGCTATCATGCATTTTCTGGATAATGTATCCCAGATGGTCATGCACCGAAAGCCCCTATCATAAATAACCTATTTCAAATAGATCTGTATCCATATTAATCATCATAACTTTGGATGGTGAATCCTACACATATATAAGAGAGATGTTGAGAAGGGGTTATAAAGATGAAGCTCATTACTCTTCCAAGCCTCCTCCCAGGATTGGACTTGCTTGATCCAATATTAGTTAGGTTTTGTATCATGTTAAAAAAAGGTCATATCATTTCACCCATATAAACCATGATATGGTACAGAGGGAGTATACTGTATATCTGGGTATTTAAGAAGTACACATTTAGAATAGACACACAAATCCATTCACCTTCTCTAAAATCCTTTTTGCAATCAGGTTCAACGTAAGTGAGATATTCCAGTCCCCTTGATAATATAACATTTCATGTATAAGATTTTATTCTTCACTAATGAAGAAGGGAATCATATTTTCCTGTTTAATATTTTCATAACATTTGGAAATTATCTAAATTGAGAATTCCGATGAAATCATTCAATTAGAATGATTAGAGCATGTATAAATTATGTTCATTTCTGTTTCCATATATATTGATCATCTTTTGAAAAAAAAATTGTTAGGTTTTATTTATTTTTTGGAAAGAAATACTCCCTTGTTGTACAATTATGATGAACAAGAGTAGTTTCCAGCCCTTGGGGACCAGTAACGCCCTTCACTCCATGCCACTGATCGGTTGAGAGTTGACCCAGGTGGTTTTACGGCACGAAGAGTTGCTGGCCCTCCTACATCAACAATCCTTCCATCCCACGTATTCGCCACCACCCATAAAAGTTGCTTCTTGAGACTAGTAGTAATCCCGACGCTAGCATTTAAATCCTACCATCACCAAATCTTGGTGGAACACACTGACGCGACTAATGAGAATGACCTTCAAGGTCCCCTTCCATCATTACCATTCATCATGGATCACATCCTTGTTTTTTGTGTTTGTTTAAATAAACAACTAAATTATTTTAGGGATGTCGTATATTGATGTTTAAATTCAAGGATAATGGTGTCGGTTAGAGATGGACTTATAGGAATCATTTATATAGATTTTAAATAAATTAAAAATATTAAAAAATAATGAAAAAAATGAAGAAAATAATAATCATATAAATGTCAAACATATTGAAATAATTAATATTATTCAATAAATACGTATAAATTTTAATAAATGATTACGTTCCCTTAATATGGAAAATTTTTAATTTTCGAAAATGTCTGAAATTAAGGAAATAATTTTAAAAATCATTACATTAATTGAAATAAATTACAAAAATTATAAGAAATGATAATTCCTAAAATTAATTAAATGAATTTTAAACATATAAAACTGAATAAACATAAATAAATAAATAATATTATTACTTCTAATTTTAGAAGTATGCATTGAATATAATGTATAAATAAAATATAATCTGTTATTATTGTTTATAATTTGTAATTTTTGTTAAAATTCTATTATTTAAATTCATATATATATATATATCCATAAATAAATAAATATCAAAAATTGAATATATTACAATAATATTATATTATTATACAATTAAAATGAATAAATTATTGAAAATAATATAAATGAAGAGATATTAAAAACCAATATATAATATTAAATCAATAAGCAGACATACATGGACAAAAATACTTACACATAGACTTACATGTACACATACATTCAAAATATACACCCCCACACATTGGAAAACACATACACATAATCATTGGGAGAGGTATATAGGAATACAAATTCATGTTTGTACACATAAAAATACATACAGTTACGTACCCGTGCAAGCACATACAGACATATCTATACATACACATATATACATAGACATGAATCATAAAAACCCTTATACGTATGAAAATACTAATACACATACACATGTATATACGCATACAAATGTCTATGCATCCACATACCCATTCATTTTCATATACATATACATCCACACGATTACATGCATTTGTCTGTGCATGCATAGACATCTCTTCAAATGAATATATATTCTCATACAACATTAACATACACATGCACATACACATGTACATAAACATGTACATAATCATAATGACACACATAAACATATACATACATGCACACATATAGAAGCATACATTTATATACATACACATAATCATAAGTATACACTCACATACATAATCACATTTTCATGCAAATATAAAAGAAACATACAAATTCTCATACACAAATACATACTTATGTTCACATAAATATACAAAAAATAAAAAATTTAAATACATACATATACACTTATATATACATATATATATATATATATGCATATGTACTTACCCATACCCATACATGTACACATATGTATAAAATACACATGAAATTACATACACACCTATGCACATATACATACTCTCAAATAGAAAAAATATAAACATACATAAATACACACACACCAAAACACACAACACATCACGTCAAATGAATACAAAAAGGACACATACATAAACACCCACATATATATATGTCTTTCTTCACACATATGGAATGGTTGGTGTTGTTGATGGGGCGTCAGTGCATATCATAATAGAATTGGAGATGATAGAGGGTAGTGATCATGGTAGGCGTTGTCGATGTGGCATAGTGGTAGGTCATTTGAGAATGGGTGTTGACATGTGTAGGAATTGTTTATGGGGAACCATGGATAGTTTTCTAAGAAAGGGAGGTGACGACCATATCCATTTTCCCTTTATCTTTCATGGAAGAAATTTGGGATGGGGCATTGTGTTAGGTTATTGAGGTGACTATCTATGTAGGTGATGTTGGAGTTAGTTCCTTAGAACCAACTACATTTCAGATTATTAATTAATGAATAATTTATCACATATTGATATTTCTTCTTCATTAAAACGCATTTGATATTTTTCTAATGATAGATGTTTCATTATAGTGTTATAGCGGATCCCTGCTATGATGAGAACCCGGATGTGCCATATCATTGTTCGTGAATATATGTAATATGGCCTGATGATGCTATTTGTGGGACCCAAATAATACAGTCCATTAGGGGCGAGGACTCATAAAAATTTGAGGTACATTTTCATGGTGTGAGCCCTTGGTAATATCATGGAGGATATTATAAGAACAATACCCGCGAGTAAGAAATCCACATTTAATAGTGCCATTGGATGTTCCTATCTGCGGACATGTGTATTGGTCCTTAGAAATTAAGATTATTATTAATGGTTATGACAACTCACACACTTATATTTGTTTATGAAAACTCTAACGAGACATTGTTCTCAGTGTGGTAGGATACGTGGGGTGCATCACGAGTGATATTACATTAATAGATAATGCTAGAAAGAATTTGTCCATTCAGTTCCATATCAAATGTAGATATATCATAACCGTTGATGGAAATGATATATTATATATAATTCCATCTCCATGTTGAGGAATGGGCATGTCCAATTATGGTAATTCAATGAAAGAATAATCGAGCACTTGGGTTGATGTCCCTAGCATGCAAACCACATGAGTTGAGATATTGAGAAAAAGGGATTTAATAACATGGTAAGCATTCGTTTGAGGTGACACATCAATGGGGAATCTACTTCTTTCTTTGGGTTTCATTGAGCCATTTCTATAAAGTAATATTGGACTTCAGGAAATCTTTCCAAATGCCAATGAAGAAGAGTCCTATAGGGTCACAAACTAAGTGTGTCCATGTATCTCATGTAGAAAAAATATTATTCCCATATGTGGTTTAATAATTAATCAAGTAATCCTAAATAGTATTAATGTTATATGATGAATAAATAAAAACAAGATATACACTTTTTGTACATTGAATGTACACACCGTATAGTTTTCATTTTGGAATTGAAATGAAAAACGACTACAGATCATTTATTAATGATTACACACCGTGTAGTTTTTATAGTCATGATTTTGTGGAAATAATATTGTTGTATTAAATAATATTTATTATAATCACTATGGGAGCATGTCATGGAATTAATTATTCAACATGGGTGTTTTCAATAAGAGTTAATGAAATAAACAAAATTTGTAACGTGTTTATTTGTTACCAAAACTCTATATCCTCTAACCTGATTATAAAAATCCTCACTACACCAATACTATTTCCTAATCATTGTGCACAACAATTTTGGAGAATTATATAAAGGACAAAATAATTTCTTCCTACGGGAACACTCTAAATATCGAGAGAGATCCTCCTCTATCGGATCAGGGCAATCTAAGGATGAAAACGAAAGCAATGGCTTCTCCAAGCTAGCAATTAGAGATTCCATTGGAGATATATAGAGATACATGGAGCACCTTTTGATCACAACTAGTGTAATCCTACACTTGGATTATATGATGGAATAAAGGATACCATCAAATAGTGACAAGAGACATCAATCGATATCGAATTACATCAAATTCGTATTTATCAATTAATTAAATTAATTATAACCAAAATATGATGATCCTACATTGTGGATCAAATAATATTTTTCTTCTTCATCTATTTCTATTATTAGATATGTGGAGTATGACGTTTAATTTCATATTGATCTCTGATTGATAATTTATAATGAGAAAAAGTAAAGTGCTCACATCCACCCATGAACTTCGACTGTGACCAGAGCATACCGGTGGTATCAGATGGAGTCATATCGTTGATTATAATTATTTAGATTTTGGTTGGTGATTTACGAATTTAATAATTTAGTTGTTTCAATTCAATTTAATAGTTATTTAAATCAAAATCTCATGATCTTTTACTCCTCACTCGTTTCTCCATCACCTTACAGAAACTATTTTTTCTTTTAATTTTATTTAAAATAAAATAGAGGAGCTCATTATTAGGTGCCAAAAATTCCTGGACGTAAAACACTAGATTTCATATCATGTATTTAGAAGTAAATTTCTTATTTTCTATGTTCAATTAATTGGAATGATTCTCCATAACATTCTGTGTAAATTGATCCTACCTAAGTCATAAATGACACCATGGGTTGACTAGGAATAAGTGGCACACAGTTTCTGGATTACATGTTGTTTGGTCCACTGAACAAGGTGTGTAGTAAACTCATGTTATTATTGAACCATGTTCCCCATACATAGCTTTCCATACTGGAAACCATGTAATTAAAACACTACACGTCGTGTGTCTCACTGAACACATTTTGTACTCTGAAAATTTTCGATGTTCAAAAAAACATTATGTCCTCGGGCGTGTACTTCGGATGGATGTTGAATAGATGTACATGTCACGTAGTTAGAACTATAGCCCTTGCACTCAACATTATTACATAGATATATTAAAATTTTTTATTATATTATACCAACCCTTCAGTCATGTACTATAGTACAGGAGTAAAGTTGAGGAACAACACGTGATAGGTGTTATATATATATGTGTGTTTCATTTAATATTTGTGTAAATGGGAATTCACTGGGTTGCCTCAAAGGTACATGTTATGTTGAATGATAAAATTAAAAGAATTTATTTTTTTATAATTATTGTCGATGAAAATATAATGGAAATTCATAAAAAGGGTTTAATATTGATTAATTAAAGATAATTAATTGATTCAAGGGTTATTTATCATAATCAAGATCAATTAATGAATTGAATTCTAGTTTATTTTATGTGTATATATCATTGCATGTATGAATGATCCTGAGTTATACCATGAAATTTGTATTCAAATGATTTCTTTTAATATAATAAATTTGTTGGCTTGCAAGCCTTCTACTCATTAATATGTAGGTCTTACGATCCCAGGGTTTTGTTTTTGTAAAAAACCATATTTTCCCATCACATGTGTGTGAGATAAAATCATATTTAAGGGATAGAGCATCCAAGATAGTGGAGGTGGCACCAGTCAGGCACCACGGTGAAACCAATCCAAGGAGATACAAAGGTGGATTAGTGGAAAGCTGAAAACACAAACCTGAATTGTTCAAGGTGATTCTCCCCTAGATCATGGATTATATTATCAACCACTTGATATAATAACCAATTTTACAAGATCATGATCATAAAATTTATTTTATTTCTGTTAGTTGTATGATTTATTTAATGTGGATGAGTTTTCAAGATCAAAAAAATTAATTAATAAAACAAGCACAAAAAATGGAACTAAAATAAGACAATATTATGAGTAATGTATCATCATACAAATGGATAAAAACGTAAGTATATACCATTTAAAATTAACAAGAATGTAATGAAATATAATAAAATGAAAATTTAGATATACCGGTAAAATCCATCTATGAATAATTATTTCATTATAGCCTTCCATAATATTATTTTGAATCAAACCACAGTTCAAAGTTCTTTACCAACCCTAGTTGGGGTGCATTCAATTATCGGGGAATTATAATTCTTGTTTTTGGGTTGACTTGTATTGGTTCACATCATGGTTTGACTGCCACAGTAGAACATGGTGTGGCCAAGAGGCATGGGTTGAGGAAATCCAAAATAAAAGGATTTTAGGACTGGGAGTCCACTCAACGGATCAAGGAGCTACGATTTAATGCAGTTGGAATTTAGAATTCCAACATAAAACCCTCCATGCTTCTTGAACAACCTTAGTAGGAGTAAGGCGAAAGGAATATGGATCCTTTCCACTAGAAAATTCAAGAATCATAATATTCTGAAGTCAATGGTGAGGGCTATTATATTTTGATAAAATATTGGGAGACTTATAAGTATTAATTTATTAATTTTTCTTAGTCTAATCAAATTAAATAATGAAACCATTGATATTCTTAATTTGTAGAAACTAAAATAAAAAGACTTCAAACATATCCTTAAAAACCATACTCAATAATGAAAACCTTCTCACTGGAAATAGTTTCATTGTGTGGAAGATGCGTTTACACGTCATCCTTCACCACGTGAGGAAATTATATGTGCTGGAAGAGCATGTTCGAGTTGCTCATGGGATAGAGGCCAGGTATGATGAATTATCTATCTGTATAAAACACAAGGATGATGCCACAAATTTCTAGTGTTTCATACTATTGGCCATGTCTAATGTTACCTTTAGGCAACATGAAAACATTGATGTGTATATCATGTTATCTCACATTAACTAGCTCTACCAATAGAAGATGAGACATGGGAGATATGAGATTTAAAATGATTTGTATACAACTAAGCATGGAGATTCTAGACTAGAAGGGCCTCATGTAGTCAATCTTATTGGCTACATTGAACGCTTGTGAATCTTAGGGATTATGTTCCCAGATGAGTTGCATACACCTCTAATGCTATCATCACTTCCAAAGAAATTACCTAGATTTATTGGCAACTACAACATGAGGAAATTGATAAGAGTCTATCGGAACATCTGACCATAATTTTCCACATTGATAAGGACATGGTGCCTGACAAACCCAATGTCCTTTTGGTGAATAAGAAATTAAATGACAAGGAAAAGGGACCATAGAATTATAAATGGTCTGAAGCCTTTGAGTGTCGTCCCTCGAAGACGGGGAAGATCCAGAGACAGGGGAAGGAATTGGAGGCAGTATGTTTTTCATGTGTCAAGCTAGGCCACAAGAAGTGGAACGGAAGCCATAAGCATGTGGACGCTAAAGGTGCATTTGTTAATGAGTGTAATAATTCAAGTTATACACATTGGTTACTAGATACAGCCGGTGGGGCTCACAAATCTATTCAAATTCATGAACCATGTAGAATTAGAATTATTGTCGGTGGAGTGGTGGATCTTCGAGCGACCAATGGCGCGAGGCTGGAATCATAAGACATTGGTGATTACCACCTCTCATTGTCGACACAGATGATTTTGGTTTTGCATAATTATTATTATGTTCCTAGTGTTACCATTTAAATAATTTTTGTATCTTGTTTGCATATGGATGGATTTATTTTCATGTTGGGAAATAATGGTTTTCTCTTTTATTATAACAACATATGTTATTGTATGGTGAATTTAAATAATTCATCGTATGTATTAAATTATGGAAACCAAGTGTTGAAAATCAAAAACAAAACAAACTCCCATTACTCATACATCACCATCTAGGTCATGTAAATGAGAAGTGCTTGTCAATGCTATTCCAATATGGATATTTATACTCTATAGATCTAAAAACACTTGATAGATGTAATTATTGTTTACAAAAAAATGACAATGACTCTTTTCGATGGACAAGGTGAAATGTCCATTGAGCATATATGATTCGTTCACACGGATGTGTGTCGACCATTTCCAGTAGAAGATAGAGCTGGATATTCTTACTACATAATAGTTTATGAGGATCTGAGAACATATGACTATGTCTACTTAATGAGGTATAAGTAATAAGGCATAGAGAAGTTTATAGAATTCAATAATTATGTAGAGAATCAGCTTCGTAAAAAGATATAGAAGCTTCGATTAGATCGAGGTGAAGAATATTTGAGCCAATAGTTCATCAATATTCAAATGGAGTCTAGTATTCTATCTCATCTCACTCTTCCTTATACAACATAATGGAATGGTGTTACTGAAATGAGGAACCACACACTTTTGGACATTGTGTGGTCGATGATGAGTCATGCAGATCTTCTATTATCCTTTTGGGTATATTCGTTACAAATTTCAGTATACACATTAAACTGAGTGCCAACTAAAGTGACAACTAGAATTCCTTCTAAGTTATGGAATGTAATGAAACCCATTTTTTCACACACGCAAGTATGGGGATGTGATTATTTTGATAAGGCCATATTAGGTAACAAACTATCACCTCAGAACATGAGGTTTATCATTATAGGTTATCTCAAGGAAATGAATGGATATTACATGTAAAACCATTTTCGAAAATAAAGTGATTATCCCCAGACAAGGCATCTTTCATGAGAGGGAGCACATCATCAAAACGGATAGTGGGACTAAGATTTAATTTGTTGATGTTAATGCTCAAGATACACTGTTGTTGGTAAAGGAGCAACTTCCACAATTCCCCGTGGAAGAGGATCCCGAAACTTAGGTACTGTGTAGGAGCACATTATTGGTAAGGGAACTAGAGAGATTTGTATTCTTAGTCACCGAGGATGGTGAACTATTATTGTTTGATGATGATGAACATCTATCATACATGGAAGCAGTAGAAATATCAGAATCGTCATGATATCTAGATGTTATGAATTTTGTGATGTATTCCATGTATCAGAACCATGTCTAGGTTGTGGTTAATAATCCAGTTGATGTAATTCTTGTAGGATGAAAATGATCATTCGAGATAAAATTATACATGGACGGTCATGTTAGTACCTATAATGAAAGTATAGTGGCTAAAGGATTTCAGCATCATCAACAAATTTACTGTGATAAAACCTTCATTCCAGATTCCATGTTTAAATAAATAAGAATCATACATTCCATAGAATCTTACCATGACTATAAGATCTAGAAAATGGATGTCAAAAAAAACATTCCTTAATGGGTACCTTTAATAAGATTTCAATATGACACATACAGAAGGATTTGTGACACCAGGTGATGCCAAACGATTTTTCATGTTGTAGAAATACATTTATGAATTAAAGATAGCATCCAAGTCATGGAACATACTATTTGATGAAGAAATAATGGAATTTCATTCATTATGAATAAATGTGATCCATGTATTTATAACTAAATTATTTGGAATTTGGTCATTATCCTAGTATTTTATGTTGTTGACATATTAATTATTGGAATAGATGTACCAGTATTGTAGTTAGTTAAGGACTGGTTGAGCATGTGTTTCTCCATGAAGGACTTGGGTGAAGCAGCCTACATTCTAGGGATCATAATCATTCGTGGTAGATCAAAGAGGCTACTTGGACTATATCAGGGTACATAAATGTACTATATAATAAAGAGATTTAGTATTTAACATTCAAATAGAGGATTGGTTACAGTGTCACATGGCCTAAATCATTCTATGAACATTTTTCTTCAGACACAAAAAGGGAACGATATAACGAGTTAGATCCCATATGCTTCGGCTATAGGATACATCATGTATGCCATGTTATGTACCAGGCTTGATGTTACCTATGAAATGAGCATGGAAAGTAGATATCAGGCATATCTAAGAGAGCAACATTGGATTAGGGTTAAGACTATCAATATGTATCTGAGATGAACTAAAGATATGTTCCTGTTGTATCAAAGAGAGGGGGAGTTTTTCATTAGATGGTATACTGATGATGGATTTCAGATAGATCATAATGATATGAAGTCACTATATGGATATGTTTTCGATCTTAATGGAGCATCTTTGAGTTGTAAGAGTTCAAAGCAGCCAGTTTCCGCTTATTCTATAGCGGATTCTGAATATGTAGAGGCTTCTGATGCAGCCAAGGAAGCCGTCTGGATTCAAAACATATTCCTAGAGAATGATGTGGTTCCTTATAGTAATTATCCTATCATGTTTTATAATGATAATACAAAAGTACTGGGTCATGCAAAAGAACCATGGTCACATAAACAGACAATGCATACACTCTGAAAGTATCACCTCTTGAGTTATTTCTATCAAAGGGGTGATGTTGTAGTGATGAGAGTGTCCATGGAAGAGAACACGATGGACTCCATGAATAAGGGACTATCTCATCAAAATCATGAATATCAAATGAGAGCCAGAGGGTTATAGGTTGATAGCAGTTGTCACTAGTCCATGTCAGAGTTTGTTGGAGTTGGTGGCCTAGAAAAAACAACATTGTAAATTATTCACTAATTAATACATTATCACATCGTGATTGTTCTACTGTGTGACAAAGAAAGTGATAATTTCCTATAGATAGCTGATGCATTAAAGGTTCATAGCGAATCCCTTCTCTATTGAGAACTGGGATGTGCCATAACACTATTCATGAATATATGTTCTATAGTCGGATGATGATATTTGAGGGACATAAATAATGCATGCCATTAGGGGTGAGGACTCAGAAAACATTGAGGCACATTCTCATGGTGTGTGAACATGGTAATATCTAGGAGGATATTATGAGAACGAGACCCACCATTAGGAATTCCTCATTTCATAGTTTCATTGGATGTTCCTATAAGCGGTAATGTGTCTTACAACTCGCACACATAGATGTATTGATGAAAACTGTGACGACGCGCTGTTCGTAGTGAGTTAGGATACTTTTGGTTTATCACGAGTGATACTACATTAATAGATAATGCGAGAAAGGATTTGTCCCATCATTTACAAAAAGAAAATAGATATATCATGCCATTTTATGGAATTGATATTCCCTAAAATAATCCATGGCCATGGTGATGAATGGGAATGTTCAATTCCAGAAATTCAATGAAAGATTAATTGAGAACATGGGTTGATGGCACTACCATGCAACCCGATTGAATTGAGAATGTGATACACAGGGACTAAATTACATGGTAAGTGTTTTTATGAGGTTACACATCAGTGAGTTGATAACTTCATTCTCTTGGGTTACTTGACTAGTTGCTAGACTGTAATCTTGGACATTAGGCAAGCCAACATAATTCCAATGAGAATGGGGCCTAGAGGGTCACACTCTATGTGTATCCAAGTATCTCAAGCATAATAAAGATTATTACCATTTTTGGTTTAGTAATTATTCAAGGAAGCCAAAAGCGTATTAATGTTGGCAGGAGAATAAAATGAAAAACAAGATATATATGTTGTTTACATTGAATGCACACACCATGTAGTTATGATTTTGGAATGTTAATGATAATATGAGTACACACCTTGTATTAATGATAACAGGACGTGTAGTTTTTCCTGTAAGGATATTGATGAAATAATATATTTTTATTAATTGATATTTATTATAATCATAACAGGTGCATGTCATGGAATAAATGATTCAACATGGGGGATTTAAATAACATATAATGAAATAAATTAAACTCAAAACGCTTTTATTTATTGTAATAACTCTACATCCTCAAACCCGATTCTAAATATCCACACAAACCCAACAATTTTCCCAAATCATTGTCTACAACAATTAAGGATAATTCTATCAAGGCGAAATGAACTCCTTCCTCCAAAAATTATGTCAGGACCAAGATAGATCCTCCTTCATTGGATCAAGGCGATATAAGGTGGAAAACACAAGCAAATGCTTCATAACACTTGCACCCAGATATTCATTTAGCGACGTCCAGATATTTATGGAGAACACGTGGATCAATACTAGAGGAATCCTACACAAGGATTCTATGAAGTAGTGACAGATCACATCGGATCATGGCCGAAGACATCAAAAGAGAAAGAATTCCATCAAGGTAATTTTTATCAATTAATTAAATTTATTATAACCGATATATGATGATCCTTCTTCGTGGTTCCAGTAATATTTTTCTTCTTCGTCAATTTATGTGATTGGATCCATGGAGTCTGGTGTTTATCATCATATTGATCCCAGATTTATCATTCTCAATGTCAAAAATTAAAGTGGGCACATCCACCCACGAACTTCTGTTGCGCATGGAACCTACAACGTCTCTTCAGGGGGTGTTGAGTTATTTAGAAGGGGTGGTTTAAATTTTAGGAATTCTCGATGGGGTACCATGGACGTTAGCTTGATAATGGGTGGTGATGGTCCTATCAATCTCCCCCCTACCTGGACATGTCGGAATTGTTGATGGGGCACCCTGGAAAGTTATCCGTGAAATGGAAGTAACTATCATATCTATCTTCCCTCTCTCTGACCTAGTAGGCATTGCTGATGGGGCGACATGGAAAGATGTCATTGCGAGCCTGGGGAAACCCATGGGGGGAAATGGGAAATAGGAATTTCATGGGCCTCCATCTACGGAATGGTGACCCATCATGTTGTGGTATTGAAAGTGGTTTGAAAACTTTATATAAAATAATAAATCCCATAACCTAACTTTTATCTTCATGAACAACTAGTGCATCTTTTTTCAACTAAAAAACAAGGTCACCAAACACATATAAAATCATATAAATGATGGATTATAGTGAACCTCACCATGTTTGTGTCTGTGTAAAACATACATGTCCACATCATGATGGAAATGTATTCATTGTGTATTGATATTCTCCATACATTGGGAATTTGTTAGGCGACTCATCATTTTTTGAGATTACTATATTATCATTTAGATGGAAATGTATTCATTCACAGATCATAACCATTGAATGTATAATTCCTTTAGTGAAATATGATTTTAGGGGAAGAAAATTATATTGTGGGATCATTTAATTTAGTATATAAATAAGTTTAACAAAGTTGTGTTAATCCATCAAATTCCATCTATTATAATATATTTCATTATAGTGGTTTAAAATGATGTATATTTTGTACAACTATTATAAATCTGTGTCATTTCACAACACATTATGTTCTAAAACAATTTTCCAATATCATGAAGATATTCTTAAATTGTAATTTTATTTTCCTCAATATGATATTATCTATCATCACACCTATAATCATATTTTATATATGGTCATTATAATTGATCACATTTTCATCATATCATATTTTCCATAAAACAAAATTGTATTCCTACCAGCAGCTATATTAAATTTTTATTTGACAACTACCACATTTATAAAATTTATCTATTCTAGGATAGATCGACTATTCATCCAACTCCTATAGAATATTTAATTCTGAATAATAATATATTATTCATAGACGAATGTATTTTTTATAGGATATATGTAAGATATTTTTATAATTTAATAAACCTCATATTTAAAACATTGTTTCTTGTGATCAAAATCCAAACATTTTTTATTCATATTAATCATATTTGATTATATATTAATAATATTTATTAATATAAATATAATCAAAGAATTAATGATCTTATAACTCTGAAATTTTTTTCTTAAGTAATATTTATGCTACAAAAATCTATTTCTCTATTATAATAAGGGATAAATGGTTTGTATTGATATTGTTTTATATTGTTGGAAATCATAATAAAAAGGAATTTTTTATATCAATAAGGTTACAAATAATATATCTAAAATTTAATTTATTGAAATAAGTGTGATTGTTGACGGTATGCATTGGTTATCTGGGTGGGATTAATGTAATAATGTGGATAAGATTTTCTTTCATTTTTTCATATGGTACATTGTAGAGGTGGTGGTCTATCAATGATATGATACATAAGAGGTGAAGATTATCTATTATCAGATGATGAAATTGTTGATATAGACAAACCCCCTATCCATACAATAATTACATTTAATTAGTCTCATGGAATTAATTGGGTACAAATAATATAATATTGGGTTTTCTCAATTGGGTGAGAGAATAATGAAAATGGATTTGGAGGTGAATCAACTACTATATGTGAAAATCTTCAAACCCCATCCTAAGAGGGATTAAAATTTAGGTGATGATAATCCCATAATTTTAATTCATACTCCATCTCAATAACATATGGACACATTACTTTTAGTGATAAAAGAAATTAAATCATAGGTTGAATTGGTATGTTAAAATTTCATTTATAATTCAGGGAATATTTAAAAAAATGCAATTTTAATAAAGGAACATAGATCAAAATTATATGTGACATAAAAATAGAACTGTTGACCTCCAACAAAACAAGTGGATCTCTAGAGATACATGAAGAGGTAATCCAATGATCCAACCAATTACAATACCTTTTAACAATGGTGAATGATCATGAAATAAATAGGATAAACTATTGTAAAAATGCATAGAAAAATGGTTTTGAACCATTTGTATAGGCCCCAAAAACCATTTTTATATGATGTACCAATGATTTAGGGTGTCATTAATTTTTCAGTTGTTGTTATAGACATATGGGAGGCATTACCCTTTTTATTATTAATGATCAGGAAATAAGACAAGTCAACCACCATAAAGGAAAAAAGAACAAGTTTATAGAAATAAACCCAAAACCAAGACCATATGCATGTTTAAACAATTTTTTAACAAGTAACAAGTACAAGAAAGATCAAAGTACAATACAAAAATAAAACAAAGGTACGAAAACAACAACAACTCCAACTGTCCGACTAGTAGGGTCCTGCACGACCCTGTTAGTCCTCCTTGAAACCTGAAAGTAAATTAAGGGTGAGCATAAAAGTATACACAGTAGGGAATACTAATTCTCTCATGCACAAGTGAGGAGACATCCTAATTTCCCATGAGAACAAAAGAAGAAACCTATCAAGGAATTCTATCCACCCAACCTCACTAGCCACACTCACCAAATCACAATCACAATAGGTATTAGTATATAAGAACAAGAGTATCGGGTACCCCACCCCATTTCTATTTAGTTAGCTTCTCTCCCTCACGTCGAACGTCCTGACGCTGCCACACTCTCCCCGCAGGCACACACCTGGGCCTCCCAACGACGTATCCCGCCTGCACACACCTGGGCCTCACAACCACGTATCCCGCCTGCACCCACCTGGGCCTCACAACCATGTATCCCTCCCGCACACACCTAGGCCTCAGAACCACTTAACATGCCCGTACACACCTGGGCCTCACAACCACGTATCTCGCCCGCACACACTTGGGACTCATCCCGAGGATTCTTGGGATACAGAAGAACCTGCCCGAAGAGTCTTGGGATAAAACCACCCCAATCAAAACCTACCCGAAGAGTCATATGTGTATGTACTCCTCAAGCAATCACATGAAATGGGAGAAGGAGCAGGAAGGAGCTAGTAACTAAGGGGAAAACACCCTCTACCATATAATGGGGGTGTTCGGCACTAAGTGATCAACATGGGTGGGGTGTGATAAAACACAAAAGATACAGATATATATAAATATACAAACCACATAGCCCAAACTATGGCTTCTAAAAAGTGAAACTATGCACGTGCCTCGGCGCTACTACTATGAATCATGCATACAACAAAAAAACCCAACCCCCTTTAGGTTTTCACATTTCAGTAGAAATAGATTATTTAGTTCCATAACTACTGGGAAACTATCCACAACTATCCACACCAATCATTCGTAAAACATATCCCTGTCATCCACAAAACAATTTAGGAAAAACATAAACAGCACAACAAAGTCCCTTTTATTAACCAACCAACCCATTGATTATTAAACCCGTTCACATTAAAACCAAACCCTTCTTCCCCGCTGACAACCGCCATAACCACAACCACACCGAAACCCATACATCAACACCTCCTTAATACCATTTATTGCAGCCCCACTTACCATTACCCACATAGCATTCACACCAACCCACAACCAAGACAACTGCAGCCCTGCTACTCACACTATCCACAACAACCCACAAAACACCCCCATCACATGCCTCGTAACCAAGCCAACACCCACAAGTTCATAATACCATTTTTTTTAACCGGTGTGATCACACAAAGGTGCCAGATTTTAACAGCCAACTTTACGTGATTACCCAATTTCCACAATCCACAAGGTTTCCACCCAAAAGAAAATCCAGAAGGAGAGGGAAACATTTAATTGCTTAAGAAAAGGCCCCCAATGACCATGATTTTCCATTGGCAGAAGCTCATTCAATTCACAACAATAATATCACATGATATAAAGTAACAGAAATCACAACATACCATCCCCTTTATATATGCTAGTTATTGTCTTAATTAAACTGGTTCAAAAGTGTTTCACATAAACAAGAGAACACCCACCCCGCATGATGCACAAATTAGAGAGACAAGGGTAAATTCCCTACTTCAACAGGTTCTGATAGCAACACTCCCCTAGATCATCCTTATAAGAAGTACATCGGCATCCGTCACTTCTTTCGGTCCCAGCAAAACCTCCTCGGGTGGAGGTAATAATGGAAAGGCCGAAGGATAGACAACATATCCAATCTCAGATGTTCCGCCTCATTGTCACGATCCTGTGGGCAATGACAGATTGTAAATTGGAGCTCATATGGAGAAGTTATGGAATGAAAGGATCATTCGAGTCTCTTGGGAGAGCTCTGCTCAGAGGAAAGGGGAGGAGAGGAGTGAGTTGAAAGGAGGAGGGGACCCCTCCTTTTATAGGCCTGAAAAGCAAAAGTACACGAAGTGTAATTTATGGTACACGGCGTGTACTCGGTTCTTTCACACAGTCTCAACACGGATTCCAACATTGCTCTGCGGTCATTGACTGGTCAACACACGGTTTGAGGGTAACACATACGCGGGGAAGGACTACATGGAGTGTAGTTTAGACACACGACATGTACTCATTTATTGCACACTGCAAGGAAAGGACTCCAACACTATATATGGCTGTTGACTGGTTATTAATACGCAGGGAAGGACTACACGGCGTGTAGAACTGGACAAATGGTGTGCACCCAATATTCCACATAGTAAGGACAAGGTCTGCAACACGGGGTATACCCAGGAAGGGGGTACACGGTGTGTACTCAAACTATACGGTGTGTAGTTTCAAAATTATGGAAAGTGTGGGAAACATCCATTTTTCCCTCCAGAACACTTCTTGACCTTTTTTGGCAAAGGAATGGGCCGGAGTGGTCTGGGCCATTACATCATATACCACATAAAACATTCTCGTCCCCCAGAATTCAAAAACTAACCCAGAGGAAACCCAACAAGATAACTCTTAGGGTTCTCGTTATAACAAGAACCCAACCAACAACCCTAATCATATGAGTTAGTAATTTCAACTCCTATGTCGAGATATTATCCACTTTATACGACACTGACTCGCCTGCACGGTTTTAATCGCATCCTCATTAATGCGTCTCGATTAAGAATTGGGTCTTCCCACATTCATACATTAGGATTTTTAAACTCACAATAACCCCAACACCCCACAACCAACACACTACCTGAACATGTGGGATTGGGAAATTACGTCACCTATGTCGAGATATTATCCGCTTTAGGTGGCATTGAGTCACCCGCACTGGTTCAATCACATCCTCATTAATGCGTCTCGATTAAGGGTATGGTTTTTCCCTTGCCCATACATCCGGACATGGTACACATTACTAGGTACCAAAGAAACAAAAGGTCTCTCAACTGACATGCCAAGCATTACATATATCAAAGTTACAGAGTAAAACATCGTCACAAGCTTAGAAGAACAAGGGGAAAACAGATTTAAAAACAACTCTGGGTACTGAGCGTGCATCTGGGTCTCCCGCTCCCAAGTGCTATCCTCAAGGCCGCCATGCCCCCACAACACACGAACCAAGGTAATGGTTCATCCACGTAGCACCTTCTCTTTACGATCGTCGATTTTGACTGGCCGTTCCTCGAAGGTGACGTAGTCCCCCATATCTAACTATCCCCAATAAATAATGTGGGAGTCGTCGTGTAAGTTCTGACAAATATGGGAGACGTGGAAGACTTCATGTACCTTCTCCAACTGAGGTGACAGGGATAGATGAAAAGCCACCTCGCCAACTCACCTCAACAACTCAAAAGGTCCGATGAACCTAGTTGAGATCTTGCTCCCTTTCCAAAACCTCATCTGCCCCCGTCGAGGGGAAACCATCATGAACACATGATCTCCCACCTCGAACTCCAATGGCTTGCTCCAACAATCAACATAGGACTTCTATCAGTCCTAAGACGCTTTCATCCTCTCACGTACAAGCTGAACATTCTCTGTGGTTCTCTGCACTACCTCTGGCCCAAGAGCACTTATCTCACAATCCTCTGCCTGGAAAATGGTTGAACGACATGGCCTTCTATAAAAAGCTGCAAACAGTTCCATGCTAATAGTAGAGTGGAAGATGTTATTGTAGGCAAACTATACTAATGGAAAGTGTCGTACCCATGATCCTCCGAAATCCAGAATGCATGATCGCAGCATGTCCTCCAATGTCTAGATAGTCTGATCCGTCTTCCCATCGGTCTGTGGGTAGAAAGCAGTGCTAAGGCGTAGATGGGTTCCAAAAGCATGTTGTAGCCCCCTCAAGACTCGTGAGGTAAATCGAGTATCCCAATCTGAGACGATTTCTTCTATCGATCCACCACCCAGATAGCATCATAACCACCCTGAGCTCTGGGTAGTCCTGTGACTAAGTCCATTGAGATGTCATCCCACTTCCACTCGGGGACATCTAAAGGGTTCAACAAACCAATGAGAACACGGTGTTCATCCTTCACTTGCTGACACATTGGGCATTTTCCCACATACATCACCACTTCCCATTTCATCCCGGGCCACCAAAACTGATCCCTCAGGCCACGGTACATTTTTTAAACTCATGGATATACTGCCAAGGCTGAGCTATGGAACTCACGGAGAACTCCCTCTTCAATCGCCTCCAGAACAAACAACCTTCCATGGAAAAGCATCTGATGTCGTCTATCCTCTGACCAACCTTCTAGAGCGTTCCCCTGATCGACACGATCCCACATCACTTCCTCCACGGATTCCCCCCACTGAGACTCTTTTACCTGCTGCAACAAGGTGGATTGTACCGTCATTTAAAAAAAACAACCTCTAACACCATATACCCATGCATCCAAGTGTAAGGCAGCCAAATCTCCCATCGCCTTCCTAGCATCATCGGATTCCCGAACTACTTCTTGATGAGACGTACTGCTCAGGGCATCTGGCACAACGTTGCCCTTACCTTCAGTGTACGATATCTCAAAGTCATAGTCTTGGAGAAACTCGACCCATCTCCACTGTCGTAAGTTCAGGTCACGCTGGGAGAAGATATAACGTAGGCTCTTGTGATCTGAGAAGACCACAAAGCGCTACCCACAGAGTTAATGTCGCCACATCTTTAATGCGAACACTACTGCTGCAAGCTCCAATTCATGGGTGGCATAGTTATTCTCGTGAGGGCGCAACTACCTAGACCCATAACAAATCACTCCCTTCTTCTGCATCAGCACCCACCCCAGACCAAGTCCATAAGAATCACAAAACACCTCATACCACAGCCCATCATCTGCAAACTTGAGTACGGGGGCACTGGACAACATCTCCTTCAAGTAGTCAAATGCTTTCTGGCACTTCTCGCTCAATAGGAAGACCCGGTTCTTCATCGTTAAAGCTTTCAATGGAGCAACAACTCGAGAGAAGTCCAAAAAAAAACCACTAATAGTAACCTGCTAACCCTAGGAAACTATGAACATTTGACACGCTCTTGGGTGCTGCCTAAGAAACAACTGCCTCCACCTTCGACAGGTCTACTAACACTCCATGCTAAGAAACCACGTGCCCAAGGAAGTGTACTTCTTGCATCAAGAACATTCATTTTGAAAATTTACGATAAAGCGTGTGGTGTAGAAGGACTTCCAAGACTTACCTGAGATTCTCAACTTACTCCTTGGATCTTGAGAAGATCATGATGTCATTGATAAATACAACGATGGAATTGTCTAGAAACTGTCGGAAGAAAAATTTCATAAGTCCCATAAACACAACTGGTGCATTCGTAACTCCAAATGGCATCACTACAAACTCAAAATGCCCATAACTACACCTGAAAGCCGTCTTCGAGATGTCACTATCCTTTACCCTCAGCTGATGATATCCTAATCATATATCAATCTTAGAGAACCAACCTGCTCCACTCAGCTGGTTGAAGATATCATCTATCCTTGGGATGGGGTAACAGTTCTTGACCGTTACCTGGTTCAAACTTCGGTAGTCTATACATTGCCTGATACCACCATATGTCTTATTCACGAACAAAACTGAAGCACCCCATGGCGACATGCTGGGTCGAACAAAACCCTTCTCCATCTGATCATCAATCTGAATCTGCATCTACTGCAACACCGAAGGTGCCATCCGATAAGGGGCCATCAAAATCGGATGGGCATCAGGCTGTAAGTCTATCCTGAACTCAACATAACGTTGGGGGGTAGAGTCACAACCTCCTCAGGGAAAATATTGAGGAACTCCCCAACAACTTCCAGGACATCCATCATCTCTGCATCAACCAGAACCACTGATAACCCGCCTAACAAGGAAAGGAGGGGCTCCACACACCCACTTCCCACCGGATAGCTCCTCTTGCCAACAATAGATACATGTTGTCCTTCCATGTCGGAGAAAACCACTCTTCTCCGGAAGCAGTAGATAACATAACTAACAGAAAACAACCAGTCGATGCCTAGGATGACATTGTATGGCTTCATCTGTAACAGATGAAGGTCACCACTAGATCGATGTGGTCCCAACGTCAGCCCACATCCCTGGAAAACACAAGATATGCTGGTCTGGCCCCTAACTGGTGTACTCAGTACCAGTGGTACGGAAAGGCTCTCTAGGTCTAATACCAAAGCATGGGATAGACTAGGTGCAACAATGGAGTTTGAAGCTCCTGAATCGAACAATGAAGAAACAAGAGTGATGAACAAACAGATCGTACCTCGCACCACCTCTAGTCATGCCGGAGCTTCCAACTCTGCTGCGTGCAACTGTCCATGCCCAGGTCCTTTTCCTCTCTGATGTCGTCCACCTCCCTGAACACACCTTGGTCGAGGTCCCTGAGGAGAACCTTGAGGTTGGGCTCCTCCTACAAGGCCTGGCCTCGGAGGAGCATGGTCATGCTGCAGCTGGAAGGGCCTCGCTGAAAACCGGTGCTGCTGAGGTGGGCACTGAACCTTCCCACCTCCACCATACTGAGCTCTGGTCGGGCACTGACTCTAAACGTGCCTGAAACATCCAGAAGAAAAACACCTCGGTCTTGGGCTCGTGAAAAGGGACAAGGACCCGAAGATCTGAACTGGAACTACTGTGGCATGCTCCCCACTGGCCTGAACCTGGAAGGTCCCGTCGTAGGAGACCTGTTGCTGACTACCTTCCACTTCGACGAACCTTTCTAGATCCCCTCTCGGGGTGCACCTCTCAGTGAGTACATCCACTCTACAACCTCTTCCTTCTTCTGTACTACCAATTACGTCGGAAGGGTGAAGGGGGTGACAGCGTACTGGATCCAAGGACGAAGCGCCTCCTCCAAACGTCTTGCCCGATAATCCTCATCTGGAAAGAGATCTGGAGAAAAGTGCAGCATATCCATGAACTTGATCCCCATCTCTCGTACCGACATACTCCCCTGCTGAAGAGAGAGTAACTCATACCGTTTCTCCACCTTGATCATGTAAGAAAGGAGTTCCTCTCGTAATTCCTTCTCATAGTCAGCCCATGGAACCTCTGCCTCTATCCTCTCTTCGAGGTAGAGCATCCCCCACAATCGCACAACACCTCAAAGCTGACTGACTGCTAGGGGAACCCAGTACTCCATCGGAGCACGAATCAAGGTAAAAGTAATCCCTAGCTCTTCAATCCACCCATCCATCTCTGTATCTGAAGTACTACACTTGTACTTCTTGAGGGACTACCACTGGAAATAACGGAGTGTCTTATACCACTGGCTATCTTCCTCCTCTCGGTCAATCCTCAACTAATCGACCGCCATAATCTGCTGGGCCTCGGCCTTCTGAGCCACCCGTGGATGACGTCCAGGTGCCATAGCTATACAGTAAACAAGCATCGCATAATGACAAATGACCTGATGCTGCCACACTCTCCCCGCCCACACACACCTGGGCCTCACAATGACGTATCCCGCCCACACACACATGGGCCTCACAACCACGTATCCTGCCCCCACACACATGGGCCTCACAACCACGTATCCCACCTGCAAGAACCTGGGCCTCACAACAATGTATCCCGCCCGCACAAACCTAGGCCTTATACAGAAGATTTTTTGGAAACAGTAGAACCTGCCTGAAGAGGCTTGGGCTAAAAACACCCCAATCGAAAACTACACAAGGAGTCTTAGGTGTAGGGTCACCTCAAGCCATCACAGCCTAGGGGAGAAGGAGTAGGAAAGAGCTAGTAACTAATGGAAAAACACCCTATCCCATAAAAGGGGAGTGTTCAGAACTAAGTTCTCAACATGTGTGGGGTGAGATAAAACCCAAAAGATACAGATATATATATATATATATATATACCAACCACAGAGCCCAACCTATGGCTTTCAAAAAGATAAACTGACCATGTGCCTCGACACTGCTACTACGAATCCTGCATATAACAAACAAATCCATCCCCCTTTAGGTTTTCCCATTTCAGTAGAAATAGTTTATTTAGTTCCTTAACTACTGGGAAACTATCTACAACCAACCACACCAATAGTTCATAAAAAATATCACTGTCATCCAAAAAAAAGTTTAGAAGAACATAAGGAACACAACAAAATCCCTATTATCAACCAACCAACCCATTGATTATTAAACCCTTTCCCATTAAAACCCAACCCTGCAGCCCCGCTGCCAACCGCCATAACCACAGCTCCACTGAAACCCGTACATCAACACCTCCTTAATACCATTTATTGCAGCCTAGCTGCCAATCACCAACACAGCATTCACACCAACCCACAACCAGGCCAACCATAGCCCCGCTACTCACAATATCCACAAAAACCCACAAAACACACCCATCACATGGATCGTAACCAAGCCAACACCCACATGTTCATTATTCAATTTTTTTTAACCGGGGTGATCACACAAGGGTTCCAAATTTTAACAGCCAACATTACGTGATTAACCAATTTCCACAATCCACTTGGTTTCCACCCAAAATAAAATCTAGATGGAGAGGGTAACATTTAATTGAGTAAGAAAAGGCCCCCAACGACCGTGATTTTCCGTAGGCAGATTCTCATTCAATTCACAACAATAATATCACAAGATATAAAGTAACAACAATAAAAAATTCCCATCCCCATTATATAAGTTAGTTATTATCTTCATTAAACTAGTTCAAAAGTGTTTCACATAAACAAGAGAACACCCACCCCACATGATGCACAAATTAGAGAGACGATGGTAAAATCCCTACCTCAACAGGTTCCGATTGCAACGCTCCCCCGGATCAACCATAGAAGACGTCCGTCGGCGTTTGTCACTTCTGTTGGTCCCAGAAAAACCTCCTCGGGTGGAGGTCGGAAAGGAAAGGCCGAAGGAAAGAAAACAGATCCTTTCTCGGAAGTTCCGCCTCGTCGTTAAGATCCTGTGGCCTCTGAAGGATCGTAAATCGGAGCTCGGATGTAGAAGTTATGGAAGGAAAGGAGCCTTCGAGTCTCTTGGGAGAGCTATGCTAAAAGGAAAGGGGAGGAGAGGAGTGAGTTGAAAGGAGTAGGGGACCCATCCTTTTATAGGCATGAAACGTAAAAGTACATTGCGTGTACTTTATGGTACACGGCGTGTACTCGATTCTTTCACATGGTATCCACGCGGATTCCAACACATCTCTGCAGCTGTTGATTGGTCAACTCACAGTTTGAGGGTAACACATATGTGGGGAAGGACTACATGGCGTGTAGTTTAGACACACGACATGTACTCATTTATTTCACATGGCAAGGACACAGCTCCAACATGGTACACAGCTGTTGACTGGTAATGCGTACGCGGGGAAGGACTACACGACGTGTAGAACTGGACACATGACATGCACGCATTATTCCATATAGTAAGGACATGGTCTACAACACGAGGTATACCCGGTAAGGGTGTCCACGGCGTGTACTCAAACTACACGGCGTGTAGTTTCAAAAATCTGGAAAATGTGGGAAAAGTCAATTTTACACTCCAGAACACTTCTTGACCTTGTTTTTGACAAAGGAATGGGCCGGAGAGGTCTGAGCCATTACAAAGTCAATACAGTGGAAATCAAGGTGGACATACAAGAGGAATAATGCACTAGATCATTCTCGGGATATTTTCAACTAGTGTGGTAGGTAAGGAATCTATCATACACATTTTCCTCAACCACCAGTAGAGTGACAGTTTGGTTAAAAAATAGGGATACTAAATAGGTTCTATTGGAAACAATAGAAGGATAGTGCTGAGGGAGATACTACTCAGAGTCCGAGTGTGGGACGAAGGTGTTATACACCATATATGTTTGGTAGTTGGTGTTATACTGGAAGAGGAGGTTGATATAGTGTAAATGGTGCTTCAGGGTATTATCAACCATATTAGCAATGTATTTCTACATAGGGGAGCCGGATGACACCATAGGGAAGCGGGGAAGGACAGTTATGTGTATTGCAGCCTATACCTAAGGAGAGAATGTCTGGTATATCCATAGTGAGCAGTATTATAATAGTTTCATCTACATTATCTACTTCTGAGTTTTATACCGGTGCCTCTCCTTTTATATCTTCATTCATGGTTAATGGATTGATCCTGGAGGAAGAGTATGTAAGAGAGGTGATGAATACAGACACACTATTTGAAACATAGTCTAGTGATATGTTTTTATGAAAGGGATATTTTCTAGAGATCAGAGAGTATCATTTCTGTTGGGATATATATGTTATTAATATAATGGGATGAGACATAAATATTGTTATTTATTAGGTAGTTGCATACTGATCTCGCATAAATTGTTACCATAGGAGAGTGACAATTGAATTTCATGAGGAAGACACATATGTACATCAGAGTGAATGGGATATTCATAAAGGTAAAGCTTGTACATTTACTCAAATAACTAGAAGAGCTAACTTTCATAGTTTCATGTCTTTTTCTTGATGATGTGTGTGGTGAGAATGACTTCATTCCACTAGTAGTAGAACTATTATATAATGTATTTCTTGAATAACTATTATTGTTTCCACATAATAGATATGTGGAATTCATTAATGGGATCATGCCAAGGGATGATTCAGTATATATTACACCATACAAAATGGAACCAACTTAGCATCAAGTGAACAAAATGATATTTTAGGAGTTGGAGGATAACTGGATTATCCGTCCAAGTACTCCACCTTAGGGATCACCTATTTTGTTTCCAACGAACGACGATTGGAGTTTATGGTGGATTGTCAATTACCAGAAGTTGAATAAAATGAATTTTAAGAATAGATATCCTCTTATTCATATTGATTATCTTTTTTCCCAAGTGAAGGTGGCTTATAATATTTCAATGATAGATCTGAGATTAGGGTATCATCATTTGAGAGTTCGAACTTACAATATATCGTGAACTACATTAATGAGTATTTATGGCTTTTATGTGTTTATTTAAATACCATTTTGTTTGAAAAATTATCAATCGCTATCTATAGACCTGTTGAATAGTATCATTCACCGTATTTAGATCATTTTTATGGTGGTTTTTGTGGACAAAATCTTGGTTTACACTAATATTATTGATGATCATGCCCAACATAATGACATCATCAAATTTACATTGAGAGAGCATAATCTATATGAGAATCTATCTAAATTACAGATTTTATTTGACATAGTTCATGTATTAGGGATCATAATCTAAGAAGAATGAGTGATAATGGTGCCAGAAAAGTTCCAGCAGTGGTATCTTGGGATCAAACTAGAATTTATTTTATCTGATGCTTTTTTGGTTCGTAGGAAATTACAAGAAGTTCATTATTTACATTTTTCAATTGGAAAAAATACTTAATGGTTTGTAAAATGAAGGCATTATGTTAATATGTACAGAACCATGTGAGCCTTCTCAACATGATTTGAATATGTTCTTGATATCGGCACCAATATTCATCTAAACTGAGTCATCTGTGGAGTACACGGTGCATTGCAATGCTTCTAGGATCAAACACAGAGTTGTGTTGCTTCAATGAAATAGAGACTTTGCTTACGAGTCTTGGTAGTTGAGGCCACATGATTGAAATTATCATACTCAAGGCCTCGTGTTGGAAACAATATTTTATGATCTTATCTGTTGGATTCAATATCAATTGGTGGAAATTTTTATTGTTTTTATAAATTAAAAAATCTTGATGTATATAATATCACAATAATACATGAATATTCAGTAGCTCAGATGTGTAGAGTATATGTTGTACATTGATTTTGAACTTCAATATACCCCCAGGAATGGGAATAGTTTGGTGGATTCCTTATCTAGTAATACACGTACATAGTTGGTACATGAATCGAGTTCATAAATTAATTTGATGATATTGCTGGTTGAAATGCATGTGGTAGTTCTGGAATGTCAGGAGAGGATGCCTCTGGTTTCTATGGTGGTGGAGTCCACACTCTTTAGACTGATCAAGGATAATATGAATGATAATATAGAGTTTTTATCTTTATGGAAATGAATTGATGGTTGGTAGACACCTTTATACTAGATGATAGTTGAGGATGAGATCATCTATGTGAAAAATTATGTTGATGTGTCTACAAGTATGCGAAAGAATCTCATGTGAAAATTTCATAATTCAATGTGGGTGGTATATTCTATAGTGAAAAAATGCACCATGTCCTACAATTAATGTATTGTTGGATCGATATGAAAATGGAGATAACAAGGTTTGTAAAAAGATGATTCACCTAGAAACAGGTGAAGGTATACCAATAACAACATGGAAGACTACTACTGGCGTTACCTATTCCATAATGGAAATGGAATGACGTGACAATAGATTTCGTGGTTGGACATCCAAATAATCATAGGAAGAATGATTCTATTGGGGTTATTGTGTATTTTATAATTAAATCCACATACTTCTTGCCTATATAAGAAACCATTACAGTAGATAATTTGTGGGAGATGTATGTGAGTGAGATAATTTGTTCGCAAAGGGTGACATGGACTATAGTTTCATATCATAATTCACTATTTACAACATTATTTTGGAATGGCATAAAATGTCTCATGGAACATATGATTAGTTTTCTACAGCCTTCCAGACAGAGACAAATGGTAGTCAGAGCGCGTCATAGAGGTGTAAGATGATATTCTATGAGAAAGTGTACATGACATTGGTGGTTCATGGGAGAAGCACTAGGATTTAATGTAGTATGACTATAAAAACAGTTATCAAAAAACTATATAGATGGATTCATACAAGTATAATTATGATAGACCTTTTAGATCACCTCTATGATGGTTAGAAGAATGTGTGTTAGAGTAGTTTGGAATGAGTCTCGTCCTGGATACATCAAATTAGGTGAAGTTGATTTGGAAATGTATGGATACTGCTCAGAGTAGACAAAAGTCATATGATGATATAATGACATGAACCCTAGAGTTTATTAGGGGTGATTGTGTGTTCATTTAGTTGTTGCCTAGATTGTGTCACCACTGGATACATAGTAATGAAATATTGAAACCCATGTTTGATGGACCATTTGAGGTGCAAGAGAGAATTGGAGAGTGGTTTACCAATTAACACTTCAATAGAACTTAAACACTATTCATTCCATTTTCCATGTGTGACAACTATGACTCTATCACACTTACCCTTATCATGTGATTGATGTGGAATATTATGACCTTGAGTTAGATGTGTCCTTTGAGGAGCATCTGATATGTGTGATGGGTCATAGTGGCAAAGTGTTATAGGGAAATATCATGCCATTAGTTCATTTTTATGGAAACATGGAATTGTTCAAGAGGAAAGAATGGAATGGGATGAAGACATGAGGGATCAATGGACCAATATTTTTGGATTGGAATAATAGAAAATTTTTGGAGTGCTGCTCGGGGATGAGTTGTTATAAGGTAGGGGGAT
This sequence comes from Viscum album, assembly GCA_963277665.1. Lineage (NCBI taxonomy): Eukaryota > Viridiplantae > Streptophyta > Magnoliopsida > Santalales > Viscaceae > Viscum > Viscum album. The sequence continues at coordinate 357,258,017 of OY728152.1, read as the reverse complement.
TGTATTATCCCAACCATTTCATGAGAAATATAGTGTGGTTTTTCTGGTACATTGTTCTACAATTTAAGTATCATTGAGTTGGGGTATGACCTATGGTGTGTTTTAGTGATGTATTTAAGAATCCAGGGTGACCTCGGTTGTTCACGGTTTGCACACGATTTTGAAAACCTGTGTGTACAGTGTAAGTCGACACAGTTGGTGCACGATTTTCCTAACCATTCACCATTATGTCATGTGGGTTGTGTATGACTATTTGGTTGCCTCACAGTATGGCCTAACCATGTATCCTACCTCTTGATATTGTGCACACGAACCGGTTTATTCTGAAAAATAATTTTTAAAACTACTTGAACACTCGAAACCTCTCTAATTCGACCTAGGCTATGGGATTGAAAATTTCTTGGTGTTACCATATCCATCAAATTGGATTCCAAGGTTATAAGAATAACTTTATAATATTTTATGGCGATTCAATTCGGAAACCTGAATTGAATCTAGTCTTAATGTGATGAATAAATATTAAATGAATACGTGATAATAGTTTAAATTATTCATTGTATTTATTTCTTCATAAAACTGACTAAACTATATTTTGACTAGAATCCTTTCAGACACAGTTTGTCATGGACTACTGAGTTGTACTCACACCCTATTCGGGATGACTGATCGACACACGAGTAAACTTTTTTGTCATGGGACATGATAAGGTAAAAGACTTGGGATAAGTTGTTGTTCGAGATTGGAGCATGTGAGAGAGAACCAATTGTGGTTATGTACCCTTTTGGAGTATTTTTGTCATTTCTTTTAGTTTAGTTATTGTAACTTAACACATGAATTTTTGTAGAATGATTTAACATTCACCTGAATTTTTTTTCATGTTTTTACTAACATATTTCATGGTGTTGTTATGTTTATTTATATGTTTCCACACTATGTTATTGTAGTTTTCTACCACTGGTGTTGTGTTTTGATAAAAGATGGTATATCATCCTCAATACAGACATACCAGACCCTCACTACTTTTGAGAACACTTTGGAATACGGGGAGGCACAATATAGGGCATGTGACCAACCAACAAGTGGGATCGCTCAGTAAAACACTGGACAAGATTCCACAAATAATATATGATGACATCATAATTATTTTAGACATTGCTAATAATTGTTTTCGATAATTATTTTTTTTCTTAATATAGAACAAAATGGTTAAATAAAAATTGGGATGTAGTTATTTCATACCAATATTTATGAAAAATAACTATACATGTATCAATGAAAAATTATAATGGTCTTATCTAAAATAATTATGTTAAATGATGATAAAATTTACAAATGATGTTGTATAATGTCACATATTTATAATGTCTTCATACATTCTGACATATTGAATTTTTCATATCCATATATTAAAAAATATATTTCCTATATTAAATATATGTTAAAATGATAGTCTTTGTAGTACTGAAAATATATAAAAAATGTTTTTTGAATAATTATTTTAAAATAAATTGTAATTATTATAAAAAATACTTCAAAAGAGAATCTAGTTTTTTGATGGAATAAAATATCATCTATATTTTTACAAATATAATACCCTAATTGATTTTTATTAGTGCTTTTACTTTCTCAATTTATAATTCAATATATTTCACTTTCCAAAATTAAATTTCACCTATTAGTGGAGATGGTGTTATAACATTTGAGAAATCTAATTGAATAATGACATCTAGTATCGTTATTTATGTGTTTAGGGTACAAATCATTGATTCAATAGAATCATTGTCATTAATGGATGTTTTATCCATACTGACTGTGTACCTCAATCAATAATAGAACAACCTTGAGTTCCTCTAATATTATATGTTAAAAAATTACCATAAATAGAAAAATCATTATTCATCCCTTAAAACATATAAGTAAAAATTAAATTTTTATTAATACATGATTCAAACAACATAACAACAAAGGCTAACGTTAATTTCAAATTTTAAATCAATGGATCCAAATAAATATTAATAAAAATATCTATTTTTTCCATTTTATAGGAATATATAACACATTGCATTCACTCTTCATAATTATCCAAGGTAAAAAGTTTTAATTTTTCAGTATAATTATCCATATAGTGGGAGTTATTATTTGAAAACAAGAAGGATTCACTCCATCAGAATATAAAAAAATATAGTTGTTTCTAATCTAATTTCCAATTATATGATACTCTTGATCAATTTTATTTCACAAATGATTGTCTTCTATGTGAATTATTTTCCAATATGTCAATACTTTTTCTTCATCCCACATTGATTTATTGTAGTCTCCTCACATTCCTATCAGTTCCTAAACCTTTAATTGTTTGGAATGTGCCATTAAATACTCAATGGAAATGATTAATTTATTTATTATCGAGACGAACCACAAATTTGGATTTTTTTTGTGATTCATATTATTTTCAAAATAGAATTGAATAATTTAGTCATTAATGTATCTATCCTAGATTATACCCATTTAATGAATAATTCATTTAGTGCAATATGTTTTCCATGGATGCTTATTATATTTTTGGATCATATCATTCAATATATATATCATTTCATTTACGCATGTGTCAATTCATAATTTTCTAACATTTACACTATATAACATCATTATGGTTTACAATGATGTATATTTTTTACAACTATGATACATTTGAGTCTTTCCACAACTTTTTAACATAAAACTATAATTTGGTTGATCTTGTAGTTAATATTCGAAGGTAATTTTCTTTTCCTCAATGTGATATTATCCATAATCACACCTATAATTAAATATTCAATATGGACATTATCAGTTTTCACACTTCTAATTATTTCAAATTATCCATAATACACAATGTTATCCTTATGTTTAGCTGTATTCAATTTTCACATATGTTAATTATAAAATTTATAAAATTTTTGTATTCTGTAATAGATCATATGTTCTTCAAACTCCCATAGACTAATTGGTTTTGAATAATAACATTTTTATACCATAATAAGTATTTGATAAGGGTTATATTCATGATCATTCTCAAATTTGATGAAACCAATCTTCATAATATTTTATTATATTATTTGCATCCATACATTTTTCATTAATATTTATCATATTTGATTAAATAATGTTACTATTTATTGAATTTAACATATTCATACAATGTAAGAACATGAATCCCTAAAAATATATTATTAAAGAATTATTTATGCATCATAAAACTATTTTTTTTAGATATTTAGTTATAAATTTTGGTTATTGATATTATTTTGTAGTGTTTGAAATAATTAATTAATGGGAATATGTGATCCTTATAATGTAACAAATAATAGAACTTAATTTTCACCTATTCAAAATCAATGAGATCATGGATTGTTTCTATAGGTTATATTTTAAGGAGTAATTCAATATGGAGGTTTTGATGATCATAAATTTCATCACATGGTACATGGAAGACATGGTGGTGTTACAATGACAGGATTCATAGGACTTGAATTTGATCATTTATCAGATCATATAAACATTTATATGCACAAAAACTTATCCTTGAGAACCTTAAATTTAATGAAACTCTTGAAATATATTAGATATAATGAATAAACTTTTTAGTGTGTCTCAATTTTATGAACCAAAATGTTAATTAAAAATTTTAAAAATGATGACATGAAAATACAAGAGTGATGAGAATGAATTCAGTGGGATGAAGATAAATAAAATATTAAAAATAAATAACAACATAATAATTGGATCTATGGATGGGATAAATGATGGAGGAATCCTCAATGGGGTCATTAGTAGGATGTTACTATTATGATTGAAAATTTACAGATTCCATCCTCTGAGGGAATGGAATTTAGATTATGATAATCCCTTAATATGATTTCTTACATTACTCAACATCCTTTGGAAACATTAGATTTAGAGGTACATTAAATTATTTTTCATGCGGAATGGATATGATTCTATTTCATTTCTAATTTTGGAATTTTTTAAAAAAAATTAAACTATATTTTAATAAAGGAACATATATATAAAATTATAGGAAATGTCAAACATGGATTAATGTAATCTTACTAAACAAGATGCTATTTAGAGAGAGCAGACGAGGTAATCAATTATTATAACATATTACCTTATATTTTAAAAAGGAGAATGAAAATTAAACCAATAGGATGATCTATTTTTTAAAAATCCAAAACATAAGATTTGTAACTGTTGGCATAGGACCATAAACAGTAGGTAAATGCTATTAAAATGTTTTGGAGGACTATTGCCATGTCTTTCATTGGTATAGACTTGTATAAATGGTTTTGGGAAACCATTTGTGTAGTTATTATTTGACAATAATTTATAAATAAAGTATATATAATATGAAATTCCTATAACAATAGTTCTAAAATCCGTTGATAAAGATAATTAAATATTATACATATAGTTTTTGATAGCTGCAACATCAAATTAGATTTCAAACACAAAACCACAAAGATAAATTTTTTTTCTAGAATCATAATATGATAAATATGTATTTTTATTTTTATTTTTACATTTTAATGTATTCATTTATATATGATAATATTATTCATTTAAAATATGAAATCCTTTTTCCAGTGTTTGGAAAACCATTTCTATAGACCTATAGCAATGGATTTCCACATTGTTGATATATTTATTTTGAAATTTGGGACCATCACGAATGGTTTTGGAAAAACCATTAGAATAGGTTCATTAAATGTATTCTATTACAATGGATTTATCCAAACTGTTGGAAAATACATCACATATCAAAATGGTTATGGAGAAACCATTAGTATAATGACATCATATTAAATACATGCCAATGGTATGTATGAAACCATTGCAATATATATGAAAAATACCAATAGTAAGTTTCATAAATATTGGTATAGGGTCATAATATGGTTTTCATAACAATGGTTCTGGCCAAACCCTTATTATATATTCATCATATGGAATATATATCAATGGTTTCTCCAAAACTAACTGTATGGGTCCCTTTTCTTGTAGTTTTGAAAATTGATTGAACCTTCACAACCAATAAACCGAAGGATTGGAGAAAACAAAATGATGCACTAATACCTATAATAATGAAAATACAGTCTGATTCCATGTTGAAATTTTAACATCCTCTTCCATGTGAGAACTTAATTCCAATGAATAATTCATGGGATTCATCCACTGGTGCAGCGCAAAAAAATGGAGGAAAAATTTCATGTTGTGATAATGCAAACCAAATGATCTTGTACCAAAATATCAAATAAAATAATAACTCTAATGATTATTTCATTATAAAAAAAATTTAAACACTTTGTACAGTGGGGGATCCACTTACAGAATCTAGAATATAGTAAGGGGTTATGAAGAAGAATCTAAATATGCTTCAAAATCTCCATCCAATATACAACATTCTTGATCAAAAAAGTGTTGAGTTTAGAAATCATGTTGAAAACAATATCATATATTCTCACCTATATAAATCATTATGTGGTACAAATAATGTATATTGTATTTTGGATGATGGAATAAGTCCACATTGGGAATAGATATGAAAAAAAATTAACCATCTCCATAATCTCATCCACATTTGGGTTCTGTGGATGTCAAATGTTCCTAGCCCCTTGAGGGTAGGACATTACATGGATATTATTGTCTGCATCACTAATGAGGTAGGGTATAAAATTATACCATTTAATATTTCCTAACATTAGGAACTACATTAAAAGTTGTATTCCAATGAAATATTATTATAAAAACATCATAACTCGTTTGAGGCAGTCCGGTCCTGTAGTCATTTCTCAGAATCATCATTTTTTATTATCTGAAATCTATAAGATATTGTATAACTATATTTCACCACATAGCCTACAATGTTTTCATTTTTCATAAAAACATTATCTTGGTCTATATAATTTGTTCACGAAATATAAAATATAACCATCTAATCAATTGCGTTGAACAATACATATTGTTTATTATAACACCATACATTACTAGATTCATTAACATGTGAGAAAGAATTTAATCCTCCCAATCAAAAACTACAAGGAATGAGGAAATCATCGCACATTTATAAATAATAAAAGGGGCCCTCCATATCATAATTTTGTATTCATCTATGATCCTCAAATATAATCCCTTATAAAGAAGAACACAAAATTTCTAGAGGCATATTTACAAAAGACAGATCATGGTCTAATAGATACATCCCAAAACCCATATGGGGGTTAAATTTGGATTCATTGATCTGAATGCATAGGGAACCACGGTTTTGAATTAGTTGTCATCCATTCTTATCTAAAAGAGCAATGTTGATCATTGGAATCTATTGATAGCCCATACCACCACAAATGTTTAGGGACACATTGATTATATGGTTCCAAGTAAAGAACTCTTTTTTCATCATTCAATTACAACAGAACATTCAAATGTGTCTGTTAATTTGATCAATCACAATGTCGGGTAGATTAAATAAATAAATATTATTAATTGTTGTCGATTGAGATACATCATGTACAAGTTCTTCATTCCATATATTAATTATTATCTTAAATTTGCATCCCTAATTTTTTTCTATCATCTCCACGATGCTCGAGAGAAATAGTATTTCAGTATTGACAACAAATCATAGGGATCAAAATATTTTTAATAAAATTATCATCCACCAAAATACTCAAGATTCAACAAGGATCATCATTTCTACAAGTAGTCTTACATTAGTTCATAGAATTTTTCAATTATGAAAAATTAACTGATTGTTTGGATTCTTTCTCATTTTATGGGAGAAGATTGAAATTAGATATTAATAATTAGTGAGTATTCATTTATAATAATTAATCATCCATCATAGAAGAGTATGTGGATAATAGGTGGACTTCTTCTATAAGCCATCCCCCAAAAAAGATGTTGTCTTTATCTTCAAGGGTAACTAAATTTGTAAAATCATTAGCCTTCAAGGAACAATGGAAAGGGGAATGTATGTCCCCCTATCTGACCCCCTAGTATGGTTGTTACTTTGAGAGAGTGTTCCACTGATATTGATTGTGATAGATACTCAAGAATATTTTTTTAAGATTCAATTGATTTAAGTAATTATGTACACAATCCCATTTTTTAATTTTCGGTTTCTAACTATTTTAATGAAATAGAAATTCTTAATTATAGTGTAATTTATTTTATAAAGAATTACTGATAATTTATGAAATATTTGGTTTTTATTGATTAGACCATATTATTCTTCACAATTGATTCACCCAGTCACTCTTATGAGAACATTAACAATTCTCGTGGAATAGTAAATCATTTTACAAAAGGGTTACATAAGTAATTACCATTATAAACCATGTCTGAAACATGGATTATGACAATTCATAATCCATATGTACTCAATATGAAAAAATTTATTTAATTCATAACCAAAACATGTAAAATAAGATGCATGAAATTAACTCACATACCTTAGTTTTTTAGAGGTATGATTCGTCTAGAATGTTTGAGGGGAGTGGGGAATGTTGTCCACTTTTGTGAGAGAGATTGAATGGGGAAAATAAACAGGTCCCCATATGGTCGAATTTATTTAACCAAGAATGGTTAATCAATTCATTCCAAAATATGGAGATAAATTTGAGTTTTCTCATCGTGAGGTTAATAAACACTAAAAATGATATGTTTTATCATTGAAAAATATTTCACTAATAAAACATATCATTATCTGCGCTAAAATTATAGTAGATAGAAAATATATTTATTAGAACTATTATTATAGAAATGATATATATATGTTATATATGAGTATTTCCATTATATATGACAATAAATATTTAAAATTAAAAAAAATTAATATATATTTATAATTAGTAAATTTCATAAAAATATAAAAATAATTAACATTGTTAATGAATATACAATCTTAAAAGCATGATTTTATGAAATGATTAAAATTTAATAATTAAAAATAAATAGACTAAAAAAATATTTATAAATGGATAATATTTATTAATTAGATAAATTCTGATAAAAAACTATAAATGAATGTATATTAATATTATGTAAAATACATTGTGAAAATATTTAATCATATTATGTACGTACAAAAAATAATTTTTAGTAATAATTACATGAATTTATTTCATCTAAAAAATTAATGAAAATAAATAAAAATTTTGAATTTAAATACATTATATATAGAGATTTCAAAAAATTTAAATTATATTACATGTTAATAAAAAAAGTATGTTGAGAATTTATCATATAAACTAATCACATGTTCATATTATTAAAACATAGTAAATATTATTGTAATATTTGAAAGATTATATGAATTAATTATAAACACATGAAAAAATGTAGATAATATTAATAAAATCATTACAATAAATTAATTATATAAATATCAGTCATTTTAAAAGAATTATACCTAAATAAAACAAATTTATGTAATATTAATCATATAAATTAAAAAATTATAATATAAAAAACATAAAAAATAATTTTGAATTAATAAATATTAATAAATGAATATATTACAATAATATTAAAAATTGTAAATATTAAAAATTAAAAATTAATATTGAATAAAATCATATTAAAAATGAATAATTAAAATTTAATACGTCCATACCTATTAAAAATTGAATCAGTATGATTGATTACATTAATTACATTCAGAAAAAACCAGGATTTGAATCCTTGCATGCCCCTTGGGTGATTTATATTGCATGCAGTGACTCAGGTAGATAATGGTGTGGGCATGATGCGAGAATGTGATGATGCGGGCATGAGACATGCCCGGTTATATCGGTAGGATGATGAAGTCAAGAGTATAAATTGATCATGTCGACCATGTTTTTAGGACACTTGTCATTTGGCCAACAGTCTATGTAGTGGATCTTCTCCTTCCCAGATAGAATGAGGCATTTTCATTCATTAAAAAATATGAAAAAACATACACATAAAAATGAATATAAATTAATTTACATATTATAAAAATATTTATTTATTTATTTATTTATTAGGTACCATATGATACGAATACACCAAAAGACACACACACACCTCACCCACCGAACAATTGGAATGTCAAACCCTCCAATTGGAATAACCCCCAAGACGTAGCAGACCTATATTCAATATTATCATAGTAAAAAAATTTTGTGGATATTGTCCTAAGACCCTTAAAAAATATACCCAAACCACCATGTCCCATATGACCCATCATTATCATGCACTGATATAGGATTTATCACAACTGATTGGTCCACCCAAAAAAACCAATGATCGACATGGCTTTCCCATTCCTTGGGCTTCCATTATATCTTCGAACATCGTGGAGGGTTATCCTAGATGATTGTCAAACCACCACCATTGTTTTTTATCATGTGTTCGCCCATCCTAATCAACAATCAACAATGCCTACCACAAAAGCTTCTCTTCAGGGTTCACAGATGCATCCACCATGCATATGAAGTTATCGGTATACATTGGCAACACCCACATTGTCACCACATGATGTTGTCATTAGAGATGGAGTGTCTCCATCCATGGTCTCAGTTATATCATCAAACTATGACCATAGAATCAGTGATGAAGAGTTTTCGCCCCTCCTACATCGTCAATTCTACCTTCCCAAGTGTTCTCCACCATCCATGAAACCTTCGACTCGAGGACCATTGTGATCCCTACTCCAAAATCACCATCCAACACTCACCATCTCTCAATGGACCACATTGATGAAACTACCATGAATGACCTTCAACGACACCATCTATCATTACCAATCATCGTGATGAACATCCACATCATTTGTGTTTGTAAACATAAACACCTGAATGGTTTTAGGAATGGCATATCTTGTGGTTCAATTTCAAGGAAAATGTTGTGGGTTGGAGGTGGTCTTCATGTAATCAGTTATATGGATATCAACCATTTTAAAATATTAATACATGATAAATATAATTAAAAAAACATTAATTAGATTAATTACGTGAATATTTAACATATTAATGCATATTAAATAATATGTATCGTTTTTAAATACTAATATAATTCAAATAATATTTAATATTATTAAATATTTAAAATGACATAAAAGTAATTCAATATAATTTAAAATGATTAAATATAAATAAATAAATTTAAAAAACATTAAATTTTAATTGTTATCATCAATTACATGAATTTCAAAAATATAAAATTAAATAAAAATTAATAAATAAATAGTATTATTATTACCAATGGATGATGTGTTCACAGTATTGATTATATATAAAAAATATAATATGTTATTATCCTTTATAATTTTTAATAATATATGAAAATATTTTTATTTAACAAAATAAATACAAATTTAAACATGTATAAATAACTGTAAAAATTGAATATATTACAAAAATAATAAATCATTATATAATAAAAATTTATAATGTATTGAAAATAGTAATAATTCTGAGTTAGTAATAAGCTATAATTAATGTTAAATCAATAATCAAACATGCATGTACACATATACACACAAATAGACATAAAGTACACATATATACACAATATTAATATACACATATATACAATCACATACACAAACACATACTCATTGTCATATGCATAATAACATTCAAATACTTGTTTTCACACATACAATTACATACTCCTGCATGGACATACATACATATATATACATACACAAATATACATACACATACAACATAATCAAATACCTATACACATACATATACTCATACACATACACTTGTACATACATATAAAAATGTATAAGCTTACACATACACATACATTTTCATTTACAAACACATCCAAACAATTACATACATTTGCATGCACATACATACCCGTCTATATATATGACTATACAAACATATACAACATTAACATACACAAATACATAAATGCATGAACATACATATGAACATATAGATTAAGAGATATATAATCATATACTTACATGAAAACATATATAAACATAAACATATATCCTGATACTTAGTCATACATATGCACATATGTATACTAACACGTTCACATGCACATAAAAACACATTAACATGCACATACACATATACGTATGTATGTAAACATACATATACTGTCAATAAAAATTTATAAATACGTACATATACACTTATGCAAACTTGCATACAAATACATGTAAACATACACATATGTATAACAAACACATTCAATTACATACACTTCTATTCACTTATACATACTCACACATACAAACATAAATTGAAAATAAACATGCACACACGCCACACAACACAATATACGAATAAAAAAATGAATAATATATAAACACACACATACAAACACATAGATACTAATCTATATACATATATTATTGAATTATCTAATAACAATATAAATATAAAAATAAAATATTAATCACATATTTAAATAAATATATGACTTTACCTATCATATAATTATTTAAAGAGAATATTAACACATTAAATTTATATTAATTATATATAAAATCAATTAATGTTTATAAATATACTATTAATCTTTTTTTTGAACCTTATTATTTATATTATTTTATAAATATAAATTCAATAAAATAGGATTAAATTTTTATTATATTTTATATAACCATTTAATAATAATATATTAACATATATATACTGTTTGAAATATAAATATTATTAAAAAATATGTAATAATGTGTATATATATAAACATATTTAATGAGCCATTTTGCAACAATAGAAAAAGATATCATAGTTTCCAGACATTTATTAGTGTTCCCATAATGCATTGGGAAATGTAACCCTATTATTAGTGTTTTTTAGTAGTAGCATTGAATATTTCATGATATAAATTAATTTAACATGAATAAAAAAATATTGAATATATATTTAGTAAAATATTAAATATAAATGATTGATAAAATTAAATGACAGTGAACCATTAGTATTAATTTCATAATGCAGTGAATTATAACATCATAGATAAATATAGAGTATAACATTACACAAATTATTTTAATGCCTATGGAATTAAATAAATAAATTAATATATTATTCTTTTAATGTTATATGTCTAAACATTTGATATCATTTATCTAGTTCTGTGCATTTGGAGGGACGAAGTCGTTACAACATTCCCTCTTTTGACTGATACTTTAGCAGTCATTTCACTTATGGAATCAACATTTTAAACTCATGGAATCATTTTGAATCATCCTCAATAGTGGTAAATGATATGTAGGGGCCATGATAGTCATTTCCAAGAACCGCTATCCCAATGGGTTTGCTTCTGGGTGGGAATATAAACACCTAGGGATAGATAACGTCACACTAATTCTCCCTCGTATGGCATGGTAGGCGTTCTCCATGTGTTGAAATGGTCCACTATCAAACAATGGGCATTGAGTGTTGTAGGTGTTGTCGATGGGGCACTAGGAGAAATCTTCTATGAAAGTGTGATAATGAATCATGGTGATGGTGGTTGGAATTTTTGATTGGCAGCTGTTGCATATCATCTGAGAAAGGGAAGTGATGTTGTTAGGTTTTATTGATGGGGAATCAGGGAAGGTTGTATGAGAAATGAATTTGATGACCATATACATCTTCCTGTCAACTATCCTAGTACGAAATTTGTATTGGGCACCATGACATGTCATGGAGGTGACGGTCCTTTTAGTTAATGTTGATGGCGCATCGTGGTTGGTAGAAATGGTTTTGAAGGAAATATGCATTGTCAATGGGGTATTGTGGTATTCTATTAATGAATGGGTAGTGATATTCATATTTATGTTTTCCCTATCTAACCATGTAGGCATTGTGGATGGGGAACAGTGTAATGTTTTTTGGGAATTTGCAGTGAATTTCATAACAATCTTCCACTCATCTGGCATAGTAGGTGTTGTCAATGGGGTGACTTGGTAGGTTGTTTGAGAGAGGATAGGGTGACCCACAGGGATAGAGGGATTAGGCTACACTTGGTACTATGTCTATGGAAGGGTGACTCAACATGATTTAGCATAGAAGTGATGTTTGAAAACCTCATATCTAACATTTTTAGGGACCCTTACTTCTTCACACTCGACCAATGCATCTTTCATTCATCTACTAAAAAAATGGTTCTTTGTAGACACATAAATTCATAGAATGGATGGATTTTGATAATCCATGGCTTTTATGTGTGTATATACACATAACAGTACTACATACATATGTTGAATAATTTCCATGTTGTCATTACATTCATTATTGTTTCTCTAACCCACTATTTTAAATAATTTCTTTTTCATTTTATGGTGCAATGTGTTTTAAACTCATTAAATAACATAGGTCATTTATTAATTTTATTCAATATATATATATTTTTTATTTATATAACAATAAAAAATCAAAGTAAAAGAATTTCGATGTGTGGTAACCAATACATCCCTTGAAATCTAGATTTTTCGTTATAAATATAATACATTACAATTTTTTTAATATTTACTAAATCATTTTTTATTTTTTAAAAATAAACATAATACATAAAATATCACTTATTATTCATAAATAAATTATAATATTTATTTATAATGAAAAGATAACATATTTTACATAAATTATATTTAAAAAATCATCTATAATATTTATTATAAATATAAATATATAATGTATTTTTCTATTAATTATAATACTAGTAATTATCATATTATATAAATAAAAAATTTAAAAACTTTATATATAATAATACAATGTGTAACTAAATAAAATTTTACATTATATTAAATTCATTTTAACTGTATTCAATACATATAATTAAATTATAATATTATATATTTTAATATTATAAATGTATTTATTATAATTCATAATCGATATAATTAAGCCATAATATATTAATATTATAGATTTATAGTTATTTAGGAATATAGTAGATCAAATGAATTAAATATGGGATGCATTTTAATTTATAAATGAATTCGATATTGTTATATTCTAATATATTTATTTTTAAATATGATATTTATTTGACTTATATATAAACTATTATATCATGAAAATAATATAATTTATTTCAATTACATAATATTTTTTTAAATACCATTTTTAGTGTTTTCATAAATACCTTTTTAATGTATATTTGGAAACCCACACCAATTACCCATCCTTAAGAACATTTAAAATTCAAACAAAATACAAAATTTCAATATGGATAGTCATTTTGTGATTTTAATCTGATCCAAGATATTGTGTTTGTGGGAGTGTATGATGTATCCAATGATGTAGAGAGGATTTAATATAAATGTTCTAGCACTGTTTATTTTCATATAAAATGATTGAGTGGGAGGTATGATACCACATTAGTACTCAGATATAGATTACATATCAAATCCTGAAGAAGATACAATATTATACTCTGTTTTGTTCGGTTTGAGGTGTTTTTGTTATGATGATCTTGTAATTAGTGAACATCATAGTCATCAGATGATATTGTTTGCTGCTGATGGGTATTATGAATGTTTAATATATAATAAAAAAATCTGGTTGGTGAATAACTGTAATGGTTTTTTCAGATATGATGAATCATTCACATATTATACAAGACATAAATGTATTTACTAAAAAATTTAATGCCAAAGTATCATTACACACATCGATGGATAACAATATCCAGTGAATCATAGTTCTGAAAAAATCATATAGGTTTGTTTATTCTCATAATCTCCCATCTTAAATCCTTAATTTTACTCCACTCGGTAGGAGAGAGGGTTGATGATTTTGGAGTTGAATGAAAATATAACATGTAGATTTAGAAGTTTCCATTCCAACCTCAAAATAATTACCAAAATAGAATTGTGGTGGTGGAGTGGTAAATATCACTTTATTTTCTCTTTTAAGAGATCCTCCAAATGATGATAATCTCCAAATGGACACTATTTATGTCTTCCCATGTAAATTAATACAAATTTCTCATCATCATCATAGTATATTATCTTCTACATGAATCAAGGGAAACACATCTATTTGGTATCATATGGATCAACGAGATACTTGGATGTAATTATAGAACATCACTCAATGAATTCAAATCATAAATGTGGAGGAAAAGAATTCACACACATTTAGATTCCCAAAAATGTAAAAAATTTTAAAAATAAATAACTCGTATTTTATTTTGTTCAATATTTTCAGATATTAAACTAAGTTATTATATTTTTCATAAGATCTAATTTCATTTATGTGAATTATCTGTCTAAATATTTGCTACAATACTACTAAATTACATAGGTTGAATCATTAATATTGGAATATCCATCTTCAGTTTCCCAATATACATATATATTCCTAAATGTTTTTTACAAGTTACTAAAACATTAGATTCCTTATTTGAGATAAAAACATTTGATGGTGATTTTAATTATATAAAACATTGATTTTCATGTAGTGATTGGAATTTTAGGTGAATTAAATGATTAAACCATCAGTGTGGTTTGAAAAATAATGATTATTTTGAGCTTCTAATATATCATACAGTTCTTTGGAGTTCAAAAATTAAAGAGTATAATAATGTGAATCATACCCTTGCAAATATAGGTGAATAACTATTTGATAATTTTATTTTTCTGCACAATTGAAGATATTTTAGAAGAGGTAGATATATTTTTATATTTAGCTTAATACCTATTATTAATCTCATTGATGAATAAATCGAAAAAAGAATATATGTATGTATTAAAATAGTTTTATTATCCCCCTGAAACACATAATGAAATAACTTTTTCATACTAATATAAGGTGATATTGGTTCGATCACATACTAGGTGCGAGTTTGTTATTATAATGTTTTCGGGTATTTTGATATTATTATTTGTAATTTACTTAATAATGATCTGAAACATTCACTTATATACACTCTATTTTTTGTATCATTAATATAAGAATGAATTTCTGAATTAATAAGAGATTTAATGATTCTGTAGAAATTTCCAATATTGGATGTTCTAAAAAATAAAAATATTAAAAGGATTAAGGTTCTTCTTCCTTGAATGTTTAGAAGATGTGAATAATTTTTTAATTTTATCCATGGTAGAAGTGGGGATAAATGGATCATAGAGAGTATTAACAAATATCAGATAATATTGGTGTATGGAATAGTTGGGGGAACTTTATTAAATTTCATTAAAATGTTTTTAGGGATTCAGATATTCCAATTATTCATCTCCTAGATACTACAATTATCACATTTTTTTCCCTAAATTATGAATATAAATGCATCGGTTTCATTGGTTTTGATTTATAAGAAAATAATTATTGATATTCCATAAATATTTCGATCATGTGTAAATGAGGTGAATTATTTGAAGGATTATTTGATCATTATAACTACTTCAACACTCTATATAAACCATTATTATGTTCCTCACAATAGGTGGAATTTTTGAAAGATGGATCATTAATTTTTGAAACACCATTTATTAATGATAAATTCTATGATAATATGTCCCTTTGATAAGATAGGTCCTACTAGAAATTTGAGTGAGTTTTGAATTTATATAATCATGTCACTATGTTTGAGAAAATGATATAAAAATGGAAGTCTCCTCTTCATTAATAACATGAAATGAATTTTAATAAAATAAAAAAAAATGTTTGATGAGAATATCCAATGTTTATAATTAACTTGAGATATTGGAGTTGTTAAATCAAGGTTGGAGCCCCTCCCAATAAATCATATACATGAAAATCAATAATTATAATTACTATATAATAGAAATTTATTCATATGATGAAGAAAACATGTATCTTGTCATTGTAGTGGGATTTTTTCAAAATTATCATCTTGTTTTTTATCATTTGAAATAATCAACATTCAAATTCAATTTATCTATAAAACAATTTTATTTTTATATTTACATGCATTAACCATTATGGGTTATAAAACTATATTTTCATAATGATGAATAATTAGATATTATTGAAGTTGAAATTAGTTTGAAAACATATTTTGAGTTATCAATTTCTTGAAGAATGTACAATGTTTTGTGTAGGCGATCACAGGAGTATAACTATTCACAATATGCGCCAGATTGATGAGAAATTGATTCAAACAACATCAAGAATGATTTTAGATTCATTTTCCAAAATAATGACAAAAATCTGAGTTCTTTTGATGGGTTTTTAGTGAGTGAAAAAAATTTAACTAATATTTCAATTATAATCTAAAATCACATGCATTGAGTCATACCAATCCCATCATAGTTTCGATAGATCTATACACATTTCCTACATATAAAAAATAACATATAGATAATTGTATTAAATAATTAAGAAAATATATCAATGTTTTTTAGTCATTGACCCCTAATATTTAATTAATTATATATTTTATGTTTAACGAACATAATTTATTTAATAATGATTACACCTTGTGTCAGATTAAGGTGTGGATTGTTCTAACATGTCACAAATGACATGTGGGTAAATTTTAAAAATTAAAGAATCAATATGAATGTGTTTTTTCTATATTGAGAATGTCACATTACTATATTAAAAAAATTCATTTTAAACTAAAAATATATATTGTTATTTATAAATTGATAACACACACAACAGAAGATATACATGTCCAATTATGATGATATACTGTTACGAAGACAACTAATAGTTCACCATTGAATCATTTTTATTATAGACATTGTTGACACTTTTTTGCAATCATTTTTCTCTCTTAATATAGCACAAATTGTTAAATAAAAAAAATTCTCAAAAAAAGTTTTTTCTTCATAATTGTTATGCAAATTATCTATATATGTATCATGTAAAAATGATATGGACGTTACCTACAAAATTTATGTAAAATTATGAGAAAATTTACTAAATATGTTTTAAAAATTCACTTCTTCATGATGTCAAATACATTCTAACACAATGCATGTTGGAAATTCATTTTCAAAGAAATATATAAATCATTTTAAATAAACGTTATTTTGAATTTATTTGTAGTAATGGAAAAAATTTGTTTTTTAAATGAAATTTTAAATATTATTGAAAATACATCATTGGGGATTCTGTTTTGTTGAGAAAATACAATATTTTTCATAAATTTCCAATATAGTACACAAAATCAATTTAATTAGTTTTTTAAGTCTTTAGAAACAAATTTATATAGTAATTTAATTTGATATTTGTTTTTAGAGTTAAATATTTTTTTATATAACCTATCACTTTTCTACTTATAGAAGTTGATATGCCTATTTTTCTTATGGACAATCCTTGTGCCATGATTTTGATGATATTTAAAAACTAATATATTATAATAAATGTTTAAACCATAAAAAGAAACATATAAAATAATTTATAGTTTTATAATTTTGCATTTAGTGTATTATATATTCTTTAACATCATCACATGTGGTCGGTTTTGAAGATCCTTTGTGTTGTTTTGTTTTAAGAAGGTTTTTTTTATGAAAAAAATCTTGTTATAAAATAATATTATTTTAAATTATGTGAAATATGTTTACCTAGAAGTTTATTATTATTTTTATTATTATGAAAATATGGATAATGATTAAATTTCAGATGGTCGTGATCAAACACAATTGTGACACCATAAAATTCTATAATAATAGCATTGTATTCAATAGTGTATGCAACACATTACAACAAATATAGAAGAAAATATAACACATTGAGACATTATGATATTATTATTTTCATATATATTAAATCCATTCAATATCATTATCTACATGAAATACTTATTTTATCTTTAGATACATGAAACACCTTTTTTAGAATGCATTACCCACATAATCGAGCATAAATTAAAATTGAAAATTTATTATTATATTATTATTCAATATTATAGTTATCACCATTACATTAAAATTTCATCTATTAATATTAATGAAAATATTGTTATAAGTTTTGTTATCTATTGAGTAAGAATAAAATAATAATCATTATTATGAAAATGAAATGAAAACTAAGAAAATATTTTTCTAAAATAGTATTTTATCATGTTTTGTACACATAATTTTAAATTAAATATAAATATTATAGGACAAAAAATTTAACTAATAATTTTTTTTTTGAAATTGGAATACCAAAATTATCTGTGGTTGATTTTATTTTGTATTTTTTTGGGATGTTTCGTTTTTTGATGAATATTGAAAACATTGTATTTTCTTAGAAAACTTGTGTTTTGATTGAATTATTCATAATAATTAGTTCAATTTAAAATTTATAGTAATTTTAAATTGGTAAAATAATATCTCATATAATTTAATGTTGTTAATTTTAATCATTTTCATAATGAATTTTTATACATACATTTGATACTTTAAATTTTTTTAATTAAAACCTTGTTTTCGCATCACATCCATTGAATTAAATCTTTATTAAATGATTCAACATATATTAATTGAATTTGAAAAAATGGATTTCATATTTGGAATTATAATACTTTATATTTTTAATATGTTCACCTTATTGGTTTTTTCCAATATTTAAACACAATACTGTGAAAATTAATTGTCGTGGTAAGGCTAAAAAATGATTTGCTTGGGGTTAAACATATAATATAAGGTATAAAAATGACAGAAAAACAATTAAAACATCCATTATAAGAATATATTTTTATATTATCAATTCAAAGAAACATAATGAACCATTTTTGAATGATTTTTCATTTAAAAAATGTAGGTATTGTTGAATATTTAGAAAACTATTTACAACTATTCCACTCGCCTTACTTATAAATGGTCACCCCCTATCCTCTATTATTCAAACCGTAAAATAATTTTTTTTTCATTTATTACACATTAAAATCACCTCACAAATTCCATCACGTCATCTTAGAACCCATATTTTAGGTACAATTTCATCCAATGATAGGTTTTTTATAAACATAAGGTTGATACCCGAAGATGAGGTAATATTATTCAACAAGAATCATTATATTATTTTTCTCTAGATCAATAAATTAATATTAGAATATGATTATATTACTACAACATTATATCAAATATAATGTTATTTTTTCTTAAGAAAATCATGATCTAAATTTATTTCTAATTCAATCAAATGTGTTATGAAATTGTTGTTCATGTGTATGATGGACTACTGCCTCTTGTAGTGATGTCATTCATTGTAACAGTACCACCACTATATATTTTTTGTGATGATATATATAGTATATATATTAAATTTATAAAAAATTTATATCTATGGACACGGTATATTATATATATCTCCAAAACATTTATTACGTAGGATATATATTAAGGTCTACATCTCTATGTTGGACTACCACCTCGTGAAGCGATGTCAGACCTCTTTAAAAACACTATAAATGTATGGTTATAAGAATTATTTAAAGGATTATATGAGACACACATACTCTATTTATGATATTAATTTTTATTTTTATAATTGTGAAAATATTATATTTCATTTTTTTATTTTCACTATTTTAAATATCATAACATCGTTTGTATATGGGTGGACTATCGCCTTCGGAAAGCAACACAACACTCTTTTTATAACCAAACCACATGCATGAGGTATATAAGAATATAATTTTATATATATTATATTATTATGCTTATTTAAATATAATAAATTTCTTAACATAATTACATGATGATCATTGAAAAATGAAAATGTCACTCATGTGTACCTATAATCTATTCTATCCCTGATCATAATGTACTTTATTTTTCAAAACCATCATTAATGTTTGGTTATAAAAATAATTTTTTTTAAGATGATGTTTTTTCATTAATATTATTTATATTATTATACCATGAAATATGTGTAAAAAATTTTCAGTTAATGAAAAAACAATCGTAAGAAAAAAAGGCAATTAACACAAAACAATAATGAATATATTGAATGGTTTTTAATGAATTGGTGATAAGATGTAATGAAAGGATTATATATGATATGATAAAATGTAATATTGTTATAATTGATGATTTTAACATGTTTTAAACTAGTAGTCATATGCTTAATGAATGTTCAATCCAAAGGATGTGTGAAGGAAGGGATTTCATAACTCATTTTTCGTCCATTGTTTTAAAATTATAATTTATTGATTATGTAATTATAAGATAATGTGTATAATAAATTTGATTAAAATATTATCCATCTAATTTTTTTTTATGTTTTTTAGAGTTGAAACATATAATTGGTTCATTTATTAACTCTCAATTCAATGTAATTGTAATTGTAAATTCATAATTCATAATCACATTATAATCGAGATTGTGTATTTCTAAATTTCAATTTATGAAAATTTATTTTATTCCAAAGCCATTTTATCCTAAAATGGTTTCATACATGTTATTAACATTATAAACAATATTTATTTAATATATATTTACCCATTTTTCCATTAAATTTTTATCAATGTGTTTTTATGTTTATTTTCAAAATAATCAGTATTGGATTTTTAAAAAAATGCAAAATTAATATTATGGTTTATAATAAAAAATGAAACAGTAATTACCTTTTTATATTAAAAAGGTAATTTTATTTTGTAAATGTAAAAATTATATGGAATTATAAACTATAATGATCTTATTTTCATTTATGTTTAATTTTAATGGTTATAAGGACCGTTTTAATGAATTTTTTTCACTTTTATTCTAAAAAATTACGTCTTTAAATATTTATTTTCAAATATCTGGATTTTAAAAATAATTATTTATTTTAAAAATCAATATTATATTTTCCTCAATAATTATGGTAAAATATTTTTATGGAAATTATATTCATCAATGACACATAGCCTTTAATGTACTTATGATTCATTTGGGGTAAGTTGTATTGATATAATCCTTATTCTTTCTAATGATTGTTTATGATCAGTTTGATTTTAGATATTCCATTTTGATAACATTAACCATATAAAAATTGATGGATTATATTTTATTTTATTTTATTGTGGTATGTATTAAAATATTATAAGATATTTTTTAATAATAATTTTTTAGGTTGAAAATATTTAATCCATTTCATATTAGGAATGGATTATACATAGTAAGTATCATTTTCAGACATATACAAATAGACTATCAATTCATCAATACATATAATGAGAAAAAATAAGTTGTTGAAACTATATGAGTTTTTACCCGATATTTTTAAATTTTTTTGAATGGTCTTGATAGTATATCCCTTGTGAATGGAATTGAATAAAAATGAGTTTTCCAAACCTGATATGTTTGAAACCAGAAGATTTAGACTATTTTTTGAAATGTATCATCATTAAATTTCTTTTAAAAGATCTTGATAGTATTATTCTGATGATTGAATTTATAAATTTTCTCCTTATTAATTAAGTCATAAAAAATACATTTGACAATTAAATTAGGAAGAAAATAAATGATTATATTCATATTTATTGGGAGTTATTTAATAATCATTAATTCCTTCCATATTATTTTCATGTTATGGAATAAGTGTAATTTTATTCAATTATATAAATTTCCATATTTATTATTAATTTTTAATTCATATTCTATGTATTACACATACCCTAAAAAATATTATGAAATAACCTATTTCTTTTGTTTTTCCAAGGATGCTTGTGAGAAATTTCGGATTGATATGTACTGATATTCTATAGGGAATAATGATATTATTGATAAAATGATATTTTTTAATTTATTTTCAAATGTAATATATGAATCATGAATTTATCTACTTTACAAAGTCTACTAAATGTTTTGGTCCTTTGATATGTAATTCCATGTATTCTATAACAACGTTACCAAGTAAACATTGACTCAAGGTTTCTTGAGTCCAGTATATTACATTTTCTATCATGGGAAATTTAGTAGAACCCCTAGGAACCATATATAAGAAAATGTTGTTAGGGATCATAAACCTATGATATAATGTGATGTTAAAAAATTAATATCATCATTTTGTATTTGAATGGTAGATATTCTATGGTGTTCCTAGAAATACTTCCTATTATGGATACTATAAGTAGAATTTTTTCTTGTATATTTGTTCCCTGGAGATGTAATTGTGATAATGGAGCATTGGGCTTCAACTGATAATCAAATGTCTAAAAAATGCATTACATTTCAACTATTATGACACATCATGGGGATATTCAATGGATAATTCAAAATTTTCTTTGAAACCATTATGATGGATTTGAAATAATGGTATCTACAATGATCCTTAATCATGATTTTCATATTAGGTATGGTGATGATCAAAAGAGGAAGCTCACCAAGCCCTGACAGAGAAGAACATTTTGTCTTCCCTTCCCTCTGGATGGAGGAGTTCCCCTAGTCGTCTCTCAAATATTCTAAACCCCATTACATTATAAACATTTCAACCCTTGAATACATAATTAATTCCCTTATGATCCCACTTTTCCCCAATGTCGCAGATTTGTTCAAAGGTTACCCGAAACTTTTGATCACATCCTGAGATTTCAAATATTCCCCCTTTTTTCTAAATTTGATGTTGATTATACATTTCAAGACACATCATACATAAATGGATTAATTTGATGATTTATTTTTCATTATTGGGATTTACAATATTGAGCATTGGTTGGACTCCCCGATAATTGAAAATTCATTCTATGCATCATATAAAAGAGTTATTTGGAACTGTCTTTGTCCATCTCTCCCTATATCTCCAAATAATATCAATTATATCACTTCTTGTGAACCTACAACATCCACATGAAAAATTATTCACTGATAATGACTATTATTTTGACATTTTATGAACTTAATCTTCCTTTTCAAATCCCATCGACTATTCAAATGTTCTAAAACCTTGTAGGACATTATCTTCACTCTAATAGTTGGACTACATCAAATTTCCATCTAATTACTCCTCCAATATGCATTGAAGAGTATTTTTTATACATATAGTTGAATTAATTTGGATTAATCAAAGAGAGAAATTATGATACATTTATTCGGTTGTGTTTGATTCATAGTTCCATTTCAATTCCTCATGATATTAATTGGGGCACTCATTATATGTGTGTAGACAGGGGATCATGAATATCAAGGGTCAAGTGAGTCGAGAAAATTGATTTTTTCCCTAGATATTATTCATGTTAGAATTAAAAAATGCCAATTGGGGTTTGAATATGGTGATTTACATATTCGAATGTAATGTTTGCTAGAACATAAGAGGGTGGGGAGCTAGATGGGAATTTGATTTCTGGACACCCAGCTGAACACTAGGTTTTTTGTGGGCTAGAAAAGGAGATATGTCATGGGAATAGAGATCAAAAATTATCTACTGATTATATAGTTTCCTACATCATTATATGAATATTCAAAAACATAATGAGCACAACATGACATATAGAGTTTCAATCAAATGTAACAATAGAGGTTGCAAATGAGGTTTTTGTGGATATAAGGAATGGACCAGTTGGTACTATTGGGGTAAATGGTATAATCATTTTGAATTCCAAATCATTAAATTTAATTGCGATTCATATAGTGATGATGTTCGATCTGGTGGTTCTATAAACTATGATGTATAAACAAAAAATGGAATTTGTGAGAGGTGAAAGGGCTTTGTAGGCTGCATCATATGGAGATGTTGTTTTTAGGTTACAAAACCATAGGATGAAAAGATTCACAGGAGGCTAAGTCTATGAAATACTATGTACTAGTGACTAAATTGTAATGGGTTGGTCCATTGGTTGAAAAGGGTCACGATCTGTCCATATGGGTGGATCATTTACATGGTCAATCGCTATAAGGGAATTTATTGTTATTAAACATAGAAATAAATTCAAATGATTTGATAGTGATGGAAAAAACATTGAGTATGATGCAACACAGGAGGAGAACCCAATTTCTATATAGGGAACCTCTATGTTGAGTCCAGTAAGGATTATTTTTGAACATTATCAGGAGTGAGTGGTGATGTGCTTCAAGGTAGAGGGCTTCTAAGCTTGACAAGGATGAAGTACCAAAGACCAAATCGGAAGGTCTAAAAGTAAAATTTATATTCACCCCTACAAATGGTGAAAAATCATCCAAAATGATGATATCCAAGATGATGGATAGTTATCACAATGATTTTGTAATTTCTGATCAGACTGAGGTTGTAGATCACGGGGATGTTCACTCTTATTTTTTTATAATTGAACTACAATTGGATGATAGTGTAATTCTGTTGAAAACTATATAATTTCTCATGTATCCTAGTGTATAAATATTGGAGGATTTTATCTACAATAATGATATAACATTCAAAAAATATTAGATTATAAAATGATCGTTACATGTGGAAATTAATTGTGAGTAGTGGGCATAGATTGAAATGAATGTTCATATAATAATATGAGGATTCTATAATGGGATAATAAAAAAATAGGTGTACATTCCAATGTTGGATAAACATGACTATGAAATTTAAGACCTCATAAATAATTATCAAGATATATATTTAACCACTTTCTCTTTGAAAATTTTTAGTGATATTGTTTCCAAGTGGGTTATGTTATCATTTATTAATTATGTTTTTTATTTTCCTATTTTTCTAGGGTGAACCATTTGGTTTATAAATTTTATCGATAAAAGTGTATTTGATAATAAAAATTTATATTTTCAAATATTATTTATGCATTAATAATTTCACTATTTCTAAGGATGTAATATTGATCCATAAAAATGAATAGTATTCCATTTTTTATAAATGGCTCTTTGTGTGAGGAATGGTAAACAAATCAAGGCATGTAATCCAATGATTACGAATCTTCGTTTCCTAGATGGGTGTTGTCGAAAACATCAAGGGGAAATATTCTACCAAATAGTCTCATTATTTTAGGACGTACTATCACTGGCTGACAAAAAAGAGAATAAAATTTCTATGTATTATGGATTCAAATTTAAAAATATAAAAAGAGGATGGTGGGAAAAAAATTGGATAAATGGATGAATGGAAAGAAGTGTTTTCCCTCATGTGATAGTTCAAAATATAATCACCCTTTTACTTTATTAGTAGGAATGGATTTTTATAAAATAATGGAAAGAAAGGAAATGATTCATGTGATGACAATGTCATGAAAAAAGATTCCAATGTACAATTAATTTATTCAATTAATATAGGGAAATACACAAATGAATATCTCAAATATTAATGGAATATTAACCTCGATAATCAAATTAATCGTATTCAATCTTGGATTGTATGTTAGAATAGTAAGATTTATTAATATTCATGCATTTTTATTTATTAATTTCTTTATTTTAGTATTTTATCACTGATATCATGTTGATAAAAATTACAAAAATTAAAAGTGTATTAATATATTAAATTTTTATTTAGTATTTGAATTTGAATATTTAAATGTACTTATGACAAAGAAAATTTATTCATTATAATGTTGATTATCTATTAAAACTCATGTTTGAGGGAAACATTACCCTAATTATATTCATGGTGTTGTGATTAGGATGTTGGGATAAATTGATGATTGATATGGATAACATAAAATGGATAGTATTGAATGCATTGGAATTGAATAACTTTTCTTGAAATTTTCCTTCATGATATCATTAATGGAGTGAAAAAAAAATTATTTATGGAATATATCCAATAATCTATGTTTTTATGAATCATGGATGCATGAATTATTACTATAATGTTTTTTTATTTCATGTTTTTTCAATGATTCATGAGATTTCATGATGATTGTATTCAAAAGGTAGGTATACGAAGATTAAAAAATACATAATGTTGTTTTAGGAATTAATGATATGTTTAATTTTTAAATTTATTTAAAATATTGCTAATTTTTTGTATCTCAATATTTTTTAAGGGATATATGGTTTATCTATCACAACCCAACCCACTGATGTCCAAATAATGACTAACCCTAGCCCACCACTAATAGGCTAGTGGCTCGAGACCATCGCTGAGTTAGCATATCCCATAAATATGTGTTATTGGATTAATGTACCCATACTCATACCTACCTATCCAATATCATGAATTTAAGAATTATAGTAAAAATTAAAAAATGAATTAATATATCTATGATCCACCAAAAGAGTATGACTGTAATGTACTAAAAGTTAATAGGGGGTAAAATTGAAGACAATCCAGATACTATAAAGTGTAAAACCTACTATGTGGGAGGGGGATAATGTTAAAAATAGTCCATTGAGAGCCTACTCATTATTCCATGGTTCTTCTATGCTCCACCTACTTCTTATCATCCCAAGATTCTAACAAATGCGCTATCATCTGTAAAATAAATGACTAGTGCGAGAAAACCACATGCATGCCTGAGTATAACAATAACATTTAGAGAACCCAAAAACACTACAAACAACGAACCATGATTTTTATTTTCAATAATATATATATATAATGTATAACAGAAAAACCCAAATATACAGAGTAAAGACATGATGACAATAGGAAGTCATAATCATCTATCATCCTAGGATTTTTCTAAAAGAAACACATTTATTATGGGGCCACTAAATGAGCCATTCTATCTTCAGTGACACTTCATGAATATGTATAGATAGTTGAGAACAACCCATGAATCTCACTAGTCCATGTAGACACTATTACACAGATAAGGGGTCATGTATTAAACCACTAGAGGACACCATGAACCCAATATGGATCAAATCTCCATGTGGCGAATCATATAATAATGATATCATGAATCCTACTAATAAAACCTTATAAATATAGGATTAACGCCCTACCCAGGGAGGTCACAATAATTAAAAAATCCCCACATGGGCTATCAATAAGATAGGTGATCTTACTATAGTATTATAAAGGGATACCACCACTCAATTTGAGACACGACCACTAGAGTGGATTACAGTCATGGAGTGTACTAGGGGAACCCATGGTGTATATATATCTGTATGTCTTCCCATGTGGTAAATCCTCATATGACATGTAAATTTAAAGATACATCGTGGGTAGAGATCACTTGGAACCAGATTATATGATGTTGGATATGTCAGTGAACTTGTTATGGCCCTTGAACCAACTTGTATATAGGTGGTCATGTTCATGTTCACCTGGCCTTATCTCTATCTAATTACAAGATGTTCCTCTATCCATTTTCATTTTCCATTGTTCAAGTACATTCCATTTCAAAAAAAGATCCATCATGTATGTGCCACATGCTATGTGATACGATCACACACCATGTGATCTATAACCTCATTTGGAAACACTAGACATCATTGAGTGATCCCCACATTGCTTTTATTACCTAAATACAAACATTATTTGTTGATATTTTCTAGAAATATTAGTTATCATCCACATAATTTACCACATTTCTTGAGCAACTTCCCTCACAAGAAACACTATATTATGGGTCTTCCGAGACTCTTATGGCTGGTGATTATATATTTTGGAATCAAATGAACTTGGTATTCATCCATTCACAATTTCCATAGTTGTTTTATCCTTCTCTTGAAAAAATTAATAACAACCAATTAATTCTCAATTTTTATTTATGTATACGTCATCATCATTGATTAATTAAATTTAAGCACTATCGCATGTCATACCTGTAGTTTCAATATTTTACACTAATGTATAGTGACAAAACAATCAGAAAACAAGTATTGTTCAAAACATTAGCCAAAAAAACACAAATCGTTGTATAATAATGAAATATGGTAGAATACCGTAATAAATAAACCATGATGAATGAATTTGAACCATTTTCCATTTGGTCTTGATTAATTTTCATATAAGATGACATAATAATTGGTATGAATAATAATAAAAAAATTAACAGCTCAATCAATTTAATTCTACTGATGATGTATTCATTAACTCTTGTTGTTGAATTGATCTATATTTTAAAAATATTAATAATCATGATGGACATTAAACAATCACACAACCTAAAATTCATTTGGATTAATTGTTCATGTAAAAGATTTTTTTCTCCGTTATTGATGATATCAACATACTCTATTGGTGGAATGAACCATGATCTGATTCGGATTTGTTGTCATTCACCAATAACTCTCTCAAATGGTCTTCTAAATCTTTGAGATATTTAGATTCAATCACAAAGGAAATATTAATAAAATATACTTAGAGTAGAAATCAGACGATATGTCAATATAAATACAACAACTAAATTAATTGTTTTTTTTGTAATTTACACCCACCATGATTTTTCAAAAATGACCCATGCCAAAAATTATTAAGTCAAACCTAGGATAAAACCTACATACTGAACACAACTGTGGCGTAATAATTTTAATATGGTCACCCATTCATGATTCATTCCCATTTTTTATGAAAAGTGAATGTGTGCGACATTTTATAAATTTAATATATTTCAAAAAATTATTCGATACATGGAATCGAATATTGTCCCAACACCTAGTATTGAAAATAATCCATATAATATAAAAAATTATTACATAGAATGTATTATTCAATTCATTCTCACAAATATATGGGTATTCATCCATAAAATTGAAAAACCTAATAAAAAATATTAGGGCACTCGGCACATATCTGGGTCTCCGGTCTCCAACTAAGATTGATATGCCTATACTGGATACGCACAAGGGAAATAAAATACCATGGAGGATCACCTCATTCCATTTCATAATATCAACTCATTAGTAGGAAAATGAATCTCCATCTTCAATGTCCCGCTCAACTTATTCGATAACCAATGATGGTTCTTGTGCACAACTCATTAACTATGACATGTGAAAAATATCATGTACCCGGCCCAACTACAGTTGTTTATATAATAGGTACTCCATTGGGAGAACTATAACATAAGTCAAATAGTAAATAAAACCCAATGTACAATCGAAAAATATCCAAGACATGTAAAATTGATCTTGCCCCTGAGGACGCCACTCACAAAGTCCACAGATCAATAGTTAGAAACTCCTATAATTGACCCTTTTCCACTTCTCAATCCTAAAATAATATAATATAATATCACTAGAAGGCACTATTAGGGTGTGAACCAATGACCAAAAGTAATTCACCAAAAGACACCATAACTAGTTAAAAATATTAAATTATCCAAGAAAGTTATATCAAATTTCAATTATACTGGTTTGTAATTTCAAAAGAAGAATGAGAAAAATAATGCATTACAGTTAATATATATAAATACATTAGAAATTTGAACATTAGAATTCAAATTATCGAAGTACTTCTGAAATGATGTAATTACCAATAAAAATGGTTCTTTACACAAATGGATGTTTTCACATTTGTCTTAAAAATTATATATAAAGAGATTATATAAATTCCAATAAATGAAAAATATTTTAGAACAATGGAATATATACATTATAAATGAAATCAAGGTAACAACATGGTCATGTTCCTAATTTGGTATGATAGTTCTAGAATTTAGTGACCCAACACTATGAAATTTCAAATATGAATATATTCCCAATTAGGAATATGTCTGATGAGTACTCACCATCATTTACTTATATATGTGATGTCATGTAATGATGTTTTATAAATTTTTATGTTTTAATGGTCCGCACAAAATAAATCACTAACTACCTAATTCTTGAATGCGCTTTATTACAAAACAATGATGGTATGTTTATTTTAATAATATATAAATTTAATTAAATCATATTCTCCATTTAAAATATTTCAATTAACTATTTAAAACCCATAATGTATTTTTAATAAAAAATATTACTTATCACAAGATTAGACACAATGTTTTCTATCAAAAACCAATTTAATCCATATTCCACATATATGTATTTGAATCCAATTATAAAAAATCACTAACAAATTTAAAAATTAAATTCTATAATTAATTTTTCAGTATATTCCATCTATTTCATAAAAAACATCCAATTCAATGGAATTGGGGGTTTAAAAAACCACCAGAACCATTTCATAAATGCAGTACATCAATTAAACCCTTCGTATAGGATCATATTATGGTTCTTATACCAACTGTTTCTCAAAAACCGTTTGCAATGGTTGAATTTCTTGTAAGGTTGAAAATGGATTTAACCTACTAATCTAATAATCCGATGGTCAGTAAACCACTAGATGATACATTTATACAATTAATAATGAAATTAGAACCATATTCCATGATGAAGTTTTTCCATCCTCTCTCATTGGAGAACATCAATCCATTGAATAATGAAGAGGATTCTGTCACTGGGGTACACGAAAAATAATTTATAGAAATCATTCATATTGTGATAATGCATCCTAAATTTTCATGTACCATAAGACTCAATAAAATAGAAACTCTTCTGATTATTATTTTATACACATTAATCTTAATCATGTTGGATGGTGGTGGGTCTCCACTGGAAGAACTGAGAATAAGGGAAGGGGTTATTAAGCTGAAACTCATTACACTTCCAATTATCTATCCAATATGTAGCCTACATGATCCAAATGGAGTCTGGTTATTAAATGTTGGTAAAAACGAGGTTATACCATTTTTACAATATAAAATACTATATGTTATAGAGGAAGAATACTATATTTTGAGGATGTAAAAGTATAATTTGAGAATAGTGACAAAAACCATGCACAATGTCTACAATATTATCAACAATTGGTTTTTATGCATGTCATATGATAATGGAACCTTGATGATAGATCATTTCCTGTATATGTTTTTATGCTTATCTATTGAGGATGGGTATCAAAATATTCTCTTTAATAAGTCATACCATTATGAAATACTTTAAATGGTGTATTCTAATAAAATATTTCAATATAAATGTTTAGAAATTTGGAGTTACCACTCTGGTCCATAGGTATTTACCAATATCTTCAATGCCTATTATCTTTATTCTATGGGCCAACATAAACCAATAATTCCCCAAATAGATTCCCAAATATTCATTATTTGGAAATAGTTTTCATTGACTGTATCATCTTAGCAAATAATAATCACAACAACCCTTTAATCCTTTTCTTGGAACCATACATCCAATTTAACAAAACACCTTATGTTATTGGAAACATTAAAATAGTGGAATATAATAGCATCCTACCTATAATAAATTGTGAGGGACTTTTCCATAATCCTAGATTTATAAACCAGGCATGGGACCCTCCTGATCATGAATTTTTCTCTTTCTTCAATCTTCCAAATTAGTTTCTTTTGAAGAACACTAGATCACCTGAGGAATCTCAAAACAAATATAGGGTAGGGGCTAAAGGCTACATCGCAAAAGCTCATATGGGGTTAATATTTGGATTCATTAATTTGAGTGCCTAGGTAACCCAGTTCAAGAATCAGCTCCCATTTTATCTTTTCTAAAAGATCAATCTTCGATCATGCACATGTATTGATATAACATACCACCCAAGGGTTTAAGAATGGTTAGATTATCCAAATCCATCAAATTACCTTTTTTCTACATTTCATACCTATGTAGAACATGTTAATCTGATAATGAATTTGGTCAATCAAAAATTCAGGAAGCATAAATAAAAACGTAGCACAAATTGGAATCGAATGAGATACATACTTTATAAGTGCTTACTTCCCTAATTTAGATAACCTCTTAAAATTCAATCCATATAATTTTTTCAAACCTGTCAAGGATGCTATATAAAACAACTATATTTGTTTTTTCCAAAAATCACAAGGATCCATATATATTTATAATCTTTATCATCCTCTTGAATAATTGTGTATTGGAAATGATATTCATTTCTACAATCATTCTCACCCGAGCGAATAGAAATATATTATTTGAAATAATTAATCACATTCTTATTTATTGGGATAAGCTAGAAAATAAATATGAATTCTTAAAGAGTGTCCATTGTGAAAAATAAATTCATCATCAGAAAAGGAGATATGGGAATCCTTCACCTATTAAATATGTTATAATTAGGTACCGAATAAATTTTATTAGAAAAAAAACCATCCTTCAAGGCACAGGGGAAAGGGGAAAGTAGTCACCCCCTTATATGAACCCCCTGATATGGGTGAATCATTACGAGGGAGTACTATTGATATAGTTTCACAGAGTAGGTTGTTATTTATTGGTCATTATTATTCTACAAATGTAATTCAACAAGTGTTTATTATGGGAACATTGAACGATACTTTTGGATGTGTAAATCATGCAATAGAATGGAGTTATTAGAAACTAAAATTATAAACCATATGAATCTAGGGGAAAGGTATTTCATAATCCTTAACTTCTCACTAAGACCAATTTTTTTTATTCACAATAAAATACAAGTACAAGTTTTTGCAATATATTAACTCACATACCATAGTTTTTGAGAGGTTTTATTTGCCCATGATGTTTTAGGTGGAGTAGCGAAAGAGGTTGACATCCGCGATAGAGCATGAACTGGGAGAAGAAACACATTCTGTTTGGGTTTAATTTATATTAACAATAAGGGTTTATCAGTGCCTTCCAAAAAGTATGGAGAAATATTAGTTTTATCAGTGTGAAATTAATAACCTCTATAAAGTATTGGTTTTATCAATGTTAAATTTTGTTTTGGTAATACATATCATTATCATTAGTATAATTATAGTAGATATAATATATATTATATCATCACTAAAATTATATCATTGATATATATTAGTTTTATTAGCACATTATCATTTTTGAGATTATAAATATATTTAAAATAAAATAAATAAATATTAAATGAATATATATTAAAAATGAATAAATCCAAAAAAAATTAAAATAAATAACCATACTAATCAATATATAATCATAAAAACATGATTATCTAAAATTAGTGAAAATAAATAAATAAAAATCAATAGACTGCAAAAATATTAAAAAAAATTGACCAATTTTATTAATTATATATATTAATTTCAAAAAATCAAAAATGTATTTATATTAAAATTTTGATTAAAAATTAGTGAACATTTTAATACATAGAAAATACTCCCCAAAAAAGAATATTTACAATAAATTAAAATAATTGTGAACATGTATAAAAAAATATTGAATATATTAAAAAATTCATTTAAATAAATTATTTATATGCATAATGTCCCAGAATATTTAATATTAATTTTTTTTAAAAAAAATTGGTATTAATATGCGTTTTTGAAAATTGATGAAACCTGATTCCAAGGAACGGTGTTTCCAGAACAGAATTATGAAATTTTTTAGGTATGTTCTTTAAACATACATGTGACATTTTCTTACATTTGAACCGGTGATTTGAATTGAAATTTGAGGACAGTGTTGAATTCACAGCTCCATGATTCACTTAAGGAAGACTTCATTTCAACTACTATAGGTTGAGGGAAAAAGAGTGTTTTTCAGACATTAAAATGAATAATTAAATAAAATGAAAATGTTATTTAATTTTCTCTCCAGCGGATGAGTGGAGTGGCGGGACAACGGAGTAGTCAAACCAATTAATGTCTTGAATCAAGGTTTTTGTAACCACCACATTGAAACATTAAATGTTTTTCCTAAATTAACTCCATTAACGTGTTGCAACTCAGTTGGTTCTTCCTTCTATTTAAATGAATCTCGAGCGTGGGATTTTGTTATTGAAGAGGGGAAACCCTGAAGAAGTATTGCAATGTAATCCACGGATGAGGAACATGAGCTAGGAAAGTAACATTGAAATGGTTGAATAGAGAATGATGAATGATGGAAGCCTCAAAAAACACAAATTTTTTTTCCTCCACCATGATGAATCCATCGAATCTCTAGCATGGGGGATTTTTTATGGTTTAATTATTTTACTTGAAGATGAAAAAATTGATACCCACTAGTAACGATCCGAACATGGAGGGTGTGGGCCAATCATACAAGGCCTGAGCCCTCGACATATTCGTTCTTGTCACGCTCTACAGGCTGAAAATAAACAAACTTGGAAGAACCAAGACTCCAGGAGCGGCGCAGTAACAATGACATCTCAGGAGGCCTGTAGGGAAGAGTGGAGGGGAAAACAGACCACCAGATCTCACAAGGTGTCTTGTAGGTGATCTCTCAGCGTGACACCACTGATTGGCACTAGAGACAAGTGTCGGTCGTGGAAAAAGGTGGCACCTCTTGGAGCGGTGGAGGACTGTGAAGGGGCCACGTTGGAGGGTCACCCATGCCCCTCGAATCCTACAAACAATATGGTGGTTCCATGTGTCGCCATTGATTGAATATTATATGGACTATTTGAGCCATATGGGGAGCTTGGTGGCCACTCGGCAGTGAGCTGCGCCAGTGCACCAGGTTGCGTCGCCCGACGGGCCACGCCCGGCTGGTTGGCCTGGTTGGTCTGTTACCCTACGGGCTGAGCCCACCACATCCATGCCCAAACGGGCCAGCCCATTTCATTTCGGGTGGGTCCAGGTTGGACACAGACTGGTTAGGGTGGACACAAACATGGTTGTGTCGTCCCAGTATGGGTCGGCCCAACCGGGTCAGACAGGACCCAGAACCATTCAAGCCCCATATCTCTTAAAATAATCGTTTCATACGGACATGATGTTTGTTTGATGAACCGTCTATGGTGTTGGGATCTTTAGAGCATGTTGATATTTCTAAGATACTCCACCAGTGTTTTTTAGAATGTTAATCTATGACCATGTTGGATCGTACAAGAATCTAAATGGGTCGTCAGCGTTAATATGCCAATAACGTACATACAAGACCTATGGTTGATGTGTGGCCTATTACATTTGAAAACATTCAAAATGACTTCACATTGGTTTTATCCTTTGTGGATCATCATAGTAGTTGGTTCATGAATGATAACCAGAAGAGCATATATTATAGAACTCAAGCACACCGAGTGTGTGGAATCCTTTGATTGTATATCATTTGAGTGGCGACCATGTGTGGATCATCATCTAGCGACCCTGTACGGATTTAAATCATAGACAACCATTATGGATCAACATAATAGCTACCTT
Organism: Viscum album; assembly: GCA_963277665.1. Lineage (NCBI taxonomy): Eukaryota > Viridiplantae > Streptophyta > Magnoliopsida > Santalales > Viscaceae > Viscum > Viscum album. The sequence continues at coordinate 357,222,128 of OY728152.1, read as the reverse complement.
TTGTGGATCAACATATAGTGACGTTGTTTGGATCAACATCATAGAGACCCTGTGTAAATCAGCATAATAGAGACCCTGTGGGTATCTTCATCTATCGACCTTGTTTAGATCATCATCATAGTGACCCGGTATGGATCAACATTCAAGGGATCATGTGGGGATCAACAGTGTGTGACCCGATGAGTTGAAATTGAGTTGACCTATTGTCATTCATTATCCTATAATGGTAGTAGAGTGGGCATGAATTCCATAGATAAATGAAACACAACATGGGTGAAATTTTTTTGAGGGTGAATCAGTGTGTGGATGTTTTCATGTAGAATGTAATTATTGATGGAAAGAGAACCCTATCTCGAACAAAGGAATCCAACTATATGTGAAAAGATTTATTATGCGAATAATACTACAAAGAAATAAATTAATCATAAATATGATACTATACATTAATTCTATATATAATGAATTTAATATGTAAACATCATGATAACCTCTGTGATTGAGAAGAGGTTGCGTGATTTCATTTCGTGAAAATGCATGACACATAATGGGTAGAACATATCTAATTCATATAATATTATTGAAATATATTTATTCATTATAGAAAACCACAAATGGTCTAATTTATTAATTGTTGGGGCCGAAGCGACATTTATTATTTAATGAATGGTAAGACCACTTATTTTAATTTGGTAGAGGGATACCCTTTACAATGCCCAAAGTCCTAGTGGGTATTTTTCCCATTACATCGCATGTAGGACCAAATTTTTGGCCCAATACTCAGTATGGATAGAATTGATACATTACTATGCCAGCTATAGTACATCATTATATTTGTTGCCGCTACAAAGTCTTGTGGCCACTATAGTGACCCTCCACCAATACAGTGACTGTTGTTGCTACAGTACCACTGCAGCTACAGTATGCTCTAGTACTGATTCTACACCTTCTCCCAATGGGTTTTGAACCAGCATTTTTCATATCGGATGACGGGGAGCATACCACTAATCCAAACCCCAAATAAAAATACACCAGTTCTATAACATTACATCATATGGATTTAAAAATAATATGAACTTGCATAATTTTTGCAATACATTTTTAGGCAGAATGCAACGAAATGCAACAGACATTAAATCATGTATCAAAACCTGATATATGTGTGATTTTAGTCCTTATAACTAAAAATTAGTATTTTACATGTATTTTTTTATTTTATGAACACCCTTGTGGAACTTTTAAATTATTAAGGAAAACTGAAATTTACAATTTTGTGTAAGACACTTGTTTTCTTACTAATATTCCATTTTAATCTCGAAGCACACACAATAAACTATAACGATAACATCGTGTATCAGATTGACATGAAAGTGATTCATAAATGTCATAAAATAATTTTTAATCTATTTCCTAAAATATATTAAAAACAATTTCATTATATTTTTTTCAGTTACAGTAATTTTTTGAACATAACTATAAATTTTAAAATGATAATAGACACATTTAGACATAATGGTAACAACATGCAACAAATTGTTGTGCAAATGATTATTACACATCTCAAATGTCTTATATATCGCTTCCATATGTGTATATGAAGTACACACATCCACCATTCTCATTTTATAATAAGATAAATCTCATTAAATTTTTAAATCAATTAAATCCTTTGACAAAAACATGTTTTTTTGAATAAATTATAAAAAACACCAAAAATGTTAATTTTTAATATGTTATTTGGATCCCTATGAAAAAATTTGAGGATAAAAATATATTTAATTAGTCATTTTATATTCCTCCACATCAAATAATAAAAATACATTTACAAAAAGAAACACTTCAGAAGAAAATAGTCAAAATGTGCTACCCAAGGTGACATGATCATATGTATAAAGCCTTCCTCAAGATGATCATCCAGCTAGGACATCAGCTCTTTCATTTAAGCCTGTGCAATGCGGTAAGTGGGAAAATAACCTAGTTGATTACTAAGAACTAAATCAAATCAAAACTCAGCATCTATTACTGGGCAAAAAAAAGGTATATCAAAGGGAACCACACCGAAGAAATCAAAAATGTTTGGAGGGATATCACCACACAATTATTTCCACACTAGATTAATGGAAAACACAAATATCACTTTAGAAAACTCCAAATAAGAAGGCATGACATTGTTCAACCACGGGTCCCATTCTCCAATAAATACATGAAACACACCAATGGGTGTAGTAATGGTGAACCGTCAAAGATAACAGTCAATATAATATTTATTTTTGATGAGCCAATCCATCCCAAAATTGATATAAAGAGATCCCATGTCTTGAATGGACTGATTAAAGTAATTTTCCACATATATTTGTGTCAAAACATAAACATGGACTTTCTCTTTATACCAAGGGGTTTGTTAAAATTCATTGCACTGGATAAAATATCCATAGAAAGATTGAGATTAGTAATATTTCAGGTTGAAATAAAATAATTTGATGCACCAATATCAAATAGGGTAGTCTATAATGATAAAGTTATAGTGATGGTACCTCTTATAGTCATTAGAACAGTATCTGCTACTGTTGGAGACTCTTCTCATATATGAAGAAGCTTCATTCCAGATCCTTGTGGATGGAACCCATTTGTACGTATTTAAAATGAATGTGAAATAGTTTTATAATTTGCATATATTTTATTTATACTATGTCGATTGGAATAATCATGGAGGAACCTCTACAAGTGATTTGAGCATCCGCATGAGCCACAATTCATGTCTTCAATAAGGAAAACAATCATGGAATGACCTTTATTACCAAATTAGTAATTGGTTAAATGACATTTTCCAGGTACATATTTTGGTTTAGAATATCCATTCCATGAGGAAACACTATAAGATTCAACTGGAATCTACTTTACGTTAGATTATTACCCATTTGTACTGAGAGGGAATGATGATCTTGAAAACTCTAACATACCATCTAGGTCCGTCTCGACCATCAGTTGTCTATCACGTACTTTAACATAAGAAGATATCTTCAGTATGAAAATATATGAATGAATATTTTTTTTAAGGAAAAACCCGAAATATTTACTTAATCTTCTCATTCTATTATATCTCTGATGTGAAAAGTACATTCTCAAAAAAATGGATTTCATACTTCTTCATGGTCATTGAATCGTTCATGAGTTTAAATATCTTAGTGGATATGTATAACAACATTGAATATAAATGAATTGGTTGGTGACATAAAGTATAAAGTATATCCACTAAAATCCCACATACATCTTTGTCATTACCATCATGTTCCACCATATCCTTATTTTTCGTTGTAGCACGATGTTGGAATAGTTCACATTAATTTCATTGTAGGTCTCCAAAACCAAAATAAATGCTCCATTCATCTCAACCACTCCTCGGAATCATTAGGATCATTGGAGTACTAATTTTGTATTGGATTCTGGGGATGGAACTCTAGAGAAATAATCATGAGAACATCCACTTAGGGTTACATAACTAGATACTGAATGGGAATTACAGTTGGTGCATGTCCCAATGCTTTGACTTCTTACACAATCTACTCAACTAGATTCACATCCACATGTGGATTTACACACTGTGGATTAGCAATAACCTCCTCCTATATCTGATTCACATATCTTCAATGAGTCATGATTATAAAGGATCATCCCTAAACATTACATAATCTCGAGTTATATAAATAATTCACAATGAATATATTTTTTGGATTATCATTTTAGGGAATTAGCCCCTAACTATTAAATAAAAGACCCATACGTTTTATGTGGATAGTTACACTTTGTATCCACTATTTACACCAAATGAATACCTTTAATCAAAACCATGTTTATTATTATTGAAAAACGTCATCTGGAATTATTCATTTCTCTTACGCATCCTTATACCATGTGGAAAACATTTCAAAAAAATGGGAAGAGCCTAAAAAGAACATTAAGGATAATAAAATTAGGAATAAAACCATTATTATATGAATCGTTAAAACGCATGATATCAATTTAAAAAAATCATTCCATTCACCAATAAAACAGAAACTACATAGATTAAATAATTTAATTATAATATTCCAATCAAACATTATAGAAATCATAAATCATTAAGATAACTAGTGGTATCCATATAATACTAACATTATAGCATTCACGACTACCTAATGAATAACATTTACAGTTACATTTGGAAAACCCATCACAGTATACTCACTAAATCTCATAGAAGAAACCATAACATTTACCTCTTTCACATTACCCAATTCATTGGAGATCTATAGTAGGCTCAATCTCCCCCTTGGTTTTCGTTGAACCACTCGTATACATAATCAATGCATTAAACATAACATAATCATAACAAATGAACAAGCATAAAGGAAAAATAACAATTCCACATTGCAGTCATAAGAAATCATTTAAAAATATTTATATAATTAATACATTATAAAAATCAATATCAATACCAAAATACCTAAAACATGAATGTGGTATTTAATTTTCTTTTTAAAAACCCTATAGCTTTTAGGTGATTCCAAATACATAAAAATTTTCATAGTGTAGAAAAATGTCGGTGTCTTCGTATACATTAAAAAACAGTACATTTTTTTTGTTAAATTATTCGTAGTGGATGATTCCATTTGAATACTATTTAATAAAATTAAATTAAAAGGGAATAATTATGCACATATAAAATATGGAGGTGTATATTATAAAAATATATGGATTGATAGTGAATAATAATAGTTTTTATTTAAAACTACATTTTCATTTAATTAATGTTTAAGGATACATTTTTAAAATTGTCTCAAATGTAAAATTATTTCAATAATATTTTTATTATTCCAATTTAGGTTATTGTAAACAATTTTATATTTAATAATGGTTAAAATGTTTTTTTAACTTTTGATCATTTTCACATTGGAAGACCACTTTCTAATTATTTTTGTGGGATTAATTTGAAATTTATTTTTTCATAAAAATTATTATTTTTTGAATAAATCTATTCTATATTATAAATTATGTTATTCTATATTACATAATATTTTCATCCTAATATTTTGTAAAATTAAAATTAAAAATTGTCGAAATTTAATGTTGTTGTTAGGGTTAAAATATTTTATTCGGTGGTTAAAAAAATGATATGGGATAATCTAAATATAAAAATTTCCAAAACCCATTATATATATTTATTTTTCGACCACATAACCTCTAAATATTTGTATTGAACCGTTTTGTTAGCTTTTTGACATTTGATAATATTGGTATACTTTATTCTTTTTAAAATTCAACGTTTTTCCTCCCCCCCACTAATAAAAAAAATCCATTCTTATCTTCTTTTAACAATTTTTAAATATTTTTTGAATCCAATAAATTAAAAAATATCCTCCTTACTTCCATACCCACATCATATTGAAATTTTTTATATCATAAATCCTATCTCGGAAGGCATTAGGTAATACGTAATGTGTTTTTCCAAAAAAAGGTAATATTTTAAAATATAAATTTTAGGTTTAGTCATTATTCTTAAATCCTTATCATCTTCGTAAATAATGTAGACATAATAACAATCATATATACATTATATGAGAAAAGTTGGTTGATATTATTGAGATGATTAAGGATAAGAAGGTTGCATTCCTTGGCCTAGTAGATACCAATACTACTTTGGGTTTCTTGAGTTACCTCCTGGTCGGTACAAGTGTATTTTTTAAACCAAAGGATTGGATTTTCCTAGAATTTTTCATGAATGAAGGGAGGTGCTTGTTGAAATGAATGACCTGGGATGACAGATGTAGAATACTCAGGTGAATCTTGATGATGTGGTCACTGGTTGCAACATTGATTATTTTCAAAAAAAATACCACAATGTAATGTTATAGGAGGAGAATGTGAGATACCATTTTCATGAGATAATTGCCTTGTAAGGGTTTGCAACTCATCGTACTTGTTATATAACTTTTGTTATGGATATTAATTGCATACCTCATTAACTCCTTAGGTTTTTGAAATAGATCTTGTACCATATTGTTGTAAATTTTGAGCAATTTTTTATATTATGTCATGATAAGTGGAATGAGTTTTATCAACTAGGGCACCACTGTCTACAACATCAATCATTTGACCATCCATGAGGATACATAACTCATAGATGTAGTGGATTAATAATTGGTTACTAATCTGGTGGTGGGGGAATCTTTGGAAGAGTCTTATGAATCTCTTAAATTATTCCTGAAGGGTCTTCCATTGTTATTTCCTAATTCCAAAGATTTATTTCCTAATTGATTCAGTTCGGAAGACAGGGAAGAAATTATATAAAAATAGTATTCTCAGGTTATTCCAACCCCCAGTTATTGTAGTCAAATAGTATATCAAATCTATGGCTAAACCTATGTGGATAATGGGAATTCCCTAAACATAATTATGTCCCTAAGACATATTGGGGTTTCAAGGTGGAGCACACTATGTGAAATTCATTGAGATGTTTGTGAGTGTCCTCAACGGGATGACCATTGAATTTAAGAAGGAGGTGGATGAGACTTGATCTCATCTCAATCTTGGCTGCTTCCTCAGGATATTATATTTATGCATGTTGGTACTCCACATCCAGGGTGGTTAGTTCTTATATGGTTCAATTATTTGCAGCCATGTTTTCTAGGGTTTTATTCGGATAAAATTTTGATTAGATTAGGAAAACATGTGGTTCCAAAATGGTTAACTTTGTGTTACTTGATTGAACATATCATGATTCCTTGATTTTTGAGTGAGATTCTATTTCAATTTCAGTGTCAAATTCATGTATTGTTTCCATACAAGATATTGTCATGCAACAATGATGTCTAGTATGATTGATTGTTTGTTTGATGTTTTTTTAATGAAAAAAAAATATGGAAGATGAAATAAATAATAATATTTATTAAATGAGATGGGGACTAAAAATGGAATGTTATACTACAAAATTTGAGATTTAGATGGAGAAGAATAAGAAAATGAGATGGAGGGTGGAAGAAAACACACACAAAAACCTAAAATAGGAACAAATAACCATAACAAAAACAATTGAATTTGTGGGGGTATTGATAGGAGTATTAATTTAGAATTAAAAGAAATAAATAAAAAAAGAAAAAATTAATCTCAGATCCCTACATACATCTCCAATATTTGGTTTCGTAGTCGAGTGCGTCAAATTAAATGTTTAATTTTAACTATAATTACTGTATTATAGAAGAAACCCTAGGTTGTCTCTCAATGGATCCATAAGTGATTAATTACAATATAATGTTATGATTAAGATTGTAAATTTGATTGTGTTTTTAGAATACATGTGTTTTTTTCTTAATGAACATATTTTTAAGGTATATGACTACAAAAAAAACTAGTTTTGGAAATCATGATCAACTCAGGAATGTGACCATTGATGATCAATCCATAATTTCTCTCAAAGAAAATAGAATGATCATTGATTCCATGATTTTATACATACTAAAACCACTAATGGTGTATGAGTTCTTTATAGGATACCACATAGGATTTGATTGGTCAACGATATTGTTTATTAGAAAACACTCAAAATCAGCAATCTTGAATCAATGTAAAAAAAAGAACCCAAATATTGTCATCACATTAGTACGCATGAATTAATGGTGAATTTCATGAGTTCTAGTGGTAGTGACCTGGTAGATTTTAGTGAAATCCATAACCCCATTTGTATGATGACTTACTAAAGGTAGTCAATCAATTTTTATACCTTATGGAGATGCCAATAGATTATATGGGGATATTCACAATGAATCTTATTCAAGGAATCACTCAATGATGGTGAGTTTTAGTGACTCAGTAACATAATGTTAAAACTGTGTCTTGGTCAAAAAGTTATTATCTCTATAGGGATTATTTTTGTTTAGACACATTTCAATCAGTGTCCATCGACGATATTCTGCATATTTAGTAGATAAGTACTACTAATTATGTGTATTTTTTATGGTTTTCTATTATCTTATGACGCTCCATGGATATTTTGTGGGAAACATTATTCTAGACATGGACCATTGTTTATGTATTATGATGGGATATCAGTGATTTATTGATATCTATTTTCATTCCCACTTAAGATGGAGTGATGGAGTTAGACTTAGTGGTCTAGATATTCCTAGTATTGAATTCATCGATAGTGGGTGCATGTAGTGGGAAACCAAGAGTTGAGACCTCCATAATTTTTAGGTAAAGGCAGTTGTACAGATATGTTCATGCTAGAATAATGAATGTAAAATCCTAGGAAAAATGATGAATAGTTCAGGTGTCTTAGGATATCACGAGTTATCCAAGAGAATGGTGGTGTTTTTCATTCATTGGTCGTGGACATATAGCATGGGATTTTTAAACCTGTCATATAGCTGATTGGGATACATTTAGGGGACCATTGAGGTAGAGTAGATGTTTGGGATAGGTGGAATACATGGAATGGGACATGGAATAGGTCCAGTAGCGCATTAGGAGTTCATAATATGTTTGACATATTACCAAAACCACAACCTGGTAGACCATGAAATGCTAAAGGATGTTGTGTATAGAGATGAGGCCAACCATCGTCTATGTATGAATATTCCTATGAGGATCTATATATTATGGGAAGTATGCTCTCTATATTTTATAATTTATTTTTTTAACTGATATACATAGGTGTGAGTGATTCCTTTCATTCCAATTCGTAGGTTTAGGACATGGGGAATCTGGTTGATCCTTTGGCTTGACCCTTATACTTGAAGACTCTAACAGGATTTGAATAAAATGTTACCCATTTCTATTGATAATGAGTTCTAATTCATGGTGGTGAAATCATTATTTGGGATCTCATTATAGAAGAAATGTGGATTTATAATTCAACCATAGGTCTCGACAATCTATCCACATTTCGTACCAATGATCACTATTTTATGTAGAGGATGTGGTGTGTCCATAGTGATGAGACATGGTTTTCCTCTATGGGTGAAAGTAAAAAAAAAATGGAAAAAAGGATGAGCTCAGGTATAAGAGAGTGATGTAAATTAATCACTAATTAGTTATCATGACACATGAAGTAGAGGAATCTATGTGCTACCAGCTTCATATAATGGGGGTCCAGTACAAGGAAATGCTTCCATAGGATGTTCATGGATTACCAATCCAATAAGAGATATACATATTCATTGACATACACCACAGGATGGTACTGATATCCGCACCATCAAATCAGATGACTCCGATGGAGATTCCTGATCTGAGGGTATAATTATATGACTTCTAGGAGAATGATGTTTTGAGAGCAAATGTTTCCCATAAGTATACCTTGTGTTAGTCACAAGTAAAGAATATGGTAGATTGAGGTTATGTGTAGATTAAAAGTACATAAACAGGTGACCATGGAAAATTAGTATCAACTACCAAGCATCAATGAACCCTTCGATCAATTGATAGGGATGTGATGGTTACCATATATTTTAATATAATAAGTATATCATCACCTATAAAAAAATGTTGATATAAAACATAAGACATTTATATGTATCTATGATCACTAAGATTACATGGTGATTAAATTAGGTGTGAAGAATCCCCCAGTAGTTAACATGGGACTCAGGCACCGTATCATTTAGACATTCCTCGACCAATTTTCAGTGGTCTTAATTGATTATATTCTAGTGTATGTGTAGTATAAGTTTAATCATATGAGAATCATGGGTATAGTTCTAGACACAATATATGAGAACCATTATTATGGAAATATCTTGATGTGTTAGTTTTGGATTGATTGTTCCACTTCATTAGACATCATCATAGACGTAAGAGTAGAAGTGGACCTAGCCAGGGTTAAAGAAGTTCTATCAAGGGTTCCACCAAAGAGTTTAAATAAGGTGCAGAGTTTCCTTGGGATGGATGGGTATTATCTGAGGTTTGTACTCAATTGTTTCAGAGTTCAATTACCCCTGAAAAATATACTCAAAGGGGGTAGCCATTCATGTTAACAACAAGGTACCAATTTTTTTTCTAGTGTTGAGGAAGAGGATGATGCGGTTCCCCATCATGATAATTATAGAGCATGGTGATCAGAATATAGATTTATTTAATTCATTAGTGATTAGTCTTTGTTTTATATGAATAAATATCTAATAGATATTTTCTATAGGCGCAATCAGGTAAGACTCCATGATTATAACTACATGATCCATGATCTTGAGAATGTAGTTGTAGTATTCAACGTTAAGATATGGTAACACTACCTGATGGGAATGTAGTATATCATCTACTCTGACATTAAGAGTCTCATATATATCTATATAAAAATGATATTAAACTGAAATTAGGGGGATTGATTAAGAATATTCTAGAAGATGACTTTGATATTGAATATACTCTTGAGAAGGGGAACAAGGTAAAAAATGGTCTTAATAAGATATCGTCTTCTAAATTATGGGTTGAGGCATCAGAGAAGATAACAACATTGTAGTTTTTATTAGTGGTCAAGGATGGTCATTCATATTTTCTGTTGACATTTTTACCCCACAAGATTTATAGTATTTTAAGGAAAATACAAATTGAGATACTGACTATGTTTCCTTATATACTTATATATCCACTTGGAATTCTCTTAATGGATATTCTGAAGATGGGGAACATGTAATTATTTTTCAAATGATTGATAATGGTTTTAGTGATTTTATTGGAGTGGTGATGTAGATGTTTCATACATCCACACTGGTCATTCATCCATGAGTAAAAAATCTGAATCGAGACCTAAGATGTTCATTTTGGTGACCATTCAAAAATAGTTCTGTTTTAGATTTTGTCTCTCGGTCCCTAATTTTTGAATATGCGATGCTTGATTACCAGGTTATATTGGGTTTAGCTCAAACCTATCATGTGAATGGCTGGAATTGGTATAGGATATTCATGAACATTGTGAATTTGGTACCATGTACATCCGAAGGATATGATTCCACTGGGGTGGTCATATACTAAATCACCAATTCATCCCTCATCTTACACATAAGAGAATAGTGATCCATAGAGGGATCTGGATAATTTTACATTAAAGATATAGTATGGCTCCCAGGAGTTCCCATGATGGTAATTTTAAACAATGATTATCAAATTAAGTCATTTTTATAGGGAGGATTGTAGAAGGAATTTTGGACTCTGATTAATTTGATCATGTCATTTCACACCCAAACTGAGGCCATGACTAAGTGGACCATTCATGTCAAGGTGGTCATGATACAAAAATGCACGTTGTATTTTTATTGTAGTTTAAAGGATAATTGTCCCTTAGTGCAGTTTATGTACAACAACATCTATCATTACAACGTTAGTATGAAATAGATCAAAGTATGGTAGACCAATCAGCATGATCCATTATTCCATTGATCCATTAAATTCGTCACAATTAGGGCCAAAGATGGTGTGATCTACGACAGTGAATGTGTAGATCATCCAAGAGCATATGAGGACTGCACAGAGCTGTCATAAATCTTATGTAGACCCATTATAGAGGACTATGGTGTTTAATTAGGTAATCTATGTGTTCTTGAGGTTACCAAAATGTTATGGAAGGTATATATTTGATATAGGTAGAATGTTATCTCAGATATTCACTTTTCCATTCTTGATATTGTGTAGAGTAAGAAAGGTGGAATACCACTTAGCTATTCAATCATAGTTTGTCTGAGTACATGATGTCATTCATGTGTCATAACTGAGGAGGTACATGCACATCCCATCACATGTAATCAAATGTAGAGAGATGGACATCATTGATTATCATGATATTGATTATTACTAAGTAGATATTATGGATTGGATGGAGGGGATCTTTATTGGGTGATTTATTCCCCTAGTATGTGTCTAGTGGAAAACTAGAATCATTAAGAGAAAACCTATGATCGAGATACCTATATGTGTACCCACTAGCGCCATATTATTTCAGTTGTTTTCTTATATTTTGCTGATAAATATAACTATGGTGGGGAGAATTTAAGGACTCTATTTTATCTATGTAATTGTTTAAATTACTATATGTAATATTTTTGGTGCCATTCAATGAGGATGTGTGAAACCCCAATGCCAAGTGAGACCTAAAAAAATATTTTGAAAATACTAAATATGTTTTAATAATGAAAATATGGTTTTCCAAACAAATTGAAATAAATCCCAATCATAGGATTGGATCAGATATCTCATGTCGCTATTATGTTTAGTGTGTGGGTAAACCTAGGAATATCATAACCTATATTGACATTGGTTGTTGGGATTGAGTTGTATCCTAGAAAATACTTATAAATATCTAATTATATTTATGTAAGTATGAAATTAAAATCCTAACCAAATAATATCCTATCTATATGGTTCTATGGACAATTTGTTGGGTTAGATGATTAACCATGAAAATTGAGGGAAATAGTTGGAGAGAAGCATTTGTAGAGATCTTGGGAAATGAAATTGAATCAAAACTAGATTGAGGGTCATTGCACTTTTGGAGATCATGGATCTCACTAAATACGGTATTGGTGGACCATTATTCATTAGGGATCGATCAAAAATCATGGTTGTATTTTTGATTTTTTTATTTCAATCCTATTATTTTATCCTAGTTGAACTAATGTTAATACAATGAGCAATTATTGATTCAATTATTAATAGAAGATTTATTTTTGATGTATTTTTTTTTCTACTTCCCTCTTCTTTCATCTAATTTACTAAGCATAATTCAAGGATGAAAATGAACAAATGTTGTGGTTCGTTCCATAAATGTTCTAGTTTATGGATTTATCCCCATTTTTTTTCATTTTCAAATTTATTGTTTTATTTTTATAATGGTTGGATTAATAATTGGTATTTAATCATTTCATGGACATTATTTAGATCAATTAATCAATACCATGGGTTATGTTCATGATTGAGGGTGAGATTGATGATAAATAATGATTGAGGATGATCAGTGGTTTAATAGATGGATCGAATGATTTTGTTCTTACCAATTTTGACATGCAAAAGAGATGTAATTTTCCAAGGGTACCTTTACCAAGTGGATTAAAATCATGAATACTAATATCCAACTATTTAAATGTCGTGAAATCATGTTTTCATTTTATTCGGAATGGAAGGACGTGTTTCAAACAAATAGGATGAGGTCGAAGGGTAACAAGTGGTATCTATAAAAACTAATGTTAAAAGAAGTGTAATAAAAATTAAATGTCATGTGGGACCCCTATTTATCCTTATGTATTCTACTAGTAGAAAAATATCACATGTAATGGGATCGTTTTTACATTTCATGTTACCCATTTTGATATCTTAGTGTGTATCTCAATAAATTAACAACCACTGGTTAGATGAGGTTCACAAACACCATCTGAGTACATGGACATGTATAAAAATGCATGACCATCCATACACATTCATGAATATAAGTCACTATATCTATTCCATGAGACTTATACATGTTTTTTATACTTACATACATGTTGTGTAATTTTTGATTTAAATTCCTTGTGAGGAATAACCATATGGGATGATTAGAGGTTCGATGGACATGGAATGTACCTGTATTACACACCATGCACCCCCTTTAACGATGTATTTTCCCTATATTTCATTAGTTTCATACAAAATTGGTTGAGTTTTTATCCTTCGTCCATCCCCTTAAGGGTACAACACAAAATTAGATCAACATCTCTTGATTATGATCCCCTATGGAGGATGAGTCTCGACTAGTGTTTTTTGGGTCTCTCTATGAAACCTGAGAGTGATCCTATATCATTTTTTCTTATACCCATGGTTGTGTTTGTGGAAGTTGTTTGACCTCTGTATACAAGGTTTATATCCTCTAACTATAAATATATATCATTATAGTTGAAGGTATTACTGTTATACTATCCCATGCATAGTGGGTTGATCCCGATTGGGTTTGTATTATCCCCCCACAGTCCTAGTTATGATCACCTATCAACAAATCATGATATTCAAATTGTAGTGAGTTTTGATGGGAATGTACCAGTTATAATGACCAATTTGAGGAGTATATTTTGTAATATCCTGACACATGGGGTGGAATTTTCATTAATAAGCGTTTTTTCTAGTTGAATCCTTTTGTTTTTAGTTCTATTGTGACTATAAAGACGTGTGGCGTCCTTACTGAGTATATCTTGTTAATGTTTATGAAATTATTTTTATTTCCATGTTAAGAGACGAATATTCCTAATTATTTGTGTTTTGTTATTATAGGGTGTCCTATTGGTTATTTTTATAATCACCCATGCATGGTCTTTACCCACACATGTCTAGTCCTATACAAATAAAATACCATTTTGGGGTGTCCTAGGAAAGTGGGGAGTTGTTGGAGCATAGATTTATCTAAATACACTACAGTGATTAATGGTTGGAATTATAATATAGTATTACACTAATTTTAATAAGGATAGATTTTGTCTTATTTTTGGTTTGCCATGCATTTTTCCACTATTATCAATTTCAATAACATACAATTATACATTGATTAGGGGGTCATAGTTATATGCATTCATTGGTTTCTGTTGTTTTACATTTTTGTATTGAATGTGCTTGTAGATGTGTGTGTGTGTGTGGATTAGGTTAATTCCTCCCATGTGTGTGATATGTCTACTCGGCGCTGGTCGTCAAACCATTGTTTATTGATGTTGGTCTTTGGGATGTCATGGTTTGTTCCTTGTTAGGATAGTTCCGAGATATCCACATTCCACTAGTGATTATAATCATCCCATCGGTTTTTAAATATGGTTCATTACCATTGAAAAGATATTTTCCATTCCCCAGTCATTCGATATTGAAAAATTCGTTTTACCTATCTTTCATTTCGAATACAAAGCATATCAGTGGTGCCCTCTTATTAAGAATATGCGATAACAAGATGAAATTGACACCATTTATTGGGATGAGTTTAATATAATATTTTTTAAATATGTACTTCTGTCATATTATTTGTTTGAAAATTTAAAAGGATTTCCTTGTGACAAATAATAAAGATGAGTAATCTATTAGTAAATATTAGGAATCATTTAAATGAATGTAGAAATTCACTTGTGGTATTATTGTACAACATTAAAGTAAGATTGGTCAATTAATTAGTGCCTTAATATGTTGAATTAGAAAAGTGTTATCCAAAAAGGGGCATTAGAAACTATGAATAAATCATTCATCTTACATTCAAGGATGAAATAGATATTGTATTTTCCCATACATTTCATTGTTTATATTAGAAAATAATGATGAAATTCAAGGGATACTCTAAATAACATGGAGAGAAGAATATTTTAATTCCTTCATGCACTACAAGTGAAATGAAAAATGTATTAAATTAAATTAAAGTGACCATTAAATATTTTACTTGTGTATAGGATGGTCACCAAGTGGATAAATTTCAATGTGATTGGATGAGGAATTAAAATGATATAAATAAAGAGAAAACACCATAGAATTCACCTTCAATACATCATTGTTTCAAATACAAGGAGTTCGTACATCATAATAACAAGTTTCTAAATCTAAAGGTTGATGACATTGATTAGTTTCAGAATCATTTTAATCTATATAAAAAAATTTAAATATCATATGACAGTATTTTATACAACGAGTGTGATAACGTTGTGATTAAAGGTACAATTCCCATTCCGTATAGAATTACTAAAGTGTTATTTGAATTTATATCTACCAACTATTTTATATAGGAATTATATGATAAGGGTATCAAAATACATCCTCACTGATTATTTGTTGAATTAACTATAAAAATCAAAAATGGAAGTATGATCACATCATACTGCTACGATTCCTCGACAATTGATGTTTTTCAGAATGTGGTGGTTAAAAAATATTTTTATTCTTTATTTGGTTGAATTTGATGTTATCTTAATAATGGGTTGTATTTCACTATATTAATCCAAAATAAATTACTAAATAAGGGTGTCACATTATAAATTCCAAACCACCAATTATCATCTATCAACATGATGATGAATATTATCTTTTGATATATGTAAAGACCACTATGTAGATGTTTTTTTAATTCAAAGGGAGAATTTTTCATAGATGGTTGTGGAGAAAACGAAAATTGGGTATATGCATACTAAAATATATTTCAATATTTATTATTGCAATAGTTTCCTAGCCTTCCATTGAATCATGTATTTTAGTTATAAAAAGAACTCTTACATGGGGCTATACAAATTTCAATTACTCTATATAATATGGCAATGATTGAGTTGAAATAATTAATGAAGAATCTCTATGTGAATTTTGATATGGGATTCATTCCTCCATGTGTTCCATCTTGGGGTGAGCCATTTATTTTTATTCAATTAATGAATGGTTATATGCATCTTTGGACATACTATCAGGAGAAAAACAAGATTATGATCAAGAACATGTGGCCTCGATCATATAATAATTTCTTTTTTGATCAATTCTGTGGAGTTCAATAACTTTCCTAGACTGAACATCATTATGGATATCATTAATTGAGGTTAAATGGGGATATAACATAGAAAATATTTCATATAATGTATTCGAAATATGACTATATATTAATTCCATTTTTTCTTGCCAATTATCAGACTATCTTCATGGATTTAATGAATAGTGTCTTTATTGATGACATTATACAGTTTGTGGTAGTCATTATATATGATATTCATGTTTATTCAAAGAAAAGGTAATAGTAAGTATATTAGTTGAGAATTTTACTAAATACACTAATGATGGAGATATTTTATCAATAATTTAAAATATCATAATTTTTTAAATACAAGTGTTCCTTTTTGGGTTATATAATCTCAAGAGAGGGTATATCGGTGGACCCATCAATGATGGATGTTATTTAATGATGGTGAAACCAACCATTCTGACTTAAATAATATAATTTATTTGGTTGTTTTGAAATTATAATGTGTTTGTAGAGAATTTATCATGCATATATAATCAATTCATCATTCTTATTCTAAATTAATCCAAGTTCTTATTGATAGAGAGATTGTGGTAAAATGTAAAGGAACTAAAAAAATATGGGTCAATGCCCCCATTCTTGTATTACGCTATATTTGAGAAGGGTTTTTACACTCCAAAGGCTTATCCAAAAAGGATTGAGATATTTTCATATTACAGATGAAATGGTTTTAGATTATCCCTCATGATAATTGTAGGATCGTAAGACAAATAAAATATCTCATTGTTTGGAGTAAACAATTGTAATGTTTCATTAATCATTTAGAGAAATTGTCTTTACAAAGAAAATTGTTATATATATATTGATAAAAAAAGATTAATTTATATAATCACACCTAATTATTTGAACATGTTCCAGATAATATGATTATAGATGAATAACTATTTTTACTACTCAATTTATTACCACACTGGGAATGAAAATAACGTGTCTGATTCGTGAATAAAAAGGATAATGTTAGCTTATCCATAAGGAGGATCACAAAAGATCGAATATCTTTTTATTTTCAATTGTTGAATCTATAAATCCTAATGGAAGGTGATAAATAGCATCTTTCCCAAATGAGTATCCAACCATATATCCTAGTGAAGAATAAATATCCATGGAAAGAAGATATATAGATATTGAAGATGGTGATAAATGTTCATAGGTAAATCCTTTACTATTATGTAATAATAATTTTAAAAAAAATATGAATGTCATCCATCCATTCCAGATTTGATGTAGGATTTGTAATAAAATGATAAATGTCATTTATCATCTATTAATACTTGATGTATGATGTTTTATATAGATTTTAAATATAATTTATAGTGGAATTGAATAAAGAGAGATATCCAAGTATTTATATATGAAATCTCGGTATGTAAAAATGTTATGGTTGAAAGGCCAAATCCTTAGGGGTTGTTATAAACATTACGCACACTAGAATGGAATTTTGAAATCATCACAATGTATTTTTTAATTGGAATATACAAAAATAATAAAGGGAATAATGTTATTTTAGTTATATTAAATAAATATACAAAGAATTAAACATCATTTTAATCTTCTTATACTTCTCCCTTTATCATCCTGATAAACATTATATTAAGGATATGTTAAGGTTTTATTAATTACAACATTCTATTGCATATAATATGGGTCTAAAGTTTACCTCAATGTTATAGGAAATTGTTTAGAATGATCTTGATATAGAGTAGTGTTTTATATTGTGTTTAGTCCTTATAATTATGGAAAATACGATATAATATTGAAAACCTTAAAGGACATATTGAGAACTTTTTATATGGATTTCAAATGTGGTTTGGATCAATTTCTTCGTATTGTTAAATTTTCATACAAAAATATCATTCACTCGATAATTCTTATAGATCCATTTAAATACCACTATTTAATTAATTTTTAAAATATTTTTTTTAATGATTCAATTGTATAATGAAATATATGGAGACCAGATCTAGATGATGAAAGTGTATAGAATGTAAGATCCCTTCATTAGCATATATGGTCTCTACAAATTCGACAAAAAAGTAGTGATGATAATCGTCGATGTGTTCTACATTTTGATGTTGTTGAGAAGGTTTTACAATGTGTTTCCTCCTTGAGTAAGGTATATATGTTCCAAATTAATGGAAATATAAGCCATATATATTATTTCGCGTTGAAATTCTTGATCTTATCTAGACCACAGCATATCGGTTGGCACTTCCATTGAACCTCTCTCAAGATTATGATGTGTTCCATTTATCTCTCTTATAGAAGTATATACCCAAGACATCATATATACTAAACTCATAGCTTATAAAACTAGATAAGAAGATTACTTATGATGAAAAACTGGTGTAGATTTTTTATTGAATAATTATAGATTTGTGAAACAATATAACTAAAATGGTAAGTGTTTTATGGTAAAACCACCAGTTTGAGGAATCAAATTATGATTTTGATTATGTAATAAAATACATTATCCTCTGTTTTTTTACTATAGTAAATTTTTTTGGGTGAACTATATTTTAATTGTGTTGAAATTTAACACACAAATATTTTATGATTAAAACTGAAAAAATTTAATTTCATTGATAGATTTCATTAAACTCAACATCATGTTTTAATGATATTATACACACAATTGATGTTATAATTTAAACATCATCATTATTACCATTCCATTAATCTTTTTAAAATAAATTTGATAAAAAAGTACTTAATTTTTGGTAATGTCAAAATATTTTTCAGAAATACTATATAAAAATGGCTTAATGTGAAAAAATAATTAATGAAATTAATTAGAAATTCATTATTTTTTTATATTAAAATATTAAATTAACATTTCTATATTTTTTTAGAGTAATATTTTCAGGTTTGTTTTAAAAAAATATATTTTTTTATGGAAATTTAAATTTTTTTTTATTGAAATCTATCTTTTAATTTTAAAAATTTATTTACCTTATTTTTTAAATGATTTTTATTTAATAACAATTAAATAATATATTTATTAGTAATATTTATTTCATTTTAATCAATTTCATATTGAATCGTGATATAAAAAAATTTAATCTAATGAATATTTTATATTTCGAAAACTAATTACTTAATTCTTCAATGGGTTTAATTTTTAATTATTTTTATCACATATATAAATTGATTTTATAAAAATGGATTATGCATTTATAATATTAATAATTTATATTAAATAATAATAAAAAATTAATTTTTTGTCCAAATGAATTGTAAATGTAGTAATCAAAAATCACTGTGCATATAGTAAAACCATGTTTACTGAGGATTAAACTAATATATTAAAATGCAAACAGACTAGAAATTTTCTATAACAAATTTTTTGACCTATTTCGACCATATAACCGATAGGGTTCAATAGTTTTCCATTTTATAGTTTTTTTCTTTTAAGAAACATCTATAAGATTTTTTCTTCTCAGAAATTCCATATGTGTCCTCTACCTCTCTTATAAAAGGACATCTCCTATCCTCTCCACTTCAAAAATCCAAATCATTTTGTTTCAAAAAATACCATAAAAACTATATTACTTATATGTCTATAAAAATACTTTTTCCTTCATTATATGATGAATCTAATATATTAAGGTATTATGTTAAATAGATAGAGGTTGTCTAAAGAATATGTAAAATATAATACAATATGTTTTTTAACTTATTATTAGAAAATGAAAAAATATTATTAAATTTTATTGATATAATAACAAAAATATATCCAATATAATGATATCTTATTATTTTATTTTAATAACATATATCCATCTCTTTTTTAATCAAATGAGAAGAAAAAAAATTGATCTTTTGTATGGCGGACTACCACCTAATGAACTAATGTTATTCATTTTCTGTAACCAAAACTCATGAACTAATATAATTATGAATTGAATATATATAATAAATTTATGATATTATTATAATTTTAAATATATAATACCATATCTACCTTCTTACCTCCAATACTTTTGGGAAAAGATAATATCTCTTGTGTGTATGACATACTACTGCTACATGAACCGATGTGATGTGTTTTTCATTTTTTTTACTTTGATGTCACTATGAATATATTGAATGAATATATATGATATTTGTTCCTTGATTATACTTCTATAGTAATTATATAACATATATAGTCTTACATTCCATTACAAGAGAGATGCGATTATGATGTCCGTCTGTAGGGTGGACTACCACCTCAAAAAGTGATTTGATTCGTTTCTCAAAAACGATTTTTATGAACGGACTACAGTCTCCATAAATGATATATTTCATTTTAAATATCCAACATTAATGTAATACTATAAATACATATATAAATAATTTATTTTATATTTATATCAATGTTAATATTTTATATATGACTGACCCATTATCAATATAAGAGGACCGAAAATAAAAAATCAAAACATACATGAAAAATGAAGAGGTTATTACCTGAAACATGATTTTAATTATTAATTAATAATAAATGTGTAATAAAATATAATAAGTAAATATTATATCACATGAAATAATATTTTTTGTTTTTTAATATATTTATAATAAATCAATATTTACTATAAATGTAGATTGAATGTGTTCAAAGGATGTAAAAAATTAAGGTAATTGAATGTCTTAATTTATTTGGGATATATGGTATTTTATGAACCTATATTCTTTTATGAGGTGTATATATCTCCCTTTTATAATTTAATATCGGAAATTTATTTATTATCTTGTCATTAAAAGTATGATCTAGTGAAATAATTGTACTCTCACCAAGCAACGTCGACGATGTCCTGTTGTAGAACTATTCTCATAACTCGGTGGAATATTTCGAGAAACAATCATTCAGAAGAACATCTATGTTTTCGAGTAGTAGAGTGGGGATCTAGATCAATTTTTAAGAATGTGGTATTCTACCTAAGGTGGGTTTTAAGAATATAGGGAAGCTCAATCTATATCTAAGGTGGGTAAATTACAAGGTGTGGTTGCACACACTCCTCCTGAAGGAAAAGGGTCTTAGAAGTGATGTTTGGCGAAGTAAATTGGCTTCCATTATGGGATGATTAGGTAAAATGAGTATCCTTGAAAGAAAAAGAGGTACCTAATACATCAAAATTTAAATACATTCATTCCCCCTTGATGGACTACATGGTGTATGCTTCACACATCAATACCGATAGAAGACATATTGCGGAAGATTATGCGATATGGGAATGAGATAGAAATGTTTGGTACCATTAAAATACTTTCTAGGCTGGGATATTACTAGAGACAAGTATATATAATGGATATAAACCAATTTTTATAAGTTGGGGTTGTATGGACCCCATCCCACACCATTAAGAGTGATTTTTGGTGACGAGTCAGATCGGGAGAAGATGCCAACTAGAATGATTTCATCAACTAGGGAGGAATATACAAATAAGAAGGCAGAGTGAAGACCTAAATCACTTATATTACTTGATCCTTACCCATTAATTTATCTATATAGTCTTATTGAAACATTTACTATATAGGAGAATCCTGAAAATGGGTAATGTGACCCCAATGAAAGGGGTGGAGGTGCATTGATATGTGTGGAAGAGCACCTTATGAAGAACGCATTCATGGACAAGGCATGTGGTGGGAAGGCCAAGGAGGCTTGGATAAAAACAATTGATCCTCAGTTTCCCTCTTTTATTTATGGGGTACCGAGTCCTGAAATACAAACATTGTAACCCATTAATAAAGATAAGGTGTTCATATGATTTTTAATAATCAAAATTCCTCCACGTCAAGTAAATATCATATCTCATATCATTAATCCCCAATTATTTATTCATAAAGACTTTTAATTAACATGTTTTCCTCTTTCATATAGATCATACTAGACCAAAATAAGAGTGTATGGTTTCATCATTGAAATATAAAACAATGATGAGGTGTATCCTATCGAGGAATCCCTTTTTGTGAATCAGGAGCTCAGTCTTTTAATGCTCTTCTCCTATAAGTACTTCACATTTATAATCTCTTAGTTGTAATTGTTTGATCTGGTATACAGAAATGTTCCCCTGCAAATAAGAGCATGAGATATTGTCTCCCAGTGATTGGATGAGTTCGGGGTATCTAGAATCCCTTCATGGATATTTTCCCTTGTTCATGAGGAGTTGGTCGTCTATAGTGATCCATCCTTGGTCAAGGATGAATAGTTAGATGACGTTGTTAGTAATTCCACTTCTTGAGAAAAAACAAGATAAGTGGGAGAATATTATGAGGAAGATTTTACTAAGGATGACCACCCCCGGAACTGGAACCCAACCCAGATATGATTATTTCTATGGATGATCCTGCTTTCAACCTTCTACCAACTTTTCCTGAGTAAGAGCCTACACAGCCTGAAGATCTATAAAACTCTGAACCTACAGAAACAAAACTTAAATTCATAGTTTGATGTGGGTCATGGAATTTATACAATGGTTCATTAACCTTTCTATGGAAATGAAACTAGTGGCTCATATGGGCTCACATCACCATTGATTGTGTAATTTGTGTACTAGACGGGTAGACACTCTTAGTCATCACACACTAATTTGTGGCCTTCTCATTGAGAAAGTGTTCGATGAAATCCAACACATGGATTTTTGATGATTTTAGGAGGATATTGATAGATTTCACAGGTTCCAAGAATTCAATTTGGACATCCACCATTGGGAGGGACAAATATATGAGCATATTTCATTCCTCAATACTCAATCGAATGTCATCATCCACCTAATGGATTAGCTAGTTTAAGATGAATAGTAGATGAACCAGCTGATATCACATATTGTTGATATCTAGGATGAGTTGGAACGAGCTCATATCTGGGGTGATGAGCCTCATTGGTTGAATATGAAGAGGAAATTGAGATTATGTTGTAGAAATAATCCTTAGAGACTAGACGTTACATGTTACAAGGAATACAGAACTTGATTACTAGATTAGATCAATAGGGGAGTGTTTTCGAAGACTCGGGTGGGGATACAATAATGTGGATGACCCTCTATATATACATCATTTTTCTTTTTTAAACATTCTTTATGAATAATAATATTTTATTTTTTTCTCTCATAATTAATGCACATCAATCATATTTATGAAACGACCAATAACAGATCCCAAAATTCTCATTAGTCATGCACGATGTGGTAAAAAAGTGTCATAATTGTGATTTCAAAATTGAATGATAGTTTCATATAATCATACAATAATCACGGTATTCTATTATTTAATAACCACATATAGTTTTCAGGATGATATATGTTTTAGAAAGTGTATAGGGCTCTTATAAAAACCAATTTTCATTTCTAGTGTTCTCCCGATGCATGAAGGAAATAATTCCAAGGGTATCATAATCTACCAAAAAAGGTGGAATGGAGAGGTGTGGATCACAATTTCCAAAATCTATAACCCATGGAGATTGACATGGTGGTACAAGATTATTTTTTATGGTGTTCATAACATAGCATCTATAACAATTGCCTGATATTGGGCAAATCAAAATTTGTGTCGACCAATGAACATGTTTAAAACCCAAAACATGTCCTCGAATGTTTTCCAATGTTTTCATGTATGGTCTCAGAATAGTAGGTTAGCTAGTATGGAATGATACCATTCCATTAGAGGTTCCTGTAAAAAATTTAGGATTATGATGATCTAAACAATGGAGAAACGAAGCATGTAAATAAATTGATGGAATGTTTTAATGTATTCTAACACTCCTAGAATTATGAAACAATGTATTAGATCATACTAGTATTGGAATATTGGTGGGATAAAAATATACAAACTCATATTATTTGGAATAATAATAAAAAAATGATGGGTGATAGCTAAAAATGATAATAATACGTTAGATAGCCATCATTAGAGTGAAGGTATTCTCAGGTGAGGGACCAATATTCTTAATATTTTTATGTTATGAAATCATTATGTAAGTCATGTAGTTTAATGTCATATTTCTGAGATGTAGCACAAATTTTTTTTTCTTTTATCTTGGAACACAATAAATTTTTATCCAAGGCTAATTGCACAACACAAAGGAAGGAAACCGATGTAATGGGACATAATAGGTTTGTGTACCACAACTGTTTTGGTGAAAAAAGGTGAATATCCTAGAATCACATACCTTAGACGGTGAAAAAAATTAATTTCATACAGTATGGACTTGACTACAAGTATAATGTATTAGGGTTTTCATTATCATAGGTAGTTTATATTTTGGTTTATTGAGCTATAGGGGGAAAATAATTCTAAGGGTATTAACATGGAATAGATGGGGTAAAGCTCTATGTGAAAATGGATAATGATTTTCTTGTACAACATAAATTATTTAAAGTGATACGCATATGGTTCATGTCAAAAACCATGCTAGGGTACCATCTAAACATAATTCTGACCTGGCTCGTGGGATGGCATGATGGGAATTGCTGATCCCCATGGGCAGGAAACTAGTGCATGCATATCAACAATAAATTTTTCATAATGATTTCACCAGTGATAACAATCATGATTAACTCTAAAAATATTAACATCACACAAAGATCAATATCCATAATCAAAATAGAGAAATTAATTTTAGTTCATCATTTTAAATCATTAACCAAAAACAAAAACAAGAAAACATGAGGGGATCCAACAAAACGAAGTCCCAAAATCCCACATGAAACAAGAGGGCCACCACCCCCAAGTCACCACCAATAACAACTACAAGAGTGGAACACAAATAACGGGATCCACCATTACCACTACAAAGCATATTTATTTTACCTAGTTCATACCTAACAACGTCTACATACACACAAGGGTTTTTTTAGTGTGTGAGACAAAGCCTAATAGAATTCCACCGAAATGAAATATTCCATTTTATAGCATTTGACTAAAAATAACTATCATTGTTTTAATAGTGAATAAGGAATAATTATTAATAAAATATTTTATGAAAAAAAATCATAAAAACCTTATTTTCAATTTATCATACATGTAAATTTATTTTTTTACTGGCGGTATGCACAATATCTCAACATATAAACACATCATGGAAAATCCCTATATGTACTATCACTAATGGGACCCTATGAATATAGTATCACAATGAAAAATTCATTAGTGATAAAAACACATAATTATATCTTGAACAATCCACGTGAGGGTAATTCGCAATTATATCTAGTGTTCTCCAATCATTAATCATTAGAAACTATTGTATTATCAATCCGGCTATAAGAAACTAGGACTCATCGCCACTAATCCAACTCGCATAATTGTCCTTGTTTTACCACAGAGATACCTAATATTCTAGTTGTGCTCGAAATCCATTTCACATATCACATATATCACCAATTTAATATACACACATCAAGCAACATGAACCACACATGAAAATTCATCACATTTATTTTCCAAAACCCATATCTCAGTCACAAACGCACAAAACCCATTTGTATACATACATTTCAACAGTAATAAAAATTCATAAAACCAATTTGAAAAATAAAAAATGAAATCACACATAAAATCAATCCATTTTCATTTTTTAAATGAATTTTCAAAACAAACACACCTTGAAACCTTTTGAAAACACATTTTCACCTTTCAAACACTATACATAACATATTCAAAAATCAAAGAAGTCATAGCGTAATCATATAATGATGAGAAAATATGTAATCACAATATTTAGGCTAGGGAATTTCAATAATCTAGTGTATAACCACAACTTCCCCACAAATTTACCATATCATAGAAATATTGAAACACAAACATCATGATCTTACCCAACCACACATAATTGATACCTTATTAAGTTGACAATCCTACATGAATAGAGGAAATAAATGTATAGGGAAGGAAAACCCTAATAAAAGTATTAAATAGGAAAAACTGGAACTAACATGATGATTATTGAAAATCTAAGGCCAAATACACAAAAAAATTTAGAGTTTAATGGTGATAAGATGGTGGGATGGAGTCTTCTAGGGATTCAAATACTATATTTCATGAATTATGGTTGGTTTGGTGATAAAATTATTGGAGTATAGAAATGTAAATTTGTATTTGTAATGAACTAGATAGGTTGTGTAATTATCTAGCATGGACCTCCAAATTGTGTTGAAACAATGTGCCCACCTCTTTCCAATATTAAACCAGTAGCATGGTTTCCTTGGGGAGGATACACAATTTACCCTGGGCTAGAACGTGGTTTTCCCTAACCATATTCTAACCATTTTCTACCTTCTTCCAATCTCAAAAGCAATAATTTTCTCAAAAACAACCAGGAAACCCAATGGGTAAACAAAAGGGAAAAATGAACAATTGAATTACTAAAAATAAAATCCTGGATATGACAATTCACCGCACTGTGAAAAATTTCCTCCCTCGCAAATTCATTCGTGAGTATGAAAAAAAAGGATACTACTCCTCAAATAAATAATTATTTTCCAAAGTCTCATGCTCATCCTTACTGTGCTACCAATGAACTTGGACCAACTGTATATAAACCCCCCCGAATCAATTTCTCTTGAAAATCCTCAATTTGTATTGTCTTAATTAACATGGATTAATCTTTTTATAATTCCAATTAATCCAATATAAACATATGAGATGGATATAGATTATATTTCTATAACCGAGAGACATGGAACTTGTCATGTCATTACATCAGATGAGATGATAATGTAAATAGATATGACACAATACGTACTCTCTGAATAATCTCGAAAGGTCTGAATTTCCTCAGTGTTGGATTCTATTTTGTACAATGATTATCTAGACCCATGTGAGGAGACACATCCAAAAACAATAGATCTACCATAAAGAAATATAATGCTTGATACCTTTTGTTGGCACATGACTTGTGGTCACACTGTGCAATGAAAAAAATTATTCCTTATAAACCACACATGAAATGAATTCCCCTAAAAAATCCTTAGTCCCAATAATGAGGTCTCACCCACATCTTCTGAACATAAAGGAGATTGACAAGGTAATTCATATGGTGCCTCAAAGGTTCCATTTTGATTGAATATCATTAGAATGTATTATATCCAAATAGACCAAAACATAATGATTATCCCATGATCCTCTGAAATCCAACACACATTCTTGTAGTACAACTTTAAATATATGATTCACTTGCTTCATCTAACCATCGATTTGAGGGTGGTATTTCATAATCAAGCATGACCAGTGACCCCATTACATCTTGAAGGCCATCATAAAACAATGAGGTGAAATGGGGTGTCCCATTCAGAAATGATTTTCCACAGCACACCATGAAGTCTTAATTTTAATGAAACATACAATCTACCCTATTATCCCTCTTTAGTTGAATCTATAATCGGAAAAAAATGGGCCTACATGGATATATGGTAAATCAATACCCATATAGAATTCTTTACCCATGGAGTATGAGGTAACATAATAATGAAATACATGGATACCTCATCACATTTTCATGTATGAATAGATAACTATTGAATTAATCTAGAGGTTCTTTGGTTCTCTTATTGAATTTTTTTGACATGTATAGCATCAGGATACATGATCATATTTGATGATTCTCATCCCTAGACACTAGAAATATTATATCACACCGTAAAACATCATTTTTGTACCAAGTTGGAGGACCCACTAAAACTAGGGGCTAACTTGCATCACCACCTGTAGAATACAAAACATCACCATGTATCAAACCGTGGAAAATAGAACTACCACATAAGAGAAAAACCACACAAAAGGAACCACCCCATCATTTTCAAACATTATGGAACACTGGCACAAATCATATTTCAGATAATCTTGATAAATCTACTCCTTAAGGGATGGAGTCAACTGAACACTTTACAAGAATGCACCACCATTATACATCATGGATTATATATGTATGTGGGAAAAAATCCATGATTATTTCACTCAACACTGGACTCTTTTAAATAAATCACCAGAATTTTTTTTCATAGATTCTTCTACTAGAATAAAATTTTCCCGTGTATAATCCATATTAAAATCGAACACCTGAAGATACTCAACCCAATGTTGTTTCCTTAATTTTTTTATTTTTTTGGAGAATATGTTATAAAAACTACTATTATCAAAATAAAAAACAAAATTCATCAAAATAAATATAATGATTCCACGTATAAAAGACAAGATTCACTACAACAATATCTATGTCTTGAGATGGGAAATTTATTTCATGTGGTAAATGTTGGAGGGATCCATACACCACAACATGATTACCCCATATTGTCACACACCAAAAAACCAAACCTGAGGCATCCTAGTATATCATGTATCCCTTTTCAGATTGTAGGAATTAAAAAATAGGGGATTTGGTCAACTTCCAATTAAACTAATAATAGGTAGCCTTACACACTGTGATTTATTAAATCTATAGAAATTTCCAGGTGAGAATCATAATGGGAAAATCCAGATGATATAAATCCAAAACTAACTACATTTAATATGCTTCCATGCCCAAAAATCACATAATGTAAAAAATGTTCTTCTACAGCTCCCATGACATCACTACTCTAATCTTCTCAAGATAAACCAAAACCCCTAATTCCTAGATCCCATGACATAGAAAGGTATCATTTATGATCAATATGGTTCACCTGGGATACATCACATAGATATGACTATCATGATGTGTTCCTAAAAAATCCTTAGATGCTTCTCATGCCACTCCTTGATCATCAAACATACTAGTATTTCATCAAAAATACCATGAAAATGATGTCCAGACACTGGTAGAACACCCTATTCATAATCATCATGAATACAGATGTATAATTTTTTTAATAAAAAATTAATGAATAAGTACACAAAATAGATGTACCTACATCATAAATCTCATTTCGGAACAGCTGCAGTCTAACTCTGAACTGGAGATACCCAAAACACAAGAAGATCAAGGATAACCACCTCACCTCATAATTTTTATTCAAAAATGTCATCATTTTGGGGAAAATGTTTTTTTTTATGTTCAAATTATTCATCTTCCTTTAATTGATACATTATCGAAGATATGTGTTATACTTCTAGACAAACATAGCTGGGGTAGACCTAGGTTAGACGCTTGAGAAAATGAATCCATATGATTCTAAATCATCAAGATGCACCTTTAATTCAATCAAATTAGTGGGGTATATATGGTAGAATTGTATTTATATCTACTATTTTCCAAAAACCAAATTTATTATGAGATCCAAATACCACATTAGAGGTAAACCAACGCTGTTTTCTGAAAACAACTCTGGAAACTCATCCACTATAGGAGGTAATCCATAATTTGAAATACTAACACAATTATCCAACACAATTGATGAGATATACAATTAAATACATCCCAACAACATATTTTGAGTTCTAGCATGACTTTCTCGATGATCACATTCTCCTTGTTAATCCTAGGTACTGTCATCGGGTTCCATGAAACTCACTGGATGATGATAGCAATCGATTTACACCTGATATAGCACCATCAAATCCATATAAAGTATCATTTAAGATATGTCCATATATAGAACTAGAAAATAACATTCTATCACGACCTATTACATGTTTAGTGGAAAAGAAGTACACCAGAAAACCTATCCATGATTCTTACCAAGTGGTGTCACAAACTCCATTGCTGATGGAATAAGCTCAGTTGAAAATTTCAAACATCCTCAAAATGGGATAAAATAAATGAAATATAGGAACCAGTATAAAAAAATAAACAACTATGGATGATAAAATTTGGATATTATCAATTACATTCGTATTTACCGCATCATATTTCATTAGTGATTGATATAGAGAATAAGGATTCCGAGATCTATCTGAGACTCATAATGGCTACTGACATGTGGAACTACCATGAACATACTCAACCAAAAAGTGAATCAGACCATGTAACCATGAATAATAGACCTAGAACCTATTATCCTTTAGGGATATGACTGAGATGATACCACTGTTGACCCTTGAGAACCTTCTCCACATCGATATGGACCCACTACAATGCTAAACCACTATAAGTGTCCCATGGATTCACATTGATCTTAAGGCCTAGGTTCCCAAAAATAAGTTGACCGCACACTCCCTAACATACCATATTGATGGAACAAATATAATCATTAACCTAAAGACATGGATTAATTCACTCGAGATGGATGTCCTGAACTAACACCTCACATATTATCCTTCTCGTCCTACTTCCCCTTCTTCACAAATGAACAACCACTACACTAGACCACTACTGAAACTACCCGAGAGAATCCATACATCCCACTAGTTTCAATATCTAGCCTAAATTAATGATCAATGTCCTTGGTATACATGCTTAGCTTTAACAACAATACATGATATCGGTTATCTTGTCGCAACCCAAATTTGAACATTTTTCATTCAGCTACTCATTAAAACCTACATACGTTGTGAACTAAAAAACCACTTCAAAGTGGTTAGAATACACTATAAGGGTGTGATCTTCATGGTGAAGATACAAAAAATATAATTTCATTGAAAATGATAAGAAATTAGAAATGTTCTACTCATTAACGACAACCATGATATACTTCCTAAAAATTATATCATATTTCCTACTTTGAAACACTAAGTCCCACAAAACCCAAATGGGAACTTCAAACAAGAAAGAAGCACACATCAAAAAATAAACACATGTAATAAAATTCAATACATTATTCAGAAAATTATCAGTGACAAAAAAAGATTCCACATAATTCCATAATCCAAACTAAAACCCTAAAAAGACTCAATCAGCAAGCTTATCCACAACACCCAAACTGAGTTTCGATGCACATATTTCTGCATGGATTCCCCACCTAGAAGTTAGTTGTGACCAATTGACAACATCCCATAGCGACTCAAGATCTCTCATGAGGTTATTTGTCTAAACACACCACTCAAAAATTGTTATTGTATAATGAATTTTTAGTATATATGTTTTCAGAATGTTACTAAGATCACATGATAATTGTGAGGTGTTTTGGTTATATATTATCATTTCTGGATCGTTTGGTGTTTTAGATGAAAATGATGCATGTAGTCTTCTTAAAATATTATGGCTATCTTCTACTACACTGGACGATTTTTCCTGGAAGTTCACAGGTTGAGGTGAAATGTACCATTTGATTGTGAAATGTTGAGTCCTAATAAATAAAAAAGCATACAGATTGTAGGTGTGTGAGGTCGTTCAATATGAAGGTTCGAAATGTGTTGGATATTTTTTAGATAGGGAATGTATAAACTCCATGATATGAATTCTTCACAGTCTCTAATAAATATAGTGGGTAATGAAATTTATGTTGGTGATATTATTAAGAAATCATCCACTGGTGTTTTTTCATGGAATTATTATTTTTCTATGATTGCACATGCATATCTCTATATTTTTAGTATTAAATACCACACATGGTGGGTAATTATGTTTTGTATGATTTCAATTGAATATCAATTTCCATTAGTGTTTTGTTTGATTTCACTAGGGGATTACATGTAATTATAATAAATCTGCTGAGTAAAATTGAACCATGTGTTAATGTATGTATTTTCCCTTATAACTTATACAGTTTTTCTCAACATTTGCATCAAAAATTATTTTATATATTAATCTGTTTATTATTTTATTCATTTTTTTATTGATTTTATGTTAAGTGTTAATTTTTATAGATTGTATTATAATTTAATGGTTTTCTCTGATGTTCTCCATCATTCATAATTTTATTATACAACTTCTCAGACGATTTTTATTTATAAATTCGGTTGACTGTTATTGAAAATGGTTCCTCCTAATATGTGTAATATTAAATTCTATAAATGTGTATTAAAGAATATAGTTTCTCTAAAAAAATTTATCAATATATATATATATGATTATATTTAATATGTTTATTAATTTAAATATTATCTCTGATATTCTCAGATCATCTTTGTGATGTAAATAGAACATGTAATATCTAGATGTAGTTACATAGTCACAATGTTTGGTCTCCATTTTATTTACATTTTCCTCATCTTTTGTCAGTAAAATCATTTTCTCCATTAGTTTCAATTGCGTGTCCAAATTTATCATCATCATCATCCACTAAATTGATCAGAGATTTATACCACCACTCTTGAAAAATTCATCAGCATGCCCAACATTGAGTAATTGTTCAAGAGATTCAAACTTGTAAGATAATTGATAAGTTGAAAAAAATGGATTAAATAATTTCTTTTAGGGAGTTAGTAGCATGATAAGAATATTCTTGTGATCGTATTCCAGTAAAATGTTCATGAATCAAGATTCTTAGCTATGGATGAATACATTCCAACACTTCACCCCTTCATAAATGATTCTCACCCATTTATTGGGCATTATAATCAAGTTGTTTTTTTCCTAAATAATGGAAAATCAAAAAATAACTATGGAAGAAATCATTCACCAATTTATTTCATTTTTATATCATCCATTTATACTCATCATATCATATTTTTTATTAAATTTACTATTTCAAGGTTAAATAGATGTATATTACCACTTTTCCTAAGTTAAATATCATACATCATGTAAATTAATATATTTCATCAAAATTTATATCACTACTTCATTTATTTGTTAATATAATTATCGTCAATAACATAATGACATATTTATCATCATTCTATGATTATTATGTTTGTTATTATGGAATAAGACATAACCCACTCCTAATTTATATTAAATCTATTAAATTTATTATATATATTATAGGATGTGCCTCTCCCCACATGTCTCTTCCACATTGATCCTTTTATGTGCTTTCCTCTCATTACAATCTACATCAATCTTCCTCCTCCCCATTTCACCCCACTCGAGATTCTTACTACACCCCATTTGGATCCCTCAAGCCCATCGTGAATCCCTCTTCCTATATGTTCCATCATTCCACCTCCCAATTTCTCCCCCCAATCTTCTTCCTCCGCATTTCGGCCCACAGACCCCCCCCAAATTCCCTTATTCATTTCCTATTTCTGAACCATCTGTGTTCCAAATCTCTGAATCCACATCCGATCCTCTAGTTGATGTCTCTCCCCTCTTCCATTCATTTCAGCCCCCATAATTCACCCCAAATTCCTTCTCCATGTTCTAGTTCCAATATGTCGATCTGATTTGCTCATGAGATACCAATTATCATTCAATGACATAAAATAAAATGAAATTAGGATTCTAAATAGTATTTATCCCTACATATTTATCAATCCCATCAACATCCATCAAAATCTAGAATCCTTGAATGTCTATCGAGCATGCCTTACACCATTAATTGGGATCTCTCCTCTTGCCTACACCACCTCCCCTACCTTTTCCACATTCTGTTTCATCATTGTCATTGGCCTCGGCCTCTCCAATTCCATCATATTCCATCACCATCGGCACTAGTATTCACTCCATTTTTGTGTTCCAAGTGTAACAAACTCACTTTATTTCATCTTCCAAATTCCGCTCAATTTCCCATCGAGTTACAATGATTTCAATGATCATCAAACTAGTTTTTTGGTGTGTGAAAATTTACAAATAAATTGTCATGTCGTGAAAATTCATGGATTGGGTACTAGTATTTAAAACAAGATGAACATATTTTTATGTTGATTTTATTAAAAAATAAATAATGAAATTAACTGTTTTAATTAATTTTATTATATGTTATTTAAAATAGTTTAATTAATTATGCATTATATTTAGATTTTTTAAATTAGTACTATATAGATAAATATAGGTTTTCTTTGTCAAATAGAATATTTTTAAATAACTATATATTTTAATGTTTTTTTAAATATAATTACTTATTATTAAATTAATTATGGGTATTTATTTTTTAAGAAAATTATAATAATTTATATTATAATATATTTTATAAATATATAAGATATATATCTTTTATAATCTATGAAATTTAAATATATTTTATTATTAAACTATGAAAAAAGAAAATTTTCTTTAGCCTTTAAATAAAAATGTAATCTATAATATTAATATTTATAAATTGAATTACATATAAATATATAGTTTTCTATTTATTATTAAAAACTATAAAATTTTTATATATATTTATATATAATATATAAAAATGTTAAAAAATTTTCAAAATATTATATTTATAGAAACATGCTGGTTTAGAAAAAATTATGCCGATATGTTCTGATAAATAAAAAGACAAAACAAAAAATATGAATTTATAAAAATATAATAATTAATCATTGATTAGCCTATAGAAAATTTGAATATATAAAAATATATGTGATTGATTAATAAAAGATTATTAATGATTTAGATAAAAGATACATATATTTTAATGATTACAAACAAAATTATCAATAAAGTAAAATATATGGGAATTAAAAAATGTTTGGTTTTAAACAAAATTCCATTATAACAATCTACCATGTAAATGACAATATTCAGTCCTAAATTCCTATTTTCTATTCCGAGGGATGTCAAAAAACATGACTCTTTTTTATAATTTTTCATCAATTGTTATTTTTCATTGGTCAAAAAAATTTCCCATTACTCTCTCTGACTTTTTCAACTTGAAATATAAAAATATATAAACACTACTAATTTAAACCCTCACATTTCAAATAAAAAAATCTGACCCTCATATCCCCATGTTCCCCCATGTTGTTTTACTCAATTTCCAGTGGCCTCAAATCACTCAGTTGACCCAAAAACATGTAACTGTTCATTTCATTTCATCATATTAACATTCCTTAAAAATGGTTATGTATGTGTGCATAAACATATAAAAATAAATAACATTATCATTGTTGTTTATATGAAATGGTCTTATTTTTTCCCATACTCTATACACGTAAATGTTTGTGGTATTTAATAAAAGTTGTCTTTATTTTTAGTTGTGTTTTTTAAAAAAAATACACATCATCTATAAGCAATGAACTTGGGTGGATGGATCGAGTGATTATAGTTCTTAATAATATTATAAATATGTTTATTTTTTGTACACAGAATAATAAAACACCATGATAATGGAATGTCAATGTGGTGTACATAAAATATCCATTGACATCTATATTTTCAATTATAAATATAATACATTATAAATTTGATAAATTTATTATATAATTTATGTTTTTTAAATTACAAACATAATAAATTATAAATCATTTATGATCACAAATCAGTGATTATATTTATTTATATTGAAAATATAACTTATTTTACATCAATTATATATATTAAATAAACTATAACATTTATAAAAAATATAAATAAATAATATATTATGTTCTTATTTATAATAAAAATGCATCATGTAATATATAAATAAAAAATTTATATGACCATAAAATATACGTACAATGTGAAATAATTTATATTTATACATTATATTAAATTAAGTTTAAACAAATTGAATACATTTAATTATTTTATCATATAGTTTTTTTAATATTATAAAACAATTTATTCAAAATCAGATTCAATAAAATTAATGCATTATATTTTAATATAATAGATTTTTATTTAATAAATAATTGATATGATCAGATTAATTAAATATGTTTTAATTTTTTATTAATAAATATTTTCGTAAAAGATGCATTATAATATATAGCTGTTCAAATATGATATGTATTTTGTATATAAATAAAATCTATATCGTGAAACTAATATATTATATATAAATTAAATAAATTTATTCATAAATATCTTTTTATGTTTTTCATTAAATTCCATTTTTATATGATAAGTGGGAATCCCAAAAATAACCCAACAATATAAAAACTAAAAAATAAAATTCTTCAAAAAACCCAATTTCAAAATGAAATTCCATTCTATGATTTTAAAATGAACCCTAATATTGGGTTGGTTGGAGGTTGTGATGTATCCTATGATGTTGAGGGTATTTATTAGATATTATTTGGAATTGATTATTTCACTACAATAACATTAGGAGTGATGGATGATATGAAATCAGTGCTCTGATATGGATGATGTATCAAATAATGACCAAGATACAACATTATACTCATTGTTGTTTTGTCTGGTGAGTTTTCGGTATGATGTACTTTTTCTCAGAAGAATGTCTTAATCATTGGATGATATTTTATAGTGTTTATGGTTTTTATAATGGTTTAAGATGTAGTGGAAGCGTGTGGTGGGTGAATAATTGTAACGGTTTGGTTAGGTTTGATGCATCATTCTCAAATTCTACAAGACCTAAACGTCATGATAAAAAACATCTATCATATATTTTCATACAAAATTCCATAACACATAGGGAGTATTATGCATTTTAAATGTATTAATAATTTAATTAGTGTTTTATGAAATGATAAATCATCTTAAGAACCTTTATCAATGTATTGATTAATAACACATCACTCATAATGTATCTAATGTATCCATATTAATTGTAAACTCAATCATCATGGTTTATGAAATACATCATAGTGCATGAGTCATGTTGAACATTAATAAAAATCATAATGCCAATGGACCATTACACACACCTATAGATAGCATTATCTAATGACACATAATCATGAAAAATTAATATTCGAGGGTCTATTTTAGTAATATACCATATTGAATCCTTCACCGAACAACTCTCATCTGCTTATAGGGATGAATATTTTGGAAGAAAATGAAAATATAACATGTAGAGGTAGATGATTCCAATCATCACACAAATTAAATATGAAAATATAATTATGGTTTAGGAGTTGTCAATATCCCTTTATTTTCCATTTGAAGAGTGCCGCCAAATAGGATAAAAAACACATTGTCTCTAATTTTTTCTAACCACAAAATTGATTATAAATTTTCCATTATCATAAAATTATAATTTATTTTTCACACTTCAAGATCTATTATTATATTTGATAAAATCTTGATCAATTCAATACATTAATGGAATTATAGATCATTAAAAAATGCATTCATATTTTAAATGTTGAGACATAATAATCCCACACAATTAACATCTCAATATGTTTGGATATTTAAACCTCAACAACTCATCTCATCTAGGGTTGAATATTTTCTTACATAATAAAAAATAATATTTTTACATAGAATATCTCATTCTATGCATGTCAACAATTCATCACAAAATATTACACAATCTTGATAATGTCCCATGGTTGATGCCCGATTATTTGAATGTCGTGGTTTATTCCCCTAGAAATAGATATATATGGATATTATATTTAAACATCTTATTATTATATTATAATCATTATTTGAAACTAAGAAATTTTATGGTGTCATTAATAATATTGAATACTAATTTTCATGTTGTGAGTACAATTCATAGTGCATTAATGGATGAAACATTCTATGTGGTTTTTCCAAAAATTATTATTTGGGGCCTCTAATGATTATTATGGGGAATATGAGTACTTAATTTTATGAATTATTATAGTAAACATTCCCATTATAATATATTGTAACATCAATTAGATAAATTTCTTATACATCCCAAATGATGATGTTTTAGACGAGGGTTATATAAGTTTATTTTTAGCATAACTAAAATAATTTATCTTAGGGATGATTGATTGGAAAAAATTAATTCATGTATCTATAATAATAGTGTTCTTTTCCAACAGAAAAAGTAGAGGACAATTCGTGAGGATCACAATATAATGTGATCTTGAATGGGCTAAAATACATGGTTTGAGTTTTTTATAATGAGTTCATCAAGTATGACAATGATATTATTGGTATCATACTTAATAATGTTATGAAAAAAAATCTTATATATACAATCTATTTTTTAATCATTTATTCAGGAAGTAATTTCAGATAGATCACAAGATATTTGGACTATATAGAAAATTTCTATTGTGGATGTTCACAGAAGTTAAAATATTAAAAGGATTGTCGTTCTTCTTCCACGATATTACATAAAATGTGATGATTTTTTTAATTTTTTACATGGTATATGTGGGGATATATAAAGGAATGTTAATATTAACAACATCCTGATAATATTGGAGGAAGGAAAAATGTGGGGGATATATGTTATCTTTCATTAAAATGTATTTTGTGGATTTAGATATTCCCATTATTCGTCTACTTGAGGCTATAATTATCATTTTTTTTAGATAAATTATAATGAAAAATTAGTTGTTTCTTTTGGGATAGATTTATATAAAAAGAAATATCAAGATTCAAGACATTTTTTATGATGTGAAAAGGAAGGGAATTGGGTTTTGGTTTATTTGAAAAAAATTCCGACAAAAAATCCTCTATATAATACATTTGTATGATCCTAAAAATGAGGGGAATTTCAGAATTATGGATATATTCATGATGAATAATGAAATGGAGTTTATAATTTTCTATATCACGTTGTCTTCTATCCATTGGATTCTCTGGGAAACCAGGAATTAGGCAAGGTTGGGTAAGAACCTCTCTATCTACATCTTATAGGTGCAATTAAAGGTGATGATATCTGTTATGGATTCTCAAATTAAAGGATGATAGTGGCCACATTAACTTTATATATTTATTATTATTCCCATTGTTGTTATGAATTCATTCATACATTGGAATCGATGTATCCAAAATTCTTTTGGTTCAAATGATAACACAGATTGACCTTTTTTTAAATGGGATGACAACATGGGTTGAAATGCTTATAGACACAAGGGGATCGATCCTTATTCCATTCAACACTTTTTAAGATCAATGGAATTCCATGATCTTATAGTTGAAATAATTTCCCACGGGCCTCATGTTATGCAAGAATAATGATTTTCAGATTTATTAGGTTATTTCAGACTCTGAGGTGTTGGTTCCTTTTAATCTTGGTAATATTGATCCCCCATGTAAGTTTTTCTGTATTATTCATATCTAACCATGATATACTGACGAATGGATGATTTCCTTTCATGTCTAGAGAGAAACCAAATTTTCATGGAAGTCTCTTTATCGTGTAAGTAGGGAAGTGGAGTCTCTTATCAAATATATCAATTTAGTCGTTGTTATACTTGAATGTAAGTCTTTTGTTAAATGGGATTTCCTTGGAATTCACCACTTTAGACCCCTTGGTCCTTATTATATTATTCACTGAAGTGTTATTTTCTCCATCCATTTCTTTCATAAAAAAATAAAATTTTCATCCTTTCGACCTGAGATTCTATGATAAGATAATCCTTTGATAAAAAATTTTCTACTTGAAATTCAATTGATTTATGAATTTAGATATAAATTTATATATTTCTGAGAACATTTTATGGAAATGGAATCCTCCTCTTCCTTAAAAATTATACGTTTAATTTAAATATATAAAAATTGATGAGGGTTGAGAAATTACATATGTTACAAATCCCCTAAATTGATGTAGTTTTTTGATAAGGGAAAGAGTAGACCCAAAATATTGGGTGATGTGACGTTAATTGATGATAATTTCTATATATTAGAAATTTATTCATATAGAGTAGAAAATTGTTACATGGTGTGGTATTGGTATTTATTCAAAACCATCATCATTTTATTGATAATTTAATATCTTCACCTTACAAAAAAAATTTCCACCGAACAATTTTTTATGTAAATGATTATTTATGGGTTATCTAACTAAACATTCATATTGATTAAAATTTTGAAATTATTAGATATGAAATATTGATATTGTTTTCTTGGGGAATATTTTAATTTGATTTTTAGTAGCCCAACCATTATTTATTGTATGATGGATTTCCATTAGTATAATAGTGGTTATATTTGAACCTCACAGACTCTTTAAAATATTATTTGATGATAACTATTTTATTCATTTGTTATGAGTTATCAATTACTTGAATGATCTCCTCATTTTTTGAATATATATACCTTCATGTCAAATAGGTGAGACTGTGCATTATACTGACGTGAAATTTATTTAAACTACATTATGATTGACTTAAAGATCATTGTCCAAAACAATCCAAAAAATATTAGTGTGTTTTATAGTTTTTTAGTGAGTGAAAATTTTTTTTAACTATAATTTAATTTCTAATCTAAAATAACATACTCTAAGTCATACTAATATCATCATACATTTGATTGATGTCTGGGAATTTCTTAAACAAAAAAATGAATTATACATAATTGTGTTAATGTATTAAGACTATATAAAAATTTTTGTTTCTATTTTAGTGATTGAAACATATTTTTAACCTAAATACATATTTTCAATAGAAAATAAATATTTAATGTTTTACTGATCAAACCATATATAATATTAATTTATATATTATTCCTACATTCCAAAAATAACATATGAGAAATTTTTTAGAAGTACCAAAATAAATTGAATGTGTTTCCCCAATTTAGACTATATAACATTTATTTTTTTAATAAAAATAGATATTTAATGTGAAATAAAACATTAATATATTATATATTGAAAGAAAATAGTACTGAAAATAAACATGTCAAAGAAAAAAGATATTCCTTTAGGATGGGAAAAATATTACATAAGTGCATCGTCATTATAGTAGAAATTGTTGATTATTTTTATTTCAAATAATTAGTTTATAATAATATAGATCAAAATATTTAAATAAAAACATTTACAAATGGATTTGTTTAATCCTGATATTTATTGAACATTAATAAATTATTATCTAGAAAAAATTATAAATAAATTAGTGGTAAAAGTAAAATTAAATGATGATAAATTTTACTAAATATGTTGATTAATGTCACCTATTAATGATGACTTCATACATAATAACACAATGTTTATTTAACATTAATTTCTAAAAAATAAATTTCCCCTTTTAAATAATGTTTATATTTACAATCATTGTAGTACTGCAAAAATATTAATTAATATGGTTCGATAAATATTTTATATTGAATTGAAATTATCTTAAAAATTACCACACTGGGGATTCTAGTTTGTAGATACACTAAAATATGTTTCATAAATATTCAAATGTTATATCCATAATAATTTCCGTTAGTTTTTTACTTTATCAAACATCATTTTAATATATATTACATTCTAAAAAAATATCACCTATTATCGGTGAAGGTGTTCAACCTTCTGTAAAACTCTCACCGAATGAAGCCGTCCAATATTAGTATTTAATTATTTGGGCTAGAAATAATTGATGTTCCGGAAACAAAGGCATTGTTGAATGTTTTATCCTAACTATGTTTGTATGATGTTCTGAAATGGGATAATCACGAGTTCATCTAATAATATATCTTAAAAAATTATGATAACCAGGAAAATAATTTCCCATCACATAGAACATAGATTTTAAAATGAATTATTTATTAATATATGTTTGATAAAACATAACAACTAATTTCCTCTTTAATTTAAAATTTTCAGTCAATCTACACAAATAAATATTAATATTAATACCCAATAATTTTCTTTATATAAGAAGATACATCACATTGAATTTCCTCTTCATTCTTAGCCATGGTGGAACATTATAATTTTGCAACGTAACTATCCAAATATAGTTAATAATACATTGAAAACCAAAAGTATTCAATTTATCATTAGATATCATAATATGACAGTTTCTTGACTCATCTCGTAATTTAGGATACTCTTGGTTTACTTTATTTAACTAAAGAGAGTCTACTAGGTGAAAAAAACAACCAATATATATATATATATATTCTATATATTACGTCAATTATCATTTAGTATCCTCAGAATTGTATAGGTACCTAAACCATTAATTGATTCATAAGTACCATAAAACATTCAAATGAAATGATTAATCATTATTTCATAAATATGGACATTAAATTGGGAATTTTTTAAGTGATTCATTATATTTTAAAAAAATAGAATACAATCATTTAAAATGCATGTGTTCATTAATAGATCATACCCATTTAAAATAAAATTCATTTAGTGTAATATGATTATTGAGGAAGCGTATTATATTCTCAGATGATACAATTTAGTAGTGGAATATGTTAAATTATGTTAGATTCAATCCATAATTTTCAAATTTTTACACTTTATAGAATTATTATGGTATAAAATTATGAATATTTAGTGAAACTAGTATAAACATTGGTCTTTACACAACTCTATAACTTCTAAATATGTTCTTGGTTATCATAAAGTAAATCATCAACTGTAATTTTGTTTTTATCAATATGACATTTTCCATAATAACACCTATAATAATATCTTCAATATGGGTATCATCATTTTTCAAACTTCTAAACATATTATAGTATCTATTACAAAAATTTATCCCTATCACTATCTATTTTAATATTTTTCCTATTTTTACTATCACATGGTTAATATTTATTTGTTTCTTGATATATAATGTGTTCTTAATACTCCTATATAATAATTTTACTTGAATAATAGTAGCATAAACACAGAAAAATTATTTTAGAAGGGTTATATTCTTGATTTTATCATATTTGATGAAACACATCATCATACTCTTCATTATATTGATCGGAATCCATCAATTTTTTATTCATATTAATCATATTTTATTCAATAATATTTATATTTATTAAAATAAATAAATACATAAACACTATAAACTTATAACCTTGAATGGTTATTTTTAAGGAATTATTTATGCTACATAAAATTATTTTCATATGATAATAACGTATAAATGATTTGTATTGAGATTTTTTTGTTATTGTTGAAAATCATTAAAAAGGAACGTTATGCAATAACTATTATTACAAATAATCTAATGAAATTTCTTTCTATGGAAAAAATGATACACCATGGATGGTTTCTATAACGACCTACACTTTACATACATTGTTAATACTTCAAAATTGAAGCACACTTATTACAACATATGACAAAACCACAAAGGACCGTATAGGTATAGTGTCTTTAGAAACTGGGAAACATAAACAACTGGTTCATAAATCTTCTACAGTGTCTCCCATTTATTTCATCATATCTAGGGTCCCTTTTAGCATATTCTACTTAATATCCATCTTCCTGACCTGGGGAAAAGAAAACATAAAAGGGTGAGCTCAAATGCTCAGCAAGGGCAAATAATGGAAATAAAAATCATATCATATCTTTTTGAAAATTAAAACCTGCAAAAGAGATCATAATATCTTAACATGGAATAAATCATAGAAGTGAAAATGAGATCCCCATAATCATAACATAAAACTTGAATCTTTGTGGCATGCACACATAATCATGGAAAATCATTTCTTGTTAGTCATGACTCATTGCCAAGACTATCTTAGTGGACAAAGTCCCTTTCTGAACCGAGTTCACTCCTCGTTTCAGTCCTGTATCACTGAACCGAAATAACCTTCCGTTCCAGCCATGTCTATCTCATGAGATATAAAATCATTACCCAATGCATTGGAGGGAGATATAGGTCCCACCCATCTTATAATGAATCCTTTCTTATGTGTTCCACATAATCATAAAACATACATCATCACATAACATATGTAACAAAAATGGGATTCTTGAAACATCATGACATCATAAATCAATTCATATAAGATAAAGGAATTCATAAAAATAATTCCATCACAACATGAACAA
This sequence comes from Viscum album, assembly GCA_963277665.1. Classification (NCBI taxonomy): domain Eukaryota; kingdom Viridiplantae; phylum Streptophyta; class Magnoliopsida; order Santalales; family Viscaceae; genus Viscum; species Viscum album. The sequence goes on along the minus strand of OY728152.1, from coordinate 357,178,082 downwards.
ATCAATTTAATAATAGGGATAAAAACAGAACCCTTTATTATCTTAGATGGAAAATAATTTTGATAAAACACTTGAACTCCATTCTTGAGGAAAATATCCTTTCTTCTTCAAAAACATTTTTCCTTTCATAACATGTCATACAACTTTAATATAAAAGAAGTTGATTAAAAATAAACTTGAAAACTTGTAAAGGAAGCTTCTTGGAAACAATGTTTTAAAAATCCATTCATGCCTTATATGTTAAAAAAAACATTCTTCATACTTTTGTCGGAAAAGTCAAAAAGTACCTCGTATGACAAAAGATTCATTTCATAGATATTACTAAAAACTCACCGAAGGGTAAAAATGGATTTAAACAATTGTAGGTGGATGGAAATAATATTACATTTTGATGAAACATGGATGTGGATGATAAAATACACCCCAATAAATACTTACGAATAAACAATCTCGGATAAAAATGAGATTGTGATTTTTCCCTTACCTTAGGTCCGATTTGCTTTGTTCGTGTCCGAAGCTCCTGTATAATGGTTTAAATAATGTTATTGACTTATTCCAGAATCATACATATTGATATGAGATCATATATGGTCATATTATTAGCTTCTTGTTAGTAATATTTCATTGTTACTTGTTACTCGGGTCTTTATAACTTTTTGTTCTTATGCGTGTTTTGTCGAATAAATTCTTATTCTTATCTTTAGGTTATAGATAATTCATTTCCAGAATGGTATTAGTGTAGTATATACCATATTCATTCATTCAATTCATTTATATAATCATTATGAAATGAAGATCATGTAGAACGAGTCGCATCACATCGTGGAGACGGTATTCCGTACGTACGCACGAGTGATGATATCGTTCCTATGATCGTGGAATTGTATTGGAGTATATATATATTTTATTTCAGTATCAATATTACTTAATAATAATCATATATAGTTACTGATTACACCATTATACCCATCCTTGTAAGGTGATGGTGGAAAATAGATTACACCACGGCGTGGAGACGGTATTCCGTACGTACGCACGCGCGGTGATTTCATTTTTCCGTAGGATGGATAGAAGGTGAATTAGGGTTGTTTCATATTTATAATAACATATCAGTATGTAAGTAATACTGATGTTATTACTTCATCATGAAACAACTAAAGAAGAAGAAGTTGAAGAACAAAGAAATTGAAAAGATCGGTAATGGATATTACCTCTTCTTTGGAACGCCTCTTTGAATCCTCCACTTAAGGAACTAAGAGTGGCCTTTGGAGAAGACCAGGACCTCTAGGACTATTCTAGGGAAGTGGAGGGGAGAAAAGGGCAGGGGTTGGCCGAGCTTGAGTGCTCAATTTGGTGTGAGGAGGAGGGGGAGGAGGTGCCCTTTTATAAGGGAGGAGAGGGGCACCTTAGGAATATCTCAAAATATTATTTTATATTAAAGTCAAAATCGGTTTATAATGGTTCCAAAGGGTCTTATTTCGAAGCTAAAGTGGGGATGGGTCGAAATCCTATCAACCAATAGGATTTAGATAAGTTTAGGGTATTATTTTAACCTTATCAATTAGATTTAACTCTAAGTTAATTAATTTAACTTTTACCGTGTCTTTTTGTTTTCTTTCACTATATGGTTAATACACTTACTATAACATGCCAAACGAACCCCAAATTGTTTATTATTAATATATATATCCTTATCTAAGTCATTTGTCCGAACCTTATATTTTTAGGAATAAAATAACAATTAATAATATAATATTTGATTTAAAAACTATTTTGTGTCAATTTTGACACTATTTGATATATGATTTTTGTGAAAGTCATAACAGAATTATATGTTCGAACCAAGTTGATTAAATCAACACTAATATATCATACCAACCTAGAAAATTAGTGGAGTTCATAAAAAGTCTCAAATTACATTTATTTTGGTGTTTATAACATCAATTATGTCAATATTTCATTAATAAGATAATTACTGCATCATCATTGTGTCATAAATAAATTAAATTATTTAATGTCTAAAAATTACAAATAAAATACCCTTATGTAGGAAATCTTTTTAGCTTTCTAATGAATATTTATAGTCGAATTTATCTTATGTATAACCCCATATTAAAAATGATTTACTTATTAAACTATGATTTTAACTATTTTAACCCTTCTTTAAATAAATTAATAATAAATGTCCTAATCTAATCCAAGTGGGCCTAAATGATAATATTTTACACTTAAGGTTGTTTTTGGTCGAGATAAACTTGTCCAATAGAATTAGGACATGTGTTAGGGTAATATTAATATCATATTTACCCTTAGTTACCCTATTTACTATTAACCGCGGTAAAAAAAAGTAAAAAGTTACTATTCACCAAAAAATTATTTTCATCTCATTGATCCACATTTTAGTCCTTGATATTAACCGTGTCTCTCGGATTTTCGAAATTCCATTCACAAAAGCGGTAAAATTATGTTTTATGCAAAATTCAGTTTTTTTAACCTACCACTTAGTGGTTTCACTATTCATCAAAAATTGAAAGTTTTCAGAAAAATACCAAAATTTCACCCTAGGCTAATTTCGATATTCTGAGTCCAAAAATGAAGTCCATTTTGAAAAATAAAATTTATAAAATTTCAAAAAGTGGTTATTACTATTCATAACGGCTACTTTTAATAGCATATTGTTGTTTAGTGAAACTCGGTATTGCGTACGACGCAAGCTATCGAGGAAGGTTGCGATTGCGTGTAAAGCAAGCCAAGCAAGTGTTGTGTAGAAAAAGATTCCTTTGATGATTTATATAACATAAAAGTCTCGGGTGTTACATTCTACCCCCCTTAAAAAGAATTTCGCCCTCGAAATTCGTCACTTTGCAACAAACAAATGAGGATACTTCTCCCTCATCATATCCTCAAGCTCCCATGTAGCTTCTTCAAGCTGGTGGTTTCTCCATAAAACTTTCACCAAGCGAGTGGTCTTGTTTCGTAGGACTTTTTCGCTACGATCCAGAATCTCTATCGGCTGTTCTTCATAAGAAAGATCTTGCTCCAGCGGTACAACTTCTGAGCTGAGTACATGTGAAGGATCTGGTATGTACTTTCTCAGGAGAGATACATGGAACACATCGAGAACTTGAGAGAGATTCGGTGGAAGCGCCAATCGGTAAGCTACCTTCCCAACACGATCCAGTATTTCAAAAGGACCGATATATCTAGGGCTCAACTTCCCCTTCTTTCCAAATCTCATAACCCTCTTCCAGGGAGATATTCGTAAGAACACTTTATCGCCCACTTCAAACTCTAGGTCTTTTCTTCGGTTGTCGGCATAACTTTTCTGTCGACTCTGAGCTGCTCTTATGTGTTGTTGAATAGATCTGACCTTTTCTGCCATTTCATCAACGAGATCAGGTCCTAATAGCTTTCTTTCCCCAACTTCATCCCAGCAAGTTGGAGTCCTGCATTTCTTTCCATAGAGAGCTTCATAAGGAGCCATCTGAATACTGGAGTGAAAGCTATTATTATAAGAAAATTCCACCAAAGGTAGGTGTTGATCCCAACCTCCTTTGAAATCCATAGAGCAAGCTCTCAACATATCTTCTAGGGTTTGAATTGTTCTCTCAGACTGACCGTCTGTCTGGGGATGATAAGCAGTGCTGAAACTCAACTCTATATCCAGAGTATGCTGAAGACTTCGCCAGAACTTCGAGGTAAATCTCGGATCCCGATCAGATATAATAGAAAGTGGTACTCCATGCAATCTTACCACTTCCTTTACATATATCCTGGCAAGCTGATCTAGAGAGAAATCCTCTCTAATAGCAATGAAGTGTGCAGACTTTGTAAGACGATCAACTATGACCCAGATAGCATTATTGCCTTTGGATGTTTTAGGAAGTCCTATGACAAAGTCCATAGTGATGTTTTCCCATTTCCATTCGGGTATGGGTAATGGTTGTAACATCCCCTTAGACTTCTGTCTCTCAGCTTTAACTTGTTGACAAACCAAGCATCGAGAGACATATTCAGCAACATCTCTTTTCATGCCATCCCACCAGAAGTACTCTTTCAGGTCCCTATACATCTTCGTGCTTCCAGGATGAATAGAGAATGAAGAACTATGAGCCTCATCCAGCAGCTCTTTCTTTAATTCGGGGATGGGAGGAACACAAACCCGATTCCTGAACATTATTATCCCATCACAATCAAGGTTGAATTCGGGAACATTTCTCACCTTCTTTTGTAACTCGACATCTTCTTTCTGTGCCTCTTTAATCTTCACATGTATAGATGGTTGAACATTCATTTGAGAAAGATAAGATTTTTCCCCTTCCATTATAATTCCAAGATCCATCCTTTGTAATTCCATAAATATTGGATCTTTTGTGATCCTCATCATGGATAAACTAGCATGGTCTTGTCGACTTAATGCATCTGCCACCTTGTTTGCTTTCCCAGGGTGGTAATGGATTGAGCAGTCATAATCCTTAATCAGCTCCAACCATCTTCTTTGGCGCATATTCAGCTCCTTTTGTGTGAAAATATACTTTAAACTTTTATGATCAGTATAAATATCACACCTTTCACCATAAAGGTAATGCCTACAAATCTTTAATGCAAAGATTACCGCAGCCAACTCCAAATCATGTGTTGGGTAATTTTGCTCATGGATTTTCAACTGTCGTGAGGCATAAGCTATCACCATATCATTTTGCATAAGAACACACCCCAATCCCTTCTTGGATGCATCACTATAGATCACAAACCTTTCTCCACTATAAGGCAGTGTGAGAACAGGTGCACTGGATAACCTTCTTTTCAACTCCTTGAAATTCTCTTCACATTCCTCTGTCCAGACAAACTTAACTCCTTTCCGAGTCAACTTGGTGAGTGGATTAGATAATCGTGAAAAATCTTTTACAAAACGTCGATAATATCCAGCCAAACCAAGAAAACTTCGGATCTCAGTTACTGTTGTTGGTCTTGACCATCTTTCGATAACCTCTGTTTTTGCTGGATCCACAGATATCCCCTCTTTTGAGATTATATGACCCAAAAATGCAACTTTTTGAAGCCAAAATTCACACTTGGTAAATTTGGCATAAAGCTTCTCTTTTCTCAGGGTCTTCAATATAATTCTCAAGTGATCTTCATGCTCTTCCTTGCTCTTTGAATAGACAAGAATATCGTCTATAAAGACTACCACAAATTGATCAAGATAGTCTCTAAAGACTCTATTCATTAGATCCATGAAGATAGCAGGGGCATTAGTAAGACCAAATGGCATCACTATAAATTCATAGTGTCCATACCTTGTACGGAAAGCCGTCTTTGGTATATCCTCCCTTTTGACCCTTAATTGATGATACCCTGAACGAAGATCAATCTTGGAAAAGTATTGAGCTCCGCGTAGTTGGTCAAATAAGTCATCAATGCGTGGGAGAGGATATTTGTTCTTGATAGTGATCTTGTTAAGTTCTCGATAATCAATGCAGAGTCTCATTGATCCATCTTTCTTCTTAACAAATAGAACAGGTTCTCCCCAAGGTGACGCACTAGGGCGTATGAATCCCTTATCATGATTCTCTTGGAGTTGCTTCTTCAATTCCTGCAACTCAATTGGGGCCATTCTATAAGGTGTCTTTGAAATAGGCAAAGCACCCGGTACGAGTTCTATTGAAAACTCAACTTCACGATTTGGTGGAAGACCCGGCAATTCCTCCGGAAAGACATTATCAAACTCCCGTACAATGGGCATATTCTTAATCGTGAGTTTCTCACCAACCATTTGAGATAAATAACCTTCATTTAGTGGAATAAATACCCATAAGATGGAAGAAATTTCCACTGGAAGGTTATGTTCATCCTTGCATTGATAGACGATCATAGGTTGATCTGGAATATGAAATGGGACTTCCCTTCTTTGGCAATTGATATGAGCTCCATGTAGAGAAAGCCAATCCATGCCAAGAATCACATCAAATTCCACTAAAGGAAGGATCACAAGATTTGCAGGAAGCACTTTCCCACAAACTTCGATTGGAGAAGAATTATAAACTTCTGATGCGATTGATGTGCCATTAGGTGTTGTCATAGCTAACTCAACATCTAATTGTTGAGGTAATACGGTGATACCTTTAGAAAATTTTTCAGAAATAAAAGAGTGGGTGGATCCAGAATCAAATAAAACATTTGCTACTTTAGAGTGGATGGTAAGTGTACCTTTCACCACATCGTTATCGTACTCCACATCGCTGATAGAAATTGCATGTGACTTTCCTTTTTCTTTAGCCTTAAGAGTTTGTTGACGTCGACCATCATCATCAACCCTTGGATTTGGGCATTGATTGGCATAATGCCCCATCTCCTTGCACTTGAAACATTGAAGTGTAGCAGGTTCATTCTGTGTATCCCTTCCTTTGTTTGCATCATTAGACATCTTCTTCCCATTATCACGGCATTCAAATGCCCGATGACCTTCCTTTCCACATTTAAAACATTTACTTGTCCCTTTAAGACAACTCCCTCCATGTTTCTTTCCACACTTTGAGCATAAGGGAAAGTTCATCTTCTTTTCCGTGTGCTCTTTAGATTTTTCTTTGAATTTCATCTTCCTCTTCTTATCAAACCCATGTGACTGATGGGTTACTCCAATCTCCATCTCGACTTTGAGAGCACATCGAACGATTTCCTCGTAGCTATTGAAGTCCCTTATGGCTAACGCCCTTCGAAGACTTGGTTTTAAGCCACTAAAGAATCGATCGATCTTACTCTCAGGTTGGATAATAATACCAGAAGCGTACCTTGCAAGTCTTGTAAAATTTGCTTCATAGGTACTAACATATTCATCATCCCTTTGCTTCAGTTCAAGGAACTCTTTCTCCATCTTTGTTCGGAGAATACGAGGGAAGTACTTATTGAAAAATAAGTTCTTGAACTCGTCCCATTCCATAGACTCAATTTCATCCCTTTGCCTTGTATTCTTAACAAGATTCCACCATTGGTCAGCATCTCCTTCCAAACGATACACTGCTAGGATGACTTTATCATGCTCAGAACATTGAAGAACTGAAAATATCTTTTCAGTAGTACTAATCCATTGTTCAGCAACTAATGGATCAGTAGACCCGCTGAAAGAAGGTGGACGCTGCCTCATGAAGGATTCAACAGAATGTTGCTCCCTCCTTTGCTCGTTTGGAAATCCTGCATGATTCATAGCTTGAGAAAGTTGTGTGAGCATGGCTACAAGATTTTGCATTCCAGCTCCCATATCCTTTGGTTGCTCAGGGGGACAATCATTGCATTGCCCATCGCATTCCGCATTAACACGGTTCCTTCGGGTTCCAGCCATTGACTAAAACCAAGAAGAATAGTGTGAGCAACACTAATTATAATAGGAAACCACATAATTCAAGAATAAAATTTTCATGCTTATGGTCTTATCCTAGGTTATTCAAGGCCATTTCTAAAACACTAAGATTGTGTTCTATGCTTAGACTTATCCTTAGGGTTCTTACTAAGTCTTTCACATCCTAGTTTCCAAAGGTTGACTATACCTTTCCTTTGATACCAACTATAACGACCTACACTTTACATACATTGTTAATACTTCAAAATTGAAGCACACTTATTACAACATATGACAAAACCACAAAGGACCGTATAGGTATAGTGTCTTTAGAAACTGGGAAACATAAACAACTGGTTCATAAATCTTATACAGTGTCTCCCATTTATTTCATCATATCTAGGGTCCCTTTTAGCATATTCTACTTAATATCCATCTTCCTGACCTGGGGAAAAGAAAACATAAAAGGGTGAGCTCAAATGCTCAGCAAGGGCAAATAATGGAAATAAAAATCATATCATATCTTTTTGAAAATTAAAACCTGCAAAAGAGATCATAATATCTTAACATGGAATAAATCATAGAAGTGAAAATGAGATCCCCATAATCATAACATAAAACTTGAATCTTTGTGGCATGCACACATAATCATGGAAAATCATTTCTTGTTAGTCATGACTCATTGCCAAGACTATCTTAGTGGACAAAGTCCCTTTCTGAACCGAGTTCACTCCTCGTTTCAGTCCTGTATCACTGAACTGAAATAACCTTCCGTTCCAGCCATGTCTATCTCATGAGATATAAAATCATTACCCAATGCATTGGAGGGAGATATAGGTCCCACCCATCTTATAATGAATCCTTTCTTATGTGTGCCACATAATCATAAAACATACATCATCGCATAACATATGTAACAAAAATGGGATTCTTGAAACATCATGACATCATAAATCAATTCATATAAGATAAAGGAATTCATAAAAATAATTCCATCACAACATGAACAAATCAATTTAATAATAGGGATAAAAACAGAACCCTTTATTATCTTAGATGGAAAATAATTTTGATAAAACACTTGAACTCCATTCTTGAGGAAAATATCCTTTCTTCTTCAAAAACATTTTTCCTTTCATAACATGTCATACAACTTTAATATAAAAGAAGTTGATTAAAAATAAACTTGAAAACTTGTAAAGGAAGCTTCTTGGAAACAATGTTTTAAAAATCCATTCATGCCTTATAAGTTAAAAAAAACATTCTTCATACTTTTGTCGGAAAAGTCAAAAAGTACCTCGTATGACAAAAGATTCATTTCATAGATATTACTAAAAACTCACCGAAGGGTAAAAATGGATTTATACAATTGTAGGTGGATGGAAATAATATTACATTTTGATGAAACATGGATGTGGATGATAAAATACACCCCAATAAATACTTACGAATAAACAATCTCGGATAAAAATGAGATTGTGATTTTTCCCTTACCTTAGGTCCGATTTGCTTTGTTCATGTCCGAAGCTCCTGTATAATGGTTTAAATAATGTTATTGACTTATTCCAGAATCATACATATTGATATGAGATCATATATGGTCATATTATTAGCTTCTTGTTAGTAATATTTCATTGTTACTTGTTACTCGGGTCTTTATAACTTTTTGTTCTTATGCGTGTTTTGTCGAATAAATTCTTATTCTTATCTTTAGGTTATAGATAATTCATTTCCAGAATGGTATTAGTGTAGTATATACCATATTCATTCATTCAATTCATTTATATAATCATTATGAAATGAAGATCATGTAGAACGAGTCGCATCACATCGTGGAGACGGTATTCCGTACGTACGCACGAGTGATGATATTGTTCCTATGATCGTGGAATTGTATTGGAGTATATATATATATTATTTCAGTATCAATATTACTTAATAATAATCATATATAGTTACTGATTACACCATTATACCCATCCTTGTAAGGTGATGGTGGAAAATAGATTACACCACGGCGTGGAGACGGTATTCCGTACGTACGCACACGCGGTGATTTCATTTTTCCGTAGGATGGATAGAAGGTGAATTAGGGTTGTTTCATATTTATAATAACATATCAGTATGTAAGTAATACTGATGTTATTACTTCATCATGAAACAACTAAAGAAGAAGAAGTTGAAGAAGAAAGAAATTGAAAAGATCGGTAATGGATATTACCTCTTCTTTGGAACGCCTCTTTGAATCCTCCACTTAAGGAACTAAGAGTGGTCTTTGGAGAAGACCAGGACCTCTAGGACTATTCTAGGGAAGTGGAGGGGAGAAAAGGGCAGGGGTTGGACGAGCTTGAGTGCTCAATTTGGTGTGAGTAGGAGGGGGAGGAGGTGCCCTTTTATAAGGGAGGAGAGGGGCACCTTAGGAATATCTCAAAATATTATTTTATATTAAAGTCAAAATCGGTTTATAATGGTTCCAAAGGGTCTTATTTCGAAGCTAAAGTGGGGATGGGTCGAAATCCTATCAACCAATAGGATTTAGATAAGTTTAGGGTATTATTTTAACCTTATCAATTAGATTTAACTCTAAGTTAATTAATTTAACTTTTACCGTGTCTTTTTGTTTTCTTTCACTATATGGTTAATACACTTACTATAACATGCCAAACGAACCCCAAATTGTTTATTATTAATATATATATCCTTATCTAAGTCATTTTTCCAAACCTTAGATTTTTAGGAATAAAATAACAATTAATAATATAATATTTGATTTAAAAACTATTTTGTGTCAATTTTGACACTATTTGATATATGATTTTTGTGAAAGTCATAACAGAATTATATGTTCGAACCAAGTTGATTAAATCCACACTAATATATCATAGCAACCTATAAAATTAGTGGAGTTCATAAAAAGTCTCAAATTACATTTATTTTGGTGTTTATAACATCAATTATGTCAATATTTCATTAATAAGATAATTACTGCATCATCATTGTGTCATAAATAAATTAACTTATTTAATGTCTAAAAATTACAAATAAAATACCCTTATGTAGGAAATATTTTTAGCTTTCTAATGAATATTTATAGTCGAATTTATCTTATGTATAACCCCATATTAAAAATGATTTACTTAATAAACTTTGATTTTAACTATTTTAACCCTTCTTTAAATAAATTAATAATAAATGTCCTAATCTAATCCAAGTGGGCCTAAATGATAATATTTTACACTTAAGGTTGTTTTTGGTCGAGATAAACTTGTCCAATAGAATTAGGACATGTGTTAGGGTAATATTAATATCATATTTACACTTAGTTACCCTATTTACTATTAACCGCGGTAAAAAAATTAAAAAGTTACTATTCACCAAAAAATTATTTTCATCTCATTGAACCACATTTTAGTCCTTGATATTAACCGTGTCTCTCGGATTTTCGAAATTCCATTCACAAAAGCGGTAAAATTAAGTTTTATGCAAAATTCAGTTTTTTAACCTACCACTTAGTGGTTTCACTATTCATCAAAAATTGAAAGTTTTCAGAAAAATACCAAAATTTCACCCTAGGCTAATTTCGATATTCTGAGTCCAAAAATGAAGTCCATTTTGAAAAATAAAATTTATAAAATTTCAAAAAGTGGTTATTACTATTCATAACGGCTACTTTTAATAGCATATTGTTGTTTAGTGAAACTCGGTATTGCGTACGACGCAAGCTATCGAGGAAGGTTGCGATTGCGTGTAAAGCAAGCCAAGAAAGTGTTGTGTAGAAAAAGATTCCTTTGATGATTTATATAACATAAAAGTCTCGGGTGTTACAGTTTCTATTGCTTCACTATATGTTAGTTAAAAAATAGAGGGGAATTGATGTTAATACATTTCATCTCATGGTACATGGGATTCCTAGGGGTTCTATAACCATAAGTTACAAAATAGATAATGATGATATTTTATCATATGATTAAGACATTAATAGTTCCCATTCACCTAGACTTGATAAAATCATATTTGATTAGACTCTTAGAATTATCAATTTATAACTAAAAAAAATATTGGGTTTGTATTATTGGGATGAACCTCTAATCTTATGTGAAAAAAGGTCCATAGGATGACATAAAAAATACAAGTGTGATGATAATGAATTTAGTGGGGACAAGAGAAATAACAAATTAAAAGATTTATAACGAATTAATAATTATATATTATGGTGGGATAAAAGTGTAATGAATCATCAATGGAAAGGTAGAGAAAAATATTCTTTGATTTTAAACAAGGAGGGATGTACTCCTACTAAACAGGAGGTTCTCCAGAGGAAATAGAAAAGGTAGTCAAATGATAAACCTTATTACCATTTATTTTGTAAAGGAGAAAGAAAATTACAATTTGAGTATGAAATATTGTATAAGACCTGATACAATTTTATTAGAACCACTGGTATAGGCACCAAAAACATTGGTATATGTTATACCAATGTATGGGGGATAGTTGGGTTTTTTGTCGATTGTATAGTCATATAAAAATGGTATTGGGAAACCATTTTTATATTTTCCCTATATAAATAGTTTAAAAATAGTACGTATATGTAATATGATATAACTATACCAAATTATTTCTAAACCGTTGATATGGGTTATTCGAAAAATCCCTAGAGGGTTTTGATAACTTGTCTTCGAATTAATATTTCAATCAACTAAACAATAATATACAATTTTTTCAGAAACATAATATTATATATATGTATATTTATATATATATTAAATATTATTTGTATTAAATGTTATTTGATAAAATTATTCATTAAAAATATGAATACATATACTATTGCATTGGAAGACTATTGGTATTTCCCTACAACAATGATTTTCATAAAAGATGATATATGTATATTTAATTTTGAGACCTTTTAAAATTGTGTTAGAGAAACCAATATTATATGTTCATTAAAAGTATGAGATACTGATGGTTTTATCGAAACCATTAGTATTTCCAAAACATAAGCAAACAGTTTTAGAAAAAAAAGTTGGTATAATATCTTTTTATTGAATACATTACAATAGTTTGGAAAAACTATTTTTATATTTATGACCTATACCAAGTGTTTTATTAAAAATCTATTTTATATGGTCATATGATGTTTTACATACAAATGTTTTTGGCCAAACTATAGGTATATAATAAGTTTATGTAGCATATACCAACAGTACTTGAAAAAATATTTGTATGGGTGTATTAGTATAAGTCAAATTTCTTGGTTTGTAGAAAATGGATTGAAACCTCATAACGAGTATGTTGAAGGAAATAATACCACACCATGATTCATTAATACCATTTATAATGACAATACAATTTGATTCCAAGATGTCTTATTTCTATCCTCTCTCAAGGGTGAACTTATGTCTATTGAATAATTAATGAGCTTTATCCACTAGTGCATCATCAAAATAATGGATAGAAATTTTAAAAATTGTGATATCAAAACAAGGATAATCATTTACCCTAATTAAAAATCCAATATAAACTCTTCTAATGATATATATAAAAAAATAATTTGAAAAAAAAATTTGGGATGGGATCGACATACATAATCGTGATGATGAGAGGGGGATATCAGGCCGAATCTAATAAACTTCCAAATCTCCTTCTATGATACAACATTCTTGATAACAATGCTGTCAGGATTTCAAATATAGATAAAATATTTTTCATATATTATCACCCATTTAATCCCTAATATGGTATTCAGGGAGAATACTATATCAATGGGGATAGATTAATTTCAATTTGATAATAGAGACACAAAACCAATAACCATCTCCACAATCCTATATACATTTGCATTCTATGCAACTCAGATGTTCTAGGCCCCTGGTGTAGAACATTGCATGTATTGGAGTTTTTCATCACTAATGAAGAAGGGTATAAAATTATTCTATTTAATATGCCATAAAATTATAATCCACATTTAATGGATAATTTCCATGAAGTCATTAAATAAGATAGTTCAGTCATTGGGCGGGACAACCATGTGACACAGGAATTTCCAGAAATCATCATTTTCTAATATCTGAATTCTGTGGGACAACATATAACTATAATTAACCACAAAGAATTATAACAATTAATTAATAGATCATGGTTAGTCCATATAATTATTTTATGGGAATGTAATAGTAATAATAACACTCTAATCCCTTTCATTGAATCATAAATGTTGTTTATAATAATAGTATTCATTATTAAAATAATTAAAATGGAAGAAAATAACAACATCGTCCTAATCAGAAACCACTAGGGATGTTTCAGTCATCCCACATTTATAAAAAATTGGTGGAAACGTCCACATATTGAGTTTGGATTAGTCTTTATCCCCCAATGAGTCCCTTTTGAAGAATAACACCCAATCCCCTAAAGAATCTCGAAAAAATCCAGGGCTGGGGCAATGTGAATCAATGGAAAGACCATTTGGGAATAATGTTAATATTCGATGATCTATGTTGATAGGTTACCATGGTTATGAATAATGTTAAATTATTGACTTTAGAAAGGAGACATTTTTAGCATGTGTTTCTATTGAAATATCAAACCACCACATGGATCATGGATGCATTGATTATCCCAAGAAAACAAATGAACATTTTCATCACTGTCCAGACCCCATTATAAAATGTTAAGGTGTGATTGAATTGGGATAATCACAATGATAGTTATCTTAAAAAAAATTATATTATTAATTTGTATCAATTGAGCTACACCATTTATAAGTGCGTAATTACAACATTAGAGACCCTCCTAAATTCCATCACTGATATTTTTTTTATTTTGTCTATGATGCTCATTTGAACCACTATTTTAGTTTGGCCAAAACTCACAAGGATTCAAATATATTTATTATTTTTATCAACCATTTGAATAACCGAGTTTCAGCAACGATCATCCATTCTACAAGTAGTCTCACCCGAGTTAATGTAAATTCTTGTTTTTGAATAACTAAGGGATTTTATGGATAATTTCTAAAATATATGGATAATGTAGAAAATAGATATATTTTCATAAATATTTTCCCTTTTGAAACAGAAATATATCATATAAAATGACAAGATGTAAAATAGGTGGATTTCATCGACAAACATTCCCCACATGAAATATGAGAATAAATAATGTTTTTTTATGTTACATGAGTTGATTAATAATATTATATTGTTGTGTTTATTAAAATAATTATGTATGGATTTTTTTTAAAATTTATCATTTCTACAAGTTATAATGAATTAGAAATTATTAATTGTTGTTGAATGTATTCATTTTGAATTATTTATTTATTTTGGAAGAGTTGGTTGTTATTTATTGGTCTTTATTATACTATGTATGTGAATCATTTGCAATATATTATGGGAACATTAAATAAAACTCGTGGAAGGGTAAATAATTTTAAACATTGCTTCCAAGGAAATTACCTTTATAACCCAGATATTAATCATGTACTTAGGAATAACATAATCATGAACTGATCAATAAGGCCAAATTTTTTTTAATGAATACTTAAAAACAATTACAAGCTGTTTAATGAGATTAACTCACAAAACATTTGTATTGAGATGTTTAATTCCTACATGAAGATAGAGGGGGAGAGAAAAAGGAGTTTGACTCACATGGGAGATCTTGAATGTGGATAGGAAACATGTTCCCATAGTGTTGAATTTATATGGACAAGAAGGGATTATCAATTAATTCCAAAAATGTGCGGTTAAATATGTGTTTTTCAAGTGAGATATTAAAACCAGCTAAAACGATAGGTTTTATCAATGCTAAATTATGTCCTGATAAAACCTATCGTTATCATTGCTAAAATAATAGTATATAAAAGCAATATTTATCAACTCTATTATTATATCACTAATATGTGTGTGTGTGTGTGTGTTTTATGATGATGTTTCATTTTAGAGCTCATAAAAATAATTCAATAAAAAAAACAATTAATGAATATATATTAAAAATAAATTAATTCATAGAAAATAAAAAATAATTATACTTATCAGTGAATATAAAATCATAAATGCATTATTTTAAAAAATGGGTGAAATTGAATAATAAAAAATCAATAGTATATAAAATATTAAAAAGTTGTATATGTATTATGAATTATATAAACTATAAGAAACATTAAAAAGTAATTTATATTATAATAAATGTGAATAAATAGTGAAAATATCCAAAACATAGTAAATATATACAAAAAATATATATTTTTATGAATAATTACATGAATGCTGATCATGTACAAAATAATTTATCTGTATGGTTAATTACACGAATGTTGATATAGCAATTAAAAATTAATAATGGATATAAAATGGAATCATATTAAAATTGAATAAAAATTTGAATAAGTTAAGAAAATATTTAAAAGTTAATCTGTATGATTAATTACATCAACAACACAAATATAAATGATTGAGTTTGAATCCTAACATGACTGTTGGGGGATATATGTTACATGATGTGACTGAGGAAGGCAGTGACTTGTGGATGATGCGAGCAGGCGGTGATGTAACCATCATGTTGCACTGAGCCTTCGGGCCACGTTCATGGGTACCATGTACTTGGACCCACAGGCTATGTAATTGATCTTCCTCTGCCCATATTGAAAGAGGACATTACTATCATTAAAAAAGGATAAAATCATACACATAAAAGTAAATAAATAGATGATATATATATATATATTAGGAAATATTCGGTTCAAATACACCAAAACACACAAAAACCTCACCGACTTGATAATGGTCTAGCCAAAGCCCCTGCTCGAATGGATAACCCACATATATTCCATAAGCTCATATACCCTCTTTTTTATATATATTGGCCCTAAGACCCTCACAACATATACCCAGAAAACCCTGGCCCCTACACCCCATCATTATCAATAATATTTTTTGGATTTATCACAATATATTGGGACTCCCCAATAGAACAATGATGGATTGTCCTCAAACATTCCTTGTGCTTTCATTATCTCACCAAACATCTTGGCTGGTTTCCATAAACATCTGACAGACCCCCATCCTCACCACTAATTGGGTGTTTGTTGATCATCATCTATTAGAAACAATGTATACAACAACATATTCTCTCCAAGAATCATAGACACATTGACCATGCATCAAATTTTATCGCTTGACTCCTACAACGCTAACAATACTACCTCATGAATCCACCTCAAGAAATGGAGCACCACCTCTATATCCCTTGGGTCCACTATCATGCTATGACCACATCATTAGTGCCGAATAGTCTTATCCCCACATACATACACAATCAATTTATCCCACATGTTCTCTTTCCTCCCTAAAACATGCCACACGAGACCTGTAGTGATCCATGCACTGACGTTGTCATCCAACTGTCACCGTCATTCGATGGAAGGCAGTGTCGATACTGCCATGCATGATCATCAATGGCCCCATATATCATTACCAGTAATCTTGAAGTATGTTTGTATCGTTGTCCTAGGTATAGATAAACAACAAAATATTGACATATAATGTATAAAAATAAATAAATATTTACGATATAAAACTAAGACATATTTAAAATATTTAAGAGTATTAAATTAAAATATTGAAATTTTAAAAATTTATTACATTTAAATTTTTTTGAAAATTTTGAAAGATTAAAAATAAAAAAAATCATTAAAATAATATTAAAAATGAATAAATAAGATGAAAAAAATTTCATAAAAATTAAAATAATTAATTCATAACATTAAATACATGATTTGAAATTATATAAAATTCATTAAAATTAAATAAATAAATATTATTATTATTGTTAATTATTAAATTATGCACTCTATTAATTGTATATAGAAAATATAATATGTTATTAACCATTTTAATTTTTAATAATTGTGAAACTGTTATTATTTAATTTAATATTTACATATTCAATCATGTATAAATAAATATCAAAATTTAATATTATAAAAAATTATTAAACGAATATATATTAAAAATGAATCAATTATTTTACATAGAAGAAATCTAGAGTTGTTAAAAAATAATATTAAAAAAACCCGCTAAAATACATGTTCCCATATACATACAAAATATGAACATACACATATATACAAACACATACACCTACAAATACACATAGGCAACAGAATATTAACATACAAATAGAAATAGTTTCATATGAAGGAATGAAAATAAATACATTTTTTAACATTAACATATATATATATATATACACAGAAAGCATAAATAATACATATACACATACTCATATTCATAAACATACACATGTACATAAACATAGAAAAGTATCTATATACCCATACTCATGAATTTATTTATACATACACCTCCATAAAATTACATACATATGCATGCACATACATTCACATCCATACAAATGTCTATACACACACATACAACATTAACATACATATATACACATACTCATGCTCATACACATGTACAAAAACATAAAGACAAGCATAAACATATACCTACATGCATAGATACACAATCATACATATGAATACATACACATACTCATACATATAGACATACACATGCAGACACATTCACATGAACATATAATAACATATACACAGGCACATACACACATAATAACATATGTGCACATACATATACATACAATACAAATTTATATATACATAATCATACACTTAAACATACACATACAAATGAATATATATATAAATATATATACGCATTATACATACCCAGACAATAACATGTACACATATGTATAACAAAGACATAAAATTACATTCATCCCTATACAGATATAGATACCCAAACATACAAACAATGAATGTACATAAAAACAAACACAATACAACACAACACAACAGATGCATACACAAACAACGGATACATAAACACACTAATACAAACACACATATACAAATCCATATACATATATTATTGAATTATTTAATTTGACTATAAAAAATTCAAATATGATTCAAATATTTTAATAATTATATGAATTTATATATCATATAATTGTTTCAATAAAATATTAAAAAATAATATTTATATCAAATATATATATTTTTTTCAAAAAAAGTATTCGAATATACTATTATACATTTTCATCAACTAATATAGATTTTTTTTATTTTTTAAATAAATAATTTGGGGAATAAGACTTTTATTAAATAAATTTTATAGAAACCATCGATATATAATCTATTTACATATATATACTTGTTGATATATAGAAATTATTTAAAAATATAAAATAATTTATATATATATATATATTTAACTTATTCAATGTGTCATTTAAATACCCAAAAAATCAAAAAAAATTAGGTCTTTTTTCAATGTTAGAATAATGCATAGAAAATGGGAACCCTTTTCATTGGGTTTTTTAGAAACTGCGTTGAATATTTCATGATATAAAATAAGGTAACATGAATATAAAAATTATTTAACTTCTAATGGGTGAAATTTTTAAATTAAATGGATTGAATAAATTGAATAATAATTAACAATTAGTATTAAATTTATAATAAAATTTATTATAAAATGATTGACAAATTTTTCATATAACAATATATTATTATTTTTAATATCTAAGGGAAGAAATGCTTTAATTTTTACATAATTTTGTTCTGGTTTGATAACTAAACATTTGAAATTGTTTTTGCAGCACTGTTTTTTGAGAGGGAGGGAGCCTTTACATTGTTCCTCTTTTTTTCTGAATGATAGTTAGGGAATGAGAGATTCATTTCTAAACCCCTCCGTAATAATGGTGTCCTTATTGTGTGTGTAATAACACACCTGGGGGCATCAACCATCATATCTATCATCCCCCATATATCTTGGTAGGAATTGCCGATGGGGTACTAGGGAATATCGTTTCAGAAGGTGTTACACCCCGAGATTTTATAAGAAAATTTATATTTTAATTTCATTGATGTCTTGTGTAGTAATCTACACAAAGATAAGATTGTACTATATGAATCACTATATTATATTGATGTATACATAACACTATTCTTGGAATTCATTACACGTAATCATGACCATCCTTGATAACATGTGTAGTATGCAATATCGGGTTTCACTAAACAATGATATATGGTTATTAAATTATTATGAACTAGCCATTATGAGTAGTATTAACTACCTTTTTAATTTTATAACATTATTATTCATCTTAAAAATTTTCTAGAACATGTTATGGGAACAAAATATATATTTTTGGTAAAATAAGTATTTATCAAATAATGCAGTGTTACCGCCTTTTGATGGTGCACCCACTTAAAATATAGTTTTTGACATGATTATAAGTTAAATTTGACAAAATAAATTTGTTCTTTGGAATAAGGATATAAAATTTTACTTTGGATAAAATATTCATATTATTCTGATAACTTTCACATTTTAAGGAATAGTGAAAGCACACTATATTTAAATTAAAAAAAACTTTTTTCATCACAATAATGTATATGGTTAACTTAAAATATTGAATTGTTTTATCATATAAATAGAATAATTTTTTACTATTTAATATAATGTATGCCATTACCATTAAATTTACAATGATATCATTGGTAAAAACATTTCAATCATTGGAAATGTTTTTACTTTTAAAACTCGTTTTCTTAACAACGAGATTAATTTTAAATTTTTTACTGCAAGTTCTGTGTTATGAATTCTGAAAAATTAATTCCATATTTGAATTCATTGGGTCCAAATAATGTTAATAGTTTTCTTTTAAATTTTTTATATTATGAATAGTAACTACGATAATTTTTATTTACTGCAGTTAGTGTTAAATCAGGCACTTAAGGGTAAAAATAAGATTATAAAATTACCATAACACCTACCAAAATACTATTTTATGACTAAAGCTCGACCAATAACACATAAGGGTAGAACTGGATTCATTTTTTGGACTTTTGAAAATGAAAATAATTTAATTATTATTAAAACCAATGAAAGTGACAAAATCTCACTCTCTTAAATCATATTAGTATAATAATTTTAATTTATTGATAAACATCATGAAACATAGAAAATTAATAGTCTACAAAAAAATAATAAAATTATCTACATCATGTATATTTATTTATGATTTTTAGGGATTAAAAAATCATCATTAATAGTGACACAATAGTGATGTTGAAAATAATTTATTGATTGAATAATAAAATAAATGGTTTTAAAGATTTTAAAATATATATTATATGAACTATTTAATGTGATCCACTAATTTTCTAGGTAAATATGAAATTTTATGAATATATTAATTCTTTTATTTATAACATATCGTCTGTGTGGATTTTATTTAAATTCAAATAAATTAATAATGTCAAAATTGACACAATTGTTATTTTATAAAAATAACATAATATAAAATTGTTTACAAATCACAATTAAATTTAAATATTATATATTATAATTTATATGGTCAAAAATTTTATAATTTATCCAATTATGGGTGATTCACAACACATAAGTAATTATTTATATCAATTTAATAATTATAATCTAATTATCTCAAATAAAATTAAATACATTAAATAAGGTAAATCAAGTTGATAATGTTTAGAATAAATTCCCAAAATGTATAAATTTTATTTTTTGATGATATTACAACCCAATCTAATATTATATTTTTATTTTAGTCCTTTTTGATGGGTTTATGTGAGGATGAGTTAATTATAAATTAATATTTCTTATTTTACCAATGGTGCCCCTCTCCTCCCTTTAAAATGGGCACCCCTTCACTATTCTTTTCACACCATTTTGAGACTTCATGCTCGGCCAAACCTGCCCATTAATCTTCTACACTTTCCTAGCATCATTATAGTGGTTCTGATCTTCTCAAATGTTAATCTCTAGTTCCATAAGAGGAAGCATAAAAGTTGTGCGTCGAAGAAGTGGTAATCTCTTCTACCGATTCTTTCAAATTTCTTTCTTCTTCAACAGCTTATTCTTTAGTTGTTTCATTATAAAGTAATAACAGAAGTATCAATAATATACATATATTGTATTACAAATATTAATCAACCCCATTTCACCTTCTATCCATCCTACGGAAAATGAAATCATTTTGTATGCGTACGTATGGAATGCCGTCTCCATGCCGTGGTGTAATCTGTTTTTCCACTACCTCCTTACTTTGATGGGTATAATGGTTTAAAGAATAACTATATATAGTTATTATAACATCATAAAAATTCTGAGATATTATATCATCCACTCCAATTCAATTCAATAATTATGGGAACGATATCATCGCTCGTGCGTACGTACGAATTACAGTGTCCATGAAGCGATGAGATTCATTCTCCATGTTAACCACTGAAGAATGATTATAATGTATATATAATGAATAATAATGAAATATATGACATGATAAAGCTAATGTGTGTGTATATATATATATATATTTGTTTCATCTACTTACTTTTATTCAAGTTAATAAGGAAAGGAAAACAACGTTCATGCGTACGTACAGCCTACCGTCTCCATGAACAGTGTATTGAATTTCATTTATCTATCTATTATATATATATATACAGAATATATATGATATATAAATCATTACATACAGTCTTGATGTAATTAAATCATGATATAGGTAAAAATGATATAAATAAAAATAAGTCCAAAGATGTATAATAAATAAAACGATTTTACCCAAAATGTTTCTCTAACATGGAATTTACAAAATAATGTGTAACATGCATATCAGACCTATGGTAAGGGATAACATTTCAAATCTCGTTTTTATCCGAGATTGTTTATTCGTATGTATTTAATGGGGTTATTTTTATCATCCATGTCCCTGATATCTACAAATGGTACCATTTATGATTAAAGTAATTTTGACCCATATTTGAGTTTTACTACTTGGTATGTAAGGAATGTTTCTTTTGTTTACTATATGAGGTACATTTTGACTTTTCCGTTAAAAGTACAAGAAATTTTTTTTTTAACATATATGGCATGAACAAAATTTTATGGTTTCATATTGCCTAATTTTCATGAACCTTAATCTACAATATTTCATGAATATTTTCAACAAAATCCTTTTGTTTTAAAATTTCATGTCATTTCATGAATAGAAAATGATTTTGAAAAAATAAAGGATATTTTCCTCAAGAAATCATTTCAAGTATTATATCAATAGCATTTTCCATCATAGATGAAATTATTTCATATCTGTTTGTCTCAAGTATAATGTCTCTATGATTTACATGGTTTCACTTTTCATATGATGAAATGATATACATTTTTTTATATAAATTATTTTATGATGGGATGATGTTTATGAAACCCATTCTATTCTTTTGATTATGATGAATGATTTATGATTATGTTGGGGAAAACGTAAGAATGATTTCATTATGAGATGGGTGGGACCTATATCTCACTCAAATGCATTGGGTAAAAAATTATATCTCATGATATAGACATGACTCAATCTGCATGTTAATCCAGTTTAGTGATACATGAATGGAATGAGGAGTTAACTCGGTTTAGTATGGGACTTTTTCCACTAAGATGGTCTTGGCAGTAATGCCTTTGGATACTATGGAAATCATATCAAGTGAAAATTGTTTTTCCACAATTACATGTTTTATTCCCATACTATTTTTGCATGATATATGTTCCATTATGATATATTCCTTACATTGTTCCTTGTTTTATTTCATTTATCAATATTTTGATGTTTAAAAATTATGTTAATGTTTTTATGTTCCAATGTATAGGGTTGGTTTTATTTTCTCCATTTTTACCCTAGCAAATCATTTGAGCTCACCCTTTATATGTTTCAATTTCCCCATGATATAATGAATGGTTTTAGGTAAGAAAACAAAAGGGGAAGATCATTATGGGAGATGTTGAAGATCTTTCACCATTATTGGATGATTATGTTCCATGTTTCCAAAGACACTATACTATTATGTTCCTTGAGTGTTGGTTTTTGTTCTGTATTATGCATTTCACAAATGTAATGTAATGTCCTTGTACGTCATGTTTGGGGTCTCTATAGTTGGTATCAGAGAAATGATTTAGTTAACCATTGGAAACAAGGATGACAAAACATTAGTGAGATCCCTAGAGATATTTCTAAGGTATGTCTTGGGATGACCCTAAGGTTAAGTATAAGTATAGGTTATAGTCCTAAAATTACGGTAATAATATTATAATTAACCCTAAGATGTTATATATTGAAGGTAATCCCCCATTATTATGTTTTTCCCTAGCATGATTTTTAGCTATCACACTATTCTTTTTGTGTTTTAGACGACGGACGGAACCCGAACGAACCGTATTGATCAAGGTAACAGGAAATATAATGATTTTCCTACTAAACAATACAAAGTGATTGGATATGGAGTGAAAAATCTTTTTGATATACTTACACAAGATATGAATCATTCTGGACTTCTGGATGAGCATAGAAGGGATCGATATTCTATTGAGTCCTTCATTAGGCAATGTCCACCTTCTTTCAGTGGGTCTTCTAATCCACTTATTGCTGAACAATGGATCAGTACTATTGAATAGTTATTTTCCACACTTCCCTGTTCAGAGCATGAAAAATCCATTTTGGCTGTTTACCGTTTAGAAGGTGAAGCAGACCAGTGGTGGACTCTAATTAAGAATACAATTCCCCATGATAAAATTGAATCCATGGAATTGGTCAAGTTCAAGAACTTGTTTTTCAATATGTACATTGATCGTATTCTTCATACAAATATGGAAAAGGATTTCCTCGAGATTTAGAAGAAGGATGCTGAATCTATTGGCATATACGGGGCGAATTTTACATGTCTTGCAAGGTATGGATCTGGATTTATCATCCATCCTGAATGAAATGTTGATCGATTCTTATGTGGCTTAAAAGCAAGTCTTTGAAGGGCATTAGTGATAAGAGACTTCAGTAGCAATAAAGAAACTGTTCATTGTGCTATCAAGGTATAAATGGATGTCGGTGTTACATATCCATCTCATGGTTTTGACAAAATTGAAATATGGAGTTCAAGGAGAAATCTCAGAATAATGGTGAAACGATGATGAATGTTTCTTTATGCTCAACGTGTGGAGTGAAGCATGGTAAATATTGTCTTAAAAGGACTAGAAATAATTTTAATTGGGGAAAAGAAGGTCATCGAGCAGTCGAGTGTCAAAGTAATGGATAAAGTTTTTCTAATGATGTGAATAATGAAATGACTTCAGAGAACGCACAACCAACACTTCAATGCATCAAGTGAATGGAAATGGGGCATTATTAGAATCAATTCCCTAATCCAAGGGTTAATGATGATCGATTGGGGAATCCTGTTAAGAAATATGATAAAGGGATGTCACATGCGATCACTATTTGTGATGTTCTATATGAAAATGATTTTGTGTAATGATTATGTGTTTATGTAATGGGATTTCAATAATAGTATCATAGAATCTCATTTATGGTATTGTGGAATTTTGGAAAACCTATGTATTGGATTTCAATAATTATATGGTACCTATAACCATGAAAAATGATTGAAATATTTTTGGAAAGTAGTTAAAATACACATAATGAAGAGATATGGATAAAATAATATGTATTATGGTATTCATGTGCTCATGATTGATATAAGGACAATGATATATCATGGTTTGAGTATATAAAAAATTGGGAATTTTGGTATCTGTAAAGAGTTACCTTTTGACGAAATTCACATTTTCACTAAGGTCCTATGATAGTTTATGTTTCAATAGAATAAATAATTAAGGAATTCACATGTTTGGAATGTGATCAACAAAATATATCTAGGAAAAATGAATGTATTCACTTGATCTGCTGATGAAATTTCTAGTAATTGTTTTCTTTATACTATGATCTTGGACATATGTATTTTGGATAAGCCTAAATATTGGAATGTATTTTGTTAGACATAAGTTAGTATTGTTTAAGGCTAGAAAATTGTTCGATATTATTGATGGAATGTTATAGTAATGTAGTTTTTGAAAAAGGACAACTGGCAGGATAGGCAACAACCCGTCACATTGGACAAAGTTGTGGGAATCTAACCCACAACCGAAGTGTGATAGGCCTTTATCGCCTACTACTGGCCAACATGAAGTCCTTGGTTAGTGGAAATTAGATTTCCATTATTAATCAGTATGATAAATGATGTATAAGTTCATTTTTGGAAGCATATATGATTACCCTCACCATAGATGGACTTATGTATATTTGATAACATTTGATTACCTTTAATTTGAGACAGATCGAATGACCCATCATTATATCGCATGATCTTCTAACACTTCAAGGAAGAAAAATTAAACTTCATTTCTTTATGATATGATGTAGAAATTGATCATGGAACCAGAAACAGTAATATTGTACTAAAAGCAGGTAAGTATTTCTATTCTTTCAAAATTTGTTCAACATTTGGGAATTGATCTTGAAAACATAAAATGTTTGCCTAGTGCCTCATATCTGATGAATCAGATTGTACCATAGATCATCACAAATTTATGGCTTTGTGATTGTTGGATTTTTCATAGACATTTTCTCTACCACTCTCAATCAGACCATGATGGATAGATTTCTCTTCCATATACATATTTTCATCTAAGTTCACCTATGTGGAAACCCAGGGATGAGTTAATTTGGGTAACCATTATGTATCATAATACACTTTTTAAAATTATGTTTTAGTATTCCTATTTACGATGTCGGTTTCAATGGATGAAAATTTCATGTAGTAAACCATTTAAAAAGTTGACCAATTTTGATGGAGAAAGTCATTTTAATGGTGGTAGAACATATAACCCTGATAATTTCAGAGAAAAATTAACTTTTAATTTCTTTGATGTCTTGTGTTGTAAGATACACCATGATTATCTTATACTATATGAAACAATGTATTATCTTAAAGTATAAAAAACTCTATTCTTGTCTTGCATTACACACAATCGTGTCCTTCCTCGAGAACGTGTGTAGTACGCAATACCGGGTTTCAATAAACAACGATATATGGCTATAATATAATTAGGAACTAGCTGTTATGAATAGTATTAACTATATTTTGAATTTTATAACATTATTATTCATCTAACACATTTTCTAAAACATGGTATGAGATCAATACAATTTTGATTGGGTAAAATATGTATTTTTTAAAAAATGCAGTTTTGCCTCCATTTGATGCCACACCCGCGTAAAATATAGTTTTTAACATGTTTATAAGTTAAATTTGAAAAAATAAAATTATTATTTGGAATTACGATATATAAATTTACTTTGGATAAATTTTTTATATTATTCTGATACCTTACAATTTTTTAGGAATAATAAAAACATGCTATATTTTAATTAAAAACTACTTCTTTCATCATTATAATCAATATTTTTAAATTATATTATTGATTTTTTTTAATTATAAATAGAATATTTTTCTACAATTTAACATAATTTATGTCATTACCATTAATATCACATTGAATTCATTGGTATAAATGTTTCTATCTTTGACAATGTTATAACTTTTAAAACTCGTTTTCTGAACAATGGGATTAATTTTAAATTATTTTCTGCAACTTCTGTGTTTTGAATTTAGAAAAATGGATTACTTATTTTAAATAAGTGGGTCCAAATTATGTTAATAGGTTACGTTTTTTATATTATGAATAGTAACTACGATAATTTTTGTTTACTGCAGTTAGAGGTAAATCAGGTACGAAAGGGTAAAAATAAGATTATAAAATTACCATAAAACATCCCAAATATCCATTGGATTACTACAAGACGACCCATATCACATATGTGTAAATATAGTTTCATTTTATGGACTTTTGAAAATGAAAATAATTTAATTATTATTATAACCAATGAAAGTGACAACATTTAACTCTCTTAAATGTTATAAGTATAATAATTTTAATTTAGAGGTAAACATCATGAATATTCGAAAATGAATATTATTAGGAATGATAATAATATTATCTAAATCATGTAAATTTATTTAGATATTTTTGGGAATATATAATCATCTTTAAAGGTGACACAATAGTGATGTTGAAATTATTTTATTGATTGAAATAACAAATAAATGGTTTTAATGATATTGAAATAAATATTATATGAAATATTTAATGTAATACACTTATTTTATAGATAAATATTTCATGATATGAATTTATTTAGGCTTTTAGTTCGAACATAACTTTTTTGTGGATTTTATTTAAATTCAAATAAATGAATAGTGTCAAAATTGACACAATTTTTTTAAAAAAAATATAATAATATAAAATTGTTTAAAAATAACAAAAATATTTGAAAATAATAAACTAAAATTTATATGGTCTAAAATGTAATAAAATATTCAATTATGGAAAATTCACAACACATAAGTAATTATTTATAACAATATAAAAATTATAATCTTATTTCCTCTAATAAAATTAAATAGATTAAATAAGGATAAATCAATTTGATAATGTTTAAAATAAATTCCCAACATGTATAAATTTCTTTTGGTTGGGGGTATTACAACCAGATCTCATATAATATTCTGATTTGTGTAATTTTTGGAGGTTTTATGTGAGGTTGAGTTTATTATAGATTAATATTTCTTATTTTACCAAAGGTGCACCTCGCCTCCCTTAAAAAAAGGCACCCCTTCCCACTTCACTTCACATCCTTTTGAGCCTTCATAATCAGCCAACCCCTCCCCATTGATATTATTCACGTTCTTAGAGACATTATTGAGGTTATTTTAATCTGAAAAGACGAACTCTATTCCCTTAAGATGAAGCATAAAGGAGGTTCGTCGAAGAAGAGGTAATCTCTTCTACTGATTCATTAAAGTTTATTTATTCTTCAAATACTTATTATTTAGTTGTTTAATTATAAAATAATTACACAAGTATCAATAATATACTGATATGTTATTATAAATATTAATCAACCCCATTTCAACTTCTATCCATCCTACAGAAAATGAAATCATTGCGTATGCGTACGTATGGAATATTGTCTCTACGTTGTGGTGTAATCTGTTTTTCCACTACCACTTTACATTGATCGGGATAATGATGTAAATAATTACTATATATAGTTATTATAACATCATACTTATTCTTAGATATTATATCATCCACTCCAATTAAATTCAATAATTATGGGAATGATATCATCGCCCGTGCGTACGTACGGATTACAGTCTCCACGACGCGATGAGATTCATTCTCCATGTTAACCACTCAAGAATGATTATAATGTATATATAATGAATTATAATTAAATATATGACATGATAAAGCTACTTTATTTATTTATATAAATCTGTGTGTGTCATCTACTTACATTCATTCATGTCAATAAGGAATGGAAAACAACATTCATGCGTATGTACGACCTACCGTCTCGATGAACTGTGTATTTCATTTCATTTATCAATCTATAATATATATATAATGAATATATATGATATATAAATCACGATTTAAATTCTAGAAATAATTAACCCATGATATAAGTAATAATAATATAAAGAACAACAAGTCCAAACATGAACGATAAATAAAACAATTTTACCCAAAAAATTGCTTTGACATGGAATTTAGAAAATAACAGGTAATATAATGTCATAACTGAACAATATATGATATCAAAACAATGAAGAAGATTCTGTAATAATTCAATGAAATTATTTAAATCATTATACATGAGTTTCATATACATAAGAATTAGGTCAGACCTAAGGTAAGGGATAACATTTCCAATCTCGTTTTTATCCGAGATTGTCTATTCGTAAGTATTTATTGGGGTTATATTTATCATCCATGTACCTGTTTTCTAAAAATGGTTTCATGTATGTTTATAGTAATTTTTTCCCATAGTTTTCTTTTAATACTTGGTATGTAAGGAATGTTTCTTTTGTTTACTATATGAGGTACTTTTTTACTTATCCAGAAAACGTACGAGAAAAATGTTTTTTAAACATATACGACATGAATAAAATTTTACAGTTTCATAACACCTAATTTTCATGAACCTTACACTACTAGATTTCATGACTATTTTCAACAAAATCCATTTCTTTTAATATTTCATGGCATTTCATGAATAGAAAATGATTTTGAAAAAGAAAGGATATTTTCCTCAAGAATTCATTTCAATTATTATATCAAAACCATTTTCCATCTTAGATAAAATTATTTCATATATGTATGTTTCAAGTATAATGTTTCTATGATTTACATGGTTTCAATTTTCTAATGATGAAATGATATCCATTTTTTAATATGGATTATGTTATGATGGGATGGTTTTTATGAAACCCATTCTATTCTTTGGTTTATGATTAATGATTTATGTTTATGATGGGGCACACGTAAGAATGATTTAATTATGAGATGGGTGGGACCTATATCTCACTCCAATGCATTGGGTAATGATTTATATCTCATTAGATAGACATGGATTGAACCAAAAGTTAATCTGGTTCAGTGATACATGACTGGAACGAGGAGTGAACTCGGTTCAGTAAGGACTTTGTCCACTAAGATGGTTTCGACAACAATGCCTTGGCTACTATGGAAATCATATCATGTGCATAATTTTTTTCCACAATTACATGTTTTATTCCCATGATATTTTTTCATTATAAATGTTCCATTATGATCTATTCCTTACATACTGCCATGTTTTATTTAACTTATCATGATTTTTATGATTAAACATTATGTAAATGTTTTTATTTTCAAATGTATAGGGTTGGTTTTGTTTTCTCCATGCTTAACTTAACTGATCATTTGAGCTCACCCATTATATGTTCCCTTTTCCATATGATATATAGAATGGTTTTATGTAAGAAAACAAAAGGGGAAGATCTTTATGGGAGATGTTGAAGATCATTCACCATGATTAGAAGATTATGTTCCGAGTTTCCAAAGTCACTAAACTATTACGATCCTTGAGTGTTGGTTTTTGTTCTGTATTAAGTATTTCACAAAAGTAATGTAATGTCCTTGTACATCCAGTTTGGGGTCTCTACAGTTGGTATCAGAGGAAAGATTAAGTTAACCATTGGATACTAGGATGCCAAAACTTTAGTGAGATCCCTAGAGATATTTCTAATGTATTTCTAGGGATGTCCCTAAGGATAAGTATAAGTATAGGTCATAGCCTTAGAATTATGGAAAAAATCTTAGAATTAACCCTAAGATGTTATATATTGAATGTAATCCCCCATAATTATGTTTTTTCCCTAGCATGATTTTTAGCTATCACACTATTTTTGTTGGGATTTAGAAGATGGATGGAACCCGAAGAAACTGTGTTGATCAATGTAATGGACAATGTAATGATTGTCCTCATGAACAATCCAATGTTATGGGATATGGAGTGAAAAATATTATCTATATACTTACACAAGATATGATTCATTCTGGACTTTAGGATGAGCATAGAAGGGAAAAATATTCTATTTAGTCCTTCATTAGGCAACGTCCAACTTCAATCAGTGGGTCTTCTGATCCACTTATTACAGAACATTGGATCAGTACTATTGAATAGGTATTTTCCACACTTCCCTATTCAGAGAATGAAAAAGTCATTTTGGATGTTTACCGTTTAGAAGGTGGAGCAGGCCAATGGTGGACTCAAATTAAGAATATAATTCCCCAGATAAAATTGAATCCATGGAATGGGACGAGTTCATGATTTTTTTTTCCAATAAGTACATTTCTATTATTCTTAGTACAAAGATATAAAAGAAGTTAATCATTATTAAGAAAAATGATGATGAATGTATTGAAATATACGAGGCGAATTTTACATGTCTTGGAAGGTATGCATCTTGATTTATCATCCAACCTGAATGCAAAGTTGATTGATTCTTCAGTGGATTAAAACCAAGTCATTGAAGGGAATTATTTATAAGAGACTTCAGTAACAATGAAGAAATTGTGCATTATGATGTCAAGGTAGAAATGGAAGTCAGTGTTACATGTCCATATCATGGTTTTGATAATAAATGAAAGATGGAGTTCAAGGAGAAATCTTAGAATAATGGTGAAAAGAAGATGAATTTTTCTTTATGATAAATGTGTGGAATGAAGCATGGTGGAGATTGTGTTAAAGGGACTAGAGATTGTTTTAATTGTGGAAAAGAAGGTCATCGAGCAGCTGAGTGTAAAAGTAATGGAAATAGGGTTTCTAATGATGTGAATAATGAAATGACTGCCGAGAACGCACCACCAACCCTTCAATGAATCATGTGAAAGGAAATAGGGTATTATGGTAATCAATTCCCTAATCCAAGGGTTAATGATGATCGACGTGGGAAATCACTTAAGGAAAATGATAAAGGGATTTCACATGCGATCACTATTTGTGACGTTGAGTATGAAAATGATTTTGTGTAATGATTAAGTGTTTATGTAATGGGATTTAAATAATATTATCATGGAATCTCATTTATGGTATCATGGAATTTTGGATATTTGTTGGTTTTCAATAATTATATAGTACCTGTATAAATGAGAATTGATTGAAATATTTTTGGAAAGTAGTTTAAATATGCATAATGAAGGGATAAGGAAACAATAATATGCATGATTTTATTCAAGTTCTCATGACTAATATAAAGATAAATTTATATCATGGTTTGAGTATATATAAATTTTGGGGTTCTGGTATGTGTAAAGAGTTACCTTTTGACGACGTTAATGTTTTCAATAAGGTTCTATGGTAGTTTACATTTCAAGGGAATACATGATTAAGGAATTCACATGTTGGGAATGCGATTAAAAATATATATCTGGGATAAATGATAGTATTTACTTGCTCTACAGATAACATTTCTAGTAACTGTTTTCTTTATACTATGATCTTGGACAGTTATATTTTGGATAAGACTAAAGATTGGAATGGATTTTGTTGGACATAATTTAGTATTATTTAAGGCCATATCATTTTTCGAAATTATTTATGGAATGTTATAATAATGTAATTTTAGAAAAAGTACAACCAGTAGGACAGGAGACAAGTCATCGCGTTGGACAAGGTTCTCGGAATCGAACCCACACCCGAAGTGTGACAGGCCATTATCGCCTACCAATGGCGTACATGAACTCACTGGATAGTGAAAATTAGTTTTCTATTATTATGAAGTATGATATATGAAGTATAAGTTCATTTTTGTAACCATATACGATTAACCTCACCATAGATGGACCTATGTACATTTGAAAACTTTTTTTAACCTTTTATTTGAGATAGATCGAATGACACGTCATTCTATCGTATGATCTGCTAGCACTTCAAGGAAGGAAAATTCAACATAATTTCTTTAAGAGATGATGTACAAACTGATCATGGAACCAGCAACGGTAAGATTGTAATAAAATCAGGTAAGTATTTCTTTTAATTCAAAAAGTCTTCAACATTTGGTAAATGTTTTTGAAAACAAAAAACGGTGTCTTAGTGCCTCATATCTGATGAATCAGATGGTACCTTAGATCATCACAAATTTATGGCTTTGTGATTGTTGGATTTTTCATAGCCATTTTATCTACCACTATCCATCAGACCATGATGGATATATTTCTCTTCCATATCCATATTTTCTTCTATGTTCTCCTATGAGGAAACACAGTGATGAGTTAATTTGGGTAACCATTATGTTTCATAATACACTTTTTAAAATTATGTTTTAGTATTACTTTTTAAGATGTGGGTTTCTATAAATAAAAATTTCATGTAGTAAACAATTTATAACTTCGACCAATTTTGAGGGAGAAATTCATTTTAATGTGGGTAGAATGTAACACCCTGTGAATTTGTGAGAAAAATAATTTTTTAATTTCATTGATGCATTGTGTAGTATTCTACACCAATATTATCTTGTAATAGATGAAACATTGTATTAGCTTGAAGTATACACAACACTATTCTTGTCTTGCATCACATGCAATCGTGACATTCCTCGATAACGTGAGTAGTACGCAATACCGGGTTTCACTAAACAATGATATATGGTTATAATATAATTATGAACTAGACTTTATGAATAATATTAACTAAAATTTGAAATTTATAACATTATTATTCATCTTACACATTTTCTAGAACAAGGTATGAGATAAGAACAATTTTTTTGGGTAAAATATGTATTTTTCAAGAAATGCAGTTTTGACGCCTTTTGATGGTGCACCCAAGTTAAATCTAGTTTTTGACATTTTTATAAGATCAATTTGACAAAATAAAATTTTTATTTAGAATATTTATAAATAAATTTACTTTGGATAAATTTTACATATTATTCTGATGACATACATATTTTGAGGAATAATAAAAAGACGTTATATTTTAATTAAAAACATCTTTTTCATTGTTTTGATTTATATAGTTAAATAATATTATTTATTTGGTTTAAAGTATAAATAGAAAAATTTTCTACCATTTAATATAATTTAGGTCATTACCATTAATATTAAATTGAATTCAATGGTATAATCATTTTTATCTTTGACAATGTTTTAACTTTTAAAACTTGTTTTCTGAACAATGGGATTAATTATAAATTAATTACTGAAATATATATGTTTTGAATTTTGAAAAATGGATTCCTCAATTGAAATAAGTGGGTCCAAATTATTTTCCTAGGTTACTTTTAAATTTTTAATATTATGAATAGTAACTACGGTAATTTTTTTACTACCGTTAAAGGTATATCAGGTACTTAAGGGTAAATATAAGATTATAAAATTACCATAACACCTCACAAATATCTATTGGATTACTAAAAGTCGGCCAATATCACCTATGTGTCAAAATATATTCATTTTATGGTCTTTTGAACATGAAAATAATTTAATTATTATTATAACCAATGAAAGTGACAACATATAACTCTTTTAAATGTTATAAGTATAATAATTTTAATTTAGAGGTGAACTTCATGAATCTTCAAACATTAATAGTCTTCATAAAGATAATAATATTATCTAAATCATGGAAATTTATTTATAATTTTTAGGGACTAAATAATCATCATTAAAGGTGACACAACAGTGATGTTGAAATTATTTAATTGATTGAAATATCAAATAAATGGTATTAAAGATATTAAAATAAATATTATATGAAATATTTAATGTGATACACTAATTTTATAGATAAATATGAAATGTTATGAATCTATTTAATCTTTTAGTTCTAAAATATCTTTTGTGTGGATTTTATTTAAATTCAAATAAAGAAATAGTGTCAAAATTGACAGAATTTTTATTTTATAATAATAATATAATAAAAAATTGTTTAAAAATAAAAAAAATGTTTAAAAATTATAAATTAAAATTTATATGGTCTAACATTTCATAGATTATCAAATTATGGACAATTTAAAACCCATTAGTAATTATTTATAACAATTTAAAAATTATAATCTTATTACCTATAATAAAATTAAATAGATTAAATAAGGATAAATCATGTTGATAATGTTTAAAATAAATTCCCAACATGTATAAATTTTATAGTTTGTGGAGATTAAAACCATATCTTATATAATCATTAGATTTTTGTAATTTTTGGGGGTTTTATGTGAGGTTAATTTTATTATAAATTAATATTTCTTATGTTACCAAAGGTGCACCTCATCTCCCTTGTAAAAAGGGCACCCCTCCCCACTTCTCTTCACACACTTTTGTGACTTCAAGATCAGCCATACCCAGACCATTTATCTTCTACACTTTCTTAGAAACATTATTTAGGTTCGTTTCATCTAAAAGACCAACTCTAGTTCTTTAAAAGGAAGCTTAATGGAGGTGTGTCGAAGAAGAGGTAATCTCTTCTACTGATTCTTTCATGTGTCATTCTTCTTAAAAATACTATTATTTAGGTGTTTCATTATAAAGTAAAAATATATGTATCAATAATATACTGATATGATATTATAAATATTAATCAACCACATTTCACCTTCTGTCCATCCTATGAAAAATTAAATCACCGAGCATGCGTACGTACGGAATACCGTCTCCACGCCGTGGTGTAATATGTTTTTCCACCACCACCATATTTGTATGGGTATAATGGTGTAAATAATAACAATATATAGTTTTTATTACATCATACATACTATGAGATATTATATCATCCACTCCAATTCAATTCAATAATTATGGGAATAATATCATCGCTCGTGCGTACGTACGGATTACCGTCTCCACGACGCGATGAGATACATTCTTCTTGTTAACCACTCAAGATTGATTATAGTGTATATATAATGAATAATAATGAAATATATGAAAGGATAAAGATATTGTATTAATGTATATATATATATATATATATATATATATATATATATATATATATTTCATCTACTTACATCCATTCATGTCAGTAAGGAAAGGAAAACAACGTTCATGGGTACGCACTACCTACCATCTCAATGAACGTTGTATTTAATATCATTTATCTATCTATTATATATATATATACTGAATATATATGATATATAAATCATGATTTATATAATTGATGTAATTAAATAATGATATAAGTAATAATAATATCAAGAACAACAAGTTCAAACACATACGATAAAAAAACAATGTTACCCAAAATGATATTTTAACATGGAATTTACGAAAGAATGGGTAATATAAAGTCATAAGTGAACCATATATGATATCATAACAATTAATATGATTCTGTAATAATTCAATTACATTATTTAAATAATTATACATGAGGTTCAAAAACGTACGAAGCATATTGGACCTTAGGTAAGGGATAACTTTTCCAATATCGTTTTCATCCAAGATTGTTTATTCTAAGTATTTAATGCGGTTATATGTATCATCCATTACCTATTTTCTAAAAATTGTTTCATTTATTTTCAAAGTTCTTTTTACCCAATTTTGAATTTTACTACATGGTTTTTAATGAATCGTTCTTTTGTTTACAATAAGAGGAATTTTTTGACTTTTCTGGAAAAAGTACGAGAAAAATGTTTTTTAACGTATATAGCATGAACATATTTTTACAGATTCAGAATGACTAATTTTCATGAAGCATAATTTATAATATTTCTTGACTATTTTCAACAAAATAATTTTTTTAAATTTCATGGAATTTCTTGAAAATAAATTGATTTTTAAAAAGAATCTATATTTTCCTCAAGATTTCATTTCAAGTATATTATCAAAAACATTTTCCATATAAGATGAAATTATTTCATATGATAATGTGTCAAGTATAATGTCTCTATGTGTTACATGGTTTCACATTTCTTATGATGAAATTATATCCATAGGTTTTATATGGATTATGTTATGATGGGATGATGTTTATGAAACTCATTCTATTCTTTGGGTTTTGATGAATGATTTATGTTTATGTTGTGGCACACGTAAGATTGATTTCATTATGAGATTGGTGAGACCTATATCCCCCTCCAATGCATTGGGTAAAAATGTATATCTCATGAGATAGACATGGCTCGAATGACAAGTTAATCTGGATTAGTGATACATGACTCGAATGAGAATTTAATTGGGTTCAGTAAGGGACATTGTCCACTAAGATGGTCTGGGTAGAAATGCCTTGGATTCTATAGAAATCATATCAAGTTCATAATGTTTCTCCACAAGTACATGTTTTATTCCCATGCAATTTTATCATGATTTATGTTCCATTATGATATATGCCTTACGTACTGCCATGCTTTATTTAATTTCTCAATATTTTGAAGATTACACATTATTTTCATGTTTTTACGTTCAAATAAATGGGGTTGGTTTTATTTTCTCCATGATTACCCTTACTTATCATTTGAGCTCACCCTTTATATGTTTTACTTTCCCTAGGATATAAAGAATGGTTTTAGGTATGAAAACAAATGTGGAAGATCTTTATGGGAGATGTTGAAGATCTTTCACCAAGATTAGAATATTATGTTCCGTGTTTCCAAAGACACTAATATATTACATTCCTTGAGTGTTGGTTTTTGTTGTATAATAAGTATTCCAAAAAAGTAATGTAATGTCCATGTACGTCATGTTTGGGGTCTCTACAGAAGGTGAACTGTCAGTGGTAGTTGTTGTTGAGGGGGAATCATGGTAGATCGTTTGGGAATGTGTGATGAAAGAGGGTGTGGATGGTGGTAGAAGTTTTTAATTGGGAATCATGTAATATCATAGGTGAACGTTTAGTGATGATGGTAGTGACTGACGGTGGGGCATCGTTGTAGTATGCCTATGAAAGGATAGTGATATTCATGTCTGTATTCCCCTGGTCAGCCCTAGTAGGCATTGCGGATGGGGCATCATGAATGGTCATAGAGGTGAAATTCCTATTATGATTTGTTGTTGGGCCACTGTGGTTGGTATAAAGGGTGATGGAATAGTTAGGGAATGTTGATTGGGTGTCATGTTATGTCATTTGAGAAAGTCCAATGATAGTCATGTCCATATTTTCCTTCTATGGTGTGGTAGGTGAGGATTATTGGGATACATTTTAGGTTGTTCATGAAGGGGTCGTGACATTAATAACTATATCATCGCAATTTTGTGTAGCTGGAATTGTCAATGGGACGTCCTGGCAGGTGGTCTGAGAGAGGTCGGGGAAACCCATGTGTAAAGAGGGAATCATGTTGTGTCTAGGCATGTGTCTGTGTTATGGTGAGGAAACATGCTATATCACATGATGGGGGGTTTTAAAACCTCATATAGAACCTTCTTTTGGGACACTAACTTATTCTTCATTCTTTACCAATGAATATTTCTTTCATAAACCAAATCTATAGTTCATTATAGCCCTAGAAACAAACTGAAAGGATAGAATATGGCAAACCTCAACATGTGTTTGTGTACATATAAACCTAAGAAGTCCACATACGACTAATTTAAATTATGGAATTACTTAAACTATTATTTCTCCTCCCCATTATTTTCAATAATTTATTTTTCTTTCTATTTTTCAAAGTGTTTTATCCACATTATGGAACATGGATCATTTTTTAATTACATTGTAATTTCGTCTTATTTCACATAGAACAATAAAAACCCTAGCCTAAAATCATGTCAATGTGTTGTATGAAAAACATCACTTGACTTCTATATTTTTATCTATAAAAATTATACATTAAAAATTAAATACAATTTACAAATTTAATTATGATTTTTTAATTTTATTACTAGTACCTTATATGTCACTTATGTTACAAAATCAGTTATCATCTTAATTTAAAATGAAAAGATAAATTATTTTACATAAAATATATTTATTAAACAAACTATAGTATCTATTTAAAATATAAATATATATTGTATTATGATCTTAAATAAAATAAAAATGTATACTTTATAAAAAAAAATTTAAACACCTTAAATAATAACATTAAATGTGTAATCATGTATATATATACATATTAATAAATTCATTATAACATAATTAAATATATATAAATAGTTTATAATATAATATATTTTAATATTATGAACATCGTATTATATTAATAATCAATATAATTAAGGAATAATATATTAGTATCATTAAAATATATATAATAATGAATATAGTATAAAACTATATAATAAAAAGCTATTTTTTAGTTATACATACATTCAATGTACTAAATTTATAATATATTGATTTTAAAATACTATATTTATTTTATTTATAAATTATTATTATATCATTAAATCAATATATTATAAATCAATTACATTATTTTTAATTAAATATCTCTTCTAGTGTTTTCATAAATACCATTTTTATACTTTATGTGGGAACCCTCTCAACAGACCAAACCTTAAAAAACAGAAATTTAAATTAAAAAAACCCATAATTCAAATTAAAATTTGTTTCTAGGAATTTAAACTGAACCCTTATATTGGATTGGTGGGAGTGTGTGATTTCTCTTATTATGTTGAGGGGAATTTTGAGAGATGTGATATAATTTTTTAAAACCCTAGAAAAGGATTTAGAGTGATGAATGATATGAAATCAATACTCATATATGGATGATGTATCCGTTAATGAACAAGATAAAATATTATACTACTTTTGGTATTGATTGAGGAGTTTCCATAATGAATGACCTGGGATCAGATCATCTCTTAGTGATTAGAGTATATGTTTTGGTATTGATTGAGGAGTTTTCGAATTCGATGCACCATTCAAAAATTTTACAAAATTTAAATGTCATGAAAAGAAAAATTACATCAAATTTTTAAATAGAAAAGTCCACAACCCACATATAATATTATTTATGTTTGATTTATAATTAATTTAAATTATCTCTTATAATATTATACCTCATTTTAGGATCCTTCCCCAACATATTAATTAATAAATCATCACTCATGAAACACCCAAATTATTCATCTTATATGTAAACTATATCTTCATATTTTATGAAATACATTTTAGTGTATGGGTCATGATGGAAATTTATAAAAATCATAATGTCTACGGACCATTACACATGACATGAAATAACAATATTCTTTGATAGAGAATCATAATAAAATTCTATTGGAAGTAATATTCACATTATGTCTCATCTAGATTTATTAATGTACACCACTTGCTAATTTAGAGTGTTGATAAATTTGGAATTTATTGATAATATAACATGTAGACTTATAAGACTCCCATCAATAATAAAAATAGATGTTAAAATAAAATTTTACTGGACGATTGGTCAATATCACATTATTTTATATTTGAAGGGTTCCTTCAAATAGGATCTTCACCACATGGTATCAATTTAGGTCTTCTCACATAAGTTATTAATCCATTTCTGAATATAAACATTGTAATTTTTGTTCAGTAGCCATCAAGGGTAAAATGTCTATTTGAAAACATAAGGATCAAGGGGATACATGATTGGCATTACATAACATTAATCGATGAATTCAAATCATTGATGTCAACACAAAATAATATCCACGCATTTAACTCCAAACATGTTTAGATTTTCACAAACCAACATATTTTATTATATAGATTATAATATTGATAGTGATAAAACTAAATAAGTATTTTAAACAAAATATCTCATTGCATTCACATCAGTGATGGATGAATATATTATCTATAATACCTTTAAAGTAAATAGGTTGATTCCCAACAACAATAATATCACTCATCAATTTCCAAAAAACGGGATATATATGCATAATATTTTGAAACATGTTACTAATATATTAGAATCCATATTTTACAGAAATTAATCTTATAGTTTATTTAATTACATTGATGATTGACCTTCATTCAGCGAGTGGTATTAAAAGTACATTAAAAGTATTTATTGTCAGTGTAGTTTTTCTAATAATGTTTATATGGAAATTTAAATACATCTGGTTGTGAATTGGAGTTAAAATATATAATTATTATATTATAGGAATCATAACATTGTTAATATATTAAAATATAAATTTTATTACTATATTTTTCATCACGAATGATTATATGATCGATGATAATGATATATTTTTATTTTTTTTCTTTATAACCATCAATTATCTCATGGATTATTGATAAGAAAAATGAATTCATAATTGTATAAATATAATTATTTTACCCCCAACAAGACAATAATAATATTTTTATTAATCTTAATAAAATGTGATATTGAGCTGTATCACATTCAGGGTGACTGTTTGTCATTATTTTGTCTTAATGTTTGATAATTATATTATATGTATCCTACATAATAATGATCCTGATGATTCAATTATTTACACACTATTTATTATCATTCATAAAATATTATATTGTGAACTGAACAATTTTTTTTGAAAAGCATATATCATTAATTAAAAAGATCCGTAGAAGTGAATGAACGAAGCCAGGAAGGGAAATTGTCCAGCCAGAGTAGGTTAGTGCCAAATGGGCCTAAGGATTCAAGCTGATGGGTCGCATTGTTCCCGTCCCTTTTGGTAAAGGAGAAGTTACACAATGATAAGCGTTGGTTGAGTGAGAGAATTCTGCTGACAATGGCGCCAAACGAATGGAGTCCGCCATCATTGTGATTGATAGCATCGATAACAGAAAGACAATCAGACTCAATGAAGATGTCACCCCATCCACATTCAATCG
The DNA here is from genome assembly GCA_963277665.1 of Viscum album. Taxonomy (NCBI): domain Eukaryota; kingdom Viridiplantae; phylum Streptophyta; class Magnoliopsida; order Santalales; family Viscaceae; genus Viscum; species Viscum album. The sequence goes on along the minus strand of OY728152.1, from coordinate 357,136,612 downwards.
CGAGCATCATACAATCAAGGATGGCCTTGGCATCAGTGAAAAGTGGTTCCCAGAATGTCTGATGTGGTACATACATAGCAGCAAAGATTTTCACCAGATGATTTCGAGCAAGGAGGCTGAGGGAAACAAGCCCAGCTTTTGGAAGTGACGCGTCCACATTGATCTTGAGAATCCCTTCCATTGGGGGATTCCAGGGCCCAGGGGGAGAGGGGGGGGTAATGAACATCTGTTGTGTACTTCCCAACATTCAATCCAAGAGGTAGCATGATCAATCCAGAATTTGGGGGGTCTGTAGGCATGATGAAAAATAGCATCTTTTCACCAGACCCAAATAATCCAGGCCAGAGTGCAGAGTGAACCAACATCAGCTGGGGAGAGAGAGGAGTGCCAACGCGTCAGAAGATTAGGAAGGTCAGAAGCCAATTCCAGTTAGGTAGATGAAGTCAAGCTCTATAGATTCTAGATTTCCATAGCTCCCGGGCAGAGAATGATAGCATGCAGAGGGGTTTCAAGAGAGTTTGGGCAGAAAGGGAAAGTGGCGGTGCTGGGCATATGTCGAAAAATGAGAATGATCATTGTTGCGAGAGTACCCGTACAAACCTTCCACCAGAAATGATGAATTTTTTGGGGGACATTGAGCGACCAGATCTATTTCCAATGACCCTCTTCCCTGAAAACTAGGTGGGTTCCAAGAGCATGTCTGTGTTCGTATCTCATCGTGTAAACGCCCAAGATTTCATTGATCTAGCAGCGACGGTCAGGGCCTACATCAGGTACCCAGGGGATGCTGAGCATAATTTTTTGATCTCTTTTGTTGAATCATTCGAGGATCTTATCCAAACACCACCCTTGTACCCTGTCAGAAAAAAGGCAGCTGACAGTAGCATCTTCCAGACCTGGTTGGGTGTGGGATGTAGCATGTACACCCTCCTTATCAACAAGCCAGGTATCAAACCAAATTTTGACAGATGAGTCAGTCCCAATTCTCCAACCCAATCCTTTATCCAAGAGATTTTCCCCCCAGATGCTTCTCTAGAGGAAGCTGGGGTGAGGACCAAGAGAGGAAGTATGAAAGTCCATGTCGGGAAAATACTTAGCTTGTAAAACTCGCGCACACATAGATGACGGGAGGTCAAAAAGATCCCATCCTCGCTTGTCCAGAAGCGCTTCGTTGAAGAGAGGAAGATTCTGATACCCCATCCCACCCTCTAGTTTGGGTTTGCAGAGTTTCGCCCAGGCCATCCAATGGGGTCGATTCCTTCCATCATGCTTACCCCACCATAAATTGGCAGTACGTGTATGGATATGGTTGGTGATGGCCACCTGGAGATTATATGGGACATAATGTAGCTGGGAACAGATTGGATTACGTCATTGATGAGAGTCTCTTTTCCTAGTTTCAAAATTCTTTTAGGGGTCCAGCGTTGGATTTTAGCCTCAATCCTGTCCATGATGGATGCGAAGATTTCTATTTTAGACCAGCCAAACACCGTGGGGATCCCGAGATACTTATGATGTTTAACAACCATATGGATTCCAGTTGAAGAACAATGTTCATTCCTCTTAGACAGAGGCACACCTACACTGAAGGAAATTTCCGATTTACCCTGATTGATTGTTTATCCAGACGCCCTCTCATACTAGCAGATCGCATGGAAGGTCACCCGACAATCCTTAATTGTTTCTCTAGAAAAAAAGAGGTAGTCGGCAGCGAAGTAGAGATGTGACGCTTGAGGGATAACTCGACAAACTTTTACCCCATGAATAGGCGTAGAATAAAAAGCCCTGGAAATAAGATTAGAAAAAACGTCAGCCCCCAGGATGAAGAGGAAGGGGGACAGAGGGTCACCCTGGCGAAGGCCTCGAGAAGGGGTGAAAAATCCGGTAAGCTCCCTATTGACCTTTATTTTAAACGAGACAGTCTAGATGCAATCCATGACCATGTCTATCCATTTAGCACAATAACCCATCTTCTTCATAACGGCTTTAAGGAAGTTCCATTCAACTCTATCGTATGCCTTTGACATATCCAATTTCTAGGCCATGTTTCCTCTCTTCACTATAGAGCGTGATTTCAAAGAGTGGAACACTTCATGGGCCACAATCATATTATCAGTGATCAGTCTCTAGGCCACGAAAGCACTCTGATTTTTAGAGATAATTTCTGGTAGCCAAGGTACCAAGAGATTGACAAGGATCTTTGAGAAGATCTTGTAAGTGACATTACAGAGGCTGATAGGTTGAAATTCAGGGATCCCCACATGATTCTTGATTTTGAGAATTAATATAATGACAATTTCATTGATGTCCGCAATGCTAGTGTTGTCAACATAGATATTTTTAATCAAATTGCAGATGTTGGGACCGATGATGTGCCAGTTTTGCATAAAAAAGATGGCGTGGAACCCATCGGGTCCTGGAGCCTTGGTGGGAGGAAGATGTTTCAATGCCAGGCATATCTCGTCATCTGTCACATCTTTGGAGAGATTCATATTGATCTCATCTGTGATTACAGTTCTGATACATTCTTCCACCTCAATAGGCATGAAAGGGGTTCTTACAGAGATGATGTTATGGTAAAAGACAGTCAAGGCCTCATGGATACTATTAGTGTCAGAAACATTGCTTCCATCTGGATATGATAAGCAGGTAATGGAGTTCTTTTTCCACCTCGAAGAAGCTTTCTGATGAAAATACTTGGTGTTGGCGTCCCCTTCTTTGATATGGTTTTCCCACGCAAGCATAGCCCAGAAACATTCGTTGATATGTAAGGCCTTGTCCAGCTCTCTGTGTATGGAGAAAATCTTAGAGAGATTGAAATTGGATGTGGGTTGTTTGAGGAGAAATTTCATTCTCTTTTCATGGGTGCTGCAGTGCCGGTCAGGGTGGAGAAATTTCTTATAACTCCACGACCTCAAATCAGATGCGACCTGTTGGAGGTTTAGGAAAACATCCTCGTGAGTACATTTCCAGCTTGATCTGATCACCTCTTCTCATTCATTATCTTTTGACCAAAATTTCTCAAATCTGAAGGGTCTAGAAAAAGGTCTAGTATGTTAGCCACAGGTACAGTCAATGAGGATTGGATAGTGGTCTGAGGAGTTGAGGGCCATGTGTTCAAGATGAAACATGCTGAACATATTAATCCAATCAGAAGAGCTCATAAATCTATTAAGACGCTCAGCGATACGGGTGACATTGAAACCGAAGATCGGATGGTTCCGACCATCTTTTCCTTATGGAACATGATCTCATTGAAGTATACACCGAACATAATAGGGCTCAGTAAGTCAACACGATGCTTGCATAGAATATCCCATGACTTCACCTTGTAATTATGGGATGGCCAGTGGTAGAAACCCACAAAAGTCCAGGGTGGGTGAAGGTCCATCTGAATAGTCGCTGGAACATGGTGCGGGTAGAAGGATAAAAGTTTAACATCGACATTGTCCTTACAAAGGAGACATAGTCCCCTGGTGTGGGCTTGTCTTGGCACTGAGAAACAGCCCTGGAAGCCACATTTCAGAGCAATATCATTGGTGTCCTTGCATTCCAATATGGTTTCGGACTGGAAAACTATATCAGGGCGACTTTGAGCACAATTGAGCTAAATCATGCGAACCGTTCGGGGGTTGCCAAGCCCATTAAAGTTCCAACATAATACAATCATTGCTCTAGGTAGGGCTGGGACTCTCCCACCGCCTCCTCTGGGATCTCCGATCTAGCATTTCCATTTTTCGTTTTCCATCTTTTGGTGAGGTTCCTTCCTAATTGACATGTTTCATTTTGTCTCTTCCTCACCCAGAGTTTGGGGTCTTCCGTTTTCCCATCACTCCCTCCTCGTTGCCTCCTTTTCCACGTTCAATGGGTGATTGGACCCATTAGTGAAGGTCCCGATATACCACGGTCCTTCATCGAAAGAGTGCTAGCTGTGGTCAAAGGTGAGTCAGGGTCCGAATCTGGAGGATCGACATGCATCAGCATCGGCTTTGTGCAGTATGATGGGGAATTTTGTTGCATCGTCATCACCATTGTCGGTGTTGGAGAATTGTCCCTCAGGGGTTTTGGCTGAACTCCAGCTACTCTATGAGTGCTAACTTCTCCCTGAGTGGGAGGACCATCCTTTAGGGAGTTCATTGGCCGAGGCATTAAGGCTGTTTTAGGTATGGGTTTTGTCGGTCCAGAATGTGCCAAAATGAGATGGTCACAGTCTTTTTGTTTTTCAATTTTCGGGATGAAAGCATGTTTATTTGGATTGGAACGGAGCCAAGGGCCTTACTGGGGGATAGTGTTCCCACATCACTCTTATGTTTAGTGGTGTAAGTTCTTTCCAGGTGGCCAAGGAGACCAAAGTGAAAGCAGTAGATTTGGATTTTCTCAAACTTGAATGATATCCAACTGTTGGTATCTTCAATCTATAAGAACATTCCCCTCATCAGTGGATCTGACACATCGAACTCCACCTTAATTCGTACCTCGATAAACAAATGTATTGTGTCTGAGCTGTCTCATTCAATAAAGTTCCCAAAACTATCTCTAATTCCCATCATTGTACATTCCATTATTTCATGGAAGGGGATACCTTTAATTTGTACCAAGAAGGGGGAATGGGTTAAATTCACTTAGTGGATATCCCCCCCTTAAAATATTCCATTAGAAGGAGTTGATTATCAAAATACCATGGTCTTCCGCACATTATTTTATCTCTATCTTCCCCTTTAAATAACTCAATGATGAAGTGGTTTATCCTCGCTTCCCAAATAGACACTCCTGCCTGAAGTTTCCAGATATTTTGTAGAGTGTTCATGAGCACCCCTGGTTAACCGATGTGTTTTCCACAAATGTTCCCACCACAAGAAGAGACAAGCGCTTTTTTAGTAATGTGTATTCATTTCGATGTGCCTCAATTCATGACTTTTCTTTGTCTGTCAGGGACAATCTATTCCATTGATTGACCAAATCCTCATCCATGATGCACAAAAGATTACAGAAACTCCAAAAGGTCTGTGTCTTTATAGCCCCTCCACCCTCGCTTGGGTCGAATACTGGTGCCCCGAAGGCCTCCCTTAGTATTATTCCCCAAGGCCGCCTCCATCCACGAATCACACCCCCTGCCAGGCGCAACACACCCCACTCCTCGCGAGGCAACACCCATGACGTACCATCGGGCTTCACACCACAACAAGTGCTTCGAGATGATACAATGCACACAAGGCCCACCTCACGCCACTGTGCAGCTGAGCATCGCAGTAACAAAAAACCCCAGCCAAACTGATCAAACCCCCACAAATTGATCATCACAACAACCACTTCGTGAGCATACACATCTTGAACAAAAAACGTGGACGGACCTCACGAGAGGCACTTCCCGAGGCAGACCACACCGTGACGGCAACATCACGGTCGCTCGGTGTAGTGAGTCTTCGCGGAAGGAGAATTACGATTCCATACCAGTTTTCGGCGGAGACATCGCGAATCAAGGAGAACGAAACCGGTGTAGTGGATCGTTGTAGCAGGAGCATCGCGATTACAGACCAGTTCGTGGTGGATTCACGATTCCATACCAGTTCACTGCGGAGACTTAGCGAATCAAGGGAGACGAAACCGGCACAGTGAATCTTCGTGGTAGGAGATTCATGATTCTAGACCAGTTCGCGGTGGAGCTTCACGATTTTGGAGTATTGCACACGTCATGAGCCCGAACCCCTTCGTGGAAGACACTTCACGAGTCTGGGAGAAAGGAGACCTGCAACAGTGAAACGTCCACTCCACGGCAGCGGGAAGAAGAGATAGAGAGGGGGAAAATAGGAATCCTCAATTTTGAGATTGCCTCGAGTTTCTTGGTGCAATAATATGACTCCAAAATGGGACTTCTAGAAGGGATGGGATTCCGTGAGAAGATGGTGAAGTCAAGAGTCATGGGCGCAAAGATCAAAATGTTTGTGATGAGAGAGGATGAGGAGATAGCGACGCGTTCCCTCACACAAATATGTTGCAGGCGAGGGGGGTGGCAACAGACAGAACTTCAGGGCCCCGAGGGAGGCCTGATCTAACACCTGAGTCAATGGAGGGCAGATGATGGAGAGCTAGTTCCTACCAGTGCACAGACGACGGGAACCAGGAACCAAAAAGGGAGATGGGAGGCAGAGTGTGAGATCCCACAATGACGAGATGGGGAAAGGAAAAGGAAGGAGGAAATCAGAGACACCAGAGCTGGGGATGAGTGAACATCACAGATCTTAGGCGGGGTTCTGGAGGAGGACGGTGCCACTGGAACCCAGGCGGAAAAAAACCTGAAACCCTATGAATTCCTAGGAGGGAGCTCTCACACAGGAGAGACTCATGATTCAATTTTTATATTGTAATCTGAACATTAAATTAACTATTCGTATAGAAAATTCCTATATTGGATGATCCAAAAAATAAAAAATTTAAATGGATTATTGTTCTTCTTCCATGAAACGCATTAAAATGTGAATTAATTTTTAAATTTTATCCATGATTGATGTGTGGATACAAGGAACATAGAGAATATTATAAACAGCATGATAATTTTTAAGGAAGGATCACATTTGTGGAAATTATGATTAATTTCATTAAAATGTTTTTTTGGTATTCAGTTTTTCCAATTCTTCCACTCCTAGATTTAAAAATTGTGAATTATTTTCATTAATTATGAAGATAGATGAATTTTTTCTTCTAGGATAGATTTATAAGAAAATATATATCATGATTCCAGACATTTTTCTATCATGTGTAAAAGAGTGTAATTAGATGATGTATTCATTGAAAAAAACCCTTTAACAAGGCTTTACACCAAATATCTGTATGTTCCTAAAAATGGAGGGATCATTTATCATGGTAGTGGGATTTATTCAAAACTATCATTTAGTTAGTGAATATTTCAATTATTAACCATAAAAAAACATTTTCCATACAACACATTTCTTTTTATATTTAAATGAATAATAAATAAAGGGTTACCTAACTAGATTTCCATAGTGAACCTGAAAAATAAATTCATCAAGAAGAAAATGGCTACTTATTCCTTAGTGAATGTCATTAATTTATTTTCAATTGTGAAACCTTTAGTTGTATTTTAATGTTTTTACATTGGTAGATGATATATTATATTATAAATTCACAGTATCACTGAAACATGAATGGATGAATGTCGGTGTTATCAATGATTTAATGTTATAATTTAATGGAAGGATTTATTATGTTTTTTCTAAGAAGACCTTCAGGTCAAACTAGACACAATATGCATAAATTTGTTGTTAAATGGATTCCAACAACCTCAAGAATGATTGAAAATCATTTCCCTAAATAATCATTATATTATGAGTATCTATGATTGTATTATCGAGAGTGAAAAAAAATTAACTAAAATTTCATTTAAATTCTGAAATCAACCACATTTTATTTAAAACACATAACAACTAAGCTACAATGTTTTATAGAAAGAAAATATGATAAAAATGTAAATACATATTTATTTTTATTCGTTTCTATACTCAATGTTAATTGGTAAAATAATTCATTAAAAATAAGATAGCATTTACCAAAAGTTAGGAAAACATATGTACAAACCTATAAGAAGGGTTTTCCAAACCATTGATAAGTGTATTTTGAATTTTGGTACATTTGAAAACGGTATTGGAAAAACAATTAGTAATGGTTAATTAAATGTAATCTCTACTGATGGGCTGATCTAATCCATTGTCATAACCATCAATTATAAAAATGGTTTTGGAATAAACAATTGGTATACAGTCCTTTTAATGAATATAATCCCATGGTTTGTATAAACCATTTTGTATAGTTATGAATTATTCCAATGGTTTTTTTTAAAAAATTGTATAGGGTCATATGATGGTTTTCATACTAGTGATTTTTTTCAAACAGATGTTATAGGGTAATATTATCACACATATACCAACAATCTGTCTAAAACATTGGGTATGGTCCCATTTATAGTAGTTCTGAAAATGGGCTGAACATTAATGACAAATAATTCAATAGAATGGAGACTGCACTATAAAGCATTAATACTATTAATATTAAATATAAAGCTTGATTCCATGTGGACATTTTTTTCATCCTCTCTCAAGGGTTAACATCAATCTAGGTAATAATTCCAATGTTTCAGCCACTGGTGGATACAAAAAAGAATGGATAGAAATCATTAATTTTGTGATAATGAAACTAGATGATCATGTAACATAAACCCAATCCAATAGAACCTCTTTCAAATATATTATCTTGAGAGTTAATATTAAACACATTTGATAGTGGGGGGTGGGTGACATACAAAAGTGAGAATATAGGAAGGGGTTATGGAGAAAAATCTCATTCTGATACCAAATAAAAATCCAAGATATAGGCTGCTTGATCTAAAAGAGTCATGTTATTAAATCTTTTTAAAACTAGGTCATATTTTATCACCCTTATAAAACATGATATGGTATAGAGGATGTACACTTTATATTTGTGCATTTATGAATTCAAATTTGATAATAGTGAAACCCAACCATTCACCATTTCAACAATCCTATCAACATTTGGTTTCTATGGATGTAAGATTATCATAGACCATCAATGGTAGACCGTAGCATGTAATAGTATTTTTGCTTCATTAATGAGGAAGGGAATAAAATTATCAACATTAATATTTCATTACATTAAGTGAAACATAAAAAGGGTTATTCAAATGAAATATTTCATTAAGAATGTTCAGACCGTGGGGAAGTCTGCTAGGGGCCATAGACTTTTACCGATATCTTCATTGTCTATTATATATATTATATTGGCCAATGAAAATAGGTAATTCCCACAAACAACATCCCATGATTTCAGTATTATAATGTAGTTATCTTGTTCTATATCTTATATTCAAGGAATACTTATAATAACCCTATAATCTATTTCATTAAACCACACATCCAGTTTATCAAAAAACCATATGTTATTAGAATCATTAAAAAGGGAGTAAATAGTTGTACCCTACCAATATGAATCCATTAGGGATTTGGACATCATCTCAGACATATAATAAATCCTTGAAAAACACCAAATCTTCAATTTAGCTTTGACTCCAGTCCTCATAATTATTCCCTTTTGATGAAGATCACCAGATCCCCAAAGGCATGTCCAAAACAAATCTAGGGAAGGGGGTGAAGGGTACCTCACAAAAGCCCATATGGGTGTAATATTTGGATTAAATTATCAGAGTGCATAGGTAACCGAGTTTATGAATTAGGATCGATCCTTTCATTTTTAAAAGAGACTTCTAGTTCATGCATATGTATTTATAGCCCATAGCACCAAATTTTTTGGGATGAATATATTATCACTAGCTTACACATGACCTTTCATTCAGTCTTCTGTACCCCACATGATCATGTAAATGTGAGAGTGAATTTGGTCAATAAATAATTCAGGTAGATTAAATAAATACATATTATCAATTCAAATGGATTGATTTACATGATTTAAATGTTCATCATTCAATAATTTATAGATCCTCTTAAAATTTCATTTGTGGATTTTTTTTGTCTAACCTATACATGATTCTCAAGAGAAACACTATTTTTTTAACAAAAATCACAAGGATCCAAATATATTTATCTTGTTTTTCAACAACATGAATAACTGAGAATTGGAAAATATCTTCCTTCGTATTGGCAGTCTCTCCATATTGGATTAAAATATCGGATATGGAATAATTAACCAATTTTATGGATGCTTTCTCATATATATGGTTAAGTAGGAAAATAGAAATAAATTCTTAAAGTGTGTCCCTTGAGAAAAATAAATCTACCATTGGAAAAAATGATAAGGGAAATAGTTGGACTTCTCTTGTAACCCTTCCCCTATGAAATATGTTTTCTTTAGATTTCATATAAATTAAATTACAAAAAACACTATCCAACAATACAAAAACGAAAGGGGATGGTGGGCCCCTATATGAAACTCCTGGTTTGGGGGAAGCATTGAGAGAGAGTACCATTGATATTAATCTTGTGTTATAATTGGTAATGTTTCCTGATGTTTCATCAATTGAATGATAATAACATAATTCCCTATATATTTAAATAATAATATATGGAATCAAAAATTGAATTTTCAATTTCTAAAAATTATAATGAATAAGAAATTATTAATTAGAGTTGAATGTATTTTATTTTGAATTTTTGATATAGTTATGCAGAGAAGGTTTTTATTCATTGGTCATTATTATACTACACAAGTTATTCACCCATGCTTGCATTTGAAAATAGTCAACAGTACTCATAAAAGTGTAAATCATTTTTCAAAATGGTTGCGAAGGAAATTACTATTATAAACCACCTTTGAATAATAGAGAAAGGAATTTCATAAGTATGAACATCTCACTAAGAGAAATTTATATTGTGATGCATAATAAAAATCAACTACAATCTGTTCAATGATATTAACTTGTATACCTTAGGTTTTTGAGAGGTTTTATTCATCCAAGATGTTATAGTGGAGTGGAGAATGAGGATGGCATCCCCATGACATCATTAATGGGGAAAATAAACATGTTTCATTAGTGTCAAATTTATATGAATAATAAGGGATTATTAGTGTTTTTCATAATGTGTTTATAAATCTGAGTTTTATCAAAGTGAAATTAATAACATCTTAAAATGATAGGTTTTACCAGTGCTAAAATTTGCACTGATAAATCATATCAATTCCAAAAAAAATTTATAGTATATTAAATATATATTTATTAGATCTACTATTATAGCGCTGATATATATAAGTGTTATGATAACATTTTCTTTTTTGAGCAGATAAAAATATATAAAATAAAAAATGAAATATTAAATTAATATATATTAAAAATGAATAAATTCATAAAAAATAAAAAAAATAACCTTATTAATTAATTTATATTCATAACGTCTTGATAAATATAAATTAGTGAAATAGAATAATTGAAAATCAGTAGACTCTAAAAATATTAAATAATTGGTTTTTTCATTAATTATATAATTTGATTTAAAAAATTATATACTAATATATATTAAAATGAAGATGTAAATATATTAAAAATTTTAAAATATAGTAAATACGTAAACAAATAATTTTTTCAAGTAATTACATAAATAGGGAACACTACAAAAAATGATGAAAATATTAAAATATAACATTTAAATAAAATAATTATATTGTTTTGAAATATTAAAAAAAATTACAAATTAGTATATAATATTGAATTAGTATTAATAATATAATTTTATAAAATTAATAATATTTATACATATTAACTAATTCTGTAAAAATTTATTTATTAATTGAAATAATTTTAATCACATAGAAAGATGTATGGAATCTTAAAAAAATGAATTGAAATAAATTAATTATATGAATTTATAAAATTTAAAAATCATTACACCTTAATAAATGAAATCGAATAAATATTAATCATATTCATAAAGGAATTTTTATAAAATTAAAATATATTTAATAATTATGTATAAATAAAAAGAAAAAAATCAATAAGTTCAAAACATATTAAAATCGAAAAATATTAAAAATAATTAATTAATCTTTTAAGAAAACATATTAAACATGATTAGATAAAATTTAATACGCTAAAAAAAATTAAAAATTCAATATGTAATATTAATTACAACAATTACATACATAGAATAACTAGTGTTCAAATCTTGTCAAGCCCATTGGGGGATTTACATCCTATGAAGCAACTCAGGCAGGTGGGGATGTGGGCATGATGTGGGGCAGGCAGTGAAGTAAATGTAATGTGGGAATGGTGATGCAGACTGAATGGTGTAGACATGACGCTACACCGAGCCTTCAGGAAATTTCTTGGGCCACATGGCCATGGGGCTATAGGTTTCGTAATTATCTTCCTCTACCAAGATAAAAATAGTCAATTTATTTCATTAAAAATATAAAAAACATACACATAATAAAATAATATCCATTAATAAATAGATTATATATATATATATGGCTCTCATGGATACAGATACTCCAAAACACAGAGAAAAACCTCACCCACCAGCCAATGGGCAAGCCATAATGCCACAGGGATAACACACCTATATTAAATATTCTTATACACTTTTTTATTGAGATTTTCCTTATGTCCGTTAAATCTTCTTCATAGAAAACCTTACCCCATATACCCCTACATTATTGTGCACCTCTATATGATTTATCAAAACCGATTGGGAATCCCCTACAAACAAACGATGGACATGCCCCGACCGTGCCTTACTCTTCTATAATCTCACAAAACGTCATTGCAGTTTGAAATAGATGATCGTTGGACCACCACCCTCACCATCAATAAAATTTTTGTCAATAAAAATTCTTGTTCAATAAATATTTCCCCCACATCATCCCTTTGAGCATCACAGACACATCGACCTTGTATCCAATGATGTCTCATGACTCCTATAGCGCTGACACCGCCACAACCTGAGGTTGTTATAAACAATGGTGATGTTTCCATAATCAGTCATGGTTCCACCATCAAGTTACACCCACATCATTAAAAATGAAGAGTTGTCTCCACTCCAATATCCACAATCCCTTCATCCCATGCATTCACCACTACCCATTAAACCCGATTCACAATCCCTATAGTGATCCCTTCACGGATTCCACCATCCAACTCTTGTCGTCTCTCAATGTCACACACTATCGAGACTACAAAGCACGACCGTAAAAGACCTCATATGTCTTTACCAGTCATCTTGAAGCACATCCCCATCATTTTCATTTGTTTATATAGAAAATATGATCATGTTAAGAATGATGTAGATTGGGGTTCAATTTATAGGAAAAATTGTTAGGGTTATAGATGGTCTTATAGGAATCGTTTATATTTTATTCAATCATATTAAAAATATTAAAAAATAATAAGTAAAAATGAATAAATTTTAATCATATAAATTACAAACATATTTAAAATATTGTAATATATTAAACAAATAAGTATTTATTTTACAAAAAAAAATAATTAAAAATTTATATGAAAATATTATGTATCGAAAATGTAAAAATTAATGAAATAATAATAAAAATGAATAATTTAAATGAAATAAATTAAAAAAAATAAAACGTTTAATTAATATCATTTATTATAGGAATTGAAACATGTAAAATTGAATAAATTATATAATTAATTATAATTATTACTACTAATTATTGAAGAACACACTATATTATTTATATATTGGAAATATAATATGTTACAAACAATTATAATTTTCAATTATTATTAAATATAATATTTAATTAAATATATAAATATAAAAACATATATAAAAATTATCAAATTTTTATTTATTACAAAAAATGTTAATTGATTATAAAATAAAAATGAATAAATTATTGAAAATAATAAAAATGGAGATATATTAAAAATCAATAAATATTATTGAATAAACAAATAGTCATACATGTACAGAAATACATGTACACATACATACACAAAACTAAAATTCACATATTGGAAAATACATACACATACACATACACATAGGCATAAGAACATAAACATACACATACATGTATATACACATTCACATACATACAATTACAATACCATGAATACAATGACCACCATGGCCCATAGGCCCATACATTATTGTGAACCTCTAAAGGATTTGTCACATCCAATTGGACCTCCCCTACAAACAATAGATAAAAAATCCACTACAACATATTACACTTCCATTATCACACTGAACGTCATGGAAGATTTTCATAGATGTCCTTCAGACCACCACAATCACCATCATTCAGTTGTTCGCCAATCAAAATAACATTTCATCAAATAATTCCACCACATTAGATCTCTAAGCTTCACAGACATGTCCAACTTAAATCCAATGTTGTCAGTTGACTCCTACAATACCTACATCATCGCCTCGTGAGGTTTTCTTCAGTGATGGGGTGACTCCATAGTCTCTATTGGGTCCTCTAATAAGCTACGCCCACATCATTATCAATGAAGAGTGGTATCCCCTGCTACATCAACAATCCTTCCATCCCAAAAAATCAACGCCACCCCAAAAACCTACCACTCATGACCGGTAGTGATCACTGCACTTACATCGCCATCAAACCTCGATGTCTCTTGATGGAACACACTATTGAGTCCGAAAATAACGTCCTTTAATGACCTCATATGTCATTACCAATCCTCATGAATCACTTCCCCACAATTTTCATTTGTTTAAATAAACACCTATTTCATGTAAGGCATTTCATTCATTGTTGTTCAATTTCGTGGAAAAATGGTTTGTGTCAAAGAATTCCTTTTAAGAATCTATTATATATTTTTCAAACATTTTAAAATAATTAAAAATTAATAAATAAATACTAATAAATATTAATCATATAAATTATAATCATATTATACATATTAAATCGTATTAAATAAAAACTTATTAATATTAGAAAATTATTAAATTCCAATAATATAGAAAATTATTAAATTTAGAATATAAAAAAAATATGATGAAATAATTTAAAAAAAGATAAAATTAAATTAATTAAATTACAAATAATTTTAAAAAAATCTGATACCATTATTTTGAAAGAATTTCAATCATATAAAATTGATTAAATATATATATAAAAAATATATATATTTATTGTTGGTAATTTTTGAATTATGCACAATATTATTTGTATATTGAAAATATAATATGTTATTAAACATTATAATTTTTAGTAATTATTAAATTGTTATTTTTTAATTAAATATATACATACTTAAAATGTACAAATAAATATCAAAAATGAATTTATTACAAAAATGTTAAATGATTATATAATATAAAGGAATAAATTATTGAAAATACTAAATATGGGGATATTTTAAAAACTAATAAATAATATTAAATCAGTAATCATACATACATGTAAACATACACGTATGCGTAGACATGCATGTACACATACATTCCCAAAATAAACATTTACATATTGGTAAACCCATACACATACACATACACATATCCATATGAATTTAATCATACACATGCATGTATATACACATACACATACATACACTTACATATCCATGCATGCACATTCATATATATATATATATACACATATAGACATACACCTACAACATAAAAAAATACACATACTCATACTAATACACATTCATACACATACCCCTATATATGCATACTCCTACAAATGAATTTCCATATACATACACATCAATAAAATTACATTCAAGTTAATGCACATACATACACATCTATTCATATGACTATATACACAAATACATAATTAACATGCACATATACGCATAGACATGAACACAAACATGTACATAAAAATTATGTCATATATATATACATATATATACATTAACACATACATAAACATACACATATATACATACACATACTCATACATATACACAATCACATATAATCACATTTTCATGCACTTACAAAAACACATACAAATGCACATACACAAATACATACATATGTGAAAAATACACATATAGACAATACAAATTTTGGAATACATACACATACACATACAATTAAATATATATATATATATGCATATATACATACACATTCAGATTCACATACACACCAATGAACATTTACATACGCATGCATAAATACAACAAATGTATATAAAAATACACACACACAACACAACACAATAAATGCATAAACAAACAACACATTCATAAAAAAACCAAAAAAGACACACATATACAAATGATTATACATATATTGTAAAATTTTCAATAAAATTATATATATATATATATATATATATTACAGTTACATATATATACTTGTTGAAATATTAATATTAATTTAAATATATATAATAATGAATATATGAATATATATTAACATATTCAATGTGTAATATAGTAACCATATGGAATAATGCTCATAATTTTCGGTCTTTTAACAGTGTATGAAAATATAATAGTGAATGGGAACCCCTATTATTAGTTCTATTCTAGCGGAATAATTTAATATATCACCACATGCAAAACTGTAACATAAATATAAAAAAAATATTGAATTGGAAATGGGTGAAATTTTAAAATTAATGGATTGATAAAATTAAATAAAAATTATCCATTAGTATTAAAATAATAATATAATGAATTTTAACATAGTTGTAAAATATATCATATCAGAATATAATATATATAAATAATTCCTATATGAAAAATACATTAATTTTGGCGGTAGATTGTTAATGTTAGATAACTATACATCTAGAAGATGAGTCCAATAGTGCATGTTTGGAGGGAGGGAGACGTCATAGTGTTCTCTTTTTTGTCTGATACTTCATCATCAAATCACATATGAAATTAGACTTTTATAATCCAATAGTCAGTGTGATTCATCATCAATAGTTGTTAATGAACGATAGGGACTAAAAGCGTCTTTCCCGAACACCTCAATCCAAATGGGTTTCTTTTGGTGTGGGGAATTACCCACCTGGGGTTGATGATTCTCATATCCATATTACCTTACCTTGAATGGATGGAATTTTAGATGGGGCATTTTGGAAGTTCATTTAATAAAGGGTGTCCACGATCATAGGTGTTGAAGATAGGGCGTCGTGGATGATTGTTTGAGAATAAGAGTTAAGGGTGGGTAGTGACCATGGTAGGCATTTTTTATGGGGTGTGGGGGTAGAACGTCTAGAAAAGGGAAGTAACAGTGGTAAGAGTGTTTGATGGGGGTCATGGTAGGTTTCCCGAGAAAGGGAGGTGACAATCATCTCCATATTACCCCAATTTAGCCTAGAAGGTATTCCGGGTGGGATTTCATGACAGGTCGTGATGGTGATTATCCATATAGCAGTTGTTTATGGGTTTCTGAGGACAATATAATGGGTGGTGACAGTTGTAGGATTTGACGATGGGGTGTCAGGGAAAGTCATTTTGAGAGTGGGATGTGACATCAATAAACATCTTCCCCCTCTCTACTTTTGTAGATGTTGTTGATGGGGTGTTGCAGAAGGTTTAACAAGAAAGGTTGTTGATGGTCACATCCATATTCCCCCCATTAGTACTGATATGCCTTGTCGATGGGTCTTCATGGCACGTCATATGAGAGAGTCATGGGTAACCCGTGGGGAAAGAGGACAATAGGCAGCGCCTTGGCCTGTGTAAGTGGAATGGTTACACAATATGTTGATGCATGGAAGAGGGGTTTGAAAATATCAAATAAAAACTTTTTTAGGGACCCTAACTTATTATACACATTCAACCAATTCATCATTCCTTTTTCAACCAAAATAATGGTTCGCTATAGACACAACAAATCACAAAAATGATGTATTTTTCAAAACCTCAGACCATGTGTGTGAGTGTGTGTGTGTGTACACCTAACGATTCCACGTTCTACTGTTGATTAATTTCAATTATTTCATTACATTCGCTATTATTTCTCTTCCCCGTTGTTTTCTTTAATATCTTTTTTATTTTAAATATAAATATTTTTTGGCCACATTAAGGAACATTGGTCCTTTTTGTAAGAGCTCGAAAAATGTAAACATGGTTTTATTATAAAAATATTTTTTAAAATTAACTTATGTACAATTAATAATAATGTATTAATATTTTTATTTTTATTTTCATTAAACATATTAAATGAAATTATGATTTTTATTTAATTTCATTATATGTTTTTAATAATACATATAATTAATGAAATCTAATATTTATTGTTTCCAAATTTATATTCAAAAGTAAAATATGATTTTTTTATTCAACTTGTTATTTAATATAACAATATTTTTTCTTATATAGAATTATTTATTATAATATTAAACATATTTATAAAAAATTAGAAAATTATTATTATAATTATGATAAAAAATTTTACAAATATATGAGATATATTATGTTTTTTTAATTTATAAATTATAATTATATATAATAATTAATATAAATAAAATACTCACACTATATATGTATTTTAAATAAAAATGAAATTTGAATTACTTATATTAAAAATGAATTATTTATATAATTTCAAAAATGATAAAATTTTATATAAAAAAATTAATTTATATAAAGGATAAAAAATGTTCAAAACATTATCAGTTTAAAAACATGCATGTTCAAATAAATAAACAGTGGATATGTTTTGATAAAAAAAATGAAGAAAATATGAAATAATAATAATACAATAAAAGCACAATCATGTATTGCAAATTTGAAAATATTATGACAATAAATCAATGCGACTTCATTGACTAATAAATAGTGAGTAATGATATAGATACAAAGAAAAAATATTAAAATGATTATAATATAGATTATTTATAATGTTAAAAATATATCTACTGAAAACAATGAGGTTGTATTCCACTAACGATCGTGAAAATCATCAAGTGAAATGCTGAACATCAATCCTCGACAACTCCATCCCTTTCCACGGGTAATAAAATAACTCGGTTTTTTTTACTATTTCGATTCAATTATTTTTTTTACATTGATTAAATTTATTACAATTATTTGTCTAAGTTCCCACATTTTTTTCTCCCCAATATTCAATAGCCTCGAATACCTCAAATGACCCAAAAAAAGTTAATGGTTCATATCATTTAATAAAATTATTTATTTTACAAAGGGTTATATATATATATCTGTGTGTGTGTGTGTGTATGTTTATATACACATATACACATATATAAAATTATATTTTCTGTGTATATGATAAGGTTTTATATTGTTTTAAATTTTATTTATAGAATATATGCAGGTAAAAGGACATGGTATGTAGTAAATGTGGTTTTTATTTTTAGTTATATTTTTATAAAAACATGTATGCACATTATATATATGTGATGAACCTATATTTCAGGTTCGGGTCATTATACTTCATATTATAGAAACAGTCTAGATAATTTTGGAAAATTATATCAAAATTTAAAATTTAAAATAGTCACATGTGTAAAATTCTTTTCCCTATATGCACAAACGAATTATGAGGATGCAATTATTTTGAGGGGGAATAAATAAATATTCCAAAATATATAAAAAAAATTATTTTAAATATGTTTTATTAAATGGATTTATCTATAATTAAAACATATTGATTATAAATTTAAGGTGATTTTCTTTAAAAATAATAAATTGAATTAAGTGACTTAATTAATTTTATTATTAGTTAATTATATTAGTTAATATTATTTATACATAGTATTTAGTGTTTCCAAATTAATATTCTAAAAAAATATATAATTTTATTGTTTAAAATAATATTTTAAAATAACTAAATTTATTAATTATTTTTGAAAAATTAAATATAGTATTATAATATTAATTAAGTGTAAAACTTGTTTTTAGAAAATTATTATTATTATGAAAAATGAACATCATGTTTATCTTTTAAATAAAAATATAATTTAAATTATTTATTTTGAAAAGAATAAATATGTATATTTATATTATTTTATATTTATTTATATTTATTTATAGTCATGAATATGTTATATATATAAAATAAATTTATATTATGATTGAAAAATATGTTCAAACCATTATATGTATACAAATATTCATGATAAAAAATAATAATTTATATCTGAATTGATGAAACATAATGATAAAAACATGAATATATATTAATATAATAAAAAAATCATGGATTTTACAAATGAAAATGGTATGTTAAGGAAAATAATGTGATGAAAGAAAAGGTATGTATTGATTTTTATATAAATTATAAATATATTAATGATTAATAAAAACATTATTAATATTGTAAAACATAAGGATATTAAAGAATGTGGGGTTGTTTTAAACATTTTATCATGACAATATTGTAGGGAAATTCCCACGGTCAATCTCAAATGTCTCCTTCGCATTCCATGGGTTGCCAATCACCATGACTCATTTTTATAATTTTTTATCAATTATTTTTTTTTACTTTGATCTATTTTTTTCCATAATCCAATCACATTATTGAATCATAACATAAAAAAACATATAAATTCATTTATTAAATACTCACTTTTCGAATAAAATCTCCTGGCCCTCATCTCTCCATGTTCGACCCTTTTGTTTTTATCAATTTCAGCCATAAATCACTCAATTGGCCTAAAAACATTCAAGTGTTCATTTCATTCAATATAATAATGTTTTCCTCAATGAGTATATATATATACATATTTATATCAATATATATATACTCATATATAACTATCGATTTTCAGTGTATATGAAAATGGTTTATATAGTTTTAATTTGTTTTTCCAAAACTAGACTGCTAAAAGTTCATGGTATGTTATAAATGTATCGTGTTTTTAGTCATATTTATATAAATAAATTTTACATAATTTATATGTGATTATCATCGGATGCAGTTTCCGGTCATTATTGTTTCATAATTACATTATAAAGTTCTCAATTTTTTGTACATTTAACTATAAAAAAAACTAAGAAAATATTGTCAATGTGTGGTACACAATACATACTTTACATATAGATTTTTCTATATTAATATAATACGTTACAAATTTATTATAATTTTCTATATCAATTAATATTTTTTATTATAAACTAAATACATTATAAATAACGTAAAATTCTCAATTCATTGATTATATTTCATTATATAGGAAATATATCTTACATTAAATCAATCATATTTATTAAATCATATATAATATTTTCTAAGAATAAAAATAAATATTTAATTATGTTGTTTATTATAATAAGAATTTATCTTATATTATTTAAATAAATAATTTAAATTATTTCAATACATAAATACAATGTGAAATCATTTAAAATTACAAAATATGTACAATTAAATATAAAATAATTAAATACATATAATTAGTTAATAATATAAATTATTTTTAAATTATAAAAATATTATTTTTTTAAATATAATCGATATAATTAATAAATAATATGTTAATATTATAGAATTATATTTAATTATGAATATATTTCATCAAATGAATAAAACATGTCATGCATTCTAATTTATAAATATTATTGATAATGTTATATTACGATATTTTGATATTAAAATATGATATTCATTTTATATATAAATATATTTAATATCATGAAATTAAAATATTGTATATCAATATCATAATTTTTTTTACTAAATATATTTTTTAGGGTTTTCATAAATACCATTTTTATCGGTTAAGTGGGATCCTTCACAATGGATCCAACAATTAAAAAAATTCAAATTCAAACAAAAAACCCAAATTTTAATTAAAATGACTATATATGATTTTTAACTGATATCTCATAATGAGATGGTGGGAGGGTGTGAGGATTACTATGTTATTTAGGGGATTTATGAGATGTTTGATGCAATTTTTTATTTCCTGAGAAAAGGATAGTGATTGGTGGATGATACTACATTCACCCCTGGATATGGATTATATATCAAATCATGACCATGACACAATATTCTATTCATTTTTGTTTTCATTTGTTATTTTTCAGAAGGGATGTCTTGGGATTAGAGAAAATATTAGTCATTGAATGATATTTCATGGTGCTAATGGGTTTTATGAAGGTTTCAGATGCATCAAATGCTTCTAGTGGGTGAATTACCTTAATGATTTATTCTTGTTCGATGCATCATTCATAAAACTATACAAGACATAAACGACATGAAATAATGATTCCATCAAATATTGTTATAGAAAGGTCCATAACCCGGATAGGGTCTTCTACATGTTAATTGTATAAATAATTTAAATCATATATTTTGAAATGATAACACATCTTCGTAACATTCCTCGGCATATTAATTAATAACGAATACCTAATTATGCACCCAATGTATCCATATTTTCTTTAAATTGTATCATCATGGTTTATGGAATAAATCACAGTGCATAATTCATGATGTACATTAATGAAAATCATAAATTTTAACGACCATTACACACACATACATATAAGAGTATTATATGACATATAATCATGAACAATTCATAATGGAGGGTCAATTCTCATAATCTCCCATCATGAAACCTTCATTGTACACCACTGTGAGAGGGTTGAAAATTTTAGAATGAATGAAAATATAACATACAGAGGTATAAGATTCTCATAAATATTATAAATAAATATCAAATGGTAATTGAGGTTTGGAAGTTTGAAATTGTAGTTTATTTTCCCATTGAAGGGTGCCTCCAAATTGATTATCAAAACATGGTATCTATTAATGTATTCCCACATAAATGATTACAAATTTTCCTATTATCATCTTTGTAGATTTTATTTTAAATCCATCATGGGATATAATATTATTTTATAACATCTATATCAAAGTGATACTAGGATAGAATTATAGTATATTAACCAACTATTTCAAATCATGCCTATCGAGACAAAAAGACCCCACACATTTCACTTCCCAATATGTATATATTATAGATATAAATAAATCTTTTTATCTGTCTGTTGAATAATGTCACAAATAATAATAAATAATTAATTTATGAAAATTATCTCATTCTATCCATGTTTAATATGGCTCAAAAAATTACCATACTCCCACTAATGTATATAGGTTGATGCATGAATGTTGTAATATCCAGCTTGAGTCCCGAAAAAAGGGATATATATGCATAATAATTTTTATCATTTAAATATAATATTATAATACTAGTTGAACATGATGGAATATGATGGTGTTTTTAATTATATATAAGATAAATTTTCATCTAGTTAGTGGAATTCATAGGGAATTAAAAGTTCAAACCATCTGTTTTCTTTGTCTATAAAAGATTATTTGGAGCTTCTACTCATTTTAACAGTAAATATGAGTTCAAAAATCATAGAATATAATTATAAGAATCATACCCTTGATAATAATGTTAATATCAATTTGATAATTTTATATTTAAGCACAAATGAATAAATCTTGGATAAGGGTGGTATATATTTATTTTTAGCTTAATAAACATCAACTATATCATGGATTATTTAATGGAAAAAATAATTCATGTAAATATCAAAATAGTCATCATTAATGGTTATTCATAAAATAATGTGATCTTGAACTAGGTCAAATTCATGGGTAGTGTTTCTCAATATAATATCATTATCTATGATTATGTTGTTATTGGTTAGCTACTTAATAATGATCTGAATAATTATTTTATATATACACTCTTTTTTTATAATTCATATAAGAAGGTATATCTGACTATATACTAGATTGTTGGCTTGCGTAGAAAATTACTCTCATGGATGTTCACAAAAAAAGAAAATATTAAAAGCATTGTGGTTCATCTAGTAATAGATATAAAACATGAAGAAGATTTCAAATTTCAACCATGGGAGAAGTGGGGAAACATGTATGATTGAAATGATTAAAAACTACTTAATAATTTTGGAGGAAGGAACACTTTTGGGGGGATATAGGTTATATTTAAATAAAAAAAATATTGAGGATTCATATTGTCCCATTATCCATCACCTATATGCTATGATACTCTATTTGTTTCTTGAAATATAATAAAAAACAATTAGTTATTTTGGGATGAATTATTAGAAAATACAAATAGAGATTCTATAAAAAAAATTATCTAGTGTAAAGGAGGTGAATTTGTTAAAGGGTTCAATTAAAAACCCATAAAAATTCTTCTATATGAATTTTTTACGATCTAATCAATTGATGAATTTCTAAAACATGGTTTTATTCTTGTTTGATATTGACATTTATTGAATAAATCAATCTATCGGAATAACTACTATCATCTGGATGCTCTTGGAGACAAAGTTTTAGGTTAGGATGGGTAGGTACTAGTTGATCTACATCCTACATCTGAGATTTAAGGTGATAATTTTTAATGAGGGATCTTTTATTAAAGGAGGGTAGCAGTAAGATACACATTGTTGATTTCTAGGCATTCCCATTGTTTAAGAAAACTCAAGCAGAAAATCATGTAGATGGTTCCCTCATTCTATTGGTACAAAAATGAATTTTGATGGTTCATTCCGAACATGGAATATTAGAGGGGGTGGTCACCATAGAGAATTATGGTGGTCGGTTCTTATTGTTTTCAATTCAATTTATATTCCATAAAATTCCAAGAGCACAGAGGAAAAATTTCTTCACATGGTCCTCAAGCTAAGCACGAATAATGATTTTATGATTTCCCTGGTTGAGATGGACTACGAGTTATTGGAGATTATTATTCATGGAAATGTTGATCCCCCATGGAATTTGATCTAAATTATTCATATAGTCAAAATAGATAATTATATTGGGAGTATTTTCCATCATGTTTGGAGAGAATCCAATTTTGTATTGGATATTATTTCACATGTAGTAATAGTAGAGAACTCTCATATTTTCTAAAATAGTTTTGTCTCTCTTCTTCTTTATTGTATGTCTATTGTTCCCTAGGATTCCCTTGTACATCACCACTCTATACATCCATAATCATCATTGTATTTTTCATTAATTGGTTATTATCCCGATCCTTATATTTATATCAAAAATCAATTGTTTTTCCTTCCACTAAGGGAATCTATGATAATATAATCCTTTGTTAAATATGTTCTAACATTAAATAAAGGTGATTAATGAATTTAGAAAATCATTAATTTATTTTTGAGAAATTATTACAAAAATTAAATACTTTTCATCCTTAACAATGATAAATGTTTTATAAAAACATAAAAAATAATGCTGGATGCGAACATTCTATGGTTACAATTCACATGAAGAATTGGAGTTGTGGGATCAGGGATGATTTATGTCCATAAAATCAGTGGTGTGACATTCATTGATCATAATTACTATATAATATAATTTTATTCACATCAAGATGAAAACATGATCTATTCCATGGATGTGGGATATATTTAAAACACTCCTCCAGTTATTGATTATTTTTCATCTTCACCTTACAAAAATCACCTTCCATCTATCATATTTCTTATTTATTTAGTGAATTTGAAATTATTGGTTATCTAACTATATTGTCATAGTGATTTAGAAAATAAAATCATAAACATTAAATATGGTTTTTGTTCCCTAGATAAATGGATTTCATTTAATATTTGATAATGCTACCTCTAGTAGGTGTTTTTTGGATTCAAAATGTCAATGATATGATATATTTGAACTTCAGAGTTTCTTTAGATATTACAGGTTGAAAAATGGGGTGATCATATTTTTTGAGATTTCAATTACTTGAATGATGGCCTATGTTTTAGAGTATGTGGAACATAGAGATGATCTAGCCACACTGTGTGTTATATTGACATTCACATTATTCATACAATGTCAAAAATGACTTAATGAACATTTTCATAAATAACCATGAAAATATGCGTGTTATTGATTTTTTTCTTGTGAGTGAAAATTGTTTTTAAATGAAATTTATATTGTTGTCTAAAAAGCACTCATTATATAATACTATTCTTGTCATGTGTTTGATAGATTTGTGACCATTTCTTAAACATCACAAATGAATTAAAAATATGTTTCTTAATGTATTAAAACAATCTAAACATGTTTGTTTGTATTTCTGTGATTGAATCATAATTTTATCTTAAATATCAATTGTAAATAAAAAAATATATATTTTAAATCAATCTAATCAAACCATGTATAAAATTAATTTGTATATTATACCTATATTTCAAAAATGACATACGAATCATTTTTCAAATTGAAACAAAATAATTTGATTGTGTTTCCTCAATTTTGAGAATTTCAAATTCCATTTTTATAGAAATATCATTTTAAAATGAAAAAAACACAATGAGTATATTATAAATTTAATACACATACTAATATACATAATGTTTTATAATGTAACCTCTTCATGATGTCTGCATACATCCTAACACAAATCTTGTTGGCCATACATTTCTAAAAAACATACATCCACTTTTAAATAATTGATATTTTGGTAGTCATTATAGTACTG
This sequence comes from Viscum album, assembly GCA_963277665.1. Taxonomy (NCBI): domain Eukaryota; kingdom Viridiplantae; phylum Streptophyta; class Magnoliopsida; order Santalales; family Viscaceae; genus Viscum; species Viscum album. The sequence goes on along the minus strand of OY728152.1, from coordinate 357,110,650 downwards.
AAAAAATAAATATAAAAATGCATTAATAAGTATTTTAAATTAAATTGTAATTATCATTTAAAATAACTCATTGGGTATGCATGTTTATTTATGGAATATTATATCTTAAATAAATATTCAAATTTAATACCCAAAATTGTTTCCATGTGTAATTTACATTCATAGACACCATTTCCATATGTTTTACAATCTCAAACGAACATTTAACTATTAGTGGAGATGGTTTTATACCTTCTTACAAACTCCATTTGAATGATGTCATCCAATATCAGTTTTTATCTCATCACTGTAAAAATCAATGATTACCTAGAAACTCAGTCTTTGATGAATGTTCAAAACTATATAAGTGTGTTATTTTGTCAAAAATGGGAAAACCAAGAGTACATTTAAAACAATATCTTATCAAATGATTATTAGTAGAAAAATCATTTTTGATCCCATAAAACATAGCTTTAAAAATTAAATATTCATTATTTTATGAATCATAAAACATAACAACTAATTCAAACATTAATTTAAAATTATCAATAAATGGATCCAAATAAATATCAATATAAACAACCAATTTTATTTCTTATATAAGAGGATACAACATATTTTATCTAAACATCATGCTTAACTATGGTGGAATGATATAATTTTTCAACATAACTTTTCATATACATTGAGTATAACATTGAAAACAAATTGCATTCAATCTGTAATAAATTTCATATGAAGAAAGTCTATGATGTAATGCCTCGACACCAGTTACCCAGAGCAAGTGAATTATTAATTTAAATTGAAATGATTATAAGGAATCAATTCATGAAACACCAATAAGTTTAGATTTCATAGAAAATAAATTACATACATAAACATTACATTACACATTTGAAAATAAAACACAACCTAAAAGATCATTTGAGAACCCCATTGATCCCCTAGATTAACCGTGCTTATTAATCATAACACACTTCATAGAATCTTTGGAAAATTAAAACATTTAATTTGGTGAGCTTAGATGCTCATTAAAGATAACAATATAGAAAAAAAATTCATAAATAAGCATAATCATTTATGGAAATTTATAAGATAATAACTAAATATTTTAAACATAAAAGTCAACATAATCAGGATAAGATACAGTAAAATAATGCCTTTTACTTATTCACTTGGATATTCTACTAATAAAATAATCACATGCACTTTCAATTGCCACATTATAATGATGGAATGCATAATGCTAGATTTCATAACCACATGGTCAAAGACATTCCCCAAGAGTACAAATATGACTTTGAAAGGGCCTTATGTTAAGGCACTAGTTTGTCTCAAATGACCTACCACTGCATCGAGGAGATATAGCATGCTCCACTAGTCACTTATTAAGCACAATGCATTCCTCATATGAAAAGGTTTAAACATAACATAATCATTCATATTAAAACAATCATTCGAAATGTCAATACATTTTCCATAAACTATGAATGGTATACAAATAACACATCCATAGTACAAAGTATCACAAAAACTTCAATACAGTTTGAATGATTTTTAACATAATAAATCAACTTAAAAAAGTTTCAAATCCATAAAATGATTTTGACTTGGTTGAAAGTGATTTTTAATACACATTGAGAGAAATATCCCTTTTTTCATGAAAACATTTTAAGGTAACACAATTTAGAACGAAAGGCATTTAAACCCATTTTTAATCAAATAGTCCCATAAAACATTGAAACATTTTAAAGGAATAAACATTTTAAAACATTCATTTCCCTATAAATAAATCCTTAAAACCATTTTAAATACATGGACATTAATGTGAAAATTTTAGAAGAATAAATCATTAAAAAATTGAAAATGAAGTTTTATTAAAAAATTACCTTAAAAATAATAACTTTGAAAAAAAATTCATGAAACATGGACAATGATAATAAATATGTCCTAGTAGATACTTTTTTAATGAAAACCTTACATAATAATGAGATGGTGAAATTAACCCATTACCATTTTGGTAACATACAAAATATACACACAATTAAAGAAGTATCACAGAATAATGATGTATATATAAATAAATTATATTTTATTACAAAAATAATAAAATTATTGTATGTAAATAAACCACAAAAAATTAAATAGTGTCAATATAGCATGAATGTCATGGGAATAAGAGGCGAGATGGATACCACTTACATTGAACTTTTCTTTAGTTGAGGGTATGTCTAACCTCTTGTATAATAACTGTAGTATGTGATTAAATTATAACAGATCCATATTAATATTTAATATATCATTCATGATTCATTTATGACTTTATACAACCCATTAAATTATAATTTCAATGTTAAATCTATATTACATGTAATAATCACATTCTTTATCGTATGTGTTTTAACTTGTTACTCTTTATCATATCACATATATAAAGAATTAAATAAATCCAGAATATAAAACATGGTTTATATGTCATAAATATTTAGAATATAAATATTTATGATAGACATATATATGAAATGGAAAACACTGTTTTTGGAGACGGTAGGTCGTACACAAGCATAAACGTTGTTTCTTTCTTCAAATCATATTGAATAGAACTAAGTGAATAAGATATATGCAAGTAAATAATTAAATACAAATATATCTAAACTATAATTATTATTTAATATATTACATACTTATTAATGATTTGTATTTTTTTATAATCATCATTGAGTGGAGAATGTGGAAATGAATCATATCGCGTCTTGGGGACGGTAATCTGTAGGTACACACAAGCGAACATATCATTATATTGATGGAGAAATTTTTGTAATTGAATTGTATAACATATATACAGAATCATTAAAATTATATATTTATTAATACATAAGTTATAATCATTATTATACCCATCCGATAATGATGAGTTAGAATAACAAACTACACCACGATGCGTAGATGGTAATCCTTACGTACTCATGTATGGTGACTTTTTCATATATCTAATTGATAGAATAAAGAATTTGGTTGTAAAATTTTTATAATAATATCAATTTATATATAAGATACTGGAGTTATTATTTAGAATTAAAAAAATAGAGAACTATGTAGTGGAAGAAGAAAAGAAAGTGAAAGAGTTGAGGAAACAATAACCTCTTGTTCGGGTTATTCCTTTGGAATTGATCAAAAGCTCTCCTTAGGATGGCTTAATGACCAATGTAAGGACTCTAGGAAGAATTTAGGAAAGTTTGGAGGATATTTCGGTAGGGTTTTCCTGATCCAAAAGGCATTGGATGTGTGAAATTAAGATAAGGGAAGTGCCTTTTTATAAGTGAGGTGAGGGTCACTTTAGGAAAAAACATGAAATATTATTTTGTAATAAAATCAATTAAGGTTTCTGATAGAACCAAAAATAATTATTTAATATATATGTGGGTATGTTTTTGTAACATCACATCCAAAATATTTTAGACCGGTTTAGGTCATCATATTAACTTTATATTTTAGATTTCAGTCTTAGTTAAATATTTTGACATTTACCATGTCTGTTTGTATTTTTATATTTTATGGTTAATAAACACACTATAAAAACACCAGAGAAACCATTGTGGTTCCTTAGAAATATAAATATATATATAAAATTATCAATTTAATATGTCTGATCCTCATATTGTAAGGAATATTATACCAATTATTAATATAATATTTTTTAAAAAACTCAATTATGTCATTTTTGTCACTATTTTGTATTTGATTTTTATTGAAAGACATTAAAACATTATCACTTTGAATAAAATTTATTTATCCATCCATAAAATGTCATATTAACTTATAAAATTATTGTAATTGATCATATGACTCAATTTATAATTATTTGTATATTTATAATGTCGATTATTTTAATCATTCATTAATAACATAATTATTGCATAATCAATGTGTGGTAATTAAATTAAATTAATTGATGAATAAATAGTATAAATAAGTCACCATTATGTAGGAAATATTTTTATATTTCAAATTATTATTTATTGTCGAACTTATCTTATGTATAAGACTATATAAAAAATGGTTTAGTAATTAAACATTGAATTTAACTCTTTTAACTCTTCATTAAATAAAATTATAATAAATGTCAAAATCTTATCAATGTGGACCAAAGGGGTCATATTTTCTTCCTACTATTTGTTTTGGTCAAATTATACTTATCCAATAGAACTATGTCATGTGTTAGGGTAATTATGATTTAAATTTTACCTTTAATTAACTAATTTACTTTTAACTATGGTATATAAAAGTCCTAAATTATTATTCACAAAAAATTGTTTTTGTCTTATTGAACCACATTTTACATACGGATATTAAACAATTTTCTAGGTTTTTTGATTTTCAACACATGTAAGCGGTAAAATTTTGTTTTTTTGTCAAATTTGCAAATTCACATAAGAGGTGGGTAAAAAAAGGTAAAAAGTTCAATAAAATTGTATATATCTAACCATTTATAAAATTACACCAAATAATTACAATGAAAGTAAATTAGTTAATTAAAATATAATAAGTATTTATTTAAATAATAATTTGGTTTTAAATAATAATGTAATATTATTCAGTAATAATAAAAAATTTAATGTTTTCAGAAAAATTAAAAAAAATAAAAATAATCTAATTTTGATAATCTGAATCCAAGAATGTTGTTTATTTTATCTATTTCAAAAAATATAGCTTTTATTAATTAATTTGAAATTCATTCTCATTTCAAAACAAAAAAGTGGGTTTTTAGAAGTAACACCAATTAAAAGATCGACATGCGTTTATGTTAAATTTAAATGTGCAATTACATATAAAGAAATAAATTGTATAAAGTAATTAAAATATAATCTAATAATATTTCAAAACCATTTGAATTCATAATTTAACACTATAAAATATTTCGATATAAAAAGTTGATTTCCATTAAAATATAGTATTTTTTATTATTCAACAAAATAAGAAAGTTATCGAAAAATTAATATAACTTTATCAACACTAAATTTTTTCGTCCCTATCCTAATTTGGAATTTAATTTCATTAAATTTAATATATAAAAGTGTCAAATTACTGTTTAAAAAAAGTTTCTCCACTAAAAAGAGTAAAATAACATTTTTTTAAATATATTTATTTTATCTGAAAAAATGAATCAGTTCTTATATTATGTCTAAGAACACATAATATGGATGTTAAAATTACATAGAGTATATATGATTCATAATCCTGTTAATATTATTCGTAATATATTTTCAAATTTAGAGTTTATTATGTCGTGGTGTTCTCAAAATCGGTGATGTGTCTAGCATAAGCTATTGATTTCCTTTAATGAGACAATTCACAATGAAATCATGGGGAGTTACATATGAAATCATCTATAAATTTTGGATACACATGATCAATTTTATGCCACTAAATGGAGTCGAATGGGTTCATTTGTTTCTCAAACTTATATATTTTATCTACATTACATGTCAATTGTATTTCAATATCCCCAATTCTATATAGGTTTCTAATCCTTTTATTGATTTAGAAATACCAAAAAATATTCAAATGAATTTATTGATCTATCTTGTATCATGATGCAAAATACAGGGGGAATTTTTTTAGTGATTCATAGTATTCTCAATATAGAATACAATCATTTTTACAATCATGTGTTGTTTCATAAATCATACCCATTGAATGTATAATTCTCTTAGTACAATATTATTGTTGACGAAGCTTATTATATATATGTAACCTATCATTAAGTAGTGAAAGATGTTCGTTAAAGCTGTTGTAAACCCATACCTTACAAATATTTACACTATATATCTTCATTATTGTTTAAAATGTTGAATTTTTAGTACAACCAGTATACATTGGTCTGTTTTCACAACACAATAACCACTAAAAGAATTTTGGGTTATCATTATGTTAATCTTCAATTGTAAATTTCATTTGCTCAATAATATATTTTACATTCCTACACCTAGAATCAAATCTTCAATATAGTCATTATCGTTGTTCAAAATACTATTCATATCAATTTTTACATTAAAAAAAATGTTATCAATGTCACTAGCTATATTCAAATTTTACCTAGGATTACTACCTCATTTTTAAAATTTAATTATTCTATTATATATAAAGTGTTCAAACAACTCATACAGACTAATTATTCTTTAATAATATTAGTTTAAACACAGAATAACTATTTTATAAGGGTTATATGTCCGATCTTTGCAAATTTGACGAATTCCATCCACATTTTCATTTTTCGTATGATTATAATCCATCAATTTTGTTTTATATTAATCATATTAAATTATATAATATTAATATTTCATAAAATAAATAAATACTATAAATTTATTTAATTATAAAACAGAAATGTTATTCTTAAGATACTATTTATTAAACTTAAAACAATTTTTCTACTATGATAAGGGATAAATTATGTGGATTGAGATTTTTTTGTAGTATTGGAATTAATTAAAAAAATTAATGTGTGATTTCTATATTGTTACAAATAATCTAATTAATGATTCATCGATTAAGAATGTTCTCATGGATGGTATCTAAAACTTTTATAATTTGGAGTAAAGAAATTGGAAGGAATTTATGTTCATACTTTTCATCACAAGGTACATGGCATACCGAATGGTATTTCAATGATAGGATTCGTTGGATATGATGTTGAACATTTACCATATCATAAAAATGTTGATATTCCCCAATCAACTAGCCTTGAAAACCTTAAATTTAATGAATCAATTGAAATTAATTGGTAATAAATAATAAAATTTTAGTTTTTATCAATCAGATGAACCGATAATGTTAACAAATAAATGGTCAAAATGATGAAGTAAAAATTCCAATAGTGATGAAAATGAATTTTTTGGGGACAAAATAAAAACACATTAAATAAATAACAATTAATAATTAGATATAAGGATGTGATGGATGTGGAAGAAAACCCTAATGTGGTCAGTATGTGGAATCATCTAATATGAATGAAAATATAAAGAAACCATCATATGATGGAGAAGAATTTAGGTGATGATAATCCCATAATTTTAATTCTTACTGAAACTCAACACATTTTGGACACATTCAATTTAGAAGAACAAGAAATTATTTCCAATGTGGAACTGCTTGGCTAAATTTTATTTTCTAATATATAATATTTTTATAATGAAAATTATATTTTAATAAAGGAATATATCTAAAAATATTATAAGTTATGTAGAACATGGTGGTATGTCCTCCTACCAAGAAATATGGTCTCTTGAGGGACAAGAAAAGGTAATCAAATGAGCCACCCTATTACTATCCATTTTAACAAAGGAGAATGAACATGAAAATTAAAGGATGGACTATTATAAAAAAGTCTATACCAATGGAATGGAACCATTTGAATAAAATCAAAAACCATTAGAATATGATATACCAATGGTATTGGGGGCCTATGGATTGTCTTCCATTGGTATAGTTCTATACAAATGATATGGGAAAACATTGGTATAGTTGCGATATACTGATAATTTTCATAGCATTTGTAATTTTATTATGTAATATCCATACCAAAGGTTTGTATAACCATTGTTATATGTAATTAATAAAAACCCTTGAGGGTATTGATCCCCAGACCTCTAATTTATATTCCAAACGCATAATCACTAAGCTATAATTTTTCTGTAAAAATAATATTATTAAAATTTATATGTATTTTTATGACTTTTTTATTCAATGTTATTTGAATCAAAATTGATTAAATATATTATAAACCATACCAAATGTTTGGAAAAAGAATGGTAATGACGTACACAAATGGTTTTAATAACAAATGACATATGTATTTTGAATTTGTTTCCACTACCTATGGTTTTTTGAAGAACCATTAGTGTAGGATAATTAAATATAAGTTATACCATTGGTTTTGTCAAAATCGTTGGTATAACAATCAGATATAGAAATGGATTTGGAAAAATCATTTGTATAATATCATTTTATTGAAGGCATGACAATAGTTTTATGAAACCATGGGAATATATATGATATATATCAATGTTTTTTCTAAAACTATTAGCCTTGTTTCCAATAATGGTTTTCATACAAATGGTTTATGTCTAAACCGATCCTATAGGATCATTTTTTAAAAATAAAATTTGTTACAACAAAACTGTGGGTATAGGTACATTTTTATAGGTCTAATTTCTAGTAGGGTTTAACATAGATTGAACCTTCATAACCACTAAGCCGATAGACTAGAGACCACACTACAATACATTAATACCTTAAATAATGGTAATGAAATATGATTACATGATGGAATTTTTCCATCCTCATCCAAGGGAATACATCAATCTATTGAATAATGAACTTCCTTCAGCCACTAATGGATCCAAAAATAATGGACAGAAATCTCATATGATGTGAAATTGTATCCCAGATGATCACATACCACATGACCCAGTCCAAAAGAACCTCTTCCAAAGACAGATGAATCCACAAGAAATCATAAACCCGTTCAATTGGGGGGGATTCACTTACAAAAGAGCGTATATGTGAACGAGTTATCAAGATGAATCTCATTACACTTTCAAAACTCATTATATGATACAACCTACATGATAAAAATGATTCGTGTTTTGAAATATTGTTTAAAAATAGGTTTCGTATTTTCCTCCATAATATCCATTTTATAGTATATAGAGAGTAATATATCAGTGGGTATGAAAAGAGTCCACTTTGATAATAGAGAAAATACGATTCACCATCTCTACAATCTGATTTGCATTCAGTTTCTATGCATGTTAGATGCTTCTAGCCACTTGATGGTAGAACATTTCATGTATATGAGTTTCTGCTTCACTATGGGGAAATGCTAAAAAAGTTATCCTATTTAATATCTTTTACCATGAGGAACTAAATTAAATAAATTAATCCTATGTAATCTTTCAATATGAATGTTTATACCTTGTGCGGGACAGACCATAGGAATTTATAGAAATCAACAGTTTCTACTAACTATATTCTTTGGGTAAATGTATACTTATAATTCACCGTATAGCATTCCTAACATTTGTTATTAGAACACAATTTGTCCTGTTAGATATTGTGTTTCATGGAATACTCATAATAGACCACTTTTATATTTCATTGTAACATACATACTATTTATTAGAACATCATAATTTTTTAAAAACATTAAAATAGGAGAATATAGAGGCTTTATGCTAATCAGATACCCATTGGGATGTTAACATCATTTCACAATTATAAACATGTCAGGGGACCCTCTAGTTCTTGACATTGGATCAATACCTAGCCCCCCACAAGATTCTCTTTCTATGATTAATTCCATATCTTCATAGGAATCTAAAAAAATGTACATTGGGGGCTTATGGAAACATAAAAAAACCCATATGGGGGTAATATTTTGTTTCAATGATCCAACTACACAGGGAATAAGATATATAAATCTTGGTCCATAATTTCATTTCTAAAAGAGAAATTTTTATCATTCACATGTATAGAAATCCCTTACCATCACATGTTTTATGGATGAAAAATTATCCCAAGACAAAAAATTAACTATTTTCCCATCAACCGTACCCCATCTGATCATGGAAATGTGAGACTAATTTTTTCCAATCACAATGTTAGGTAGCATAAATAAATACATATTATTTATTGAAATCGATTGAGCTACATATATTATATGTTATTCCATCCCAACTTTAGAGACCCTCTTAAAATTGAATCCCAGTATATTTTTTTCTAACTTTATCACAATGCTCGATTAAAGGAAAATTTTAGTTTGACCTAGAATACTAGGGATCCAAATATATTAATTATTTTTTACACCCACCTAAATACCAAATGTTCATCATATTACCAATTTTATAAAATTAGCCTCATCCGAGCTTATGAAAATTTCAAATTTGCAATAAATAACTGATTTTCTGGTTTATTTCACATATTTCTGTATAACCTATAAACTAGATATAAATTATTAGTGAGTTTTCTTTGAGAAAACGAAATCTACCATTGGAAAAGAAGATATGGGAAATATGTGGACTTTTTCTCTAATACACCCCCACCAAAATATGTTTTCTTTTGACTCTATTGAAATTTAATTTGAAAAAATACCATCATTCAAAACTCAAAGGGATATGGAATATGGTTCCCCCTATCAGACCCCCTGGTTTGGGGGAATCCTTCATAATGTTTATAATGTATTTTGATCATTATGGATACTTAAGAATATTTTTTAGAAGTTACATCAATTGAATAATAATAATATAATTCTCTATTGATTTTATTAATTATATATGGAATCACAATTTATAATTTTTATTTCTATGAATTATAATGAAATAGATATTATTAATTGTAGTTTAATGTATTATATTTTTAATTATTGATCCAGTTTTGCCGAGTAGGTTTTTATTGATTGGATCATATTATAATATGAATGTGATTCAGCTAGGCACACTAATGAAGACATTCCATAATACTTGTAGTAGAGTAAACCATTTTATGAAATGGTTGCAGAAGAAGTTTTGTTTATAAAACATGTGTGAATCATGGAGTTAGGAATTACATAATCATGAACTTCCAAAGAAGACCAATTTATTTTTCATTACATACTAAAAAATAGACAAATGTAGTTTAATGAGATTAACTCACATACCATGGGTACTGATAAATTTGATTCATCCATGAAGTTTGAGGGGGATTGTCGAAGGAGGTGGACTTCCATGAGAGAAATTTAATTCAGAGATGAAACAATTTCCCTATGTGTTGATTTTTTAAGACCAAGACAGGTTTATTAGAACTTTCAAAAAAAAAACTGATAAATATGAGTTTTATTTGTGTGAAATTAATAACCACTAAAAAAGATAGTTTTTATCAATTATAAATTATGCAATGATAAAAACAATATTTATATGTACTAAAATTATAGCAGATGTAACAATATATATCCTAAATAATATTATATCACTGATATATATAGTATTAGTCGTACTATTCATTTTAGAGTTCATAATATCTATTTTAAATAAAATTAAAATATATTAAATGTATATATATATTAAAAATAAAATAAATATTAGGCACTAAAAAATAATTATCCTTATTAATGAATATACAATATTAAATGCACAATGATAAAAAGTGAGTGAAATTGAATAATAATAAATCAAAAAACACAAAATGTAATAAAAAATGGATATGATTTATTATTTATATAAATTATTAAAAAATAATAAATTAATGTATATTATAATATATATATAGATGTAGTTTATGTTTTAGAACATAATAAATACGTACAAAAAATTATTTAGTAATATTAATTACATGAATTGGGAACACATAAAAAATTGAAAAAAAAATTAAGTGATGCATATAAATAAAAAATTATATTTATTTCAAACAGTATAAAAATATTACAACATAATAAATAATATTTAAGGAGAATTGATAATATAAATTATAAAAAAGTTGTGAATATTAAACTGTATTAAATAATAACATTAAATTTGGATGATTGATTTATTTTATTGTAATCACATAAAAATGTGTAGAATCCTAAAAAATGCATTTAAATAAATAAATTATATAAATATTAAAAAAATAAAAGGAATTAGGCCTTAATAAATTAAATTGAATAAATAACAATCATATAAATAAAAAAAATGTTTATATTATTAAAACATAGAAAATATTTATTAATAAATAAATAATAAAAATGAATAAATTGAAAAAATATTAAAAACTGTTAAATATTAGAAATGAATATTTAATATTAAATGAAATCATATTAAAAATGAATAATTAAAATTAAATAAGTTAAAAATATTATTAATAAGATTATATATATGATTAATTAAATCAATTACAAACGCATAAAAACAAGTTTTTTAATCCTAGAATTTCTCTTAGGGATATACATTGCATGAGGTGATATAAGAAGGCCATGAATTTGGAATGATGTGGGATGGTGGTGATGCAGGCATGATGTATGCCTAGGGATGAAGAGAGGATGATGCAAGCATGATGCTACACCGAGCATTCAACCACATTCTTGGGCCACATGGATAGAAATACACCAAACCAAATGAAAACCTCACCCACGGCCACTGGTTTGGGCATAAACCCATAATGGATAACCCACCTATATTAAATATGCTCGTAGACCACCCTTTATATTGTTATTTTCACTAATTACCTTATAAATTATTCTCAGAACACCATGGCCCATACTCCCCAACATTATTGTGCACCGCTATAAGATTTTTCACAACCGATTGGGCCTCCCATAAAAACAAATTATTGATTAATGCTGATCGTGACTTGTTATTATGTTATATCATTGAACATCTCAACAGACATTCAGTGATGAAAATCATACAACCACCCTCACTGTCAGTCAGGTTTTTGTTAATATCGATCACCACTCAACAGAGCCTATAACCACATCACCTCCCTGAGCTTCACAGACTCATCAACCTTGCATCTAAAGCTGTCTCCCAACTCCTTCAACATCGACATAATATTCATATTATAGAAATATCATTTTAAACTGAACAAATACATTGAGTCCTTCATAAATTCAAAACACATACTAATAAATAAAAATAGGAAAAATAAATAATAAATACCTTTATGAATATACAAAATTGTACATGAGTACATCAACATTATTTTTTACATTGCTGATAATTTTTTTCTACGACCATTTATTCTCTGTATATAAAAAATTTGTTAAATAAAAAATTATAATCAATAATGTTATGTTATAATTATGTTTATGAAAACATAATACATATGTATCAGGTAAAAATGATAAGAAAATTAAGCACCTCTCTTATGTGAAATGATATGAAAATTTACTAAAGAAGTTATCAAATGTAACCTCTTCACAATGTCTGCATACATTCCGACATAATATTTATAAGCCATTCATTTCATATAAATCTTTTTCATCTTTTAAATAAATTTTCTTTGATTGTATTCATAGTACTAAAATATATATATAAATAGATGAATATTTATTTTTAGTGAAATTGTAATTATCATTAAAAATTACTCATTGTGAATGCTAGTTTATTGTTGGAATAAAAATTCATTTCTAATTTTTCAAATGTAATACCCAAAATCAAACCCAAAAGTTTTTTACATTTTCAAAATTCATTTCTATATATTTTACATTATCAATATAAATTACACATATTAGTGGAGAAGGTGTGATACCTTCTTCCAATCTCCAATCGAATTATGCCATCCAATATCAGTATTTATATCTTGTCGGTATAAATATTTGATTACATAGAAACAAAGTATTTGATTATTTTTTAACCAAATGAAAGTGTATCATATTAAAAAATGGGAAAACATTGAGTTTTAATAATAATAATTCATAAAAAATAATGATATGTATAAAAATCATTTATTGTCCCATGAAACATAGCATTGAAAATGAATTATTCATTTTTATAAAAATCATACAACATAACATATAATTCCCACATAAATTTAAAATATTTAATCAATAGTTCTAAATAAATATCAATATCATTGAAAATTATTTTTCTTATATAAGAATATACAACATAGTTTTTTTTACTTCATGATTATCCATGGTGGAATGTTTTAATTGTTCATCATAACTATCCATATAATATAAGTTTAGATGTGACCATGGATCTTTTGTGAGATCCACCGCTGCAATTTTATCATAGTAGAGTGTGATGGGATATTTACATCTATGTATCACATCTATCTCCTGAATGAACCATTGCATCCAAATTAATTCTTTAGCTACCTCAGAAGTGGTGATATACTCAGACTCTACTATAGAATATGTGACCACACACTTCTTTGAGATATTTTAGCTCACTACACCTCTATCAAAAGTGAAGATGTTTCCTGTTTGCAACTTCATGTAATCTGGATCCATCTGGAAAATAAAATTTTCATATCCTATAATTACTAGTTATCCATATCCACCATAAACCAGGAACATATCTATAGTAAAAATCAGATACATAAGGATATTATTGACTCACGTCCAATAGTTGTCTCCTGGCTTAACATAATATCTGTCTACTGCACTCAATGTACAGGCAACATGTAGCCTAATATATAGAATTCCATACATTATTAACTCAATAGTTTATGTGTATGGATTCCATTTCATTATATTTAATTCCTAATGTGTCTCAGAAAAAAATTTCATGGATTGATCAATGCCATGACATTCTAGAAACAATCCCCTCTTGGATTTTTCCATACTGAATATCTTCAGTATCTTATCAATGTATGTCCCTTGACATAGGCCCAAAATTCTCTTGGATATGTCATTATGGATATTGATCCCAATAATATATGTTTCCTCAACCAATTATTTCATGGAGAAGTATTGATTCAACCCTGCCTTGACAGAAATTATGACTGGAATCTCATTTCCAAAATGTGTAGTGTTATCAACATATACTATTAGGAAAAATACTACACTACAACTAAACCATTTTTTTACACAATTATCACATTATTTTTTGATAAAGCCAAATTTCATTATGGATTCATCAAAATGAATTTCCAATGACTTGGCTGCTTCGTTTAATCCATAATAGGATTTTTGCATATTGCATAACTTATTTGGAACCCTTGGAGACATAAAAATTTTTGGTAGTATCATGTATACATCTACCTGTAGGTTCCCATTATTGATTTCTATTTTACATCCATTATAAAAATCTCATAGTGATGTTATTTGGAAATGGAAAATAGAATTCCGATGGATTTCATCATGGGAACATGTCAAAAGGTTTCATCGTATTCAATGCCTTGACGTGGTTTGAATCCATTTTCCACCATTCATGCCATATAGGTTCTGGCATGGCCTTCCTTTTCTAATTTCTTATTGAATAACCATTGTAAACCAATAGGCTTCACAAAAACTAGAGTTTATAAAATAATCCAGACAGGGTTTTGGTACATGTGATCCATTTTAGAATTAATGGATTATTGCCACATGGAAACATTTGTGCCACTAACTGCTTCCTTGTAGGTTAGTAGATCATTATTATCAACTAATAATGATTTCCCATCCTCATTAACTTTAAAACTAGACAATTTCATTTCTCAAACCTCTCATGTACTTCTACACAGCTGTTGTGTCTCTGGAACAGTTCTTTCTTCCACATGGATTTGTTGAATCTGTTCATGTACAAAGTGTTATGTACCTTTAGCCACAACTTCAACGAAGTCTTTCTCATTCCCAAAATCCATATTGGATATGTGATCCCTCTCAACGAATGTAAAGTGTCTTTACACAATAAAAATTTTGTCTAAGGGTTTGTATAGTTAATATCCCCTTGATTCGTTGGGGTATCCTATAATGGTAGAGTTTGTGCCTTGTGGGTAAACCCTTGTTACCTGAAGAGGCCTTAACTAACGCATCACTTCCCCAAACATGTAAATTTGATAGTATAGATTTCATTCCACTACAGAAATCATGTGCAATAACATTTATAAATTGAGTTGGTACATGGTTTAGTATGTGTGCTGATGATTGTAATGTATATCCACAAAAGGATAATCAAAGAATCACATGGATCATCATTGATATCACCTTGTCCAATTGGGGCGATTCCTCCTTTAACTCACACCATTCTACTAGGGTGTGTATAGAAGATTTTGTTGGGATAAGATCCCAAACTCCCATATATAATCTATGAAGTATTGATTAAGATATTATCCACCTCAGTGTGAGTGGAGATACATAATCTTCTTACCAAGATGGTACTCATATTCATTAATTTATTCTTTAAACTTATCAAAAGAATATGATTAATACCTCAATATGTATATATATCCATATATACAAAAATCATCAGTTATTGATATGAATTATGAGTTCCCACCCATTGATTCAACTAGAAATGGTCCACACACATCGGTATGAACAAATTCAAGATGTTATGTAGTCCTTTCACCATTCCCCATAAAAATGGCTTTGGTCAGTTTTCCATGTAACCGTGCATGACATACCACAAGTGGAATTAGTTTGATAGAATCTAAATATCCTTCTTGATGTAACATGGTCAAGTGCTTCCTATTTTCAAGACCTAACCAATGAATCCAAAGTTGTGTGTGGTATGAGTCATGTGAAGTATATTATTTATCCATTTCTATTACTTGGTTTGTGTAATCCAATATGTAAAGACCGTTGAATATATCATCCCTAACAAACCAAATTATAATTTTGTAAAAGAAGAAACATTCATTTACATACATGGAAAAAAATAAATCTGTGTCTAATATGGATATAGAAATAATGTTTTTAGTAACATGTGACACATAATAACAACCCATTAACACCAAGATCATCCTAGTTTGAAACGTGAGGGGGTATTCCCTGACAACTACAACAACAAGTCTGGCTTCGTTAGATGTTCATTGATCTACTTCCCCTCTGTCAATATTCATAAATCTACTTTTTTATGTATTTGGTGTCATATTTGAGCACCACAAGCTTTATCTGATTCCCAATTTGAATAAACAGATAGATTTCATTCAATTAAAAATGCACCTAAATCATCCAATTTCTTCTTAAGCTTGGTGCAGTTCTTCTTCTACTGTCCCTTCAATCCACATGCGAAACAAACTGCCTCCTCTTCCCTTGCCTCCCCTTTGATCGTTCATTTCATTTGGAGGACGTGAAGAAGATTTGGGCTTAACGCAATTCGCCTTCCCATTCTTCTGGTTCACCATAAGTATAGAATGATTTTTTCACATCATATCATTGTCCACATGGAAAATGAGGATAAGAAGATCAGATAAAGTCATCATGATGTTGTTCTTATTGAAATTGAAAAAAATAGAGAATATTTGAGGGAGTGAAGCGAGATTGTGATCGGTGCCTAGTTCATCATGGAGTGTGAAGCCTAAAACATCGAGGCGCTGAATGTATCCAATTATCTTTACTACTTGAGGTCCATTTGGGGAACCTTCTCCCAAATTTATCTAAATGTGTTCCTTAGAGATATCGAACTATTCTTTTATTACTTTCTCTTGGTAAATACCATGATGGTTCTTGAGCAAGCTAAAAGCATCCATGATTTTATGAGACTTCATGAGATGACTAAACATTGATTACAACATCAAACAAGGATCTTCGTCCGTTTTGTTGATGATTTTCTCATTCACCCTGAAAACCTCATCGCTCGCCACTTTTAGAGTTGCATCAGGAAATGATGACTCCAGATTGTAAGACATCCGTTTAGGGATTAGGATAACCTAAAGGAGTTCAAACCATTCCTGGAAGATACATCCATTGAGGATTTTGTCTTAATCATGAATTGGTCACTGGGATAGTGATCCTGTCATTTTTATTCTATAATTAAATGAATGTATAATTAATAAATTATTTATTTCATTTTTTATAGATAATTAATATTTTTATGTCTCCCATTATTTGATAAAGTCCCAAAGGCCCTCATTAGTAAACATAGAATGTCTTGTTTTCATGAAATTCTAATGGAAATAGTCCATATTCCCTTTCACATAACCCAAACAAGGGTTGGACGAGCTATTATAATGTTTTTATGTAGGAATATCATTTCTAACTGTGGTCTTGCAGATCTATTATTTGTTGAGTGGACTCCCCAATCCTGATATCCTGACATTGGATTTTCATAACACGTTCCTCCTATATTATACCATGTCTTGAATGGGATACTCCTCCTTTGTAATATGGTTAACTCAACCTGAATCCTTTCGTAAGGGATTCCTGTCTAAATGTAAGTGTCCTAACAATGGTTAGTCAAACACATAGTTTATTGAGTTTTTCCCTTAATCAAGAAAAGAAATGCTTGATCTAACATAATATTTTATTTGAGGGATTTTAATTTATAAATAGTTATTTTCTTATTATTATAACCACATGCTTGTTAATATTATATGGAACAAACATATGTGATTAAACATGTCTTGATAATATTTATGCATAAGTCCAGTTTATATTAGTTCTATCTTGCATGATTTATTTATTCATTAATTATGTGAACCTGATAACCCATCCATAATGATTAACCATGAAACTTCCAGAATAAAAATAATGAGAATGATCAATATCTTTATTAATGAACAATGTATCTTGTGGTTTGTAAACAAACTATGGCATATGGGAGTAATACCTTGAACCTATTGGGTTCATGTTTATAGCTTCCCACTTATCCATATCTGTATCTCCTGGGATTTGTTTTGTCTTATCTCCATCTTGAACCACCTCTACTATCTTGGGTGTTCCATCCATTATATATTCGTTTTTTAATAGTCATGATCATGAAGAGTAAAAAGGTGGTTTACATAAAATAAAAATTTGACACAAAATCCCTACATATTAATGAAGAGAAGGTTCGCAGGCCAAAAAATTAATTTATATAAATAAATTAAAAGAAACCATCCATATAAAAAGTTCTTGGTCTAGCTCATTAACATCCATAAATGTAATGATATTTATGTATAAATAAACCCAGTATTAATTTCATTAATAATTGATGTTTATGAGAAATCATACAATGATAAATTAGTTATCATCTTTAATTAATCAATCCATTTATCTTAAATCCTTTTTCAAATATACTAGAGATTCTCGTCCATCATTATTTTAAAAAAGTAAATTCATTTCAAATTATTTTTGTACGTAACTTTTTCTGATACGGAAT
This sequence comes from Viscum album, assembly GCA_963277665.1. Taxonomy (NCBI): domain Eukaryota; kingdom Viridiplantae; phylum Streptophyta; class Magnoliopsida; order Santalales; family Viscaceae; genus Viscum; species Viscum album. The sequence continues at coordinate 357,091,928 of OY728152.1, read as the reverse complement.
CCTAATGATTTCTTATTAATAACTACAAAAAGAGTATAAATTAAAATTACACAGATGTTAAATTAATCATATATATATATAACACCTATCACATGTTGTGCATCATCTTTATGCCTGCATGATGGTACTTGTATTAGGGGGATGAATAATATTAAAAAAAAATTAATAAATATGCATAATTTGGATGATTTCACGTAGTGTACTTCCATCTACACATAGTGTACATTTTTTACCCTCCATCTAAATTAAACGCCCGAGAAAATAATGTGTGAGTGTACTTAGGAAGTCATTGGAGTACACAAAGTGTCAAGTATGTCACATGATATGTAGTTCCCCTTTACACAATCTCCATTCAGGCAAGTTGTGTTCATGGTACATGGTCCAACCCAATCCTGAAGGCACTTAACATTCTATCCAGTGGGCCACCTAGCATGTAATCCATAAACTATGTGGCACATATTCATGGTCAACAAACTGAGTTTTTATGATATAGAAAAACCCTATTGAAATGAATTGGTTTGGTGGACCAGACCCATGGTAATAAACCATGGCTACAAGATGTGTACTGATGAATACATTTCAAGAGTTCTTATGTTGTACATTCAGGATCCTTGGGCACCTCTTTATGAGATACATTGTTTTATTTTAATCAAAATTAAATGAAAATATCATTTCTGTAAGGTGAATGAAAAATGAAAGAGGAGGAACAAATCTCGAGATTCCGATTTTCAGAATGAGTAAAATGAATTGGAATAACTATATTATTAAATGCATAAATCATCAATGAAATATTTAAATAATTATAAACTATTAATTTACCCCTCTGATACAACTTGAAGGTTCTGGGGGCAGCATAACCATGGTTGAGACGTAACCTTCCAAAATTGCATGTATGAGAGTTTCTACTTGACTCTGGAGGAAGGGTATAAAATTATACTCATTAATATGTAGTACCATTATGATCTACTTTAAATATAGAATTCCAATGAATTATTTCAATTAGAATATTTATAACTGATGTGGCACTCAAATGGGCCATAGGAATTTACAGAAATATTTTTTTTCCATTATCTGTAATTTTTGGGCCTACATATACTGATAATTCACCAAATAGAATCCAAAACCTTATTTATTTGAACACATTTTCCCTGATATATATCTCCTACGCAAGGAATAATCAGAATAACCTTCTAATCGATTTTGTTGTTCCATTCATCCAGTTTATCCAAGCACCATCTGTTTTTATCCTCACTAAAATAGGAGAAAATAGTGGAATCCTCCCTATCAAAATCACCAAGGGATGTTTCCATAACCCCACATTTGTAAACATTCCATGTGACCCTATAGATCTAGAATTCTTACACATCTATGGACCTCCAAATGAGTCCCTTTTTTTGAAGAACACTTGATCTGAAAAGGAATCTACAAAAAAACAAGGTTGGGGGGAAGGGGATACATCGCAAAAGCCTTTATGGGCGTAATATTTGGATGCAATGATCTGAGTTCATAGGAAACCATGATTATGAATGAGTTTAAATCAATTATTTTCAAATAAATAAATCATGATCATGCACATTTATTGATATTCTATACCGCCACTTGGGTAAGGGGTGCATATATTATTCCATGCCACAAAATGACCTTTTATCCATCACTAATAACCCACTAGAACATGGCTTGGTGAGAGGGAATTTTTTCAAACAATAATTCAGGTAGCATAAATAAATACATATAATTAATTAGAAATGATTGAGCTAAAACATTTATAAGCTCATCCATCCCTACTTTAGATACCCTCCAAAAATACCATACCTAATTTTGTTTTTCTAACTAATCCATGATGGCTGAGAGAACAAATTTTTTAGTTGACATTAAATCACAGGGGTCCAAATATATTTATTAGGTTTATCAACCGCATAAATAATAGATATCCAATAATGATCATCCTTTATATAATCAACTTCCCCAGAGCTGATTGAAATATAGAATTTGGAATAATTACCAGACTGAAGAGATGATTTTTCTAATTTTAGATATGTTAGAAATTAAGTATGCATTCTTAATAAGTTATCTATGATAAAATAAAATCTAACAATAGAAAATAATATATGGTAAATTGATACACATCATCAGTAAACCTTCCCCCCCAAGAAATATGTATTCATTAGATTCCACATATATTAAATTATGATAAACATGGGGCATCATGTCACAATGGAAAGGGTAATGTGGGTCCCCATTTCTGAACCCCAAGTCTGGGAGAATAATTGGGTGAGAGTATCAATGATATTGATCATAAAGGATACTCAATAATGTTTTTTATGGTGCATCATTTGAATAATAATATTATAAATCTATATTTATTTAAAATAAATTTTATTTATCCACAATTTGGAATTTTCCATTTCTAAAAATAAAAATAATTTATTTATTATTTGTTGATGTTGAATGAATTTTATTTTAAATTATTGAGATAGATTCACAATCTAGATTGTTATTGATTGGTCCTTTTTATACAATTCATGTGATTCAACTAGAAACTCATATGAGAACATTCATCAATAATCGTGGAATAGTAATTCATTTTTTAAAATGGTTGCATAATATATTAACTTTATTAAAAATTTATTAATCATTGGCTAATGAATTTATTATGCTGGAAATTCTCACTAAGACCAATTTTTTTGTGATGAAATATAAATAAAAGTTATATGTAGATTCAAGATATTAACTCATATACAATTGGTAATGAGTAGTTTGAATTGTCTATGATGTTCCAGGGGGTAGCGAATGAGGTTTACATCCACGAGAGAGCATGAATGGGGAAAAGAACCAAGTCATCAATGTGTTGTATTTATTTATAAAAAAATGGATTATCAGTGCTTTCCAAAAATTGTAGATAAATATGAGTATTTTCTGTATAAAAATAATAACCACAAAAAATGTAGGTTTTCTCAATTATAAAATTTTCACTCATAAAACATATCTTTATCAGTGTTCAAATTATAATAGATAAAATCTACATTTATCATCACTAATATTTTTTAGCTAATATATATTAGTTTTATTAGATCTTTTTTATTTTATAGCTGATAAAAATATTTAAAATAAAATCTAAAAAATAGTATGTTAATATATATTAAAATTGAATTAATTCATAAATCATTAAATGTATTAAACCTAATTAATGAACATAAAATATTAAATTAATGATTTTAATAAATGACGAAAATTCAATAATCAGGATTCAATAGGCTCAAATAATAATTAATCAATTGTTATGTTTTATTAATTATAAAAATTATTTTATAAATATTAAAATTGAATATATATTAAAATTTAAAAGAATACATAGTGAAATATTTTAATCCTAGTAAATATATAAAATTAATTTGAAAGAATGATTACATGAATTGAGAACACGTGCAATTAATAGATGAAAATATTAAAAAATAATTTAAATAAAATTATTATATTGTTTTCAGACATTTCAAAAAATGATAAAAACATAATAAAATAGATTCAATGGGAATTTATAACATAAATTAAAAATGATTTATTATTATTAAAACATTGTAAATAGTTATGAAAAATGTAAATGAATAATTGAATTAATTGTAAACACCTAAAAATATTTAGAATCCTAATATATGATTTTAAATAAATTAATTATATAAATTATAATCGTTTTATGAGAATTACACCATAATAAATGAAATTGAATAATCCTTAATCATATAAATAAAAAATTCTATAAAATTTTAAAAAAAATACGTATGTATAAATAAATATTAAAATTGAATAAATTCCAAAAATATTAAAAACAGTTAAATTTTAATAATTAATGATTGATATTAAATGAAATCCTAAAATATTATTAAATAAAAAGGAATAAGTAAAAATAATAAAACCCTGAATCTGTAATATTAATTATATCTATTACTTACACATAAAAACTACGGATCGTATACCGACAATCCACATGGGGGATTAATATCCAATGTGGTGACTCAGTGACGAAGTGACATGGGAATGATGCAGAAATGCAGAGATAGAGGCATGAAGTAGGTCGGTGATGCAGACAGGAGTATGCATGCATGATGCTACACCAATCCTTTAGGCAACTTTTTTGAGACACATGGCCATGGGCCTACGAGCTATGTAATGGATCTTCCTCTACACAGTTAGAAAGTGTCATTTTATAACATAAAAAAGAAAAAAAAATAACAAATAAAAATTGAATAAAAATGAATAAATAGATTATATATATATATAATGTACATGAGGATAGAAATACACTAAAAGAAACACACACCTCACCTACCGACCAATTGGCAGGCCATAGCCCCCCAACCCAGGGATATAAAATCTATATTTTATATTCCAATAAACCACTATTTTTATTGATATGGGCCCTATGAACCATATAACATTTACGTAGAACACCATGGCACATAGGACCCTACATTATCATACACCACAATAAGATTAATCAAAACAAGTTGGGCCTCCTTTAAAACCAACAATCAGCAGGCCCCAACAACACCATTCACATCCATTATCTCACAGAAATTCATTGAGGTTTGTTATAGAAGACTTTCCAACCACCACCCTCACCATTAACTGTTAGTTTTCTGATCCCAATCAGTTTTCAACAAATCTTAGAAAAACATCATCTTTCCAAGCTTCACAGACAAGTCGACCTTGCATCAAATGTTATCTCTTTACTCTTTCAACGTTGAAACTACCACTATGTGAGACGGTCTTCTTCAAAAGAGAATTGTAGTGGTCTCTCTTGGGGCCACCATCAATCAATGCCTCCAACATTAGCAGTGAAGTGTTTTCATCCTTTATACATCCCCAATCCTGTCATCCTACGCGTTGGCCACCACCCTTGAAACTTGTCTCTTGAGACACGTAGTGATCCTTGAACAAACACATCCATCCTACTGTCACCATCTCTCGAAGGCATGCACTATCGAGACTGCTAACCACAACCTTCAGTTACCCCATTCGTCAATACTAGTCATTATGAATCACATCCCAATAATTTTTTTTGTTTAAAATAACAAAAAAATAGCAATATGAGATGGCATACAATAGGGTTCAATTTTATGGAAAAATTGGGTGTGTTGGAGATGGTCTTATATGAATCATTTATATTTAATTCAGACATATTATCAATATAAGAACATAAAAAATAAAAATGAATAAATATTAATCATTTAATTTAGAGACATATTGAAAATATTGATGATTATTAAATAAATTTATATAAATATTAAAAACTGATTATATTTAGAAAATAATGATATTTATTAAGAAAATAAAATGGAAAAAATAATAATGATAAAATATTAAAAATGATAATATTAAATGGAATAAATTATAGATATATTTTTAAAAAAAATCAAAACATTATTTACATGAATTTCAAACATATAAAAATGAATATAATTATATAAATATAAATTATTATTACTTATAATTATTGAAGTATTTATTTTATTAATTATTTAATTAAATATATAAATATTTAATCATGTATAAATAAGTATTAAAATTGAATATGTTAATAAAAAATAAAATGAATATATAATAATAATGATTAATTTATTGAAAATTAAATAAATGGAGTTATAATAAAAACAAATGAATAATATTAAATCAATAAACAGACATATATGTACACACATACAAATGTATTGACATACATGTACACATGCATAAACAATATAACCATACACATATTGGAAAACATATACAGATACACATAAACATAGGCATATTCATATAAACATACTCATACATGTATGTACGCATACACATACATACATTTACATACCCATGAATGCAAATTCATACATATCTACTCATACACATATATACATACATATTCAACATAGAAAAATTCACATACACCAACACATACACATGTGCATACACGTGAAAATGTATTTTCACACACATACACATGAATTTTTATATACATATACATCCATTCAATTATATACAAGTTTGGATGCATACAAACACATAGATACATATTTCTATATAAACATAAAAAATATTAATATACACATATACACATACACATGCACATATATATATCCATAAACATGGAGTCATACATTCACATATATATACATTCACACACAAACTCAACCACACACACACACATATATTCTTATACAAATACACATTCTTGTACACATACACATATGTATAATATACACATACAATAACATACACACCTATACGCATATAGAAACACACACATATGACCCATAAACATATATAAACACAAAATCACACAACACAACTAAAATGTTGCATACACAAACAACACAAACATAATCACAGAATACGAACACAATGAAAAAATTCAATGAAATATATTATTATATCTTATATTAACAATATATATATATATATATATTATTTACATATATATAATTTTTGAATTATAGGTATTATCTAAATATATATATATGAATATATATATATATATTATCTTATTCAATATGTCATTTAGAAAATATAAAGAAAGTGCTAATAATTAGTTTTTTTTTGAAGATGGTTTGAATGTTTCCTAATATAAAGTAGTGTAACAAGAATATAAAAAATTGGTTATTTATAATGGGTAAAATTTTAAATATAATGGACTGATAAAATTAATTGATAATTATCAATAAGAAATGTATTTATAATACAATGAATTATAACTTCATAGCTAAATAAACCATATTACAATAAGTGAATATTTATAATTACTATGTGAAAAAAATAAATTAATTTCTATAGTAGTTTGTTCATGATAGAAAACTCAACATCTGAAATCGGTTGTCTGGTGGTGCGTGTAGTGATGGAGAGAGTTGTCGCAAAATGACCCTTTTTGAATGATACTTCATCAGTCATTTCACCTTTGGACTCAGCCATTTATACTTTTGGAGTTTTTGTGATTCATCCTCAATTGAGGTGAATAGTAGGTAGGGGACAAAAATTTTATTTCCAAACACCTCAATCTGAACGAGTTTCTAGTTCTGAAGGGATTTATAGGGGAGGAAACCGTCATATCCATATTTCCCCATCGTTCCTAATAGGATTTGTCAATGGGGCATCATTGAAAATCATCTGAGAAAGGGTGGTGGATGTGGTTAGAATTGTTGATGGGGAATCGTGGACAATCCTCAGCGAATGGGTAGTGAGAGAGGGCAGTGTCCATGGTAGGCATTGTCGATGGGGTGTAGTGTAAGATTGTCTGAGAAACTATTGTGATGTTCATAGGTGTTTTCGATGGGGCAACACGGTAGGAATCATATGAATGGGAGGTAATAGACATATCCATCGTCACCATGTCCTCATAGGTAGGTGGTGTGGATGGGTGACTGTGAATGGTCATGGAAGGGACTGTCTATATATGGGATATTAATGGTGACGGTTCTGTGCGTTGTGTAAGCGTGGTTGGGAATGAACCAATCTTAAATTTTTACCATGATCATTGATTATTCTAGGATCAATAAGATGTGGAACTCCATTATCTATGGAATAAAATCTAATATTCAGATAATTAAGAAAGAGAATCAAAATCATTAGAGAGGATATTGTAGGTAATATTTATAATTAATTTGAATAATTTATTAATGAAAATAATACATGGATCTTTCATATGTTCTGTTTTGATGATGTAGATATTTAGATTGTCCATTCCAATTTATCTTCTTGAGATTTCAAGGATACAAACTAGAATCCATCTAGTGGTGATCGGCATGTGCTTCGATGACTCTGATCGACACGTATTTATCATCAAAGGCTAGCGCAGAGAAGAGAGTGACTTTTTTTGGACGTTCTTGATCACTTGTTCATCAGCCTTAAAGAACATATCTCATTCTTTAGAGGTGTGGGAAGAGGATTTGGGAGGGAAAATGTTTAGATCTACAATTATAAATTCACTGGTTGTGTGGTTAGGTACACAACATAATAGATATATATTAATATTTATTGACATGGGTCATTAGTTAAACTATTTAATTGTGTACCATAAATTAAATACATTCAAGAAAAATATGGAAAAACATGATTTTAGTAATAATACAACGTCAATATTTACGGTGTCCCAACATGGGAAAAATGGAATAAACAAAATTACACATTAAAAAATAATAGTTGTGTTATTAAATTTTTAATTTGTGCCAACTCGTAATATAATATTACACTATATTGGAAATAATTAATTTCATACCAGAATAGCATTGGTCATCTCAAACTCTACCTCCATTTAATGAACATGTGAATAAATAAATAAATAATTTATTCCCTTGAATAATTTTTTTAATTACATACTATTAAATACATATTAATTAAATGTTCAATAAAATAAATAAATTTATTTGACACACAATCAGGGAATAAATATTTATTTAATTTATGAAATCATTTTAACTTAAATAAAATCATTCTAATGTATTGGTAATAATATTTATTTATTAAATTCAATTAGAATTTAACCGATACCACCATAGTCAATTAGTGTGTGACCCTCTAGGATTCATTCTCGTTTGCATTAGGCAGGCTTGCTAATTTCCACGAGTATTGTCTAGCAACGGGTCAAGGAACCCAAGATAATGAACTTAATGTCAGAACAATGAAATACACATATAAACACTCACTGTGTAATATAATCCATGTGTCACAATATCTTCTATATATGGTTTATGAATAGTGTCGTAAACATTTATGTTGGATACGTGGCTATCTGACTACATAAAATAAACTCATCGTTACACCATGGACATGGAATTTCGCACGATAGTTCATTTTCATCAAAGGTACAATATACCAACATACATAAATGGAAGGTACAAATATTTTCACCAAATATCCATTAATAGCATGCCTCTCGTGACGCACCCAATATAACCTATATCCCACCAACTCTCCATGTGACCGTTTTCATCAGTAAATCAAAGTATGTGAGTCGTGAAATGTATAATTACAATCTTAATGTCTATGTATAATTACACACACTCATAGATCAAAATATACGATGACACCAAAACATGATGAATTTTTATTGGAGGGTCAATTTTCATAATATCTTATCTTGGATATTACCAAGTGAAAACTTCATGAGAGGATTTCTCGTACACATACATGAACTCAATTGTGAATGTCTTAATGCTATGATTCCCATCATAGTTTTTCATAAAAACATTGGAAAATTATTAAGAGTATTGGTTTTTAGTTTCAAGGTTCTCATAATAGTGGGAAACTTCCACAACGTTATCAATGAAACAAATAATCTAGGAAATTATTACATCAAAGTCATGTATAAAACATAAATGTACGTAATATGATTTTTAATATTTAAATACATTAAATATGAATGTAATCAATGTACAAATAGTTGGTTCCAAGACTCCTACTCTTGAAAACTCCCACTTGGACTAGAGCTAATTGACTACGACATTCAGTCTGATAGAACTCACATGGTGATCATGTTTCTTTTGAGTTAAGTCTTTAGACAAGGGGTATTCCATGTTGTATTCTATGGAAATACTTGACATAGTCCATCCCCATGGGCTCAGGTCGTGACTACCTCACACTCGCCTTCCATATGACAGGGGCTGGAGACTAGCACTGGAATGGCATTTCCCAAAAATGTGAAGGCATTGTTTTAAATCTTGTACACACATAGACATGGTACGCTATAGAAAATTAAAACACAATTTAAAAATAATTGAGAAACCATAACTAAAAATACCCATGGTGTGTAAAAGTTAGTAATGATTTAATGTTTCGATAATACATGACCAACTAAAATTGAAATATCATAAATGGGAATAAAACATCCCCTGAGGTTGTTTGCCTATGATCCTACCTGGATGGTAAGTATAGCTCATTAGAGATGCTCTCCATGCCAACCATTCACCTCTGTACACCATCGTGTCCTTTCTACTTGATAATCATTCAAAGTTTCCCATCGTATACAGTAGACACAACAAGGTGTGGGTGATGCCCGTGTAGGGATGAGTATAACAATACACAGTAGGGACCCCGACACCCTCAAAGGTATCTCAGAATTCCACATAGGAAAAACCAAAAAGAATGATTGAAATCACAAAGCACACATAAATGGACCTCTCACACAAGGCATTACATAATTACATTAGTACAGATGTTTACTCATAAAGAAATATCATCTTATTCTGTAATGAGGCTATGTTGCTGACCCGCACATGATGGCTTGGTGTTGAGCCAAACAGGAATGGTTGGTGCTGACCCACACAAGATCGCTCAGTGTTGGACAACATAGGATCACTCAGTGATGATCCAAACAAGATGGCTCGGTAGTGATACACACATGATCACATGGTTCTGATCCACACAAGATCACAGGGTGCTGATCCACACAGGATTGCTTGGTGCTAATCCACATAGGATCGCTCGGTGATAATCCACACAGGATCTCTATTCACTCTTCACATCTCGGCCAACCACAAGATAACTGCACAAAGCATTCTTGACACTGGGAGGATCTGATCCTCATTCTATTAGTCATATTTCATTTGGAATGAACTCCAACAACAATGTATCCCAGTGAACATCCATGTCATAAGGTTTCCAATGAAACATACATCGCATCTTCTAGACACCCGGTCTTTGAGTTATAGGAATTTTAGTGCCGAGCACCCAGTTGGATTCAGGTTTGATCCAAACCAGTTGTTCTCCATCACTATTTAAAACCCAAGTAGAGTATCACAAAAGGTATGAATCATCCTGTGCATTCTGGAACCACAAACGGTTTGTCATATGAATTGTTGGTTTACAAGGTACACTCATTAAAGTGTTACCAGGATGAAAATGGATCTGGTCTTGTTCGAAATGGCTATTCTATGCCTAGTCCAACCTATTGGGCTACGGGTTATGCCCATCCCACCCGGATGGGCATGGACCACATGGATTTTAATCCACCTAAACTGCTGTCCTGGGGGTCCGCTCCAATTCCTGAACAGCCGAAACATTTGGATTTTTAAAGTGGCTATGTCGGATGGCACAACACGACTTGGCCGGTCCGATTGGACCGGTCTCCAGCAGGACCCACAGGGCCTAGGACAACCCTTCATCGTGTATGGATGTCACTACCTACTTCCACAACCTTTCTCCATTGTGTGTTGTCGGGGCACGCCACCAGGTGGCAATGTCGCTGGCAATGGTCGATCACACCTCCTTCTTGCGCGGCTCGGAGCTGCGGTCCTCCTCCTTGGCACGCTGACAGGGCACGCTTCCATTATCGATGGGGATGGAATCGGCCAACTACACTTTTTAGCCACAATGCCTTCGGGCTTCACCTCTTCTTCGCGGCCGGTAGTGGACGACCACTATCTTCTCCGGTCGTCGACACCGCCATGACAACGAAGCTTTTGAGGGACTCTAGTGAATCTCTAGAGGTATGTTTCCTCTACTAATAGTGCCTAAAAGCCACCTGATACATTTCACTCACTGAGTGGCCCCCAGTTTGTCCTTGTGACATTGTTTCTTGGTCTCCCAATAAGAAACGCAACCAAACCAAGAATGGCAGGGGGCCTGGGCCTTGTTCTTTTGGCCTACAGCCCCTACATTTTCATTATAACATGGGGAGGATTATTTAATCATACAAAATCCCATATAAAACCATATTTTCATATCATATTACTAAAATTATGATCATCCCATTAGTGGATGATATGTGTTTTTAATAATATTCAATAATGAGGAAAAAGGATGGAATTAAGCACATAACCCCTACAATGAGCTCAATAGAAGTCGATGCAGATGAGGAAAGAGCGTCCAAGTCTGAGGGTTTTGGGAAATAAGGATAATATTCATATCCTTTATTGATCATCATCGAATCCTAAAACGGTCATCGAAGCCTCGTTCTAGGCGGGTGGATGATGCCATGACACAAAATCAGAGGTTCCCCTCTTGATTTCCAAAAACAGATGACTGAGATTCGTTTAAATATTAAAAATAGAGAATCAATACATAGAAAATTTAAATAGATTCATTAATTAATTAAATTAATAAACCTATTAATTTTCTCCAATGTGTGGTTTCACAACCATGTGTAACCAGCCATTTAATATTCTAACCAACCAGCATTCCTGCCACTGCAACTTAATAGTTACTATAAAGTATAAAATAATTCATTAGGTTATTTTATAATTTTTTTGTAAATTCCAAAAAATATCTTTTTTCCTTTGAACCTATCTAGTAAATGTAATGCTTCAATTATTAAAATCATGGCATTGGGAATTCAACAGTGCCCCCGGATTTTTATTATGTGCACCGACTCACATGATAGAAATCATCACCATCAAATATTATGAACGTAAATTCAAAAAGGTTAATAAGATATTAACAATCACCCTTGACATGTGCTGGTTGAGGCCAGGCTCTGCATAAGGGAAACCAAGCCTCACAAGATCAATGGTATGCTCATATGTCAAATCTGAGAAACCATTTATGACTTAAATAATTGAACAATAAATTAATTGTCACTTAATTATTTTATTTATGGCCCAAAATTAACATCCACTACTGGACCGTGTTTGAAAAAGATAGATTCTACCTACAGAAAGTATACCCTCATGAGCTGAGCACTGTTTTCATATTTTTCCACCAAGTCACTGTTCGACATTTATAACAATTAAAAAAAATATTATTTAATTAATATATTTATTTTTATTCCGTTTTGGGTTTTTTATTGGAGACTTGTGTCAACTCAACATAAGTTGCGCCTAAGGTAACCAAACCATACTAAATGCAACAGTTCCCCAATACATATGATCTAGGAACCATTTATTAGTTATTCAACATTTTTAGGAAAACTTCTTGTGTGCGCTATTTAATGATTAACACTTTTCAATAGATCATTCTGGGTACTCCGGGCCTTGGAATCACGTGTCATCAATTCAGCAAGACATAGAATAATTCCACTTAATTAAAAAATTTTCAAAAATATCATGGTTTATTCAATACAATTCACTAAAAAATCACCATTATAATAAAAATACATCAAGTGATGATACTTCCGAAGTATGTTCTTTGTTCGCTGATGTGACCTTGTCTCTTTTTCAAGATCCACTGGTACATCAATATCACAATACAATGTAGTGGTATATTTCATACTAGTTATCACATCTAGATTCTTTATGAAGAATTGTATAATAACTACATCATTAACTTCCCCAAAAGTTGCAATATACACGTGCTCTATTATAGAATCTCTGCCCGCGATCTTCTCTCAGCTCTTCGAGCTCACTACACTTCCACTCAACATGAATATGTATCCCTTTTCAACATCCTGTAATATGGATCAGTCTGGAAGCTATACTCTACCAATCCTCTGATTAATAGTTACTCACATCCTCAAAAAACTAGGAACATTTCCATGGTTCACCTTAGATACTTTAGAATAATCTTGAATTCCATCCAATAGTGGTATCTTGGGTCAGCTAGATGTCCACATACATTACTCAATGCGTAGGTGACATCTAACCAAGTACATATCATTACATACATGACTGACCCAATCACTGATGTGTATGAATTCCCTTCCATTATATATCATTCATGATGTGTTTGAGGACACATTTTCCTTGAACGATTAATTTCATGTGATGCTGACAACAATCCCCTCTTGGATTTTTCAATATTGAATCACATATGTATCTTATCATTTAAGTACTTTTAAATAGGCCCAAAAATATCTTGGATCTACATGATGGATATTGATCCCTAGAAAATACGCTCCCTCATCCAAGTCCATATGGAGAAGCATTGATTCATCCATGCCTTAACGAACTTTATGACTGGTATTTCGTTTCCAATAAGTAATATGTCATAAAAATATAATATTTTTAAAATGATTGCAATCCCACAAAACTGTTTATAATGATAAGGCTCAATTTTTTTTTGATAAAACCATATTTCATTATGGCTTCATCGAAATGAGTGTTCTATGACATGGATTCTTTATTTAATCCATAAATGGATTTCAATGAATTGAAAACCATAATGGAGACCTTTTGAGTAATAAACCCTTAAGGTTGTGTCATGTAGACATCTTCCTGAAGGTACTAATCAAGGAAGGTTGTTTTGACATCCATTTTCCAAATCACATAGTCATGGTATGCATCAATGGATGAAATGATTCTAATGGAGTTTATCGTTGGAACTCGTTAAAATATTTTTTTATAATCAATTCCTTGATGTGGATTGAACCCTTTTGCATCCAATAATTCATTATAGGTACTCACGTGTACATCAATGTCCAGTTTCTTCTAAAATACCCATTTGCAGCCAACATGATTTACATAAACCATAGGATCTATAAAAATACATAATTGGTTTTGAAACATGGAATTCATTTCATAATTCATGTATTCATGCCACTTGGAAATATTTGTGCCACATAATGCATCGTTTTAGGTTAGTTGATGATTAATATCAAATTATTATTATTCACCATCCTTGATAACTATAAAATCATACCATTTTGGTTCACTAATTTTTTCGTACTCATATGAAACTCTTGTGTCTTTGGAATATTTCATTCTTCAATGAGGCTATGTGGATTCGATTAATGATCCAAATCTTGCGTACCCTGAGCGTAAACTTCATCAAATTCTCTCTCGCTCCCACAACCCCTTTTGGAGATGATCTCCCTGTCAAGGAATATGGCATGTCTTTCCAATGTAAACATTATATCTGAGGGGTTTTGTAAGTAATATATCCCTTTTCCTTAGTGCATCCTATGAATGTATACATTTTTCCTTGGGGTGCAAGTTTGTTACTTGAAGAGGCCTTAACAGACAAATCACTTCCCCACACATGTAAATTCGATAATATGAATTTCTTTGCACTCCAGAACTCATATAGAATACCATTTATTGGTTTAGTATGTACTAGGATTAGTAAATTCACTACTATTTGTAATTCATATCCCAAAAAGGATAATGTAAGACTCACATGCCTCATTGTTGATCTAAACATGTCCTCCAGGGTGTGGTTCCCCCTTTCTCTCACACCATTCCATTGGGTCGTGTTTGGTGGAATGAGTTTGAATAGGATCCCAAACTCCTAAAAGTATTTAGTGATTTTTGGATTGAGATATTATCAACCTAGATCTTAGTGGAGTTTCATATTATTCTCACAATGATTTTTATCAGATTCCTTCTTGTACACTTTTAACATATCAATAAGAATATGACATATACTTCGTTAACTGGATATATCCATATCTACTAAAACCATTTGTAAAAATTTTTATGTATGAGTAACCTCCACATTCTTCAACTATAAATGGTACACATACATTCTTATAAACCAATTCAGTAAGATCATTAACCCTTTAACCTTTCCCACTAAATGGGGATTTTGTAATTTTTCCTTGTAAACATGAAAGATATACACCAAGTGGTTTTAATTTTAATGAATCTAAAAATCCATCATGATGTAAATTTTTTAAGTGATTCTCATTTACTTGACCTATAAAGTTATGCCAAAATTGGGTGTGTAATGAGTCATGTGTTGTATATTTTTTTACCGATTTCCATTACTTGATTTGTGTAATACAACATGTAATGACCGTTGTATAAATGTTCCATAAAAAAAATTATTACTTTGTAAATGAAGAAAAATTAATTTCCAAACATAAAAAAATACATCTATATATAATATGGATACATTAATAATTTTTTTAGTAACTGAAGGCTTATAATAACAACCCTTTAACACGAAGATCATCATAGTTGGAAACATGAGGTGGTATTCACTAACATCTACCACAACATGTCTGGCTCCATTGGCTACTCAAGGATCTACCTCCCCTATTTCAATCTTCCAGAATAGACATGGTTCCTATATTGGGATACATATGTGATCACCACATGAAATATCTAGTACATAATTTTTAGATATAGATACATTTAATTCGATAAGAAAATCACCTGATGCTTCACCTTACTTCTTAAGATGGGTGGAGTTCTTCTTCTGGCGGCCCTTATTTCAACATGTGAAAAAAACATCCACATAATACCTTTACTCCCCTTTGATATTATATTTATATGAAGGATGTGAATAATATTTGGTCTTAAATCTCTTCACCTTCCCATTCCTATTATTCACCAAAATGATAGAAGAAATTTCACGCTTCAATTCTCAATCCACATGCCGAATGAGGATAAGAAGATTATTTTAAGACTTCTCAATATTGTTCACATTGAAATTGAAAATAATTTTATAGAAGATATAATTAATTGATACGAGAATGAGATTAGTGACCAGATATTCGGGTTGTTTAAACACTACAACATCAAGGCACTCAATGTAGCCAATGTGCATGACTACATGAGGCCCAGCTGGGGAACCTTCTCCAAAATTACTATAAATGAGTTCTTTAGAGATATCATATCATTCATTTCATTCACTCTCATGGTAATGATGAAAAAGGTGTTAATGCATGAAATAATAATCCATGTATTATTGAAACTTCATGAGATCAAAATACATTGATATACCATCAATCATTGAATGTCAACCAGATTGTTCTTCTTTTTCTCATAGATCATTAAATCATCATCACTCGCCTCTTTGGCTGGCTTATTAGGTAGTAATGAATCTAGTATTTAAGGATTCTGTTCATGGTGTAGAATACCCCAAAAGCGTCTAAACCATTCTTGGAAAAGACTACCGGTGATGATGTTGTCTTTATATAGAATTGGAAACAATTATTGTGTTGTTGATGATATTTTCATTTTTATTTGACAATTAAAAAGACCAGATCATTAGTATATTCATGATTACATTTTATTAGAAATAATATATTTTATTAAGTCTCCCACTATTTTATCAAGCCCCAAAGGACTTCACCATTGAACTCAGAATGTCCAATTCACATGACATTCTAGTGGGAATGATCCATATTCAACTTCACAAAACCCAAAAATTGGTTGGTCAGGATATTAGAAGGTATTTTGGTATGCAGGTCATCACCAAAAGTGGGCTTGAAGCTCCATGATATGTTGAGTGGACTCCCCAATAATGAAATCGTGAATTTGTATTTCCTCAACACTTACCTCCATCATTACACCAGGTTTAGAAATGGAAACTCATCTTTTTCTTAATATTGTTATGTCAACCTGAAAACTTTTATAATCTATCCATGTATAAAAGAAATTGTCCCAAAAATGGTTTGTCAAAAACTTAGTTTTATTGGGTTTTACTATTATTCAAGTAATGAAAGTCATTTTCTGATTTAATATTTTAATTGAGGTATTTTTATCACTTATGTGTGAATTTATAATTATCATTATCCCATTATTTTCAATATCAAGTCGATGTTACTAATGTGATTAACCCTGTATTAATAATATTTACGTAGCAGTCTAGTTTATGATAGATCCATATTACATCATTGTTTAATTCATAAATTATGTGATCATGAAAACACAACCATAATGATAAACCATGCAACTAACAAAAATAAAATAATTTAAAGGGAATGATCATGAGCATTTCTAATGGTCAGTTAATTTAAAAGTTGATAAACTTACCCTAACATAGGGGAGAAACATGGTGAACCTTTTTGGACCGTGTTTATATATTTCCCCATGTCCACCACTATATCTCCATGGATTGGTTTCATCTCAGCTCTCGCTTGAAATGATACCACTACCTCGGGAGTTCCATACATTACATATTCCTTTTTTAACTCACATGAAAACGTGAGAGGTATAAATTTGTTTTACTTAAATGAATCATTGGGTAGGTAGGCCATACATATTATTGAGGAGAAGTCTTACATGGAAATAAATTTAATTTAAATAAATAAATAAAATTAAACCATTCACATTCAATGGTCTTATTCTAGTTCATGATCATCCTTACATGAAATGATATTTATAAATAAATAGAACTATAATTCAATTATTTAATCATTTTTGTTTACGTTAATCCAGCACAAATAAATAAATTATCATCATTAATTAATCATTCCTTATATATTAAACCATTTTATGGAATTTCCTTAATAATCTCATCCATATTAATTTTAAAAAAATAAATTCATTTAAAATTATCTTTTTATTTAAAACATACATTGCAGTAAACTAGGTGACTTTTTATTCATAACTACCCTATGAGTAGAATTGAACATTACACAGATGATAAATTAAACACATATATACATAAAACCTACCACATGTTTAGCCTCATCTATTCACATTGCACTATGTTACATGTCTCAATGATTTTTATATTATAACAATAAATTTTTATAATTCTGTGTAATTTAGATGAGTACACGTTGTGTAATTCCAACTAAATGGAATGTACAATTTTTCAACATATATCCAAATTACATTCCTAGGGAATAAACTTTTCATTGTATATTAGAAATATTTGGAGTACAAGATGTGTCAAGTGGGACACACGCCGTGTAGTTCCTCATTACACGGTCTCTAACTAGGCATGTTTTTTATGGGGTACACGGTCCAACCCTAGCACTAAGGGACTACATGTTGTATCAGGTTCACCACATGTCATGTAATCCTAAAATTGTGTTCCACATATTCATGGTCTACACATGGAGTCATTAAGATATAGAAAAACTCTAACATCATGGCTCGTGTCGTAGACCAGACTCGGTGCATCGAACTACAGCTACACAGTTTGTACTGCTGAATACATGTCGTGTGTTAGGTTTTTGTATGTACAACAACATTTTCCACCACTGTATGTGATGCTCTATTTTAGATTTAACCAAATTAAAAAAAATATTTGTTTCTATATGGTGAATGTGAAACAAAAAAGGAGGAACATATCTACAGATTCATATTTACATAATTATTAAATTAAATTGAATCAACTAAATTATTAAATGTGTAAATAATGAAAAAATTATTTAAATAATTATAAAATATGATGTAGCTGCTCTGATACCAGTTGAAGGTTCTGAGTGCAGAAGATGCGTGGTTGGGCTAGCAACCATCATTGACTTTTTCCATGATCAATGATTATTCTGAGAACAATATGATGATGAAGGTTGGTCTCTAAGGAATTGAATCGAATATTTAGATAAAGAAGGAAGATGACGGAAACCTATAAGTAGGATCTATAAAATCATGTTAATAAATAATTTAATTAATTTCCAAAATAATATAACACCTGGATCTTCAGTATATTTTTCATGATGATTTTTATCGTCTGGAATGACCCTTCCAGATTATCTTGTTGCACTTACAAGGATCCAAACTAGAATCCCTCTAGTAGCGATCCACACCTTCTCTAATGGCCTTTGATCGATTATACATGTTCTATGGATTCTAGAATGGAGAATCGATTGTCTTCTGTCAGTCATACATGATAACTTGTTCTTCAGTCTTGAATAACAGCTCGCATTCATGAGAGGGGTGGGAACCAGATTCGAGGTAGAAATTGAATAGATCAACAATTCACAATTCACTAGGTGTGGGGTTCATTACGTGGAACAATAGATGTACATGTCTATTTATTAATACAGGTATTCAGGTTCAATATTTAATTTATTAACAATAATTAAATACCTAAATAACTCTAGAGAAAAACAATCATTTTAATAATAAAACTGTGTTATTTTTATGGTTCTCCAACATGCGCAAGTAAAGAATTATTTTATTTACAAACAAGTAAATAAATATTTATTAAATTTTCATCTAAATATATAAATATATTTTACCCACTATCTAGTGAATAAATATTTATTTAATTTAATGAAATCATTTAAAATTGAATAAATTTATTCCACTCTCTTGAGAATAATAGTTATTAACTAAATTATAATTTAATTTAACTCAGACCACCAGAAATAGTAATTGTATGACACTCTTGTATTATTTCTCGTTGGAATTATGCTAGTGTTCCTAATGTCCAAACGTAATTTTTTTGCAACAATCATGGCACCCAAGAGATAGAACGTAAACTCAAAACCACAACATCCCCATACAAATGCTCACTATGTAATAAAATATCGTTTTCTCAATATATCATCAAGGAGGATTCTTGATTGTGTCATCAAATTTTATTCTTGATACATCATTCTTTGACTATCCCAAATAAAATGGTCATTACACTATGGACATGAAATATTTTGTCATGGTTGTATTTCAATCAAAGGTCTGAGATATAATTTTCCATAAATGGAAGGGACATATCCTTCCTTGACATATACATTAATAACATGTTGTTTGTGATTCGCCTAATGTACCCTACATCCCACCTACTGTATGCATGACATTTTTAATAAGTAAATAATAGTGTGTCATTCAGGACCCATATTAATGATAATCTTAATGTCTAATAATCATTACACTCACTCATATATAGAAATATATGATAACCCCAAATCATGATGAATTCCTATTGACAGGTCTCTTCTTATAATCATCTGTTTTGGAGATTACAAAGTCTAGACTTTTTGAAAAGATGTCTCATCTTCTTATAAGTACACAACCTCGATGGTCCGAAAGTTATATGTCCAATAATATTATGTAATCCAACCGTAGAACTATACTTATGAATATTGATATATCATTTCAAGATTCACATCATAGTGGGGAACTACAAGAACCTTTTCAATGCAATAAATACCCTATGATGTTATTACATCATATTAAATCATAGCAATTAACAATTTTAAACAACATATTTGACCTCTAAATACATTAAATATACATGTAATATAACTACAACTTGTTAGTTCTAGGACACAAAATCTCACAAATGGGGTGACGAGGAATCTATAATCGGAAGGGACGTTGTTAGGATTTATCGATGGGGTTTCATGGTAGGTCATTTATGAAAGGTCTGTGAAGGTCATATCCATCATCTCAATGTCTATCCTAGTTGGAAATGTTGATGAGGTATCATGTCATATTTTCTAAGAAATGGTGGGGATCATCATATCCATCTTCACCATATTTTCCCTAGTAGGCATAGTTGATGGGGTGTTGGGGTGGGTCGTTTGAGAGTGTTTGGGGCATCTAGCAGGGACAAATGGAAATAGGTTACTCATGGGAAAATATCTGTGGAATGATGTCACAATATTCGGTAACACAAAATCTGTGTTTGAAAACCTCATATAAAACCTATTGTTAGGTCCCTAACTTCTTCTCCACACTCGACCAATGCAATTTTTTTTTCTAAAAACAAAACTACGGATTGTTGAAGATACTAAATCTCAGAGAATGTATTTATATTCCTAATGATTGGCCCCTACATTTATTTATATATACAACCATTTATTCCACATACTGATGTTGACTATCTTCAATGATTTCATTACTTTCTCAATTATTTCTCTTCCCTATTATTTTCATTAATTTAAATTTCATTTGATGGTTATGTTTGTTTTCAAGTAATTATGGCACATGGTTCATTATTGTAACACCCAAAAAATTATATATTAAATTTTATTATAATTTTTTTTATTAAATGGATTTTTGTTCAATTAAAACAATCGGATAATATTTTTATGACAATTTTCATTAAAAATAATAAATGAAATTTAGTTTCTTAATTATTTTCACTATTAGTAAATTAAATTACTTATAATTAATTATACCAATTAAAATTATTCAAATTAATAATCCAAAGGAAAATATGGGTTTTCATTCTTTAAAATAATATTTTAAATTAACTATATTTAATTAATTATTGAAATATATAATTTTATATTATAATATTAATTAATGGTAAACCATTTTTTAAATATTATTATTATTTTTTTTATTTTATTTTTTAAATACAAGAGATATATTATTATTTTTTAGAAAATTTAACAATTATAAATATATATAATTATTTATTTAATAAAAAACACATATTATATTTATAATTTAAATAAAAATGAAATTTGGATTATTTATTTGAAAAAAACTAATTATAAATATATTTATTTATTTATTTATAACTTCTAAAATAATATATATATATATATAACTAATTTATATAAAATATTAAAAAGATGTTCAAACAATTAAAAGTTTAAAAAGATGCATGTATTTTAAAAAAATTATGATATGTTTTGATAAAAAATTGATCAAAAATAAAAATATGAATATATAATAATATAATTATAAGAATATAATTTATTTTCCAATAGAAAAGTGTAAGATAATAAATTAAGGGGACGTAATGAATTTAAAAAGGGATAATTTTTTAGATAAAAGGAAGAAATGTTGAAATGATTACAAGATAAATTAATAATAATTTAAACCATAATGATATTAATAATAATAAGGTTGTATTCAAGATTCCATCGTTAAAATATACCTGTTAATTTCCCACCATCAATCCCAAATTCATTCTTCTTATTTAAAGTGTTTTCAAATAACTCAAATATTTTTTATAATTTTGCATCAATTATTATATTAACTTTGATCAAATTTTTTCCCAATCAGTGTCTTTGATTTTTAAAAAATGATATATAAAACTATATAATCACATTTTATTTATACTCTAACTATTCACATCAAAATATAAAACCATCATCTCCCTATAATCCTCAAATATGTCCATCCCAAAATCTAGTAGTCTCAAATCCCTCAATTGACCCAAAAAATAGATACAAGTTCATTAAATTTCATCAAATTAATTTTGTTACAACGGTTTAAATGTGTATGTGAGTGTTTTTGTGTGTGTATATATATACACATATAGAACTATATTTTTTATGTGTATATGAAATAAATTTATTTTTTATAAATTTTTTCAACAACCAAGATCAGTAAAAGATCTTTGTATGTAATAAATTATGGGTTTAATTTCATTTGTCATTTTATAAAAAACATACACGTCATATATAAGTGATGAAGACATGATGTGTGTTCAGGTTATTATACATAGTATTACAAAAACAGTCTTGATAATTTGTGATAATTAGATCAAAATTAATAATTTCCTATTGGCCTCCTATGTAGAATTATTTTCTCTGTGTTCCCAAACAAATTGTAATGACAAAATTACTTTGAGGGGGGAATAGTTTAGTTACCCAAAAATTCTAAACATTGTTTTATTATAAAAATATTTTATTTAATTTATTTTTATATAATTAAAACAAATTGTTATATTTTTTTAAGACGATTTTCATTAAAAATAATTAATAAATTTATTTGTTTTCATTATTTTGATAATAAGATAATTACAATAGTTATAACAAAATATACCTATAATTTAGTGTTTTTAAAATAATATTCTAAAAATAAATATGGTTTTTCTTTATTTAATAAAATTCCTAAAAATCATTATATTTATTTAATTATTTTGGTAAAATATTATTTTTTATTATAATATTAATTAATTGAGAAACATTTTTAAAAAAATTATACTTATTATTAATATAATATCTTATATATATATAATATAGTATTTTTTTCATAAAATTTATAAATTATAAATATATATTTATATTATTATATTAAAAATATATTATATTTATGTTTAAGGTAAATATATATTTTTAATTATATATAATTTATAAAATAAGTAAATATATAATTATATTTATTTATATTTACAAATTAGAAAATGTTATATAAAAAATGAATTTATATACAAGTTAAAAAATGTTCAAACCATTATTTTTATAAAAAAGTTCCATGTATAAAAAAAATTATACTGATATGTTTTCATAAATAAAAATATGAAAAATTAAGAATTTATAAAAATATAATAAAAACAATGTTATTGATTGGCCAATATAAAATGGTTTGATAAAAAAATAAACGTGATTTTCTAAAAAATGAGAGTAATGATTTAGATAAAAATATGAAATACTGTAATGATTACAACAAAAACGAATAACAAAATAAAACATAATTGTAATAAAAAAATTGAGGTTGTATTCCGCTTGTCATCATGACTATCAACCAGAAAACTGCACACAATCAATCTTGAACGCCTCCTTCCAAATCAATGAGATTCTCAAACAAACTCAACTCTTTTATTTAATTTTTCACAAATTATAATTTTTTATTTTGATAAATTTATTTTCCATCTATGTCTGTAATTATAGAAACATGACATAAAAATTATCTAAACACTACTTATTTAAACCCTAACTTTAAAAATAAATCATCTAACCATCATCTCCCTGTATTCTCTTATTTTGTTCTACTCAGTTTCTAGAAGCCTCATGTACATCAATTGACCCCAAAACATGTAAGGGTTCATTTATATTCATCAAATTAATGTTTCAAAAAAGGGATATATATATATATATATCTGTGTGTTTGTGTTTGTGTACACATATACAAATATATAATAATCTATTTGTATTGTTTATGAAATGGGTTTATTTTGATTATTTTTTTTTTCAGAACATAGAATGCTAAATTTTCTTCATATGTAATAAATCTTTTCTGTATTATTAGTTATCTTTTTATAAAAATATGCATCATTTATAAAGACTGGACATTGGTTGTGGGATTGAGTCATTATTGTTTTTTAATTACATTATAATTTTTTTTACACTGAACAATAAAAACCATGACGAAATTATTTTCAATGTCTGCAACACAAAATATCATTTATCTTATAGAATTTTCATTATAAATATAATACAATGAATTTTTGATAATATTTATTATATAAATTATTTTTTTAGAATACATACCTAATAAATTATTAATCATTTATGTTTCTCAAATTAGTGTTAATATTTATATTGGAAATATAACAAATCTTACATCAATTTTATTTATGAGATCAACTATTATATTTATCAAAAGTATAAATATATACTGTATTATGTTCTAAACTATAATAATAAATAATCTTGTATAAAAAAATTAAAAATCTAAATGATTTTAATATATACATACAATGGTAAATCATTCATATTTATACATTATATTAAATTCATTTTTAACAAAATCAATAAATACAATTAGTTTATATTTTAACATATTTTAATATTATAAACTATTTTTTCTAAATCATAATCAATATATTTATGATAATATATATATATTATAGAATTATATTTATTTATAAATATAGTAGATCAACTGAATAAAATATCTGATGCATCTGTATTTAGAAATATAGTCGATAAAGTTTCTTTATAATATATTAATGAGGATGTATTCTTTTTTGTTATTTATAAATACATATTATACCACGAAATTAATATATTACATATCAATTACATAATTTAAAAATATATATTTTAAAGTAGTTTCATAAATACAATTTTTATATTTTAATTAGGAACCCCACAAAGGATCCAACCATAAAAAAAATTCAAATTCAAACACATAACCAAATTTCAAATTTCAAATCCTTTCTGTGATTTTAAACTCAACCCTCATATTGGGTTGGTTGGAGGTTGTGATGATATCTTGGATGTCGAGGGGATTTTTGAGATATTCTATGGAATTGTTTATTTCCATATAAAAGGATTGAGAGTGATAGAGAATATGACATAAGTTCTCAGATAAGTATGGGGTATCAAATCATTACGAAGACATAATATTCTACACACTTTTGTCTTTTTGGGAGTTTTCATTAAGACAGACTTTGTATTAGAGCTTATATTAGTCATTAGAAGATTTGATTTGGTGATTATGGCATTTATGAAGATTTCATATGAATCAGAAGAGTCTAGTTGGTGAATAACCATATCTATTTTTACTTGTACGATGCATCATTCATAAATTGTAAAAGAATTGATCATTATGAAAAAAAATCAATTAAATATAGGCATAGAAATGTAAATTACCCATAGAGAATATTTTGCATGTTAAATTTATTAATAATTTATATTCTATATTATTAAATTACACCACATTATAGGAACCTTCTTCAACATATTAATTACAAATTTTTCACGAATGACATACCCAATGTAACCATCTTCTCTATAAATGGTATCATCGTGATTTATAAAATACATTACAGTTCATGAGTCATGATGGGCATAAATAAAAATCCTAATTCTTAATGACGATTGAACATTCTTACAAATAGAAATATCCAATGACATGTAACCAAGAAACATTAAAATAGGAGGGTCTATTCTATTAATCTCCCATCTCGTATCTTTCATTGTACACCTCTCAACAAGTGAATGGGTTGATACTTTTGAAATCGAATGAATATATAACATATAGATTTATATTTCTCCAATTAATCCTCAAAATAAACATGAAGTGAGAATTATTGTGGAGGATTGGTCTATATCACATTATTTTCCCTCTAAATAGTGTCTCCAAATACTATTAGTACCACGTTGTCTCTATTTATGTCTTCCCACATAGATGATTACATATTTTCCCATCATCGTCAATGTAAATTTTATTTTGAATCCATCAAGTAGAGTAATTCAATTTGATAAGATATGGATCAATGGGATACTTGGATGTAATTATAGATCATTAAACAATGCATTCCAATTATGGATGTCAACGCAAAATAATACCACACATTTAACATCTCAATATGTTTAAATTTTTAAATATCCACAACTATTCTTATATAGAGTTAAGTATTTTCAAAGTTAAGAAAAAACTTTTATTATAAATAGATGATCTCATTCTGTTCTAATACTAAATATATAAAAAAAAATCCATAATCCTACTTAAGTACGTTGTTTGATGACCCATTATTGGATTATCCTTCTTGAGTCAAGAAAAAGCGATATATATGCGTAATATTTTGTAACATGTTACTATAATTTTTTATTCCTCATTTGACATAAAGTAAATTGATTTTGTTTTTAATTATATATAATATTATGTTTCACGTTTCATGTGTAATTATTATTGAATTTAAAGAACATACCATTTCTGTGGTAATCTGAAAAATGTTTATTTGGAGATTGTAAGCATTCTTACAGTGAATAAGGGTTCATAATTTCGAGAATATTATTATTAGAAGAACACCCTTGATAGTATATTCAAATATCAATTAGGTAAATTTATATTGTTGTAATAATGGAGACGTATTGGACATGGGTGATATAATTTTTTTTGCATAATACAGATAATTTATCTCATGTATGATTGATTGGAAAAAATAATTCATGTATGTATAAAAAATAATTTCTTTTACAACAGAAACACAAAAAAAAATTCATTATAATCATAAAATAATGTGATCTTGTACGAGCTCAAATACATGGTTTGAGTTTCTATTTATAATTTCATCTATTATGATATGGTTATTATTGGTATCCATTATAAAAATGATATGAATCCTTGACTAATATTTACACTCTATTTTCGTATCATTTATACAGGATTGTATTTCAGACTAAATATAGAATTTGAAGCTTGTGTAGAAAATTCATATCGTGGATGGTCAAGAAAAATGAAAATATTAAAGGATAGTGATTATTCTTCCTTGATAGGATATAAAATGTTGGATTTTTTTTAATTTGTTCCTTGGGAGAATTTGGGATACATGGTAAAAATATAAGATTAATAACAAGCTAATAACATTGGAATAAGGAACACTATGGGGGAGATGTGTTATATTGAATTAAAATGTTTGTTTCGGATTTAGATAATCCCATTATCCATCTCCATGTGGGTAAAATTATCAGATTATTTCTTATATTATAATGATAAAATGTTCATTTCTATTGGGTTTGATTTATATGATGAAATATCAAGCTTCATGAAATGTTTTTATCAATTTTAATGGAGGGTAATTGGTTCTAGGATTCACTGAAAAAAGTCCCTAGAAAAATTAATCTATATAAAACAAATGTATGTTCCTGATAAATTTTGGGGATTTATGAATGATGGATCTATTCTTGGTGGATAATGAAATGGACTTCAAATCCTTTAATAATAGATTAATTGGAAACCAATGGATGCTCCGGGAGGCTAGAAATTTGGTGAGGTTGGATAAGAACCACTCGATCTACTTCCTAAATGTGTGATTAATGTTGTTAATTTTGGATTTTTGTTCTATCATTAAATGAGTTCAGCGTTCAAATTCAATTTAAGGATTTCTAATAAGGTCCATAGTTGTATTAAACACAATTGTACATCGGGTTTTATGGATCCTCTATTTTTTTTAAATTTGAATGCGGATGGTGTTCGATTTGGTGGCCATGAACTAACTACATTGTAAATTATTCATTAAAAAATAATTTATCACAACTTGATTGTTCATGTCTATTGAGATGAATGTGATAATTTCTTACGGATAGATGTTTCATTAAAGGGTCATAGTGGATCCCTTCTATGATGATATCCCAGATGTGAAGTAACGCTGTTAATGTATATATTTTCTATGGTAGGAAGATGTTAATTGAGGGACAAAAATAATATAGGCCATTAGGGGTGAGGTCTAATAAAACATTGAGGCATATTTTCTTGTTTTGCACTAATGGTAAAATTCTGCAGGATATTATGAGAATTAAACCCACCTGTAGGAAATCAACATTTTATAATGTCATCATATGTTCCTATCTGTGGACATATGTATTGATCCTTTGAAATTAAGATTATTATTAGTGGATATTACAACTTTAATACTTATATGTATTCAAGAAATGTGTGACAACACACTGTTTGAAGCGAGGTAGGATATGTTGGGTGTGTCACGAGTTATATTGCATTAATAGATAACGCATTAAAGGATCTGTCCCTAACGATCCATAATGTTATTTGATATCTTAGGCTCTTTGATGTAATTGATATAGCCAAAATAAATCCATGCCCATGGCGAAGAATGGGAATGTTGAATTTAATAGAGTCAAAGAAAGAACAATAGATCACATGGGTTGATGAAACTATCTTGCAACGCACATGATATGGGATAATGTGACATATGGAATGTATTACACAATAAGCATTCTTAGGAGGTGACACATCATTGCAATGTTAACTTCTTTCTCTATGGGTGACTTGGTGTGTTTCTAGGCGATATCCTTTGAATCTAGGCAGGCTCCGCCTAATTCCACTGAGAAAGAGGCTAAGAGGGTCCCACACCAAGTGTGTCCAAATATCTCATTTAAATAATAATTTATCAATTTAAATAAATATTATTCTTGATTGTTGTTTATGAATTATTTATTGTTGTCTGATCGAATATATTTCCACACTAGTTATTCAATAGAATATATTGTGAATCAAATAAAATATTTATTATAGATGAATGCTATGATATTTATTTCAGAACTAAATATCCATTATTCTATGTCTAATAATTGTGGTGTTGGAAATAAATAAAAATGGAAAAAAATGGCACGACGTGTATATAAAATATACACGCAGTTTATTCTTTCTAGTAATTTATTAGAAGTAATATTACATTTTTATTTAAATAATATTACGTATAATTTGATGGCCAAATGTCAAGTAATAATAATAGTCAACTGTTATTAATAGACATTTGGTATTACTATTAATTAAATTAAATTAATAAATTCTTTTAGGTATTTAATTTATTTTATTATTCAATGTAATTGAAATCCCAATTATATAAATCTCTTTATCCTTGAAATTTTTTGGGTGGTTGTTCCAAATAAATTTAGAATAGTGCTCAAGCCAAGACAGAATTTCTTTTTCAACCAAGAAATCTCTCAATCTATGAAGGAGTGATCCACCTCCACAAGATCAAGGCGATCAAAGGTGGGCATTACATGTGAATGATCTTCTACGCTAGCACACGATGACCCCTTTCGCAAAATCTAGAGAAACATAGAGAAAATGTGGATCAGTTCTAGAAGAATTCTACACATGGATTCTACGATGCAATGAAAGATGACATCATATAATGTTCAAAAACAACTATGAAAAAGAATTACATTAATGTAATTCATGTAAATTGATAAATTTAATTACAACCAGCATATGATGAACCTTACTATGGTTATGAGAATCACCTATTTCGTTTTTTTCATCTTTCTATACTCATGATCTGGGGTTTTATTATCGTTACATATTTCATATTGATTGTTGTTAAAGCTAAAATTAAAGTTGGGAACACCCACCAATCCGCTTCCTATGCACACAGAACCTAAAAGTGGTATCAAATCAGTCATACAATTGGTTATAATTATTTATGTTTTTCCTTTGTGAATTATGAATTTATTAATTCAGTTGTTTCAATTCATGTTACTCATTCATTAAAAAATGAATCTTGAGATCTGTTCCTCCTATCAGGATTCTCTTTATCCTTATTGAAAAAAAATTCTTTTAATTATGATTAAAAAATATTGGATCTCATCCGGAGGTGCCAAATGAACCTGGCCTTAAAACACCATAATACACGGTGTGTATTGGGAAGTACATGTCATGTAGTCATGGTTCAATGCATCAGACTAGTCTACAAAATCTTGTTGTTTGTTGGAGTATTCCTAAGTCATAAATGACCCTCTTTGTTTTCCAGGAATAAGTGGCACACAGTTTATTAATTACATGTTTTGTGGTCCACTGAATAGTACATATAGTCCTTTCGGGGTAAGGTTAGACTGTGTACCTTGTACACGGATTGCCTGGCTGGAAACCGTGTAATGCAAATACTACATGATGTGTGTCCCAGTCAACAAGTTGTGCACTCCGTAAATTTTCAAATTTATATCTACATGACTTGTCCTCAGGCATGTACATCAGTTGGATCGAGAACAAATTAAAAGCCTAGTAGACAGAACTACACACCGTGTACTCTTCCAAATTACCCAGAATTAAAAAAATTTATTACTATACTATACAAAACCTTGAGATGTGTACCATAGTGTAGGTGTAAAGTTGAGGAACAAAACGTGAGATGTGTTTTATATATAGGTGTTTAATTTTTCATCTATGTTATGTTCATTTATAAAAATTGGGTAGTTATGAATGGGAATTCACCTGGTAGACTCCATGTAACATGTTATGTACATATATAATTATAAATGAATGAATTTCGTAAAAATTATGATGGATGAGAATCTCAAGGTATTTCAAAAAAGGGTTTAAGATAAAATTATTGACTAATTAAAGATAATTAAAAGATTCGGTCGTGATTTATCTTAAACAATAATGATTAATGAATTGAATGATTGTTTTATTTATGTGTAAATAATATTTCATTTATGGATGAGCATGAGGTAGACCAAAACCATTGTATGTGAATGGATTCATTTAATTTATTTATTTAAATTAAATTTGTTTCCCTATGAGCCTTCTCCCCACTAATATGTTGGGCCTTTGTGTCCAAGGTTTCTATTATGTAAAACCATGTTTTACCCCTCACCAGCGTGTGAGATAAAAACATATTTAATGGATAGATCTCCCATGATGGTGGAAGTGGCTCATGTTAGGGGTGATGGTGAAACCAATCCAAGGAGATAAAAAGTTGAACAAGTGAAATCAATAAACATGAACCCAAAAGGTTCAAGGTTTTTCTCCCCTCGGTCATTGGATAGTTTATCAAGTGGTAGATACACTAACAAATAGATCAATTTCATGATCATACAATTTATGTTATTTCTATCATTTTCATGGTTTATTTATTTTGGGTCTATTGTCATGATCACATGATTAATGAAACAAACAAACATGCAAGATAAAACTAAAAAAATATTTCCTTATTCATTAAATATTATCTTAGAAATGGTTTATCACTTAAGTATATCCCACATATTATTAACAAAAATGTAATCAAAGATACTAAAATAGAAATTTACGTATAAGGATAAAATCCCTCAATTATATATAATGTCGGTATATCCTTCCATAATATTTGTTATAATCGAACCATATATCAAAGTGTAGGACTAACCCCTA
Organism: Viscum album; assembly: GCA_963277665.1. Classification (NCBI taxonomy): domain Eukaryota; kingdom Viridiplantae; phylum Streptophyta; class Magnoliopsida; order Santalales; family Viscaceae; genus Viscum; species Viscum album. The sequence continues at coordinate 357,060,123 of OY728152.1, read as the reverse complement.
GTTGGGGTCCTTTCAATTATCAGGGAATTATAATTCAATGTTTTGGGTTGACTTGAATTGTTTCTCATCTAGCATTGACTGCCACAGCGATACATTGTCTGACCAAGAGGCAATGGATGAGGAAGTCAAAATATATTAGGATTTCATGTTTGGGGAGTCCAATCAGTGGATCAAGGAGATGAATGTTAATGTAGTTATAATTTAGAATGCATACCTAAAACCCATCGTGTTTCTTTACAAACCCTAGTTGGGGTAATGCGATGGGAAATATGGATCGGTTCCACATGACTATTCAGGAAACATAATATTCTAAGGTCAATGGTAAGGGCTATTATATTTCTATAAAATAGTGGGAGACTAATGAGTAATAATCTATTTACATGTCTCCATTATATCATAATAATTTTCTAAACCATTGTTCATCTTCAATTGTAGAAACGAATTGAAGAATTTCTTCAAACATGTTATTGTGAACCATACTCGAGATGGAAAACATTCTCACTGGCACCAATTTCCATGAGTGCCATAGGAGTTTATGTGTCATCCTCTACCACAAGAAGAAATTGTATGTTCATTAAGAGCCTATTCTAGTTGCAACTGGAAAAGAGGCCAGTGATGAGTAAATATCTATCTATATGAAATACATGGATAATTCCACTGATGTCCAATGATTCATATTGTCATCCATGTATAATGAGCTCTTGAAGCAACATGAAAACATGTATGTGTATAGCATGATATCTCCCCTTAAGGATCTATATCAAGAGAAGGAGATATAGGAGAGATATGAGATCTACAATGCATTTTTTACAACTATTCTTGTAGAGTCTGCACCAAACAGCCCCCACCATATTCCATTCTTGTAGAGTCGGCACCATGATTTGGATTACAGTCATGTGATTTGGTAAAAATCCCACATTATATCCTCGTATGAATGGAATATGGGAACACACTCAACCGTGATTCTTAAAAACACTGGTAGTTAATAGAATAAAATACTCATGAATGGGGGTTCATGGATTGTAATAGGGGAACACATTGTGTATATATATCTGTAAGTCTTCCCATGAGTTAATGCCTCACACAACATGTAAATGTCAAGATAAATAGAGTGGAGAGATCACATGGAACCATATTATGTGATGTTGGATATGTTAGTGTACTTTTTATGGCTCTTGTACCGACCTATGCATAGGTGTTCTTGTTCGTGTTTACCCAGCTTAGTCTGTGTCTAATTACATTATGTGCCTCTATCCATTTTCATTTTCTATAGTCCATGTATATTCCAAAGTAAATACAAATACATCATGTATGTGGCACATGCTATGCGATACGATTACAAAACATGTGATCCTTGACCTCACCTTAATACCCACTCCATCTTTGAGAGATCCCCACATGGATTTCAATACTTAAATACACACATGATTTCAGAAAATTTTCTAGAAATATTTTTTATCTTCTGCATCATCTTCCACATCACAAGAGCCACTGCCCACACCAAAAACTCTAGATTATTGGTCTTCCAAGACTCATGTGGGTTGTGATTATAGATATGGCTATCAAATAAACTTTTTATTCATCCATTCACATAATCTGTAGTTGTTTCATGCATCTCATGGAAAAACTGAAGAACAATCCATTCAATATCATTTTTTGTTGATCTATTCATCATCACCATTAAATCAAGAAATTTAAGATCTATTGCATGTCGTACATGTAGTTTCGATTCTTAAAACTCATTTATAGTGACAAAAAAATTAGAAAACAAGTATTCGTCAAACCATTATCCAAAATAAATACCAATTATTGTATAATAATGAAATAGATTATTATACCATAATACATGAAACATGTTGTATGAACCTGAAACATTTTCCATTTGGCCATGATTCATTTTCATATAAGAAGAAATAAGATGTGGGATAATGTAAAATAAAAAAACAGTTCAATCAATTTAATTATTCTGATGATATATTCATTAACTATGGTTGTGGAATTGGTCCATGTTAGTAAAATTTTAGGAAACATGTTTGAAATTAAATAATAAAACATCTTAAAATGAGTTTTTATTAGTTGTTCATGAAGAATTTTTTTTCTCCATTGTTGATGATATCAAGAAACACTATTGGTGTAATGAAGCGTGATATGATTTGGATTCATCGTCATTCACCAATAATTTTATCCAATGGTTATCTAAATCTATAGATATTTATATTTAATCATTGTGTAAATATAAATACAATATATATAGAGTAGAAATCAGTCAATATGTCAATATAAACAGTAAAATTAAATTAATTATTTTGTTTATTATTTACACCCACCCTGATTTTTTCACAAACATACCAAAAAAAATAAGTTTATCTAATCTAGGTTAAAACAAAATTTCTGATCACAATTGTGCACTCATATTTCAGATATAGTAACTCATTCATGATTCATTCCCATTTTTTAGGAAAAGTGACTATGTTTGACATTTAATACATTTAATATATTTCAAGAAAGTTTTTAGGACATGGAATCACATGTTGTCCCAATGCTTAGTCTTGAATATAATCCATATAATAACCAAAAATAATACACATAAAATATTATTCATTACATTATGACAACTATAGGGGTTGGAATCCATAATAGAAAAAAACTACTCCCAAATATTAGGGTACACGACTCATATCTGGGTCTCCCACTCCCATGTACTCCCACTAAGAATCCTATGATGATACTGGATATGGCCAAGGGGAATAAAATACCAATGAAGTATCCTCTCATTCCAATCTTTCATAAAAACTCATAACATTGAAAAGGTATATACATCCTTGATGTCCCGCTCACCCTAGTCGATAACGAGTGATGGGTCATGTGCATACCTCATTAACAATGACATGTGGATATTTTCTTGTACCTGGTCCAACTACAGTCATTTAGCTAAAAGGTACTTCACTAGGAGAACTGTACCATATGTAAAATAGGAAATAAAACCCAACGTACTATAGAAAAAGTTCATAAATATGTAAAATTGAGCATGTCTATTAGGACACCACAGACCAAGTCCACAAATATATAGTAAGAACCACATCTAATTAATCCTTTTTAACTTCTCGATCTGAAAAGAATATGATATACAATCAATAGATCAAATGATTATGGGGTGAACCAATGATGAATAGTATTTTACCCAATGACACCATAACTAGATAAAAATATCAAATTATCCATGAAATGTCTTACAATTTTCAATTAAATTGTTTTGGAATTAAAAATCATATTCAACATAATAATGATTTACAATTCAAATATTTAAATACATTAAAAATTTTTACTTCACATTTAAAATTATCTAAATACTTATCAAATCATTGAATTACCAATAATAATGGTGATTTACAAAAATGGATTATTTCACGTATGTCTTAAAAAATATTATATAAAAAATGTTTATATAATTCACAATGAATGTAAAATAGTTTAGAACAATGGAATATAATCATTATAAATGAAAACAAAGAAGCCACATGTCCATATTCCTAATTAGGTATGATAGTTAAAGGATATAGGGACCTGACACTATGAAATGAAAAATTTGTACATATTCCCCTTTAGGACTATGTCCAAACAGTACTCACCATCATTTCCCAATGTATGTGATGTGATGTTATGATGTTTTATAAAGTTTAATCTTGTAACGTTCCACCCCAAATAAGTCACTAACTACCTAATTCTTGAATGCGCTCTTCTACAAAACAATAATGAGACGTTTATTTTATGTCTACATAAATTTAATTAAATCCCATTCTCCATTTCAAATATTCTAATTGTATCTTTAAAACACATAACATGTTTTTAATAAAAAAACATGCCTTATCACCATGATTAGATGAAATTTATTCTTTCAAAAATAATTTTAATCAATTTTCCACAAATAAGTATTTGAAACCAATTCTGAAATTTCACAAACCCATTTCTAAATTAATCTCATCAATTAATTTTTCAACGCATTTCATCTATTTCATAACAAATGTCCAATTTAATGTAATTGGGGTTTTTATAAAAATTCCTCCAAAACCATTTCCTCAATAAAATCCATCGTTTAAATTGAAATATTTTTAATCAATCACCAAATTTAACATCATTAATTTAAATCTCTCAATGTTCCATAACCACATTTCAATTCAAGGAAATTTGGGTTTTTCGAATTTCATACAAAACCCCCATTTATTATTATAACCCAAAATCAATGGAAATTGTTTTTCCAACAAATTAATCACAATCCATTTAATAAAAACCAATAAATTTAATGTAAATGTAAAATTTTAAATTTTTCAATTAAATTTTGGGTTAATTAAAATTGGGCATCATAATGGATCCACCAACATCAGGATTAATTGGTCTCAAATAACAGTAGACTATATGGAAAATAAGTAGAATAATAAATACAAGGATATATAAATTAATATTATATTTAAATTAAAAATATTTGTTATTAGTTCCTCAAATCAACACAGAGTATAATGGAACCCTAGGTAGAAGAAGATATAATTTGGGAGAATATTAATAGAAAATTGTATGCTACTAGTTTATAATTGATGGTTTTCTTCATGCTTTGAACAACATCCTGGAGGCATTCAATAAACCCAAAATCATTATTGGGAGAACCAATGTTTGGAAAAAACACATAAATCATCCACAATATTTGATCCTATTATAAATTAGGGGATTTTTTTTCTATATTGGGTACATGTTTTAGTAAATCATGAACAATTCATGTGAAGCCCAGAATCCAATTTTGTCAAAAATGATGTAGAAAGGTACGAGGTTCAGAAATGTGTGTGGAACTCGTAATGTTGCATAGAATCATACAAATTTTATAAAATTTCTCCCAAAAAACCAACAAAAATCCCATCCAAATAATGTTTAAAATGTGGGGTTTATGAATACTTGAAAATAGTAAAAGGATGTTGCACCCTCCCTACCCTATAAACTATCTACCCATTGAAATCCAATGATAAAGAATCCATGTCAAAAAGGGGAGACCAACATTCTCTCAATAGTATTCCCCTCTAAAATGTATCAAGAATATCCAAACAATATTTACATATCACATGAACCAAATGAATCATCTTCCGAAAATGTAAATTGATTTTAGAATCAACTAGTCCTAACTGGCAATTCAATCGAGGATGAATAATGTTAAACATCAAGATCACTCCAGCTAAGAACAGTAGATATATCAGATAGATACATTCTTAGTTGTGATATTTGAGACATGTTGGGGATATATTACATGTTTGGTGGTAGTGATAAATGGTAAGAATCTTTTTCCAAATTCTCAACAACCTCAAATGGTACCAAAAATGAAGATCAATCTTCCCTTTCCTCTCAAGCTATAGATCACCCAATCGTGGTGAAACCATCAAGAACAGTTGAGATGATAGACTCATTCCTTTTTTTTATACAAAAACTAAATCAGCTCAAAATGTTAATCTCATGATCCACCAATTTTGAGAACACATGTGCAAAGCATATCCTTAAGAAATTGTATTACTCTTTCTATCTTTCCATCTGACCCGGGTTTATATTCCATATTCAAATGGACATGGGATCATAGTATCTCCATAAAGGATCTCTACAAAGTAGAAGATAACTACAGATTCCAATCAAGGACTATAACATAAAAAACACCATGAAAATGTAAATTCTATTTCATATGTAGGTTTCAAAACACCTTTAATTTTGGTGTATCAAGAATTGGTATAAAGTGATCTGATTTCATCATCATTTCAGTCAAAACACATTTTGAATAAATCATCATTTAGGAAAATGGAAACCTAACATCATTTTTCATGAAGATTTAATCCCACATCCATGTAGGGACTAGATTTGGATGAAGAAAACAAGAAAGATTCAATTTCTCTACCTTAACCTACTAGAACATATAAAAACAACAGACAAACTCAGCAGAGTCTTTCTCAAACCTATACCAAAAAATTAAAAACTTATTTCATATAATATCTTTGTGGATCCTATGTCCACAACCGACTATGAAATTTGGAAATCAACCATAAGAGTTTTCTATTCTAGATACGGTGCAACAAATGGCTTCGAAATCATAGAATTCCCTATAAGGAGAAGGAGAAATCATTAACAGTCTCCATACAATAAAGAAAGTATCTATTGATATAGAACTGAAAAACAATAAGATTTTCTTCAATAATAAACATGGGAAGATAAAATATCAACTAAATAATAGCAAAAGAAACATTGTTTCCTAATTATCAGAATCCAAAATGTATCTTTTCAAAGAGAATGATCATGTTCCACTCTTCTAAAAATTCATTCAATTCCAAGGTCATATGTTTCATGCTCAAAGAATTCTCAATGACATTTAATTTAATTTTGGAATATGATATTTCAAAATAGAATGATTGTAGGTATTCATCCCAATGACTATAACAAATATTCAAATTCTTTTGTGGGATGATATATCATAAGATCATGTTTCTAGAAAATAAGATAAACCTTTTCCATAAAGGTAATTCCATTAAATATAATGTGCATTCATAAATGCTTAATGTTCAATTTATTAGATAATATAATTCATCTCAAGTGGCCTATGATAATGAGATCCATATGCAATGTCAAGATATCTTTCCTATCAACGTAACCCAATTCCATACCCAATGCATCCAAAAAGGCCACACAACCCAAAACTGTTTCTAGAAGAGTAATCATTGGTGATGTAGTGAAATGAAATTTCATATCTATAAAATAAAATTTCCATTTATCATCTGAATTAAACATTACTCCCTTTTGAGTTAGTGTAGTCAATTGGTAATCCAACATCAAGAATTCCTTCAGGTACCACTAATAATAGACCAGTATGTCAAATAAACAAGGTATCATGAAGAAATTTTTTTGTTCCTCCTAAGTAATAATATCATTCAACTTCTAAGGATAAACTATTATTTCTTGTTCTGAAACCATGTTTCCCAAGAAAATAACATCCCAGATCCAGAAATCACATTGCAAAAGAATGGATAAGTTTTGAATTCTCTATAAACTCATAACTATTTTTATATATGGCAGATGATCCTCGAATGACATATAGTAAATGAGAAAATCATCAACCAAGACTACCACAATGGTTTTGAGTTACACATTAAAAATCATTTTCATCAAATCCATGAAAACATTAGGATCTTTTGTCAGTTTAATGGGACAATACTACAAAATATGCCAATAAAAGCACAAAATATAGTCTTTTTTAGTGCAATAAATGTGTTAAATATATTATCAAGGGTAAAATCCCAAGTCTATTATCATCATTTAAAATATACTGATAATGGTGTCCTTTATGTTCACTTCAAAAAGCACCAATAAATGAATCAATTTTCAGAACATTAATTTGACATTCTTGAAAAAAAAATATTCAGTTCTTAAAAAATCATTGATAAAGGGTATTTCATCAGCACTAATAGAATAACTGATAAAGAATACCATTTTCTGTATTTATAAAATCAATGAAAATGAACATTTTAGCAACATTTCTCTACCTTCTAATAAAGTATCTTGTTATCAATGATTTAAAAAGAGCTGATAAATGTGGACATTAGTAGTGATTTTAAAATCTCTAATAAAGGGCTATTCTATAGTGTGTTGTATGGCCACACAGTAGCACCACTATAGTGTTATATAACAGCACACCCAAACATCAGAATCAAACTATATATCAGAAAAATTTGTCCCAATATAGTATATAAATGAAATGAAATTATTAATAAAAATAATATAAAAAAACAAAATATTATAAAAATTACATTCATTTTTTTATAAAATTTCATAAATAAAAATAAATATGAATATTTAAAAACATCAATGTTATAGTATCATTTATTACATTCTAGACACTTTTAATTTATGATAAAATCTAACATAGTTGACCAAATGAACTCAAATAAAAATGAAAAAAATTATTATGTTAGTAATAATATAAAGAAATAAATTAAAAAAGAAGTGTTAATCTTATTATCATTGATGTCATTATTCAATTAAAAGATGCACATGGAGTCATATCAGATACATCATGAATAATATTCAAGTGATTCATATTCAAACATGTCTGAAATGACTTTTGGATCATTTTCATAATGTATCAAAAAAATCTAAATGTGTTTTCTATGTTTTGATTATGTAAGTTTTCTTTCATAAAAAATGGTTATTTTATAATAGAAACTAACAATATTGAGTGAATCATATCTCATTGAGTATCAGTTTGATTTTAAATAGATTCTTACACATAAAAATTAAAAAATGGATAATTTTCTCAAAAAATAATGAAAATTTGTGCATGTTTAATCATTTTTCAGTCTGTGGAACATTTTTTAATTTAAATGTAAATTTTAAAAATATAACAGGCAATTTGAGTCATAACGGTCATATCATGTATCATAATGAGGTGTAGCTAATTCATAAAATTAAAAAATGACATATCTATCTTTTTTTTAATGTATCATAATAATATGAATGTATTTTCTCAGTTTTGATAAGGACAATTGCCCTTTTTACAAAAACTGTTTATAATGTTATATAAAAATAAGAAATTTTAGTCAAACTGGTCACACATTATGTCGGATTGAGATGCATATACATTATTAATACCCAAAATGACATATTCATAATATTCCAAATTTATCAAAACTGTCTGATATTGTTTCCTTTGTTTTTAGTATGTCATGTAAATTTTTTTACTAAAATGTCATTTTAAAATCAAAACCTTCTATTTGACTCATACCAATAACATTATATATGAAATTAAAGTGAAAGAGATTTTTATACATTATAATTTACTAATGGATTGTTTTCATAATGTATTTAATCAATTTGAATGCATTTTACATGTTTTTTGTAGGTCAGATGGACTTTTTTTTAGTTTTAAATATAAACATGAACTAGGAGTCATATCGGTCACATCGTGCATCAGATTGAGGTGAGGCTAATTCATGAATTTCTCAACTCACATTGTGATCATTTTCCAAATTTAGAAAACAATCTGAATGTGTCTATTTAGTTTTATGCAGTTCATATTTTTTTTATAAAAAAATTGATTTAAATTAAAATAACAAGATTCCCTTTGAGTCATACTAGTCACACCGTTCTTCAAATTGTGGTGAGGCTAATTCCAAATCATCTCAAATGAAATTTGGACCATTGTTCTAAAATATAAATAAAATATGATTTTTTTCTTGTTTTAAGGTATTTTCTATTTCATTTTTACTAAAATGTCATATTAATATTCAAAAATAAAATTTGACTCACACCGATCACGTTGTGTATCATATTGAGTTGAATCATCTTCCTTCACATCAAAAATGAAATGTTGCTCAATATGCTAATGTATTTAATCAATTTGGATGATTTTTTTGGGATTTAAATTTATTAGTTGTTAAATATACTAAAATTGATGTCAATTTTAAATAATAACACTCATTTGGAGCCATATCAGTCACACCGTGGATCAGATTGAGGTGTGTCTGATTCATTCATGACACAAATAAAATATGGATCATTTTCCTAATGTATCAAAACAATTAGAAGGTATTTCTTTAGGTTTTGAGTAGGTCAGGTTTTTTACTAAAATTGTATCAATTTTAATGAATTATTTGCATATATTATATTATTATTTGATTAGTACTAAATGAAATTAAATTAAACAGAAATATAATAAAATACATTATCTCAATGTATAATGATTTTAATTTGAAAATATCAACAATTCCACTGTAATTAATCAGAAGAGGTGGTCTTCCACTTCCTATAATGGAAGTGGATGGAACATGAAGGAATGATATAAATGTAAACAGAAGTGGTTTGAATTGTTTTTTAGGGAGAATAAGTGTGTGGATGATTTTCTATAGAATGGTATGAATTATAATTACCCAACTCGACCAAAATAATCCACATGTAGAAGAAAAAATTATAATGTGAATAATAAAAAAAACAAATTAACCATAAATATTAAACAATACATTAATTTTATGTAAAATCATTTTATTGTTGACACATCTAGATTATCTCCATAATAAGAAGAAGTGGTGGTGTGGATATTCCTAAAAATACAGTGGAGGGATCATGAATGAATGTGTTTAGTGCAATAATACATGGGTGAAAAGAATTTTTGGGAGAAAAAGTCTGGCGATGTTATGGTGCATAAAGGACTGAAAGATGGATAAAGCACCCCGACTCAACAAATGTTTCCGCGTATATATGAAACCAAATTTGTTATGTGATTAATACTAAAAATTAATAAAATAAACATAAATAAGAAAAAAATATATTATTTCCATGGAAAATGATTTTACTGCTAATACAACAATATTACCTCTTAAATGGAGTAGAGGCAACATTATTTGTCTACTTTATAAAATAGAGGATTGAAAATGAAAGAAATAGATAAATGAAATATTGTAGGGGTGAAATTTTTTTTGGGATAAGATGTTTGTGGATGTTTATGGGATTAAGGTATAAAATATGGAAAAAGAATCCTGAATCAAAAAAAGAATCCACTTGTATAAGAAATAAAATAATGAAATTCATACTAAAAATAAATAATTTATACATAAATATGAAAAAATACGAATAAAATTACCTTTATTTGTGATGGGAAATGTCACTAGGTCAAAAACATAACTACATTTGGATTTAAATTGAAGATGAGTATGTTTAATGTAAGTCATACATTTTGAAGTAGAATGCAACAACTGACATTAAATATTGCATAAAAACATGACAACAATTAGATATCAGACCATTTAACATCAAATTAGTCTTTGACATGATTTTATTTATATTTTATTAATATCCTTGTGTTACTTTATCAGAAGTAAAAAATTGAATATTTTCAATTGTGAATACGTCACTTTTTTTTCAATAAAATGAAATTTTAAACATGAAAGGAACACATTGAACTATACTGACCACATCTTGTGTTAGATTGATTGGATTCTGATGCCTACACATCACATAATACATATAAATTATTTTTCTAAAATATACAATAAATACAAGAGAATTTAAATTGTTTTCAATGTGTGAATTTTATTGAAAAAATCATTCAATTTTAAACTAATTATGAACAAATCGAGACATAGTGGAAAACACATGCATCATATTAATGCGTGGTTGATTAGTACATGTCACAAATGATATTTGGATTGGTTCCCGTGGTGTGTAAATACTACACACCTCCATCAACAGCTTTTTTAAATCATAAAAATCAAATATTTTTTAAATAAAATATAACCTATTTAATAATGTTTTACTCAACAATATATATAAAAAATCATCAACCTATTATTGAAAATTGTTTTATTAATATAATTATTCCTAAATTAGAGGATAAAAATGAATTTAATTAATCATTAACCTTTTGTCCACATAATATTAAAAAATATAACTCATACTTGTCAGATGAAATTTCACTATACTTGTCTGGCTCAAATAATTTTTATTTTTTGGAAAATAACCCAATTTTCGTGAAATACTATACGAATTATTCATCTAGGGGGTGACTACTGGTCAGAGTATTGCAGGAAATATAAATTTTATGGGGGGATGATTATCAAGAAAACATAATGCAATAATAACTTTTCATGATATTATGCTGATGGGGATGAAATTGTACTTCATTGTGTTATCTAAATGTAGAAATACCTCTCATTTTTTATAAATACACCACTAAAACTATTAATTAAATCGACACCTCCATTTACACCAACTCCTTATTGAGAAATGCTCCACATATTCAATGAAAACAATAGTGTGAAGGGAGGGAAATAAATAGACAGGGTGGAGATGAAAAAATAAGAATAAAACAATGTAGTTATGTGTACCATATTGGTCATTGGTAGTTGTACTACAATTTCAAGTGTTGAGTTTATTTTACCAAAAATGTTTTCTTTCATTTGACGTTGCAGAAGATTTAATGATGAGTTTCATTCATCTTTATCCACTAATTTATCCATTATGATCAGAATAACATATGAATAAAATAATTTGTTGGGGATTTTTGTAATATGTTTTCTTTGATAAAACATTGTTTTTTAATCGGAGTTATTTTATTTAAAAATAACATGGTTCAATATGATTGGATAAAGACGTCAATGGTTGTGTAGACATCATTCACACTTACCATGATTGGTAATTATTCTGAACTGGTAAAACACCTTCCAACAGGGAATTGAAACATCAAATACTATAATTTGTATGTCACTCCTCATCAGTACCATTGTTGTCAAAGGTGAATTTCTCAATAATGAAGAATGGAAGCTTGGGGATATGGTGCATAGCACAGCGTGAGGCGCATCTAAGGCACATGATCCAAAATAATGATATATACATGTTTAATATTATTATTATATATTTATATATATTTTAATTTCATTTTCCCATTATAGTTATAATTGTATAATTAGTAATACAATTATTATTATTATATATATATTTGTATTTATTGTTTATGTTCATTATATTTCTGTTTTGGCAAGGTATTCCCATTTCAATAGAGTAACTCACGCAGTGTGCTTCTCTAGTGGCAGATCGTGATGGTGGTGGAAAATAGGCATGTGGAAAAGTTGTTCTTCATTGGGGGTGGTGGGGCATGGGGTTTTATATATACTTGATTTCCACGATAACATATACCCATGATTTCCATCCATTCTACCAACTTTGATCTCTTGTACCCTACCAACTATTACTGTGATTACCTATATCCATGATTTCTATAACCAGGATGCACCATTAATGTACCAGGTACTATAGTGCCACTTGATTTTCCTCATGAGGAGCACACATTTGGAATGCCTTGGTGATGCCACACAACCTCAGTTGCGGGGAGGAAAACTTGGTGTTCATGGCCTCACCTCACACCTTTGAAAACACAATTCAACACATAGTGAAATAATGTGAATCTACCAAAATATTATATATATATATATATATGACATATATATATATGACATATATATATATATGTATTTTATTAATAAAATTATATGAATATATGTATGTATATATCTGTTTTTTATCATTTTTTTAATGATAAAATATGTTTTTCGATGTGTGTGTATATTAATAATACTATTTTTTCTAATGAAACTAATTTATGCTATTAATAATTATTTATAATTTATATTATTTATTAAAAATTATTATTCTTGTTAATTTGCAATAAAATATAATTATTTACATTTTGATAAGATTAATTTTTTTTAAAAAAATTGATATATAGTTACATACATTTATTATTTTGAATGTAACATGAGTTAACAAAATTTTATTTGTTTTTTATGTATAAATATATTACTCATAATTATATATATATATATGTACCTAAATTATATATATATACCCAAAATGATGAATTCACAAAAAAAAATTATTATATACAAAATTTCATAACATATATTATATTTTTGATAAAAAATAATGTAGAAAGCAAAGGAATATAGGGAGGCCATCAAATATGCCATGACCCATCCATGAGATTCAAGTGAGGTCCATAAAGAAGTCTACATAATAAAATAGTACACATCAACATGATATATCCGAAACAAATGAGAAAAACACACCAACCATTTCAACATCATTCCCATACATAGTTAAAAATATATATATTTAAAATAGAATTTAAATAAATAAATTCCCTTATATTATTCTCTTAAAATAATTTTCTGTTTCTATATCACACCATCGTCAAACTAGTATTTTTGTTGCTAAATCAATTTTCTTGTTTTATTAATGGTTTTATATCCAACACAGAAAAAATATGTGTTTATACATTTATCTACAGAACAAAGGTGATTCACTTAGATTTCAAAAGAATGATAACATTAAGCATGCAGATAAAGATATGGTATAGACGTAGATAACGAAGAAAATTGACTACAGACAACAATTTTAAAAAACCAAAACAAGATATCCCAAATTGTAGTCAATAAAACATCGGATCATAAAGAAAATAAATATATTATACACCAACTGGAGGAAAAAATACAAGTCATTCAATAGAAAAAAAGAACCCCTAGGATCCAGAACTCAAACTGAAAAAAATTGGAACCTATAATGGAAAACATAGGCCTATATTTCTTGGATGAAGAAAATATGAGACCCATGAATCCATATCTCGATGATTTCTCCAGAAACCCTAACTAAAACTGAACACTATATGTCAGATGATGTTCATCCAACTGGTGGCAGTGGGTTTGTGTGATTCGATCATCAAATCTCTGAAGAGGGCCATAATCAATCGGTTGATTCCATCAAAATATTATGGTATTGTCACGAGTTCACAACATGATAGGGTTTTTGAATTTGATGGAGACACTTTTATCAATACTTATTATTTAAGCTCTGATAAAAGGCATATTTATCATGGCTTTTTTAGCATTGATAATGGAAGGAAATTATCAGGTTCAAAAAAACCAATGATATATCCTCCTTTTTACCAGTCCCAAAAATGATCTAAAAATGATATCTTTTATAAAAGCTTACTACTTATGCATTGATAATAGACTTATAATCATAAATATAAACAAAAAAAATTTAAATTATGTATATGTTTATATATATTAAATATATCCCCATATAAATTTAATAAATATATTAACTATTTTAATATATTTCTTATAATTTTATTATTATTTAAATATATAATTATTCATATAAATTTGTTTAAAAAATTTGTAACAATAATATTTATATCATTATATATATTTATATAAATATATATATATATTTAATTTATAAATATATACAATATTGTAAATATATTCATTATTTATGAAAATTTATTATAAATTTAATAAATATGTATATATATATAATTTTTTTTATATTTATAAAAATAATCTTAAAATTATGTATTTATATATGATTAAAAATAAATATTTCTAAAAAAATAGTATGTATATATTTATATATATTCATATTTAAATATTTTTTTACTAATTTTTTTTTACAAATTTTTTTTAATGGTTTTATATAATAACTAATTTTTTGTGAATGCATGTTAAAAATGAGTGAAATTGAATAAATTAAAAATTATTTAACATTAATAATATTGAAAAAATTGATATGCTTTTTGTTTGTAAATTTTATGTATAAATGAATTAATTACTTATATATGAAATCAATATAACACACATTTTTTCAATGTTGAATTGAAAAATCAAACGATATTCAATCATACGTCAATTTCACTATGAAATTAGACATTATTTTTAATTCATATAAAATTTTCATTATAAATCATTATTCACATAATATAGCACATAAATATATTTCAATACATAAATAATATATATATACATATTTAATATATAATATATACTAACTATATCAATAATCATCTTATTCGTAAAATATATTTTTTTTTACGTCAATTTACTTATTTTTAAATTTAATTTGTTTAAATTTTACTTTACAAATATATATATTTAAAAACCATTATTTATTAGTTTTTATTATTTAGATATAGAATAACCAACTTATTTATGCTTCCCAATAATTATTTAATTAAAATTGTTTGTAATAATTTTTTAATAAATAATTTTTTATTAATTTATTTAATTATTTCATTTTATTTATTTTCAACATTATCAGCACTACAAAGATATGATAAAGGACTCCTTTTTTAGCACCATAAAAATAGCATTGATAAAAGGTACCCTTTACCAATGCAATAAATAAATTGATAATAAAGTGTACACATTATTTGTGTAGAAAATAAAGCAATGATAAACCATACCCTTTATCAGTGTTAATAAAAGTGCTAATGATGGGTCAAATTTATGAAACATTATTCAGTGCTAATAAAGATTCCATTTATCAATTATTTTTTTGTAGTTCTAGTAAATATCTCTGCTCTAAACTATAGATTTTTAATAGTGGGAAATATAATGTACTCATAATGATCGTACTTGCTTCGAAAGGATGTTTTTGAATGTTTGAAACCTTTATGCCCAAATCATGGTAACCTAATCGAAGGTCGACTTTCGAGAACCCCATTTCCAAAATTAACTGATCATATAGATCATAAATCGATGTAAAAAAATATTTTTTCTTTATCATCACTCAATTGAGTTTTCGATAATAAACACACAGGCGAAGTGAACCAGTAGCATTCATTGAATAAAGAAGCAGCGCCCGCCCAGGGATCCATTCATAGGTGTATAAAGTATTTCTCAATATGTTCATCCAACTATATCTTCAACACTTTTATTTTAGTCATATCAAGGTGAAGAGGGTAAAATAAACTGGTTGAGTACTACAACATAATTCAATATAAAAATAAACCTCCCTTACTAGGTAAAAACAAGTGAAATTAGAAGGAAACACGTCAATGTACTCGACTACAATTAGAGGGAGATCACAACTAAAATATTCCCTCTCCAGGTCAAATGAAAACATAGATATCACGTTCAAATAATTTGAATAAGAATGTCTAATTCGACTCGACCTTGGCTCCCATTCTCCTTTGAATACATGATGCACAACAACAGGTGTGACGACCCAGATCTGGGTGCCACATAGTGGGTTCCCTAAACCTGGATTATCACATGGCCTCAAGAGCATTTCCCCAAACTCTAGATGCTTCCGACTAGCAACGAGGGCCTAAGACTGATAGTGGATCATCTATGCCCACATTTGTCAATGTGTAGCATATTGGAACAAAATATAAAAATACAAAATCAGAAACTGTAAGCAACATCAAGCTGAAATGGACAACAATAATGAAGTAAAATATGACCAAAATATATATATATGATGATGAAACAAGTCCCTAATTCTAAGAAAGCAACCAAAATAGGATACACTACAATCTAAAACAATAAAGCACAAGGTACAAGTATGTCAATGAAAAACAAAACAGTGTAGCAGAAACTCAGCAGCATCGCATGCCTAAGCTCAGTCTAATGCTCTTCTACTCCTCTACAACAATCATGAACCCGTATAGGGACTCTATCACTTATTAACTCTTAGAGTAATATAATCTGTTTAGTCCCAAGACATGACCCAAATAGGGTGTGAAAATTAATTCCCAATTGGAAACCATCAATGGCATGTTCCATAATATCAGTGACAAATTGAAAATAGAAATATGTAATAAAGAAATGCAGTAAGATAGAATGAAATCAAAAGCATATAATCCTACCAGTTCCATTACCATTTCATTAATATTTCAGGATTCATTATAATTGAATTAAATGTTTTTGAGACCAGACCTCTACCCAAAATCTCCTATACAGTAAGACAACAAAAACCATAAATGTCTATCGAACAAGTAGTAGGTAATAACAATACCAAAAATGTGCTTTAGCTTGGCTGGTATAACATAAGAAACCACCATATTGAATATTCAAAGTAAACAGTTCCCTCAGACATGAAAATACATACCCTTTAGAAATCAGAATCGGAACCCTCAAGTGATTTCCCATAAACATAACGGATATTACCCTCAGGCATATGAGATATTTCCCTCAGGCATGGATTATATTTCCCACCATCATAATAAATTTTTCAATTAGAATAAATGAAACACCTCCCTCTCACTAAAAAAACACTTCTCTCAAGCTAAGAAAAAAACTGGGTCGATCCCAACTCATAAAAAATGCACTTTATTAATTTTTTCTCTCATTAAAACTCAAAATTTTATATAATCACGATATAACCACGTGTATCCTATACAAATATCAAAACAAGGGATATACACCCACGGGGTGACTCTGGATCAAGGAAAGGATCCCAAAAAACATTTTATACTTGTTCATCAAATTACCTATGAAATTTTAGGTATCTAAAAATTCGAGGCCACTGTCATATGACACCACAAATATGTGTCCATAGCACAACGGTACAAAAAATCAACTCGATAGTTGGAAATAAGCACCAGACCACCTACCTCAATCTCTTATGATCGATATACGTGAATGTAACATCATGAAACAATTGATAACGACATAGATCAGGGATAAAAATATACCGATTAAATCTCAAATTACATCCCATAGGTAAATAATTGGAATGATAGGTTCATGAAGAGAGATGATCTCTCTTGTGCGGTTCAAACGAGATCGGCGACAAAAGAATCAAAGTCCTGGTGTGCGATTAGGAGCTCTTCTATGTTTTGGCTCTTCTCCCCCGCCTCTCATCAAGTTCCATGCCTTCATTGCCGAATACAGAATCTACTAAATTTTATTAAATAAAAAACATAAAAACTTTTCATCTACTCTCATGTACACGACATGTAATTTCTATTTCGTAACTGTTCCTCTGGTGGTCACTTTCCACTGCCTCATTGTTTATCAGCCGACTTGATTACATGACATGTATTACAAAGATCAGGGCATGTACCATCGTTCGATTGGAGGCTACTCTGACCACCTTACCGTTCACCTTCCGACTGATTACATGGATTGTATTACTAATTACATGGCTTGTAGTTAGTTTTTACACCCTTAATCACTGACAGGACTACACAACCTGTATTCGCACCCCACATGATCAATGTACACGGCGTGTGTCGAAGTACATGGTGTATACGCTTAAATTTTGTGATTTTATCCTATTTTCCTTATTTTCTCAAATCATTTAAGGAAATTGAAAATAAGAACTCGTACCTCATGAATAAAAATATAGTTCTTAAAAAAATCCACTCTTAAAGAAATTTGTCTCCGAATTAACCTTCCAATGGTGGTGAAGATAATGGTGTGAACAACTCTGACCCCTGATCATGTACGTTAGTCTCCTATTCCAAGGTTTCATCATGCAATCGGCCATGATTCCATAGCATCGGTAAGAGAGAAACTGATCGAACTTAGAGAACCATTGTGCATTTATAATCAATACGAATTAGATACTTCTCAAAGGATGCATCAACCTGATGTTGTACTTCCTCAGGAAGAAAAACGTGAGACAGGTCTGAGTGATAACAACATAGTTGAGATACATGGAAGATGTCATTCATGTCCTGGTACGTCTGTGGTAACTACAACTGATAGGCAACCAGCCCGACTCTCTCCAGAATCTCAAATGGCCCTACAAACCTCATTGATAGTTTACCCTATCTCCTGATTCACCTGTGTCTCATCCTAGGTGATACATGTAAGAAAACCTGGACCTCGACCACAAACTCCAAGGGTCATCTGCGGCATTCAACATAATATTTTTGATGAGACCATGCAATAGACATCAACTTCTGAATCCACTGGACCTGTTCTGATGTCTCCTACCTAAGATGTGGTCCCTGTAATGTTGCCTCACCTGCATCCAACCAGCACAAGGGTGATCATCATGGCCTAACATATATAACAAACTAAGGTTCCATATCAATTTTTTCCAGAAAACTATTATTGTAGGAAAACTAGATCAGGGTATGTGATTTTCCCAAAACACCCAAAGTCATGGAAGATTTCACATAACATTTCCTTTAACAAATGTCTATTACACATGGACAAGACATAAATATGAGGGTGGTAAGATATGCTTAGAAGCATCTGTATACATAGTTCCCCTTGAAAATTATTTTAGAAACGAGATGTAATATGGGTTTCCCAATCGGAAATGACATCACAAGGGACCCGATGAAGATGTACCACCTCTCGGATATACATCATCCCGAGCTCGGCTACACAGAAGGATTCCTTAATCGGCAAAATATGAGATACATTCGTAATTCTATCCACAATAACCCATATGGCATCACTTCCTCGAGCTAAACTTGGAATCCCAGTCACGAAGCCCACCATAACATCATCCCATTTCCACTCTGGAATGGGTTATTTTTGTAACTGTCAGGTTAGCCTTCAATACTCCGCTTTCACCTTCTGATAGGTGAAACATATCGTAACAAAACCAGCTTCTCTATTTTAAAACATGTCCACCAATACTGACGTCTCATGTCACATTACATTTTGGAAACTCCATGATACACTTCCCAAGATAAAGAATGAAATCCATGCATCAACTGTTCACGTATATCCCCATCAACCCACACTCTTCCATGGATACACAGTACCTCGTCATCGCCTAGCGTCAAACCGATAGGAGGTTCCTCACTTGCCACTAACTCTCGTAGAACTAACCCTTCAGAATATGATAGTTTTCTCATACTCTATCTATCCAAGAGGGTAGTAATCACAACTAAGGATGAATGACTTCTTTCCCCTTACTATCGTGCACCTCCAAATGCATCTTAGAAAAAAAAAATGATACGCTGCCACTCACTACTAGCCTCATGAACTTCCTGTATCTGAGTCCTTCTAATCAATGCATCAGCTACTACGTTACCCTTACCTATTGTATAGGAAAGAACGAAGTCCATGGACTGAAGGTATTCAACCCACCTTCATTATCTCAAATTCATGTCATGCTAGGTAAAGATATATCTAAGACCATTGTGGACCGTAAACACCACCAAATGTTATCCCATGAGATATTGTATCCAACAACGTAATTCATGAACAACTGTATCCAAATCGAGATAAGGCATATGGAAATTCCTCTTATGTGGCATTAACTGCTGATACTCATACGCAACTACTCGATCACCCTGCATCAACACTGCTCCCAGCCCAATACCTAATGTATCAATGTAAACTATATATTTATTCCCTTACTCTATATGTATCTTCACTAGTGCTAATGTCAACCTTCCCTTCTGCTCCTGAAAGGCTGTCTCGCAAGATTTTGACCAAATGATCTACACACCCTTCTTAGTCAAACCAATCAATAGCACTTATAAATAGAAGAAGTCATTTATAATGCTCCTGCAGTAATAAGCCATCCCCAAGAAACTCAATATTTCAAAGAGGTTATTAGGATACTCCCATGAAACAAATTATCTCACTTTCTCCGCGTCTATCGCAACTCCAGCCTCTAAGATGATATGAACCAGGAAGTGAATCTAGTCCATCTAATAGATGCACATTGAGAGCATAACATATAACTGATTCTCTCTCAGTGTACACAAAACAGTCTCAGTATGGGTAGCCTGGTCATGTCGAGTGTGAGAGTACACCAAGATATAATCCACGAAGACTACCTCAAAAGAATCCAGATAAGGGGTGACGACACGATTCAAATGATCCATGAAAACTGCTGGCGCAGTCATGAGTCCGAACATCATCACCATGTACTCGTATAGATCATATCTTATCCGAAAGGCTGTAAGCGGTATATCCAATGGTCTAACACGCAATTGTAGATATCTGGATCTCAATTAAATATTTGAGAACAAATGTGCTTCTCAAAGTTGATCAAAAATATCAACAATCCGCGGTAAAGAATATCTGTTCTTGAATGTCAATTGGTTCAGCTTTCGATAATCCACACAATGTCTGAGGGTACTATCTGCCTTCTTCGCAAACATGATGGGAGAACCCTGAGGAGATGTACTCGGTTTGATGAAAACATTTTACAGAAACTCATACAACTATATCTTGAGCTCCTGTAATTCTGGTGTAGCCAACTTTAAGGATGAATTGACACCAGTGCCACTCCTAGCCCAAGATCAATTGATAAATCCACGTCTCGCTCTGGAGAAAAACCTGAAAAGTCATGCGGGAAGATATCCATGAAATAATTAACCACTAGAGGTCAATCCTTTTGACAAGTTCGTTGTTCATCCAGAAATAAACATGCAATTTGGGGTGTCACTCCACCACACCCACAATGCTCGGGTCCAGCTCGCTCACCTGGACATCCAGTTTCCACATGTATAAAAACATTATGCCCTCTGGTGATGTGAAACTCACCCATCGATGATAGAAATCTACAAATGATAGAAAGGGTACCAACCAGTCCATACCAAGAATGATTTCATAGATCAT
Source organism: Viscum album (assembly GCA_963277665.1). NCBI lineage: Eukaryota > Viridiplantae > Streptophyta > Magnoliopsida > Santalales > Viscaceae > Viscum > Viscum album. Next base: position 357,038,236 of record OY728152.1, on the reverse strand, counting down.
CTTTGGTATATAAATAATTTTATTATGTTTATCAAGAACCTGAATACCCTATGATTGGAAATATCATGATTTCTGATATTAGTCTCACACAAGCTAATCGAAATTTCCAATGTTAAATAATTAACCAACTATCTAGATGATTTATCATATTTTTTCCATAATATGGAAATTTGATATACATTATTAAACAGTGTCCATTAAAAAAAAATATACCATTGGAAAATAAGAGATGGGAAATAGGTGGAAATCATCTGTAAACATTCCCCACAAAAATATGTTTACATTAACATCCACAAAATTAAATTAGAAATTAAGACCATATTTCATGACACATAAGGAAAAGGGAATGATTGTTTGTAATGACCTGGAATTTCGATGTAATTTATTTTATATAAATGGCAAATTTTTGTGTCCGCAAAAGTTGACGGTGCATGATTTTGAGGCTCGGAGTTCCCATAATGAATTTCTGTACTTTTGTTCGGGTACGTTTACTAAACGTGGAAGTGGATTTTTTTAACATTTGAACAGATGCTCAGAATTAAAATATGAGGGCACCGTTGAACTCACATCACCAATATTCTCTTGAAGAGACATTCAACTTCACCCCAGCTGGTCGAGGGTGGAAGTTCGTTTTTGCGTTTTTTGTTAATTAACAAAATAAAAATATATTTGTGTAGTTTTTATTTTTATTTTTTCGGTAAAACCTTAATGTGGAAGTTGATAAGTGGGTTCCATAAGTCCATAACCTCCCATTAGAGGATATGGTTTTGGGGACACCTGGACTTAACCTTAAATGTGAGGTTATAGTGGTGGGGACCACCCAAGGCCTAAACCTCTCAACCCCCTCATTAAATGTGGGATAGCCTCTTCAACTCCGAAATATTCCACCACATCCATTAAATTGAGCCATGAAAATGGGACAATTAATTGAGATAATTATTTTTTCTATCATGGTACATTAACTACCCCATCTTGGGTGTCCCAACATAATTTCTTCTTTTGTTATTTATGATGGCACCTCTTTCATTTTGATGGGTGGAATTGATCGAGGGGAACCCTTTGAGGATTACGCTTCATCCCTGGAGAACACTCCTCCATTAAAGAATGACAACTATGACATCTTCCTCAGCACACCTTCCAATGAAGATCTTATTCATCTATGGCTAACTGATGCACAAGCCCGGGATTAGAGGTGTGTCGTGGACGATACAAATGATGAAAAATTTGACTTACTTCTCATGCCAATGCCAAAAAACAATCCACGGTAGGGGTTTATTTCTATTTTTATCACATCCCATGTACACCCCTTCTATTTCTATTGGGGTTTGAGAAAAATTATTGTGGGAGGGTAGGATTTGATGTTCATGGTCATTATCTTGGTGATTCAGATGCTACCACTATAACACAGAGGTTACGAGCCAAACCAACATAGCCTGAAACTTGTGTAAACCATGTGGTGTTCCTCGCGATGGAGGATGATGGTAACCATCCATTGTAGGAACATAATAACGGTGGATGACAGCCCCACCGTCCGTGACGAAGGTGGAAGCGCAACGACGCCACCCCGTGGCCACCGCCGCTGCCCCGCGGCCTCCGTGTCAACGGCACCCCCACCGCCCTTCGTGGCACTGCCCCGTCCCGCTGCCGAGGTACCCCCGCATGGCCAAAACGCCCCTGCGCGGCCGGACCACCATCCCATGGTCGGACTGCCGCCCCGCGGCCGGACCGCCACCCTACGGCCGGACCGCCACCCCGCGGACGAGGCGTCACCCCACGGCCAGACCGCCCATGTGCGGCAAGACCTCCCCCACATGACCTCATCATCACAATGCGACTGCACCGCCGTTCCTGGCCGAGCCACCCCGAGACCTCGCACCCTCGTGGCACTCTCTTCAGCCCCACTCTACATGTTGGCCCGGACCCTGCAAGTAGGGCTGGACCCAACGGGCCAGGTCGGCCCAACCTGGTAGGACCAGACATGGGCCCACTACGACCCATTTACTTTATATTGGCCATTAACATTGGAACCTGACATACATTAGACAAACCATCCGCGGCGTTGGGAACCTTGTAGTAAGTTTGTGTCATTGAGTTATACCCCCACGACATTTTTGATTGAGAGGGGGAATGTTCAGGTTTAATCGAGCAAGAATCCAACCGGTCCCCTAGGACTAAAAGGCTAATAATTCACAGACCAGGCATCCAATTGATGTGCCTTCTGATGTGTTGAGACCCATGTGACATGGAAAAACATCGATATATTTCTTCATGTGAGTTCTTTGTAGTGGATGTATTGAATAGTATCTTCTGGAGAAGATCCTTCCAGAGAAGAGTGAGCATAGAGTAGGAAACTATTTGATGGATGAGTCTTGATGACTACGGACCGTTTCAACTCGAAGTGACTCGACAGGCCCAGTAAGGAGTGCCTTGGTGATGCGGAAGACCCATAGTGGGGAGGGCCTTTGCGATAGGGCAGACCCACGATACACGACAGGTGGATTACCTCAGTAGACAATGAGGGGGAGCGCCATGGTGACGTGGCAGATCCATAGTGGAGAGTGCCTTGGTAATGTGGTATATCCTCGGTACTCTATAAGAGGAGTAAAAAAACAGTCCAAGGATAGTAGGAAGCTCCTCTATGTGACGTGGCAGGCTCACTGTACTCAATAGCGGAGGAGTTCTCCAACTACATAGGTGTTCGACGTTATGACATGGAATTTTCCTTTATACTATCCCTTGAATAAATCCTGGTGTGAGGAGAGTCAGTACATCTGTGTTTTCCTAATGATTGAGATGGATTACTTGATAACATAGGAATATGTCTGGTAATATACCTATGTAAGGTTATCTATTGTTTTCATATCTTATGATTTATATTTGATGTATTTTGTGAGACCTAGAGGGTCTCCGGGTCCCTACTGAGTATCATTATACTCACATCTACCCAAGCAATGCCCACACCCTGTTGTCTGGGATGCAGACGACAGACATTGCAGAATTAGGATGTGAGTACCACGATTAGACGGTACCTGGGGGTGGACCAAATGGCATGTTGGTACACAAAGGATATGGGTGGATGTGGAGTACTTATGATGTTATTTGTACCTACCCTTCAGGTAGGAACCTCAGAGGGTGACCCAGATGTTGAATTTCCCTATAATTCAGTTGTATTGTATCACAGTTGTACTTGTACTATCCTGTTGGGATTATATTCTAGCCCCTTTTACATACTGTACAGACACAGTTTAAAGTTCAATTTACTTTTTTTCATATCTTTTTTGCATTATTTCTTACGTTGATTTCAAGTTATAAATGCAATTACTTCCCAGTTTTATGGAATACGCCTTCTGTTCTAGTCTCCATCTCATGTCCTATGGAAGGCTTGCTTCAGGTAGTTGCAGCACGGGCCCCGCGGGATGGGTCATGACAAATTGGTATCATAGGAGTTTTTTCTACCATAGAACATAGGACTCCAATCATTCTTTTGTGTGGAAAATGTTTTAAGAGTAGTGAATTTTGATATCTTTTTGAGGAATCCAGTGTTGGTTTAGCGGACGATGTTTCTATACACTATGACCATGATGTATTATATCTAACTTAGTGCGTACATACACTGATTGCATGAGTGTTTTCAAGAGTTTTCTTTGTTTTCAATTGAGTCATCTCACCAGGAATAACTTATTAACTGTGGTGCACCTATTTCTTTTCAGGTTGCCTCCACGCAGACATCCGTCTTGGGTTTCGAAAAGTTAACGCCACCACCATGTGGAGGTCCACCCCAACTAGAGGGAGTAGGAGGATAGGGGTGATTTCATCTCCAGAGATTTGAGGCATAGGATCTCGGTGATTCAGATCTGATATGAGGTATGATCTACGTCTACTCCACCTTAGCTGCATTACACATAGACATAGGTTCTAGTCCTTATATTATTTCAATTACCCAGATTTGGGGCTCAGATATTTTGATTAAGTCATTTCTGTGATACTTACAGCTAGATAATCCTATGGTAGTGGATTCGACATTTAAGCACTGGTGCAGAAAGTGTGAGCTTACTCTAGGAGGCGAGAGCTTCGACTGGGATCTCCGAGTAGTAGCCTCGAGGCCTTACAATGTCATTTTGGGACAATTTTTTCCTTCACCGTAGATAAGGGTTCCATTGCAGTGTAGGATGGACTTACCAGGTGGAGAGTTCAACAGATTACACATCAATTGGATAGCCATACACTCGGAGCTGTTAATGTGGATAGTCCAAGCTATCCTATAGTGGTGGACTAGTATGCAGATGTCTTCCCTAATGATTCTCTGGGTCTACCTCCTCAATGAGTTGTGTACTTTTACATTGACTAATACCCAGGGATGGCAATGATATCTACACCATCATATTGAATGGCTCACATATATCATCGTGATCTATGGGTAAAACTAGAGGACTTTCATGGAAAGGGATTCATCAAACCCAGTGTTTCTCCATAGGCAGCCCCAATTTTTTTCACTAAGAAGGTTTATGGGAGCTTTGTGGAATTCTGTTGACTATCGGCACCTGAACCAGTTGACCATGAAGAACAAGTACCCACTCCTGATGTCCTTCATCTATCAGTATGACCATTATGATTGTTTGGTTATGCCATTCGGGGTGAACAATGCTCCAACAGTGTTCCTGAGACTCATCAACATGATCATTTAGCCATACCTTGATCACATTCTAGAGGTCTTCATCAACGGAATTTTTATATACTCGACTACAGAGGAGGTGCATGCCTATCATTTGCAGGTAGTACTGGACACTCTCCGATTGAACATGATTTATGGTAAGCACCCGAATTTCCAGTTCTAGATCCGAGAGGTTCACTTTCTAGGACATGTCATATCAGAGGATATAGTTGTAGTGGATCCAATGAATATTGAGGTGGTACTTGTATGGGAGCCACCCAAGAGTGTGACAGAGATATGAAATTTCAAGTGTTTGGCTGGATACATCCGGTGGTTTGTGCCAGATTTTTCCAGAGTGCAGCACCACTATTAGTGTTGAAAAAGAAGGGGAAACCCTTCATGTGGTTTGAAAGATTCCAGAATAGTTTTCAAGAGATGAGGTAGAGTCTATCTAGTTCCCGCCATCTTGGGGGACCCAAAGGATGGCGTATGGGACGTTGTTTACTATGAAGCATCGGGGACTAGGCTATGATGTGTCTAGATGCATGATCGAGCAGTGATCACATATGGTTCTCAACAACTGAGACAGGATGAGAAGAACTATGCTACCCATGAACGGGAGTTATCTGTAGTGGTCTCCTCAATAAAAATGTGGCGGCACTATCTGATTGGTGAACCTTTTATAGTGTACTATGATCGCAAGAGTTTCAAGTATAATATTTTCTATGAAGGACTAGAACATGATACAACGACATCGGCTTGTGTTCAATCAGAACTATTTCCTCAATATAGTCTATAATCTATGGATGGGGAACGATGTAGTAGATGAAATCAGCCGGAGTTCAGGTATACAACTGCTAGGTGAGGCGACTATGTAGCTGGATTTTTTATAGATACCTTTTGTGGATAGAGATGGGTATGATTTTCTACAGTCATTTACAGTCATCCCCCCCTACTTCTTCAACGAGTTAGGGAGGTGCATCTTGGGGACGCTGACTGAGAGGCTGGACTTGCACAGATATTCACAGGGCATGCACATAAGTTGGGGATCATGTCATCCTCTTTAGAGGACGTACAATGGTACCCGTGTCTCTATAGGTGGAATTGTTGATGGAGTTTCACACATCCCCTCTAGTGGAACATCCAGAAGTTGTGAAGATGTACCAGGATCTCCGACAATAGAACCGGTGGACGAGAATGAAGAATGATGTTGCCGAGTTTGTTTCTCGGTGCCTCACTTGTTAGCAATTGAAGGTGCATCATCAGGTACCTTCTATCTTGGTTCATCCTTTAGAGGTCCCAGAGTGGAAGTGGGATGGGATATCCATTGACATTGTGAAAAATACGTCCACATACATCTCGTGGACATTACTTGATTTGGATCATCGTCTACTGACCCACCAAGTCGGACCACTTCCTACAAATTAGAGTACAGGGATCAATATAGAGCTTGGGAAACCACTATGTGTAAGAGATTATGCGTTTACATGGATTACCCTTGACGATTTTCTCTGATCGTGATGCATGTTTTACTTCCTAGATATGGAAGTGGTTGTAGGAGGCTTTCGAGATGTAGTTTCATTTGTGCACCGCCATTCATCCTCAGTGGAATTCTCAGATTGAGCGGACCATTCAGACCCTCGAGGATATGAAATTTTATTATGTCCTTGAATACAGTCATATAAGGGAGGATCAATTCCCTTTGGGGGAGTTTCCATACAACAACAGCTATCACCCCACCATTAGGGCGACGCCTTTTTTAGGTGTTGTACGGGTGACTTTCCAGATCTCCTTTGTGAGGGACTAACCCTGGGTAGTTAGTACTAGTGCGACCAGAGATGGCATAGGTGACCATAGAGATGTTTCAGATCATCCAGGAGCATATTAATACTGCACATAGAAAACTAAAGTTGTAGGCCAATATGAGATGGAGACCTCTAGAGTTCGAGAATGGCTACCATGTCTTTCTAAGGATCTCACCCCGACGAGGTCTTTGGAGATTAGGCTGAGGCGGAATGTTATATCTGAGATTCAATGGAAATATTCAGGTCCTCTGTCGTGTTAGTGATATGGAATACCTCTATGCTCTTCCATCTCAGTTGCTTTGAGTGCAATACACCTTCCACATGTCCCAGCTGAGGAGATACGTGCACGACCCTTCTCATATCACCCGCTATGGAGAGCTGGATGCCGATGAAGGGGAGACGTTTATAGAGATTCCAGTATATATTATTCATTGACATGAGTGGGTCCTTAATGGATGGTCGATACCTCTGGTACGCGTTCAGTGGAATCACAGAAACCCCCAGGATAACACATGGGAGCGAGAGGCTCAGATGCATGCTTAATACCCCCACTTTTTCTCATAGATTGAGTTGTGTCTTATAGGGACGCAATGACTTGAGGTGGGGAGAATGTAAAGGAATGGATTTTCTATGATTTTTAAAATAAATGGAAATTTTACAAGTCTGCTAAATTTGAAGGCACGTGCTTCTGAGGATCGGAGTGCCCAGAATTAATTTGTAATCATTTGGTCATGTACTTTTAGTAAGGGTGTGAGTGAGTTTTTCTAAATTCTGAGTTGGTGCTCTGAATTAAAATCATAGGGCACCGTAGAACGTGATGTTCCCGTATTTACATAAAGATACATTCACATCGATAACATTTGGTCGAGGGGGGATGTTTGTTTTTGGGTTTTCTTGAATGAATAAAATAAATATAAAGTTGTGTAACTTTTATTATTGTTTTATTTGTTAAATCCACCATGTGCAAGATGAGAAGTGGGGACCACCAGACCATAACCACCATGAGAGGTTATGGTGGTGGGTACCACACAAAAGTAAAATTCCATGGGAGGTTATAGTGGTGGGGGCCACCCGTTTCATAAACATCTCTACTACATCATTAAATGTGGGGGAGCCTCTTCAAATACCAAATATTCCACCCCTACCACTAAATTGTGCCATTAAATTGGGCCAATTTGTTGAGCTAATTAATTCTGCTAACGTGGTAAATTAATTACACCATCTTAGGTGTGCCAACATAATTTCTTCTTAAGTTAATTATGTTTTCACCTCTCTCATTTTGTTGGGTGGAATTGAGAGAGGAGAACCCTTGGAGGATTACACATCATGAATGAATAATGCTCCTCCAACGAAGAACGCTGACTTCATCTTCTTCCACAGGACACCCTCCAACAAAGAACATCTTCGCCTACAATGAACCAATGCACGATCCTGGGGTTGGATGTGTGTGTCATACAAGATGAATGTCGACAACTTCAACTTCATTCTCGCACCATGGTCAATGAACAATCCATGTTATTTGTTTATTTATATTTTTTTATCACTTCAGTTGTACACCCCTTCTATAAATTATGTGAGTTTGGAACAATAATTGCAGGAGGATTTTATTTGAGGTTCATATTTTTGTTCATGATTAGCCATATTCTAAAACCCTAACGTGGAGGGTGTGGTCCAATACAACATGGCCCAACCCTACCCCAAACCTTGTGGTGTTCTTAGACATCATGGACGATGAAAACCATCCTTGTTTGCAGCATTTGAACATTGGTCGGCACTACCGCCGACCACGTCAAAGGTGAAGCCGCAACAACACCACCCCTCAGCCTCCACGACGACCATGACAAACCCTGCCATTCGCAACTCTACACCGCTCTACAACCGAAGCGACTCCATTCGTCTGATGCGCCCTGTAGCCGGATGGCCCCCGTGTGGCCTGACCTCCACCCAACTGCCAGACCGCTGCATTGTGGCCTGATATCCCCCGCACGGCCGGATCGTCGCGGTGTGGCCTGACGGCCGCATCGCCACCCCGTGGCCTTGTGCCCTCACGATACTCTCTGTGGCCCCATGCAGCCTATCGGGCTAGACCCATCAGACTGAGCTGAACACAAAGGTCTATACTTGAACCAATGGGCTGGCCCATGCCATGTCAATCCGACCAGGTCGTACCGGACCCGGGACCACTACGACCCGTTTACTTTCATCTGGCTATAACATTGGAACCAGACGTCAGTTAGATGAACCATTAGTGGCGTTGGGAACCTTGAAGCGAGTCAGTCCAGTTTAGTGAAACCCCCTTGTGTTTTGAATTAATATGGGGAATGGTCAATCTCTATCGATATCTAATCCAAACTGGGCCCCATGACTAAAAGGCTAATAACTCACATATCGGTTGTCTGAATGGCGTGCCGTCTAATGTATTGAGACACATATTATGTGGCGGACCGTTGAGATAATTCTTAAGGGGTCTTCATGTTCGATGATGGAATGAACAGTAACATGTCGAGAAGATCCTTCCAGAGAAGAGAGAGCATAGTGCGGGAACCCAGTGGCTGCCTGAGACTTGATGACTAATAACACTTTCAACTCGGAGTGACTCGACAGGGCCAATGGGGATCACCTTGTTGACGCGACAGACCCATGGTGGGGAGCGCCTTGGTGACATGACAGAACCACAATACAAGATAGGAGGTGTACATCAATAGGCCACGAGGTGGAGTGCAATGGTGATGCGGATGACCCACGGTGGGGAGCACCTTGATGAGACAACATACCCATGGTACTCGATAGGAGGATTACCTCAGTAGTCTATGTTTAGTGGGAACCACCTCTTTGTGACGTGGTAGACCCACTATACTCGATAGAGGAGGAGGTCTCCAGCAGCCGAGGTGTTTGACGTTATTACTGGGAATGTTACATAACACTACCCCTTGAATAAATCCTGGTGTGAGCTAAGTCAGTACCTCCGTGTTCTCCTCATAATTGAGATGGATTACTTGATATCATATGTATATATATATGGGCATATACCTAAGTAAGTTTATATGTTTATTTCATATTTTGTGATTTATTTTTGATGGATTTTGTGAAACCTAGAGGGTCTCAGGTTCCCTACTGCGTATCGTTATTCTCACCCCTACAGTGGCCATTCCTACAACCTGTTGTGTTGGATATAGTCGAAGGACAACACTGACTAAGGCTGAGTGTACCAGGACTGGATGGTACCCAGAATTTCAATGTAGATTTTTTAAAATAATTGGATATTTTACAAGTCCGATAAAATTGACGGCATGTGATTCTGAGGCTCGAAGTTCTCGAATGATTTTCTAATATTTTTTTTGTGTACGTTAAGTAAACGTGTGAGTGAGTTTTTCTAAATTACGAATTGATGCTCAGAATTAAAATCTGAGGGATCCGTAGAACATGCTGTGGTGGTATTTTCTTAAATAGACATTCACCTCAATGATAGTTTGTAGAGAGTGGAAGATATTTTTTGGGTTTTTTGTGAATGAATATAACAAAAATAAAGTTATATAGATTTTATATTTATTGTATTTGTTATAACCTCGTTGTGGATGTTGAGAAATAGGGAACACCAGGCCTTAACCTCCCATGAGAGGTTATGGTGGTGGGGACCACCTAAACATAACCTCCCATGAGAGGTTATCATGGTCGGGACCACCCGAGTCCTAAACATCTCAACTCCCTCACTAAATGTTGGAGAGCCTCTTCAACTCTCCAATACTCCACCCTCCCCTTATATTGAATCATTAAATTGGTCCAATTAATTGAGCTAATAAATTGTGCCATTGTGGTACATTATTTACACTATCTAAGATGTGACAACATAGTTTTTTCTTATGTAAATTATGTTGGAACCTCTTTAATTTTGTTGGGTTGAATTGAGAGAGGAGATCCCTTGAAGGATTACAGTTCATCCACAAAGAAAGATGAATTCAACTTTTTCCTCAAGACACGTTCCAACGAGGAACGTCTTCATCTACAACGAACCAACACACAATCAGGAGATTGGAGTTGTGTGGCGTATGAGACAAACATCGACAACTTACACTTCCCTCTCATGCCCAGGTCAACGAACATTCCAAGGTAGGTGTTTATTTTTATTTTTGTATCACTTCACTTGTACACCCTTTCAATTTCTTTTTTAGGTTGTGAACAATAATTATAGGAGGATATAATGTGATGTTCTTGTTCTTGTTCTTGATGAGCAATATGAAAAAACCCAATGCAATAGGTATGGGCGAAAACAAAATGGCCCGACCCAACCGCAAACCTTGTGGTGATCTTCGGGATCGAGGAGGATAACAACCATCCATTTTTGGATCATTAGAATGACGATCGACACAACTGTCGGCATCGTTGAAGGCGAAGGCAAAACATCACCACCCTGCGGCCTCCACACCGACCACGGCCACCTAACCCATCCACGGCAACGCACCGCCCTGCAGCCAAGGTGCCACCCTGCGTCTGATGTGCACTGTGGCCGGACGGCCCCCGCACATCCTGACCTCCGCCCCCCTGCCAGACCGCCTCCCCACGGTCAGACCGCCCCTAATCGGCCAGACCGCAGCTCTGTGGCCCGACCGGTGCCCTAATCCTAGACCGCTACCCCACAGCCGCACCGCCCCCATGTTGCCGCACCGCTGCCCCATGACCAAAGCTCCCCCGCACAGTCGGCCACCGAACCATGGCCCGACCCCCCCCCCCCCCCCCTGCGACCTTGCGCCCTCGTGACACACTCTGCGGCCCATTGCGGCCTGCCGGCTCAGAACCAATAGGTCATGCTGAAGCGAATGGGCTGGACCATACCCAACGGGTCGGCCTAGGCTTGGTCGGTCCAACTGGTTCATACCGTACACAGGCCCACTACAACCCATTTACTTTTTTTGTCTATAACATTGGCACCAGACGTGTGTCAGATGAACTATAAGTGGCGATGGGAATCCTGAAGCGATTCAATCCCTTTATGTGATACCCCATTCTGTTTTGGATTGATATGTGGAATGGTCAGGTTAGATCGAGCACGAATCCAACCGGGCCCCCGACACTGAAAGGCTAATAACTCACAGACCGGTCGTCCGATAAATGCGCAATTTGATGCGTTGAGACACATATGACGTGGCAGAACATTAAGTTAATTATTCGTGGGACTTCGTGGCAGATGGTGTATCGACAAGTAACTTATTGAGTGGATCCTCCCAGAGAAGAGCGATCATAGTGCGGGAACCCAGTGTCAGGCTATGACTTGAAAACTATTGACCTGTTTGACTCAGAGTGACTTGATATGCCCAATGGGGAGTGCCTTGGTGACAAGGAAGACCGATGGTGGGGAGAGACATGGTGACACAGTATAACCATGGTACTCGACATGAGGTGTACCTCAACAGGCCATGAGGGGGAGCGCCTTGGTGATGTGGTTGAACCATGGTGGGGAGCGCCTTGGTGACGTGACAGACCCAAGATATTCGACAGGAGCGGTACCTCAGTAGACCATTTTTAGTGGGAAGGGCCTTTGTGGCACACATTAGTCCCACTATAACCAATAGAGTAAGTGTTCTCCATCATCCGAGGTGTTTGGAGTAATGATAGGGAATGCTACTTGATACTACACATAGATTAAATGTTGGTTGGTCCTATGTCAGTACCTATGTGCTATCCTCATAATTAAGATAGATTACATGATAACATAGGTATATATATGGTCATTTAACTGAGTAATGTTATCTATTGATTTCATGCCTTGTGATTTATCCATGATGGATTTTTTGAGACCTAGAGGTACTCGGGTTCCCTACTATGTATCATTATACTCACCCCTACACTGGCTATGCCTGCACATTGTTGTGTTGGATGCATATGATGGACAACACTGATTGAGGATGAGTGTACCAAGACTTGATGGTACCAAGAGGTGGTCCATATGACATGTCGATACGCAGAGGAGACAGGTAGATGTGGAGTGCTCAGTACGTGATCGGTACCTACCATTCAGGTTGGAACCTCGGAAGATGACCCTGTAAATGATAATACCTTTTCATAAGTTATATTGTATCACAATTGTACGTGTACATTCCAATTGGGGTTGTATTATGGACCCTTTTACTTATTTCACTCACTCTGTTTACAGTTCAGTTTAATATTCTTCCTATCTTGCTTTGTGATGGGTTACGTGTGCCTAAAAGTTATAAAGGAAATGTCATCCCAGTTATAGGGAATACAACTTCCGTCCTTGTCACTAGCCCTAGACCTATGTACGGTGGTTTGGGGTAGTCACGACATGGGCCCTGTGCGATGGGTCATGATAGTGCCCCCCACATCTCAACACACTTTTAGGGGAAACAAATTGAGTGAATGTACCCTTTATATTTATCATGAAGGAGACTGAATAATGATTTTAGAAGTTAAATCATCTAAAGAATAATATTATAATTCATTGTTGATTTAGGTAATATATATGAAATAACAATTTGGTATTTTCATTTTCTAAAAAATATAATTAAATAGTAATTATTAATTATATTAGACTATATTTTATTTTGAATTGTTGATAATGTTTTTATATTAGGTCGTTATAGATTATTCTTATTAAAAAACACAAGTGATTCAACTAGAAAATCTTATAGGAACATTCCACAATACTCACAGAAGAGTATATAATTTTATAAAATTGTTGCACAAGAAAATAAAATTATAAACCTTGTATGTGTCATAGAGTACAGAATTTAATAACAATAAACTACTCACAAAAACCAATTTTGTTTGTGAAGACTAATAAAGAAAAGTACATGTCGTTTCATGAGATTCAATAATGTACCATTGGTTTTGAATGTTTTCATTTGTCGATGAAGTTAATGGGGGTGTTGAAAAAGAGGACAAATTATGTGAGAGATCGCGAATGGGGAAATGAAATGAGTTCCCTAACTGTTGAATTAATATGACCATGATGGTTTTATCAGTACTTTCCAAAATGTTCTGATAATATGATTATTATCAATGTGAAATTAATAACTGCAAAAAATGATAGGTTTTATCAATGCTAAATACTGAGTTGAATAAACATGTCCTTATCTGCAATAAAATTATAGTAGATAAAATCTATATTAAGATCTAAAAATGTTATATCTATGATATGTATTGGTTTAATGAGAAGTTTACAATTTTGAGATGATAAAAAATCTATTTAAAATGAAATAATCAATTATTATATGAATCTATTATAAAAATAATTAAATAATTAAAAAATAAAAAATAATTAACGTTATTGTTTAATATACAATATTAAATTAATTATTTTAAAAAATCTGTGATATTTAATAATTAATAATGAATTGAATCAAAAATTATAAAAAATGATTATGTATTATAAATTATATAAGTTAATTAAAATCATATTTCAATTTATTATATATTAAAATTATGATCAATACATAGTGAGACTAATAATATAAAATAAATAAGTACAAAAATGATTTTTATGATTAATTACTTGAACTACGAACATGTATAAAAAATTGATCACAATATTATAAAATGCATTTAAATAAATTAATTATATAGATTTAAATCATTTTAAAAATATTACAACTTAATAACTAAAATTGATTGAGAATTTATTATACAAATTAAAAACAAGTAAATAAAATAAAAAAATGAAAATTGTTTTTTATAATTTTAATGATTAGTTGATGTAATTGTATACACATACATAAAATGAGGAGAATATTAAAAAATTCATTATATATCTTTAAAAAAATTTAACTGAATTACACCTTAATAATTGAAATTAAATAAGTTTAAATAATAAAAATAAAAATAATATTAAAAATATTTAATGTGAATCTATAAGAATAATAACATAAATTACATACACATGATAATTGGGGTTAAAATCATGACATACCCCTTGTGAGATTTATGTCGCATGCAGTGACTCGAGAAGGTGGTGACATGGGCATGATGTGGGCATGTGGTGATGTAGGCTTGATGCAGGCCTGGTGACATATATAGGATGATGCAGGCATGACGATCCATTGGGCCTTCAGGCCATGTTCCTGGGACCCTTCACCTTGAACCTATGGGCTCTGTAATTTTTCTATCACTACCCATATAGAAAGAGGACTTTAAATTCATTTAAAAGAAAAAAACCATACAAAAAGAAATAAAATGATTAAATAGATTATATATATATATTAGGTACTATATGGTACAAGTACCCCAAAACACCCATAGACACCACACCCTCTTGAATATGCTATGGATAAATTTCCCCTCTCCAAGGGATTACCCAACCAAATTCATTTGCCCCATTGACCACTTTTTATCTATATTTTCCCTATGACTCATATATCATATTCCAAGACAACCATGCCCCATAGGCCCCAATATTATGGTGCATCTATATTGGATTTATAACAATAACTGGGCCTTCCATATTGAACAATGATTAATAGGCCCCACATAATCCTAGTGCTTCCGTTATATCGCCGAACGTCAAGGATAATTTCTATAAACGATCATCAGACCACCACCCTCACAACAAATTATATGATTTTCGATCAAAATAACTAGTCAACTATTTTTACCATAATATCATCAATATGAGTTTTATAGATATGTATTCCTTTAATCGAAAGTTGTTTCTCGACACCTGCAACACCGACAATGTCATCGTGTGAAGCCATAACTGAAGTTGGAGCGTCATCTCCATCGCTATTTGTTCCATAGGAATGTTATTTTCACGAAATTAGTTATTATTAGTTTTCTCCCCTCATACATCCACAATTCTACAATCCCATGTGATTGAATCCATCCCTAAAAACTATCACTCGAGACCCATAGTAATCCACGTGTCGACGACACTATCAAACTCTCGTTGTCCTTTAATGGAACTCACTTCCAAAAATGTAAAGCATGACCTTAAACTGCCCCATCTATCATTATTTGTCATCGTGAATCACATTCCCATCATTTACCATGGTATAAAAAAACTAAATGGTGTTAGGGTTGGTGTACGTTGGGGTTCAATTTCACAGAAAAATAATGGGGGTCAGAGATAGTCTAAAAGGATTCAATTATATAGATTTCAGTCATATATAAAATATAGTAATATAATATATACCAATGATTAAATATTAATAACAAAAAATTAAAACATAATTAATATAGTGAATCTTATTAAATAAAATGTATAAAATTTAAAATTTAAAAAATATAAAAATATTTAAAATTATAAAATGAAAAAATGAAAAAAAATCTCACAAATAATATAAAAAATGAATAAATTAAATGAAAAGTATTATAAAAAACTTAAAAAAATTAATTAATAATAATAATTACATGAATTGAAAACATATAATATTTAATAAAATTAATAAATAAAATTTACTGTTATTGATAATTATTGAATAATGCAGTATATTAATTTTATGTATAATACACAATATGTTATTAACCTTTATAACATTTAATAACGGTTAAAATGTTTTTATTTAATTAAATATTTACATATTAAAACATGTTTAAATAAATAACATAATTGGATATATTACAAAAACACTAAAAAAATATATAATAAAAATGAATAAATTTCATAAAATACTTCAAATGGGGAACTATTATAAACCAATAAATAATACAAAATCAATAATGAAAAATACACATACACATATAAAAACAAAATATATTCCTACACATTAAGAAAACAAACAAACATAGAGAAACACCAAGGAATAAGAAAAAAAACACAAACAGATAATTACATATGAATGATGCTCATACATTCATATTTAATCATACACATATATACATACACAGACTACATAAACAAATACATATACACATACTCATACTCAAACATCTACACATATACAAACACAAAAAAATGTGTCTTCATACACATACACATCCATACAATTACATCCATGTGCATGCAAATACATACACATCTATTCATATGACTATACACAGACATACAACATTAACATACACATATACACATACGCATCCTCATACACATGTACACATACATAAACATGTACATTCACACATACAAACATGCACACATACATAATCATACAAATATATACTTACACATACTGATACAAATACACATACACATACAAGCACAATCACATGCACATAAAAAATCACATACACATGTACATACACACAAACGTACATAACTGCACATACATATACATAGAATAAAAATTTATAAATACATACACATACACATACACATACACAATCATAAACATGTTTCTATATATTTATATATTTACGAATTCTTATGTACACATACATGAACATGTACACGTATGTATAACATATACAAACAATTACATCAAATCCAATAAACGTATACAGTCTCAAACATATAATCTATAAATGTACATAAACACATGAACACACACAGAAAACAACATATGCATTCACAAACAACACAAAAAAAACACACACATATAGACACTCATATACAAATGCATATACATATATTATTTAATTATTTAATTTTAATATAAATATAAAAATTCAAATACGAATCTCATATTTAAATAAATACATTCTTTTATATATCATAAAATTGTTTCAATAAAATATAACTAAATCATATTTATATTAATTATATAATCATTTTTCTGTTTAAATATATAAATAAATTATTATAAATTTTCCTTGACTAACATTATTTTTTTAAGTTTATAATTTAAAAAATAGGATTCATTAGATATTAAATGTTATATAAACCATATATATATATATATAATATTTACATATATATACTTATTGATATATAAATACTATTTAAATATATATAATATTGTGTATATATATATTTACCTTATTAAATGTGTCATTTAGAAACCCTAATCCAAATATTGATCACAATGGTTTGAATGTTATTAGTGTTAGAAATAAGAAAAAAAATGGGAAAACAATTATTAGTGTTTTTTAGTTGCTTCATTGAATATTGTAAGATATGAAATAGTGTAACATGAATATAAAAATTAGTTAATTTATAATGGTTGAAATTTAATATTTCATGGAATAATAAAAATATATGTGAATTATCTATTAGTATTAAATTATTAATTCAATGAGTTGTAATTGGATAAAAAATACAATATAAGAATATTTTTTTTAATCCATTGGGAAAAAATAAATTACTTTATGCATTCGTTTTTTCATGTTTGATAACTGAACTTCTAAAATTGGTTGTCCTGTGTTGCGGGTAGGTAGAGTGGCTGCCTTTTACTCTTTCCCCCATTTGTTAGATACATTAGTAGTCATTTCACATTCAGGTTCATTTTTTATACTTTCGGCTTCTGTTTTCATCGTACTAATTATTTGGTGAGTGTCATGTAAGGGTTGAGATCTTCATTTCAAAACACCTCCATCCTTATGGGTTGCTTCTTGTGTGGGGAATTTTACACATGGTGGTAGATGCCATCCAATACATATTCCCCCATATGGGTTGGTAGACGTTGTTGATGGGATACCAGGGATTATCGTCTAATATGGTTTACTAACAGTGGTATGTGTTGTTTATGGTATGTCATGGAAGATCATATGAGAATTTCTAGTGAAGGAGGGTGGTGACTGTGGTAGGAGTTTTCAATGGGGTTCCCTTATGGATCATCTGATAAAGGGTTGTGAAGGTTGTTGGTGTTGTTGATGGGGCAACATGGCAGGTTGTCTTCAAAAGGACATTGACTTGAAAATCCAAATAACCTAGATCTGACATAGTATGCATTGTGGATGGGGCCCCTAGACAAGTCATGGTGGTGATTTTCCTATTAAGAATTGTTGATGGGGCACTATGGGAGGTAGAAAATGTTATGGGGTGGTAGGAAATGATGATTTGATGTCATGGTATTTCATTTGAGAACAATTGGTGATAATCATATCCATATTCCACCTATGTTCTATGACAAGTGTTGTTTATGGGAATCCAAGGCATGTAGTTTAGGAAAGGGTGGTGATAGTCATATCCATCTCTCCCCAAATTTTCCCAGTAGGCATTCTCAATTGGGAGTCATGGTAAGTGGTCTGAGTGAGACTGGGAAACGTAGGGGAAAAGAGGGTGACATGTTTCATCTTTGCATGCGTCAATGTAATGGTGGCACAACATGTGGTAGCATATAAGGGGGTCTGAAAACCTCATATATAACATTATTCAGGAACAATAACATCCTATTCAGGCTTTTCCAATGCATATTTTTTCATCAACTAATAATATGGTTCATCATTGCCACAAAATCTCCTAGATAGGATGGAATATTCTAATCCTTAGCTTGTGTTTATGTATATATAAACCTAATGATTTCATATACAATTATTTTAAATTACTTCCTTTGTTTTACTATTATTTATCCTTCCCATTATTTTCGTTAATTTATTTATTTATTTTATGTTTTAATGTGTTATTATGTCATTATAATCCTATAAATTTTTAAATTACATTGTAAATTCATCTATTTTTTCACATATAACAATAAAAACCCCACGAGAAAATCATGTCAATGTGTGGTGTGAAAATATCACTTGAATTCAATATTTCTCTTTATAAATATAATAGATTACAATTTATTTTAAATATAACATATTAATTGTGATTATTTAAATATAAACATTATACAATATATATCACATCTTTTCTTAAATTAGTCATAACATTTGTTTATAATGAAATGATAAATTATTTTACATCAATTATATTTATTAAATGAACTATAATATTTTTTAAAATATAATTATATAATGTATCATGTTATTAATTAAAATAAAAATGTTTATTCTATTATGTAAATAATAATTTCAAATCATTTACATAATGACATAGAATGTGTAATGAATTATATATATACTTGATAATAAATTCTTTTTAACATAATTGGACATATATAATTAGGTTATAATATGATATATTATTAAATTATAATAAATTATTCTAAATGATAATAAATAAAATTAGTGAAAAATATATTAATATCATAATTTTTGTTGTATATTTGAATATATTATAACAAATTATTTAAATATGTGATTCATTTTTAGTTATACATACAGTTGATATTTTTACATTATAAAATATTGATGTTAAAATATGTTAATTATATTATAAATAAATAAATATTATATAAATAAATTTATAAATTATATATCATTTACATATTTTTTTTAGAAATAATTTTTTAATGATTTCCTTAATACCATAATTGGGAACCCTCATAATGGTCCCATCCATAAATGAAAAAAAATTCAAATTCAAACACTAAACAAAACTTCATATTGAAAATTGTGTTTATGATTTTAAATTTAACACTAATATTTGGTTTGGGGGAGGGTGTGTTGTTTCCTATGATGTTGAATGGAATTATGAGATATGTGGTAGAAATTTTTTATTAACCAATAAAAGGGTTGGGAGTTATGTATGATATGAAATCAGTACTCAGATATGAATGAATTATCAAATATTGAACAAGATACTATATTGTACTCGTATTGGTTTTGTTTGGCGAGTTTTCGATTGGAAGGCCTTGGTATTATAGAATATATTAGACATTGGATGATATTTATTGGTACTAAGGGGTTTTATGAATGTTTCTGGTGAAGTGGAAGCATCATGTGGGACAATAGCTGTAATGGTTTTTTTCGTATTCGATTCATCAATCAATAATTTTTATTAGATGTAAATGTCATGGCTAAAAATATTCCATCAAATATTCACATAGAAAATTTCATAATTCATATATTATATTCTTCATGTTAAATTTAATATTAACATAAATTCCATCTTATGAAATAATACCTCATATTAAAAATCGTCCTCAATATGTTAATTAATAACACATCAATCATGAAAAAACAAATGTGTCAATTTTGACCGAAAACTATATCGTCGTTGGTTATGAAAAAAATTATAGAGCATGACTCATGATGGTAATTAATAAAAATAATAAATCCTAAGTTCCATTATATATAGTGAAAAATAACAATATCTAATGACAAATAACCCTGAAAGATTACTATTTGATGGTATATTCTCATAATCTCCTATCTTGAATCCTCAACGTACAACTGTTAGAAGGTTAAGAGGTTGATAAATTTCTAATCTAATGATAATATAACTAGTAGACATATATGATTCACATCAAAAAACAAAATAAATGGTAAAATATAATTTTTCTAAAGGAGTGGTCAACATCACACTATTTTCCATTTGTAGAGTGCCTCCAAATATTATCATCAACAAATGGTCCCTATTTACTTCTTCAGACATAATTGATTAATATTTTACTATAGTAGAATATGTAAATTTTCATCATTATCCAACAAGGGGGAATTTGATATATGATAACATCTAGATCAAAATGATACATGGTTGGCATTACCAAACATTAATGACCCGGATTATCCCATGTATTTTTTTTTAATTAATGGAATTTTATGAGTCCGTGAAAATTTGCAATGCGTGAATCTGAGGTCTGGTGTTCTCGAAATTAATTTATTAACATTTTTAAATTTATGTTCAATAAACGTGTTACCGAATTTCTCTAACTTATGTACCAGTGCACATATTATAAATCCAAGGGCAACATTGAATCTGCAGCGCCATGATTCTCTTAAGGGAGACATTACATTGCAAATAGTAGGTCCCACGACATAGTTATGTTTTGTGAATTTTAAATGAAATGAAGAGAAATAATATTATTATTTTAATTTTATTTTTTCAATGAATGGACAAGGGGAGTGTGGGATCAGTAGTGAGTCAGGACATTGAATGGAATGACATTCCAAATAATATGTAATGACGTCATTGTGTAATTAATAAGGTTATTAATTTATTGGCCCCCATTAATTCCCCACATCGTAACTTACCCTCCCCCTCTTGTATAATTTTAGAGCCTGAGAGGGGTATCAGAAATGCTTTTCCATTAAATGAAGTGTTGTAGTAGTGCTGTAATGCGAACCCCTTAGAGGAAGGATCTGATCCCCGTGGAAGAGACATGCGACATAGAAACCCCGAACCCGAGTTTGACATTCGGCCAGTAGTGGGGGAAACATGTTGTGGGGATGGGAAACAATAAGACTCCAAAAACCGAGAGCACTCTCCAACATTTTGATGTGTGATTATATGTTGATTGATTTTTTTCCCTCAAAATGTTTTCTAAAATGATAAAAATGGGTCAACTCATTAAGAAGATGATCTGTTAATTGATATCTATTTGTAGGAGGTTGTGTTTTTTTGATAGGGTATAGAATCAAGGAATGAAATACAGTTGAAAATTCCCCAAAAACTCCCTAGAATTATCTCTATCACGGAGGGAACGGGCTGACAGAAACAAGGCCCGAGCCACATTGTTTGTTTGTTTATTGTGACCACCCAATATTGAAGGTGGCAACAAGTAGAATCAGGGCCAACCATAGCGAAGGACACAATTCCTAGAGCCTGCAAGCACAGACGGTGTAGAAAACAGGTCATGTGCACGACCGATATCCCAGAAAAGCAGAGGAGGGGCACCACCACATGGAAGTAGGGCTGTGATGGACACATTAGGAGAATAAGTAGACAGTTCGACCGACTGGCGGAGGACGAGGTGTGCGCCAACGGCTTGCCCTACGGCAAGGCCCGCTGTAGAGGAATTCCAGTGCCATGTGGCGCTGCGTTGGGTCTAACACCACAGGATGACCTGCTAATGTGGCTCCACGCTACGTCATCCCTACCCAAACTCACCACGCCTAGGTGAATCTGGCGGCCCACGCCGCCAGGTAGGTTGCAATAACGGTCGGCCCATTGGACGGAACCACTACCCAACGGGCCAACCTAAGGACCATTTGGCCGACCCACGACCCAAAGGAATGACCCATGACCCAGCTAGGTCGGGCCTGACCCAGCATATTGGGTTGACTCAAGTCAGGTTGGACCTGAGTCCTACTGGGTCACCCAGGTCGATCTGGGTCAGTACAACTGAGGCAGCTAGAATGTAGACCTAGTACCGTCTTGTTTCAAAAAACAATACCTAACATCTAATCTGGTCACCTGTTTGATGAACCGTGCACGATGATAGGATACTTAGGTCAAGTCGTTTCTTTTTTAGAAACTCCACATATGTTTTTTAGACTGTTGTTCCACATCCGGGTTGGGTCAAATATGAATTCATCCAGGCCCTCAACACTAAAACACATGTATCTTTCAAGCCGTCCATCTGATTGACAAGTCGTTTAGGGAATTGGGACAATCATGAGAATAAGGACTTTTTGGAAAACTTGGTGGTGTGATACACATATATCAATATGTGGAGAGTTTCTTGAGGTTTTGTTCTCCCATGAAGACTACATATGGAACCCTGCGGTTGGCTGAGACATGACAACTGGTTGAAAATTTTCCTAGTCAGTAGTAGCACTGCGTGACCTACCATGCCCACGGTACCCATTATGTATGGGTACCAAAGATGTTCAAGGTTAGTGGGATGTGGCTATGTGTGACCTAAAATGCCCACTGTACTCGATAGAGGATAAGTTCTCAAGAATCTGAGGAGTTTTATGATGTGATAACCTTTCAATAATTTACCTAATGTGATACAAAGTGTGAGATGACTTGTGTTGATTAATTTTACTTCATTCATTTTGGTTTTTCATTTTTTGGAACACTAGAAGACCTATGATGATGTCAGCGTCCCTATTGGGTATCATTATACTAACCCATGCATGGGCTTCGCATGCACTGTGTTGTGTCTAGTACATAAGATATACAACATTGATTGAGGTAGTGGGAGCTAGGACTGGGTCAGGCATGGATCTGGACCTTTTGGAGTGATGTAATATAAGGAATATAGATTGTGAGTTGTACCATCCCTTCAGGTAGGATCTATGGTGGAATATCTATGATCTTCCATTCAGATCCAGTTTTTTTATAATTTTTTATTTTTACTTGTACTTTTTTCATTTTGTCTTGTATTTCGGCCCCCCTTACTTTCAATACACTCTAATACAATTGTTTACTTTACAGTTTCTTTTGATGTGTTCTTTCCTATGTGTTTGTCTATTGGTGCATTCTACTATGTGATTTAGTATAGGATTAAAGGAAATTAGGTCCCATTTTATGGTTACACTATTCTCATCCTTGTGTCCAGTCCCTAGCCAATGGATGGCGGCCTTGGTGTAGTTAGACCACGGGCCCCGAGGGACGGGTCTGGACAAAGTTGTATCAGAGGTTGTCAGGTCTACCTTAGAGAATGATATTATGTGTTTTTTTAATAATGCAACATGGTTGAGTGTTGTGAGTCCAAAAATCAGATTCATGGAGTATATGGATGGTGTAGTGGAAGATGTATCCATACATTGGATCCATGAGTCATGTTTTTCAGCTCAATGTACGAAAATTATGCTTGCATAATCATTTTGTGATTTTGAAAAAAAGACTTCTCACCAGGTATAATTTTCTAACTATGGAACATCATGATTTAAATCTGAATGCCTCCACAGGGATAACCAACCAAGATCGTTATGTGTGAGGATATCCCCCACAGTGATGATGTGTTTGTCCAATGAACAGTGTTTGAGATGGCCCCACCAAGTGGTGCCCCGGTGCTACCACCACCCAATGGTCATCCCCTACTATCGGCAGTTCCGATAGATGAGGTTTGTATAATTATATCCCTACATGAGTTTCAAAGAATGAGACCACCTAGGTTCAGAGGTGAGATAGACCCTCGATTCACTGATGGCTGGAATGAGGCCATGATGTGGGTCTTCCGCTTAGTGAGGATAGCATTCGACCATATGGCGATCTTGTTGGAGTGTTTTCTACAGGGATCAACTAAGAGATGGTGGAGCATGGCCATCCATGTTCATGATGAGGAGACCCTCACTTGGGTTGACATCGAGGGGATTTATATGGAGGATTTTTTCCCCGCAACTATGCGGTCTGTGCGCATTCTGGAGCTGAATCACCTTCATCATGGCAGCATGAAAGTTGCCAAGTACACTACAAGGTTCACAAATCATTCTCATTACTATACAGATATGGTTCAAGACCCTTTCTTTAGGGATCTGGCCTTCACAAAGAAACTCATAAGGGAGATCAGGGCTTCAGTGTTGACCCTCAACAACCCCACCATGGATGGAGTGCTAGAGCGGGACCCTCTTGTGGAGATCTTCATGACAGAGTAGTCACCATTAGCTGGGCCCACTAGTAGACCCGAGGCAGTAGATTTTTCAGCTAGTATTAGGCATTAGACGCGTGGCCCAAAGCGGGCCAGGTCATTCTGAGGGAGAACCTAGGACTCCAGGTTTATAATATGAGGCTCCAAATCTATAGGCAATTAGTATAGAGCCAAAAAAATACTTTATGTACGACAGACATGGCCAAATGGCTCGTGAAATCCTGACCTGCTGTACGAACGAAAAATGGACGGTCGAGAGACTACCAATGCGGAGGAAGATGTTCAAGAGAGGATGTATGTAAGGCAGAAGATGGGGCAGGGGAGATGGTTGTGTAGTAGGCAGTGAACAATGATTCAAGGTGCTACTGCCACAACTTTTAGGAGGTCCACCCCAACCACAGGGTACAGGAAGAAATAGGTCAGCTCAGCTCCAGGCAGTTGAGGCCTATGACCCCGGCTCTCCGTAGATGATTGGAGATACGATATGTGTCTACTCCATCCAAGATGATGTTATTATAGACAGAGTCCCCTGTCACTCTTTTACTTCCATGACCCTCGTTCGAAGCTCGGATATTCTAACGGAGCCGTTGGATCGATTCTTACAGCAACACACTCTTACAGGAGCAGATTCGATGATTACACATGGGTTCCAATAGTGTGAGCTTACTCAAAGAGGCGAGTGCATTATATGAGATCTTTTAGAAGTGGTGTAGAGGCCATATGAATTAATCATGAGTATGTACTAGTTATCCACAGTTCATTCCTATAACGACTATATTAGGAACAATGTGTCGTATGTCTGAAAGGATTGGCAAAGCATTACTTCACTATAGATAAGGGAACCATTTCAGTATAGGATGAAATTTCTAGGAGGGGGGTGCATCCAATCGCCCAGCAGTTGGATTGCCTTACCCACGGGGCAGTTTATATTGAGAGTATGATGTATCTTGTAGTGGTGGACCAGTTTGTCAATGTCTTCTCTGATGATGTCCCAAGACAACCTCAATCCAGAGAGGTATACATTTTCATCGACCTGTACCTCGCGACAACATCTAAATCTACACCAACAAATCAGTTGGCTCACAGGGAACATCGTTATTTATAGGTGTATTTGGAGGACTTAATGGAAAATTGGTTTATAAGACCCAGTGATTCCCCATTGGCACCACTGATTTTGTTAGCCATGAAGGAAGACATGATTTTGAGACTCTATGTGGTCTATCGGCACCTGAGCCAGGTGAACATGAAGAAAAAGTATCCACTTCATAGAATTGATGGTCCTCTCGATCAAATAAATGTAGATAACTTGTTTTTGAAGTTAGCCATCAGATCATGATTTCATCAGCTTAGCGTACGAGATGAGGATGTGAAAAAAGGCATTCCGATGTCGGTATGGCCATTATAAGTTATTGGTTATTCCATTTGGTGTGACCAATTCCCCTGCAGTGTTCATGGGACTCATGAAAACGATTTTGTAGTCTTTCTGTGATCTCTTTATAGTAGTCTTCATCAATGGAATCCAAATATACTCAGCGAAATGGGAGGAGCATGCCTTCCCCATCCATATAGACCTTGATACACTTTATGAGATCAAGCATTATTGTAAACTCTAGATGTGTTAGATCTAGATATAAGAGGTCCACTTTTAGGGAAATGTTATCTCTAAGGATGGGGTTGTTGTGGATCTAGCGATGATCGAGGCTGCGATTTCTTTGGAGCACCACAAGAGTGTGTACGAGGAGCGATGTTTCTTGGTTAGGTCATATACTGCTGGAGATTTGGGCCGAACGTTTATAGTGTTTTGTCACCCTTTTCTGATTTGACGATGAAGGGGAAGCCCTTCATATGGACAGTGAGATGCCAGTCGAGTTTCTATATGTTGTGTAATATAATAATGGAAGGTCCAATATTGAGCCTACCAGAAGTGGTCATGGGGTATTTAGTAAACTACGATGCATCAGGGAGTAGAATTGGTTTTTTCAAAATGTTGAAGTCAGCAGTGATCACTTATGGCGCATGATAGCTGAGACAGCATGAGAAGAACTATGCTACCCATTACATATAGTTAATAGAATTGGTATTCCCCCTAATGATTTGGCATAATTACTATATAGGTGATCGTTTTATAGTGTTAACTTATCACAAGTGTCTTAGGTACATCTTCTCTCAGAAGGACCTAATCCTGAGATAGCGGTGTTGGTTAACTTTTTTCCTGGACTATGACATTGAGATAGACAATATTAGTAGGATGGTGAACGTGGAAGTAGATTTACTATGTAGATGGTTTGGCATGCAATTTCTCTCTGAGGTGACTTAACTGTTTTCTCCGTTGTAGATATCCTTTGTGGATAGAGATGGTTCTGCTTACCTCCAGTCTATGACAGTTACTTCACCACTTCTTCCACGTGTCTAGGAGGCGATGCATTAGGATTTGAACCTTGAGGCTCGACATGTTAAGATATCTTCATGAAAAGAACATAATGGACATTCTGAATGAGGGGATCACATCATCCTTTTCAGGGGACATACCATGGTACTGGTGGTGCTACGAGAGGAGGTGATGATGAAATTATATGTGTCCCCTCTTACTGTACATCCTGGTTTGGTGAATATGTGTCAGGACCTTTTGGTTTCAACACTGATGGTCATGGATTATGAATGCTGTAGCATAGTTAGTTTCAAGATGCCTAAATTGTCAGTAAGTAAAGGTCGAGGATCCGTTTCTAGCAGGCTTAACATATCCACTAGAGGTGTCGGAGTGGAAGTGGGATGAGATCTCCATGGCCTTCATGATATGGCTTCCACGTATGTCCATGGGACATGATTCCATCTGGGTGATCATAAATCGACTCCCCATGTTGGCCCACTTCCAACATATTAGAGAGAAGGTATCATTAGATATATCAAGAATCCTCTATGTACAAAAGATTGTGTGACTCCATGGGGTTCCATCGACAATCATCACAGACCATGACACATGTTTCACATCTCGATAGTGGGAGGGATTTCAAGTGGAGTTCGGGACTCAGCTATTTTTTATCACGGCCTTTCATCCTTAGATGGATGGTAAGACAGAATAGGCCATATACACACTGGACGTCATTCTTCATTCATGCGTCCAAGATTTTTTCCGTAGTTGGAAGGATTACTTTACCTTGTTGGAGTTTCCTTACAACAACAGTTACCACTCCTGCATCGGTACGGCTCCATTAGTGGCCATGTATGGTCAAACATACATATCACCTCTATGCTGGAATGACAGATGAGATTCACAAC
Source organism: Viscum album (assembly GCA_963277665.1). Classification (NCBI taxonomy): domain Eukaryota; kingdom Viridiplantae; phylum Streptophyta; class Magnoliopsida; order Santalales; family Viscaceae; genus Viscum; species Viscum album. The sequence continues at coordinate 357,010,316 of OY728152.1, read as the reverse complement.
TTTTGGGCCGAAATTTGGTAAGGGCTACCACTAAGAAGGTGTGATCATCAATTAGTAGATGAAGACTGTGGAAAGAAGTCTGAATTCATTTGCTGACAGGAGGCTGATACCATTGGAGTTCCAGCAGGGTGACCTTGTATTCTTGATAGTCTCACCTTGATGGGGACTATAGAGATATGTATGAGGTGGTAATTTATCATCATGGTTTACCATACTGTTTCTGGTCATTTGGACGATAGGTGATGTGGCATACCACTTGGAACTACAATCATAGTTGGATAGGGTTCCTGAAATCTTCCATGTTTCCCAGCAGAATGGATACGTGAATGACCAATCTCACATCATCGACCATGGTTTTATGGACTTGGATGATGGGGAGATGTTTATATAGGTTCCTATAATGATTGATGATCAATAATAGAAATCCCCTCTTTTATGGTCAATGCTTATGGTACGCATTCGCTGGAAGCATGAGAACCATCATGTGATCTCCTTAGAGTGGTATGCTCAGATTCATACTCAATCCCCCCATTTTTTTCCTTAGTCTATGTTGGTCCTTTCGGGGACGAAAATCCCTAAACTAGGGAGAATGTAAAGACCTAAATATATCCATGTAATTTTTTTAAATTTTTTTAATTAATGGAATTTTAGAGTCCATGAATATTTACTGCAAGTGAATCCAAGGTTTGGAGAGCCTAGAATTAATTTATTGTCTTTTTTAATGTATGTTCTATAAAAGTGTAACCAATTTTTTATTACGCTAGAACTAGTCTTCAGAATATAAATTTCAAGGCTCTTTTGAATATATTGCACCCAGATTTAGTTAAGGGAAACATTACATTGACCACAGTGGGTCCCCAGAAGAATTTATGTTTTTGTGACTTTCAAAATAAATGAAATAAAATAATTTTATTATTTTATTATCATTCTTTTCAAAAAATGGACAAGTGGTGTGTGGGACCCACAGTGAGTCATTCTAATGAATAGGTTGACTTGAAAAATTGTAAATAACGACATCATTGGGAAATTAAGAATTATCCTAATTTATGAGCCTCCATTAATTCCTTATGTCATTACTTACCCTCCCCCTATTTTATAAATATATATCTTCGAATGTTTTATTGGAAAATTTATTCCAAGTAAAGGAGATTAATAGGAGTGCCATATCGGCCAGCCCTTAGAAGACAGATCTGATCACAGTAGGAGGTGACGAGCGACACTGAAACCCCGAATCGTAGTTTTTAGTTTGATCCATAGTGGGGGAAGCTTATTGAAGGGATGACAAAGAACAAGACTCCCTCAACCGCCTGTGCACTCTAACGTTTCGAGGTAGGGGGTTTATTGATTGATTTTGTTTTTTCCCAAAACTATTTCTGAAATGATAAGAATGGGTCATGTCATAAACATTTTTATCGATCAATCAATATCTATGTGTGACAAGTTGTGTTTATATTTTTTGGGGATCCAGTTTTGAATGATGCCATGAAAACTAGTTGAATATTCCCTCGAAAGTCTCCCAGAATTTTCACTGACGCGAAGGGTGTGAGGCAGCAAGAACATGGACCGAGCACCTCTGTTTGTGCATTAATTGTGATGGACCATTATTGAAGGAATCAATATGCCAAATCAGGGCCTACCAAAGTGAAGGATGAAAACCTAAGATCCCACAGTCACAGACAACACAAGAAACTGGCCCCGGTGCGTGACCAGTGGCCCGACGAACACCATGTCCCCGGTACTAGCATCAGTCACGTGTTTTTTGGAGTAGAGGAGGGATATGCCCCTAGTGGCAAGCCCACACCACAGTAGGGACACGGTCTACATAGGTTGTGGAGGGAGCAAAGGCTGTCAGTTTGAGCGGTGACCGGTGGACGGGGCGCGCCCCTGCGGCGCGCCCTAAGGCCAGGCTGCGACCCGTCATTCGTGATGTGTAGGACCAGCCGCGCCACGTGACGACACATTTGGTCATCCCCCATGGGTTGACATTCTGAAGTGTCTCTGTTCCATGTCATCCCTACCCAGATGTGGGACAATCTGGTCCAACCGAATCGGACCACACACTGACCCAGTATAGTCTTGATTCACAAAACATGCCCACACCACTAATCCATACGTTTGTTTGATGAACTGTATTTGGTGTCAGGATTCATAGGATAGGGATGTCCTTTTGTGAAATTCCACCTCTGTTTTGGATAATGTTGGGGCACATCTGGTTTGTGTTGAATAAGAATCCAACCGGTCCCTCGGCGCTAAAATGCATGGATCATGCAAACCGTGCATCTGATTAATGAGACGTTTGCGGTTATGGTACTCTATTGAGGAGAAGGGAAGTGTGGTATAATTTCTTGTGACTTACATGGATATATAGTTGTGGTCAGTGTCTTATGGATTGGTTCTTCCATGAAGACTATATATGGAACCCTGCAGCAGTTTGAGCCCTGGAGACTGCTTGATTATTGGCCCAGTGGGAGTTAGCACTGTGTGACCTAGTAGGCCCATGGTGGGGAGAGGCTTTGTGTGACCTGGTAGACCCACCATACTCAGATTTTGAAGTACCAATGTCCTCCCATAGTGGGGAGAAGATCTATGTTACCCAGTAGACCCACCATACTCGAAATTTAGAGTACCATTGTTCGGCCATGGTGGGAAGTGGCTCTGAGTGACTCTGTATGCCCATGGTGGGAAGCGCCTCTATGTGACCTATAATACCCATGGTACCTATCAGGGATGGGTATCACAGTAGTTCCGCGTTAGTGGAAAGCGGCTTTGTGTGACCTAGAAGACCCATTATACTCGATATATGATATGTTCTACATCAACTAAGGAGTTCGATGATGTGATAACCCTTCTATCCTTGATATCAAGTGATAATTGTTTGAGCTCATTGTGTTGTGTACTTTTTCTTCATTATTTTTGGGTTTTCCTTTGTTGCACTACAGGAGACCTTCGAGTGTCTTAGGGTTCAAACTAAGTACCATTATACTCACCCTTACATCTTCTTTACCCTCACATTGTTGTGTATGTTGCATATAACACACAACATTGATTAAGGATGAGGGATCTAGGACACGTTGGATCGTGGAGCTAGACCTTTTGGTATGATTTGATGTAGGGACTATAGATAGTGAGTTGTTCATACCCATCATGTAGGATCTGTGGTGGATGATCCAAGAGCTGCCTTTCACTTTTAGTATTTTTTTCTTTTTCAGCTGTACCTGTACTATTTCTAATTGGGCATGTATTCTGGCCCCAATTTACATTCACCACTCTTTACTAAAGTAGCTTACTGCATTGTTTCTTTTGTTTTATTCATGTATCAGAGGTTTCCTCTTGTGGAATTCTCTACATTTAGTTTGTACATGTATAAAATTAATGACTTACCGTTTTATGGATATGCCTTTCGGGTGAATCCCACTAGACCCTTGAAAATTGAATGTTGGCTTGGAGTAGTAATGTCATGGGCCTTGGGGGATAGGTCCTGAGAAAAACATTAATCGATTCGTTCAAATCATTGATGTTGAGACAAAAAAATCTCGCACATTTAACTTCCAAACATGTTTATATTTTAACAAATCAAAATTTCTTCTAATCTAAATTGGAATAGTTTCACTGAAAAGAATAAATAGTTATTTTAAATAGAATATCTCAATCAAGGGAAGTCATAGATGTATCATAATATTTTCCATAATCCTGCTATAGTACACGTGTTGATTCCTCATAATTAGAATATATGGCTTAAATTTCCCAATAAAGGGATATATATTCGTAATATTTTGAAACATGTTACCTGAATTTTAGAATACTTTGTTGAGACAAAGTAACATAATGAGATTTTTAAATATATATATGAATAACTTTCATGTAGCCATTGGAATTGAAATTCCATTTAAAGATCCATCCATCAGTTTGGTTTGTCTAAAAAGTTTTATTTGGAGTATTTAATCAATATTGTAGTGAAATGGAGTTAAAATATCCCAGAATATCGTTACAAGAAACTTACCCTTGCAAGTATATGTGAATATAAATTTGATAATTTTTTTGCATCATCAATGAAGATATGTACGATGAAGGTGATATTTGTTTATATTTAGCTTAATAATGATCATTTATCTCATTGATGATTGAATGGAAAAAAGAATTAATATATGTATCAATACAATTTTTTATCCCCAAAAACCGTGGAAGACATCTCATTTTGACCATCAATTATGGTGATATTGAAGTATCTCACATTCATGGTGAGATATTCTTATTATAAATTCTTTATGATTACTAATTCTATTATCCGTAACCTACTTAATAATTTTCTAGAACATTATTTTATTTAAACTCTATTCTTTATAATTCATTCGAAAAGGAATTACTAACTGAACATGCAATTTCCGTTTTGGGTAGAAAATTCATATAGTGGATATTCTCAAAAATGTAATTATTAAAAGGATTGTTATTCTTTTTCCTGGAAATGATAGAAAATGTGAATAAATTTTTTTTCATGGGAGATGTTTAGATACATGGTAAATAGAAAAGTTGAAAAACTCACTTAAAATTATTTAGGAAGGAATACTTTTGCAGACGATATGTTAAATTTCATTAAAATAAATTTTGGGGATTCAGATATTCCATTTATTTGTCTCATAGATTCTGAACTTTTCACATTTTGTCATAAATTTTTAAAATAAATTCATGTTTTCTTCTATGATTGATTTATAAAAAAATAAATATCATGACTCACAAAATTATTTTATCATACCGAACGGTGGGGAATTGGTTGAAGGATTATATAAACAAAATCCCTATGACATGACCTTATATAAAAAAATTTATGTAATTCAGAATGGGGGGAATTTTTGATATATGGATATGTTCATGTTGAAATTCCATTTATTGATGTAGGATTCTATGATATTAAAACACATTGATAATAAAAATTTGATTCTTGATATTCCTGTGAGGTATGAATTTAGATAAGCATTTCTTAATGATTGAGAAACAATTATAAAAATGGAAGCCTCTAATTATGTAATAATGAAAAATGTATTTTGAAAAAATAAAAAATAATGTTGGATGAGAACTTCCTAGGGTTACATATTCCCTGATGAATTTGAGTAGTTTGATCTGGTATGAAGAAATGGAAACAAAATCAGTGACTTGATTTTCATTTATAATAATTACAATATAATAGAAATGTATTCATATGAAGATGAAAACATGTTTCCTGGAATATTTGTGGTATTTATTCAAAACTATCATCTAGATATTGATTATTTGAAATAATCAACTTATAAAATGATTTTAAAATTTAACACATATCTTTTTATATATAAATTAAATATATATTATTGTTTATCTATCAAAATTTTCATAGGGATTTAAAAAAAGTTATTGTTGAAGAAGAAATATGGCTAATTATACTGAGGTGAACGTTTTTTATTTATCTTGCATAGTGTATCCTTCGGTAGTTGTTTGATGAGATTACATTGGTAGATGAGTGATTATATTTGAACATCATAGAATCATTAAATAATAAATTTATGAATGTAGGCATGATCAATGATTTTGAGGTATCAACAACTAAAGGGATGTCCTATGTTTTGTCAATGTCGGCCATCGAGTAAAGCTAGTCAGGAAATGTTTCATATTGATGATAAATTGATTCAAAAAACATCAATAATGACTGGAGGATATTTTTCCTAAATAACCATGAAAAAATTAGCCTGTGTGATAGGTTTTTAGTGAGTGAAAATTGTTTTTAAATTAAATTTCAGTTATAATATGGAATAACACACATTGTATTTCAAACACATCAACACTAAGCTACAATGTTTATAGGAATGTAATTATGTTAAAAATATATGTATGAATTTATTTTTATTCTATTACGTGTTATATTTTATATTTTAAAATAATTTTTAAAAAATATTACGACCATTACCAAATTATTGGAAAATTCTTGGTATAGACATATATAAATGGTATTCCAAACAATTGATATATTTATTTCGAATTATGGTACTTTTACGAACAGTTTTGGAAAAACCATTAGTATATGTTCTTTAAAAGTAATCTATACTGATGGATTAATCCAAACTTTTGGCATATCAATCACATATACCCATGGTTTTGGAGAAACAATTGGTATAATTTCATTTTATTGATTACATGCCAACAGTTTGAATAAATATTATTGTAAAGATATGACCAATACAAAAACGTTTTTATAAAGAAATGGATTTGGGTCATATTATGGATTTAATACTAGTGTTTTTGGTCAAACACGTTTTATAGAGTCAATTTATTGTATTTATACAACCATTATCTGAAAACCTTTGGTATTGTTCTAATTTTTAGTACCGTTGATAATGGATTTATCCTTCATAAACAATAATTCAATAAACTGGAGAACCCACCATGATGAATTAATAACATTAATAATGAAAATAACGTTTTGTTCCATGAAAACATTTTTTCATCCTCTCAACATGGAGAGTGTCAATACATTGAATAAGTATTAAGCTTAAGTGACTGGTGGATTCAATGAAATAATTGATGGAAATCATTCAACATGAGATAATGCAACCCAGAAGATCACATACCCTAGGACCCAATCAAAGAGAACCTCATCCAAAGATAGTTTCATCCACATTAATATAAAACGCATTGGATAGTGGGGGGATCCACTTATATAGGTATGGTGATGGGAAGGGTTTATTATGATTAATCTCATTACACATTCCAATTTTCTTCTATGAATTTCAGATGATCATGGAACCTTAGTGGTAGAACATTTCTTGTATATGATATTCCACATCACTAATTAAGAATGGTATCATATTATCCTCTTTACTATGTCATAACATTAAGAGAAACATTAATTGGATTATCCCCATGAATTATTTCAATAATAATGTTAAAACCATGTGCGGGACTACAAGGGGACATATGCGTTTATAGAAATATTCAACGACTATTATTTGATTTCTTTGGGCCCACGTACACCTATAATTCCCCAAATAGAATCCCATGCATTCATTATTCAAACATAGTTTTCCTTGTCTATATCTACAATGCATGGAATACTAAAAAACCCCTTCCAATATTTTTAGATAATTTATACATCTATTTTATCATAACACCATATGTTATGATCATCATTAACAGAAGAAAAAATATAGGAATCCTCCTATTCATAAACTTCTAGGCATGTGGATAACATCCCAGATTTATAAAAAATCCATGGGACCCTCAAGATCATAAATTTGTATTCATCTCTGGTCTTCACAATTAATTTATTTTAGAGTACACTCTATTGGAAGATGAACCTTTCATAAACCCATAATGTTGGGGGTATTGGTTACCTCACAAAACCTCATATGGGTGTAATAATTGGGTTCAATGATTTGAGTGCTTAGGGAAACATGATTATTAGAAAATCTCCTCCCTTTACTTTTTAAAATAGATATCATGATAGTGAACATGTATTGATTTCCCATATCACCAAAAGGGTTAAGGATACATAGATTATCTGAAGCCAACATATGACAATTTTACCATCAATCAAAACCCACAAGAACATGTAAATGTGAGAGTGAATTATGTCCATCAAAAATCTAGGTAGCTTTAATAAATACATATTATCAATTTTAATCGATTAATCTACATCGTTTCTATGTTATTCCTTCCCTACTATAGAAACCCTCTTAAAATATCATCCCTGAATATTTGTGTCTATCATGTTGATGATGCTTGTGAGAACTAGTATTTGTTTGACAAAAAATCATAGGTATCCAAATATATATATTTTATTTTTTAACCACCATAATAAAAGAGAATTTGAAAATATCATTCTTTCTATAAGAGGTCACACCAGAGCTAGTGGAAATATTTGTGTTTGAATAATTGTCCATTTTTATGGGTGATTTCTCACATATATGGATAAACTAGAAAAAGATTTGAATTATTAAAGATCTATCCTTGAGAAAAAAAATATTCCATCAGCAACGAAGATATGGTAAATAGGTTGAATATTCAATAAACCACCCCCCATGAAATATATTTTCACTAGCTTCCAATGAAATTAAATTAGAAAAAACAGTAGCCATAAAAACACAATGGAAAGGGGAAAATGTGTCACCCTAGCTGAACCCCCTATTATGGGTGAATCCTTGAGAGAGGTTACAATTGTTATTGATCTTTGAGGATACTCAATAATGATTCATGAAGTACCATCAGTAGAATAAAAATATTATAATTATATATTTATTTAAATAATAATGTATGGAATCAAAATTAAGAATTTTCCATTATGAAAAATTATAACTAATTAGGAATTATAAATTTTAATTGAAAGTGTTTTATATTGAATTATTGATATAGTTACGTAGAGTTGGTTGTTTTTGATTATACCTTATTATACTTTTCTAGTGATTCATCCAGTAATGCTTAAGTAGGCATTCAATAAAACTCGTGGAAGAGTAAATCATTTTACAAAATGGATGCAAAAGAAATTACCTTTATAAACAACATATAAATCATCTAGAAATGAATTTTCCAATCCTAAATAAATCACTATGACTATTTTTTTTATTAATAATAAAAAACAAGTACAAGTAATTTCAATATATTCACTCACATACCTTAGGTTTTGAGAGGTTTTATTCGTCCAAGAAGTTTTAGTGGATTGGCTAAGAGGAAAAAATCTATGAGATATCATGATTTTTGAAGAGAAAACTATTTCAAAAGTGTTGAAGTTATATAACCATGAAGTGTAAATCAATTATTTCCAAAAGGTGTAGAAAAATATTACTTTTATAAGTCTATAATTAATAACCGCTAAAAAAGATCGGTTTTATTTGTGAAATTTTTTTCTATAATAAAACATATCATTATCATTACTAATATTATAGTAGATAAAATCAATATTCATCAACACTAATAGTATAGTGATGATATATATATATATGTATTATGACATCATATTCATTTTATAGCTGATAAAAAATATTTAAAATATAATAATGAAAAATAGATTTAAAATATATTAAAAATGAATGAATTCATAAAAATAACACCTTATTAATGAATAAATAATCATAAATGACAGATTGTAAAAAATTTGTGAAATTGAATAATTATTAATAAATACACTCCAAATAAATTAATATGTTTTTTATGTTTTTTAATTATTTATATTAAATTAAAAAATTAAAAAAGAATATATATTAATATGAAGAAGAAAAAATAGAAATTTTTTAAAAAACCACTAAATATGTACAATAATATTTCTGGGAATAATTACAGGAAATATGAATGTGTACAAACAAAATTAATGAAGATATTAAAAAACCACTTCAATAAATTAATTTTAATGATTTCAAACATTTCTAAAATTTTACAACTTAATAAATAAAATTGAATGTGTATTAATAATATAAAATATAATCATGATAAAAATATAAAATCATATAAAATATTTAGGGATAATTTTAATCATTAATTGAATAAATTTTAAACTCATAAAATTATGTTGAGAATCCATAAAAATACATTTAAATAAATTAATTATATTAATTTCAAACATTTAAAAGGAATTACACCATAATAAATTAAATTGAATAAATATTAATCATATAATGAAAAAATATTTATATAAAATTAAAACATAGTAAATAATTATGTATAAAAAAATTAAAAAATCAAAAAATCAAATAAAAATATTTAAATGTTTTAAATATTAAAATAAATAATTAATATTAAATGAATTCATTTTAAAATTGATTAAATAAAATTAAATAAGATAAAAACATTAATTATTTAACATCTAGGATTAAATATATATATTACATTCACATAATAACAAGTGATCGGATCCTATCATGCCCCTTGGCGGATATATATCACATGATGTGACTCAGGATGGCAGTTATGTGGGCATGATGTGGGCAGACGGTGATGCAAGAATGGCCGAGGTCTTGTTATATATAATACATGATGCAGGTGTGACGCCACACCGAGCCTTCAGGAAAATTCTTGGGGCACCTGGACATTGGCCTATAGTCTATTTCATGGAACTTCCTCTACCTAGATAAAAATAGTCCATTTCATTTACAAATAACAAGAAAAAATTCACATAATTAATGAATAGCAATAAATAATTAGATAATATATATTTATATAAGTTACTAACAAATTCAAATACAACAAACCACACTGAAACACCTCACCCATCGGCCAGTGGTCAGGCCATAATGCCCCCCTCCCAAGTGATATCCGACCAATATTAGATATGCTCGTCAACATCCTTTTTTATTAATATTGGACCGACGAGCCCTACAACTTATGCGCATACCACCATGGTCCATAGGCTGATACATTATTATGCTCCACTATTTCAATTCTCAAAACCAATTGGGCCTCCACTAAAAACCAATTATGTAAAATCCCTGACCATGCCTTACACATCAGTTATCTCGCTGAACGTCGTCAAAGAATGTAGTATATGACTGACAAACCATAACCCCCACCGTTAATTGCTTGTTCGCTAACCCGAATCACGGATCAACAAATCCATCCTGCACATCAGCTCCCTGAGTGTCAAAGACATGTTGAACATGCATCAAAAGCTATCACATGACCTCTACATCATTGACACCACCGCTGTGTGAGGCCGTCATTAACATAGGGGCACTTCCATAGTCACTCTTGGGTACACTGCCACGTTATGTCCAAAACATTATCAATGATGAGTTGTTTCAGCTCTTACATCCACAACAATGACATACCACACATTCACCACCAGGATCGGCCAGAAAAACCCTTAAAAATTGTGTTTCCCAAGACCATGAGTCAGAATGTTTCCCCTTCCAAGCTACTACTATACATGTACAGTTCATATACAACGAAAAAATCATTGGTTTCCGTAGCTCAGGGGCTTGCTAGGCTTACCCCAGGCCCGACTCTTTTCACCACCACCCCTAAAACCTGCTGCTCATGATCCGTTGGGATCCCTATGCTGACACCACCATCCAACTCTCACCATCTCTCGATGGTACGAATTTTCCATACTATAATGCACGATGTTCAAAGACGCCATCAATCATTACAAGTGATCGTGAAGCACATCCCCAACATTTTTTTTATAATAAACACCTAAATCATGTTTGGTATGGCATACATTGGGGTTCAATATCAGGGTAATATGGTGTGGGTTGGAGACTGTCATATAGGAATCAATTACTTGTTTTACAGTCATATTAAATAAATTAAAAAGAAAAAATAAAAATGATTAAATAATTATAAAATAAATTAAAAACATATTGAAAATATTTAAGCTATTAAATAAATATGTATAACATTAAAAATTTTATTAAATTGGAAATATATATATATAATTAGTAAATATAGAAAATAAAAATAATAATTAAATACAAATAAAAAATGAAAAATAAAATGAAATAAAATAATAAAAATTACAATAGTGTATTCATAAAATTAATTACATGAAATGTTAAAGTAAATAATGGAATAAAAATTATAGGAAAATAATATTATTACAACTAATTGTTGAAGTATGCACTGTATTAATTTTATATCAAAAATATAATATGATACTAAAAATTTAAATTTTTATTAATTGTAAAATTATTACTATTTAATTAAATATATAAGTATTTAAAAATATATAATTAAATATCAAAACTGAATATATTAAGAAAATTTTAAATGATTATATAATAAAAATTATTAAATTATTGAAATGAAAAAAATAGAGATATATTAAAAACCAATAAATAACATTATATGAATAAACATATATACATATACACACGTTCATATACATAGAAAAACTTGTACACATACATACACAATATTTACATACACATTTTGGAAAACACATCCACATACACGTGGAAATAGGCAAAGGCATATAAACATACAAACAATTACATACCCATGCATGCACATTCCTATATTTATATACATACACATATATACATACACATAAAACATTTACAAATACATATACACATACACATGTACATAAAAATACAAATGTATATGCATACACATACACATTAATTTTCATATATATATACACATCCATAAAATAGAATACATGTGCATGTACATTCATACACATTTATACATATGACTATATACACACATATACACATACACATGCACATACACATGTAAATAAACATAAAGACACATATACACATATACATACATTCACCAATACATAAACATAGTCATATATACATTCACATACTCATACAAATTCACAAACACATTATCAGGAACATAAAAAATATAACACATTCACATACACACATACATACATATGTGCACATACATATACATACAATACACAATTTTAAATACATACCAATACACTTGCACATAAACATACACAAACACATATATATTGGTATATTTATTCATATATAAGTTATTATTCATGTACACATACACATATGTATAAAATACACATAAATTTACATACATGACTATGAACATATACATACAAATATACAAACCATAAATGTTGGTAGACACACACCCAGAAACACAACATAATAGAACAAGTTCATTCAAAATTGTTGGACATTTTACAGCATAAGAAAAATTAATAGGAAAAGGGAGCCCTTTTATATGTTCTATTTAACACAAGTATTGAATATTTCCCCATATTTAGTAGTGTTAAATGAATATAAAAATTACGTTTTTTCTAATGGGTGAAATTTTAAATTTAATGGATTAATATAATTAAATGAAAATTATCAATTATTATTAAATTCATAATACAATGGATAATAAATTTGTAGTTAAATATAAAAAATGAAAATAAATCTAATATTTAAAATTCTTATGGAAAGAATACATTAGTTTTTACAGTCAGTAGTTTGTTCGTGTCAAATAACTCTACATCTGAAATATGCTGTCCTATGGTGCGTGATTGTAATGAGAGATCCATATCAATGTTCCTCATTTTTTTTGATACTTCAATTGAAATTTAACATCTAGACTCAATATTTTTACCTTCAGGCGTCGGTTTTCTTCATCCTCAATAGTGGTGAAGGACAGGTAGGCTCAAAAAGTGTCATTTCCAGACATCTCAACCGACTGGGTTTCCTATTGTGTGGAGAATTACATATATGAATGTGGCGACTATCATATACATCTTCCCCAACTAGGCATGGTAGGCGTTGTATTTCAGGCATCAAGGTAGAATGTCTAATTAAGGGTTGGGGTGCTGGTAGGCATTGAAGATGGGGTGTTGTGGCAGATCATCTGAGAATGGTTGGAGAGGGAGGGTGGTAACCATGGTAGGCGTTATTGATGGGATGTGGTGGATGATCGTCTGAGAATGGGTGGTGATGTTAGTAGGAGTTGCAGATTGGGTGTTTTTGAAGGTCACCCATTATTAGGAGGTGACATGCATATCCATTTTCCCACTGTCTGGCCAGGTAGCCAGTCTGGGTGTGGCACCGTGAAAGGTAAAATGGGCGATGATAGTGGTAGGATTTATTGATGGGGTGTCATGGAAAGTCATTTGAGAATGGGAAGGGATGGTCATATCCACCATCCCCCTATCTGGCTTGGTAGGCGTTTTTATGGGGCTCCATCATAGGTTGTCTGAGAAATTGTGGTGATGGTCATGTACATCTACCCTCTGTCTGTCAAGGTATGTGTTGTCGATGGTGCGTTGTGGATGATCATCTGAAAGAGTTCGAGGAAACCCACACGGGGACAGAGGGGTTAATCCCACACCTGGTCCTGCGTATGTGGAATGGTGACACAACATGTTGTAAGGGGTTTGAAAACCTCAAATAAACCCTTCTTCAAAGACCTTATCTTCTTCTTCACAGTCGATCAATCCATCACTCTTTCTTCAACTAAAACTACAGTTATCAGAAGAAACTACAATTCAATGAAAGGATGGTCTTCCGTAAACCACATAACGATTGTGTGTGTGTATATATACACCCAATGAGTCCAAATACTTGATTTTACTAATTTCAATTCTGTTATTACTTTTTCTATAATTTATCCTCCCCATTATTTTCACTAATTTATTTTTCAACATATGGTTTAATGTGTTCTGACCACAATAGTGAAAATGGATCAACATTGTAATGCCCCAAAATTATAAACATATTTTAATTATAAAATTATTTTAATAAATAGATTTATGTATAATTAAAATAAACCAATAATATTTTTAATATGATTTTATATTAACAAGATAAATGAAATTGTGTTGATAATTTATTTGATTATAACCAAATTATAATACTTATAATTAAATTTGCCTTTTATTAATAGTTTTCAAATTAATTTTCAAAAGAAAAATATGATTTCTCAGTGTTTAAAATATTATCTCAAAATAACTTTGATTTGTAATATATATTTTTTATAACAATAAATAAGTATAAATTTTTTAAAATATTATTATTATGATTAAGATAATATATTTTATAAATATAATATATATATATATATATAATTAAATTTAAAAATTATAAATATATATAATTATTATAATAACAAAATACGCAGATTATTTTTTTTAAATGAAATTTGAATTATTTATATCAAAAATGGAATTATATATATATATATATATTTAAATACACTAAAATTTAATATATATAAAAATGAATTTATATAAAGGGAAAAAAATGTTCCACCATTTATATGTATAAAAACCTGCATGTTTTAAAAAATAAAGATGGCATGTTTTGATAAAACAAATTGATAAAAGAATTATGAATTTTAATAATATATTAAAAACACAATAATGTTTTTTACAAAAAAAAATATTATAATAAGAAATCAAAGAAACCTGATTGGATATAAACATGGGAGTAATGACTTGGAGAAAAAGAAAAAATATTTTTATGATTCCAATAAAAATTAATAATAATGGTAAACCTAATTCTATTAAAAATTATGAGGTTTTATTCCACCTACCACCATGAAAATCTACCAGAAAAATGACCAATGTCAATCCAAAACTCATCTATCCCTTTCAACGGGGTTTCATCATCCATGAATTTATTTAATAATTTTTCAACAACTATTTTTTTAGCATTGATCAAATTTATTTTCCATCAATGTCATGGATTTTTTAAACTGGACTTATAAAAATATATAAATACTATTTATTTAAAGCACATATTTTTACATCATAATATTCAACCCCCATTTCCAAATGTTCCCTCGCATTATTATGCCAAATTTCTTATTGCCCCAAATCCCTCAACTGGCCCAAAAATATTCAAGGGTTCATATCATTGCATCAAATTATTTATTTTACAAAGAGTTATAAACATACACAAATATATATATATATATATCTATGTATGTATATATACATATATATGTTTGTGTGTGTGTGTGTGTCTATACACATAGACACATTTATAACATTCAATTTTCAATGTATATATGAAAAGTGTTTATATTTTTTTAAATTATATTTCTAGAACCTATATCGATAAATGATCATGGTATGTAATAAATGTTGTGTTCATTTTTAGTTATCATTTTATAAAAAAAAATTTACACATCATTTATAGGTGATGAACATGAGTTGTGGCTTTGAGTCGATATACATGGTATTAGAGATGTAGTCTAGACAATTTTGATTAAATTGATCGAAATTAATAATTTCAATTCATCCTCCTGTGTAGAAATTTTTTCCATTTCTGCCTGAACTAATTATGAAGAAACAATTATTTTGAGGGAGGAATAATGTAACGGCCTAGAAATTATTAACATAGTTTTATTGAAAAAATATATTATTAAATGGATTTAAATATAACTAAAAAATTATGGGAATATTTTTAAGACGACTTTCATAGAAAATAATAAATTAAATTATTTTTTTTAATTAAATTTATTTTTGTTTAATTAAATTTTTTATTATTTATTATACATATTATTTAGTTTTATTGAAAATAATATTCTAAAGGAAAATGTGGTTCTGCATTGTTTTAGAAGACTAATTTAAAATTACTATATTTATTTATTTGTTTTTGTAAAATAGAATTTCTTTATAATATTTATTAACTGCAAAATGTGATTATTGAAAATAGTATTTATTATTATGATTTAATATTTATATATATATATTAGATATAATATGTTTTTCATAAAATTTATTAATTATAAATATTATTAATTATTATATTATTAAAAAAACACTCATCATATTAATGTTTTAAATAAAAATGTGATATGAATTCATCTCTGATATTCAAAATAAATTTATTTTGAAGAAGAACACTCGATCCACAGAGAAATCTTCAATTTAAACCTAGGGATAGGGGTAATGGTTACCACACAAAACCATGTATGGGGTTAATATATTTATTCAATGATCTGAGTGCATTGGGATCCGTGATTATTAAATGGGCTCCTTTAATTATTTTTTAACATATATATCTTGATATTGAACATGTATTGATTCCCAATATCAAAAAAAAGTTATAGGGATACATAGATTACCCCAAACCAACAAATGCACTTTTTATCATCTTTCAAAACCCACAAGAACATGTCAACGTGAGAGTGAATTAGGTCCATCACAAATAAAGGTAGCTTTAATAAGTACATATTATCAATTTTAATCAATTGAGATACATCTTTTATTTGTGCTTCCTTCCCTAATACAGGTACACTCTTTAAATATCATCCCTGAATAAAATCATAGTAAATAATTATGTATAAATAAATATTAGAAATGACTAAAATCAAAAAAAAATTAAAAAGTTATATATATTCAAAATAAATAATTAATATTAAATTTAATCATTTTAAAAATGATTAAAAAAATTAATTACGTTAAAAAGGTTATTGAGTTAATATGTAAGATTAATTACATTAATTACATACACATAGTAACAAGTGATTGAATCCTACCATGCCACTTGAGGGATTTATATCACATGAAGTGACTCAGGAAGGCAGTTATGTGGGCATGATGCAGGAAGACGGTGATGGAAGCATAAAGGAGGCCTGGGGATATATACTAGATGATGAAATAATGATGCTACACTGATCCTTTAGGAAATTTCATGGGCCACATGGACATTGTCCTATAGGCTATTTAATGGATCTTCCTCTACCTAGATAGAAATATTTCATTTCTTTCATACAACACAAGAAAAAATACACATAATAAATGAATAAAAATAAATAAATTGATAATACATATTTATATAAGGTACTGACAGATAAAAATACAACAAAACACACAGAAAAATATCACCCATCAGCTAGTGGGCAGGGCATAGCCCACCCCCCCACCCATGGGATATGCCACCAATATTCAAAATGATCAACAACCTCATTTTTTATTGATATTGGACCGATGACCCTTACATATTATATGCATAACACCATGGACCATAGGCCGATACATTATTGTGAACCTATAATGGATTTCTCACAACAAATTAGGCCTCACCGAAAAATCAATGATGGGAAAGCCCCGACCATGCCTTACACATCCATTATTTCATTAAACATCATCAATGATTGTCGTAGATGACTGACGAACCATAACCCCCACCGATAATAGCTTGTTCGCCGACCCGAATCACTGGTCAACAAAGCCATCCAGTACATCATCTCTCTGAGCTTCACAAACACATTGACCATACTTCCAAATATATTACATGACCTCTCAACATCGACACCATTACTGTGTGAGGCCCTCATCAGCGATGGGGAACCACCATAGTCGCTCTTAGGTCCACTGTCATGATATTCCCAAAACATTAGCAATGATGAGTTTTTTCCCCACCAACATTCACAATCATGCCATTCAACACATTCACCACATACCCTGAAACATGCTACTCATGTTCCATTTGGATTCTTATGCTAACACCGCCATCCAACTCTCAGCATCTCTTGATGGTACGCACTGTCGAGACTGCAAAGCACGATGTTTAAAGACCCTATCTGTCATTACAAGACAATGTGAAGTGCATCCCCATCATTTTCATTTTTTAAAATAATCACCTAAATCATGTTAGGCATGACTTACAATGGGGTTCAATTTTGGGGAAATATGGTATGTGTTGAAGACAGTCATATAAGAATCAATGATATTTTTTTCAGACATATTAAAATTTTTAAAAAATAAAAAATTGAAATGAATAACATTATTCATATAAATTAAAAAAATATATAAAATGAAGCACAAAAATAAATATGTATTACTTTTAAAAAAATTGATTGAATTAGAAATATAATTAAAATTTGTAAATATCTAAAATGAAAAATAATAATTAAATAATATTAAAAGAGAATAAATAAATTGAAATAAATTACAACAAAAATTTAAAAAAGTGTATTCATAAAATTAATTACATTAATTGTTAAGGTAAATAACTGAATAAAATTATGTAGGAAAATAATAATATTATAACTAATTGTTGAAGTATTCACATTATTAGTTTTATAACGAAAATATAATATGATATTAAAAATATTAATTTTTTTAATTGAAATTTTTTACTATTTAATTAAATATATACATATTTAAACATATATAAATAAATATCAAAACTGAATATATTACAAACAAATTAAATTTTTATAAAATAAAATAGAATAAATTATTGGGAATACATAAAATATAGAGATATAAAAAAACAATAAATAGCATTAAATTAATAAACAAACAAACACGTACACACATACATATACATATAATAACATGTACACATTCATACCAAATATTCACATACACATATTGGAAAACACATCCACACACATGTGCACATAGGCATATGCATATAAACATACATACAGTTACATACCCGTCCATCCACATTCGTATATTTCTATACATATGCACATAGACATACACATACAACTTATACAAATACAAATACAAATAAAAATACACATACACATTTACATAAACATAAAAATGTATATGCATACACATACACATGAAATTTCATATATATAAATATATATACATCCATAAAATAGAATCCATGTGAATGTACATTTATACACATCTATACATTTGACTATATACACACATATACACATACGCATGCACATACACATGGACTTAACCATAATGACACATATACACATATACATACATTCAATAATACATTAACATACTCATATATACTTTCACATACTCATACATATACACAAACACATTAGCATGCCCATAACAAATTACATACACATTGACATACACACTTACATTCAAATGGGCACATACATATACATACAATACAAATTTTAAAATACATACCAATTCACAGACACACACACACAGACACACACACACACACACATAAGTATAACATAATCATTAAATTACATACATGCATATGTGCATATGCACACAGATATACAAACCATAAACATAGATAAACACACAACCAAACACACAACCCAATAGAACAGATGCATTCTCAAACAACACATACATATAAAAATCCTATAGAAATACATATACGGATAGATATACATATATTATTAAATTTTATATAAAATATTTATATATACAATATATATAAATATTTATACATGGTGAAATATAAATATTATTCAAAAATATAAAAGAATTTATATATGTATATTTATTATCTTATTTAATGATTCATTTAGAATCTTTAAAAAAATGTGCATATAATTGTAGGAAATTTAACATTGTATGAAAAAATAATAGGAAATGGGAACCCTTTTATAAGTTCTTTTTAACACAAGTATTGAATATTTCCTTATATAGAGTAGTTTTAAATTAATATAAATAATATGGAATCCCTAATGGGTGAACTTTAAAATTTAATGGATTCATATAATTAAATGATAATTATCAATTATTATTAAATTCATAAAACAATGAAAGAAAATTTTTTTAGTTAAATATGAAAAATGAAAGTACATTAATTTTTTTAAATTCTTATAGGAAAAAATACATTAGTTTTTGCAGTTATTTGTTCGTGTCAAATAACAGTACATCTGAAATAAGATGTTCGATGGTGCGTGTTTTTATGGAGAGATCCATCGATGTGTTTCTTTTTTTGTCTGATACTTCAATTGACATTTTGCAATTGGACTGAACATTTTTAACAAGAGGTGTCAGTTTTATTCATCCTCAGAAGTGGTGAATGATAGGTAGGGTCTAAAAGATTCATTTCTGAAGACCTCTAACCAACTGGGTATCCTATGGTTCCAAGAATTACACATATGGATGCGACAATCGTCATATATATATTCCCGTACTAGGTATGGTATGAATTGTCGATGGGGCATCATGGAAGAACGTCTAATAATTTTTTGGGGACAAGGTAGGCATTGAAGACGTGGCATCATGGAAGATCATCTGAAAAAGGCAGAGAGGGAGTGTGGTAACCATGGTAGGAATTACTGATGGGGTGTGGTGGCAGATCGTCTGAGAAAGGGGAGTGGCGTTAGTACGAGTTGTCGAATGGGTGTTGTGGAATGTCACTCGTGATTGGGAGGAGACATGAATATCCATCTTCCCCATGCCCGACCTACTATGCAGTAAGGGTGTGGCCCCATGAAAGGTAACATGGGTGGTGACATATGTGGGATTTATCGATGGGGTGTCGTGGGAAGTCGTTTGAGAATGGTAAGAGACAGTCATATCCACCATCCTCCTCTCTGGACTAGTAGGCATTGTTGATGGGGCCCCGTCGATGGTTTTTCTAGAAATTTTGGTGATGGTCATGTTTATATTCCCTCTATATGGCCAGGTACGTGTTGTCGATGGGGTTTCATGGAAGATCATCTGACAAAGATCGGGGAAACCCATGGGGACAGAGGTGTATAGCACGCACCAGGTCCTGCGTGTGTGGAATAGTGACACAACATGATGTAAGGGGTTTGAAAACCTCCAATATAACCTTCTTCACTAACCCTATATTCTTCATCACACTCTACCAAGCCATCATCCATTCTTCATCCAAAACACTAATTCTTCGTATAAAATGAAATTCACCGAAATGATTGTTTTTCCTAAACCACATACTGTTTGTGTCTGTGTATATATACACCTAACGAGTCTAAATAAATGATTTGACTAATTTAAATTATGTTTTTACTTTCACTATAATTTCTCCTCCCCATTATTTCAATTAATTTCTATTTCATTTTATGGTTTAATGTGTTTTGAACACATTAATAAAAATGGGACATCTTTGTAAATTCCCCTAAATTATAAACATTGTTTTATTACAAAATTATTTTAATAAATACATTTATGAATAATTAAAATAATCAAATAATATTTTTATACTCATTATCTTTTAATATGATAAATGATATTTTTTTGTTAATTTATTTGATTATAAGTTATTTATAATACATATAATTGATTGAACATTTTATTTATAGTTATCAAATTAATTTTCAAAATAAAAATATTATTTTTCATTGTTTTTAATATTATTTTAAATAACATTTTTTGTAATATATAATTTTTTTTATAACATTAAATAAGTATATTTTTTTATAATAATATTATTATTATTAAGATCATATATTTTATAAATATAACAGATATATTTTATTTTTTTAGAAATATATAAATTATAAAGATATATAATTACTATAATAATAAAATAAGAACATTATATTTTTTTAGAAATAAAATTTGAATTATTTATTTCAAAAATGGAATTATATATAAATTTAAATCCCCTAAAATTTTATGTATATAAAAAAGAATTTATATAAAGTGTAATAAAATGTTCAACCATTTATATGTACAAAAACCTGCATGTTTAAAAAAATTAAGTTGGAATTTTTTGATTAATCAAAATGATAAAAAAATATGAATTTTAATAATATAATAAAAACACAATCATGTAATTTTCAAAAAAAATATTCTGATAAAAAATCCAAGAAACATGAATGGTTAATAAAAAGGGAGTAATGACTTGGATAAAAAGAAGAAATATTTTAATGATTACTACATAAATTAATAATTAATTTTAATGGAATGATATTCTAAATTGTGAGGTTTTATTCCACATACGACCGTGAAAATCTACCAAAAAAATGCCAAATGTCAATCTGGAAACCATCAATCTGCTTCAACGGGATTTCACCATACTTGAATATATTTAATAATTTTGCAACAATTATTTTTTTTAACATTGATCAGATTTATTTTCCATCATTGTCATGGATTTTATAAACATGACTAACAAAAATATATTGACAATATGTATTTAATCCACCGCTTTTTACATCATAAAATCTTACCTGCATCTCCAAATGTTCCCTGACATTCTTCTGCCCAATTTCTAGTAGCCCCAAATCCCTCAATTGGCCCAAAAATATTTAAGGGTTCACATCATTGCATCAAATTATTTGTTTTACAATGAGTTATATATATATATATATATCTATGTTTGTGTTTGTGTGTCTATACACAGAGATAGATTTATAATTTTCAATTTTCTGTGTATATATGAAAATTGTTTATATTTTTTTAAATTTTTATTCTAGAACCTATACCATTAGATGTTCAAGGTATGTTGAAATATAGTTTGTATTTTAAGTTGTATTTTTATCAAAAGAATTTAGATATAATTTATAAGTGATGGACCTGATTTTTGGGTTTGAGTCGTTATACATGTTATGAGAAAAACATTCTAGTACATTTTGGAAAATTTGATAGAAATTAATAATTTCAATTTGTTTTCCTGTGTAGAAATTGTTTCCATTTGTGCCCAAAATAATTAATAGGAAACAAATATTTTTAGGGAGGAATAATGTAAAAGCCTATAAATTATAAATAATGCTTTATTGAAATAATATTTTATTAAATGGATTGAAATATAACAAAAAAATCTTATAATATTTTAATGAAGTGTTTTATAGAAAATAATAAATAAATTTATGTGTTTTATTTAATTTTATTGTTATTTAATTAAAATAGTTATTATTAATAATACCTATTATTTAGTTTTCTTGAAAATAATATTCTAAAGGAAAATATGGCTCTCTGTTGTTTTAGAAGAATAATTTAAAATAACTATATTTATTTAAATGTTTTTGTTAAATATACTTTTTATTATAATATAAATTAACTGAAAAACGTTTTTATATAAAATCATAATTATTATTACGATTATATATTTTTATAAATATATTAGACATGTCATGTCTTTCATGAAATTTCAAAATTATAAATATAATAAATTTTTATATTATTGAAAAACAATAATCAAATTTATGTATTAAATAAAAATGTAATTTTAATTCATCTCTGATCTTAAAAATTAATCTATTTTGAAGAAGAATAGTCGATCCACAGAGGATTCATCAATAAAAACCTAGTGTTGGGGGTAAATGTTACCTAAAAACCCTTTATGGGGATAATATTTCGGTTCAGTTATCTGATATCATTGGGAACAATGATTATGAATCAGGCTCCTTCCATTATTTTCTAAAATAGATATCTTGATCATGAACATGAATTGATATCCCATATCACTAAATTTTTTAGGTATACATAGATTATCCCAAGCCAACAAATGACCTTTTTATCATCTTTCAAAACCCAGAAGAACATTTCATTGTGAGAGTGAATTAGGTCCATCAAAAATCAAGGTAGCTTTAATAAACACATATTATCAATTTTAACATATTGAGGTATAACGATTATATGTGATTCCTCAAATACAATACATACCTTCTTAAAATATCATCCCTAAATATTTTTGTCTGTCATGTGGATGATACTTGAGAGAACCACTATTTGTTTGACCAAAAATCACAGGGATCCAATTATATTTATTATGTTTGTCAACCACTAGAATAACAGAGGATCAGAAAATAACATTGTTTCTATAAGAGGTCATGAACGAGCTGATGGAAATATATATGTTTGATTAATTTACCAATTGTATGGATGATTTCGCATATATTTTGATAAATAGAAAAATAGATATGAATATGTAAAAAGACCTCTCCTTGAGAAAAAAAATTATAACATCTTCAAAAATGATATGGGAAATAGGTGAACATCTTCTATAAACCATCCCCCATGAAATATGTTGTATTTAGCTGCCAATTAAATTAAATTATAAAAAAACACCAGCCATCATGAAATGATGGAAAGGTGAAAATGGGTCTCCCTATCAGAACCTCGTAGAATGGGTGAAGCTGTAAGAGAGGGTACCATTGATATTGATCTTTTAGGATACTAAAAAATGTTTCATGAAGTACCATCAGTCTAATAATAATATTATAATGCTCTATTTATTTAATGAATAACGTATGGAATCAAATTTAGGAATTTTTCATTTATAAAAACTATAATTAATTTGGTATAATAAATTATCATTGAAAGTGTTTTATTTTGAATTATTAATATAGTTTCGTAGTGTATGTTGTTATTGATTACACCTTATTGTAGAAGGAATGTGATTCATCCAGTCTTGCTTATGTGAACATTCAACAATACTTGTGGAAGAGTAAATCATTTTTCAAAATGGATGCATAAGAAATAAACACATTTAACAATGTATGAATAATTAAGAAATGAATTTCATAATCCTAAACAGATCACTAAGAATATTTTTTTAAGATTCAAAAAAAAACATGTACAAGAAGTTTCAAGAGATTCACTCAGATACCTTAGTTTTTGAGAGGTCTTATTTATCCAAGATGTTCTAGTGGATTGGAAAAAGTGGTTTACATCCATGCGATATCATGAATTGGGAAGAGAAACTCATTTCAAAAGTGTTTAATTTATATAAACATGAAGTGTTAATCCATGGTTTCCAAAAGTGTTGATAAATACGATTTTTACATGTTTGAAATTAATAACCGCTAAAAATGATCAGTTTTATTATTGCAAAATTTTGTATAAAAAAACAAATCCTTATGATTACTAAAATTATAATAGATACAATCAATATTTATCTAAAATAATATTATAGTTAAAAAATATATATATGTGTCTATTTTGAGGCCATTTTCATTTTATAGCTTATAATAATTTTTAAAAAAATAATAATGAAATACAAAAAATATATATATTAAAAATGCATGAATTTTTAAAAAAATAAAAAAATAAAAAACCTTATTATTGAATAAATAATCATAATTTTAGGATTATACAATATAATTTAAATTAAATAATTATAAATAAATGGACTCCATATATACTAATTAATTGGTGATGTCTTTTTAATTATAAATATTAATTAAAAAAATAAAAATTGAATATATATTAATATAAAGATGATCACAATGAATAATTTTTTAAACCTACGAAATATGTACAAAAAAATTTCTACAAATAATTATAGGAAATATGAAAATGTACTAAAAATTAAATGAACATATTAAAAAAAATTAATTAATTAAATATAATGATTTCAAACATTTCAAAAATTTCACAACTGATTAAATAAAATTGAAAGAGTATTGATCATATAAATTAAAAACATGTTAATATTATTAAATAATATAAAATAATTATGAAAAATTATAACCATTAATTGAATTATTTGTAAAATCTGAAAAAAAATGCTGAGAATCAAAAAAAATGCATTTAAATAAATAAATTATAATAATTTCAATCATTTTAAAGGTGTAACACCATAATAAATGAAATGAAATAAATATTAATAATATAAATATAAAATATCTTTATAAAATTAAATAATATAAAATAATGATGTCTAAATAACTATTAAAAAAGAATAAAATCAAAAATCAAAAATAAAAAATATTTAATTATTAAAATAAATAATTAATATTAAATGAAATCATTTTAAAAATCATTAAATAAAATTAAATAATTTAAAAACGTTATTACGTTAATCTGTATGATTAATTACACTAATTACATACACATAATAACAAGTGATCGAATCCTGCCATGCCCCTTGGGGGATTTATATTGTATGAAGTGACTTAGGAATGCAGTTATGTGGGCATGATGCGGGAAGACGGTGATGCAATCATGGAAGAGGCCTGGTGATATAGACAAGATGATGCAAGCATGACGCTACATCGAGCCTTCAGGAAATTTAATGGGCCACATGTCTATTGGCCTATAGACTATGTAATGGATCTTCCTTTACCCAGATAGATAGATGCCATTTCATTCAAAAAAAGTAGAAAAAATACATATAATAAATGAAGAAAAATAAATAAATAGATAATATATATTTATAAAAGGTACTCACAAAAAAAATACACAAAAACACACAGAAACACCTCACCCATTGGCCAATGAGCAGGCCATAGCCCCCCCCCCCAATCCAAGGGATATGCCACCTATATTAAATATGTACATCATCCTCCTTTTTTATTGATATTGGCCATAATACCCTAACATCTTATGTACATTCCACCATGGACCATAGGATGATACAATATTTTACACCTCTATTGGATTTCTCACAACCAATTGGGCATCCACTATAAATCAATGATGGAAAAGACCCGACCATGCCTTACACATCCATTATCTCACTGAACATCATCAAGGATTTTCGTAGTTGACCGACAAACCATAACCCCCGTCGTTAATTGTTTGTTCGCAGACCCGAATCACTGGTCTACAAAGCCATCCACCACCTCAGCACTCTGAGCTTCACAAACACATCGACCATGATTCCAATGTTATTACATGACTGCTACAACATTGACACCACCACTATGTGAGGCCGCCATCTGCGAAGGGGCTGCTCCATAGTCGCTCATGTGTCCACTATCAAGCTTTTCCCAAAAAATTAGAAATGGTGAGTTGTTTCCCCTCCTACATCAACAATCATTTCATCCCACACATTCACCACCTCCCCTGAAACCTGCCACTCAAGATTTGTTGGGATCCCTTTGCAGACAACACTATCCATTTATCACCGTCTCTCGATTGTACGCACAATCGAGAGTGCAAATCAGGACGTTCAAAGACCCCATGAGTCATTACAAGACATCGTGAAGCACATCGCAATAATTTTAATTGTTAAAACAAACCCATAAATCTTGTTATGCATGGCTTACAATGGTGTTCAATTTCATGGAAATATGGTGTGGGTTGATGAAATTCGTATTGGAATCAATTACATGTTTTACAGACATATTAAAAATATTAAAAATTATCAAATAAAAATTAATAAAAATTAATAATAAAAATTAAAAACTTATAAAAAAAATTCAAGCTAATAAATTAATGTATATTACATTTAATTTTTTTTATTAAATTCGAAATATATTTAAAATTTTTAAATATTGGAAATGATAAAAATTATTAAATAATAGTAAAAAAGAATAAATAAAATGAAATAAATTACAAAAAAAAATTAAAAAAGTGTATTCATAACATTAATTACATGAACTGATAACGTAAATAATGGAATAAAATTATATAGGCAAATAATATTATTATAGATAATTGTTGAAGTATGCACTCTATTAATTGTATATCGAAAATATAATATGATATTAAAAATTATAATTTTTATTAATTGGAATATTGATATTATTTACTTAAATATATACATATTTAACCAAATATATATAAATATCAAAACTGAATATATTATGAATATGTGAAATGATTATATAAAAAAATTGAATAAATTATTGAAAAGACAAAAAATATAGAGATATTAAAAAACATATAAAAATATATATACACATACAAATACAAATACACATACACATGTACATAAACATACAGATGTACATGCACACACATACACATGAATTTTCATATATATATATATACACACATCCATAAAATAGAATACATGTGCATGTAAATTCACACACATCTATAAATATTACTATATACACACATATCTACATACGCATGCACATACACATATACGTAAATGTAATGAAACATATACATATATACATACATTAACTAACACATAAACATACTCATATATACTTTCACATACTCATACATATACACAAACACATTAGCATGAACATAAAAAAATACATACACATTAACATACACACATACATACATATGTTATCAAACATATATATACAATATAAATTTTAAAATACATTCAAATACACATACACATACACATACACATTTATATATGTATATATATACATATTTAAGTTCTTATTCATGTCCATA
Source organism: Viscum album (assembly GCA_963277665.1). NCBI lineage: Eukaryota > Viridiplantae > Streptophyta > Magnoliopsida > Santalales > Viscaceae > Viscum > Viscum album. The sequence continues at coordinate 356,982,175 of OY728152.1, read as the reverse complement.
TACACATATGTATGACATACACTTAAAATTACATACATGACTATGCACATATACATACAGATATACAAATCAAAAACATAGATAAACACACACCTAGACACACAACACAATAGAACATATGCATTCACAAACAACAAATACATAAAAAAACTCATACCAACATACATATAGAAATGGATGTACATATATTATTAATTATTATATAAAATATTTATATATACAATATATATACATATATATACTTTTTGAAATATAAATATTATTAGAAATTATATAATAATGTATATATGTATATATATTAACTTATTCAATGTTTCTTTTAGAATCTCTAAAAAAAAGTGCACATAATTGTAGGACATCTAACCACGTAAGAAAAATAATAGGAAAAGGGAATTATTTTATAAGTTATTTTTAACACATGTATTAACTATTTATCCATATACAGTAGTGTGACATGAATATAAAAAATATGGATTTCCGAATGGGTGAAATTTAAAATTTAACGGTTTCATATAATTAAATGTGTATGATAAATTATTATTAAAATCATAGTAAAATGAATAATAAATTTATAGAAAAATATAACAGATGAAAAAACATTAAATTATTTTAAATTCTTATGGGAAAAAATACATTACTTTCTATAGTCAGTAGTTCATATCAAATAACTCTACATTTGAAATCTGATGTATGGTGGTCTGTGTTTGGATAGAGAGAGCCATCGCAGTGTGCCTTGTTTTTTCTGATACTTCAATTGACATTTCACATATATACTCAATATTTTTAACATCAGGCATCAGTTATCTTCATCCTTAATATTGTGGAATGACATGTTGGGTTGAAAAGTGTCATTTCCGGATACCTCCAACATATTGGGTTTCCTCTGGTGCAGAGAATTATACATATGGATTCCCACACATCATATACATCTTCCCCCACTTGTCATGGTATGCGTTGTCGATGAGGCATCATGGAAGAATGTCTAATAATGGTTTGGGGCACCTGTAGGCGTTGATGACAGGGCGTCGTGGCAGATCATCTGTGAACAGGCGGAGAGGGAGGGAAGCAACCATGTTAATGGCAGGGACGTTGGTAGGAGTTGTCGATTGGGTGATTTGGAAGGTCACCAGTTATTGGGAGGTGACATGAATATCTATATTCCCTATATCCGACCTGGAAGGTAGTTTGGGATTGGCTCCATGAAACCTAAAATGGGTGGTGATAGTGGTAGGCTTTATCGATGGGGTGTCGTGGAAAGTTGTGTGAGAATGGGCGGTGACGGTCATATACACCATCACCCTCTCTGACCTAGTAGGTGTTCTTGATGGGGTCCCATAGATGGATGTTTGAGAAATTATGGTGATGGTCAAGTCCATCTTCCCTCTGTCTGGCCTGGTACGCGTTGTCGATGGGGCGTCGTGGAAGATCATATGAGAGAGTCCTGGGAAACCCACTGGGACAGAAGGGTATAGCCCGCACCTGGTCTTGCGTATGTGGAATGGTGATATAACATGTTATAAGGGGTTTGAAAACCACAAATAAAATCTTCATCACTAAACATATCTTCTTCTTCACCATTAACCAAGTCATCATTCTTTCTTCAACCAAAACTCCAATTCTACATAGACACAGAAATTCAACGAAAGGATGTTTTTTCTTAAACCACAAACCGTTTGTGTGAGTGTTTATATGCACCTAACGTGTCTGAATTCATGATTTGACTAATTTCAATTATTTTATTACCTTCTCTATAATTTCTCTTCTCCATTATTTTCATTAATTTCATTTTCATATTAGGGTTTAATGTGTTATGACCACATTAATGAAAATGTGTCATCTTTGTAAATGCATCGAAATTATAAACACAGTTTTATTATAAAAATATTTAAATAAATCGACTTATGTATTATTAAAATAAAGTAATAATATTTTTAAGATGATTGTCTTTTAATATGATAAATGAAATTTTGTTGTTATTTTATATGATTATAAGTTTATTACAATACTTTTACTTAATTGAACCATTTATTTATTATTTTAAAATTATTTTTCGAAGACAAATATGCTTTTCCATTATTTAAAATATTATCTTAAAATAACATTTTTTCTAATATAGAATTTTTTTTATAACATTAAATAAGTGTAATTTTTTAGAATAATATTTTTATTATTAACATAATATATTTTATAAATATAACAGATATATTTTCTTTTTGTTTAATGAAATTTATAAATTATAAAAATATATAATTTTTATAATAATAATATTCACACATTATATTTTAAAAAAAAATTAAATTTGAATTATTTATATCAAAAAGAGAATTATATATATATCTAAATCCACTAAAATTAAAAATATATATAAAATCATTTAGATAAAGGGTAAAAAATGTTCAACCATTTATATGTATAAAAACCTGCAAGATTAAAAAAATTAAGTTGGCATGTTTTGATAAAACAAAATGACAATGAAAAAAATATGAATTTTAATAATATAATAAAAACACAATCATTTATTTACCATAAAAATAGTATGATAAAAAATCCAAGAAATGCGATTGGCTAATAAAACTAGATTATTGACTTCGATAAACAGTAGAAATATTTTAATGATTACACAATAAATTAAAAATAAAGTTAAACCTATAAAAATTAACAATTTTGAGGTTTTATTCCACCTAAAATCGTGAAAATCTACCAGAAAAATGCCCAATGTCAATCCTAAACCCATCAATCCCTTTCAACTATGTTTCATCATACTTGATTATTTTTAATAATTTGTAAACAATTATTTTTTTTAACATTGATCAATTTTCTTTTCCATCATTATCAAGGATTTTTAAAACCGGATGTATAAAAATATATTAACACTATTTATTTAATCCATCACTTTTTACATCATAAAATCCGACCATCGTCTCTAAATGTTCCTTCACTTTGTTCTGCCCAATTTCCAATAGCCCCAAATACCTCAACTAGCCAAAAAATATTTAAGGCTTCATATCACTACATCAAATTGTTTGTTTTGCAAAGATATATATATATGTATGTATGTATGTATGTATGTATGTATGTATGTATGTATGTATGTATGTATGTATGTACGTATATATGTGTGTGTGTGTCTATACACATAGACAGATTTATGAATTTAAATTTTCTGTGTATATAAGAAATGTGTTTATATTGTTTTAAATTTTATTTATAGAACGTATACCAGTTAATGATCATGGTATGTAATAAATATTGTTTGTATTATTAGTTATCGTTTAATAAAAAGAATATACAACTCATGTATAAGTGATGAACCTGAGTTGTGGGTTTGAGTCGTTATAAATGGTATTAGAGAAACAATGTAGTCAATTTTGGAAAATTTGATCCAAATTAATAATTTCAATTCGTCCTCATCTGTAGAAATTTTTTCCATGTGTACCCGTACTAATTATTAGGAAACAATTATTTTGATGGAGGAATAATGTACTAGCCTAGAAATTAAAAATATAGTTTTGCTGAATTTTTTTTTACTAAAATGGATTTAAATATAACTAATAAATTCTGATAATATTTTTAAGACGAGTTTCATAGAAAATAACAAATAAAATTAAGTGTTTTAATTAATTTTATTATTATTTAATTAAAATAGTTATTATTAATTACACCTATTATTTATTTTTCATGAAAATAATATTTTAAAGGAAATTATTGTTCTCCATTGTTTTTGAATAATAATTTAAAATAAATATATTTTTTTAATTTTTTATGTAAAATATAATTTTTTTTATAATATTAATTAACTGTAAAACCTGTTTATGTAAAATAATAATTATTATTAATATTATATATATTTTTTAAATATATTATATATATATTAAGTTTTTCATAAAATTTATAAATTATATATATAATAAATTATTTATTCTTAAAAACAACCCATCATATTTATTTTTCAACTAAAAATAAAATTTGAATTCATCTCTGATCCTCAAAATTGTTATGTTTTAAAGAAGAACACTTGATCCACAAAGGTATATTCAATAAAAAACTTGGGTTAGGGGGTAATGGTTACATCAAAAAACCTTGTATGACGGTAATATTTCATTTCAATGATCTGAGTGCATTGGGAACCATGATTATAATTCAGGAACCTTCCATAAATTTCGAAAATAGATATCTATATCTTGAACATGTATTGACAGCCCACATCACTAAAAGTATTAGGGATACATAGATTATCCCAAGATGATAAATGACATTTTTACCATCTTTCAAAACCCATAAGAACATGTCAATGTTCGAGTGAATTAGGTCCATCAAAAATCAAGGTTGTATTAAAAAATACATATTATCAATTTTAATCAATTAAGCTACATCCTTTATACGTTCTTACTTCCCTACAATAGATACCCAATTAAAATATCATCCCTAAATATTTTTGACTGTCATGTCGATGATGCTTGAAAGAACTACTATCTTTTTGACCAAAAATCACAGGGATCCAAATATATTTATTATTTGTATCAACTACTATAATAACTGAGGATCATCAAATATCATGATTTCAATAAGAGGTCATGCACGAGCTGATGGAAATATGTGAGTTTTATTAATTAACCAATTGTATGGATGATTTCTCATATATTTGGATAAACTGAAAAATAGATTTGAATTATTAGATAGATATGCTTGCGAAAAACAAATATGACATCATCAAAGAACATATGGGAAATAGGTTGACTTCTTCAATAAACCATACACCTAAAAATATGTTGTCTTTAACTTCCAATGCAATTAAATTAGAAAAAATAGTAGCCATCGAGACATGATGCAATATGGAAAATGGGACACCCTATCTGAACACCCTAGTATGGGTGAGGCACTGAGATAGGGTACCATTGATATTTATCTTTTAGGAAACTCAATAATGTTTCTGGAGGTACCATCATTCGAATAATAATATTATAATGCTAAATTTATTTAAATAGTAATGTATGGAATCAATATTCAGAATTTTAACTTCAAAAAAATTATAACTAATTTGAAATTATAAATTTTAGTTGAAAGTGTTTTATTTTGAATTATTGATATTGTTTTGTAGAGTAGGTTGTTATTAAATATACCTTATTATACTATGTAAGTGATTCATCAAATCGTTCATAAGTGAACATTCAACAATACTCATGGAAGAGTAAATCATTTTACAAATTGGATACTTAAGAAATTAGCTTTATAAACCATGTTGGAATCATCGAGAAAAGAATTTCATAATCTGAAACCACTCACTAAGACTTTTTTTGTGAATCATAATAAAAAACAAGTACAAGATGTTTCAAGAGATTCACTCACACACCATAGGTTTTGAGAGGTTTTGTTCAACCAACATATTATAGTGTATTGGAAAAAGAGTTTTACATCAATTCAGGAACATGAATTGGGAAGAGAAACTAGTTTCAGAAGTGTTGAATTTATATAATAATGAAAGGTTTCTCAATTCCATCCCTAATGTTTTGACAAATATGAGTTTTTTTAAGTTTGAAATTAATAACCACTAAAAAAGATTGGTTTTATTAGTTCTATATTTTTCTATAATAAAAAATATCTTTATGATTACTAAAATTATAGTAGATGAAATCTATATTTATCAAAAATAATATTATAGTGCCGATATATATATATATGTATTATGAGATCATTTTCATTTTACAGCTGATAAAAAATATTAAATATTAAAAACATAAAAACAAAATGAATATATATTAAAATTGAATAAATTCTTTAAAAAAACCTCATTAGTGAAAAAATAATAATAAATGCATGATGATAAAAAATAAGTGAAATTGAATAATTATAAATAATAAGGTTGCCAATATTCTAATAAGTTGGTTATGTTTTTTAATTATATATACTAATTAAAAAAATTAAAAATGATTATATATTAATATGAAGATGAAAAAATAGAATTTTTTTTAAAACATACTAAATATGTAGAAAAAATATCTTCGACTAATTACGGGATATTTGAACATGTACAAAAAATTTAATGAAAATATTAAAAAAATAATTTAAATAAATTAATTTTATAGATATAAAACATTTCGAAAATATTAAAACTCAATAAATAAATGTTAAAGAGTATTATTCATACCAATTAAAAACATTTTAGGAATATTAAATCATATATATTAATTATGGAAAATTTTACTCAATTGAATTATATGTAAACTCATTAAAAAATGTTTACAATCATAAATGTATGAATTTCAATAAATAAATTATAATAATTAAAAATATTTTAATGGCATAATTCCATAATAAATGAAATTAACTAAATATAAATCATATGAATAAAAAATATTTTGATTAAATTAATACATAGTAAATAATTATGTATAAATAAATATTAGAAATGAATAAAATTAAAAAAATTAAAAGTTTTAAATTTTAAAAAGAAATAATTAATATATAATGATTTCATTTTAAAAATGAATAAATAAAAATAAATAATTTAAATATGTTATTAACATAATCTGTAAAATTAAATACATTAATTGAATTCACATTATAACAAGTGATCAAATCCTACAATGCCCCTTGGGGTATTTATATCACATGAAGTGACTCAGGAACGCAGTTATATTGGCGTGATGCGGGTAGATGGTGATGCAAGCATGACAGAGGCCTGTTTATATAGACTAGATGATGCAAGCAAGACGCTACACTGATACTTAAGGAAATTTCTTGGTTCACCTGACCATTGTCCTATTGGCTATGTAATGGATCTTCCTCTACCCAGATTGAATGAGGCCATTGCTTTCACACACAAAAAGGAAAAATACACATAATTAACGCATAAAAATAATTATATAGATAATAAATATTTATATAAGGTACTCAATGATACAAATACATGAAAAAACACAAAAACACCCCACGCATCATCCAATGGGTAGGCCATAACCCCCCACCCCCACCCAATGGATATCCAACCTATATTCTATATGCTCATCGAACTACTTTTTTTATATTGTCCTAATGAATCGTACATATTATGTTGATACCACCAGGGCCCACATTCTGATACATTATTGTGCCCCTCTATTAAAATTCTCACAATCAATTAGGCCTCCCCTAAAAACCAAGGATGAGAAAGCCCCGACCACGCCTTACATATCCATTATCTCACTAAATGCCATCAAGGATTGTCATAGATGACCGATGAACCATAAACCCCACCGTTATTTTCTTGTTCGCTAACCTGAATCACTGGCCAATGAATCCATCCTACACATTAGCTCTCTCAACTTCACAGACACGTTGACCTTGCTTCCAATGCTATTACTTGACCTCTACAACATTGACACATCCACTGCGTGAGGTTGTCATCAGCGATGGGGCACCGCCATAGTCGATGTTGGGTCCACTGTCCAGCTTTTCCCAATAACATAGGAATGAATAGTTGTTTCTCCTAATACATCCACAATCATTCCATCCCACACATTCACCACCTCCCCTGAAACCAGCCGCTCAAGATCCATTGGGATCCCTATGCCGACACCACCATCCATCTCTCACCGTCTCTCTATGGCACGCACTTTCGAGACTGCAAAGCACGACGTTAAAAGACTCCATCTCTCATTTCAAGACATCATGAAGCACATCCCCATCATTTTCATTTTTTAAAATAAACACATAAATCTTTTAGGCATGGCTTACAATGGGGTTCAATTTTAGGAAAATATGGTGTGGGTTGAAGACAGTCATATATGAATCAATTACATGTTTTTCGGACATATTAAAAATATTAAAAAATAACAAATAAACATGAATAAGTATTAATCATATAAATGAAAAACATAAAAAAATTTGAATCTAATAAATAAATGGTTATTAATTTAAAAAATTTATTAAATTCGAAATATATTTAAAATTTATAAGTATTGAAAATGATAAAAATAATTTATTAATATTAAAATTTAATAAATATAATGAAATAAATTACAAAAAAAATGGAAAAGGGTATTAATAACATTATTTACATGAAATTCTAACACAAATAATGGAATAATATTATATAGGCAAATAATATTAATATAACAAATTGTTGAAGTTTGCACTGTATTAATTTTATAACGAAAAAAATAATATGATATTACAAATTTGTATTTTTATTAATTATAAAATTGTTACTATTTAATTAAATATATATATATATACATATATAAATAAATATCCAAAATGAATATATTATGAATTTTTTTTCTGATTATATAATAAAATTGAATAAATTATTGATTAGAGAAAAAATAGATATATTAAAAAACAATAAATAACATTAAATTAATAATCATACATAAATGTACACATACATACACAATATTGACTTGCATATATTTGAAAACACATCCACATACACATGCACATAAGCATTGGCATATAATCATACATACAGTTACGTACCCATGCATGCACATTCATATATTTATATACATACACATATAAACATACATCTAAAACATATACAAATATATATACACATACAAATACAAATATAAATACACATGTACCTAAATATACAAATTTATACTCATACACATGCACATGTATTTTCATATAAATATATACACATCCATAAAATTGCATACATGTGCATGTACATTCATACACATCTATACATATGACTATATACACACATATGTATATACGCATGCACATACACATGTACGTAAACATATTGACACATATACACATACCCAGACATAACTAATACATAAACATATTAATATATACTTTCACATACTCATACATATACACAAACACATTAGAATGCACATAAAAAACAAACACATTCACATACACACATACATACTTATGTGAATATACATATACATAAAATTCAAAATTTTAAATATGTACCAATACACATACACATAAACATACACACACACACACACACACACACACACACATATATATATATATATATATTTATACATATATAAGTTCTTATTCATGTCCACATACACATCTCTATAACATTAAAATAAAATTAGATACATGCCTATGCACATATACATATATATATACAAACCATAAATGTAGATAAACACACAACCTGTCACACAACACAATAGAACAGATGCATTCACAAAAAACACATAAATATATGAATGGATATAAATATATTATTAAATATTATATAAAATATTTGTATATACAATATATATAAATATATATACGTGGTGAAATATAAATATTATTCTAAAATATATAAGAATGTATATATGTATATATATTAACTTATTCATTGTTTCTTTTAGAATATGTAAACAAAAGGTGCACATTATTGTAGGACATATAACACTATAAGAAAAAATAATACGAAAAGGGAACCCTTTTATTAGTTCTGTTTAACACAAGTATTGAATATTGCCTTATATAGAGTAGTGTTACATTAATTTAAAAAATATGGATTTTCTAAAGAGTGAAATTTTAAATTTAATGGATTCATATAATAAAATGATAATTTTCAATTATTATTAAATTCATAGTACACTGAATAATACATTTATAGCTAAATAAATCAAATAAAAATATATTTAATTTTTTAAATTCTTCTGGGAAAAAGTGTAATTTCAGACACCTCCAACCAACTGGGTTTCCTCTGGTGCGGAGAATTACACATATGTATGTCGCGAACGTCATATACATCTTCCCCCACTTGGCATGGTAGGAGTTGTCTATGGGTCATTGTATAATAACAACTAATAAAGGGTTGTGGAACCGCTAGGCATTTATGATGGGGTGTCATGGAAGATCGTTTGGGAACGGGTGGAGAGGGAGGGCGATACCATGTAGGCATTATTGATTGGGAGTGGTGGTAGATCATAAGAAAAAGGGTGGTGAAATTGGTTGGAGTTATCGATTGGGTGACGTGGACGGTCACCTGTGATTGGGATGTGACATGAATATCCAACATCCCCATGTCCGGCCTAGTAGGCTATCTGGGTGTGGCGCTGTGAACGATAAATTGGGTGGTGACAGTGGAAGGTATTATCAATGGGGTGTCGTGGCAAGTCATTTGAGAATGGGCGGTGACGTTCATACCCACCATCCTCCTCTATGGCCTAGTAGGTGTTGTTGATGGGGCCCCATCAATGGTTGTTCGAGAAATTTAGGTGATTATCATGGTTGTCTTCCCTCTGTCTGGCCTGGTATGTGTTGTCGATGGGGCATCATGGCAGATAATCTGAGAGAGTTTGGGGAAACTCACGGGGATAGAGGGGTATAGCCCGCACCTGGTCTTGCATTTGTGGAATGGTGACACAACATGTTGTAAGGGGTTTGTAAACCTCAAATAAAACCTTCATCACTAACCATATCTTTTTCATCACACTCGACCAAGACATCATTCTTTCTTCAACCAAAAATCCAGTTCTCCATAGACACTGAAATTCACTGAAAGGATGGTTTTTCCTAAACCACAGACCGTTTGTGTGTGTGTTTATATACACCTAATGATTCCAAATACATCATTTGAAAAATTTCAATTCTGTTATTACATTCCCTATAATTTATCCTCAACATTATCTTTATTAATTTCTTTTTCATTTTATGGTTTAATCTGTTTTGACCACAATAATGAAAATGCATTGTCTCTGTAAATTCCTGTAATTTTTAAAATTATTTTATTGCAAAATTATATTAATAAATAGATTTAGGTATTCTTAAAATAAAATAATCATATTTTTAAGATGATTGTTTTTTAATATTATAAATGAAATTTTGTTGTTAATTTATTTTATTAAAATTTAATTATAATACGTAGAATGAATTGTAACTTTTATTTAATATTTTAAAATTAATTTTCAAACGTGAAATATGAATTTTCATTGTTTAAAATATTATCTTAAAATAATTTTTTTATTATATAATTTGTATTATAACATTCAATAAGTGTAATTTTTTTAAAAGATTAATATTGATATTAGAATAATATATTTTATAAATATAACAGATATATTTTAATTTTTTTTAATTTATAAATTATAAATATATATAATTATTATAATAATAAAATAGACAAATTATATTTTAAAAAAAATGAAATTTGAATTATTTATATCAAAAATGGAATTATATATATATTTAAATCCACTAAAATATTATATATATATATATATGTAAATGAATATATATAATGGGTAAAAAATTGTTAAACCATTTATATGTATAAAAACCAGCATGTTTAAAAAAAATTTAATTTCTGTGTACTGATAAAAAAATGATAAAGAAAAAAATATAAATTTTAGTAATATATTAAAAACAGTGTCATGTATTTTCCAAAAAAAATAGTATGACAAAAAATCAAAGACGCATTATTAGCTAATAAAAAGGGAGTAATGACTTGGATAAATATAAGTAATATTATAATGATTACAACATAAATTAATAATAATGATAACCCTAAAGATATTAAAAATGTTGAGGTTTTATTCCACCTAAAATCGTGAAAATATACCATAAAAATGTCCAATGTCAATCAAGAACCCATCAATCCCTTTCAACGGGGTTTCATCATACTTGAATATTTTTGATAATTTTTAACAAATTATTTTTTTAACATTGATCAAATTTATTTTCAATTAAAGTCATGGATTTTTGAAACATGACTTATATAAATATATAAACACTATTTATTTAAAGCATCACTTTTTACAACATAAAATCTGACCCTCATCTCCAAATCGTCCCTCACTTTGTTCTGCCCAATTTCTAATAGCCCCAAATCCCTCAACTGGCACATAAATATGCAAGGGTTCATATCATTGCATCAAATTATTTTTTTTATAAAGAGTCATATATATATATATGTGTGTGTTTGTGTGTGTGTGTCTATACACATAGACACATTTATAACGTTCAAATATATCTGTATATATGTAATGTGTTTATATTGTTTTAAATTTTTTTTCTAGATCCTATACCCATAAATGATAATTGTATGTAATAAATGATGTGAGTATTTTTAGTCATCTTTTTATAAAAATAATATAAACATATTTTATAAGTGATGAACCATAGATGTGGGTTTGAGTCATTATAAATGGTATTATAGAAACAATCTAGTCAATTATTTAAAATTTCAAGGAAATTAATAATTTCAATTCATCCTCATGTGTAGAAATGTTTTCCATTTGTGCCCAAAATAATTACGAGGAATACATTATTTTGAAAGAGGAATAATGTAAAAGTGTAGAAATTATAATTATTGTTTTATTGAAAATTTTTTTATTAAATGAATTAACATATAACTAAAAACTTCTGATTATATTTTTACGAAAGGTTTCCTAGAAAATAATAAATAAATTTAAGTATTTTAAATAATTATATTATTATTTAATTACGATAGTTATTATTAATTATACCTATTATTTAGTTTTCTTGAAAATAATATTCTTAAGGCAAATATGTTTCTACATTGTTTTAGAAGAATAATAAAAAAAATATTTATTATATTGTTTTTGTAAAATATATTATTTATTATAATATTAAATAACTGTAATATGTGTTAATAGAAAATAAAAAATATTATTAAGCTTTTTATTTTAATATATTAGATATATTATGTTTTACATAAAATTTCTAAATTATAAATTTAATTAATTATTATATTATTGAAAAATAGTCTTCATTTTTATGTATTAAATAAAAATGAAATTTGAATTCATCACTGATCTTCAAAATTAATCTATTTTGAAGAAGAAAACTTGATCCACATAAGAATATTCAATAAAAACTTAGGGTTGTGGGTAATGGTTACCTCACAAAAAACTGTAGGGGGTAATATTTCTTTTCAATGATCTGAGTGCATTGGGAACCATGATTATGAATCATGATCCTTCCATTATTTTCTAATATAGATATCTTGATCTTTAACATGTATTGATAGCCCACATCACTAAAAGTTTTAAGGATATATAGATTATCCAATGATGATAAATGACCTTTTTACCATCTTTCAAAACCCACAAGAACATGTCAATGTGATAGTGAATTAGGTTGATCAAAAAGCAAGTTAGTTTTAATAAATACATATTATCAATTTTAATCGATTGATCTACATCCTTTATATGTGCTTCCTTATCTACTTTAGATACACTCTTAAAATATCATCCCTGAATATTTGTTTTGATCATGGCGCGGATGATTGAAAGAACTACTATATTTTTGACCAAAAATCACATGGATCCAAATATATTTATAATTTTTATCAACCACTAGAATAACTGAGGATTAGAAAATATTGTGATTTCTATAAGAGTTCATGCACGAGCTGAAGAAAATATATGAGTTTGTATTATTAACCAATTATATGACTGATTTCTCATATATTTGGATAAACTAAAAAAAAATATTTGAATTATTAAAGAGCTATCCTTTAGAAAAACAACTTTAACGTCATCAAATAACATATGGGAAATAGGTGGAATTCATCAATAAACCATACCCCTTTAAATATGTTTTCTTTTACTTCCAATGAAATTAAATTAGAAAAAACACTAGCCATCAAGACACAATGCAATGGGGAAAATGGAACACCCTATCTGAACACCCCAGTATGGGTGAGGCATTGAGATAGGGTACCATTGATATTGATCTTTTAGGAAACTCAATAATGTTTCAGGAGGTACCATCAGTAAAATAATAATATTATAATTCTCTATTTATTTAAATAGTAATTTGTGGAATCAAAAATCAGAATTTTCCATTTCAAAAAATTATAACAAATTGGGAATTATGAATTTTATTTGAAAGTGTTTTATTTTGATTTATTGATATTGTTTTGTAGAGTATGTTGTTATTAAATATACCTTATTGTACTGTGTAAGCGATTCATCAAGTCTTGCATAAGTGAACATTCAACAATACTCGTGAAAGAGTAAATCATTTTACAAAATGGATGCATAAGAAATTACCTTTATAAACCATGTTTGAATCATCGAGAAATGAATTTCATAATCCTAAATAGATCACTATGACTTTTTTTGTGATTCGTAATAAATAACAATTTTAGGAAGTTTCAAGAGATTCACTCACACACCTTAGGATTTCAGAGGTTTTGTTCGTCCAACATGTTCTAATGGATTGGAAAAAGAGGTTTACATATATGAAATAAAATGAATTGTGAAGAGAAACATGTTTTAGAAGTGTTTAATTTATATAACCATGAAGTTTTTATCAATGCTTTCAATAATGTTTTGACAAATATGAGTTTTATAAGTTTGAAATTAATAACCACTAAAAAATATTGGTTTTATTATTCTTTTATTTTTCTCTAAAAAAATATATTTATGATTACTAAAATTATATTAGATAAAATAAATATTTATCAACAATAATATTATAGTGATGATATATATATATGTATTATGATATCATTTTCATTTTACAACTGAAAAGAAATATTTAATATAAAAAAAATAAAAAAAATGAATATATATTAAAAATGAATGAATTGTTAAAAAAATGACCTTATTAGTGAATAAATAATCATAAATTCAAGATGATAAAAAATGAGTGAAATTGAATATTTATAAATAAATATACTTTCAATATTCTAATAAATTTGTTATGTTTTGTTAACTATATATATTAATTAAAAAAATATAAAATGAATATATATTAATATGAAGATGAAAACATAGAATTTTTTTTAAAATGTACTAAATATGTACATAAAAATATCTACGAATAATTACGAGAAATTTGACTGTGTACAAAAAAATTAATGAAAATATTAAAAAATTCATTTAAATAAAATAATTTTAAAGATTTAAAACCTTTCGAAAATATTAAAAATCAATAAATCAAATTTAAAGTGTATTAATCTTTCAAATTAAAAACATGTTAAGACTATTAAATCATATAATATAATTATGGAAAATTTAAATCATAAATTTAATTATATGTAAAATCATAAAACAATGTTGACAATCTTAAAAAAATGAATTTAAATAAATAAATTATAATAATTCTAAACATTTTAAAGGCATTACACCATAATAAATGAAATTAAAAATTTATTAATCATATAAATAAAAAATATTTTGATAAAATTATTACATGGAAAATAATTATGTATAAATAAATATTAGAAATGAATAAAATAAAAACATAAATAAAATGTTTTAAATTTTAAAAATAATTAATTTATATTAAATTTATTCATTTTAAAAATGAATAAATAAAATTAAATAAGCTAAAAATGTTATTAACTTAATTTGTAAGATTAAATACATTAATTACATTCACATAATAGCATGTGATCAAATCCTACCATGCACCTTGGGGTATTTATATTGCATGAAGTGACTCAGGAACACAGTTATGTTGCCATGATGTGGGAATATGGTGATGCATGATTTAAAGTGGCATGTTTATATAGACTAGATGATGCAAGCATGATGCTACACCGAGCCTTAAGGAAATTTATTCGGCCACCTGGCCATTGGCCTATAGGCTATGTAATGGATCTTCCTCAACCCAGATTGAATGAGTCCATTGCTTACACAAAAAAAGAAAAAATACAAATAAAAAAATAAAAAAAGTGATTAAATATATAATATATATTTATATAAGTTACTCAAAGATGAAAATACAACAAAACACACAGAAACACCTCACCCATCAGCCAAAAGGCAGGCAATATCCCCCCCACCCAATGGATATCCCACCTAAATTAAATATGCTCATCGAACTCCTTTTTTTTATATTGGCCCAATAACCGTTACATATTATGTGCATACCACCATGGCCCACATGCCGATACATTACTGTGCACCTCTATTGAAATTCTCACAACCAATTGGGCCTCCCCTAAAAACCAATGATGGAAAATCCCCGACCATGCATTACGAATCCATTATCTCACTGAACACCATCAAGTGTTGTCGTAGATGACCGATGAACCATAATCCCCCACCGTTAATTGCTTGTTCACCACCCTGAATCACTGGTCAATGAAGCCATCCTTCACATCAGCTCTCTGAGCTTCCTAGACACATCGACCTTGCTTCCAATGCTATTACTTGACCTCTACAACATCGACATTGCCACTACATGAGGTCGTCATCAGCGATGGGACATCGCCATAGTCTCTCTTGGGTCCACTGTCACGCTATTCCCAAAAACATAGAAATGACGAGTTGTTTCCCCTCCTACATCCAAAATCATGACATCCCACACAGTAAACACCTCCCTTGAAACATGCCGCTCATGATCCGTTAGGATCCCTATGCTGACAACACCATCCATCTCTCACCGTCTCTCTATGTTACGCCCTATCGGGACTGCAAATCACGACGTTCAAAGATAAATATTTATCAGTTAAATAAATGTGTATTAATTTAAATTTTTTTTAAATTTGAAATATATTTCAAAATTTTAAATATCAAACATCAAAAAAAAAATTAAATAATATTAAAAATGATTATATATAATGAAATGCAAATGTAAATAATGGAATAAAATTATATAGGAAAATAATATTAATACAACTAATTGTTGAAGTCTGCATTGTATTAATTGTATATCCAAAATATAATATGATATTACAAATATTATTTTATATTAATTGTAAAATTGTTACAATTTAATTAAATATATACATATTTAGACATATATAAATAAATATAAAAACTGAATATATTACAAAAATTTTAACTGATTATATAATAAATTTGAATAAATTATTGAAAAGAAAAAATATTGAGAGATATTTAAAAACAATAAATATCATTAAATTAATAAACATACAGACATGTACACACATACATATACATAAAAAACATGTACACATACATACACAATATTCATATACACATATTGGAAATCTTATCCACATCCACATGCACATAGGCATTAGCATATAATCATACATACAATTACATATCCATGCATGCACATTCATTAATTTCTATACATACGCATATACACATACACCGACAACATATACAAATACATATACACGTACAAATACAAATATAATTACACATGTACATAATCATACAAATACATGTGCATACACATAAACATGTATTTTCATATATATATATCCACATCCATAAAATAACATACATGTGTATGTACATTCATTCACATCTATACATATGAATATATACACACATATAAACATACGAATGCACATACACATGTACGTAAACATAATGACACATATACGCATATTAATACATTAAATAATACATAAACATACTCATATATACCTTCACATACTCATTCATATACAGAAACACATTAGAATGCACATAAAAAAATACATACACATTCACATACACAGATACATACTTATGTAAACATACATATACATACAATACAAATATTTAAACACATACCATCACACTTACACATACACATAAACATATATATATATATATATTTGTATATTTATGCATATATATGTTTATATTCATGTACACATACATATATGTATAACATTAAAATCATATTATATACATACCTATGCAATATACATATAGATATACAAACCATAAACATAGATAAAAACACACCCAGTCACACAACACAATAGAACTGATACATTCACAATCAACAAATACATATAAAAACTCATAAAAACATACATATAGGAATGGATATGTATATATTATTATATGTTATATAAAACATTTATATATACAATATATATAAATATTTATACTTAGTGAAATATAAATATTATTCCAAAATATATAAGAATATATCTATGTATATTTATTAACTTATTCAATGTTTCTTTTAGAATATGTAAATAAAAGGTGTTCATAATTGTAGGACATATAACACCGTAAGAAAAAATAATACGAAAAGATAACCCTTTTATTAGTTCTTTTTAACACATTTATTGAATATTTCATTATATAGAGTAGTGTTACATGAATTTAAAAAATATGGATTTTCTAAAGTGTGAAATTTTAAATTTAATGGATTCATATAATTAAATGAGAAATGTAATTTTTTTTAAATTCACAGTACAATGAATAATAACATTATAGCTAAATATAACAAATGAAAATACATTAAATTTATTTAATTCTTATGGGAAAAATACATTAGTTTCTACAGATAGTAGTTCTGGTCCAACAACTATAGATATGAAATCTGAAGTCTAGTGGTATGTGTTTGGATGGAGATAGCCATCACAGGGTGCCTCATTTTGTCAGATACATCAATTGGTGTTTCACATTTGGACTCATCATTTTTAACATTAGGCGTTGATTTTCTTCATCCTCAATTTTGGTGAATGACAGGTTGGGTCTAAAAGTGTAATTTTCGGACACCTCCAACCTACTAGGTTTCCTCTTGTGTGGAGAATTACACATATGGATGTCGTGAACGTCATATACATCTTCCCCCACTTGGCATGGTAGGAGTTGCAAATGGGGCATTGTGGAATAACGTCTAATAAAGGGTTGTTGCACCGATAGGCATTAATGACGGGGCATTGTGGCAGATCGTCTTAGAAAGGGCGGAGAGGGAGGGTGATAACCATGGTAGGAATTATTGATTGGGTGTGGTGGAATATCGTATGAGAAAGGGTGGTGACATTGCTTGTATTTTTCGATTGGGTGTATTGGTTGGTCACCTGTGATTAGGATGTGACATGAATGTCCATCTTCCCCCTGTCCGGCCTGGTAGGATGTATGGGTGTGGCGCCGTGAATGGTAAATAGGTAAATGAAAGTGGAAGGCGTTATCGATGGGGTGTTGTGGCATGTCGTTTGAGAATGGGTGGTGATGGTCATATCCACCATCCTCCTCTCTGGCATGGTAGGCGTTGTTGATGGGGCCCCATCGATGGTTGTTCGTTAAATAGTGGTGATTTTCTTGGTTGTCTTCCCTTAGTCTGGCCTGGTACGTGTTGTCGAAGGGGCATCGTGGTAGATCATCTGAGAGAGTTTGGGGAAACTCACAGGGACAGAGGGGTATTGCCCCCACCTGGTCCTGCGTATGTGGAATGGTGACACTACATGCTGTAACAGGTTTGAAAACCTCAAATAAAAACTTCTTCACTAACCCTATCTTATTCATCACACTCGACCAAGGCATCATTCTTTGTTCAACCAAAACTCCAGTTCTCCGTAGACACAGAAATTCACCAAAATGATGTTTTTTTCGTAAACCACAGACCGTTTGTTTGTGTGATTATATACACCTAACGAGTCCAAATACATGATTTGAAAATTTTCAATTCTGTTATTACTTTCACTATAATTTCTCCTCAACATTATTTTCATTAATTTCTTTTTAATTTTATGGTTTAATGTGTTTTGACCACATTAATGAAAATGAATTGTCTTTGTAAATGACCCTAATTTATAAAGATTGTTTTATTATAAAATTATGTTAATAAATAAATTTATGTCTTCGTAAAATAAAATAATAATATTTTTATTATTATTGTCTTTTAATATGATAAATGAAATTTATTGTTAATTTATTTGATTATACGTTAATTATAATACATATAATTAATTGTACCTTTTATTTATTATTTTAAAAATATTTTTCAAAAGAAAAATATGAATTTTCATTATTTAAAATATTATCTTAAAATAACTTTTTTTGTCATATAGTATTTTTATTATTACATTAAATAAGTGTAAATTTTTTAGAAGATTTTTATTATTATTAAAATTATATATTTTATAAATATAACAGATATATTTTGTTTTTTTATGAAATTTATAAATTATAAATATATATAATTATTATAATAATAAAATACGCACATTATATTTAAAAAAATAAAATATGAATTATTTATATCAAAAATGGTATTTTATATATATTTTAATCCACTAAAATTTTATATATAAAAAAAGAATTTTTATAAAGGGTAAAAAAATGTTCAATCATTTATTTGTATAAAAACATGCATGTTTAAAAAAAATTATGTTTGCGTGTTTTGATAAAACAAAATGATAAAGAAAAAAATATGAATTTTAATAATTTAGTAAAAAAATCATGTATTTTCCAAAAAAATAGTATGATAATAAATCAAAGAAACTTTATTAGCTAATAAAAAGGGAGTGATGACTTGGATAAAAAGAAGAAATATTTTAATGATTAAAACATAAATTAATATAAAAGTTAAATCTAAAGCTATTAAAAATTTTGAGGTTTTATTCCACCTACCATCGTGAAAATCTACCAGCAAAATTCCCAATGTCAATTCTAAACCCATCAATACCTTTGAACGGGGTTTCAGCATACATGAATATTTTTTATAAATTTCAAACACTTGTTTTTAACATTGATGAAATTTTTATTCCATCATAGTCATGGATTTTTGAAACATGCCTTATAAAAATATAAAAACACTATTTATTTAAACCATCTCTTTTTAAATCAAAAAAAATGACCCTCATCTCCAAATCATCACTCACATTGTTCTACCAAATTTCCAATAGCCCTAAATCCCACAACTGGCACATAAATATGTAAGGGTTCATATAATTGCATCAAATTATTAGTTTTATAAAGAGTTATATATATATAAATATGTATGTATGTATATATATATGTGTTTGTGTGTGTGTGTGTATACACATAGACACATTTATAACATTCAAATTTCTGTGTGTATATAATGTCTATATATTGTTTTAAATTTTATTTCTAGAACCAATACTGATAAATGATATTGTTATGTAGTAAATGTTATGAGTATTTTTTGTTCTCTTTTTATAAAATGAATATACACATCTTTTATAAGTGATGAACCAGAGTTATGGGGTTGAGTTGTTAAAAATGGTATTACTGAAAAAATCTAGTCAATTTTGTCAAATTTGAACCAAATTAATAATTTCAATTCATCCTCATGTGTAGAATTTTTTTCCATTTGTGCCTGAACTAATTAAGATGAATCAATTATTTTGAGGGAGGAATAATGTAACAGCCTAGAAATTATAAATATCATTTTATTGAAAAATTATTTTATTAAATGGATTTAAATATAACTAACAAATTCTGAAAACATTTTTAAGATGGGTTTCATAGAAAATAATAAATAAAATTAAGTGTTTTAATTAATTATATTATTATTTAATTACAATAGATATTATCAATTATAACTTTTCTTTATTTTTTTTGAAAATAATATTCTAAAGGAAAATATGGTTCTGCATTGTTTTAGAAGAATAATAAAAAAACAATATTTATTGAATTTTTTTGTAATATAGAATATTTATTATAAAAGTAATAAACTGTAAGATGTGTTTAAATAAAATAAAAATAATTATTAAGATTATAAATTTTTTTATATATTAGATATATTATATTTTACATAAAATTTAAAAATAACAAATATAATTAATTATTATATTATTGAAAAACAATATTCATATTTATGTATAAAATAAAAATGTAATTTGAATTCATCTATGATCTTCAAAAATAATATATTTTGAAGAAGGACACTCGATCCACAGAGGCATCTTCAATAAAAACCTAGGTTTGGGGGTAATGGTTACCTCACAAAACCATGTATGGGGGTAATATTATGTTTCAATGATCTGAACACATTGAGAACCATGATTATGAATATGTATCCTTCCATTATTTCATAAAATAGATATCTTGATCTTGAACAAGTATTGATATCCCATATAATCAAAAGTTTTAGGGAGACATAGATTATCCCAAGGGGACAAATGACCTTTTTAGCTACTCTCAAAACCCACAAGAACATGTCAATGTGAGAGTGAATTATGCCCACCAAAAATCTAGGTAGCTTTAACAAATATATATTATCAATTTTAATCGATTGAGCTATATCGTTTATATGTGATTCTTTCCCTACTATAGATACCCTCTTAAAATATTATCCCTGAATATTTTTGTCTATCATGTTAATGATGCTTGAAATAACCACTATTTCTTTGACAAAAACTCACAGGGAACCAAATATATTTATTATGTTTGTCAACCTCTAGAATAACTGAGGATTAAAAAATATCATTCTTTATATAAGAGTTCACGCAAGAGTTGATGGAAATATCTATGTTTGATTAATTAACAAATTATATGGATGATTTCTCATATATTTGGACAAACTAAAAAATAGATTTTAATTAATAATGATATATCCTTGAGAAAAACAAATATATCATCAGCAAACAAGATATGGGAAAAAGGTGGAATTCTTCAATAAACCACACCCTTGAAATATTCTGTCTTTAGCTTCCAATGAAATTAAATTAGAAAAAACACCAGCCATCAAAACACGATGCAGAGGGGAAATTGGGATGCCCTATCTGAATACCCCAGTATGGGTGAAGCATTAAGATACATTACCATTTATATTGATCATTTAAGAAACTCAATAATGTTTTTGGATATACCATAAGTCAAATAATTATATTATAATGCTATATTTATTTAAATAATAATGTATGGATTCAAAATTAAAAATTTTCCATTTCTAAAAATTATAACTAATTCATAATTATAAATTTTAGTCGAAAGTGTTATATATTGAATTATTTATATTTTTTTATAGATTAGGTTGTTATTCATTATACCTTATTATACTATGCAAGTGATTCGGCTGGTCTTGCATGAGTTAACATTGAACAATTCTCGTGGAAGAGTTGATAATTTTAAAAATTGGATGCATAAAAAATTACCAATACAAACCATGTATTAATCATCAGGAAAAGAATTTCATAATACTAAATATCTCAGTAAGAATTTTGTTTTTTATTCATATTAAAAAATAGGTACATGAAGTTTCATGAGATTCACTCACACACCTTAGGTTTTGAGAGGTTTTATACATCCATGAATTTCTAGTGGATTGGAAAAATAGGTTTTCATCCATGCAAGAACATAAATTGGGAAGAGAAACTTGATTCAGAAGTATTGAATTTATATAACCTTGAAGTTTTTATCAATGAATTACAAAAATATCTGACAAATATGAGTATTATAAGTTTGAAATTAATAACCAATAAAAAATATTGGATATATTAGTGATAAATTTTTCTCTAATAAATCAAATCTTTGTGATTAATAAAATTATAGTAGATAAAATCAATATTTATCAACAATAATATTATAGTGCTGATATATATATATATATATATGTATGTATTATGAGATCATTTTCATTTTACAGCTGTAACAAAAAATTTATTATAAATAAAAGAAATACAAAATAAATATATATTAAAAATGAATGAATTGTTCAAAAAATAACATTATTAGTAGATAAATAATAATAAATGCATGATTATAAAAAAATGTGTGAAATTGACTAATTATAAATAAATATACTCCAAATATTATAAAAAATTAGTTATGTTTTTTTAATTATATATATTAAATAAAGATATAAAAATTGAATATATATTAATATGAGGATTAAAACATTGAAACATTTTTAAAACCTACTAAATATGTTCCAAAAAAATTATGCGAATAATTACATGAAATATGAACGTGTACAAAAAATTTAATGAATATATTAAAGAAATCATTTAAATAAATTATTTTAAAGATTACAAACATTTAGAAAATATTAAAACTAAATAAATAAAATTCAAAGAGTATTAATAATATAAATTTAAAATAAGTTAATAATATTAAATATAATAAAATAATTATGGAAAATATTAATCATTAATTGAATTATTTATAAACACATAAAAAATGTTGAGAGTCCTAAAAAATGAATTAAAATGAATTAATTACAAATATTTCAATCATTTTAAAGGCATTACAACATAATAAATTAAATGTAAAAAATATTAATCATATAAATAAAAACTATTTTGATAAAATTAAAACATTGTAAATAAATATGAATAAATAAATATTATAAATGAATAAAATCCAAAAAAATTTAAAATTTTAAATATTAAAAATAAATAATTATTATTAAATTAAAAAAATTTAAAAATTATTAAAAAAAAGTTAAAAATGTTATCATGTTAATCTGTAAGATTAATTACATTAATTACATAAACATAATAACAACTAATCGAATCGTACCATGCCCCTTGGGGGATTTATATCGAATTAAGTGACTTAGGAAGGCAGTTATGTGGGCATGATGCGGGCAGGCGGGGATGCAAGCTTGGTAGAGGCCCGGTTATATAGACTAGATAATGCAAGCATGGCAATACACCGAGCCTTCAGGAAATTTCGTGGGCCACATGACCATTGGCCTATAAGATATATAATGGATCTTCCTCCACCCAGATTGAAAGAGGCCATTGATTTCACAAAAAAGAATTAAAAATACACATAATAAATGAATAAAAAATTAAATAAATAATATATATTTATATAAAGTTATCACAGATAAAAATATAACAAAACACACAGAAACACCTCACCCATAGGCCAATAGACATTCCATAGCCCCCCCCCCCCACCCAAGGGAAATCCCACCTATATTCAATATGCTCATCAACATACTTTTTTATTTATATTGGACCTATGACCCTTACATATTATGTGCATACCACCATGGACCACATTCCGGTAAATTATTGTGCACCTCTATTGAAATTCGCACAACCAATTGGGCCACCCCTGAAAACCAATGAAGGAAAATCCCCGACTATGTCTAACACATCAATTATCTCACTGAACATCTTCAAGGATTGTCGTAGATGATCGAAGAACCATATCCCCCACCGTTAATTGCTTGTTCAACGACCCGAATCACTGGTCAACAACGTCATCCATCTAATCAGATCTCTAAGCTTCATAGACACGACAAACTTGCTTCCAAAGATATTACATGACCACTAAAACATCGACACTGCCACGGCGTGAGGCCGTCATCAGCGGTGGGGCACTTCCATAGTCGCTCTTAGGTCCACTGTCAAGTTATGCCCAAAACAATTGCAATGATGAGTTGTTTCCCCTCATAAATCCACAATCATGACATCCCACACATTCACCACCTCCCTTGAAACTTGCCGCTCATGATCCATTGGGATCCCTATGCTGACACCACCATCCATCTCTCACTGTCTCTCAATGGTACAAACTGTCGATACTGCAAAGCACGACAATCAAAGACCCCATCTGTCATTACGAGACATCGTGACTAACATCCCCATCATATTCAATTTTTTAAAATAAACACATAAATCTCATTAGGAATGGATTACAATGGTGTTCATTTTCAGGGAAATATGGTTTGGGTTGAAGACAGTCGTATAAGAATCAATTACGTGTTTTTCAGATATATTAAAAATATTAATAAATATCAAATAAAAATGAATATATATTAATCATATAAAATTAAAACATAAAAAAAACTGAATTAATAAATAAATGTGTATTACATGTACAAAAATTTAATAAATTCAAAATATTATTAAAATTTGTTAATAACGAAAATGAAAAAATTAATTAAATAATATTAAAAACGAATAAATAAAATGAAATAAATTAAAAAAAATTAAAATAATTGTATTCAAAACATTAATTACATGAATTGCTATCGTAAATAATGGAATAAAATTATAAATTAAAATAATATTATTACATCTTATTGTTGAAGTATGCAGTATATTAATTGTATTTTGAAAATATAATATGATATCACAAATTATAATTTTTATTAATTGTAAAATTGTTACTATTTAATTAAATACATACATATTTAAACATATATAAATAAATATCAAAACTGAATATATAACGAAATTGTTAAATGATTATATAATAAAATGGAATAAATAATTTAAATGAAAAAAATGGAGAGATATTAAAAAACTATAGATAACATTAAATTATTAAACATGCAGACATGTACACACATAGATATACATAGAAAGACATGTACACATATATACACAATATTCACATACCCATATTGGAAATCACACCCACATACACGTGCACATAAGAATAGGCATAAAATCAAACATACAGTTACATACCCATGAATGAACATTCATATATTTCTATACATACGCATATATACAAACACATACAACATATACAACTACATATACACATACAAATACAAATACGCATACACATGTACCTAAACATACAAATGTATATCCATACACATACACATGAATATTAATTTATATATACACTTCCATAAAATAGCATAAATGTGCATGTACATTCATACACATCTTTACATAAGACTATATGCACACATATACACATACGCATGCACAAACACATGTACATTAACATAATGACACATATATACATATACATACAATAACTAATACATAAACATACCCATATATACATTCACGTGGTCATACATATACACAAACACATTAGCATGGACATAAAAAAATACATTCACATTCACATATAGACATACATACATATGTTCACATACATATACATACAATACAAATTTTTAAATACATATCAATAGATTACACATACACAAACACACACATATATATGTATATTTATTCAAATATATGTTCTTATTCATGTCCACACATAGATATGTATAACATACACATAAAATTATGTACATTACTATACCCATATACATACTGATATACAAACCATAAACATAGATAAACACAATCCCAGACACTAAACACAATAGCACATATGCATTACCAAACAACACATACCTAGAAAAACTCATACTGACATACATATACGAATGGATATACATATATTATTAAATGTTATATAAAATATATATATATACAATATATATAAATATATAAACATGGTAAAATACTAATATTATTCAAAAATAAATAAGAATTTATATATTTATATATATTAACTTATTCAATGTTCCATTTAGCAATTGTAATCAAAAAGTGCACATAATTATAGTACATCTAATAATGTAATAAAAAATAATAGGAAAATGGAACACTTTTATATGTTCTTTTTCACACAAGTATTTAATATCAACCAATATAGAGTAGTGTTTCATGAATATAAAAATTATGGATTTTCTAATGGGTGATATTTTAAATTTAATCGATTCATATAATTAAATTAGAATTATAAATTATTATAAAATTCATTGTAAAATGAAAAGTAACATTATAAAAACATATTACAAATGAAAATACATTAAATTTTTTAAACTCTAATGGGAAAAAATAAATTAGTTTCTGCAGTCGATATCTTGTGTCAAATAACTCTTCATTTGAAATTAGATGTCTTGTGGTGCGTGTTTGGATGGAGAGAGACATCGTTGTGTGCCTCGTTTTGTCTGATACATCAATTGATGTTTCACATCTAGACTCATCATTTTTAACATAAGGTGCCGGTTTTGTTCATCTTCAATATTGGGGAATAATAGGATGGGTCTAAAAGTGTAATTTCTGGACACCTCAAACATACTTGGTTTCCACTGGTTCGGAGAATTAAACATATGGATGCGGAGAACGTCATATACATCTTCCCCCACTAGGCATGGTAGGTGTTGTCGATGGGGAATCTTGGAAGAACGTCTAATAAAGGGTTGGGGAGCCGGTAGGCATTGAAGACGGGGCATCGTGGAAGATCGTCTGAGATAGGGTAGAGAGGGAGGAAAGTAACCAAGGTAGGCATTATAGATTGGGTGTGTTGGCATATCGTTTGAGAAAGGGCGGTGACTTTGGAAGGAGATGTTTATTGGGTGATGTGGAAGGTCATATATTATTGGGAGTGGACATGAATGTACCTCATCCCCTTTTCTGGCCAGGTAGGCAGTCTGGGTGTGGCGTTGTGATAGGTAAAATGGGCAGTGACAGTGGTAGGCTTTAGCGATGGTGTTTCATGGCAGGTCATTTGATAATGGA
This sequence comes from Viscum album, assembly GCA_963277665.1. Taxonomy (NCBI): domain Eukaryota; kingdom Viridiplantae; phylum Streptophyta; class Magnoliopsida; order Santalales; family Viscaceae; genus Viscum; species Viscum album. Next base: position 356,954,346 of record OY728152.1, on the reverse strand, counting down.
CGGTGACCGTCATATCCAACATCTCCCTATCCGGCCTGGTAGGCGTTGTTGATGGGGCACCATCGATGGATGTTCAAGAAATTTTGATGATGGTCATGTCCATCATTCCTTCATCTGGCCTCGTACGTGTTGCTGATGGGGCATCGTGGAAGATCATCTAAGAGAGTTTGTGGAATCACACAGGGACGGAGGGGTATAGCCCGCACCTGATCCTGTGTATGTGTAATGGTGACACAACAAGTTTTAAGGGGTTTTGAAACCTCAAATTAAACATTCTTCACTGATCCTATCTTCTTCTTCACACTAGACCAAGGGATCATTCATTCTTTAACCAATACTCCAGTTCTCCGTAGGCACATAAATTCAACAAAAGGATGGTTTTTCCTAAACCTCATTACGTTTGTGTGTGTTTTTATATACACCTAACGTGTCCAAATACATGATTTGACTAATCTAAATTCTGTTATTACATTCGTTATAATTTCTACTACTCATTATTTTCATTATTTTCCTTTTCATATTATCATTTAATATGTTTTGACTACATTAATGAAAATGTGTCATCTTTTTAAATGCCCCTAAATTATAGATATATTTTTATTAGAAAATTATTTTAATAAATAGATTTATGTATTATTAAAACAAACTAATAATATTTTTAAGAATATTTTGCTTTAATATGACAAATGAATTTTTTTGTTAATTTATTTTATTATAAGATAATTATATTACTTATAATTAATTTTACCTTTAATTAATTATTTTCAAATTAATAATCATAAGACACATATGATTTTTCATTGTTTAAAATATTATCTTAAAATAACATTTTTATGTAATATATAATTTTTTATTATAAAAATAAATAAGTGCAATTTTTTAGATGATTATTATTCTTTTGATAATATATTTTACAAATACAATAGATATATTTTGATTTTTAGGAAATTTATAAATTATAAATATATAGAATTATAATAATAATATAAGACGGACATTATATTTAATAAAATTAAATTTGACTTATTTATATCAATAATTGAATTATATATATTTTTAAATCCCCTAAAATTTCATATATATATATATAAAATAATTTATTTTTAGGGTAAAAAAATGGTCAACCATTTATATGTATAAAAACATGCTTGTTTATAAAAATTATGCTTCAATGTTTTGATAAAACAAAATGACAAAAAATAAGAATTTTAATAATATAATAAAAACATTTTCATTTATTTTCCAAAAAATAGTATGATAAAAAATCAAAGAAACTTGATTGGCTAATAAAAAGGGACTAATGACTTGGTTGAAAAGAAGAAATATTTAAATGATAACAACATAAATTAATAATATTGTTAAACCTAAAACCATTAAAAATTGTGAGGTTTTATTCCACCTACGATAGTGATAATCTACCAGCAATATCCCAAATGTCAATCCTAAAACTGTCAATCCCTTTCAATGGCATTTCAACATAATTGAATATTTAAAAAAAAATCAACAATTTTTTTTTTCATTGATCATGTTTATTTTCCATCATTTTCATTGATTTTTGAGACATTAATTATAAAAATATGTAAACACTATTTATTTAAACCATCACATTTTACATCATAAAACCTGACCCTCATCTCCAAATGTTCCCTCACATTGTTCTGTCGAATTTCTAATATCCCCAAATCCCTCAATTGGACCAAGAATATGTAAGGGTTCATATCATTGCATAAAATTATTGGTATTACAAAGAGTTATATACATATATGTGTGTGTGTGTGTGTGTGTTCGTGTGTGTCTATACACATAGACACAATTATAACATTAAATTTTTTGTGTATATATGAAATGTGATTATATGGCTGTAATTTTTATTTATATAACCTATACGGGTAAATGTTCATGGTATGTAATATTTTTTTTTGTATTTTTAGTTATCTCATTGTAAAAATAATATACACATCAATTATAAGTGATGAACCTGAGATGTGGGTTTGAGTCATTATACAAGGTATTATAGAAACAGTCTTGTTAATTTTGTTAAATTTGATCGAAATTAATAATTTCAAGTCATCCTGATTTGTATAAATTTTTTCCATGTGTGCCCAAACTAATTACGAGGAAAAAATTATTTTGAGGGAGGAATAATGTAACAGCCTAGAAATTATAAATATAGTTTTATTGAAAAAATATTTTATTAAATGGATTTAAATATTACTAAAAAATCTGATTAAAATATTAAGACGAGTTTCTTAGAAAATAATAAATAAAATTAAGTGTTTTAATTAATTTAATTATAATTTAATTACAATAGTTATTATTAATTATTAATATTATTTAGTTATCTTTAAAACAATATTCTAAAAGAAAAATATGGTTCTACATAGTTTTAGAAGAATAATTTAAATTAACTATATTTATTTAGTTGTTTTTGTAAAAATATAATTTTTATTATAATATTAATTAACTATAAAACGTTTTTATTAAAAATATGAACTATTATTAAGATTATATATATTTTTAAATATATTAGATATATTATGTTTTACATTAAATTCTTAATTATAAATATAATTAATTAGTATATTATTAAAAACACTGATCATATTTATGTTTTAAATAAAAATATAATTTGAATTCATCATTGATATTCACAATTAATCTATTTTGAATAAGGACACTAGATCCATAGAGGCATCTTCAATAAAAACCTAGGGTTTATGGTAATGGTTACCTCACAAAACCATATATGTGGGTAATATTTCGTTTCAATGGTCTTAGTGCATTGGGAACCATGATTATGAATATGTCTCCTTCCATTATTTTATAAAATAAATAACTTCATCTTGATCTCATATTGATAGCATGTATCACCAAATGTTTTAGGGATACATAGATTATACCAAGCCGACAAATGACCATTTTACCATATTTCAAAACCCACAAGAACATATCAATGTGAGAGTGAATTAGGTCCATAAAAATCAAAGTAGCTTAAATAAATACATATTATCAATTTAAATCGATTTAGATACATCATTTATATGTGATTCTTTTCGTACTATAGATACTCTCTCTAAATATCATCCCTGAATATTTTTTTCTGTCATGTCAATGATGCTTGGAAGAACCACTTATTGTTTGACCAAAAATCATAGGGATCCAAATATCATTATTATTATTCTAAACCAGTAGAATAACTGAGGATCAGAAAATATCATGATTTCTATAATAGGTCACGCATGATCTGATGGAAGTATCTAAGTTTTATTAATTAACCAATTGTATGGATTATTTTTCTTTTTTTTGGATAAAATAAAAAATAGATATGATTTATTACAGAGCTATCCTTGAGAAAAACCAATATAACATCAGAAAATAAGATATGGGAAATAGGTGGACTTCTTCAATAAACCATCTCCCTTCAAATATGTTGTCTTTAGCTTCCAATTCCATTAAATTAGAAAAAAAAATCAGCCATCAAGACATGAATCAAAGGGGAAAATGGGACGCCCTATCTGAACACCCCAATATGGGTGAAGCATTGAGATAGGGTATCATTGGTATTTATCTTTTAGGAAACTCAATAATATTTCTGGAAGTACTATCTATCGAGTAATAATATTATAATTCTTTATTTATTAAAATAATATTGACTGGAAGCACAATTAGAAATTTTCTATTTCTAAAAATTATAACTAATTGGGAATTATAAATTTTATTTGAATTTGTTTTATTTTTAATTATTGATATAGCTTTCTAGAGTAGGTTGTTATGTATTATACCTTATTATACTATGAAAGTGATTCATCAGGTCTTTCTTTAGTGAACATTCAACAATACTCATGGAAGAGTAAATCATTTTACAAATTGGATGCATAAGAAATTACCCTTATAAACCATGTATGAATCATCCAGAAAAGAATTTCATAATCCTAAATAGCCCACTAAGACATTTTTTTGTGATTCATAACAAAAAACAAGTGCATGAAGATTCATGAGATTCACACACACACCCTAGGTTTTTAGAGGTTTTATTCGTCCAAGAAGTTCTAGTGGATTGGAAAAAAATGTTTACATCCATGCGAGAACATGATTTGGGAAGATTAACTTGTTTCAAAATTGTTGAATTTAAATAACAATGATGGTTTTATCAATGATTTCCAATTTTTTTTGAAAAATATGAGCTTTATATGTATGAAATTAATAACCAGTAAATAATATTTCTTTTATTAGTGCCAAATTTCTCTCTAATAAAACAAATATTTATGATTGCAAAAATAATAGTAGATAAAATCAATATTTATCAATAGTAAAATTATAGTAATGATATATATATTCTTATAATGAGATATTTTTCATTTTACAGTTGATAAAAAATATTTAATATAAAAAATGAAATAAAAAATGAATATATATTAAAAATGAATGAATTATTAAAAAAATAACCTTATTAGTGAATAAATAATCATAAATGTTTGATTATAAAAAATGTGTGAAATTTAATAATTATAAATAAATAGACTCCAAATATTATAATAAATTTTTTATGTTTTTTTAGTTATATATAATAATTTAAAAAATAAAAAATGAATATATATTAATAAGAAGATGAAAACATAGAATTTTTTCATAACCTACTAAATATGTACAAAATAATTAATGAAAATATTAATAAATGATTTAAGTAAACTAATTTTAATGATTTCAAACATTTCGAAAATATTACAACTCAATAAATAAAATTGATAGAGTATTAATCATATAAATTTAAAACATGTTATGAATTTTGAATAATAATAAATTATTGTGGAAAATGTTAATCATTAATTGAATTATTTGTAAACTCATTAAAATGTCTAGAATCCTAAAAAATGCATTTAAATAAATTAATTATAATAATTTCATACATTTTAAAGGCATTACAACAAAATAAATTAAATTAAATAAATATTAATCAAATAAATAAAAAATATTGTGGTAAAAGTAAGACATAGTAAATAATTATGTATAAATAATCATAAGAAATGAATAAAATAAAAAATAAATAATTTTTTTTTAAAAAAAAATATTAAATGAAATCATTATAAAAATGATTAAATAAAATTTAATAAGTTAAAATTGTTAATACGTTAATTTTTATGATTAATTACATTAATTACATATACATAATAACAAGTGATCGAATCCTACCTTTCCCCTTGGAGGATTTATATCGCATGAAGTGACTCTGGAAAGCAGTTATGTGGGCGTGATGCGAGGAGATGGTGAAACATGCATGACAAAGCCCTAGTTATATTGACTATATGATGGAAACATGACGCTGCACCGAGCCTTCAGGAAATTTCTTGGGCCACCTGGCCATTGGACTATTGGCTATATAATGGATCTTCAACTACCCAGATTGAATGAGGCAATTGCTTTCACAAATATGATGAAAAAATACACATAATAAACCAATAAAAATAATTTAACAATTAATATATATTTATATAAGGTACTCACATATACAAATACAATGAAACACAAAGAAACACATCACCCGTTAGCCAATGGGCAGGCCATAGCCCCCCCCCCCCACCCCACACCTAGGGGATATACCACCTATAATCAATATGCTCATCAACATCATTTTATATTGATATTTTCCCTAAAAACGTTAGGTATTATGTGCATACCACCGTGGCCCAAAGGCCGATACATTGTTGTGTACATCTATTGTAATTCTCACAACCAATTGGACCTCACTTTATAACTAATGATGGAAAATCCCCGACCACGACTTACACAAACATTATCTCACTGAACATCATCAATGTAACACCACAAGCTTCCACGATACGCCTCTCTTTCAATAATGCAATAGCTTGCATTGTACGCAAGTTCGAGTTCTAACACACCGTGACGAATCAAAGTAGAAGTTATGAATAGTAATACCCACTTTTTAAAATTATAGAAATTTTATATTTAAAAATGGAATTCATTTTTGTATTCATAATATCAAAATTATCCTAAGTAGAATTTTTTGTAATTTTCTGAGAACGTCTAATTTTTTGTGAATAGTGAAAAATACTTAAAAACTTTTTTTTAATAAAAATAATTTAGAGTGATAAATTATAATATTGAGTGGTTTTAATGTATAATTATAATATATTTTTACCATTTTATCCAATGGTGGTCATTTGAATTAATTTTACTCTGATATTGGACATAAACAATTGTCAATCTTTTGATATATATTGTTTCGTAAAAACACGCTATTGGTTGTGACAGCAGGAATTAATAATAAAATTAATTAATGCAAATTATATGTTTGGAATTTTTTAAAATAGAAATCATTTTTGAATTCGTAATATCACTTATAGCTTAGGGTGAAATTTTGGCATTGTTTTGAAAAACTTCAATTATTGATGAATAGTAAAACCACTAAGAGGTAGTTAAAAACTGATTCTTTGTTTAAATGAAACAATACCACATCTATGATTTTATTTTAAAAAATCCGACATACATGGTTGTCATTAAGAAGTAGAATGTGGTATAATGGGATTAAAATAATTTTTTGGTGAATACTAACTTTTAAGTTTAATTCATCGCGATTAAAGGTAATTAGTGATATTTAATGTAAAAATGGTATTATAAAAATATGAAATGACCCTAACACTTATCCTACCCCTATCGAATGAGTCATAGACAACCAAGACAACCCATGGGTCAACGTGGGGACCCCATGTAACCACTTTGTTAGGAAATGGCATGAATAACTTTTATTTAAAGTTAAAATAAAAATGTCACAAACATAAGTTGTTTTACTATAACAAATTTTAAATGGGGTTATACAAGTCATATTTATGACTATAAATATTCATTAGAAAGATAAAATTATTTCCAACTTAATGGTATTTTTTTATAATTTTTATACATTAAATAAATTAAATTATATAAGACACTAGGATGATGCAGTGATTACCTCATTAATTAACGATTTTATTAAAATGGAAGGATAATGTAAAATCTAAGAATTACACTTGTCCAAATCCTATTGAATGAGAATATTTAGAACCATTATCACCTTAGCATCAAATAACATATTTGGGGGACCTTTAGAATCTGTAAAGCATTGTATAATAATGTAACATTTTATTACTTTTCAAGAGTGCCCCTCCTCTCCACAAATAAAAGGCCCCCACCACTACCACCTTACTCAATCTTTAAAAGCTTTTTGGCTCGTCCATCCTCTGCCCAATTACTCTCCCAAATTCCCTCCCTTACTCCTAGATGCCTCACTTTGGGCATAATTCTTCCCAAGGAATCCTTTGGCTCAAATCAAAAGATTTACCCGATTTTAAGGTAATGTCTTCTCTTATGTTATTTTGTTTTATTTTGCTTATCCAACACCCTAAAATCTTTTTACTCATTTAATTTTAACAAAAGAAGTATCTTAAATATACTAGGATGTTTTTATATGAATTATTAGAGCTACACTTACACACACCTTGATCTAATGGTTAAAGAACATACTGTTTCTGTGGATGACGAATTTCTGCCTCACGAAACGATGATTGTTCAATACTCATATAACACCTCTAATAGCGGCCATTTTTATGACACTATTTTCATATATGATATATATATTATATTTATGTTTTCCTTATTCTTATTTATTTCTCATTTGTTGCATACTTTATGATTTCCATAATGGGTAAACGCGATAATTTCATTTTAGGAAGTGCGGACTACCGCCCCCTCAATGTGATTTGAATCGTTAATGCCATATGTGGGATGTATAAAGGATGGAGTAAATGGTATTATACACTATATTATATTGGAATTATATTATAAATTTATATCATTAAGATTTTATTCCATTAAATATGAAATAGAAATGAAAGTAGCGTTCATGAGTACGTGCGGCTTACCGTCTCCATGAACGGTGCATTTCATTTCATACCTCTAAATGTTATGTAATATTATAAATGAATTTATATAATAGATATATATGATATATATGATATATAAATCATGAATATAATTCTGGATATAATTGAAATTTCACCACATGAACAACTTGTAATTATAAGAATTTTATTTTTGACTCAAGTACCTAAGATCGACGAAATGACCGTTATTAACATAAATAATTACATAATGTTCATAACATGGTAATAAGTTATATAAAAGGAATAAATAACATGAAAAAGTTTCTTATGGAATTATAAATTAACTCTAGTTTATTATTCAGGAGGTTAAACAACGGTCGAGTCAAGATAGGATGCAAGGTAAGGGAACTTCTTAACCCAATTTCTAGTCATTGGCTTAATCTCCTACTATCAAGTTATGTCATGATATTATTATGTCCTATCTTGTATTTTTACTTTCATTATGTGTAATTATAGTGAATACAAATAATAGTTCTATTTTATTTTAAAAAAAATGATCTTTGTGAGGGACTTTGTCTCAATCTCCTTTAATTGAGGCATATTTGGTTTTAGACACAACTTTTCTTTTATACGGTGTATAAACCCCTTTGACATTCAAGTTTATTCAAAAGGAATATTTTTATACGAAGTGTTTTACTAAATGACAAAAAGGAATGTTTTTCTTGTCGTACGTATGCGGCGACAACGACTTTTCTGCCGCCATGACTATTATTTGGGTTTCGGCTTCCTCTACAAGCCATAACTTTTTTAAAATGAAAAATAAATTCCATGTTATAATTTTCTTTTATTTTGGTTTTGAAAATTGTTTTGAAAGTGTTTTTATTATATCAATGTATTGTATTGATATCTTGTGATTGAAATGTGGAAATTTTATGTTTCCTTTATGCATATTTTATGTGATATGATTATGTTATGGTTTATGATATGTTTAAACCTATTCATATGAGGAATGCATTGGAATTAATAAGTGACGGGTGGAGCCCGCTATAGCTCCTCGATGCATATGTAGGTCTCATGAGACAAACTAGTGTCTTGGCATGAGGACTTGACAAAATCTTATTTGTGATCTTGGAACGAGGCCTTGGCTACGTGGTTATGATAGTTTGGCATTATGAATTCCATCATTATGAAAGTGGTTATTGATATTTCATGTGATTATTCGACTAGTACAATATCCATGTGAGTAAGTAAATGGCATTCTTTAATTTTACTTTTTCCATATTATGCTAAAGTTCATGTTTAAAATTCTTTTGTTTTAGATATACATTTCCTTCAATGTTAATGTTTATTTATGAAAGCTTCTGCAATATTGTTATCCTTTCTGAGCATCTGAGCTCACCCATTTCAATGTTTTAATATTTTCCAGGATGTGAAGAAGTATTTTATGAATGACCTACAGGGATAGTCATAAGAGGATATGAGTGTGTACTATGAAGACTTTGTTATTATTTTTTCACTTTATTATGTAATGTAACATTTACGAATGTATCTAGTGTTTCCAAGGCTACTAAACTAATCGGTCTTTCGAGACTTGATCTTTTGTGATCATGCCAATGTTACGAAGTAATGCACCGACTCTGGGTAACTGGGGTCGGGGCTTAACAGTTGGTATCAGAGGCAGTTTATTACTAACCTTAGAAGCTAGATTTAGATAAACTCTGATTAGAGGACATATCCCAAATATAAGCATTGAGGATTAGTATAGAAGAACTTCTTAGAATTTTGGTATTATAGAGATTTTGTGAGTTTTCTAAGCAATATATCCCTGTCTGGATACGAGAAGGTAGAGGTGGCTCTAGCACATATGTACCTAGGTGTAAAACCCGAAAACACCACTTTGAGCTAGACTCAAATGGGAACTTGTGCACGACAATGGGCATTGTTGCACTCTTGGTTACGACACTCCCGGGGGATATGCTTAGGATAATTCTCATTTTCTTTACAAACCACTATGAAGGGTTATGAGTATATAATTCCTCAAAGAAAACTTTTTTTATGATTATGGATTATATCCATAAATAGTTCAATTAGTGTTCAGTGTTTTACAAGTATAGAATTATGTATTTTAATTCATAAACTAATCTAGTTTATGCCATTGTTTAGAAATGGTGCCTAGTGGAAGGAATAAAAATTGTATCAATGTACGCACTCCGTGTAGGTATTTCCCTTCTGCTCAAGATAATTATTGTGGATCTGGAGATACAACTGGTGCTGATCAACTTATTACCATACTCAGACAACTCACTCGGGTTATGAATAATAACCTTACTCGTATGGAGCACCCTGATCTGCAACGTGGAGGATCAATGTTAGACCGCTTCATGAGGCAACAACCGCCAACATTTAATCGGGGTACAAATCCATTAGTAGCTGAGAAATGGATAAACTCCTTAGAGAAAATATTCCTAGGCTTGGGGAGTAGAGAAAGGGAGAATGTTGTCATGGAAGTCTACCGCCTCACAGGAGATTCCAATCAGTGGTGGTCATTGATTCAAAATAAAAAGGAAGATGATGATGTATCAAATATGGAATGGAGAGAGTTCAAAGATATTTTCTTAGAAAAATACTTTTCTCATGACCATCGAGCAGATATGGAAAGTCAATTTGTCTGAGACAAAAAGAGGATGAGAATGTCGCAATGTATGAGGCCAACTTCACAAGGTTATCGAGGTATGCTGCAGATTATATACATATCCCAAGAAGTAAGATTGATTGTTTCTTTGATGAGTTAAAACCATTTCTCCATCGAGCTGTATTTTCACAATCGTTCTCATCGTACGAATATATTAACTCGTGTGATATCAAGACATAAAAGGAATTCTCTAAATCTTATGACAATAACGTAAAGAAAGATAAGAAGAGAACGGTGGAACAAGAGATAGATAATGGGAAAAAGGGAAAGACAGATTTTCCATTATGTGATAATTGTGGGAAGAATCACGCTGGTACTTGCTTAAAAGGAATAGGAGTTTGTTATAAATGTGGAGAAAAAGGTCACCAAGCATGTGATTGCAAGGGAAAGAAATAGGCTATCAATGTTCAATGATACAATTGTAGGGAAATGGGGCATTATGCAAATGAATTTCCTAAGCGTCAGGGAAACATACCTCAGAAAAGGACAAGGGATCATGGACAATCTTATGTTGTTACTACAGTTGAAGCGGAATAATTAATGTATTGGTGATTTTAGACTCAAGGATTATATTCTGGTTATAAAAATAATGTGATATATATAAGGATTATACTGTAGTAATTGTTGTTATTATTAAGGTTTTAATATGATGAAGGAAATCATATTTTTAGTATGTGACAAAAATAGAAACTTTACTTTGTCTAGGGAATCTAATGTTACAATTGATTATGGAATTTGAGGACCCTTTAGAGAAAGTCTGGACAGAGGTATTTTCGATAACTATAAAGGTTGGAATGGATTAAGTTGAACATTGGATAGTATTGTTTAAGGTTAAAACATTTTTGAAGATTATTTTTGGAATATTATAATACTATAGTTTTTGGAAAAGGACAACTTGTAGGGTGGGGCATAACCCGTTGCGTCAGACAAAGCTGCAGGAATCGAACCCACAACCATAGTGCGACATGCCTTTATTACCTACCACTAGCCTACATAATGTCCCTGGTTATTAAAAAATAGTTTTACTAATATAAATGGTATGTGTTAATATTTGGAACCTTATACAATTACGATAAATAGAATATTTTTGACTTCTATTACCTTATAGAGTGAAAGATGGATTCGTGGTAGAAATTTATTAAAGAATGAAAGCCTACATGAAATGTAAGTATATTTCCTTATGTTCTTATTAAATCTCTTAAGTAAATTCCTCAACTTTATGAAAGGTAACATAAAACAAAAATGTTGTCGGTTAACTTTACAACTGAGGATTCAATGTCCATTTAACCAATAACGAGTTTGTGATTTTATTATGGTTAACATTATCCTAATACTGTTTTCTAAAAATCTCCATCAGACCTTGATGATTTGTTTCTCCTCCATATCCATATTTTCATAGAATTCTAGTATGGTCTATCTCGGGTGACCTTTGTACTTATCTTTATATCTTTTAAAGTTATATTTTTATTAACCATATTTCCTATGTGGGTTTTCCACATTGGTATTTTCTATTTTCAACCTTTTATTTTCAAAGAAAAATTTCAAATTACGAGGATGCAATTTATTGAAGGAGGGGAGAATGTAACACCCAAAGCTTCCATGATACGCCTCTCTTTCAATAATGCAATAGCTTGTATTCTACGCAAGTTCGAGTTCTAACACACCGCGACTAATCAAAGTAGCCGTTATAAATAGTAATACCCAATTTTTTAATTTATAGAAATTTTATATTTCAAAATGGACTTCATTTTTGTATTCTTAATATCGAAATTATCCTAAGTGGAATTTTTTGTAATTTTCTGAGAACTACCAATTTTTTATGAATAGTGAAAATTACTTAAAACAACTTTTTTAATAAAAAAAATTTATAGAGATAAATTATACTATTGAGTGGTTTTAAAGTATAATTAGAATATATTCATTTCATTTTATCCAATGGTGGTCATTAGAATGAGTTTGACTTTGAAATTGGACATAAACAATTGTCAATCTTTTGATATATATTGTTTCTTAAAAACATGCTATTTGTTATGACAACGGGAATTAATTATAAAATTAATTAATTCAAATTATATGTTTGGAATTTTTTAAAATAGAAATTATTTTTGAATTCGGAATATCACTTATATCTTAGGATGAAATTTTGGCATTGTTTTGAAGAACTTCAATTTTTGATGAATAGTAAAACCACTAAGTGGTAGTTAAAAAACATATTTTTCGTTTAAATGAAACATTACCACTTCTATGATTTGATTTTCAAATAACCGACATACATGGTTTTCATTAGGATGTAAAATTTGGTTCAATGGGATTAAAAGAATTTTTTTGTCAATAGTAACTTTTATGTTTAATTAATTGCGATTAAAGGTAATTAGTGATATTTAAGGCAAAAATGGAATTATAAAAATATGAAATGACCCTTACCCTTGTCCTATCCCTATTGGATGACTCATTTCCGACCAATACAACCCATGGGTAAACATGGGGACCAAATGGAACAACTTTGGTAGGAAAATTACATAAATAACTTTTATTTAAAGTTAAAATAAAAATGTCAGAAACATAAGTTGTTTTATTATAACATATTTTAAATGGTGTTATACAAGTCATATTTTTGAATATAAATATTTATTAGAAATATAAAAATATTTCCTACATAATGATATTTTTTTATAATTTGTAGACATTATATAAATTAAATTATTTATGACACCATGATGATGCAGCGATTACCTCATTAATTAACGATTTTAATAAAATGTAAGGATAATGTAAAATCTAAGCATTACACTTGTCCAATGCCTATTGTATGAGAATATTTAGAAAAATTATCACCTTATCATCGAATTATATAAGTGTGGGACCTTTAGAATCCGAAAAGCATTGTATAATAAAGTAACATTTTATTACTTTCCAAGAGTGCCCCTCCTCTCCACTTATAAAAGGCCCCCACCACTACCACCTTACTGACACTTTAAAGGATTTTTGGCTCAGCCAACCTCTACCCAAATACTCTCCCAACTTCCCTCCCTTACTCCTACAAGCCTCACTTTGGGAAGAATTCTTCCCAAGGAAGCCTTTGGCTCAAATCAAAAGAGTTACCCGATTTTAAGGTAATGTATTCTATTATGATATTTTGTTTTATTTTTCTTATCCAACCCCCTAAACTATTTTTATTAATTTCATTTGTAACAACACCAGTATCCTCAATATACAAGTATGTTGTTATAAGTCTTATTCAAGATACACTTACACACACCTACATCTAATGGTTAAAGAACCCACTATTTCTGTGGATGGCGAATTTCTGCCTCACAAAACGATGATTGTTCAATACTCATATAACACCTCTAATGGTGGCCATTTTGATGACACTATTTTCATATATGATATATATATTATGTTTTTGATTTCCTTATGCTTCTTTATTTCTCATTTGTGGCATACTTTATGATTTCCATTATGGGTAAACGCGATAATTTCATTTTAGGAAGTAAGGACTACCGCCCCCTCAAAGTGATTTGAATCATTAATGCCATATGTGGGATGTATAAACAGTGGAGTAAATGGTATGATACAATATATTATACTGTAATTATATTATAAATTTATATCATTATGATTTCATTCCATTAAAAACTAAATAGAAATGAAAGTAGCATTCATGCGTACCTACGTCTTACTGTCTCCATGAACGGTGCATTTCATTTCTTACCTCTAAATGTTACATAATATTATAAATGAATGTATATTCTAGAATATATGATATATATGATATCTAAATCATGAATATAATTCCGTATATAATGGATATTTCACCACATGAACAACTTGTAATTATATGAATTTTATTTTTCACTCAAGTACCTAAGATTGACAAAACGACCGTTAATAACTTAAATAATTACATAATGTTCATAACATGGTAATAAGTGATATAAAAGGAATAAAAAACATGAAAAAGGTTCTTCAAAAATTATAAATTAACTCTAGTTTAGTATTCAGGAGGATAAAGAATAGTCGAGTCAAGATAGGACGCATGGTAAGGGAACTTCTTAACCCAATTTCTATTCTTTGGGTTAATCTCCTACTTTCAAATTATGTCATGATATTATTATGTCTTATCTTGTATTTTTACTTTCATTAAGTGTAATTATAGTCAATACACATAATAAGTCTATTTTATTTTAAAAAAATGATCTTTGTGAGGGACATTGTCTCAGTCTCCTTTCATTGAGGCATATTCGGTTTTATACACAACTTTCTTTTGTACGGTGTATAAACCCCTTTGACATTAAAGTTTATTCAAATGGAATCTTTTTATATGAATTGTTTTACTAAATGACAAAAAGGAATGTTTTTGTTGTCGTACGTATGCGGCGACAACGACTTCTCTACCGCCATGGCCATTATTTGGGTTTCAGATTCCTCTATAAGCGATAGCTTTTTTAAAATGAAAAATAAATTACATGTTTTAATTTTCTATTATTTTGGTATTGAAGATGGTTTTGAAAGTGTTTTTATTATATCAATGTGTTGTATTGATATCTTGTTATTGGAATGTGGAAATGTTATGTTTCCTTTATGCATATTTTATGTGGTATGATTATGTTATGGTCTATGATATGTTTAAACCTGTTCATATGAGGAATGCATTGAACATAATAAGTGACAGGTGGAGCCCTCTATAGATCCTCGATGCATCGGTAGGTGTCATGAGACAAACTAGTGTTTTGGAACGAGGCCTTGACAAAATCATATTTGTGGTCTTCGCACGGGGCCTTGACTACGTGGTTATGATAGTCTGGCATTATACATTCCATCATTATGAAAGTGGTTATTGATATTTCATGTGATTATTCGACTAGTACAATATCAATGTGAGTAAGTAAATGGAATTATTTCATTTTACTATTTCCATATTATGCTAATGTTCATGTTTAAAAGGATATTGTTTTAGATATACGTTGCCTTAAATGTTAATGTGTATTTATGAAAGCTTCCACAATATTGTTATCCTTACTGAGCATCTGAGCTCACCACTTTCAATGTTTTAATATTTTCCAAGATGTGAAGAAGTATTTTATGAATGACGAGCAGGGATAGTCAGAAGATGATATAAGTGTGGACTATGAAGACTTTGTTATTAGTTTTTCGATTTATGATGTAATGTAACATTTATGAATGTATCTAGTGTTTCCAAGGCTACTAAACTAATAAGTCTTTCGATACTAGATCTTTTGTGATCATGCCAATGTTACGAAGTAATGTACCGACTCTGGGTAACTGGGGTCGGGTCATTACAATCACGGTTTGTCGTAGATGACCGACGAACCATAACCCCCACCGTTGATTGCTTGTTCGTCGACCCAAATCACTGGTCAACAATGCCATCCATCACATCATCTCTCTAAGCTTCACAGACACGTTGACCTTGCTTCCAAAGATATAACTTGACCTCTACAACATCGACACTACCGATGATTGAGGTCATCATCAGCAGTGGGGCACCACTATAGTCACTCTTCGGTCCACTGTCATGTTATGCCCAAAACATTAGCTATGATGAGTTGTTTCCCCTCCTACATCCACAATCATGCCATCCCACACATTCACCACCTCCCCTGAAACCTACTTCTAAAGTCCCCTTGGGATCCCTATGCTCACACCACCGTCCAACTGTCACCATCACTCGATGGTACACACTGTCGAGACTACAACACATGACGTTCAAAGACCCCATCTGTCATTACAAGACATCTTGAAGTATATCTCCATAAATTTCATTTTTTAAAATAAACACCTAAATCATGTTACGCATGGCATACACTGTGATTCAATTTTAGGGAAATATGGTGTGGGATAGAGACAGTCGTATATGAATCAATTAAATGTTTTAGACATATTAAAAATATTAAAAAATAAAACATAAAAATGAATAAATATTAATTAATAAATTAAAAACATTTAAAAAATTGATGCTATTAAATTAATATCTATTACTTTTAAAAAATTATTAAATTGGAAATATATTTAAAATTAGTAAAGATTGATAACCAAAAAAAATTAAATAGTATTATAAATTAATAAATTAAAAGAAATAAATTACAAAAAAATTAAAAAACTGTATTCGTAACATTTATTACATTAATTGCTACAGATAATAGCTAAAAAAAATATATAGGAAAATATTATTATTACAGCTAATTGTTGAAGTATGCACATTATTAATTGTATATAAAAAATATAATATGATATTAAAATTTTTAATTTTTATTAATTGAAAAGTAGTTTCTATTTAAATAAATATATACATATTAATACATATATAAATATATATCAAAACATAATATATTACAAAAATGTTAAATGATTATATAATAGAAATGAAACAATTATTGAAAAGACAAAAAATAGAGAGATATAAAAAAACAATATATAACATTAAATTAATAAAAATACAGACTTTTACCCATATACATATACATAGAAAAACATATACACATACATACACAATATTCACAAACACATATTGGAAAACACATCCACATGAACATGCACATAGGCATAGGCATATAAACATGCATACAATTACATTCCCATGCATGAACATTCGTATATTTCTATACAAACACATATATACATAAACATACAACATATAAAAATACACATACACATACAAATACATATACACATACACATGTACATAATATTACCAATGTATATTCATACACATACACAATAATTTTCAAATATATATACACATCCATAAAATAGAATATATGTGCATGTACATTCATACTCATCTATACATATGACTATATACGCATATATACACATACACATGCACATGAAAATGTAAGTAAACATAGTGAAACATATACACATATATATACATTCACTAATACATAAAAATACTCATATATACTTTCACATACAAAATACAATTTTCTAAATACATACAAATACAATTACTCATTCACATAAACACAGACATATATATATATACGTATATTTATGAATAATTAAGTTCTAATTCATGTCCACATAAACATATGTATAAAATACACATAAAATTAAAAACATGCCTATACACATATACATACAAACATACAAACAATAAATGTATATAAACACACAACCAGACACCCAATACAATTGAACAAATGCATACACAAACGACACATACATAAAAATACTCATACAGACATGCATATACGAATGGATATACATATATTATTAAATGTTATAAAAAATATTTATATATAAAATATATATAAATATATATACATGGAGATATATTAATATTACTGAAAAATATATAAGAATGTATATATTTATATTTATTATCTTATTCAATGTTTCATTTAGAATTTGTAAACCAAATGTTCTCATAATTGTAAGAAATTTAACAAGGATATAAAAAATAATAGAAAAATGGAACCCTTTTATAAGATCTTTTTTAACACAAGTATTAAATTTTTCCCCATATACAGTAGTGTTATAAGAATATAAAAAATATTTTTTTGCTAATAGGTGAAATTTTATATTTAAGGGATTTATATAACTAAATGATAATTATCAATTATTATTAAATTCACTATTGAATGAATAATAACTTTATAGAAAAATATTCAAAATGAAAATACATTAAATTTTTTGAATTCTTTTTGGAAAAAATACATTAGTTTATTGTGGTCTTTTGTTTGAGACAAATAACTCTACATCTGAAATATGATGTCCAGTAGTGCATTTTTGTATGGAGAGGGCCATCGATATGTGAATCATTTTGTCTGATACTTCAATTGACGTTTCACATCTGGGATTAACATTTTAAACAACAGGAGTCAGTTTTCTTCATCCTCAATAGTGGTGAATTAAATGTATGGTCTAAATGTGTCATTTCCGGACACCTCTAACCTACTGGGTTTCCTCAGGTGCAGATAATTACACATATGGATACGGCGACTTTAATATCCATCTTTCCCCACTAGGCATCGTAGGTGTTTACGATGGGGCATCGTGGTTGAAGGTCAAATAAAGGGCTGGGGAACCGATAGGCGTTCATGATGGGGAATCATGGAAGATCGTCTGGGGAAGGGTGGAGAGGGAGGGAGATAACCATGGTACGCCTTATTGATGGTGTGTGGCGGAAGATCGTCTGTGAAATGATGGTGACATAGGTAGGTGTTATCGATTGGGTGTTGTGGATGGTCACCTGTGAATGGGAGGTGACATGCATATCAATCATCCAATTGTCTATCCTGGTATGCAGTCTGGGTTTGGTTCCTTTAATTTTAAAATGTGTGGTGACAGTGTTAGGCTTTATCAATCTTCAGTCTTGGGAAATCGTTTGAGAATTGGCAGTGAAAGTCATATCCACCATCTGCCTCTCTGGCCTGGTTTGCATTGTTGATGTGACCCCATCAAATGTTGTTTGATAAATTCTGGTGATGTTCATGTCCATATTCCCTTTTCTGGCTTGGTACGTGTTCATGATGGGGCATCATGTAAGATCATCTATGAGTGTTCCAGGATTCCCACAAGGACAATGTGGTATAGCCTGCCCCTGGTCCTGCCTATGTGGAATGGTGACACAAAATGATATAAGGGGTTTGAAAACCTCATATAAATCCTTCTTCACTAACCCTAACATCTTCTTCACACTCGACCATGGAATCGTTCTTTCTTCAAACAAAATATTTAGTTCTACATAGATCCAGAAATTCACAGAAATGATGGTTTTTCCTAAACCACAACCCATTTGTGTGTGTGTATATATACACGTAACGAGTCCAAATACATGAATTGACTAATTTCAATTATGTTATTACTTTCCCTATAATTTCTCCTCCCCATTATTATCATAAATTTCATTTTCATTTTATGGTTCAATTTTTATACCTCATTAAAGAAAATGGTTCATCTTTGTAACAACCCCTAAATTGTAAAAATTGTTTTATTATAAAAATATTTTAATGAATAGATTTATGTATAATTAAAATAAATTATTATTATTTTTATAATGATTTTTTATTAAAATTATAAATGAAATTTTGTTGTTAATTTATTTTATTAAATGTTAATTATAATTCATATAATAAATTGTAACTTTTATTTACAGTTTTCAAATTATGTTTCAAAAGACAAATATGATTTTTCATTGTTTAAATTTTTTATTTAAATAACATTATATTTTTTTGTAATATAGAATTTTATATTAAAACATTAAATAAGAGTAAATTTTTTAGATGATTATTATTATTATTAAGATATTATATTTTATAAATATAAGTGATATATTTTTTTTGTTTGAAAAAATTTATAATATATAAATATTATAATAATAAAATCCCCACATTGTATTTTTTAAAGAAATGAAATATCAATTATTTATATCAAATATTGAACTATATATATATTTTAGTACCCTATAATTTTATGTATATATATATTTATTTATATAAAGGGTAAAAATGATCAACAATTTATATGTATAAGAACCTGCATGTTTAAAAAAAATTATGTTTGGAATGTCTTGATAAAACAAAATGATAAAGAAAAAAATTATGAATTTTATTAATATAATAAAAACACAATCATGTATTTTCCAAAAAAAATAGTATTATAAAAAATCAAAGAAAAGTGATTGACTAATAAAAAGGGAGTAATGGCTTGGAAAATAAGAAGAAATATTTTCATAATTACAACATAAATTAATAATAAAGTAAAATAATATTCAATTAAAAATTATGAGGTTATATTCCACCTACCAAAATGAAAATCCACGAGAAAAATGCCCAATGTCAATCCCGAACCCATCAATCCCTTTCAATGTGTTTTCAACAGACTTCAATATTTTTATTAATTTTGCAATAATTGTTTTTTTATCATTGATCAAATTTATTTTCGATCATTTTCATTGATTTATGAATCTTGAAATATAAAAATGTATAAACACTTTTTATTTCAACCATCACTTTTTAAATCATAAAATCCTACCCTAAATTCCCAATGTTCCTTCAATTTGATCGTACCAATTTCCAATAGCCCAAAATCCCTCAATAGACCCAAAAATAGTTATGGGTTCATATCATTGCATCAAATTAATTGTTTTACAAAGAGTTATATATATATATATATGTGTGTGTGTGTGTTTGTTTATTTGTGTGTGTTTGTGTCTATACACGTACATACATTTATAACATTCAATTTTCTATGTATTTATGAAAAGTGTTTATATTGTGATAAATTTAATTTTCAGAACCTATACCGGTAAATGATCAAGGTATGTGATAAATTTTTTGTTTATTTTTATTTATAATTTTATAAAAACAATTTACACATCCTTTATAACTAATGAACCTGATTTGTGTGTTTGAGTTGTTATACATGGTATTAGAGAAACCGTCTTGTTAATTTTGGATGATTAGATCGAAATTAATAATTTCAATTCGACCTGCTCTATAGGAATTTATTTCATGTGTGCTACAACAAATAACGAGGAAACAATTATTTTGAGGGAGGAATAATCAAACTGCCTAGAAATTATAAATATAGTTTTATTGAAAATAAATATTATATTAAATGGATTTATATATAACTAATAAATTCAGAAAATATTTTTAAGACGGGTTTCATAGAAAATAATAAATAAAATTAATTGTTATAATTAATTTATTTATTATGTAATTACAATAGTTTATATTAATTATACCTATTATTTAGTTTAATTGAAATTAATATTTTGAAGGAAAATATGGTTCTGCATTGTTTTAGATGAATTATTTAAAATAACTAAATTTATTTAATTTTTACTATAAAATAGAATTTTTATTATTATATTAATTTACGATAAAACTGTTTTTATTGAAAATAATAATTATTATTAAGATTATATAATTTTTAAATATATTAGATATATTATGTTTTTATAAAATTTCAAAATTATAAATATAATTAGTTATTATATTATGATGAAACACTCATCATACTTATGTTTTAAAAAAATGTAATTTGAATTCATCTATGTTCTTAAAAATTAATCTATTTTGATGAATAACATGCAATCCATAGAGGCATATTCAATAAAAACATATGGTTGGGGGTAATGGTTACCTAGAAAAACCCCGTATGTGGTTAATATTTGGGTTCAATGATCTAAGTGCACATGGAACCATTATTATGAATCAGGCTCCATCCATTATTTTATAAACTGGATATCTTGATCATGAACATGTATTGATAGACCATATCACCAAAAGGTTTAGGGAAACATAGATTATCCCAAGCCAACAAATTACCTTTTTACCATCTTTCAAAACCCACATGAACATGTCAATGTGAGAGTGAATTATGTCCTTCAAAAATTTAGGTTTCTTTAATAAATACATATTATAAATTTTAATCTATTGAGCTACATTGTTTATATGTGCATCCTTCTATATTTTATATACCATCTTAAAATATCATCCATGAATATTTCTTTATGTCATGTAGATGATGCTTGAGAGAAACACTATTTGTTTAACCAAAAGTCACTGTGATCCATATATATTTATTATGTTTATAACCCACTATAATAAATGAGGATCATCAAATATATTTCATTCTATAATAGGTCATGACTAAGATGATGGAAATATTTCATTTTGAAAAAGTAACCAATGGTTTTGATGATTTCTCATAAATATGAATAAACTGAAAAAGAGATTTGAATTATTAAAGACCTGTCCTTGAGAAAAAAAATTCAATTTTCAAATATGATATGGTAAATAAGTGAACATATTCTATAAACCACCCCCCTTTAAATATGTCATCATTAGCTTCCAATGAATTTAAATTAGAAAAAAACACCATCCATAAAGACACGATGGAATGGTGAAAATGGGTCTCCTTATCTGAACCCCCTAGTATGGGTGAAACATTGAGAGAGGTTACCATTGATATAGATCTTTTAGGATACTGAATAATTTCTCATGAAGTAATATCAGTCTAATTATAATATTATAATTCACTATTGATTTAAATAATAATGTACGGAATCATAATTAGGAATTTTTAATTTCAAAAAATTATAACTAATTTGGAATTATAAATTTTAGTTGAATGTTTTTTATTTTGAATTATTGATATTTTTTTGTAGTGTAGGTTGTTATTGATTGTAGTTTATTATACTATGCAAGTGATTCGTCTACTATTGCTTATGTGAACATTCAACAATACTCTTGGATGAGTAAATCATTTTACAAAAAGGATGCATAGGAATTTACCTTCATAAAACATGTATGAATCATCGAGAAAGGAATTTCATAATCCTAAATAGCTCACTATGTCTACATTTTCAGATTTGTAATAAAAAAAACTGTACAAGCAGTTTCAAGAGATTCACTCACATACCTTAGGTTTTGAGTGGTTTTATTCATCCAAGATGTTCTAGTGGAATGGAGAAATACGTTTGCATCCATATGAGATCAGGAATTTAGAAGAGAAACAAGTTTCAAAAGTGATGAATTTATATCACAATGAAGATTTTATCAATGGTTTCCAAAAAGTATTGAAATATATGAGTTTTATATGTTTTAAATTAATAACCGCTAAAAGAGATAGGTTTTATCAGTGCTAAATTTTCCTATAATAAAAAAAATCTTTATCATTAACAAAATTATAGTTGATAAAATCAATATTTATCAAAAGTAATATTATAGTGTTTATATATATATATATATATTTTGAGATCATTTTCAATTTACATCTGATAAAAAATATTTAAAATAAAATACTTTAATAAAAAATGAATATATATTAAAAATGAATGAATTCTTAAAAAATAAAAAATAAATAACCTTATTAATGAATAAATATTAATAAATGCATGATTAAAAAAAATGTGTGAAATGGAATAATTATAAATAAATAGACTCCAAACATACTAATAAATTGGTTATGTTTTTTTAATTATATATATTATTTAAAAAATAAAAAATGAATATATATTCATATGAAGATGAATACATTGAAATTTTTTTAAAACCTACTAAATATGTACAAAATAATTTCTATTAATAATTACAAGAAATATGAATGTGTACAAAAAATTAAATGATAATATTAAAAAATCATTTAAATAAATTAATTTTATAGATTTCAAATATTTCAATAATATTACAACTGAATAAATAAAATTGAACATGTATTAATCAAATCAAATAAAAACATGTTTAGAATATTTAATCATATAAAATAGTTATGAAAAATTTTAATCATTAATTGAATTAGTTGTAAACTCATAAAAATGATGATAATTTTAAAAAACTTTATTTAAATAAATTATCTATATGAATTTGAAACATTTTAAAGGCATTACACAATAATAAATATAATATAATAATTATTAATCATATAAATAAAAAAATATTTCTATAAAATTAAAATGTGGTAAATAATTATGAATAAATAAATATTAGGAATGAATAAAATTAATAAATTAAACAGTTTTAAATATTAAAAATAAATAAATAATATTAAATGAAATGATTTTAAAAATTCTTAAATATAATTAAAGAAGTTAAAAACATTAATAATTTAATATGTAAGATTAATTAAAAAAATTACATAAAAATAATAACATGTGATCGAATCCAAGCATCCCCCTAGGAGGATTTATATCGCATGAAGTGACTCAGAAGATAGTTATGTCGGCATGATGCGGGTAGATAGTGATGCAAGCATGACAGAGGCCCGGTGATATAGACTAGATGATGCATGCATGACGCTACTCCGACCCTACTGGAAATTTCATGGGCCACCTGGAAATTGGCCTACAGGATATGTAATGGATATTCCTCTACACATATAAAAGAGGCCATTGTGTTCACAAAAAGAAGTAAAAATACACATAATAAATGAATAAAAATAAATAAATAGACAATGTATATTTATATAAGGTAATCACATATACAAATACAACAAAACACATAGAAACACCTCCCCCATCAGCCAATGGGCGGGCCATATCCCACCCCCCACCCAAGGGATGTCCCACATGTAAAGACCCAAAAATTTCAAAGAAATTTTTATTTCTTAATTTTCTTTGTTATTTTACAATAACACAGTTTCTGACGGCAGCTGATTCCGAGGCCCGGTGTTCCCAAGAATCATTTTCCGAAGTTTAGCTTAGATACGTTCAGTGAACGAAGAAGCGGGTTTTTTCTAACTTTTGAACCGGTGCTCGGAATTGAAATCTGAGGGCACCGATGAACTCGCAGCACCAGTAATTGCTTAGAAACACCTTTTTCGGAGTTGTGTTTTCTCGGCTGTGGTTTTTTTGGGGGTAAAGTTAAGGAATAAAATAAAAGTAGTACAACTGATATTTTATTTTATTTTTCTTAACATAAGTTATTTGGATTATGTGGGACCAACAATATGCTACCCTCTTGGTAGGATATTTGTGAGGTGGGTCCCACACGAGCCCCACTGTTTCGTTTCATCTAAGTAACACACCCGCACCCCCTATTAAATGAATTCAAATCATACTTTTAAACTAGATATTAAACCCCCAAATTAATTCAGCGATTTTAAAATCCTCAATTAATTATTTGCTTATTTTCATTTGAAATATAAACGTTGACTTATGCGTTAATAAAATAAGGAAACTCTTATTTTATTTCTGCTGGAACATGTTGAAGGGGGAGGATTGAGAGAAAATCCTTCTTCTTCGACGAAGAACATGATGAACGCGAAGAACGCGCCGACCTCTGATGAAGAACGCCAAACCATCGGAGCTCGACTTTTGCGACGCTTCTTCCGCGACACTCCTTCCACGATGCTTCTCCACGACGTGACAATCCCCCCTTCCGCGATGCCTTCTTCCACGACGTGAAATTCCATGATGAGCCTCCTATCAACAATGCTCGAGGTAGGGAATTAATTTGTGAAATGATAATAAACCCCATGTTACATCCTTCTAAATCAAAGAACGCATATCAAATAAACATTAAGTTGATCCGCGAAGAATATGTTGTGGGTTTGGAATTATTGAATGCAGTGAAAAAAATTGTTGGGGTTAATTACTTTTTTTCGTGAAAAATCATTGTCGTTCTTCATCTTTTGGGCTTCTTGTTATGAAAATAAAGGGAGGAGGTTGGACCGCACGACCATGGTCGACTCTCCTCCCCATTTTTTTGGATTGTTAGTGGAATGATTGAGGAAGTGCGGTGTCATTGCACTGTGCGGAAATGAGAAATAATGTGACGAAGAAGCACGACATCCTCGCACCACGCCGTTGAGGCCGAACGAAACCGCGGCCATAGTCGGGGCTGCGGGGGCAATTCGAAGACTCCGCAATTTTTTGTCGACGTGAGGATCGATGGGCGATGACAAACGGGATCTCAAGGTAATTTTGAAGCTTTCGTAGTAAATTTCGAGTCTCGAGTTGAATGCTGGAACAGACAGTTTTGAAAACGGACCACCGGAGCAACTCTGGTGGCCCACGGAAATGCTAGAGGCGCGGGTCGTCGGCGCGGCGCCGCCAGCGACTGTCGGCGGGGGCGCCCTAGAGCACCGCCGGAGGAAGAAAACCTCTGTGGTGGTGCTGCATGGGGGATCTCGTGTCCACGTGGGATCCCGGAAGAACATCGGCAGCGCAAACTGCCGCCGGCTTCAATCAATGACGAGTGGGCCACGCAACCCCCCCCCCCCCCCCCCCGCTCAGAGGCTTCCGCTCAGCCAAGCTGGCCCAGCCGCAGTAGGCCTTGTGGTCGGGCCGCACTGGCCGGGCTAGGCCAAGCCGCACCCTGATGGGCCGGAACTGGACCCGGGTCTGGTCGACCCAGTTCGGGCTGAGCCACCGGGGGTTGGGCCGGGCCGGGCCGGGCCCAGACCCCCCATTTCAGATTGTTTCAGTCCGGATGCCCAAAACATGGGTTACAGACCTCTGATCGACGCACCGTCAGTTGAGATGCGATCCTTGGATCAAGACAGTCGTTTTGGTATTTTACATCGAAGGTTTTCAGAGAACTTTGGGTTCGGCCGGGTTGGTTCGGATATGAAACCAACCGGGCCTTCGGAGCGGATACACTTATATCTTGATCTCTGGACGTCCCATTGATGTTCCATTGACTTTGATGGATTCCTCTTGTTGAGACGGAACATTATTTATACTCCGATCGAGATTTGGATGCAGTTGGATAGTGGCCAGGTTGGATTGTACCCAAAATCCAACCGGGCC
The DNA here is from genome assembly GCA_963277665.1 of Viscum album. Lineage (NCBI taxonomy): Eukaryota > Viridiplantae > Streptophyta > Magnoliopsida > Santalales > Viscaceae > Viscum > Viscum album. The sequence goes on along the minus strand of OY728152.1, from coordinate 356,927,552 downwards.
CCTAGAACGAAAAATCTAATAACATTTAGGCTGAACGTCCGTTTTCCGAACCGTCAGCAGCGTTAGTGATCTCATGGAGAAACATTCCCTATGAGTATACCCTAGGAGTGTTTGGGGTACAGTTTAGATACGGCAGAGTTGGTTTGCACACGAAACCACCCGGGCCCCTGGGATGAAAAGGCTATTCACTCAAAGACCAGGGTCAGTTTGACGCGCCGTCTGTTGCGTTGAGACCCCTATTATGAGGAGGTCCTTAGAGATAATTAATTTTGGTACTTTGAGATACATGGAGTATTGCCCTGTATCTCGTGGATCGGACCCTCCCGGAGACGAGCATTCGGAGTACGGATAACATGTAGCCAACTGAGACCTGAAGACTACTTGACCGACTCGACATGGAGTGAGTCGACTAGCCCAGTGGACGAAGAACTACATTGCTGGGTGCAGATCCAAGGAGGACGTAACACTACATGTTAGACAGTGCAGACCCACGGTACTAATCCGGAGAGTACCTCTGCAGGCTATTAGGGGTTGTGTACTACTGTGTTTGGGTTGCATACCCCAGTGGGAAGCACTACTTTGTTTGGGTGGCTGGCCCGCGGTACTCGACAGAAGGAGTACCTCAGCAGTCTTAGGATAGTGAGCAGTACCTCAGAGTCGTGACAGGACCACTATACACTCCAAAGACGGCGGTTTTCAGCAGTTATGGTTTCAATAATAAAAATATTGGTTTCAGCTGAGTCTATGATCCTTGTGTTCCCTCATGACTGAGATGGGTCACTTGATAACTAAGGTATATGTATGGGCATATACCTGGGTAGTGGTTATCTGTTGATTTCAAAATCCTTGTGTTTCCTCATGATTGAGATGGGTTACTTGATAACATAGGTATATGTATGGGCATATACCTATGTACAGGTTATCTATTGAGATCTTCTTTGTGGTTATCCTTTTTGTATTTAGTGAGACCTTGATGGTATTGGGGTCCCTACTGAGTATCGTCATACTCACCCCTGCAAAGGCTATGCCCGCACCTCGTTGTGTTGGTTGCAGACGACGGGCAGTGCTGACGGTGGCCGAGTGTTCGAAGATTGGACGATACCCGGAGGTGGACGTCATGACGAGTTAGTATCTAGAGGTGGACTTCATGACAAGACGACACTCGGAGGAGGTTGACAGGAAAGTGCGTTGTGGAGGCTATATGTACCTACCCTTCAGGTAGGATCCGTGGTGGATGATCCGGGAGCTGCACTATCTGTACCTACCCTTCAGGTAGGATCCGAGGAGGACGACTGAGGAGCTGCTTCCTTTCTTCCAGTTGTTGTCATTTCTTGTTGAACATTCTTTAAGTTGTAGTTGTAATTTCAGTTCGGATTGTATCCTGGTCCATTTACTTTTAAACACTTTCTTTTGTATTTAGTGTTTTGCATCTGCTTGTACTCTATGGTGTTTACTTTACTTTTATAAATGCAATCCCTTCCCAGTTATTGGGATTTATGCCTTTGGAGCTAGTCTCCAGCCCCTGGACTATGGAAGGCTGGCTTGGGGTAGTCATTGCACTGGCCCCGAGGACATGACATGAAATTGGTATCAGAGGAGTGCGGTTCTACAATAGAACTCAGGACTCTGATATTTTTCTATGTGAAACAATAGTGTTAAGGGTACCGAGTGTGGGATTCAGTTAAGGGGTTCCAGTGATGGTGCGGGAGGCCGAAGTATCCATACACCAGGACCTTGACAACTGATTTACAACCTTGTGCACGAAAACTATGATTGTGTGTGTGTTTTCAAAGGTTTTCCCTTAAAACAGCTCAAACCAGGACAACTCACCAGGTATAAACGTTTGACAGTGTCACGTTGTTTCTTTCAGGATGCATTTTCACGGACGAATAGCTAGACACCAGAGGGATGTGCGTACTGACAACCTTTTGAGTGACGAGGATTCGGTACAGGGCCCTCTTGTAGTTGAGGGACCAGCGGAGGCACCATCGGTACTACCATATGTTGGGCCACCAATACCCCCAGCCCCAACAATAGGTGATTCATGCCACATGAGCGCGCTGCAAGAGTTCCAGTGCCAGATGCCACCCATGTTCCGGAGAGAGACGGACCCGCATGCGGCTAAGGATTGGCTGGAGGCTGTGGTGAGATTCTTCAGTCTAGTGGGGACGCCTGCAGACTTCTTGGTGATCTTTGATGCCATCCTTATTCAGGCAGCAGCAGGCAGGTGGTGGAGCCCCTTGTTCCAGTTTTGCGACTGGATGACCTTCACATGGGAAGATTTCAAGACCTTCTTCAGGTTGGAGTTTATGCCAGTAGCTCTACACCCCGAGCGTGTATAGGAGATGATGCCTTTGCCGCTAGATTTTTGATTAGTAGCTGAGTCATCTGTGGGAAGTATACATATAATGTCGAGATCCAAGTGTACCAGAGCCAGCTGTACGAGGATCATGAAGTGTTATCAATGCGGCAGGAAGGGTCACCTGGCATGCGACAATTTGATCCCCTGCACAGTTGATCTGCAGGCTTTAGAGGAGCCACCAAGGAAGAAGCAGCGACTAGTGCTTGAGCAACAACCGAGAAGTGGAAAAGGAAGTAGAGCTCCGAGAGCCGGTGGATAGGATCAGAACTAGTGGATATGTCCCTTGTACTTCTAGTTCCATGTTGCTGTTTTATTCGTGTCTTTGTACTAAGAGATGAAATAATAATTTAAAGACACTTATTTTTTTGATGTTTGATTTCCTGTCCTTTTGTTTGGTTGATACTAAGTCGTATCGGTGAAGACAGTTCACTTGAACATCACTTTCGAGATTTCTACTAGAGGAGACCCAGTGACCTCACACTGATGCCGACAGTGTGACTTGACCCTTAGAGGCGAGAGTGACAGTTGGATCTCTTGGTAGTAATGTCGAGGCCTTACGGCATTATCAATGGCACGAATACATCATTCATGTCATGATTGACTATATTAGGAAATGGGAATGGTTCATCCGGGGGATGAGTCTGAGTTTCTCTTTTCGGCAAAGGAGAAATTTTTTTAGCATCTCTTTCGGATCGTAGGCAAAGTAGGTGCAGATCATCCAGGAGCGGATGAAGACTGCACAGTGCAGTAAGAAATAGGAAACTGGCGCCAGTCTTAGAGACTCGAGTGTGTTGAATGTTTAAAGAAGGAAAATATTTATGGAAAGATGAGTCTGCAAAGAAGAAGACGTGAAGGCAGAGCTAGGAGAGGAGCATGAGGTGGTGTATATTTTAACATGCTACAACCACCCGCCTTAGTTTTCCACGCCAGGCTCAGGAAGCTAGAGGGAGGAGGAAGAGTGAGGCTGCATGCTGTCAATGAGTCTAACCCAATGGCTCTAAAAATGATTCAAGGGACAGTCTGTGTCCACTACTAGCTGCCATAGTAACAGAGGTTGGAATGAATCATTCCTTCCTAAAATCTTGTCCCAATCCTAGGGTTTCTGGTAATCCGTAGACTTGACCCTCATGTCTGGAGATACCATGGGAGAAGAATCGATAACGACACTTATGCCAATAGTGTGGTCATACCCTCGAGGTGAGAGTTTCGGTTGAAATCTCGTGGTGGCAGCGTCGAGGCCTTACGACGTTGGTTTGAGTATAGACTAGGCAATCGCATTTCATACACAAATTTATGGTATAAGGAAAAAAGGTTGTGGTTTATCTACGATGTCAGGATGGGTTTTCATAGGTTGGCGAAAAGGAAACCCCAGCCAGCATAGGATAAACTCATGCACCGGAGGGTGCGACCAATCTCTCTTGAGTCGGTCAACCTTACCCTAGTGGCATCAGTCGTTTTGAGTTTCAGTTCTAATAGGAATTGGAGACCTCTAGAGTCCGAGGATGACGATCACATCCTTTTACGTGTCTCACCTTGATGAGGTTTACGGAGATGTGGTCGAGGCAACATGTTATCTTCGAGGTTCAGCAGACCTTTTTAGGTCCTCAGCTGGGTAGGAGTGGTGGTTTACCGCTTGACCCATCCACCTCAGTTTCACCAGGTGCACAATGACATCCATGTATCTCAACTGAGGTGATACGAGCATGACCCATCGCATATCATCGGCCATGATAAGCTGGATGATGGCGATGGGGTGACTTTCACCGAAGTTCTAGTGGGGATCGAGGATCGACTGGACCGTATCCTACGAGGACGGTCGATTCCTCGGGTGCGCTTTCACCGGGAGTACGGGAACCTCCAGGTGAGCATATGGGAGCGGAAGGCTCAGATACATTCTCATTACTACTTTTGTGACCATAATTTGTGTTAATGTTTTACGAGGACATAAAAACCTGAGGTGGGAGTAATATAATGACCCAAAAATTTAAAGAAATTTTTTTTTCTTAATTTTCATTGAAATTTTACAAGAACACAGTTTATAATGGTAGCTGATTCTGAGGCCCGGTGTGCCCGGAATCATTATCCAAAGTTTAGCTCGGGTACGTTTAGTGAACGAACGAGTGATTTTTTCTAAATTTTTAATAGGTGCTTGGAATTGAAATCTGAGGGCACCGATGAACTCACAGCGTCTATAACTGCATAGAAACACCTTTTCCGGAGTTTTGTTTTCTCAGGTTTGGTTTTTTTAGGGTAATGTTAAGGGATAAAATAAATGTGGAACAACCGATATTTTATTTTATTTTTTATAACTTAAGTTAAGTGGATGATGTGGGACCCACAATATCCTACCCTCATGGTAGGATATTTGTGAAGTGGGGCCCACACGAGCCCCTCCATTTCTATTCTTCTAAGTAACGTACCCGCACCCCCCCCCCCATTTTAAATAAAGTCAAATCTTACGTTTAAACTGGATATTAAATGCCCCAATTAATTGGGAAGTTTTAAACACCTCAATTAATTATTCGTTTCGGATCTTTTGAAATTCAAACTTTGGTTTGTGCTTTAATAAAATTTGACTACTCTTATTTTATTTCTGTTGGAACTTGTTGCGTGGAGAGGATTGGGAGAAAATCTTTCTTCTTTAATGGAGAACGCGAAGAACGCAATGAATGAGAAGAATGCGCCGACCTCCAACGAAGAACGCCAAAACATTTCATATCAACTTCCGCGATGCTTCGTCTGTGACGCTCCTTCCTTGACTCTTCTCCATGATGCGATGATCCCCCCTTCCACGACGCCTTCTTCCACGACGTGCAATTTTACGACGTGCCTCGGTTCAACTATGCTCGAGGTAGGGAATTAAATTTGAAATGTTAATGAACCCCATGTTACTTCTTTATAAATCAAAGAACACGTATCAACTAAACATTAAGTTGATCCGCAAAGAATATGATGCGGGTTGTGAATTCTTGATTGTGGGAAAAAACGGTTGGTGTTGATTACTTTTGATTGTGAAAAATCATTGTCGTTCTTCGTATTTTGGGCCACTTGTAATAAACAAAATGGGAGGAGGTTGGACCGCATGAACATTGCCGACTCTCCTCCCCCTCTGTTGTTTTGATTGTTTGCGGCACGAGTGAGGCATAGCGATGTCGTTGAATCGTGTGGAAACGAGAAAGAACGCGATAAAGAAGTGTGGCGCCGTTGCGCCATGCCGTTGAGGCCGAACAAAACCACGGCCGGTGTCGGGGTCGCGGGGGAAATTCGATGACTCCGTAGTTTTTTGTCGATGTTCGGATTGACGGGCGATGAAAAACGGGGCCGGAAGGTAATTTTTAAGCTTCTGCATTAATTTTCGAGACCCTAGATGAACGCCGGCACAAACGATTTTGAAAACGGACCACCAGAGAAACTCTGGTGGCCCGCGGATACCCTGGAGGCACAGGTCGTCGACGCGGCACTGCCGGCGACCAGGGGCAGTGGCTGGAGCCGTCCGGCTGCCAGGAGGCGGCGACACCCTAGCGCACTGCCGGAGGAAGCAAACCGACGCGGCTTGCCACGACGGTGCAGCATGGGGGATCCCACGGCCGTGCGAGATCCTAGAGGAATGGCAGCGGTGCAAACCGCCGCCAGCTTCAATCAATGGTTAGGGGTTCGCACAACCCCCCAACCCCCCCCCCCCCCACTCTGTGGCTTCCGCTCGACCACGCTGGCTGAGCCGCGGCTGGCCATGCGGCCGGGCCGGGCTCAGAGCCCCCATTTCGGATTGTTTCCGTTCGAATGCACATAACATGGGCTACAGACATCCGATTGACGCACCGTCAGTTGTGATGCTATCATTAGATAGAGAAGATCGTTTCGGTATATTACACATTAGGTTTCGCAGAACTTTGGGTTCTGCCGGGTTGGTTTAGATACGAATCCAACCGGGCCCTCAGAGCGGAAACGCTTATATCTTGAGCTTCAGATGTACGATTGACGTGTCGTCGATTTTGTCGGAATACTATTATTGTGACGGAACTTTTGGAATACTCCTCTAGAGATTTGGATGCAGTTGGATCGTGGCTGGGTTGGATTGTACCCCAAATCCAATAGGGCCCCTCGAACGGAAAAGCTGATAACTTTCAGACCGGACATCCGTTTGATGAACCGTCAGCGGCGTTAGTGATCTCGTGGAGAAACGGTCCCTATGAGTATACTATATGAGAGTTAGGGTTACAGATGAGATATGGTCAGGTTGGTTCGGACCCGAAACCACCCATGCCCCTGGGGCAAAAAGGCTAATAACTCACAGACCAGGAGTCCGTTTGACGCGCCGTCTGTTGCGTTGAGACGCCTACGATGAGGAGGTCCTTTGAGATACTTCTTCACGGGACATTGAGATACATGGAGTATAGACATGTAGCTCGTGGAGCGGACCCTCCCACATATGAGCATTCGTTGTATGGAGACCGTGTAGCCGGATGAGTCCTGACGACTGCTTGACCGACTCGACTTCGAGTGAGTCGACTAGCCCAGTGGATGGAACACAAATTTGTTGGGTGCATACCCATGGCAGACGGAGCACTACCCATGTGACAGTGCAGACTCGTGGTATACATCCGGAGAGTACCTCTACAGGCTATTAGGGAGTGTGAACTACTGTGTTTGGGTGGCAGACCCCGGCGGGAAGCACTTCTGTGTTTGGGTGGCTGGCCCGCGGTACTCGGAAAGAGGAGTAATTCATCGGTCTTATGATAGTGAGTAGTACCTCAGAGTCGTGACATGACCATTGTACACTCCAGAGACGGGGCTCTACAGCAGTTACGATTTCGATAATAAAAATCCTGGTTTAAGCTGAGTCTATGATCCTTGTGTTCCCTCATGACTGAGATGGTTCAATCGGTAACTTAGGTATATGTATGGGAATATACATGGGTATTGGTTATCTGTTGATTTCATAATCTTTGTGTTTCCTCATGATTGAGACGGGTTACATGAAAACATAGGTATATGTATGGGCATATACCTAAGTGAAGGTTATCTATTGAGATCGTCGTTGTGGCTATCCTTGTTGGTTTTAGTGAAACCTTTAGGGTCTCAGGGTCCTTACTGAGTATCGTTATACTCACCCCTACACGGGCTATTCCCGCACCTCGTTGTGTTGGTTGCAGACGACAGGCAGTGCTGACGGAGGACAAGTGATCGAAGACTTGACAATACCTGCAGGTGGACCTCACGACGAGTCAGTATCTGGTGGTGGACTTCACAACGAGATGACACTCAGAGGTGGTTGAAGGGTAGGAGCGTTGTGGAGGCTATCTGTACCTACCCTTCTGGTAGGATATGTGGTGGACGATTCGGGTGATGTGCTATCTGTACCTATCCTTAAGGTAGGATCCAAGAAGGACGACCGAGGAGCTGCTTCCTTTCTTCGAGCTGTTGGTTTTTCTATTGTACTTTCGTTCAATTGTAGTTGTAATTTCAGTTGGTCTTGTATTCAAGCCCATTTAATTTTTAGCACTTTCTTTTGTACTTAGTGTTTTGTTTCCGCTTGTACTCTGTGGTGTTTACATTACTTTTATAAAGGCAATGCCTTCCCAGTTATCGGGATTTACGACTTTAGTGCTAGTCGCCAGACCCTGGCCTGTGGAAGGCAGGCTTGGGGTAGTCACAGCATGGGCCCCGAGGATGGTTCGTGACAACACCTATATTAAATATGATCATAAACCTCCTTTTTTATTGATATTTCCCCTATGACCCATACATCTTATGCACATACAAACATAACCCATAGGCCGATACATTATTGTGCACCTCTATTGGAATTATCTCAACCAATTGGGTCTCCCTAAAAAACTAATGATGGAAAATCCCCGACCATGCCTTAAACATCCATTATCTCGTTGAACATCATCAAGGATTGTCATAGATGACCGACGAACCATAACCCCCAACGTGAATTGCTTGTTCACTGACCTGAATCGCTGGTCTACAATGCCACCCATAACATCAGCTCTCAGAGCATCATAGACACGTCTTACTTTCCTAGAATTCTATCACATGACCTCTACAACATCGACACTGCTTTTGCGTGAGGTCATCATCAGGGATGGGGCAACACCATAGTCGCTCTTGGGTCCAATATCATGTTACACCAAAAACATTAGTAATGATGAGTTTTTCCCCTCCTACATCCACAATAATATCATCCCACACATTCCCCACATTCAATAAAACTATTATAAACCATCCTCAGGAACCGTATCGTAACTACCCCATGCCCGACATCCTTAGGCATGGGGCTGGCGACTAGCACTAGAGGCGTAAATCCAGATAAAAAGGGATGGAATTTACTTTATGAAATGAAAACACACACAACCAAAGTAAAAGCTCAAGAAAAACTAAGTATAACAGTATAAATTGTGTGATGAAACTACAAAGGTGTCAGAATACTAGCCCAAAAGTAAAGTACATGGAAAAGGAAAAAAAGAAGGAAGGTGTTGAGCTGCTCCTGGATCGCCCTCTAATGTTCCTACCTGAAAGGTAGGTACATATGACCACCTCAGCTCTCCACATCCTTATGTCACCTCCAGGTACCGTCTCGTCATGAAGTCCACCTCCGGGTACTGTCTTGTCGTTATGTCCACCTCTGGGTACCGTCCAGCTCTACAAGCCTCAACCATGATCAGTGTTGTCCGTCGTCTGCATCCAACACAACGAGGTGCGGGCATATCTTGTGTAGGTGTGAGTATAACAATACACAGTAGGGACCCTGAGACCCTCAAGGTCTCACCAAATCCAACAAGTATAACCACAAATAATGATCTCAATAGATAACCATTACTTAGGTATAAGCCCGTACTTATTCCTATGTTATCAAGATACCCATTTAAAACATGAGAAACAAAATGGTTATGAAATCAACAGATAAACAGTACTTAGGTATATGCACATAAAAATACATAAGGTATCAATCTCAATACGAATCCAACATCCAATCCCATGTACAACCAGTCCACACATGAAAGAAGTCAATCATACCAAAGATAATGAATGAAAGTCCAGACTCAGCTCACATAGGTATACATCTCCTGAAGAGGGGTGGAGATGATTATATGTATCCTCTAAATCATCTCCTATTTGGAACCCATGTAGGATCCAAGTATAGAAGTCGTCACTTCCAAACCCATGTAGGATCCAAGTACAATAACCATCGTTGTCGAACCCACGTAAGATCCCAGTACAGTCGTCATCACTGTCAAACCCACGGAGGATCCATGTACATTTTTCCTCACTGCATAACCCACAGAGGATCTATGTACAGAAGTCCTCACTGGAAGAACCCATGTAGGATCCATGTACAGTCGTCCTCACTGCTTAAGCCATGTAGGATCCATCTTCATTTGTCATCGCCGTCGCAGTCGCAGCCAGCTCTAGGATTCCAACACACAGATCGCTCAATTCCAGGAGGTTCCGCTCCATGATTCGAGAGGTTAGATACATCATGTATCATAATATCCAGAGTTGATGTATCCCAATGATCCATCTTGTCAATAGGAAGTCAACATGACAGACGACATGTCAATCGTACGACCGGTCTGTGAGATAAAGAATTTTCCGTTCCAGGGGCCCTGTGAGAAATACACACATTTCTAACCCGGCCAATATACATAGTCATCCAAAACTCACATAGAGTATTGCAAAAAAATTTCTCGTCGAAGGGGACACAACGCAACAGACGACTCGTCAATCGGTCGCCCAATATGTGAGTTATTATCCTTTTTGTTTCGGGGGCCCGATTCGCTTCGTGTTTGAACCAACCCGCCTGTATCTCAATTGTACCCTGAACTCCCAAGGGGTATATTCAACAGATGTTTCTCTCAACGTGATCCTAAATAAGGTGGTCTGGGCTCGGTACGACCCGGCCAAACACCCCCTTGGTCTGCCCAAACTGGGTCAACCCGACCCGAGTCCGGGTACAGTCCAGTTGGGCATGGCCCAGCCCGGCTGATGCGGCCCGGCCCCGCCGGCACGACCCGCCCGGTGCTGGCGGCCTGGCCAGGCGCGGGCGGCTCGGCCCGGCCTGGGCGCATTCCTGCCCGGCCGGTGAGTCCAGGCCTGCGGCCAGTTGCAGCACGGCAAGCACGACCGAGCGGAATACACAGAGCGGGTGGGGGGCCCGCTGATTGGAACCGGCGGCGCTCGACGCCGCATTCTCTCAAAGATCTTGCACGGAAAGGGATCCTCCCCACCACCGTCGTGGCAAGGCACTGCAGTTCTTTCATAGGCGGCATGCTAGGGAGTCGCCACCTCTATGCGGCCGAACAGATCTGGCCACTGTCTCCGGTCGCCGGCGCCACCGTTCGGGTGACCCGCACCGCCAGAGTCCTCCATGGGCCACCGGAGATATTACGGTGGTCCGTTCTAGCTTCCGCTTGCACCCGTGATCATCTCGGGCACTATACTTTACTGCCAAGTCCCCAAATCACAGTTGCTATTTAATTTCGTTGTCACCCATCAATCTTCACACATCAAACAATCTGTGGAGGGTGTGGTCTTGTTTGTTAGTATGTTCCCTCCGTGTTAGAGGTTTTGAATCACGATCAAACTCAAATCCCATCCTGAAACATACCCCACATCCAACCCACATGAACGAGTGATATGAGGATCAACCGGGAAAAGGTTGGTCCGCGCTCGTCGTTCATTCATAAAAAAGGTAAAGAGAAAATAAAAAATCATTCCCCTACCCCGATTATGACATTGCACATCATTGATCAGCCGAAAGAGACAAGCGTCGCGATAGAACGGTGTCGTGGAAGAATGGTATCAATACGGTCAACATCAGAGGAAGAATGAACATCAACGTTTGCGACGTTCCCCCACGGTGGTGTCTCCGTCCTTGCACAGAGGAAGAAGAATTAATTGCATGTCATTGGTGACTTCACATTCATCAAATTGTATATATTTCTTTGTCAAAGGCGTTCTTCGTTGGGAGAAAAAAACATTTCATTCCAATCCACCATAGGTTACCCAAAATTCTCCAAAATAATTTCCAACCAATATTAAAAAGAGGCTTCCCCTAATAAAAAACATTCCATGAATTTTCAAATACAAAAAACTTTATTAATTAATGTATTGGCACCATTAAAGAGGGAGAGAGATGTTATGTTTAATAAGGGGGTTGTCACATTAAATGAAAGGGGTGTTAAAGGGTGTTGGAGAGAGTTATGGGAAGATGGGAGGTTGGTGAATGTGTGGTCTCCACCTTTCATATATCCACATATGAGAAATTTATCTTCCTGAGATATAAATTTGTTTTAAAAAATTTATTTAACTTCTTTACTAAACTCTAAAATTTTTACCTCACAACTTTCTTTAAACCCAATTGCAGTAAAGGTCCTTTTAAGAAATTACCGGTGTTGCGAGTTCATTGGTGCCCTCAGATATCAATTCCGAGCACTGGTTAAAAAGATAGAAAATCCCTCTTGTTCGTTCACTGAACCTACCCAAGCTAACCTTCAGAAAATTATTCTAGGCACACCGGGCTTCAGAATCAGGTGTCGTAGGAAACTAAGTACTCATAAAATTTGTAAGAATGTAAGTAAAAATTTTCCATGATATTTCAGGGTCTTTACATTACTCCCACCTCAGAGCTTTACATCCCCGTAAAAACTGAACACACCCAAGGGAAAACAAAAGTGGTGCGGGGCCCACATCTGAGCCTTCCACTCCCATGTTCTCTCCTGGAGGTTCCCGTGATACCAGTGAAAACGCACCTAAGGAATCCACCGTCCATGTAGGACTCGCTTCTGTCGATCCTAGATCCCCACTAAAACCACTGTTAATTTTTCCATGTCATCGATGTCCAGCTCCCTGTGGTCGATGATGTGTGAAGGGTCGTGCACGTAACTCTTGAGCTGAGATATGTGGAAAACATCGTGAACCCGGTGAAACTATGGTGGGAAGGTCAAGCGGTAAACCACCTCACCTACCCTGTTGAGGACCTAGAAGGGTCAGATGGACCTCAAAGTTAACTTGATACTTCGTCCACAACTCTGTAAACCTCATCATGGTGAGACCCGTAAGAAAACGTGGTCGCCATTCTCGAACTCATGTGGTCTCCATCTCCTATCAACATAGGATTTCTGCATACTCTGTGCAGTCTTCATCCGTTCCTTAATGATCAACAACTTCTCTGTCGTAGCCAGTACCATGTCTTCTCCTACAATAGATACAAACATTTCTTCTTTTCCCAGAAGAGAAATTTGGTTAATCACCTGGATATACCACGTTTTTTTGCCTAATATAGTCAATCCTGACATGAACATTACAATTCATGTCTTGGATGACATCGTAAGGCCTCGACCCTACTACCAAAAGATCCAACCATCACTCTCGTATCCAAGGGTTGAGTTACACAGTTGGCATCAGTGTGTTGTCCCTGGGTCTCCTCCAGTAGGAATCTCGAATGTGTGTGTCAAATCAATAGTTTTAACCGGAAACTCTAGTTCTAGGAAAAGATTCATGGAAGGAAGGAATGATTCGTATCAATTTATATTGATACGATATCTAGTAGTAGACACATATTGTTCATTGAATCATCCCTAGAGACTTTCGATCACACTCCTCGACAACATGTAGCTACTATTTTCCCTTTCCCTCCATCTCCCTGAGCCAAACGAGGACTACAAAGGCGGGTGGTTGTAACATGTCGAAATGTACACCACCTAAAGCTTCTCTCATAGCTCTGATTCCACGTCTGCTACTCTGTATATTCATCTGTCCTTAACACTTCCTCTTCATGAAACATTTTTACACTCCCATTTCTCTGAGACTGATGTCGGTATCCTGTTTCTTACTTCTTACATTCCCTAGCTGTACTGGTTCAGCCAAAGAACATTCAACCACAAAGGTTTCCTCTATCACCCTAGCATATGTAGGAACACATAGAAGAATAATTGCTATCTCGGATGTCCTCTAAAAATAACTCGCTCTAAGGACCGATCTCTGAAGCACTGATCTCATTGTATTCATCGAGTACTAGGAATGGTCGGTATGCCCCAATGAATACCCAGCTACTGACATGTCATCCTACTGAAGCTGTATAATATTGAGAAAACTCTTAGCCACCTCCTCATGCTAGTCCTCAGCCGCCAGTGAGTCGGGCTCGCCTTAGAACCTAAGGGTTATCTGATGATGAAACACGTGTATGACACAAATCCTACATGTGTCATCTATCGATACCACCGGTTGGAACTGTTGACCTACGGGTAGTGATATAGATGTCACACTACCCGAAGGTACTATCTCAGGCATCGGTCCATGTACCAAAGCCTCATCACAATGCGGAACATGCTCATGGTAACTCACAGGGAAACACTAGTATCTAAGATCACCATATTCTCTACTAGTGTCTAAACTAGGTGTAGAACACTAGCAATATCCTCCAGCCAGTCCACTGCTTCCTAAGTATCTTTCTCACCTCGGAGGCTTCTGCTGATGGAACTCGTGCAATGCATTTTGTCGGTGTGCACTATTCACTAGTATGGGTAGTGGCATGTGCTGCCCAATGGGTGGTGATGCTGCCGGTACACCACCCGAGGTTCCAACATAGAAAGAGGGCCCTGCATCGTAGTATCATCCCTCGGTGGGCCATCATTGAGTACTCTCTTGGAACTCTAACTGATTGTCTGTGTGGAGACATCCTAAATAGATGTGACACGGTCAAACGATTTTAACCTGGTGAGCTGACCTAGTTTGAGCTGAATTAATGAAAACTTTTGGAAACACACACGCAATCATGGTTTTTGTGCACTAAGTCGGAAATTAGTTGTCAGGGTCCTGGTGTATGGATACTGTAACACCTGAGACTTTTATGTTATATAAATCATCAAAGGAATATTTTTCTACACAACACTTGCTTGGCTTTCTTTACACGCAATCGCGACCTTCCTCGATAGCTTGCGTCGTACGCAATACCGAGTTTCACTAAACACCAAAATGCTATTAAAACTAGCCGTTATGAATAGTAATAACCACTTTTTAAAATTTTATAAATTTTATTTTTCAAAATGGACTTCATTTTTGGACTCAGAATATCGAAATTAGCCTAGGGTGAAATTTTGGTATTTTTCTGAAAACTTTCAATTTTTGATGAATAGTGAAACCACTAAGTGGTAGGTTAAAAAACTGAATTTTGCATAAAACATAATTTTACCACTTCTGTGAATGGAATTTCAAAAATCTGACAGACACGGTTGATGTCAGTAAGTAAAATGTGGTTCAATGAGATAAAAATAAATTTTTGGTGAATAGTAACTTTTTACTATTTTTACCGCGGTTAATAGTAAATAGGGTAACTAAGGGTAAATATGATATTAATATTACCCTAACACATGTCCTAATTCTATTGGACAAGTGTAATTCGACCAAAAACAAACTTAGGAATAAAATATGACCATTTAGGCCCACTTGGATTAGATTAGGACATTTATTATTAATTTATTTAAAGAAGGGTTAAAATAGTTAAAATCAAAGTTTAATAAGTAAATAATTTTTAATATGGGGATATACATAAGATAAATTCGATTGTAAATATTCATTAGAAATCTAAAAAGATTTCCTACATGATGGTATTTTATTTGTAATTTTTAGACATCAAATAATTTAATTTATTTATGACACAAAGATGATGCAGTAATTATCTTATTAATGAAATATTGACAAAATTGATAATATAAATACCAAAATAAATGTAATTTGAGACTTTTTATGAATTCCACTAATTTTATAGGTTACTATGATATATTATTGTTGATTTAATCAACTTGGTTCGAACATATAATTCTGTTATGACTTTCACAAAAATCATATATCAAATAGTGTCAAAATTGACACAAAATAGTTTTTAAATCAAATATTATATTATTAATTGTTATTTTATTCCTAAAAATATAAGGTTCGGCCAAATGACTTAGATAAGGATATATATATTAATAATAAACAATTTGGGGTTCGTTTGGAATGTTATAGTAAGTGTATTAACCATATAGTGAAAGAAAACAAAAAGACACGGTAAAAGTTAAATTAATTAACTTAGAGTTAAATCTAATTGATAAGGTTAAAATAATACCCTAAACTTGTCTAAATCCTATTGGTTGATAGTATTTCGACCCATCCCCACTTTAGATTCGAAATAAGACCCTTTGGAACCATTATAAACCGATTTTGACTTTAATATAAAATAATATTTTGAGATATTCCTAAGGTGCCCCTCTCCTCCCTTATAAAAGGGCACCTCCTCCCCCTCCTCCTCACACCAATTTGAGCCCTCAAGCTCGGCCAACCCCTTCCATTTTCTCCTCTCCACTTCCCTAGAATAATCCTAGAGGTCCTGGTATTCTCCAAAGACCAATCTTAGTTCCTTAAGTGGAGGATTCAAAGAGGCGTTCCAAAGAAGAGGTAATATCCATTACCGATCTTTTCAATTTATTTCTTCTTCAACTTCTTCTTCTTTAGTTGTTTCATGATAAAGTAATAACATAAGTATTACTTAAATACTGATATGTTATTATAAATATGAAACAACCCTAATTCACCTTCTATCCATCCTACGGAAAAATGAAATCACCGCGTGTGCGTACGTACGGAATACCGTCTCCACGCCGTGGTGTAATCTATTTTCCACCATCACCTTACAAGGATGGGTATAATGGTGTAATGAGTAACTATATATGATTATTATTAAGTAATATTGATACTGAAATAATATATATATATACTCCAATACAATTCCACGATCATAGGAACGATATCATCACTCGTGCGTACGTGCGGAATACCGTCTCCACGATGTGATGTTACTCGTTCTACATGATCATCATTTCATAATGATTATATAAATGAATTTAATGAATTAATATGGTATATACTACAATAATACCATTCTGGAAATGAATTATCTATAACCTAAAGATAAGAATAAGAATTTATTCAACAAAACACGCATAAGAACAAAAAGTTATAAAGACCCGAGTAACAAGTAACAATGAAATATTACTAACAAGAAGCTGATAATATGACCATATATGATATCATATCAATATGTATGATTCTGGAATAAGTCAATAACATTATTTACACCATTATACAGGAGCTTCGTACATGAACAAAGCAAATTGGACCTAAGGTAAGGGAAATATCACAATCTCATTTTTATCCGAGATTGTTTATTCGTAAGTATTTACTGGGGTGTATTTTATCATCCACATCCATGTTTACTCAATATGTAATATTATTTCCATCCACCTAAAATTGTTTAAATCCATTTTTACCCTTCGGTGAGTTTTTAGTAATACGTATGAATGGAATCTTTTGTCATTTTTCGTACGAGGTACTTTTTGACTTTTCTGACAAAAGTACGAAGAATGTTTTTTTTAACTTATACGGCACGAACGGATTTATACTGTTTTATAAAGCCTTATTTTCATGAAGCTTCCTCTAAAATATTTCATGACTATTTTCAATAAAATCTCTTTCTTTTAAAATTGCATGATGTTTTGTGAAAAGAAATTGATTTTGAAGAAGAAAGGATATTTTCCTCAAGAATTCAATTCAACTGTTTTATCAAAATTATTTTCCATCTAAGATAATAAAGGGTTCTGTTTCTATCCATATTTTTACATTTATTTGACTATGTTGTGATGGAATTATGTTTATGAATTCCTTTATCTTATATGAATTGATTTATGATGTCATGATGTTTCAAGAATCCCATTTTTGTTACATGTGTTATGCGATGATGTATGTTTTATGATTATGTGGCACACATAAGAAAGGATTCATTATAAGATGGGTGGGACCTATATCTCCCTCCAATGCATTGGGTAATGATTTTATATCTCATGAGATAGACATGGCTGGAACGGAAGGTTATTTCGGTTCAGTGATACAGGACTGAAACGAGGAGTGAAATCGGTTCAGAAAGGGACTTTGTCCACTAAGATAGTCTTGGAAATGAGTCATGACTAACCAGAAATGATTTTCCATGATTATGTGTTCATGCCACAACGTTTCAAGTTTTATCTTATGATTATGGGGATCTCATTTTCACTTCTATGATTTATTCCATGTTAAGATATTATGATCTCTTTTGCAGGTTTTGATTTTCATAAAGATATGATATGATATTTATTTCCTTTATTTGCCCTTGCTGAGCATTTGAGCTCATCCTTTTATGTTTTCTTTTCCCCAGGTCCGGAAGATGGATATTAAGTAGAATATGCTAAAAGGGACCCTAGATATGATGAAATAAATGAGAGACACTGTAGAAGATTTATGAACCAGTTGTTTATGTTTCCCAGTTTCTAAAGACACTATACCTATATGGTCCTTTGTGGTTTTGCCATATGTTGTAATAAGTGTGCTTCAATTTCGAAGTATTAACAATGTATGTAAAGTATGGGTCGTTATAGTTGGTATCAGAGGGAGGTTATAGTCAACCTTTGTAAACTAGGATGTGAAAGCCTTAGTAAGAACCCTAAGGATAAGTCTAAGCATAGAACACAATCTTAGAAATGGCCATGAATAACCTAGGATAAGACCATAAGCATGAAATTTTTTTTTTCTTGAATTATGTGGTTTCCTATTATAATTAGTGTTGCTCACACTATTCTTCTTGGTTTTAGTCAATGGCTGGAACCCGAAGGAACCGTGTTAATGCGGAATGCGATGGGCAATGCAATGATTGTCCCCCTGAGCAACCAAATGATATGGGAGCTGGAATGCAAAATCTTGTAGCCATGCTCACACAACTTTCTCAAGCTATGAATCATGCAGGATTTCCAAACGAACAAAGGAGGGAGCAACATTCTGTTGAATCCTTCATGAGGCAGCGTCCACCTTCTTTCAGCGGGTCTACTGATCCATTAGTTGCTGAACAATGGATTAGTACTACTAAAAAGATATTTTCAGTTCTTCAATGTTCTGAGCATGATAAAGTCATCCTAGCAGTGTATCGTTTGAAAGGAGATGCGGATCAATGGTGGAATCTTGTTAAGAATACGAGGCAAAGGGATGAAATTGAGTCTATGGAATGGGACGAGTTCAAGAACTTATTTTTTAATAAGTACTTCCCTCGTATTCTCCGAACAAAGATGGAGAAAGAGTTCCTTGAACTGAAGCAAAGGGATGATGAATCTGTTGGTACCTATGAAGCAAATTTTACCAGACTTGCAAGGTATGCTTCTGGTATTATTATCCAACCTGAGAGTAAGATCGATCGATTCTTTAGTGGCTTAAAACCAAGTCTTCGAAGGGCGTTAGCCATAAGGGACTTTAATAGCTACGAGGAAATCGTTCGATGTGCTCTCAAAGTCGAGATGGAGATTGGAGTAACCCATCAGTCACATGGGTTTGATAAGAAGAGGAAGATGGAATTCAAAGAAAAATCTAAAGATCACACGGAAAAGAAGATGAGCTTTTCCTTATGCTCAAAGTGTGGAAAGAAAATTGGAGGGAGTTGTCTTAAAGGGACAAGTAAATGTTTTAAATGTGGAAAAGAAGGTCATCGGGCATTTGAATGCCGTGATAATGGGAAGAAGATGTCTAATGACGCAAAAAAAGGAAGGGATACACAGAATGAACCTACTACACTTCAATTTTTCAAGTGCAAGGAGATGGGGCATTATGCCAATCAATGCCCAAATCCAAGGGTTGATGTTGATGGTCGACGTCAACAAACTCTTAAGGCTAAAGACAAAGGAAAGTCACATGCAATTTCTATTAGCGATGTGGAGTACGATAACGATGTGGTGAAAGGTACACTTACCATCCACTCTAAAGTAGCAAATGTTTTATTTGATTCTGGATCCACCCACTCTTTTATTTCTGAAAAATTTTCTAAGGGTATCACCGTATTACCTCAACAATTAGATGTTGAGTTAGCTGTGACAACACCTAATGGCACATCAATCGCATCAAAAGTTTATAATTCTTCTCCGATCGAAATTGTGGGAAAGTGCTTCCTGCAAATCTTGTGATCCTTCCTTTAGTGGAATTTGATGTGATTCTTGGCATGGATTGGCTTTCTCTACATGGAGCTCATATCAATTGCCAAAGAAGGGAAGTCACATTTCATATTCCAGATCAATCTACGATCGTATACCAATGCAAGGATGAACATAACCTTCCAGTGGAAATTTCTTCCATCTTATGGGTATTGATTCCACTAAATGAAGGTTATTTATCTCAAATGGTTGGTGAGAAACTCACGATTAAGAATATGCCCATTGTACGGGAGTTTGATGATGTCTTTCCGGAGGAATTGTCGGGTCTTCCACCAAATCGTGAAGTTGAGTTTTCAATAGAACTCGTACCGGGTGCTTTGCCTATTTCAAAGGCACCTTATAGAATGGCCCCAATTGAGTTGCAGGAATTGAAGAAGCAACTCCAAGAGAATCTTGAAAAGGGATTCATACGCCCTAGTGCGTCACCTTGGGGAGCACCTGTTCTATTTGTTAAGAAGAAAGATGGATCAATGAGACTCTGCATTGATTATCAAGAACTTAACAAGATCACTATCAAGAACAAATATCCTCTCCCACGCATTGATGACTTATTTGACCAACTACGCGGAGCTCAATACTTTTCCAAGATTGATATTCGTTCAGGGTATCATCAATTAAGGGTAAAAATGGAGGATATACCAAATACGGCTTTCCGTACAAGGTATGGACACTATGAATTTATAGTGATGCCATTTGGTCTTACTAATGCCCCTGCTATCTTCATGGATCTAATGAATAGATTCTTTAGAGACTATCTTGATCAATTTGTGGTAGTCGTTATAGACGATATTCTTGTCTATTCAAAGAGCAGGGAAGAGCATGAAGATCACTTGAGAATTATATTGAAGACCCTGAGAAAGGAGAAGCTTTATGCCAAATTTACCAAGTGTGAATTTTGGCTTCAAAAAGTTGCATTTTTGGGTCACATAATCTCAAAAGAGGGGATATCTGTGGATCCAGCAAAAACAGAGGTTATCGAAAGATGGTCAAGACCAACAACAGTAACTGAGATCCGAAGTTTTCTTGGTTTGGCTGGATATTATCGACGTTTTGTAAAAGATTTTTCACGATTATCTAATCCACTCACCAAGTTGACTCGGAAAGAAGTTAAGTTTGTCTAGACAGAGGAATGTGAAGAGAATTTCAAGGAGTTGAAAAGAAGGTTATCCAGTGCACCTGTGCTCACACTGCCTTGTAGTGGAGAAAGGTTTGTGATCTACAGTGATGCATCCAAGAAGGGATTGGGGTGTGTTCTTATGCAAAATGATATGGTGATAGCTTATGCCTCACGACAGTTGAAAATCCCTGAGCAAAATTACCCAACACATGATTTGGAGTTTGCTGCGGTAATCTTTGCATTAAAGATTTGGAGGCATTACCTTTATGGTGAAAGGTGTGATATTTGTACTGATCATAAAAGTTTAAAGTATATTTTCACACAAAAGGAGCTGAATATGCACCAAAGAAGATGGTTGGAGCTGATTAAGGATTATGACTGCTCAATCCATTACCACCCTGGGAAAGCAAACAAGGTGGCAGATGCATTAAGTCGACAAGACCATGCTAGTTTATCCATGATGAGGATCACAAAAGATCCAATATTTATGGATTTACAAAGGATGGATCTTGGAATTATAATGGAAGGGGAAAAATCTTATCTTTCTCAAATGAATGTTCAACCATCTATACATGTGAAGATTAAAGAGGCACAGAAAGAAGATGTCGAGTTACAAAAGAAGGTGAGAAATGTTCCGGAATTCAACCTTGATTGTGATGGGATAATAAAGTTCAGGAATCAGGTTTGCGTTCCTCCCATCCCCGAATTAAAGAAAGAGCTGCTAGATGAGGCTCATAGTTCTTCATTCTCTATTCATCCTGGAAGCACGAAGATGTATAGGGACCTGAAAGAGTACTTCTGGTGGGATGGCATGAAAAGAGATGTTGCTGAATATGTCTCTCGATGCTTGGATTGTCAACAAGTTAAAGCTGAGAGACAGAAGTCTAAGGGGATGTTACAACCATTACCCATACCCGAATGGAAGTGGGAAAACATCACTATGGACTTTGTCACAGGACTTCCTAAAACATCCAAAGCCAATAATTCTATCTGGGTCATAGTTGATCGTCTTACAAATTCTGCACACTTCATTGCTATTAGAGAGGATTTCTCTCTAGATCAGCTTGCCATGATATATATAATGGAAGTGGTATGATTGCATGGAGTACCACTTTCTATTATATCTGATCGAGATCCGAGATTTACCTCGAAGTTCTGGCGAAGTCTTCAGCATACTCTGGATACAGAGTTGAGGTTCATCACTGCTTATCATCCCCAGACAGACGGTCAGTCTGAGAGAACAATTAAAACCCTAGAAGATATGTTGAGAGCTTGCTCTATGGATTTCAAAGGAGGTTGGGATCAACACCTAACTTTGGTGGAATTTTCTTATAATAATAGCTTTCACTCCAGTATTCAGATGGCTCCTTATGAAGCTCTCTATGGAAAGAAATGCAGGACTCCAACTTTCTGGGATGAAGTTGGGGAAAGAAAGCTATTAGGACCTGATCTCGTTGATGAAATGGCAGAAAAGGTTAGATCTATTCAACAACACATAAGAGCAGCTCAGAGTCGACAGAAAAGTTATGCCGACAACCGAAGAAAATACCTAGAGTTTGAAGTGGGCAATAAAGTGTTCTTACGAATATCTCCCTGGAAGTGGGTTATGAGATTTGGAAAGAAGGGGAAGTTGAGCCCTAGATATATCGGTCCTTTTGAAATACTGGATCGTGTTGGGAAGGTAGCTTACCGATTGGCGCTTCCGCCGAATCTCTCTCAAGTTCATGATGTGTTCCACGTATCTCTCCTGAGAAAGTACATACCAGATCCTTCACATGTACTCAGCTCAGAAGTTGTACCGCTGGAGCAAGATCTTTCTTATGAAGAACAGCCGATAGAGATTCTGGATCGTAGAGAAAAAGTCCTACGAAACAAGACCACTCGCTTGGTGAAAGTTTTATGGAGGAACCACCAACTTGAAGAAGCTACATGGGAGCTTGAGGATATGATGAGGTAGAAGTATCCTCATTTGTTTGTTACAAAGTGACGAATTTTGAGGGAGAAATTCTTTTTAAGGGGGGTAGAATGTAACACCCGAGACTTTTATGTTATATAAATCATCAAAGGAATCTTTTTCTACACAACACTTGCTTGGCTTGCTTTACACGCAATCGCGACCTTCCTCGATAGCTTGCGTCTTACGCAATACCGAGTTTCACTAAACAACAATATGCTATTAAAACTAGCCGTTATGAATAGTAATAACCACCTTTTGAAATTTTATAAATTTTATTTTTCAAAATGGACTTAATTTTTGGACTCAGAATATCGAAATTAGCCTAGGGTGAAATTTTGGTATTTTTCTGAAAACTTTCAATTTTTGATGAATAGTGAAACCACTAAGTGGTAGGTTAAAAAACTGAATTTTGCATAAAACATAATTTTACCACTTCTGTGAATGGAATTTCAAAAATCCGACAGACACGGTTGATGTCAGTAAGTAAAATGTGGTTCAATGAGATAAAAATAATTTTTTGGTGAATAGTAACTTTTTACTATTTTTACCGCGGTTAATAGTAAATATGGTAACTAAGGGTAAATATGATATTAATATTACCCTAACACATGTCCTAATTCTATTTTACAAGTGTAATTCGACCAAAAACAAACTTAGGAATAAAATATGACCATTTAGGCCCACTTGGATTAGATTAGGACATTTATTATTAATTTATTTAAAGAAGGGTTAAAATAGTTAAAATCAAAGTTTAATAAGTAAATAATTTTTAATATGGGGTTATACATAAGATAAATTCGATTGTAAATATTCATTAGAAAGCTAAAAAGATTTCCTACATGATGGTATTTTATTTGTAATTTTTAGACATCAAATAATTTAATTTATTTATGACACAAAGATGATGCAGTAATTATGTTATTAATGAAATATTGACAAAATTGATAATATAAATACCAAAATAAATGTAATTTGAGACTTTTTATGAATTACACTAATTTTCTAGGTTACTATGATATATTAGTGTTGATTTAATAAACTTGGTTCAAACATATAATTCTTTTATGACTTTCAAAAATCATATATCAAATAGTGTCAAAATTGACACAAAATAGTTTTTAAATCAAATATTATATTATTAATTGTTATTTTATTCCTAAAAATCTAAGGTTCGGCCAAATGACTTAGATAAGGATATATATATTAATAATAAACAATTTGGGGTTCGTTTGGCATGTTATAGTAAGTGTATTAACCATATAGTGAAAGAAAACAAAAAGACACGGTAAAAGTTAAATTAATTAACTTAGAGTTAAATCTAATTGATAAGGTTAAAATAATACCCTAAACTTGTCTAAATCCTATTGGTTGATAGGATTTCGACCCATCCCCACTTTATATTCGAAATAAGACCCTTTGGAACCATTATAAACCGATTTTGACTTTAATATAAAATAATATTTTGAGATATTCCTAAGGTGCCCCTCTCCTCCCTTATAAAAGGGCACCTCCTCCCCCTCCTCCTCACACCAATTTGAGCACTCAAGCTCGGCCAACCCCTGCCATTTTCTCCTCTCCACTTCCCTAGAATAATCCTAGAGGTCCTGGTCTTCTACAAAGACCAATCTTAGTTCCTTAAGTGGAGGATTCAAAGAGGTGTTCCAAAAAAGAGGTAATATCCATTACAGATCATTTCAATTTATTTCTTCTTCAAATTCTTCTTCTTTAGTTGTTTCATGATAAAGTAATAACATCAGTATTACTTAAATACTGATATGTTATTATAAATATGAAACAACCCTAATTCACCTTCTATCCATCCTACGGAAAAATGAAATCACCGCGCGTGCGTACGTACGGAATACCGTCTCCACGCCGTGGTCTAATCTATTTTCCACCATCACCTTACAAGGATGGGTATAATGGTGTAATGAGTAACTATATATGATTATTATTAAGTAATATTGATACTGAAATAATATATATATATATACTCGAATACAATTCCACGATCATAGGAACGATATCATCACTCGTGCGTACGTACGGAATACCGTCTCCACGATGTGATGTGACTCGTTCTACATGATCTTCATTTCATAATGATTATATAAATGAATTGAATGAATGAATATGGTATATACTACACTAATACCATTCTGGAAATAAATTATCTATAACCTAAAGATAAGAATAAGAATTTATTCAACAAAACACGCATAAGAACAAAAAGTTATAAAGACCAGAGTAACAAGTAACAATGAAATATTACTAACAAGAAGCTGATAATATGACCATATATGATATCATATCAATATGTATGATTCTGGAATAAGTCAATAACATTATTTAAACCATTATACAGGAGCTTCGGACACGAACAAAGCAAATCGGACCTAAGGTAAGGGAAATATCACAATCTCATTTTTATCCGAGATTGTTTATTCGTAAGTATTTACTGGGGTGTATTTTATCATCCACATCCATATTTACTCAATATGTAATATTATTTCCATCCACCTAAAATTGTTTAAATCCATTTTTACCCTTCGGTGAGTTTTAGTAATACGTATGAAAGGAATCTTTTTTCGTTTTTCGTATGAGGTACTTTTTGACTTTTCCGACAAAAGTACGAAGAATGTTTTTTTAACTTATACGGCACGAACGGATTTCTACTGTTTCATAAAGCCTTATTTTCATGAAGCTTACTCTAAAAGATTTCATGACTATTTTCAATAAAATCTCTTTCTTTTAAAATTGCATGATGTTTTGTGAAAAGAAATTGATTTTGAAGAAGAAAGGATATTTTCCTCAAGAATTCAATTCAAGTGTTTTATCAAAATTATTTTCCATCTAAGATAATAAAGGGTTCTGTTTCTATCCATATTTTTACATTTATTTGACTATGTTGTGATGGAATTATGTTTATGAATTCCTTTATCTTATATGAATTGATTTATTATGTCATGATGTTTCAAGAATCCCATTTTTGTTACATGTGTTATGCGATGATGTATGTTTTATGATTATGTGGCACACATAAGAAAGGATTCATTATAAGATGTGTGGGACCTATATCTCCCTCCAATGCATTGGGTAATGATTTTATATCTCATGAGATAGACATGGCTGGAACGGAAGGTTATTTCGGTTTAGTGATACAGGACTGAAACGAGGAGTGAACTCGGTTCAGAAAGGGACTTTGTCCACTAAGATAGTCTTGGCAATGAGTCATGACTAACAAGAAATGATTTTCCATGATTATGTGTGCATGCCACAAAGTATCAAGTTTTATGTTATGATTACGGGGACCTCATTTTCACTTCTATGATTTATTCCATGTTAAGATATTATGATCTCTTTTGCAGGTTTTGATTTTCATAAAGATATGATATGATTTTTATTTCCTTTATTTGCCCTTGCTAAGCATTTGAGCTCACCCTTTTATGTTTTCTTTTCCCCAGGTCAGGAAGATGGATCTTAAGTAGAATATGCTAAAAGGGACCCTAGATATGATGAAATAAATGGGAGACACTGTAGAAGATTTATGAACCAGTTGTTTATGTTTCCCAGTTTCTAAAGACACTATACCTATACGGTCCTTTGTGGTTTTTCCATATGTTGTAATAAGTGTGCTTCAATTTCGAAGTATTAACAATGTATGTAAAGTATGGGTCGTTATAGATACGTTAGTCATCGCACCAACAATGGACTCCCTAAAATGAATACCACACTCGATACCCTTAACACTCTCTCTTCACAGAAAAGAATGTTCAGAGTCCTCTGTTCTATGCTTGAACCGACTCCTCTGATACCAATTTGTCACGACCCGTCCTTGGGGCCCGGTCCGTGACTACCCCAATCCCGCCATCCATAGGCCAGGGGATGGAGACTTGCACCGAAGGTGTAAATTCCCATAAAAATGGAATACATTTCATTTACAAAACGAAAGCACACACAACCAGAGTACAAGCGGAAGAAAAACTATGTATAACAGTATAACAAGTGTGTTGTAAGAACAAAGGGGCCAGAATACAAGCCCAAATCTAAAGTACAAGGAAAATACAAAACAACATGATGGTGTGGAGCTGCTCCCGGATCACCCTTCGGAGATCCTACCTGAAGGGTAGGTACATGTGGCCACCTCTTCTCTCAACGTAATTTTGTCACCTCTGGGTTTCGTCTCGCCGTGAAGTCCACCTATGGGTAATGTCTCGTCGTGAAGTCAAACTCCGGGTACCGTATCATCATGAAGTCCATCTCCGTGTACCGTCCACCTCTACATGCCTCAACCACGATCAGTGGTGTCAGTTTTCTTCAACCAACACAACGAGCTGTGGGCATTACCCATGCAGGGGTGAGTATAACAATACACAGTAGGGACCCTGAGACCCACAAGGTCGCACCAAATCTAACAAGGATAACCACAAAGAAGGATTTAAATAGATAAATCTTACTTAGTTATAAGCCCGTACTTATACCTATGTTATTTAGTAACCCATCTCAAACATGAGGAAACACAAAGGTTATGAAAACAGAGGATAACCACTACTTAGGTATATGCCCATACAAATACCTAAGGTATCAATATCAGTAAGAATCCAACATCCAAGACCATGTACAACCAGTCTACAGAGTAATGATGTCAATCATACCAATGTTAATGAATGAAAGTCAAGATTCAGCTCTAACAGGTATAGTTCTCGCGAATAGGTGTGGAGATGATTAGATGTAGCCTCTGAATCATCTCTTCTTGTGAACCCATGTAGGATCAATGTTTAGATGTCATCGCTTCAGAACCCATGTAGGATCCAAGTATAGTAACCATCACTGCCGAACACACATAGGATCTATGTACAGTCATCATCGCTGCTGAACCCACGGAGGATCCAAGTACAGTAATCCTCACTGCCAATCCCATGGAGGATCCATGTACTGTCTTCCTCGCTGTCGAACCCAGGTAGGATCCAAGTACAGTCGTCCTCTTTGACGAACCCACATAGGATCCATGTACAGTCGTCCTCGCTGCCGAACCCATGTAGGATCCAAGTACAGTTGTCATCGTCATCGCAGTCGCAGCCAACTCTAGGATTCCCACACACAACATGCTCGAT
This sequence comes from Viscum album, assembly GCA_963277665.1. Classification (NCBI taxonomy): domain Eukaryota; kingdom Viridiplantae; phylum Streptophyta; class Magnoliopsida; order Santalales; family Viscaceae; genus Viscum; species Viscum album. The sequence goes on along the minus strand of OY728152.1, from coordinate 356,899,954 downwards.
TTCAGGAGGGTTCACTCCACAAGCCAATAGGGTCGATACATCAACTGTCACAAAGTCAAGAGTTGATGTATCCCAATATTCCTTCTCATCAATAGGAACTCAACACGATAGAAGGTGCGTCAATCAGACGCCCGGTCAGAGATATAAAGACTTTTTAGTTACAGGGGCCCGGTTAGAAATATGATCAATTCTATCATGGATTATATCCATAGACATCCAAAACTCACAGAGAGTATTTCAAAAGAACCGCCATGTCCAAGGGGACTCAACGCAATAGATGTCGCGTCAATCGGATGCCCGGTCTGTGAGTTATTAGCCTTTTAGTCCCATGGGCCCTGTTGGTTTTGTGTACGAACCAACCTGACCGTATCTCAACTATACCCCGAACTCCCATGTTTTGTACTCAAAGGAATCATTTCTCAACATGATTACCAATGTCACTGATGGTTCGACAACTGAATTTCTGGTCTGAGAGTTATTCATATTTTCATTCCAGGTGCTCGGTTGGATTTCGAGTACAATCCAACATGGCCATACTCCAACTATGTCCCAACCATAGGGGATGTATACCAAAAAAACTGTATCTTCAAGAGGAATCAACAAAGTAGATGACATTTCTATCAGACGTCCGGAGTTGAAGTTGTAATCATTTCCGCTCCGAGGGACCGATATGATGAGGGTTCGAACCAATCCAGGTGTAACCATACATCGCCGAATCCTTCCGTGTAATATACCGAAACGACCGTCTCTATACAAGGAATTATACACAACTGTTGGTGCATCAATTGGTGTTCTCTAAATCACGTTATTGTCATTTAACTGAAGATGATCCGAAATTCGGGAGTTGGGCCTGGTCCGACCCGGCCCAACACCCACTTGGTTGGCCCAAACCAGGTTGACCGGACCCGGGTCCAGGTCCGGTCCAGTTGGGCGCGGCTCGCCCCGGCTGGCACGACTCAGCTCAGTGGGCGCGGCCCGCCCGGTGCTGACAGCCTGGCCCAGTGCTTGCAGCCCGTCCAGCCTGGGGGCGGGCTGGCCCGGCCTGCGGCTGGTTGCGGCTTGTCCAGTGAGACCGAGAGGAATTCACGGAGTGGGGGGGGGGGGGCTGATTGGAACAAGTGGCGCTTGACATCACCTTGTATCTCGGATCCCGCGTGATGTGAAATCCTCCCCACCACCGCCGCGACAAGCCGCAACAGTTCTTCCATTGGCGGTGCGCTGAGGCGTCGCCGCCTATAGGCGGTCGGAGGGTTCCAGCCGCCGTGTCGATGACCCATGCTGCCATAGTCCTCAGCGGGCCACCAGATACATTCTAGTGGTCCGATTGAGCTTTTGCTTGTGCCTGTGATCGTCTAGGGTACCATAATTTACTACCAAATCCCCAAAATCACAATTTGGTTCAATTTAGTCGTCTCTGATCAATCCGTGCAAAACAAACAATCTGCAGAGGGTCTGAGCTTGTATGCTAGCCTGTGCCATCCATGTTAGATATTTTCAATCAAGATCAAACTCTAATCCAATCCTGAAAATTACCCCACATCCAACCATAATGAACGAGCGATCTGTGGATCAATCGGGAAGAGGTTGGTCCGCTCTCATCATTAATTCCTCAAAAAAGTAATGAGAAAATCAAAAATAATTCCCCTACCTCGATCATGATGTTTCATGTCGTTGAGCTATGGAAAGAGACAAGCATCGTGATAGAACGACATCGCTGAAGAAAAGTATTGATCTCGTCGACATCAGAGGAAGAAAGAACGTTGACGTTGGCGACGTTCCCACATGGCAGTGTCTCCTTCCTTGATGCAAAGTATGAAGTAAGAAATGCACGTCGTTGGTGACTTCGCGTTCTTCAAATCATAGAGCATTCTTCGTCGAAGGCATTCTTTGTCGGCAGAAAAACACATTTCTTTACCATCCTCCATCGGTTCCTCAAAATTCTCCAAAATAATTGCCAACCCATATTATAAATAGGCTTCCCATAATAATAATCATAACATACCTTTTCAAATTCAAAACACATAATTAATTAAAGTGTTGGCACCAATAAAGAGGGATAGAGATGGTCTATTTATTAAGGGGGTTTTCACATTAAATTGAAGGGTTGTTAAAGGGGGTTGGAGAGAGTTAAGGGAAGATTATTGGTTAGGGCTCGTGGGGTCCCCACCTCTCATATATCCACACGTGAGAGAATTTAACTTATTTAGATATAAATTTGTTTTAACAAATTTATTTAACATAATTACTAAACTCCAAAAATTTTATCTCACAACCTTCTTTAAACACAACTACGATAAAGGTCCCCTTAAGCAATTACTGGCATTGCGGGTTCATTAGTGCCCTCGGATTACAATTCCGAGAACGGTTCAAAAGATAGAAAAACTCGCTCATTCGTTCACTGAACGTACCCAAGCTAAATATCAATAAATTATTCTAGGAACACCGGGCCTCAGAATTAGGTGTCGTCAGAAACTGCGTACTCTTAAAATTCCAATGAATTGAAGAAAAAAATTTTCTTCAAATTTTAGGGTCTTTACAGAAACCTCCGCTCATGATCCATTGGGATCACAGTGATGACAAAAAAATCCAACTCCCACCATCACTCGATTGAATTAACTGTCGAGACTGAAATGCATGACATTCAAAGACACCATCTATCATTACAAGTCATCATGAATCACATACCCATCATTTTAATTTTTTAAAATAAACACCAAAATCATGTTAGGCATGGATTACATTGGGGTTCAACTTCAGGGAAATATGGTGTGGCTTGGAGATGGTCATATATGAATCAATTAAATGTTTTTCAGACATATTAAATATGTTTGAATATTAAAAAATTGATTAAATTCAATAAATATTTAAAATTAGTAAATTTTGATAATGAAAAAAATTTAAATAATATAAAAAATGAATTAATAAATTGAAATAAATTACAAAAAAATTAAAAAAGTGTATTCATAACATTAGTTACATGAATTTATAATGTAAATAATTGAAATAAATTATATAGGAAAATAATATTATTACAGGTAATTGTTCAAGTATGCACTGTATTAATTGTTTATCAAAAATATAAAATTATATGGAAAATATTATTTTTTTGTAATTGTAAAATTGTTACAATTTCATTAAATATATTCAAATTTTAACATATATAAATAAATATCAAAACTGAATATATTACAAAAATGTTAAATAATTATATAATAAAAATGAATAAATTATTGAAAGGGAAAAAATAGAGATATGTTAAAAAAACAATAAATAACATTAAATTAATAAACATACATACATGGACACACATACATATACACAGAAAAACAAGTAGACATATAAACATACATACAATTACATATCCGAGCATGAACAATGGAATAGGCATATAAACATACATACAATTACATATCCATGCATGAACATTCATATATTTATGTATATAAGCATAGATACAGACACATACCCCATAGAAAAATACATTTAAACATTCAAATACAAATACACATACACATGTAAATAAACATTCAAATGTATATGCATACACTTACACTTGAATATTCACATATATATATATATATACATATATACATGTCCATAAAATAGCATACATGTGCATGTACGTTTATACACATCTATATATATGACTATATACACACATACTACATTAACATACACATATACATATACATGTGCCCAAAAACATGTATGTAAACGTAAAGTCAGAAATACACATAAACATGCATTCACCAATACATAAACATACTCATTTATAATTTCACATACTCATCCTTATACACAAACACATTATCAAGCACATAAAAAATTACATACACATTCACATACACACATACATACATATGTTCATAAACATATACATACAATAAAAAATTTTAAATACATAGAAATACACATACACATAAACATACACAGAAATATATATGTATATTTATGCATATATACGTTGTTAGTCATATCCTCATAAACCTATGTATAAAAAACACATACAATTACATACAATTCTATGCAAATATACATACAGATATACAAACCATAAACGTAGATAAACACACTCCCAGATGCACAACACAATAGAACAGATGCATACATAAAAAACACATACATAAAAAACTCATACAGACATACGTATATGAAGGGATATACATATATTATTAAATGTTATATATAATATTTATATATAATATATATAAAAATATATATAATTGGGGAAATATAAATATTATTCAAAAATATATAAGATTGTATATATGTATATATTTTAACTTATTCCATGTTTCATTAAGAAATATTATACAAAAAGAGCTCATGATTGTAGGAAATTTAAAGTTAGAAAAAAATAGAAAAAGGGAACCCTTTTGTAAGTTCTTTTTAGCACAAGTATTGAATATTACCCCATACACAATAGTGTTACATGAATATAAAAAATATGGATTTTCTAATGGGTGATTATTTAAATTTAATGGATTCATATAATTAAATGAGAATTATCAATTATTTTTAAATTCATAGTACAATGAATAATAACATTACAAGTAAATATACCAAATGAAAATACAATAATTTTATTAAATTATTATGGGAAAAAATACATTAGTTTTTCCACTCACTAGTTTGGGTCAAATAACTCTACATCTGAAATCTGATGTCTGGTGGTGCGTGTTTGGATGGAAAGAGCCTCACAGTGTGCCTCGTTTTGTGTGATACATCAATTGACATTTCACATATGGACTCAACATTTTTAACATCAGGAATCGGTTTTATTCATCCACAATAGTGGTGAATGACTTGTATGGTCTAAATGTTTCATTTTCGGACTCCTAAAACCTACTAGGATTCCTATGGTGAAGATAATTACACATATGGATCAGGAAATCATCATATCCTTCTTCCCCACTAGGCATGGTTGGCGTTGTCGATGGGGAATCGTGAAAGAACATATAATAAAGGGCTGGGGCGTTGGTAGGCATTGAAGACAGGGCGTTGTTAATGATCGTCATAGAAAGGGCGAAGAGGGAGGGATATAACCATGGTAGGCATTATTGTTGTGGTGTGGTGGAAGTTCGTCTGGGAATGGGTGGTGACGTTGGTAGGAGTTGTGGATTGGGTGTTGTGGAAGGTCACCCGTGAAAGGGAGGTGACATGAATATCCATCTTTCTCCTATCTGGCATGGTAGGCAGTCAGGTTGTGGGTCCGTGAATGGTAAAATGGGTGGTGACAGTGGTAGGCTTTATCGATGGGGTATCGTGGAAAGTCATTTGAGAATTGGGGTTGACGATCATATCAATTATCCCCCTATCTGGGCTGGTAGGCTTTGTGGATGGGTCCCCGTCGAAGGTTTTCCATGAAATTGTGGTGATGGTCATGTCCATCTTCCCCCCATCAGGCCTGGTACGTGTTGTGGATGGGGCGTCATGACAGATCATCTGAGAGAGTTCGACGAAACCCACGGGGATAGAGGGGTATGGCCAGCACCTGGTCCTGCGTATGTGGAGTGGTGGCACAACATGTTGTAACGGGTTTTAAAACCACATATAGATCCTTCGTAACTAACCCAAACTTCTTCTTCACACTCAACCAAGTTATCATTATTTCTTTAAACAGAACTCTAATTCTCCGTAGACACAAAAATTCCCCGAAAGGATAGTTTTTCCTAAACCAAGGACCGATTCTGTGCGTGTACATATACACATAACGAGTCCAAATACATGATTTGACTATTTTAAATTTTTTTATTACATTCTCTATAACTTCTCCTCCCTGTTATTTTCATTAATATCTTTTACATTTTTTTGTTCATTGTGTTTCGTCCTCATTAATGAAAATGGTTCGTCTTTGTAATAACCACTAAATTGTAAACATAGTTTTATTACAAAATTATTTTAATAATTAGATATTTGTATAATTAAATAATAATAATAATTTTTTCTATGATTGTCTTTTAATATGATAAATGAAATTTTTTAGTTAATTTATTTGATTATGAGTTAATTATAACACTTATAATTAATTGTAGCTTTTTTACAATTTTCATATTAATTTTCAAAAGACAAATATGATTTTTCATTGTTTAAAATATTGTCTTAAAATAACATTATTTTTTTAATATAGAATTTTTTATTATAACATTACTTAAGTGCAGTTTTTTAGAAGATTATTATTATTATTAAGATAACAAATTTTACAAATATAAGAGATTTATTTTGTTTTTGTTTTATAAAAATTATAAATTATAAATTTTTATTATTAATATAATAATAAAAGACCCACATTATATTTTTTTTAAAAAAATAAAATTTGAATTATTTATATCAAAAATGGAATTAGATATATATTTAAATCACCAAAAATCTTATATATATAAAAAAGAATTTATATAAAGGGTAATAAAATGTTCGACATTTTATATGTATAAAAACCTGCATGTTCAAAAAAATTAAGTTTCATGTTTTGATAAAACAAAATGATAAAAAATATGATTTTTAATAATATAATAAAAACACAATCATTTATTTTCCAAAAAATAGTGTGATAAATAATAAAATAAATGCGATCGAATAATAAAAAGGGAGTAATGACTTGGATAAAAAGAATAAATATTTTAATGATTACAACATAAAATAATAATAAAGTTAAACCTAAAGATAGTAAAAAATGTGGGGTTTTATTCTACCTACCACTGTGAAAATCTATCATCAAAAAGCCCAATGACAATCCCTAACCCATCAATTCCTTTCAACGAGTTGTCAACATACTTTAATATTTTTAGTAATGCTGCATCAATTGTTTATCTAACATTGATCAAATTTATTTTCCATCACAGTCATTGATTTTTGAAAATTGACATTTAAAAATATATAAACGATTTTTATTTAAACTGGGACTTTTTACATCATAAAATCATACCCTCATCTCCCAATGTTCCCTCACTTTGTTCAGCCCAATTTCCAATACCCCCAAATCCCTCAACTGACCAAAAAATATTTCAGGGTTCATATCATTGCATCAAATTAATTGTTTTACAAAGAGTTATATACATATATAGATATATATATATATATATATATATGTGTGTGTGTGTGTGTGTGTGTGTGTGTGTCTAGACACATATACACATTTATGACGTTCAATTTTCACCATATTTATGAAAAGAGATTATATTGTTTTAAATTTTATTTCCAGAACATATACCTGTAAATGTTCATGGTATGTAATAAATGTTGTGTTTATTTTCAGTTAAATTTTTATAAAAATAATTTACACATAATTTATAATTGATGAAATTGAGTTGTTGGTTTCATTTGTAATACATGGTATTAGAGAAACAATGTAGATAATAATGGGAAATTAGATTGAAATTAAAAAATTCAATTTGGTGTCCTGTGTAGAAATTTTTTCCATGTGTGGCAGAACTAATTACGGGGAAACAATTATTTTGAGTGAGTAATAATGTAACATCCTAGATATTATGAATATAGTTTTATTGAAAAAATATTTTATTAGATGTATTTAGATATAACTAAAAAATGCTGATAATTTTTTAAAGACAGGTTTCAAAGAAAATAATTAATAAAATTATGTTTTTTAATTAATTTTATTAATATTTAAATACTATAGTTATTATTAATTATTCCTATTATTTATTTTTCCTAAAATTAATATTATAATGGAAAATATGGTTTTGCATTGTTTTAGAAGAATAATTTAAAATAACTATATTTTTATCTTATTGTAAAATAGAATTTTTTTTATAATATTAATAAACGTTAAAATTTTTTTATAGAAAATAATAAATATTATTAAGATTATATATTTTTTAAATATATTAGATATATTATGTTATTTATAGAATTTCAAAATTATAAAAATAATTATCTATTATATTATGATAAAACACCCATCATATTTATGTTATAAATAAAAATGTAATTTGAAATATTTTTATTCAGAATAATAAATATATTAATTTATTAATTTATATTAAAAAACCCTAAAATTATATATATAAAAATATGAATTTTTAATATGTTTGAAAAATGTTCAAACCAATATTTGTATAAAAATCGACAAGATTATAAAAATTAATCTTTTATGTTTTGATGAAACAAAATGATAAAACAAAAGAAATATGAATTTATAATAATATAATAAAAACTAAATCAATTATTGGCACAAAAGAAATTGTACATTAAAGATATATATGTAATAAAAAGGGTGTAATAATTTAGATAAATAGAATATATATTATAATGATGAATAAATAAATTAGTAGTAATATAATACATAAGTGTATTAAAAAATTTTGAGGTTGTATTCAATGGGAAATCATGAAAATCTACCAGCGAAATTCCCACATTCAATCCTAAATGCCTCATTCCCTTCCCACAAGTGGTCAAAAAACTTGACGCATTTTTATAAATTTTGTATCAATTTTTTTTTAAATTTGATCAATTTTTTTCCATAAGAGTCTCTAATTATTTCAACATGACATATAAAAATATTTAAATTTTTTTTATTTTAACACTAACTTTTCAATAAAAAAATATTACACTCATCTCCCCAAAATCCACCATTATGTTTTACTCAATTTCAAGAACCCTAAAATCCCTCAATTGAGCTACAAACATGTATGCCCTCTTTTAATTTCCACAAAATTAATTGTTTTATGAAGGGTTATATATATGTGTGTGTGTATTAGTACATATACGCATAGATATAAATATCTATTTTCAGTGTATTTGACAAGTGTTAATTTTTATTTAAATATTTTTAGAACCTAGATTGTAACACCCCAAGATTTCATAGTATGTTATTTCTTCAAAATAATTCAATAACTTGCATTACACGCAACACCGAGTTCAATCACACCATGACTTACAAATAAAAAAGCCATTAAAAGGGGTCATGAATAGAATTAACTACATTTTAAACTTTATATAATCCTTATAATTTTAGAATCCATATTATGAGTTTCTTAGTCATAATGCAAGAACAGATTCATTTTCAGTATTACACTTTTATCAACTTTTAATAGTGAAACCTTTTTAAATACAATATTTTAAACTTTTTGACTAAACGGGGACATCAAAAATTTAAAATGAAACATCCCAATCTTACACGGTATGCTTTCCTTTGAATAAAACAATAGCGTGTGTTGTACGCAACTTCGAGTTTTAACACACACCACAACCGATCAAACTAGCCGTTATGAATAGTAATACCTAATTTTTTAAATTATATATATTTTATATTTCAAAATGGACTTCATTTTTGGATTCGGAATATCGAATTTAGCCTAAGGTGAAATTTTGGTACTTTTCGGATAACTTTCATATTTTGATGAATAGTGAAAATTACTAAATTTTAATTAAAAACAACTTTTTTAATCAAAATAATTAATAGTGATAAATTGTGAATTTGAGTGGTTTTAAAGTATATTTAGAATATATTTTTACCATTTAATATAATGTTGGTCATTGGACATAATTTTACAATTAAACCGAACATAAACAAGTGTCAATCTTTTGATAGTTATTATCTCTTAAAAACACCCTATTTGTTTTGACAGCGGAAAATTAATTTTAAATTAATTTCTGCCACTTCTGTGTTTTTAATTTAGGAAAATGGATTCCATATTTGGAATCAGGATGTTCAAATTGTGTAAATAGGTAACTTTTATTTTTTAGACATTTTGAATAATTACTGCGGTAAATATTTTATTTACCATGGTTAAGGGTAAATCTGTTAAATAAGGGTTAAAAAATAATATTATAATAATACAAAATTACCCTAAAACGTGTCTTAACCCTATTGGTTGATACATGGTCGACCATGGGCATCTTTGGGTCTATTTTGGGACCCCATGGATCCACTTGTAAGTGATAATGACACATTATATTAATAAAGTTAAAATAAAAATAAAAATGGCAAAAGCTTACATCTTTTAGAAGAAAAATTTTTACATAGGGTTATACATGTTGGATTTTCTATTATAAATATTCATTAGAAAGATAAAAAGATTTCCTACATAATGATATTTTATTTATAATTTGTAGACATTACATAATTTATTTTATTTATGACACAATGATGATGCAGTAATTACTATAATAGTGAAAAATTAAAATAAGTGATATTATAAATACCCAAATAAATATAATATGAAACTTTTAACGAATTAAACTAATTTTCTAGGATAATATGATATATTAGTATTGATTTAATTGACTTTTTTCGAAATAATCAATCTGTTATGAGTTTCACAAAAATCAACTAATGAATAGTGTCAAAATTGACATAAAAGAGTTCTTAAAACAAATATTATATTATTAATTGATATTAAATTCCTAAAAATCTAAGGTTCGGCCAAGAGACTTATATTATGATAGGTTAATCATTAATGGACCACTTGGGGGTCTCTTGGATGTATATAGTAAGTTTATTAACCATATTATATAAAAATACAAAGAGACATTGTAAAAGTGAAACTATTTAACTTAGAGTTAATACTTAATGATAAGGTTAATATAAGTACCCAAACCTGTCTAAATTCTATTGGATGAGTTGTTTTCGACCTATCCCCACCTCAAACTTTGAATAGTCAACTTTGGAGCCATTGGAAACCGAATATGAATTTATTATAAATTAATATTTCTAGCTTTTCCAAAGGTGCCCCTCACCCCTCTTATAAAAGGGCACTCCTCCTTCTCTTTTCCTCACACCTCTCAAGCCACTTGGCTCGTCCAAACTCTGCCCAACTAAGCTCCCCACATCCCTCTCCTCCTCCTTGAAGCTTCCCCTTAGGCAGAAAGCATTTCAAGAAGTCCTTTGGTTCCAACCAAAGTGAGTTACCTAAATTAAAGGTAACGATTTCTCTTAAATTATTTTCAATTATTTTGCTTCTCCAACCCCCAAAATCTTTTTATTTCCTTTCTTTTGTAACAAAACCAGTATCCTCAATATACCAGTATGTTGTTATAAGAAGGATTCAAACTACACATACACACAACTCCATCTAATGGATGATGAACATAATGTTTCTGTGGATGGCAAACTAACGCCTCACGAAACGATGATTGTTCAAATAAATCGTACCACCTCTCATGGTGGCCATTATGATGGCACTGTAATAAAATATGATATTAATGATATATATTTTATATATAAGCTTCTGTAATTCTATTTTATTTCATATCATTATTCGTTTTATGTTGTATATACATACGATAATTTCATTTGAGGAAGTGCGGACTACCGCCCCCTTAAAATGATATGACTCGTTCATACCACACATGGAACGTATAAAGGATGGTGTTAATGAACATAAGTAACATATATAAAATATTATATTATACTGGAATAGTAATATACCTATGTATCATTTGGATTCGATTCTTTTAAAATAAAAATTAAATGGAAGTAGCGTTCGTGCGTACGTACGGACTACCGTCTCCACGAACGCGATGAGATTCATTCTCCATCGTATCCATTAAAGTCTTATTATCATTTTAGGGTTAAAAATAATGTTAATATCATTCTAAGATATAATCTATCCATTACAAACATGTCTTACGTAACCAAACATTTAAGAAGAACGAATCGATTATCACCCGAAACGACGATAATACTAAGATATTATTATCAAATCAATATTAAAAGATCATATATGATATCATATTAATGTATATGATTCTTGTATAATTTAATAGAAATTATTTCACCATTATACAGGAGGTTAACCTACCCCAACCAAGGAAAAGTACAAGGTAAGGGTTATTTCACAATCTCTTCATTATCCGAGGTTGTTTATACGTAATAATCTACTGGGATATCTTTATCATCCACATCCATGTTTCTTAAAAATGTATTTCAAAACATTTTTACTATTTACAAGAATATGGGTTAAATTCATTTATACCCTTGTTTGACTTTTTATAAGAGGTTTATAAAGGAATCTTTCCGTCGTTTTCAAAACAAGGTCCTTTTTAACCTTTTCGACAGAATTGAGGTAAGAATGTTTTTTTAACTTATACGGCGGGTGCGGTTATTTTACGCCGTTATAAAATCGTCAAAGCTTTCCTTACAAGCTTACAAGAATATTTTCAAGAAAATGTTTTATTTTATATGGCTCTTAAATGATTTCAAAAATAGAAAGAGATATTTCTCTAAAAAGTGTTTTGATTTCATCTATGTCAACATCCTTTAATGGATTTTACGCTTATTTGAAGTTGATTTATTATAATACAAAACTTCTATATTGTATTGAAGGTTTTGTGATATTTTTGACTGTGGATGTGCTATTTTATACCATTCATAGTTTATGGTGAAACTATTGACATTTCGTATGCTAGTTTTAATCCAAATGTTTATGTTATATTTCAAACTTTTCTTCAGATGAATGTGCTAAACAAGTATGTTCCGGGTTGGGGACCGGTAAAAGTAAGCCCTCCAGGTTGGGGACTGGTAAAAGTAAGCCCTCCAGGTTGGGGACTGGTTAAAGTAAGCCCTCCAGGTTAGGGACTGGTAAAAGTATGCCCTCCGGGTTGGTGTCCGGTTATTAGAGGCACTCCGGGTTGGTGTCCGGTTATTAGAGGCACTTCGGGTTGGTGTCCGGTTATTAGAGGCACTCCGGGTTGGGTTCCGGTTAGAAGTAACCCCTAGGTCTTGGGATGAGGCCTAGACAATGAAATTAATGTTTGACATTATGCATTCCAACATTATGAAAGTGGTTATTGATATTGAATGTGATAATTCGATTAGTAGAATATCCATGTGAACAAGTAAATGGCATTATTTCATTTTACTTTTGCCATACTATGTTGAAGTTCAATTTTAAAAGGCTTTTGTTTTAGTAATTCATTGCCTTAAATGTTTATGCATATTTTTTAATGTTCCGCTATATTGTTATCCTTACTGGGCATTTGAGCTCACCCCTTTTCTATGTTTTATTTTTACCAGGAAGTGAAGAAGTAATTTATGAATGGCCTTCTGGGATATTATGTGGGGATATGAGTGTGGATTATGGAGACATTATGTTGTTGTAGTAGTTTTTTATTTTATGGTGTAATGTAAAACTTATGAATATATCTAGTGTTTCCAAGGCTACTAAACCAATCGGTCTTTCGAGATTTGATCTTTCTTGTGATCATGCCAATTTTATGTAATAATGCACCGACTCTGGGTAACTAGGGTCGGGGCGTTACATAGATGGTAAATGTTCATGGATGTGTATTAATATTTTGTGTATTATTAGTATTCTTTTTATATAAAAAATACACCGGATATATAAGCATTGAACCTAGGTTGCAGCTTTAGGACTTTTTTGCTTTTTTTACATTATTAATATATATATATTTAGTACATAAAATAATAAAAAACCACATGAAAAGCTTATCAATTTTTTGTACACAAAACCTGCCTTGACTTATATATTTTTCCTTATAAATATAAAACATTAAAAATTAGTTAAAATTTACAATATCAATTATGTTTTTTTAAATATAAAATAAACATGTTTTAAATCACTTTTGTTACCAAATTTACTGATAATATTTAATTATATTGAAATGATAACATATTTTACATAAATTATATTTATTAAATCAAAAATAATATTTATTAAAAATATAAATATTTAATTAATTATATTCTTAAAATATAATAAAAACGTTACTTTTATTATAAAAATATTCAGTTTAAATTATTTTAATATAAGCATAAAATGTCCAATAATTTGTATTTATATAATATATTGATTAATTTTAATCGAATTCAATACATATAATTAGATTATAATATAATAAATTTTCATATTATAAATATATTTATTCTATATCATAATCGATATAATTGAGTTATAATATATTAATATTATTGAATTGTTAAAATTTATTAATATTGTAGGCCAAATGAGTTAAATATGAGATTCATTTTCATTCATAAATACTTTTGATAAATATAATTTATAATATATTGATGTTAAAATATGATGTTTATTTTATTTATAAATAAATTTAATATTGTGAAGTTAATAAATTATATATTAATTACATAATTTTTTTGATGAATATATTTTTTACTGTTTTCTAAAATACCATATTTATAATTAAAGTGGGAACCCTCACAATGGTCCAAACAATAAAAAATTAAAAACTCAAATGCAAAACTAAAAATTTAATTTAAATGTATTTTTGTGATTTTAAACTGATCTTACTATTCCATTGGTGGGAGGGTGTGATGATTCCTATTATGTTGAGTGGATTTATGAGATATTTTATTTCATTTATTATTGTCCTAGAATAGTCTCGAGAGTGGTGGATGGAATAACATCAGTGCTATGATATAGAAGAAGAATCAAATCTTGATCAAGACATAATATTCTACGCATTTTTGTTTTGTTAGGTGAGTTTAAAATGGGAATGTCTGGGGATTATAGCATTTCATAGTCATTGAATGACACTGTGTGGTGCTAATGGATTTTATAAATTACTAATATTCATCATATGTTTTTTGTGGGTGAATATCCATAATGGTTTTATCAGGTTAGATGCACCATTTGGAAAAATATACAAGACTAAAAAGTCAGGATATAAAAAATTCCCTCAAATATTGAAATTGAGAGGTACATAACCGATAGAGGATATTCAATAAGATAAAAATTTTCATAGTTTAAATCATATCTTATGAAATGGTACCTCATCATAGGAATCATCCTCAAAATATTAATTAATAACTTATCACTCATGACACATCCAATGTGTTCATCTTCTCTGTAATCTATATCATTGTGGTTAATGAAATACATTACATAGAATGAGTCTTGATAGACATTAAAAAAATCTTAATGGCAGTGGACCGTTACGCACGCCAACTAATAACAATATAAAAGGACACATTATCCTAATCAATTCTTATAAGAGGGTATATTCACATACTCTCTCATTTGAATCCATCATTGTAAACCTCTCACTATGATAGAGGGTATATAATTTAGGAAGACAATATATATATAACTTGTAGACATATAAGTTTCCCATAAATACTCAAAATAAATGTTAAAGTAGAATTATTTAGGAAGAGTGGTAAATATAAATATATTATCAGTTTGAAGTGTGCCTCCAATGAGAATCTTCACAACATGTTCTGTTTTTTTGTCTTTCCACAAAAATTATTAAAAAAAATTCCATCACCATAAAATTAAATTTTCATTATAATACATAAATGAAATCAATTATATTTTATTACACATGGAGGAAATGTATATGTGTTCAGAATTACATAACATTAACTTATGCATTCTTATCAAAGATTTGGCGATAAAAATTTACCATAAATTTAGCATCCCAATATGTTAGGAATTTTAAAAATCAAAATATCTCATTATATTGAGTTGAATAATGTCAGTGATAAGAATAAATGATTATTTTAGGCAGAATATCAAATTAAATTCATGTAAAATATGGATCAATTGATTTTATATAATCCAACTAATATACATAGTTTTTTTTTGGAAATTATAATATCCTACTTCAATTTCCCAAAAAGGGATATATATGCATAATATTTTGAATCATGTTACTAAAATATTAGAATCCTCACATGAAACTATAAAATTCGATGGTCTTTTTAATTATATAGTAGATAAATTTTCATGTATATAGTGGAATTAAATGTACATTAAAACTTCCAACCATTAGTGTGGTATGTCTACAAATTTTTATTTGTAGCTTCCCATATTTCTTACAGTGAGTTGGAGTTCAAATATCTATGAATATAATTATAGGAAATATACCCATGTTAATATATGAGATTATAAATTTGATAATTTTATTTAGAATCCAAAATGGAGAAATGTTTGATGAAGGTGATATAGTCTTATTTTTAACATAATACCCATCATTTATATCACTGATGATTGACCGGAAAAATTTTCAGATATGTATCAATAATTTTTTTTACCCCTAATAATAGTGAAGTACAATTCTTTTTATTCTTAAATGAATGTGATCTTTAACTAGATAACATTCATTATGAGGGTCTATTATTATATTTTCTTCATGCATGCTAATGATATTATTTGAAACCTACTTAATAATTATCCAAAAAATTAATTTATTTAAACTCAAATTTTTTATCATTCATACAAGAATATATTTTTAACTGAACATGAGATTTGAGGTTTGTGTAGAAAATTCTTATATTTTACTTTCGCAAAAATCAATATATTAAAAGGATTCTTGTTCTTCTTCTTAGAAAGGATAGAAAATGTGATTAATTTATTTATATTTTATCCATGGGATAAGTTGGGATACATGAAACATAGACCAGATTAATAACACTCTGATAATTGTGGGGGAATGAACACTTTGGGGGGTATGTGTTAGATTTCCTTAAAAAGTGTGTTGGGGATTCAGAAATTCCCATTATTTGTCTCTTAGATGCTGCAAATCACACACTTTGTCATAAATTATTAAGATAACCATATTTGTTCTTCTATGAAATATTTATAATTAAATAAATATCGTGATTCATGAAATGATTCAATCATGTGAAACTGTGGGGAATTGGTTGAAGGTTTATTTGAAAAAAATCCCTACAACACATCTCTATATAGAAAAATTATGTTCCTAAAAATGGGGGGCATTTTTGATATATGGATTTGTTCATGTTTAAATTCCATTTATTGATGCAGGATTCTGTGATATTATAACCCTTTGATAACAAAGGTGATACTAGACAGTCGAGTGATGAATGAATTTAGATAATAATGTACTTATGCTTGAAAAATTATTCTGAAAATGGATTCCTTATACTCTATAATAATGATAAATGACTTTTCAAAAGATTAAACATAATGTTGGATATGAACATTAAAATGTTACATATTCTTTGATTCAGTTGAGTAGGATTGATCAGTGTTGGTGTATATCCAAGAAAATCAGTGACTTGATTTTCATTGATAATAATAAATATATAATAAAAATTTATTCATTTAAAGTATAAAAGTGGTTTCTTGTCATGGATGTGGGATTTATTGAAAATAATCAACCTGTTAATAAATATATGAAATACTCACCTTATAAAAACATTTTTACATTTAAAAATTTTCATTTTATTTGTAAATTAATTAATTATTATGGGTTATCTGACATGATTTTCATAGTGAATTAAAAAATGAAATTCATGAACATGAAAAATGGTTACTTATCCCCATGTGAATGTTTTTTATTTGATAAGGAGAAGTATGTTTTTTTTAATCATGAATAGTGATGCCTTCCATAGTCGTTTGATGGATTTTCATTGGTAGTTAAGAGATAGGATTTTAATATCCTAGTATCATTAAAAATTGAACAATAGAAATTTGGCGTGATAACCGATTTTGAGTTATCAATTACTGGAAGGATTTCCTATATATTGTGTTTGCAGACCTTCAAGTCAAACTAGTCCCACTATGAATCAAATTTACATGAAATAAATTTAAATAACATTAAGAAGGACTGAAGGATAATTTTCCTAATGAATATATAAAATATGATCATGTGTGATAATTTATTATTTAGAGAAAAAAAAATTTAACTGAATTTCACTTATAATCTGAAATCATTCAAATTATATTTCAAACACATAACTACTAAGAAAAAATGTATTTCAGGAAAATAATATGATAAATATGTAAATGTATATTTATATTTTTTCATTTAGGAACTCAATGATATTTGATAAAATAATTCTTTAAAAATATGAAAACCATTACCAGTTGTTTGGATAACAATAGGTATATACCTATACAAATGGTTTTCCAAACTGTTGATATATGTATTTTTAATTTTTGTACCTTTATGAATTGTTTTGGAAAAACCATTATTATAGGTTCCTAAATGTAAGACATACTAACCATTTTTTAGAAAATGTTTTCATAGAAATCACATATACCAACTGTTTTGTGAACACTTTGTGTATAATTTCATTTTATTGAAGACATGCCAACGAATTGTATAAAACCATTGGAATGACTACGACCTGTACTAATAGATTTTTTTTAAATAATGGTATAAGGTCATATGATGGTTTATTCGCCAATATATTTTTTCATACCCTTGGTATAGGATAATCTTATGGTTCCTATACCAAAAGTTTCTCAAAAACCATTGGTAAAGGTCCAATTTATTGTAGTGTCACTAGTGGAATTCAAACCTCTTCCAAAATTTATTTACAAATAGTTTAAAAAACACTTTGGATATAAACCCATTATGAACGTTTCTAGTAAACCATTGGTATAGTTTATTATATGATGGGTTTTCCAAACAGTTTTGTTGAACCGTTGGGAATGAAAAACTTTACTTAAGGTTATTATTAACTGTATGGAAAATGTACACCCATTTTAGGGCTCCTCATCCTGGGTGAACTGTCCCCGAACTCCACCTCCCTCCCATCCCCGCCCAAATCTCGATCTAGTCTAGGCCTGAGCCTCTGCCTCCCGATCCCCCGCTCTATCCTCCAGCGGCGTTCTTCTTCTTCTCTCAGCTCCCACTCCGACGATGACGTCCCCCTCCCATATCAACTCATAGTGATGTTCCCCCCTCTCCTATAGTCTCTCACACCTGGAAAAACCCACTCCCCTCATGAATTGGTCTCCTCCTCTGAAATCCCCTGAAACCCTCTCTAGTCACGTGCGAGACCCCCCCCCCCCCCCAATGGCCGAACACCCTGTGGGATTTTCCCTGCTCTCGGCTCCCTATCCTCCTGTCAGTGTTCTTGATTGTATTTAATTGTAATAATTAGTATTATTTTTGTACAAATGAGGAAACAAGTAATGAATAGTTAGGTTCATAGTTAGGATAACCATTCATATTAACTATGCATTTTCTAGAATTTTTGTTAGTAACCAACTCATCTTGTGGTGAATTATTGGGTAAATTGTAAATTTCTTCAAAAATAGTTTTCTAGAAATGTAGGGTCAGATTCACAGGTTGTATTCCATTCATTCAAACAATGCATTTAATAAAATGTTTGTGATTTTTTAAAAACCTCATATTTTCTTCTATAGACTACTATTAGGCCTTATATTGTGTTGGGTTTTTTTTGTTAATCCAGATAAATATGCGATGAGGTTGTATCACCATGATGATATGCAATGATGTGGGTTAATTGTATGTGAGTGATGATATATGATATTTTTTTGGTTATTGTGATGATTTACATTCCCTTCAATTGATTGGTTCATAAAGCATAAGTTGTTGCTAAATATATTATGTAATTGGAATTTGTAAAGTAAAATGTTAGTCTCGTATTTCTAAGTTGGTTATTTGGATGGTAATATATATTAAAAGTGGGTATATCTATATTTAATACGTGTGTATTTTTCAATTTACTAGTGTATTTTTTAAATTTTCCATGCAATTCACATTTCGCAAAATAGGGAAGCACCACCGAATTCATAGACAGACACTACACACCACAAGACACCCATGAGATACACCCCTTGACGTCTACGGATAGTTAACGGTCCATTAACATAGGAACTAAAGACAATTTTAACTCAATCCTTTTGAAATTCCAATTGCTGGTAGAAAAGATAACAATACCTTTATTCTTAGTGTAGTATAATGCAATGGTTTACACCCTCATGACCAAGTAGACCATCGGGTTCATGGAATGGTTCACAAACACGATCAAGAGTAGGATCAACTACTAAACCCTGATTGTGGCCCCTATGAGGTTCTTTCTATAGTGAAGAGGGTTATGTGCACAATCTTCAAATAAACATATGTAGCATTTGTTCATATTATATGGCTACGTGTACTAGTATGGTGTTTCCAAAAATGATCTATATAAATAAAATAATGAAAAATATTGAAATTATTAAATGGATCTTTTTCCCCCTTGCTTGCAGAAACATGATTTGACCCATGGGACACTGTGGTTATTATATATTGGGTGGTGACATGTATAGTCACAGTATTTTGGTATGTATTTGTTATGATTGTATTTTATTTTCTCTATCTCATTGGCCACATAGGTATTTTACATCTTTCTATAGATGGTGGGTAGTGATAATATTCTGACTAGTTGACGTAGATCAATTGTATACTGTAATACCATGAGGTGTGATTATGAGGAAACATTGGAATATAGAGGAGCCTTGGGGACTTCAATGAGATGGAATTATTTTTCAAAAACAATTGTGTCGGAAAATTTCTAGAGTATGTTGGATTCATGAAATAACCCCATGTTTCTAAATGAGATAGCATAAATCACCCTATGTGTCACCAAGTGTCTCCATACATCGTATTATCCTCACATTGGTTGGCCACTCACCCAATCCTATCAAACCTATCTTAGTCTATCCTCTCATTCACATAGTCTAGACTCATATCTCGTGGATTATCCCATACATCTATGAACATCTCATCATCCTACTATACAAATAGGATTATTCACCTTATGAGATTCCTAGTCACAAAAGCACACCATGTAGAAACCTTCTACATAATGTTATCAATAATTTGGTCTCGAACCTCATCCTAATCATGTATTATAACCCATCCCCACTAACCAAGTTCCATCCTATGCTAGATCACTCCATGATTGTTGTCATTATAATTCCAATCTGTCCAAAAATACTGAATACCAACTCTAGCATCACATCTTTCATCTCATTAGTTGAACTCATGAATCATTTACTGCAGTAAAACATTTCATAATACATTTTATGTAATCTAAGGGACCATACCACTCTATGAACCTACCTAGATACCAAACCATTCTCATAAGTATTTCCTCATCAAATTCTAGATGTAAAATTGCCACACCTATCACTACAAGTCCCAATTTTCATGGAAATATTTTAATTGATCTAAATCCTCGTCGTTAGTGACATAAATCACATTAAATCACATAAATATAAACTAAAACCTATATTCCAAGAATTATTCATGTGGATAGGCCTGATGGCATCAAGCTATAAAATAAAACCATAAATAATAATTCCAAAAATATATGAATCATTTTTAAATAAATATATCATGTGTAATCATAAAAACCAGGAATAATAAGACCTCATACCTTGTATTGAACAAAACCAAACTAAGTTGAATTTCTAGAAAAAAAATGATTGTATTTCAATAATAGGAAGAGTAATTGTCAATTAATATGAATGTACTCTTTGACTGTATCATTTAGAAACATTGATCTATTTCCCCTTTACTTGAAGGAACATGATTTGACCCCTAGGGTGATGTGGTACTTATATGTTTGGTGGTGACATGTATAGTGACAAGGGATTGGTATGTTTTCGTTTATTTTTTTATTTTATTCATCGCATTAGACTATTATATTGATTAATGATTTCTATAGACAATGGGTAGTTATATTCTGCGAAAGGGGCCAAAAGGAGTTCAGATTGATTCAGTCCACCGGCTTTGATCCCAGGTATGATTCTATGGTTAATACATGAATCACACCTCATGTATTTAGGGAATTAGTGTTTTTGACTCCATATTGTCTTTTCGGTAGGGAGTTGGATCATTTCGTTTTGGTTCATGTGGATTTGGTTCTCCAATGCCAATCTAGGTGGGGGTTTAATGCCATTGGATGTTTTCTCACTGGTTTTGTAGTGTCCTTAATGTGTTTTACCCTTCTTAATATCCTTTTTGTAGTGCGTTGATCCCGACTTTTTGGGTTCGAGTCGCCAATTCAAGGGTGACTCGCCTGCGTGTGAATATGTAAGTAAGTATATGTATGTGGGTTCCACGGTTTTGTGTATATTGACACATGGAAGTGATTATAAACGTATGAGGCTAGGTGTTCCCATGATTATATATATAAATGCATACTCAGGTGAGTGGAGACTGATATATGCATATAAGCATATGTGCAAGGATCCCCGTGCACTTGCTCATGGCCATGCAGGTGTGTGCATAGGGGTGAGGTGTCATTTCATGTTTGTGGGGGTCTGTATACCCAGTGGAGGAGAAGAAGCTTTTAGTTAGAAAGCTCCATGAGCTAAATTGTATGGCTTGGTTCCACCATGAGGTAGAGTCCCTCAAGTAGCCTCCTTAATTTTAGAATTCTTTAAAATGAATTTAGATTTATTCTTTATTTCAATTAATTATTTTGAATTTCATATCTTGTATAAGTTTTCATCAATATAATTGTTTAATTTGATACATAATTTCATTTTTTATTAATTAATACCCCTCCAACGGAGGCTCACTATCTGCGAAAACTCAGAGGGATTTCCTGGCCTCTTGGCCACCTCATTGGTGTTTACTTGAGCCTATATTTCTAAAAACACTGATGGTGTCATTGTTTAACCCCTGTCAGGATTATGGTGCTCCCCACCATAAGCATCATCATAATAATGTTTGGGGTGTTTTCCTAGCCTCAATGCACATATAATTTTTTACACATATGAATTCTCCCATAATATTTGGGTTTCAGCCTGAGTTGTTAAAACATACTAAAATTCAATTGTTATTAAGGTGACTGATGTGTTATTATTAGACTTCCAAGAAATTCATATACCATTGACAAGTAACGCACCTGAAAAATTTGACTTTAAATCAGTAGTATCAACTACCTAGTCCCACTTTTTTTAAAAAAATATATAAAATATAAATTGTTATCACTCCACAATCCCAACTCAAGAGTCTGTTTTTTAAAACATATGATCGGATTCTATAATGTGACAGAAAACTACAGAGAACTTATTAGGAATCATGGCTTGAATATGCTACCCCATAGATGATGCTGGACATGGACAACACATCGTTGTCATACTGCGGTCACGCCGTGGTCACGCAACAGTCATTCTGTGGTCCTTCTATGGTTATATTGTGTTCACGCCGTGATAATGATGTGATTTATCCCTGATCCAAGATGACACCTTGTGGCAGTTTGCAGTGCAGTCAAAATTCGATGTATGATACATAGATAGTGTTTTAGATACATTACCCACCCATTTTTAATGGGGAGGGAGGAGACAGCTGGATGTTTCCCCACCTACTATGGCTCCCTTTTATCCTGGACGGAAGATGCTGCCCCGCGAATGTCATTAGACTATGCCAACATGCCGCGGTCCCGATATGATCATGTCGTGGTCATGCCTTAGTCACGCTGCGGTCATTCCACAGTCCCATCATGATTTTTCCCTGCTCTAGGACGACACCCCGTGGTGGTTCATAGTCCTGTCGGAATTCGATGAATGATTCCTAGATTGAGTTTAAGATTCATTATCCATGCATAGTTAAAGGGGATGGAGGCAACGACCAGAATGTTACCCACCTTCTCTAACTCCCTTCGCTCCTGGCCGAAATATACTGCCCCGTGGATGTCGCTGGATATGGACAACATGTTGCGGTCACGCCACGGTCCTGCCGCGGTAATGCCACGATCAGACCACAGTCCCTCTGCGGTCACGTCATGGTCACGTAGTGGTCACGCCAAGGTAATGTCGTGATTTGGCCCTGCTCTCGGATGAGACCCCACAGTAGTTCTCAGTAATTTTGAAATTCGATGTATGATACCTAGATACTATTTGAGAAACATTACCCACCCATAGTTAATGGGGAGGGATGCCGTGACTGGAATGTTTCCCCACCTCCTACAGCTCCCTTCGCTCCAAGTCGAATGATTATGCCCCGAAGTTGTCTCTGGACTAGGCCAACACGCCGTGGTCGTGCAGCGGTCATGTCGCGGTCACGCCGCTGTCACACCGCAGTCACGTCGCGGTCACACCGCGGTAATGTTGTGCTTTGGCCGTACTCATGCACTCCAAAACACACGCACACACCCAACAACAGTAACACACGCTCCCAAATACCAACATAATGAGGCCGCCACAGTCCACCTAAGAACCATCAGCCACCACAAACACCACAATCCATCCTGCACCAGAAACATCTAGCCCACACCAGCCCCATCCACCATAATTTCAGCCTGCTTCCACCGACATTCCACCCTGCAACACCACCCTTCCAACTTCAAATCAGCCTGCACCATCCCCCCACCACCTGAAACCAACCCCCTTCAACCGACATTCTATCCTCCTTCCACCTACATTCGAGCATGCACCAACCACCTGCAATCCAGCCTACACGAGCCACTACACCAGCCACCACAAAATCCCCCACCCCATTCTCCTCCAAAATACTCATTCCAGCCCTCTACAACTTTCAAAACAGCCCCAACCACTAGTTGCATCCCTCACCAACCCCCGATCCCCAACATCCTAGCCTGCACAAGCCCCTACCACATGACCAAAAACCCCCGACCACCTAAAATACATCCCTCAACATCCCCCTACCACCAATTCTTGCTCGCACCATCCCCCTACCTTCCCCTTTCCACCAGCCTTCCCGCCCGCATTAGCCACTCCATCCTATACCATCCACCACACCAGCCCCCAGCCTCCTGCATTACTGCCCGCACCTACCCCCCTACCACCAACTAAACAACCCCATACCACATGTTCCAACCCATACCAACCCCCTTCCATCCCCTTACACATGCATTCCAACCCTAAAATCACTATTGAAACACATAAGCATCTGAATATGAATTAAGGGAGTCTAGGATGCAGTAAAAAAACTCCATGAAAATCAAAAAATCGAACGTTGACTGTGGATCCCATTTGGTGAACCACATTTTCCCCAAAAAGTATCCATGTAAAATTCCATTAATGTTCACTGAGAACGATGGTGTATAGATTCATTTTTAACCCAAGACAAGAACCTAGATGGAAATAAGAGCAGAATGAAAGAATCCTATCAAAATTCCTCCTTGAACGAATCAAAATCCATGAATGAATCTATCTTTAAGGCACACATAGGAACCCCAAAATCAAGATGGTATCCCCACAATAATTCTTGGGTAACATGATTCTTAGGTGGGGTTGTCCAGTTGGTGTCCAGGGGCTGTCCGTGGGGGGGGGGGGGGGGGGCGTCTGCAGGACACGTTGCTGGTGGTGTATCTAGGATGGGTTGTCCAGGTGGGGGTGTCCATGGGCTATCCGGGTGGTGTCGGGGGTCTACATGGCAGAGGGGAGGGTGTAGGTGGTGTGTCTACGAGGGATTTTCATTGGAGAGTGTCCAAGGGATGTCTGGGGGGGGTTTGTGGGGCAGGGTGCAGGTGGGGTGATCAGGAGGCCACATTCACATTTCATAATCAGGAGGCATTATGGCAGAGGATGAATGTATAGATGTAGAGGTAGGAAGTTTTATGATCACAATACTTTGTAGATTCATGGAAACATCAACCAAAGACATACCAAAAGGATATAATTTAGGAGGTAGAGGATCACAAGAAGTATAATAGGCGAATGATGTAAAGGGAATCACCTCTGGAGAAGCCACTAAAGTATTGGATACATATAACAAAGGATTTAGAATATTTAAAAAGTAATTAATATTTTTTCCTCGTCTCTATATAATACCAAAGTACTTTTTTTATCCTCCATGAATAGCTGTAAAAGAGTTTTCATCACATTCAACTGGTCATCCTATTCCTCGAAAACCCATTCGACAAATTCTACCTCAATTAATCTTGAATAGATGAATTTAAATCACCTATAACAACATGGATATATTATTGACTATAGACTAGATCGAATCAGCATCAACTAAAGTTGATGGAGGTGGAACAGAAGATGAAGATGCAATAATAGGAACATTTTCCAATCACTTCCATAAGGAATCCTATATAGAAACCAAGGAGGACTTCATCTACTTCATAACAGATCAAATGACTTCAATCACACTTTCCTACCTTCAATTTTATATCATAACTTCCTTAATATGAAAACTCATATTAGGATGAATATGACATAAAACCATCTCAAAAAGGTATCTACCATCACCATCACTAATTTGAGTGACAGGAGGTATTGAATAAATCAAAATTTAACTGAAATCTAAAATAACTCTTTATATAAATTATATTAGTGATACAAAATCTGAAATCAATGGGGAAACAACTCCTTCAACACTAGATAAAGCAGCCTCTACAGTTTTTTATTTGGTAGGTAGTTCTAAGGGAAAAGACTGAAGCACGCCTTCTTGGTCAATCTTCTTAAATAAGGATCCCTTAGGATATTTCCCAACACCGAATGAGAGAGTAGGTACACCATGTTCTGGGGGAATACTATGTTCACCACCATCACAATCTCCATATGAGTCTGGATATGATAGTCTATGCAATGTGGAACCATAGGAGGGATCCCCCTTACAGGATACCTCATCCTCTACCATGGTAAAACCTCCCAGAGAATCTCTATGATCTCACGAATATTCTTCAACATTTTTAGACTCTGAATAGTATAAACCATGATGGAAAAAAACCAAGTGAATTTTCCAACTTATCATGTGATACTACTTTCATATGAGGTTCATGATGGTGCTAGGTTACAGGTGCATTGGAAGAATGATAGAGTTGTAGGTTTATAGTAATATGTGAAGGTTTATTGGTCTAAATTGAGATTTGGAAGTCTATTAGAGGTACTTGTTAAAAGGTGTTGGTTTTACAATATTTGAGGTGCAGGTTTACTACTCGATGTTGGTTTATAGGTATAACCAACCTAGGTTTTACTCGTTTAGAGGTGCAGGATTACTTCCTGAAGTGGGTTTTCAGGTCTTCCTGTCTCTGAGGTTTGTTGGGGAATAGAGATATAGGTATTCCCATCTTTGATGTGTGATACTTTGATGTGGGTTGTTCTACATTGATGTGTGCTGGGGACTATAGGATATAAAAATGGTTCACACAAATGTTGGAATTTAATATCCTTCGAAACTTAAGCCAAAGGATCACCGAACCGTTGGTATTCAAATTCTTGATAACATACATCCCAACGATTTCAATGAAACCGTTGGGATAGAATTGATACCAACAGTATTGGAACTGTTTGTTTGTATTCTGGATTTTATGTATACCAATGGTTTTTAAACAATCAGTACCCATACATACCAACATTTTTTCTTAAACCATTGGGAAGTATTAATTTGAGGCCAGATATACCCACGGTTCTCTAGAAACTGTTTGTGTAGGGATATTGGAATGACCTGCATACCAACGGTTCGTGAAACCATTAGGATAGCCTATCCAAACATTTACAGAATCCATTACAATGTCTTAGAAACATTGGAATATGTAAAATACACAGCAGTGTGTTGAAAATGGATTTAACATTCCTAACCAATAATCGGATGGGCTGGAAACCACATGATGAAACAATAATACCATTAATAATGAAAATATAGCCTGATTCCATGATGAAATTTTTTCCATCCTCTATCATGGGAGAACATCAATCTAGTGAAGAATGAATAGTATTAAACTACTGGTGGTTAACAAAAATAATTGATATAAATAATTAATGTGGTGATAATGACACTTATATGATCACATACCACACAACCCATTCCAATGAAACCCATTCTGGTGTTTTTTAGAACAACATTAATATTAAAAATATTGGATGGTGGGGGTGGGGTATCCACTTACATAATTGATAATACGGGAAGGGGTTATTAAGCTGAATCTCATAACACAACCAAATATCCATCCAATATATTTCCTACATGATCCAAAAAGAGTCTGGTTATTAAATGTTGGTAAAAACTCAGTCATATCATTTCTATGATATAAATAAAGATATGGTATAGTGGGAGAATACTATATCAATAGAGATGAATGAAGTCGACGTTGAGAATAGTTACCCAAAACCATTCACCATGTCTACAGTGTTATTTTAATTTGGCTTTTATGCATGTCAGATGATCGTTGACCATTGAATGTAGATCTTTTCATGTATAGGTGTTTATGCACTACTAATAATTTTTTTATCAATTTATCCTATTTAATATGTCATACCATTTAGGGAATCATTAAATGGATTATTCACATAAAATCTTTCAATATATATGTTATGACATTGGGTGGGAAAACTAGGGTCCATAGGAATTTACAAAAATCATCATTGTCTATTATCTGTATTTTGTTGGCCAACATAAACCTATAATTCCCCAAATAGAATCCCAAATATTCATTGTTTGAATATAGTTTTTCTGGACTGTATCATCATAACTATGAATTCTTATAATAACCCTCTAATCCAATTTGATGAACCGTACATCAAATTTATCAAAACAACATATGTTATTGGAATCATTAAAATAGGTAAAATTGAGGAATTGTCCCTAAAAAATATGAGGGATGTGGCCATCCTCCTATATTTATGAAAAAGGCATGGAACCTACTAATATAAAATATGGCTCTATCCCCAATCTGTCAAATTAGTCTCTTTTGATGAAGAACACCAGATCCCCAACGGTATCATGAAAAAAATATAGGGTGGGGGTTAAAATCAATGTCGCAAAAGCTCATGTGGGGAAAATATTGGGATTCAATGATCTGAGTGCATAGTGACCCCATTTTACAAATCTATATCCATTCTATCTATTCTGAAAGATCATTCTAGATAATTCACATTTATTGATATCCCATACCAACAAAGGGTTTAGGGATTATTAGATTATCCAAATCAAATAAAGTACCTTTTTCATACATTTCATACCCCCACTAGAATATGTCAATATGATAGTGAACTTGTTCAATCAATAATTCAGGTAGCATAAATAAATACAAATTATCAATTGGATTCGATTGAGATACATCCTTTATAACTGCTTCCGTCCGTACTTTAGAGACCCCTTTAAAATTCGATCCCTAGAATTTTTTATAACATGTCTTGTATGCTTGAGAAAACCACTCTATTGGATTGAAAAAAAGTAACAACGATCCAAATATATTTATTATGATTATCATCCACTTGAATAATTGAGGATCAGAAAAGATATTCCTTTCAACAAGCAGTCTTACCCGAGCTGATATATATATGATATTTTGAATAATTAATCACTATCTTATATATTGGGATATGATGGGAAATAGATATGCATTCTTAATGAGTTATCCTTTATAAAAAGAATTACACCATCGAAAAAGATGATTTCAGAACCTTCCCCCATGAAATAAGTTGTCTTTAGCTTAAAAGAAAAATGAAACTAGAAAAAAAAAACCTTCCATCAAGACACACACGAAAGGGAAATGTGGGTCCCCATATATGATACCACCCGGTATGGGTGATGCATTGAGAGAGAGTACCATTGATAATGATATTATAGGTTACCCGAGAATGATTCTTGATGTTTCAACAGATGAATAACAATATTATAATGTTTTGTTTATTTAAATGATTAATTATGAAATCATAATTTTGAATTTTCCAATTCTAAAAATTATAATTATTTTGAAATTCTTAATTGTAGTTGAAAGTATTTTATTTTGAATTATTGATATTTTTTCATAGAGTAGGTTTTTATTGATTTGTCTTTATTATACTAAACAAGTGACTCTGCAAGAGTTTCTTATGATAACACCAATCAATACTTCCAGATGAGTAAATCATGTTACAAAATGGTGGTATAAAAAACTACTTTTAAAAACCAAGAAAGAATAATGGGGAAAGATATTTCATAATTTTAAACTACTCACTAACACCAATTTATTTGTGATGCATAATAAAATAAAGGTAAAAGATATTTCAATATATAAACACATATACCATATATTTTTAGAGATTTGATTGGTCTAAGAAGTTCAAAGGGGTTTAGCGAAAGAGGATAAAATCCACGAGAGAGAATGAATGATGAAGAGAAACTACTTCCATTAGTGATGATTTTATTTGACCAATAGGGTTTTATCAGTGCATTCCAAAAATAGTTGATAAATATGAGTTTTATCAGTGTGAAATTAATAAACACTAAAAAATATAGGTTTAATCGCTGCTAAATTTTGTGCTGATAAAACATTCATTTATCAGTAATAAAATTATAGTAGATAAAATTTATTCTTAAAATCACTACTATTATATCATTTATATACAAATGTTTAATGAGAACATTAATATTACAGTGATGATAAAAAATTTAAAATAAAATTATGAAATATTAATTGAATATATATAGAAAATAATGAAATTATAAGAATAATATAAAATAATTAACCTTATGAATGAGTATATAATAATAAATGAATGATTATAAAAAAATAGTGAAATTTAATAATTAAAAATAAATAGACAGCAAAAATAATACAAAATTGGCCAAGTTTTATTAATTATATATATTAATTTTAAAAAATAAAAAACAATATATATTAAAATGATGATGAATTCATTGTGAAAATTTTAAAACATAGTAAATATGTTAAAACGAATTTTACAAATAATTACATGAATTGTGAACATGTTACAAACAATTTATGAAAATACTGAAAAATTCATTTGAATAAATTAATTATATGTGTAATGTCCTGGATAATTTTTTATTATTTTTTTAAAATATATTTTTGGATTAATTTGAGTCTGTAAAAATTGATGGTGCTTGATTCCAAGGCCCGGTGAGTCTGGAATATAATTTTGAACATTCTTTGGTACATTCTGTAACTGCACATGCGAAATTTTCTAATTTTTGAACTGGTGCTCAAAATTTATGTATCAGGACGCTGTTGAATTTGAAGATCCGGGATTCCCTTAATTAATTTTTCATTTCGATCATAGTGGTTTGGGAGAAAGAGATAGATTTTCAAACACTAAAATGTATAATAAAATAACATGAATTTTTTTTTAATGGCTTCACTCTTGGTTTTTGTAATGAATATGTTGAAACATTAAATGTGGTTCATAAATGAAATAAATTAACGTGGTGAAACTCAGTAGACTCATCCATCTATTTAATTGAATATAAGGCATGTGATTAATTTAAGGAAGAGTGGAACCTCTGACAAATTGTTGCGGCATCTTCCAACGATGGCGAACAAGAGCTTGGAACGAAACGTCGAAGGGGTTGACCTAAGAACAACAAATGTGGGTGGCTTCATCAAACACGGAACATTATTCCACCAATACAATGTCTCCAATAATTATCTAGGTAGTGGGATTTGTTACGGTTTAATTCTTTGAGTTAAAGATGAATAAATTGTTAACAGCATGTTATGAACCAAACACGGAGGGCGCGTGCCAAACGAACAAGGCTATGACCCTCTGTCGCTTCATTCTTGTCGCGCTCTTCATGGAATAATTTCCAACATAGGAGAACATAATATTTAGGAGGCGCATAGTGACATCGTCTTCAAGGGAGGCCGGAAGGCATGAGCGGAGGGGAAAACAGACCACCAAATCTCACCTGGTGGCCTGCGTAAGATCCACCGGCATGACACCAGCAACTAGTGAAGGCTGAAAACACTGGTCGTGGAAGAGGGCGACACTGCATGGCACCATGGTGGATCTGAAGTTGTGTATGACACCTGGCTGACCGCATTTGTGAGGTCAGTGAGCTGCGCTAGCGCACCGGGCCGCGTCGCCCGACGAGACGCGCCCTACCGACTTTCCAGATTGGTCCATGACCCCGCGGGCCGTGCACACTATGGATATGCCCAACCCGGACGGCCCAGGCATGTTTGAGCTGAGCCGGGTCGGACTGGGACCAGGTCGCATCGGCCCAAACCGGGTTGGGTCGGCCCAGGTTGGGTCGGTCCAACTTGGTTGGACCGGACCTAAACCCATTCAAGCCTCATCTCGCTTAATGGGCCGTATCCTGCGAACCAGACGTCCATTTGATGAACCATCTATAGTGATGAAATCCTTGGATAGAGACGGTCCTTTTGAGATAGTCTACATGTTTTTTGGAGAATTATCATGTGTGTCAAGGTTGGACGGTACCCGAATCTAACCAGGACCTCGACACTAAAATTACAATTACTCATAGACCATGTGTCTGGTTGGTGTTCCATCTGTTGCGTTGGAACACTAATGACATTACGCTCTATTGGGTCCCCCTTCTTAGATCTTCATAGAATTTGATGCATGAACAATAACCAAAACTGAATATACTATGGAACTCAAGCGTATCTAGTGATTGGAATCATGTGGTTGGCTATCATCGGAGTAGCGGCCCTCTGTAGATCATCATGTAGCGACACTATGTGTATCAGATTCCATGATACCCTGTGTGGATCAGAATAATAGTGACCCTGTGTGGTTCCGCATCTAGAGACATAATGTGGATCAACATCATAGCGACCATGTGGGGATTAACATCATAGCAACATTTTGTGGATCAACATCATAATGAACCACTGTGGATTAGCATTCTAGTGACCCTGTGGGGATCAGCAGTTCTTGACCAGATGAGGACTAGCCATAGAGCAGCCTGTTGTGGATCAGGGATATACGACACTGTGTAGATCAACATTGGAACATATCCTTCATTCTTTAGTTGTTGAGACATCATAATTAAATAAAATGATATAATGTAAGACTAATCATCTTTATTCCTGATTGTTTAGTTATAATAGTGGTTTAAGCTGAGTCTTTTTCTTTGTGCTTCAATATTGAGATTAAGCTTTTTGGGTTTCCTTTTCCTAATTCTATGAGACCTTAGGGGGTCTCGGGGTCCCAATTGGGTATTGTTATACTCACCCCTACATGTGCTTCTCCTACTCATTGTTTTGTCTTGTACAGTTGATGTGCATCCTTTATTGTGACTTAATGAGTTTGTACCTAACATGGAAAACGATGACGGTAGACGTGGAGATATGTGGTTATGAGTAGTACCTACACTTCAGGTAGGATCCATGGTGGGCGATCACATGAGTTTCTTACTATTTTCTCTTATAGTTGTATCTTTCAATTGAACTTGTGTTTCGACACCTTTAATCTCAATGAACACTTTTACTACTACAGTTTTACTTCGTGGTTTCATTTTGAAGTTTTCATGGACTATGTGTTTGTACATGCTTAAATTTAATGCCTTCCCATTTTATGGATATGCCTTTCTGGTGCTAGTCGTCGAACCCTGGCCTATGGAAGGATGGCTTTGGGTAGTCACCACACGAGCCCTAGGGGACGGGTCTTGACAATGTGGTATTGGAGGAGTCATTTATATCAAAGAACTAGAAAACTGATAATTCAAATGGAGCAATAGTGTAAAGTGATTTGAGTGTGGTTGTCAGTTGGGAATTTGTAGTGTTGGTCTGGCGGCCAACATATCCATTCAAAAAAACATTGAAATCTGATTTCCAACTAGGTGCACAAAAAAACAGATTATTTGTGTTTTGGAAATGTTTTACCTTAGATCTCATATGATTACGTTCACTAGGTATAACCTAGTGACTGTGGCACACCTGTTTCATTTCAGGATACCACCATATAGACAACCATCCAGGATTCCATTGATACTTCTTGATGATGGCCCACCGAGTGATGAGGCATCATTGTAGAGCCCTCTTACAGTGATATTAACTTTGGGTGGTGCACCAGTAGCACCACTACCCATTGGGATGTGATTCCCACTAGCCGCACTGGCAGGTAATGCATGCCGACTGAGCACATTGCACGAGTTTCATAGATAGTGTCCTCCATGATGTCCATCCGAGACAGATCCCAATGAATATGAGGATGGGCTGGAGGCTTTGGACACTGATTTCCTCCTATATGGGATACTAGTAGAGCAGATAGGGATCATAATATCTACTCATTTCCATGGAAATACATGAAGATGGTGGAGCCTGAATGTCTAGAAGAATGAAAAGGCATTACATTCCTAATTAGACATTGAGTCCAACATCAGGGGGGAGTTCATACAAGAGACTTTATGCTCAGTGTGAATACAAGAGCTGATGCACTTACAACAGGGCGACCTATCTGTGGCACAATACTCTTTGTGGTTTAGTAACCCCTCACTCTAAATGACCAACATAGTACAAGATCAATTCATCAGGGCCCATATCTTTGAGAAGTGTCTCTGGTAGTTGATCAGCGCATTGATGATATCGTTGAATATCCCAACATAGGATGGAGAGTGTAATGTTGGTGGTGAGCTTCTTATCTGATAAGGCACTGACGGTGAGAGCCACAACTAGGTAATTAGTAGCAGAGTTATATGCAGCAGGTTGTGTGAAGATTATCTAGAGATCCAAGTAGGCCAGACCCTCTGGTGGAAAACCCCAAAAGCATGTTCAGAGGTGCATAGCTTGCGAGGCATATTGGGTCAGCAGGGAAGCACATTATGCATCACATGCAGCGGGCAGGGCCACAGGGCTCGTGGATGGCCGACCCACTATACTGATGATCAGTAGACAGTTGAAGGGCATGCAAGGTAGAGGCATTGATTCATTCAAGGTGTTTGATAGGGTGACAGACGTGGTAGAGGAGAAGGTCTGGCATCAGGTGGTGGAAAAAGTTTTGAGGATCAACCACCGCCACACACAGGTAGTCCACCCGACCACAAGGAGTAGTTCGACAGGGGAAAGCATAGCTATAGGCGGCAGAGGCCTATGATCACGTCACTCCAGATATGATTAGGGGTATGATCTATGTCTATTATACCCTAGCTGAATAACATATAGACACCTGAGGCAGTTACAATTTCATTTCCATAGAACTCATTCGGATCATTAATATTAAGATGAAGTTGTTGGCTTGATCCTTACAATTAAGGACTCTTACAGGATAATAGTTGATTATTACACACTGGTGCAGGAAGTGTGAGCTCACTATCAGAGGTGAGAGTTTGGGCTGGGATCTCCAATTAGCAGCATCAAGGCCTTAAGAGGTCACCATGTATATGTAGTAGTTATCCATAGTCTATGATAAGATCGACATTTTTAGGTGCAATGTGTGCTGTCTCCACAAGGATGGGATCAAGATTACCTTCATAGGAGAAAATGATACCTTTTTATCATTGGTTGTACTGACTCGAAGGAGGGTGTAACTGATCACACAATAGTTTCCTAGTCGTACACTCATAGGTGTTTATGTGAGGAGTCCATGTTATCCTGTAGTGGCAGACCGGTATGTCAATGACTTTCCAAATGATGTTCTATGACAACCTCCTCACAGATAGATAGAATTATACATCATCTTGTACCTAAGGAAGGCACTGATATCTATGCCAGCATATCGGATGGATCACGTAGATATTTTCAAGGTGAGGGTATATCTAGAGGGCATAAAGAAGAAAAGATTCATAAGAACCAGTTATTCTCCATGGGAATCCCCAATTTTTCACCAGGATTGTATATGAGAGTCTGAGGCCTTGTCTGGACTATCGGCACCTGAACCAGGTGACCGTGAAAAACAATTATATACTCTTAAGTTTTGAAGACCTCTTCGAACATATTATGGGATCTCTATGGTTATCTAAGTTAGACCTCAATTATGGTTATAAAATTCTCATCATACGGGATAACGACATACTGAAGACAAAATTCAGATGTCGGTTTTTCCATTTTGAGTTATTGGTGATGATCTATCAGGTGACCAGTATTCTAGCATAGTTCATTGGGCTCATGAACAGGATATTTTGGACACACCTTGATCTCATCGTAGAGGTATTCATTGATGACATCGTGATATAATCATCGGAGGAGGAGAAGCACGCCATGCACCTACAGATTGTTCTGGATAAACACTGACATAACTAGCATTATTATAAGATATCATAGTTTCTGTTCTGGATAATGAAAGTCCAATTCCTAGGGAAATTTTTCTGGGTTGGTGGAGTTTCTAGGGATTTAGCGAAGATAGTGGCAATTCTTGCTTGGGAGCAACCTAGGAGTGTGACCTAGGTGCAGAGTATCTTGGGATTTGTTGGATACTACCAGAGGTTCGTACCAGACATAACTAGGGTATAAAAACACATTTCATATTTTATGATGAAGGGTCATCCTTTCTTGTTGACGGAGAAGTGTTAGTGTAGTTTTTCGGAGCTGAGGTAGATATTGACGAGTGCCCTGATCTTGAGGCTATCAGAAGAGGGTGTTGGGTATGTAGTCTACTACAATTCATCAGAGACTAGACTAGATTTTTACCTGATTTAAGAGCAAGTAGTGATCGCCTAAAAATCATGGTATTTAAGACTACATGAGAAAAACAGGTCTACCGATTACTTAGAGTTAGCAGCAGTGGTCTTTTCACTGATTATGTGAAGACACAACATGACAGGTGAACAGTTTATTGTTTACTATGATCACAAGAGTCTCAATATTATCTTCTCAGAAATGGACCTGAACATCAGAAAGTTGTGATGGATGGAAACCCTCCATGACTATGAATTCATGATATTATAAACTCTTGGGAAGGGGAACGTAGTATCAGACACACTCAATAGGAATTCGGGTTTACAGTTGCGGAGTGAGGCGATAGATCAGCTTGTAGTGTTGTAGATATTTATTAGGGATATATATGGGGAAACATATCTCCAATCTATGACAGTTAATCCTCAACTCCTACATCATTAAAGGGTTGCACATTTTGGGGGGATCGACTGCAAGGCCCGACATGCTAAGATATCCTCAGGACGGGCTCCTAATGAATTATTTGTAGGTGGGGAGAACGTTGTTCCCTTCAGAGTACACACCACGATACCAGTGATAATTCATGAGGAGGAGATTATGGATTTCCACATTTTCCATTTGGTGGTCCGTCATGGTGTGGAAAACTTGTACCCTGACCTATGACATTAGTACTAGTGGCCATGAATGAATAATGTAGTGTTCGAGTTTGTTTGTCGATGCATGACATTTCAGAAAGTAATGGTTGAGCATCTGGTACCAACAGACATAGCTCATCCACATGAGGTACCATAGTGGTAGTTGGATGGAATATCATTGGACATTGTGACAGGGTGACCACGTATGTCCAGGGGTAATGATTCCATCAGGGTGATCATTGACCTTCTCACCAATTCATACCACATCCTATTTATTTGAGTCCATGGATTAGTTTAGTGATTTGGACGTCTCTACATATAGAAAATTATACGTCTTCACGAAGTTCCATTGATGATTGACATAGATCAGGCCTATAGTTTTACATCATGCTTGTGGAATGGATAGAAGAAGGCGTTCAGAAATAACCTACACTTGAGCACCACATTTCATACTCAAACAAATGGTAAGATAGATCAGATCATTCCGACACTTGAGGACTAGATTTTTTCTTATATCCATGACTTTGGCCACACTAGGGAAAACCACCTATCACTAAAGGATTTCGGTTACAACAAATATTATCAGTCCACCATCATCATTTCCCCGTTTGTGGCCCTGTATGGGTGACCTTGCAGGTCACCACAATGTAGGAAAAATCCAGGGGAGTTAGCACTTATGAGTCCAAAGTTGTTACAGGCTACCACATAGATAGTGAAAATCACCTAGGAGAAAATTAAGACTGCATAGAGCTTGTAGATGTCGTATGCTGGTAGGAGAGAGAGACCCTAGGAGTTAGAGGATGGAAAACATATATTCTTATGGGTCTCACCCCGACGAGTATGACAGAGGTTTGGCCAGGGCAGCAGGCTATCTCTGAGGTACATCGAACACTTCTAGATCCTCAACAGAGTAGGCAAGGTTGCGTACCGTCTACCTATTCCCACATAAATGCAGATGGTTCATAATTTTTCCACGTGTCACAGTGAGGAGATACATGCATGATTCATCGCACGTTATCGACTGGGGAGTGTTGGACATCGATGATGGGGTGACATATGAATATTTTCCAGTGGATGTAGAGGATCGAGAAGAGTGGGTACATTGTAGGCGGTTGATTCCATTGGTGCGATTTCTTTGGAAGAACGTGAATCTCTTGGAACACACTTTTGATAGGGAAGCTCATATACGTTCTCAGTACCCCTTGATGTTTCCTATGTTTTTTTGTAGCTTCCTAGGAAGAAAGTCCCTTATGTTTGGAAAATTTAACAAACCCAAAAAAATATACATAATATTTTTTAAATTAAATGTGATTATTATGTTTCTGGGAAAATTGAATTCACTTTCTTCAATTGCCCAGTTTTACTGGAACAAAATTATAGAATTTTTTTAGGTATGATCAGAAAATGTGTGAGCGGATTTTTCTAACATAAGAAATGATGCTCTTATTTGAAATCCAAAGTCACCTTTGAATCCGTAGAACCATGATTCACTTTTGGGAGGCTTCAATTCGACTGTAGTGGGTTTGGAGTAAATGATATTTCTCCGATCATTAAAATGAATAATAAAGTTACATGAAATTGTTATTTTATTTTCATTCCATCGGGTGAGCAGCATGGTGGGAAAATGATGATGCCTATCCATTTAATGTCACAACACATTTATTTGTTAACTATATCCATGAAACATTAAATGTGGTTTCTAAATAAACAAAATAAATGTTGTGAAACTCAGTTGATTCTTCCATATATTTAATTGAAGATTGGGAATGGGATTTTTGTATGGACGAGAGAAACCTATGAAGATGTGTTGTGACATATTCCATAGACGAGGAACAAGATCTTGGATAGAAATGTTAAAGGGGTTGGACTGATAACGATGAATTTCAATAGCTTCATCAAACAAAAAAAATTTTCCACCACTGCGACGTTTCTAATGAATACCGAGGTAGATGGATTTTTCATGGTTTAATTATATATTTTATGATGAGTATATTTTTACCCTCTTGTTACAATTCTAATGCAGACGGAACATACCAAAGGAACTAGGCTCAGACCATCCGCCACTGCGTTCTTGTCGCGCTCTTTGTGGGAGGAAATTCCCACAAGGAAGAACCTTGAATATGGGAGCCGTGATATGATAGAGGCATCCCAGGAGGCATGTAGGCACAAAGAGAGGGAAAAAAGGACCCAGAGATCTCACATGGTGTCCCTTGGAAGATCTGTCGGTGTGGCACCAGCAGTGAAGGTAGTGGATGGAGCTCACCGACCACGGAAAAGGGTGGCGCCGTTCGGCAATGTGGCAGACCCGAAATGGGTGACAACTCTCTGATGGTTGTGTGGGCGATGTGGCGCCCCATCATGCACTGTAATGGAGGGGTACCAGTATCAAAGCCACGTAGAAAGGGGGACCTGCACCCTATGGATCCCGCAGAAAATTTGGTCGTGCTACGTCGCATCAAGGATTGAAGATTCAATGGTCTATTTGATCCGTTTTGGGAGCTGAACGGCCACCCGGATGGAGAGTCACACAAGTGCACCGAGCCGTATCGCCCATCGGGCTGGGCCCGTCTGTGGAAATGATGACCAAGTGTGACATGACCGAGAAAACCTCGGTAGGTCCTACTGGGTTGGACTGTACCCAGACCCATTCAGTCCCAATCTCGCTTAAATAGTCATATACTGGAAAATAGACATCCATATGATGATCCGTCTATAGTGCGGGGATACATGGAGTGATACAGTCCTTTTGAAATACTCCACCTGATTTTGGGTGAATGCTGGAGTATGGCTGGGTTGGTTCGTACCTAAATTCAATTGGTCTGTCAATAAAAAAATTCTAATAACTCACCTACCGGGTGTTCGATTGATGCCATCTGTTGTGTTGGAACCCATACGACACGACGCTCCATTGGGATACTTCTTAGTACGTATTTGAATTTTTTGAGGAACGACCAATAACAAGAGGAGTATATACTACGAAACTCAAGAACACCAAGTGCGGGGAATCCTATGGGAGAGTTTCATCTGAGTAGCGACCTTGTGTGCAACATCATCTAGCGACCCTATGTGGATCAGCATTGTAGTGACCATGTGAGGATCAACATCCTACCGACCATGTGTGGATCAGCATCTAGAGACCCAATGTGAATCAGCGTCATTGTGATCCTATGTGTATTAGCATCATAGTAACCATGTGTGGATTAGCATATAATGACCCTGTGTGGATTTACAGCATTGCAACCCTATGTGGATCAGAATTATAACAACCCTATGTGGATCAGAAGTGCACGTCCGAAAGAGGACCAGCGTTCGAGCGTCCCATCGTTGATAAAAAATATAATACCCTGTGTGGATCGACATTAGAATAACTGTTTTGTGGTTTTTGTGTGGATATTTTCCAGCGGAATAAAATTATATATCATAAGACTAATAATCATTATTCCTAAACTATGAGTTGTTTACTTGGTTTCAGCTAAATATTCATCATTTTGATTCATGATTGAGATCATGCTTTTTGGGTTTCCATTGTGGAATTCAATGAGAGCTTCGGGGTTCCCGAGGTCCCTACTGGGTATTGTTATAGTCATCCCTGCACCGGCTTCACCCGCAACTTGGTGTTTCTAGTGAATAAGACGAGAATCCATGACTTACACTCGGGGAGAAAAAAACTGATGGCGGAAAGCGGTGATGGTTGACATGGAGAGATGTGGAGTCGAGATGAATCTACCATTCAGGTAGGATCCTTGGTGGACAAAATCATGTGTTGTTTTTTGTTTTCTATTATATTTTTATAATTTTGTTGGGCTTGTATTCCGGCCCCTTTACTCTGAGTAAACACTTTTACAAATAAAATTGTTCACTATGTGGTTTTATATATTTTTGTTCGGGGACTATGATTTTGTACTGGTTAAAAGGCAATTCCTTCTCGTATTAGGCATACACCTTTCTGGTGCTAATTTCCAACCCCTGGCCAATGGAAGGCTGGCATGGGGTACTCACCACACGGGCCCCGAGGCATTGTTTGTGACTATATAGATTTCAATCATTTCAAAAATATTACAACATAATAAATAAAATTGAATGAGTAATAATCATAAAAATATAAAAATTTTATGAATATTAAAACATACTAAATAATTATGTAAAATTTCAATAATTATATAATTAATTGTATAAAAATAAAAAAATATAGATAATATTAAAAAAATACATTTATAAAAATTAATTATATGGATTCCATACATTTTAAAGGCATTACAACTTAATAAATAAATAAGACTAAATAATAATCATATAATAAATTTTTACAAAAATTAAAACATAGCAAATTATTTTTTATAAATAAATATTAATAATTTAATTAGTTCACAAATATCAAATTTCTCAAATATAAAAAATGTATAAATAATATTAAATGAAATCATTATAAAAATTATTAAATAAATTTGAATAAGTAAAAAACATTAAAAAGTTAATATGTAAAATTAATTACATCCATTACATACACATAATAACCAGGGTTCGAATACTGGCATGCCCCATGGGGAATTTACATTGCATGTCGTGACCCATGCAGGCAGTGACATGTGTATGATGCGGGAATGTACGGAAAGATGCATGAAACATGCCTCTTAATGCATACTGGATGGTTAATGCACGACAATACATCGAGCCTTCATGCAATTTCATGGGCCACCTGGCCATGGGCATATAAGCTATGTAATAGATGTTCCTCTACCAATATAGAAAGAGTCCATTGATTTTATATTAAAAAGATGAAAAAACATACAGATAATAAATGTATAAAAATGAATATATATATATTTATATATATAATGACCTCATGGATACAGAATCACAAAAACTGAGAGACACACCTAAGTCAATGGCCAATAGGCAGGCCATAGCTGAAGGTTCCGGGCGCAGAGGAAGCGCGTTGGAGGGTTTTCGAAACATTAATTTTAGCGTTAAACGATGTTTAATCCGAGATCCGTCACAATATAAAAAACCAGATCTTCGGAATAGAACAAATAACGAAAATGGAAAAGAAGTGTCTCGAATCCCTTAAGATATGATCATCATATGATGGTTATAATTAATTAAATTAATTCATAAGAATTACATCGATGGAATTATTTCTTCTCTGGTGTCTCCGGTCACGATCCTGTGATCCATCGTTGCGTCAGAAAATCAATGTGTTGGATTCCTCTAGCGGTGATCCACACGTGTGCCACATATCTGTAGATGCTGCCAAAGGGAACTCCGGCTACTATCATGGAAGATCCTTCGCTTGCGATGTACGTCTTCGATCGCCTTGATCCGGTGGAGGATCTTGCTTTCGTAACTTGAAAGCGTTCTTGGTGGAAAGGGAATTATCTCTGGGATTGGGAGTATTTCCAATCCGTAGTGCACAACCAAAAAATGGATAACCTTTTTGAGAATAATGTAATTAGGATTTATAGTACCTAGAATAATAAAATAAATTAATTGATCATAATCCTGTAATCATTTCATTTAATTCTTAGTAATACCCCATTTTTTAGTAATGGCAGTTCACCATCATTATTACTGGACATGCGTCCAACGTATTACATTTAATATCATTTAATTAAATAAAAAACATTTTTCTCATGAATCCCGGAAAATAAACTACATGGTGTGTATATATAAATATACACAGCGTGTACTTTTATTTTTGAGTTTTATTTATTTTCCTCCACCATATTTATTAGACCTTAAGTAATGGCTATTTATTTCTTAAATAAATGTAACTGCATTACTCGCTAATAAATATATATATTATTTCGCCCGCAATATATTCTCTCAAATAACTAGTGTCGAAATAAATGTGATCATACATCCTTTAATAAATATTAAACTACAATCAGGAATAATCTTTATTCAACTTGTTAAATTAATATTTAACTGAGATTCATGGACACACTTAGTGTGTGACCCTCTAGGCCTCTTTCTCAGTGGCATTGGGCTGAACCTACCTAAAGTCCATGGTTAGCGTATAGAAACCCTCCAAGGAACCCATAGAGAAAGAAGTTAACGCCGCAATGACATGTAACATCCTACGAATGCTTACACGGTAATATAAACCCTTTGTCTCGATATCTCCAATCAAGCGGGTTGCATGCTAGTGCCATCAACCCATGTGCTTGATTATTATTTCTTTGAATTCCCGGAATTGAACTTGCCCATACCTTACCATGTCCATAGATTTATTTAGGATGTATCAATTCCATCAAAGGGCCTGAGATATCTACTTCTGTTATGGAACGGAAGGGACAAATCCTTTCTCGCATTATCTGATAATGCTGTATTACTCGGGACTCACCCAATGTATCCTACCTCGCTGCGAATAGTGTGTCGTCACAGTTTTCGTCAATACATCTACATGCGCAAGTTGTAATACCCATTAATAATAATATTAAAGTCTAAGAACTAATACACACGTCCACAGATAGGAACATCCAAAGAAACTATGAAATGTGGATTTCCTACTGGTGGGTCTCGTTCTCATAATATCCTCCTGGATATTACCAAGGGCGCACACCATGAAAAGGTGCCTCAATTATTTATGAGTCCTCATCCCTAATGACCTGTATTATTTGTGTCCCTCAAATAATATCATCCGGCCATAGAACATACAATCAAGAATAGTGTTATGGCACTTCCGGGTTCTCATCATATCATGGATACGCTACGACCCATTAATGCAACAGTTGTCCTTAAGACATTATCACATGAAATGTCACGCAGAAGAACAATAATGTTGTGATAAGGCTTTAATTTAATGAATATAGTAAAAAGTAGTTGGTTCTAGACCACCAACTCCAACAGACTCCCACTTGGACTAGGGTGAACTGCTAACAACCTTTAACCTGCTTGCCCTCACATGATATTCATGCTTCTACTTAGATAGGCCTTTAGTCATGGGGTCTACCATGTTCTCTTCAATGGAAACATTGCTCACTACAACTTCACCCCTTTGATAGAAATCCCTCAAGAGGTGATACATTCGGAGTATGTTCTTTGTTCATTGATGTGACCTTGGTTCTTTTGAAAGAGACACCTCTACAGTATTATCAAAATACAATGTAATGGGATCATTACTGATAGGCACCAAATCAATCTCCTGGACAATGTTCTAAATCCAGATGACTTCCTTGGCTGCATCAGAATCCACTATTTACTTAGACTCTGCTGTAGAATCACCGAAAACTGGCTGCATTGAACTCTTCCAGATCACAGCTCCTCCATTGAGACAGAAAACAAATCCAGATTGCGACTACATATCATTCTAATCTGTTTGAAAACCAGCATCAACATACCCTTTGATGACAAGCTCCTCATCTCCTCCATACACTAGGATCATATCCTTAGTTCTTCTCATATACATAAGGATAGTCTTAACATCAGTCCAATGCTATTCTCCTAGATCTGCTTGATATCTACCTACCTTGCTCAGTGGATAGGAAACACCATGCCTAGTACATAAAATGGAATATATGATGGATCCTATAGCCGAAGCGTATGGGATCTTACTCATCCTATATGTACCCTGGAATAGTCCAAGCAGCCTCTTGGATCTATCACAAATGATCTTGATCCCTAGAATGTTGGATTCTTCTCCTAATTCCTTCATGGTGAAACACTTGTTCAACCAGTCCTTAACTGACTGTAAGGCTGGTACGTCGTTTCCAGTAAGCTATATGTCATCAACATATACCACTAGGATAACAAATACATTCCCATTAAACCGCTTATAAACACATGGCTCACATTCGTTCTTAATGAAACCAAATTCCGTTATGGCTTCATCAAATCGAATGTTCCATGACTTGGATGCTTGTTTCAATCCATAAATTGATTTTTACAACTTACAAACCCATTTGGCTTCACCTGGTGTTACAAGACCTTTGGGTTGTGTCATATAGACGTCTTACTGAAGGTTCCCATTAAGGAATGCTATTTTGACAACCATCAGCCAAATCTCATTTTCGTGGTAAGCTTTTATGGAATGTATGATTCTTATGGATTTAAACATGGAAACTGGAGAGAAGGT
Source organism: Viscum album (assembly GCA_963277665.1). NCBI lineage: Eukaryota > Viridiplantae > Streptophyta > Magnoliopsida > Santalales > Viscaceae > Viscum > Viscum album. The sequence continues at coordinate 356,855,316 of OY728152.1, read as the reverse complement.
TTCATCATAGTCAATTCCTTGACGTTGTCTGAATCCATTATACAGTAGCCTTGCTTTATAGGTACTAACTTGACCTTCCATGTCCTGCTTTCCATTGAATACCCATTTGAATCAAACATCCTTTACATGAACTGGCTCATCGACCAGAACCCAATCTTGGTTTTAATACATGGAATCCATCTCAGAATTCATTGCTTCTTTCCATCTTGTAGCTTCTGAGCTTTCTACTGCTTCCTTGTAGGAGAGAGGTTCATCATTGTCCAATAATAATGATTCACCATCCTCGGTGACTAGGAAACCATATCTCTCTTATTCCCTTACCTCTCTTGAGCTCCAACACAGTACTTGTGTTTCTAGAACATCTTCCAGGGGGACCTATGCAACTTGTTCCTATACCAACTCCTGTGTATCTTGAGCATCAACTTCGTCGAAGTCAATATTTCTCCCACTATCCTTCTTGAGGTTGTGCTCCCTCTCAAGAAATACGTCTTGTCTAGCGACATTCACTTTCTTGTCTTGAGGGTTATATTGGTAATATCCTTTCATTTCCATGGTATATCCTATAAAGATACACTTCGTGCCCCGGTGTGCTAGTTTGTTGACTGAGAAGGCCTTAATAAATGCCTCACATCCCCATACAAGTGTGTGCGACAACGTGGGTTTACTTCCATTCCATAACTCGGATTGAATTCCATTTGCAGCCTTAGTTGGTACTCGGTTTAATGTGTATGATGCAGTTTGTAATTCATATCCCCAAAAGGATAATGGAAGATCTGAATGACTCATCATCGACCACACCATGTCTAACAAGGTACGGTTCCTCCTTTCACTAACACCATTCCACTGTGGTGTATAAGGAGGAGTGAGATGAGATAGAATCCCAAACTCCAGTAGAAGATCAATGAACTCTTGGTTCAGATATTCTCCACCTCAATCCGATCGAAGCTTCTTTATCTTCATACCAAGATGATTCTCTACATCATTCTTGAATTACTTAATTTTCTCTAAGGACTCTGACTTATATCTCATTAAGTAGAGATATCCATATCTACTCAAATCATTAGTAAATGTAATGATGTATGAATATCCACCTCTATCTTCTACTGGAAATGGTCCACATACATCTGTGTGTACCAATCCTAGAAGCATTGTGGCCCTTTCACCTTCTCCTCCAAAAGGCAGCTTGGTCATTTTTCCTTGAAACCATAATGACATCTATCAAGTAGTTTTAGCTCAGTAGAGTCTAAATAGCCATTCTGGCAGAGCTTTGTGAAACGCTTCTCATTCACATGACCAAGGCGGTGATTCCATAACTGGGTGATGTATGTGTCACGTGAGTTTGTTTCGTTATCGATTTCCAACACATGGTTTTCGTAATTCAATACATACAAACCATTATTTAAATGTTCCATACCATAACATACATTGTTCTTATTAAAGAGACAACCCTTATTTCCATATTTGAAAACAAATTCATCCATATCCAAAAAAGATACAGAAATTATGTTCTTGGTAACACTAGGCACATAATAACAGTTATGTAAAACCAAAATCATCCCAGTTGGCAATGAGAGGTGGTAGATTCTAATAGCTAACCTAGCCAGCCTTGCACCATTAGTAGCTCGAAGATCCACCTCTCCTCTGGAAATCATTCTAAATGTACTTGGTTCCTGTATTTGAATACAGATGTGAGCCCCACAAGCTGTATCTAATACCCAATGTGTAGAAATCTAAAGATTTCACTCGATAAAAAATGAACCTTTAGCATCCCCACGCTTCTGGGTGCATTTCCTCTTCCAGTGGCCCTACTTTCCACATGAAAAACACACTACCTCCCGTTCCTTGCCCTACCTCGGGATCTTCCCCTTCTTGGAGGGATGGTGCTCGGGGGCTTCAGACTGTTTATAAGTCTTTGGCCCCTTTTCCTTGTCCTTCCTTTTCTTGTTCACCATAAGGACCGTAGGTTTGTCACGCCCCATGTCCATATCTACCTGTAGAATCATGGTCAGAAGCTCCGATAGACTCTTCTCATTGTCGCTCAAGTTATAGTTGACAATCAAGCTAGATAAGGTCTTGGGCAGTGATGATAGGATGAGATCTGTACGCAACTCATCCAGGAATGTAATCCATAAGATGTATAGGCATTCAATGTAGCCAATAAGATTGTCTACATGAGGCCCAGCTGGCGCAGACTCTCCATGCTTTGTGGAAAACAAATCATTGGAGATCTCATAACCCTCCTATCCCGCCTTCTCTTGGTAGAGATCTTTTAGGTGAGAGATCATGTTATACACGTCCATGTTTTCATGTTGCTTTAAGACTCATTAGACATGGCCGATAGCACGAAGCACTTGACATATGTGGCATTATCCATGTGTTTCATGTAGTGAGATAATTCCACATCACTAGCCTTTTTCCCAGGTGCAACTCGAATGTGCTCTTCCAGCACATATAATTTCCTTTCGTGGCGAAGGACAACGCGTAAATGAATCTTCCACTCTTGGTAATTGGTGCCGGTGAGAAGGTGTTTCTTCTCGAGTATGGAACCCAATGATATGTTTGAAGTCATTTTCATGTCGTTTGTACAAAATAAGATGAGAAAATGTTTATTACTTTATTACAAAAATCGAAAAAAATAAATAAATTAATACTTATTAGTCTCCCACTATTTTATCGAAATCTAATAGCCATCACCATTGACTTCAGAATATTTTGTTGAATGAATATTATAGTGGAAAGGATCCATATTGCCCTTCACATTACCCTAACTAGGGTTGGTCAAGAAACTTGAATGGTTTTAGGTAGGCATTCCAAATTCCATCTGCATTAACTCGCAGCTCCTGGATCCGCTGAGTGGACTCCCCAATCCTAAAATCCTTATTTTGATTTCCTCAACCTTTGCCTCTTGGTCACACCAAGTCCTACTATGGTAGTCAACCCTTGATGAGAACCAAGTCAAGAAAACCCAAAACCTTGAATGAGAATTCCACAATAATTTAAAGCACCCCAACTAGGGTTGGTCAAGCACTTTGAACTATGGTTCGATTCTAACCATGGTTATGGAAGGCTATGCCGACTTAATATTTATTTTGAGGGATTTTATCTATATACATAAATTTCCATTTTATTACCTTTGATTACATGCTTTTTAATATTTAGTGGGATATTCATAAGTGATTAACCATGTCTAAGATAATATTTACATATAAGCCGATTTTATTTTAGTTCCATCTTGCATGATTGTTTAATTCAGTAATTGTGTGATCGTGAAAGCACACCCACAATAAATAAACCATGAAACTGACAAAAATAAAATAAATGGTATGATCATGAGATTTTCTATTGGTTAGTTTATCTAGCGGTTGATAAACTAACCCAAGACCTAGGGGAGAAACAACTTGAACCAATCAGGTTCGTGTTTACAGCTTTCCACCTGTCCACCTTTGTATCTCCTTGGATTGGTTTCACCATGGCTCCTGACATGAGACGCTGCCAAATGCTTGGGAGCTCCATCCATTACATATGAATTTATCTCACAGACATGTGAGGGGTAAAATGGGTTTTTACATAAAATAATACTTCTGTGTGTAGGCCCTACATATTAATGAGGAGATGGCTCACATGCCAACAAATTTAATTTAAATAATTAAATTAAAAGAATCCATTCACATAAAAACGTCTCGGTCTAGATCATGATCATCCATACATGCAAAAATATTTACGCATAAAAAAAACTAGAATTCAATTATTTAATCGTTCTTGTTTAATATAAATCATGCTCGAATCAATTAATTTTATTTAATTAATCAATCCTTTTATCTTAAATCAATTTTCTGAATTTCCATGAGATTCTCATCCATCATAATTTTAAACAAATAAATTCATTTAAAATTATCCTTGTACGTAACTTGTACCTTGGAGGAAACCCGGTGAATTCTCATTTATTATGCATATGTTATATTAAACACAGATATATAAAACTTCTATCACGTGTTGTGCCTCATCTTTATGCCTGAACCATGGTACACATCTCCAGGGTTTGTATAATATAATAATAAATTTTAATAAATATGCGTAATTTGAGTAAGTACACGGCGTGTAGTTCCGACAACACGACGTGTACTTTCGTTCACCATCCATCCAAAGTACACGCCCAGGGATTGGGTGTGTTAATGTACATCAGACATTTTCAGAGTACACGACATGTATAGTGGGACACACAGCGTGTAGTTTCTGCGTAACACGGTTTCCAGTCGGGCAGGCCGTGTACGGTGTACACGACCCAACCCTAACCTGAAGGGACTACACGCCATGTTCATTGGACCACACAGCGTCTATTCCGGAAACCATGTGCCGCCTGTTTATTTTCAACACACGGTGACATAAATTCATAGAAAAAATCCAATACACGACCTGATTTGGCGGATCATTCAACGCATTGAACCTAGACTACATGATGTGTACTTCTGAATACACAATGTGTATTATGGTGTTATATGGCCAGAAACGTTTGGCTACTCCAGATGAGTTCCTCTATTTTATTTTAATCAATATTAAAAGAAAAATTCATTTCTATGAGGTGAACGAGAAACGAGGGAGGAGGAATAGATCTAGATATTCAGATTTCCAGAACGATTAAAATTGAATTGAAATAACTAAATTATTAAATGTTTAAATTACCAACGAAAAACTAAATAGTTATAATCAACGATATGACCTCTATGATACCACATGAAGGTTCCGGGCACAGCAGAAGCACATTGGAGAGTTTGACCAACTTTAATTTTAGAGTTAAATGACGTTCAATAGGAGATCCATCACGATATAAAACAACGGATCTTCAGAACAGAATGAAGAACGAAAATGAAAAGATGAGTCCCAAAACCCTTAAGATAGTATCTTCATATGTTGGTTATAATTAATTTAATTTATTCATAAGAATTACCTAGATGGAATTCTTTCTTCGTTGGTGTCTCCAGTCACGATCCTGTGATCCGTCGTTGTGTCAGAGATTCCAAGTGTAGGATTCCTCTAGCGGTGATCCACACGTGTGCCACGTATCTCTAGACATCGCTGAAGGGAAATCCGAGTGCTAGCGCAGAAGATCCTTCACTTGCGATGTCCATATTCGATCACCTTGATCCGGTGGAGGATCTTGCTTTTGTAACTTGAAAGCATTCTTGGTGGAAAGGGAATTTTCGCTTGGATTGAGAGTATTTCCAATCCGTTGTGCACACCCAAAAAATGGCTATCCTTTTTGAGAATAATGTAATTAAGATTAATAATACCTATAATAATAAAATAAATTAATTTCTCATAAGCATTTTATCATTTCATTTAATTCTTAGTAACACCCCATGTCTAAATAATGACAGGCGGCATCATTATAACTTGACATGCCTCCAATGTATTACATTTAATGTCATTTAATTAAATAAAAAATATTTTTCTCATGAGTCCCGAAAAATAAACTACACGGCGTGTATATATAAATATACATGGCGTGTAATTTTATTTTTTAGTTTTATTTATTTTCCTCCACCATATTTATTATACCTTAAGTAATGGCTAATTATTTCTTAAATAAATGTAACTTCATTACTCGATAATAAATATATATATTATTTCACCCACAATATATTATCTCAAATAACTAGTGTCGAAATAAATGCGATCATATATCCTTGAATAATTATTAAACAACAATCGGGAATAATCTTTCTTCAACTTGTAAAATTAATATTTAACTGAGATACATGGACACATTTAGTGTGTGACCCTCTAGGCCTCTTTCTTAGTGGCATTAGGCTGAGCCTGCCTAAAGTCCAAGGTTAGCGTCTAGAAACACGCCCAGTAACCCATAGAGAAATAAGTTAACACCGCAATGACGTGTCACCTCATACGAATGCTTAGCATATAATATAAACACTTTGTCTCGATATCTCCAATCAAGCGGGTTACATGCTAGTGTCATCAACCCATGTTCTTGATTATTCTTTCTTTGACATCCCGAAATTGAACTTGCCCATACCTTACCATGGCCATGGAGTTATTTAGACTGTATCAATTCCATCAAAGGGCCTGAGATATCTACTTCCATTATGGAACAAAAGGGACAAAACCTTTCTCGCATTATCTATTAATGCGGTATTACTCGTGATGCACCCAAGGTATCCTACCTCGCTACGAACAGTGTTTCGCCACAGTTTTTGTCAATACATATAATTGCTGGATTTGTAATACCCATTAATAATAATATTAAAGTATAAGGACCAATACACACGTCCGCAGATAAGAAAATCCAATTACACTATAAAATGTGTATTTCCTACTGGTGGGTCTCGTTCTCATAATATCCTCCTGGATATTACCAAGGGCGCACACCATGAGAAGGTGCCTCAAAGTTTTATGAGTCCTCACTCCTAATGACCTGTATTATTTGTGTCCCTCAAATAATATCATCCGGCCGTAGAACATACAATCATGAACACTGTTATAACACTTCCGGGATCTCATCATAGCAGGTATCTGCTACGACCCTTTAATGCAGCAATTGTCCTTAGGACATTATCACATGACATGTCACACAGAAGTACAATCAAGATGTGATAAGGCTTTTATTTTATGAATATAGTACAAAGTAGTTGGTTCAAGACCACCATCTCCAACAATTTCCACCCATGAGATAACCAACCTATATTCAATATGCATATAGACCTCAATTTTTATAGAAATTGGCACTTACTACCTTACAACATATTTGATGACCAACATGGCGCATAAGACCTTAAATTATTGTTCACCTCTATAGGAATTATCACAACCAATTGGGCTGCCCCTAAAAAACATTTATGGATAGGCCCCGACCAGAACATACACATCCATTATATCACTAAACATCATGGTGGATTGTCATAGATGATCGTCAGAACACCACCCACATTTTCAACTGATTGTTCACTGAACCAAATAACTTGTAAAAAAAATCCTTCCACCAAATTATCTCTCAAAACATCATATTCATCGACCATGCATCCAAAGATGTCTCTTAACTCCTACAACAACGACACTTCCACCGAGTGAAGCCATCATCAGAGATGTTGCGCGGCTATAGTTGCACATGGGTCCACCATCAAGCTACACCCAAAAATTAACAATGATGAGATGTCAACCCTCCGACATCCACAATCATGACATTCCACACATTCTCCACCTCCCCTTAAACATGTCGCTCAAGACCCGCATTGATCCCTCCACCGACATAGCCATCCACCACAAGTTGTCTATCAATGGAATTCTATATCGAGACTTCATAGAAAGGCCCTCAAAGACCTCATATATCATTAACAATCATCATGAAACCCATCAACATATTTTTTTTATTAAATAATCAACTAAATGGTGTTATGAAGGGCGTACGTTGGGGATCCATTTAAGGGGAAATTGGTGTGGGTTGGAGACTGTCTTATAGGAACCAATTATAAGTTTTCCAAACATATAAAAAATACTGAAAATTTTTAAATAAAAATTATTATATATTATTCATATAAATTAAAAAAATATTTAAAATATTTATGTTTATTAAATTTATATGTATTAATTTTATAAAATGATTAAATTTGAAATATAATAAAAATTATTAAATATATAAAATAAAAAAAATTAAAGAAATAATATTAAAAATGAATGAACTAAATGAAATAATTTACTAAAAATGTAAAATTAATTATTCATAACACTGTTTACAAATATTGAAAACAAAGAAGATTAAATAGAACTATATAAATTAATATTATTATTACTTATAATTGTTGAAGTATGAACTGTATTAAATGTATATAAAAACTATAATATATTTTTGACCATTATAATTACTACTAATTTTTAAATTGTTATAATTTAATTACATATATACATATTTAATCATTTATAAATAAATATAAAAATAGAATATATTAAATAAAATTAAAATGAATATATAATAGTAATTATTAAATTATTAAAAATCCTAAAATTTGAGAGATTTTAAAAACCAGCATCTAATATTAAATCAATAAACATACATACATGACCACAAATACATACATATAGACAAATATATACAAATACATTCACAATATTCACATACCCATATTTCAAAACAGATAAAAATACACATACACATACTCAAACACATAAATATAGGCATAAACATATAAACATAGACATACATGTACGTACACATATACATACATACAGTTACATACCGATGCATGCACAATCATATATATATATAAACCCACATATACATACACATACAACATAATAAAATACAAATACATAGAAACATAATAATACAAATATACAACTACATAAACACAAAAAAGTATTTGCATACACATACACATTAATTTCCATATGCATACACATCCAAACAATTACATACATGTGAATGCACATACATACACATCTATACATATGATCACATACACAGACATAACATTAAGATAAACATATACACATACATTGAAAAACACAAGTACATAAACATATATTCGTGTATACATAGATACATTCAATCACCAAAAAAAACATACACATATATAATTACACATACACAGACTTATACACAAAAATATATAAACACATTACCATGCACAAACGATAACAAAAACACATTAACATACACACATAAATACATATGTACACATAAATATACATACAATACTATTTTTTAAATACACACACATACACATACACATACACATACACATATATGTGTATCTATATTCCTATATAACTACAAATTCACATACATGTACACATAGGTATAAAAAACCCATATAATTATATACACTCCTATTCACATATACATAAACACTCATACAAATCATAAATGTAGATAAACACACACCCAGCCACACAACACAACAAAATAGAAGCATACAGAAACAACACTTACATAAACACACACATAAGGACACACAGATACAAATGCATAGACATATATTATTAAATGTCATATATACAATATATATATATATATATTTTATTTTTTTATATGTAGTTTATGATATATCAATATTATTTAGATATATATATAAATATATATGTAAATTTATCCAGTGTTTAATTTAACAAAAAAAATATGATGACAATTGTAGGGATTTTAACAATATATAAAAAATAATAGATAATGGAAAAGCTTTTTAGTACATTTTTATCAAAAGCATTGAATATTGAAAATTAGGCAATAGTGTAACATGAATATAAAATTTATAGAATTGAAAATAGATGTAATATAAATATAATTGATTGATCAAATTAAATTAGAATTTTCAATTAGTATTATATTCAAAATTCAATGAATTATAACTTGAATGTTAAAAATAACATATCACAATACATTAAATATTTTATTCTTTTGGGAAAAAATTCATTAATTTTTGTAGTCACATGTTAATTTTATATAACTCTACATCTGAAATCTGATTTCTAGTGGTGCGTGTGGGGAGGGATGGAGTTTTTATAGTTTTCCCATTTTATTCTGATACTTCAGTCGTCATTTCACTTCTGGACTCACCCTTTAACGTTCCATACATCTGTGTGCTTAATCTTCTTAAATCGGTGAATGACAGGTAGGGGCTGAATGTGTTTTTTCGGAACACCTATATCCCAATGGGATTCTTCTGGTGCAAGGAATTACACACCAAGGGGAGGTGACCTTAATATCCATCTTCCCCAATTTGGGGTGGTTGGCATTGATGATTGGGCATCATGATAGATCACATAATAAAGGGTGGCTGCGATGGTAGGCGTTGAAGATGGGGTTTCATGGCCGATCGAATGGGCTTTAAAGGAGGGTGGTGACAATGGTAGGCGTTGTCGATGGGGAATTGTGGATGATCATCTGATAAAGTGTGGTGATGTTGGTAAGAGTTTAAGACGTGGAGATTTGGTGGGTTTTCGGAGAAATGGAGGTGAAAGACATATCCATATTCTGCTTTTTTAACTTCTTCTTCACACTCCACCAATGCATCATTCATTCATCCCCAAAAACTATGGTTCACTGTAGACACAGAAACTCCCATAATTGATGGATTTTTCTAATCCCGAGATAGTGTTTGTGTGAGTGTATACATCTAACGAGTACACATACCATTGTTGACTAATTTCCATTTTTCATTAATTTCACTATTATTTATCCTCCATATTATTTTCATTAATTTCATCTTCACTAAACGATTCAATTTGATTGGACCACATTAAGGCACGTGGGTCGTTTTTTTAATAACAAATAAATGGAAAACATAATTTTATTATTAAAATATGTTATTAAATATATTTCTATATAATTAAAACAAATAGATAATATTTTTAGGAATATTTTCATTAAAAATAACAAATGAAATTATTATTTTTTGAATTAATATGATTTTTTGTTAATTATAATACATATAATGAATTATACATATTATTTACAGTTTTCAAATTAATATTAAATCGATAAATATGATTTTTCTTTTTTTAAATAATTCTTTTAAATTAACTTTTTTTTGTATATAATATTATATTATATTATTAATTATGTGTAATTGTTATTTAGATTATTATTATTATTATAATTAAGATAATAAATTATGTAAATTCATGTGATATATTATGTTTATTTATAAAATTTAAAAATTATAAATAAATTTATTTAAAAAAAACAAATTATATTTATCTTTTAAATATAAATAATATGTGAAATATTTATTATAAAATACTAAATAATTATAAATTTATTTAAAAAAGATAAATTTATATATTTAGAAAATGAATTTATATAAAGGATAAAAAGTGTTTAAACCATTATATGTATAAAAACCCCATGTTTAAAAAATTAATTTTTATATATTTTGATAAAAAATTATAAAATAAAAAAGAAAGAATTTATAATAATATGATAAATAAAATAATGTCTTGGCCAAATGAGATTAGTAGGATAAAAAATCAATGAGGATTGATTGAATAATAATAGCAGAGTAATGATTTAGACAAAAAGATGAAATATTGTAATTATTACAACATAAATTTTTAATCAAGTTAAGCATAATGAAGTTAAACAATACGATGTTGTATTCCACCTACCATTGTGAAAATATACCACTGAAATGCTCAACATCAATCTTGAACCCATCCATCCCATTCCACAGGTGGTCAAAAAACACGAATATTTTATTTAATTTTGCACCAATTTATTATAACATTGGTCAAATTTCTTTTACATTAGTGTCATTGAGTTAGTGCAACATTATGTATAAAAATATATAAACACATTTTATTTATACCAATAATTTTTACATCAAAACATCCGACCCTAAAAATTCATGGTACGTATTAAATTTGTGGTGTATTTTTAGTAATGTTTTTTTAAATAGATATCATTTATATGTTATGAACCAGAGTTGTGGGATGTAGTCGTTATACATGGTATTAGAGAAACAATCAAGATAATTTTGTAAAATTTGATCGATTTTAATAATTTGAAATAGGCCATTTCTGTACAATTATTTTTCATGTGTTCCTAAACAAATTATGAGGACCCAATTATATTTATTGGGGAATAATGTAATATCCCAGAAATTATAAACATAGTTTGGTTATAAATTTTTTTTCTAAATGGATTTTTTATAATTAAAACATAATTATAATTTTTTTAATTTGGTTTTCTTTAAAAATAATAAATGAAATTCAGTGTTTTAATTAATTTATTTATTATTTAATCTCAATAGTTCTAATTTTATATAACTTATATTTAGAGAATTTAAATTGTTATTCTAAAGACAAATATGGGTTTTCCTTGTTTTAAAGAATATTTTAAAAAAAATCCATTGTTATTTAAATATTTTGGTAAACTAGAATTTTTAATTAAAATATTAATTATGTGTAGAACATGGTATTAGAAAATTATAATTATTTTTGTGATTATATATTCTATATATAGATGTTATATGTTTTTATTTTTTTGTAAAATTAATTAATTATAAATTTATATAATTATTTATAATTGAAATAACAAACTTCATATTTTTCTTTTAAATAAAAATTTAATTTAATTTATTTATATTATAAAAGAGATTAATAAATATTTATTATATTTAAATAATCTATAAATGTTATATAAAATAAATGAATTTATATGATGTTTACAAAAAATGCTCAAATCATTATATGTAAAAAATTATACTTGATTAAAAAAATAATTTTATATTTTTTGGTAAAACAAAATGTTTAAACAAAAATTATGAATTTATAATAATATAATAAAAACCTCATTAGGTACTGAATAATAGAAAATGGTATGTTAAAAAATAAGATACATAATAAAAAGGACTAATGATTTAGACCAAAAGAATATATATTTAAATGATTACTACATAAATTTGTAATTAAGTAAAACGTAAGGATATAAAAAATTATTTGGTTATATTCAATGTGAAATCATAAAAATATGCCAACGAAATGCCCCCAACCAGTCTTGAATGCCTCTATCCCTTTCAAATGGTAGTCAAACACCATGAGTCTTTTTGTATGATCTTAGGAGTGAGTGGTGACGTGCTTCAAGGTACATGGCTTCTCATACCAATTAGGATGAAGGGTCAGAGGGGAAATAAGAAGGGTTGAAATAACTATATATATTTATGCATACCAATTGAGAAAAGAACCGCCAAAAGGTCGAATGCCATGATGTGGGACAGTGATCCCAAGGATTTTGAAATTTCAGATCAGGCAGAGGTTGTAGATCATGGGGAGATCTCCTTGAGGTTATTTTAATGAAAAAAAAAATCGGTGAAATGTAAAATTTCTAGAAAAATTCAAGAATATCTCACGCGTTTGGGGGTAGAAATGTTGGAGGTGTTTATCGTGATTGGTGATACACTATAAGAAGCATATTGGTTGACCCAAATATTATAATGTGTGGACATTAACAGTGTTGTGAGCATGGATTGAAAAGAATGTTTATTTACTAAAAAAAGGATTCAACAATGTAAGGATAAAAAATGAAGAGTACATTCAAACATGGGATAAATCATCATATCACATTGAAGTACTTATTAAGGATGATCTAGATATAAAAGTTACCACTCAGTCATTGAAATTATTTATAGAAACTTTTTCCAATTAGAAATTTTATCTTTTTATATCAATTATGTTTATTTGAGTATTTTTCGGTGTTGAACTAATTGGATTCTAACTTTTTCCCTTAAAATAGTTTTTGAAAATAAAAAGGTTAAGTTTAATATATTAGTTATGCATTAATCATTTCACTAACTGTTAAGGTTGTACATATGATCTATTATTGAATCATCTAATCTATTTTACTACATTTTCATAAATGGACCTTAGTTGTTATAACCACGTAATTCAAATAAGAAAAATGGAGATTCAACACCTATTGGGCATAGATTACTACAACAGAATTGTAGCAGTGGTGACACTATAGAAACTATTGTAATTGTAGCGGTAGTAGTGGAATTGTAGTAGTGAAGGTACTATGTGGTACTATAGTAGGTGGGTACTGTAGCAGTACTATTCAAAAAATGGGCATTAGGCCATAAATACGGGCATACGTGTCATGTAATTGGGTAATTTTCCAATTGGATATTGGGATATGTAATGGATCTCCAACTACATAGTTAAAAGAGGTATTTTTTTCATTAATAATAATAACGAGGCTTCATCCCAAACCATTTTTAAAAAAAATATATTCATGTAATACCAATAGTATGATTCATCATTTCATTGATGGGATTGATCTAATTTATCAAATGGAAGAATTATCCAAAATACTCTTATTAGATGAGGAAGGCCTATCTTGAGCTGACAAGGAATTAAAATAATATTCTATGTAATATAGATTTGAAGTGAAAAAATAAAATAAAATGTAGAATGGGGAAAATTCTGATAAATTGAAGAAACAAAAGATGGGATTTCCCACATGTGATAATTGATTAAAGAAACAACATTGTACTTTAACAAAAATAATGGGAGTTTTCTACATGAGTGGAGTGAAAACACACAATTCAGGTGACCAAAAGGGTATGGAAAAAGATTCCAATGAACAATGATCTAACTGTAAAGTGATAGGGAACTACACAAATGAATGCCTCAAATATCAATGGAATATAACTCAAGATAATAAATGTCATCATAGACAATATAAGGTTATAAAATAGAAGAATCTTATTGATTAACATGCATGTGTTTGGATATAATAATTATGTAATTTGAGTATTTTATCATTGATATATTGGTGATACGATTTATGAAATTTATATTTATTGTACTGTATCACTTTTTATTAAGGATGTGAATGTGTATATTAAATAGTGATGATGGAAAATAAAAAGGATTAATTAGAATTCTTATCTTATATTAAAACAAAATATTGAATGAAATATAACCCTCATTATAATAAATGTGTTGAGATAATGGCGTTGGGTTTAAAAGATGATTGATAAGGAGAATATAAAATACATTGCACTAACATCATTGGAACTAATTAACATTTTTTCTAAAAACGTGCTCCATTTTATCGTTAATAGAGTGAAAAATATTTTTTTATTTATGGAATTTATCTGAAAAACAATGTATATTTTAACTAATATTAAAGAATTCATGGTTAATTTTTTTTACATTCGTGTTTTTATTCATGTTTCATGAGATTACATTAGGAATGTATTATGATTTTTGTTATCATAAAATTAATAAATAATTCATGTAATTTTAGGGATTAATTATATGTTCAATTTTTAAAAGTTGTGATCATTTTTATATTGACATAGATTTCAATATTTTGAATGTGCTATATGGATTAATTGACAGGACCTGGCCTGCTGATATCAAAAACATGGCTTCCCTATTCACACCTACAATATGCCGCGGATGGGGACCTACACCATGTAGGAATATCCCACAAATTGGGGGGATTAACTTAATGTACACACACACACAAACATCTAGTCCCACCCAATGATTAAATGAAAAACAATTGATACCAATGAATGCATACATATAAGGTCCCTCAAAATAGTATGACATTAAAGTACTTAATCTAGAAAATGGTTAAAGTAAAAGAAAAATAGAAAACTAGAAATAGTAAAACCTTCTCCAAAGTGAGAGGAATAATTTTAATTTAATTCTCTTGAAAACCACCTTATTTTGATAAGGTTAAACTATTCCCCACCCAATCATTATCATCCCCATACACCGCTATGTGGGAAACAATTTTCATATGACATGACATGTGCGGGAAAACACCATGGTGGTGTTGGTATAGAAATAACTAGTAGGGAACCCCAAAAACAATAAAAAAATAACTATTATATTAATCTCAATAAAATAAATAAAAAACATATAACAAAAAAAACTAGGTATATTGAGGAAATACATGATGACACATGGTGGTCATAACCAACTGTCATCCAAGGATTCTACTGAAAGAAACACTAGTTTCCGATGTGGACACTCCATGAGAAATGATATCATTGGAGACACATGATGAAGTGGTAAAAATCAATGGTCACTACCAAAGAAGATTACAAGTCTTTGAAGACCCTAACACATATATTGGGTTATTCCAAAAACCACTAGAGGACACCAAAAATAAAATAATGACCAACCCTCTATGTAGTGTGTCATATGATAATGAAATCATGAACTCTAACACTACAACATAATAAATATATGATAAATTCCCTTCTCATGGAGGTCAAACTCATTTCAAAAATCCCATCATATGCTATAAATATGATAGGGATCATACTTGAGTCTCATGGAAGGAAACCACAACTCAATTTGAGACTCAACCTCTATAGGGGATCAATATCCAATGATGTTGGTGTAATTCCACATTGTATACTCATGATAATGGAACATGGGAACATAATAAACCATGATTTGAACTAACTAAATAATTTATGAGATAAAAATACACTCGAAGTGGGTTCTTGTCATGGAGTAGGGGTACACATGGTGTCCAAGTATCCCCAAGCATTCCCATGTTGTAAAGAATCACATGAAATGTAATTGTCAAGATGCACATTGTGTTGATATCCATTGAAACTTTCCTACGTGATGTTTTATATGTTAAAATATTTTTTCGTGCCATTGTACTAACCGATGTACATGTGGTTGTGTTACTGTACACCTGGCCATGTATGTTCCCATGAACACGATATTCCTATAGACATGTAGGTTTTTTTATGTCCGTATAATTTAATATGTAAATAAAATGCCATCACTGATGGGTAACATGAAATGTGATATGGGTCACATAACATGTGATCCTTATCCTAATGGTGAAACCCTGTACACCATTGAGAGGCCCCCACATGGCATGTATTCCTGAAGTACACACTGTCTTTATCATGATTTTCTTGAAACACTAGTCCTCTTACTCATCATCTTCCACATTACTAGATCCATTGTCCTCACTAGAAACTCTAGATTTAGGGACTTCCTAGCGTCATATTTCATGATATTATAGATTCGGGTTTCCAATCTACATTGTAATATCCCATTAAACAATTTATAATTGCATTTTGTGTCTCTCAGTACAATTCATTCTCATTGTCCATAGATCGACCCATCATCATCATTGATTCATGAACTGCAATAACCATCACATGTCGTACTAGCTGTTTTGATTCATTACACTAAATTACAATTACACAACAATCTGCAACAAAGTATTGGTTAAATTATTGGAGAAAATAAATACATATTATGATATAAAAAATTATGAGAGAAAATAATAATCCAAAAAACATTATGAGAAAATTCAATGATTTTTCATTTTTACTTGATTAATTTTTATAGATGAATACAGATGAAGTGGGATAAATAGAAATGAAAAAATAAACAATTCCATCAATTTAAATCTACGGATGATGCATATATAAATTAGATAGGTGGAAATGATCAATGTTTGTACATGATTAAGAATCATTATGGAAATTAAACAATAAAACATCCTAACTTGAGTTTTCATTGATCATTCATGAATATCTTTTGTGTCACCGTCATTGATGAGATCCTCAAACACCGTGGGTTTAGTGATCCATGATCTGATGCCGATCTATTATCGTTCTCCAAGAATTATCTCAAAAAATAATCTATATATATATATACCTATATTGAGCATAAATCACTAAGGTAATATTATTATCTATTTTATATGATAAATCTATCACTACATTGAAATAAACAAAAATAAATAAATAATATATATTGTTTTTTATTTACTCCCCCAATGAATTTTACATAAACATACTATTCAAAAAATGACTATGTCGAACCTTTATTAAAACCTTCATTCTAAACACAAATATTCATTAATATTTTTAATATGGTCACCCATTTTGGAGTGATTAATCTTTTTAAGTAAAATTGAATGTGTGTGACATTTAATATATTTCAAAAAAATATTCAGGAAACTGAATCACATGTCGTCTTAGAGCATAGTCTCAAAAATAATACAAATAATATCAATAAATAAATACTTTGAAAAAGAAATTAATTTTGGTCTCCCCACCGTATGTATTTCCATTCAGAAAAAAGAAAAACCAACTCAAAAAGATTTGGGAACTAGGCTCTCCTTCGGGTATACTGCTCCCAGGTACACCCACTAAGATTCCAATATTGATCCTGGATACAAAAATGGGGAATAAAATTCCTAGAAATGACCCTCTCTTTCTAATACTTAATATCCACTGGGTACTCAGTAATGTTAGCTCCATCATTGATGTCCAGCTCAGCAAAGTCGATAACGATCAATTGGTCATGAACATACCTCATCAATGACAACACGTTGAAGAAATGATATACCATGTCCAACTACTGTTGTTGATATTTACGGTAATCAACTAAGTGAGTTGTTCCAGAAGTCAAACACGAAATAAAACCCTATGTAATATAAATAATTACCCAAATACTAAAAATGATGCAACTCCCTAAGGATTCCACTCACCATCTCCATGTATCAATAGAAAGAACCACATATACGTGATCTTTTTCCCATTCACAATCCTAAAATAATATAATTTACAATCATTTGATGGAACAAGTAGGGTGTGAGAAAATAAGGAATAGGATTTCACCAAATGATTAGATAAAAATATGAAAATATCAAATTAACCCAGAATGTTCATTCATTTTTAAAATAAACTAGTTTGGAATTTCAAAATCATATTAAAAAACACATGATTTACAATTAAAATATAGAAATATATTATAAATTCATAAATCTCATTTCAAATGATGGAAATATTTCAAAAATTGTGGGAGTACCTTTATAGATATTTTTTCATTAAATAAATGGAAATTTTCACAAATTTACTAAATTTTTTTTAAAGAAAAATTGATTATATAAATCCTTATTTATGTAAATTTGTTTACAGAAATTACATATATAAATTTGACATACCAAAATGGGTGAAACATACCACCTATTTCTTAAATTTTTTGTAGGAAAAAATAATGATATAAATTTATAATAGGATTATTTAAAAATAAAATTAAATAACATTTCCCATTTCAATTACTCCAATATTCTCTTTAAAACCCATAACATGTTTTTAATCAAAAGAATGCCTTTTCAACAAGATTAGATACAATGTTTTATATCAAAAACTAATTTAAACCATTTTTCACAAAAATATATTTGAAAAACATTCTTCAGTTTCACAATACAATTTCATATTTAAATTCAATAATTAAATTTTCAACATATTCCATGTATTTTATAACAATCCAAAAAATTATTTGGAATGAGGTTTTTCACATTTTTTCCAGTTAAACCAGTTCCGTAATTAAATCCAACAATTTCATTAATATAATTTATAAAAAATAAACAATATAAATTTAGCATTTCAAATATCACAATTTTCCATGAATACACCACAATTCAATGAAATTGGGGGTTTCCAATTTCAGGCCAAAAAACCATTTTTTGTTATAACATTAATTATATGGAATAGGGTCTTACTGATATACCAAAATAAATCCATTTTATAAAATCCATGAAATTTCATTTAATTATAATAATTTTAATTAAACAATGAAATTATGGGTCTAAAAAAATTTTCTAGCATAAGAGAACCACATACCATATGATCAACATATCTCAAGTCACAATGTCATACATTGAAAATACCAACAGAGAAAAAAACATGGATATATGAATTATTCCAATATTACGAAAAAAAAGTTGTAATTAGACCCTAAAATAAATATAGTGATTCATGGAACCCTATAGATAAGAAGATATACCATGGGAGAATAAAAACAGAAAATGGAAGCAAACTGGTTGAAGATAGAACCATTTTCCAAATCATTGAATCACATCTGGGAGAGATTTATGAAGCCAAAAATAATTAACGGGGTATCCATTGAAGGGAGAAAAAAAATTGATCATATCGGTCTGTCGATGATAATAGTAGTATGTTTAGAAATTTTTAATGAAATTTCATATTCTGTTAAAACCCATACACGTGGTGTCCTGGGTAATGGTGCATGGTTTAGTCCAACCCTTCACAATTCATGCACTTATACTAAATGCGAGGAATAGATTCTCTTGATTGGGAGCACGGTTTGGTAAATAATTCCCAATCCATGCAAATACCATTGTCAAATTTTTCCAAAACTGTTGTTAAAAGGAGCTTGGTTTGGGAAACTGTGCACCTCTCTTGCACTAGCCAATAAAAACACAAAAATAATTAAATTATTCCCAATGAAAACCCAAAATAACACATCCAAATAATGTTTCAGAGTAGGGTATTATGAATACCTAAAAATAGTAACATGATGTTACCCCATCCCCACCTAAGAAACATTCATTCTATAGAAATCCTACAATGAAGATTCCATATAAAAACCATGATAGCTCTACCATCACATAAGTATGTCCATCTCCCACATATCAAGACAATCAAAATTGTGTGACCATTGGACATGAATCAAAGGTATCAACCTACCACAGTGTAACTTGATTTTAGAATCAACTATCATGACTGACCATCAGTCATACATAAATCAGGTTCAACTTATTGATCAGTCCAGCTCAGAAATGAGATTATTAAGATAGATACATTCTCAGTTGTGATACACAAGACATGTTATTGATCGATTAATGCTATGGTGTTGCTGATAAATTGGAATAATCTTTCTCCACATTCTCAGTAACCCTAAATGGTCCCACAAAATGGTGATCAAGTTTCCTTTTCACCCCAAGATGTCGATTATCAAATATGAGTGAATACATAACTAATAGTTGGACATCTACTAAGAATTCAAAAGGACTACACTGATGATCAGGAAAACACATATATCCACGTTTTTCAATCAACATCCTATGAAGAATAGATTGAATATATTCCTTTATCTCATTGAACATGCTCAATCCAACTATGGATCATTTACCAATCTCTGACCAACAAAACAGATACCTAAAAGGATGGCCATAAAAGGACTCAAAATGAGACATTATGATAATGGAATTGTATCTTTTGTTATATGAAAACTCAACCAGCTCCAAATTATCATCCCAAGAACCACCAATGTTTAGAACACAAGTGTGAATCATGTAGTCATGAATCTATGTAGCTGGTTCTATTTGGATATAAGACCATGGATGGTATTCATAACTCGAATGAACATGAGATCATACTGCCTCTTAAAAGACTCATCAAAAGTGAGAAGTTAACCATGGATCCATATTGAAGACCATAATAGATGGAACAACATGAAAATTAACAATCTCTTATATATGTAGGTTTCCGAACTCCACTACTATGGCCGTATCAAGAATGGGTATAATGTTATGTAAATTCATTAGCCTATCAATCCCAACCATTATTTAATACTTCTTCCATTAGCAATATATAAACCCAACCAAAACATCCATACATATTTTATCCCACTTCCATGTAAGGACTAGATGTGGTAAAAGAAAAACAATAGTTATCTAGTGATTGGACATCACCTATAGGAACATATAACAATGAGAGACAAACTCAGTAGTGTATCATATCATCCATGGACACCAAAATGTACCACTTTATGTCATAAAACATCTTTGTGGTTACTAGGTTAATTTCCCTCTCAAAACTATATATATCTACCATAATAGCATTCCTTAACAGTTACGGTACTAAAAATTGTTTTGAAAAAATAGAATGTCCTATCGAGAGAAAGACCAATCATAAATGGTCTCCCCACCATAATGAGAGTCTCTAATTATACAGAACTCAACATCAAGATGATGTTCCTAATTAAACAACCAGATTAGAGAAAATATCAACTGAAGACATGCCAAGAAACCTTGATCCTAGATTCATGTTATCCAATTAGAATCCTTTCATAGAGAACCAACTTGTTCTATTAATCTAATGATTATTTCACTACCATGGTCACAAGTTAACTTCTCTAATCATATTATAAATCATTCTCTTTCCCTAATGAATAAGTCATTTTTAAATTGAAATACTATAGGTTTTCCACCCTATTCCATTCGTGAAGATTCAAATACTTTTTAAATAGGATATAAATAATGATCTTCTAATGAGAAAATATGGAAATATATTTCCTTATTGTTAATTCCATCAAAACATTAGTTCATTAACCACACCTTCATGTTCATTGTATTGGATCAGATATTACTTCTTGTGTTGTATAATATAATGAGATCCATAAGTAACAACATGATCTTTTGTATAAGAACACACCCCAATCCAGTACCTGATGCATCACAAAAACCACGTACCCTAAACAACCTCTAGAAGAGTTAAAAATGGTAACGTAATGAAAATAATCTTCATATATACAATATAATACTACCATATATCCACCCAATAAATCTTTACTCTATTCTGAGTTAGTGCTGTCAGCGGAGAATACATCATCGACAATTACATCATGAAATGGAATTAATAACCAACTATACACAAGTAGCTCTGAATCTGGTAGAATTTTTTTCTATTCTAGCATGAAATAATATCCTTCAATATCATAGGATCAACTGATATTCCTTGTTTTGAAATTAAATATCCCATTAAAATCACTTCCCTAATACATAAATCACATTTCAATTTCTTAGCATCATGCTGGTCATTTACCAGTAAACTCGTATCTATTCTTAGATGATGCACATGATCATCCTCAAGCATATAGTAAATAATGATTTAATTCAGAAAGATTTCCAAAAAGGTATCAGGATAATCACTAAATATCTTGTTCATAAAATACATGAACACTGTAGGAGCATTGGATAAGACAATGGTCCACTACTATAAAATATGCCTTTAACAGCGCTAGAAATAACCTTATTCACTGCTATAAATGTTCTGAATAAATGAGTGAGGAAAAAATCCATAGTCAATTATCAACATTGGAAAAGAAGTAAAATTGGTTTCCTATATAGTTAATAAAAAAATCTTGATAAATGGGGTATTTATCACTAAATCAAAAAACATCGATAAAGGAATCATTTATCAGTTCATCAATTTACCACCGCAAAAAGTACAATATATCAGTTCATATAAAAGAACTAATAATGGATTTTTCAGGTCCATTAGAAGCTCTGATAAAGTATACATTTATTTTCACAAATAAAAATATTAAATATGACTTTTTTCTAGATATTATATGTGTGATGACTATGTAGACATTTATTAGTTCTTTTCAAAGAATAGTTAAATGTGGATTTTATCAATGATTTTATAACTGATGTTAAGGGGCTATTCTGTCATGTCTTGTAAGAGAACACTGCAACACCACTGTAGTGTTCTGTAATAACACAACCTATTAGTAGAAACAAACAAGATATCTACCAAAACATATTCTAGTATATGATTTAAATGAAATGAAATTTTAAATATAACGACAAAAATAAAAAAAAATTTATATATTTAATACTTTGGTTTAAACATTAAAATACAAAAAAAATTATTACATACCTTCAAAAAAATCAATGTTCTTTTATCTATTAACCAATACAAGGCTCATATTATTGCTGAACACAACAGACATGGTCGATCGAAAGAACATAGATGTATATGAAAAAAATTTCTTATGTCAGTAACAATATAAATTAATAAATTAATAAAAAGTGTATATTTAACTAGTATTGATGTCAATTTCAAATAAAAATATGAATATTGAGTAAATTTGGTCCCACCATGCATTATATTGAGGTGGTAATGATTCCAACATGTCTGAAATGACATGTGGATCATTTTCTTAATGTATAAAAACAATATGAATGTGTTTTCTCAGTTATAAGTATTTCAGTTTTATTTTTTTACTAAAATGTCATTTTAAACTGGAAACAATCACAATTGAGACATTTAGATCAGATCATGTATATTTTTTCAATGAAAAATATTCATACACATCAAAAATGAATTATGAATGAGATTCCAAAATTGTCAATAAAATCTAATTGTGTTTGTC
The DNA here is from genome assembly GCA_963277665.1 of Viscum album. Lineage (NCBI taxonomy): Eukaryota > Viridiplantae > Streptophyta > Magnoliopsida > Santalales > Viscaceae > Viscum > Viscum album. The sequence continues at coordinate 356,831,841 of OY728152.1, read as the reverse complement.
AGTTTTCTTTGATTGACACTTTTATAACTGATATGTCAAATTTAAAATGATTATGGACTATTTTGGTCATACTGGTCACATTATGTATCATATTGAGGCGTGGATGGTTACTACACCTTAAAAATGAATTATGTATCATTTTCTTATATTATAGAACAATCTTAATGTGTTATCTCAGTTTTGAGTAGAAAATTTTTTCATTTTACTAAAATTGATGACAAAATGTTATAAAAATAAGAACTTTTAGTCATAAAAATCACGTTGTATGTCAAATAGAGGGGATGATGATTCAAAAAAGTACCAAATTAATTATTTATAATTTTCCAAAATTATGAAAACAATATGATGTTGTTTCAATGGTTTTGTGGCTGTCACTTTTCATTAATTTACAAAATTGTCATTTTAAGATTAAAACATTCACTTTAACTCTTACTGATCACATTATGTATCAGATTGCATTGTAGTTAATTCTTACAAATTAAAATTTACATATATATCATTTTCCAAACATATTTAAAAAAATTAACGATTTTCCTTGTTTTTAGTAGGTTACTTTATCATTTTACTAAAAATCATGTCAACTTTAAATATAAACATGCACATGGATTCATTTCTGTCACATAGTAAGTTAGATTGAGGTTATACAGATTCATGAATGTCTCGAATCACAAATGTATCATTATCCTAAATTATTGAAATCATGTGAATGTTTTTCTTATTTTGGAGTAGTTCATTTTTCTTATTTTCTAAAATCTTTTACAATTTAAATATAAATATTCTATTGGAGTCTTATTACTCACATTGTGAGTCAGATTGATGTTTGTCTTATTCCAAAATGTCTCAAGTTATTTCTGGATTAATGGCCTAAAGAATCAACCAAATATGAATGTTTTTTACATATGTATGTTGTCATTTTTAATAAAATTTTATTTTAAAATTGAAACATTTTCATTGACTAATCATGATCACATTTTGTATTATATTGAGGTGGAGCTGATTCCTACCCCTCAAAAATGGAATATGGATCTTTAGAATTATGTATTTAAATAATTGGAATGTGTTTGATCTGTTATGAGTTTTTCAGTTTGAAATGTATAAGAAATTCGTGTTATTTCATTATTATATTGAATTTTATGAGACCAGGCACTTGGACAACAAGCAATTCTGAGACCCGGAGTGTCCATAATGATATGTCGAAAAATTATAATCGATGAATGGCATGTGTCTGTGGTTTGACAATAAAAGTCAAATAACTCCTAAATGAAGGCCAAATTAGAAATTGTAGGGAACTGTTGCATTTATTAGGTCGATTTAACCAAAGGCACAACATATGATTAGTCGGTATAGGCCTCCGGTGAGAAAAAAATAAAATGGAATAAACGTAAATAATATAATATAATAAATTTATTTTATATTTCAATTGTTTAGAGCTCAAGAAATATAACCCAAATAGATAATCTGAGACCACTAATGATCTTTTAAGGGTACTCTTTCTTTAGGAAAATCCTAACATTGGCGGGCGTAGGCCTGCAATAGATGGTAGTATTTAGTCCTAAATAAAATAACCATGCAAAAATTATTTTATTTTCATGTCTTTAAAAATCATAAACTGAAACTCAAATTGGAATTATTAGTGTAATTTTTTTCCCATGAGGGTGTTTTCCACTTTGGTAGGTCCAATGTAGACAGGCACAGGTTGAGGGTGAATTTTTATTTTTGAACTATTATTAATTTTCATTGAAATAAATTTGTGAGTGGGTTTTTTCTATCTTTTAAACTAGTGCTTGGATCATAAATTAAAAGTCACCATGAAATTCCAAATACTGAGATTCGCCTAAAAAGGGATTAACCTCAAGTGACATGGGTTAATAAAAAATGATTTATTTCAAAAATTTAGTGATAAAATAAAATAAAATTAAAACAAATTCAATGTGTATTTTATTCAAACTTTTTGTGTAGCGACGTAATGTCCAGTAACCCTTGGGGTGCAGTGACATGGTGATGTTAAATCGTTAATGAACGTAATTAATGAAATAGTGTGATGACACACAATGGTGATCCATCACTTAATTAAAAATGGATCCAGAGATAAAAAACAGTGGGAAACTCTCTGACGAATGAGAATTCTCTCTCTCTCTCTTTATCTCACTAACGATGAATTCCATCGATGAATGCCATAAAATCAAGAATCCGTGAATGCCAGTGGGAATGATTCGAGTGATGAAGAATGATGATGAATTCTAATGGATCGTGGATCGATGATTTCTTTTAGATTAATCCCTCATCTGTGACGGATCCTAAAACCAATTATGGGTTTAATTGTTTTTACATTTCCACATTCATATTGAAAAACAATGAATGTAGATTAACCCACAAACATGTTCATCGGTGGATCATGTGTTTTTGTTGGAAGGTATTTACCTTGGGGTTTTCCTTGGGATTTATGATTATACGATAGAAATATTATCCCTACCATCCCCAATTTTTAAAAATTTAACACAAAGGGCATGGGCCGACACGAAAAAGGCACGAGCCCCTCAGAATGCGAATTCTTCATGGCAACATAAAAAATATGATTTGAAGGAGTATTTGAGGACACAGTAGTGATTGCAGCAACCCAAGAATCCCAAGGTCCCAAATAGATCTGAGATCGGACCACCGTAGCAGAACTGGTGGCCTGTTGAAGGTGCCCTCAATGTGCCACCAATGGCGTTGTGACATCAATGATCAATGGTAGTGGCCATAGGCAGGAGGCGGCACCACCTTGAGTGTCGCGGTGAGAATGAAGCGGCCAACTCTCCCTAACCACGCTGGTGGAAGGGGCACACTCAGTGTGCACTACAGTGGAGGAGGGCTCCAGCTCGTTAGCCAGCTCACCGATGTGGCGCTATAAAGGGGGAGTGGCCTTCTCCATGTGGGATGCGTGTGGACTACATGAAGGAAGTAGGGCGGGTAGATCGGTCGTGCATGCCCTAACCGGACCGACCACACAGTTCTGTGCTAAACCGGTAGAGCTGGGGTGGCCGAACAGTGTTCCCATGAAGCCCATAAAAAAATCATGGTGGTATATTTTAGTGGACCAGGCTGTCATAAAAAATCAGGGCCATGAGACACCTCGGGCTATGAAAAGATATCAGTCCTCCAGTGTGAGTCGGGCCAGATAAATTCGGGTCATTGGGTGACCAAGGGGACTAGACACACGACCAACCTCAGACTGGTCTAGTGTGGCCCGATGGGATAGGAAAATTGTCCAAAATGTCAATATCAGGTAATGTGGTTCCCCTATGTCAGGTTGGGTGGGTCGGTCCAAACCAGTCATACCGGGCCCAGATGCAACCGACCCCTCTGTAAAAAGGGATGTATATCTCAGACCATGATTCCAATTAATGGGTCATCAGCAGTGATGGGACCCATTTTATAGAGAGGTTCTTAGGATATCATCTATTTAATATTTCATGGATGTTGACCTAGAGAGACTCCAAGATTCAGCTATCAGCGAGACTCCGTGACTTAGCTACCCTCGGAGACTTCAGGACTCAGTTACCTAGTGATACTCTATGAAATCTTTATTAGTGAGCATTCATGACTCAGTTATCCCAATACCGTACTTGACTAATCAATCAATGAGACTCCATGGCGTAGCTACCCAGTGAGGCTTCATGACTCATATACCTAGTGAGACTCTATGAATTATCTATCAATGAGACTTCATGACATAGATACCAAGGTGTACAGATTGACATAACTAGTAGTGAGGCTCTATGACTCATCTATTCATCGAGGTTTCATGACATTGCTATTGAATAGGTCTAGGAGACCTAGATAGTATAAAAGACTAAACAAGGATGATTTCCTTTGCTGTAAATGATGTTCAGTTTTTGGAAGAAATGGTTTTTCAATCAATACTTTAATTTTTACCTATGTCAAGATAAAACTAATTAATTTAATTTTTTTTAGATTCTTTTGTTGTTTTCTTTTGTGGATTTCTGTGATACCTGAGATTGTTTTATGGTTCCTTATGAGTATTTCCTTACTCACCCCGGAACGGGCTTCGCCCGCACATGTTGTCTCTGGTGCAGACGACTGGTGAAATGGAAGAGGACTTGGTGGCCCAAGAACAGGTGGTTCTTAGTGAGGTCAGGAAGGTGGGACATGCTTCAACAACATCATGAAGTTAATGTAAACCTAACCATCAGTTGGGGATTCCTGCTGACGACTATCAATGTTTCCATGTATTTTCTTGTTTTCAGTTCATACTTTGTTGGGTTTTTATTCTAGACCATTTGACATACATTTTTTACTTTTACTCAGTGGTTTCTAGTGGCATGCATGTTCTATTTTCTAGATTTGGGGAATTCTGTTGTGTGAGCATGCATACATGTACTCAGGAAAATGCCTCCCATTTATAGGTTGACTCTTTTGGTGCCAGACACTAATCGCTAGCCTTTGATGCATGCTTGGGGTAAGTCATGGAAATTGCACTGAAGGATGAGTAGGGGAAAAGTGATATCAAAGGAGTTTGTTTCTTCCAAAAAGATTGGTAGTCTGTTGTTTTGTTTAAAGGAAACAATGACAAATGTTTCGGTTTTGACCTTTATATATAGAGAGTCCTGTGATATTATGTCACCCAATGTATCCATATATCAAGACCTTGAAATATTATATTCATTTCAACATATTAAAAAGCATCTTGTATTGATCTCATAGGAATTGAGTGATTCCTCATGTTCTTTTTGAGTCATAGTTATCTCATCCGGAATAATAAATTAAAAATTGTTCATATATATTCTATTTAAAGATGCATCGACCTAGATATCCATCATGGATTGCAATGTGTGACCATGAGGATAGTCTACAGAGTTATGAGGCTTTGGAACTGCCATTATTTCCCAGATGGTACCTTTGGGCAGTGTCCCAGTTATACCGCTGCTCGTTTTCCAGTCATTACTACCTGCACTACTAATAATAGACACATGTAGGCCAAGTTCCTTGCATGAGATTAATTGAAAGACACCCTTTAGTTTCTGAGGAGAGTCGTAATCATAGGCAGAGAAGGAATTTCATGAGGTGGTGACCATGTAGCCATCTTGATATGGAACCATTAGATCATATGGTAGTCCTGGCAGTGATCCTTTTACATGGATTTTTCAGGTGATGGCTGGGTTTAGATTACTCAATCATAAGATGAGGTGCCTTTTCCATGGAAAGAGGTTTAGTACCATTCATAGATAAAGGGATCATTCCATAAATTCCAAGGGTTTTGTGTGGCCAAGAGCTTCTACAAGACTAAATGTTGGTATCTACATTTTCATCAAAGAATGCCGAAATTTCTAGGTATTCGATGAATAAAATATGACCAGTTCATCAGGTCCCATTCCTCAGAGAATGGTGTGTTTAAAGAAAATTCAACTATTTATATTCCTATTTGCATTCCTAGTTATTATTGGGTGTTGGAGAGAAGATGTCCCTTGGTTTTGTAGATACAACAAGTATATGTCAGTAGTGTCCAAGAAAGAAGCCATCGTCAATCTCATACACATGGACATGTAAGATGTACAGAGAAGTGGTTTCTATATATTGGGTCTATATCTCAGGGGTCATAGAGAATGTCCATCTAGCCTAGTAAGAGGTATTTATTTTAAAAATATTGTTGGGGATATTTATCTTCAGATTTCTTATCCCATCATGCTGACAGTTAAATGGTGGATGGTCTGATGGGGTAGTGGATGGAACCATAACAGATGAATCTATAGGGTGGTTTTAATTCACTGACACGGCTTACCATCGAACCGGTATCTGGACCAGTAGGTCACATGGCCTTAAGGGTGTCTCCTCAAATTCCAGAGGCTGCCGACTAGCAGCGAGGGTCTAATGAAGTGATAGTGGGGAGACTATACCCTCATATTAGAGTAACACAGTGGAATTATTATAGTATATAATATTCAATAGAGGAAGTTGTAAACAATTGAATGGAAGAAGAAAATGACTGGTAATAACCATATTATCAAAAGGCGTAAAACACCAGTCTACAATGTATGCATGTATATATGATGATACAATAATGAAAGGAGGAATCAATATAGCAGGCTTTACAAAAAATAGAAAACATAATGGATAGAAAATCCCGACAATGATCCCCTAAGCATCAGAAGATCCTTATTTCCCCTTTTCTCATAACTCCTCAGGTAAAAATACCACATCCCACAACCTAGGCCTTGCAAGCAAGAAGGTCCACTTGGGTACCATAGTGCAATGGAAGACCGAGTAGGGTGTGAGATATAATCTCAGTAGGCCGACACTGCCGCTGTCAAACCCAATCTAGAATGTGTATAATAATTAAACATTGAGCTGGTATAGGGAAATTACTAAGCATAAATACATATGTAAAAACACCCGTCTAGGTTCATACTGGACAACTGACGGTTATACCAGCTTCGGCTCATTTCCAGTGAAGTGACGCGATCATGTCACCATATGTACATATATAAATGCATTTATATGAATGATAGATTGGGGTAAGAAAGACTCCAACCAATTAATAAAGAAAATAGTGTACATGAGGTAAAATTACCACTCGTCACTATAGGTAAACTGACAAGGGGAAAATTTCCCCCTTCAATAAATAGCGACTATCAGGAACGAGGTAAGAATGCCCCTCATCCCTATAAGTAAACTGGAAAGGAGTAAGAATTCCTCCTTCCATCACATTCATTCAACCGGTATGGGGTATAACTGCTTCCCCTCTTTCACATTCATAATACTAGCAGGTGGTGTAACAGCCTTCCATACAGACATGTAATTATCAACATAAGTCAACTGGAAATGGGTAATAATTTCTCCCTTCAATACATGTACTGTCACACTGGCTTGGGGTATAACAGCTTCACATCCAACCATGTATTTGTCCCTAAGTGGCCTCAACATGCACTCACCTTTACTATCATTCATTATGTGGCATCCGCATGTGCGCACTCACAACACCAACATGTTTATAGTATACTTCATATGGTATTACCTCATAATCATTCAAAGAATCATACCAAATACACATAACTGAACACATTCACATTCATACTTAAGAAAAACCAGCTTCAATATCTAAATACAGATATTCAAATATTAATTTTACTAACAGAAGCCATGCTCATTACGTAATCCCAAGGCTTGGTCGTACCACCCAAGTTTGTTCTTTACTAGTTTCAACATTAAATCATAAAGGATAAGATTATCATTATTTAACCCTTTGATACCTTATAGAGGTAACAAGTAATATAGTATTAAGTCATCCCACTAAGGATACCATCTTAATCAATTAGCCTAAAATTTAAAATTGACACAAACACAAGTATCACAACCATTTCATTGCATTCGACTCAACAAAGCATGTTCACATACAAAGCATCAAAGAGACACCACAACAATCAAACAGGTAGGAATAAAAAGTCTATCAAAACTGGTTATCTTGAATATAGCGCACCTCTGATTGAGGGGTTTTATTATTAAATACTTAGTTTAGTGACCAAGCATCTCTTTTATCTTATCATGCATTTCATGCTCTTTTTCAAGCAGCGTCTAATCAAAACCCGATTTTCAGAATTAAAATACTAATGAAAATGTGGTATTAAACTCTTTAATACATTAATTTAAATTAATGGGGCAAGGATATGGATCCTACCACAAGGTGTATCCATTCGTCCACTCAGGCTCTTGATGCATTCTAACTATGAGTCGCTGTTGTTTCCTTGTGAGTCATATGTGATTTCACATATGACCTATGCCGACTCAGGTGAGTCACTGTGAATTTGGTGACTCAAAACCATGACAATACCTTCAACACAATATGATATAAATACAAGGAACCTCAAAACACATAATAGAACAATTCTAGGTGTTGAGAAACCAATTGGGGAAAAAAAGCCTTACCTCAAACCAACATCGCCAAACAAAACAGCCCATATCCGCCTCAGCTTCGGTGGCAGATGCCCAAAAATGAACCCAAGGGTACTAGGACAACCTTGGAACAACTCTAGCATAAAGGAAAAACAAGAATCAAGAATCACCCAATATCAAGGGTTCATCCGAATCCCGCAGCTCGACAGATAGGCTGAAATATGGCTGGAAGAGAGGAGGAGAAATGAGCGAGAAGCTTTCCATGATGATTCTAACCAAAAACCAGTAGATATCAGTGGGAGAAAACAATGAAAGAATAGGACATAGGGAGGAGTATCTCGTCGCACAAAGGGGGAGCCCTCTCTGGTGCTGGGTTGCGCGGCTCTGATGAGTGAGGGTGAGGGAGGTTTTAAATTCCTTTTTTTTTTGTTTTTATTTCATTATATTTTAAATTTAATCAAATTTTTTAAACTGACTGGCCTGAAGGGTTTGATCCGCATGGTTTCCCAAACTGTGCACAAACCGTGCGACACCCACTGCCTACGAGAGGTCCCTCGCATAGGCTAGGCGCACGGGTTGGGAAACTATGTGCAGCCCGTGTGCACGCCACTGCCTATTCAAATAATGTTTCACGTTTTTCCTGTAACGGGCCACATGGTCTGGTCAAACCATGCGCAGCCCGTGCGCAGCCCGTGCACCTTCCTCTGCCATTTAAAAACCAGTCTCAGTCTCGAGGCCAAAGCACCCAAGACCTATCGAGACAATAAGTAATCTTCACGGGCCTTTTCCCAAGCCCAAAAACAAAACAACAACTCATTCCAAATCTTGTAATTCCATTCTGAATCTTGATTTTAAAAACAACCCATTCAGTAATCGATGAAATTCAAATTCCTTCGGGTTTTAGTCTGGTTCAAAACGCGGGTCATTACAACCTTCCCACCTTAGAACTTCTAATCGTCGATAAGACTTTGGGAACAACGTACACATCACCCAACATACGAGGGTAGTGAAGCTTCGTTCAAATGATACCGTTGCGGTGAAAAACGTCAAACACACCCTTAAGCATCTATTATACCATATGATGCTTAAGCAACCAAAACTCAAGCCAGCGCTCGTTTCCCAAAATAAACACCAAGACGGCTCTTCCAGAGCCCATCTACCCAGCGATACAAACTCGTCGTCGTCCTTCCAAGCATAAAACCATCGGTACATCCCATCATATATTTTTATCATTAAGAAACCAACTCCAAACAATCGTTCTGACCACCATTGGATATAACTTTAAAAGGATGCCCCAAGCGTTCCCACGACACTCCTTGTGTGATTTGAAACAGATGAAACGGTCGATTCCCCATCGACCTCAAGGCCCAAGTCGATCCGGTTGTTCATATCAGGCACCGGCCAACACAAAGCGCACTCGCCTATACCTGACGATGTTCTTGAGAGCAGTATGTAACCGACCACAGATATTAAACAAGAACCTCGATTAAATATATCTCTGGCTTACTATTTACAATAACGCTCGGCCTAAAAAGCCGATGTATTTCAAACATAACCCCAATTCCTTTTTCCAAGGCACCTTACGTTTAGCACAAACACGTTCACCGAAGCCTACAACCAACATCTTATAATGTTTCAAAGATCAAACCATAAGGGAAACCATGCATCCTGCGTTCAATGTCAATATAGGACCATCCAAATAAGCCCAATGGCTTCTAAGCATTAGCATGGATAAGATAGAATTTCTCTTCGTTCATCATGGACGATGACATGATATAGGACATGTTCATTTCTAAACGTAATAAAGTAAGAGGTTTGAATAGATTCTAGTTAATCATACCAGACTACTTCAAGGAAGAACAGTCGAACCTCAACTGGTCGACTTCATGGTTGGAACTCGGATTCACCTTGTGAAACTTCCTAATGTTTTAAACTCGCATGTCTCACAAGAATTCAGTCATAACCAACCCATTTCAAAGTAATTCCAAGAAGCATCCATTCCACGTGAAGGTAAACATTTACCAGATTCGACGAGACGTGCTCCAAACCTTAAGAGTGTTCAAGTGGTCGAAGGGAAAGTTGATAACCTAACCGAGCACAAGCTTGATAGTACACAATCATAGCAATGATCGTGTGACACTCCTCCACCACAATCACACAACAAAACAAACAAAGAAGATCCAGATCTAGTAAACCAGCACGTCAAACACACAAGTCATTCGAAATCCATCCTAAACATTAGGATTAAACAATCTTTTAACATCGAGAAACAATACTGAGGAGATGACCCAAAGTAGAAATAAAAGTCAAAACCCACCAACCACCCATACGAACAAGGGTTTCATTAGAAAAAAAAGAGTCCAACAAGGGACAAAGACGCCCAAAACAACACCTCACGTTAGAAAAACCACGGTACAAGAAAGGCATTAATACGCTAAGGGTGCTACCAACAATGGGCTATCCCCTTACCATGATCAAACACTGGACCTAATGATGGGTCACACCAAATATGTCGTTATGTGAAAAATCCAATCATCAAAACACCGCTAAGGAAATAATGGCCATGGGAAAATCTTATTATCACATTCTAAGGAATATTAAAGAGAAACACAATACTACCCCTTACACTATGGTTTCAATGCACCACCATAGTATCCATTGCCAATACCATAACATTTTAACCCATTTAAACTCTAACCATTTAAAAACATCAACCACACATCACGAAATCTGTAAAGCTTCACAAAATTATCCTATTAAGAACACCAAACATTAATAGACATCCTGCCTTTTTCAATCAATGGAGCAATAAAAACCCATTTAAACAGAAGGGCGACCAACTAGGGTGCCATTATATCTATCGTGGGATCTTCAAAAAGCAACCCAAAATTAGTTACTCAAACCTTTTAAAATTGAGACACCCAAACCCTTGTTACCTTTTACAACACTTTCCAATTGACCTAATCTCATCCAGTTTCACATTTAACATCTGGCCAAAACCTTTCAATTTTAAAATTTGGCAACATTTCCCATTTAATCATTTCACAAAATAGCAAGCCTTTACATTTAATATTGGTTGTCATTTCACAATTCATGAAGCACCCATACACTTCATGGATTAAAAATTTATTCCCCTTTTTATCAAAAACAAATTCCAACCCATAATTTAACATGCTCACATATAATGTTCCACGTATATGGGTGGCCATTTACCAACATATAAAGTGCCCATACACATTAAAAATTGTCATTTGGATCCCCTTATTAATCAAAACCACGTTACTTTAGCATTTATTTTGCACAACTTTCCATTTTGATCAATATCCCTACAAATGTATTTATCATGCTCAGAATGGTTTTAATAAACAGGTTACCCCTTCCTGATAGTATGGTGTCCATACATCATACAATCAAAAATTGGTTCTTGTTCATTCAAAACCCATGTACAACCAAAATAAGACATTCCATCCTAATCAGTAAACACAAAACATGTTATATCACAGAAGCATGTCATAACACATAATCATGGCATATAATCACTAAATAATATTATACATGAAAGCTATGATTAAACTACATGGCATGGAACATCCATGACATTTCATTTCATATGTGCCTAATATGATTCAAGGAATGCGGATTTCATGCCATATCATGGAAAGGGTAAAATTCAAGGAATTTCATAAACCATATACAACAAAAAATTCAATAGTAACTCATGGGGAAATCATATCAACTCTAATAGAAAACAACATGGACAATAGTTCCCAGCACTTTCCACTTGGTTATTTCCTATATGTGGGTTGATCAGTCCCAAGAACGACTATATGCCAAGCACCAACACGCTATGAATCTCATGTCTACTAACCCAAAAAAAAATAATGTAAAAAAGAATAGAATAACCTCTGATTCCACTTTGTAACATCCCGACCCGACTTACCATCGAACCAGTGGCCGGACCGGTAGGTCACATGGCCACAAGCACTTATCCCCATATTCCAGAAGCTGTCGACTAGCAACGAGGGTCTCGAGAGGATATAGTGGGGAGACTGTACCCTCATATCAGAGTAAAACAGTGGTATTATCAGTGTAAATAATATTCAATTGCAGAAGCAATAAAAAATTGAAAGGATGAAGAAAAAGACATGTAAGAACCATTTTATCAAAATGTGGTAAAGACCAGTCTACAATGCATGCATGACAGATGAAGATACAGTTATTAAATCAGGAACCAATACCCCATGAATTACAAACAATACAAAAAAGAAACGACTGCATAGCCGGATGATGATCCCCTAAGTATCCCAATCTCCCTCTTGGTACTTTTCTCCTAACTCATCATGTACAAACAACACATCACACAACCTAGGTCCGGCAAGCAAGAAGGTCTACTCAGGTACCATTGTGCAATGGTGGCCTGAGTATGGTGTATGATATAATCTTAGTTGGTCGAAACCACCGATGTCAAAACCTATCTAGATAGTGTATAATAATTAAATAGTGAGCAAGTATGTAGAAATAATTATGTGGAATTACATAAGTAAAGACACCCATAAAGGTTCCCATGGGACAACTGACAGTTATAACAGCTTCGACACGTTGCCGGTGAAGTAACCAGATAATGTCACCATATGTATACATATATATATATTCATTTAGATAAAAGATGGTGTGGGGTAAAAATTCCTCCCACCCATTAATATATAAAATAGCAGGCAAAAGGTAAGAATTCTTCTCATACCTATAACTCAACTAGTAAAGGGTAAGAATACCTCCCTTCCATAAAATCAAGATTAGCAGGAACGAGTTAAGAATGCCTATCATCCCTATAAGTCAACTAGAAAGGGGTAATAATACCCCCCTTCCATCACATTCATTCATCTGGTATGGGGTATAACTGCTTCCCCTATGTCACATTCATAATACTGGCATGGGGTATAACTACCACCCATCCAGACATGTAATCATCAAATGAATTCAAATGGAAATTGGTAAGAATGCCTCCCTTCTAGACATGTATTGTAACACGGGCATGGGTATAACTGCTTCCCATATAGCCACCTATTTATCACCAGGTGGCCTCAAAATGCACTCACCTTTACTATTATTCATTGTGTGTCATCTTCATGTTCACACTCAAAATAAAAACATGAATATAATATACTAGTTATGGCATTACCTCATTTTCATTCAAAGAATCATACCACATACACATATGAGAACAAATTCATGTTCACACTTAAGGAAACCAATCTTAATTATCAAAATCAAGATTTTCACATATTAATTTTATTAACATATGCCGTTCTCATTACATTATCCCAAGGCGTGGTCAAACCACGCTTTTCTGTTCCATCCTAGTTTCAAAATTCCATCTTAAAGGATACGTTTATCATTATTCAATCCTTTGATACCTTCTAGATGTGACAAGACATATATTCTTAAGTCATCACACAATGGATACCATCTTACTCAATTTTCCTATCATGGAAAATTGACCCAAACACAATTATCACATCCATTTTATTCCCTTAGTCTCAACAAACAAGTCCACATACAAAGCATCAAAGAGACACCACACCAATCTAGCAGGCAAGATTAAAAAGTCTATCACTTCTTTTTTATCTTGATGAAAAAACACCAATGATTAAGGGGTTTTATTATTAAATAATTAGTTTGGTTACCAAGAAAAAATTTTAACTTATCTGGAATTTCACGCTCTTTTTCATGAAGCTTCTAATGAAAACCCGATTTGCAGAATTTAAATACTAATGTTAATTCAGTATTAAACCATTTAATACATTACTTTAAAATAAAGGTGAAAAGAGAGGGATCCTACCTCATGGTGGATTCATCCGTGCACTCCGGCTCTTGATGATTTCTAACTAAGATCCGCTGTTGCTTCCCATGATGCATATGTGATTTCACATACGACCTATGCCGACACAGGCGAGTCGCCTTGAATATAGTGACTCAAAATCATGCCAAAACCTTCAACGTACTAACAGATAAATAGGAGGAACATTAAAACACTTAAAGGAACCATTCTAGGTGTTGTGAAACCAATAAGAGGAAACCCCTTACCTCGAACCAATGCCAACAACCAAAACTGCATGTATCCACCTCGCCTTCGGCGGCAGATGCCCACACTCGAACCCAAGGGTCCCAAGACAACCTTGGAACAACCCTTGCACGAAGGAAAAACATGAATGAAGAATCCCCCAATACCCAGGGTTTCACCAAATCTCATGGTTCGATGGTTAGGCCAAAATATTACTGGAATAGAGGGGTAGAAACAAGAGAGAATATTACAATGATGATTCGAACCAAAAACTAGTATAAATCGGTTGGAGAAAATGATAAAATATGAGGTCATAGGTTGGAGGAGCTTGTCGTGCAAAGGGGGAGCCCTCTCCAGTGCTTGGTTGTGCGAATCGTACGAGTGAGGGAGAGGGAGGTTCTAATTTCCTTTTTAACTTTGTATTTTATTCTATTTTCAATTTAATAAATTTCATCAAACTTACAGGTCCGCACAGTTTTCCAAATCGTGCGCAAACAGTGTGGCACCCTCTGCCTAAGAGAGGTCCCTCGCATGGGCGAGGCACACAGTTTGAGAAACTGTGTGTAGCCTATGCACAATCCACTTCCTCTTCAAATAAGGACACACGATTTTCTTACAAAGGGCCAAACAGTTTTGTCAAACCATGCGCAACCAATGTTCCTTCCTCTCCATTTAAAAAACCAGCATCTCTCTCTGGACCGAAGCTCCCGAGACCTGTCGAGACACAATGAAAACTTCACGGACCTTCGCCCAAGCCCAAAAACAAAACATTATTGCATTCAAACTATTGGAATTCCCTTAAAATTATTGGTTTTTATAGACAACACGTTCAGTAATAAAAAAAGTTCAAATTCCTTCGGGTTTTAGTCTGATTTAAAACACGAGTCATTACAAACATCCCACCTTAGAACGTCTCATCCCTGAGAATCCTTCAGGAACAACTTACACATCACCCAACCTACGAGGGTTTTGAAGCTTCATTCAAACGATAATGTTGCGTTCACAAATGTACAACACACTATAAGAATCCATTAAACCATACGGTTCTTAAGCCATCAAAACTAGAGCCAATGCTCGTTTCCCAAATAAAACACCAAGACTGTTCTTCCTGAGCCCATCTACCAAGTGATATGAACCCATCGTCGACTTGCCAAGAATTCAGCCATGGGTACATCCCACCTTATATTTTTAACCTTATGCAACCAACTCCAAATCACAGTTCAGAGAACTATTTGAATTTACTTTCAAATCACGCCCCAAGCGTTCCCGTGATGTTCCTAGCTTGATTTGAAACAGATCAAACGATTGATTCCCCATCAACTGCATGGCTCAAGTAATGCCGGTAGTTTATATCAGGCACCATCAGACACAAACTACACTCGCCTCTACCTGAAGACGTGCCAGAGAATGGTATGTCACTGACCACAGATATTAAACAAGAACCCCGAGTCATGCCATCTCCGGATGACTATTTACAAGAACGGTTGGCCTAAACGACCAACATATTTTCAATAGAACACCAATGAATTTCTCCAAGGCACCTTATATTTAGCACAAACAAGTTAACCAAAGCCTACAACCTAATTCCTATGATGTTTCCATGATCAAACCATAAGGGAAACCACACATCCTGTGTGCAACGTCAAAAAAGGACCATCCATATAAGCCCAAAGGCTTCTAAGTATTTGTGTGGATGAGACTGATGCTCTCTTAGTGCATCTTGGATGAGGAAAATATAGGGGACATGTTCATCGCTAAACAGAATACACTAAGAGGTTGGAAGAGATTAATGTTAATCAAACCAGACTACTAGAATGAAGAATAGTCGAACATCTACTGGTCGACTACACCTAAGGAACTCGTCTTCACTTGCAGACACATCCAAACATTTTAAAATTGCATGTCTCAGATGCATTCAGACATGAACAACCCAATTCGAAGGAATTCCATGAAGAATCTATTCCACATGAAGGGACACATTTACCAGAATCGATGCGACGCGCTCCAAACCTTAGGAGTGTCCTAGTCGCATAAGGGAAAGTTGATAACCTAGCCGAGCACAAGCGTGCTGGTACACAAACACCACAATGATTATGTGATGCTTCTCCGCCACAATCACCCCCCCAAAAAAACGAAGAAGATCCAAAACATGGAAACCAGCACATCAAAACACACGAGTCATTAGAAATCAAACCCTATAATTTGGACGAATCTATCCTTTAACTTCGAGCCACTGTATTGAGGAGATGACCCAAAGCCACAACAAAAGTAAAAACCCAACGACCACACATCTGAATAATGGTGTAATAAGAAAAACAAGAGTACAACAAGGGACAACTTCCCCCGAAGAACACCTGACGTCAGAAAACCCACAGTACAAGAAAGGCATTAAAAATCTAAGGTGCTACCAACCACCTGCTAGACCTTTACGAATATCAAACATAGACCCTAATGATAGGTCACACCATATATGTAGCTAGGCTCAAAATACAATCATCAAAACACCACTAAGAAAACAACACCCACGGGAAACACCTAAAGTCCCATTCTATGGAATCTTAAAGGGAAACTCAAAACTACCACTTACACTAGGGTTTCAACACAACATCATGGCTTCCATTTCCATTCCCTTAACATTTTACCCATTTTAAACTCTGAGAATTTAAAAACATCCACCACACACCAAGCTAGTATGCATGTTTCACAAAAACATCCTATTAAAAAAAATCTATCATTCACAGACATCCCATCTTTTTCAATCAACTGAGCAAAAAAACCATTTAAACAATAGGGAGACCTACTAGGGTCCCATTTTATCCATACGAGGTTCTTCAATAAGAATCCCCAAAGAAGTTACTTGATCCCTATTAAAATTCAAACACCCAAACTGGGTTATCTCATAATATACATTCCAACTGACCTACTCGAGTCCTGGTTCACATTTAACATCTAGCCAAAACCATTTAATATTTAAATTAGGCCACATTTTTTATTTAATCACATCACAATACATCACGACTTTACATTTAATACGGGTTGTCATTTCCGAATTCATGAAGTGCCAATACACTTCATGGATTGATAATTGATTCTCCTTTTTATCAAAACCAGATTCCAAAACGAATTTAACATGATCACATACAATGGACCATGAATATGGGTGGCAATTTACCAACCTATAAATAGACCATTCACTTTATAAACTGGCATTTGGAACCCCTTTTTAATCAAAACCATGTTACTTTAGCATTTTAGTTTCCACATCTTAAAATTTTGAGAAACATCCCTACAAATGTATTTATCATGCTCAGAATGGTTTTAATATATGGGTTACCCCCACCTGGTTGTAAAGGCCCCATACACCATACAATCATAAATTGGTTCATATTCATTCAAAACCCAGGTACAACCAAAATAAGACATTCCATCATAAGCAGTAATCACAAAACATGTTATTTAAAAGAAGAAGGTTATAACACATAATCATGGCATATAATAACTTAATAATATTATACAGGCAAGCTAAGATGCCCCTACATGGCATGGAACATGCAAGACCTATCATTTCCTATATGCCTAATATGATGCATAGAATGCGGCTTTCTTTCCATATCATTCCAAGGGTAAAATTCTAGGAATATCATAAAACATAAGCATCAGAAAATACAACAGTAAGTCATGGTGAAATCAAATCAACTCTAATGGCAATCAATAAGAACAATAGTTCCCAACCCTAACCACTTGGTCATTTCCCATACATGGGGTGATCAGTCCCAAGCAGGACTATTATCCATGGGCCGGCACATTCATAATCTCATGTCTACAAACCCAAAATAGTAAGTCAAAAATAAAGGAAACACCTCTAATACCTCATTGTAAATTCCTGTACTGGCCTATCGAACTAATGGCCGGACCAATAGGTCACATTGCCTCAAGAAAATCTCCCTATACGCCAGAGGCTGCTGACTAGCAGTTAGGGTCTCGGGAGGTGATAATTGTTCGACTATACACACATATCATAGTAACACAATAGTATTATCAGAGTAAATAATATTCAATAGCGGAAGTAGAAAACAATTGAACGGAAGAAGCAAAAGATAGGTAATAACCATTTTATCAAAAGGCGAAAAACTATTGTCTACAATTCATGCATGTACAGATGACGATACTGTTACAAAAGGAGGAATCAATATTGCATGCTTTAAAAACAATACAAAAAATAAAGGACAAAAAATCCCGATAGTGATCCCCGGATCATACCATGCTCCTACCTAGTCCTTTGCTTTTAACTCCTCATGTACAAAAAACACCACACACAACCTAGTTCCTACAAGCAGGAAGGTCTACTTGGGTACCCCAGTGCAAGGGAAGCCCGAGTAGTGTGTGAGATATAATCTTAGTTGGCCAGGAGAACTGGTGTCAAACCTCATTTTGACAGTGTATAAAAACTAAACAGTGAGAAGGAAAATAGAAATAAGTAAGAAGAATTACCTAATTAAAAACACCCATCTAGATTCCCAAGGGACAACTGACTGTTACACCAGCTTCAACTCGGTGGCGGTGATGTAACCTGATCATGCCACCATATGTATGTATATATATATATATATATCATTCATATAAATTGGGGCAAGGGGTAATAAATCATCACACCCATTAATGAGGGAAATAGAGTGCACGAGGTAAGAACGCCTCCCATCTCTATAGGTCAACTGGCAAGGGGTATGAATGCTTGCATTCCATAAATCAAGATAAGCGGGCATGCGGTAAGAAAGCCTCTCGTCCCTATAAGTCAAATGACAAGGGTTAAGAATGCATCTCTTCCATCAAATTCATTCAACCAGTATGGGGTATAACTGCTTCCCATATGTCACATTCATAATACTGGCATGGGGAATAACACCCTCGCATCAAAACTTGTAATCATCAACAGAAGTCAACTGGTAAGGGGTAAGAATGCCTCCCTTCCATAAAAGTACTATCACACATAAATGGGGTATAACTTCTTCCAATCCAACAACCTATCTATCACTAGGTGGCCTCAACATGCACTCACCTTTACTATAATTCATTATGTGTCATTCACATGTGTGGACTCACAATAAAACCATGTCTCTACTATACAACTTATGGAATTACCTCATAAGAATTCAAATAATCATACCACATACACATAACTTAACACATTCACGGTCATACTTAAGGTAACCCATATTAAGTATCTAAATCAAGAGATTAACATAATAATTTTACTAACATAAGTCATTCTCATTAACTTATCACAAGGCGTGGTCATACCACCCTAGTCTCTACCTTCCTAGATTCACCATTACATCTTAAATAATACGTTTATCATTATTTAACACATTGATACCATCTCGAGGAAACAAGTAAAATAGTCTCAATTCATCCAACTATGTTACCATATTACTCAATTTTCCTATCATGGAAAATTGACCCAAACAGAAGTATCACAACCATTTAATTCCCTTTGTCTCAACAATGCGAGTTCACATACAAAGCATTAAAGAGACACCACAACAATTTAGCAGGAATGCATAAAAATTCCATCACTACTTTTTATCTTGATGACTGTGCACCTCTAATTGGGGGGTTTTATTATTATATAGTTAGTTTAGTGACCAAGCAACCCTTTTATCATATAATGTATTTCATGCTATTTTTCAAGCATCGTATAATCAATACCTAATTTTTAGAACTAAAATACTAAGGAAAATGAATTATTAAACTCTTTAATACTTTACATTAAATTAAAGGGGTAGGAAGTGGGATCTTAACTCAAGGTGTATCCATATATCCACACCGGCTCTTGACACTTTCTATCTAAGATCTGCTGCTTCATCCCCATGAGGCATATCTGATTACACATATGACCTATGCATACACAGGCATGCCGCCTCGACATTGGTGACTAGAAACCATGCCCAAACCATCAACACAGTAACAGATAATTACATGGAACCTTAAATTAATTAATGGAACTATTCTAGCTGGTGAAAACCCAATTGGGGGGAAAACCCTTAACTTGAAGCAATGCCGACAACCATAACTTCCCGTGTCCACCCGACCTTCAGCGGAAGTTGCCCACACTCGAACCCAAGGGTCCCAAGACAGCCTTGGCATAAACCTAACACAATGGAAAAACATGAATCAAGAAAACCCTAATACCTAGGGTTCGACTGAATCCATCGGATTGAAGGATTGGACGAAATAATGCTAGAATAGAGGACGATAAAGGAGATAGAATCTTACCATGATGATTCAAAAAAAAAAACCGGTTGAAATCGATGGGAGAAAACTAAGAAAAAGGAGGCCAAAGGGTGGAGGAGCTCATCACGCGATGGGTGAACCATCTCGGGTGCTCGGTCGCACACGGGCTCGGCGCGCAGTTTGGGATACCAGGTGTATCCCGTGCGAAGGCCACTTCCTCTTCAACTAAGCCCGCATGGTTTTCTTGCAATGGGCCGCACAGTTTGGTCAAATTGTGCACAGCCTGTGTGCCTTCCTCTACCTTATTAAAACCCTGCCTCTCTCTCGGGACCGAAGCTCCTGAGACCTGTGTAGACACTAGGGAAACTTCTCGGGCCTTCTCTCAATCCCAATATAAAATCAAAAAATCATTCAACTCTAAGAATTCCATTCTGAATCTATTTTTTAAAAACATCTCGTTTAGTAATCAAATTCCTTCAGGTTGTAGTTCGGTTCAAAACGCGGATCATTATAGTGGCATACGTTCTAGAGGAGATATGAGATAAGCATGATATGTTATAAATTTTTACATGTTACAACCACCACCTATATGTGGTCCACACCATGCTAAGAGATATGGAGGATATCAGATATGAGAAAATCCATGTGGTCATGGAATATGACCTGAGGACATCATGAATGATTCGATGTATGGACTCCATCTACTTATAAAATCCATAAAAATATAAACAGGGTCTAATCATTCCTTCTTATCATGAATCTTCTCCAATACCATGAGTTTTGTGTTAAACCATTGGAGAGATCTATACATCTGGAGATACTTATAGGAGGGGAATCAACAATCACACATATAGAAATTATTTGATATAACTCTTGATGTGAGAGTTTTAGTTGGAACCTCTTGGTGGTAGTGTCGAGGCCTTATATTGTTAGTTTGGGTATTTACTATCCATCCACATTTCAAGCTCATATTTACTATTTTATGGAAAATGTTGTTGTACATGTTCAACATGGGAATGTGTTTTTCCTTTCTTGGTGAAAAAGGATACCCATGAAGAACGAGATATGCACATACATAAGAGAGTGTATATGATGTCTCTTGAGTCTGCCAGCCTTACCCTCATGGTAGTGGATGTTTATAGTTTTTAGTTATCAATAGTAGAGGTAGTGTGTATAAACATCCTTTCAAAACATGTTACTACAATTACCTCCTCTGAGGGGGAGGAACTTCTATATCATTATACACCCCGAGGTGTTATCAATATCTACAACATTATATCACAGGTCCTTTATAGAGCTTCAAAAATAAGGGGTATAGGTGGGAAACATGATGTGGAAGGGCATAATATGACCCAGCATTCAATGTTATGTGTGGATTGCTGAAAATTTAACCATGTGGCTGTGGAGAATGAGTACCAACTAATAATGGATTTTTGGGAACATAAATCAGTTAAAAGGGGTATATTTTCATATGGATGGAATGGTGCCCGTAGGATTTTCTGTAGTTCAGAAATCGAATATGGATGGATTTTTTCCAGGACTTTGATATTGAGAATTTATATAATCCTAGGAAGGGAAAATGGTTACAAACACACTCAACTAGTGATACAACCAACAAATTCTATGTGAAATGATAGGGTAGTTATCGACGGTGAAATCATCAATATTGGATGATGGTGGAGCATCATACCTTCAGTTGATAACTATCAATAATACACTCTTAAAGCATTTCAGGCAGTCACATCTTGTGGATATTGACTGTGAGGCAAAACGTGCATGGTTAGCCTTAGTACATACTTCTGATGCAATTTCGATAGGCGCGAAGAACATCATCATTTCAAGAGGATGCATCGTAGTACTAGTGATGTTGTAGGAGGAGGTGTTGAAGGAGTTATATACATCCCCTTTGGTGGTGAATCCTGGTGTGTAAATGATGTTCCAAGACCTCCAACATCAATACTGGTGGCCATAGATGATTAAAGAAGTGGTAAAGTTTGATTCACGATTCCTCACAAGTCAGTATGTGAAGGCCAAGCATAAGGACCCAACATGCTTCAAAAAACCAATTGTGGTGCCGGAGTGGAAATGGGATGATATTTCATTTGAATTCATTATGGGGTCACCACACAATACTATGTGCAACAATTTTATCAGAGTGAGTGTAGACCGACTCACCAAGTCGTCTCACTTTCTACCCATTTGGGAGATGGGATCCATAGAGGGATTGTGACACCTCTATGTCAAGAAGATATTGCAACTATATAAGGTTCCTTCGACGATCATCTCAGACAGTGATGCACTATTTACTTCCCAGTATTGAATGGGATTTCATGAGGATTTTGTGACTCAGTTACTATTGGCCATAGTCTATTACCCCCATACATATGGTGTGACATAGAGGACCATTCAAACCATGGAGGTCATGCTTCATGATTGTGTCATATAATTTGTTCGTAGTTGAGAGGAATATCTTACACTATTTGTGATTGCGTACAAGAACAAATACTATTCCAAAATTGGTATAGAACCGTTTGAGGCCTTGTACAGGCGTCCTTGTTGATCATCTCTATGATGGATAATCCCAGGGGAGTTAGCAATCATGGGACCAGAGATGGTACGAGCTACCCCAGAGAAGGTACATATCATCCAGGAGTGGATGAGGACTACATAGGGCTGGCAGAAAATTTATTCTAACAGAAGATAGAGATGATTGGAGATCGAGGAGGGAGACCATTTGTTAATTCAGATATCACCCTGATGGGGACTATCGAGATTTGGATGGGGAGTCAAGTTATCTCTGAGTTTTAATGAACCATTTCAAATTTTGAGAAGAGTTAGTGAGTTGGCGTACTGCCAAGATCTTCCACATCAGATTCACCCGGTGAATGATGATTTCCATGTGTCACATTTGTGGAGGTACATGAATGATCTATAACACCTCAATTGATTGGGGAGAGATGTAAATTGATGATCGGGAGAATTTTTCAAAATTCCCATTAGAGATGGAGGATCTAAAAGAGTTGGTCTTTCATGGATGGTAGATTCCTCTGGATCGTGTTCGTTGACAGCACAATAATATCAATGAGAGAACATGGGAGCCGGAGGCTCATATTCGTGTATAGTACACCCAATTGAGTTTGTATCCTTTTTTTGGATTACCAGTTTAGGAATCCCAAAAGGGGGTAGTAATATAATGTCTCGAAAATTCCGTTGTTTTTTATTTATATTGAATTATTTTGAGAGAATTTGTCGACACATCGAGCAATAATTTTCATTGGAGTTCCTGAAATGATTTGTAGAAAAATTAAAATCATTAAATAGTTTGTGTCAGCATATTTCCTAAAAATGTGGAATAACTACTAAATAGATCCCTAGATTAGAAATCAAAGGAGAACATTTTATTTAGGAAGGCAGTTTTACCCTAGGTTAAAATTATGTTTAGTCAGTTCTTGCCTCCAATGAGAAAACATTAAAATGTAATAACCATGAATAAAATAATTATATAATTTTTTCTTCTTTAAAATTCCTTTATATCATGAAAGGATATTTGGATAAAAAACTCAAGACCCCCATTGAGCTCGAGAGGGTATTCTTTGTTTAGGAAGATCCTAACTTTGGACGATGCATGCTAACAGGGGTAGATTTTTTTTTGCCTGTATGTAAACATTAGTTTATTTTCAAATACTTATAACCCCTAAAAGGTAACATGGATTGAAAATATGAATGCACCGTTGAGATATTGGGTGTATTTTACCCTTAGGTAGAGCCTAACCTCAACCAGTGTGGGATGAGGGTGAAAGATAATTTTTGAACAATTTTTATGTTTCATTTTTAAAAAAAGTGTGACTGGGTATTTCATTCATTTAAACATCTGATCAAATCAATAATCTGAGGGAACTATTTAATTTAGAATGCTGAAATTTTCCAAAGAAGGTCCAAATCATTACTGGTGTGGGTCAATTGAAAAAGATAATTTTTTTAGTAAAATAAAAATAAAATAAACATAAAATAAATTCAATGTTTATTTTATTCAAACTGTACCAGCTACGAAAAAATTACTAGTAAATGAATTGTGGATGCGACGATGTAGTGTTGAATAATTATTAAATCTTATTAATGGGACAATGTGGTGATTCACAACACGTGTCCTTACCATAATTAATCATAAATCCATAGTTGAAAAACAATGTTGGGAAATTTTCTAACAAATGATATTTCTCTCTCTCTCTCTATAATGCTTTGATGATGAATGACATCGATGAACGCCATAAAATAAGTGATATGAAAATGTTGGTGGGATGGATTCATGAGACGAAAAATAGAGACGAATGCTAACACAATTAGGATCTATGGCAACTCATTGCTTCGTCCCTCGTCAACTGTGGAACCTCAAACCATGTAGGGGTTTATTTGTTTTTTGTTTTCCATGTTATTACTATAAAACATCAAACACAAATAAATAAATGAATAGGTTGATCGGAGAATCATATTTTCCTTCAATAGGGTTTTTACCTTTGGGTTATTTCACCAGGATAGATAATTAACTAATTGATCTATGATCCCAAGCCTCCCATGTTTTTAAACATCTAATAAAGAGGGTGTAGGCCATCACAAACCAAGAATGAGTCCCTCAGATTATGTGTTCATCATGTCCACATCCATAAAATGGATTCATGGTAGTACCAAGTCCATGGAATTGATTTTAGTGAACTGAGAGTCCTTAGGGCAGATACATATTTGATATGGGACACCAGAGCAGACTGAGCGACCCACGGAGGGGACGGACAATATGACACCACTGGCATAGCAAGGATGGTGACCATAGGAAAGAAGTGGTGCAACTCCAATCCCTGCAAGATGGATGTAGTGGCCTTGCTAAATATTTTAGTCGGACCACATTAGCCAATCGGGACAATGGGATAATGTCAGGCTGTATGGCAGATCAGGCTAGGAAAATAGCTTGACCCTCTTATATGGGACATCCCTGATAAATTTCGGTCACTAGTCGACCAAGTAGATTTCACCCACGACCAACCTCAATAGGGTCTATTGAGGCCCAATGGGACAGGTGGATAGGATAGTGTCATGCAAGACCTGGGGTCAGGTTGGTCAGGTCATTCTAAAACAGTCAAACCAGGCCCGAATGAAACCAACCCCTTCTTACAATAAGAGACATATCTGCTATACTATGTGTCTAATTGACACACCATATATGGAATTAGATACCAAGAGACATGTAGATAATTATATAATCATTTATGTATGATTTCATGGATGTTGACGTGGTGAGACTCTACGAATCAACTATCAGTGAGATTCCATGACTCATCAACACAATGAGAATTCGTGTCATACGTATCTAGTGAGACTCTATGACTTATCTATCAGTGAGACTGCTTGACTCAGCTACCTATTGAGACACTCTAACTCAGCTATCTTCGATAATCCATGAATTAACTACCCTAAATGACTTCCGGACATAGCTACCTAAAAAGACTTCGTAAGTCAACTATCAGTGAATCTTCGTGACATAGCTACCCAGCGCGACATCACGACTCAGTTATCCACAAGGATCCATGACATAGCTACCCAAAAAGGATTTTTTAATTATCTAATAAATAGTTCTAGGTGACCTAGCTTGCCTAATAGAATAATCAGGGTCTTTTTTCATTGCAGTGATCAATGTTCAATTTTTTAAACAGTTATTTTTTCTACCAAAAGATTATGTTATACCTATGTCAAGCTGACTCTTGGGACTCGAATCTTTGTTCAAGATTTTGGGATTTCTTTTATGTTTTAATGGGTGATCGGAGTTGATTTTTGGGTCCCTACTGATTATTTCATTACTCACTCGTGCACAGGCTTCACCAGCACGTGTTGTTTATGGTGTAGACGAACGACGTCTTGGTAGAGGAATTGGTGTCCCAGGACCAGGTAGTGCCCTCTGAGGTCATGTATGCTAGACAAGTTTCTACAACTTCCGTAATCTACCCTATACATACCCATTAGGAGGGTATTCCCATGGAAAACTATTAGAGTCTCCTAGTATTTTCCCATTAACATTTCTTCCATTGTTTAATTTGTATTCTAACCCATTCTACCTACAGTTTTTACATATACTCAGTGTTTTGTAGTGGCATGCATGTTTACTTTTACAGATTTGGTTTGTGTTTGTGTGAGTGTGCATATAGATACTCAGGAAAATGCCTCTCATTTTCAGTTTCATGCCTTTAGTACTGGTTGCCAAGCCCTGACATTTAAGTGGGAGGATTGTGGTATGTCATGGAATGAATCCTGGAGGATGGGTTAG
This sequence comes from Viscum album, assembly GCA_963277665.1. Lineage (NCBI taxonomy): Eukaryota > Viridiplantae > Streptophyta > Magnoliopsida > Santalales > Viscaceae > Viscum > Viscum album. The sequence goes on along the minus strand of OY728152.1, from coordinate 356,805,349 downwards.
GTTGCTATTGGGATTTTTACAAAATTTTTTGTCATTGTTAAATAGAAACACTCAATTTGAGTCATATCGGTCACAACGTGCATCAAATTTTGTTACAAATCATTCATGAACTTCTCATAATCACTTATAAAATTATTTTCATAAAATATCATGACAATATAAATGCCTTTTTCGATTTTAGATGGTCATTTTGTTTTTCGTTACTAAAATTGATATAAATTTTAAATAAATATGGACATAGTGTCATACATGTCAAACAATCCATCTGATTTAGCTGTGGCAGATTCCTACATGATCCAAATTAATTATGGAATATTTTACGAAAGTTTCCCAACAATCTAAATTAGTTTTCTTAGTTTTTATAATGCCACATATCATTTATAATAAAATTTCATTTTAATCATAAAATAAACATATTGAATCATCTAGATCAATTCATGTATCCGATTTAAGTGACACTAATTCTTACATGATACAAAATATTTAAGAATCATTTATCTAAAATATGAAGGAAACATAGTATCTTTTCTGAGTTATCAATCAGTGATACTTTTCAACGTATATGATTAATTTAAACTAATAATGGATACTTTAATTTTTATATATTTTCAATTAAAATTAAGGGAAATATTAAAAAGAAACAATTAAATGTAGGCTTATCAATCACGTCGTGTGTTGGATTGTGGTACGAATGATTCATGCAATTCCCAAAGTCTTATAACAATCCTATCGTTCAATGCCACCATGTTTTTTATGGAATTCATTTGTTGAACTACCAACAATATATGAAATTATTATTGCAAAGCACATTAACTCTGGAAAAAATCCAACTATATAAAAATAATTTTGTGATTAATATTAAAAAAACAAAATTATAAAAAAATAAAATAATTATGTGGATAATAAATTTTCTATTAATATATCATTATTCACTCATTAATTGAGTAGAGGGAGCATGGTTTTTCTTCCTAAAAAAAGATTAAATTGAAAATGAAGGAAAAAATTTAAATTTCAACACAACAGGGTTGAAGTTTTTTATTGGAGAAGAAATATGTGAATGTTTTCATGTAATAACACATAATAGTTGGATAGATCCTCCCAAATCTACGAAAAGAATATAGATGTAACAGAAATAAATTATTATGTGAGTAATTCTAAAAATTATTAAATATAATAATAATATGAAACATTTCATTAATTTTATGGACAATGATTTTACTGTTCATGTATCGAGATTACCTTTGTAATTGAGAAGACATGGAAACATGGGTCTTCCTGCAATAGAAGTGGATTGGATTGGAATGAAGTAATAAAAGAAACATTTTAGGGGTAAAATGTATTTGAGGATGAAGATGTTTGTATATATTTTTGGGTAGAAAGGCATGAATGTTGGAGAGATCACCCCTATAAAAAAAGAATCCTCTTTTATAATAAAACAATTATTATGTCAGTAATAGTAAATAGAAATAAACTAATCATAAATATGAAAAAATTCTTTTATTATATCAACAATGATTTTTCAATGATTATATCATGATTAACTCTATAAATGAGTATAGATAGTGTAATTTTTTTATACAATGGCAGTGGAGTGAACTTGAAAAAATTGATATATGCAACAATACATGGGTGAAATCTTTTTGAGGGAGAATATGTGTGTGGATGATTTGGTGTAGAAAGGCATGAATGAAGGAAAGAGCATCCCATCTAGAAAAAAGGAATCCAACTATATATTCAAATAATAATTATGCGATTAATAAAAAAATAAATAAATTAAACATATATAACAAACTGTACATTAATTCTATAGATAATGAGTTTACTATGTAAACATTAAGAATGCATCTGTGATTGAGAAGAGGTAACATAATTTCACTTTTTTAAAAGTTATTACCCATAATGGAAATAAAATATCTAATTCATAAAATATTATTGAAATCTATTTATTCATTATTGTAATTACACCTGGTCAACAACATTATTTCATATGGCTTTAAAAAGAATAAGAGTGCGTAATGTTTGTCGTACATTTTGAGGCAGAATGCCTCGAAATGCAACATGCATTAAATCTTGCATCAAAACCTGATAGGAATGTGATTTTACTCCTTATAAAATCAAATTAGTCTTTGACATGGAATTTTATATATTTTAATAATACCCTTTTGGAACTCTTACATTATTAAGGACAATGAAAATTTTCAATTTTGAGTACGAGACTTCTATTTTATACTAAAATGCCATTTTAATCTCAAAAAACACAATTTATCTTATACCAATCACATTATATATCAGATTGAGATGAGACTGACTCATGAATGACATAATGGAATTATGAAATGTTGTCTTAAAATATCAAAAAAATAATAGTTTATTAAATTTGATTTCAGTGAGTGAATTTTTTTGAACTTTATTATCAATTTTATCTTGATAACAGACACATTGAGTCATAATGGTAACAACATGTGTAGAATTTATGTGTTACTGATTCCTACACCTCTCAAATGACATTTGTATCACTTACCAATGTGTAAATTAAGTACACACCTCTACTGATCACTTTTTCAATTAAAATAAATCTCTATAATTTATTATATAAAATAAAAACTTTTATAAAAACATGTTTTATTGGAAAAAATATATAATAAATATTTTACCTGTTACTTTTTAATATTTAATTCGGATACGTATAGATACTATTTATGATACAAATAAATGTAATTCTTCATTATATATTCCTCCACATCTAATAAGAAAAAATAATTTTTGTAAAATATACTCATCAAATGAATGTAGAGAGTAGCAACCCAATTCTCCAAGGATGTGTAGCACTGTTGTTGTGTATTTTGATTCTTCCATCTCCTCCCTCTCTATTTTTTTTTCTCCCTTTACTCTAACATTTATCAGGATGTGTGGAGATATTATATAAATGGAGTTGGGGGAAATGTATTTGGTGAGTTAATAGCTAGTATTAATTGTGTGATTATCACAAATGGATGGAATTTACCCTTTTAGAGAACAAAATGATGTACAACATTCATCCTCATCATCTCACCTCACAATAATTTATCACTTCATTTTGTTGTTTGAAACACATCCTTTAACTCTTTGGAAAAATATCGTATGTTGTATGATATAATCTAAGTAGTATTCATACATGGGGTGACTAATGCTCAGATTCATATGAGAAACATAAAAGAGATGTGAAATGAGTCTCAAGTAAACAAAATTTAATAATAAAATTTTCAGTGATTAAGGTGATGTGGATTTCAATTGTACTTAATTTTGTTCTATGAAGGGAGAAATGTCTACCATTTGTGAGAATAACACCACAAGAACAATTCATTAACTCAATACATCCATTTACACAAAATCCTTCATGAGAAAATATCCCCACAATATGTAAAATGATTGTCTGATGGGTGGGAATGAAATGGAGTGGGTGTTGATGGAAGAATCAGAATACAAAATAGTAGTTCTATAAAGATCTTGGGGTATTGGGTGGCTACAGTTTAATTTCAGCTAACGAGTGTATGACATAGAAATTATTATTTTTTCATTTTACATGGAGGGAGAGTTAATGATAATTTACATTCATTTATATAGTTTCATTTATCCACAATGATTCGAATATAAATTTCATAAAATAATTGGTTGGTGATTTTTTATAATGTTTTGTTTGATAATTTTTTAAATAGGTTTTATTTTATTAATAAAATGACAATGTAGTATTTGATTGGAATAAGGGGTCCATGGAAGCTTGTTCATATTTCAAAATTACCTCAATTGGAAACAATCTTAAATGGGGTTCACACCTTAGATAATCTAAAAAAATGGGGGTGACTCCTCATCTCATTCAATGTTCTCAAAGGCACATGATGCAATAAGGCGTTAATGCCTATAGGGTTTGTGGCGTTGGGTGGAACTATGCCACCTGTGTTCAAACATAGATATTTATATATATGTTTATTATTATTATTATAATTATATAGATATATATATTTACCTATTGTTTCTATTTTTTTCTATATTAGATATATTTGTATATTTTTTATTACAATATATATATATATACATATATATATATATATATATTTATTACAATTTATTTTGTTTTTATTATTTTTATCATTTTTTTAGTTTTGACATGGGGATTCCATTTCCATGAAGGATTTCATGTGATATTCTTCTCTAGTGGAAGATCACAATGGTGGAATTAGGAAGCCATGTAACATGGGTGCACTTTAGTGGGGGTTGTGCTAAAGGGTGTTTTATAAAGCCACAATTTACTTGATTTCTCTCACCCACGATTTCAATCCTTTCTACCAACTTTGATATACTATACCCTACCCATGATTTTTTTTGGTCTCTTGTACCCATGATTTCAACCACTGTGGTGCACCTATACCGCACTTGTCTCTGTAATGCCTCTTGGGTTGGCACATGATGTGTGCAACTTTGGAACACCTCGGTGAGGTCACAGAAGTTATGAATCACCTCACCTAATGCCATGGTGCACTGTGGAACACGCCTTTGACAACACTATTATATACATAGTTAAATAAACTGAAACTACCAAATGATTAGACATATATGTTATAAAAATTTATGTATTAAATTAGTAAATTTCATTTAAAATAAATAAATATATATATACTATTTATTAAATTTAAATTTATTTAAATATTTTTTATGGAATATGATGTGTGTATATAAATAATACAATTTAATCTAATGATACTATAATAATAACATTAATAATAATTTATAAATTAAATTAATTATATATAATAACAATTCTAGGAACATTATTATAAAATATAATTATTTAAATTTTGGAAATATTAATTATTTCAAAAATGTATATATTGTTAAATAATTTTAATATTTTTAACATAACTTGAGTTAACAAAATATTATTGGTTATTTATGTATAAATATATTACTATTGATTAAATGTATAAATAGACCTAAAATGAATATTTATACCTAAAATGTTGAAAGCCTGAACATAATTTCTATTATATAGAATTTAATAACTCCAATTATATTTTCATAGATCAAATGATGTAGAAACCTTCATATTATATGAAGTCCAACTAATAAGCATTTACCCATCCTTGAGATTATAGGGCGGTCCATATACAATTTTCTATAAATAAATAATACACATCAACAAGATATACAAGTAATAAGGATAATAACATAGAAACCCTTGAAATATATATCCCATTTACATTTTAACATTTAAATAAATAAAATAGAATTTAAATATACATATTCCCTAACATTAATTACGTAATATAATCTTTTGTTAGTATTCTTCACCATTAACAGATTGATAATTGCTTTGGAAAATAAATTTTCTTCCTAATTAAAATTTTTATATCCAAAACCTCATCTATTTCTAGAGTAGAAGTAACATTTATTTAATTAATTTACATAGAAATCTGAGTTGATTGACTATTATTTTAAAAGAATTATAAAATTATTCTTGCAGAAGAAAATGTTTTATATTGGTAGACAATGATGAAAATTGATTTAAGACAACAATTTAATAATAAATTGAATATTGAAAATAATTTTGAAGAAAAAATAAATCCTAAAGAATATAAAAATATTATAAAACAACCAGATCATAAATAAAAAATCCACAATGTAAAATAGAAAACTATTGGATCCTGATCTTGAAACTCAAAATACAGAATGTAAATCTGAACCTACTATGGAAAAAACAAGCCTACCATGCTAGGATGAAGAAAATATGAGAACCAGAAATCTAGATCATGATGTTTACTTTAGAAACCCTTATATCAACCAGACAACATGTTACAGATGATGTTTGAGTAACTGAAGGTAGTGGGATTCTTGGATTAGATATTCACTTCCCCGAGGAGGAGTGTCATCAATTGGTTGATTATATAGAAATATTCTTATATCACAATAGGTTCACAATATCATAGGTTTTTTAAATAGATTGGGATACTTTTATATGTTCATATTCTTTATGCTCTCATAAAAGGAACATTTATTACAGTTTCTTAAGAATTTATTAAAGAATCATATTATCAGTGCTAATAATGCACTAATATAGCTACAATTTTATCATTTCTAAAATTTGAACTAATAAAGTTATATTTTTTAGTAATTCTTACGTAAGAATTGATAAAGTATTTTTAAATATAATTATAATTATTTTTTTATTATATATATATAATTAATCAATATATATAAATATAAATATAATAAATATATTTTTTATTTAAATAAATTTTTTGCAATTTTTAAATTATTTTAATAAATAATTATTAATATATATTTAATTATTTTTATATAATATTTATATTTGTATATATATTTTATATAATTATAGATAAATATTTTATAAATATTTATATATATAAATATAGTAAATATATTCAATACTTAAGTAAATTTAATTTAAATTTAACAATTATTTAAATATATAAAGTTATTTATTTATAATTATATAAATACCCTTAGAAAATATTTATTTATTTATAATTATAAATATAAAATTTCAAAAATATATTATGTACATTTTTATATAATTTTTTTAAAATATTTTTTAAAATTTATTATATTGAAATATTTTTTTTAATATTATTGATTAATATCTAATTTTAAGTGCATTCATGTTAAAAATGAGTGAAATTGAATAATTTCCAAATAATTACACTTTTATTATATTGAAAAAATGGACATGTTTTTTCTATGAAAATTGAATATAAAAAGAAATAAATTTATATTTGTGAAATCAATTAAACAAGCTTTTGATCTATGTTAAATTGAAAAATCAAAGGACATTAAATAATATGTCAATTACTTTATGCAAAAAGTCAGTATTTTTAATTCAAATTAATATTTAATTATAAATCATTATTCACAGAATATAACCCAAAAATATTTTCTAATAAAAAGTATCATATTTATATACATTGAAATATATTTATATAAAAAAAATATAATATTTATTAACATTATAAATAATCATCTAATTGTTAATATAATTAAAAATTTTCTCAATTTACTTATTTTTAATTTTAATTTGATTAATTTTCATTTTTCAAATCTATATATTTAATAAATACAATTTTTTTATTTATAATTTATATACAGTATAATAAATTTATTCATTTTTATCAATATTTATTTAATTTACAAAACATGTAATATATTTTTCAATAACATCATTTTTTATTCATTTTACTAATTTTATTTTTCTATTTTAATTATTCTTACCATTATCAATGCTAAAAAAGTGCTGATAATTGACCCCTCTATGAGCACAATAAAAATATAACTGGTAATGTATACACTTTATCAGTGAAAAAAATAATGTGGTGATAAAGGGTACACATTATTTCTTAAGAAAATAAAGCGACGATAAATGGTACTCATTATCAGCACAAAAAGTGCTCTGAATGGGTTAAATTTATCAGTTTTTTGGGATGATGAAGATTCCAATAATGTTTGATTTTTCTAAAAATAATAAATACATTCTCTCTAAATGCCAGTTTTGTAGTAGTGTGCGTAACAATGTGTTGATAATGAATGTACATTCTGCAAAAGGCTGTTTTTTGAATGTAAGAATATTTTATCCTCAACTAATGGAAACTAGATCCTTGAACATTTAATTAGAACCCCATATCCACTATAAAAAAATCAAATAGATCATCAATGTTTTTAATGGATATTTTTTTTATTATCATCACTCAATTGAGTTTTTTAAAACCAACACACATGCAATTTTAACCATCAACATTCATAGAAAATAGAACTTACACTGCCAAGGTGGCATGCTCATATGTATAAAGCCTTCCCCAAGATGATTTCCCAGCTCAGATTTTAGGTCTTTCATTTCACCCAATGCAACAGAGTAAGAGGGAAAAAAATATGGTTGAGTACTATGAACAAAATCAATAGAAAACTCAACCTCCATTACTGGGGGAAAACAATAGATAATAGAGGGAAACACATCGAAGAACTCGATGATTAATAGAGGGATATCACCACACAATGATTTCCACTCTAGATCTAATGAAATCATAGATTTCACTTTCTAAAATACCGGATAAGAAGGTCTGACTCTACTAAAACATGGGTCCCATTCATTTTCAAATACACCATACAAACCAATAGGTGTAGTGAAGGTGGCCTTTCAAATATAACAAACTATCTAATGCTTATTTTGGATGAGCAAATCCATCCTAAAAATGTCATAAAGTGATCTTAGGTCGTGAATGGAAAAATACCCAAAAGGCTCTACATCTGTTTATGAGAAAAAAATGTGAAGGAATATTGAGACCCTTCACTCCCTTTACAACAAGGGGTGTATTAATATTCACTGCACAAGATAAATTATCCATAGGAAGATTTATATGATTAACATTATAGGTTGAATTAAAGAATGAGATTCACTTGAATCCAATAGGGTAGTCATTAATTATGAATCTATAGTGATGATATGTCTCACAATCACTGGACCAGTATCTGCATTCGATAGGAATCTTCTCATATGTGAATAAGCTTCACTTTGGATCCTTGTGGATGTAACCCTTTTTTATGTCAAGAAAATTATTGCGTAATAGTTTTATAATATTCATATGATCCTTTTACACTATTATGAGTGGAATAAACACAGAGGGACCTCTACAAGTTATTTGAGAATCCACAGGATCCACAATTACTGGGTGCCTTAGTGATATCAAAATTCGAATTTCTATTATTACCAAACTGGAAATAGATTAAATGACTTTTTTTAGGTACAAAATGTGGTTTAAAAAATTCATTCTGTTGAGAAACACTATGTGATTCATCATTCTTAAACATTACCTTAGATTAATTCACACTAGAACTGGGAATGACGGAAGCTCAAGAAAACCATGACATACCAGCTAGGTCCATCTCGACCATAAGTTCTCTATCATGTAAATCATCAAAAGAATAAATCGTTAGTATGAAAAACTGAGAATGAATATTTGGATGAAGGACTAACTCTAAACTTTTCATCTTCATCTTCTCATATGAGAATATAGACGATGAGAAATGAAAAATTTCAGCAAAATGGTTTTCATACTCCTTCAGGGTCCTCTCATCCTTCTAGAGATTGAAGAACTTGGTGGAATTCCTTAATGGCATCGACTATAAAATTATTTTTTCAGTGACATGAACATTAAATTATATCCACTATAACCCCCAATGCATCTTTGTCATTACCATTATGTTTTACTATATCCTTCTTGGTCTATATAGCATGATGGTGGAATGGTTCACATTAATTTCATTATCGTTCACCAAAACCAAAACAAATTCTCTATTCATCTCAACCACTCCTCAATGTCTTTAGGATTATTTTATTACTAGAATGGTTTCTAATACTGGAAAAGGAACTCTACAGAACTAATCATGAGAACATCCATCTATGGTTCCATATATAGATCATGAATGGGATTTACAATTGATTCTTGTCATAATGCTTGTAATGCTTGCACAATCACCTCAACCAGAATTAGGTCCACCTGTGGATTAACACACAATGGTTTTTCAACAACTTCCTCCAGAATCTTATTCACATATCTTTAAGGAGTCATGATTATAAAGGCTCAGCCTTAAAAATTACATAAAATTGAGTTTCGTAAATAATTCAAATTAATGATATTATTAGGATTATAATTTTTGAGAATTAGGCCATTAGTATTAAAAAAAGACTCATACATAACATGTGGATAATTACGCCCAATAACCACTATTTTAACCAAAGGAATACATTTAAACAATACCTGATTTATTTTCATTAAAAAATTTATTCATGAATTATTCCTTTCTCTTACCCATCCTTATACCATGTGGAAAACATTTCAAAAACATGGTATGTGCGTAAATATCTTAGTAAGGAATATGAAATAATGAATAAAACCATTATTCAATTAATGTTTATGACCCATGATAACATATTCAAAAAATAATACTCTTCAACCATAAAACATAAACTACTTATATTAAATAATGTTATTATATGATTCCTACAAAACACCATAAAATCATAAATCATAAAGATAATTTGTGGTATCCATATCATACTAGCAATATAGCTTTCATGGCTTCATAGGGAGTAATCTTCTTGGTTACATTGGGAATGCCCATCATAGTATATCAACTAAATATCTTAGGAAAAAACTTAATGTTTACCTTGGTCACGTTACCCAATTAATTCAATAGATATCATGGGATCACCCGCCCCATGGTTTATCATAGAACCACCCATATTCATAATCAATGCTCAATAACCATAACATAATCATAACACATGAACAAGCATATAGGAAAAATAACAATTCCATATTGAAGTCATAATAAATCATTTCTAAATATTGATATAATAAATCCATTGTAATTAAAATTTTCAATACCAAAATACCTATTTTCTTTATTTATTTCTCTTTTAAAAAACATTACAGCTTGAATAGGATGCCAAATACAAAATAATGGCTATAGTTGGGAAATGGTCGTTGTATCCATATGCATTTGAAAAAATTCTTTTTTTATTTTTTAGTAATATTATACATAGAATAAGATTATTTTTTAATACCATTGAAATAAATTAAAATAAAAAGGGCATAATTATGCACCGTATAAAATAAAGAGGTGTATATTATCAAAATATGCCACAATAAAAGGATATTGAGTTGATTCCCCTTAAAATGAACATATCATTAGATTTTGGATGAATCAATGGAATTATTATGTGAAAAATTAAAATAAACCCAATATAAGTGAATATATAGTGTAAGACAATCATTGTTCATTCAAAAATATTCACTAAAAAACAAATCCAATGACATGGATAATTAACTCAATGAATACAGATCGAGTTTATATTTCCTTTACCATGAGTCTGACTCATCACGTAAAATGGTTATGATCCTGAATAATAACGATAGTAAAATTTATACATGATTCGTATAATATTTAATTTTCATTTTTTATTTTATATCATTTATTAACATTTTATAACTATAAGTTAATTATTAGTGTCAATATGAGACATTTTTTCGATGTTTGGTAAACGATTCAAAAATGAATTTGTTTTGATTAAAATTATCAATGTGTTCATAGTAACATTATCTATATAAATATATTAATGATTTACATAACATATATATTTATCATATATGTATTTATAATATTACATAACTATTAGAGATAAGAAATTAAATGCACCGTTTAGGGAGACGATAGGTCTTTCATACGGAACAACACTACATTTATTTCATTATCAAGTTAATAGAATGAAAATAAAATGAAAAATAGTTATATTAAATTATAATACAATATATAAATTATATAGGTTTCATATGTTCAATAATTTTATCCTTTATATGCTCTGTTTCTGGCATGAATGATTCATATAATTTTGAGGGTGTTGTAGTCTAGACTTCCTGAAATTAAATTCGTGTTTTTACATGCTTTAGAATGAATAGTGGTACATTAATAAAAAAATAGAGATCATATAAATATAATATATAACATATATAAATTATATATATCATATATAAATAATTTTACAACATATTGGCCACCAAGAGAGGTTGTAGGAGAAAATTGATCAATTATTGTTTCATTAGGCAGTTGTTCACCCTATACAGAAACAATTTGTTCGTATCCATTTGATGGAGGTGTGTGTAAATTTAGGTAGAATCATTATCATAAAAACATCCTTTTTTATTTTTGATAATTTTATTGCTATTCAATAATTAAATAAAAATAGTTTTTGGTGTTGGATTATGAAAATAAATAGTAGGATCATGAGAGAAGATGTTACCTCTATATCGGGTAACTCTTTTTGATCTATGATATAGGGCTTCCTTGAGTGTCATTATACTGAATTTAAGGATTCTAGGATTATTTTATGTATATATTGTTACATAATTTTAATATTTTTAATGTAACATGAGTTAAAAAAATAATATTGGTTATTTATGTATAAATATATTATTGTTGATTAAATGTATAAATAGACTGAAAATGTATATGAATACCTAAAATGAGGAATGCCTGGAAATATTTTCTATTATATAGAATTTGTTAATGCCGATTATATTTTTTTGGAAAAAATGATTTACAACCCTCTAGATCATTTGAAGGCCAACTAAGAAGCATTGACTCATCCTTGAGATTATAGGAGGTTAATATAAATGCTTCTATAAAGAAACAAAACACATAAACAAGATATATCAGAAAAAAGTATAAAAACATAGAAATCCTTGCAAATTATATACCATAAAAATTTGATCATATAAATATATAAAATATAATTTAAATATACATATTTTCTTACATGAATTGCATAAAATAATCTTCTGTTGGTACTTTTCACCATCAACGGACTGATAATTGGTTTGCAAAATCAATTTTCTTCGTAATTAATGTTTTAACATCCAAAACTTCATCTATTTATATAGTAGAATTATCATTTATTTAATTCATTTAACTACAGATCTGAGGATATTCACTATTATTTCAAAAGAATGATTAAATTATGCTTGTAGAGAAAAATGATGTATATAGGTACACAGTGATGCAAATTTATTGAAGACAACTATTTAAACTCAAAAAGAGTATATCCAAAATAGTATTCAAGAAATAATGGATCATAAAGAATATCAAAATATTATACAACAATTAGAGCATAAATACAAATTCCACAAAGGAAAATAAAAAACCATTGGATCCTGATCTTAAAACTCAAAATACAGAATGTAAATATGATCCAACAAAGGAAAACACAATCATACCTTGCTAGGTTGATTAAAATATGAGAACCAAAAATCAAGATCTAGTTGTTTTATTTTGAAACCCTAACTTTAACCAACCACCGTATGCCAGAAGATGTTTGAGTAATTGGAGGTACTGTGTTTCCATGATTCGATCATCGATTCACCGAGGAGGAGAGTCATCAATTAGTTTATTATACAGAAATATTATTATATCACAATAGGTTCACAATATCATATAGTTCTTTTAAATAGATCAAGATTCATTTATATGTTCATATTATTTATTCTCTAATAAAAGGAACATTTATTAGGGCTATATTTAGCATTGATAATAGAAGAACATTATTATTTCTAAAAATGCATTGATGTAGCCTCGTTTTTATCATTTCTAAAAAAAGAACTGATAATGATATATTTTATAAGTTATTATTACGTATGATTTGATATATTATTTACAATTACAATTACAATTATTTTTAAATATATATATATATATATATATATATACAATTAATTAATATATATATATATAAATATAATAAATATATTCTTTATTTAAATAAATTTATTACATTTTTTAATTAATTTAATAAATAATTATTAATTTATATGTAATTATTTATTTAAATAATATTTATTATAGTATATTTATTTATATAATTATATATATATACATATATTTATATATATATATATTAAATATTTATAAGTATAAATAGATTCAATATATTCATTAATTAAGTATGATTATTTTATATTTTATAATTATTTAAATATATAAAAGTATTTATTTATAATTATATAAATTCCCTTAAAAATTATTTATTTATTTATAATTTTAAATACATAATTATATAAATATAGAATGTAAATATTTATATAATATGTTTTTATATATTTATTTATAATTATTTTATTCAAATATTTATTTAACATTATTGATGAATATCTAATTTTATGTGGATCCGTGTTAAAAATGAGTGAAATTTAATAATTTCCAAATAAGTACAATATAATAATATTTAAAAAATGAATATGTTTTTTCTATAGAAATTGAATATAAAAAATAATTAAATTTATATTTGTGAAATCAATAAAACACAAATTTGATCTACGTTAAAATGAAAAATCAATGGACATTAAATTATTTGTCGATCACTCTATGAAAAATTCAGTATTTTTAATTCATATTAATTTTTCATTATGTATCATTATTCACATAATATAACCCATAAATATTTTCTAATAAAAATAATCATATTTATATACATTGATATATGTCTATATATAAAAATTTAATATTTACTAACATTATAAATAATCATCTAATTGATAATATATTTACTATTTTTCCCAATTTACATATTTTCAATTTTAATTTGATTTATTTTCATTTTTCAAATCTATTTATTTAATATGTACTATTTTTAGTATTTAAAATTTATATACAATATAATCAATTTATTCATTTTTATCAATATTTATTTAATAAAAAATAATTTAATATTATTTTATATAACATCAATTTTTATTTTTTATTTATTTTACTATTTTAATTTAATTATTCTGACCTTTATCAATGATAAAAATGTTCTGATAATTGAATTCTCTATGAGAAAAAAAAATTGAACTGGAAATGGATATCCTTTATCAGTGCTAAAAAATGTGTTGATAAAGGATACACATTATTTGTGATAAAAATAAAGCGACGATAAATGGTACTCATTATCAGCACAAAAAAGTTCTCATAATGGGTTAAATTTATGATTTTTTAGGGCTGATGAAGATTCCATTTTTGTGTGATTTTTCTATAAATAATAAAAACATGGGCTCCGAATACCAGTTTTGTAGTAGTGGGTATAACAAGGTACTGATAATGACTGTACTTGCTGTGAAAGGATGTTTTTTTGAATGTCAGAATGTATTGTCCTCAACTAAAGGAAACCTGATCGATGAACGTTCATTGAGAACCCCATAACCACTATCAAATAATCAAATAGATCACCAATATGTTGAAATGGTCATTTTTTATTATCATCAATCAATTGAGTTTTGTCTAATCAACAAACATGCAATGATAACCATCAACATTCATAGGAAATAGAACCAGCACTGCCCAAGGAGGCATGCTCATATATATAAATCCTTCCTCATGATGATCATCCAACTCGGAGTTGAGGTCATTAATATCAGCTAATGCAATGCAGTAAGAGGGGAATGAATATGGTTGATTACAATGATCTAAATCAATAGAAAACACAACCTCTATTACTGGGAAAAAACAAGAGATAATAGAGGGAAACACGTTGAAGAACTCGATGGTGATTGGAGGGATATTACCACAAAATTATTTCCACGCCATATCCAAATAAATCATATATTTCACTTTTTAAAACTACAGATAAGAGGGTCTGACTCTAATCAACCATGGTTCCCATTCGTTTTCAAATACACCATACACACCAATAGGTGCAGTGAAGGTGTCCAGTCAAATATAAAAAACAATATAATGCTTATTGTGGATGATCCAATACATCCCAAAAAAATGACATAATGTGATCTCATGACATGAATGGAAAAATACCCAAAAGGATCTACATCTGTTTGGGAGAAAAATAAAGAAGGGATATAAAGACCCTTCTCTCCCTTTATAACAAGCGTTTTATTAATATTCACTAAACAAGATAAAATATCCATATGAAGATTTAGATGATTAACATTACAAGCATAATTAATGAATTAGATGCACTAGATTCAAATAGGGTTATCGTAAATGATGAATCTATAGTGATGGTACGTCTCTCAGCCTCTAGACCAATATCTGCTTCCTCTGGGACTCTTCTCAATGGTGATAAAGCTTCACTCTGGATCCTTGTGAATGTAAACCTTTTGTAAGTGAACCCAATGATTGAGAAATAGTTATAGAATTTTCATTTGATACCTTTACACTACTATTAGTGGAATAAACATATAGAAACCTCTACATGTAATTTGAGAATCCACAGGAGCCACAATTATTGGGTGACTTAGTGAAAACACACATCAAATTTCATTTATTACCAAATTAGAAATAGATTAATTGAATTTTTAGGTACAAATGGTGGTTTATAAAATCCATTCCACCATGAAAATATATGATATTCATCATGCTTCAACTTTACAGTATATTAATTCACAGTGGAACTGGAAATGAAATAAGATCATGAATACCCTGACATACCATCCAGGTTCATCTCGACCATTAGGTCCCAATCATATAAATCACCATAAGAATAAATCCTCAATATGAAACACTGAGAATGAATTTTTGGATAAAGGACTAACTCGAAACATTTAACCTTTATCTTCTCATTCGAAAATATATCAGATGAGAAATGATCAAGCTTAGAAAAATGGTTTTCATTCTCCATCAGGGTCCTCTATTCCTTCTCGAGTGTCATGAACATATTGGAATTGTCTAACGACATCGACTATAGAATAAATTGGTCGTTGACAAGAAAATTAAAGTATATTCACTATAATCCCCGATGAATATTTTTCATTACCATCATTTTCCACGATATACTATATTTTATATATAGCATGAAGGTGGAATGGTTCACATTAATTTCATTATGGGTCTCCAAAAAAATAAATTCTCCATTCATCTCAACCACTCCTCAGAATCATTTGGATCATCTAAGTATTATAATGGTTTCTAATACTGGAAACATAACTTTAGAGAACTAATCATGAGATCATCCATATAAGGTTCCATATCTATATAATGAATGGGAATTACAATTATTTCATGTACTAATAATTTTAATTCTTTCACAATCACCTCAACCAGAATAAAGTCCACATTTGGATTTACACACTATGGTTTTGCAAAAACGTCCTCCTGCATCTGGTTCACATATCTTCTACAAGTCATGATTATAATGGATCACCCTTAAACATCACATAATATTTAGTTATGTTAATAATTCACATTAAAGATATTTTTATGATTATAATTTTAGGTAATTGGTCCATAACAATTAAATAAAAGACCCAAACATTACATGTGGGTAGTTACACTCAATTACCACTATTTACACCAAAGGAATAACTTAAAACAATACCTGATTTATTTTTATTAAAAAAAGTATTCATTAATTATTCCTTTCTCTTACCCATTCTTATAACATGTGGAATCCATTTCAAAAACATGGGATGGGCATAAATATCATAATAAGGAATATGAAATAATGAATTATTATATTATTCAATGAATGTTTATGACCTGAAAATAGATTTTCAAAAAATCATACGCTTCACCTAAAAAACATAATTGAATTATATTAAATAATGTAATAATATGTTTCCTACAAAATATCATAGAAATCATAAATCATAAAGTAAACTTATGGTAAACATATCATACTAAATTTATAGCTTTCATGGCTTCATAGGGAGTAATCTTCATGGTAACATTAGGATACCCATCACAATACATCCACTAAATCTCTTAGGAGAAACCTTAATGTTTTCCTTTGTCACATTACCCAATTCATTCGATATCTATCATGGGATCACCCTCCCTTGGTATATCATAGAAGTGCCCGTATTCATACTCAATTCGCAATAACAATAACATAATCATAACACATGAACATGAATAAAATAAACATTAAAATTCCATATTGAAATCATAAGAAATAATCTCAAAATATTGATATAATAAATGAATTCTAAAAATCATTTTCAATACAAAAATACATTAAAAGTAATTTGGTATTTAATTTTATTTTAAAAAAATTTCATATTTAAGTGGATGCCAAATACAAAATAATTTCTATAGTAGGAAAAATGTTCGTTGTCTCCATATGCATTAAAAAATATCCATTTTTATTTTTTAATTATATTATACATTGAAGAATAT
This sequence comes from Viscum album, assembly GCA_963277665.1. NCBI lineage: Eukaryota > Viridiplantae > Streptophyta > Magnoliopsida > Santalales > Viscaceae > Viscum > Viscum album. The sequence continues at coordinate 356,787,646 of OY728152.1, read as the reverse complement.
TAGTTTTTAATAATATTTAAATTAATTAAAATAAAACGGAAATAATTATGCACCATTTAAAATAATGATGTGTATATTATCAAAACATGCCACAATAAATGGAGATTGAGTTGATGTCCCTTACAAAGACTGTATCACTAGATTAAAGATAAATTAATGACATTATAATGTGTGAAAATTAAAATACACCCAATATAAGTGGGTATATAGTGTAAAACATTCATAGTTCATTCAAACATAATCATTAAAAATCAAAACCAATGACATGGATAATTAACTCAATGAATGAAGATCGAGTTTATATTTCCATTACCATGAGTCTTACTCTCCACATAAAATGGTTTGGGTCTTGAATAATAACCATAGTATAATTTCTACTTGATATAGATTCAATTTTTTTTTTAATTTATATAATTTATTATCATTTTGTATCTATTAGTTAATTATTAGTGTCAATATCGGACATTTTGATGATGTTTGGTAAATGAGTCCAAAAAGAATTTTTTTTGATATAAATTATCAATGTGTTCATAATAAAATTATCTTTATAAATATATTAATAATTTAAATATCATATATATTTTTTATATATGTATTTATAATATTCCAAAACAATAAGATATATGAAATAAAACGCACCATTCTGGGAGACGGTAGGTCTTTCATATGCAAGAACACTACATTTATTTCATTATCATGTTAATGGAATGAAAATTAAATGATAAATAGTTATATTAAATTATATTATAATATATATATTATATAGGTTTCATAACATCATTAATTATATCCTTTATATGCTCTTTGTATGGCATGGCGAATTCGTACAACTTTGAGGGGAGGTAGAATTCACTTCCTTAAATTAAATTCGTGTTTTACACAATTTAGAATGCATAAAGTTATTTTAATAAAACAAAATATAGAAAATATAAATATTATATATATCATATATAAATAAAGTTACAACATATTTCCCACCATGAGAGGTGGTAGGATAAAATTGATCAGTCATTGTTTCGATAGGCAGTTGTTCAACCTACACAAAAACATTATGTTCATATCCTTTTGATGGAGGTGTGTGTAAATTTTTGTAGAAACATTATCATAACATAATCTGAGTATATTTAGGATATTTTATTTGTTATTAAATAATTAAATAAAGAGATTTTATGTGGTTTGATAAGGAAAATAAATAATATGAGTTTGAGAGAAGATGTTTCCTCTAAATCAGGTAAATCATATTGATTTAAGATATAGGGATTCCTTGAGTGGAATTATACACAATGTAAGGATTATAGAATTAGGTTATGTATGATGGGATATTATTTGAGATTTTTTTTTTCCAAGGGTCTTGAGATGTGTGAGTAAGTGGTTGGAGGAGGTGGCCTTTTATTTGAGGAGGCGGGGCACTATAGGAATATTATTAAACATTATTTTATTATAATATTATTTTTGATTTATAATCACTAAAATGAGATATATTTAAATGATACAATGTGGATGACACATTTCCTCTCAACCAATAGGTTTTATAAAAGATTAGGTCACAAATTTAACATTATCATTTGGTTTTAACACTTAGTTAAATAAATTAACTCTTACAATGTCTTCTTGTATTATTACATTATTTTCATTGTATAGTTACAATAAAACTAAAGATAACTACAAGTGTATAATTATGTAATGACCTGGAATATCAGTATAATTTTTTTAAATTAAATTTGAAATTTACAAGTCCATGAAAATTGACAGCCTGCGATTCTGAGGCCCATAGTGCCTGAATGAATTTCTAAACATTTTTTCAGGTTCATCAAGTAAACGTTCAAGAGAGTTTTTCTATCATTTCAAATAGTGCTCCAAATATTAATATGTGGGCATGGTTAAACTTGCATCACTGGTATTCGATAAAGGAGGCGTTCACCTCGACTGTAGTAGGTCAAGGGTGAATGTTAGTTTTTTCACTTATTTTTGAAAGAATAAAAATAAAAAATGTTGTAATATTATATTATTATTTATTTTTTAAAATCCCATGTGGATGTTTCATAGGTTGGAACCACGGAACTAAAACCTCTCATGAGAGGATATGGAGGTGGGGACCACTGAGCCTAAACCTCCCATGTGATGTTATTGTGGTGGGGACACCCGATGCTAAACTCCCTCGAACTCCCCCATAAGTGTGGGGATGCCTTTTAATCATCCCCCATATTAATGGTGCCACCCCCATTAATAATATTTTTTGAAAACCTCATCAATTAATTATGTGGATCCAAATTAATTTACGTCGACAATTATATTGGGAAATCATAGTGGAAGTTGTCTACATTTCAATTTGGTGGAATTTTGAGATTTGATCTATTTTGAGAAAAGATATCCAACACAGAATGCTTCACCTTCGATGAATTATTCTCCAAACTCCATCAAAGTATTTCCAATGAGGATCATCTACACTGACGATAAAGGAGATGCTGACGTCACCGAAATCATTCTATCCCCAACGATGTTGTCTCCATCCTCGCGAACTTGGTCAACAAATCAAACGAACGAGTTAGTGAGGGTGTTTGAATTATATTCCCTTACAAATTGTTTTTATTTTTTTCATTCATGTAATATACCTTCTTGCTTCCACTATAATGAGGAGTGTTTGGGCCAAAAAAACAAGGACCGTATTCTTCAAATTTATTGGATAATTCTAGTGTTCTTCACGATGTAGGTGGACAACTATCAACTGCGATGAAGGAGATGAAAGAATTGGTGCCACCCTGTGGCCACCCCCACCTGTGGCCTCTGTGTCCAATGGCTCTCCGCCACCCATGGGCTCTACTACCCACGACGCTCTGCCACCCGTGGCCTCTGCGCCCCATGGCACTCGGCCGCCTGATGCGTCTGCGCCACACAACGCTCCCCGACCTCGGCCTGCCACGCCACCCCGTGGCCTAAAAGCGCCACCCCACACCATAGGCGCACTTCCCCCAGCCCTAAGATCCTCATCACACCCTACAGAATCCAGCCTCCCGGCCGAGCCGCCCCGTGTCCTCGTCCTCGCGGCACCCCCGTATCCGAGACCCTCCGGCCGAGCCACCCAGCGGCCTCTCACCCTTGCGTCACCCCTTCGGGCGAGCCACCCCAAGCCCTCGCAAACCCCCCATAACCTCACATACCTCGTGACCTACTAGGCCATACCCTATAGGCTAGGCCACCCTACGTGACGGGTGGGAGAGAGCGGGCTGGGCCACCCAGAGGGTCGGGCTGGGTTGGACTGGACAACACCCACTTTGACCCATTTACGAATATTCGACCACATCATTGGCATTAGGATTCTGATTGAAAAACCACAAGTGTCGATGGAAATCATGGAGCAATGCATTCCCTTTAGTATACCCCACTTGATATTTTGATAATTTTGGGAAACTGTAGGGTTAGATCCATCACAAATCCATCCATGCCATCCAATCTAAAATGAAAAATAACTTACCGACCGGGTGTTCAATTGACGCACCGTCTATTGAATTGATACCCTTATCATGTGGTGGTCCTTTGTGATATTTATTAATGAGACTTCATGGATGTTTGTGTAAAAACAAATAGCTCATGGAGAATATCCTCTCGGAGACGAGTGAGCATAGTGCGTGAACCCAGTAGATGGATATGACGTGAAAAATGTAGAGTGATCCTATGTGGGTCAGCACTTAGAGGGATCATGTTTGGGTCAACACCTTGTGATTCAATGGGGGTCATCACCTTGTGATCCTGTGTGGGTCATCACCTAGAGATCCTATGTGGGTCAGCTCCTAGTTATCTTGTGGCAGTCTGCAGCTTGCGATTTTGTGTGGGTGACCACTTAGAGATCCTGTGTTGGCCAGCACATTGTGACCCTATATGGGTCAGTACCTTGCGATCCTGTGTGGGTCAGCACCTTGCGATCCTATATTGGTCAGCCTCTTAAAATAGTAAGAAGATTCAATAGTCATATCAAATCATCTCTACTACTGTACATAAGTTATACCTAGGGTGTGTTGATTTCTTACATGTGTGGTACTTTCCTCATGGTAATACATGGATGGTATTCTTATGTGTGGCATACCTAAGTTGTAATTTCCATTGTGGTTTTCCATCCATTGTGGAAAAGTTGATCTTTGGGATTTTAGGTAGGACCCTGTGTTTCCTATGGATTGAAATGTGTATACTTGATAACTTATGTATATGTATGTGCATACACCTAAGTAGGGTTGAAATTTGACTTCATGCTTTGAGATTTATCCGTTGTGGATTTTGTGAGACCTTGAAGGTCTCGGGGTCCCAACATAGTATCGTTATACTCACTCCTGCATGGGATAGGCTATCACCTTGTTTTTTTGGTGTAGAAGATGGATAGAATTCATCGAGGCTGAGGATACTTGGACTAGATGGTGCCTGGTGGTGGAGCATATGATGTAATAGTACGTTGTGGAGACAATTGGACATGGACTGCTAATGGGGCGATCTGTACCTACCCTTTAGGTAGGAACCTCATAGGACGACCCATTAACTTTTTTCCTTTTCCTTTCAGTTATATCTCAGTTGTACATGTATCTTTACTGTTGGTCTTGTATTTATGGCCGATTTTACATTCATCTCTATTTTTGTATGATTGATTATTTGTGTTCATATAATGTCATGTGCTCGGATGATTGTGTTTAGAGGATATAATGGAAATTACTTCCCAGTTTTGGGGAATATGCCTTTAGTTTCTAGTATCCATCCACTGTCCTATGGAAGGTGGGCTTCGGAGTCATGGCACGGGCCTAGGGGGACAGGTCATGACAAATTGGTATCATAGGAGTCGGTTCTAGCGTAGAACATAGGAATATGATATTTCCTTTAAAATACAATAGTGTCATGTTTACTGAGTGTGGTTATCCATTTAGGGAATCCAGTGTTAGTGTGTCAGCCGAAATATGTATACACCAGGATCGTGACATCTAATTTCCAACTCATTGCATGAAAACACTGATTGCGTGTGTGTTTTGATGATTTTTCATTATGATCTCTTTGAGTCAGCTCAACAGGTACAACATTTTGACCACACCACAATTGTGTCTTTTTAGTATTCCTCCACCATGATAGCTAGCTAGGGTTCTGAGTGTCGTACAAACTGACAGCTCAACGAGCAATGAGGCCTCGGTGCATGGCCCTAATCAAGTAGAGGCACCAGCAGAGGCACCATCGGTACCATTACCCGGTGATCCATCATTTGTACCATCCCCTGTAGCATATAATGCACGCCATTTGAGCGCATTTCACGAGTTCCATTGTTATAGGCCACCTAGGATTAGGGGAGATACAAACTCACAGGTGGCTAGGATTGGTTGGAGGCTGTAGTGAGAGTCTTCTGACTAGTAGGGACAAGAGCTGATCTCATGGTGACACTTGTTGCCATCCTTCTATAGGAGGAAGAAAGAATATGGTGGAGAATGATGCTCCATGTTCACGATGAGGTGATCCATCTCTATAAAGACATCGAGAGCCAATTTCAGGAAGAGTTTATTCCAGCGACTCTTCATGAAATTTGCATACAAGAGCTTCTTCATCTGTAGAAGGGCAGAATGACTGTGGCTTAGTCATCTATGAGGTTATGTGACCTCTCATGCTACTCCACTGATAGGGAGTGGGACCCATTTTTCAGGGCCCAGACCTTTGATCAGAATCTCAGGCGAGAGATTAGGGCTTCGATGATCTCACTCAGCATCCCGACGCAGGCGGGGGTGTTAGATAAAGCAATTTTAGTGGAGAGTTCTCTTGATGAGCAGTCAGAAACAGTGAGTCCCACTACAAGTCATCACATAGAGTTTTATTCTTGAAGATGACAGAAGAATGATTACACATAGGTCCAAGAGGACAAGACATATAGGTGGACGACCACATTATTCAAAGTCAGTTGTTCAGGAAAAATGAGGTACATATCATCATACCAGGAATGGGTAGTGTTACGAATGTGGCATGTATGGTCACATTGAGCATGACTGTCTGACCTGTCATATAGGTGATCACTAGATAGTGGATGGACCACCTAAGAAAAGACAGAAATTCGACAAATATGTCTTCACGGAATAGGAGGATGTGGTAGAGGAGCTGGCTATGTAACTGGAGAAGGATGATGAACCAAGATGTTACCACCATGACCTCCAGGTAGGCCAACCTGACTACAGGGAGAAGGAGGACTTGGGAGAGATCAGCTCCATGCAGTTGAGGACTACTATTACGGTGCTCTAGAGATGATTCGAGGTATGATCGGTGTCTACTCCACTAGGTTCCAGTCATTATTTTTTTCCCCTTCCCTCATTTAGACCTCGGAGATTCTGATAGAGTTGTTTGCTCGATCCTCACAGCAAGAGACTCCTACATGAGAATATTCTATGATTATGCACTTGTGCCGGTAGTGTGATCTTACTCTAGGAGTCTAGAGCTTCAGATTGGATCTCCTAGTATCAGCGTTGAGGCCTTATGTCATAATATTTTGTATGTACTTGTTACCTACAGTCCATGCTCATATTGATCATGTTAGGCACAAAGTGTGGTGTGTCCCCACAGATGAGACTAGGTTTACCTTCACTGATGGGAACAGAGCCTTTTCCGTACAATATGGACATACCCACAGGAGGGTGCTTCATATCACTAATCATTTGGCTAGCTTTACCCTCATAGTAGTTGATGTTGAGAGTCTGACATATCTTGTAGTGGTGGAACCTTATGCATATTTTTACCACGATGATGTTCTTGGTCCACCTTTTCGTAGAGAGGTGGACTTTTATATTGAATTTTACCATGGTACGACAATCATATCTACACCTACATATCGGATTGCTCCTATGGAGCTTCGTGATATGTGGGTACAGATATAGGACTTTCCATGAAAGGGATTAATTCAGCCTGGTGTTTCACCTTGGGTAACCCTGATTTTGTTTTCCAAGAAGGCGTATTGGAGCTTGAGACATTATGTCGAATATCTGCGCCTGAACTAGGTGACCGTGAAAAACATGTTCCCAATTACACGGTTTGATGACCTCTTCGAAAATCTAATGGGAGCATTGTGGTTATCTAAGATTGACCTTTGATCAAGCTATCACCAGCTCATATTTTGAGACAAGGACGTGTTGAAGATAAATTTCGGATGTCTGTTTGACCATTACAAGTTCTTGGTTATGCCATTCAGTGTATCCAATGCTCCATAAATGTTCATGGGACTCATAAATAAGATCTTTCATCTACACCTTGATTGCTTTGTAGTAGTATTCTTCGATGAAATTATGATCTACTCGGCTACTAAGGAAGAACGTGCACAGCATTGGCAGGTAGTACTAGAAACACTCTGAGAGCACCATCTTTATTATATGATCTCGAAGTGCCTAATTTGGATCTAAGATGTTCAATTTATGGGTCATGTCATCTCACATTCATCACTCTAATAAAAAATTACTCCCTTCAGAGTAAGCATGGTATGATGGCTTGAAAATCAAGATAAATTTATCACAAATCCGGAATAATATCCATTTAACACCTTGGAGATACAGATATCTATTATACATGTTGTCCTAATCCATCCCTAAATTATTTTTATCTTGAATTGATCCTCAGATATCTGATTGATTGTGAGGATATGGACCAAGAATGAGACATAATTCAACCAACACTCACACATTCTGTACATCGCATAGATAATATCCTATCATAAGGTCTATAGTACAGTACTTAGTTTCTTCTCATAACCCTACATTGTTTTGGAGTATATCAGAATATCATCAATAATGATTACAAAAAATTTGTCAAGGTAATCTCTAAAGAATATATTCTTCAATTCCATGACGATTTTTGGAGCATTGGTGAGTCTGAGAGGCATTATTATGATTCATTGTGCCTGTACCATATAGAAAAGGCAGTCTTATGGATATTCTCCTTCCTCACCCTTACTTGGTAATATCTTTACCGCAATTTCACCAAGGATAAGTATAGTTCCCCAAATATATTATTTAACAAGTAATCAATTCATGGTATATGATAATTGTTCTTTATCATGATTTCTTTGAACATATAATAATCTTTGGAAATATTCGTTGACCCATCCTTTTTCTTGATATTGAGGACTGGTGCACAACATGGTGATGCACATTGGCGTATAAAAAGTTTATCCATGTTCTCTTGTAGTAGATTCTCTAGATCATCAATATCCAAATAATCTATTAAATATGTAGTCTTGGATATTGGAAACACCCCAGGATTAAGATCAATTGAGAATTAAACATCTCTTTTAGGAGGGAGACCAAACAATTACTTGGGAAAGGCTTCATCTAATTCCCTAACAATAGGTAAGCCTTCATGGATTGTTTATCCTTTATTCTCAGTCATCTGAGCCAGATATGTGTGCTCATAGTGTAGTAGTATACACACTTGAGATGATGGTTCTATGAATGATTCATCTTCCTCCTTTCACTTGCATATAATCATGGGTCAGTTATCCATATAAAGGGTAATTTCTATCTCATAGAAATTTATGTTGGCTCTATATAGGTAAAGTTAATCCTCACTAATAATTGCATCAAATTCCACCAAAAGGAGTATGAAGAGAATTACCAAAAAGTTCAATCAACGAATTATGATAGGGGATGAGTTATATTAATGGGATGGAATGATTTCCCCATTTTCCATAACCACCTAAATTGTTTCTTCCTTGACTTTTTGTGTTATTGGGCATGTTCTTCTATACTATCGGGATAAAAAAATGTGTAGACCCAAAATTAGAAAGCATATTTACTATTAATTAATTAATAACTAGAGTACCTATCACCACATCATTTTCGGGGTTCACTTCGGAATAATTGATTGAAAAAGATCACCCTTGCTGCCATGGAGGTTGTTGGTTGCCTCTGAAAACCCTTATCTTAGGGAACTGATTATTGTGGTGCCTTGTTTCATTGAATTTGTAGCAATGAACAACACAAAGAGGGTAAAACAAAGACTTCCTCTCCTATGTTGCAAACACAGGATATTTTTGTTAGTAGTTAATGTCTAGGTGCCCTTCTCTTCTAGACCTAAATATCTTTGTCATCCCCATTAGGAAATTTTTGGGGTACTTCATTCCACACCATTGGCAAGTGAGGTGCGAGATTTTCATAGCACCATTGGAATTATCAATCAAGCATCTATAATTAAAGTCCACATGACACTTCTTATCCCCATGATACTCCTGAGATTTGTCGATCTATATTTAGTCCTTGAGGGTGCAAAAATAAATTTCTACATATCTGTCTAATTCATGTATCTCCCGGGCTTTCCGTAGGTTAGGTTTCATCCCACCAAATAATAAGTCAACCATGAATTTTGGGGTAACGACATTGTTAATGGTGTATCATGCGAGCCTTGTGAATTTTATCATGTACGCACTAATGGATTAATCATTTTTTTCTAGATGGAAAGGAAATTCCATTCCATCTGATGTTGGAGGGTGCAAAGAAAATATTTGTCAAAAAACATTTTTCAGAAATCCTTCCATTTCAATTCCATGATCTCCACCTCAGGATTTATATTCTTATCAATTACAAAAATTGATTTTTTTCACCATCCATTCTATACTAATCGAGAAGAATCTTTTCATGTTTATAACATTTATGGATGTATATTTTCTTTTCAATGGAGTTGATCAATTTTTTGACAATTGAGGGATCATATAAACCATTAAATGTAAGAGTCCATTGTCTCCAGAAGCTCTGGATTGCAAATTTTTCTTTCATAGGGTGGGGGGAGTTCTTCGTGACCCTTGTTTCTATTTAAATAATTGGTTAACTAAGATAGAATCGGGATAATGTAACTGATTCATGCTCCCATTGGATTGGGAATCTCATTTTAAGCATCATCATGTTGATTTTCGCATCAGTTGTTAGCATGAGTCCTCCTATTACCCGCCATAGGCTGCAATAAAAGGACAGTTAGGGGAAACACATAAAGGGTATTACAAGGAAAAAATTGGTAGACTTATAAATAAGATTTATTTCCTTAACTTAAAAATATATATTATTAAATATTTGTTATTCATGATCAACCTAAAAACATTTATTATAAGGAATTTTTTATTCCCAAAATAGTGGTACATATTAATATAGTGAAATTTCCAAATAATATACCCTGGAAGTGTCGTATGAATGATTGAAGCAAGGCTCATTTTTGTGTACCAGTATACCTCTGGTCAAGACCAAAAATCCTTGTCAGAGATTTCACTACTAGGTGCATATGTGCCAGAGTTGCCTCTACTAGCTTGTATCCACACATAGATTTATTTTATCAATAAACCAATAAATCAATACTCAAAAAAATCTCTGGATATTTATATTATACTTATTCTTATCTCTAAGGCATCACTAGGGTTTTCTAATCATAATCCCAAAAATAACTAAACATGTCTTCTGATACAAACTATAACAACCAAGTTCTTTATTACACACATAAACATGATTTATTACATAAAATCATCACATGATTCAATATATAAAATCGAGAGGTCTAGTGTCTTTGGGGATTAGGAACATTACATAATGACTTGAAACATGTAAAATAACGTCTTTATTGAAAAATTCCTTTATATTACCTCTACATTCCGTCATTCATTGCATTGCATGAGATAACATGAGGGCCTGCATAAGAAATGGGTGAGCTATAAAGACCAATAATGGAGTAAAAAATACATTACATGATGAATAAAATAAATTATAAGCAATAAGAATATTAATGGATCATAAAAGAAACATGAACAGAAAGGCAAGATATAGCATGATTATCATAACAAGGAAATATTGCAAGAACATAAACACTAATTTATATTGAATTATCATGATTAATCCCTCATTTCAGTTGATTTATCATAATACTAATCCTTACACAATGCATTGGGGTGCTATCAGGGCCACATTTCTCAATAATTTCATTTCATGCATAAGTGTGCCACATGGACAATATAACATGGATTCATTAAATATCATAAACACAATTTATTCCACGTTAAATGAATGTGGAATTTATTTATGAAACACAATAATCAATAATTAAATATGCTTGTAAGTGAATATTTTGGATAGAGAATTGGGAATGGTTTTCAATACATAATGACTTCGGCATGGAAAATCAAGGTGTAATTTCGACAGCATAACATCCTATCATAAGAATTCATAAAAATGGTGGATGTGAGATATAGTGGTGTATCATCATATTAATAATAAATTTACAGTAATGGGGTCATGTATATACATGTCCCAAAATATTTAATGGAATTTATATCCATAATACAAACGAATTGAATGACTGTAAATGATGAGAGGGAAATTCCATACCGAATTTCAGCATGGTAACAAGTGTAAATATGGGGCATTAACTAGACAGAACAGGGTCAATAATCATTTAAACCTAGTATATTAGTATGGGTGTGGTGATAAATCATATCCCAACATTTATTATTGAGTATAAAAGGTAATAATAATATTAATAAGCTTTGATAGAAAAACGAAGGAAGGGTTCCAAACATTGATGTGTAATCCCAAAGGATTGGGAGAGGCTTCATGGGATCATGGAGGAATTTGGGGGGATTTGAGATAGAGGAGGATAGATTTTTGTAGAGCACCAATGTATTTGAGTGAAGGGTAAGTGGTGTCTTGGGTGGGTTTATATTGGAAAAGGGAGGTAAATCATTATAATTGAGGTTTTCAACACTACACATAATCTAATCAAAACCACAATCCAAACCATGGTTTGTTGCCATGGTTTTTTAAAGAGGGGATTGGAAAACAATATTTTATATTTCAAAATTCATAACTTCTTAAAATATTATGCTTTATTTTTTGGAGGTGAGTCACACTCTAAAGGAAATCAATTTAAATACTTAAAATATTTTATAAGAATTGGAGTGTCAAATAATGATTTGTAAAATAAATCAATCAAACCTAAAATAACATTTTATTAATGGTAAAACTTATATTGGCCTAAAATAATGTTTATATTATTTTATTACATCACTATTCAGTCATTATGATTTCATAAAACACAATATATATTTGAACGATATTTATTATTTACACAAAAATTCGAATGTCCCAGAAAATTATGAAATTACACCATTGGATCACATTGATTTATTTATTCCAAAAATAATATTAATTTTATCTAAATAATGTTCTATATATTTAAAATTTTTATTTTATCATAAAAAAATAACATTTTTAAAAAATTCATGGGTTTTGACAAAAATAGCTTCCAACCTTATTAAAAATCACAATTGTATTCATAATAATTATAAAATCATTTCCATTTAACAAATAGTAATTTATTGGTAATATTTTATTAAAATTTAATTTATTTAAAAAATATATTAATTCATCAAAATATATTTTGTAATTAAATATAAATTCTATTTTAGCTTTAAAAATATTGACAAACTATCAATAATAAAATAAATGTATATACTATAAAAAAAATATAAATAATCATAATACTTGTGTCTCCTTAAAAAACCCCTTATAACACCTACATAAGACCGAAGGGTAAGGTGTGCAATGGTGAAAGACTCTCGGCGTGGCTTAGATAACCTCACTTGGGTGGTAATCTAATTCAACATCCACTTATCTCATAAGCGGTTCTGCTCGATTTTAATCTATTGAAGATCAAAATTGGCTTCATCATGATCAAAGCCCAATGACACCACATCATTTCTGAGATCTGAGAATGGGATTTGTATAGAGAAATTATACTTCATGAGTCCATCAATTCCATTATTTGATTAAATTTCATGAGTTGAATCCATATATTTATACTAATATTGGGATCATTGTTTAATTGATATATTAGGAATGTTCACAATTCATAAAATTATTTTAAATTCCAAAACCAAAGGACTGCATATGTCATATAATGATAATAATAAATTTATTTAGATGAAGAAGAATTCTCATTAATGAATCTCAAGGACATTAAATAAATAATCCAGTAAAAATATATTCAATAATATAAAATGGATTATAATATTTCATAGATCATACACATTGAATGTATAATTCATATAGTTATATATGTTTGTTGTGTATGTTTATTACTTTCGTTGGGAATATTATTTATGAGGGAAATCTTTTTAGTAAATCTGGATTCATTACATCATATTCCTTATATTACATTATAATTATTTCAGTTGGTTGAATTTTTTTTGGTTTTATTACAACCAATATACATTGGTTTCTTTTAAGAACTCCTTAAAATCAGAATTGGTTTGGGAAATCATGAATTTATTCTACAATTTTCAACAAAATTTCTTGAATACTATATTAATCATCATTCACTCTGGTAGTAAAATAAATTATAAGTTAATCATTATTTTTAACACTTGTAATCCTATCAAATGTTCCTTAATACATAGTGTTATTGTTCCCACTATTAATATTCCGTTATTCACTTTGTTTAGATTAGCAATTACAACTATGATTCATTCTGGGTAGATCATGAATTATATCAACTCCTCTGGACTAATTAGTCTTGAATAACATGAACATTGAAAATGAAAAAGGATTTTAGAAGCGTCATATTTGTGATCTTTTATAAATTTCATTCACCCCATCTTCATACTATTTATTCATATGATTGTAATCAACCCATTTTTGATAAATATCTAACCTATTTGACACAGCAATATTAATATATATAAAAATATATAAATACCTTGATTGTATGAACATAGATCACCAAAATATAATGATTAATGAATCATTTAAGCAACATAAACCCATTTATCTATGATTATAAGAGTTAAATTATGTGAATTGAGTTTTTTTTGTAATGGTGGATAACATTAAAGGAAGGGGATGTGTGATCTCTATAATGTTATAATAAATCTATTAAAATTTTCATCTATTAAAAAACATGGAGATCAAAAAATGTTTATGTATCATTGATTTGTATTAGTATAATATGATAGTGTCATTTAAGTTTATTTATTTATACATTTGGTACATGGTGGTCCATGCATTGATTCTGTTATAAGATATATAATAGAAATTTTTTATCTATTTTCATTAAATGAAACGTTGATAACAACCAATCACCTATTCTTATGGAGTAGACATTTTGGGATACACATGATGATAATTGCGGTTTGGATAATAAAATTTAAGGTCTACCTCAGTGGGATGAATGGATAATGTTTACTAGAAATAATGATCAATATGATTTCATAATGAAATCTAATGGGAATTAGAATTCATGCATATAGGGCCATGACTATGAATGAATTAGAAATAAGACACACATAATACATTGAGTGGAGGATGGAATGAATGTGGAAGGAATCATTAATGGAATTAGTATGGTGATGAAATGACATTGAGTAAATAATTGAAAGGACCATCCTATATTTATATGGAATTTAGGTGATGATAGTTCAATAATTAGCATGTATAATAATACTCCATCATATTTGGACACATTAAGGTTAGTGGAACTATAAATTATTTATTATGTAGAACTGAAATGTTTAAATTTCATTATTAATTAAAAAATAGTTTTTAGAAAAAAACAAGGGAATTTTAATAAATGATCAAGTATATAAAAATAAAAGTTATATAAACCAAGGTGGTAAGTCCTTCAAAAATTGATAAAATATCCATTTAGACAATGAGAGGAAACCATTTGATTTTTATCAAAGAGGCATTAAATTTAATCCACTATAATGAATATTTTGGTACGTGGAGGTAATGGGATTGAATCACCATAACTAGTAATGGAACGAACTGGAAGACACACTCTAGTTCAATAGTACCACTAATAATGGTATGACGACATAGTTCCAGGAAGAGATTATCCCATCCCATCATAAGGAAAAAATAAATACAATGAGTAGTTCATGGGATTTAACCACTAGTGGATCCTAAAAACAATGTACTAAACTCTATACAACTTCGATAATGTGATCCAGATGATCATGTACTACAAGACCCATAAAAACAGATCCTATATAAGAGATAACTACATCCACATTAATATTAACCACATTGGGTGTAGGGGGTCCACATAATTTTGTTAGTGGATTGGAATGATTCATTAAGATTAATGTCATTATGCTTCAAAATTTAAATCCATGTTATATCCCACTCAATTAAAAATGATTAATGTGTTGAAATTTGGTTATAAATCGGTTCATTTGTTCTCACATGTATAAACCAAAAGATGGTATAGAGGGAGTTTACTATATCTATTGAGGGTGGGGGGTGGTGAATAATTCCCAATGTATAATAGAGACATGAACCCATTTTCCATTTCTTAATACTTATCCATGTATGGGTGATATGCATGTTTTATATAAATTTCCACATCATGAATATTAAGGAGAAAAGATTTAATGTTTATAATATGTCATAACATTTGTGAATCATTGTTAGTGAGGATACCCATCCCATATTGCTACTATAAATATCCAACCTTGGGTCGGACCACAAGTGTCATAGATCATTCAAAAAAAACAATTCTCTATGATCTTATTTTTGTTTACCAAAATAACTCCATATTTCACAAAGAATCAACCCCAAAGTTCATTATTCAAAAAAAAATTACTTCCAGATAACATTATTTGAAGGGAATGTTATTAAAACCCACCTATATCATTCCTTGTACAATTCATCCAATTTTTCAAAAATCAATCCTTTACCAGTATTATTAATTTTGATAAAACTATGGAATCCTCCAAATCATGAACGTTGGAGACATGGAAATAATCCTTAATTTATCAATAGTCCATGGATCTCCCGAAATCCTGAATATTAATATCTATTTAATCCACAAAAAATTCCATTTCTAAGAAGATCACTTGATCCCCATAGGATTCTTAAGAAAATGATACGGTAGGGTCCAATATTTTCATCACAGAAACTTGTATGAATGTAAGCATTTGATTTAAGAACTAGGAAACTATGGGGACTAGATTTATGAATCATCCGAAATTCATCTTTTAAAAAAATTATTTTTTATCATGGAAATATCGCTAACGAAAATAACACCACAATATTTATGGATGCACAATTTATCCCAATCTAGGCAATGAAATTTTTTTCAATCGTTCCTTCCATACATGAAAATGAATTTGTGGGAGTGAATTTATAAAATCAGAATGTCTGTTTGATTAAATAAATAAATAATATATTGTGTAATGGATTCATATACTTCCAATATAATAATTTCCCACCTTGCATTGAAGACCGTCCAAAATTTCAATCCTTGGATTTGTTGGTCTATCATGTATATGATGCTTGAAAAAATATCTCGTTTAGAAAGACACAAAAGAATTTGGAGACCAAGATATTTAATAAAATTAACAACTAGAAAAATACATGAGGTTCATCAAATATCATATTTTCCATAAGAAACCTCTCATGAAATAATGGATATTTTGGATTTCGTATAATTAATCAACTATCTGAACGTTTTTTCATATTTTTGATAAGGTTGAAAATCGATATTCATTCATTAAGAGTTTTCCTAGAAAAATTTAAGTTATCATTGGAAAAGATGAGATGGTAATTAGGTGATTTTTTTTGGAAAATCATCTACACCTCAATGTTATTATCATTATCTACCACTATAATTAAACTACAAAAACCCTTAGCCACAAAGATAAAAATGAAATGTTAAAGGGGGCCCCTCTATCAATCCTCCATAGTTTCGGTGAAGTCTTGACATTGATTTCCAATGATATTGTTTTTGAATGAAACCCACGAATTAATGTGTGATTCATTAGTGGAATAATAATAATAAAACACTTTGTTTATTTTAATAAATTACTATTGAATCATTATTTGGAAATTTCCAATTCATGAAATTATAAAGAAACTCAACTGATTAATTATTATTGAATATATTTTAATTTCATTTAAAGATACAGATAAAAAAGATTAGGTTTTGAATAATTTTACCTTATAATTATATATAATTGATTCCTTTAGGCACATATATGGGAACATTCATAAATACTGATGTAAGAATAAATTACTTAAAAAATTGGACTAATATGAAATTGCCTTTAATAACTATATATGAACAATGAAGAATGAAATATCAATATCCTAAACGGCTGACATAAGAACAATTTTTTTTGAAACATGATAAAATTTCTTGTACTAGATGTTTCTTGAGAATAACACACATGCCATAGGTTTGGAGACTTTCGATTCATCCAAGATGTTTTTTGGGAAGTGGAGATAGAGATCGAATTCCATGAGAGAGTGTGAATGGTGGTAAGAAGTGAGTTCCCTATGTACTGAATTTATAATATCTAATATCCTTTTATGAGAACATTTGAAATTATTCATAAAAACATGTGTTTTGTCAACAAAAATTTATAACATCAAATAATTTATGGTCTATCAATGATAAATTTAGTTATGATAAAAATATTCATTATTAGAACAAATAGAAAAGCAGATAAAACAATCTTTATTAGTAAAGAATATATAACTAATATTTATAGGTTTTATCAAAAATTTGTATATTAACGTAGAAAAAAAATTTAAACAAAATTACAAAAATATTTAAACAATGTTTATTAAATGATTTAAATCTTATAAAAAAATAACCTTATTAATGAATATACAATCATAAAAGCTTGATTGTTAAAAATAAATGAAAATGAATAATTATCAATTATTAGAATCCAAAAAATAATAAAAATCATATATGTTATATTAATTATATAAATTATTAATAATTTAATATATATATATATATATATATATTTTAAATACAGAATAATACACTATAAAAATATTTAAAAATTGTACCAATGTTAAAAGAATTAATTTGTGAGAAAAATTTCAGGATTTTTGAACATATAAAATAAAATATGAAATATTAAAATAATGAATTTAAGTAAATTAATTACATAGATTTCAAAAATTTTAAAAATATTATGACATAATAAATAAAATATATTGAAAATTAAAAATATAAATTAAAAATATATTATTAATATTAAATCATGGAAAATTATTAGGTATAATTTTAATTATTATTTCAAATAATTTTAAACACATAAAAAATTATTGAATGATAAAAAATGATTTTAAATAACATTATTTTATAAATTTCATGGATTTTAAAACCATGATAGACTAATAATTTAAATAGTGTAAATATTTATCATCTAAATATTTAAAATAATTATAATATAAAAATGTATTAAATAATTATTTATCAATAAATATTAAAAAGAATTGGTTTCAGAAATTAAAATATTATGAAATTTTTAAAATGAACAAATAATGTTAAAAATTAAAAAATAAATTTGAATAAATTACAAAAAATAATTATAAAGATCATTTGTAGCGTTATTTACCTAAATTACAGACACCTAATGAATGAATAAAAATGAGTACATAGATAATATTAATTTTAAATAGACAATAATAACAAATTTAAATTATATTGACTATAAAAATGTATCAAAACATATTTATATCATATAAAATTATGTATGAATGTATATTATTAGAATGAAAAATTTAAAATATATATGATTACAATAATTGGTTAATTATTTAATAAGTACGACAAAATAGTGAAATAAAATTTACATTTCATATATTAAAAATTGTTTTTAACATAATACCATAATTGGATACATGACTACCTAAATGGTGTTAGGGGGCATGTTTGGGTTCAATTTCATGCAAAAGTTTTGTGGTATGGAGAATGCAAGGGTGTATGTTGGGTTCAATTTCAGTTATATAGATTTCACACATATTTAAAATATAATATCTTCATAAATTAAAATGAATAAATATAAATCAAATAAATTTAAAAAAAAATTAATATTTTGAAGAATACTAAATGAATAGTTGTAAATTTTGATAAATTTTTTAATTAAATAAATATTGAAACTTTATAAAATAAAAACTGAAAATAAAATATTTAATGAGAAAATATTAAAAATATATAATTCCCAAAAAATTAATTTAAATTGGTTTCAATATCTTAATTCTGTAAATTAATTAAATGAATTGAAAACATATAATAATTATTAAAAATATTAAAAAAATATTATAACTACTTATAATTATAGAGAAATTCACTATATTGACTATATATAGAAAAAATTAATTACCTTTAAAATGTTCAATAGATTTTAAAAAACTAATTTATTTAAATGATTATATATTTAAACCAATATATATTATTATTAAAATTTAGTATTTTCTAAAAATAGTAAATGAATATATATTAAAAATAAAAAATTTATTGAAAACACCAAAAATGGAGAGATATTATTTACAAATGAATAATATTAAATCAATAACCAAACACACACACACAAACACACATACATATGCATCGACATAAATGTACACATACACATTCAGATACATCAACACATACACATTAAAAAACACATACACATACACATACACAAAGACACACACATAAACACATATACATATTCATATACATTAATATGACAAAAATACTTTCACATACATGTACATGTATAAAAATATACATACACTTGAATATTTACAAATAAATAGATGAATACACATACCCATAGTATATAAACAAAAACATACACACATACACATATACATATAAATGTACATACACATATATATGTTTGTGCATACACATAAACATGAAAATGCATATACATTTAAATACATGTATGTACAAACACATACAAGCAGTTTCATATTGGTGCATTCACATATAGACATATGAATACATATGCATATAAACATACACATACTATATATATATAAACATATACACATATGCATGCACATACACACATATATAACCATAATACCAAACATACACGAAGAAATATATTCAGTTGTGCAAATAAAAACACATATATAATTAGACAAACACCCACATATAGACATACACAATCTCATACATGTGAATTCACATACATATACACATACACATACACAAACACAAACTCATACAAATTCATATACAAAGACAAACATACATATGTATGTACACATACCTAAGCCAAAAATTGAAATTTATACACAAACAGATACAACTACAAACCCATGCACATATATATACATTAACATACAAACACATACACATACATATTTATGAATATATACATACAGATACGTATAAACAATTACATAAAATTACATACATGTCTATGAACCTATACAAACTTACACATACATACATGAAACATAAATGAACACACATAAAAACTCAACCACATACATGAATATAAATAGATCCCATAAATAGACAAGAAAATATAGACAGACACCTAAATCCACACATATACACATGAATTTGTACAATAGAAATGAATATACAAATAATTTGGAATTTTTTAATTTAAAATCCCAAACCAAACCCCCGGGTCTGAGCCAAAACACCACATAACCTCATGCATGCCTCCCCATACACAAGAGGCTATCAGCTAGCTGTGGGGGTCCATGTCGGATATTGTGGTGGATATACCCTTTATTTCATGTCAACATGAATGATAAAAAATAACAATAACATAATAATGAATTAAATAGAATAAATACAAAAACTATAGATGACATACAAGGTTTGTAAATACAAGTTCCCAATGTTGAAAGATTACTATAGTTATAAAATTGAAATGTTAAATAAAAAAACTATTTTGTTTTCAAGTGTCTTCTATGGTCTTCTTTCTACCCTAGTTCCATGCTCCACCTACACATCCATTGACCAAATGGAACTTTCCCTTCTCCATGTCTCTCCATAAATCATCCAGCACATTGAAATTCTTTAGTAGGGTTTGTATACAAGACATAGCTGTACACCACCAAAGCCTCCTTCACCAGATTTTATAAATTATAAAAGTATATAGCATAATTTTAATAAATGATGAAAAAAAATACATAAAAATAGAATCAAATTTATAGGTAGTGTGCTAAACTAGCTACCAAAACACCCAACTGTAGTGGAATTGGATTTATACCAAAAGATAATTGAATGAGTTGAAGGAAATAATCTATATCATGTATTGAAAACTCAAACTATCGTGGAAGTGATACTAGGAAACATTTATCCATCAAGTTGACCATGTCAATCAGATCCTCCTGACAAGATCAACTTACGTACTCACATCGAAAATTTTATCTCATTGTGAATGACACATGAAATCAAGACATCCAATATCGCACCCCTGACACGATTCCATGGCATATTCGTACCCCCACCACATGCTCAAGACATTCATCATTATTGTTTAAATCAAGCATTAAACCCCTATAGATGATAAATAAGTCATGGTGGTCCACATATCTCAGATAACACTAACAACGAACAAGGAAAGGTAATACAAATATAGGGAATTCCCACATGTGGGAATAATTTATCAGCATGAGTATGTAACATCATACAAGAGAGAATGTGATCATAAAAAAACATGTTTAAATGATACACGGATATCACTCATGTTGTCACAATATATTCTATGGGATACACACATGAACATGAGATCACAATCAAGTGTGATCAATTTTGAAGCCAAAATTATTTCTATTAATGCAATGATTGTAAAGATCAACCCAAGAAGGTTAGGAACATCCTAAATTTACAGTTGGGAAAATTCATTCATGATTTTGTTATCATCAAATCCGACATGTCATAAGTCTTGTGTTGTCGACATGATGATGATCAAAGTATATTAATAATTTCCTGAAACCAAAAATGCTATTTTATATCAAAAAGAATTTTAATATTATATCTTCCAACATGTTCACTCACCTATATAATTTTCAAATAATCATATAAATTATTATAAAATGATTGTGCATGAAATTGAAATTCAATAATTGTCCTTGATTATCTTGGAATTATTATTTTAAAATTAGAAGAATTATTCATTGTTAATAAACATAATTGTCCTATTATAATTTCATAAAAGATATTCATCGATAATGTTTTGTCCACATAAATTGATAAAAAATAATAATTATATTTCAATAATATATATAAAAAGTAATTTTATAATTTTTATGAATTATCATTTTATGATAATGTACAATCCCTTTATAATTCATTGTTTTATCATATTAATAAATTATTTTAAAATTTTCCATAGATAATACGATTTGATTTTATATTTATAAAACAAAAAAAATTATTCACCATGAACATCATGAAACTACACCATTTTGATAATATGGATGGAATGAGACATAAGAGAGTTCAATAAAATAATTAAACAAAAAAAATGTAACTCAATCTTGGGGAGCGATGTGCCCGAATCCCATAATGGATGATAATATAGAATAGTGGACATAAACTTCATAGATATTCAATGATTTCTTGAAAATACTTAAATAACTGCCAAATATTAGTCTGGGGTGTTTATTGGGGTGATGATAAGGATTATAGAACACCCATTATTTTTAGGGTTTCAAAATTGTGTTCCACATTTCAGGAAATTATTACACGATTTTCAATCCTTTATTTGACAATTAAATACAAATATTTTCATTATTTTCATTATACGAAACCATTACCATCATGATCAAGTCAAAACGTGTGAAAAATGAAGGTTTAAAACCCATCAATGTGTGCTAATTATGGCTTTTCATAGGAAGTAGTCCAATGAAAATTAAATTCAATGTTTTTACTAAATTAAATTATTTAACTAAATTATATAAATTAATAATAATTATTGGAAATCTAATCATATGACTATTCTGTATGAATATCATACCATTTTTATGGTAAACACCTGGTTTCAGACAAAATAGAGGCGTTAGAATATCGGTATGATGTGCTATTTGTGAGAAATAAAATTATTTACAATGATTTAACATATTAAACCCTTTATTTAAATAAATTAATTTGTGAGAAGGGCATCCAATACCATAATGCCTTCAAAATCTATAATCTCACTTGGGTAAAAGGCATATTCCAGATCCAACTATTGTCTTGGTTTTATCACCTAACACAATGTATAGATGTTTTTAATTAATTTATATTAAAAAATGGAATAAATAATTAAATAATTATAAAAAGTGTTTTTATCCTGATCATGGCTTCCAAACATCTAACGATTACAAATTTTATACCTCTTGCAGGGTAAAAATAACATTTCTTACCAAAGTGAGGAAATGGTTTTATCATATGACATAACATTTTGGTGTTTTTGAATTATTTTTTAAATTTTTCCCTTAAATAAAATACTATATTAAATATTTTTATTCTCTCTTCACTTTGGATTTACAGAATACCAATGAATTCCCCAAACTCTAAAAATAGTAAATTTAATATTCGAGATTGTTAATTGGGATTTTAACTCATTAGTGATGTGTTTAACAAAAATACAATATTTTTCACTCATAAATATTATCATCAACTAAATAATTTATGATAAGAGGGCATTATGATTTTTGTAAAAATCAGGATGTAACAATTTTCCCTATATATCAACTTCTCATAATTTGTATGTGTATGTAGTGGTTTTTCTTAATCAACTCATTCCACTGAGCTTTGAAATTAGACCGATGGTCATACGTCCCTTCCTGGATCTACCAATGCATCCAGTAAATACAGAATAATGGTGTTTCCATTTCTCCCAATGCCTCCTAACTTTGAAAAATGTTCCACTTGGATTCCCCTCACAACATGCCTAAATCCCAACTCCAATATCCTTATGATCTATGATATGAACAAGGTTGCATATGGACATTTGATGTTGTGGCACATGAAACATGGCATACCTACCTTTATAGAATGAAAGGAGTTATATATTTTACACCTCTACCCTTATCCCATTAGTATGGAAATTATCATCCTAATAGGAAAATATGTATTAACCACCATCCTCTATTATACTATGGTTTTGTGTTATAGTTCAGTGATGTATTAGAGAAAAGGTATGTTAGGGAAGAAGAACACTATTGGTAAATCATTTCAGACATTTCACACAACAATATAGAAAATAAACATATTAAACCATGAAGAAGATCAAAAAGATGTTCTGTAAACCATTCCTCGTACAAAAACAAGATCATTATCACCATAAATTGATTACATTTCTTTTGTATAGACACTTCCTTCCATTTCTGCATGATAATTGCGGTGAAATTCTTGAGTTTTCATCATAAGGGGTGATTGTATCCTCTACTAGGATTTTATGTTCCTAGCATGCACTACCCTTATAGAACTCCTCTAGGAAACCCTTGAGAAAATGAACTCATGATTGCCAATTTTTCCACATTGGCAGAAATCAACTATTGGAATCCTTTAGGTTCTGTTACAGTTCCTTTGTTTCACACACTTATAGATCATTCTTAATAAAGTTATATTATGACCTGAATGTTCATTATAATACAACTTTTGGTCAACAACAACTGGTGGTACAATCAAATATATTGAAGTGACATCCCTTGTCATGTTAATAAAAACAATTTTAAAGATAGTTATTCAAAAAAAACCTCATCAGTCTATCATATCACACATGTTTTCCATAAATAGTCAATGTGATCTAGAAATGTATTCATTAGATTCAACCATTATCCCAAGGTATTGCCTCCGAGTAGTAACCCATGTTTTCACCTCTTCATATTAGCCACAATCTTCATATATTTACTAACACAACAACATGATGTATTAAAGTAATTAATTCCAAAATGATATATCGTGAAACAACTAAATACACATATATCACATAGAACAATATATCTCGAATAGATATTATAAGTGAAGGCATTTAATTAATTTGTAACTATGTAGTAATATTATAGATATTTACAATCTATGTGAGCCTACATTCCTAGTCATGATGCACAAACATACAAAATATCTCATAAATCCCATATAAAAACGATTGTGTCACCTAAGGTGAACCAATTCTAACAACATATAATAAATTCCCCATATTATGGAAACTCGAAGGTCCATTATGTAGTGTTGTCCAGGTATTGACATAGTTCCCCTGGCCAAGTCCCAGCCATTCTAGGTCATTTCATACCTATTCCAATAACATTTAAAGAGGAGAAAAAAGATATAAATGGCATGATACTATAATACAATTTATTATCATCCCATACTGAATAACCATGTTTGGGAAAAAATCCACATATCCTCACGCACACCTCCTCATATGCAAGAGGGTGCTTACTAGAAGTGAGGATCTATGTCTGATCATGGGGATACTATACCTTCTTTGTAATTTCATAGAGAAGGATAAAAAATTACAACACAAAGGGAATGAAATAAATAAACATTTAAAATGAGGAAACTTGAGATGACATAAAAGGTTTACAAACATGATAAAAAAAAGTGGAAAACTGGCTAGAATAATGAATTTTTTATGATAAATAAATTAACTATATGGTCTTATAGTGTCTAACATAGTCTACCATTTTCCATAGTTCTGATCTATGGCTTCTCATCTATTCACCAAAATCCCCTTTCCCTTCTCCATATCACTCATGAAATCTTTATGAACATAAAAATTCCATTGGATGGTGTGAGTACAAGACTCAGAAGGACAACAAAAAATCATCCATGACATAATGATCTAAAAACTACAAGTGTATACCATTATATTAATAAATTCAGAAAAACACATAAACACGCCTTCAAAACTGCGTGGTTGGGTGATATCAATGGTTCCACTCCCCATGGATGGACCTACTTTGGCTCAATGCCGAAAGATAACAGAATGAGTCGGCAGAAACAATCCAACCCTTGTATGGTGTCCTCATGGGGTCTTCATTATGATACTCAACATCGTCTTTATATCAATCTGACCATGTCACACAGATCTAATAGAAATGATGAACTAGATTACTCCAACAATCATGGCTATATCATGGTGAGTGAAACTTGTATAGGTGTTCATGTTCGTGTTCACCTGGCCTTTTCTGTGTCCAATTACATGATGTGCCTCTATCCATTTACATTTTCAAGTGTCCATGTACATTCCAATGAAACTATAGAGCCTTCATGGATGGGTCGCATGCAATGTGATATGATCACAAACCATGCGATCATTAACCATATACCAAAACCATAGACATCGTTGTGAGATACACACATATATTTTAATACATAAATACACAATTTCTTTCATGATATTTTATAGAAAACTTTTTTATCTTCCGCATCATCTGCCACATCATTGAATCCACTACCCACATAAAAAACAATACATTATGGGTCTTCCAATACTCATGTGCCTTTTGATTATAGTTTTGGGAATCAATTGAACTTTATATTCATCCATTCACATCATCTATTGTTGTTTCCTCCAAATCAAGGAAAAACTGATGAAAAACCAATTCAGTCTCAGTTTCCATTGATCAATATATCATCATCATTGATTCATCAAATTTATTCTCTATTCCATGTCATACCAACAATTTTGATTCATTACAGAGAATTACAGTAACACCACAATCATAAAACAAGTATTAGTCAAACCATTAGAGCAAATAATTTCTAAAGATTGTATAATAATGAAATAGTGGGGGAAACCATAATACGTAAAACATGATGAATGAACCTGAACCATTTTTCATTATTCCATGAATAATTTTCATACATGAAGACATAACATGAGGGTTAAATAAAAAAACGGACAATTACATCAATTTAATTATGATAATGTACACATTTTCTCTGGATGATGAATTGATCCATGTTTTTAAAATACTAAGAAACAATAATGAAATTAAAATATCAAACATCTTAATATGAGTTTGGATTTATCATTCATGAAGAAATATTTTTCTCTATCGTTGATGATATCAACACACTCTATTGGAGCTATTAACCATGATCTAATCCATATTTTTCAACGTTCACCAATAATTATCTACAATGGTTTTCTAAATCTCCATATATTTAGAATTAATCACTATGGAAATATTAATACCATATACGAAGATTATAAATCAGTTTCTTTGTCAATATAAACACAACAAGTAAATTAATTAATATGTTTTTTTATGCCCACCCTAAAAATGATTATGTGGATGCAATGATAAAACCTACATTATGATAAAAATTATGCACTCATATTTCAGATATGGTCACACATTCATGATACATTCCCCTTTTTAGGAAATGTAATTTCGTGTGACATTTAATATATTTAATATATTTCAAAAAAAAATTCTGGACACAAAATCACATGTTGTCCCATTTCTATGTCTTGAAAATAATCCTTATTATATCGAAAAATTATATACAGAAAATATTATTCATTACATCAACACAACCATAGGGGTTTGCATCCCTAAAAGAGAAAAACCTACTAAAAAAGAATATGGTACTCAACTCAAATACAGGGCTCCCTATCCCAGGTAGTCCCACTATGATTCCAATACTGATACTAGATACACACAAGTGGAATAGAATACCAATGTAGGATAATCTCATTCCAATCTGTAATATAAACACATTTCTTGGAAGATTTATATTCACCCTTGATGTCCCTCTCACCATAGTCGATAACAAGAGATGGGTCATGCACATACCTCATTAACTGTGACATGTTGAAAATTTTGTGTACCTGGTCTAACTACAGTTTATTATCTCAGAGGTACTCCACTAGGAGAATTGTACAAAATGTCAAATAGAAAATACAACCCAATTTACAGTAAAAAAAGTTCCAAAATAGGTAAAACTGTGCATGTGCCTATGGATTCCACTCACCATGTCCACAGATCAATAGTTAGAACCACATCTATTTGTTCCATTTCCCCTTCTCGATCCTAAAAGAATATAACCTACATTCACTATAAGGAAAAAATATGTTGTGATCCAATTACCGATTGTATTTCACCCAAATACACCATAACAAGATAAAAATATCAAATTATACACAAAAGTGAATTTCAATTTTAAATAAAACTGCTTTGTAATTTCAAATGAACATTCCACTTAATCATTCAATAAAATTAAAATATGTAAATATTTTATAAATTTATACTTTATATTTCATATTATAAAAATACTTCTCAAATTAGGGAAATACCTTTAAAAATCTTTCTTTAAGCAAATGGAATTTTTCTCAAATGTTGTAAAAAAAATTATATATAAAATGTCTATATAAATAACTATGAATGTAAAATATTTTTGAACAATTGACTCAATAAATTATAAATTCAATTAAGGTAGAAATATAGAAATATTACTAATTCGAATGATAGTTCAAGGTTATATGGACCCAAAACTTTGAAATGACAATTATGTACATATTCCTCTTTATGAATAAGGCCAAATAGCACTCAAAATCATTTCATAATGTATGTGATGTGATGATATGATGTTTTGAAATGTTGTAATTCACAATGTTCCACAAAAGAAAAAATCAATAACGACCTAATTCATTAATGTGATTTAGTACCAACCAATGATGAGATGTTTATTTTAAGTCTACAAAAAATTAATTAATCCCCATTCACTATTTTAAATTATCCAATTTTATTTTTAAAACCCATAACGGTTTCTTAATTAAAACATTCCTTATCCCCAAGATTAGATAGAATGATTTCAATCAAAAACCATTTTAATCAATTTTTCACAAATACGTATTTGATACCAATTCTGAAATATCTCAAAACAATTTCAAAATAAACCTCAACAAATAATTTTTCAACAGATTCCATCTATTTATAACATATAAAATTAATAAATGAAATTTAGTGTTATTTTAAATTAGCCATCATAATAGAACCACCTACCTCCAAATAAACAAATCTCAAATCACAATGGAGTGTATAGAAACACAAAAGGAGGATAAATAATACATGTATATATGAATTAATTTTAAATTTAAATCCAAAATATTTGTTATTAGTTCCTAAAATCAACATAGTGATTCATGGAACCATAGGGAGAAGAATAGATATTGTGAGATAATTGGTATAGAAAAATTAAACCAACTAGTTGATGATTGAAGATGTTCCTCTAGAATTTATTTTCATGTTGGAGGAATTCAAGAAACACAAAATCATTCATCAGAGATCCAATGATGGGAGAAACTCATAAATTGTTTAAATGATATGATCCTACAAAAAATTGGAGGAATATTTTATCTTGATTTTGTTTATGGTTTGGTAAATCAAGAACAAGTCATATGAATCCCATAGTCCAATTTATACAGAAGGTTGTAGAAAGGCATAAGGTTCGGATTACTGTGTGGAAATCATAATGTTGCACAAAAACCTCCAATTTGTTTTTTTAAATTTCTCCAAAAGGAAACCCAAAAATTCCAATCCAAATAATGTTCAAAATGAGGGATTTATGAATACTTGAAAATAGTAAGAGGATGTTACACCCTACCAACCATCGAATCATTTTATACCTATAAATCCTATGATGAAGAATCCATGTAAAAAAGATGAGGCTAATATTCACTCAACAGTATATACCTCTATCATGAATCAAAATATAAAAACAATATTTCTTTATCACATGATCCAAATATATCATCTTCCCAAAATGAAATTTTATTTTAGAATAAATTGTCCTCACCGGATATTTAGTCAATGATAAATCTTTTTAAACATCAAGATCACTACATCTTATAAAAATAGATATATCAGATTGATTATTTCTTAGTTGTGATATATAAAGCATGTTATGGATATATGTCAGTATCAGTGGTAGTGTTAAATGATAAGAAACATTATCCACCTTCTCAAAAACCTAAAAAGTTTCAAAAAATGAAGATCAAGCTTTTCTATCCCCCCAATACGTAGGTGGCCCAATCATGGTGAAACAATAATGAAAAGTTTTTCACCAACTAATAATTACAAAGGAATACATTGAATATCACCATTAGACATATGTTTTATTTTTTCCATCAATGTCCTGTATTAAATAAATTGAATATTTTATGTCATGACTTTGAACAATCTCAGTCCATCCCAGGAACATTCAAATTCATTATCCAACACAGCATAGACATAAAATTCTAGACATAAAATTCTAGACATACGAGAACTCTAATGGAACCATTCTAATCATTAAATCGTACATTTTTTATACAAAAGCACAAGAATATCCAAATTATCATCCAAAAATAAACCAATGTTTGGAACACATGTGGGAAGCATATCCTCAAGAATATGTATTTCTCTTTCTATATTCCCATCTGACCAGGGATATAATTCCATACTCTAATGGATGTGAGATCAAAGTTACTATTCAAGGCCTCTCCAAAAAAAGAATTATTCGAATAATAGAATATAACATAAGAAATTACATGAAATTGAAAAATATCTTCCATATAAAGGTTTCCAAGAACCTCTAATTCTGTTTTATCATGTATGGGTAAAATGTGATCTGATTTAATCATCTTGTCAATCACTACAGATATTAAATACTTATTCTTTTTTGAACGTGAAAACCAAAGAACATTATCCATATATATTCAATCCCACATCCATGTAGGGATAGTATGTGGCTGAAGGAAACAAGAAGGATTCTATTTCTTGAGAATAACCTATTGGAACATACAAAAATGAATGAAAAACTCAATAGAGTCTCTCTCAAACCAAGGAAAAAAATTACCACAACATTTCATAGAACATCTTTTTGGTTCCTTGGTCCACAACGCACAATAAAATATGTAAATCAACCATAAAAGATTTCCATACCCAAGACGGTACCACAAATGCATTTGAAATCGTATAATTCCCTATTTGGAGAATAAGAAATCATTAAAATCTTTCCACCATAACTAAATTCTCTATTTACACAAAACTCCAAAACATGATGTTTTTTTTGAAGAATAATCATTATAAGATAAAATATCTACTAAATACTAGATAAAGTATCGTCGTTTCCTTATTCTCAGACACTAATATGTTATTTTTCATAGAAAACCATTATGTTCCACTCTTATGAAGATTCATGCATTACCTAGGTCTAAAATTTCATGGTCAATGAATTTTCAAATACATTTCCATTCCCTAGGGAATATGTTATTTTAAAATCGAATGAGTCTAGGTATTCAACCCAATTCCTTTAGAAAAGATTCAAATACTTTTGTGGGATGATATAACATAAGATCTTGTTGATATAAAATATGATAAACATTTGCATAAAAGTAATTCCATTAAATCTTTCGTACATTAATCATATCATCATGTTAAATGATTTAAGTTATATAATTAGTCTCATGTGGCCTATGATAATGAGATACATAAGAAAAGCCATGATCTCATATATAATAATGTAACCCAAGCCCATACATGATGCATCACAAAATACCACACAACCTAGAATGACCTCAAGAATAGTATACATTTGTGAAGTAGCGAAATGAAATTTCAGATTTTTAAAAGAAAACTGACATTTATTATATGATGTAAACATTACTCCCTTCTCAGTTTGTTCAATAATTTTAGAATCCAACATCATGAATTACTTCATGTAATATTGATAATAGGCAGTTATGAACATGATTCTCAGAATCTTGATGACCTTTTATGGTTTCTCCCAAGTCAAAATATCATTCTAAATATCAAGATCAACTATTAATACTTATTATGATACCATGTGCCCCAATAATATAACATATTGGATCCAAATGTCATATTTCAAAATCATGGAATAATGCTATGATTTCTCAATAAACTCATAACTAGTTTTATATGATACACATGATCCACCTATGAAATTTAGTAAATGAGATATTCATCATCCAAGACCACAAAAAAGGTGTTGAGTTACTAAATAAAAATCAATTTTATCAAATCCATTATATCTTTAGGATCATTTGTTAGTTCAATGGTCCAAAACTAAAAAGATAGGCCATTAAAAGCACTAAAAATGGCATTTTCAGTGCTAGAAATGTGTTAAATACATTATCAAGGATAAAATCCACGGTCCTTTATCAACTTTGAAAAAGCACAGAAAATGGTTTCCATTTTCATCGCTTCCGAAAGTTAGGATAAATGAATAATTTATCATAACATTAATTTAGCGCTACAAAAATAAAAAATTATCAGTTCTTATAAAAGCATTGATAATGTGTATTTTATCAGCACTAATAGAAGAACTGAATATGTATACCTTTAGTGTTATTTATAAAATCAATGATATTGAACATTTAACCAACTCTTCTGTATGTTATGATAACATATCACTTTACCAATGATTTAAAAAGAGTTAATAAATGTGGACATTAACAGTGATTTAAAAAGCTCTAATAAAGGGCTATTCTACAGTGTGCTTTATGACCACAGAACAACATGCCTAAAATGTTCTATAACAGAAAACCACAATAGTAGAATCGAACCAATAATAAAAAAACATGCCTCAATATAGGATTTAGATGAATTTTATTAATAAAAATTATATAAAAATCAAAATATCATAAAATTTTCAATCTTTTGTTTATACAATTTCATAAATAAAAAATATTATGAACATTCAAAAACTTAAATATTCCTTTTCACTTAATACATACCAGTCTCATATTATTTATAAGAAAATCACACTTAGTCAGACAAATGAAGACAAATATAAATGAAAAAAATTCTTAAGTTAGTAATATTATAATGAAATAAATTAATTTTTTTTAAATTTTAGTTACATTGATGTCATTTTTCATTCAAAAGATGCACATAAAGTCATATAGTTAAAATCATCCATAATATTATGGTGATTCATATTCAAACATGTCTCAAATGACTTTTGGATCATTTTTTTAATGTATCAAAACAATCTAAATCTGTTTTCTCACATTTGAGTATTTTAGTTTTCTTTCTTACTAAAAAGTAATTTTATACTAGAAACACACGCTATTGACTCATTCTGATAACATTGTGTATCAGTTTGAATTGAAATATATTCCAACACATTAATAATGACATATGAATCATTTTACAAAATAATAATGAATATATGTGAATGTTTCATCAGTATTAAGTGAGTGACACTTTTTTGAATTGAAATGTCGATTTTAAATTTATAACAGTCATTTTGAGTCATTTCAGTCACATCCTGTATCATAATGAGCTGAAAATAATTATTAAAAGTCAAAAATTATTTATCTATAATTTTTGTAATGTATCAAAATAAAAAGAATATTTTTTCTCTGTTTTGAGTAGGACAATTGTCCATTTTACTAAAATTGATGATAATTTTATATAAAAATAAGAACATTGTGTTAAACGGGTCACAAAATATGTTTGCATAATATGTATATACATTCTAAAAGTCCCAAATGAATTATTTATTATTTTCTAAATGCATCAAAAAAATCTGAAGGTGTTTCATTTTTTAGTATGTCATGTGTACTTTTAATAAAATGTCATTTTAAAATCGAAACATTCAATTTCACTCATTCAAATCACATTCTATATCATATTGAGTTATAATAGATTTTTTCACATTAAAATTGACTTATGGAGTGTTTTCCTAAAGTACATAAACAATTTGAATTATTTTTACATGTTTTTGGTATGTTGGTAAGACTTTTTACTAAATTTGATGTATATTTAAATATAAACATGCACTTGGAGTCTTATCGGTCTCATCGTGCATCAGATTGTGGTGAGGATAATTCATGAATGTCTCAAATCAAATAGGTATAATCTTATTAATGTAAATAACAATATGAATGTGTCTATTTAGTTTTAAGTAGGTTGGATTATTTTTTTAATAAAATTGATGTAAATTTAAAAAAAATGCTCTTGGAGTCATACCGATCACACCATGCATCGAATTGAGGTGGGGATAATTCCAAAATATCTCAAATTACATGTAGATAATTTTCCGAAAATATCAAAATTATAGGAATCTTTTTTTATTGTTTTAATTTAATTATTTTCTCTTTTTTACTAAAATATCATTTTAATATTAAAATATGATATTTGACTCATAATGGCCACATTATTTATCCCATTGAGGTGGATCTAATTCCTACAAATCAAAAATGAAATATGAATCATTATACTAATGTATTTAATAAATATGAATGAGTTTTATAATATTTTATTTTGTCTGTTGGACTTTATACTAAAATTGATTTCAATTTTAAATAACAAAACTCATTTGGAGCCATATCGGTCACACCGTGATCTAGATTGAGGTGTGTCTGATTTATTCATGTCTCAAATAACAAATGGATCATTTTCCTAATGCATAAAAACAATCAGAATGTGTACGTTAGGTTTTGAGTAGGTCAGGTTTTTTTACTAAAATTGCATTAATTTTAAATACAGACTCGCATATATTCAAACTGGTCAAACCATGAATCAGAGTGAGGTGTGGAAGATTCCTACACATTCAAAATCATTTATGATTTTTTTCCAAATGTATCAATAAAATTTGAATGTGTAATTTCGGTTTTGATTATTTCATCCATCATTTTTTTTATATGTCATTTTAATCATGGAACACATAAATTGACTCATACAGATCACATCCTGTATTGGTTTGATGTGAGACTAATTCCAACTAGTCCTAATATTTTTAAGAATCAATTCACTAAAATATCATGACATATGAGCACATTTTCTCAGTTTTTAGTGACTAACACTTCTATGTCAAATTTTGAATTTAATATTATAACAGACACATTGACTTAGTTGCATTTTTTTGAAACATTAATGAAAATTTTAAATATAAATAACTACATGAAGTAAAATCGGTAATATCATGGGTCATATTTCCATGAAAATAATTCCTACATGACCCCATGTCTAAAAAATACTATCATTCAATGTCACAATGAATTCCATTGAATTTTTTGTTGAACTATTTACAGTAGATGTGTAGATTCCAAAAAATGATATGAAATAAAAAATAAATCAATAAACATGAATAATAGTAGAATTATTATGCGACTATTAATAAAAATAAATAAATTAAGAACAAATATGAAACAATAAATTAATTCAATGGATAATGATTTTTCTATAAAAATATAAACATTACCTCTGTAATTGGTCAGGGTAAGTGGGGTTTCACATCCTACAAGGAAGTGGATGGGACATGAATGAATGTTATAAATGTTAACACAATAGGTGTAAATTATTTTGAGGGATATAATGTATATTGATGTTTTCATGTAGAAAGGCATGAATGTTGGATAGAGCGACCCAACTCAACCAAAAGAATCCACATGTAGAAGATAAAAATTATTATGATAATAATACAAAATAAATTAAACATAAATATGAAATAATACATTAATTTTATGGATAATGATTTTATTATTGAATCATATATATTAAGTTTGTAATTGGGAAGAGGTGTTGGGGTCTATATTTCTTAAAATGTAGTGGAGGGAACATGAATGAAAGTGAATATAGAAATAGTACATGGGTGAAAAGGTTTTGTGGAAGAAGAAGTCTGGGGATGTTTTTGTGCAGAAAGGAATGAATGATGGATATAGAACCCCAAATAAACAATAGTATCCTCACGTATATGAAAAAAATTATTATGTGAGTAATAATCAAAATTAATAAATTAATCGTCAATATGAATCAATATATTAATTCTAGTGACAATGATTTTACTGTTAAAATGAAAATATTACGTCTATAATTGACAGAGGATGAATTATTTATCTTCCTACAAAGGTAGTTGAGATAACATGAAAGAAATTGGTAAATTCAATATTGTTGGGATGGAATGTTTTTTACGGAGAAGATGTTTTTTTGATGTTTTATCTGGGAAATTCATAAAATTATGAATAAGAACCCTAAATCAAACAAGTGAATCCACTGGTAAAAGAAAAAATATTTTTTAATGTCATAAAAAATAAATAATTTATACATAAATCTGAAATAAAACATTAATTCTATGGAAAATGATTTTACAGTGAAATCATCAAGAATAACTCTATGATTAAGTAAAGTCAGTCCCATTTCTCTTCTTACAAAGGCATAACACATGGTGTGATGAAAATATTAAATTCATATAATATCTAAAATCTAATTTATTCATGATGGGAAATGTCACCAGGTAAAAAAACTTGTATATGGATTTAAAAATAATATGAGTATGTTTAATGTATGTTGAAGATTTTGAGGTAGTATGCAACAACTGACATTAAATATTGCATCAAAACATGACAATCATGTTATATTAGATCTAATATCATCAAATTATTCACTTGTATACAGATCAATTTTTACGGTTTTTTTTATTTTTTACGTCGTTTTAGGTTGGCCTTATTACAGATGAAGTTATAAATATTGTTTTTTTCATCAGTCATTTTAAAACAGATGTCAAAAACAAAAAACTGAAGTGTTTTTCACAATATTTAAAAAAACTGACATTTATAACTCTTCGGAGTCTTGATGTTTTACGTAAGTTATTTAAAAAAAGACGTTGAATATAATTTAACACGTCTGTTATTATAAAACTGACCTCTTAAATCACACATTACAGGCATTTATCACATTTGTTTTATAGATAAATTATGTCATAAAGAAGTCTTCCAAGCAGTTTTCCACATCAGTTAAATAATAACTGATGTGACAACATATCTACTATGTTAGTTATAAAATAACTGATGTAAAAATCTAGTACTTTCCAATTATTAAGTCGGTTATGAAAGAACCAAGTTAAAACCCACTCCCATGCATATGTCAAGTCGGTTTTATAATAACTGACATTAAAACAAATCACGAAGCATTTTTTACGTCGATTATAATATAACCGACATACAAACCAATTTTTAAATTAAATTGTTCAACAAAAATTACACCAGCCAAAAGAATACTAGAACATAAAAAAATTGACCAAAACCCCCATCCAATGACACTACCCCCACCCCTGGAAACCCACCACCCCACTGTACATGCCACACACCAATGGACTGCCCACACCAACCTAGACAACCCCCACACCCATGTACACCCCCACAACTATGTCCATAAAAAAGAGTAACATAAAAAAAGAAAAATAGGCCACCCCCCTCCCAATAGACAGCCCTCCCCCACCCCTTTGACAGCCCTCCCACATCCCGAGAACCCCCCCCCCCCCCACCCCACTAAACAGTCTACCCACATCCCTGGACAGGCCACCCTCTAGGAAACCCCCCACCCCCTGGACAACCCTCCCACTCTCCTCGACACCCCCACCCCCAAGGACACCATGGCCACCCCCACCACTGGAAAACCCTCCCACTCCCATAAAAACAAACCACACCCCAAGACAACCCATGGACTACCCCCTCCCTCATGGACACCCTGGACAACCCTCACCCCATTGGACATCCCTCCCACATCCCTATAAAGCTCCAACCCCAATGGACAACCCTCCCCACAACCCTGGACAACCATCTTAGACCCCTAGAATCCACCAAACACCCCGGGACACACCCTGGACTTATCTGCACCCTCATAGACAACATGGAAACGCCCACCCCCGGGATAGCCCACCCACACCACATCAAATCCCCCTGATCTCATTTGGAACCCCACACCCCTCCCCTGGACGGCCACCCCCCCATCATCCTAGACATCCTCACACCCCTGGACACCCACACCGAACAATGCCCAGAAAAAAGAATACCTAAAACAGAAAAAAAAATGACCAACCCCCCTCCCCAATAAATATCATGCCCACTACCCTAGGCAACCCCACCATCCTGAACAACCCCCTCCCCTTGGATAGCCTTCCCAACCTCCAGGACACCCCCACCCCCATGGGTACCCTGGACACCCCCCAAACACCTCTGGACTACCCTCCCACACCCCTAGAAACCCCCACACACCTAGATTCCCTATGGACTACCCCCAACCTCATGGAAACCCTCGAAACCCCCCACCCCACTGGATATACCCCCCACAACATTGGAAGGACCCCACTGAACTAGTCAACAGTCCCTAGATCCCTGAACACCCATCCCACACCCCTAGAAACCTGACACACCAAGGGAAACACCATGGGCTTCTCCCCACCCTCATGGACACCCTGGAAACCCCCAACCACATGGAAATCCATCCATAACCACTTGAAATCCACCTGACCACAATGGGCACCCCCACCCCTAGAAACCCCATAGAACTCCCTCACACCTTATTGGACACTTCCACCAATTGGACATCCCTCCCCCACCCACTAGACAGCCCCCACACCCCCTGTAAAACCCTCCCACACCCCCTAGATATCCTTCCCACTACCCTGGACACCCCCATCCCCAGGTAAGCATGTTAAAAACTGGTAAAGATGTTAAATGTAGTACCACCTGGTTGAGATATTTGACCCTAGTTTCAGTTCATTTTTGATTTTTGATGTTGTTGGTTGATGTTTTGAAAATTCTAGAAAATAAATTTAACATTGTGGAGGTTGTTTAGGAGAGCACAGTGGTCGCATGGTCTGGAAAAACTGTGCAGCCAGCCCAGGAAACCATGCACCCTTGATAGTGTGCCACGCACGGCTGCACACGGTTTGTCAGACCATGCGGCCAATACATGATATGTCTCTGGGTGAGACATTGGCAACCACATGGTTGGCCCATGGTTTGACAAACCGTGTGGGGTAACCATGAGACCACTTATAGTTTGGGTATTTTTGTCCCAGACCACTGGTGATTACCAATTTTTTCCTCATTCTTCCTCCCATTGGACCCCCAACCCATTGGACACCACCACCCCTAGTCATCCCCCACCCCCTAAACAACACCCCCAACCCTCTGTGTATCCCCCACCCTCTGGAAATCCACGCACCCCCTTGTAAAGCCCAGTCACCTCCCTGGACACCACCCCACCCCCAGGACACTCTATCCCCTTGGATAGACCCCTCACCCCATGGACACCCCCATCCCTCGGGACATCACCCACCCTCTGGACAACCCCCACCCATCTAGAAAGCACCACCACCCCCAAAGACACCCCAACCCATGGACTCCCCCAATCCCCTTGGAAAGCGCACTCACCCCCGTAGAGACCCCATATAAGGCCCCGACCTTAAACCTTACTTAATATTGAATTAGATGAATAATTCTCATTGAGGATCTTTTAAGGATTATAGTTTTACAGAATTAGGTCATAACTATTACATATCAAAAGATTACATAGTAGACACTTCTACTAAGTTTCCATAAAATAAAAAAACACTTAAAAAGAAACATGTCTAGTTCCATGTTTTAGATAGCATGCCTTTCCTTGATCACATACTTGACCCTATTCTTCTTTAAGTCCTGTGGAAAATATTTCAAAAACATGGGATGAGCATAAAAAGCCCAGTAAAGGATACACAAAGAAGGAAAACTGTTAGTTTTTCAAAACAACAAGTAAAACATGAAAACTTTACCAAAGTAACACTTTTCACCTTTATGAAGTAGTAAAAACTCTTCAATGACTAAAATACCATTACTTACCCTTTAGTAACCAAACGATTACCATAAAACCCATATAAAGAACACATAACATATAATGGTAACTTGGGACATAAACATACTTAAATGGAATAAACATACGGTTGACTTCAACACATACATAATGGAATAGCCATACAGCCGACTTCCATTCCCGATGCATTAGAGGTTATAACGTAACCACCCATCCTGGTATACATGACACCACCCATCATATGGTTTATCAAGTAACCACCAGAAAAATATCCATGTACAATTACAAAATCATAATACATAAAACAATAATAAATGAAAGAAAAAATTTCCATATTTCAACCACAATATATCACATAAATATATTGTCTTAACAAATACATTATAAAAACCATTTTCAATACCAAAATACATAAAAGATTATATGGTATTTATTTACATTTAAAAAATAATAATGCTTGTTGAGGAAGCCAAAGATCAAATAATACTCACGGCGGCGGAATGGTCATTATCACCGAGTAAGTTTAAAGAAACATACTTTTTCAAATTTAGTAAAATGGTTCGTATAAAAAAGATTCCTTTTGAATAAAATTAAACGTCAAAGGGTTTTATACACTTTATAATGAATGTTGTGTATAAACAAAATATGCTTCAATGAAATGAGATTGAGATGAAGTCCCGTACAAAGACAATATCCTTAGATTAAGGATAAAACAATTTCATAATTATGTGTGACAGACGAATAAGAAAAATATAAGTTGA
The DNA here is from genome assembly GCA_963277665.1 of Viscum album. Taxonomy (NCBI): domain Eukaryota; kingdom Viridiplantae; phylum Streptophyta; class Magnoliopsida; order Santalales; family Viscaceae; genus Viscum; species Viscum album. The sequence goes on along the minus strand of OY728152.1, from coordinate 356,747,574 downwards.
TATTAAGTGTAAAAATATCATTGTTCATTCACACATATTCATAGAACTACATATTCAAAGAGTACATGTTTACCCCAATGAATCAAAATTGGGTTAAGAAGATTCCTTGCAAAAATTTTACAGCCTAACGACGTCACTTCACAATTCAGAAAATGAGTGGATGAGAGATAAAAATGGTATCTCATCACTTGGAAATAAAATTTACATCAATAATTATATAGAATATCATATCCCAACATAATAGTATGTGAATTAAAATACAAAAAAAAATAAATCTTTTAGAAAGAGGAGGGTGAAAGGTTCCCTTACGGACTTGGGTATCTTTCGAAACGAACACCCCACGGAAGAAGGGTCATAAAATGAAGATGTAAATGCCCATAAACGAATATATATTACAAAAAGTGTAGATTAATGGGATGTAAATACACCACCAAAAGTAAATGGTGGCAAATGTAGCCTAAATGTCTCGGGAATAAAAGTGAGATGAAAAATCCCTTATGAAAACATGGCAGCCTAACGACACCACTTAAAACTTCCAAAAATGGTTTGATGAGATCAAATAGGGTCTCTAATAATATGAAAATAAAAATAATAGTAACATGAATATTAAATAACATCCCCAAACATAATAAATATGATCTTAAAGGAAATGACATAAAAGAGAGTGATTAAAAAGAAAGAGAGAGGTAGGATCCCTTACCTCAATTCTGACTTGTCTTGTATGTTTCTTTATATTCCTGAATAATAATCTTTGTTAAAATTATAATTGCTTAAGGAACTCTTTTAAATATTATTATTCAGTTAATATCGCATATTGTAATGTTATAATAATTGGTTAATAATGTGAGTTCATATTAGACGTTTTTGACAATGTTTGGTACATGAGTCAAAAATGAACTAGTTTTAAAATGATTGTCCATGTAGTTAAATGTAAATAATATACAGAATAGTATTAATGAAATAAATATCATATATATCCAGTACATATTCATTTTATACTACTCCATAACATTTGGTGATAATATGAAATGAAATGCACCGTTCATGGTGACGGTAGGTCGTCCATACACATGAACACTACATTCATTTCATTGTCATATTATTGGAATTAAAAATAATTGATAGATATATATATATTATAATTCCACTATAATATATATTTTATATAGGTCTCGTATGTTCATTAATTTCAGTCTTTATACATTCTATGTATTGCATGAACGAGTCACATCACTTGACGGGGCGGTAGTCCACACTTTCTCGTATGAAATTATCGCATTTACAAAACATGAATAGCATAAAGGAATGTTTTAAATTTAAAATTCATAAATATATAGAAAACATAAATACCATATATATAATATATAAAATATAGTGACATCATAATGGCCACCATGAAAGGTGTAATGTGAATATTGAACAATCATCGTTTTGTGAGGCAGAAATTCGCCAACCACAGAAATAGTATCTTCATTATCCATTAGATGATGGTGTGTGTAAGTGTAGCTCGAATCCTTCACATAAACACATACTAGTATATTTATGATAATGGTTTTGTTACAAAATAATGTAATAAAAAGAGATTAGAGGGTTGGAGAAGAAAAATAAAACAAAATAACAGAAGAGAAGACATTACATTAAAATCAGGTAACTCTTTTTGATTTGAGCTGAAAATCTTCCATGGAATGTATAATGCCCAAAGGTGAGGCATCAATGATGAAGAGAGAAATGTGGATAGATTTAATTGTCAGGGGATGGCCGAGAAAAAGGCTTGAGATGTGTGGGTTAGGTGGTAGATTTGGGGGGCCTTTTATAAGAGGAGAGGAGGGGAACTCTTGGAAAGTTATAAACGTTTACTTTGTTATAAAATTATTTTAGGATTTTAAAGGTCCCAAAATTATATTTTTCTAGGATAAGGTGATAAGAGTTTGAAATAAACCAATCCAACAGGTTTTTGACATGTTTAGTTCTTATATTTTACATTATCTTTCAATTTTATTTAAATCGTTAAATAATGAGGTAATCACTGCATCATAATGGTGTCATAAATAATTCAATTTATTTAATGTCTAAAAACAAAAAACAAATATCATGATGTAGGAAACATTTTTATCTTTCTAATGAATATTTTTAATGATAAATATGACTTTTATGACCCCATGTAAAATTTTTTTTAGTAGAACAACACATGTCTGTGAAATTTTAATTTTAACTTTAAATAAAAAGTTATTAATGTCATTTTCCAACCAAAGTGGCACCATGGGGTCCCTAAGTTGAGAAATGGATTGTCTTGGTCAGCCGTGACTCATAGAATAATGGTAGGACATGTGTCAAGATCATTACATATTATTAAAACATTATGTTTTCCTTAATTAACACTAATTACCTATAATCGCGATTAAAAATTTAAATGTTACTACTCACAAAAAATTTATTTTAATCCCATTGAACCAAATTTTACATCCTAATGACAACCATTTATTCCTTATATTTTAAAATCAAATCACAGAAGTGGTAAAGATTCATTTAAATGAAAAATCAGTTTTTAAACTACCACTTAGTGGTTTCACTATTCATCTAAAATTAATGTTTTTCAGAAAAATACCACAAATTAACCCTAAGATATATTTTATATTCCAAATTTAAAATTTTTTTCTATTTTAAAAAATTAAAAACATATAAGCTGAATTAATTAACTTAATAATTAATTCCCGTTGTAAAAACAAATAGCTGGTTTTAAAAAAAATATCTATTAAAAGATTAAAACTAGTTTAAGTCCAATATCAAAGTGTAATTAATTCCAATGACAACTATTGGATTAAATGGTAAAAATATATTCTAATTTCACTTTAAAACTAATTCAAAAGATAATATAATCATATAATTAATTTAGATTAAAAATAGGTTTTGAATTAAAATACAACATTTTTCACTATTCATTAAAAAATGAACTTTATCGGAAAAATACCAAAAATTTAAACAAAGTAAATTTTGATGTCCTGATTCAAAAGAAGAATTTTATTTTGTCAAATATAACACATAAAATCGTAAAAAATTGGATTTAAAAGAGGTTCTCCATCAAAAGGCGTTTAATTGACTGGTTAAAGAATATTAAAATGTTTACGCTTAAAATCGGATTCCTTCGCATTTTTAATCTTATAACATTTATTGTAAAAAGTTAAAATATTTGAAAAACATATATAATCAATTTGTATTTAGTTTCGTTATTTCCCGCCATTACAATGTATAGGTGTTAACTACCATTTAAAATAATATTATTTTATTATCAGAGTGCAACGTAAGATTTCAAATGAACTCGTTGTCGCGTATTGGGTACGCCATCGAGCATAGCATTCCCTTTACAGTAATATTCATATTTTTTTCATGAATGGGGATAAATATAAAAATGTCATATTCTTTATTTACCTGGGGTGTTACATCCTTCCCCCTTTTGGGAATTGCGTCCTCACAATTTTAAAATTGGACTCGGAAACCTCATTGAATGTCCCACATCAGAACAAGAGTCGGTAAAACAACCACTTTAAAATAAAGAAAGAGATGTACAGAGGTATCCAAAACTAACCCATACTAGGATTCCATGTAAGAAAACATGGATATGGAAGAAAAATCAAAGGGTCATGTTTTGAGGGAGAGTGATAGAAAACATGTATAGGAGAAAGTTAACAACAAGAAAATCACAAACATGTGGTGGGTTAAACGGTACTCGATTTCCCAGTAGGAAAATTTAATGGAAAATATTTATTTAAGTTACTTATCATTTAGGAAATTATTTTTGATCTCAAGGAAACATACTTACTTGTCATGTTGACTTTCAACTTTTACTAGATTTCTTACACAATCTCATACTTTCCCCAAATGATGAGTATTTAGGAAGACTTTATTCACATTAAGAGTACTATAATCAAATTCTAGAGAATCACCTAGTCCACAAAAGAGAACTATATACATCCCGTGACTTTATACATTATCCAAAACCAAAACCAAAAATGTTAGTACAAGATTATATAATTCAAAAAAGGATAACCCTTTATAAAAAGAAAATCTGTTCTTAAACTCCAAAATTTGTCCAACAAAACCCAAAGTTCAACGATGACCACAATTAAACAAAACTAAGATTGAAACCAAAATATTTGAAGGTTTTAATCACATATACTTCCATGTTAAATTGTATCATTTATCTCCAAACAAAATCATTTTCTCTTAAAATCACTTATTGAAAAGTATTTAACCTAACCACATATCCCCCATGATAGGTTAATAATTTCCATAGATAACCCAAAATAAACATAATCTTAATTAATAAAATCATATAACTAAAAATAATTAGTCAAAATAACCTGGGACTTCACGTAGTTCAGTGGTTGTCGATAAATACCAGTCACACTTTGGTTGTGGGTTTGATTCCCGCAGCTTTATCTGACACGACAGGTTGTCAAACTGTCTGCGTGTTTTCCTTTTTAACAAAAAATATAATTGTAAAATCATTCCCAAAAAAGAGATAAAATCATCAAAAATAACCATAACACAATTTAAAATAAAATTTTATCTCATGCCTTTCACTTTCCATCATAACATATAATAACCCGTAATTACCTCACAATTAAGGATCATATAAACCCAAATGGTTCTTTATAACTATGTCCACTAAATAACAGAAAACTATTTCTTGAATAAATTTTTCATATGAAAAATATACGGGTTACACATAATATAAAAAGTATTCTAATGTAACCCCATCATCAAAAGAGACTTAATACTCTTAATTATTTCACCATAACTCTTGAAGCCCTTATATGTTGACTTATTACTCATTCAACCTTCTTCACTATCCATTAACCATTCCATTCCAACTTATTCTGAAATACTTCTTTCCTACAAACAAAATCATGAATCATATCCTAAGATTCCAAAATAGGAAAACAACTGTTAAGAAATAATCCATACTTTTGATTGGTCATTTTTTGTTTCTTCATCCTCAATCAGAATGACATTAGGTATTGGTAAATGAATATTTTTACGATCTTGGTGATCCCATTCCCAAAACGTCATCATAGGACATGTGTTTTCATAATGACTAATCACGACACATTTAAAACATTCAATTGATCCCTTAGAAATAACTTCTTTCCCTTTCCATGATTCAACTGGATGCTTCCTTTTTCCATGGTTGGTTCTTGCTTTATGACCTCCATTTCCACATCTATAGCATATTTATGTCCCTTTGAAACATTTTCCTTGGTGTTTATTTCCTCATCGTTGACACATATGTTTTTGAACACACATACCTTTATGATTATTACATGTAGTTCCGTAGGGATTTGTTACTCGTATATATGATGACTTATAGATTTCACCAAGGTTTAGGTGGTCAATCATGACTCTAGATAGTTGGTTTAGGATAAACACACGAGTTCTCATTGTAGCTCCCATATCATTCAGTTGCTCGCTCAGAAAACTGTCATAGTTTCCTTCACATCCACTGTTACTTTGGTGCCTGCTAGGTCCAGCCATTTATTAAAACCAAAAAGGTCAGTGTGAGTATATCAACAAAACCATAATTTACTAATGAGGAAGAGAAAAACTAAGATATACATACTCATTCACATTATCTAAAACTAGGACTCTTTCTGAAATCCTAACTATTATGGTAATGTCACTTATGATTAGAGAATACCCTAACCTCTAAAGTTATCTAAACAGACCTCTGATACCATCTATAAGGCCCCAACCATAATCCTTACTTAATATTGAATAAAATGATTATTTCACATTGAGGATCTTTTCGGGTTTAGAGATTTATAGAATTAGGTCATAACTATTACATCTCAAAAGATTACATAGTATACACTTCTACTATGTTTCCATAAAATAAAAAAAACACTTAAAAACATGTCTAGTTCTATGGTTTAGATAGCATGTCTTTCCTTGATCCCATCCTAGATCCTATTCATCATTATGTCCTATGGAAAACATTTCAAAAACTTGGGATGAGCATAAAAAGCCCAGTAAAGGATACAAAAAGAAGGAAAACTGTTAGTTTTTCAAAAAAAAACAAGTAAACCATGAATACATTACCAATGTAATACATTTCACCTTTATGAAGTAGTAAAAACTCTTTACTGACTAAAAGACCATTACATACCCTTTTGTAACCAAACGATTACCATAAAACCCATATAATGAACACATAACATATAAAGGTACCCTGGGACATAAACATACTTAAATGGAATAACCATACGGTCGAATTCAACACATACTTAATAGAATAGCCATACGACTGACTTCATACCCAATGCATTGGAGGTTATAACATAACCACCCGTCCTGGTATTCACGGCTCCACCCGTCTTATGGTTTATCACGTAACCACACAAAAAATTTCCAAGTACCATTTCAAAATAATATTATATAAAACAATTATAAATGAATGAAAACATTTCCATATTTCAATCACAATATATCACATAAATATATTGACTTTACAAATCCATTATCAAAACAATTTTAAATACCAAAATACATAAAAGAATATATGGTATTTATTTACTTTTAAAAAATATTACGGCTTGTTGAGGAAGAAAAAGATCAAATAATACTCGCGGCGGCGGAAAGGTCGTTGTCACCGTATACGTTAAAAGAAACATACATTTTGTCATTTAGTAAAATGATTGGAATAAAAAATATTCCTTTTAAATAAAATTAAAATTCAAAGGGGTTTATACAGTGTATAAAAATGTTGTGTATAAACAAAGTATGCTTCAATTAAAAGAGATTGAGACGAAGTACCATACAATGACAGTATCCTTAGATTAAGGATAAATCAATTACGTAATTTTGTGTGACAAACGAATAAAAAAAATATAAGTGGATATTAAGCGTAAAAAAATCATTGTCCATTCACACATATTCATAGAACGACATATTGAATGATTACAAGTTTACCCTAAAGAATCATAATTGGTTTAAGAAGTTCCCTTGCAAAAATTCGACTGCCTAATGACGTCACATAAAAATTCAAAAAATGAGTTTATGAGAGATAAAAATGGTATCTAATCACATTGAAATAAAATTTACATCAATAATTATATATAATAACATATCCCAGCATAATATTATGTTAATTAAATGACATAAAAAAAGAAATCTTTAAGAAAGAGGAGGGTGAAAGGTACCCTTACCGACTTGGGTAACTTTCGAAATGTAGACCCCATGGAGGAAGGTTCATACAATGAAGATGTAAAACACCCATAAAAGAAATTATATTACACAAATAGAAGAATAATGGGATGTACATACACCACTCAAAGGAAATGGTGTAAAACGTAGCATAAATGTCACGTGAATAAAAGTGAGATGAAAAATCCCTTACGAAAACATGGCAACCTAACGTCGACACTTAAAACTTACAAAAATGGATTGATGAGATCAAATAGGGTCTCTCATCATATGAACATAAAAATTAAAGTAAGAGTAATATAAATGAACATAACCAAACATAAGAAAGATGAGGTTAAATGAAATGACATAAAAGAGATTTCTTAAAAAGAAAGAGAGAGGTAGGATCCCTTACCTCAAGTCTGAGTTGTCTTGTTTGTTTCCTCATATCCGTGAATAATAAACACTGGTCAATTTATAATTTCATAAGGAACTCTTTTAAAGATTATTATTAGGTTCATATCACATATTATAATGTTATAATAATTGGCTTATAATGTGACTTTATATAATATGTTTTTGTCGATGTTTGTTACATGAGTCATAAATGAACTTGTTTGAAAATGATTGTCCATGCAGTCATATGTAAATCATATCCAGAATAGTATTAATTATTTTAATATCATATATATCCAGTAAATATTCATTTTATACTACTCCATAACATTTGTAGATAAAAAGAAATGAAATGCACCGTTCATGGAGACGGTAGGCGGTACGTACAAATGAAGGCAACTTTCATTTATTTGTCATATTAATGGAATTATAAATAATTGAGAGATATATATATTAATATTCCAGTATAATTTATATGTTATATAGGTCACATATGTTCATAAATTTCATTCTTTATACATTCCATGTATTGCATGAATGAGTCACATCACTTGAGGGGGCGGTAGTCCACACTTCCTCGTATGAAATTATCTCATTTGAAAAACATGAAAAGCAAAAAGGTATGTTTTAAATAAAAAATTCTGAAGAATATAGAAAACATAAATACCATATATATCATATAAAAAATATAGTTACATCATAATATCCACCATTAATGGTGTAATGTGAAGATTGAACAATCATCGTTTTGTGAGGCCGAAATTCGCCATCCACAGAAATAGTATGTTCTTTAACCATTAGGTGAACGTGTGTGTAAGTGTAGCTAAGATCCATCACATAACAACATCCTAGTATATTGAAGATACTGGTTTTGTTACAAAATAAATTAATAAAAAGATTTTATAGGGTTGGAGAAGCAATATAACACAAAAGAACACAAGGGAATAAATTACCTTTAAATCGGGTAACTCTTTGTGATTTGATCTCAAAGGCTTCCTTGGAAAGGATTCTGCCCAAATGCAAGGCTTTAATGATGAAGAGAGGGATGTGTAAGGATTAAATGGTCAGGGGGTGGCTATGAAAAAGGCTTGAGAGGTGTGGATAACATGGTAGAGGTGGGGGCCTTTTATATGAGGAGAGGAGGGGCACTCTTGGAAAGTTATAAACTTTTACTTTATTATAAAATGCTTTTCGGATTTTAAAGGAACCAAAATTATATTATTTATAGGATAAGGTGATAAGAGTTTTAAATCCACCCATCCAATATGTTTTTGACAAGTGTAGGTCTTAGATTATATATTATCTTTTAATTTTCATTAAATCGTTAAATAATGAGTTAATCGCTACATCATCATGGTGTCATAAATAATTAAATTTATATAATGTATAAAAATTATAAAACAAATATAATGATGTAAAAAATATTTTTATCTTTCTAATGAATATTTTTAGTAAAAAAATATGACTTGTATAACCCCATGTAAATTTTTTTTAGTAAAACAACACATGTTTGTGAGATTTTAATTTTAGCTTTAAATAAAAAGTTATTAATGTCATTTTCCAACCAAAGTGGCACCATGTGGTCCCCAAGTTGACCCATGGATTTTCTCGGTCGTCCATGACTCATCCAATAATGTGATGACATGTGTAAAAGTCATTTAATATTATTAAAACTTTATTTTTTCCTTAATTTACGCTAATTACCTCTAATCGCGATTAAAAACATAAAAGTTACTATTCACCAAAAAAATTATATCCCATTGAACCGAATTTTAAATACTAATGACAACCATGTATGTAGGATTTTTTAAAATCAAGTCACATAAGTGGTAAAGTTTCATTTAAATGAAATATCATTTTTTAAACTACCACTTAGTGGTTTCGCTATTCATCTAAAATTAATGTTTTTCAGAAAAATACCAAAAATTCACCCTAAGTTATATTTGACATTCCGAATACAAAAATGATTCATAATTTAAAAAATTCATAACATATAAGTTTAATTAATTAATTTAATAATTAGTTCTTGATCAAAACAAATAGTGTGTTTTTAAAAAATAATATTTATTAAAAGATTGTCACTAGTTTAAGTCCAACATCAAAGTAAAATTAATTCCAATCACCACAATTGGATTAAATGGTAAAAATATATTCTAATTTCACTTTAAAACTAATTCAAAAGATAATCTAATCTTATAAGTAAATTATATTAAACTGAGTTTTTGAATTAAAATACAACATTTTTCACTATTCATTAAAAAAATGAACTTTATCCGAAAAATACCAAAAAATTACACAAAGTAAATTTCGATGTCCCGATTCTAAAGAATAATTTTATTTTGTCAAATATAACCCATAAAATTGTAAAAAGGTGGATTTAAAAGAGGTTCGCCATCAAAAGGCGGATAATCGACCTTTTAAAGAATATTAGAATGTTTACGTTTAAAATTGGATTCATTCGCATTTTCAATCCTCTAACATTAATAGTAAAAAGTAAAAATATTTGACAAACATATATAATAATTTTTTAGTTAGTTCTGTTCTTTCCCGTCATTACAATAGCTAGACGTTAACTACCATTTACAATAATATTTTTTTATTATTATAGTGCAACGTAAGATTTTAAAGGAACTCGTTATCGAATATTGGGTACGCCATCGAGCATAGTTTTCCCTTTAAATTAATATTAATATTTTTTCACAAATGGGGATAAATATAAAAATATCATATTATTTATTTACCGTTGGTTTTACATCCTTCCCCTCTATTGGGAATTGCATCCTCTCAATTTTAAAACTGGGCTCTGAAACATCATTGAATGTCCCACTTCAGAACAAGAGTCGGTAAACAATCACTTTAAAAGAATGAAAGAGAAGTACAAGGGTCACCCGAGCTAATCCATACTAGGATTCCATGTAGGAAAACAATGATATAGAATAAAAAGCAAAGTGTCATGTTTTGAGGGAGAGTGATATAAAACATGTTTAGGAGAAAATTAACCACAAGAAAATCATAAACTTGTTGTGGGTTAAACGGTATTTGATTTCCCAGAAGGAAAAGTTAACGGAAAACATTTTTTAAGTTACTTTTAATTGAGGAATTTATTTATGATCTAATGGAATCATACTTACTTGTCATGTTGACTTTCAACTTTTACTATATTTCTTACATAAACTCCTAATTTCCCCAAATGATGAGTATTTAGGAAGACTTGTTCACATTAAGAGTACTATAATAAACTTCTTGAGAATCACCTAATCCACAAAATAGAACTATATACTTCCCAAGTCTTTAGACTTTAACAAAAACCAAAACCAAAAAGGTTAGTACAAGATCAGATAATCCCGAAAAGGATAACCCTTTATAAAAAGATAATTTATTCTTAATCTCCAAAATTTTTCCAACAAAACACAATATTCAATAAAGAACATAAGTAAACCAAACTAAGATTGGAACCAAAATATTTGAAGGATTTGATCAAATAGTCTTCCATGTTAAACTATATCGTTTATCTCCAAACTACATCAGTTGCTCTTAAAGTCTTATATTGAAATGTAATTTACCTAATCACATACCCTCAATGATAGGTTAATAATTTCCATAGATAACCCAAAATCAACTTACTCGTAATTCATATAATAATACAACTAAAAATAAGTAGTTAAACTAACCAGGTAATTCACGTAGTCCAGTGGTAGGCGATAAATACCAGTCACACTTTGGTTGTGGGTTTGATTCCCACAGCTTTGTCCGACACGACGGGTAGTCACACGGTCTGCGTGTTATCCTTTTTCCAAACTATATAATTCTAAAATCATTCCCCAAAAAAAGATAAAATCATAAAAAATAACCATAACATAATTTAACATCAATTTTTTCTCATGCCTTTCACTTTCTATCATAACATATAGTAACCCATAATTACCTCAAAAGTATGGATCATATAAAACCAAATGGTTCTTTATAACTATGTCCACAAAAGAACAGATAACTATTCCTAGAATAAAATTTTCATATATCAATCATCAGGGTTACACATACTATAAAAATTCTTCTAACGTAACCCCATCATTAAAAGAGTCTTTATACTCTTAAGATTTTCACCATAACTCTTGATGCCCATATATGTTGACTTCTTACTCATTGAAAATTATTCCTGATCCATTAACAATTCCTTTCCAACATTTTCAGAAATACATCATTCCTACAAACAAAATCATGAATCATATCCTAAGATTCTAAAATAGGAAAACCAATGTTAAGAAATAATCCATTCCTTTGATTGGTCATTGTCAGTTTGTTCATCCACAATCGGAATGGCATTATGTATTGGTAAAAGAATATTCGTAAGATATTGGTGATCCCATTCCCGAAACTTCTTCATAGGACATCTGTTTTCATAATGACCATGCACACCACATTTAAAATATTCAATTGATCCCTCAAAAATAACTTCATTCCCTTTCCTCGAGTCAACTGGATGCTTCCTTTTTCCATGGTAGGTTCTTGCTTTATGACCTTCATTTCAACATCTATATAATATTTATATCCCTTAAAAACATTTTCCTTGGTGTTTCTTTCCACAACTTTGACACTTAGGTTTTAGAACACACATACCTTTATGATTATTTCATGTAGTTCCGTAGGGATTTGTTTCTATAAGAAATGATGCCTTATAGAAATCATTGTGGTTTAGGTGGTCTATCATGACTTTAGATAGTTAGTTGAGGATAAACAAAAGAGTTCTCATTGCAGCTCCCATATCATTCAGTTGCTCACTCAGAAAACTGTCAGAGTTTCCTTCACATCCACTGTTACTTTGGTACTCCTAGATCCAACCATTTACTAAAAACAAAAAGGTCAGTGTGAGTATATCAACAAAACCTTCATGTACTAATGAGGATAATAAACTCTAAGATATACTTACTCATTCACTTTATCTAAAACTAGAACTCTTTCTGAAATCCTAACAAATATGGTAATGTCACTTATGCTTAGAGAATACCCCATCCTCTAAAGTTATCTAAACCGACCTCTGATACTAACTATAAGGCCCTGACCTTAAACCTTACTTAATAGTGAATTAAATGAATAATTCACATTCAGGATGCTTTCGGGTTTACAGTTTTAGAGAATTAGGTCCTAAATATTACATCTCAAAAGGTTACATAGTATAAAATTCTACTATGTTTCCATAAAATACACAAAAAACATAAAAAGAAACATTTATAGTTCCATGTTTTAGATAGAATATATTTCCATGATCCCATCCTAGACCCTATTAATCTTCAAGTCTTGTGGAAAACATTTCAAAAACATTGGATGAGCATAAGATGCCCAGTAAAGGATACCTAAACAAGGAAAGCTGTTAGTTTTTCAAAACAACAAGTAAACCATGAATACTTTACCAAAGTAATACATTTCACCTTTATGAAGTAGTAAAAACTCTTCACTAACTAAAATACCATTACTTACCCTTTTGAAACCAAACTATTACCATAAAACCCATATAAAGAGCACATAACATAAAATGGTAACCTGGGACATAAACATACATAAATGGAATAACCATATTGTTGACTTCCATACATACTTAATGGAATAGCCATACGACTGAATTAAATACCAAATGAATTGGAGGTTATGATGTAACCACCCATCCTGGTATTCATGGAACCACCGGTCATATGGTTTATCACCTAACCACCGGAAAAATGTCCAAGTTCAATTACAAAATCATAATACATAAAACAATTATAAATGAAAGAAAACATTTCCATATTTCCATCACAATATATCACATAAATATATTGACTTAACAAATCCATTATCAAATCCATTATCAATACCAAAATACATAATAGATTATATGGTATTTATTGAATTTTAAAAAATATTATTGCATGTTTAGGAATCCAAAGATCAAATAATACTTGCGGCGGTGGAAAGGTCATTGTCACCGCGTACGTTAAGAGAAACATACTTTTTGTCATTTAGAAAAATGATTCGTATAAAAAATATTCCTTTTGAATAAAAGTAAATGTCATAGTGGTTTATACACTGTATAGAGGAAGTTGTGTATAAACAAAATATGCCTCAATGAAAATAGATTGTGACGAAGTCCCTTACAAAGATTGTATCCATAGATTAAGGATAAATCAATTACATAATTATGTGTTAAAAATGAATACACCAAATATAAGTGGATATAAAGTGTAAAATAATAAAATTTAATTCACACATATTCATATAACGACATATTAATGGAGTAAATGTTTACGCCAAAGAATCAAAATTTGGTTAAGAAGTTCCCTTGAAAAAATTCGACAGCTTAACGGTGTCACTTCAAAATTCAGAAAATGAGTTGATGAGAGATAAAAATGGTATCCCATCACTTGGAAATAAAATTTACATCAATAATGATATATAAGAACATATCACAACATAATAGTATTCGAATTAAAAGACATAACAAAAGAAGTCTTTTAGAAAGAGGAGGGTGAATGGTTCCCTTACCGACTTCGGTAACTTTCGAAACGTAGACCTCACAAAATAATGGTCATTCAATGAAGATGTAAATATCCATAAATGATATTATATTACACAAAGAGACGAATAATGGGAATTACATACAGAACTCAAAGTAAATGGTGGAAAACATAGCATAAATGTCACATGAATAAAAGTGAGATGAAAAATCCCTTACGAAAACATGACAGCCTAACGACACCACTGAAAACTTACAAAAATGGTTTGATGAGATCAAATATGGTCTCTAATAATATGAACATTAAAATTACATTAAGATGAATATAAAATAACATACCCTAAAATAAGAAAGTTGATCTTAAAGGAAATGACATAAAAGAGAATACTTAAAAAGAATGATAGAGGTAGGATCCCTTAACTTAAGTCCGATTTTTCTTGTTTGTTTCTTTATATTCTTGAATAATAAACATTGGTCAATTTATAATTGAATAAGTAAAACTTTTAAATATTATCATCCAGTTAATATCACATATTATAATCTTATAATAATTGGTTAATAATGTGTGTTCATATTAGACGTTTTGGTCGATGTTTGGCACCCGAGTCTAAAATGAACTTGTTTGAAAATGATTTTCCATGTAGTTATAAGTAAATCATTTCCAGAATAGTATTAATTATTTAAATATAATATATATCCAGTAAATTTTCATTTTATAATACTCCATAACATTTGGAGAAAAAATGAAATGAAATGCATCGTTCATGGAGATGGTTGGTCATACGTACGCATGAACGCTACTTTCATTTCATTGTCATATTAATGGAATTAAATATAATTGAGAGATATATATATTATAATTCCAGTATAATATATATTTCATATAGGTCACATATTTTCATTAATTTAATTCTTTTACAATCCATATATTGCATGAACGAGTCACATCACTTGAGGGGGTTGTAGTCCACACTTCCTCGTATGAAATTATGGAATTTGCACAACATGAAAATCATAAAGTCATGTTTTAAATATAAAATTAAGAAGAATATAGAAAACATAAATACCATATATATCATATATAAAATATAGTGACATCATAATGTCCAGCATGAAAGGTGCTAAGAGAAGATTGAACAATCATCATTTCGTGATGCGGAAATTTTTCATCCACATTAACAGTTTGTTTTTTAACCATTAGATGAAGGTGATTGTATGTGTATATAGAATCCTTAACATAACAACATCCTAGTATATTTAAGATATTGGTTTTCTTACAAAATAAAGGAATAAAAAGAGTTTAGAGGGTTAGATAAGCAAAATAAAACAAAAGAACACAAGGGAAGACATTACCTTTAAATCGGGTAACTCTTTTTCATTTGAGCTCAAAGGATTCCTTGTAAAGGATTCATACCAAAGGTCAGCATTAAATGATGAATATAGGTATGTGGAGAGATGAAATGGGCAGGTGTTGGACGAGCCAATGGCTTGAGAGGTTTGGGTAAGGTGGTAGTGCTGGGGGAGGTCTATAAGCGGAGATGAGGGGTAATCTTGGAATGTTATAAACCTTTACTTTATTATAAAATGCATTTCGGATTTTAATGGTCCCAAAATTATATATTTAGAGTATAAGGTTATTATAGTTATAAATACATACATACAATAGGTTTTTGACAAGTGTAGGGATTAGATTTTACATTATATTTTTATTTTATTAAAATCGTTAAATAATTAGGTAATCACTACATCATCCTGGTGTCATAAATAATTTAATTTATTTAATGTCTAAAAATTATACAAAAAATATCATGATGTAGGAAATATTTTTCGATTTTTAATTAATATTTATAGTAAAAAATATGACTTTTATAACATCATGTAAATTTTTTTTTAGTAAAACAACACATGTTTGTGACATTTTAATTTTAACTTTAAATAAAAAGTTATTAATGTCATTTTACAACCAATGTGGCTCCATCAGATCGCCATGTTGACCCATGGATTGTCATGGTCGTAAATTTCTCATAAAATAAGGGTAAGACATGTGTAAAGGTCGTTTCATATTACTAAAACATTATTTTATCTTAATTTACAGTAACTACCTCTAACCGCGACTAAAAACATAAAATTTACTATTCACCAAAAAATTATTTTAATCCCATTGAACCACATTATACATCCTAATTACTACCATGTAAGTCATATTTTGGAAAATAAAATCAAAGGAGTGGTAAGGTTTAATTTAAACCATAAATCAGTTTTTAAACTACCACTTAGTGGTTTCACTATTTATCAAAAATTTATGTTTTTCAGAAAAATACCAAAAATTCACCCTAAGCTATATTTGATATTCCGAATTAAAAAATGATGTCTATTTTACAAAATTCAAAAAATTTGTGTTTCATTAATTAATTTAATAATTAATTTCTCGTTGTCAAAACAAATAGCATATTTTTAAGAAACAATATCTACTAGAAGATTGACAGTAGTTTAAGTCCAATTTCAAAGTGAAATTAATTATAATGACCACTATTGGATTAAATGGTAAAAATATATTATAATTTACCTTTAAAAATAATTCTAAATATAATCTAATAATATAAATAAATTAGATTAAAAAGTGATTTTGAATTAAAATACAACATTTTTCACTATTCATTAAAAAATGAACTTTATCAAAAAAAACCAAAAATTTACACAAAGTAAATTTTGATGTCCCGATTCTGAAGAATAATTTTATTTTGTGAAATATAACATATAAAAGTTTCAAAAAGTTCATTTAAAATAGGATCAACATCAAAAGGCGGTTAATCGACCTTTTAAAGAATATTAGAATATTTACGCTTAAAATTGGATTCATTCGCATTTTTAATCATCTAAAAATTATTGTAAAAAATAAAAATATTTGAAAAACATATATAATCATTTTGTAGTTATTTCTGTTCTTTACTACTGTTACAATGGCTAGGCATTATCTACCATTTAAAATAATATTATATTATTATTAGTGTACAACGTAAGATTTCAAAGGAACTCATTGTCGCATATTGTGTACACCATCGAGCATAGCGTTCCCTTTAAAGTAATATTAATATTTTTTTTCACAAATGGGGATAAATATTAAATTTTTCATATTCGTTATTTATCTGGGGTTTTACACCCCACCCACCCACTGGACTCCCCTACCCCTTGGACATCCCCTCACCACCTAGAATCCACCCCCGCCGAATTGGTCACCACAAAATACTTGGACAGACCCAATACCCCTGGACAACACCCCTAACCCCTTTAACACCCTCTGGTCAGTGCCACCCCTCTGGACAACCCCCCACACTAGACGGCACCCTACCCTATTTACAGCCCCACCCACCTGGACCCCTTGGAACTGGACACCCCCTCTCTCCTTGGACATCCCACTCACCCCCTGGACACCACCCACTACGCAATGGACACCCCTACCCCATTGGGAAACACCCTCACCACCTAGACACCACCCCCACCACCTTGGACCCCCTAACACCCTTGGAAAACCCCCTCACCACCTGGACACCACCCCCACCACCTTGGACACCCTGACACCCGTGGACAACCCTCGAACACCCTAGACACCACCCCAATTCCATTGAAACACCCTGGACAGCCCCACAAACATGGAGAGCCCTACTACCCCTTGGATAGCCCCCACCAATCTAGATATCCCCCAACCCTTTTGACACCCCTTGTACGTGCATACAGACATGATGGATCACACAAAAAGAATAATGTTGCATTATATCACATCCATGGTCCCTTTTAGCAGAAACAAATTTAACCTGGTATAAATGTACATTATGAAACATATCATGATATAAAAAAAAATATATAAATATAACATCTAAAAAATTAGTTTAGGGAATCACGAAAAATAAAAACCAAAATCGAGCTATGTGAATAATAAATGAGTGTTGCGAGTCTACCTGATTGATCTAATGACAATAAATTTGATGAATGAAGTTGGAAAAATGAGGTTGGAGGTCACGACATTGAATAATCCTTTCTAGGTTTTCTATGTGGGAGATACGAGTCGCATGATGACAGATCGAAGAAAAAATATTGATTCAATACAGGGCATGATAAATCATTTAAAAGGATTATCATGTCATTTATTTTTTAATCGACATGAAAAGTTGTATTTTTTATGTTTATAAAATAGGTTATTTAATAACTGACGTAGAAAATAATTTATCACTTCGGTTATTTTATAACCGAGTTGATAAATTGATCTTTGTCACGTCGGTTCTTATGATAACTGAAGTGATAAATTGCTGATATTTCCTTTATCATGTCTGTAATGTTATAAACGACATGATAAAGGAGCCATATATTATTTCCACAGTGGTAATACTTTAACTGTCATGATAAAGACAATATAGTTATTTTTTAGGTATGTTATAAAAAAACCATCGTTAAAAATGAATTCATATCGACTTATCATGTCGGTTATAAAATAACTGCTGTGAAAAACTGACTTTTTATAGATTTTCATGTCAGTTATATAGAACCAACGTGAAAATTTCTGATGTGTTAAACATTTATTCCACTAGTGATTCATTGACATGAAAGTATTTATATTTTATAAATTCTCTTGTTATACACTTTCAATAGTAAAGAGAAGGAAAATTTTCAATTTTGAATTCGACATTTGTTTTTTATCTAAAATGTCATTTTAAACAGGAATGTCACACATTGACCTATACTGACCTCATCTAGTAACATATTGATATGAGACTTATTTCTACACATCACATATTAAATATGAATAATTTTCCTAAATTTTGAAGAAAAATGAGATGATTTTAATTTTTCTTAATATGTTTATTATTTTGAACTTTATTATCATTTTTAAACCGATTGTGAACACATTGAGTCATAGTGGTAAACTCAAGCATCGAATTGATGCACGACAGATTCCTACATGTCTCAAAGAAAATTTGAATTTCATCCAAAAGTGTGTTGAAACTACATAACTCCATCAAACAATATTATTAATATTGTAAAACCAAAAATTATTTCAAAAAATAAAAATTATTTAAAATGATTTATCGAAAAAATAATTATAATGAAATACTCAACCTATTATTGTAACATATTTTATTAAGACCCTTATGCATAAATTAGTTGATAAAATAAATTTAAATAATCATTAAATAATTTTCCACAAAAAAAATATACAGTTTACTCATGAGATGAAATTTCACTACAGAAACCTAATTCCTTTGGCTTTTGCAATAGTATAGTTGTTTATTCAGATTATTTCTTCTCCTCACTCTACATTTCATTCATTACCTTTGACCAATAATTTTTCTTGTTGTGAGGCGAATTACGCTATAATTATTTTGTGGCAATGGATTCATAAGGTTAATATACTTTTTTAATGGTGTAATTCTAAAAAATGGGTGGAATTTCCACTTTTAGAGAATATAATGAAGTGAAATAGTCCCCCGTATAATCAAATCTCTTGAACATTTATAATTTGAATTTTAAGATCAATAAAAATCCCCATGATTATTGTGAAAATCACAAATGTTTCATGAAATACTATTAGAATTAGTCATCCGGGGGTGAATAATGCTCAATGTTTTGTATGAGATATAAAATTGATGGGGGTGATTCTCAAGGAAACATAATGAAATAATTATTTTTTAGGCTATTATGATGATGAGGATGAAATTTTACATTATTATTTTTTGTAAATGGATATATGTAAATCACTTTTTATAATTACATCACTGGAACTATTAATTAAATTGTCACCTCCATTTACACTAAATCCTTCCTGAGAAAAGCATTGAATATTCAATGAAACGATAGAGTGATGGGAGGTGAATAAATAGAGAGGGTGGATATGAATGAATCAGAATACAATATTGTAGTGATGTGTAGCATCAGGGTCTTTGGTTGTTATAGTGAAATTCCAGGTGATGAGTGTATGTTACTATATTTATTATTTTTCATTTTACATGGCAGAATATTTAATAATAAATTTCATTAATTTTTATCCTCAAATTTATCCATTTGGATCCGAATAAGATATTAATAAAATAATTGTTTGGGGTTTTTGTTAATAAATTTTCGTCAAGAAAACTAGTTTTTTAATAGACCTTTTTTAAAAATACTTGGATTAATATGATTGGATAAAGAGGTAAATGGTTGTGTAGACATATTTCACACAAACCTTGATTTTTAATTATTATGAAAGAGGTTGACAAAGTAGATCATCCAAAACTGTAAAGTGTATGTCACTCATCATCAATACCAATGTTTTCAAAGGTATATTGATCAATAATGATGAAAGGCGGCTTAGGGATGAGGCGTGTGGCACAGTGCGAGGCGCTACTAAGTTACATGCAATAAAATATAGAAATTTATATATATATGTTTATTATTATTATTATAAAGATATACATATTTATATATTCATTTTATTTTTCCATAATATTTATAGTTGTATAATTATTATTAAAATTATTAAATATATATATATATCTTTTTGTTTTTTATTGATTATGTTCATTATTTTTAAGTTTGAACAGAAGATTTAGATTTCCATAGAGGAAGTCACGTAGTGTTCTTCTCTAGTGGGAGATCGTGATGGAGTCAGTTAATAGGCGTTTGGATTAGGGGTTATTTAGTGGGGGTGGTGTGGAAGAGTGTTTCATATAGCCATTATTTCCACGACCACATGTACACATGATTTCCATCCATTCTACCAATGGTGATTGCTTGTACCCTACCTACGATTTCTATGATTACCTATACGCACGATTTTTGTAGCCACGTTGCACCTTTACCGTCCTTGGGACTACAAATCCTCTATAGTTTCGGCTTGTGAAGGGAACCTTTGGCACACCTTGGCGATGTCGCACCACCACCACTATGGGAAGGTGAACTAGGTGTTCCTTGCCTCGCCTCATAGATTTGAAAACCCCTTTCAATACATATTCAAATAATGTCAATATACCAAAATATTAGATATATGTCATATATATGTATGGATTTTATTAAAAAGTTTATATGAATATATATTTATACATATATATGCATATATGATTTTTATCAGTTTTATATTTATTTAAATATAAAATTAGTTTTTCAATGTTTGTATATTTATAATACTATTTTTTCTAATGAAACTAATTAATACTATTAATAATTATTTTTAAATTTAAATATGTACAAAAAGATTATTATTATGGTTAATTTTCCATAAAATATAATTATTCAAATTTTTTATAGTTTAATTATTTCAAAAATATTTATATATATAGTTACCAACATTTATAATTTTGAATGTAACTTGAGTTTTCGAAATTACATTTGTTTTTATGTAAAAATATATTACCCTTAATGAAATGTATATATGTACATAACTTTTATATATATACCATAAATTATGAATTCCCAAAAAAACTTGTATAGATAATTTCAAAACATCAATTATATTTTCTAGAACAAATGATGTAGAATGTAAAGTAGTCTTCTAAGGCCATATAATACCCATTGACCAAACCATGAGATTCATGGGAGGTATATAATGAATTTTTCATAATAAAATAATACACATGAACTAGATATATTAGAAACAAATGAGAAAAACACCACAACCATTGCAACGTCTATATCATAGACATTTAAACATATACATATATTTAAAATTGAATTTAAATAAATAAATTCCATAATATGAATCACAAAAAATAATATTCTGTTGGTAATTTACACCATCATCACACTGATAATTGTGTTTCTAAATCAATTTTCTTGTTCTTTTAATTGTTTTAAATCCAATACCTCCACTATTTATAAAGAGTCATAAATATATTTTTATTTGTTTATCTGTTAACTATAGGTGATTCAATTATATTAGAAAATATTGATAAAATTAACAATGCAGAGAAAGAAAGGTTTTAGAAGTAAATAGATAAGAAAATTGATTAAGCACACCAATATAAAAAAACCAAAACAGGATATCAAAAATAGTAGTCAAGAAAACTATAAAATATCACACAAACTAACACAAAATGATACCAAACCAAAGAATGTTAAAAAAAATGTTTACGAATACAATAATAAATGAAAACATTTATACAATTTATGTCATTTATTTATTTACAAAATCCACCTTCCATTGAATATGACATTTTATGGAAGGGGCGTTGGATTTTAATTCCTTAATCTATAAATAAATATCCTAAAATACTATACTGTTTGTTTCATTCCACATAAATTTAGTAGTGTATATTTAAAATATATACCTTTTCTTATATTAAGTGTACTCCTTTCTATCACCATGGTAGGCATATGATGGTCTTTATACATGATTATTATTTTCATCACTCTATTTATTTTTGAAATTAAATATTTCTTAATCCATTTGAATAACACATGTATTGTCCAATTATGTATTAAAAATTAGAATATCAAGATAATAAGAATCAACATGAAGACTAATAATTTCATTTTATGATTATTTGTTTAATTTTAATGATTTTTTTTTGTTGATGTAATTTTAATTTCACCAAAGAATCCCTGATATGATACTTCTGAAGAATTAATTGAACGCCTCTATGATCCAGTCAATTTAACATTGAAATAAATTTTATTATGAAATCATCTAGTAAAAATGTACTAAACAAGGTTAATTAATTGTAAATCAATATTTATTTAAATTTTTTAGTGAAATAATGAATGTACATAATAATGTTACAGTAATATCTTACAAAATAATTTTTGTGAGTGTGGGAACATCATTATTCCATGTATCTATAAAAATATGAATGGGAATTAGAGTAGAGATCACTATGTAACTAATAAATATGGAATTTTTTGGTTATTATGATGTTAACATGAATTCAATCGAATATATAATTTGAAATCTCTACCTATTACCATATATTCATTTTATCCCCTTCATTATATGATTCAATTAATATTTCTAGGACATAGGTGGTCACAAAATTAATATTTCTTTTTCTTAAACATCAGTAATATATTGTTACTAAAGATTGGTAGAATTGGTATGATAAGAAAAATGTATCTACTCTATAATTTAATCCTTGGCATGGTGAAAACCCTAGTGTTCATTAGGATTATTAGCATATTTATGTACTGAATCTTGATTTTCTTCTACTTTGGGTGCATGTTCATGTTGAGGAAAAAACTTTTACCATGATTGTGTTCATTGAAATGTTAGAAATCTAATTTCTAAAAGAATTGTTTAAAATTTAATATATATTACATAAATTTAGTAGTGAATACATAAAAATTTGAGGTAATGAAGTTTAAATATATAAAATAACATGAATGTTGAACTCCATTTTTCTAATAAATGTTAATTGGAGTTGACCCCATTTGTGAGGATCCAAATCACAAAATTGTGGTCTGTTAGAATGTAAAAAACCATATCTAAATTTTTGGATTGCATAAAATGATATAATATACAAATGAATGTGTCATCCATAATTGAATTTAAATCTAAGCCTTCAGTGGTTTTGTTCGATAATAGAATGATTGAGCAGTTTCAGTTTGGTGCATTTAAAAAAAATTAACAGTAAACATGCGATTTTTTCTTAAATATTTAATCTATGTAGCCTTCCTTATTGAATCCTACTATAACAAATCAGAAATAATTTGGTTTAAAATTAATTTTTTGTCAAAAAACATTCACTAAAATATTGTAATATGGAATGTTGTATAATCCAACACCGTTATTTTTCTGATGACAGAAAAGTATGTAATATTTATATATATTGTATTACATTCCTTGGTAACAAATACATGTATAACAACATCCATAAGTATAAATTAAAAATTTGTTAGATTAATTCACTTATCATTTTTATTTATATAACATGTTTAACCAATAATTACAAAACCACTATTTGATAATACATACACACATTGATGTACTTCTAGACATCAAATTATTTCTAAAATCGAATTAATATTTTCATATGACTCCGTAATAAAATTTCCCCAAAAACATCAAATAAACTATCGATAATGTCTATTTTATATCTTGCATTCATCATTTGATTGAGTCAAATTAAAATAAATTACATTCTAGGATATATCATATTGGGTATCCAAAATACTAATTTAATAATGTTATATTGTACACACACCTATTATGTAATATTAATTATGACAAAAATTATTGTGAAAATCCATTTCCACCCAAGAATCCCATTAATAGTATATTTTTAATGACTAATTCAATCTACATCAGACTCGTAGTTGTAATAAAATTCAATATGTTCCACAAAAGTATATAACTATGAAATACATCCTTCTAGAATACGTCAATATTTAATATACCCTAACAAAATATATTCATTATTTTAAGTGGGTTATAATCACAACCCGTCGACTAGGGATCATGCCTCGACATTACCCAATCCCAACTCCCAAAGCCTAGGGGTATGTGCCTAGCGTCGAAGGCGTCAACCTGGAAGTGGCAGAAATTATCCTAGATACTTGTACACACATGCACTCACAGATCTAAACAACAAAGATGAAAGTAGAACACTAAGTAATCAGAAATTATAGTGAAAAAGTAAGTAAAGAACTGAGTGGTGTAACTAGGCCGGAATATAAGCCCAACAATAGAACTAATAATATCAAGGTAAAATCGGAGCACCGACGACCATCTATTGAATATCTCACCTGATCGCTGGAGTAGTGAAGCTATTATAATTGGAAGTAGTATGTCATGTATTCCTGGTCCTAATAGACTCTTCTTGATCCTAGGACTCCATGTAAACTTTCATAACATCTGTATAACCCGTATTCCGGAGCGATCATATAGAAACATCGAACAACTTTACTAGAGACAACACTTGTGGGAGAAGCCTGTGCAGGGCTGAGTTACACATAACTGAGGATGGGATCTCGAGACCCATGATGGACTCACAGAAATCTACAATGGAAAAATACCACCAAAAAAACACAATGTAAACCAAAAAAAATTATTAATAGTTATCTCTAATCAATTATTTGACATTTTATATACATATTTCATCCTGATATAGTCGTCTCAACAATAAAGAAAAATAAATCCCCATCCTCAAAAAATTTATATGATTTTTAAAGAATGAATTAAGCATTACTCAGGGTTAAGGAGTACATGCTCCATGATCGTACAATCCCTGATTCCACCCTCCTCTCAGATTTAATCCATTGGGTACAACTCAAACCTTCATAATGGAATGTTCGAAAGGACGTGCTCCATCAGTAACATTCTTCTAGAAATGAGTCTTGTGCCTGACACTA
Organism: Viscum album; assembly: GCA_963277665.1. Taxonomy (NCBI): domain Eukaryota; kingdom Viridiplantae; phylum Streptophyta; class Magnoliopsida; order Santalales; family Viscaceae; genus Viscum; species Viscum album. The sequence continues at coordinate 356,722,202 of OY728152.1, read as the reverse complement.
GAGGTCATGCCGTCATAGTGTTGCACCGAAGGCAATACTAAGGGAGACTATATGAAGTGGCCCAAACCACAACACTGTGATTATTTGGGGGAGAACTTCTTATATCTAACCCACGATATCTCAATCTCTATAGTAAGAAGTTGACCTAACCTCAGTCCATCTAGGGAGTACTATATTCATCCATGGGTATCGATTAACTTAAATAGAGGGTCCCACACCTCATAAATGAGCCCCACAGTTGAGGGATCTCCAACACCAATAAAGGACTTTCTCCCCATCGCTACTCTGAAACAGGGGAGTAATGCTCCATATGTGAGGATCCACCCCATACCTAGTAGGGGATTAATACTCTATTAGATTGTTCACCGTGGGTTACCCGAGGCCTAGCATGTCAGGGGAGTACTGACCCCAGGCTAGAGGACCCGAACCCTATCTTGGTTGGGGTGTAACTAATCTACTGTAGCACTGCATAAGGAGGACCCGAACCCTGGTTTGATAGGGGAGCACCTACTCCTAACATAGTGGACCCACACCCTACTAGATAAGGGAGTACCTGACTGTATTTGAGATAAGTTTGGAGGACTCATTCCCTAGTCTAATAGGGTAGTACCAACTCCAAAGATAATAAATCCATATGAGAGGGAAAACACCCACACTCATGACATGGGGTGTCCCATAACTACCGGAGTAGAGGAGTAAGGATTACTCATGCCTTCAGTCATCAAAATGAGTAGCCATACGAACTCTCACTACAATAAACACCTTAATTTTGTTTCGTAGGTTATCATTCATACCTCAACCTCACTGATGTTCCAAAAATAAGTAACCTGATGATATGTTATGTCAAATGGGTCCCAATGATATAGATAGTTTGTCAACCGGTCACTCGGTCTGAATGTTATAGGAAATTTTAGTGAGAATGGCCCAGTTTCATTCGGGTATGATCCAATCCGGCCAAAATCCAACTTTCTATGAAAATCATGTTGAGTATCTTCAAAGGACCGCCACATCTTGAGGGTTTCGGCACAGAAAACGGTTAGTCAAACTGACTTATGGTTTAGGAGATACGATTGTTTAAGACAAATGGCCAGTATGTGGGTCAGGGTCTCGTCTAACATGGTCAGACCGATCTGACCCGACCCGACCCGCTAGTATCGACTCGGATTGGATGCACCTGGTTTGGCATACGGGGCCGTAGGCTCATCAAACTAGGCCATATATTCGGCCCATCCCACCCAGATGATCATAGCCCATAGGGATGCAGAATCGCTGAGCCTATTAGGGAAGTGTGGGGGACCACACCACTCTTGAACGACCGATGCCATTCGTGTAACACCCCGGGTTTTTATGAAAAATATTCTTTTAATTTCATTAATGTCTTGTGTTGTATTCTACACCATGATTGCCTTGCATTATATGCAACACCGTATTAGCTTGCAGTATACGCAACACTATTCTTGGATCGTGTTACACACAATTTTCTTAATTGTTATTCTACGCAACATTAAGTATATATATATATATATATATTAAATGTATAAATGAAAAATGGTTGGATTCTGTTATATGAAACAACGAAGGATTCTTTCACAACACGCAACCCTGACTTGGATTGCATTACATGCAATCGAGACCTTCCTCGATAGCGTGTGTTGTACGCAATACCAGTTTTTACTAAACAAAGATATATTATTATAATATTGTTTTGAACTAGCCGTTTTGTATAGTGTTAAATAAATTTTTATTTTTATAACATTATTATTCATCTTACACATTTCTAGAACATGGTATAAGAACAAAATAAATTTTTCGTGTAAAATAAGTATTTTTAAAAAAATGCAGTTTTGCCGCCTTTTGATGGAACACCCACATTAAATCTAGTTTTTGACATGTTTATATGTCCAATTTGACAAAATAAAATTCTTATTTTGAATCAGGATATAATAATTTACATTACATAAAGTTTTGATATTTTTCCGATAACTTTCATATTTTAATGAATAGTAAAAACACGCTATATTTTAATTAAAAACAACTTTTTTCATCGTAATATCTTATGTGGTTAAATTATAATATTTAATGGTTTTAAAGTATAAATAGAATATATTTTTACCATTTAATATAATTTATGTCATTAGCATTGATTTTACCTTGAATTCGCAGGTTCAATCAATTCAATCTTTTGCAAAGTTTTAAAGAAAAACCTGTTTTCCTTCGACAACAGGATTAATTTTAATTTAATCTCTGCATATTTTGTGTATTGAATTTGGAAAAATGGATTCCATATTTGGAATCATTGGGTCCAAATTATGTTTATAAGCTACTTTTTATTTTTGGGCATTGTGAATAGTAACTACGGTAAATTTTATTTACTATAGTTAAAGATAAATCGGGTAATTAAGGGAAACTATAAGATTATAAAATTACCCTAACACTTGGAAAAATCCTATTGGATTGATAAAAGTAGACCCATATAACCTAAATGTTGGATTATATTCATTTTATGGACTTTGTTCCATGAAAATAATTTAATTATTATTAAAACCAAAGAATGTGACAACATGTCTCTTTCTTAAATCTTATAAGTATTATAATTTTAATTTAGTGATAAAATTCATGAAACTTAGAACATGAATAGTCTACAGAAATCTAATAAAATTATATACGTCATAGGAATTTATTTAGAAATTTTAGGGATTAAATAATTATCATTTATTATGACAAAAAGATGATGCAGTAATTGTCTTATTAATAAAATATTGACATAATTGATGTTATAAATTCCCAAATAAATGTAATTTGAGACTTTTTATGAATTACACGAATTTTATAGGGTAATATGACATGTTATTATTGATATAATTAACGTTGTTAGAACTTATCATTCTGTTATGATTTTCCCAAATATCAATTACTAAATAGTGTCAAAATTGACATAAAATAGTTTTTAAAACAAATATTATATTATTAATTGTTAATTTATTCCTAAAAATATAAGGTTCGGCCAAATGACTTATATAAGGTTATATATATGGATAATAAACAAATTGGAGTTCTTTTGGCTGGATATAGTAAGTTTATTAACAATATAGTGTAAGAAAACAAAAAGACACGATAAAAGTAAAATTATTTAACTAAGAGTTAAATCTAATTGATAAGGTTACAATAATAACCTAAACATTCCTAAATACTATTGGATGAGATTATTTCGACCCATCCCCTCTTTAGCTTCGAAATAAGACCCTTTGGAACCATTATAATCTGAATTTGACCTTAATATAAAATAATATTTTGAGATTTTCCTAAGGTGCCCCTCTCCTCCCTTATAAAAGGGCACCCCCTCCCTCTCTTCCTCACACCACTTTGAGCCTTCATGCTCGGCCAAACCCTGCCAAAATATCTTCTCCACATTTCTAGTATCATCCTAGAGATCCTGGTATTCTTAAAAGACCAATTTTAGTGCCCTAAAAGGAGGTCTCAAAGAAGCACTTCAAAGAAGAGGTAATATCCATTACCGATCCTTTCCAATTTCATTCTTCTTCAAATTCTTATTTTTAGTTGTTTAATTATGACGTAAAAACATCATTATCACTAATATACTGATTTGTTATTATAAGTATGAAACAATCCTATTTAACCATCTATCCATCCTACGGAAAATGAAATCATCGCGCGTGCGTACGTACAGAATACCGTCTCCACGCCGTGGTGTAATCTATTTTCCGCCACCACCTTAATAGGATGGGTATAATGGTGTAATGAGTAACTATATATGATTATTATAAATTTATATTGATACTGAAATAGTATACACACACTTTAACACAATTCCACGACCATGGGAATGATATCATCGCTCGTGCGTACGTACGGACTACCGTCTCCACGACGCGATGAGATTCATTATCCATGTTAACCATTACAGAATGATTATAAAGTATATATAATGAATAATAATGTAATATATGACATGGTAAATCTACTGGATTTATGTATATATATATATATATGTCATCTACTTACTTCCATTCAAGACAATAAGGAAAGGAAAGCAGCGTTCATGCGTACGTACGGACTACCGTCTCCATGAACGGTGTGTTTCATTTCATTTATCTAACTATTATATATATATACTGAATATATATGGTATATAAATCATACTTTATATTCTGGAAGTAAGTAAATCATGATATAAGTAATAATGATTTCCAGAACAACAAGTCCAAACTCCTACGATAAATGAAACGATTTTACCCAAAACACTTTTTTAACATGGAATTTACAAAAGAAAGTGTAATATAAAGTCATAAGTGAACCATATATGATATCATAACAATGAATATTATTCTGTAATAAGTCAATAACATTATTTAAATCATTATACAGGAGGCTCGGAAACTTACAAAGCAAGTCGAACATAAGGTAAGGGAAATATCACAATCTCATTTTAATCTGAGATTGTTTATACATTGGCATTTACTGGGGTGTATTTTATCATCCACATCCATGTTTCCCCAATATGTAATATTATTTCCATTCAACTACAATATTTTAAATCCTATTTTACCCTTTTGTGTGTTTTTAGTAAAAGATATGAAAGGAATATTTTTACGTTTTTCGTACGAGGTACTTTATGACTTTTCTGAAAAAAGTATGAGGAGAATTGTATTTTTAACATATACGACATGAACAGATTTTTGTGGTTTCATAACAACTCATTTTCAAGAAGCATACTCTAAAAGATTGCATGTTTATTTTAAAAAAAACCCTTATATTTTTAAATTCCATGGAATTTAGTGAAAAGAAAATGATTTTAAAGAAGAATGGATATTTTCCACAATAATTCATTTCAACTGTTTTCCTCAAAACTATTTTCCATCTAAGATGAAATTATTTGATATGTATTATTCAAGTATAATGTATCTATGATTTAAATGGTTTCAATTTTCTTATGATTAAATGATATCAATTGTTTATGGATTATGATGGCATGATGTTTAAGAATCCCATTTTATTACATGGGTTATGCAATGATGTATGATTTATGATTTTGTGGCACACATAAGAATGGTATCATTATGAGATGGGTGGGACCTATACATCCCTACAATGCATTGGGTAAAGATTTTATATCTCATGAGATAGACATGGCTGGAATGGTAGGTTATACCGGTTCAGTGAAACAGGACTGAAACGAGGGTGACTCAGTTCAGAAAGAGACTTTGTCCACTAAGATAGTCTTCGCAATGAGTTCTGACTAATAAGAAATGATTCTATATGATTATGTGTGTATTCCACTAAGTTTCATGTTTTATGTTATGATTATTGGGATTACATTTCACTTCTATGATTTATCCCATGTTATGATATTATGAGCTCTTTTGCAGGTTAAGATTTCCAAAAGCTATGTTCTTATGTATATGATGTGATTGATATTTCTATTGTTTACCCTTACTAAGCATTTGAGCTCACCCTTTTATGTTTTCTTTTCCCCAGGATATAAAGAAAGGTTTTAGGTATATAAAAAGGACAATCTTTATAGGAGATGTTGAAGAACTTTCACCACGATTAGAAGATTATATTCCGATTTTCCAAAGACACTAAACTATTATGGTCCTTGTGTGTGTGTTTTCTTATGTACTAAGTATTCCGTAAATGTAATTTAATACATCATTAAGGTATTCAAATGATTGGAATGTGACCAACAAGATATATGGGGGATAAATGATGGTATTCACATACTTGGTCGACGACATTTCAAGTAATCATTTTCTTTATACCATGAGCTTAGAACGAAATATTTTAGATAAGCCAAAAGATTGGAATGGATTATTTTGGACATAAGTTAGGATAGATGTTTTTTCGATATTATTGATGGGATGTTATAGTAATATAGCTTTAGAAAAAGATAACCTACAGGACAAGCGACAACCCATCGCGTAGGACAAGGCTGTGGGAATTGAACCTACAACCGAAGTGCAACTGGCCTTTTTCGCCTACCACTGGCCTACAGGAAGTCCCTGTTTAGTAGAAACTAGTTTTATTGTATTTAGTAGTATGATATATGAAGTATAAGTCCATTTTGGGAACTATATATGATTAATTTCACTATATATGGACTTATTTATTTTTAGATAACTTTTTTTTGAGACAGATGGAATGACCCATCATTCAATCACATGATCTACTAACACATCACGAATGACAAATTCAACTTCATTTCTTTAAGTGATGAAGTGGAAATTGTCTAAAGAACGACAAACGGTGAAACTATACCAAAATCACGAAAGTATTTCTTCTAATTCCAATTTCTTCATCTTTAGGGATATGATATTGAAAACCAAAAATGATGTCCTAGTGCTCTTATATCTGAAGAATCAAATGGTACTTTAGATCATCACAAATTTATGGATTTGTGAGTTCTGGAGTTTCCATAGCCATGTTCTCTACCACTCTCCGTCAGAACATGATAGGAAGATTTTCTCTTCCATATCCATATTTTCACCTATGTGGAAACCCAGTGATTAGTTTATTTGGGTAACCGTTACATTTCATACTTTTTTTTAAATATTGGTTCTTGTTTTCCTTTTTACGATGTGGGTTTTTATTAAACAAACTTTTGAGTAGTAAACCATTTATAACCCCAACGAATTCCGAGGGCGAAATTCATTTTACGGGGGGTAGAATGTAACACCCTGAGATTTTATGTAAAATATTCTTTTAATTTCATTAATGTCTTGTGTTTTATTCTACACCAAGATTACCTTGCGCTATAAGAAACACCGTATTAGCTTGCAGTATACGCAACACTATTCTTTGATCGTGTTACACACAATTTTGATAATTGTTATTCTACGCAACATTTAGTGTATATATATATATATATATTCAATGTATAAATGAAATACGGTTGGATTCTGTTATACGAAACAACAAAGGATTCTTTCACAACACGCAACCCTGACTTGGATTGCATTACATGCAATCACGACCTTCCTCGATAGCGTGTGCTGTACGCAATACCAGTTTTTACTAAACAACAATATATTATTATAATATTGTTATGAACTAGCCGTTTTGAATAGTGTAAAATAAATTATTAATTTTATAACATTATTATTCATCTTACACATTTCTATAACATGGTATAAGAACAAAATAAATTTTTCGGGTAAAATAAGTATTTTTAAAAAAATGCAGTTTTGCCGCCTTTTGATGGTGCACCCACTTTAAATCTAGTTTTTGAAATGTTTATATGTTAAATTTGACAAAATAAAATTCTTCTTTTGAATCAGGATATAAAAATTTACATTAGATAATGTTTTGATATTTTTCCGATAACTTTCATATTTTAATGATTAGTAAAAACACGCTATATTTTAATTAAAAACAACTTTTTTCATCGAAATATCTTATGTGGTTAAATTATAATATTTAATGGTTATAAAGTATAAATAGAATATATTTTAACCATTTAATATAATGTATGTCATTATCATGGATTTTACCTTGAATTCGCAGGTTAAATCAATACAAATTTTTGCAATGTTTTAAAGAAAAACCTGTTTTCCTTCGACAACGGGATTAATTTTAATTTAATTTCTGAATATTTTGTGTATTGAATTTGGAAAAATGGATTCCATATTTGGAATCAGTGGGTCTAAATTATGTTTATAAGCTACTTTTTATTTTTGGGCATTGTGAATAGTAACTACGGTAAATTATATTTACTATAGTTAAAGGTAAATTGGGTAATTAAGGGTAAATATAAGATTATAAAATTACCAAAACACTTGGAAAAATCCTATTGGATGGCTAAAAGTAGACCCATATAACATAAGGGTCGGATTAGATTCATTTTATGGACTTTTGTCGAGGAAACTAATTTAATTATTATTAAAACCAAAGAATGTGACAACATGTCCCTTTCATAAATCTTATAAGTATAATAATTTTAATTTAGTGATAAACTTCATGAAACATCGACCCTTCATAGTATCCAGAAATTTAATACAAATATCTACATCATAAGAATTTATTTAGAATTTTTAGGGATTAAATAATTATCATTTATTATGACACAAAGATGATGCAGTAATTGTCTTAATAATGAAATATTGACAAAATTGATGTTATAAATGGCCAAATAAAAGTAATTTTAGACTTTTTATGAATTAAAATAATTTTATAGGTTAATATGACATGTTGGTATTGATTTAATTAAATTTTTCGAACTTATCATTCTGTTATGATTTTCAAAAAAATCAATTACTAAATTGTGTCAAAATTGACATAAAATAGTTTTTAAAACAAATTTTATATTATTAATTATTATTTAATTCTTAAAAATATAAGGTTCGTCCAAATGACTTAGATAAGGTTATATATTTGGATAATAAAAAACATGGGGTTCGTTTGGCTTGATATAGTAAGTTTAATAACCATATAGTGTAAAAAACAAAAAGACACGGTAAAAGTTAAATTATTTAACTTAGAGTCAAATATAATTGAGAAGGTTAAAATAATAACCTAAACATGTCGAAATCCTATTGGATGAGAGGATTTCGATCTATCCCCACTTTATCTTCGAAATAATACCCTTTGGAACCATTATAAACCGAATATGACCTTAATATAAAATAATATTTTGAGATTTTTCTAATATGCCCCTCTCCTCCCTTATAAAAGGGCACCACCTCCCTCTCTTCCTCACACCACTATGAGCCTTCATGCTCGGGAAACCCCTACCAAATCTCTTCTAAACTTCCCTAATATCATCCTAGAGGTCCTGGTCTTCTTAAAAGACCAATTTTAGTTCCCTAAAAGGAGGTCTCAAAGATGCACTTCAAAGAAGAGGTAATATCCATTACCGATCCTTTCCAGTTTCTTTCTTCTTCAACATCTTCTTATTAAGTTGTTTCATTGTTAAGTAATAAAAACAGTATCAATAATATACTGAAATGTTATTATAAGTGTGAAACAACCCTATTTAACCATTTATCCATCCCACAGAAAATGAAATCACCGTGCGTGCGTACGTACGGAATACCGTCTCCACGCCGTGGTGTAAACTATTTTCCGCCACCACCATAATAGGATGGGTATAATGGTGTAATGAGTAACTATATATGATAATTATAAATTGATATTGATACTGAAATAGTATACATACACTTTAACACAATTCTATGACCATGGGAACGATATCATTGCTCGTGCGTACGTACGGACTACTGTCTCCACGACGCGATGAGATTCATTATCCATGTTAACCATTCCAGAATGATTATAATGTATATATAATGAATAATAATGGAATATATGACACATTAAATCTACTGGATTTATGTATATATATATATATATGTCATCTACTTACTTCCATTCAAGACAATAAGGAAAGAAAAGCAGTGTTCATGCGTACGTACAGACTACCGTCTCCATGAACGGTGTGTTTTATTTCATTTATCTATCTATTATATATATATATATACTGAATATATATGGTATATAAATCATACTTAATATTCTAGAAGTAAGTAAATCATGATATAAGTAATAATAATGTCATGAACAACAAGTCCAAACACCTACGATAAATGAAACGATTTTACCCAAAATGCTTCTTTAACATGGAATTTACAAAAGAACGGGTAATATAAAGTCATAAGTGAACCATATATGATATAATAACAATGAATAAGATTCTTTAAAAATCAAATAACATTATTTAAATCATTATACAGGAGGTTCGTAAACTTACAAAGCAAGTCGGACATAAGGTAAAGGAACTATCACAATCTCATTTTTATCCGAGATTGTTTATACTTTGGCATTTATTGGGGTGTATTTTATCATCCACATCCATTTTTCCTCAATATGTAATATTATTTCCATTCACATAAAATTGATTAAATCCTATTTTACCCTTCGGTGAGTTTTTAGTAAAAGATTTGAAAGGAATATTTTGACATTTTTCGTACGAGGTACTTTTTGACTTTTCTGTCAAATGTATGAGGAGAATGTTATTTTTAACTTATACAGAATTAACGGATTTTTATGGTTTCATAACAAATCATTTTCAAGAATCATACTCTACATTATTTCATGATTATTTTCAACAAAACCCTTATCTTTTAAAATTGCATGGAATTTTGTGAAAAGAAAATGATTTTAAAGAAGAAAGGATATTTTCTTCAAGAATACATTTCAAGTGTTTTTCTCAAAACTATTTTACATATAAGATGACATTATTTGATATGTATGTTTCATGTAAAATGTATCTATGATTTAAATGGTTTTAATTTTCTTTATGATTAAATGATATCAATTGTTTATGAATTATGATGGCATGATGTTTAAGAATCCAATTTTATTACATGGGTTATGCAATGATGTATGATTTATGATTTTTTGGCACACATAATAATGGTATCATTATCAGATGGGCGGGACCTATATCTCCCTCCAATGCATTGGGTAATGATTTTATATCTAATGAGATAGAAATGGCTGGAATGGTAGGTTATACCGGTTCAGTGAAACAAGACTGAAATGAGGGTGACTCGGTTCAGAAAGGGACTTTGTGCACTAAGATAGTATTGGCCATGAGTCTTGACTAACAAGAAATGATTCTCTATGATTATGTGTGTATGATACAAAGTTTCATGTTTTAAGTTATGATTATTGGTATTACATTTCACTTCTATTATTTATACCATGTTATGATATTATGAGCTCTTTTGAAGGTTAAGATTTCCAAAATCTATGTTATTATGTATATGATGTGATTGATATTTATTTTTTTTACACTTACTGAGCATTTGAGCTCACCCTTTTATGTTTTCTTTTTCCCAGTATATAAAGAAAGGATTTAGGTATAAAAAAGGAAGATCTTTATGGGAGATGTTGAAGATCTTTCACCACGATTAGAAGATTATATTCCGAGTTTCCAAAGACAATAAAATATTACGGTCCTTGTGTGTGTGTTTTGTTATGTACTAATGATTACACAAAAGTAATGTAATATCTATGTACGTTATGATTCGGGTCTCTACAATTTGGGTCTTCAATGTCATGATTCCAGGTGGCTCCCCAACTCTTGGGCGATGCACGTGGAATGTCATGATAAGGACCATAATGCTTGTTTATGCTCTCCTCAATAGCTCGATTTCTAGATCTTCTACCATGACATGACGTCATATCGTGCTTCCCAGCTCTCCAGTGGATCGGATGGCTCCAATCCTCCTGGTAGGTCCATGTAGTCCGGCCCACTCCGAACCCAGGGGGAAGGGTATGCCCTCCATAGCTGCAAGATGTTACATCCTTCCACAATGGCATGTTTCCACAACGTGCCGCCCCACTTCAATGTCGCCGGCCATCGATAGTCCACTGAAGAAACTTCTGGGACCCACTTTCCATTTCGGTTTGTGGGTGTCGGTCACCACCTCCCCCGGTCGATGGTCCTTCCATTTTCCATCTTCATTCCACCACTTCTTCTAGTCACACCCGTATAATGATTCCTAATCAGATTTTCTATAGGGTATGGGCCTTGTTGGTTCCTCCTGCACCCTCTGCATTAGCATTATACCCTGAGAAGGATTATTAAACTATAAAACCAACCATAATGAAACCTTGCATTATCCTCCTACATTAAATAGAAAAACAAGGGTCTACCCTTTGGATGGTTGACTAGTTTTCTTCATAATATTCAAGGTTGAGGTAAAAAGGGGAGGAATCAAACATATACCCCTACCTCTAGTTCATTGGAAGCTGTTGTGGATAAGCAAGATGTGTCCACATCAGATGGTGTTCTTCGACACCATTCATCACTCGTCGATTCCTCTATTGTATGTTTCTTGAAGCATCATTCTAGGTTTGTGGAAGTTTTTCTAGAACATCATCGGATGTTCCTCTCTTTAGTCTAAAAACCCATGATAGAAATTCTTATAAATAGAGGGGAGGAACTGATAAATTCACCTAATAATTAATTAGGTTCATTAATCAGTATAATTAATGAACCTCGTTAGTTATATCAACAGTGTGGTTACTATGCCATTTATTTTTCCCAACTGATTGGTTACAAAAATCATGATCCAATTCATTAAATGATTGAGGTTTCACTGTGGTCCCCCCACATTTTTTACAATAGTTTAACAAAGGTATAATAAAATAACAAAAAGTTATTCATAATTGAACCAATCATACATGATGATCACAAATTATTTAAAATTAATTTAATTAAATAATAATTACATTTTTGGAATTTTTTCATAGTTGATGGATCTAATAAATGATCAAGGATGTGTCGTCATTGAATTGTATGAATAAGTTAAAAATCCCATCATAGTGTTATCCATACAAGATCCACGAATATATAAGTGTTTTCGAAATAATCTATGGGTTCTAGAACTATAGATCCTTGTGCTTGTGTCGTTGGTCTTTATCGCAATGAGAATCACTTCGGAAAAATTCTCCATGATCTGGTGATAGATTATAACTATTTGTTTTTGGGAGAATTATTACGAAAGATACCTTTCTAGTACATTATAGGAAACTCCAAAAATTATTATCCACAATAGAAAAATGAAATTGATAATTTAAAGAATAATATAAATAGTTTTAAATATCATATGGTTTAAAATAAAAAAATAGAATGAAATCTTTCATTATATATATAATACCTGCGGAACCCCATGTCCCATAATAATATTAAAAATATTATTTCTCAATGTGTGATTAACATGTCAATTATATTATGTGTTATTTAATTAAATATTATTATATACTTATTATTTTTCATATGACCTAAAAACTCAATATTCCATTCCACCATATTTATCGGGCCTTAAATAATGAATATTTATTTATTAAATGAATATCACTTCAATAATTTCCTATGAATAAATTAATACATATTATATCCACTAAATTTCAAATAAAAATATATTATATATTCCACTAAAATTATTTTATTTGTAATAACTTGTAAAATAATTTATGTTAAAAGAAAACATGAATAACTATTAAACCATGTTAAGGAATAATTGTTATTCAAAATAATAAATTATAAAAATTAATATATTATTTAACTGAAATTCAGGATACACATACTATGTGACCTAATATATCTCAATCTCCTTAGTATTAGGTGAAGCATCCAAATGTCCAGGGTTAGAATATGGGATCATCCCAAGGCTATGATAGTGAATGGTGTTTATTCCGCAATGACAAGATACCACCAACGAGCACATACAATGTAATAGAATCCCTTAATTAGGATATCTATAGTCCAGAAGGTTGCATGTCGGTTCCCTCAACATATGTGATTGATGTTTCGTTTGTTAACTCCATGGAATCCAAACATTCTTATAGAACACCATGGACACTGAATAATTTAGGCTACATCATGTGGAATGATATATATACATCTGTTAATGACTATAAGGAACAAAAACATTATCACCTTATTCATTAATACAATATTTTATGTGATTCACCCAATGTATCCTACCTCACTGTGAACATATGTCATCATGGTTTTCATCAACACATCAATGTACATGAATAATCATATCCATTAATAATAATAATAAATTATATGGATAAATACACACATAAATATATAAAAATATCCAATGAAACACATCAATGTGAATTTCTTATAGGAAGGCCTCGTTTTAATAATATACTACATTGAATATTACCTAGAGTGTAAACCATGTTAAGTATATCAATGTCCTATGTTTTTCTTCCCATGATCTCCTGTATCATTTGTGTCCCAAAATTGAAATCGTATGGTTATAGTAGATATATTTACGAATAGAGTCATCACACTTATCATATACAATGTTATGGATATGAAAAATCAGGATGTGATTCGGATTTTGTTAATATTCATAAATATGTATACAATGTATCATAATAAAAATAGATTTTTGTTTCTGGGAACCAACATCAAAACACTCCCACTTCCACTTGATAAAACAACAAGCATCAATTATTCCACTAGATATCACATGATACTCATGCTTCTGTTGAGATATGCCTTTAGAAAAGGGGTCATTAATGTTTTCTTCAGTTGGTACTCTACATAGTCAAACATCAAAAGTATAATGAAAATATCTCAAGAGGTGATACATTTAGAATATAATCATTTTCCATTAGTGTGATTATTGGTCTTTTTTAATGAGCCACCGATAAATTTATATCATACTACAATGTTCGTTGATCATTTTCACGTGGTTACGATGTCATGATATTGGAAATAGTTTGGCATCCAAATGGATTCCTTGTATTTATCAGAATCCTCTATGTACTAAGAATCTGATGTAAATTTTGAAAACCATACATAGTTGAAATCTTTTAGTGCATATCTCATTCATTGAGAAAAACATATAATGAAGGTTAATTTAGATCATTATGATATATATAAAAACTAGTGACAATATAACCCATGATGTCCAGCTCCATGTCACTTCCACACACTAGGAATATATCATCAGTTCTTCTCAAGTACTTAATTATTTCCTTAACAACAGTCTAATTCTATTTTCATGGATCTTCTGGATATTTTCCGAAAATTATTAATTTATTTTCCACATCATGTCTTATAGAGAACAAGGAATACACGATTAATCCAGTCACTATTGAGAATGAGATCATACACATTCTCTCTTTCTCCAATTGTGTTTTAGGGAACATTTCATTGAATTATGTAAACAATGTGACCCTCGAAACAATCCCAGCATTGGTTAATTGACACTAAATAACATTATAATGTAGTCAATATATTCAATTTAACATAGTCTAACTAGTCTCTTTGATCTATCAAAAATTATATAGATCCCTATAATAGGGTATATTTCAGCAATGTCATTCATGGGGAAACACTTAATAATCCAATCATTAAAAAAATACAATACCAGTATTTGGGTTATAATATGTAATATGACAAAAAAATATAATACTATGATAACGACTAAATTTCTAAAAATCCCCATGTAAACACATTGATCAAATTCATTCTTAATGAAACCATATTATTTTATGGATTCATCAAATCGAATGTTTTTTGACCTGGATGCCGGCTTCAATCCATTAATGGATTACTAAACATCAAAATATTATTGTCCTCTCATAGTGTCACAATGTTTTCATCATAGTCAATTCCTTTTCATTGTTTAAACCATGTATCATCTAGCCATTCTTTAAAATAATTTAATTTACCTTCCATTTCAATTTTTATCACGAATACCCATTTTCACCCAATGTAATTTACATCAATTGGAACATCAAAAAATCTTAAACATGATTAGTATGCATGTATTCAAATTCAGAAATCAAGGAATCTTTATATGCATCAGAGCCCTCTACTGCCTATTTTTAGAAGATAGGTTCATTGTTTCTAACCAAAAATCATTCACCATATTTGGTGAATAAAAACCATCTATATCTAGTTGTCTAACCTATCATGCATACCTCTGAATTATGTGTGTTTTTTCCTAATTATATCATTGGGTTATGTGGATCTTAATCATATACGAACTCATATATAACTTTAGCATCAACATTATTGATGTCAATAATTCTCCCACTATTCATTTTGAGGATTTCTCATTCTAAAAAATAATGGTTTGTATGGAGACAACCACATTATTTTTAGAGTGTCTTTGTAGTTAGTATTCCTTTATTTACATTGGATACCATATAAAGATATCCTTTTTTGGATTTAGATGATGATGTTTTTCTCGGAGAAGGACATACAAAATGACCTGTAACCCTATAAATATGTATGGGGAAAAATTTATTCCACTCTAAAAATCAAAAAAGAATTCTCTTTCTCACATTAGATTGTAATTTTTTTAATTTATATGCAACAATTTATAATAAATATCCCAAAAATTATAATTGTAGATCTGTATGACTGATCATAGACTATACCATGTCATACATGATGGAGTTCGTTCTATCAACAACCCCATTATACTATGGGTTGTGTGGTGTAGTGAGATGATTTAGAATCCCAATCACCTGTAGAAATCCAATTTATTATAAGATAATATTTTCACCACCTCACTCTGATCGAAGATTATTTACATTCTTTCCATGGTGACTTTTTTACTTTATGACTGAATTAATTTAAATTGTAGATGAATTCATAATTATACCTCATCATATACAGAAAGCCATACCAAATATTGACATTAGTTAATGATATGATGTAATAATATCCACCTATAGGTTCTACAAGATATGTTCTACACACAACGATGTGTACCAATGACAGAATATATGTGGCCCTTTCACCCTATCCACAAAATGTTTGTTTGGTCATCAATCCATATTTACAAGAATAAATATTTTAAATCCTTTTTAGCTCAGTTGAGCCTAAATAAAGGTCTTGATATATATTTTACAAACACTTCTAATTTACATTAACAAGATTATGATGCAAAATATAAGTGTTATATGATTCATATTAACATGGTTCCTTATAAATTTCTAATATAGTGGTTTCATAAAATAATACATATATAAAGTTATATATTTATTCCATACCATAAACTATGTTGTCCTTATAAAAAGAACAAATTTTCTTTACAATAATAAAATAACTCATATTTATTTGGGGACGATAATGATTTTTTTTTAATCATTAGGTACAAACAAAAACCTATCAAAACGAAAATCTTTCTTTTTTTCAATGAAATTTGGTGTAATCCAATTTCCTGAGCAGCCTTCCTTCAACCGTTGGACCCTCTTATATCCAACTCCCCTCTAAAAATATTTTGGAATCTCTCTGGTACATGTATTTGAATATATATGTTATAACCACATGCTACATTTAATACCCAATGTGAAAATATTGAATGTACAAACTCGATAAAAAACTCAATTTATCTTCCCCTTTATTCTAGGTGCAATTCATCTTCTATTGGCTACAACCGACATGAAAAACAAACTTCCTCTTTTTCTTTTCCTAGCCTTTGGATCATCAACTTCTAAGAAGGAAGATTCCCATGGGAATTTCACTATTTATGAGCCTTTGGCCCCTTTTTCTTGTTAATCCTATAATTATTCACCATAAGGGACATGGTTTTATCATTCATGATGTCTATATCCACTAGTAAAATTATGTAATATTCTTTTGAAATAACCTTTCCCATTGTTCCTAATACTATAATTAAAAATAAAACAAGAGAAGGTCAATGGTAGTGATGAATGTATGATATCATTACACAAAAAATTTGTAAATTTAATACCAAATATTTATAAAATTCAATTTAGACAATATTTATGATGTATTACCAATGGAGGAAAGAACAATAATTTAGAACCCATTAGAGGCTCAGGGTTACCCAATACATGATTTGACACAATGCAGGCCAAGGTAAAAGTTTGAAAATCCAATGGTGGTTGATGTTTCCTCCCTAAACAAACAAGACATTGGAGTTTTTGGATTGATTTATGTCATTATAGGAGTTGAGGAGGTGCATAAAATAGAATATTTGGATATAGTTCATGAGTATATATGCATGGTTAATTGATCCCCATTTAATGATCTTGTCACGAGGGCACCAAATTATGTCTCTCTATATAATAATTTCATTGAATTTTTTTTGGATTATTAGTGTGATAAAGAAATACCATAAATAAAATGTCTATATATTAAATTAATAAATAGATTTTAAAGACTATTTGAGGAAGGAATAGGCTAGATAAAATCCCATTTACTATTTTAATATCCCATTGGGGACCAATTTACCTTTTATGATGACTATGAATTATAGGTAGAAGGTCAACTCTATGTTGATAGTATGACATGATGTTAGGATTGGAGGATTAATTTCACAATAAGAAAAAGAGGATAAAAAGGAAATAAGGATGAAGGGGTATGTGTTTTAGTTAATGTGAAATGATATATATAGGAAAGACTACACTCATCTACTAATGTTGGTGGAAACTAGGCCTTCATGAAAATCTCGGGCAATGAATAGAGGAACATTAATCCAATATCGAGAATGAATTGAAATATTTACAATTAACAATAGGGAACGGGGATATCATTACAATGGGAATGGGGGTATGGAGGGAATGTTAGAAGGGCCCAATGAAAAAGGAGAGAAAAAAGAAAAATGGATTATTCAGTTCGTCTTTTACATTATAAGGAAAAAAGAATTTGAGAAAATGAATATCAATATCCCATAGCATGAGTTAGATAGAATCATATAAAAAGAAATAAGTGTCATTATTAATGAGGAACAAATATCCTCGATCAAAAAATAATAATTAATTCTTCTATGTGATTTTAATGAGGAAAAGTTCACTGCATAAGAAGAAATCCAAAATGTTGAAAAAGATGGATAATAATTTCTAATATATTCATCGAGATGATCTGAAAATGATTTTACATTATCTTTACAAGAGTCTATATAATGTATATATGCACAATAATTTCAATCATGTTTTAATAACATCACTATATTTTACTACATTTAACATATATTTTACAAATTATATTGATTCTCTCTTTTCCTCAAAAGTGATTTTGAAAATAATTATATTTTTTTGTTGTTAATGAGTCCCAACAACTGATGACCCTATAATATTAGTTTTGTACAAAGTATAAGATATATCATACCTCTCTTTTCGTACCATATCTTGATAGAGGCGCTGAATTTGAGGAATCGTGCTATATTCATCAATGTCCAAATGTTTCATTAATAACACATTGTACATTGATGATAGAATGAATCATTGATCATTTGTGGAATTTTTTAAAAGCCAATGACAGTGTCTTAACTATTCACCATGAGCCTCATTACTAAATTCTATAGTAAAAGGCACTTACAACATATATAATTTTAGTACATGGTGAAGGATGACATATAGGTTCCTTTTGCAATATATGAAACTAGTTCCAGTGATAAGGATATCCATGTTATCTATGGATTGTAATGATATGTTTAATTTTATTTTAATTATTATTTTAAAAAAGAAGATATGAAAAAATTTATTCAATTTTCGGATAAAATATTGAAAAATAAATTAATAATTTATTATATAATCTCACATTATTATATTGAAACCTAGAATTAATCATAGTTGGATTTAAAATAACATGTAGGTTGTATATTGAATTGAAAATAATCCATATTCCCCTTCCTATTTCCCAAACATTGGTTGGTCAAGCTACATGAATTGTTTTGGGTAGGAATTCCATATGTCATCTTCATTAACTCATAGTTACATGATCTTTTGAGTGGACTCTCAAATCATAAATTCATTAATTAGATTTTTTCAATAATTGCATCTCAATCAAACCGTGTCCTGCTTCGGCAGTCAACCATTGATTTGATTAAGGTTATGTCAACACAAAACAAAATGTTAAATTATCCGATAATTTAATGCACCCCAACATTGTATGGTCAAGAACCATGAATTTTGATTTTATTTTAATTATGGTAGTGAAAGGCTCTACCAACATATTTTATATTATTTATGGACATTATCCATTTATGATAAAATTTCATTTTATTATCTTTACCACATTATTGTAAATATGATGGGTGATTTAAGAAGTTATTTACTATTTATTAGGTAATATGTAGAAATAGTATATATTATTATAGTTTTATATTTCATGCTTGTTAATTCCTTATATTATTCATGGGATAAATAATACTCAATGAAATAACATTGCATGTGGAAATAAAATTAAATAATAAAGAGGTATGATCATGAGATTCTTAATTTATTTTTTTATCAAGGGTTAGATAATATAGCAATTAACCTATGAAGAAAACAACATGAACTAATTATTGTTCATGGTTTATATTTCCAACTATCCACCACTTCATCACCCTTTGATTGGTTTCACCTCAACTCCAAATTTTAATATCATCCACTGGATTGGGATAACCATCTATTAAATATTATTTCAATCAGATGTAGGTGAGTGGGAAAATAGAGTACAAGAAAATCCATGGGATCGTAGGCCCTTATATAATAAGATGATTGAACACACATATGATAATAATTTATGTTAAGAATAATATAATTAAAACCAATAACAAATAAAGTTCTAGTCTATTCTCATTATCTTCCCGAGGGACTAAACAAATTAAGCCATTAATAAAACTATAATACAATTATGAATCCATACAATTTATGATAAATATCAATTGAATAAATTAAATGAATTATTCAATTATTAAATCTATTATCTTAATTCTCATCCAAATTTAGTTAATATTTTCATCCTTCATAATTATAAATAAATTTAACAAACTCATTTAAATTAAACTATTTAGAATATTGTAACATGGAAAAAATATGGTGAATATTGTCATATTATATTCAAAATGTATTACATTCATATACTGCATAATCACTTGTCAGATGCCTTTCATGATATATCCGATACATTCATGACATGAACATAACCGATGTGATTACTCGAATTAGATGTTTTTTTAGTCAGGTTTTATGCTTCAATGTTCATAGAGTAACAAATGTATTACAACTCAGACGTGATATAAAGATCTGAACATTTCACAAATATTAATTAAACAGACACACACACAAATATATATATATATATATTATAACCCATCTGATTATGTGTCCTATCAATTTAATGGACACAATAAAGAACCTATAGATAATTATATCCTAGTATGATGACTAAATATTATATCTATATAATTTGGAATATGTACACAACATGTACAAGTGAGCATATAGTCTATACGTCCCTCCATCTATATAAGGTACATGGTTATGGAATCGAGGTATAAATGGTTCCTCAAAAATGGATTAGACGAAATGTAAAATGGGATAAATGGTGTGTGACCTCTGAATTATAAAGTCAACAGTGACGTAGTCCATGTATGAAATACACAATCAATTTGTGATAGAGACGTAATACAAGTTGAGTATGAGGGATACAATTGTAATGAACCAAACTTTTTAAATAGTATATTAACTTACACTTAATGATTTAATAGAGATGTTAATGGTTAATTTAGAAAGAGGAGTCGATGGCTTCATCCAGTAGACTCAAACCTTATGAAGCCCACTTATCAGAGATTGGGAAGGAGGTAACATCTGTGGGCTTCGCTTTGGACCAAGCCCAAGCTGAACTCCAGCATGTCAAGCTTGAACGTAAACGCCTTCGGGAGAAGTTCAAGTTAGTATAGATTACTACTAGGGAAATGTTATCTGATCCTCCCTCAGATTCTCTCACCATATCACACCTAACACTTAGGTCATATATCGGTGTTATAAGGGTCTATGTGATGAGACCCTAGCTTCTTTGTGTAATCCATTGGGATGAATGAATTAATATTTCTTCATTTAGTGTTGTTTCTGAAACTTCAATTTTCTGGATAATTTTAGGATGTATTTTATTGATGATTTTGAAAAAGGATATTTTAAAATATTTATGTATACCCAAAATAATTAATGATGTGTAATTATTTTCAACAAATGGTCTTCTACAAAAGTGTTCAGTAAGGAATATGGAGTCTAATAAGATCAACATAATTTTTGATGAATAGTAAATTATGAATAGTGATTTTACGCTTAGGATTAGTAATGTGACCAAATTGATTAGTAATTTCACTCAAAGAATGTTTTAATATAATTTAGACACCTAGATTAAGGAATGTGATTCAATAAAATGTGTAAATAAAGGTTTCATAAATTACTAGTCAAGTATTAGTTTTTTCGGTGAATAGTATTTTTCAATAAAAAATTTAATTAAAACTAATTAGAAAATTATTTTTATAAAAAGGACTTTATTTTTGAATTCAGAGAATTGATATTATGTTATGTAAATTTTTTTGTATTTTTCTGAAAAAATGAATTCTCAATGAATAGTGTTATTATTTAAAAATTAAATTAAAAATATTTAGAAAATTATTTTTATAAAATGGAGTACATAAATGTAATTAGTGCATCGATATTTGGTTAAGGTGAAATTTTGGGATTTTTCTGAGAAAGATGAAATTTTCAGTGAATAGTAAAAATGCAGTTTTAGGGTTTCAGTATGTTTAATGACATCATAACAGTGTCATGATGATGTCCTGAGATATTTTATGGGTTGTCCGGCCAAAGGTGATGAACTATTGTTTTGGGGCCCCATGTGGCCTAACTCCATGGTAAATTCCATGGGAGAGAACATGGTTTTGAGAAAAGCACTTGTGAGGTGTCCCTTGGCCATTAATGCCTTGTCCCCTCACTTTCCCTAAAAATACCAACCGTTTCCTCCTTAAGTTTTCAGTCCCAACTATCCTCCTACGATGTTCTGGTCCTCTTACTTCCCAAGGAGTCATCCCAAGGTTCCCCCCATCCCTCAAGGTCCAAACCATTGAGTTATTAGAGCTACGTTTTAAGGTAACGGATCAGACCTCTCTCTTTCTTTTCATGTAATCTCATTTATGTCATTCCTTTTATGCTCCATGTTCTTATGTGATAGGATGTTCTTTTATATTCCTATTACTTCCCTTTTCAATTTTATATGATGATATATCCCCTCTTACTCTCATCATTTCGTTTTGTTAATGTTTAAGTGACACTATTAGGCTGCCGAATTTTTAAGAGATTATTTCACCCTTCTCATTTTTCTAGTTCGATTTTCATGTCAAGTCTTCAAAGATCCTTTTTATTATGTTGGGGTATGATATCTATATCTATCATAATGATCTCTTATGATAATATTATGAGATACCCTATTTTATCTTGTCAAATAATTTTTTTATTGAAGTTTAAGTGATGTTGTTAGGCTGCCGAATTTTCATAAGAGAAATCTTATTTTTGTCTCACTTCCATGTTTTTCATTTCATATGGTATATCATTAAAATTTCATTTCCATGTTCTTAAATCCCTTATATTCTGTCCCCCTACTTTTTTATGTATCATTTATGAGTGGGTGACCCATGTTCCCTCTCTTTTCAATGTTTTCTAAAACCTTGTAACATAGTCGTTTTGCTGCAGAATTTTCGTCTCAAAATGCCTCTCTCTTTTCTCAAAATTATTTTATGTTATAAAGTGAATACTCAAAGCTCTTATTTATACAGGGGTATTCAGATATATATCAAAATGTTTTATTTTAAATTTTTGGATTTACATACAATATACCTGCTTTCCCTTTCTGTGGGTTTAAAGTGACATTAAGATCATGTCTTTAAAGCAGTTTTTAAAACATTATGATTATGAAATGAAACCCATTTATTTTATGCTATATGGGTTATTTATGAAATGTTTGATGATGATATATGTGGCTCACATGATAATAAAGGCAAATTTAAGGGTGTTCCCTGATAGAGCTCCGATGCATTGGGTAATGATGTAACCACTAGAGATTACAATTTTCATGATTCCTTGGTGAATAACCTTGGTAATTTTCGAATGACACCTTCGACATGGACCTTGGTGATATGTTCATGATTTTCTATGTTAAATGATGTAGAAACATCTTCAAGTTATGAAAAATGTTATTTTTATTATGAAATGCCTCATGATTTCATTCTCATGCCTTAATGTTCTTTTCATATCCTTATTGAAGTATCTCAAGATCACATGTAAAATGTTTCTCTTGTTTCCCTTACTAGGCATTCTTTTCACCCCTTCTTTTGATGTACGCTCCCATGTTATGAGATGCAGTAATAAACCTTGGATGAACTTAAGGAGAATCCTTTCAAGTGTTTAAGAATATTTCTTTATGTTGTTTTCATGTATTATGATCCTGGTTTCCAAGAAACTAAACCTTAAAGATCCTCAGTTATGTGTAATGTAATGAAAGATTATCTTATAAAAAGATGGGATTCTATAGTTGGTATTAAATTATTGTTTAGTTATTTGTGGAAATTAGGATATAAAAACTTTAGAAAGAACCCTATAGAAAAGTTTAAATATAGGAAAACATCCAGGTATTTTGGTAAGTACAGAGTAATTGGTTTATCAAACAAATACATCCATGTCTGGATATGAGAAGGTAGAGGCGGCTCTGACATAGATGTACATAGGGGTAAAACCCGAAAACACCGCTTTGAACTAGACTCGAATGGGAACTGGTTCACGATAACGGGCCTTGCTGCACTCTTGGTTACGACACTCCTGGGGGATATGTTTGATTAATCACAAGCATTTTATGAATCACTATGAAGGAATTATAGAGAAGTGTAATGGACTAAGCATGAAGTCATAGTTAAAAATTCCTAAATGAAATAAGTTTGTCACTAAGTTTTAATCTTTTAGAAAATGGAGGGCAATAGGAGGAACCAGGTAGATGGTGACCGCAATGCACCATGTGCTGATGGCCCTCCGATGGAAGCCGGAATGGAAACATTCATGCAAATAATGAACCAACTAACTCAAGTTATGAGTAATAACTTGAATCAAGCTGAGAGGCCGATCTCACCACGAAGGGACCAACTTTCTGTTGAGTCCTTTATGCGTCAACGACCACCAACATTCAGTGGATCTACTGACCAATTGGTTGTGGAACAATGGATAAGCTCCATTGAAATGATCTTTTCTATACTTCATTGTTCAGAACAAGAAAAAGTCACCCTTGCTGTTTACCACCTAGAAGGAGAAGTTGATCAGTGGTGGTCACTGATCAAAAACACGAAGCCATGAGGAAAGATGGAATCTATGGAGTGTGAATAGTTTCGGGGAATATTCTTTAATAAGTATTCCCCTCGTTCGATGAGAACGAGATTAGAGAACAAATTTCTTGAGCAGAAGCAGAAGGAGAATGAATCAGTTGGAACCTATGAGATGAACTTCACAAGGATTTACCGTTATACCTCATGCTTTGTCATGGAGCCTAATGGGAAGGTTGATAGATTCTTTGGCGGACTACGACCTCATCTGCGGAAGAATCCAGCCAACAGGGTCTATGATAGCTATGAATAAATAATTCGAAGTGCTATGAAAGTTGAACTAGAGTTTGGGGAGACATAGTGGTCTCACAAATCTAATGAGAATAAGAGAACACTAGAACCAAGACTGGGAAGAAGTTTTGATCCGGA
Source organism: Viscum album (assembly GCA_963277665.1). Lineage (NCBI taxonomy): Eukaryota > Viridiplantae > Streptophyta > Magnoliopsida > Santalales > Viscaceae > Viscum > Viscum album. The sequence continues at coordinate 356,697,159 of OY728152.1, read as the reverse complement.
AAGAGGTGGAAATCATATGCAACATGCCACATGCAATAAATGTGGGAAGAAGCATTCAGGGAACTGCTTGATCCGAAGTGGTAAGTGCTACAGGTGTGGAAGAGAAGGCCATATTTCTCGGAATTGTCCTAGTGATGTGAAGCCTCAACTTCTCAACACTAACGACAGTGGAAAGATGGTTCTGGCCCTACCTGAAGTCACATGCTTCATGTGTGGAATGCTTGGGCACTTTTCTAATCAATGTCCAAATCCGAGGGTGGTGGAGGGGAATCACCATCAACCTCAGCAGAGGCCAAGGGAGCAAGGTCATGCTTTCGTTATCACAACAATTGAAGTTGATGTTCCGAACGATGTGGTAGCAGGTACTCTTGTCGTCCTCTCAAAACTAGCAAGTACTTTATTTGATTCTGCTTCTACACATTCCTTTATTTCACCAAAGTTTGCAATGAATATAGAATCAATACCCGAACTACTAGAGGTAGAGTTGTCAGTCAAGACTCCAAGTGGGATTATCATTGCAGCAACAGTATTTAGAGACTCCAGTGTCTACTTCGGTGAGCATGATCTTATCGCAAATCTATTAGTCATTCCCATGATGGAGTTCGACATTATACTAGGGATGGAATGGATCTCAAAGTATAATTCTAAGATCAAATGCAGAGGTAGGGAAATATAAGTAGTCTTGAATGAACGACCTACATATATCTTCCGGGGAGATATATCCCGAACTGATCCCTATCTAAAAGCACCTCCTATAGCTTTCTTTATGGAGTTAATCAGTGATGATGAAGAAGGAAAAGGGAGCATACACATAGAATATGTACCGATTGTTCAGGAATACATTGATGTATTTAATGAGGAGTAACCTGGACCTCCCCCAGAAAGAGAGGAAGAATTCTCCATTGAACTTGTACCTGGGTCTCAACCGATATCAAAGACTCCATATAGAATGGAAAATGTGGAGCTAGAAGAGTTAAAGAAACAACTCCAAGACTTGTTGGATAAGGGGTTTATCTGAACGAGTGAGTCTCCTTGGGGAGAAATAGTTCTCTTTGTGAAGAAGAATGATGGATCAATGCGGCTATTTTTTGATTATAGAGAACTGAATGGGATCACAGTGAAGAAAAAATACCCTCTTCCAAGAATTGATGATTTATTTGACCAACTTCGTGGGGCTCAATTATTCTCCAATATTTTCCTTCGATCTGGTTATCATCAACAAAGGGTGAAGAAGGAAGATATTCAAAAGACTGCTTTCGAATCAAGATATGGGAATTATGAGTTTACTGTTATGCCCTTCATCTTGACTAATTCTCCTGCAATTTTCATGGATTTGATGAATAGAGTCATTAAGGACAACCTTGATAACTTTTTGGTAGTTTTTATTGATGATATTTTGATATATTCAAAAAGTTTTGAGGAGAATGATGATCATCGGAGGGTTATTTTGAAAACTCTACCGAAGGAGAGTTTCTTTGTAAAGTTCATCAAGTGTGAGTTTTGTTTACAACAAGTGTCTTTCTTGGGGCACATCATAACCAATGAAGGAATCTCGGTTGACCCTGCAAAGACAATGGCTGTGGAGGAGTGGCCTCAACCCACAACAGTAACTGATATTCGTAGTTTCCTTGGTTTAGCAGGATATTATATGAGGTTTGTGAAAAACTTTTCACGACTTTCTAATCCGCTAACCAAGTTGACTCAAAAAGGGGTTAAGTTCATCTGGACACAGGAATGTGAGGAAAGTTTTCATGAGCTGAAGAAGATATTGGTTACGACACATGTGTTAACACTACCCTCTATCAGAGAAGGATTCGTTATTTTTAGCGATGCATCTCTGAAAGGGCTTGGGTGCATTCTCATGCAAAATGAAAAGGTAATTTCATATGCATATCAACAGTTGAAGATTCATGAGCAGAATTATCCTACTCATGATCTAGATCCAGCGGCAGTTGTTTTTGCTCTAAAGATATGGAGGCACTATCTTTATGTGGAGAAATGTGATATATACACCGACCACCAAAGTATAAAGTATATTTTCACGCAGAAAGAATTGAACATGAGACAAATGAGATGGTTAGAGCTTATTAAAGACTATGACTGTTCAATTCATTATCACCATAGAAGAGAACACAACGTCGCAGATGCATTAAGAAGGAAATATCCTGTTGTTCTGGGAACAATGAGGATCCTAGGAGATCCCTTTATTAGTGATCTAGTAAAACTGGACATGAGAATTGTAATATAAGGGAATCATCAACCTTATCCCAAATTATTTCTCAACGTTCATTACTAGAGAAGATCAAGATGGATAAAAAAGAAGATCTTTTACTGCAGAAGATGTTTGAGGATGTAAAGGATGGGAAGTTCCCCGATTTCAATATTTTTAAAGAATGTGTATTTAAGTTTCATACAAGACTATGTGTTCCATCTATTCCAAGATAAAGAACGAATTTATGAATGAAGCTCATAGCTCTACTTTCTCTATACATCTGAGAATCACTAAAATGTATAGAGACCCTCGTGATCATTATTGGTGGGATAACATGAAGAGGGAGATTGCTGATTTCACTACAAGGTGCCTGATGTGTCAGCAAGTAAAGGCAGAACGACAACTTCCCAAGGGGGTATTACAACTACTACCCATACCAGTATGGAAGTGGGATAATATCACTATATAATTTGTAACAGGTCTCTTGAAAATGACCAAAGGAAACAATGCAATATGGGTTATTTTGGACCATCTCACCAATACCGCCCATTTTATCTCTATTCGGGAAGATTTCTCTCTAGATCTACTTGACATGATATATATAAAGGAAGTGGTGAGGCTGCATGGGGTACCACTATCCATCGTGTCTGATCGTGATCCAAGATTCACATCAAAATTCTTGAGAAGTCTTGAACAAGATCTGAATACAGAATTGAATTTTAGTACGGCCTATCATCCTCAAAATGATTTCCAATCAGAAAGGACTATTAAGACACTCGAAGACATGCTGAGATTATGCTCAGTGTAATTTAAAGGTGGACGGGATCAACACCTCCCATTAGTTGAGTTATCCTATAACAAAAACTTCCATTCGAGTATTCAGATGGCACCCTATGAAGCACTATATAGAATGCGATGTAGAACTCCTACTTGTTGGGATGAAGCTAGTGAGAGAATGCTTCATGGGACTGATCTTGTGCAACAGATGACAAAACAGTTTCATGCCATCCAACAACACATAAAGGCTGGTCAGAGTCGGCAGAAGAGCTATGCTGACAACCGTCGAAGGGACATGGAGTTTAGTGTTGGCGACAAAGTCTTCCTTCGAATTTCTCCATGGAAGAGAGTCATGTGGTTTGGGAAGAAAGGGAAGCTCAGCCCTGGGTACATTGGACCCTATGAAATCCTTGATCGCATAGGGGCAGTGGCCTATCATCTAGAACTTCCACCGAACCTAGCTCAAGTTCATGATGTCTTCCATGTATCTATCTTGAAAAGTTACATACCAGACCCTTCGCATGTACGGAACCCATAGGTGGTACAACTGGAACATGACCTCTCTCATGAGGAGCAGCCAGTGGAGATCATGGACCATAGAGACAAGTTTCTACTAAACAAGACTACCCACATTGTGAACGTGTTGTCGAGGAATCATAAATATGACGAAGTGACTTGGGAGCCTGAGGAAACAATGAAGCAAAAGTACCCTCACCATTTTGACTAGGCCTCAAGTATAAAATTTCAGGGATGAAATTTCTTAAGGGGGGGGGGAGAATGTAACGACCCAAACATTTTAAATAGTATATTAACTTACTCTTAATGATTTAATAGAGATGTTAATGGTTAATGAAGAAAGAGGAGTCGATGGCTTCATCTAGTAGACTCGAACCTTATGAAGCCCACAAATCAGAGCTTGGGAAGGAGGTAGAATCTGTGGGCTTCGCTTTGGACCAAGCCCAAGCTGAACTCCAGCGTGTCAAGCTTGAACGGAAACTCCTGCGGGAGAAGTTCAAGTTAGTAGAGATTACTACTAGGGCAATGTTATCTAAGCCTGCCTCAGATTCTATCACCATAGCACACCTTACACTTAGGTCATATGCCAGTTTTATAAGGGGCTATGTGATGTGACCCTAGCTTCTTTGTGTAACCCTTTGGGATGAATGAATTAAGAATTCTTCCTTTAGTGTTGTTTGTGAATCTTCAAATCTCGGGATAATTTTATGATGTATTTTATTGATGAATTATTGAAAAGGATATTTTAAAATATTTATGTAGACCCTAAATAATTATTGATGTTTAATGATTTTCAAAAAATGGTCTTCTACAAAAGTGTTCAGTAAAGAATTTGGAGTCTAATAAAATCAACTTAATTTTTGATGAATAGTAAATTATGAATAGAGATTTTACGCTTAGGATTAGTAATGTGACAAAATGGATTAGTAATTTCACTCAAAGAAAGAATTAATATAATTTAGACACCAAGATTATGTAATGTGATTCAATAAAATGGGTAAATAACTGTTTCATAAATTATTAGTCATGTAATAGTTTTTTCTGGTGAATAGTGTTTTTAATTAAAAATATAATTAAATATAAATAGAAAATTATTTTTATAAAAAGGACTTTATTTTTGATCTCAGAGCATCAATATTATGTTATGGTAATTTTTGGGTATTTTTCTGAAAAAAATGATTTCTCGATGAATAGTGTTTTTATTTAAAAATTAAATTAAAAATATTTAAAAAATTATTTTTATAAAATTGAGTTCATAAATTTAATTAGAGAATAGATATTTGGGTAAGGTGAAATTTTGGGATTTTTCTGAGAAAGATGAAATTTTCCGTGAATATGAAAAAATGGAGTTTTAGGGTTTCAGTATGTTTAATGACATCATAAGTGTGTCATGATGAGGTCATGAGATATTTTAAGGGTTGGAATGCCAAAGGTGATGAAAAATTGTTTTGGGGGCCCCATGTGGCCTAACTCTATGGTAAATGCCATGGGAGAGCACATGATTTTGAGAAAAGCACTTGTGAGGTGTCCCCTGGGCATTAATGCCTTGCCACATCACTTTCCCTATAAATACCCACCCATTCCTCCTTTAGTTTTCACTCCCAACTCTCCCCCAACGAAGTTATGGTCTCCTTACCTCCCAAAGAGTCCTCCCAAGGTGTCCCCAAGCCCTGAAGTTCCAAACCATTGTGTTTTAAGAGGTACGTTTTAATGTAAGGGATCCGACCTCTCTCTTTCTTTTCATTTAATCTCTTTTATGTCATTAATTTTATGCTCCATGTTCTTATGTGAGAGGATGTTATTTTATATTACTCTTACTGACCTTTTCATTTTTATATGATGGGAGATACCCTCTTACTCTCATCATTTCGTTTTATGAATGTTTAAGTGACGCTGTTAGGTTGCCGAATTTTTAATGGGTTCTTTCACCCTTCTCATTTTTCAAGTTCGATTTTCATGTGAAGTCTTTAAAGATCATTTTTATTATGTTGATTTATGATCTCTATATCTGTCATACTGATCTCTTATGATCATATGATGAGAGACCATATTTCATCTTGTGAAATCATTTTTTTATTGAAGTGTAAGTGACGTCGTTAGGCTGCCGAATTTTCATAAGAGAAAGTTTATCTTTGTCTCACTTCCATGTTTTTAATTTCATATGGTATATCGTTCAGATTTCATTTCCATGTTCCTAAATCCCATATATTATGTCCCCTACTATTTTATGGATCATTTATGAGTGGGTGACCCATGTTCCCTCTCTTTTCAATGTTTTCTAAAACCATGTATCATAGCCGTTATGCAGTAGAATTTTCATCTAAAAATGCCTCTCCCTTTTCTCAAAATTATTTTATGTTATAAAGTGAATAGTCAAAGATCTAATTTCTACAAGGGTATTAACATATATATCAAAATTTTCTTTTTTTAATTTTGGGATTTACATACACGAGACCCGCTTTCCCTTTCTGTGGGTTTAAAGTGACATTAAGATCATGTCATTAAAGCAATTTTTAAAACATTATGATTATGAAATGAAACCCATTTATTTAATGATATATCAGTTATTTATGAAATTTTTGATGATTATATATGTGGCTCACATGATAATAAAGGAAAATTTAAGGGTGCGCTCTGATAGCTCTCCAATGCATTGGGTAATGATGTAACCACTAGAGATTACAATTTCCACGATAACTTGGTGAATAACCTTGGTTATTTGAAAATGAAACCTTGGGAATGGATCTTGGTGATATGTTCATGATTTTCTATGTTAAATGATGTATCCACATCTTCAAGTTATGAAAAATGTTATTTTTATTATGACATGCCTCATGATTTCTTTCTCATACCTTAAAGTTCGTTTCATGTCCTTATTGAAGTATGTCATGTTCACATGTAAAATGTTTCTCTTATTTTCCTTACTGGGCCTTCTGCTCTCCCCTTCTTATGATGTATGTCCCCAGGTTATGAGTTGCATTAATAAACCTAGGATGAACTTAAGGAGAATCCTTTCAAGTGATTATGAAGAATTCATTATGTTGTTTTCATTTATTATGTTACTGGTTTCCAAGAAACTAATCCTTAAAGATCCTCAGTTTTGTGTAATGTAATGAAAGATTATGTTATAAAAATATGGGATGCTATAACAAGTCATATACTCCTACTGAACATGCACATGTATAGACTGCTGAACATGCATTGTGAAGAATAAATACACCATATACGATCAATCCATTAAATGGTAATTATTTCTATTTTCAATTCCCAAGGAACTGAACACAACTACATGACAAGTAACACGTCTTAAACAACATGTATTAATTTGACTTATATGAAGAATCCATGGAACTTCTAGATGAGTTTTTTGTTTTTACTTCCTTCATTTAATTAATTATATCAATTAGATATAGGAGGAACTAATGAAGAAGAATCATATCTCACAATTCAGATAAATATATTGATTAAATGAGAAATGAAAAATAAATTAACAAATTTTTAAATCAATCAATGATATTTAAAAAATATCAAATAACTATGTCAGTTCACTGATACCACTTTTGAGTTCCATGAGCAATGTAAGCGTTTGATGGGTGGTGATAATCCTAGTTTTGTTCATGATCAATGATGAGTATGTGATATATAAGTTGATTATCTCTGTTTTCAATGAAATTGAATCATTAAAATTTGGTAAATTTTATCACAACTGAACCAATGATAGAGGATTATAACATTTTTTTATAATTAATTTAATTAAATAATAATTACCTTAGTGGATATTTTTTCCACATTGATCGATCTGGTAGCATATTTTAAATGCATTAGTGATTCATTGTAGTAATCATGTCCGCATTCCCAATTGAGGTGATCCGCACATGTTCCACAATTCATCAGAAACCGCTAAAAAACTCTAGGTTCTAACACAAAAGATCATTATGCTTGTGCCATCATCCTTTGATCATAATGATAATCGCTTCTAAAATTTTCTCCATGATATAGTGGAATAATATTTTCCTCTATTCATGGTATTCTTCTTGGATAAGAAATATATGAATGGATTGTGAAGATTTTTCTGAAATCGTTGTGCATAAATCAAAATAATGAATTCGTTTATTGAGAAAATAATTTAAATGGTTTTATATATCTTAAGGGTTAAAATAAAATAACACCACAACTTCAGATCATGGTTTAATTAATCCTAGAAGAACCCCAGGTCAAATAATAATAATAATAATATTTTTTATCGACATATTTTTAAATTATGAATTATACTAAATATAATACAAATCATGATTGTTCAATATTTATTATTTAACAATCTACATAAAAACTTGGCACTATATTCTTCCATATTTATCAGGCCATGAATAATGAATAATAATTTATTGAATACATATATCTACATTATTCCCTAATAAATTAATAAATAAATATTATATTCACTAACTAGAAAATATATATATTTTTAAATATGCCACTCACATTATATTCTTAAGAATAAGAGGTGAAACAATATATTTTATCAAATGTACATGAATAATTATTAAAAAATATAAGAATATAAATTTAATTTATTTTCATAAATAATAAATAATAAGTAACTATTTATGTGGGATTTTGGATACACATAATTTGTGAATATCTAGGCCTCTTTCTTAGTGGAATAAGATGAAAGAGACAAAATTCCTAGGTTATCATCTTGGAACATTCCAAGGAACACATAGAGAATGGTTTTATTTCTGCAATGACATGATATATCATAGTGATTCTTGCTATGTAAGAAAATCCATTAATCATGTTATCTAAAATCATTCATGTCGCATTCATGTGACATCAACCTATGTGCTCGATGTTTCATTCATTGAAAACTTAAATATATAACATCTCTATATGACACCATGTACATGGATTTATTTAGTCTATAAAAATTCCTTCTATGTGCCTATGATAACAAAATCTATTAAATAATAGATTGTAAAAATTCTTTCATGCAGTATTCATTAATTTTAAATAACTTCCACACACCAAACTTAAAATCTTCACTATGAACATATGTCGTCACAGTTTTTTTCAATACATAAAAGTATATGACTAATAATATTCAATAATAATAAACATAATGTATATGTATCAATAAAAATATCTATACATAGGAATATCCAATGATAAATTTAAATGTTTATTTCCTAATGGCAGGCATTGTTCTAATAATATCCTACATGTATTTAACCAAAGTCATACTACATGAGATGGTTCCTCAATGTAAAATGAGTCTACACCCTTGATATCCTATATCATTTATGTCCCTCCAATGATATCATACAGCTACATAACTTATTTTTATGAACACGGTCAATACACTTATATGTTGACATCATTTTGGGGAACAACTATGATGTATTAGTGAAATAACATATCTTTCAACATTATCACATACTATGTTATGTCCACGAAATATAATGATGGAATAAGGAGTTTATTTGTATTAAAAACTATGAATACATAATAACATAATATACACAGATGGTGTTTTTAGAGAACCATCTCCCATAATGGCAATTTACTAATTGGATAAGATGATGGAGTGGAAATGAAATGAATCTTAAATGGGCTAGGTTGGGGTAAACCACTATTATGAGTGAAACATTTCAGTGTCCTTTCAATGAGAGAGTGGATATTTAGTGTTTTTCATTCTATAATTATAATACATTATATAACTGAACAATGTCTGGACACATTCATTTTTCAGAACAAGTCATTATTTTTATTTTTGATCCATTATGTTAAAATTTGATTTATAAATGATGAAAATTTATTATCATAATTAAGACAATGTGAATAAAATATTATAAATTATAAATTATATATTTTATAAACCATGTTCGAAATCCCTAAACACAATAATAATGACTTTATATAGACATTGAGAGGAAATAAAATGAGAATCCCTACTAACCCTCTGTTAATATTGTATAATAAACAAGAATATTAATATAGTGAAAGGTATAGATTCCTTTTAGCAATTATAACCAATAATTAGATACTACAAGATTTTCATTAATATAATATGTAAGGGAATGAAATTGTGTTTACAAGATTAATTTCCCAATCATATTTCATGGATTACCATCAATCCATTGATAATTTAAGGGGAATAGAAATTGGTGTATCCTAAAAAACAATGATTGGACTTTGTTAATTTTCATTAATTTGACCGAGATGATCACATACCATATGTACCAATCCAATTGATTTTTTTTTTGATATAACCACATAAAAAATAAATTCTATAAAATTTTGAGTAGGGGGATTCAACAATATAATAATTAATATAAGAATAAGACATTAATCAGTATCAGATTACACATTAAAATATCATTACAATATTCATCCCACTCGATCCAGAAGGACTAATGTTTTGAATTCATTATAAAAATCAGGTCAATTATTATATTGATGATTAACCAAGACAATATATACTGGGAGCCTTCTATCTCCCCAAGGATGGATGATGTACACTTCGATAATAAAGACACAAAACCATTTTACATATTAGAAATCATATCTGAGTTTTGGTTCCATAAAAGCTAGTATTCATGATCACCTAATAGAATAATATCACAGAAATATATTATTCCTCTTCACCAATGAAAAAGTGAAAAAATATCCTTTTTAATATTTCAAAACGTTACAAAATCTTTTGATTGGATTATTTTCATTAAATCATTATATAAGAAAGATCATACATTTTGTAGGACTAACTGGTGACATAGGAAATTCTAGAAATCATATTTCTCTATCATATGAATTTTAAGGGCCAATCTATAAAAATATTTCACTATATATCATTATTACCTATGATTATTTCAATATTGATTGACTTGGAGAATATCATTCCATTAAACCTTAACTCAAAATTACCCTCTAATATCTATTGATGAGCTATTCATTCCCATTTGTTTGAACAACATACAGAACTAGCATCATGGAAAATTGATATAATAGTGGAATCCTCCAAATGATAAACCAGCAGGTATGATTCCATTATCCCTAATTAATAAAAAATCCACTTATATCTCCAAATATTGATTGTGTCTCCATCTATGGTCCTCCAAAAAGTCCATTTCGAATAAGATCACTTGATCTCTAGAGGATTCCCCAGAAAATGCTTAGGCATGGGCCTAAGGATGTCTTAAAAAATAAAATCTATGTAATATATGGATTTATTATTTTATGCACACATGGAATCATATTTATAAAACAATATATATATTTTAAATTCCATAAAATAAATTTTTTTCACGAAAAGTCTTAAAATTCCATAACACCACATGATATTGTGATGCAGATTTTAAACCAAGCCGACCAATGAAATTTTTTTCAGGTCATTCATAACACACCATACAATATAAATGATAAGGATAATTATTTAAATCATAAAATTTAGGGTTATCATATAAAGACATAACATATGAATGAATTAGTTTTAGTCACACCATTTATAATTATTTTTTTTCTTCCTTTTGACACCTAATTAATATTTGAGCCGTGAATATATTTTCTAACCTGAAAAATATTCACAAAAGAAATATCATCTAGAAAACCCAAAACCACTGGGTTACCATGATATTTATAGGGCTTATCACCCATATGAACCCTTAGGGTTCTTGAATGATATTCTGTTATACAAGAAAAATCAACTAAAGTAAATTAAATTTTTGTTTTTTAATGAATAATATATTTTCAAATGGTTTCTCATATTATTTAATGCCATGGAAATAATAGATACATTCTATGTGAAGAGACCATGAATTAAAAAAACATATCATCAAAAAATAAGAGTTGGGAAATAAGTGGGATTCATGTATAATCCTTTATCTAATGAATTATGATGTCTTATGCATAAAATGAAATTAAACTAGAAACAATATATCTCCAAGATAAGAAGGAGAAGGGGATGTGTATCCCAATATTTGAGAAACATAGTATGACTGAATTGTAGAGACTTATTATCATTGAAATTAATCCTGAGGGAGGATATAAATAGTTTTTTGATGTATCATTACGGAAAAGTTATTATGAAATTCTATGTTGATTTTAATAAGTAATTATGAATTGTAAATATGGAATTTTACTTTTTAAAATATTATAAAGAAATCGAAATGCCTGTTTTTTGAATGTTATGTAAAATGAATTATTTATACATTTTGGATGATAATGTTTTTATTGATTGATACTTACATAACTATGCATGTGATTCATATAGCCTGGTGTATGAGAAAATTAAGCAATACTCATGTAAGGATAAATCAATTTTCCAACTTTTCTAATATGAAATTAGTTTTATATCTATGTACAAATCATGGCGTAATGAATTTCATAATGATAAACTACTAATGTATGAAGGTGTTTTGATGAAATCATAATCATGATGTTCAATAGTGGTATCATGGTCACATAGAGTTGAGTGAAATAGGTATTGTCCAACAACAAGGAGAGACTTTATATATGACATGGTTTTTTAAGATAATGGTCTAACAAAGGTTATTTATGGGGCTATTGATTATGGTTAAAATGCCTCATGGTATGGACCTACTTGGGTGAATATTTATCTGACTAAGAATAATGATAAGGATTAGTCCAAGGAATACATAGACCAACTTAGTATTTTAGGTGTTCTTGTGTTTGATATAGAAATGATAGAAGATAGGATTGAGGCATTTGACGCTTTTCCTTAAGCCAATTTGGCTGTTATTGATGTCACAATTCATGTGTAATTTCTGAATATGAATCACATATATGTGGGATCTGATTCCGTACGAGATAAATTTCATCAATCCATAACAGTGGTGTATGAAAAATCATGAAATACTAGTAAATAGAGGGATATTTATTAAATGTACTATGATGACAAGGACAGAATGATAAATATGCTATAATGGATAAACTAATCTATGGTAAGAATTGAGATGATGGGTGAATTTTACATGATTAAATGTTAAAATATATGGAAAAGAAGGACAACTCCATTTTTAGTACTTCCCCGAATTTGAGTTCCAGTTAATTAGTTTTATGACCTTAGAGCATTATAATATGTGTAGATCTTTGAGTAAAGAGCGTGATTGGATTGAATATGGTGATTAGTATCACATGTAATATAATTTTTAATCAATTTTCCACATGAAACATCATTGTTGGTCTTTCTATTTTGGTCAACTACTAAATTGAATTGAATTAAAATTATTCATATAAATTCAAAACATACTGAAAATATAGAAACATAGTTAATAATTATTTATAATTTAAAGGTTAATTGATTAAATTGTAATCAAATAAAAAATGTTTCGAATGTTAATTGTTTTTAAATAAATTAATTGTATAAATTTCAACCATTTAAGAAAACAATACATATTAATAAATGAAATTTATTAAATATTATTTGTAAAAATATAAAACATATTTATCATATTGAATTATAATTAATAATTATATATGAATAAATATAAAAAATCCATAAAATCCAAAAATATTAAAATTTAACAATTATAACATATGAATAAATAATATTAATTATGTGAATCTAATAACCATAAAAATGAAAAAATAAATAAATAATTAATATTAATTAAATAAATGAATGAAATTATTAAATTGATGTACATTGAGCATACATAAAATTTAAAAAATTAACTAAATAAAATAATATTAAATAATGAAAATATATTTATAATGAATATATTGATATATATAATTATATGATTTCGTTTGTTTTGTAATAGAATGAATTGGTAATTGAGAACCCAATTAAATCATCTAAAAAATAATAAAACATAAACTAATATAGAGTTTACATGAGGTACAATGTGCATTCACCGATATAAAATTATATAAAAATGTCAAAAACAATAAAAAACCCAATGAATACTAGTCCAAAAAATTCACAGTAGAAAATCTATATCCTCATTGAAACTATCCACATCAATGCACCCTATAAAAGACCACTCCATCAAAAATATAAATTATCAATGAGAATCCGATTATCTATACCAGATACTCTGAATGTAAAAAGAACCAACATCTCTGTCAAAAATTGTTTATGTATACCATAATCCCTTCAAAACATATCATTTTGGGCAGTCATATAAAAGCATCTATAAAAAATCAAACTTAATAGGGAATTAATATTCAAATATAAATCTTGAAACATATATATTCTTACAAAAAACAAAATCAGTACACTATATGAATATCTATATCAAACTATATAAAACATTATAAATACACAGTCCATATTACATTAAAGTATGAAAACATCAAAATTCATTGAATCCAACATAATGATCCTTTTAACCAAATAAATGATTATTTTAGTAGAAATTGAATCAAGAAATTATTAGACTTCATATATTTGAATATATATAACATATAAATCATCCAAAAAATATTTCTATAGATTGAAATCCCTGAACAGACAAATAAATCTTTTCAATATCATTCAATGAACAAATGGGAAGAATAAAGAAATTTATGATAATGTTATGAACAAATAACCTCCACATGATTGACCATTGTTCATCATTTTGATTCATAATATGTAAGAATTGTTAGAAAAAAAACAACATCCATAGAACATAGTCGAGAAACCAATCACACAAACAATAAAAACCCAACTCAAGGTCCACAAATAGATAGAGTATAAAAATAACACATACATACATCAAATCATTCCAAAATAGCCAAAAATCATCAAGACATTTCAAAAGCAGATTGTAATGCAATGGGGCCTCAAGGAATCTATAAAACAATGGTAAAAAACATATGATTCATATACAGGTAATGTTCTTTTAGTTATATTTAGGATTTCACTAGAATCCCCTAAAAATATAAGAAATAACTTTGTATCGTATTTGAAGGTACATATATGCTAGAATTTATCCATCATTGTATTTTTATAGAAAACTTGCATCCTCCCGATCCATCCATGTTTCTAGTTCCTCCCCAGGTGTCCTCCTAGATCCTATATAAATCCTCTAATGTAGTGTCATAATCAATATAAAAACGATGGTTTTCAAATAATCAACTCTAGAGGGTGAACAAGTAGGATCAACGTTAATAGGTCATGGGGGGAGGGGGGTTTATTTTTTCATCCCAATGACCTCTAGTAAAATTTTCATTATATATATAATAAAAATGAGTTGTATAATATAATATTTAACTACATAAAGGCCTAAATTGTGTTAGATACATTGTTCACTGGGGTTCGATTTCGTGCAAAAATGTTGTGGGTTGGGGACGGCCATATAAGAAACAATTAATGATATTTCAATACTCTTAAAAACAATAAAAAAATTACAATTAAGAATGAATAAATAATAATCATATAAATTTTAAACCAAATGAAAATATTGAATCATTATATAAAAATATGTATAAATTTTAAAAATGATTAAATTCTAAAAATATTGAAATTTGATAAATATAAAAAATAAAAAAATTCTGAAATTCTATGAATGTGAATAAATTAAATTAAACAAATTAAAAAAATATTTAGCTAAATTTATTTAATAACATGAATTACATGAATTTATAACATATAAATGTTAATATAAATATATTATTATTATTATTGTTATTGTTAATTACATAAGTATGCAATATACTAATTTTATGCAGAGAATATAATAAATTATTAACCATTATAATTATTAATCATGGTTGAATTTTTATTATTTAATTAAATATATACATGTTTAAATAACGTTCAAAATTCAATAGATCAATGAAAATATTAAATGAATATCAATTAAAAATGAATAAATCTTTGAATATACTAAAAATTGAGATATATAAAATACCATAAGTAATATTATATCAATAAAAATACATACATATAGACACATTCGAACAAATGGACATACAAGTAAACATAATACACAAACTTATACACATTTCCTTATAGATATACAAAGTCATATAAACATAATCATACACATACACCCATATGTAAATTCTCACATACACATATACACACATAGAAATGAAAAAACATGCATATCAATACATACATACACTTACTCATATACGTATATATAAATACATACACATGCATATAGGAATGAAAACATATACATACACATACATATACATATTCATATACATAAACAAACAGTTGTGTACCCAAAACCATACATAAAATTACGTAACCATTCATGGATAAACATACATATTAATATGTATGAATATATACATACAGATGCAACATAAAAGAACAAATATACCCATACACATACACATTAACATGAATATACACATAAAAATGTTTATGCATACACAAAGGCAAGCATTTTCATTTACATGCACATCTATACAATTACATATAAGTGTAAGTGAAAATATAAAAATCTATAAATATGAATATATACATACACACAATATATAAAAAATATCATATAAAATTTTGCATTAGAATACACATGTACATACATATAATCAAATACATATATATAGACATACATGTACATGTACATATATAGTTCCAAATATGATTTGTCATACGCAAAGACACACACACACAAACATATTTTTACTAGCATACACATAGACACACACATGAACAATCACAGAAACATACATATGTAGAAATACATAAATACAAAATATAATACACATACATACACATAAAAATACACATTCACATACATAAATAGAAAATTTAATACACTTAAATACACCTAAAAATACACATTAACATACATTTACACATGCATTTACATACATATACACATACACATACATACATATACAAATTATTGCATAAATACATACATATAAATGTACATTGACACATATGAACAATCATACAAAAAAATTATGTACTTTTCTATGACCATATATATACACACATTGAGATAGAATAAATAAACATAAACATAGAATCAAATACAAAACAAAACATGCATATAACATAATTAATTAAAAAATGAATACATATTAAAATGAAAATAAATATGTAGTGAAAATATTGAATCATAACTGAAATGTAAAAAAGTAGTAAGATAAAAAACATGGATTTTTATGATATAAAAATTATAATAAAAACAAAAAAACAATTTAAATAATTTTATTATAATGATTTAAATCTTTTCAAATATATCAAAACTTATTTAATAAAATATAATTCAAATTAATCATATAAATTACAAACATCTTATGAACATTATAAATTACTAATTAAATAATTATATTTTGTATGGTTAATTGAATTAATGGTAAACACATACCAAAATATTTAGACTAATTAAAAAATAAAAAAATGAATTTAATCATTTAAATTTTATTAATTAATGAAATTAATGATTGATCATTGCAATTGAATAAATATTATTCCATTAAAAAGTATATATAATATTATAATATAGATAATAATTAATCATTAATAATTATTAAAAAATATATAATATATAATAATATAAAAATCATTAAATATGACAGATGAATAAAATATATTAATAGAAACAATATTAAAAATATATTAATAAAATTTATTAAATTAAAATAAATTATGATATTTAATTCATAAAATTAATTATGTAAAATAAATCAACCTAAAGTATATATAAAATGAACAATGAGATATAATTAGTTATATAAATTAGAATATATTAAAAATGTATTATATGGAAAAAAGAATAAAATATATAATTTTTTAATTTAAAATAATTTAAAAACATTCACATATATTTTGAATAAAAAATTTAAACAAAAATTATTACATTATTTGATTGATTAATTAAAAAATATATGCTAATTATATAAGTAATATTAACATTTCATATATTAAAAATAATAATTAATATAATAGCATAATTAAACATCTAAACACCTAAATGGTGACAATGATATCATACATTAGGGTTCAATTTCATGCCAATATGTTGTGGTAAGTAGATTGTCCAATATGAATCATTTATATAGATTTCAAAAAAATTAAAAATATTATAACATATGAAAATGAGTAAATATGAATCATAATAATAATAATAATATTGAAAATACTAATGCATATAAAATAAATAATTATAAATTGTACAAATTGGTTAAATTTCCAATATATTGAAAATTATTAAATATATAAAAATGAATAAAATAATGAAATTGTATAAAAATGAGTAATTTAAATGAAATAAATTAATTTTTTATAAAGGTCAACTCATATTATTAATTATATGAATTGGAAAAATATAAAAAATATAAAAAATAAAAATAAATAAATAATTATATTACTGCTAATATTTGATTTAAGCACTATAATTATCGTATAATGAAATAATAATATATTATTAACCTTTAGAATTTTTAATAATTGTTAATATTTTATTATTTATTAAAAAATATATATATGTATAAATTTATATATTTATATCAAAATTGAATATATTATGAATCATTTAATTGAATATATATTAAAAATGAATAAATTATTAAAAATACTAAAAATGCAGAGATATTAAAAATTATTAAACAATAATAATTCAATAAACACACATACATGCACTTAGATATATACACATAAAAATACATGTACACATTCCCACACAAATAAACATAAACATACACATTGACCTAATAATGAATGAATACACACACACACACACCATCATACACAAAAACACATATACATTTTCATAATCATGCAAATGGAGACTTACCTGAACATACCCATACATGTATATATATATATCCCCAAACATGAATATATCCATGTACTCATATTAATACACATGCACATGCATATTCATATACATACATATTCACATGCCTATACATATTCATAAACGTCCATACAATTAAAATCATATGTGTTTACAAACATACACATCTATACGTATGATTATGTACATACACATACTAAATAAACATAAACATATACACATAAGCATGCACAAACACATTTATATACACATAAACACATTCATACCCACAGACAGTAATGATACATACATACATATACACATAAAAATCTTTCACACACACATACACACACACATGCAAATACACATGCACATGCGCATCCACATACAAAAACACATACACATACAAACACATTCAAATGCACATATACAAACACATAGATGGTGAAAATGCACCAAAACATAAAAATTTACCCATACATATAAGTAATATATTAATATATATATGTATAGACATAACCATAAACATAAACATAAAAATACATACTCATACATACATATACTTATTTATGCATATATACATACACATACATGTACACATCCAAATCTGTATATATATACACACATTTAATTGAATACGTGTGAATGAAGAGATTCATAATCCAACATACAAATAATAAATTTCCAAATAAAATATCACACACAAACATTCCATTCTTACACATACAACACATACATTGCAGTAGACATTCTGACAGACACTTACAACAAGATACATACACATTCATGAAAACACATAAAAATTCATCAATAAATATTATTGAAATATTTAATATTAGTTTATATATAAATTAAAATATTCATTTTAGATTGAAATAATATTATTCATCTAGTAATTATATATGTTTTTTAATAAAATATGAATATATAATATTAATATTAATAATATAAATTCTTTTCTAATAATTATTTATAAATCTACTAATTTGAATTTCTCTTGACTAATATATGTTATATATTATTTATATATATATATATATGATTTTGAATATAATACTAATATTTAATTAATAAAAATATAAATAATTCTTACATATTATATTTTAATATGTATAATTATTTTAACAGTAATATTATTTATGTACAATATATATGTATATATTAGATTACTAATTGTGAAATTAAAACATGATAATGTTAATATATGATGGTGAAGAAATAAAAATGATATTGGTTACAATAGAATACTCTATCAAGAAACCTGGAAATAAAATAGGGTATTACTCAAATCTATGTGTATATGGTTTTGTTGAATGGAAGAAGAATATATTTGGTATAAATGGTTGTTTCTGATCCATTATGTATCCCTCACATGTGTCGATGGACTCTGGTGGATGAATGTTATGTAAATTTTAAATAAATAAATAACATAATTAATTGGGTTTGAGTATTAAAGGGGTTGTGTTTATTTCATCATATTTGAACTTGGGTATTTGAATGATATGATATAAACTCATTAGGGTTACAATAGTTATAATTAAAATGTGTAAGGGTTTAAGTACCTCAAAATAATCGAGTACATGACTGGTTGAAATTACTTTTATATGAATCATTCATAACAAATTCTAGATATAAATAATGGTAATAAAAAAAATATTATTTCCCTTGAATGAGTTCGATGGAATAAAAATTAATACTTCAGTTCCACAAGATATAATTTATTACAATTAGAAAATACATTATATTAACTCATCATCCTACTCAATAATGAAAATCTAATTCTTGAAACCGATAAAAATTAATCATCAATGCACCTAGAGGAGACAATGCTAATAGAGAGTAGATATTTGATCACCTTCTATTGTTTCAGTGTAGTGGTCTATCCTATAATACATCATCGATGATCAGGCCAGATGCAATACAAACATGTCATATTCATTCATTCTCTAATATATCACCAAATCACATGGACATTAACTATAGAAAGGGAACAAAATAATCTTGGAAAACCAAAATTGAAGAACCTATAGGACAATACCCAAACCCATCATGTTTCATAATTAATAACGCTAAAAAAACTGACCTAACAATTGACACAATAATATATAATTGAATTTGGTGTTTATTTGTGATATCTATTAGTATCCATATAGAAATCAATAACAACAATACCAATATCTCCAATTTGTGAATAAAAACGAATATTTCTCACCCATAGTGGTTCTAGGGAGGGATATCTCTCAGTAGATTATCTGAAATCGTCATTTATTATTTTATCATTCAATGAGTCTGAACTGTTGTCAAATTATTATGATTTCCATTCCAACATCTGGAAGAAACTATCCCACAACGTATGTTTTGATTGTGGGATACATAGAATTACCCATCTAGCATCCTTCCTAGCAATCATTCTCTTTAGAAGGGAGTGCACTATGTTGACATTGTTGTTTTCCCTAGTTTTCCATGATAGATAACTCAACCTATGAAATCAGTGTGCCCCGTTTAGTATGACACATCTTTTTAGGATACTAAACATGACTCCTCCATTTATCCAAATAATATAAACAAATCAATACAGACATGATGATATCTTAACCATCCAATTATACACATTTATTAATATCATAAAAATATAATAATACCCACTAGTAGTTTAATTATTAGTCAAGACCTATCTTCCAGGGACCTTGCTGTGACTATGCCAAGCCCGCCATCCACCGGGAAGGGGCTAGAAACTATCACTGAATAGTGTATCCCTAAAATTGGATGGCATTTACTTAAAACGTATAAAAACACATTGTCGAATAACACAACAAGAAGAAACTGTGAAGTAAACTGATGTAGTAAATAGGAGTGCTAAATGAAAAAGGGGTCGGAATGAAAGCCCAACTGTAAAAGTACAAGTACAACTAATATTATAATTCAACTTAAAGAAAATGTGAAACATATACATGGTAGTCCTCCAAAGTTCTATCCTAAAGGGAAGGTACATATCACTTCCTCAGCAATCCACATTTGTCTGTCTACTCTGTTGTCCACGAGGTCTTGGGTCCCTCAAACCTCAGCCCACCTTCTGATCGTATGCACAAGACTCAACAAGTTGTGGAAGAAACCCATGCAAGGGTGAGTATAATGATACTCCGTATGGACCTTATGAAAACTATGGTCTTCAAGTGCTCTACAAATAAAAACCACAGGGGAACACCATGAAGGTAATTCTCCCGATAACATAACCTCAATCATAATCACAATTTGAAGACATATCAGACTGGGATTTATACTTGGGGTAGTAATATGTAAAATCTCCAGTCACAACGTCAAACACCTCAGCTTCTGGAGAACTCCTCCTCTATTTAGGATAGTGGGTCTGTCGTGTCACATAGATGCGCTTACCAATATCATTAAACTACATATGTACTCCTCCACATCGTTTACCATGGGTTTTTCGGGCCATACAATGTTGTCCCTCTAAAATGTGGTCTGATAAAGTACTCATCCTCAATGTGTACCTCGACCGCTCCCCACTGTGGCATGCATAGGTACTCCACATCATCGTGTACCATGGTCGTCGAGTCAATCCCAGTAAAAAAGTGAGCAGTGGTCAGGTCTCATCCAGTCGCATGGTTCTGTAGGTACTGTGTTTGGGAAAATCTCTCTCCAAGACATCGCTCGTATCTCAACCTGCATGAATTCTCACAGATAAGAAACCATACGATCCTTTATTTAAAAATTATTCCATGACAATATACTACACGTCAATCGGATGCCTAGTCTGTACGTTATTGGAATTTCAGTGATGAGGGCCCGATTGGATTCGGTTGCGATCCAACCTGTCCATTCTCCCAGTTTCTCCAAATGTATAATGGAGTATGTAAAGTCTATTGTCTCCATCCATGGGTCACTATGCCACTAACGGTTCATCAAATGAGCATCTGGTTTTCCAGATAAGGTTATTTGAGAGTTCCCTAGCCTGGTTGGTACTAGGTAAGTTCCGACCTAGTCGGACCATCCAGGACAGACCTGGTATATGCTTGGGCAATGACCAGTCCATCCCAAAAAGGGGTTTCCCGCAAGGGGGACCCATCATGAATATTGTGTCCCGTAAGGGCGGCCTGGCCCGTGTGAGGCGAAGGCCTGATAGGATGGCGGCCCAGTCTAGGGGTAGTGGCCCGGTGTGAGGGTAGAGGCCTGACTCGGGGATGGAGGCCTAGTCTAAGGGTGGCTCGAATCAAAGGTTTTGTCCACGTCTGATAGTGGTAGCCCGCTCAGAGGGTGGCGACCCCCTCATGAATGGCAGCCTAGTCTAAGGGTGTCGGCCCACTATGAGGGTGGATTCCTGCTTCGAGGGAGGTATCTAGGTCTGAGGGTTGGGGAACTGTTCGAGGGTGGAGACCTGGTTTGAGAAAAGTGGTGCGGTCTGAGGGAAGCAGCACGATTTGGTCCGACGTGTGACGTGTAACACCCTGGTCACCCGGATTCTTGAACGACCCCGATGTAATTTGGTTTGTGAGGAGGAGCCACATATAGGGGCTTCTTTTTCAAAGAGGAACCCACAAGAGGTGGGTTCGGCCTCTGTCGTGGCTTCTCATGTGGCTTTAATTGGATGTAGGCGCGGCGGTCACACCACATCCCTTCATGCAGCTGGCTGTTATGATATCTGAATCCATCATTAGACGCGGTTGAGGACCTACGACCCTCCTCTTGTGGCGTGCATTGATGCACTTGAGGTCTTATAATGAGGTGCATGTATAAAAAGTTAGTATAGGGTTCAGTACGAGTTCGTTAGGCATGCACCATATGTGTTATCTCTTATTCTGGAGGATTTTAAGGGAGTTCAACGAATTCACAAGAATTTGAAATTTGAATCAAAACCCATACCACGAAACATCGTAGAATCATCTGAACATGTAAGTATATCTTTTTCTTCATTCCTTTTACCAGTTCCCATTGACGCCACATGCACGCCGCCCTTTGGTTTGATGTCATCCGTTACCTGCCTTGGGTCAACTTCTTCCATTAAGGGTCTAGTGTCGCAGTGTTCCTTCAACACATCACTTCTTGGTGAAGCTCTCTGGTACCCCTTCTCTTGGTCCGAATATATTGGAGGGGGAGGGTAATTAATGGCGGGGGTAAATAATGTGGCTCATTAACTAGGAAGCTTCCTAATATCCCCAATGTAGGCATTACTTATGGTTTGCATGTCAATCCATTTAGTAGCTTTACACACCACTGATCCCACCCTTTAATTGGTCCGTTGGAGGATATAATATAAAATATCTAAATTATTTCATTTCAAATATTTTACAAAGTTGCAAAACATAACCTTTTCTCCAGAAATACTGCGGTCGATGTAATGTCTCCATTAAGTGAATCCCAGTGCTGCGGATTTAATGGTGCCCTATGATTTTTAATCTGAGCAACATTTCAGATGTTAGAAAACTCTGCTCAAGAGTTTATTGGAAATACATGAAAAATGTTCACAAAATAATTCTAAGAACACCATACAATGGAATCGCATGCTGTCGATTTCGAAGAATTGAAATAATTACATATAATTAACAAAAATACATTGAAAATCTGGGTCTTTTCATTTTCCCACATTATAGATTTACATCCTTGAATTCCACTACATAGACTAAGGAAACAAACCGGGGTACTGAGCATGATTATGTGCCTGCCACTCCCATTTTCCATCCTAGAGGTTCCTGTGCTGTCCGAGAACGCACACTAGAGGTATCTAATAATCATGATGGACCCACTCATGTCAATCCTCGATCTCTACTAGAAACACTGTGAATGTCACCCCATTGTCTAAGTCTAGTTCACTAGGGCCGATGATGTGAGATGGGACATGCACATATCTCTGCAACTAGGATACGTGGAAGACTACGTGCACCTTCTCCATCAGCGGTGGAAGTGCGAAGCAGTATCCCACCTCGTATATCCTCGAATGTATTAGAAATGGCCTGATAGACCTTGGTGATATCATTTCATCTCGGCCAAATCTATGTAGTCCCCGTCAAGGAGAGACTCACATGAAAATATAGCCCCCTTCCTAGAACTCCAACGGTATCCATCATCTACCATAATATGACTTTTTTATGGTATGTGCAGTCTTAATCCGATCCTCGATGATATACACCTTCTCAGTGGTAGCTCGTACCATCTCTGGTCCCATAATTGCTGACTCCTTTGGGTCTGTCCAGCACAGAGGTGATATGCGGGGTCAGCCGTACAAGGCCTCGAATGGTGTCATACTGATGCTGGAGTGATAATTGTTGTTGTATGAAAACCCCATCTAGGGAAATTGATCCTCCAAACTGTGGCCAAAATCATGGATGCATTCACGTAGAATGTCCTCATATGTCTGAATGGTATGTTGTATCTGACCATCTGTTTGAGGATGAAAGGCAATGCTCAAATGCAGTTGGGTCCTGAATGCCAAATATAATCCCTTCATCAAAAAGGATGTGAAATTTGCATCATGGTTAGAGATGATCATCTATGGCACCCCCTGAAGTCTCACAATCATTTGCACATGGAGGTGACACAGGCCCTCTATTGGTCTCTCTCTCTTTCTGATTGGAAGGAAGTGAGCTGACATGGTGAGTCGATCAATGATCAACTATTTGGAATCATGTCCCCTAGAAATACGTGAATTCCCTATCAGAAATTCCATGGGGATTCCATCCCAGTTCAACTCCAGAACATCTAGTGGTTGCACTATGCCTACTAGAACCTGGTTCTCACCCTTCACATGCTGAAAATTGTGGCATCGTAAAAAAAAACATTGATACATAATTTATCATCCCTGGCCACCAGTGCGGACGCCAGAGGTCTTGGTACATCTTCCTCACACCAGGATGTATGGACAGAGGGGACGTATATATCTCCTTCAACACATCCTCCTGTAAAGCCACCGGTTCCATGGTACATCCTCTGAACAGGGAGACACACTCCCCATGTTCCAAAAAATCCATAAAGTTCCTGCACTAAAATATATGAGCACATCGAGCCTCGTAGTCATTGTAACCATGATTTTCCTCCCTAACTCACTAAATGTGTAGGGGAGTGATAGGCATAGACTGGTGCTATGCAACTCCATCACTATCCACAATGAAACTGTCGCACGGCTAGATACTCTGTCACCCCACTCTGCTACTGCAGACCAGACCTCCTAATGAGTGCATATGCTACCATGTTCTACATAATAGGATTATTGACTATATAAAAGTCATAGTCATATTGGAACTCTAATAATCTTCAGTATCATAGGTTCATGTCCCCCTGAGATAAGATATACCTAAAACTCTTGTGATCCCAGTAGACTGTAAAATGTTCGCCCATCAAGTAATGTTTCCACTTCTTCAAGGAAAATAACATTTCCGATAACTACAAGTCAAAGGTTGCATATTTATTATCATATTGTCTCTGATGTCATGAAACATAATTGATCATTTCTCTCTCCATCATCAAGACAAATCTCTTCCCGATTCATGTTGTGTCTCAGTAGTCTAAAAACCCAACGCCCTCTTCAAGAATACTCATGATGGAGGAAATCATCAGTTTCTGCATTATCTCGTGGAAACTCTGTTGGAATTTCTTCATTCATATGAAAGGATACCCCAACATTATCAAACCTAAAAAGGGTGATGCGACTATGGAAATGTCTTGTAGAAATCTCCAGTAGTGTCCAACCAACCCCACGAAACATCGCTCCTTCATAACGCTCCTGGGTGGCTCCCAAACAAGCACAACTTCTATCTTCATTGGATCACCTGCAACTCCATACAATGAGATAACATATACCAGAAAATGGAACTCTCTTATCCATAAATGAAAGATCGATATATTACCATAATGCTGGTGCTCTTAGAGTGTATCTATATCTCTGTGTAGATGATAGGCATGATCTTCCTCTATCACCGAGTATATCATTATGTCATCGATGAACACCACCATGAAGCAATCAAGTTAGGGATGAAAGATCCTATTCATGGGTCCCATGAACACAACATTTTCTTTGGTCATTCCTGAAGTCATAACCATGAACTCATAATGGCCATACCATCATCTGAATTTCATCTTATGCACATCCTCATCTAGTATCTCGAGCTGAAGAAATCCAGATTGGAGGTATATCTTAGAAAACATTCGAGGTCCCTTCAGCTGATCGAAAAGATCATCATTCCTCATGAGTTGATACATGTTCTTAATAGTCACCTATTTCCGGTGCCAATAGTCCACACAATGTCACAAACTACCATCTGCCTTCATGGAGAACAAAATCAGTGCTCCCATAGAGAAACATTGTGTTTCATGATGCTCATTCTCGGCATGTCCTCCAACTATACACATAACTCATGAAGCATTGCAGGAGACTTATGATTTTTTTGTAGATATCAGTGTCATCACAGGGAGAAATTCAATGTAAAAGTCTACCAATCTACATGGAGGTAGTCCTGAAAAATCATTGAGATCAACATCGGCATACTGGTCCACCACTATAGGATAACCAAGAATCTCAAAATCTACGACTATGAGGGTATGACTAGTCAAATGATGAGTATTCAACTGCAATAACTTCCAAGTTTGTCCCACCTATATTGAAAAAGATCCCTTATCAATGGTGAAGGAAAACCTGGTCTACTCTGTGCGGACACAACTCACAATGTGCCAAATACAGACAATTTGAGAATGGACTGTGAATAACTTGTTCATACACAAGATGACGTCATATTGCCACGACGCCACTACGAGGAGATACTAGACGACACTCATGCCTCCTAGAGTAATCTCACACCACCAGAATATGTGTGTAATAATTTAATATGCTCTCATAGGAGCCTCTATCCATATGGATCAAGCCAACTAATCCACCAAAATCTCAAAGCTCCAAATGAGGGATGTGGAAATAAAAGAGTGATGTGAACATGTGTCAATATGTTTGGATGCTATTGTGGATTAGACACAGATATTACCTATAATTATATTGGATGTTTCATGGTCATAGAACTTATGTTCTTGGAGTTGTTATTGGCATTTTCCTCCTGATCCTTATGGTATGGGTGAACAAGCTTGCAGTGGTGGAAAAGGAATCTCGAAACACTGCCCACCACATGCTTCACGGCCAGCTTTGCTGCCAGGTCCACCAACTTGTGGAATTACTCACTCAAACCTCTACCCCTGTCTCAGGGGTCCCTTGACCATCTCTTGGTCTTCTGTATGATGCGTCATGCAGTCGCATTCCATATGACCATGCCCACCGCAAATGTAACACATCGTGTCCCTCACTTGTCTTTTTCTACCCTGTGTTGTTTGCACCTCTAACCCTGCATCCCAGATTCATACACGTAAATTCCTAGTCTACATGGACCTTTGTTTCATATCTCTAATATCTCTTATAGATTACTCAGCTTCTATTCATTTGGTGGTAGCTCTCACTGGCGGTGCCTTCTCACCTAGTAAGCTCCCCACAAAACATGCTCAGCTAAGCACCGTATCCTCCGTCGAAATGATGAGAGATACCATCGATGCTCCTATTTCCTATAGAATACCCTTATCAATGGTATGGTCATAGAATAAAGGGTATCATACCTTTTCGGTAGAGTAGATGGAGAGTTCAAAGAACCTTTCCTAGTATTGGGCCACTATAATGTTGTCCTACTGTATGTGTAAAAGATCTTTTATATGAATTGAGAATAAGGTCACTGGGATAAAATCTGACCAAAAAAGGACCTCAATGTCCACCCAAATAACGGCCACATCATAGTGTATCAAGAGAATTAGGCTCCAAAATCTCCCTTCTACTTCTAGAAAAATCTAGATGCTAGGATCACTATAAAATCAGTTGGTGTCCCATCTATGCAAAAAACTCTGGCCACAGCCTCTAGCCAATCCTCAGCTGCCTGTGGGTCCATCTCGCCTTAGAACCTCAGATGCCTCTTCCACTAGAACTCATGCCACATGATCAGTCATCGTGTATCATCTATTTGTGGGGCTAGTAGAAACACATGTCAATTGTGTAGTGATGCTACTGGTACACCACCCGAAAGTGCTAACATCGTAAGAGGGACCTAAACTGAGGCCTCCTGGCTCGTTGGTCCATCACCGCATACTATATATGGAAAACTTGGTGGATATCTTCATCGATTCACCATGTAATGAAATAGGTGTGACATAATTAAAAGTTATATCCTATGATCTAACTCCTGAAAACACTAGAATGAATTTTCAAACACAAGAAATCTGTGTTTTCGTTCATTGAGCCGAAAACCAGAACTCAGGGTCCTAGTGTTTTGATACGTTGGCCGCAGAAAAAAAAACTATACTCCCCAAACTAAAAACCACATTCATAACACTTAACAATATTTCCAAATAAAAAGGATTAGGGTCATATTTATTCATCATAACATAACTCCTATGATACCACTTTTTCACGACCCGTCCCCTAGGGCCCGTGTTGTTACTACCCCAATCCCTCCTTCAATTGGCCAGGGGATGGTGACTAGAATCATAAAGACCTATTTCGTAAAATGAGAAGGAATTTACATTAAACCTATAAAAACACGTGGTCCATGAACACAACACCAATAAACTGTGATGTAAATTGACGTAGTCATAATGTAGTGCTGAATGAAAAAAGGTCAAGAATACTATCCCAAATGTAAAAGTACAAGTACGATAGAAAGAAAAATACAAATTAATGAAAAAGGGAATCAATGACTGGGTAATCCACCATGGTTTCTACATGAAGGGTAGGTACAAATAATGTCCTTATCACTCCATGTGTGTTCTTCTCCTCCATGTACAACCAGGTTCTGGCTCCCTCAAACCTTATCCCAACTGCTGATCATCTTCACCAGACACAACAAGGTGCAGGTGAATCCTGTGTAGCGGTTAGTATAACGAAACATAGTAAGGAACATAAAACCCATGGGTTTCATAGATTACTATAATAAAATTTCTCATGGTAACATGTTGAAGGAAATGTACCCCATAGGTAAAGTACCAAATTGCATAACCACAATCACGAGGCTAAAGTAGAGACATCTCACACCATGAATTATTATTGGGGTAGTAACAAGTATCATCCCCATTAACAATGTAGAACTATTTTCCTACTGGAGGACTCATCCTATTTCGAGTTCAGTGGGTCGACCGCATCACACAAAGGTGCTTGGCTATATCCTTAAACTATTAAGATACTCCTCTCCATCGCGTACTGTGGGTCTGCTGGGTCACACTAATCTTTCCATCACCACCATTGTCTAAAATGGTAGTACCCCACATAATTCACTGCGACCACTCCCCCGTGTGTATTTCTAAGGTAGTCCTCCCCATCGTGAATAGTGGCAGTCAAGTCACTATGAGTCAAAAAGTCCGCAGTCGTTATGTCTCAACGAGTCCAAGGGTTCTGTACATAGTGTGAATAAGAGAACCACTCCCCAATCCATTAGTCATATCTCAACCATCACAAAGTCTCGCTATTATGTAACCCAATGATCTGAAATTTCATAAGGGTTACAACACAATAGATTGTGAATCAATCAGATCCGTAGCCTATGCGTTATTGGCTTCTCAGTGTCGAAGGCCCAGTAGAATTCAGGTGGGATCCAACTTAGTTGTACTCCCAGTTTATCTGAAACACTAATGGAGTAAGTAATAGTGGAATACCTCTCTAGAAGGGTCCAATCTCCACAAATGGTTTGTCAAACGGGTGTCTGCTTCTCTAGATAAGGTCTTTTGAGTGAATCTAGGCCAACATGGACATGAGTCCTGTCCGACCAGGTCGGACAGACCGAGAATGACCTGGACTAGGCTAGTATGAGGTGGAATCATCCCCTAGGATTGATGTGCAGTTCAGCCTACAAAATGGGCAGAACATAAGGGCCACCATACCAAAATAGGGCGGCCTAGTAAGAATAGCATGTCCCTCAAGGGGTGGCCCAACCCGCTTGGGGCGGAGGCCAATATGGGCGGCCCGAATGGGTGGTATCACAGTTAGGGTGTAGTGTCCCAGTGCTAGGGTGGAGGCCCGCTACACGGGATGTGGACCAGTCCGAGGGCGGAAGCCCGACTCCAGGGCGGTGACCCGCTCTGAGTGCGTCGGCCCGGTCTGAGGGTGTTGACCCGGTTTGGTCCAACGCTGGGGGTGTAACTACCTGGTCTCTCGGATTCTCGAATGTCCTAGAGGGAATTCAATTTGTGAGGAGGTGGATCCACATGGGAGCAACTTGGTCACCACGAAACCCATTGTAGGAAGGATAGGCCTCTGACGCGGCATCGACCGCATCGTCCATTCGCTGGTGGCGTGGTGGTCATGCTGCCTCCATTTCCACGGTCGATCGTTGTGTCGGTCGCCTCCTATGATGGATGTGGGTAACTAGCCATATCCCTCCTCTCACAACATGGGTCGAATAACTCACAGTCATCCATGTAGTCGCAAGGATAGCATGATAGAAGAGGGTTCGGGCCGAGTTCGTTAGGCCCGCGCCATACGAGTTAGCTCGTATTATGGTGGATATTAACGGAGTTCAATAAGATCACATGAATTTGGAACGAGAATAAAAACCAATACCTCGAAATGTCGAGGAAATTCCCTCACATAGAGGTGGATCATGTACTTCATTCCCATTCCTGGTTCCCAAAGACGCCACTTGAATTTCACCATTTGGTTCTATGTCATTTGTCACCTCTTGCTGGGTCGGTTTCATTTTCTAAGGTTCTAGCATCACAGTGTTCCTACAGAACTTCATGGCATGGTGAATCTCTCTAATACCCCTTCCCTAGCTTTGTATTTATTGGTGTGGGAGGGTAAGCAATGGCATGGGGAAATAATGGGTCTCATTAATTAGGAAGCTTCCTAATTTCCCCAACATAGTAGTTACATAATGTTGGAAGGTGAAGCCATTTAATGGCTTGAAAACCCACCAACCCCACCCATTTATTTGTTTTTTGGAGGATATTAAAGAAAATTAAATAAATATTTTATTAATTTTATTTTAAAAATTATCAAAACATTTCATTTTCTCTGCACCTATAGCGGTCAATGTAAAGCCTACCAAAAGAGAATTATGGCACAATTGATTCAATGTGTCCCTGATATTTTTAATTTGAGTAACGTTTCAAAATATTATAAATGCCACTCACAACATTAAATAATGTTCCTATAAAATCTCTTGAAATTCATTATAGGCACACTGGGACTCAGAATCACATTCCGTCAATATTCACAGTGTCATAACAATTGAATATAAAAAAAAATTCATGGAATATTTGGGTCTTTACATTATCTATTTAGTTAGACCATATTATGGATGCCATTTAAGCATAACAATACACTGAAGAATGTATGTTATCCATATAGAGAAACCCAATTTGGAATTTCATTAAACCATAATAAAACCCACAAAGGATAGATTTTTTGAGACAAATTGAATCTCTTGTCAACATTCCACATCTTAATAAACAGGAGCCTAATTTTGGATTCTTATGTTCCCAGATATTGAATATTTACCAAATATATAACAATTTAAAAAAATTTAAAACATTTTTCTATAGGGTATTAATTGTTAGTATGGTCTTTAGATAATTTAATCTCTGAGTAATTGGATGATCATGTTTGGTTTTGTGGGTTTTATGAAAGTTCTTCATGTAGTGGAAGTGTCTAGTGTGTGAATAAACATAATGGTTTTTTCATAATAGATGGTTCATTCATCGATTTTATAATATTTAATCATCATGGGAATCAAAAATTCAATTAATTATTGAAATTTACTACTCTAGACAATAGAGATAATATTTATCATTGTAAATTTATAATTAATTAAAATATGTAATTGTGAAATTATACCTCATCTTAGTAATCATCGTCAAAATATTAATTTATAACACCTAACTCATGAGACTCCCAATGTATCTATGTCTTCCATAAAATATATATTAATGGTTTATGAA
The DNA here is from genome assembly GCA_963277665.1 of Viscum album. Taxonomy (NCBI): domain Eukaryota; kingdom Viridiplantae; phylum Streptophyta; class Magnoliopsida; order Santalales; family Viscaceae; genus Viscum; species Viscum album. The sequence goes on along the minus strand of OY728152.1, from coordinate 356,665,005 downwards.
ATAAATCATTGTCTTTGAGACATGATGAATATTAATTGAAATCATAATGCATAAGGACTTTTACACATTTACATAGATACCTATATCTGATAAAAAATAAGCATTCCAAATTCCTATAGGGGTCCTATTTTTATATTCACACATATTTAATTATTCAACATTCACCTCTCTGTACGAGTGGTGTTAAATAATTATGGAGGGAAATGAAAATATTACATATGAAGTATATAGTTTTCTATCAACTCTCAAGAAAATATAAACAGATAGTTGGGGTGGAGGAGTGGTCAATATCACATTTTATCTTTCAAGAGTACCTTCATAGAGGATCTTCAACACCTAGTCTATAATCATATTTTCTTATATCTATGTTATATTTTTTACCTATCAACATAAAAGTACATTTTCATCATAAACGGTGAACAAAAATATTTTTTTCTGATTACATATTGATAAATGGGATTGTTGGCTTCTATTATAAAACATTTATCTTGGAATTTAAATAATGGGTATCAATAGAAAAATTTCCCACATATTTAACATTCCAAAAATTGTTAAATTTAGTCAAATAATCAATTATTCTTATATAAAGTTGTATAATATTAAATATATAATAATTTTTTAATGGGAATATCTATGTCCATTAAAATAAAATATAATGAAAATCATTCTCTATAATATTTTTAATGAGAATAAGATTATGCCTAGTTTTTTGAATATCTTATGTGAGTACCAAAGATGATGTATATCTATGCATAGACATTTGAAAAATGTTACTAAAATATATGAATCCTCATATGAAATTAGGGATTTTCATTGCTTTTTAATTATATATGATGTTAATTTTTATGTAGTGAGTGGAGTTGAACGTAAATTAAAAGTTTATGTAATTTTTGTGGATTGTGTAAAAATTATTATTTTTTACATCTAATCTTAATTTAGGTGAATTTGAGTTTAAATTATATTAATATTATAAATAGAAATATATATTTGATATTTTATTTGAATATCAATTTGAAAATATATTTTTGTAGCACAAATGAAGATATGTTAGATGAGAGTGATATCAGTTTAGGTTAATTTTAATAAATATAATTTTTATTTTTGATGATTTAGTAGAAAAAACAATTCAATTATGTGTCTAATTAGTTTTCATTACCCTTGGAATAACATGAGGCCTTTTTCTTAGTCTCAAAAGTAGGTTTCCTTGAACTAGATCACATACACAGTGAGTGTTTCTTATCATAATGTCTTAATTTATGATGATTTAATTAATTGTAACCAACATAATAATTATCTAAACCATTCTTTTATATACCCTCAATATTTTTATCACTCATATAGGAAGTTACTTTTTACAGACCTTGAGTCTCTCGGTTTATGTAACAAAATTAATAATGTCAATGTGAAAGAAAATAAAAATATATAGAGGATTAGGGTACATCTTCATTGTAAGCATATTAAATGATAACAATTACATTAATTTTAACCATAGTAGAGTTTGGAAGTCGTGGATAATTTTTTAGATAAACATGTTCCTGATAATTTTGGAGGCAAGAACACATTGTGAGGAGATATAGTAGATTTCATTAAATGTATGTGGACGATTATGAAATTGAAAATATAACCCTCATAGATGATTCAAATATCACATTTTTTCCTCAATTATATACATTAATACATTGTTTCTCTTCAGATTGATTTTTAAAAATAGAAACATAAATATTCATGACATGTTTTAATCACGTGTAATGTAGGGGAAATTTTTTAGGGATTCATTAATCAAATTAACTACATATTTGTATCAATAAAAAAAATATTTTCTTCATAATGTGTGGAAATTTTAAAATATATATTTTATCTTGATGAAATTATATTTATTGATGTCGTATTGAAGGAAAAAATAATCCTTCAGTAAAACATTTCATTACGTGAAATTAAATTTAGTAATGGTTTTATAAACAAATTCTTGTATATTAGAGAACATATTATGAAAATGGGAACATTGGTTTCAGTAGTAAAGGTATATGTCTCTTCAATACATAAAAAATAATTATTGTTGTGAATTTCCAAGGGATACAAATCCCAAGAAGCATTGGTGTTGTTCGATCAGTGCTGCTACACCACGAAACCAATCAATGATGGGTATTTACACGATGAAATTTTTTATAGAATATAAATTTATTACTATAATTTTGAACTATATAATATTATCATGGATGTTTAAATAATAATAAATTATCATCTAGGTATTTATAATTTTAACAAATCACATTTCAAAAAATGTTTTTCATCTCACTATTTTCCTTTTTTTGAATAAAATACAAATTTCTATTTTAAAAATTATATTTTCATAGTGATTTCAAATATGATAATATTGATGATTAAATATTGATATTTTTCCCTATGCGAATTTTTAATATTTTATCATCAATATAGCTACCATCTTTAGTTGTTCGATGGGATTTCATTGGTTGATGAGTGGTCTTATTTGATCTTCATTGTCACCTTAAAACATATATTTGTGGAAAATTATAATGATCATTTATTTTAAATTATCAATCACATGATGGTTGGTCTATCATTTATTTGTGAAGTATATAAATTCATACTAGTATCACTATACATCTGATTGACTAGATGAATATTTATAAATATAAATAATTAGATAAGGGTCATTTTCCTAAATAAAAAAATTATTGATGTTTTTATAGGATTCCCATGAATAAAAATGTCACTAACTAAAATTTCAATTTTAAACAAAATAACACACAATTTATGCCATAATAGTCACATCATATGTTAGATTGATGCCCAACATTTTCCTACTCTTCATAAATGATATATAGATCATTGTATAAATATATTATAAAAATCAAAGAATGATTTTTATCCATGAGTACTAATGGATTATAAACATAATATAAATTTTAAACTCATAATGTACATTATATTTCGTTCTTATAAAACCATGTATCCTATTTTGATTTATATAATTTATACATTTCCCAAAATAATTATTTTTTTTCAAAAATAGTATCAAAAGAATTTATATTGTATCTCTTTTGAGTATGAAACGTAGCTTTTTTACAAGGAAATCATACTAATCTGAATATAGACACATTTTTTCTTTATAATCTAATAATACTGACTACTGAACCTAAAAATATCAAATAATAAACAAATACATTTATATTGAAAACAAATACCAACTGAGTGACTGAACTTTATTTAGTACATAGTCTATAATTATTTTCTCCATTAATTGTTTTACTATTATATAAAAATGGTCAGAGAGAAAATGTATTGATCATGATATTTATTTATTATATATGTGAAAATTAAAACCCTAAGAATCATATAAAATTATATTGTAAAAAAAATTAGACTTAATAATGATAAAATTTACTGACTATGTTTTATAAATTCACCTCTCCATGATGTCTGCATACATTCTGAAACAATGTTTATTGGTCAATAAATTATAAAAAAATATATTTCTTATTTTAAATATATTGATTACTAGAATCCATGTAGTGAATATAAAATAATAATGAACAATGTATTAGTAAATATTTTTAGGGAAAATAAATTGTCATCAGAAGAACCTCGTCAAGATGTTAGTTAGTTGATGAAATATGATATCCTTCATAACTTATCATATGATATAAAAACATTGTTTTTATTATATAGTTTAAAAATAATCAGAAACATTGTGAGAAATTAATTTTATTTTATTTATGTTTTGAAATTGAAATATTATTGTATAATTGCTTAAACATATCAACATTATGTAGTCAATTGGCTTTTTTATTCTAGGTCTATCCTCATTCCATGATATTTAAGATATTTAAGCCCTTTCCTATATAAATTTTTATTATGAAACCTTTATATAAAATGTTTAAAACTATTTATATTTGTATATTTTTTAATTTAGTGAATTAGAAATTCATAAACATCATAACATGTGGTTAGCATTAAATAACCTATATAATTTTTTGTTTTATAAAATGTTTGTTTTTATGGAAAACATAGATTGTAAAATTATATTGTTTAAATTATTTGAAATTGGGTATTCTAGAATTATATTAAATTTTTATTGAGATGCTTATAAAAAATGATAAATAATGTTTCTTTTGAAATGTAGGTAATCAGAAAAACCTATAACATCGTAACATTCATAAATAAGAAAATTTTATTTGATGATATATGAAATAGAATACAACATGATTATAAAGAATATATAACACCATGAGAAATTACAATATATTTATTTTCAAAAAAATTAAATATATTCAATATCTTTCTTTAATATGATCTCTAATTTTATATTTCATTAAATATAACCCCTTTCTTATATTGTTTTATATGCAACAATTAGTTTAATAGAAAATAAAATATTTATAACATATAAATTAAATTGTATTGTATGAATAGTAAATACTTAATGATGAATATTATGGTTATCTGTTGATTGAAAATAAAATAAGAATCAATTTAATGAAAAATAGTTTTTAGTTGAAAAACATTATTTTGAAATAATGTTTAATAATGATTTTTATATATAAATTTAATTTAATTTTTAACACCTTTGTAAATATAATTTCAAAAAATAAAAATCATTTTTGAAATTGGAATATAAAAAATTAACATAGGGTTAAGTCATAGTATTTTTTAGAAGATTGATTTTTTGATCAACATTGAAAAATAATTAATTTTATGAAAAGTTTTAATTTTTTTTATGATTTATAATGTTTAAATAAATTTTTAACATTATAGTAACATTTGGTTAAGTAATATATCATATATTCAAATTTAGATCTTTTCATTAATTATAATATTTAATTTTGATGTAAAAATTTTATAATCATTGGAAAATTTTCTCTTTAAAATCATGCATTATAATCTCAAAAAAATAATGATGAATATTTTTTCAACTAATGAAACATATCACAATTTATTTTTAAAAAAATATATTCCATATTTTTTAATGCATGTATTTTATAATTTCTAATAAGGTGACTAGAATATGTTTACCAAAATTAATAGGGAAAAAATAAATATTAATTGTCGTGGTTATGGTAAGTATTGATTTTATGGGGGGAGGAGTTAATCCAATAAGGTAATGGTTAAAGATGAACTTAAATCATTTAAAACACACATTAGATATTAATATTTTGACTTTATCACTTCTAGGTTCAATGATGATCCATTTTTCAATTTTGGACCTACATAATAATGATGCAGTTCTTCAAAACATTCAAAAGAAATTACATGTGTTCCACTCCCATCACTAATAAATGGATACACGCTACTCACTCTTCATCACCCAATAAAACCTATTTGGATCAGCTAATACCTATCCAAATCCCTTCTCAAACATCACTCCCCTTATCCCTGATGCCATAGTTTTGGGTGAAATCCAACCTAATATGGATTTACTGCAATCCTAAGGAGTATAACCACAGAAGAGGAAATGTTCTTCATTGAGCATCATTATATTATTATTTATCTACATGTTCGTCAATTATTATAAAAGCATTTTGAAATAAAGAATTATCTCAGAAAAATTAGGATTTATTTATAATATGGTAATGACCTACAAAAATCAATACTTACAAAAAATGGGTTCTAAAACCATCATTTGTGAGGAAGGATGAGTATGACATTACAAAACGATGTAAATAATTTTCCCATTACCAACCAACACAATAATGTATGATGATATTTATAATATATATATATTAAATTTATAAAATTTAATTATATTATATATCTTCTTAAAATATATTTAGTGGGAGATATGATAGCTTCACTCGTCAATGTGATGGCCTACCGCATCTCAAAGTGATATGATTCGTCTTTCACCGACACTCAACATAGATGTTTATAAGGATAATTTTAATGATTATATAAGATATTAATGATATAATAATTAAATTAAGAACATATTTATCATTCATAAATTATTATATATAATTTCCATTATTTCTATTAACTCATTTAATGATAATAATATATTTCATGTTTGTGTCGACTATTGGCTTCACAAACCCAGAGGACTCTCTTTTCATAAGCACACCACATGGATGATATATATAATTATATATGATATTATTTTTAATATATAAATATTATATAATACATATCATATTTCCTAAATGATTATTGAAAAATAATAATCATTACTCGTTTGTACGTATGACCTAAAATTTTAATGATCGTAACATACAACATTTTTCATAACCATCAATCATGATTGGTTTTGATAGTAATTTAAAGGATAAAATATACTAATATTATAATTATTATTATTATATATATTATTAAACTATGAAATATCTTTATATATATGATATTTAAAGACAACACATGCATAATAAAATGTGAAAATTAACACACAAATTAATGAAAATATTGATACATTGGTTTGGAATGGATTGAATGATGCTATAAAGAGATTAAATGTGATATTATAAATAGTAATATTGTTCATTGTAAATATAATGATATTAATAAATCATCTATAAAGGAGGTTAATGAAAATTCAACCAAATAGAACGAGGTAATGGATTTCTTAACTCATTTTCCATTCATTGGTTTAAACATATAATTAATTGCTTATATGGATGTAATATTATATATAAACTAATTTTTTTCGTATTTTTTTTTCAAATTTTTATGTGGATTTATATTCTAAATAAATAATTGATTCATTTATTAACTGTCATTTCTATTTTATATCCATTGTAAGGGGTTATTTCAAAATCACATTCAAATATATATTTTTTATTCATTAATTGCAATTGAATGAAATAATTTGATGATTTCATAATAAATTGGTATTAATTTTTCTTATTCTATTTATACACATTATATTTTGTGTGTAATTATACTATATTCCCAATCATTGGTTCTCAATAAAATTAATTAATCTTTTTCAACAATGATGACTTAATTTCTCTCATCAATGGGAGATAAGTTTTTATCCAAAACATTATTTTCTATAAATGGATTCCAAACTATTTTAAAACATTTTCAAATGTATTAATAAATTAATTTTTAACCATTTTACATATTTTTTAAAAAAATAAAAGGACTAATTAGTTGTTTAATAAAATTTATTTTCACATTTATCTAAAAAGTGAGTGTAATATTCATGTTATTTTCAAAACAATGAACATTAATAACATATATATATTTGAAAGGGAATGTTTTTTAATATGTATTAATTTTAAATAAATAACCACTATCATTAAAATAATTTTATTTTTCATACATTATGTGTTTATAAGGGTATTTTAAAACAAATGTGTTCTAATATTATCAATATTTTATGTTTTTTTAAAGTCATCTTAAAATAAATGATTTTTCAGAATTATTTGTGACATTAAAAATAAAATATATATTTTCCTCACCCATTTTTTACATTATTTTTTTATTTTTTTTCATTAGATAAATAAACCTGTTAATTTCATAATTATACACTTGGGATATATCGTAATGATACCATTCTTATTCTTACTATGAATGATTTATGATCTTTTTCAATGTGGATATGGAATTTTGATAAAATTAATAATATTAATTGGGAAGGTTATATTCTTGTTAATTGGACCAGGGTAACAACTATGATTTAATAAAAAAGTTTTTAATATTAATGAGTATTTATACTAAGCAACACCCCATTCAGACAATGTATGTTTTTAACATAGTAATTTGTTGTTGGGGCCTAATATAGATTTAAAAATGATGGATCAATAGATTTAATGAGATATAATCCATTGTTGTAACTATATGAGTTTGTACACTGTAGTTATAAAATATCTTGTGAATGGTTTTGATAGCATGTTTCAATACCAAGGGCTTGAAATGAAAATATTATCAAAACCCGAAGGGTTTATATGTAGTAGATTTAAATTGTCTTGTGATATGTATTGATAGAAAATATCTTCTTACTGGTCTTGATAGTTTGATTATAATGTTTTTAATTTTTTATTTCCCTATTATGAATTCAGGTATTAAAATTCCATATTATTATTTTTTTATATAGGATGTCTATGATTTCAAGTTTATTTATGTAGAATTATTTGATAATCCTATTTTACTAATATATATTTCTATAGTTATTTATTACATGAAATATGTTTCAATTTTTTGCCTTTCAATATTGATTATTCCTAATTAATTGATACCATATGTTATTCACATTTTCATAATATTAATTTGAGATCACCCCATTCTTTTTTTTGGGTTACATTGGTGTCTTTAATGATTGATATGTGGAGATATTCTAGAAGGAATAGAGGTATTTTTTTGAGAAAAAATATTTGTTTTGATTTGGGAATTCAAATTTAATATAGGTATCATGTATGTATATATATTATCAAGAACACTTCAATATTCAGTTCAATGGGTTGTGATTCTTGAATTAACTAGCAATGTAAAAAAGAGTAAATAGGCTATGGTTTACTAGATTCTAGGCCAATTTAGTTTGAATCAAAGGGTGTTTTCTTGAATCATAGTGAACCAGGGTTATGAAAATATATATTTTTTATCATAACGCTATGGTAAACCTTGAGGATAAATATATAATAACATACTTATTTTTATTCAAGGGTTATATTATGTGTTTTTCCTTCCAAAATATCCATATAACGGTAATATCAGATGATTAGTTTTGGTACAGATGTAACAATGGGTAATAACACTAAAAAGGGGACATTGGAATTGACATAATAATTACGTTGCATAAAAACATAACTTATTATGAACCTGGTCTACCTGTCTCAGGGGATATTCACATGATAATCAATAATTCCTTGTAATCCATTATAATGGATTTGAAATAGATATATCTCTAATGAATCTTCATTTATGATTTTGATATTATTTATGAAATAATTATTTGCCTAGATTTTGGATTTTACATTAACTCAGTAATTATATCATTTAATATAGTGTATAACATAATTTATAAATGTACCCTTGTTGATGGAATGAGAAAAACCTAAATTCATGTTATACAAAGTGTAAGAATGATGGTTTCGTCGATTATTGTATACCAATATTTTGAAGAAAAAATTCCCCATAACATTATTTTCATATGAGGACATAGTATCAAGTGATAAAAAGAATGAGATATAATTATCTATATAATATGGATTAAAATGGAATCAATAAATGTGTAGGAAGAGAAAAATAAGGGTTAATTAATTAAGGGGGAGATGTTTTTCCCTACTATGATAATTGTTTAATAGAAAAAACTGTGTACTCTATTAAAAGGAATGCATGTCTTTTACATGTTTGGTGAAAAATGAAACCATGTGTGAGACTACAAGGGTAATTAAATATTTCCATTTTACGATGTTTTCAATGTAAATAGTTAGTTTACTATGAACATCAATATCTCAACGAACAATGAAATATACAAAAAGAAAAGCTAATGAATCATGATAAAACTAATGTTATTCCAAATAATATGAAAAAATGATTAATGTTATTGTGTTTGTATACATGATTTATATAATTTAATTATTTTTTCAATGATATACAAGATATAAAAAATTATGAAATTAATAAGGATTGTATTGCATTATATTTTTAATAATGATTTGAAGAGTATGTTGAAAACTACTAAGGACGAAGGAAAATAATTTTGTTGAATGTCGAAAATCTAGGAAAACATGGTATTGAAGGATTGATAACCATTAATATGTTCCTTATATTGATATAGTAATGTTAGGGTATAATTATTATTGAAATAGATAAAATAAAATTGATTGCACTATCTACATTGGAACTATTTAATGATTTCTTTAACAATGTTGATAAAGATCTCATTAAAGTGGAACAAATAATTTTTTATTTAGTGAATATATACAATAGTAATTTTTGTACTTAAAGAATATGGATGTATACCTATTTTAAGAAATGATATAAATTAATTTTTGTTATTTTTGGGTGTCAAGAGGTTACATGATGAAGGTATTAAGATATTTTGTAAGTTGTGATTACGAACTACATCATGTTGTTTTTGGGATTAATTATATGTACATTTTTGAAATATAGTGGACTTATTTCTAATGTTTTGGAAGGGTTATAAGGATTAACCATTGAATCAGTGGTTTATATAAAATATAAGATGAGCTTAAATAGACTAATATATTATATTGGATAACAAGTGATAACCATACTAGTTTTTTAAAATATTTATATATATGGATGGAATTATCACACTTTAATGTATTTTTTGATCCATTAAAAGTAAGTTTTAGTTCTATATAAATAATCAATTTCATTTATGGATATTTAATTTTTATAGTAAGTGATTAATTGGAAATTTATTAAAGAACAAACTAACTATGAAATTATTATTATGGAATAGAAATGATTCAAGTATATATATTTTTCATATATTATAAAATAGTTAAATAATTTTTCATCCTTAGGATATGTTTTTTGAAAAAAATTTAATTCTATTACATTCATATTGGAAAAAACAAAAGAAATTTTAAATCATCATAGATTTACGGTTTTGAAGTCCTTAAAATTCAAATAATCACTCACATTCATATTATCAATTAATTGAATCACTCTATAATTTTTCTTAATATTTTATTTTTGTACATATATTCACCAAAAAATAAATTTATCCAAGTTATAATCCTAGTTTTATATTATTTTATATGACCTTTACACTTCCCATAATCTCCAATTAGGAAATAATTTAATTCAATATTTTTCTAATTAGGTGAGTTTGGAATTTTTTCCAATATCAAAGCCCTTATTACTGTAATCAAATTGAAATTTATGGGATGAAATTTATTAATGCTAAGGATAATGTAGAACACTGAAATTATAATATAGAGACATTTTATTCGATAACGTAGGAAACATTTGAAACATAGTATATATGAATATTATACGCCCAAAAACATTATGATATATTTATTTTAAAATAAAAAAATATGTCCAGTAGATTTTCTTACATGCATGACTGGGTTAACTGCACACGACATGCAACCCTATGTTTATCAATCGTTACATAAAACATTGAGTTTTAACAAAATATAAAATATTGTTGAATTTTTATTAATTAAAATAATTTTAATATCCTTTAAATAGCATTTTAGCATATTGATAGTAAATCATCAATAATTAAAAAAATTGTTATTAATTTATTATGAATAAAATTGGACTCAATTAAATTTGAATTATATGTTTAATGAGAATTTTTTTTTCTAAGAGGTGGTTGAATAGCGTTGTGAAAAAATAACATAAAATTTATTTTCCGAAATTTTATGTAAAACATTCATAATATAAACATAATTTTTGATATCTGAATATTTTAATAACCTTTTGTATTTTTTTGATTTATTTGATATTTTTTAATTTCTAATGAATTGAGAAAAATAATGAAATTTAATTGAATAATTTATTTTTCATTAAATTAATTATAATGTTAAAATTTATTTTAAAATGGTATTTAAGTCAAATGTGTTCAATATTATATCAATTTTCCAATTTAGGTCATTAAAATCAATATCGTATTAAAAATTGATATAATAGCACTGTTTATTTTTTTTCATTTTCTCTTCAAAACCAGTTTTTTCATAACAATTACGTGATTAATTTAAAATTTATTATTTCCATTTTAAATGAATTAATTTTTGAATAATTTATTACATATCTGGAATAAAAATATTTTGTGATTTCAAATATTTTAAAATTAATTTTATACCAAAGCGAATACGGAATGAAATAAAAATTAATTATAACATATAATGTAAAAATTTATTTTTCAAAAGGGGTTAAAATAAGAAGATACATGTTTAAAATGACCATCCAACATTTAAAGAATTAATTTAATATTTATATTTTCAACATGTATGTAATATTATCAATAATAGACATTTTTGAATCATTTTACATGATAAAAACATGGTTATTATTGAATAATTACAAAACAAATTATATATAAATGTCCACTCACTGCACTTATAAAATTTCATCCCATATTTTCTCTACATATCACCAAAAACACATAGCTTCAGCCAATATGTACACAAATTGATAAACCCCAAACATTCATTGTATGCTTCCTTTTAAATAATTTAATAGTTAGTGTTGTATGCATCATCGAGTACGATCACACCACAACTTATCAAACTAGCCGTATAAAATGTGGTTATGGATAGTGTTTACCAAATTGGGATCTTTTATGTAATTTTATTTGTGAAAATAAACTAATTTTTTTAAATTCTAAATATCTAAATTATATTCTTTTGAAATATTGGTATTTTTCAGAAAAAATTTTATTTTTTGATGAATAATGAAACATAATTCAAAATAATTCGAATATTCATTTTCATAAATATTTTTATATAGTTATGTTGTTTTTTTAATAATATTCAAAATTTAATGGGATTAATATTTTATAATTTAATAAATTTATGGTAATTTTATGTAATTTCAAATATAAATTACACATTAACACAAGTCTTCTTTTTTATAGTTTCTACTTCTTATAAACATGTTTTCTTATTTTCACAATGAGAATTAAGTTTAAATTAATTATAGATAATTCTGTGTTTTTTTTGAAAAATGGATTTTATATTTGGAATTAAAATATCCATATTTTTAAAATAGGGACCTTTTATTTTTGGATAGTATGAATTCTAAGATCTATAATTATTTTTATATACCTTGGTTAAATGCTATATAAGGTAATTAAGGGTAAAAAATATTATTTTCATACAATAAAACTACTATTACACATTTATTAATCCTATTGGATGATATTTGTCTGACCATGGGAATCCTTGGGTTTATTTAGGACACTGTGGAGCAGCTTTAGTGTGGTAATGATTTGTTATAAGAATTAATTTAAAATAAAGAGAAATATAACATAAAAATGAATATTTTACAACAAAAATTAAATAATGGGTTATAGAAATGATCACTTTGACTATAAATATTAATTATAAATCCAAAATATTTCAAACATAATTTTTTTTTTATAATTTTTATACATTTAATAATATAAATTATTTATGGAATAATAATGATGCAGTGTTTTCCATATTAATGAATGAATCAAAAAAACATGATATTATTAGTATTAAAATAAATAAAATTTGAATTTTATTTCCATGGACGATTTTTTTTAAATATTATGGTATATATTATTTGAGTTAATTCCTTTTGTTCAATGGAAGCATATTTTTATGAAATTAAAAAAATCTTTTACTAAATAGTGTCCAAATTGTCATAAATGAGTTCTTAAAAACAATACTATTTTATTTAATTATTTAATAGTACTAAAAATGATTCATAAAATTTACTTATATAATGTAACAAATTACATTAGTGATCCATATTTAGTTCTCTTGTCATCTAATAGTAACTACATAAACACTTTGGTGTCAAAATATAAGTAGATAGAGTAAGAGTTAAACTATTTAACTTTTGGTTAAATAAAAAAGATAAGATTAATATTACGATATAAAAATTTATAAAACCTATTAGTTGAGAGTATTTAGACCCATCCTATCATATCCAATTAATAAAATAACATTGACAATTTTAAACTGAAAATAATTTAATATTTAATTAATATATCATGATTTTTCCTAAAATTCCCATCACATCAATTATTAAAGTGAACCTAGCATTCTATTTAACGCACACCCCTATAGCCTTTTGGATCGTCAAACCCAAGCGAATTCCTCCTCCAAACAACCATCACTTTATCCTATAGTAATAACGATGGAACGAAAGCCATCCCATGGAGTTGTTTTTGGGAAAATTGAAATGAGACTCCTGAACAGAGGTAATTGTTTTATCACCTATTTCAATATCCTTTTTTCTAACTCTTCCACTTTTTCATTTGATTCCATAATAAAATAATAACTACATATCATTACACATGATGATATGTTATTTTAATTATGGAAAAACAATATTCTTTATTTTATACATCCTACAAAAAGGCATATCATTATGTGTATGTACGACTTACTACCTATACGTCGTGGGGTAAGTTGCTTTTCATTAACACATTATTTATAGGGGTATAAAATTGAATATATTGGATGTAAATAATAATTATATCATGATATTTTTTATATAATGTTTATATTTTGTACAATTCCATACCATTTATCAACTGATGAAATTATATCGTCTCTTGTGCGTACATACAGATTACTATATTCACGACGCGATGAGACTAATAATCCACATTCATCATACAACAATGATTATAAGAATTAAAATTATGATTATGTATTGAATATATTATATAATAATTCTACTTGGATGATAAACACACACACAAAAATATTTCATTGACATGCCTAAATTCAATAATTTGTGGAAACGAAAACAATGTTCATGCGTACATACGACATACCGTCTCCATGAATGGTGTGATCCATTTTATTTATATATCTATTATATATATTTATATTAAGAATATATATGATATAAAAATGAGTATTTACATTCAAGAAGTATATGATTGTGATATATGTAATATGATCATGAATAACAAGTCAAACACATACGATAAAAAGTGATTAATACCTAAAATGTGGAATTTTATTTGAATTGTTAATAAATATGTAATATAAACTCATAAAAGAGTCATATATGATATCATATATGTTATTATTATTATTATATAAGTTTATAATACATTTGAAAACATTACACATGAGTTTTGGACATGTACATAGAGTATCAAACTTAAGGTAAGGGTAAATATCACAATTTCATTATTATTCATAGTTGCTGATATGTATGTTTCTTCTTGGACATATTTATCATAAATGTCCATGTTTCCAAAAATGTTTTATTAAAATTTTTTAATATTATCTTATAGATGTCTAATTTCAATTTACTTATGTTTTCAATTTTAAAAATTGTTTTTGAAAGATATCTATCTGTCATTTTCCAAACGAGGCAATTTATGACCTTTTCAACAAATTAAAGAAAGAATGGTTTTTTAAATTATATGGAACTATCATCTATTTTTCACAATTATGTTTTATTACCATTTTTCATATTCTTTTATGAACTCAGACCTTTTATTTATGGTATATTTTTCATTTTCTGGTCATTTTTGAGAAAAAGAGGAAACTCTGGGAATCTTCTAAGTACACACCGTGTATATTATGAGTACATTCCATGTACTTCCTTCCCTCAGGATGCCGCTTGCTGGCTGTGTAGTAGCCACACACACAACCGTATGGGAGTTACTTAGAGGCCATATAATTCAGAGTATGGAAAAGGTGAATACAAGTCGTGTAATTAAAAAGTGCATGTCATGTAATTTCTTTTTTTTAAAATTCACCTGGGTCACGTCTGATGGACAGAACACCCTTCTTCTAGGTCTTGTTCATCCGAGAGAATCAGTACAATATTATATTACAGCGACCCCTCGTGCCTTCGTACGTCCTCTGAATCAAACATTTTTGGTTGCATTGGAATCACATCGGCGTGTCCTCTCATTTTCATGAGTCTCATTTCATGATTCCACATAATTTACAATTTTTTTTTGGGTTGAAGATTTTATACGTTTTCTCTGATCTAGGAAATTTTTTTTTAGCCAGTTTGGATGCCATTCCTGTTTTCCATTCCAGTTGATGTAGGATGGAGAGTTTGTATTCTGACATGATTTTAATGTTGTAGACTGTTTACCAATGTAGTTATTCAGGTTTACATTGTCCATATTGTACTGATATGCTCTTGGACCTACACATGGCTATGAGAACCTAGTATAGTATACTATAAGGGGAATTGACTTAGTGAGCATCCTTAAAGAGTCTTTGAACACATTAGGCTATAAGAGGGATTGACCGAGTGAGCATCCTCAGATATCCTAGAACCACTTGGGGATATCAGTGGAATGGACCAAGTGAGCTTCCTCGGAGAGTCGTTTATTTTAATGAATAACCTGGGATACAATTGGAATTAACCGAGTGATCATTCTCATAGAGTCCTAGAACTTGGGGCTATAAGGGGAATTGACATTGTGAGCTTCCTCATAGATTCCTTGAGTAGCATAGACTATACAGGGAATTTATTGTCTATGCTTCCTCAGAGAGGCATTCTATACCTTTGACTATATGAGGAATTGACTGTGAGTGTTTCCTCAGAGAGTCTTATTATACTATTATGACTAATCCAGAGGTGTTAGGATCAGTGCACCACAAAATAGGATTCATGTACTAATTAGGTGTGACCCGAGGGGATGGTTGTAAGTACTTTCAAGAGGGTTACCTATTTGAGGATTAACTGTTCGTTTCTTTGTTGATTTATAGTGAAACTGTTGATTGTTTACTGCTGACCAATGTAATGTTTACAGTTTTTTGTACATTTACCAGCCATATATTCACTAATTATTTGGCACAGATCATTGGGTGGTTTATTACTAGTATTTTGTCACACACACAACTTGGTCCTTGTTTTTGGGTCCAAATAGATTATATTTTTGTAGGTATAGATAAGATAATGTGCCCTTCTACACAAGGTACTTTATTGTTTGTGGAGCTTGAGAGTATTGGACCATGCTATGGCTGGAAATGCGGAGGATTTTATTAGCTATCCTTTTCACTTTGGTTAATCACTGTTGTGTTCCATCATTGTGACTTGTTTGGAAATTTCCCTAGACATGTATCATGAAACATTTTACATATACATTCTCCAGTTTATACCTTCAATATTTTACTGTTACTATTGTATGTCATTATTTATGATTTCGCTCATGTATGTATTTGTTTACATCCACTGTGTACTATTCCAGTGAGGGCATAATTTCCCCACTATCACACCCAAGTCCCTCACTGCTAGTCGACAGCCTCTGGAATTCAGGGAAATGTTCTTGAGACAATGTCACTACGGGGTATGGGGTGCCTCTGGGAAGCTTCTAGAACCAGGATGTTACAAAGTGGTATCATAAGTTACTTTATTTTGAAATACTGTTTGGAGCCTTACCCAGGGATAAGATGGAATATGTACTTGGTAATAAGTTCTGCCCAAGTGTAGCTAACCCATGTACATGGAAATGTCAATCTACCTTAATTAAATTGAAATATTACTAGTTTTTCAATTATTACAATTGATATAATTTTATCTTTAGTGATTCACAAGATTTGTGCTATTATTGTTTATGTTATTGAGGTTCGATTTCAGTTGCAACGCAATGATATGGGGGCATTCCATCTCATGAATCATATATTCACTTTATAGAAATCACATGTCATGCATTTCTGCCATGCCAGCTATGATGAAATAGTGATTGAATGTTGTTTTGATAAATTATGTGTAAAATATTCATGATGTTGAGATAGTTTCTTTTAATAAAATACATTATGTTTTAAAATTTAATGTTTTTTTTAGATATTTTCTTTATTAGATTCCAAACTCTAGTTCATAGGGTGTTATGGGCACCCAAGGACCGGAATTTGGTGGATCATTTTCTTGTCTTCCAGGTTATTATTTGTAAAATATTTCAAACATTGATTCGCGGGGAATATGGGCCCTCACATATATGAATTTGTCACTTTCAATGCTCATTTCAGTGTTTTATGGGTTCTAGAGTATTTTTTGAGGCTTACTATCCGAAAAAACCTAGAATACATGCCGTGTAATGTTATGTAAACACTGTATGTTCATCTATTCAGGAAGAAAAATTTTTTCATAAGTACACTTCGTGTACCTCATTTACACTATGTGTATCCTCTCTTCATGTTGTAGGCCGTGTGGGAAAAGACACATGATTGGGAATGTCTGGTGGGAACACGCCGTGTACCAGTCACAAATGTCGTGTAGTGTTGACCTTGTGTCCCCCTGTGTAACTAACAAGACACATGGATAAAACATTAAGAGATATTTGTCGTGTCTGGATTGAACACACTATGTAGTATAACCCAGGTACCCAGCTGTGTAATGAACAACACGAGTTGGTTTTACCCATTATCGTACATGCTATGTCTTCCATGAACATGCCGTGTATTCTGAACCAGGTACTCGGACGTGTCACAAACAAAACAGGTCAGTGTTATCCATTCACGTACACACCGTGTCCATTCGGAACACGCTGTTTATTGTGATCCATGTGTCAGGATATGTCACTAACAACATGGGCCATGTGAAGAATGTCCAGTACACATCATGTCTATATTGAACATGCCATGTAGTCTTGTTTTAGGAAAGTAGTGTGGCTTAATCGTGTAGAAGGAATCAGGTTAGGAAAGAGGATTCAAGTACACAACGTGGGATAAAACAACACACAGTGTGTTTGTGATGTTACACAACCAATTTAGGATGGATTATACTCCCATGTAAATGACCTCATGGAATATTATGTGTAGGAAATGTATATTTCATGTAGTAATGTTTTGTAAAACATGCATGCTTTATTTATCTTGTTACCTTCTTTCAGTCCATGTTTTCAGTCATTGATAATTATGATCTATGATGTGAAAATTTCCTTGGAGAGTCATTCCACCGAGGTGTTCTCTTGTTGTGGTAGTCATCGAACCAACACTCATTATAAAGACATGTGTTGATGCACAGTTCTTGGACGATTTTCTATGGATCATGCAGAACGTCCAAGGAGGCGGGATACATCTTCCAGAAGCCATGTAATGGGCTACCAGTGTGCGAAAAGATGGAATATGAGGATAAGATTCCTGGGAGACCCAGTCGAGTTCCATTCTTGTTGCACGATGGGTCACCATTGACACTTTTGTTAGTTCTTCTCACCATCATTTGGTGACATGGTTTCTTCTATGACTTCGCATTCAAGAGAAATGCCATTAGTTACATAGCTCTATGGGAACATGAGTTCTTCCGGATATTCAGGATGAGGTAGAGGTCGTGGTCGTGGATCCCAGTCACCAGGTTATCAGTGACATCAGGGTGGATCAGCCTAGAGTGGTCTGGCAGGGTCACAGGTTCGCGGTACAAGATATACTTTTTATATGGAGAAAACTCAGTAGGAGCATGATCCCAGATCATCTACCATTAGATGTACGATCATAGTAGCATCAGTTTTAGATTTTACTCATTTTGATATAGGGTATTACGATTTCTTTACATTTTTTTCTGTCATGGAGATCCTTTGGCTCAAAATCTTTTCTTCTACTGATATCTTGATGCTAGAGACTACGTTGGGGACTATAATGACTAGATTACGTCTGGGCAAAGAGGGACCTCTACATATTGGTGGATGTCACTTTATATTTGACCTTTATGTCCTTGATATGGAAGTATATGATTTAATTCTCATAATGGACTACCAGGTTCCCTTGCAAGCAGTCTTCGACTGTTAACATCACAATGTGAGTTTTATATCACCAGTGGGTGGATCGTTTCTTTATATGGGTGAATGGGACGTCTAGGAAAGCAGAGTGTGACCTGAGCATCATGGGTTGGGAGGAATTACCACCCAGTTCTCTAGTATATATTTGGATGACTAGTGGAATTCAAATATTGACATTCCTCCAGTGGTGGATCGTTTCAGAGATGTAATTTAGGAGGACAATTATGGTTTGCCTTCAGATCGTGAGGTATACTATAAAATTTAGCTTGTTCAAGGAGCGGCACATGTGTCCATTACTCAGTATAGGATGGCTAAAACTGAGTTGTAGAAGCCCAAGAAACAGTTGTAGGATTTGCAGGAAAAGTGTTTCATCCTACCTAGTACTTCTCCATGGGGTTCGCCCATCCAGTTTGCGACGTAGGCTGATGGAACCCTTAGGCATTGTGTGGATTATCGGAAGCTGAACGAGTTGATGTTCAAGAACTGGTATCATGTTCTGAGTGATGATGATCACTTTGAAAAAATTCGTGGATCCAGGGTGTTCTTGAAGATTGACTTGATATTCGGTTATCCTCAGTTTTGCGTTAGAAAATCAGATATACCACTTACAGCCACACAGAACAGGTATAGTCTATACGAGTATATGGTTATATTGATCTGTCTAATGATGGCGCCTGCAGTTCTCATGGCACTGATGAACCGAGTATTCCATCCATACATGTATTCTTTCATAATGGTCATTGTGGAAGATATCTTTGTGTACTCTCACAGTCAAGACGACCATGATACACATCCTGAGATCATTTTGTGTACACTAAGGAATAATCAGTTATATGTTATGCTCACAAAGTACCACATTTGGATGGATCATATTCACTTATTTTTTCATGTTATCCATGAGGCATGAGTATAAGTAGACCCAGAGAATGCGAGTGATGTAGATTCTTGGGAGCAGTCGAAGAACATCATTGAGGTGATATGTTCTCTAGGGCTAGCTGGATATACCGACGTTTCTTACAGGACATTTCACGCTTATTAGAACTGCTGAAAGGTCTGAACAATAATGGTGTGATGTTAATGTGGATAGATTACAGTGAGTCAGCATTTTTGGAGCTGAAATTGAGGTTTTCTTCAGCACTGATAGTAGTCTCACCAGCGCCAGGCATGATTTATACTATTTACTATGATGCATTAGGTATCTGGATGTGAGCTATGCTTATGCAGGGAGATGAAGTCTTTGAATAGAGGTCTCGATAGTTGAGGCCACATTGGATGTATTTCCCAATGCATGATCTGGAATTATCAGTTGTTGTTCATGACCTACGATATTGGAGACATTATTTTCAGGGAGAGAATTTTGTGGATTTCACCAACCATAAAGTTCTCAAATACATATTCACTCAGCATGATCTGAATTTGAGACAGAGTAGATGGGTTGAGTACCTACATTCCATTGACATTTAGCCTACCAATACGTATGGAAAACAGAACATAGTGGCTGATGCGTTGAGTAGGAGGACTCAGATACCTGAGGTTTAGGAGGCCAGTAGAGAGTGGATTCTTATGAATATATTCGTTTAGATTCATTTGGAAGTGCATGAAAGACAGGGGATGATTTTTCTATCTTATGTAGTTGTTACCTCTACTCTTCTTGGTTGAGTTCCAATATAGCAGCAATCAGATTTTGAATGCCTAGTCTAAAGGGTGAGTGTGTCAGGAGAGGACCCTATTCTTAGATTGACCATAGGCGAGGATGAGATATTTCATTTCTAGCGGCGCTTATGGGTGCCATCAGATATACACTAGGAGTTGATGCGGGACTATCTCTCCTTAGTTTGGGCAGTTCATCCAAGAATTACCAATATGTATTGTAATCTACACAGTCAGTACTGATGTCCATGTATGAAGAGGGAAATTGCTGGTTTCATCAATAGGTGTTCCACTAGTCAATTGGTGATGGAAGTGAATCAGTGTCTAGTAGGGATTTTACAACAGTTACCCGTTCCTGAGTTGAAGTGGAATGATGTCGCGATGGACTTCGTGACTGGTTTTCTAGGGTCGCCTTGATGGAATGACACAGTTTTGGTTATCATTGACAGACTCATGAAGAATTCACACTTCCTGCCGATAAAATTAACCATCTGATTGTATGGGGTGGGATAATTGTACATCCATGATATTTTACGTCTACATGGAGTTCCACAGTCCATCTTTTCAGATAGGGATGAATGTTTTAATTCTAGGGTCTGGAGGGGGCCTTAGAAGGCTTCGAGTACAAATGTAATTTTAAGTACATCTCACCACCCCCATACCGATGGCCAGTCCGAGCATATGATTCAGGTTCTTAAGGACATGCTTCGAGCATGCATCCTGGATTTTGGAGGTTATTGGGATAAGAATATAACATTTGTGGATTTTACAACAATAAGATTATACAAGAAAATATTCAGATGGAAAATTTTTAGGAATTGTATGGTAGGCTATGTTGATCAACTGTATAATTGCTAGTGGCATGAGAGGTAGCATTGCTGGGACCACGTCTTGTTCAGGTGGTCATAGAGAAGAAAGAGTTGATTCAGAAGAATATGGCTACTACACAGTCTCGACAGAAGTCTTATGCTGATCAGTGGAGACGACCTCTGGAGTTTGAGGTCGGGTATCTGGTTTTCTACGTGTCACATAAATTTGGGACACCAGAGGATTACAAGATAGGCTATGATTTCACTGATGTACCCTATGTCATTTGCAGTGGTTTATTGAGTTGGGCGTTTTTCCTATCAGTCACTAATACCTAAGAAGTATCAAGCTATGCAAGACAGATTCCATGTTTCTCAGCTCCGAAATTACTTTTCAGACCCATCTCATTTCTTCCTACTCATGGATGTTGTGCTCGAAGTAGATGTGTCATTTGAAGAAAATCCAATCCAGATTGTGGATCTATGTATGAAGGATCTCCATGGCAAGTATGTTCCTCTGGTACTAGTGGTATGACAGCAGGGGTGGGTACAGGATGAAAATTGGAAGAGGGAGGATGATGTACGAGCACAATTTGTTGAACTATTTGAGGTTTCTTCTTCTATGGAGTGCTAGGGAAATTCGGGGAATAATTTTTTATGGGGTGAAGATTGTAAGAACCCAGACCTTCTTTTCAGGAATGTTTTTTCATTCTTGGTCGTTTTTGGGAAAAAGAGGAAATTGTGGAAATTTTCTACGTACACGCCTTGTAATTTAGGAGTGTACGTCTTGTACTTCCTTTCCACAGGATTCCTTGTGCATGATTTGTAGTATCCACTCACACAACCGTGTGGGTCTGACTTGAATGCTACATAAAGTGGAGTACGGAAAAGGCGAGTACATGTCGTGTGCTTCAAAAGTACATGCCATGTACGTTATATTTTTATCAAACACGCATGTGTCGGGATTGACGTACAGAACACCCTTATTCTAGGTCTCATTCATCCAAGAGAACACATACGGCCATAGATCTTCAATGAACCCCCGAGCCTCCGTCTGTCCTCTGAATCGAACACTGTCAGTTGCATTGGTATCACATTGATCAGTTTTCTCTCCAAATTTAGTGTCCTTTCATGATTCCTCTTCTTCTCCAATTTATCTTGGGTTGAATATTTTATATGTTTTCTTAGATCTACGATGTTCTGATGAGATTCAAGCTTCGAGGTTCACACAGAGCGACCTTCTTACCCCAATGTAGGTGGTTTGTGACTTTCATTAATTGTTTTTCTGTATTATTTTAAATTCCACAAATACCATTGAACGAGGTATTGTGTATTTACCATTTTACACCTATTGTTTGAATATGTATAGTTTCTATTCTTTGGATGTTTTCCCCTTGCATATTATTTTACGACTTTTTGGTAATGTTTAGCCTGTTTGGCTGCATTTTTGGTTTTCCATGCATGTTGTTGAAGGATAGAGTGATTGTATTTTGAAATTCTTGTTATGTTTTAGAATGTTTAGACAAGTAGTTTTGTAGGTATAATTTGGTAATATTTCACTGTTATGCTCGTTGACCTACACTGGGCCGTGAGGAACTAGTGTAGAAGTCTCTAAGGGTAATTGACCGAATGAGCTTACTTAGGTTGTCTTTGAGAAAATTAGGATACAAGGGTGTTTAACCATGTAAGCATAATCAAAGAGCTTAAAACAACTTGGGGATATAAGGGGATTTGATAGAGTGAGCATCCTCAAAGTGTCCTTGATTTCTTTGGACTATAAACGGAATTGACCTAGTGAGCTTTCTCAAAAGTCTTTGTTTTATTTGAATGACCCAGGTTATAAGGGGAATAGACTCAGTGTGCTTCCTCAGAGAGTCCAATACCTTAGGGATATAAGGTGAATTGACAGTGTGAGATTCCTAATAGAATCCTTGACAACCATAGACTATACATGGAATTGACTTTGTGAGCTTCCTCAGAGAGTCATGTTTTACTATTGACTATAAGGGGAATTGATTATGAGAGCTTCCTCAGAGTGTCTTATTATATTCTTATTACTAAACCAGAGGGGTTAGACTGATTGCACTACCCAGTGGGTTGCTTGTTATTCATAGGTAGGACTAGATTGGTTGGATGTTATTACTTACCAGAGGGTTACCAGTTTGAGGATTATCTATTTTTTTAACTATTGATTGTAATTGAAATTGTGGATTGTGTACTGCTAAAGAAATTCATATTTACTTTTTCATGTTCCCTTACCTTCCATATATTCACTAACAGTTAGTTACATATCTTCACGTGGTTGCCTACTAGGATTAAGTCTCACACCATGTTTGGGAAGTGGTTTTGGGCCCAAACATATTATATTATTGCTGATATAGATAAGGTATAGGTCCCTTCTTCTTTAGGTACTTGATTTGAAGTGGATATAGAGAGCATGGAACCAAGATATGGATTGCGATGCGGGGATGTTTATCTTCTTTCTTTTGACCAACTATGTATGGGGTGCCTCTGGGTGGCTTCCAGAAATGGGTCATTACAATTCCAATTACAAGAATAAAAGTATATTTTAAAAAGAAATATTTTATTTTAATATTTCATGATTTTTTAATGATTTAATGAAAAAAGTTATATTTCCATCAAAGAGTTTTTAATGAATTTATTAAATTATTCCCATCGATGTAAACATCCTTTATTTGATTTTATACTTGTTTGATATTAATTTATTATGATATAATCTTCCATATTGTATTAATGATATTTTCATATAGTTGATTGTCGATGTTCTATTTTTGTACCATTCATTGTATGCGGTTATAGTATTAAAATTTTGTATACAAGTTTTAATAGGAATGTTTATGTCATGTTTTAACCATTTTCATATATGGAATCTATTAGTCATAGAAAGTTTTGAGCATGGTCGTCTATAGCCCCTCCATGCATAGGTAGGTCTCACGGGAAAAACTAGTGTCTTGGAATAAGGCCATGATAGAATATTTGTGTATGTCCCGGGAACAAGGCCCTGGAGTAGTGGTTTTGATGTCTGAAATTATGTATTCCCTCATTATGAGATTTATTATTGATTTTACATGTGAATACTAGACTAGTATAATTTCTCTATGACTATTAAATTTTAATTAATTTTTTTATTTGTTCTATATAATGTTGAATACAATGTTTTAAAAGACTTTTGTTGTAGTTTTGTACCTTTACATAAAAGATTATTCTTATTTTTGATTGCTTCTGCTATATTGTATAACATTACTGATCTTCTGAGACCACCCCTTTCTGATGTTTTGTCTTCCCTGGATGTGAAGTAGTGTTTTATGATTGATATTCATGGTTAATATAGGAGAATAATGGAGGTCTCAATGGGTTATATATTTTTTATTTTATGTTTGAAATTTTAATTTAAAGTTCATATATTCAATCTATTTTCCATGACTGCAAAAATGATTGGTCCTTTGGGACTTAAATCCTTGTAATCATTACAGTATATCAAAATAATGCACCGACTCTGAGAAATAGGGTTCTAGGTATTACTGTTGGTATCCCTTAATGTTTAGAAACAACCTCATAAATAGATTTAGATAACACAGATTAGGGATCATAACCATAAGATATACATTAAGAATAAGGATATAAGAACACCCAAAAAAATTTGAAATGATAATGTATAACCAATTATTAAACTTAAGATGTTATATATTAAATGTAGTATTCGTTTATTATGTTATTTTCTTCAATGATATGTATTTATTCCCATGTACTTTCATGAATTAGTTAATGGAGCAAATCCAAGGGAATTGGATTAACATTGAGATTGATAGAAAATCTAATGCTTTTGAGCAAGAAAATTAATTAATGACTAGAGAGTTGGATATTGGGATTATTCTTAATTAGGTATCTTGTTATATGATTATGAATGTTATATTTGATGAATTTTCTAGCACATTGTGTTTGATGATGATAAATGACTAAAAATGACTGAATTTTAAGAAGAATAAAGTTAATATGATTTGGTTTTGTACATGCCATGATGAAGGAAATAAGAAACTTGAGGACTAGATCAAATGGATTGGAATATGTTATATATATGGGAAAAAGGGTCATAGAGTGACCAATTGTTATAGATTTTAATGATTCATCTGTGGAAATCATGGGAATTACCAAACACAATGGCCATACATAAGAATCTACAACTAATAAATGGAAGGACCTATTCCATGCCAACCATTAAATTGGAAGGCTTATGGTATTTATGCATTTAGATCCCTGAATTATGACTAAGTGATTTATATAAGGAGTATTGAGTTTATTTTTTCTATGGAAATTGGAGAATATTTAGAATCAATATAATAGACAAGTAAATTGATTTAAGAGTAAGATTATATTTTGATAACATATGATTGTTATAAATATAACCCATAATATATTTATTATGTTATGATAATAATTTTTGAATATATATATGTTGGATTTGAGTAATTATATTGGATGATAATAGTTTCTTGAGAACTAATTTTGGATTTTTTTTGTAATAGAGTTATGTTTACATGGATGAATTGTAATTTTTATGGACATACGAAATAATACACTATGTTTGGAATATGGAAACTATCTTGTTTTCAATAACGATATATGATAATTTAGGTTGTAACCATGAATTAAGAGAATTCATGATTATTGTGTTCACATTATTGGAATGCTACAACCACGAAAATCTCTATGAGATATGGGCGATAAATGCAATATCGATTTGGTTCACCTCTTTATAAATTTGAAGATTTTCAGTTTCTATAAGGATTGTATGGATATCAGTTTATGGACAGTATATATTTTATTTATGTTGAAGTTTGTTTGATTAATGTATTATATCAGTATAGGTGTACTTATTAATATGTGATAACTCAAGAATTTTTTTTTGAGATAGTTGGAATGACCTATCATTATATTTATAGATCACATTAAATTCGAACCCTTATGAAATAAAAAATTCAACACCATTTCCCTGAATAAGAGATAACGTGGAAATTTTTCAATCCATGGACATTGTTTATGTTGTATTGCAATAAATTATTATTATTTACGCATGTTAATAAACATTATGTATAAGGGATTGAAGACCAAAAATGTTTTCATGGTTCTTTCTTTTATGATATATCAAAGTGTCCTTTGGATCATCACACATTTATAAATTTCATATTGTAATCATTATCCTAATAATATTATATATCACACTCCAACAGAACATGGTGGTTAGATTTTTATTTCATATCGTTTTTTATTTACATGGTTCCATAGTCAGTTTTATTTATTGTAACATTCATTTTTACCTTTCTTAGTTTTAAAATAGAGGTTTCAATTATCTATTTTTCGATGCGGGATTTAAAAAAAATAGTTTGAAATGTCAAACCACATGTTTTAAATAATGAGTTTAATTTGTATGGAAAAAATATTTAATGGAAGGAATAATGTAACAACAAAAGATTATATGGTACACAATTTTTTAAATAATAAAATAGAATGTGATTTATGCAACACCGAGTAAGAGCTCATCAAGACCTATCAAACTAGCAGTTTAAAAGTATTTATGAATGTTATTAACAACATTTTTAAATTTTATTAATTTTATTCTTTTTAAATATAATTAATTTTTTAATCCTTAATATCAATATTAGATTCAGCTAAATTTTGGTTATATTTATTTAAACATAATTTTTTGATGAATAGTTAATAATACTGCATTTTAGTTAAAAATTATAATTTCATCTAAATTACATATATAGTTAGATTTTCTTTTTAAATGTTTTTAAAGTGTAAAAGGATTATTATTTTATAATTTAATGTAATTATGGAAATTGAATGTAATTTCTCATTTAAATTTTATTTAAACACATGTAAATTTGTGACTGTTTTTATTTCTTAAAAACACACTTTTTGGTTTTGACATTGAGAGATAATATTAAATTAATTTCTGAAACTAATGTTTTTTTAAATATAGAATAATGGATTCCATATTTGGAATAAAAAGGTAAAATTTTTGTTAATATTAAATTTTATTTTTTGGACATTATAAACAGTACCTACAGTAATTATTTTTATTTGACATGGTAAAATGGTAAATCAAGTAAATAAGTGTAAAAATAATGTTATTATAATTGAAAACTACCATAACACATGTATTAATACTTTTGGATGACATATTAACGACCATGGTAATCCTTGGGACTATTTTGGGACCTCATTGATCAACTTTGAAATAATAATGGCAATTTATATGATTAAATTTAATGTAAAGAGAAATATAAGAAAAATTGTATTTTTTACAAAATGAATTTTAATATAGGAATATAAAATTTATAAATTTGCATATATATATTAATTATGAATATAAATATATTTTATACTTCAGGGTATTTTATTTATAATTTTTATACAATAAAAAATGAATTTATATATGTCACAATTATGATATAGTGTTTTTCTTATTAATGAAGGAATGAAATAAATGATTTTATTAATATTAAAATATATTTTATTTTGAAATTTAAATGACATGAAGGAATTTTATGGTTTACTATGTCGTATCATCTTTTATTTAATTCATTTTTATTGGAAAAATCAACTTTTATGGATTAAAAGAAGAAATTACTAAATAGTGTCAAAATTGACATAATTGAGTTTTAAAAGATTCTATTTTATTAAATGATTTAATATTCCTAAAAATATATGATTCTGACAAATGACATATATAATGTTTCAAATGTCATTAATTATCCACGTTTTCATTCACAGTTTATTTCATGGATGCTATATTAACCATATAGAGAAAAAAAAAGAAGACATGATAAGAGTTAAACTATTTAACTAAGGGTTAAATAGAAATGATAAGGTTAATTTTAGGAACTAAAATCATATAAACCCTATTGTTAGATATTATTTTCACCCATAATCATATTATCCTAGAAATAAATAATTTTCTATATATTATTAACTGAAAATAATTTTATAATAAATTAAAATTTCACAATTTTTTCTAATGTTCCCCTCATCTATATTATAAAAGGGAACCTCCCATTGTCTTTAAAAAACACTATAAATCATTTTTATTCGTCCAAAACCTACCAATTACTCCATTAAACATATATAAATTCATCCTAGAGGCCTATATTTGGGACGAAATGCATCCTATAAGGTCCTTTTGTGAAAATCTAAAGGAGACACCCGAAAAGGGGTTATTGTTTTTTCACCTCTCTCATTATCCTTTTATTATTACACATCCCCTTTATCTTTTGATTCCATACATACATAATAACTATTGTATCATACACATGATGATATGATGCTATAATTATGGGTCAACAATATTCTTCATTTTACTTATCCTAATAAAAACGATATCACCATGCATAGGTAGAGCTTGCGTCTCGACGCCATGGTGTAAATTGTTTTTCATGTACACATTATTTCAATTGTTATTACGATGAATATAATGGATTTAAATTATAAATATAAAATTCTATTGTTCCTTTAAAATTAATATTCAATCAAATATCAAACCATTTATCCATTATAGAAATGATATCATTGCCCGTACGAACTTACATCTCTCTATCTCCACGACTCGATGAGACTCATCATCCATGTTCACCATCCAAGAATGATTATAAGAATAAATATTATTAATAATTATGAAATATATTATATAATAATTCTTCTGGGATGTTATATTTTTTTATATACATATATTTCATTCACTTACATCCATTTAATATGATAAGAAAACAAAAACAACGTTTGAGTGTACATACTGCCTACAATCTCCATAAATGATGTGTTCCATTTTATTTATCTATATATTATATGTATTAATATACTGAATATTTATGATATATAAATCTTTTTTTACATTTTAGAAGTATGTAAAACATAATCTATATATTATGATGAAGAATAAAATTTCAAAATAAGTTTGATAAACAAAGAGCTTATTACGTGAAATGTTGCATTAACATGGAATTTTTACTAAATGGGTAATATAAAATCCTAAAATAATCATATATGGTATCATAAATTTTATTATGATTCTTATATAATATATTAATATTATTAAAAACATTGTATATAAGTTTCAGAAAATTGTGGAGAGTCTCATACCTAAGGTAAGGGTTAATTTCGTAATATCTTTATTATTTGATGTTGTTGATATGTATGTGTCTAATTGGTAATCTTTATCATCTAGGTCGATGTTTCAAAAAATGTTTCAGATAATGTTTTACTATTTTTCTATGGATGTATAATGACATTTTACCCTTATTTTAAATATTGTAATTTTTTAAAACAATCATTGGATCATTTTCTAAATGATGCACTTTACGAGCTTTTCGACAAATTAAGGAAGAATGTTTTTTAACATATATTGTGAATCATGATATTTTCCAATGTTATGTTGCCTTATTATTTTTATGTTTCCCTTAAAATAATACTTGGTTTTTTCCTAAATAAATTATTTATTATAAAATTTAATGAATTTTAAATGATTTAATGATAAATGGATATTTCCACCGTAGATATTTTAGTGAATATATTATGCTACTTTCATCTCATTCATCATACATTATTAAAATTTATTATTGTTTGAAGATAATTTATTTTGATACAATCTTCCATAATGTATTTATGTTTTTTGATATGTTTTATTCTAGATGTGCTATTTTTATATCATTTATTGTATAGGTATAATGTATTATCATTTTAAAATGATTTTTTAATAAGAATGTTTCTGTTATGTTTCAACCATTTCATATGTGGAATACATTGGAATTAGTATGTGATGGGTGGATCCTGTTATATCCCCTCGACAAATCAATATTTTTCATGAGACAAACTACAGTCTTGGTATAATGCCTTGATAGAATATATGTGTATGGTATGGAAAAAAGGCCTTGAAGTAGCTTTTATGATGTCCAACATTATTCATTCCCTCATTATGGATATGTTATTGATTTTACATGTTACTATTCGACTAGTAGAATATCCCTTTAATTGATTAAATTGAATAATAAGATTTATTATTGCCATATCATGCTGAATATAATGATTTAAATGTCTTTTTTTTTTAATTTTTATCATTCCTTAAATGTTTATGCATATTTATTAAATTTTTTTCTATATTGTTTATCCTTAATGAGCATCTGATCACACCCATTTCTTATGTTTTATTTTCCAAGATGCCAAAATGTGTTTTATGATAGATAGGTAGGGTTATGCTAGGTGAATAATGGCTTTCTAAAAGAATTATGTTTGCTATATTTTATTTTAAAAATAGTAATGTTATGTTTACTATGTAATATATTTTCTAATACCGCTAAACTGATTCATCCTACGGGACATGATTTCTTGTAATCATGTCAATGTATTAAAAAAATGCACCAGGACTAGGAAACCATGTTTGCGGAGTTATAAATATAATGTCCCATAAACCAGTATACTAATTATCAAATAATTATTATTGTACAAATTATAATTTGGATGATTTGGTTCAAACATTACACGGATACCCAAGGAAAAGAAAATGTTCTTCTATAAACATAATTATACTATTAAATACACTTCATCTACAAAATATTATTAAACAAATATGTTTTAACAAAATGATTATATTCCAAATAATAAAATGTTTCTATAATAATGTAATTCCCCAAAATGAAACCCACTTACATCAATTGGAATATGAAATCATCATTTGTGTGTATGGTGAACTACATTTTCATTAACCGATGTCATTCATTTTAACATTACCACCTCTCACAGTTGGGTATTATGAAGCATATAAAGTTAATAAATGATATTTATAACATATTTTTACATATAGAATAATTATATCATATATATACATATATTAATACTTTAACATGAATATTATATAAGATAACATCACTCATTTGTACGAGAGAAAATCGCCTCATGAGGCGTCGTGGTTCATAATTCACTAAATCTTCTTATGGATGATTATAAGGAAAATTTTATTTATTTTTGGTTATATAATATAAATATATATGTTAATTCTTAAATATATATAATTTTTTAATTATTATATATATTTATATTTCTTTTTTTTTACTCAGATACAGTTGATCAAATCCTTTGTGTACTGGTGGACTACCACCATCACAATGTGATGTGAGTCAATTTTCACCGCCACACAAAAAATATGATATATATAATTAAGTAAGATGTATTATATGACATTATGATCATTACAGAAATATTATATGTGAATTTAATTATTTCTACAATGATCACTGTGAAATGGAAACATTTCTCATTCATACGTATGAAGTATCATTTCAAAGATTGTAACAATCTTCAGTTTTCATAAACACATATCTCGATTGTTTTTTAAAATAAAATTAAGTTAATAATATGTTAATAATGTCTCAATTATTACTTATTAGACAATTAAACATGGTAATATGTGTAAGAAGTGGATCTTTAACAAATGAAAGGCATAATATAAATAAATATTAACACACACAAATATTAATATATTGAATGATTATTAATGAACAACATATAAGATATTACTAATGGATTACATATGATATTATAAATAGTAATATAATTACGTTTCAGGCCAATAAATTTTTTATTTCCACAATAAATGAGTATTAATAACTTTAAATCATTCGAATGTGTGGGGTAAGTGATTTCATAACGTAATTTCAATTTATTATGTTAATGTTCGTTTTAATTAATTTTTTCCATTCTATGATTATTGGAATAGTGAAATTTAATTATCTTATATTTCAAATTGTATTGTGTTGATTTAAATTTTAAGAACATAATTTTTTTATTGAATACATTATTAATTAAATGTTATGATCACTATTTCTGTTTACTTCATAAAATCATTCTTACAATGATTTTTTATTATTGAATTTAGGTAGAAGGAAATTATTTGAAAATTTCATAATAAAAAAATTTAATTTTGTTAAAATCTAGTTATTAATTATATTTTCAATATATAATATCATTTTATACTATTTATTAATTACATTAATTAATTATATGATTTAAAAAATTATGAATTCATTTATTTTTGAATGTAAAAATCCATATTCTTCAAATACCATTTTTTCTAAAAAATAAATGATTATTTTTTACTATTTTATAAAAAAATTATTGATTGTATTTTCAGTTTAAAAAAAATTAAAATCTTTTTTAAAAAAAATACCTCTTTGTTTAAAAAAAATATAAATGAAGTTTCATAACTTTTTTTGAACAAGGGACTTTTTTATACTTTTTATAGTGAGAATGGAATTCTCATTTTTCCATTAGGGGAATGTATCAAATTTATAATTGTTATGAACATATGTTTATTGAATTAATATCTACTAAATTATGATTATTGTTTTCTTGAAAATTATTTCTCTAATATAGTAATATTTTATAAATTATTAAAATTGATTTTCCAATGATAGAATTTTCAAACGTTTTTGTAATCTTCAAAATAAAAAGAATATTTTCATCCCAATTATTTTTAATGTAATTCTTATGGTATTTTTATTCATCAATTACCGTAACTCTTAAACGATCTTATGATAAAATAAAAATATGATGTATTGATATCTTCGGTATTTGATCAACAAATGGATTATGATCAGTTTAATTGTGGATGTTTTAGATTTATAACATTAACCATATTACTCTATATGGATTAGGATTTTATTAAAAATATTGGAATAAGTATTAACAATTAATATGTCATTTATTAATATGAATATTTATGGTTGAATTCTTTCACCCCTATAATAAAAGTAATACATTATAAATACTATGTTTCTCAAAGGGCCATATGTAGATAGATCCACAATGAATAAATATGTATCATGTTAATAAACCAGTTTTCATCACCCTAGGAGTTTGTACCCAATTGTTTTATGTTGTCTCATGAATGTTTTTGATTGTATGTGTCTTTTGAATGATCTTTAAAAAATTACTTGGCCAAACATGAAGGGTTTGAAACAAGTAAATTTAAAAATTCTTGTGGATAGTGTTGTAAGTAACAGTCCTCTAAAAGGTCTTTACAGTATAACAATGATGGCAGTAATTGTTCATTCATACATTAAGAATAAAAATATTGAAATTCTATATTTTTATTCAGTTAGTTATAATTTCAATGGTTATGTGACTATTAATTAGAAAGTCATTAGAAATCATGTATTCCTACAATAATATGCAGAAGTCATTTATTAAATGGAAATTGTTTGGGTGATTTACCATTACATATTGATTACTCGATGAAAATTCATACATTATAATGTATTCTAACCATTAATGATAAATTTCACTCTCCCCATTCAAATGTTTTATATTTTTAGGATAACATGGATTAATTTATTTTTGATATATAATGTTATTCTAGAGGTAATTATTAAAATCTAAAAATAAAAATAATATATAGAGTATTGATTCAAATTTAATATGGGAATTATATATGTATCTCAGATACCAATTCTAATATTCTATTTATTCCATCCAGCTGTTTTTTCTTTTATTCAATACCATGGTAATAACGTTAAAATGGATATAATTTTATCGTGTCTTGGTCATTATAAAACAAGATAAGACTTCAGTAATACTACTAGATAATATAGGAGTTTTAAAGAAGATGAAATTCATTGGAAATTAATTATTTTTCATCATATGTATCTAAATTGATGAAAATTATACTCTGTAAGAAGGAAATTAATTTTAATGTTATTTTGACTTTATATGTTGGGGATTCATAGATATTTAAGAAAAAATTCAGATGATCATTTGAAATTTTTTCATGTTCATAATAATTCATGATAGATTAATGATGTAAGATGTTTTTTGTAGAAGGAATCATGTGATTGAGATTTGGAAATTTTTATTTATTTTATTTTTGGGATGAAAATCATCAGATCTAAATGTTGTAGATGTAAAGGTTGATAGAATATTATAAGTATGATGTATATGAAGTTTTAGATATTTAAAAATTTTGATCAAAAAAGTTGTTGACGCCTTTCAAAAAGATGAGTTAATGACACTGAACCTTCATATGATTTATTGAAATAAATCATGAATTTGACACTCATAAGTCATCAGATAAAGACATATATTAGACATATCTTGAGAAGATAAAGATTTTGGTTAAGAAAATTTGAATAAATAATTAAAATAGTTTTCAGTATTTAGATTAGTAAAATATTACAGTGGTTGAAGTTGTAAAAAGATTATCATTTTATGTAATTGAAGTATTTAGATGTGGTAAAAATATGTGTAACCTATTTAATTTAACTCTGAGAATCACAGTTATAAATGTAATGTTTTGTTTTAAATTGATAACAGTCATAATATGTTTTTTAATTAAATTGGTTCCAGAGTATAATAATGCTAAACATGTTTATTATTGAGAATATCTAGAAATAAAATGTTTGGATAGAGAATTTAAAAATTGATAGCTAATATTGATAGGTATTATTTTCTTGTGGATCTAGAGGTATCAACTAATGAATAGTTTTTTATATAAAATTTATTATATTGATGATTTTTTATATCAAAATGGATTTTTATATTGTGTTAGGTATCAAAATTTGAGAATTTTTGTCATGATTCAAGAATATTCTAGATTTTATCAGAATAGTTGAATAATATTGGTATTAGACAATGATGGAGCTCAAATGAACATGAATTTTATATGTTTCTAATATTATTTACCAACAATAGATATTGGTTTGTCACCTTTTTCAAAAATGGATAACCTAAAAACAGAAGTTAATAGTAGATCATACAAAATTACTATTCTGACATAGAAAAAAGGATGATTTTTTTAATTTTTAGTGTTAGAAGATTTTCATGAATAGAAATATATGATAGAAGTGATTTTTTAAAAAAAAATATGAGGAATATGAGTTTATAGGAAGAGGGCTCAGATCATGAAATCAGATAGTAGAAAATTCATAATACTAGGAAAATGGATTCTAGTTAATGGAATCCTTCAGAGCATGAATATTTTTTATGAATCATAGATTTTATATACATGTAGGTAAGAATGGATAGACTTTTATAGATTGAAAATTTTTCCATTATATTGAGGATATCATACTGGAGTCATAAGACTCTATAAAATCATACATAGAAGGATTAGACATATATTTGAAATAGAACATTTGTTGAGTAGTTAGACTAAGTTAAATATATGTTTCGATCAATCATTTATAATATTTATTAAAACTAATAGGATTTAGTATAATAATTCTTTTATAGAGAAAGAATACGTCTTATGGAATATTGTATAAGTTTTATTAAGATCATTATAAAATTTTATTTCAATTACCCATAGATGTTTTTATATAATGGTTGTTGGACCTCAAAATAAGGATGAACCTTATAAGTAATGTTTTTCTTGGTTACATCACAATATATCAAATCATTTTGATTAACTAAATGTTGATAAGTATGGAACTATAGTTCATTAAGTGTATATGTTTTTTAATGTTAAAATTAGTTAAATGGATACAAATGATTCAACCATCCATCTAAATCGTTCTTCAATATATAGGAACAAGAATTCATATGAGATCTATGTTCCACTTTTGATTTTACATGTGACTTTTCGGCTAGTAGAATAACCATTTCAATGATTAAATTGAATTATATGATTTATTATTGCCATATATTGTAGAATAAAATGATTTAAAATGCTTGTGTTTTATTTTATTTATCTTTATATAAATTTTTATGCATATTTAGGAATGATTTTTTGTGTACTGTTTATACATAATGAGCTTCTGATATCACCCCTTTCATATGTTTTATTTTCCAAGGATTCCAAAATGTGTTTTATGATTGATTAACTGGGTTATTCTAGGATAGTAATGAATTTTTAAATGTTTTATTAGTGCTCTATTTTATTTCAAAAATAGTAATGTAATGTTCAATATGTAAATTATTTTCTTATACAGCTAAATTGTTTGGTCCTTCAGGACATGATTCCTTTTAATCATGTCAATGTATTAAAACAATTCACCATCACTAGGCAATTGGTTTTGGGTAGTTACACATATAAATCTCATAAACACTTATACTAATAATCAAATAATTATTTTTGTACAAATTCTATCATAAGGATGTGTTGGATCAATCATAACATGGATACCCGAGGAATAGATAATGTTATTCAAAAATAATATTATATTATTA
Organism: Viscum album; assembly: GCA_963277665.1. Taxonomy (NCBI): domain Eukaryota; kingdom Viridiplantae; phylum Streptophyta; class Magnoliopsida; order Santalales; family Viscaceae; genus Viscum; species Viscum album. The sequence continues at coordinate 356,627,985 of OY728152.1, read as the reverse complement.
AATACACATCATCTATAATTAATTATTAAACCCAGATGTTTTTAAAAAACCATTATATTCCATACAATATAATGTTTTTATAATAACAGAATTACATACAACGAAAACCACCGTCATCAAATGGAATACGAAATCATCATTTGTCCGTATGGTGAACTACCTTTTCGTTAACTGATTTCATTCATTTTTGCATTACCACCTCTCATAGTTATGTATTATAAAGCATATAAAATAATTATATTATATTTATAACCTATTTTTACTGATATAAAAATTATACCATAACAATATATATATTGTTACATTCCATTGAATATGATATAAGATAACATCACTCATTTGTACGACGGACAATCTCCTCATGAAGTGTCATGGTTCATAATTCACTAACTCTTCTTATGGATGATGATAAGTATAATTTAATTTATTTTAGGTTTTCTAATATATATATATATATATTATAATTCTGAAATATTTATATATTTTTTTAATTATAATATATCATTTTATTTCTTATCATTTCACTCACATATAGTTGATCAAATTGTTTGTGTACTTGTGGACTACCCCCATCACAATACGATGTGTGTCAATTTTCTCCACCACACTACAAAGATGATATATAAAATTAAATAATATGTAATAAATTTTATTATGATCAATATATAAATATTATATCCAAATTTATTTCCATCTATCATGATCTTTGGGAAATGGAAAGGTTACTCGTTCATATGTATGAACTATCGTTTCAATGATTGTAACACTCATCAGTTTTCATAACCACGTTTCACAATTGGTTTTAAAAATAAAATTAAGGTAATAATATGTTAATCATGTCATGATTATTATTCATTATAAAATTAAACAATGAAAAATGTTTAAGAAGTGGATCTTTAATGTAAGAACAACATAGTAAAAATAAACATTAACACCCAAAGTAATTAATATATTGGAAGATTATTGGTGAATGGCTTATAAGATCTAATGAATGGATTACAAATGATATTATAAATAGTAATATAATTATGGTTCTGACCAATATATTTTTTGTTTTCAGTATAAATTAGGTTTAATAGTTTTAAATCATTTGGATGTGTCAGGTAAGAGATTTCGTAACATAATTTCCATTTATTAGGTTAATATTATTATTAATGGATTTTTTCCATTCTATGAATATCAGAATATTGAAATTTAATTACCTAATATTTAATATTGTATTTTGTTGATTTAAATTTTAAAAACATATTTGTTTTATTTATTATATTCTTACTTAAATGTTATGATCAGTATATGTGTTTACTTCATAAAATCATTCTAACTATGATTTTTTATTATTGAATTTCCGTAGAAGGTAATTATTTAAAAATTTCATAATAAAACACATTACTTTTGTTAAAATTTAGTTATTCAATATATTTTCAATACATTATATCGTTTTCTAATATTTATTACTTAAATTAGTTAATGATATGTTTATAAGAAATTATCACATTATTTCTCTCTTCAAACGAAAATCCATCTTCTTCAAATACATTGTTTTCTAAAAAATAAATAATAATTTTTTAAACATTTTTTAAAATTAATTATTTTCAATTTAGGTATTTTAACATTTTAAATATTGTTTTTAGAGTATTTTTTTAAAAATATTCTTTTATGGTCTTTACGGAAAAATTTAAAGGAATTTTCTTACCTTTATCTGAACAAGGTACTTTCTAATAGTTTTTATAGTGAGAAAGGAATTCTCTTAATTCCATTACTGAAATGTATAGAATTTCTAATTTTCATGAATGTAATTTTATTGATGTTTCATGTACTAAATTATAATTAACGTTTTATTGAAAGTAATTTTTCTAATATTTTAAAAAATAATAATTTATTTAAATTTATTTTCCAATAATTGTATTTTCAAACTTTTTTGTAATTTTCATAATAAAAAGCATATTTTAATCCAAATGTTTTAAAGTAATTATTATGGTATTTCTATTCATCAATTAAAATAACTCTTAAATGTACTGATGATAAAATAATGATATGATCTATTAATATCTCACGTATTTGATCAAAGAATGGATTGTGATCAGTTTAATTGTGGAAGATTTATTTTTATAACATTCACCATATTGCTCTAGATGGTTTAATATTTTTTTAATCTGATGGTAATAATTATAAAAAAATTAATATATTAGTTCAAAATATGAAAATTTATGAAGGAATTATATCACTCCAATAATAAAAGGAATACATTATAATTACTATGTTTTTTAAAGGGCTCTATGAATATAGATCCACAATGCATCAATGTGTATCAAGTTAAAAATCAGTTTTCAACACCCTAAGAGTCTGTACCCCATAGTTTTATGTTGTCTCATGAATGATCTTGATAGTATGTGTCTTTTGAATTGTCATTAAAAAATTACTTGTCCAAACATGATGGGTTTGAAACAAGTAAATTAAAAAATACTTGTCAATGGTATTATAAGTAACCATCTTGTAAAAGGTCTTTATAGTATAACTATGATGTCAGTCAATAATCATTCCTACATTAGGAATACAATTTTTGAAATTCCATGTGATTATTCAATTAGTTATAATATCAACAGTTATGTGACTATTAATTAGAATTTCACTAGAAAACATGTATTCCTACCATAATAAGCAAAAGCCATTTATTAAATGTAAATAATATTGGATATTTACCATTACTTATTGATTACTGCTATATTTTTCATATTTTATAATGTATTCTAACCATTACTGATAATTGTTTCTCTCCCCATTCATAAGTATTAATTTTTACAGGATACCGTGGAATATTTTGTTATTTATATATATGGATATTTTAGAGGGAATCATTAAAATCTAAAAATAAAATTAAGGTATAGATTATTGATTCAAATTTAATATGGGAATAGTATATGTCTCTCCGATACCAATTCTAATATAATATTTATTCCTTTTAGATGTTATTACTTATATTCAATACCATTGTAATAATGAAAAAACTGGATCAAATTTTCTTGTGTCTTGGTTATTATAGAACAAGATAATATAACACTCATCCTAATAGAGAATGTATGAGTTTGAATGTAGATGAAATATATTGGAAATAAAATATTTTTTGACATATGATTCAAAATTGATGAAAATTATAATGATTTGGAATGAAATTAATTTTAATGTTATTTGGACATTATATATTGGGGATTCTTATATATTTTAGAAATAATTCAGATTATCATATGAAATTTTTTCATGTTCTTAATAATTCATGAGTGATTATTGATGTAAGATGTTGTTTGTAGAAGGAATCATGTGATTGAGCTATGTGAATTTTTATTTATTTTATTTTTTGGATGAAAATCGTCAGATCTAAAATCATTAGATGTAGATGTTTATAGAATATTATAAGTAGTATGTATATGAAGTTACAGATATTTAAAATTTGTTGATTGAAAAAGATGTTGACACCTTTCCAAAAGATGAGTTTATCACACTGAACCTTCATATGATTTCCTGATATCAAGCATGATTTTGACCCTCATAAGTAATCAAATATAGACCTATGTTAGACATATCATGATAAGATAAAGATATTTTTTGAGATATGATGAATAAATAATTAAAAGAGTTTTCAGTATTTAGATTAGGAAAATATTAAAGTGGTGTAATTTTTAAAAATAATATCATTTTATGTAATTGATGTATGTATAAGTGGTAAAAGTATATTTAACCTATTTAATTTATCTCTGAGAATCACAGTTATAAATGTAATGTTTTTATTTAAATTGATCAAGGCCCTCATAAGTTTTTTAATTAATTCGGATCAAGAGAATAAGAATGTTAAACATGTTTAGTATTGAGACTATCTAGAATTAAAATTGTTGGATAGAGAATTTATAAATTTATAGCTACTAATTGATATGTATTATTTTCTTATGGATCTAGAGGTATGAAATCATGAATAGTTTTTCATATAAATTTTTTTATATTGTTTATTTTTATATCAAAATGGATTTTTATATTTTTTATGTAATCAAAATTTGATAATTTTTGTGATGATTCAACAATATTCTAGATTTTATCAGATGAGTTGAATAATATTGTAATTGGACAATGATGGAGCTCAAATAAACCTTAATTTTATAGGTTTTTAATATTATTTACCAGGAATAGAAATTGGGTCTTCACCTTTTTAAAAAATGTATCACCTATAAATAGAAGTTCCTAAAACATCATACGAAATTACTATTTTGACAGAGAAAAAAAGGATGAATTTTTTAATTTATAGTGTTAAAAGCATTTCATGAATAGAAATATATGTCAGAAGTGATTTTTTAAAAAAAATATTTGTTTTTTGAGCAATATGAGTTCATTTGAAGAGGCTTCGGATAAAAAAATCAGATATCAAAAATTCATAATACTTGGAAAATGGATTCTAGTTAATGGAATCATTCAGAGCATGAATAATTTTTTTATGAATAATAGATTTGATATACATGTTGGTCAAAATGGATAGAATTTTATTGATTGAAAATTGTTCCATTATATTGAGGATATGAGACTAGAGTAATAATACCCTATAAAATCATACAGAGTCGGATTAGCCAGATATTTGAAATATACCATTTGTTGGGTATTTAGAACGAGTTAAATAAATTTTTCGATCAATCATTTAATTTTTTTTAAAACTAAGAGGATTTAGTATAATAATTATTTTAGAGAGAAACAATATGTGTAATGTGATTTTATATATGTTTTATTAAGATCATAATAAAATTGAATTTCAATTACCCATAGATGTTGTCATAGAATGGTTTTAGGACCTCAAAATAATGTTGAACCTTATAAATAATGTGTTTCTTAGTTACATCTAAATATCTGAAATGATTTAATTCAAGTAAATGTTCATAAGTATGGAAGTATAATATTTTAAGTATATTTTTTTTGTAATGTAAAAATTAGATAAATGGATACACATGATTCAACCCTCTATTTAAATTTTTCTTCAATATATTGGAACAAGAATTTGTATCAGATCCATGTTCCACTATTTATTTTACATGTGATGATTCAGCTAGTAGAATAATCATTTAAATGATTAAATTGAATTATATGATTTATTGGTTCCAAATATTGCTGAATAAAATGATTTAAAAGGATTTTTATTTAATTTTTTATCTTTTTATTAATGTTTATGAATATTTATGAATGATTTTGTATTGTTTATCCTTAATGAGCATCTGATCTCACCGTTTTCATATGTTTTATTTTTCAAGGATGACAAAAAGTGTTTTATGATTGATATCCATGGAGATGCTAGGTCAGTAATGTCTTTATAAAAGGTTAATTTATGCTGTATTTTATGTCAAAAATAGTAATGTAATGTTCACTATGTAATTTATTTTCTTATACAACAAAATTGATCAGTCCTTTGGGACAAGATTGCTTTTAATCATGTCAATGTATTAAAACAATGCACCGTCACTAGGAAACTGGTTTTGGGTATTTGTACATATAAATTCTCATAAACCCTAATACTAATAATAAAATATTTATTTTTGGATGAATTATATCATAGGGATATTTTGGATCAAACATAACTAGGATACCTGAGGAATAGATAATGTTATTTAATAAATAATATTATATTCTTAAATACACATCATCTATAAATAATTATTAAACCCAGATTTTTTAACAAATCCATTATATTACATACAATATAAGGTTTTAATAATAACAGAATTACCTACAACAAAAACCACAGACATCAAATGGAATATGAAATAATCATTTGTGTGTATGGTGGACTACCTTTTAGTTAACCGATGTCATTCATTCTTACATTACCACCTCTCACAGTTGGGTATTATGCAGCATATAAAGTAAATATATGATATTTATAACCTATTTTTACTGATATAATAATTATATCACACACACACAGACATATATTTATTATTACATTCCCTTTAATATGATATAAGATAACATCACTCATTTGTACGAGGGAAAATCACCTCATGAAGCGTCATGGTTCATAATTCACTAACTCTTCTTATGGATGTTGATAAGGATTATTTTATTTATTTTAGGTTTTATAAAATACATATATATATATATATATGATAATTCTTAAATAGTTATATTTTCTTAATTATAATATATCCTTTTATTTCTTATCTTTTTACTCACATATAGTTGATCAAATCGTTTGTGTACTTGTGGACTACAACCATCACAACGCGATGTGAGTAATTTTTCTTCATGAAAATAAAAAGAAGATATATATAATTAAATAATATGTAATATATGTTATTATGATCATTATAGAAATATTATATGCGAATTTAATTATGTCTATAATGATCATGGATAAATGGAAACGTAACTCATTCATATGGATGAAATATCCTTTCAATGATTGTAACAATCTTTAGTTTTCATAATCACATTTCCCAATTGGATTTAGAAATAAAATTAATGTAATAATATGTTAATCATGTCATGATTATTATTCATTTGACAATTAAAATAGGGAATATAAGTAATAAGTGGATCTTTAATGAAATATACACTTAACAAAAATAAACATTAACACCCAAATCAATTAATATATTGAAATATTATTAGTAAATGGCTTATAAGATCATATGAATGGATTACATATGATATTATAAATAGTAATATAATTATGGTTCTGACCAATCTATTTTTTTTTCATTATAAATTTGGTTTAATAGTTTTAAATCATTTGGATGTGGCAGGTAAGGGATTTCATAACATAATTTCTATTTATTTGGTTAATATTATTATTAATTGATTTTTTTCATTCTATGATTATCATAATATAGAAATGTAATTACCTAATATTTAAAATTGTATTATGTTGATTTAAATTTTAATAACATTACTGTTTTATTTAATATATTATTACATAAATGTGATGATCATTATATGTGTTTACTTTATAAAATCATTCTAAATATGATTTTTTTTGTTGAATATCCGTAGAAGGTAATTATTTGAAAATTTTATAATAAAACCCTTTAGTTTTGTTAAAATTTTGTTTTTCATTATATTTTCAATATATAATATCATTTTATATTATGTATTACTTAATTTAGTTAATTATAAGTTTATAATAAATAAGGACTTCATTTCTCTCTTCAAATGAAAATCCATCTTCTTCAAATACATTGTTTTCTAAAAAATAAATTAAAATATTTTTAATCCTTTATTAAAATATAATTTATTGTATTTTTCAGTATTTTCACTTTTTAAAAATTTTTTCTTATTAATTTTTTTTTTAAAATATTCTTTAATAGTTTTGGAGAAAAAATTTGAAGGAATTTTCTTACCTTTATCTATACAATAAACTTTCCAATAAAATTTATACTTAGAAAGTAATTCCCTTTCTTCCATTACTGAAACGTATAGAATTTATAATTCTCATGAATGTAATTTTATTGATGTATCATCTACTAAATTATAATTAATTTTTTATAGAAAATTATTTCTATAATATTTTAAAAATTTATACTTTATTAAAATTTAATTTCCAATGTTAGTTTTTTCAAAAAAAATTGTAATTTTCAAACTAAAAATAATATTTTAATCAAATTTTTTTTAAAATAATTATTATGGTATTTTTATACATCAATTACCAAAACTCTTAAATTTACTTATGATAAAATAAGGATATTATCTATTGATCTGTCACATATTGGATCAAAAAATGGATTCTGATCAGTTTAATTGTGGAAGATTTATTTTTATAACATTGACCATATTTCTCTTAATGGTTTAGGAGTTTTTTAATTTTATTTTAATAAATATTAACAATTAATATATTAGTTTATAATATGAATATTTATGAAGAAATTATATCACCCATATAATACAAGGAATACATTATAATTACTATGTTTTTTAAAGGTCCATATGTAGATAGATCCACAATGCATCAACATGTATCATGTTTAAAATCCGTTTTCAACACCCTAGGAGTTTTTAAACCATAGTTTAAGGTTGTATCCTGAATTTTCTTGATAGTATGTGTCTTGTGAATGGTCATTAAAAATGACTTGTCCCAACATGATGGGTTTGAAACAAGAAAATTCAAAAATTATTGTGAATGGTATTATATTAATCAATCTTGTAAAAGGACTTTATAGTATAACAATGATATCAGTAATTATTAATTCCAACATTAGAAATAAAATTATTGAAATTCCAAGTGATTATTCAATTAGTTATAATAAAAATGGTTATGTTACTATTATTTAGAAAATCATTAATATTCATGTATTCCTACAATAATATGCAGAAGTTGTTTATTAAATAGAAATTATATTTTTTATTTATCATTATATATTGATTACTCTTTGATTTCTCATATATTATAATGTATTCTAACCATTAGTGATATATTTTTCTCCACCAATTCCTATGTATTCTTTTTTCAAGGATACCGTGGAATATTAAATTTTGATATATAAGGATATTTTAGATGAAATCATTAAAATATAAAAATAAAATTAAGTTATAGATTATTGATTCAAATTTAATATGGGAATTATATAAGTATCTCAGATACAAATTCTTTTATAAAATTTATTCCATCTAAATGTTAGTACTTGTATTCAATACAATGGTAATAATGTAAAAATTGGATCAATTTTTTTAGCATCTTTGTCATTATAGAAATAGATAAGACTACACTCATCCTAGTAGAGAATATATGAGTTTTAAATTATATGAAATATATTGGAAATAATAGATTTTTCGTCATATGTTTCTAAATTGATTAAAATTATAAAGAGGAGGAATGAAATTATTTTTAATGTAATTTGGATGTTATATTTTGGGGGTTCATATTTATTTAAGAAATAATTCTGATGATCATTTGAAATTTTTTCAGGTTCATAATAATTCATGATAGATTAATGATTTTGGAAGTTATTTGTAGGAGTCATGTGATTGAGCTTTGGGAATTTTTATTTATTTTATTTTTTGGATTAAAATCATCAGATCTAAAATCTATAGATGTAGATGTTGATAGAATATTATAAGTATGATGTATATGATGTTTTAGATATTAAAAACTTGTTGATCGAAAAAGATGTTGAAAACTATCCAAATGATGAGTTTATGACATTGTACCTTCAGATGATTTATTGATATCAAACATGAATTTTACACTCATAAGTCATAAAATAAAGACATATATTAGACATATATTTATAAGATAAAGATATTTTTTTATAAATTATGAATTAATAATTAATGGAGTTTTCAGTATTTAGATTAGGAAAATAATACAGTGGTTGAAGTTGTAAAAAGATTATAATTTTATGTAATTGAAGTATTTAAAAGTGGTAAAAATATAAGGAACCAGTTTAATTGAAGTCTGATAATAACAATTATAAATGTAATGTTTTTTTTTCAATTGATCATAGTCATAATATTTTTGTTAATTAAATATGATAAAGAGAATCTTAATGCTAAAAATGTTTAATATTAGGACTATCTATAATTAAAATTGTTTGATAGAGAATTTAAAAATTGATATCTACTAATTGATTGGTATTATTTTTAATATCAAAATGTATATTTATATTGGATAAGGAATCAAAATTTGAGAATTTTTGTGATGATTCAAGAATATTCTATATTTTATCAGGAGAGTGGAATAATATTGTTATTGGACAATGATGGAGCTCAAATGAACATGAATTTTATAGGTTTCTAATATTATTTACCATTAATAGAAATTGGTTTGTCACATTTTTCAAAAATGGATCACCTATAAATATATGTTCATAGTACATCATACCGAATTACTATTCTGTCATGGAAAAAAAGGATAAATTTTAGAATATTTAGTGTTAGACGATTTTCATGAATAGCAATATATATCAGAAGTGCTTTTTTAAAACAATTATCTTTTATGAGGAATATGATTTCATTGAAAGAGGGTTAGGATCAAGGAATCATATAGTAAAAAATTCTTAATACTAGGAAATTGGATTCTAGTTAATGGAATCAATCAAAGAATGGATATTTTTTTTATGAATCATAGATTTCATTATACATATAGGTCAGAATGGATAGACTTTTAGAGATTGACACTTATTCCATTATAGTGTGGATATCATAATAGAGACATAAGACTCTATAAAATCATATAGTGATGGATTAGATATAAATTTGAAATAGAAAATTTGTTGAGTAGTTAGAACAAGTTAAAAATATTTTTTGATTAATCATTTATTATATTGTTTAAAACTAAGAGGATTTAGTATAATAATTCCTTTAGAGAGAATGAATACTTCTAATGGGATTTTACAGAAGTTTTATTAATATCATCATAAAATTGAATTTTAATTACCTATAGATGTTGTTATATAATAGTTGTAGGACCTCAAAATAAGGATGAACCTTATAAAAAATGTGTTTATTAGTTACCTATCAATATCTCAAATGAAATTATTTAACTAAATGTTAAAAAGTATTTAACTCTAATATTTTATTTGTATATTTTGTAATGTTAAAATTTGTGAAATGGATACAAATTATTCAACCCTCCATCTAAATTGTACTTCAATATATTGGAACAATAATTCGTATGAGACCCAAGTTCCACTTTTTATTTTACATGTGACTATTTGGCTAGTAGAATTACCATTTAAATGATTAAATTGAATTATATTATTTATTATTACTATATTGTGCTTAATAAAATGATTTTTATGGCTTTTGTTTTAATTTTTTATCTTTTATTAAATGTTTATGCATATTTATGTAAGATTTTTCTGTATTGTTTATCCTTAATGATCATCTCATCTCACCCCTTTCAAATGATTTATTTTCCATGGATGCCAAAAAGTGTTTTATGATTGATACAAAGGGTTATGCAAGGTGAATAACGTCTTTATAAAATGATTATTTATGTTGTATTTCATGTCAAAAATAGTAATGTAATTTTTACTATGTTATTTATTTTCTGATACAAGTAAATTGTTCGTTCTTTTGGGACATTATTTCATTTAATCTTGCCAATGTATTAAAACAATGCACCGTCACTAAGAAACTGGTATTGAGTAGTTAGACATATAAAATCTCATAAACCATTATTCGAATCATAAACTAATTATTTTTGTACAAATTAAATCATAGGGATGTTTAGGATCAAACATAACTAGGATACCCGAGGAATAGATAATGTTATTGAATAAATAATATTATATTCTTATATACAAATCATCTATAAATTATTATTAATCCCAGTTGTTTAAACAAAACCATTATATTCCATACAATATAATTTTTCTATAATAACAAAATTACATACAACAAAAACCACCGTCATCAAATGGAATACGAAATCATCATTTGTGTGTATGGTGAACTACCTTTTTGTTAACCGATGTCATTCATTTTTACATTAGCACCTCTCACTGTTGTGTATTATGAAGTGTATAAAGTAAATATATGATATTTATAACCTATTTTTACTGATATAAAAATTACATCACACAAATATATATATATATTATTACATTCCCTTGAATATGATATAAGATAACATCACTCATTTGTACGACGAATAATCGCCTCATGAAGTGTCATGGTTCATAATTCACTAACTCTTCTTATGTATGTTGATATATATAATTTTATTTGTCATAGGATATATAAAATACATATATATATGATAATTACGAAATATTTATATATTTTTTAATTATAATATATCATTTTATTTCTTATATTTTCACTCACATATAGTTAATCAAATCGTTTGTGTACATGTGGACATCTACCATCAGAATGCGATGTGTGTCATTATTCATCACCACACTACAATGATGATATATATAATTAAATAATATGTAATATATGTTATTATGATCATTATAGAATTATTATATGTGAATTTAATTCTGTCTATAATGATCATTGTGAAATGGAAACGTTACTCATTCCTATATATGAACTGTCATTTCAATGATTGTAACATTCTTCAGTTTTCAAAAATACATTTCTCAATTGGTTTAAAAAATAAAATTAAGGTAATAATATGTTAATCATGTCATGATTATTATTCATTAGACTACTAAACTAGAGAATATGTGTAATCAGTGGATATTTAATGAAAGAAAGGCATAATAAAAATAAACATTAACCCCAAAGTAATTAAAATATTGAATGATTATTAATGAATGTCTTATAAGATCTTATGAATGGATTACATATGATATTATAAATGGTAATATAATTATGGTTCTGACGAATATATTTTTTGTTTTCACTATAAATTAGGTTTAATAGTTTTAAATCATTTGGATATGTCAAGTATAGGATTTCATAACTTTATTTCCATCTATTGGGGTAATATTATTATTAATTGATTTTTAACATTCTATGATTATCAAAATATGGATATTTAATTACACAATATTTAAAATTGTATAATGTTTATTTATAATTTAACGATATAATTGTTTTATTTTATATATTCTTACTTAAATGTTATAATCATTATATGTGTTTAATTCAAAATATCATTCTAATTATGATTTTTTATTTTTGAATTTCCGTAGAAGGTAAATATTTGAAAATTCCATAATAAAACCCTTTAATATTGTTAAAATATAGTTATTAATTATATTTTCTATATATAATATAATTTTATACTATTTGGTACTTAAATAAGTTAATGATATGTTTATAATAAATTATGACTTCATTTATCTCTTCAAACGAAAGCCCATATTCTTCCAACACATTGTTTTCTAAAAAATAAATTTCAATTTTTTTAAACTATTTTTTAAAAATTATTTTTTATAATTTTACGTATTTTCTGTTTTTTTTAAAAAAAATTATAGAGTATTTTTTTTAAAAAAAATTCTTTTATGGGGTTTTCAAAAAAATGTAAAGAAATTTTCTTACCTTTATATGAACAAAGCACTTTCCAATACATTTTATATTGATAAAGTAATTCTCTTTATTAAATTACTAAAATTTATATAATTTCTAATTGTCATGAATGTAATTTTATTGATGCGTCATCAACTAAATTATAAATAAAGTTGTCTTTAAATTATTTCTCTAATATTTTAAAATTTTATACATTATTAAAATTTGCATTCCAATGTTAGTTTTTGTTATACTTTTTTGTAATTTTCAAAATAAAAATAATATTTAAATCCTATTTTTTTATAGTAATAATTATGGTATTTATATCAAAAAATACCATAACTGTTAAATGTTCTTATGATAAAATAGTGATATGATCTATTGATATCTCATGTATTTGATCAATGAATGGATTATGATCAGTTTAATTGTGGATGTTTTAATTTTATAACATTCATCATATTGCTCTAGATGGTTTTGGATTTTTTTAATTTGAATGTACTAATTATTAATAATTAATATTGTAGTTCATAATATGAATATTTATGAAGGAATTATATCTCTCCAATAATACAAGGAATACATTATAATTAATATGTTTTCTAAAGGGCCCTATGTAGATAGATACACAATACATCAATGTGGATCATGATAAAAATCAGTTTTCAACACCATAGGAGTTTCTACCCCATAGTTTTATGTTGTCTTGTGAATGTTCTTAATTGTATGTGTCTTTTGAATGGTCATTAAAAATGACATGTCCTAAATGATGAGTTTGAAAAATGTAAATTCCAAAATTCTTGTGAATGGTATTATAAGTAACAATCTTTTAAAAGGTCTTATAGTATAACTATGATGTCAGTCATTATTCATTCCTACATTAGGAATACAATTATTAAAATTCCATGTGATTATTCAATTAGTTATAATATCAATGTTTATTTGAATATTAATTAGAATGTCTTTAGTAATCATGTATTACTAAGATGATTTAGTATAATAAATATTTTATAGATACAAAATACATCTAATGGGATTTTAGTGATGTTGTATTTACATCATCATAAATTTGAATTACAATTAACCCATTTATGTTGTTATCGAATGGTTATAGGATCTCAAAATAGGGATGAACTTTATAAATCATGTTTTTATTGGTTACATCTCAATACATACAATGAATTTATATAACTAAATGTTGATATCTATGTAACTATTATATATTAAGTGTATATGATTCATAAAGTTAAAAAATTTTAAATGTAAACTACTCATTCAAACCTCCCATCTAAACTGTTCTTCAATATATTTTGAACATGAATTCATAAGAGATTAATGGTAGCCTTTTGAATCCAAATAATTGATAATATCCATTATGATAGTACTATCATAATTCCAACATTGTATAGAAAAATTATCAAGATTTGAATTATAAGATGCTTTCATATCTTATATCTTCTGACCTATTAGTTATTAATAATGGTAAAATTCATATTCCATCGATTATAAAATATTAAGCAATGTTTTTTATTGATAGGTGAAATAATAAATATAAGGAAAATATATAAATGTGATTCTTATGTATCTATCATAAAAATTATATATGAAAGTTATGTGTATTAAAAAAATGCTCTATACAGGAGAATATAAAATTTTTAAGAGAATACAAATGTGGTGAAATAAAATTTATATATATCCCATATAATGTTAGATTTTATATGTTTCATATTTTATGAAACTATTGGTGATTAATTCCCCAATGTAAATTAATTTTTATTCAACATCATAGGTTTTTAATATTTCATATATAATAATATAATTTTTTAGAAACTCATGCCATGATTTCTGAATATATTTGATTATAAAATTCTATATTTATAAGATAATAGTGATTTATCACTTGATGTACTACATAACATTCTTATTTATTATGAATGGGAAAATAACTACTGTTACAAAGAAGATGATAGATGAAAATTATTTTGATCATATGATAATGATGAAAATTCAATATGTTTATGATGTTGATCGATGTTATTCCAATGTTAATGATGATGAGTATTGGATAGAAAAAAATCATGTCTCTTATCTTTACAAATTAATATTAAATATATATATTCCATGATGATAACTACTTCTAAAATATTTTGAGTGAGTTGGAATTAACCATTTGTCAATAATATTCCTGTAATATATATTTGATGAATTTGAACATATTTGCGAAACAAAACAATAGTGGAAGAAGTTGGACATATTATCTCTGATATAAAATATGTACATTGATTGAATGAATAATATCACATGAAAAAAGAAGTATTCTGAGTAAGAAAGATGAATCAGACTCAAATGAAAATAATTCATTAAAAGATTAATTTTCAAAATTTTTTAAAAAATTCATTAAAATTTGGGAAAACAAATTATTTCTCATATAGTGATAAATAATAAGATGTAAGTGACGAATATTATTGAGATTATCAGCTCAAATAAAAAAATTCATGTATCGACAAAAATATACCACTCAAAAAATAATTAAGAATTATTTTTAAAAATATAGTTAAAACTTATAAAGGAATCACATATTTTGCAATGATACAATTATAATACATTTACGTGATAATAGGATACAAACTGAGAATTGGGAAACATGGAAGGATAATTAAAGGGCTTATTATGAAGTTATAATTAGATGAAGATGTTGTTAAAAATCATAATAATATATTATGGAGCACAAGATTAATTTATAAAAGATGAATGAAAACATTGGTATGGATTCAAAATTTAAATCATAATAATATAAATCCAATGAAAACCCTAAGTCAATGAATGATGTAAAATTTACACCCACTAAATTAAAAATATTAGAATAATTTTCTATAATTTTCGGTGTGAAGAATTGTGTTTGGAAATAATTGGATGATAACGGATATGAAAATATAATTACATCAACAAAAGTTTTAAAATACACTCATTGTATTATGTTGTGTTGGTGTTATGAAATTTTCAGACACCTATATTATAACTATCAATGAAATATGTCTTATCTTTGAGATTAGTTTGATAAATTTGGAAGAAATGGTGCAAGGTGAATGGTTACCAATGAAAATTCATAGGAATAAATAAAAGAGAAATAATATAATGCCTGAAATATTCCAAATAAATATCTTTTAGATTTTCTAGAGGTAATATGAGTATGATGTTATCAAAGAGGTTTGACTTCTGGAAAGTTGAATATAATCATTCCACAATAATTTTCATAAATTAGAAAATAAAAGGGATAGTGAAATATGGATGTTTAGGAATGATATATACTTATTAAGATAGATTTTAAATCATGGGAAAAAAATTATCAATACTTGATTGTGGTTATTCATCACACATAGTAGGTTATATAAACATCTTAGAACAATTTAGAAAATCATGATGGGGAAAAAGTTATATTATTAAATTATTACTACTTGAAACAAAGAGGAATATGGGTTGCTAATATAGAATCCCAAATTCTAATTTCATTGAATGTTAAATATGTTTATGTTATCAGAAATATAATACATATTGTGGTTCAATATTATGAATAGGATAACAAGGTTGTTTTCAAAATAGATTTTTGTATAATGAAATGTATAAAAAGAATAAATTTTTTACCTTGACAGATATAACAAATAAAAATAGATTTCCTATATGAAATTGAATCCTCTAAATTTACATGATAATTGATGATGGATATAAGGTAATACACTAAAGACAATGGAATCATGTATATAAAACCATGATAAAACATTCCAATTTTGATACTATTGGAAAATTTACAAAATTAAAATTTAAATAAGAAGATGATTGTCTAACATGATTGAAAGTGAAAATGAATTATAAAAGTCATATGATTGTTGAGATTCAGTATACCACAAATCATGACCTTATTCATGTTGATTTATGTTGAATGTTTAGATATCAGTCAAAAGAAATGGAAATTTGGAGTCAATTAATTTCATTGAAGATTTGACTCTAATAAACAACATCATGTTTATGATACAGAAATCAGAGGCTATAGAAATGATTACATTTCAATAAAAATTTGTTGTTAGAGAAAAACGAGTTTATAAATTATAGATGAGAATAGATAATTTGTTATAATTTACAAGAAATGATTTTGGATCATATTAGTTAATGCATGGAATCAAACATCCATATAATAATCACTATCCCATAAACAAAAATGGAGAAGTAGAACATAATAATAGATGATAATTTTATATAGGATTAAGATTCTTAGCAGAATTCAAATGATAAATATTCTAATAGAGTGATACTTTTAGAACTGATGTACATTATTGAAGAATATTTCTTTTGATAATGGAATCCAAAATTACATTATATGAAATACAATAAACCATAAACCCATCAACATTGTACTTCATTGTATTTGAATTCCATGTTTACTACAAATAAATAATCAATATCATGTAAAATTTAATGAGAAGAAATAGATTTTATTTTGTTTGGAGAATCAATTAATGGAATATTCTATAAATTCTATAAAAATGATAACAATAGTTAATGGATTCATATGATTTGATTTTATTTAGAATCATAATTCATAAAAAAATTGATATGAATTTTATGGTTGAAAAACTAATGACTTCCAATGAAAATGGGTGTGAGTAAAAATATAATTCTCAAGAATATGAAGATTCAGGTAATGATTTAATTGAAGAGGGTATACAATCATTGAAAGATACTAATTTGTTGAAATAATATGAATCTAAAGATATGCATGGGAATTATAATTCTCAAGTTCATGAAAGAAAAAAATGGGAATAGAAAATCTAATATCTATGATTTCAAATAATGAACCAAAAATAGTTTTATAATGTGATGAACTAATTGAATGGATTAATGATATCTATGAAAAGTAATTTCTCAGAGAGAAAAAAGAACACTTTGAAAAAATTACTGTATAGAGACATGTTGAATCAACATAGAGATGTTTCAATAAACAAGGAATGAATTATTTCTAAACGTGTTGTGTATGTTTAAGGTGAATATTTTGAACAAACATTTTCCCCAATTACATGAAGAGAAAGAATACGAATTTTCCTAGTAATTTTTTTACATAAAAAATAATATGTTTATTAGATGAGTTAAATTTAATTATATATAAATTTTGTATATAACTTCCCAGGAACTTATAATTATTTTTAATTATGTAATTAAATATAAAAAAATCATTATAAAAACATAATTACATAAGTTACATTATAAGAAATTGTTGGTCGGAGTGGATACTCATGTGGGGGTTTGAATTGAGTTCCAATTAAAATTCCTGTTAAAATATTGTCTATTTAAAATCCCCTGATTTATAAAATAAGTTAAACTATGGTGAATTTATACAGATTGTAAATGTTCACCTAGCTTCTCAAAGACTTATTAGGTCTCAGTTAGTTTAAACACAAGATCAAACTAACTTTTGAAACTAACCTACTGATTTACAATAAGTGTAAACACTTACTAATTTTACTATTAATGTAGCATTAAAATAGTTATGTGTTTTAAAGTAATAGCAGTGTAATAAATGAGATATATGCAATATACTTTGAACATAAACTATAGATGCACAGTAGATATAACAATAGTTTCAGTCTCATGTCAAGACTTAGTTCTCTCAAATTTATATATTTTTTATCCACACCTTGGATCGGGGTTAACAACAGTTTATAAAAAGGTCCAGGCAACGTAGGGACCTCTGCCACTGTTTTTCGTGGGAAAGAAAACAATGACCAGGACACACAATGACCTCTTCCACAGTTGACGTGGGTAAACAAGAGTTAAGAGATTTGGAGTGGGGATTTTGATATACTCCAGTTTAGTCCAAGAGACAGTGTGTGTATACGAAATAAATAGTACACCACACTGCTTGAAAGTAAATAAATAAATAACATAGAGAGAACATATAAGAGTTTAGAAATCTATAGAGATTATCAATGCAGCTCTGGACTCGCTGGATTCATCAGAAATGATTTTGAGTCCATCTCTGGTTTTTCTGTTGAATAACAAAGTGTTTTATTTCTGCCTGTATTCTACAGGAATGAAAATGATCTCTTGATTCGTTGTGTGTTCTTCAGTGGTGTTGGACTGCATTCATAAGAGTTCGTTGAAAGTCTTTCAATATATTTATTTCTCAGGGTAGTTCTTATCATTCATCACAATGCTCTCGGGTGTATGTAATTTTTTCTCATTGCATATTCACACTTTCACGCCACACGTGTACAACATCTCAAACTTACTTATATTCCACGAGTTCTGGCATTAGGAATGATTCCCTTTTCATAGGTATGGGATACAGATTCTGACATGCCAAAAACTATCATTAAATAACATTAATTTCATTAAAAACATCAAATATGACTGTTGGCATTATTTAAATAATATTTACTAAAAGATAAAAATGGTGTCATAGTGATTAGGTAAACAATGTCTTCTTCACGGTATAGTCTTCACGGTATGAGGTTCACGATATGGGATTCACGGTTTGTCCATGTCACATTGTGTAGCTCACGGTGTGTAGATCACGGTTTGTCCTTCATGGTGTCTGGTTCACGGTGTCTGGGTCATGGTGTCTGGGTCACAGTGTCTGGGTCATGGTGTCTGGGTCATGATGTCTGGGTCACGGTGAGTCCTTCACGGTGTGTCCATACTTAGACAAATAACTGTATTTGGATTTATAGATTAATATACTGAATATGGATTAAGTTTAATCATTAGAGAGTAAGAGAACTTGAATCATAAATATAAAGGCTTTATAATATATTTTAGATTTGTGATCATGCATAACACTTGAAAATAATAAAGTGAGTAATTTACATCCATTATATTTTTTATCATTATAACATGATGGGTATTTATTATTGAGATTTAAGAGCATTATCAAGATGTGCAATGAAGATTAAATTTAATTAACAGTAATACGATTTTTGATCATTAAAACATGATTAACACATTAGGAGTCCAACAATATCCCCATTTTTGATGATCACAAATCATATATAGTATAAATATATATGAAATGTAACATCAAACAAGCTAGCATATTATAACAGCAAAATAAAATCATTATAGTACTGACAATTGTTTCTCCCCCTTTTATACATGTTGTTTCCTCCCCCATTTGGTATTATCAAAAATTCAAGAAAATGAAATGAAACACATTAGTTTTTCATTATAAAAGGGTTCATAATAGAACATACATGAGAAGTACAAACAGTAAACAATAAATTAAATCCAATCAAAAAGAAAGGAGTCCCTGGACTCTTCAGGGATCCATCTTTTCCTTGCCTTTATCATCAGTAGGAGCTAGTGTTGAAGTAGAAGGCATAGATGCGGTAGACAAAGAGGGTAATGTTAAACCATCAAAAACAGATGGAGTCAACGTGGGAGCTATAGAAGATCTAGGCTGTGGTTAGTCAAGAATGGTTGGACGGATCTGAGAAAGAGCTTTGCTAACAATCATGGTAGTTGAGGCTAAGGTAGGTAAACTAGGTCTAAGGGGTGCAGCAGCTGGAGAAACTATAGAAGTACTCTACAACTTCAAAAGGATGATCAAATCATTATTGATTTCACCACCATATTGCATAGCCTTTTCAAAATCATCTTTATTCTACATAAATATGTCCAACAATCTGGTGAACTCTTTAAGTTTCTAAATATGAGTTTTAAATGCCTAAGTCACTGGAGGGATTCTCAAATTTTCCACAAGATATCAATATTGACATGTCATATCACATTTAGAGAAAATCCGGGAGAGATACAAATCTATTTTCTTGGTGATCCCTTGTTGAGCATCATTGGATATCATAAAATGAATCCTAACCAAGTCCAATGCTCTATCACTGTTCATAACCACTTCTGACAAAGAAGATAGATCCAATCCTCTAATGGAACTCTGAATTTCTTCCATGATTATGGATCTCAGCATAGAATCATCTAAATAAGATGTGGAGGTCTGACCAGAAGCTGATGAAGCCTTAAAAGCTTCAGTTAGAACTTTGAGCTATTTCAGAACTTTTTGCAGGCATCCAGTGTATTCATCTGTAAGCTTATTAAGATCTTCTACAAGCTCCCTCATGTGTTCCAGCATTTTGGTGTGTCTTTTTTCAATAATCTCATCAAAATAAAGTAGATATGGATGAACATGAGACAGAATTTCCCTAGAAAGGAGGGAATCAGATGGATTAGGGGAAGTAGCAACTGGTTCAAGGGTAGAAACAAGAGCAGAAACTGATCTCAAAGATAACTCATTCTGAAAGTTTCCTATAATATATTTTCAGATTTGAAACATCAGCACTCAGAAGCTTATTCTCAACTCTGACTTCATGAATTTCTCGGATCATCCTTGGATGAATATGCAAGATAATATTTTCCATTAGAAATGATGCATCTTCTTGACTGAACTGAGTCACTGGATGAGGTTGAGTGGAGACAATTTTCTCAACTCCAGCTAACAAAGTCTCTCCAAAAAATTTCACATCATCATTGGTCACAAAAGAGTGATTCTCGGCTACGGGTGCAGGTAATGACAAAGGTTCTGATTCTGGTTGAGGTTCAGAGTCAGCTTTAGAATCAGATTCTTATTCAGATCAAGGTTGGGGCTCTAGTTCTGGTTCAGGATGAGCTATAGTCTTCAGTTGAAACAGAGAAGAAATATCCATTCCAGTTATAGTCACTTTTTGTGACACATTTAAATCATAAAAGCTTGGTAATTCATACCGAGCGTACACATAATATGTGACAGATGGTTGATAAGATTCATAAGATCCAGCTTCTATAATCTCAAGGTTTTGAGGTTCCTCCCCCTCAAATTGTGCTTTTATTTCAGAGAGTATAGGATCACAATGATCAAGATCCACAGGATCATCCCTAATCTATTCAGAAAAATCATTCCTTGCCGGATGAAAAGAAATATCCATCCTCTCTTTAGCAGAGGGAATAATCTTATGAATCGATAATTCCACTGGTTGAGCTTCCAGAATTGCTTCTTTATCAACATAAAGATCCTCTTCAACAAGATCTGCCTCTAAGGTTGCTTGTGATTATGAATCAGGAAAACCCAATTTTCTTTCAGCATTAGGATGGTCGTCTGTATTGACATCCACAATATAATAAGGATCTTACTCTTCTGTCAAACTAACAGAAACATCCTCTCCTTGAGGTATTTCAGCAGGGATAACAGATGGTACAACAGTCCTTTCTTTTTCAATAGGAGTTGTTTCCATTGGAGGTATTCTAGCTTCTTCTCTAGGAGATAGATCAGCTGTTACTTCCTCTCCTTCTTCTTCTTCATCTGAATAATCAGAAACTTCATCTGGTTCCAAACCAGGATCAAATTCAATTTTTGGCCTTCTTGGATAGTCAACACGGTTAAACTTTTTCTATAGTTGATCATTATCCTCAACCCACTACTTCTTCAAGGGGTTCCAGTTAATCTTAATCATTCTGATGATAAGAAAGGATATGCAGAAATCAAAGTCCTCTAACTATTCTTCATTTGGTCCAACCATCCTTTTTGTAACTAACATAGCTGAAATCATCCTTGAGTAAAAAGGAGGTGGATTTGGAAGTGACTTTGATCAGCTCACAGATATGGTTAATAAAATACGTAAAAAGGTTGATATTATGTGCATTCTTCAACAGGTGAATCAGGAACACATCCTGATACATCATCACTGAAAAATCTCCTTTTCTCAGACTAATCAAATTCTGAACAAACTTGAACAGAAGTCTAGTCTCCCCATCTAATTCAGCCGCTATGGCCCTTCGATTGGTGCCATTTCCAGTGTGGATTTCCAAAGCATTATCTAGGTCATAGATGTCGGTTGATAGTGGAGGGTCTCTGTGGAAATCCTCACAAAATCTTTCATCTGGAATCCCTAGGTATGCAACCCACAACCTCGAAGAGAAAGAGCACTTCTGACCATTTATCCAGCTTATCACCATAAATCATTCTCCAAATTCAAAGGAAAACATCACATACTGATTGAATTGAGATTCCAATCTCGGGTAAATCGTTCTATTATGTCCACTGAACCATTCAAGACATCATTGTTCTCTTAAAAATTTCAAAACTGATGATCTTCTAGACATTAACCACACTGGGCAAACCTCATTTTCAGGTAAAACTGTATGGCTTACGAGGTTTCGGTTTAGAGTTCCTTCAGGAGCAATCCTCGGTATACTCTTATATTTCATAGAGTGGTGCTTCTCAGATGAGGGTGAAGATGGACGCTTCATCCTTGGCATTCAATGATGGTTCAGGCGAGAGGGAAGATAAGGTTTAGAAGAGAGTTTGGGTAAGGAATCGAATGAAACACTTATGTTTTATCATTTGGGAATGTCAAACCTCATAAAAAACGTGGGAATTCAAATAGTGGAGAAATAAAATTTACCGTGATACGAGTTAAAATAATAATATAAATAATCTTCACAGTGAGACCGTGAGTAGGCATTACGGTGTGATGAAAAATAGTCATCATGGTGAGACAATTGGTAGTCGTCACTATGAGACATTGAGCATTCTTTGTAGTCACGGTGAGACAGTGAGTTAACAGACCGTGAGCATAATACAGTAACATAGAAACAATGACCATGAAACCATAATGTAAAATAATGTAAAGTATTAAACATTAATATCAGTAAGATATTTACTAATGATTAATCATAACAATATTATGTATGATTTAGTCTAATCTCTCAGAATTTAATGGTTTAGTGAATATATTAGCAAGTTGATATTCAGTATCATTGAATTCCAAAGTGATATAACCTTTTTTATAATGATCCCTCTAGTCTGTGCCCCTCTATCAAGATTTCCTACAACAACATCTAAATGATGATTCATTAGAATTATAGTTGTCCTAGTAAAGGTAGCACTAGAAATTTCAGGTTCTTCTCTAGGTTCAGGTTCATTAGGAGTTGATTAAGGAATAAGTATAGAACTGGTTGTCTTTATGGGTTCATTAGATTTTTCATTAAGGTCCAGAATAGATAAATATTCTTCAATATTTTCAAGAGAGTTCTTAGGCTCATACGGATTAGTTCCATCAAATTTTAAGTGAATAGATTCTTCCACACACTTGGTTCTTGTATTGAAAACACTATATGCCTTGCTGGTTAAAGAATATCCTAAAAATATTTCACCATCACTCTTAGAAAAAAAAAACATATCAATATTATGTTTTTTATTGAGAGTAAATACTTTGCAGCCAGAGACTCTAAAGTAACTGACTTTAGGTTTCCTATTGTTCCAAAACTCATACGGGGTCTTGTTATGAACATGTCTAATTAAGACTCTATTAATAATATAACAAGATGTATTCAAAGCTTCAGCCCAAAAGTAAATAGGTTGGTCATATTCATTAAGCATAGTTCTAGCAATTTCTGGAAAGGTTCTATTTCTTATTTCTACAACACCATTTTGCTGAGGTGTCATAGAAGCAGAAAAGTTATGGCTATAGCCAATATGAATGCAGTAGGATTCAAACTTATGATTCTCAAACTCATTGCCATGATCACTTCTTAGGGTCTTAATCTTAAGTCGACTTAGACTTTCTACAAATTTGGAGTACATAACAATGTAAGAACACACTTCACTTTTGTTAGCTAAGAAGAATACCCATGTATATCTAGAAAAGTCATCTACTAGGACATAGAGATAATGATTCCCATTTAAGCTAGAAAATCTATATGTTCCAAACAAATCCATCTGAACCAACTCAAGAGGATGAAAAGTTGAATCTTCATTCTTTGATTTAAAAGAAACATTATGTTTCTTTCCCTTTTGACATGGATTACAAACTTTTTCATTTGAAAACTCAGGTTCAGGTAGGTCTCTAACTATGTTCTTCCTAGTTAGTTTTCTTAGTGAGTGTATATTACATTGTCCTAATATTATACGCCATAACCGGGACTCATTATGAAAAGCATTTAAACAGGTAACATTTTTCTTAGCTAAGTAATTTTAATCAACAACATAATAATTTTCATTTCTTAGAGAAGAAAATACTAAAACATTTTTAGAATTAAAAACATTACAAGAATCCTTTTCAAATTTGACATTAAAACCATCATCACATAATTGAGAAATACTTAACAAATTATATTTAAGTCCATCCACAAATAAAACATTATAAATTAAAACTGAATCAGTGTTACCAATTTGGCCTAGGCTGATGATCTTTCCATTAGAATTATCACCAATGGTGACATGACCTACATCAACCTTTATTAAACTCTTGAAGCACGAGTAATCCCCATACATATTTCCTGAATATCCACTGTCAAAATACCATATCTTCTTGTGGGAACTCTTCAAGCATTTTATCTACAAAACAAGTTTAGATAGGAAATGATTTTGGTACCAAGATCTTCTTGGGTCCAGACATGTTAGAAATCAATGCTTTCGGTACCCCCATTTGTCTTATGGGTCGCATATAATTTATAGAATCAAATGTATTTTAAATATAAACTCTATTTGATTTATAACTATGTGAATAAATAGTTGAAGCATATGAATGTCCAGAACTAGAACTAGCATTATTCTTTCCAGATTTTGGAATAAATCTATTCTTCGTAATATGTTTATGTCCCGTTTTGTAGCCTGTTTCAGTAGTGTATTTTTTCACAACCTGCATTTCTAGAATTTGAGTAAGTTTATCATTCCCATTTGTGAACTTATCTAAGTATTTTCTATGTTCCTCATTAGACATTTTCATTTGAGTTTTTTCCTTTAATAGTTGAGATTTTTTATCTTTTTCAATTATAAGTTCGGTTTTAACAATAGTAATGAGAGCATGCTGTTTTTTTAATGATTTGTATTTATCCTTAAGTTCATTGCATGTCTCTTCCAGCATATTACAGTATTCAAATAATTTCTCACTAGTCATGTTTTTAGAATCAGAATCATATTCTGCATCATCTCTAGAATAATATGAATTTAAAATATGAGTATCTGAGGTTAAATTAGATGTGTTTTTCACGAAACACATATTAGCATGATTTCATTCAGAATCAGACATTTCAGATTCACTTGTGCTATCATCAAAAGCACTCCAGGTATCCTTCATAGCCTTTTTGTAATTACTATCCTTGTAATCATATTTCTTCTGGAATTTTTGCTTTGGGCAGTCTACTTCAATGTGTCATTTCCTTTTGCACTCATAGGAAAAAACTTCATCACTTTTATCTAGCTTTTTCTAATCCTTATTCCAATGTCCCTTTATTGTTATACATTCCTTTGTAATTTTATTTTCTGAAAAATTTATTCTTCCTATAATTTTTTTAAACCTTCTAGCTATCTGAGCCTTTTCAGCATCACTATCAGAGTCTTAATTTCAACTGGTTGAACTGTCAGTTTGTATTTGAGATTTTTATTTGTCCTTATTCATTGAAGAAGTAGTCTTAAAAGCCAATGATTTTCTCTTAGGTTCAACATCTTCCTCTTTATTCACCTTGAGTTCTTCCTCATACATCATAAGCTTACCAATGAGTTCTTTTAGAGGTATAACAGCAATGCCACATGACTCTCTGATTGAAATAGATGTGCCTCTCCATCGGTCTAATAAACATCTCAAGATTCTCATTATTTGTTCCATTGCTGGAATAACCATTCCGAGTGAATTCATTGTATTGAATATCTCATTAAAACTGTAATACAAATCATAAATAGGTTCATCAGACTTCATTTTAAAATTATCATATTAAATAGTATAAGTATTTAATCTCATTTCATTAACACTGGTTGTTCCTTCTTGAGAAACACCCAAAGTATCCCATATTTCAAAAGCATTTTTGCAAGCAGAAATTCTATTAAACTCCTCATCTATTAGAGCACAGAACATGGCATTCATGGCATTACTATTATTATTGTAGGCAGTATTTGTAGGTTCATCCCATGTTACTTTTTCAGTTTCTGGAATTATATATTGTGACTCTATAGCGGTCCAGATATCAAAACCGGTGCTTTCTAAATGAATTTTCATTTTATGTTTCCATTGAGCATAGTTTGTACCATTGAAGAATGTTGGCTTGTTAGTAGCAGCACCCTCTAGTCTATTATCCCTAACATGATTTTAGAAAGATAATTTAATGAGATAAAATTTAGAACTACAATAAATATAAGATCATTAAACATGAAACTAAAATCACAGTTGAAAAATAGAGTATTTCAAAAATCCTTAAACAAAAGCATAACCTCTGATACCAAATGTTGATTGGAGTGGATACTCAAGAGGGGGGTGAATTGAGTTCCAAATAATTTTTTTGTTCAAATATTGTCTATTTATAATCCCTTGATTTATAAAATAAGTTAAACTATAGTGAATTAATACAGATTGTAATTGTTCCCATAGATTCTCAATGATTTATTAGGTCTCAGTTAATTTAACAACAAGATCAAACTAACTTGTGAAACTAACCTACTAATTTAAAATAAGTGTAAACACTTGCTAATTTAACTATCAATGTAGCTTTAAAATAGTTTTGTATTTTAATGTAATAGCAGCGGAATAAATAAGATATATGTAGTATACTTTGAAAATAAACTAAAGATGCACAACAGATATAACAAGAGGTTCAGTCTCAAGCCGAGACATAGTCCTCTCAAATTTATAAAAATTTGATCCACACCATGGATCAAGGTTAACAATAGTTTACAAAACCGTCCAAGCCACAATGGGACCTCTACCACTATACTTCTTGAGAAACAAAACAAAGTCCAGTCCATTCAAGGACCTCTTCCACAGTTGACATGGGTAAACAAGAGTTAAGAGATTTGGAGTGAGTATTTTGATATCCTCTAGTTCAGTGTAGGATATAGTGTGTGAATAATAAATAAACAGTACACCAAATCGCTCGAATGATAATAAATAAATCACATAGAGAGACCAGATAAGAGTTTAGAAAGCTCTAGTTACTATCAATGCAGATCTGGACTCGTTGGATTCAGCAAGAATGCTTCTGAGTCCTTCTCTGTTTTTTCTGTTGAAAAAAGAGTATCGTAGTTCAGCTTGTATTCTACAAGAATGAATATGATCTTTTGATTCGTCGTGTGTTCTTAAGTTGTGTTGGATTTCATTCATTAGAGTTATTTGAATGTCTTGAAATCTCTTTCTTTCTCATGATTGTTCTTCTCATTCAGCACAGTGCTCTTGGGTGTATGTATGTTCTTCTCATTGTATTTTCACACATGCATGCCACACGAGTACTGCATCTAAACATTCCTTATATTCCATGAGTTATGGCAGTAGGAATGATTCCCATTTCAAAGGCACGAGATACAGTTTCCTGATATGCCAACAACTATCATTAATTAACATTAATTGTATTAAAAACATCAAATATGGTCGTTAGCATTATTAAAATAATATTGAGAACAAGTTAAGAAATGCAGTCACAATGATTATGTAAATGGTGTCTTCTTCATGGTATAGTCTTCACGGTATGAGGTTCATAGTATGAGCTTCACAGTATTTCCTTGTCACGGTGTGTAGCTCAAGGTGTCTGGATCACGGTTTGTCATTCACGATGTCTGGTTCACTGTGTCTGGGTCACAGTGTCTGGGTCATGGTGTATGGGTCACGGTGTGTGGGTCACGGTGTCAGGGGCATGGTGTCTGGGTCATGGTGAGCCCTTCACGGTGTGTCCATACATAGACAAATATCTATATTTGGACACTGATATTAAATGCAGAATATGGATTAAGTTTACTTATTAGAGAGTAATAGAACATGAATCATAAATATGAAGGCTTGATAATATATGTGAGATTTGTGATCATGCATAAGACTTGTAAATAATAAATAGAGTAATTAAAATCCATAAGATTTGTTATAATTAAAACATGATGTGTAGTTGTTATTGATATTGAATAGAATTAGAAATATTTGCAATGAATATTGAGATTAACTAATAGTAATAGGATTTGTGATCATTAAAACATAATTAACACATGAGGAGTCCAACAGAAATCTATACTAATAGAATAGTAACTTGATTTTAGGAAAAGTAATATAAAAATATAGATTAGTATTCTAGTCAATATAATAGTAACCTCACATATCAGAGTATTTGTAAAATTCATCTATTATAACAGTGAAAATATTATAAATTTATGTCATGGGATAATTATTTAAATGTTTTGAAAATGATTAACATACTATTGTTTTTTTAAAATAATAATTTTTTATTTATATTATTTTAATAAATTTATTTATTTCAAATAATGTTTATATTCATAATATAGAATCACAAATTAAAATTTTATATTATTATGATTAAAAGATATTTTCATGTGACAGTAATTAAGTTTTTAGGTTTTTATAAAATATATTATATTTTTAAAGTTAATATGTTTGGAATAATATATTACATTAATTATAAAGTAAATTTATCATAATTTTAAAGTGATATTAATAAAAATGTGTTTATTTTTCAATTCTACATATTGGGAAATGGTAATGGTGTTTTTTTTGGATTTTTCAAAAATAGTTGAATATTTGGTGTGTAATGAAATAAGGTAATTTATGACATTTAAATAACAATACAAATACATGAAATAAAATCACCATCCATGATTTATGATCTATAATCATGAACTCATATTCATTATTTTAATATAATTTTTCATAGTTCTCAAACAATTCATATTCTTGAGCCAAAACAATAAACTGATGAATTAAATATTCAATAATCTCTTATCTCCTCCAAAATAATGACAAACCCTCACCACCTATTCTCCTAACACATAAATTCATTTTATATAGTTTTATTTAATGGCTATTCTAACCCATGTAATATTCCTCACATAGAATACATGTTTTTATCACAAATAATGCCACAACCAAAGACCTTAAGGAGGTTCTTAATGAGAAAAATTCATGATTTAAAATCCAAATTCAGTTTTTTCTTTAATTTCATTACATTCTTTATTCAGTATTACCCTCCAATTATTGTATTTTCATAAAAACTATTGAATCATATATATTCATGAATTTAATCATGTTTATGGAAAAATTCATCATCAAATTCATTATCCTCTCAATATCATTCTCAAAACGTGAACATCTTATGGGATGTGTCGATTTACCACCATCAAGGATGACACACATTAATTTTCCATTAAAATCCTACTGGATTGTAATAAAATAATTATTATTGTCTAATAAAATTTTATTATATAACATAGATGTTATATAATGTTCATAAAATATTATATTAGCATTATATTAAATAAAATAATATATTTTCATGAAGGTCGTAAAACCCCCCAACAGAAAACAAAATCCCTTTCAATAATGCTTTATCTAGGGATTCATCCTCATATTAGAAAATATTTTAATTATTATTATTAATAATTATTATAATGTATTAATAACATTTTATTCCACTTCATAGGTTTTTTCGTTCCTTATATATGAAAATTCATAACAAACCGACCATGAAAACTATGAAATAAATGCGCCTCAAAAAATTAAACTAAAAAATAATTAATAAAAAGGATAAAATTTATTGTTAAATAATAATATAAGTTATTAAAAACAATAATAATGTTATATTTAAATAAATATAAAATATTTATACAAAAATACTAGAGGTTTGATCACTTTGGATGGAATTCGAATCCATGTTAAGGGAGTTCATAACGAAATTTCTGTTATTTGGGTTAATATTCTACTTCATTGATTTTTATCACACAAAGATTATATTTAAATTTATTTTTTATTATATATAATTTTATTATATTTAATTTTATTTAATACACATATGAATTTCATTTTTTTCCTATATCCAAGGAAATAATATTTTTCAGGGACTAGTTTTTAGAAAAATCAAATTTTTATTTTGTTTTTTAATTGAAAATGAGATATTACAATGATAAATGTATCCATGATTTATGAATATGTTTTTCTTAATGGGAATTATTTGTGAATATATTTATGATTTCTATTTTTTATGGAAATTTCATTCTTTAGAATGTATGTCTTTGATCATTTAAGTGTGAGAACATATATTTTCTGGTAATTATTACATATGTTTTTGTGTTCTCATGGAATAATAGTTAATTTATTTATTATGTGATATATTTAGAGTTTTCACTCATCCCATGTTTTATAATGTTTTTCATGGGTTTTTAATTTGTTTAATTAGAAATAAAAATAATATATGATTTTTTCTAAAAATTCATGTTTTATTAAAGAAATTAAATTTCTGAATTTAATGTTATTATTTTAGTGGAATCCACATACTATTACAGTTGGTTTTAATTTGTGTGAGATGACCCAATTCTATTCTATGCATGGTTATATTTAAATTGATGAAGATGTCTACATTGAGAACCAATACAGGATCCAACATGATAATGATGAAAGACAATTTTGTAAATTGAACAATTCCTGGTATAGTTTGAAACTGGCCCCACATTATTATTATTTGATAATTGAAAAATAATTTAAAATATTAAATTTTCCTAAATTAAATGTTTATACCAATATATATGTTAAGTATGATAACTCCAAATACCTAAATATATTTATTTTGAGGTTGAAATATTTTTTTATTGGGAGAAATTAATTTTTTTGATGAATAATGTATGAAATTTTAAAAAAGTGTGAGATGTTATTATTTAGAGAATTAACATTCTTTACATTTATTAGAAGTTAAGAAAAAGATTAAATAATTTTTCATAATCCATACCTGTATTCAATGGAATATAAAAAGTGGTTTTGTATGACATATTACAAAGAAGATTGAACCTATATTTTATTTTGAAAAAAGTTATTTTAAAATAAAACAATATATAGCGTGTTAAAAAAATTATCAGATTGAGAGATTTAATCATATAACAACCCAAAGGCTTGAAATTTATTATGTTATTATCTTATTTTCAAAATAATAGTGTTATCCAAAATAATCTTATTTGTTGATAGAAAAGGTAATTTAAGATATTTTAATGCAATAAGCTCACATTGTCTTTTTTAAAAAAGATGTTCTGAGATGAAATTTCTTGGTTATACTGATGTCGATTGGTCTAATGATGAAAATGACATAAATTTAACACGAGGAGGAACTTTTTTCTTCAATGAATGTTGTTTGTGTTGGAATAGTATGAAATATATTGTGGTAACCTTTGACATAAAAAAATAAGAATATATTACCACTATATAGGCTTGTACTCAAATCTTTTGGATGGAACATCAATTGAAAGATATGAAATTTAAAAATTGAAAACCATTCCAGATAAATTATGAAAATAATAGTGAAATTTATTATTCTAAAAATCATATACATCACTCAACATACGGATATATGTACATCAGTATTCACTTTATAAAATAGTAATTTTCAAGTGGAGATGTTTTGCGGGACTACATTTCAATGAAATATAAAATTTATGATATTTCACAAAACTAATTATCAATTAAATATTTGTTGGATTGAGGAAAAAATATCATTATATTTCAATACTAAAAACTTATTTAACATCATAAGGATCACCACCACTATGCTCTAGAATATAATTTTAATGGGAGGATAAATTGTAAAAATTTATCATATATTGGAAATTGATGTAAATTTTATTTATAAAATGAATCTAATGGAGAAGTTATCATAAAATTCAAAAGTGAATGAAAGGTTAGTAAAAAATATAAAATAATCGGTGTGTATATATCATATAATGGCTTCAATTTTTTTGGTTTGTGAGGGATGAAATTTCATTAAAAACATTTATTTATCCAATAGTGTGGTGTCAGGACAATCAGTTTCGAGAAATCATATATTTTGGTAAATGTAAAGAATGTGTTGTGAAATTTTTTGAACAATTAAAAATGTTTAGTTTAAATTTACATTGGGAATAGTTTTAAAAAACAAAAATTATGAGATTAAATTTATTATGAGTTTTATTAACAATAAATTTTATAAAAACTAATTTTTTTAAAATATTTTTTTATATCTTGGGTGAATGATGTATAGTTGTATTTCTATAAATATATGGTTTTGATGTTTATAAAAACTATGATATTGAATGTTTTTTTTCTAAAATCCTACCAAAATACATAAAATATAGGAAATATCTCATTGGAAATGAAAATTTCTAATCATTTACCCAAATTATGATATTTATATAGTGAATTTGTTGAAAGAATACTCATTAAAATGAATAATAGTGGAATTTTTAGAAAATAAATCAGATTACATGTTTTTTTGAATTTAATATATGTGATGTCATAGAACATTCCAAAGTACATAAGATGATTATTTTTTATTAATACATGTTCCTTAGAAATTATTAATGAATCATTATACATATAGATGTTTTTGGAAGGAAGGGGATGTGATAGTTCCTGTAATTACCATTTTTGTTGCTTTTAGGATGCATATCATTTGACCTGAAACCTCCGAATACAAATTTCATCAATTGAATTGATTTATGATGTTAATGATGTTCGAATATTGTATATGATTTTGATCGATTAGGATGATTACAATGATCCAATAAATTAGTATTGGACAGAAATTAACATACATAGTTATTGATACCAATCGACAATTTGACACCAATAAATAACTAAATGAATTGATTCATTGGGCATAGTTTATCTTGATGATAATAGTTTAATAAGTATTTTAAATTAATAATTATAATAGTGTAATGTTTCCATAATATGAAAATTTTACACCAGATTAATTTTTTATCGGACATTTGTTGTTGGATTATAAATTCTTTTGATGATGAAAGAATGTATTCATCCATTTTCAATTCATGCAAAAAATCAGAGTGAAAAATATATTTTCTAGAATGAATCAATGGAAAATTATGTTCATTATTTCGATTGTGTTTTTTTAAATAAAACGAAACAAATATTTTGATAGGGATGTTCTAGAGTTATAAATTATGGGAAGAGATTTTAAAAAGTCTTCGATGAAGATTGGGAGGTTGGTATTTTATGTGGGTCATGAGGGTGAATTTGACTAATTTTCTTCAGGATCCAATATTCCAAACTTGTGTTTTTCTCATTCAAAACATTTTTTATTGTTTATCAAAAGGTAATTTGATAATATTTTTTACAATTCATAAATATATTTGATGTCATCAGAAGGGATTATAAGAGTTGTATAGGTCAATGATGAATCTCAGATGAAAGTGAATTTTTATGTTTTGGAATATTAGTGTGTCTAAAAAGAAAGTTGTTCCCCACTATTTTATTAATCAGATAATGAATAATTAAATGTCCATTGTACATTTTCTGATTTTTGTTTAAATGTGAGTCAAAAAATTTGATGTGATGAATATATTATAATAATATTATTATTACTATGGGGGGATAGAAACTATATAATGTGATTTTTTAAAATTAAAATTCAATTATTCAAAATAATGAATAAATTTAGACCCACAAGAGTTTCAATGTATAGATTTTCGGTTATCATTCTATGTCTAAACCATTTAAATCCCAAGTCACATATTTACATTTCCCATTATACGTGCATTTTATTTTACTAAATTTAGATAAGAAATATACACTAAAAAAATATTAAAGGATTAGGATTCAACAATTTTAAATTTGTAATTATTAAAAAACAAATTCAACCAAGAAAATAAATTATTCATCGATATATTGTATGTTATGGATTGTTGGGAATCCAAGAAATTGAGTAAAGAAATTAAATTTTAATATTATCTAAATATATTAAAATTAAAAAATATATATTCTACATTATTAAATTGGATTTCTTTTCCACAACATGGTATGTATTTAGAAGTTTTTTTCATTTGTAATTTTGTTTTCAAATATTCATGCAATTTTTAACACTATTACTAAATATTCCACTTTTTTAAGTAGATTTTTTATGTTCATGTGACGTGAATACTAATGATCAAAAATTTTATTCAATGGGCCTCTGATAGAATATTATGGATATATATTCCAAATGATATCATTATAATTTAACCTAAATTAATATAGTATATTAAATATTGTAATAATATTTATGAACACTCAACTGATGATAAACTTTAAAACTGTGACTCTTAGATTTTCCTAAATGGTTATTTCATCTACATTATCAGTATCATGAATGTATGCATTGTCTTCTATGTATATTTATTATTGAAAATCTTTGATGTTCTTATCAATAATTTTTAATGTTTTATTAACAATAAATTTCATGGATAGTAAATTATGAATTTGAACACATAGGGTAAATTTAAATTATAGAGGACTCATTGATTGAATATTTTATCCTTTAGATTTATTAAATTCAAATAAAATTTTCACCCCATCCCATTCTAGATATTTAATTTACACTAATAGTATTAATTTATTGAGATAAGAATATAAAAAATCAAAATTTTAAATTAGATATATCATATATAAAAATATATAATCATTTATATGGAATACCTATTAAAATGAGGACATGTTTATATTCTGTTGTACCTTCTCTTATTTTACACACTTTATTTTTCCATCTTTTGACTTTATGGTAGAGGAATAATTGTCTTTAAACATTTATCTTATTTAAAGAACACATTCATTGTTTCCAAAATTGATAATTAATAATAAATGATATTAATAAATTATTTTCAAATTAGTTATTATAAATATAAATGAACCATAAAATATTTCTACTCACCAATACTAATTAATTAACTATATGCTTCATGTTTTACCATATGTGGATACATTTTTTTATTGATGTAGATTTAAATTCCATTCAAAATCAATGAGATGATACTTCCTAATAATTATCTTAAATCCTCTAGGTTCCATTCCCTTAAGCATAAAATAAAATATGATTCATGTATCATCTTGAATCATTACATCTAAATGTTATAATGAATATAAAGCCAACATTTAATTATTCTAAAATTAGTAAAATATAAAAATTAAATTATAAAAACTCACTAATGTCTTCAGAAATTAGTGTCCCATGATAATAAAAATTATTTCAACAAATATACATATACAAGCATGTGAATTCGATGGTTGATTACAATATAGCTAATTAAAATTGGTGTATTATTATATGTTATCTGGTCACGTTGATTCTATCCAACCTCAAATTTTAATGCTAGACTTCCAATAGTAATATTTGTTCTGTTAACACCATTTTTATATGAGGATTTTATTTTTTAGGGTCATAGTATTTCAAATATTTAATATTTCATCAGCTTCATCATCATTCGTTTGTCATTACACATGATTGGTATGATTTTTATGTGAAGAAACATGTTGTTACTCTATAACAGATGAATTAGAATATTAGGAAACCTAATGATCATCGTGATTTGTTTCATCAACATATTCATAAACATGTTATTCCATACCATTGGGATCAACAACATCTTGATAAAGCTATTATTTAACAATACTAAGAGGATCATCATTTGAAGAAAATATTTTTACCAAATGATTGATCATTTAATTATTTGTTTGTAATTTCAGTAGTGAATACATAATAATATCAGGAAACTCTATAAAACATTACAAAAAATATATATAACATGCATATTGAACACCCTTTTTTCAATTCGGGTTAAAATGTTTTTTAACTCTTTATTGAGGATCTAAATCCCATCATTTTGGTCTTTTATGATATATAAGGACCCATTTGAATTAAGATTTATAGAAAATGTTTAAGACTTCATAATGAAAGATATTTCCTTATGTTAATTTACATATGACCCTTCAGTGGTTTTAGTTGTTAAAAGACCAATTGAACACTTTCTATTTATCAGGATTTGAAAATAAAATATATTTATTATATCTGATACTATTATAAATAGATCTTCTATGTACCCATCCTTATTGATATAATATTACATGATTTAAAAATCATTAATTTTAATAGAACTCATGTTTCTACCCACATACTGTAAAATATCATCACATTAATGTAGTTTAATTAAATGATCGTGCATGTTGGATTAGAAAAAATATGTCATATTCACATATAGTGGATTAATTCCCATGATACCATATATACGTATAACTACATCCAAAAGTAAAACACCATTATTTAAAATAGTAATTCATTCATTATGTTCCATTAAATATAATTTATCACCAATAAATACATAACCAGTATCAAATAATACATGAAAACATGTTCATCTGGATATACATCAAGGTATTTATAAAATTTAGTTATTTTTATTATATACATACTATAAAATATGGTCTCAAAAAAATACTATAATATGATTATTATTTGTATTTGATATCCAAAATTCATCGCTTGATCTTTTTAAAATACAAATGAATACATTGTTGGATTCAACATATCTTGAATCTTATATGATATTAATAAAAACATAAATGTGACCTTCTAATACATTATAATAATAATTGAGAGAACAAATATTCAAAAAATTCCATTACTAACATGATGCTCCATTTGATGTGATTTTGGTAGACCAAAGATTTCCACATAAGATAGTTTTTTTATATAGTGTTCAATGGATATCTCAATAATATATATAACTTTAAGAATGGTTGTCTGGATCTGAGAAAGAGCTTGGCTAACTATCATGGAAGTTGAGGCTAAGGTAGGTAGACCATGTCTAAGGGGTGTAGCAGCTGGAGAAACTATAGCAGTACTCTGCACATGAAGATACAACTTCAAAAGATTGTTCAAATAAGTATTGATTTCACCACCATATTGCATAGCATTTTCAAAATCATCCTTATTTTCCATAAATCTTTCCAACAATCAGGTGAACTCTGTACGTTTCTGAACATGATCTTTAAAAGCCTGAGTCACCAGAGGGATTCTCAAATTTTCCACAAGATATCTATAGTGATATGTTATATCACTTTTAGAGAAAATCCGGGAGAGATACAAATCTATTTTCTTGGTGATCCCTTGTTGAGCATCATCGGCTATCTTAGAATGAATCCTAACCAAGTCCAATGCTCTATAATTGTTCATAACCACATCGAACAAAGATGATAGATCCAATCCACTAATGTAACTCTGAAGTTCTTCCTTGATTATGGATCTCAGCATAGAATCATCCAAATAATATGTGGAGGTCTAACAATAAGAAAATGATGCCTTGACAGCATCAGTTAGAACATTGAGCTGTTTGAGAACCTTTTGCAGGCATCTAGTGTATTAATCTATAAGCTTATTCGGATTTTCTACTAGCTCCCACATGAATTCTAGCATTTTGGTGTGTCTTTTTCCAATAATATCATCAAAATAAAGTAGATATGGATGATCTTGAGACACAATTTCCCTAGAAAAGAAGGGAATAAATGGCTTAGGAAAAGTAGCAACTGGTGCAGTGGTAGAAACAGGAGCAGGATCATATCTCAAAGATAAGTCATTATGCAAGTTTCTATCATATTTTTCAGATTTTGAACATCAGCACTCAGTAGCTTATTCTCAACTCAGACTTCTTGAATTTCTCGGATCATCTTTGGTTGAATATGCAAGACAATAGTTTCCATTATAAATTATGGATCTTCTTGACTGAACTGAGTCACTGGACGAGGTTGAGTGGAGCCAATTTTCTCAACTCCATCTAACAATGTCTCTCCAAAAATTTTCATATCATCTTTTTTCACAAAGGAGTGATGCTCGGGTAAGGGTGTAGGTAAAGACAGAGGTTCCGATTCTAGTTGAGGTTTAGAGTCAGCTTTAGACTCAGATTCTTATTCAGATCAACGATGGTGCTTTGGTTCTGGTTCTGGATGAGCTATAGGATTCCGTTGAAATAGGGAAGAAAGAACCATTCCTGTTGTAGTAACTTGTTGTGACACATTTACATCATAAAAGCATGGTAATTCATACCGAGTATACAAAGAATATGTGACAGAATGTTGAGAAGATTCAGAAGATCCATCTTCTATAATCATATGTTTTTGAGGTTCCTCCCCCTCAAATTGTGCTTCCATTTTAGATACTACAGGCTCACCATGATCAAGATCCACAGGATCATCCCTAATCTATTCAGAAAACTCTTTCCTTGCCAGCTGAAAGACAATTTCCATCCTCTCTTCAGCAGAGGGAATAATCTTATGAACCGATTATTCCACTGGTTGAGCTTCCAGAATTGATTCTTTCCCAGCAGAAAGATCATATTCAACCAGATCTGCCTCTAAGGTTGCTTGCTGTTCTGGATCAGGAAAAACCAATTTTATTTCAGCATTAGGATGATCATCTGGATTGACATCCGCACTAGAAGCAGGAGCTTCCTCTTCTGTCAAAATAACAACAACTTTCTCTCCTTGAGGTATTTCAACAGGGATAACAGCAGGTATGATAGTCTTTTCTTTTTCAACAGGAGTTGTTTCCATTGGATGTCTTCTAGATTCTTCTCAAGGAGAAACTGCAGTTGTTACTTCATATTCATCTTCTTCTTCTTCTGAATAATCAGCAACTTCATCTGCTTCCAAACCAGGATCAAATTCATATTTTGGCCTTCTTGGATAGTTAACATGATTAAACTTTTTATATAGTTGATCATTATCCTCAACCCACTCCCTCTTCTAGGGGTTCTAGCTAATCCTCATACTTCTGATGTTAAACAAGTTTAGTCAGAAATCAAAGTCCTCTAACTTTTCATCATTCTGTCCAACTATCCCTTTTGCAACTAACATAGCTGAAATCACCCTTGAGTAAAAATAGGAGGTGGATTTGGAAATGACTTTGATCAGCTCACAGATATGGTTAATAACATTCTTACAAAGGTTGATCTTATTTCCATTAGTCAACAGGTGAATCAGAAACACATCCTGATACTTTATCACAGAAAAATCTCTTTTTCTCAGACTAATTATATTCTGAACAAACTTGAACAGAAGTCTAGTCTCCCCATCTAATTCAGCTTATATGGCCCTTTGCTTGGTTCCATTTCTAGTCTGGATTTCCAAATCATTCTCCAGGTCATATATGTCTGTTGATGGAGGAGGGTCTCTCTGGAAATCCTCACAAACACTTTCTTGTGGAATCCCTAGGCATGCATCCCAAAACCTCAAAGAGAAAGAGCACTTCTGACCATTTATCCAGCCTATGACCATAAATCTTCCTCCAAATTCAAAGGAAAACATCACATACTATTTGAATTGAGATACCAATATTGGGTAAATCATTCTATTCTATCCATTGAACCATTAAAGAAATCCTTATTCTCTTAAAACTTTCAAAACGAAATTTCTTCTAGACATTATCCACATTGGGAAAACCACTTTTTCAGGTACAACTATATGGCTTACCAGGTTTGGGTTTAGAGTTCCTTCGAGAGCTATCCTCAGTATCCTCTTCTATTTCTTAGGGTGGTTCTTCTCAGATGAGGGTGAATATGGACGCTTCATCATTGGCATTCACTGAAGGTTCAGGCAAGAGGGAAGAGAAGGTTTAGGAGAGAGTTTGGGTAAGGAATCGAATGAAACCCTTAAGTTTTATCATTTGGGAATGTCAAATGACATAAAAACAATAACGTGGGAAATCAAATAGCGGTGATATAAAATTTATTGTGATACATATTAAAATAACAATATAAAAAATCTTCACAGTTAGACAGTGAGTAGGCATTACGGTGTGATGAAAACTAGTCATCACGGTGAGACAATTGGTAGTTGTCACAGTGAGACAGTGAGCATTC
The DNA here is from genome assembly GCA_963277665.1 of Viscum album. NCBI lineage: Eukaryota > Viridiplantae > Streptophyta > Magnoliopsida > Santalales > Viscaceae > Viscum > Viscum album. The sequence continues at coordinate 356,587,400 of OY728152.1, read as the reverse complement.
TGTGAAGTCACGGTGAGACAGTGAGTTGACAGACCGTGAGCATAATACAGTAACATAGAAACAGTGACCATGAAAACATAAAGTAAATTACAGTAATGTATTAAACATTAAGTTTAGTAAGATATTTTCTAATGATTAATCATACCAATATTATGTATTATGTAGTCTAATCTCTCAGAATTTAATGGTTCAGTAAATAAATTAGAAAGTTTATATTCAGTATCATTGAATTCCAAAGTGATTTAACTTTTTTGATAATGATCCCTCTTGTATGTGTCCCTCTATCAATATTTCCTACAACAACATCTAAAGGATGATTCTTTAGAATTCTAGTTTATCTAGTAAAGGTAGCACTAGAAATTTCAGGTTCTTTTCTAGGTTCAGGTTCTTTATTAGAAGATTAAGGAATAAGTCTAGAACTGGTTGTCTTTATAGGTTCATTATATTTTTCATTAAGGTCCAGAAAAGATAAATATTTTCCATGATTTTCAAGAGAGTTTTTAGGCTCACGTGGAACAGTTTCATCAAATTTTATGTGAACAGATTCTTCCACAAACATGGTTTTTTATTGAAAATACTTTAAGCCTTGCTGGTTAAATAATATCTTAAAAATATTCCTCCATCACTCTTAGAATCAAACTTATCAAGATTATCATTAGTATTGAGAATAGATACTTTTCATCCAAAGACTCTAAAGTAACTAACTTTAGGTTTTAGATTATTCCACAACTCATATAGGGTCTTGTTAAGAACATGTCTAATTAAGACTCTATTAATAATATAACAATATTTATTCAAAGATTTTTCCCAAAAGTAAATAGGTAGGACATATTCATTAAGCATAGTTCTAGAAATTTCATGAAGGGTTCTATTTATTCTTTCTACAACACCATTTTCCTGAGGTGTCCTTGAAGTAGAAAAGTTATGCCTATATCCAATATGAAAGCAGTTGTATTCAAACTCATGATTCTGAAACTCACGGCCATTATCACTTCTTAGGGTTTTAATCATAAGTCGACTATGATTTTCTATAGATTTGGATTACTTAACAATGTTAGAACAAACTTCACTTTTGTTAGCTAAGAAGTATACCCATGTATATCTAGAAAAGTCATCTACAGGGAAATAGAGATAGTGCTTCCCATTTAAGCTAGAAACTCTAGATGTTCCAAACATATTCATCTGAACCAACTCAAGAGGTTGAAAAGTTGAATCGTCATTCTTTGTTTTAATAGATTCATTATGTTTCTTTACCTTTTTACATGGATTACAAACATTTTCATTTGAAAACTCATGTTTAGTTAGGTCTCTAACTAAGTTCTTCCTAGTTAGTTTTCTTAGTGAGTGTATATTGCAGTGTCCTAATCTTCTACGCCATAACCAGGACTCATTATGGAAAGCATTTAAACAGGTAACATTTTTCATAGACAAGGAATTTAAATCAACAACATAATAATTTTCATTTCTTAAAGAATAAAATACTAATACATTTTTAGATTTTAAAACATTACAAGAATCATTTTCATATTTGACATTAAAACCATCATCACATAATTTAGAAATACTTAACAGATTATATTTATGTCCATCCACAAATAAATCTTTATTAATTAAAACTGAATCAGTGTTACCAATTTGTCCTAGGCCAATGATCTTTCCTTTAGAATTATAACCAAAGTTGACATGACCTATATCAACCTTTATTAAACTCTTGAAGCATGAGTAATCCCCAGACATATTTCTTGAACATCCACTATCCAAATACCATATCTTCTTGTGGGAACTCTACAAGAATGCTTTCTACAAAACAAGTATAGATAGTAAATGATTATGGTACCAAGATCTTCATGGGTCCTGACATGTTAGAAATCAATGATTTCGGTACCAACATTTTTCTTATGGGTCTCATATAATTTTCAGTATCAAAAGTATTTGAAAGATAAAATCTATTTGATTTATAACTATGTGAATAATTAGTTGAAGCATAAGAACGTCCAGAACTAGAACTAGCATTATTCTTTCCAGATTTAGGAATAAATCTATTCTTAGTAATCTGTTTATGTCCAGGTTTGTAGCCTATTCCAGTAGTGTATTTTGGAAAAAACTGCATTTCTAGAATTTGAGTATGTTTATCGTTCCCATTTTTGAACATATCTAAGTATTTTCTAAGTTTCTCCTTAGACATTTTCAGATCAGTTTACTCCTTTAATAGTTGAGAATTTTTCTCTTTTTCAATATTAAGTTCGGTTTTAACAATAGTAGTGAGAGCATGATGTTTTTTTAATGATTTTTATTTTTCCTTAAGTTCATTGCATGTCTCTTCCAGCATATTACAGTATTCAAATAATTCATCAGTAGTCATGTTTTTAGAATCAGAATCATATTCTACATCATCTCCAGAATAATATGAATTTAAAATATGAGTATATGAAGTTAAATCATATGTGTTTTTCATGAAACACATTTTGGGATGATTTCACTCAGAATCAGACATTTCAGATTCACTTGTTCTTTCTTAAGAATCACTCCAGGTAGCCTTCATTGCCTTTTTGTACTTACTATCCTTGTAATCATAATTCTTTTTGAATTTTAGCTTTGGGCAGTCTAATTTAATGCGTCCTTTCTTTTTGCACTCATAGAAAACAACTTCATCACTTTTATCTGGCTTTTTCCAATCCTTATTCCAGTGTCCCTTATTGTTATACTTTGCGTTGATATTTGATTTTCTGAAAAATTTCTTCTTCCTATAAAATTTTTAAAACCTTCTGGCTATCTGAGCCTTTTCAGCATCACTATCAGAGTCTGAATTTTGACTGGTTGAACTGTCAGTTTGTATTTGATCTTTTTCTTTGTCCTTATTCATTGAAGTAGTAGTCTTGAAAGACATAGATTTTACCTTAGGATCATAATATTTCTCTTTATTAACCTTGAGATCTTCCTCATACATCATAAGCTTACCAATGAGTTCTTTTACAGGTAGAGCAGCAATGTCACATGACTCTCTGATTGAAACAGATGTGCCTCTCCATCAGTCTGGTAAACATCTCAAGATTCTCATTATTTGTTCCATTGCTGGAACATCCTTTCCGAGTGAATTCATTGTATTGACTATCTCATTAAACCTTAGATACATGTCAGAAATAGGTTCATCAATCTTAATTTTAATATTATCATATATAATAGTATAATTATTTAGTCTCATTTCTTTAACATTGGTTGTTCCTTCATGGGAAACACCCAAAGTATCCCATATTTCAAAAGCAGTTTTGCAAGCAGAAATTCTATTAAACGCCTCATCTCTTAGAGCACAATACATGGCATTCACGGAATTACGATTATTATTGTAGGAAGTATTTGTAGGTTCATCCGATGTTACATTTTTAGTTTCTGGAATTTTATAATGTGACTCTTTAGCGGTCCAAATATCAAAACCCCTGCTTTCTAAATGAATTTTCATTTTATGTTTCCACTGAGCATTGATTGTACCATTGATGAATGTTGTATTGTTAGTAGTAGCAACCTCTAGACTATTATCCATAACTAGAGTTTAGAACGATAATTTAAAAAGGTAATATTTAGAACTAAAATAAATTTAAGATCATTAAACATGGAACTAAAATCACAGTTGAAAAAAAGAGTATTTAAAATATCCATAAACAATAACATAACCTCAGATACCAAATGTTGATCAGAGTGGATACTAATGAGGGGGGTAAATTGAGTTCCAAATAAAATCTATGTTCAAATATTGTCTATTTATAATCCCCCGATTTATAAAATAAGTTAAACTAGTGTGAATTAATACAGATTGTAAATGTTCCCTTAGCTTCTCAAAGATTTATTATGTTTCAGTTAATTTAACCACAAGATCAAACTATCTTTTGAAACTAACCTACTAATTTACAATAAGTGTAAAAACTTGATAATTTAACTATCATAGTAGCTATAAAATAGTTTTGTATTTTAATGTAATAACAGTGGAATAAATATGATATATGCATTATACTTTGAACATAAACTAAAGATGCACAACAAATATAAAAAGAGGTTCAGTCTCAAGCCGAGTCTTAGTCCTCTCAAATTTATATGAATTTGATCCACACCCTGGATCAAGGTTAACAACAGTTTACAAAATTTTCCAGGCCACACCGGGACCTCTACCACAGTACTTCTTGGGAATAAAAACAAAGAACAGGCCACACTAGGACGACTTCCACAGTTGACGTGGGTAAACAGGAGTTAAGAGATTTGGAGTTAGGATTTTGATATCCTCTAGTGCAGTGTAGGAGACAGTGTGTGTATAAGAAATACACAGTACACCACACTACTCGATTGATAATAAAAAAATCACATATAGAGAACATATAAGTGTTTAGAAAGCTCTAGTGATTATCAATGCATCTTTGGACTCGTTGGATTTAGAAAGAATGCTTCTGAATCCTTCTCTGGTTTTTCTGTTGAAAAACAGAGTGTCGTAGTTCAGCTTGTATTCTACAGGAATGAAAAAGATCTCTTGATTCTTCGTGTTTTCTTTAGTGGTGTTTTATTTCCTTCATAAGAGTTCTTTAAATGTCTTTCAATCTCTTTCTTGATCATGATTGTTCTTCTCATTCATCACAATGATCTTGGGTGTTTGTAAGTTCCTCTCATTGTATTTTCACACTTGCATGCCACACGTGTACTACATCTAAAACTTCCATATATTCCACGAGTTCTGGCAGTAGGAATGATTTCCATTTCATAGGTATGAGATACGGTTTCCTAACATGCCAACAACTATCATTAATTAACATTAATTGCATTTAAAACATCAAATTTGACTGTTAGCATTATTAAAATAATATTGAGAACATGTTAAGAAACACAGTCACAATGATTATGTAAACTGTGTCTTCTTCACGGTATAGTCTTCACGGTATGAGGATCACGGTATGATCTTCACAGTATGTCTTTGTTACGGTGTGTAGCTCACGGTGTCTGGATCATGGTTTGTCCTCACAATTTCTGGTTCACGGTGTCTGGGTCACGGTTTTAGGGTCACGGCGTCAGGGGCACAGTGTCTTGGTCACGTTAAGTCCTTCACGGTGTTTCCATACTTAGAAAAATATCTATATTTGGACTTAGACAGTATATGCAGAATATGGATTAAGTTTAATTATTAGAGAGTAAGATAACATGAATCATAAATATAATGGCTTGATAATATTTGTTTGATTTGTGATCATGCATAAGACTTGTATATGATAAATAGAGTAAATAAAATCCTTAAGATTTGTTATAATAAAAACATGATGTGTAGTTATTATTGAGATTGAAGTGCATTAGCAAGATGTGAAATGAAGATTTAGATTAATTAATAGTAATAGGATTTGTGATAATTAAAACATAATTAACACATGAAGAGTCCAACAGAAATATATACTAATAGAATAGTAACTTGAATTTAGCAATAGTAACATGAAAATATAGATTATTATTCTGGCCAATATAATAGTAACCTCACATATAAGAGTATTGGTAAAATTCATCTATTATAACAGTAAAAATATGATAAATTTATTTCATGGGATAATTATTTAAATGGTTTGAAAATGATTATCATACTATTGGTTTTTTTTAAATAATGATTTTTTATTTATAATATTTTAGTAAATTTATTTATTTAAAATAGTGTCTATATTCATAATATAGATTCATAAATTAAAATTTTATATTATTATGATTAAAATCTCTTTTCATGTGACAGTAATTATGTTTTTAGATTTTTATAAAATCTATTATAGTTTTAAAGTTAATTAATTTTGAATATTATATTACATTAATTATAAAGTAAATTTATCATAATTCGAAAGTGATATTAATAAAAATGTGTTCATTTTTCAATTCTACATATTGGGAAATGGTAATAGTGAAATTTTTGGATTTTTCTAAAATAGTTGAATATTTGGTGTGTAATGAAATAAGGTAATTGATGACATTTAAATAACAATCCAAATACATGAAATAAAATCACCATCCATGATTTATGATCTATAATCATGAACAGACATTCATTATTTTAAAATAATTTTTCATAATTCTCAAACTATTCACATTCTTGAACCAAAACAATAAATTGATGAATTAAATATTCAATAATCTCTTCTCTCCTCCAAAATAATGACAACCCCTCACCCCCTATTCTCCAAACACATAAATTCATTTTATATAGTTTTATTTAATGTCTATTCTAACCCATGTAATATTCCTCACATAGAATAAATGTTGTTCTCACATAGAAAACCACAACCAAAGACCATAATGAGGTTCTTAATGAGAAGAATTCGTGATTTAAAATCCAACATCATTTTTTTCATTACTTCTATTTCATTCTTTATTCACAATTACCCTCCAATTATTTTATTTTCCTAAAAACTATTGTATCATATATATTCATGAATTTAATCATGTTTATGGACAAATTCATCATAAAAGTCATTATCCTCTCATTATCATTCTCAAAACGTGACCATTTTATGGGATGTGTCGATTTACCACCATCAAGGATGATACACATTAATTTTCCATTAAAATCCTATTGGATTGTAATAAAATAATAACTGTTTTCTAATAAAATTTTATTATATAACTTAAAAGTTATATAATGTTCATAAAAAATTATAATAGAAATATATTAAATAAAATAATATAAGTTCATGAAGGTCGTAAAACCCCCCAACAGAAAACAAAATCCCTTTCAATAATGTTTTATCTAGGGATTCAACCTCATATTAGAAAAAATTTTAATTATTATAATTAATAATTATTATAATGTATTAATTACATTTTATTCCATTTCTAGGTTTTTTCGTTCCTTATATATGAAAATTCATAAGAAACCGACCATGAAAACTGTAAAATAAATGCGCCTCAAAAAATTAAACTAAAAAACTAATTAATAAATGGGTTAAAATTTATTTTTAAATGATACTATATGTTATTAAAAACAATAATAAAGTTATATAAAAAATAAATATGAAATCATTAAACCAAAATACATGTGGTTTGAAAACTTTTGATGGAATTCGAATCCATGTTAAGGGAGTTCATAACGCAATTTCTATTATTTGGGTTAATATTCTACTTCATTGATTTTTTATCATGCAATGATTATTTTTAAAATTATTTTCTTATTATATATAATTCTATTATATGGAATTTTAGTCAACACGCATATTAATTTAATTTTTCTCCCATATCCAATGAAATAATATTTTTCAAGGACTTGTTTTTAGAAAAATCAAATTTTTATTTTGTTTTTTAATAGAAAATGAGATATTACAATGATAAATGTATTCAAGATTTATGAATATGTATTGCTTAATGGGAATTATTTATGAATATATTTATGACCTCTATTTTTATGGAAATTTCATTCTTTAGAATGAATGTCTTTGATCATTTAAGGGTGATAACATATATTTTATGGTAATTATTACATATGTTTTTGTGTTCTCATGGACTAATAGCTCATTTATTTATTATGTAATATATTTAGAGTTGTCACTCATCGAATGTTTTATAATGTTTTTCATAGGTTTTTAATTTGTTTAATTAGAAATAAAAATAATATATGATTTTTTTAAGAATTCATGTTTTTATAAACAAAAATTAAATTTCCGAATATATTGTTATTATTTTAGTGGAATCCACATACTATTACAGTTGGTTTTAATTTGTGTGAGATGAACCAATTCTATACTATGCATTCTTATATTTAAATTGAAGAATATGTTTACATTGAGAACAAATAAATGATCCAACATGATATAGACGAAATACAATTTTGTAAATTGATCAATTACTGATATGGTTTGAAACTGGCCCCACATTATTATTATTTGAAAACTGAAAAATATTTTAAAATTTTTAATTTTTATAAATTAAATGTTTATATCAATATATATGTTATGTATGATAACTCCAAATACCTAAATGTGATTAATTTGAGGTTGAAATATTTTTTTATGGGGATAAATAGGTTTTTTTGATGAATAATGTATGAAATTTTAAAAAAGTGTGAGACATTATTATTTAGAGAATTAACATTTTTGACATTTATTAGAAGGTAAGAAAAAGATTAAATACATTTTGATATTCCATTCTTGTATTCAATGGAATATCAAAAGTCGTTTTGTATGACATATTATAAAGAATATTAAACTTATATTTTATTTTGACAAAAGTTATTTTATCATAAAACAATATATTATGTGTTAAAAAAATTAGCTGATTGGGAGATTTAATCATATCACAACCCTAAGGCTTGATATTTATTGTAACGCCCCGACCCCAGCTACCCAGAGTTGGTGCATTACTTCGTAACATTGGCATGATCACAAAAGATCATGTCTCGAAAGACCAATTAGTTTATTAGCCTTGGAAACACTAGATACATTCATAAATGTTAAATTACATTATATAGAGAAAAACTAATAACAATTTCTTCATAGTGCACACTCATATCTTCTTCAGACTATCCCTGAAGGTCATTCATAATATACTTCTTCACATCCTGAAAAATATTAAAACATTGAAAGGGGTGAGCTCAGATGCTCAGTAAGGATAAAAATATTGTGGAAGCTTTCACAAATAAACATAAATATTTAAGGCAATGTATAACTAAAACAAAAGCCTTTTAAACATTAACATCAACATAATATGGAAAAAGTAAAATGAGATAACTCCATTTATTTCTTCACATGGATATTCTACTGGTCAAATAATCACATGCAATATCAATAACCACTTTCATAATGATGGAATTCATAATGCCAGAATATCATAACCATGTAGCCAAGGCCTCGTGCCAAGACCACAAATAAGATTTTGTCAAGGCCTTTTGCCAAGACACTAGTTTGTCTCTTGTGACCAGCCGATACATCGAGGAGCTATAGCGGGCACCACCCGTCACTTATTAATCCCAATGCATTCCTCATATGAAAAGGTTTAAACATATTATAAAAAATAACATAATCATATCACATAAAATATGCATAAAAGAAACATAAAATTTCCACTTTTCAATCAAAAGATATCAATACAACACGTTGATATAATAAAAACACTTTCAAAACCATTTTCAATACCAAAATAAAAGAAAATTAAAACATGGAATTAATTTTTCATTTTAAAAAAGTTATGGCTTGTAGAGGAAGCCGAAACCCAAATAATGGTCACGGTGGTGGAGAATTCGTTGTCGCCTCATACTTCTGGCATGAAAACATTCCTTTTTGTCATTTATTAAAACACTTCGTATAAAAAGATTCCTTTTGAATAAACATAAAAGTCAAAGGGGTTTATACACCGTATAAAGGAAAGTTGTTTATAAAACCAAATATGCCTCAATGAAAGTAGATTGAGACAAAGTCCCTCACAAATATCATTTAAAATAAAATATATCCATTATGCGTATTCACTATAATTACACATAATGAAAGTAAAAATACAAGATAGTACATAATAATATCATGACATAATTTGAAAGTAGGAGATTAACCCAAGGAATGGAAATTGGGTTAAGAAGTTCCCTTACCTTGTGTCAGGTCTTGACTCGACCATTATTTAACCTCATGAATAATAAACTAGAGTTAATTTATAGTTTCTTAAGAACCTTTTCAAGTTTATTATTCCTTTAATATCACTTATTACCATGTTATGAACATTATGTAAGTATTTAAGTTAATTACGGTCGTTTTGTCGATCTTTGGTAGTTTAGTCAAAAATAAACTTCTTATAATTACAAGTTGTTAATGTGGTGAAATATCCCTTATATCCAGAATTATATTCATGATATAGATATCATATATCTCATATATATCCATTCTATACATTCATTCATAATATTAATGACATTTAGAGGTAAGAAATGAAATGCAACGTTCATGGAGACGGTAAGTCGTACGTACGCATGAACACTACTTTCATTTATATTTCATATTTAATGGAATGAAATCATAATGATATAAAGATATATTATAATTCCAGTATAATATCATATATAATATCATTTAATCTATCCTTTATACATCCCACATATGGCGTTAACCATTCAAATCACTTTGAGGGGGCGGTTGTCCGCTCTTCCTAAAATGAAAATATCGCGTTTACCCATAATGGAAACAATAAAGGTATGCCATAAATGAAAAATACAAAACCTTAAGTAAAACATAAACATATTATATATCATATATATAAATATAGTGACATCTTAATGGTCACCTTTGAAAGTGTTATATGATTGTTGAACAATAATCGTTTCGTGAGGCAGAAATGTTCCATCCATAGAAACAGTATGTTCTTTAACCATTAGATGTAGGTGTGTGTAATTGTAGATCGAATAAATCTTATAACAACATCCTAGAATATTGAGGATACTGGTTCAGTTACAAATTAAATGAGTAAAAATATGTTAGGGGGTTGGAGAAGAAAAATAAAACAAAATAACATAAGAGAAGACATTACCTTAAAATCGGGTAACTCTTTTTTATTTGATCCAAAGGCTTCCTTGGGAAGACATCTGACCAAGGTAAGGCTTCTAGGAGTACGTGAGGGTGTTGGGAGAGTATTTGGGCAGAGTTTTGCCGAGCCAAATGGCTTGGATGGTGTGAATAAGGTGGTAGTGTTGGGGGCCTTTTATAAGTGGATAGGAGGGGCACTCTTGGAATGTAATGAAATATTACATTATTATACAATGATTTTCGGATTCTAAAGGTCCCAAACATCTATAATTCAAGTCTATGTTGATAAGGGTTCGAAATATACCAATAAAATAGTCTTGACAAGTGTAAGCCTTGGATTTTATATTATAATTTCACTTTATTTAAATCGTTAATTAATGAGGTAATCGCTGCATCATCAGGGTGTCATAAATAATTTAATTTATTGAATGTCTAAAAATTATAAAAAAACAATCATTATGTAGGAAATATTTTTAGCTTTCTAATTAATATTTATAGTAAAAAATATGACTTTTATAACCCCATTTAAAAATTGTTTTAGTAAAACAACTTATGTTTGTGACATTTTTATTTTAACATTAAATAAAAGTTATTTATGTCATTTTCCCACCAAAGTGGCTCCATGGTGTCCACAAGTAGACCCATGTATTTTATTGGTCGGAAAAGACTCATCCAATAGGGGTAGTACAATTGTAAAAGTAATTTCATATTTTTATAATACCATTTTTACCTTAAAGTTTACTAATTACCTTTAATTGCGATTAATTAAACTTAAAAGTTACTATTCACCAAAAAATTATTTTCATTCCATTGAACAAAATATTAGGTCCTAATGAAAACCATGTATGTAGGATTTTTGAAAATCAAATCACAGAAGTGGTAATGTTTCATTTAAACGAAAAATCAGTTTTTTAACTACCACTTAGTGGTTTCACTATTCATCAAAAATAGAAGTTTTTCAGAACAATTCTAAAATTTCACCCTAGGCTATAATAGATATTCCAAATACAAATATGATGTCTATTTTACAAAATTCCAAAAATATATGTTAAATTAATTAATTTCATAATTAATTCTCATTGTCACAACAAATAGCTTGTTTTTGTGAAACAATATATATCAAAAGATTGACAATTGTTTATGTCCAATTTCAATGTAAAATTAATTCTAATGACCACCATTGTATATAATGGTAAAATTATATTATAATTATACTTTAAAAACACTCAATACTATAATTTATCACTATAAAATACTTTTATTAAAAAAGTTGTTTTTAAGTATTTTTCACTATTCATAATAATTGGAAGTTCTCTGAAAATTAAAAAAAATTCAACTTTGGATAATTTCGATATTATGAATTCAAAAATGAAGTCCATTTTGAAATATAAAATTTCTATAATTTTAAATAGTGGTTATTACTATTCATAATGGCTACTTTGATTAGTCACGGTGTGTTAGATCTTGAAGTTTCGTACAATGCAAGCTATTGCATTATTGAAAGAGAGGCGTATCGTGGAAGTTCGGGGTGTTACATTTATTATGTTATTATAATTTTTTTTAAATAAATAGTGTTATCCAAAATAATTGTATTTGATGATATAAAAGGTAATTTAAGATATTTTAATGCAATAACCTCACATTCTCTTTTTTACAAAAGATGTTCTGAGATGAAATTTCTTGGTTATACTGATGTCGATTGGTCTAAAGATGGAAATGACATAAATTTAACATAAGGAGGAACGTTGTTCTCCAATGAATGTTTTTTGTGTTTTAATAGTATGAAATAGATTTTGGTAACCTTTGGCATAAAAAAATAAGAATATATTACCACTATATAGGCTTGTACTCAAATCTTGTGAATGGAACCTGAATTGAATGATATGAAATTTAAATATTGAAAGCCATTCCAGATAAATTATGAAAATAATAGTGATATTTATTATTCTAAAAATCATATACACCACTCAACATAAAGACATATTTACATCAGTATTCACTTTATAAAATAATAATTTTCAAGTGGAGATGCTTTGCGGGACTACATTTCAATGAAATATCAAATTTATGATATTTCACAAAACCAATGATCAATGAAATATTTGTTGGATTGATGAAAAAATATCATTATATTTATCTAATAAAAACTTATTTAACATCATAAGGATCACCACCACTATTCTCTAGAATATAATTTTAATGGGAGGATAAATTGTAAAAATTTATCATATATTGGAAATTGATGTAAATTTTATTTATAAAATGAATCTAGTGGCGATGTTATCATAAAATGTGAAAGTGAATGAAATGTGAGTAAAAATATAAAATAATGGGTGTGTATATATCATATAATGGATTAAATTTTTTTGGCCTGTGAGGGATGAAATATCATTAATTTTTTTTCCAATAGTGTGGTGTCAGGATAATTCGTTTTGAGAAATCATATATTATTGTAAATGTAAAGAATGTGTTGTGAAATTATTTGAAAAATTAAAAATGTTTAGTTTAAATTGACATTGGGAATAGTTCTAAAAAAATGGTGAGATTAAATTTATTATGAGTTTTATTAACAATAACTTTTATAAAAAATAATTTTTTTAAAATAATTTTTTATAGCTTGGGTGAATGATGTATAGTTGAATGTCTATAAATCTAAGGTTTTGAGGTTTATAAAAATTATGATATTGAATATTTTTTTCTAAAATCCTGCCATCATACATAGAATATAGGAAATAGCTCATAGGAAATGAAAATTTCTTATCATTTACACAAATTATGATATTTATATTTTGTTTTGTTGAAAGAATACTCATTAAAATGAATAATAGTGGAATTTTTAGAAAATAAATCAGCTTACATGTTTTTTTGACATTAATATATGTGATGTCATAGAACATTCCAAATTACATAAGATGATTATTTTTTATTAATACATGTTCCTTAGAAATTTTTAATGAATCATGATACATATAGATGTTTTTGGAAGGAAGGGGATGTGATAGTTCCTGTAATTACCATTGTTGTTGTTTTTAGGATGCATATCATTTGACAAAGAACCACTGAATACAAATTTCATCAATTGAATTGATTTATGATTTTAATGACGTTCAAATATTTTAAAAGATTTTGATTGATTATGATGATTACAATGACCTAAAAAATGAGTATTGGACACAAATACACATACAGAGTTGTTGATACCAATCGAGAATTTGACACCAATAAATCATTAAATGAATAGATTCATTGGGAACAATTTAGCTTGATGATAATAGTTTCATAAGTATTTTAAATTAATAATTATAAGAGAGTAATGCTTCCATAATATGAAAATTTTACAACGGATTAATTTTTTGTCTGACATTAGTTGTTGGTTTATAAATTCTTTAGATGATGAAACAATGTATTCATCAATTTTCACATCATGCAAAAAATCTGAGTGAAAAATATATTTTATAGAATGAATCAATGGAAAATTATGTTCATTATTTCTATATTGTTATGTTAAATAGAACGAAAAAAATATTTTGATAGGGAAGTTCTAGAGTAATAAATTATGAGAAGATATTTTAAAAAGTCTTCGATGATGATTGAGAGGTTGGTATTTTATGTGGGTCATGAGGGTGAAGTTGGTTAACTTTTTTTTAGGATCCAATATTCCGAACTTGTGTTTTTCTCATTAAAAACATTTTTTTATTGTTTATCAAAAGGTAATTTGATAATATTTTTAACAATTCATAAATATATTTGATGTCATCTGAAGGTAACATAAGAGTTGTATTGGTCAATGATGAATCTCGGATGAAAGTGAATTTTTATTTTTTGGAATATTAGTGTGTCTAAAAAGAAAGTTGTTCCCCACTATTTTATTAATAAAATAATGAATAATTAAATGTTCATTGTACATTTTCTGATTTTTGGTTAAATGTGAGTCAAAAAATTTGATGTGATGAATATATTATGATACTATTATTATAACTATGTGGGGATAGAAACTATCCAATATGATTGTATAAAATTAAAATTAAATTATTCAAAATATTGAATATATGTACACCCACAAGAGTTTCTATGTATAGATTTTAGGTTCTCATTCTATGTCTAAACAATTTAAATCACGAGTCACATATTTACATTTCCCATTATACATGCATTTTATTTTACTAAATTTAGATAAGATATATACTCTAAAAAAATATTAAAGGATTAGGATTCAAAAATTTGAATTTTGTAACTATTAAAAAACAAATTCAACCAAGAAAATAAATTATTTATCGATATATTGTATGTTATGCATTGTTGGGAATCCAAGCAATTGAGTTAAGAAAATAAATTTTATTATTATCCAAATATATGACAATGAAAAAATATATATTCTAAATTATTAAATTGGATTTATTTACTGCAACATGGTATGCATTTAGAAGTGTTTTTCAATTGTAATTTTGTTTTCAAATATTCATGAAATTTTTAACACTATTACTAAATATTCCACTTTTTTAAAGTATATATTTTATGTTGATGTGACGTGAAGACTAATGATCAAAATTTTTATTCAATGGGCCTCTTATAGAATATTATGGATATATATTCCTAATTATATCATTATAATTTTACCTAAATAAATATATTATATTAAATATTGTAATAAAAATTATGAACACTCAACTGGTGAAAAAATTTAAAACTATGACCCTTAGATTTTCCTAAATGGTGATGTCAACTACATTATCAGGATCATGAATGTATGCATTGGCCTCTATGTACATTTTTTATTGAAAATCATTGATTTTCTTATCAATTATTTTTAATGTTGTATTAACATGAAATTTCATGGTTAGTAAATTATGAATTTGAACACAGGGTAAATTAAAATTCTAGAGGACTCTTTGATGGAATATTTTATCCTTTAGATTTTTTAAATTCAAATCAAATTTTCACCCCATCCCATTCTAGATACTCCATGTACACTAATAGTATTCATTTATTGGGATAAGAATATAAAGATGCACAATTCTAACTTAGACATATCATATTGAAAAATATATAATCATTTATATGGAATACCTATTAAAATGAGGACTAGTTTATATTTTGTCGTTCCTACTCTTATTTTAAACACTTTATTTTTCCATCTTTTGACTTTATGTTAGGGGAATAATTGTCTTGCAACATTTATCTTATTTAAAGAACTCATTCATTGTTTCCAAAATTTATAATTAATAATAAATGTGATTAATAAATTATTTTCAAACAATTATTATAAATAGAAATGAACCATAAAATATTTCTACTCACCAATACTAATTAATTATGTATATTTTTCATGTTTTACCATGTGTGGATACATTTTTTACTGATGTTGATTTAAATTCCATTAAAAATCAATGAGATGATACTTTTTAATAATTATCTTAAATCCTCTAAGTTCCATTCCCTTAAGCATTAAAGAAAATATGATTCATGTATCATATTGAAACATTACATCTATATGTTATAATGAATATAAATCCAACAATTAATTTTTCTAAAATTAGTATAATATAAAAATTACATTATCAATATTCACTAATGTCTTCATAATTATGTGTCCCATGATAATAATAAATATTTCAACAAATATACATCTGAAAGCATGTGAATTCAATGTTTGATTACAATGCAGCTAATAAAAATTGGTGGATTATTATCAGTTATCTTGTCACGTTCATTCTATCCAACCAAAAATTTTAATGACAGACTTCCAATAGTAATAATTGTTTTGTTAACACCATTTTTATATGATGATTCTATATTTTAGTGTCATAGTATTTCAAACATTTAATATTTCATCAGCTTCAACATCATTCGTATGTCATTACACATGATTGGTATGATTTTTATGTGAAGAAACATGTTGTTACTCTATAACAAAAGAATTAGAATATTAGGAAACCTAATGATCATCGTGATTTATTTCATCAAAAAATTCATAAACATGTAATTCCATACCATTGGGATCAACAACATGTTGATAAACCTATTATTTAAAAAGACTGAGAGCATCGTCATGTGAAGAAAAATATTTTTACCAAAATTAATGTTCATTTAATTTTTTGTTTTTAATTTTAGTATTGAATACATTATAATATGAGGAAACTCTATAAAATATTACAAAAATTATATATAACATGCATATTGAACACCCATTTTTCAATTAGGGTTAAAATGTTTCTTAACTCTTTATTGAGGATCTAAATCCCATAATTTTGTTCTTTTATGATATATAAGGACCCATTGTAATTCAGATTGACACAAAAAATTTAAGACTTCATAATGAAAGAGATTTCCTTAAGTTAATTTACATATGACCCTTCAGTGGTTTTAATTGTTAAAAGACCAATTGAACACATTCTATTTATCAGAATTAGAAAAAAATATATATTTATTATATGTGATACTATTAAAAATAGATCTTCTATGTACCCATCCTTATTGATATAATATTCCATGATTTAAAAATCATTAATTTTAATAGAACTCATGTTTCTACCAACATACAATAAAATATCATCACAATAATGTAGTTTATTGAAATGACCGTGTATGTTGGATTAGAAAAAATATGACATATTCACATATATTGGATTAATTCCCATGATACCATATATACGTATAACTACATCCACAAGTAAAACACCATTACATTACATAGTAATTCAATCATTATGTTCCATTAAATAGAAATTATCACCAATAAATACATAACCAGTATCATATAATACATGAAAATATGTCCATCTGGCTATACATCGAGGTATTTATAAAATTTAATTCTTTTTTATATATACATACTAAAAAATATGGTCTCAAAAAAACACTATAATCTGTTTATAATTTGTATTTGATATCCAAAACTCATCGGTTGATCTTTTTAAGATACAAATGAATACATTATTGGATTCAACATATCATGAATCCTATATTCTATTAAGAAAAACATAAATGTGACCTTCTACTACATTATAATAATAATTGTGAGAACAACTATTCAAAAAATTCCATTACTAACTCGATGCTCCATTCGATGTGATTTTGGTACACCAAAGATTTCCACATAAGATAGTTTCTTATGTAGTGTTCAATTGCTATCACAATAATATATATACCATTAATAAACCGTTTTGTATGACTTTTATTTTTAATAAAATAATTTCGGAATCATATTATTCCATTCAATTGGGTTCATATATCTATATTTTTTTAACCACAATGATGAATATATCTAACCTTGAGAACCAACAAGTAAACCATAATATATATGAATTATAGGGGGAATACAATCACTTATTTTTATAATATAACTACAATTTACTTTTTAATAGTTGTAAATTTAAACTTCCCTATTAATTTATTATATATTGAATTCAAGATGAAACATATATTGGATAATATATGACAATAATTATTAGGTAAAATTCAACTGAAATCTACTTCCATTATATCATGCATCAAAATGTGATCGTCATTTAATTTTTGGATCTTAACCTTAAAAAAGTCATTGACCTGATATTAGTGATATTTTATGAGTACCCCTGTTGAACATTTGCATAATTCATGATGTTATGAAACTGATATCTCTCACACATGGAAATTGTTTAAGTGGATAGAATATTTGAATTATCTCAATCACCTTACACAAGAACTAACAACTCCCATATTACCATGTCAATAATTTATAACCTTGAATTATGTATATCCTTATTTCTATTGGTTCAAATTGCAAAGAAACAATAATAAAACCTCATACATTTTTTCACATTCATGGAATCCATAAAATTTATAAAATAGAAACAATTCAATTATCATAATTCAATGAAATATGCTATCTTTTTCTAATAGGTTTTTTGAAAATTTATTTGAATAATATTAACCAAAGGATGAATCTATATATTTTACATTCTAAAAAATCATTAATTTATTAATGTAGATGGTGGTGTGCCTTCTTCATAACACTAAATTTAATGATGCTGTAAATGACCGATATTTGATTATATGTTGTAGAAAAATATTATGTTCATCTAATAAAGTCATAAATGTCTGTTTTGACTTAATAGAGTGTGTACCTTTTTCAAAAGTGGGAAAACTACTTATTCAATAATATTTCCTTATGAATTTTTTCATTATTGTGCATTTTTACAATAACAAACAATTTATCATTCGGAAAATTGCTTTTCCATAAATATATTTTGTCATAATGAAAAATTTCCAACTTTAAGTAAATATTAATCCCTATTGTTTTCATTGTTTCTTTTTACCATCTCTCTAAATAAAACCAACTTATTACTATGTCTAAAATTTGGATCCTTATATTAAAACTCAGAATATTTAAATTCTATTAATATTTAGTGTTCTATTATTTGGACTCAAAATTTTCTAAAATTATGAATCCAAATTCACTAAAATTCAGACTCTGAATTCCACACAATCAAGACTCTAAATTCTTCAGAATCCATAAAATGAATACCTCATAATTCATTCTCTAGGTTTTTCATAATTTAGATTCCGAATTCCACAGATATTAGATTCTGAATTCATTGGAATTCAGGCTTTGAAATCTATATAATCTTGATTCTGAATTCATTTTCAAACATAATCCGAATATGCATTTATTACAGACCCATAATGATTATTATTATTGACACAGAATTTTGTTAGACTATTAAAAATAGATTTGGTTAATCAAATTCATTTTTCTTAATCATGGCATTATTATGAAACGATGTTGTGCAATCTTTTTCTAACTAACTATTGGTTGAGTGACACGTGTACATGTCCCTCCAAAATTAAATGAAAAATGTGACCATTGGTGGATGAAGCTAACCGATGATGTTGGTCCTATATATAATAACACATTCTAATGAGCTCACAAATATTACATAGATCTATAGATTACATTTTGTAGATTTTATTTTCAGAGAGTGATACTCTCATGCTTTGTGTGTACCGAACATCTTGTTTACCTTGTTTCGTGCGACTTTGATTGTTGTTGTGTAAAATCGAGGTCTATTAGAGATATGATGATAGAGGTGTCAACTACCTTATTGTTTGAGTGAATTTTTGGATAGAACGATAGAGGTTCCTACTCCATTAATGATTGAGGGATTGCAGGGATGGAAAGATGGATTTGGATATTTCTATTGAGGGCTTACCTAAGGGTGGGTAAGACTGACATTCATGAAAGTATAAATCGAGATACTTTTATCCAATGTTGTTTGATACCTTACACATTCTGTAAAAATATTTCATACATGTTTCTTGTTTTGTTTCTATTTTATTTGCAATTCATTTGATAAATAAATAAAGTATAACATTCTTATACTTTGTTTTCACTTTTTCATTCTCTGATAAGTAATATTATATAATGATTAAGATAGAATTATTATCTTGTATACCTTATTTAAGATTAATTTTCATTACCATATTTCTGGAACCAAGAATGAATGTTTATTAGAACTACAAGAGGTATTTTTAATTTATATTGTTTTTGAATTATTTTAAAATAGTTTTCCTTAAGGTTAAAAACGAAATTTTTTAAACATAAAAATCACCCCTCTGGTAATTGAGCAACTACATCATTATTTTTATCCTACCATTGATATCCGAGAAGGTCTATTAAATACTACTATTCACATATATGTTTTTTAGTATATGTTATTATTGTTCCAAATATTATTGCATAATTTTTTGTTTGAAATTTTTATCTGGGTTTAGAAACATTTAATATTAACAAGTTTTGTGGAATATTTTTTTTTTATTGAATGTGATGAATGAATGCTGGTTCAATTGAGTATCTAAAACCTACTAGACCACCAATTTATGATGGTAATGATTATGAGTACTTGGGAGATATATTGAAAACCATTGTCATTAATACTTGAGTAGAAAACGTTTTCATGCTTATTTGAGATTATAAAATTCCAAACAAGGAAGTCAGTAAATTTACCAACGATGAAAATTATGAATATCAAATACATTAAAAGGTACATAATACATTTTTGTGTTCTATGTCCACGAATATATATTTTCAATTTTTTCTTTTGATGTTCTTATATACATTTGGATGAAGCATGAGGTTACTCATTTTGGTAAATCCAATATTATAAAAACCAGAAGTGAAATGATATGAGCTGAATATCATGGATTTCCATTTCCCTATATAGAACCTATTTTTATGGTGTAAAAATGATTTAGTACAATAATAAACATTAATAAATATATGGGATAAAATGTTTTATATTATGATGATCTTGTGGATATGATTATATAAATTATTCCTAATGAGTGGGAGTCAAAATGAACAGATATTGAAGATAATAAGAAAGTGTATCAGATTACTCTTGATGAGATGTTTGGAACTCAAAATCAACATGATTCCTAAATGAAATGAGATGATGATATGAATAATAATAAAAATGGAAGTAGAAATGTGTATTTTTTTACTAATAAAACTGAGACACCGGAAAGAGTTACAATATCTAAGTATATGAAAGTCATTATTCTATCTGAATATAGAGAATGTGAACATTATAAAAATGAGGTAGAAAATATTTCATGATGGATGGAAAATATAGTGGGAAAGAATAAATTTCAGTATAGATATATGAAGGAATAACGAAACTACAAGAAAGCCTCAGAAGCCACTTTCTATGAATTAAAAATAGTAGGGCATATAAGTCATGATTCTTCAGTGAATAAAATGAAATAAAAAAAGGAACGTAATTATGAATGAAATATAATGAATACTTACATGACTAAGACTACGAATTTCATGATGGCTAATTACACAAGGAGTTCTAGTGGTGGTGACTCTTCATATGAATATTCAGAATTTGAATCTTCGGATCAAAATAATCTTGGTCTTCTAGATAAAATTACAATATAAAATCATTTTCAAATGGCTAAGGTAAAACATTCAGAATATACCACTAATGTATCATTGAATTCAAATTATAATAATGATAAATATTATGAGTCTCTAGATGAAAATTCTTCAGCATCAACATATAATATTTAATTTTCATATGTAGAAGTTTCAATGTTTGATAAACATCATCAGAATGAAAATTCTAAACTCATGTAAAAGTTTAATAATTAAAATTATAGAATATTAGATTTAACAAACGAAGTATCAAATCTTTCTAAAGATCTTGATGTGAAATTTTTTAATTTTATAAGTATTTCAAAAATATATGATGATGTTATTTTTGAGAAAGATAAACTCTATATGGATCATGAAAAAGTATTTTATATGAAAAATATTTTAGAGGATAACACTTGTTCTAAAACTAATATAATTGAGGAAGAAAACATGGATATTATAATAAATTCAGAAATATTTTCCTCAATTAAATGACTATAAAACATTACCATTATTAAGGAAATTTTTGACAAGATGTATTTCCAAATTCTTCCTTTAATGAATTGTCGTGGTTTTGGTTATACCTATTCTATAACAATTTATAAATAAATTTTTTGTTCCACAATGTTCTCCTTTATGTAATAAATGTCAGTGTGGTGTAAATTGAAAGAACAAAATTTCTTTATATAAATCACAATCCATAGGTTATCATGAATAATATTTTTCTAATAGAATGTGGATTCCAGAAATCATACATTCTAAAATTTTTGGATCAATAATTCTTTTGATTCTGATGTTAGAACTATATTATTTTTAATAAAATAATGAATGTACCAACAAAAATTCATGGTACTTGGATAATGGATTTTCAAAGCATATTATGGGTATGAAGCATCTTTGAAAAGATTACCGAGACGAATGAAGGAAAAATAACATTCAAAGATAATGTTTAGAGGGAAATTGTTGGTTTAGGTAACATTATTATTCATAGAAAAACATTGATTTCAAATTTTTTATTTGTTATGGATATTAATAAAAAACACATTTTCATAATTTAATAATTTTATTATGGTTACCTAGTGAATTTATGAAATTATAGGAGCTTAAAACACAATTCAAAGGAATAGTTTATTCTTTCAGATCATTGGAAAGGGAATGTTTACACACTTAACCTAGAAGTCCTAAAAACGAAGTTCTACATTTACATAGATAAATGGAAGATCAATCATGGTTATGGAATGGATTGTTATGACACTGTAACATTCGGAACCTTTTGAAACTCTCAATGAAATGATTCTTTATGTATCTACCAGAGCATAGATTTTATTCTTCAAAAGTATGTGAGACATTTTAACATAGAATGAAACAGAAATAAAATTTTAAATCAATCATTTTTTTCTCAAATTATGATGCATTAAAGTTAGTTCATATTAATTTTCTTCCCACACAAACTAGCTGCTTTGTAGAAAACTATTTTGTATGTGTCTTAGAAGATGATTACACTAGATATAAAATGGCCTATTTTCAATCAATGATCTATGAAGCTTTTCCCTATTCCAAATTTTTTAGATCCCAAGTTAAAAATGAGAAAAATCTAACATTGATAACATTTCATTGTGATCATGGAAAATAATTTCAAAATTCATATTTTGATACATTATTTAGTAGAAAAGTCATTGCTCAGAACTTCTAATCTCCAAGAACTCATCAACCAAATGGTGTTGTAGATAGAAGAAATATATATTTTTTAAAACATAACGAGAACCACATTGAGTGAATATTATATAAGTAATCAATTTTGGGCTGAAGGTATATGTACTTCTTTTTATTTTATAAATCGAGTTTTGAATAGACTGTTTCCTAAAAAAACAGCTTATGAATTGTGAAATTGTAGAAAACCTGTACTCTACTACATTCATATATATGGTTGGAAATTATTCATTATTTATACTAAAGATAATTTTCTTAAATTTGAACCAAAATCTAATAAGGGAATTTCTTAGGCTAATTTTCAACATCTACATGTTATCTATTTTTTTCAAAAATAACATGTACTATTGATGAAAATATACATGTTATATTTCAAGGAAATCATAGATTTGATTATAAAAAACCCAAACTCACATCTTTAGATGTGTTTTTAAAATAAGATTTCCACCCATTGGTAGAATATCATTTTGGTAAGGAAAATTTTCAAGAAAATATTTTTGAGCAATAGCTCTTGATAATTTCCATCCAGATGGTTATGAAATAGTTTTACAAAACCAAAATAAGTTGTTTCTCAAGAATCATCCTAGTGATAATATCATGGGTGATGTAAATAAACCTGTAAGGACAAGAAGATCATTTGGAAATGAATTATAACATCATTAATTCATTTCCCAACAAGAAGAAAAAATCACAGATAATGCTTTAGGGGATGTGGATTAGATTAAATCCATAAAAGATGAGATAAATTAATTCGAAAGGAATAATGTCTTAACATTGGATGAAATATTTGAGGAAACTTTTTTAAATACATTAAATTGGGTCTTTGGAATTAAATTTGATGATAATGAAATCATAGAAAGAAATAAAGATAGATTATTTGATAAAGTATATAATCAACATGAAGGAATAGAATATGAAAAAAGAATACGCTTTAGTATATAGACTTGAATCTGTTCATATTTTAAATTCCTTTGCAGCATTCATTAATGTTAATATTTTTCAAATGTATATATGTTGCTATGTTATTAACGGATTTGTTCAAGTGGAAGTTTTTGTTGAAAAATCTCGTCGTATTGAAGAAACAAAACATCTTGAACTTGTTCTTAAACATTCCAATGTTTTTATGGAGTTAAAGATTATCATAGAGCCTAGAATGATAGACTAACATGATTTTTGATACAAAAAAATTATTTTTAGGGAACAAAAGATCCAATTAATTTAATAAATAAACTTAAGAAAAATATATTTATTGTTCAAATTTATATTGATGACAATATATTTGGTTCAACACATCAATAATTAAATGATTCATTTTCGAATCTAATGAAATAACAGTTTGAAATGAGTATGATTGGTGAGTTAACATTTTTCTTTGGTTTTTAAAATTTCTAAATAATATTATGAATTTATATATCTCAACATAAATATATTAAATATATTCTTAAATGTATGGGTATGAATAAACTAAAATCATTAGTACTCCAATCGGTACCACGAATTCTCTTGTTCTTGTTGACGCTAGGAAACTATTAGACCAATCTTTGTTTATAGGTACGATATAATGTTTATTATAGATGACAACTAGTTGTCCAGACAAATTCTTTTCAGTATTATTATGTTAAAGATATCTATATAATCATAAGGAATCTCATTTAAAAGAAGTGAAAATAATTTTTCGCTATTTAATGGGAACCATGGATTTTAGACTCTTTTATACTTATAGAAATGAATTTTTAAAACAATTGTCAATTGTTAATTTTTGTCGATATAAAATGAAAAGTAAATTTAAAATTAGAACATTCCATTTATTAGAAGATTAATTAGTTTCATGGTCATTCAAAAAAGAAACACTCAATAGCTCCTTTCGCCACTGAAGCTGAATATGATGCATTTGGTAGTTGTTCTGCTCAAGTATTGTGGATGCAACACACACTCATAGACTAGGACATGAGTTTTACAAAAACAAAAATATTATGTGATAATAATAGTTCCATTTCCCTATGAAAAAACCATGTACATCACTCCCCTGACAAACACATAGATATTATACATTACATTCATAGGTATTACACACAAAAAGTATACATCATTCTCTAGTTTATCGGAATGCTTGATAAACATTCTTTTATTTTTACAAAATATTTACCCACTGATAGACTTTAATATATTAATCAAAATATAGGAATTATAATTATATTTTAATATTCCATTTTATATATATTTTTGAAACCTATCTTCGTACATAAAGCAACTCATTTTAAATGGGGGAGAACATTTTCCTGGTAGTTAAAAATATTCATAGGAAAAAATTTTCATAGTTATAATTTTTCATTATCAAATTGTTTTATAGTTAAATTTTTTCGTAGATACAATATATTTTAGTCAAAATTTTTCTTATTTTAAATATTTCAATACATACAAAATTTCAAAATTATTATTTTTTTGTAATATAAAATTTCTACATATAAAAACATTCACATTATAAATGAAATTTTCATTTATTTAATGTTCATCAAGATGAATATTCCCCATTAAATAAAATATTCCTAGGGATATGGATGATATGTTTCCGTACATTTATTATCTTAATGAAATTTTACTTTTTGGTATTTTCATTTTTTATGAAATTGTTTCAGATTGACATTCATTAAATATGAATTGTTTTCTAAAAACCCCAACAGATTAGATCTTACCAAAGTCCTTATTCGGATTTTATCTCCAGCATCAGATCATATCAAGCTTTCTTCAACCATTAGATAAATTATGGAATTTGAACCTTCAACTCAATGACCATATTATTCCCCCCCTAATGGTTATCCCACATCAATTTTCAAGATCTATCATGTCGAAGATCTGCCTCTTTATTTAAGCGTCATTTTGTATTTCTGATTTTCACAAATACGAATGTCTTTGGAAGCATCCCCGCAGAAGTTAATATCATCATCTAAGGAAATTTATAAATGTAATATCTAAAATTAAATTATAGTTTATCTAATGTTCATTGCAATGTTTGATTTTCTTATTTATAAGAATATCATGTTCAATGGATGTGAATGTTTGTGTGTAGCCAAACCGAAAGGATAATATCTTGTTTATTTGGATTTTCTTGTTGATTTATTTGAGTTTGTAAATTTTTTAATGAATGTGGGAGAGAGAAATTCTCATCCAAAAGTTAAAAAAAATATTCTCATTGCATCATCAATGTAGTTAGTATCATTGGAATACAATATGAAGGTGCATCTGTAATCAGCACCAAAAAATTACATGACCATGAATGAATGTTTGATAAAGAATAAAAAATAGGGTTCCTCAGACTCAAAAAAGTTAAAAATAAAATGATCAACCATCTATCTACTAAATATAGAATTTTGGATTTATTGGTTCAAGGAATTCTCATTCTTGGAATAGGAGAAAATTAATCATTAATGAAATGTGAAATCTATGTTTTGGATTTTCTGGACAACCTGATAATGATAAACGTAGTGGATTATATATTTTTGGAAAACAAAAATATCAAAAAATTGTACCATGTAATTGAAAATAATTACGTATCCAATAATCCTATCAAATATCATTATCTTATGTCTAGAATCATTCATAATCCATTGTAGTTCAAAACAAAGATCTATCAATGTCCTATTTCTCAAGGATCATACATTTAGAAGAATGAAGGTAGGTTTCCAAATAAAATCCAGAGATCATGAAGAATTGTCTGAATGAGAGTTTGAAGTCTTATCTAAGAATCTTGAAGTGGAAGATACTTCCAAGAAGGGTACCAAGAAGAGAATGGTGAAGGAACCAGATGTGACAGAAAAAACTCATACAACACAGGAAACCCAATAAGCACTTCCAGTATCTAATTATCCAAAGTCATGTCAAAATGATTTCGTTGTTATTTGGAGAGATGATAAGAAGAATACGAATCATGGAGAACCATGATTTTTTATGGATACAACATAGGAAAATAATCTAAAGCATAAGGCTACAGTGGATTATGAGAAGTAAGAAAAATAGAATAAGCAAAATAAGAATATCTATGAGGATTATGAAGTATATGCTCTTATCATGATTTTTGAGAAATCTTTTGAGCATGTCCATGTACCAAAACCATTTTTAGAAGAATCCCTACTAGTTAATCTCAGAATGAAAATGGTCATGAAAGAATGTAATAAAAAATAAATGATAGCGCCTGAAGAGGAATTGGATGAAGAATAAGTTAAAGAAGGGGATGCCACTGATTAGATCATTAGGTACATTGATGATTATAAAGGGAAAGAAACATCCTTTAAAAATTTATCATTATAGACTTCTCAGGATGAATCAACTAAAACTATTTCACAAGTAATGGAGGAGGAAGATAAAGAAGAGGTTAAAATACCTTCTACTGATGAAAGCAGCAATCAAGAATTTAATAAACATGACGACCAAAATGTTGATGAGGAGAAGGAAATGGTTTATGATGAAAAAACATTTAAGTATCAGATAGTGAGAAAGAATCACTAAATGATACTAAGATC
The DNA here is from genome assembly GCA_963277665.1 of Viscum album. NCBI lineage: Eukaryota > Viridiplantae > Streptophyta > Magnoliopsida > Santalales > Viscaceae > Viscum > Viscum album. The sequence goes on along the minus strand of OY728152.1, from coordinate 356,559,774 downwards.
ATCCTGAGAGTTGTTAAAGGAATAAAGGTGTTAGTTGACACACCTAAGAATATAATTGAGTCTAAGAAAGTTGTTGGTGGATTTTCAATGAGAATGATTGTTGATATAGAGAAAGAATACCCACTAGTTTTGGAATGATATTCAGATTCATCTTTAATGGGTCATAAATTTGTAGTTCAGTTCTTGATGAAATTGGATTAAACAATTCCTTTTTTCCTTGTATTGATTCGTGGTGCCAGATTCTTTAGAATTAATTTAATTAGAAATATTATTTTTTATCGATGCTTATGGAAAAAATCGTCATGTTTGAGTCCATTTTAAATCATTCTACATCATGTATGATCCACATAAGAGGTTTTTCAAGGAAATCACAGTGTTGTCTAAGGATACAAATAAAAAGCTTATATCATTGTCGACATTGAAGATAACATGAAGGATTCTTTTGATAATGATGATAACAAGAAAAAAGATCTCACAACAAGTCTTAATGAGAATATCAATATTTAACAATCAACATAGAAGTAGGAAGTCAAGGATTTAAATGGATAACATAATTAAATAGCATTGAACTTGTAAATGTAAAGGGAGATCAGAATTGATTTCGAAGAAAATCTCAGTATGGAAGAAGAGATTTTAAAGACTCAGCCATAAATTCTTAAGTCTTTATAAGGAATGATCAAATCCTTAATGAATAAAAATGAAGGTTTTGATCATCTTCTCAAAATATTTGAAGAGGATCATAATAAAAATAAAAGGATGAAGGCCATAGTAAAGAATCATATGCCGAATGAAAAATAAGTATGACTTTTTCATTAGCTATTATATTATGTTTTATTACATTCCATGTACAATATTTTCAAATAGTATTGATTTTTTTTGTTAATTTTCATTTGTTTTGTTTTATAATAGTAATATTTTTATGTACCATTTTTTTATATTCCCATTATTCCTTTTTTAAAATCACAAAGGGGGAGAAAGGAATGATAAAATGAATACTATGTAAGGGGGAGTATATCTATGGGGGTGTTTTATCAAATATGATTTCCTTATACAGGAAAAATTAATTTTGCTGTATGTATGTCATGAATACTATCCTTCGGGATTTGAAATTCTATGTTTGTGCTAGTCAAATACAGTATTATCCATAAGTAATGGGTGATATTTATTCTTTTATATTCATAAATGCAAAATTCTATGTCCTTATATTATTTTTCTTAAGGATTTTTGTGCGTTAAAAAATGGGTATATTGTTGTGTTAATAAGGCTTCCTTATGTATTTTTCTATTTCTCTATGTTTTGATAATCATTGTCATGTTATCTTAATGAAAATTTATTCTCCCAGAATAATATTTTAATAAAGAAAATTTTCCTTCTTTAAGGAATTTATTATCCCCACTATGTTTGTTGTTTCTTTTAACATACTCTATAAATAAAACCCATTTTATTACTATGTCAAAAATTGATATCCTTATGTAAATCCTCTGAACCATATAATTCATTTGATATTGTGTGTTCAAAAAGTCAGACTCTAAATTCTACAAAAAATCAGACTCAAAATTATCTGTAATTCAGACACTGAATTTCTTATAATTCAGACACCTATTTCCTTATAATTCAGACTCCGAAATTTACAGAATTCAGACTCATAATTACTAAGAATTTATACTACGAAGTCCTTGTATTTAGATTCAAAATTCACTAGAATTTTGACAACAGATTATATTTAATTTAGATTCTGAATTATTTGTAAAACTGAATCCAAATATCTATCTCTTACTGACCATGAATGGTTATTTACAGTGACTCTGATTTTATAGGACTCTGAAAAATATATTTCCTTAATCAATTTCATTTTACTTAAACAAGTTATTTTAATTAAATGAATTTGTGAAAAATATTTCAAACTAACAGTTGGTTGAGTGACATGATTATAGGTCCCCCCAAACATAAATGAAAAATATGATCATTGGGTGAGGGAGTCGACTTTTGATGTTGTTCCTATAAATAGGATCTCATTTAAATGACCTCACAACTATTCCATCAATCATGATAGTACATGTTCTTGAATTGATTTATAGTGAGAGAGAGAGAGACTCTTAATCTATTTTCATATTGAAAAACATTTTTATATTTCATTGTGTGAATATGATTGTTTTTGTGAACATTCAAGGGAATCCAGATATAGGAAAATATAGGTGTCAACTACTGTCACGACCCGTCCTCGGGTCCCGAGTCGTGACCACCCCAAGCCCACCTTCCATAGGCCAGGTGCTGGAGACTAGCACCAAGGCGTAAATCCCGATAAACAGGGAAGCCATTGCCTTTTTAATGTAAACAAGCACCACAGAGTAAGCAAGAGGAAAAGTAAACACTAAGTAAAAATTGTAACAAGCTGTGATGAATGTAAAAGGGGACGGAAATACAATCCCAACTGTAAAGTAAAACTGAAGGGAAAAACAACAACTGAAAAGAAAAGCAACAGCGTTGAGCCGTCGTCTGGAAATCCCACCTGAAGGGTGGGTACAGATAGCCTCCACTGCTTCTCAGTCTACCTGACCGCTCCAAGTACGTCTCCCCCATTGGTCCACCTCTAGGTATCGTCTTACTCCGCAAGCCTCCACAACGATCAGCGCTATCTGTCGTCTGCAACCAACACATCGAAGTGCAGGCATAGCCCGTGCAGGGGTGAGTATAAGCTACTCAGTAGGGACCCCAAGACCCCCGAAGGTATCCCGGAATCCAAAAAGGATAAACCACAAAGGAAGGATGCAATCACGAAGTAACATCCGACACTGCTTAGGTATATGTCCATACATATAGCTAAGTCATCAACTCTCGTTCAGCTCCAACACCTGAGCCGAAGCACAACCCAGTCCATACAGGAAAGAAAACATAAAACCACCCAGGATAGCTCAACACAATCCACAATGGAGAGTAAACAGTAAATCCACGCAGGATAGCTCAACACAATCCACAAAGGAGAAAAACAGTAAATCCACACAGGATAGTTCAACACAATCCACAAACGAGAGTAACATAGGATTCAGCTCACACAGGTATACATCTTCGTATAACGATAAAGGTGATCATTGATCCATCTAATTCTTCAGACCAACAAAGGATCGATAGTTACTAACCCCCGCAAAGACCCACATAGGATCGATAGGTAACAAACCCCCGCAAAGACCCGCACAGGACCTGTAGGCGCTGGCTCACACAAAACCATTGAGCGCTGACCCACACAGGATCAGATCCACAGAGGATCTGTAGCAATGATACACGTAGGATCGCTGAGTGCAGTAGTCATCGCAGTCCACTGAGGATCACGACACAGTCGTCACCACAGTCCACTGAGGATCTCTACATAGTCGTCGCCACAATCCACTGAGGATCTATGCACAGTCGTCGTTGTCGAAGTAGCAGTCGCAGCCAGCTCTAGGGTTCCCACACACAGCAAGCTCGTTTGGGAGGGTCCGCTCGACGAGCCGAGAGGATGATACATCAAGTGACACAAAGTCCGAAGTTGATGTATCCAAAAGTTTTGTATCGTCAATAGGAACTCAACATCGCAGACGGCGCGTCAATTGGACGCCTGGTCTGAGAGTTATTGGCTTTTTCGTCCCAGGGGCCCGGTTGGTTTTTAAGGCAAAAAAAACCCGACCATACTCAACCAGCATCCAAACCTTGGGCGGAGTGAGGCAAATGATCCGTCTCATTTAGAGGAATCCACCAAATCTGACGGCACATCAATCAGATGTCCATAGCTCAAGATATGAGCGTTTCCGCTCCGAGGGCCCTGTTGGTTTCGTGTACGTACCAACCCTGACAAACCCTAATATTCTGAAACCTTGTGTGCAATATACCAAAACGACCGTCTTGATCCAAGGATCTTGTCGCCACTGACAGCGCATCATTCGGAGGCTCGTAGATCAGGTTATAGGAAAAAGATCGAAAACGGTCCGAAGACAGGGTGTTCGGGCCCGGGCCGACCCGGCCCGACCCCCCTGGGTCGGACGAACGGGGTCGACCCGACCCGGTCCGACTCGGCTGGACCCGGTCAGGTCCATCCAGGGCGCGGCTCGGACCGGCCGGCCGGTCTGGCTCTACTCGGCCGAGCGGCTGAGCAGCGCTGGGGGCTCGCTGCCCCCCCGTGTTAGCACCGCGGCCCCCGCGGGGGCCACCCTGGTCGACGGACGCAGCATCAGCCACGTCCCGCGTGTGTGCCCCGGTCCTGCACGGCCCCGGGTCAGCTGGCGCGGCCGCGGCCTCCGGCTACCCGTGCCGCCGGCTGCTTCCGCGGGCCACCGGAGTCCTTCCGGTGGTCCGATTCTGTTCCCGTCTGCGCCGCTGCTCCTCCTGGGACTCGTTCTTCACTACGGAACAATCAAATTTCCTTTGCGGCACGTTCCTCCATCGCCTGTCAAATCTTCACAAAAATGATGAACAACGGAGGGTTTTTGGGCCATGTTCGTTTGGCCCGCACCCTCCGCGTTAGGTGTTAACAAATGGGAGGATTAAACAATGCATAGAAAACACAACTAAAACAATTTTAATGAATTAAAATTGTTTTTATCATCTGGGTTCTCCACTTTGAACGGAAACATTCACGGAGTATAAAACATTTAAATAAACCCATACCTCGTCAAGTCGTCGCACGCGGCTTCTTCGCGGGTTTGATTGTCGTGTAAGTAGGGGATCATCACGTCGTTGCGGAATCCGGCGTTGCGTCGACGAACTCCGAGGTTCAAGAACAATAGATTTAATTAATAATAATTAAATCCGTGAGTTGTTAAAAACCACAAAGGAGATTTAAAAGAAACCCGAAATCTCTCACCTCAAACAGATGATTCGAGAATTTCGTTGGGGATAAACTAATGTCGTCGAAGAACGTTGCGGGAGAGGAAACATCGGCGTCGCGGCACACAACGTCGCGTCGTCGGTTTCTGCGGGTTAGGCGTTCTTCGTCTAAGGCCGACGTTCTTCATGTTCTTCGTGAAAGGCACAAGAACTTCTGTCAAAACCTCACAATGTGTAATCCTCCAAAAGTCAGTGTTGGTCTTATTTTATTATTATTCCAACGAACGAAAAAGAGGTGAGTAACGACCCATTAATTTTTAGTATTAAATCAACGAAAGAAACTGCCCATTTAATTCACGAATAAAACCGCCCAATTAAATGGTGCGTTATGAAATTAAGAAAACGCGTCAGTTGACTTTCATAATGATGGGTTCTCGCGGGTCCATTACTTAGCGGAAAAGAAACGGCAGTGCTCGTGCGGGCCCCACCCCACAAATATCCTACCAAGAGGGTAGGATATTTTTGGATAGTACCCTATCCATTTCAATTCAGCTTAATCCACTTTTATGTGGCTTCAAGTGGCTTCCAATTGGCTTAAGTGAAATAAAATAATGTTTTTCGTACAATTATTTTTTTTTTAACTTTAAGCCTGAAAATTAAAAACCACACCTGAGAAAACGCACCTCTGGAAGAGACGTTTCTATGTAAGTACCGGTGCTGTGATTCCATCGGTACCCTTAGAATACGATTCCGGGCACCGGTTCAAAAGTTAGAAAAACCCGCTCATCTGTTCACTGAACGTACCCGAGCCAAACTTCGGAAAATGATTCCGGGCACATCGGGCCTTGGAATCAGGTGCCGTCAGAAACTGTGTTCTAGTAAAATTCCAAAGACAATTAAGAAAAAAAATTTCCTTGAAATTTACGGGTTTTACATTACTCCCACCTCAGGGATTTACATCCCCGTAAAGATACATCATATACTAGGGAATCAAATGTGGATACTGAGCACGCATCTGAGCCTCCCGCTCCCAAGTGCCCTCCTAGAGGTTCCCGTGCTGCCATCTGATGCGCACTAGAGGAATCAATCATCCACGTCGAACCCGCTCTTGTTGATCCTCTATCTCCACTGGGACCTCCGCAAAAGTCGTCCCATCATCCACGTCTAGCTCCCCATAATCAATGATGTGTGTCGGGTCGTGAACGTATCTCCTCAGCTGAGATACGTGGAAGACGCGGTGCACCCGATGCAACTGAGGTGGAAGAGCCAGGAGATAAGCAACCTCACCAATCCTTCTGAGGACCTAGAAGGGTCTGATGAAGCGTGGAGACAACTTTCTGCCTCGGCCAAATCTCTGCAAACCACGTCGAGGTGAGACACGCAAGAAGACGTGGTCTCCATCCTTGAAATCTTGTGTCCTCCGCCTCCTGTAATCATATGACTTATGCCAGCTCTGAGCTGTCCTCATCCGCTCCTGGATGACCTGTACCTTCTCTGTCGTGGCCCAGACCATCTCTGGTCCCACAAGTGCTGACTCCCCAGTGTCTGTCCAGCACAACGGAGATCTGCAAGGTCTGTCGTACATCACCTCGTATGGTGCCATCCCGATGGTGGTGTGGTAGCTATTGTTGTACGCGAACTCCACCAAGGGTAGATGTTCCTCCCAGCTGCGACCAGAGTCGATGACACATGCGCCGAGCATGTCCTTGAGGGTAGGAATGGTACTATCCGTCTAACAATCCTTCTGAGGGTGAAAGGTGGTGCTCAGACGTAGTCGCGTCCTGAACACATCCTGCAACCCCTTCCAATGTCGGGAAGTAAAACGAGTGTCCCAATCAGAGACGATAGAATATGGCACACCGTGAAGTCGTACAATCTCCCGAACTTAGAGACGCCCCATGATCTCCACTGAGCCTTGCCCTCTAATGGGCAAGAAGTGTGCCGACTTGGTGAGTTGGTCAACAATGAACCAAATAGGGTCATGACCTCTGGAAGTGCATGGAAGTCCAGTCACAAAGTCCATAGATATCCCGTCCCACTTCCACTCCGGGACCTCCAAGGGCTGTACCAAGCCTGCTGTTACCTAATTCTCTGCCTTCACCTGCTGGCAGGTGAGGCACCTTGAAACGAACTCTACCACATCTTTCTTCATGCCCGGCCATGAGTGCTGTCATCTGAGGTCCTGGTACATCTTCGCCACTCCAGGATGCACCGCCAAAGGAGAAGTGTGAAACTCTCTCAGCACCTCCTCCCATAAAGAAACCTGTACCAATGTACGATCTCTGAAAAGGAAGTCGTGCTATGCTCCAAGGGAGAAACCATCAGGTGTCTGTCCCGAGGATATCTGTGAATGCCGCGTCTCATAGTCATCATCCCCACGCTATGCCTCTCTGACCCGCTGTAGTAGTGAAGGGGTAACTGTGAGAGAATGAAGGAAGGATGCTCCGTCCCTATCCACAAAGGATATCTGCATGGCGCCTAGCTTCTATGTCGCCTCCTCAAGTTGCTGAATGCCCTTCCTCATGCTGAGGGCATCAGCTACTACGTTCCCCTTCCCATGAGTATAGACTATCTCAATGTCATAGTCTTGGAGGAACTCGAGCAATCGCCGCTATCTCAGGTTCAGGTCGTTCTGTGAGAAGATGTACCTTAGACTCTGGTGGTCAGAAAAGACTGTAAAGTGCTCGCCCATCAGATAGTGCCACCAAGACTTCAGTGCGAAGACCAATACTGCTAACTCCAGGTCGGGGTAGCGTAGTTTTCCTCATGCAGCCTCAACTGACATGATCCATAGGCAATCACAGCCCTCTCCTGCATCAGGACACATATGATTCCAGTCCCTGATGCATCGCAGTAGACTACGTATCCAACTCTCTCCTCAGGAAACCTCAGGATAGGTGCGCTAGTCAATCTCTGTCTCGGCTCCTGAAAGCTCTGCTGACATCTGTCTGACCACACAAAGGGTTTTCCCTTCTTCGTCTAAGCTGATAGTGGTGCCGAAACTATATAGAAGTCTGGAACAAATCTCCGATAGTATCCAGCTAGTCCCAAGAAACTCTGCACCTCCATCATGCTCCTGGGAGGCTCCCAAGTTAGTACTGCCTCGATCTTCGTGGGATCCACTGCAACTCCCGCCTCAGAAATGACGTGCCCCAAGAAGTGGACCTCACGTAACCCGAACTGGAACTTCGATAGCTTTCCATAAATCCGGTGCTCTCGGAGTGTGTCTAGTACAACCCACAAGTGGTAGGCATGCACCTCCTCCGTGGTCGAGTACACCAAAATGTCATCGATGAAGACCACGACAAATCGATCGAGGTATGCCTGGAAGATCCTGTTCATGAGGCACATGAACACTGCTGGAGGATTAGTTATGCCGAAAGGCATATCCAGGAACGCATAGTGGCCATACCGACACCTAATGGCCGTCTTCTGCACGTCCTCATCTCGAACTCTGAGCTGATGATAGCATGACCTGAGGACTATCTTTGAGAAACACCGTGCTCCCTTGAGCTGATCGAATAGGTCATCAATCCTCGGCAGCGGATACTTGTTCCTCACTATCACCTGGTTCAGGTGACGATAGTCGATACACAGTCGTAAGCTCTCATCTTCCTTCTTGGCAAACAAAATCGGGGAGGCCCAGGGTGAAACACAGGGTCGGATGAACCCCCTGCCCTGCAAGTCCTCCAACTGTACTAGTTGCTCTCGAAGCTCAGTGGGGGCCATCCGATACGCTGGAGTGGATATCGGGGTTGTCCCAGGGTACAGATCAATATAAATGTCTACCTCTCTGTGAGGAGGTAGCCCTGGAACTTCATCGGGAAGGACTCCCGCGTACTGATCCACCACTATAGGAAAACAAGGACTCCGCACATCAATTTCTCCTAGGATGAGGCTAACTAACTGATGAGTAATGGTATTTCCCCTTCTCTGTGAGAGTCCCTCCTGTGCTGCAAAGGCTCCCATCTCTCCGGTGAAGGTGAACCTGCTCCTGTCAGTGCGTACACATCGCACCTTGTGCCAAAAATATTCAATCTGATTATGGACTGTGGATAACCAATCCATGCCAAAGATGATGTCGTAAGGCCTCGACGCCGCTACAAGAAGATCCCAGCCGAATCTCTCGCCTCCTATTTTAATCTCACACTACCGGCACCAGTGTGTAATCGTTGAGTCTGCTCCCGTAGGAGTCTCTAACCATAAGGATCGAGCCAACGACTCTGTCAGAATCTTCGATCTCCGAACAAGGGAAGTGGCTATGAAATAGTGACTCGCTCCTGTGTCTATAAGAACTAATTAAAGGGTGGACTAGACACAGATCGTACCTCGAATTATCTCTGGCACATCTTGGTCATAGGCCTCCACTGCCTGGATCTGTGCCTATCTCTGCCCACCAGCTCCCTGTGGTCGAGGTGTCCCTCCTGGTGGTGGTGGTGGCAGAGCCTCAAAGCGTCGCCCACCACATACTGCTCGGCCAGCTCCCCTACCTCGTCTGCCTCCTCCCTACGGATAGCCACGGTCGACCCTATGCCTCTACCTGGGTGGCCCCTCCACCGTATGCTGCTCCTCAGTAAGGCGGGTTGGGCAGTCACGAGCCATGTGTCCATGCCCGCCGCATTCGTAGCACTGCCTTCCTCTCGAAAGACTGGCTTCGCGCTGTGTTCCCGCACTGCTGAGCAAGTGTACTGAGGTCGTCTACGAGAGGGTTGGGTCTACCTGGAACCTTGAGTCATCTGTCAGCTACCTGCTGCCGAAGACTCCGCTGCCTGCCGCCCTGTGCTAGGTCTCACTGTGGACTCAGCCAGAAAGCTCTCGATCAGAAGGGCTCACTCCAGTACTCCTGCCTGGGTCGAGATGCTGAGGGAGATCAGCGATTCCCTAATATCGTGTCTCAATCCACGCTCAATGGTCCGGGCCCTGAAGAAGGGGTCTCGTACCATGTAGGTCGAGTAGCGAGAAAGATCGGTGAACCTCGCCGCGTACTATGTGATCGTCAAGCTGCCATGTCACAGCTAAAGAAGCTCCTGGATGTGCACCGCACAGAGGGTGGCCGGGACAAACTCTAAGCGAAAAGGATCTCAATGTCCATCCAGATGAGAGAGGCCTCATCGTGCACCTGGATCATCATGTTCCACCATCGTCCTTCTACTGCGTGTAGTAGGCTCGGAACGAGGAACACCACGAGGTTTGCTGGTGTCCTCACTAGCCTGAAAACTCGTACGACCACCTCCAGCCAGTCCTTGGCTGCCTGGGGGTCCATCTCCCCATGAATCCTGGGTGGTCTCTGGTGCTAGAACTCGTGCAGAGCTCCGAGGCGTCATGCATCGTCAGCAGTTGGTGCTGTAAGCATCAGGGGCTCAGTGGTTAAAGGTATCGCCGGTGTCTCTGCTGTCAACGGGCCCTGTACCGAGGCCTCGTCGCTCGGCGGGCTGTCGTCGCGCTCTACTCTAGGAACCCTAGCTGGCTGCTATCGTCGGGTCATCTTGAAAAGGAAACAAGTGTTCCACGGTCAGAATAGTATACTTGGTGATCTGACACATGTAATCACAATGAAAACTTGAAACACACATGCAATCAATGTTTTCGTGCATTAAGTCAGAAATCAGAAGTCAGGGTCCTGGTGTAAGGATACGTCTTCCGCCGCACCAACACTGGACCCCCTGCACTGATAAACACACTCAATACTCTAAACACTATTGCTTAACATAGAAGAAAGATCAGAGTCTACGGTAGAACTGACCAACTCTGATACCAATTTGTCACGACCCTTCCTCGGGGCCCGAGCCGTGACTACCCCAACCCGCCTTCCATAGGCCAGAGGCTGGCGACTAGCACCAAGGTGTAAATCCAGATAAACAGGGAAGGTATTTCCTTTGTAATGTAAACAAGCACCATTGAGTAAGCTAGAGGAAAAGTAAACACTAAGTAAAAACTATAACAAGCTGTACTGAAAGTAAAAGGGGCCGGAAATACAAGCCCAACTGTAAAGTACAACTGAAGGGAAAAACAGCAACTGAAAAGAAAAGCCGCAGCGTCGAGCCGTCGTCTGGAAGTCCCACCTGAAGGGTGGGTACAGATAGACTCCACTGCTCCTCGGTCCACCTGACCGCTCCAAGTACGTCTCGCCCAGTGGTCCACCTCCAGGTACCGTCCTGCTCCGCAAGCCTCCATGACGATCAGCGATGTCCGTCGTCTGCAACCAACACAACGAAGTGCGGGCATATCCCCTGCAGGGATGAGTATAAGCTACTCAGTAGGGACCCCGAGACCCCCGAATGTCTCCCGAAATCCACAAAGGATAAACCACAAAGGAAGAATGAAATCACTAAGTAACAACTGACACTGCATAGGTATATGCCCATACATATAGCTAAGTCATAAACTCTCGTTCGTCTCCAACACCTGAGCCGAAGCACAACCCAGTCCACACAAGAAAGCAAGCGTAAACCCACACAGGATAGCTCAACACAATCCATAATGGAGAGTAAATAGTAAATCCACACAGGATAGCTAAACACAATCCACAAAGGAGAGTAAACAGTAAATCCACACAGGATAGTTCAACACAATCCACAAAGGAAAGTAACACATGATTCATCTCACAGAGGTATACATCTTCGTATGACGATAAAGATGATCAATGATCCATCTAAGTCTTCGAACCCACAAAGGATCGATAGGTACTAACCCCCGCAAAGACCCACAAAGGATCAATAGGTAACTGACCCCTGCAAAGACCCACACTAGATCGAGACCACACAGGAACTATAGGCGCTTCCTCACACCGAACCGCTGAGCGCTGACCCGCACAAGATCAGATGCACAAATGATCTGTAACACTGATCCATGTAGGATCGCTGAGTGCAGTAGCCAGCGCAGTCCACTGAGGATCTCTGCACAGTCGTCACCGAAAAAGAAACAAGGTTATGATATATGTGTTTAAATATTAACATGGATGATAATATATGGAATGTGATATATCTTTTATCATATCTCACATAGAAAGTTGCATGGTCATATCATTAGAATATATATCTTTTATATATATTTATATGATATATGTGTTTAAATATTAACATGGATGATAAATACTGATTTGGAGATTTAAAATATTATATATCATATCATATCAGTATTTGAAAAAGAAAACTGTGAATCCTAAAAAGGGGTTGTAGTGAATCGAGGAATGTGACTATTAGGTGGTACACGACAACTCAAGGTGAGTATATATTTGGGGAGATATTTTCTAGGGAGTGTGCAGTTCTGAGCAGTGACAAATATGGATGTGCAACAAGGTTATGTTATGATGATGCGAGTACGATTTGGATATCTATAGAGTGGTGTATTGTAACAAACTATAACCAGAGAGGTGGTAGAGGAGTTTTTGGGTGTGATTTTTTTACAATGGTTTTTGAGAGGAATTATCGATTCAAGTATAGGGTTTATCTTGAATTTTTGTACTCTATGATTCATAGTGAATTTTCACAGAGTTGCCTCGGTGTTTTCTAATCCTTTTAAATTAGTGTTTTCCACATTATAATTTGTGTCCTCATTGGTTATTCTACAGTTTGGTTTGACGCTTCATTTACATTGGCCATTCTCAAAAATTGTTGTTATCACTACTGAGTTTATATTTGAAACCAATATGTTTCAAAGAAATCATCTGTAATTAGTGGAAGTTATCTGTGATTTCTGGCTGATTAATAATGGAGATTCACACCGTGGGATATTTGCTCACATTGAACTATTAAAAAAGCAAAATGATTTTTCACTCTAGCAGAAAAGAGTTAAAAAAATATGGTTTGTGAGAAGACATCGATGTCGTTCACAAAAAAACTAGAGAAGTCATAGACGATGAGAAATGATGATTGTCATTATATGTGAGAGTTGGTGACATGCACGATTCAGATGTATTTGGGTGATATGACAATACAAGGAGTGGTGAATCTGATAGATCTGGAGGAGATCAGGGAGAAGCATGAAAGAAGGAATAAATCAAAATCCTTCAGAAGTAGATTATATTTGAAGAAATGGTAGAATCATTTTTGAATGCCAGACCGTGGAGATTTATGAAACCATATGGAAGAGTTCACCAAACTTCTGACAGAGCTATCCTCAGTGGTAGTCAAGATTGATGATAAAGGTAACGTGGAAACTTTTTAAATGGAAGAAGAATACAAGACAATGCTTATTTTGGGTTTGTTTCCTGATTCATCTGATAATCCCATCATCTATCTATTTCATGGAAGTATACATTGACGTTGGATGATGTGAATTCGTTATTGTTCATGAATGATACATGGTGAAATACAAATGATGTATAATCTTATGTAAATAGTGGTATTCTGGCTGTGGAAGATGGACACAATAGCCAACGAGGTTAATCAAAGACAAGAATAATGGTAATGTGATTATTTTTCCATAAGCAGGGTCATGTGTAGATACACTTCAATGAATTTATAAATCATAAGGATGAAAATAAAGAGCATGACACAGGTTATGAGGATATCGGTGTAAGTATTGTTCAGGGTGAGGGTGATTTACTTTCATTTGGCATTGATTGTTGCAAGTCAGATTTGTACACCTAATGGGTGGTTGATTGCGCAGCATCATATCGTATTTCATCAATGAAGGGACTATTTTAATCATATAAAGAAGGTGACTTTGGTTGGTTGATGATGAAAAATAGATAATATGCTTATGTCATTGGTGTTTGTGATATTTTTATCACTACGAATGTAGGTTGTACACAAACATTGAAGGATGTACGCCACATTCTAGGTATACAGAATAATATTTTATCTATTTGTGGTCTTGATATTGATGGATTCAGGAGTTCGTTTGGCTGTGGAAGATGGAATTTTTCTAGAGGATCAATGGATTATGTGTGAGAAAAATTGGATGAAATGCTTTACAAGGTATTTGTAACGGCGTACAATGATGTGACGAATCCTATTGCGAAGTGGACTTCGTCAGATTTCTGGCACAAGTAATCGGGGTGCGTGATTCGAGTCTCAACAATAATGTTGAAGAAGGTTTAGAATTTGAATCATGTCAGGTCAGGTTGTTCAGATCTTACACCCTATTCATTTTCTTATGAGAGTTCCACTATTGAAGAAATAGCGATAATCAATGATCTTTGTACTGTATTGAGAGTTTTTGACCACTCAGAATATGTTGAGTATAAGGGGAGAGTTATTCCTACAGGTGAACCAGATTATGTGGTGATCACAATTATGGGGATCCAGATGTTGTTGATTCTATTATTGACGGTGCATAAATAGGTATAAATAAGACTTCATTATTTTGATTTCTTTTTTAGGCGGTGCTTTTTGGATACCATCAGAGATGAAAAAGAGGGTTGTCATATTTTCTGGAGAGGATGGAAGTTGATGCGATACCAACTAGTTTTCATTCCAACTTAGTTTGTTGGATGTGATCTCCTTATTCGATGGGCTGAAGGAGGATATTTTTAGGGTTCATCCCACATGTTGGTGATTCCAGATATGAGATAGGATATATAATTTGAAATATATATTAACATATCACAAAAATAAGGTTGCATGTGCATCTCATGAGAAGATATATCTTTTATATCTATTTAGATGAGTTATGTTTTTAAATATAGACATGGATGATACATGGGGATTTGGTGATTTAAGATATTATATTTCATATCTTATTTGTATTTGAAAAATGAAACAATGATTCTAATAAATGGGGAAGTAGTGAATCATGGAATGTGAAAATTTGGTGGAGTGAAACTACCCAAGGAGAACAGATACTTGGGTGACTATTTTGTATGGCATGGATAGCAGAGTGCAGAAACAAATTAGGTTGTGCAACAAGGTGCTCCAATGACAACGAGAGTTATATTTTTATCTTCGAAGGGTTATGTATTTCCAAAGACTATTATCATAGAGGTGGTAGAGGGGTATCAGGGTGTGGGTTTTCACTGAGTTTTTAATGATGTATTTTCGATTTAAGGCACACATTTTACTTGAATTTATTTTACTCTCAGTTTAATAGTAAATTTATCGGACTTTCCTGATGGTTTTTTAATCCATCGACAGGTGGGATTTTCATGTTTTAAACATGTGTCCTCATTTTTTATTATTTTGTTTGGTTTGACACATCGTTAACATTGGAAAATCTCACAAATTGTTTTGTCTCAACTGATATTATATTTGAAACTAATCTTTTTCTGAACCAACAACCACATCACACTAATGAACAAAAACACCATGATTCATAAGACCGTTATATATATCCAGTTCTCCAAAATAATGATTATGTTTTATAAAAAGAAACAAAATAAATAATAGAAATAATAAATTATTGAGATACATATTATAAAATTATCCAAATAAATATTTCAACAGAATGTAATCCATGTACCTAGAGATAGTCATTTTAAATTTGATTCCATTAACACAAAAGAATAATGAAAATTTTAAAGACAATGTTAGGAACAAATCACATCTACATGGATGACCACCATTCAATATTGTAATCATGAATCAGTTAGTCTTCTCAAAAAACCCACCAATATCCATTTCACAATGAGAAGAAGCCAACCAAACTATCAAAACCCCCCCAAATCAGAATAATAAAAAGGATAGCATAATCAAAGATCACATACATAAGAAAAACCAATCCAAAAACACAAAAAATCAACAAGTCGGTTCTAATAGATATTGAAAAGTAAAGGGGCCTCAAAACATTAGTTGAACCATGTTAGGGAACATATTAGTAGTTTCAACGGAATTTAATTTTAATTAGTTTTATGATTATGCCAAAATTCCCCCACTATTTGAGAAATAATTCCCTATTGAATTAAAAGTAATATTTTCTCATAATTTTTTTTATAATTTTATTTTTTTGTTTAACATCATCTATCACCTCCATCCAGGATTCCACTTCCCCCCATATCCTCCTGACTTATATATGCATCTTTCAAAACATGGTCAACATCTTCTTAATAAATTTTGTTTTTGAAAGCATCTACTTCCTGTCCGGGGGGGGGGTGTAGGCTCAACATCAATAGGTTATGGGGTGTATCATTACATTTTATGTCCAAACAACCTCATGTTATATTTACCGTTCTTATAGTAAAAATATATTTATTATAATATCATATTTAACTACACAAACACATAAATGGTGTTTGAATGAGATATATAAGGGTTAAATTCCATTCCAATATGGTGTGGTTTGGAGATGGTGATAAAATAATCAATTATATAGATTTCAAATGTATTTAAAGAATTAAAAAATAATAATTAAATTGTAATAAATTTTATTCATATAAATAAAAAATATATTAAAATAATTTAATCATAGTTTTTAAATATTCCTAGTTTTGAAAAATGATTAAATTAATAAAAAATTTAAAAATATGAAATAACAAAAATGAAAAAAATAATGAATTAGTGTAAAATGAACAAATTAAATTAATCAAATATAAAAAATTTATTTATAAAAAAATTATTTTGTAACAATATTTACTTGAATAGAAAACATATAAAAATTAATATAAATAAATAAAAACTATTATTATTCCTAATTATTGTAGCATGCACTATACATAATGTAATGATAGAATATAAAATAATATTAACCCTTATAGCAATTAAAAATAGTTCAATGTTATTATTTTGTTAAATATATACATATTTAAACATGTATATGTAACAATCAGTATTAAATATATCTCAAAAATATTAACTGTATATATATATATATTAAAAATTACCAAATAATTGAAAATACTATAATTGGATAAATATTAAAAACTGGAAAATAATATTTAAACAATAAACAAACATCAATGTACTGACATACTAACACATTAACATACATATACATGTATATACATATACAAAACCACATAAAAACGTACCCACTATCAAAGATACACAGAAACACAGATACCCAAATACAAATACAGACACAGAAACATACATATAAAAACATACACAAATATAGTCACATAGACATAAATGTACACATACATACACATTCATATGCACATGATCATATAGACATACAAAAACACATACACACACAAAAACCCACATACACATATAAACAGAGTCATATTAAAAAATGATCATAAGAATACATACATACACATTCATATACCCATATATACATATAAATTCAGTTGTGCATGGGCATATATAAATATTTCTACACATCCACGAGCAAATGGGAATTCATAGACATACATGTATGTACACTTATACATACATACAATTACATACTCATTCATGAACATTCATTCAAATCTATAAATTCAAATATATATGTACACATACTATATAAATAAATTTCTATACACATACATATACACATACACTTGTATATACACATACACATGCATTTGTATATAACATACAAAAACTACATAATGTAACATGTTTACATATATTCAATAACCTAAACCTAAATATATAAATACACATATACATATATTCACATTTACAATCATATACACATATATACTTATACATGCTCATAAAAATTCACATGAAAAAAAATTCACATGCACAAAAACACATACATACACGTGTACACATTCATATTGATAAAATATAAATATATATGCGCCCATACACATCCATGTACATACTCATACACAAAAATAGATATATACAAGAATAGTGACATAATCATACATACCCCCTAACAAACACACACACACACACCCAAAAAATATATATATATATATATGTGTGTGTGTGTGTGTGTGTGTTTGTTTCTTTGTTTGTTTGTGAACATATACATACATCTATACGTTCACATTCACATATGTATAAAAATACACACAAAATTACAGACACCCCAAAGAACATATACGTACTCACACATACATAATTTAAACCTACATATTCACACACATATAGACAACAAAACACATGTATAAAACCTAATACACTAAAAATGAATATGTATAAAATTGATGATTAATACAATGTGAAAATATTAAAACATCATAAACTCACTTAAGAAAAATAAATAGCTAGATTTATTAAATTAATTTGTAACACATTTAAAAATTATGTAAATATAAATTAATTAATTAAAATAAAATAATTTTATATATTACATTCATTTTTTTAAAAATTACTCCTTAATAAATCAAATTGAATGAAAATTAATCGTAAAAATTAAAATCATATTAGGAATATTAAAACGTTGTAAAAAATTATGTATAATAACAAAGGATAATATAATTAATTGTAAACACATAAAAAATTTATAGAATGTTAATAAATGCATTAAAGTAGATAAATTATGTAAATTATAGATATTGTAAAAACATAATAGCATAATCAATGAAATTGAATAAATATTAATCCTAAAAATCTAGAAAATATTTTGAATGTGAAATCATATTTACTAATAATGTGTAAATAAATATTATATAAGTAATAAAAATATTACAAAAGTATTATATATTACAAAAGATTAAATATTATTAAATGAAATAATACTAAAAATTACTAAATAAAATTTAATAAATATAACAAATTGAGAGATTTTAATAGTTACATTAATTATGTGATATAAATACACATAAAAATCAAATAAATATTAATAAATATATAATATTAATTATATAAATAAAAAATATTAAAAATAAATTATATGGTCTATAATAATATTCTTACAATAAATTAAATCATATTAAATTATATAAATTATATATAATTAATAAATATAAAAAAATAAATATAAGTACATTATTTTGTTGATAAATTTAAAAATATTGAAAACCCATTAAGAAATATTTATATTTGATATACTAAGAAATAAAAAAATGAAAAAAATAAATATTAATAAATATTAATCATAATAATTAAAATCATATTGAAAATATTGATTCTTAGTAAAAAAATATGTAATCATTTTAAAAATTGAATAAATTATAAATATATTGAAATTTATTAAATTCCCTAAATGAAAAAAGTTCATGATGTATTTTAAAAAATGAATATATTAAATTATATAAAATCAAATAATATTTTAAAAATAATATTAATACCATAATTTACATAAAAATAAATCATATAATAAAATAAAAATAAATGAATAAATATTATTATGATTGAAAATAATTGAATTCTTAACAATGATGATTTTATATAAAAAGTATGATATTTTATTAACAATTAAAATATTTAATAATCTTTAGCATGTCATTATTTAATAAATTATAAACATTTTATACCTTGTAAAAATAACCATAAAATATGAATTTATTACAAAATTTTTAAATGAATATATTTTAAAAGTGAGTAAATTATTGAAAATTCTTACGTTTTGGATATATTAAAAACTGATAAATAATATTAAAAGTGTAAACATGCTACATGTACACACATACATAGATATATACATGAATGTAATCGTACATACACATACATTCGCAGGCACATATATACATAAAAATAGAAGTACACATTCACAAACACATACTAATACATAGATACTCACATACCCACATACAAAAGAATAAATATTTATATAGATACATACATGAACATTCACATAGGCTGAATGAAAATTAATTTTTTTAGGAAAATAAAAAAACCCTTTTACTGGATACGGGGGAACCCATCAAGAAATAAATACATAAATCCAAATGTTCTGAGCCAATGATCCAACATCACAAGATAAAAAAAACACTTCAATGGAAAAGCCCCTCCAGGAGACAAAATAATTAAAAGGAGCTTCCACCATCTCATTTCTGCCGAATAATATGTCTTCTGTAGAATTACATTGGGCTGATATTGATTGGAAAGACATACCCACGGTGAAATCCAATTCCATAAGCAATAGAACGGTGAAACCCCCTTTCATTGAACCTATAAGGCCCCAAACTTAAAAATCACATAATATTGAATTAAATGAATAATTCAGATTGAGGATCTTTTCAGGTTTAGTGTTTTAGAGAATTAGATCATCAATCATTCATTACATTCCACATTTAAACAAAGTGGTTACATAAAAGATAGTATTTGTGTTTTCCCATCAGCGGAAACATATTTAAAATAAAACATGGATTATTTCTTGACATTTCCTTGACACTATAATCATATCATGCACCTTTCCCTTGACCTGTGAAAAACATTTCAAAAACATGGGATGAGCATAAAAAACTCAGTAAGGGATATAAAAATATGGAAAGGAAAAATGATTACATATATACATAAGAATGGAATCATACTTCACCCATAAAATAAAATCAGTTTAACATAACTCATCAAGTCATGAATAAATCATAGAAATCATAAGACATAAAGGTAACTTGAGGCATTCATAACATTCTTACGTAGGGAGTAACCCTCTTGGTTACGTTTGGAATACCCATCACCGTATATTCCCTAAATCACTTCGGAGAAACCTCAATTTTTAACTCCTTTGCGTTACCCAATGCATTAGAGAGCTATATCGGGCTCACCCGCCCTTAATTTATCACTTAACAACTCGTCTTCATAATAATGGCCAAGAACAATAACATTATTGTATCACATAAAACATGCATAAAGGGAACATAACATTTACACTTTTCAATCACATGATAACAATACAACACATTGATGTAAGAACATTATGAAAACCATTTTCAATATCTAAATAAAAGTAAAGTAAAACATAGTATTTATTTTTCTTTTAAAAAAAGGTATGGCTTGTAGAGGAAGCCGAAACTCAAATAATGGTCCTAGAGGCGGAGATGTCATTGTCGCCGTATAAGTACGAAAAAACATTCCCTTTTTTTGTTTAGTAAAATGCTTCATATAAAAAAGATTCTTTTTGGATAAACTTAAAAGTCAAAGGGGTTTATGCACAATAAAAAATAATGTTGTGTATAAAACAAAATATTCCTCAATGATAGGAGATATAGACGATGTCCCATACAAAGAAAATTTTGTAATGAAAATACATCTATTATGTGTCTTCAATATAAACAAACATATAGAAATAATAAATACAATATAGGACATTACAATATCATGACATAATTAGAAAGTGGGTGATTAACCCAAAGAACGGAAATTGGGTTAAGAAGTTTCCTTACCTCGTATCCAACATGACATGATCGTTCTTTAATCTCTTGAATAATAAACTTTATTTTATTTATATTTGATTTAGAACCTTTTTCAAGTTCATTATTACTTTTATATCATTTATTACCATGTCATGAACACTATGTATTTATTTTAGTTAATAACGGTCATTTTAATGACCATTGGTACTTGTGTCAAAAAATAAACTCTTTATAATTACAAGTTGTTCTTTTATCAATTATATCCAGAGTTATACTCATGATGTATATATCATATATATCATATATATCCAGTATGTACATGAATTTATAATATTACATAATGTTTAGAGGTAAGAAATAAAATGCACCATTCATGGAGATGGTAATCCGTACGTATGCATGAACGCTACTTTCATTTCTATTTTGTATTTTATGGAATGGAATCAAATTGATATAAAGGTATATTATAATTCCATTATAATATCATATATAATGACATTAATTACATCCTTTATACGTCTCATATATGGAATTAACGAATCAAATCACTTTGATGGGGCGGTAGTCCGCACTTCCTAAAATAAAGATATCGAGTTTACCCATAATGGAAACCATAAAGGTATGCCATAAATGAAATATACATAATCTTAAGTAAAACATAAAAATTTTATATATCATATATAAATATAGTGTCATCTTAATGGCCACCTTTGAAGGTGTTAAAATAATATTTAACAGTCATCGTTTCGTGAGGCAGAAATTCACCATCCACAGAAACAGTATATTATTTAACCAGTAGATGTAGTTGATGTGTAAGTGTAGCTCGAATCCTTATTATAACAACATCCTATAATATGTAAGTTACTGTTTTTGTTACAAAAGAAATGAATAAAAAGAGTTTATGGTGCTGGATAATAAAAATAAAACATAAGAACATCATAGAAGACACTACCATTAAATCGGGTAACTCTTTTTTATTTGAGCTCAAATGCTTCCTTGGGAAGACTTCTTCCCGAAGTGAGGCTTCTATGAGTTAGAGAGGGTTGTGTAGAGACAAAATGGGCATGTTTTGGCCAAGAAAAAGGCATTGGATGTGTGGGTACGGTGGTAGAGGTGGGGGCCTTTTATAAGAGTAGAGGAGGGGCACTCTTGGAATGGTATAAAAGGATACTTTATTATAAAATGATTTTCATATTTAAAAGGTCCCAAAATTATATATTTGAAGGATAATGTTATAATAGTTCGAAATACACCCATCCAATAGGTTTTTAACATGTGTAGGTCTTAGATTTTACATTATCTTTTCATTTTATTCAAACCATTAAATAATGAGGTAATCGTTGCATCACCATGGTGTCATAAATAATTTAATACATTTAATGCCTAAAAATTAAAAAAAAAATACTATGACGTATGAAAACATTATATATTTCTAATTTATATTTATAGTAAAAAATATGACTTTTATAATTCAATGTAAAAATTGTTTTATTAAAACAACTCATGTTTGTGACATTTTTACTTTAACATTAAATAAAAAGATATTAATGTCATTTTCCTACCAAAGTGGCTCCATGGGGTCCCCAAGTTGAACCATTAATTGTCTTGGTTGGCTGTGAAACATCCAATAATAGTAGGACTTGTGTGAAGTTCATTTAATTTTATTAAAACATTATTCTTACCTTAAATTACAAGTAATTACCTCTAATCGTGATTAAAAACTAAAAAGTTACTATTCACCAATAAATTATTTTTATCCCATTGAACCAGATTTTAATTCCTAATGACAACCATGTATGTCATAATTTTGATATTCAAATCACAGAGGTGGTAAAATTTTATTTAAACAAAAAATCAGTTTTTTAAGTACCACTTAGTGGTTTCACTATTCATCAAAAATTGATGTTTTTATGAAAAATACCAAAACCTCACCCTAATATATATTAGATATTCCGAATTAAAAAATTCTGTCTATTTTAAAAAATTAAAAAAATATAAATTACATTAATTAATTTAAAAATTAATTCCCGCTGTCAGAGCAAATAGCGTGATTTTATGAAACAATAAGTATCAAAATATTGACACTAGTTTACGTCCAATTTCAACGTGAAATTAATTACAATGACCACTATTGGATTAAATGGTAAAAATATATCTGAATTTAACATTAAAACCAATTCAAATGATAATCTAATCATATAAATAAATTATATTAAAAAGAGGTTTGGAATAAAAATACATCATTTTTCATTATTCATTTAAAAAATGAACTTTATCGGAAAAATACCAAAAATTTACACAATGTAAATTTCAATGTCCCAATAATAAAGAATGTGTTTATTTTGACAAATAGATATTATAATGTTGTCAAAAGATTGATTAAAAAATGGTTTTCCATCAAAATGCAGTAAAACAATCTTTTAAAAATATTAGTGTATTCTATGCTTAAGATTGGTTTTATTCTCATTTTAAGCCTCTAAAAAACTATCTAATTAATTAATAGACATAGATAAAAAATATTTATTATTCATTACTTACATGGGATGTTACATCCTTCCCCCCTTTAGAAAATTGCATCCCCGCAATTTATTTACTTATCGAATAAGTTGTGGTATTTAGCCCTCATTGCAATTTCAGATTCCCATGTTGCCTCTTCAACAATGTGGTTTTTCCACAAAACCTATACCAGTTGAATCACCTTATTCCATAAAAATTTCTCCCTGTGGTCAAGAATCTGGACTTGTTATTCCTCATAAGATAGGTTCTCTTCCAGCTGAACTACCTATACACTCAAAACATGAGATGGATCTGGCATGTACTTCCTTAACATTGAAACATGAAAAAAAATTGTGTACCAAAGATAAACTCGGAGGTAAATCCACTCAGTAGGCAACTGATCCAACCCTCTATAGAATTTCATATGGTCCAATAAACCTTGGACTCATATTTCCTTTCTTACCAAATGGCATCACAATTTTCCATGGTGAGACTATTAGAAAAACATGATCACCTGCCTCAAAAGAGAGATCATTCTTCCTGTTGTCTGCATAACTCTTATGCCTGCTCTGAGCTGTTCTCATGTGTTTCTGTATCAGCTGAACTTTTTCTACCAAATCATCCACCAATTCTGGTCCCATCATCTTCTTTTCCCCCACTTCATCCCAGAAAGTTGGGGATCAACCCCGCTTCCCATATAATTCCTGAAATGGTGCCAACTGTATACTGGAATGAAAACTATTATTATATGAATATTCATCCAAGGAATGATGTTGGTCCCAAATTCCCTGATAATCCATCTAAAAAGCACGTATCATATCCTCCAATGTCTCAATTGTTCATTTTGACTTCCCATTTGATTGAGGATGAAAATCTATACTAAAATTTAATTCAGTACCCAACTACTTCTGAAGGCCTTTCCAAATGATAGAAGTAAACCTGGGATCACGATCAGATACAATGGAGAGAGGAACTCGATGTAACATGAATATCTCTTTAAGATACAAACAAAAAAGTTGATCTTGGGAAAATTTATCTTTTGTAGTAAGGAATTGAGTGGATTTAGTCAAGTGATAAACAATAACCCATATTTCATTATTAACTCGAGGTGTCATCGGCATTCACACAACGAAGTCCATGGATATATTCTCCCATTTCCACTCTGGAACTGGTAAAGGGTGAAGCATCTCTATTGGTAACTGGTGCTCTGCTTTAACCTATTGACATGTCAAACACTTCACAATAAAATCAATAATATCTCTTTTTATTCCATCCCACCAGTAATACTCCCGCAGATCTCTGTACATCTTAGTACTGCCAGGATGATCTGAAAATGGAGAACAATGAGCATCACATAACAACTCTCTCTTCAACTATGAATCAAAAGGCACACACAATATCTTTCCAAATCTCAAAACACAATCATTATCAATGTTGAATTCAGGAAACATACCTTTCTGAAGAAGCTCAACCTTTTTCTGCAACTCACTGTCTTCCTTCTGTCCTTACTTAATCATGTCTGACAGAGAATATTTCATTGATACCTAAAACAAAATAGAAGAACATCCTACACCAACAACATCAATTCCAAATTTCATCAAATCCCTAACAAAAATATCACGTTACAAACACGTCATTGTTAATAAAGCATTTATTTTTTGACTCAAAGCATCAGCCACTTTATTTTCATTTACCGGATTGTAATGAATTGTACAATGATAATCATTGATTACTTCCAGCCATCTCCTCTGTCTCATGTTCAATTCTTTTTGAGTGAATATATACTTTAAACTATTGTGATTGGTATATATTCCACACTTTACTCTATAGAAATGATGCCTCCAAATTTTTAAAGAGAAAACAACAACAGCTAATTCCAAATCATGTGTAGGGTAATTTACCTCATGAGTGTTCAACTGACATGAAGCATAAGCAATGTCCTGATCATTATGAATTATGACGCAACCAAGTCCATTCAATGAAGCATCATTGTAGATAACAAAACTCACCATTCATGGAAGGTAGTGCCTAAACTGGACCATTCACCATTCTTATTTTCAGTTTCTGAAAACAATCATCAAATTCTTTTGTCTAGATAAACTAAACATCCTTCCGAGTTAGCTTAATCATTGTACTAGATAACCGTGAAAAATTCTCAACAAACATTCGGTAGTAACCTGTCAAACCATGAAAACTATGGATCACGGTTACATTTGTGGGTCTTGGCCATTCTTCAACATCTTTTATTTTGTAGGACCCACAGTTATCCATTCTTTAGAAACAATATGACCAAGGAAAGAAATTTGTTTCAACCAAAACTCACACTTGTTGAATTTCCCACAAAATATCTTTTCTTTTATGTTTTGAAAAATATCCCTTAAATGTCTTTCATGCTTCTCTTTAATTTTAGAAAACACCAAAATGTCATCAATAAACACAACCAAGAGTTTTCAACTGAGTCAACTGAGCCATCACTGCAACAAACTGTTTAGTTCAGATTCTGACCATCTCAGGATACTGATTTTAAAGATCATTTCCCTTTGTATGCCTTCCAAGAAAAGTTGTTATTCCTCTTCTATGAAAAACCATTCTTAACACAGAAATTTCTTAGGCGAAGCAACATGGTAATCTACAAATTCTATATTATTTCACTTTGACCATAATTTTTTTTGGATAATCATTTAATAGAATTCTAACTCCTAATGTTATCTAAACCGAACCCAGATATCAAATATAAGGCCCCATCCTTAAACATCACTTAATATTGAAATAAATGAATAATTCACATTGATGATCTATTCAGGTTTAGAGTTTTAGAGAATTAGATCCTAAAACTTGCATTACATTTCACATTTAAACAAAGTGGTTACATAAAAGATAGTATTTGTTTTTTCCAATAAACGGAAACATATTTAACCTAAAACATGGATTCATTCTTGACACATCCGTGACACTATCATCATATCATGAACCTTTCTCATGACCTGTGAAAAACATTTCAAATACATGGGATGAGCATAAAAATCTCAGTAAGGGATATAAAAATATGTAAAGGAAACATGAGTACATATATACATAAGAATGTAATCATACTTCACTAATAAAAGATAAGCACTTTAACATACCTCATCAAATAATGAATAAATCATATAAATCATAAGACATAAAGGTAACTTGAGGAATTCATTGCATTCTTACCTAGGGAGTAACCCTCTTGGTTACGTTTGGAATACCCATCACAGTATATTCCCAAAATCTCTTCGGAGAACCCTCAACATTTAACTCCTTCGTGTTACCTAATGCATTGGAGAGCTATATCGGGCTCACCAGCCCATATTTTATCAAGGAACCACCCATCTTCAGAATAATTCCCAAGAACCATAACATAATCGTATCACATAAAACATTCATAAAAGAAACATAAAATTTCCACTATTCAATAACAAGATATCAACACAACACATTGATATAAAAACATTTTGAAAACCATTACCAATACCAAAATAAAATAAAATTAAAACATGGTATTTATTTTTCTTTAAAAAAAAGTTATGGCGTATAGAGGAAGTCGAAACTCAAATAATTGTCATGGCGGCAGAGAAGTAGTTTTCTCCACATACGTACGACAAAAACATTCCCTTTTTTGATAGTAAAACTCTTCGTATAAAAATATTCATTTTGGATAAACGTAAATTCCGAAGGGGTTTATACACAGTATAAAATAATGTTGTGTATAAAACAAAATATTCCTCAATGAAAGGAGATTGAGACGATGTCCCATAAAAAGATCATTTTGTAAATAAAATAGATCTATTAGGTGTATTCAATATAAAAACACATAAAGAAATTATAAATACAAGATAGGTTATTATAATATCATGACATAATTATAATGTAGTTGATTAACCCAAAGAACAGAAATTGAGTTAAGAAGTTCCCTTACCTCGTATCTGACTTGACATGATCGTTATTTATCCTCCTGAATAATAAACTGGAGTTAATTTATAATTTCTAAAGAAGATTTTTCAAGTTCATTTTTCCTTTTATATCATTTGTTACCATGTCATGAACACAATGTAATTATTTATGTTAATAACGGTCTTTTTAATGATCATTGGTACTTGAGTTAAAAAAATAAACTCTTTATAATTACAAGTTGGTCATGTATACATTATATACAGAGTTATACTCATGATGTAGAAATCATATATATCATATATATACATTATATACATTAATTGATAATATTACATAACTTTTAGAGGTAAGAAATAAAATGCACTGTTCATCGAGACGGTAAGCTATACGTTCGCATGAACGCTACTTTCATTTCTAATTCGTATTTTATGGAATGGAATCATAATGATATAAAGGTATATTATAATTCCATTATAATATCATATATAATATCATTAATTACATACTTTATATGTCCCAAAGTTGGCATTAACAAATCATATCACTTTGAGTGGGCGGTAGTCCACACTTACTAAAATGAAGATATCATGTTTACCCATAATGGAAACCATAAAGGTATTCCATAAATGAAAAATAAAGAATCTTAAGTAAAACATAAGCATATTATATATAATATATAAATATAGTGTCACCTTAATTCCCACCATTTATGGTGATAAAAGAATATTGAACAATCATCGTGTCGTGAGGTAGAAATTTGTCATCCACAAAAACAGTATGTTCATTAACAATTAGATGTAGGTGTGTGTAAGTGTAGACAAAATACTTATTATAAAAAAATTCATGTATATGTAATATACAGGTTTTGTTACAAAAGAAATGAATAAAAATAGAATAGGTGGTTGGAGAAGCAAAATAAAACCTAAGAACACAATAGAAGACACTACCTTTAAATCGGGTAACTCTGTTTGATTTGAGCTCAAAGGCTTCCTTGGGAAGACATCATCCCAGAGTTAGGATTAAAGGAGTTAGATATGGATGTGGAGAGAAAAAATGGGGAGGGTTTGGCTGATAAAAAGGCATTGGAAGTGTGGGTAAGGTGGTAGAAGTGGGGGCCTTTTATAAGAGGAGAGGAGGGGCACTCTTGGAATGGTATAAAAGGATACTTTATTATAAAATTCATTTCAGATTTAAAAGGTCCAAAAATTATATATTTCTAGGATAAGGTGATAATATTTTGAAATACACCCATCCAATTTTTTTTGGAATGTGTAGGTCTTAGATATTACATTATCTTTTCATTTTATTTAAATCGTTAAATAATGAGGTAATCGCTGACTCATCATGGTGTCATAAATAATTTAATTTATTTAATGTCTAAAAATTATCAAATAAATACTATGATGTAGGAAATATTTTTATCTTTCAAATGATTATTTATAGTAAAAAATATGACTTGTATAACCCCATGTAATTTTTTTTAGTAAAACAACTAATGTTTGTGACAGTTTTACTTTAACATTAAATAAAAAGATATTAATGTCATTTTCCTACAAATGTGGCTCCATGGGGACCCCATGTTGAACCATGAATTTTATTGGTCGGACATGACACATACAATAAGGGTAGGACATGTGTCAAGTTCATTTCATATTATTAAAACCTTATTCATACCTTAAATTACACTAATTACCTCTAATCGCAATTAAAAACATAAAAGATACTATTCACCAAAAAATTATTTTAATACCATTGAACCAAAATTTACATCATAATGAAAACCTTTTATGTCGGATTTTTTTAATTCAAAACACAGAGGTGGTAAATTTTCATTTAAACAAAAATTCTGTCTTTAAGTACTACTTAGTCGTTTCACTATTCATCAAGAATTGTTGTTTTTCAGAAAAATACCAAAACATCACCCTAATCTATATTTGATATTCCAAATTAAAAAAAAGATGTCTATTTTAAAAAAATCAAACCATATAAGTTACATTAATTAATTTAATAATTAATTCCCATTGTCAGAGCAAATAGTGTGTTTTTATGAATCAATAAGTATCAAAAGATTGACACTAGTTTAAGTCCAATTTCAAAGTGAAATAAATTCCAACGACCACTATTAGATTAAATGGTAAAAATATATTCTAATTTTACTTTAAAACCAATGATAATGATAATATAATCATATAAATAAATTCTATTAAAAAGAGGTTTGGAATTAAAAGACAACATTTTTCACTATTCATTAAAAAATGAACTTTATTGGAAAAATACCAAAAATTTACCCAAAGTAAATATAAATGTCCCAATCATAAATAATATGTTCATTTTGAAAAATAGAGCTTATAAAGTTGTCAAAATATTGATTTAAAAATGGTTTTCTATCAAAAGTCAGTAAAACAATCTTTTTAAAATTTTACTGTATTACATGATTATGATTGGTTTTATTCTCATTTTAAGCCTCTAAATCACTATTTAATTCATTAATAAGAAATAGATAAAAAATATGTATTGTTAATTACTTACTTGGGATGTTACAAAACAACATCTATAGCATCCCCATGAACGTCTTATGGATGGATCCCTTGAACCGTCGACCAAGGAGACCAATAGAAGAATCAATGAACCATAAATGATTAAAAAAACAATTTGAAGCACCATAAAACCATTCACCACCAACCCATGATCACCACTAGAAAAATATCACCACCGACGATCCAATCTTAGATGCCGAACAATGCTTGAAATTTCCCTACCACAACGATCCCATGATCCACCATTCAACTCCCCAGTAGTAAGAAGCCCAAAGAGTTAGGGTGTTCATTATGTGGCATGCCAACCAAGTTCCAACATTTAATTCTTTATGAATTCATCACTATCAATGGAGTTCCTCCACCGTCGCTCAAGGGTCAACTATCAATCTATGAAAATAGAATGAATGGAGAATTGTTTTCTCCACCTAGATCTAACAATCCTACATTCCAGGAACACATTGGCATACCTTAATCCTAAAACCCTAATTTCGTAGGGCTCACAACGCTGAAACTGCCTCCCCACTCCCATTAACTCTTGACGACACACACCATTGAGAATGAAAATACTGACCTAAAACATCTTCATCAACATTACCAGTCATAGTGAACACCTTCTACATCCTATATGTTAATATACAATAAACCTGAATGGTTCTAGTGATGGCGTATGATGGGTTTCAATTAACTGCCCAAATAATGTGGGTTGGAGATGATATTATATAATTAAAATAAATAGATTTCGAGCATATTAATTTTTATAAAATTTAATAAATAAACATAAATAAATATTACTCTTATAAATGGAAAACATATAGAAAATATCAAAGTGTTGTCAATATATACATACCATTTTTAAAAAATGAATAAATTTAAAACAATATTGTTAATTATTAAATATACAAAATTAAAATTAATTAACGATATAAAGTAAAAAAATGAATAATTTAAATTTAATCAGCAATCAAATTAATTTTATTTTCATATTATTAATTAAATGAATTGTAAACAATTAAAAATGATTAATATTTAATAAATATATATTATTAAAATTGATAATTATTCATGTCTGCACAATATTTATTTTATAATGATAACATAACAAATTATTAACCTTAATATTTTTTAATAATTGTTAATATGATATTATTTAACTAATAATATACATATATAAATATTAATTAATAATTGTCAAAATTAATTATATTATAGAAAAAATTAAAGGAATATATTTTTAAAATTGAATAAATATTAGATTATACAAAAAAGGCAGATAATAAAAACCAATAAATAATATCAATTCAATAAACATATATAAATGTTCACACATAAATATTAAAATACATACATGTATTGTAATGCCCAGAAATCTTGAAGTGGAGACATTGTATTTGATAGCCTGTATGACACACAACACCAAGAATATATAGAAATACAACAATTTGAAAAATTATAACAAATATTAAAAAACTTCAATAAAAAAATATAGCATTAAATTCACATGTTACGGAGTTGGCGAGAGGTGTACTCAACAAAGGGATTCTTCAATGGCTTGCATTACACACAAGATCATGTTTCATCGAATGATAATGTATTATTGAAATATAATTATTTAATATAATAATATAGAACATAGACATTATGAATAGAATTAACTATATTTTTAATATATATGGGTTACATAACTAATTCATTGGTTAAAAATTATTTATAAATTAATATAAGAACCAATTAAATAATAAAATACTATTTATATAGAAAATAATTTATGACAACAAAGCTATTTTATAAATATATAAAAAATAATTGTAACACCCCATGATTTCATAGTTAGTTATTTTCATTAAAGTATGTCAATATTTTGGGCTACAAGAAACATTGAGTTCGAGTGCACCAAGAATTACCAACCACGTCATTCAAAAAGCGGTTATGAATAATATTAACTAAAATTTTATTTTTATATACTCCATATAATATTAACTTCCATATTATGTGTTTCTTAGACATAATATATGAATAAATAAAATTTTACTGATAATGGAATTATTTTTATGAAAAAGAAATTTTACCTCCTTTCAAAGTATAAACTTTTTTTCAAATCTAATATTTGACATTTTTATATATTAATTTAGACTAATAAAATTATTTTTTATAATCAGGACATAAAAATAAATTCAATAAATTTTTGGTGTTTTTTTATAAGTTTCATATTTTGGTGAATTGTGAAAAATAATAAATTTTAATTGAAAAAACACTTTTAATCCAAATAATTTAGATTGTTAAATTGAAAAATTTAATGGATAGTAGGTATAATTTGATTATATTTTTATCATTTAATACAATGTAGGTCATTGTATGTAATTTCATATTTAAAATTGAGATAAACACTTGTCAATCTTTTGACTTTTTTTACTTTTTAAAAATAATTTTTTGATGAATAGTTAAAAACATTGCGTTATGGTTTAAAAACCGAATTTTTATTTAAATAATTATATGTTTTATTTAAATTTATTTTATGTCAAAATATACACATAATACATATATTAGTTTAATGTATTTCATTATAGTGATTATATAAAAAAATTAGATGTATAAAATTTTATTGAAAAATTTAACGTCATTTACCCACCTTTGAGGCACGTTAGCAAATTTGCATAAAAATTTATTTTACCACTTCTATGGATTGAATTTAAAAAATCCAAGAGACACAGTTGACATTATTATGTAAAATGTGGATCAGAAAGATGAAAATAAGTTATGTTGAATTGTAACATTTTCGTTTTTTTACTTCAATAATAATTTAATAGGGTAATTGAAGATAAAAATGATATTATAAATAACCTAACACATGTCCTAATTCAATTTTATAATTTTATGTAAAACAAAATGAACATTAGGGAAAAAAATGTGATCCTTTTGGACCACTTGGATTAGAATAGGACATATATTATTATTTGATTTAAAGAAGAGTGAAAGTTGTAAAATTCAATGTTTAATGACCAATAAATTTTTTGTATAGCGTTATAAATATGATAAATTCTACTATTTTTATTAATTAGAAATAAAAAATTATTTCCTAAACAATTATATTATATTTTAATTTTTTATGCATTAAATAAATAAATTTAAATATGACACAATGATTATTTATTAATTACCATATTAATTAAATATTAAAAAATTGATATTATAAATATCCATGTATATGTAAATAGAGACTTATGGTGAATTACACTAATTTTATATCTAAATATAAAATGTTATGGTTGATTAAATACATTTTATTCGAAATAATAATGTTTATAGGACTTTCTCAAAAATCAAATACGAAATAGTGTCAAAATTGACATAAAAGAGTATTTAAAACATATACAACATTATATTTTGATATAATATTCCTAAAAATATAAGGAACATCCAATTTACTTATGTAAGGTTAGATATATATATAATGATCCACTTGGTGTTCATTTGGATTTTTATAGTATCTTTATTAACCATTTATTATAATTATACAAGAATACATGGTAAAAGTTATATTATTTAACTAAGTGTTAAATGTAAAAGATAAGGTCAATGGGTGACATTAACCTATCTGAAACCTAATATATTAGATTTTTTCAGCCCATAACCATTTTAGACTCTATATAACTCCATTTTGGTGGCATTAGAATGAAAAAATTAATTTATAATAAAATAATAATTCAAGGTTTTCTTAAAGTGACCCTCACCACTCTTATAAATGGGTACAACACTTTCTGTCTCCAAATCCATTTGGATCGGCCAAAACGTTCCCAAATATACTCTAAACTACTACCACTACATCATAGATGTCTTATTTTGATCTGAAATCAAACCTCTGGATACCTTTTGACCAAATCAAAAGGAATCACCAAAAGAAGACGTAATAATTTCGTCAGCTCTTTCGAAGTTATCTTCTTTTCCCACTATCTCATTCTCTATTTTTACCAACTGAAATTATAACTCTACTAACTTCTAAATAATATGATGTAACTATAAAAATGGTACCACCATATTTGTTATTCTATCCATCCTATGAATGAAAAAGTCACCACACATGTGTATGTACGACTTAACGTCTCCATGTCGTGGTGTAGTTGTTATTCAACCCTTCATTATTATGATGGGTATAATAATGTTGTATAATTGATGTAATTAACAAATATAACATGTTAAGTATTTTTTTATATATCATACAAAATCATACTATATTCAATCTTAGTTTCAATTGAATGATATTGTCGCGCGTGCGTATGTAAGGATTATAGTCTCCACGAATGCGATGAGATTCAGTCCCAAACGTAAGCATTCTAAATTAATTTTCATTTTATGATTAATAATAATGTTCAATGAATTAATATAATTCTTCTTATAAATCAAATACAAACGTCCATAAAAAACATTACTTAAGTAACAAAACATATTACCAAAAACGAATCAGTGAACACCAGAAAAATGATACTACAAAATAATATTAAAAAACAAATATTAGAATATCATATATTCTATTGTATTATGTATGTTTTTATTTTATAATTCATTAAAAAAAATTTATGTATTACATGGAATTTATCGTACCCTTGAATACATAAATGTACAAGGTAAGGGCTTTCTTATCTAACTTTAAATTCGATAATATTCCAATTATTCATCACTTATTTATTTCATGTGGTGTTTTATGTTCTGACATTTGAAATATATTATCATGATTATATTTATATTCATGTTATTACATGATTAATTTTGATGTTATTAACTTTTGGTCATACGACTTGATTGATTATAATGTGGTAAGGGGTTTTCATCTCACTTTTATCCCATGAGATTCATGGTATTTCTTCCACTATTAACGTTTGTTTTGTGCATGTAATTCCCATGATTATTGTTCATCGATTAATATACATTAATTTATTTTAATATATATCATTATTTTATGATAATTAGTTCATGTGGTGTATGTTTCTAATGATACCATATAGGTAAGGGAATTTAAAATTTCAATTTCCACTCATTCAGTTTTACGCAAACTTCATTGATTATATTACTCCATGATTATGTATGAAATCAATATTTATTTCCATATGTAGTAACTTCCACTCCAATTTTGGTGGATATAATTTTTACACAAATAATAAATCCATTGATAAATTCTCAAGTCAACAATATGAACTTGATAAGAATAATTTTAACTCAATTTCTATTCATTGAGTTAAACATCCATGTCATTGGTATTGTTTTTAAAAGAATATGTGTGGATGTCCTCTGATTGATTTACACTGAATATCCAATCATATTGAGTGTATTTATATTTTTCACACATAATTATGGAATTGATATTTTCTTAACCTATGGATACAATCATTATAAGGGATTTCATCTCAACTTACATTCCATTGAGACTTCTTTGTTTATATGCACCAGTTAGCATTTATATGGTGTAAAGACTGTAATTTGGAATGGTATATCATGAATACCTTTATTATCATTATATTATAATGTTTTCATTAATTTCATTCCTCAGTTACATGTATTCAAGCATCTCTCATTATGTTAAGAACTCATTAACTAAAATACTGTTCCAAATGTATGAACAATTTATTCTCCTAAATCCTCCTTGTCAATGTCAATATTTTAAGAAATTTTTTAAGGTATTATTTTATATAGACATGAATATTTTGATAATAAAATTATGTTCAATTTTTCAATGTTGTATGGGCCACTTTTATTCAAAATTATATTTTAAATGACTTGT
Source organism: Viscum album (assembly GCA_963277665.1). Classification (NCBI taxonomy): domain Eukaryota; kingdom Viridiplantae; phylum Streptophyta; class Magnoliopsida; order Santalales; family Viscaceae; genus Viscum; species Viscum album. Next base: position 356,524,196 of record OY728152.1, on the reverse strand, counting down.
GAAATAATAGTGTTCCATTTAAATATATTGAAGAAAAATGGAATATTTCCCTCAAATAATTTTACTGAAAATTTTCTACTTTGAAAATATCCAACATTAAATTTTATTATTTATCGAGGTCGATTTATTATAATAAAATCTTTAATAATGTATTGAACGAGTTATGTTTGACTTCAGATGTTCTATTTTTATGCCATTTAGGGTTTGTTGTTAAAGTACTGACATGCTGTATGATTGTTTTAATACGAATATTTATATTATGTTTCACCCTGATTATATAATGAGTGCATTGGACATAATAAGTGATGGTTTGATCCCACTAATTCTCCTAGATGCATCAGCAGGTCTCATTAGACAAACTATTGATTTGGCACCAGGCCTTGAAAAAATCATATTTTTTGTCTTGGCACGAGGCCTTGAATATGTAGTTATGATGTCCGAAATTAGGAATTCCCTCAAATTGAAATTTTGTATTGATGTCACAAGTGCCTTTTACACGAAAATAATATCCATGTGAATATGTAAATGGAATTATTTGATTTATCTTTGACATATTATACTAATGTTTATGTTTAAAAGGCATTCATTTTAGTATTATACATTACATTTAAATGTATATTCTTATTTATTATAGTTTCTGTATATTTGTATCCTTACTAAGCATCTGAGCTCACTCTTTTCATATGATTTATTATTTATAGGGTGTAAAAAAGTGTTTTTCGATATACCTTCCAGAATAGGATAAGTGACATAAGTGTGATCAATGGGGACATAATGTTTTTTTTCATGATGAACTGTAAAACATATGTATTTATGTATTACTTCGTAGGCTGCTAAACTGATCAGTCTTTCAAAACATGATTCCCTGTATCAGGACAATGTTACGTTATAATCACTGATTCGGGGTAACTGGTGTCAGGGCGTTACAGATGGTATCATAGGATGTTTATTGCAGACCATGGAAGCTAGATTTAGAAAAACCCTGATTAGAAATCCCTACCCTAAGATATACATTGAGTATAAGTATAGATAAACATCCAAAAAATATGATAATGTAAATATTATGTGTTTCTTCCTAGAAATACATCCATGTATAGATATGAGTAGGTATAGGAAAATCTAGTACATAGGTGCAGAGGAGTGAAAACTCCAACAAGGAGTTTCAGGCATGAACCAGGGTATCCTGATACATGACACTAGGTCATGCTGCACCAATGGTTACCAACCTCCAAGGGGATATACATATGATAATTCACATTTTTTTACCAACTTATTTGAATAATCTTAATATATTATTAGAATAAATATCCCTCATAAATATTATGGTGTTATAGTTTTAAAATAAGGTGTCATGATATACTCTAAATGATTTTTTTTTCACATTATGCTTTCTTGTGTTAGTCAATGTATGGATTCAATTTAATTCATAGTAATATTGAATATGATGTACAAGGTTGTAATAGTGGTGGAAATGAGAACTGAAATGGAATATTGATATGCAGAAAAGATATCGTGTTCATTCCAAAAATGTTTTGCAAAAATATGATAAACAACATATATATTAACCAATCCTCAGACTAAACAAAGAAGAGAATGGCAGTGAATGAGAAGGGATCCAACAGTTGAAATTGTGGAGAAAAGATATCTCAATTTCGATTAAGCCAGATATGTGGAAGGTCACAACCAAGAAAGTGACACAATGGAACAAAGAAATGATATATGTGCGTGAAATAATGAAAAATAGATGAGAATTGTTGAGAAAAAATGAAGAGTATTATGGGATAAAATAAAAAAAATCCTACGAATCCAATTATTTTCATTTTTCATAAATGTAATGGAGCATGTCATTACATGAGTCAATTATATATTCTATAGGAAACCTCATTGTCAAGAAACATCCAATGTGGAAATAAATGGATGAACAAATGTTTAAAAGTATTGGATTTATTTTGAATAATATTCTCTTTTATATGCCACCATGTATTTTGTTATGTTAAAATTCAATTTTAGGATGAATGATAGTTTATTTTGTGGATATAGTTATAAAGATATTTTTGGGATTATATGAACCTTGAATTTGATGAAATTACAAGCTGTTGAATTTTGGGATGAAAATGCGAGGCAATATATTACAATTGTTGTTAAATTACGTCAATTGTGGTTAAATAACATTATTGTTATTTTTAGCAATTTATATCATTTTTATAATGTTATAAAATATAGTTTCTGAAAAATGACAACACCCTGACCGTGTGATGACATGTCACATCGGACAAAGCTGTGGGAATCGAACCCACAACCAGAGTGCGATTAACATTAATCACTTACCACTGGAGTACGTGATGTCCATAGTTATTGTGAAAAATTATTTTTAGTTAAATTATTTTATTAATAAATAATAATTTGATCTGGAATCATATGTCTAATAAAATGGATATCCTCAGTATTGGAAATATTTTGATCATTAATTAATAAATGTTATTTTGTAAGAGGTTCTATCTATTGGGAACACTATATGCCTATTGAAAATTTAATACAATGGGTTTTTTTTGAGGTGATATTTTATATTTCAATCTATGTTTTTGTTGTGTATTTATAGAGACTTGGGATATTTACTTAAATGATTAACCTATCATAGAGAATGTGTGATTAGGTTAATTAATTTTTTGTTTGTTACTTTATGAGATGTATATGTTATTTTGAGTTACAATTTAACATGGAAAACTACGTAATAAAATTCTACTATGTTTTTTTTTAATAATTGTTTATATTATTTTGAATGTTTTTATGGGAAGTTTTTTATTTAATAGTATTAATTAAAATTAGGGTATTTTGGGTTTCATTTAATAAATTATGATTTGTATTTCGTACTCTAATGGATTATCCATTTTGTAGATCATATGATCTTATACCAACTAATATGGTTTTGGATAATATTTAATGACAATGTAAATGCATAGTTTATCCTTTGTGGATCATGTGATTCTCTAATAGTTGATTCTAGAACATCTGGTGTGACCAAGTCATATTGAATAATAATAATTTTAGAAAATATGAGTTTGTGTTTGAAATTTTTTAGTGGATTAAACTCTACATAATAATTAATTATATCTCTTTATTTTTATATTAAATCTCAATATAAATTTCTCAACATTATGAAATGGAACATATATAAAAAAACGTTTTCTGTTTACATTTCCTAATGGGAAACTAATGACAATTTATCCCATCATATGTTTGTAAATTATTTATAACATTATCTTGATAATGGTTTCTACACTCTTCATCAGAACATGACAATTATTTTATCTTCCATTTCCTTGTTTTCCGACATGAAATCCTAGTATGGGTTATCTCGGGTGACCTTTTTACATGTCATTCCTTCTTTTAATGTGAAATTTTTATTGAATCTTTTTACAATGTTGGAAATTAAATGATGTTCCCATGACCAATTTTTAAATTGCGAGGAACAATTTTCCAAAAGGTGGGGAAATGTACCACCCCAAGATTTCATAATAAGTCTTGGGAAACATACCTTTGAAAAAACATGTAAATATAAATGTGAAAATATCATTTTTAATTAAAAATGATGGTATGATGTATAAGTGTGATATATGTCTATTTAATACATAAATACCTCTAAGAATGTCATTGAAGATTGACTGGAATAACTAATTCATTTTTGTAACAAAGTAGATATCATTAATACCAAAAATATAGGGGGATATTTCATATAAAACTCAAATGATGGGATCCTCAATAGGCTAACATGCACAACGATTGCCTCATTTCATAATGACATAATGATTTCTGTTTCCATTAATAGTAAAACAAATAATATGGATAAAATTTTTTTATAATAATCACTCAAATATATATCATAATATAATGAGCTATTTTTGAATGAACCCAAAATTAGTGGTTTGTGAAGACAAATACCTATGGATGATGTTCATGAAAATGAAAATATTAAAATGAATGGGGTTATTATTCCAGGTAGATTATTAATATGAGGATATTTTTTTTATTTTAACAATGTTTGAATAGAGGAATAAAATATCTTAGATAATATTACCAATTTCTTGATAATTTTGGAGGGTGAGATATTATAGTTGTAGAAATGATATATTTCATTAAGAATAATTTAGTGGATTATGATATTCTCAATTTCAAAAAGATATATGTGGAAATTATAATATTTTTATAACAATTTTTGATAAAAATTTAGTTTTTATATTAGGATAGATTAATAAAAAATTAATATCATAATTCAAGACTTGTTTCTATCATGTGTAAATGAGGTGAACCGGTTGAAGGTATATTTGAACAAAACCCATCATATGAGCCTCTGTCTCAAAAATTTTTATGTTCCATGCATTGAAGAAAATTTTTTAAATGTTTTTTCTATTTTTGATAATATGAATTTTATTTATGTGGGATTATATATTAATTTAATCATTAAATAAAAAACATTTAGATGAAATTTGAAGTAGTTATGAATTTAGGGATGTGTGTGGATTATTTGAGAACTACCTATGAAAATTGAATATTCCTCTACCTAAAAAATGGGAAATGTAATTTAAAAACATAATCATGAATGATGGTTATGAAATTACTAGGGATATAAATTCATTACTGAATTATAGTTTTTTCATCAGGGCAAGAGATTAACCATAAAATTAAGGACGTCTCAATCGTTTATTATAATTAATATAGTATATAATGATTCTTATATTATTCTAAAACCATGATACATGCCATGGAAGTTAGATTAATTAAAAACATTCATTTATTTATTTATTTATCCGAATATTGATCATACCAACACATTTTTATAAATTAAAACATTCATTTTATTTAATTGTTTATTCAAAATTTTGTGTAATCGATGATGATTATCACACTGATTCGAAATAATAAATTATTGGGGGAAAATTATGATTTCCATTCCCAAGGTTATGGTTTTATGTCTGCTCATTAATAAAATAAAATTTTGTAGAAGATGGACTGTATTACCGTGACATACGAGTGGCATGTTTGATCATTATTGACTATTTAAAAATTTAATTGATTAAAATTTTGTCTAAAAATTGATTCTGATTAATCCATTGCATGATAGATCACCTATATTTTGTTTATGTAGACCGTAATGTCATATTGGTCACACTTTAAATTAGATTGAGGTGAATTTTATGAGTACACATCATCCTTAAATTAAGGATAACATCCATAAATAATTAAGAAAACATTATTGTATTATATATGGTTTTGTGTGTAACGAATATTTTTACTAAATTTACATTTTTGAACTAAAACAAGAACATTATAACACACTGATAACATCATTAGTTCAGTTTATGTCTATGAATTTCCTATACGTCCCCAATGGATAATAGATATTTTTCATAATGTATTAAGACAATCTAAACTTGTTATTTTTTTCTCAGGGAGTGACACACAATTTAACATAAATATAAATTTTAAATTGAATACACATATTTTACTCAAATCAAATCACACAAGGCATCATATTGTGGTGTGACTGATTTGTACCTGTTAAAAATGACATATGAGTTAATTTTTAAAAATTTCTCACAATTTGAATGTGAGTTCTCTGTTTTGACTATATCATATTCTATTTTTTACAAAAATATATTTTTTAGCTAAAAACAAAATATTTTATGCATTCATAAATTGAAAACACACACAAGTAAACATAAAATGATTAAATAATGAACATATTATTTTGTTAAGGGAAAAAAATGACCATGAGATCATAATCCTTATTTAATACTCCTGTAATAATTTTTTCTCTCATCATTTAGTTTAATATATATAGAATAAAATATTATGATATAAAATTTTTGACAATTTCATATAATCATGTTTCTTTGAAAATTAACTACACATATATTAGATAAAAATTACTTGGAAATTAACAACAATAATTAAGTAATCTATTGAGAAAATATACTAACTATGTTGTATAAATTCATTTCATTAGGGTTTATGCATGCATTCTAAAAAATATATTGATTGCCAATAATTTCTAATAATCCTATTTCCTTTATTAAATATATCTAATATTTATTCCCCTTGTTGTTCAAAAAAATATAAATAAAAAATTATTGATAAATATATTTAAAGAAATATTAATTATAATCGAAAATACCTCATCTAAGATTCTATTTTGATGATGGAATACAATATAATACATAAATTTGACAATGTATTAATAATATTATTTTCAATTTGTTTTCTGAATTCATGACAAATTTTTTAAAAAAGTTATTTTATTTGATATATGATTTGATAGTGGAATTTTATTATATATAACATAATAATTATACTATTGTAGAATTCAAGTGGATTATTATGCTCAAGGACTGTCCTCACGACCTAATTTTTATGATAAATAAAAAATTCACAGTAATATTTTTTTATTAAACAATAATATATAATTTATGACATGAATTTTTTTAAATGTTTCATGTAGCATATTTCATACTCATAAACATCATCACATGTTTTCTATAATAAACATCCCATGTACTGTATTATATTAACAATATTTTGTTTTTATTGGGGAGTATCTTCTTATAGAAGAATGTCATTGTATGATAGGTTAATGATGTGTTTCTAGATGTTTATAACTTTTTAGTTGATTTGTTTCCGATAATCGGGATATATAATGATTTTTTATTCATCACTGTTGATCAAACACACCCGTAAGTCCAAAAAAAATTAATATTAACATTATATTTGATAGAGTATACAAGAAATTACAATAATCATATAATAAAATATAAAACATTGATACATGATGATATTTTTCCTTTTGTTTAAATTTTATTTATTCAATAGATTGAGTTTCCAATAAAACTATGTTTATCTTGTGATACACGAAACACCATGATTAGAATTCATTACAAGAAACGTCGATTTTAAATGAAATGTGAAATAATATAAAAATATTTTTATTTCATATAATTATAATAACCACGTCACTAAAAGTAAAGATATGAATATTACTAACTAAATTTTAAAAAAATTTGTTATGTAATGATTTTGATTAAAATAAGAATCATTTTAAAAATAAATAAATATTTACTGTATAAATATTTTTTTTATAATATATTGTTTAATCATGATTTTTAAAAATATTATAAAATAAATTTTTACAACATTTTAAAAATAATTTGAATATTTTATTTCTTTTAAATTATAATTCGAAATTTAAGATTGGGTGAGTTTTTTTTGATATGTTTCATTTTTGGAAAAATAAGAAAAATAAAGTATTTTAAAATAATAATTCATTTTTATTTAAATTATTCATTAGGATAACTTATTGTTCAAATGATTTTGATGTATTGATATTTAAATTATATATCTTTTTAACCATTTTGGGACTTTTTAATAATATTTGTAATCTATTTTTATAATAAAATGTTTCATACATTTCAAAATTTTCTCATTAAGAAATAGCATTCACATCTTATTCATGGGATTAATTTCATAATAAAAATTTGAAATTAAATTAATTTAAATTTCTATAATTGATTCCATATTAAGATCAGAATAAATAATAATTTATAATATGGTCACCAAATTTTTTTTATGAAAATTTAATATGATGATAATAAAATTTCATTAACACATGTGAGATAAAAATTGATTTACTAGTGGTTAAACATTAAATGTAATGGTTGTTGGTATGGCTCGTACAACTGTGGTACATTCCTTTGTAAAAATATGGTGTTTGAGTTTATTTAGGAGGTTAAGGGGAGTTATCCCCAACACTTTTCCAATACACCAGTTCGGTGAATAGTTCCAATGGTAGATTGTTGGGAATAGTGCAACGGTAAGATTTTATGAATAGTGTCCTTGGTGACCCTCACTGAACAGTTCTATCAACATCCTCTAATGATAACCTCTCTTTGCTTTTCCAAATTTACAATTCTATGAATAGTTCCATTAGTGAACATTTCAATCAGTAACCTCTAACAGTAACCTCTGATTCATTTTCCAAATTTTCAATTCTATGAACAGTTCTATCAGTGAACAGTTGTATCAGTAACCTCTAATGGTAACCTTTATTTCCTTTTCCAAATTTTAAATTCTATGAATAGTTCCAAAGGTGAACAGTTCTATCGGTAACCTAAAACAGAATCCTTTCATTCCATTGAAAAATTTACAATTATTTGAACAATTACATAGGTGAATAGTTCTATCAGTAACCAATAATAGTATCCTCTCATTCCATTTCCAAATTTACAATTCTATGAACAGTTCCATCGGTGAACAGGTTTATCACTAACCTCTAACTGTAACCTCTATTTCCTTTACCATGTTATGTGATCATGAACTGTGTTTCTAGAATGGTGAGGTCTATCAGTAAACTCTATTTACTTTTCCATATTGTGAGTTCAATAATAGCATTTCCTGTAACATCCCAATCTTCCACGATACACTTATCTTTTAATAATACAGTAGCTTGTGTTGTATGCAACTTTGAGTTCTAGCACACACCACAACCAATCAATCTAGTCTATATGAATAGTAATACCCAATTTTTTAATTTTTATACATTTTATAATTCAAAATGGACTTCATCTTTGAATTTTGGATATCAAAATTATCTTTGGATGAATTTTTGGTACATTTATGATAACATTCATATTTTGATGAATTGTGAAAATTTCTAAATTTTAAGTAAAAAAAACTTTTTTAATCGAAATAATTAATAGCAGTGAATAATGAATTTTAGTGGGTTTAAAGTATATTTAGAATATCTTTTTACCAATTAATACAATGTTCATCATTGGACATATTTTCACATTTAATCTAGACATTATGAACTACCAACCTTTTGATAATTATTATATTTAAAAAATCCCTTTTTGTTTTGACAACGAGAATTAATTTTAAATTAATTTATGCCACTTATTTGTTTTGAATTTATAGAAATTTATTCCATATTTAGAATCATGAGGTCCATGTTGTGTAATTTTGTAACTTTTATTTTTATTCATTTTGAATAATTATTTCGGTAAATATTTTATTTATCATGGTTAAAGGGTAAACCAAGTAAATATGGGTAAACAAATAATATTATAATAACAATAATTTACCCTACAACGTCTCTAAATCCTATTGGTTGTTAAATGTCTGACCATTGTCATATTTGGGTCTATTTTGGGAGATCATGGATTCACATTTAATTGATAATGACACTTTATAATAATTAAGTTAATTTAAATTCATAAATGACATAACAATATATGTTTTAGCAAAACAATTTTAAATAGGGTAATATATTTTATATTTTAGACTTTAAATACTCATTATAAATACCAAAATATTTCCTACGTAATTATATTTTATTTATAATTTTTAGTTATTAAATAATAAAATTTATTTATGACACAATAATGATGCAGTATTTTCTTTACTAACGAAAAAATCATATAATTAGTATTATAAATGTTAAAATAAATATAATTTAAATCTTTTTATGATATAAACGAAATTTTTAAGTTAATATGACATTTTAGCATTGATTCCATTTATTTAATTTTATGTAATCATGCTATTATTAGTTTAACGAAAAATAAATATCCAAATGTATCAAAATTTACATAAAATAATTTTTAAAACAAATATTATATTATTAATTGATCTACTGTTCCTAAAAATATAAGGATCATCCAAATGAATTATATATAATAATATATATGACATTAATTAACCAATTGGGATTATATTTCTAGTATATATTATGTTTATTAACCATATAGTGTATGAATACAAGAAGACACAGTAAAAGTTAAATTATATAACATAGAGTTAAATCTAAATGAAAACGTTTAAATGAAAACCTAAACGTGTATAAAACCTATTGGTTGAGAGGATTTATAACCATCCCCACCCTATCCTCGAAATAAGTCACTTCATAGCCATTATAAACTGAATATGAATTTATTATAAAATAATATTTTATGTTTTTCCAAAGGTCCGCCTCACCCCTCTTATAAAAAGGAAATTCCCCTTCTCTCAAATTCACACCCTAAATGCCTTTTGGATTGGCCAAAACCTTCCATAATATTCCCTCACCTTCCCTCACATCATCTTAGAGGGATTAGTTTGATCAATAAGACATCCGAAAGAGCCCTTTTGATCAAATCAAAAGTAGGAACCCAAAGAAGATGTAATGTTTTCACTGCCCTCTTTCAAGTTCCTTTCTTCTTAAACTTCTTCTTTCGTTGTTATTTCCATTATAAAATAATAGGTCCAGTATCTTCTATATATTGTGTTGTTATTATAAATATGGTACAACCATATTCAGTATTCTATCCACCCTTTGAATGGCATGTCACCATACGTGTGTACGTACGGCTATCCGTTTCAACGTTGTGGTATAATGGTTATTGAAAACATTATTATTTGGATTGGTTTGAAAATGATGTTTAATTGATGTAAATAATAAATATACAACGATAATGAATCTGTATATATGATATACATCCAATTATATATTATTTTTATATCGAAGGAATGATATTGTCGCTCTTGCGTACGTATGGACTACTTTCTCCACGAACGTGATTAGATTCATTCACCATCGTATCCATGAAAGTATAATTCTCATGTGAAGATTAAAAATAATATTTAAGAACTTGATATCATTCTATATATGAATATGATACAACATATCCATAACAAAAACTATTTATGTAACAAAACATATAAAATAAGTCGAGTAAGTTAACACCCGAAACGACGATAATACTATGATATTAATAACAAAGCAATATTAAATGATCATATATGAAATAATATTAATTTATATTATTATTTTATAATTAAATAACAATTATTTCACCAATTTACATGAGGTTATCCTAACCTCAACCATGGAAAATTAAATGTAAGGATTTATTTCACAATCTCTTCATTATCCGAGAATGTTTATACGTAATTATATACTGGGACCCCTTTATCATCCACATCCATGTTTCATAAAAAATTTATTTCAATTCACACATACTATATTACAGACTATGTTTTAATGTCATTAATCCCTTTTTTGACTTTTTATAAGCAGTTTATAAAGGAAACTATTCGACTTTTTCCAAACAAGGTCCTTTTTAACCATTTCGAATGAATTATGGTAAGAATGCCTTTTTTATCTTATACGGTTGGTGCATCTATTTATTGCCGTTATAAAATCATCAAAGCTTCCCTTACAAGATTATAAGAACATTTTGAATGTAAATTTTTTATTTTATTATTATGTAACCATTAAATGATTTCAAAATAAATATTTTATGAATTTTTGAATGGTACTCTTTTTCAAGATCTGAATTTTAATTGTTTTAAAGATTTATCTTTCAAAATATTTTTAATTAATGTCTATGTTTTCAAAATAATTTTAAGCATTAATTTATATGGACATGGCTATTTTGAAATGATATTTCTTTTCACATGATTCAAAATGTTATGGGACACTTTGATTCAAAAATCGCTTTTAAATTACCTTCTTTATAAATGTGTGACTTTTAAATGATTTCAAAAAAGATATATTTCTCTCAATATGTTTTTATTTCATATATTTCAACAACCATTGATGGATTTTAAGCTTATTTGAAGTTGATTATTTATGATACAAAATTTCAATATTGTATTTATGGTATTGTGATATGTTTGACTATGGAGCTGTTATTTTTATACCATTAATGGGTTATGGAGAATGTATTGACATTTGGTATGATATTTTTAATACAAATGTTTACGTTATGCTTAAACATGTTCATATGAGAAATGCATTTGACTTAGTAAAAGAGAGTTGGAGCTCGCTATTGCACTTCGATGCATTAGTAGGTCTTATAAGAAAAACTATTGTCTTGGCAGAAGGCCTTGAAAAAATCTTATTTTTATTCATAGAACAAGGCATTGACTATGTGGTTATGATAGTCGGGGATTATTAATTCCATCATTATGAATGTGGTTATTGAAATTGCATGTGATTATTCTACTAGTATAATATCCATCTGAATAAGTAATTGGTATTATTTCATTTTATTTCTACCATATTATACTGATGTTCATGTTTAAAAGGTCTTTGTTTTAGTTATTCATTGCCTTTAATGATTATTCTTATTTATGAACGATTCCGCAATATTTTTATCCTTACTTGGAATTTGATCTCAACCCTTTCTATGTTTCATTTTTCCTAGGATGTGAAGAAGTATTTTATGAATGACCTGTAGAGATAGTATGAGGGGATATGATGACAATAGGTTGATGTAGTTTTTCACTTTATGATGTAATGTAAACATTATGAATGTATCTAGTGTTTCCAAGGCTACTAAACTAATCGGTCTTTCGAGACATGATCTTTTGTTATTATTCCAATGTTATGTAATAATGCACCGACTCTCGGTAACTGAGGTTGGGGCGTTGCATTTCAAAAACGGTTAGGTCTATCGTAATCCTCTATTTCTTTTCCCAAATTTTTATTCCGTGAACAATGTTTCTAGAATGGAGATGTCTATTGGTAACCTATATTTCCTTGGAAAAATTTTGAGTTTATGAACATGGTTTCTAGAATTGTGAGGTATATCTATAACCTCAATTTAATTTGCCTAATTTTGAGTTTGTGAAATATGTTTTCAGAAAAGTGAGGTCGATTGGTAACCACTATTTCCTTTGACAAATTTTGTGTTCATAAATAGTGTTTCCAGAATGGTGAGGTCTACTAGTAAATTCTACTTCCTTGTCAAAATTTTGAGTTCATGAACAATGTTTCCAACTTCCTACAAATTCACCCTTTTAAAATAACTTTTTATGTAAAGGGACCTGATATCTTCTTCACTTATTCATCCTATTTTTTCAGCTTTGAGATGGTAAAACCTTTCTGCCTATTCCGTATGAGTTGTATAATCAAACATTCCAGCTCAGATTGGTTCTTCTCTATTTTGATGCAACTAAAATATATTGACCAATCTTCGATATAAGGTATGTCTAATTGTCATTTTTTTGGGGTTCATCTTCTCATATTTTTCGATTCAATTTTATAGCATGTAATCTCTATGCTTCTAATGGAGTTTTCCTAGGGTTCGGTTGGTGTTGTCGTACCGTGTCATCCTCAGGTGGATGCAGGAGTAGCGAGAGGAGGATCGTGAACTGTTGTGTTGACAAAGAACCTCATGACCTATTTGTGGTGGGGGATTAATTTATTCTCATTTATTTTATGTCAAAATGTATAGTTAGCATGTTTTCCAAACTGGATCACAATTAAATTTACATAATAAATATTTGAACAATATAAATAAATAGTTATCGATCTTATGTTATTCCCTCTTGTTTTTCAAGACAATGTCATATCTATGCATTATTTGTTTAGATGTTCATTCTTGAGGGAAATTGGTAACTAATGAAAACATCAATTAATTGATAATTGTTTGGTTAAAAGATAAAGAGGCATGACAATAAATCTGGTTCTCCTTGTTGTAATTTTATGTGAATCAATTTGGAAAAGTAAGAATTTTTAATTAATTTTTTATTTCTTATTTATTAGTATTCCCGAATTTGGAATATATGAATAATAAATCAGATAATTCAAAAAATATTATTATTTTTGATAAATATTTAAGGGTTACAAGTTACCATTTTCCTTGTTAAAGGGCATAGAGCCCAATTATTGAGATCATTGTTTTCCTTCATCTTGTGTTGTGATGTGAGCTTGGATGGCTACTGTGATATGTGGGGGAATGGAGGCCTTTTGGTTATGGAAGAAAATGACCCCTACTATGGCGAGAGGAAAAAGTTTATGCATGTGGGTGTTAGGGAGTACACCAGGGATGATTGATTGGGATTGATGTTATTGTTTGATGGTTTATGTTTTTCTGTGGTTTAATATCTATATTTTTCCCCACTGCTGATGGCAGTTGGTCTAACATACCCTTCATTCGAAAGAGATGAAGGCATGTGGGGTATGTCATGTGCTTTCCATGTTTAGATTGTCAAGGGAGGAAGGATCTATTCTAATGCGATGGGAATCAAAGAATCGATGGGTAGTACATATACTCACCGTGTCGAGCCCTCTTGGTTTAGTAGCATAGAATGTTTTTCTAAAATTCCTAGGAATATTGGATTGTAATTATATAATGAAAAATTAAATAAATGATGTTAACACATGGGGATAGAGTTTCCTAGAATATAATGATGAAGATGTTATTTTAAAGGGAAAGCATACATTGGGTGTGATGTGAATAAAATTTAATGTTGAATGTTATTGGTTAATTAATGTTTTATTAATAAATTAATTTAAAGTGAAACTGATTAAAAGAAAATGAAATAATGTGTTAAAACTCTTTAAATGGTTTTGTTCTTATATAATACCTAGTCATAAAAGTAGCAGCCCATAGTTTGAGAGACATTTGTTGCAATTGAGTCTAAGACTAGTTTATTCATATAATGTGTTTGTGAGATATAGTATATTCTATATGTTTTGTGTTCCTAAATTCTACTCCACCATGTCAGTAAGGGAAACTCACACACCAGTGATTCTGAGCCCTGGGAGGTGTTTTCCCCAACATTCCGGTGGGAGGATGAATGGATGACTACCCCCATTATCCCCACTCTCTTCTCGTGGTAGTTACATATGCTGGTAGGAACTTCAGTTGATTTTCCACATATATTTGTTTATATGGATATAATGGATTCTTTTTATTCACACACATATATTCTGGATTTAGTATCAAATGGACTATTATTGGTGTAACATTTATAGGATGTGATGGCATGAAGGTCCTTACTCGGTGTATGGGATGTAATGGATTGAGGTATAATAACTGACATATGAGACATGTTATGTGAGTAGTGGTGGCTCATGAAAACTACCTAGTTACTTTATTGCATGGATGTAGTGATTTTGTTACATGGGGTGCATATTTTGGTTATTCACCTAGGTGTTTGTAGGTAATCATTTTTGGAACGAGATTCTTAGGACGTACGACGTTGGGAAATGCAGTAAACCAGTGGGGAAGTAGTAGCGAGGTACCCTTTATATTCATTATTATATGATATATTCTTGTATGCATTTCTTGGTGAGAGTATCCATGGTGAGGTTGGGAACATAGTATACCTAATTAGGTGACGGGTTAGTTTCACTTGATTTTCACTATGCTTTAGCATTCTTTCATTACATTTTCACGAGAGGCTTCAGGGAGGATCCAACTGAGAATACTGTTATAGTCACCCTATATATATAAACTGTTTTTCACGTCACTTAGAGCAAGTTGGAGATCACGCTGGTTTCTACTAGCATGGGGTTGCAGGAGCTTTTCAGAATTGTGGTTGCTATTGTTTTACATTCTTTTGGGTACATTCTATTTTTTCCAATTCAGTTGAAGTACTTTTACATGACATGACATATTTTCCCTTCAGTTATATTTTATATTTCTTTTCTATGTTTTAGTTGGTTGGATTCTATATTATCTCCTTATTCCACGTGTGTTCTCTTAGAGGGTAATGCCTCCCATTTGAGTGTTTATTACATCATCAGTGCTATTTGCCAACCTAGGGAACACATGAGGCGGGAGTCGAGGGTCATTATCTCCCTACTCACATTATCGGCTGAGGAGGGGTACACATTGTTGGGAGGGGTTTGTGATAGAGTGGTATAAGTGGTCTGGTTGCGGGATAAGAGGGATTTTGGAGTTGGGAAAAGGTGACGATGCATGGGTTGGTAGAGAAACAATGTCATTCATTTTTTGCATGTGAGGTAAACAATACAGACCATTGGATACATAGGCGTTTAGGACACCCTATGATCTGAAGTATGGAACATTATATTTAAAATTGCTACTAAATAATGTGATAATAGTTTCGGGTAGAGAACTAGGAAAGGACCATGCATCATTCATCTTTGTGCTTTTGTTTGAATGGTTAGACCTTATGATAGGTTAAATTAAAATGAATAAAACAAAACTATTACTTAATTAATGTGGATTCTTCTATATTCCAGGTTTTAGAGCTCTAACATTTTTTTTATTTTACAAGTATGGATCCATGTCGATGTCCTTGTGAGGTTTGAGAAGAAAATGTCCAGCATGCTATTGTAGCAGATCTTCGTAGGCTATATTTTGACGATGACCAAACATGGAGGAAGTCACACCGAGATTTAAAGCGCTAGAGTATGTAGAACTATGAGGGATCCATTTCAGATGCTATCACGGAGGACTGGTTGGAGGAGGTCCGGATAGGCTTCAGTTCGATCCGTGCTCGAAAGAAGCACCGGGTGTCCGTGGTTGTGACGATGTTGTGTGGATCATCGAGGTAGTGGTATTTCTTATTCCATGGGGAGAACCAATGTTCGAGAGATTGGAATTAATTTCCAGAACCTTTTACGATATGCTTCGTACAAGTTACGAGATGACGAGGCTAGGGAGAGGCATTTTGAAGAGGATTTTCACCCAGAGAACCAACACCAGGTCACCCGATTTATGTTGAATGCATATCTTGAGGTTATGGTGAGGGTATATGATGTCGAGAGGACACTTTCTAGGACCAGGTCATCATGAGAGGGTAATCAAAATGATTCCTCACGAAGAAGAGATGTTGTGTGGGATTCCCATTTTTCAGGGCAGAAGAGTTTTCGTTCAGTCGAGGCTAGTTCCCAACACATCACATCTCGTTATTATAGAGGTAGAATTTATCAGGATTATAGAAAGGGATTAGGTGATTTTTTTTCTTGTGGTGGTTGTTTTCCTCACCAATAGGACTGCCCGACCATTCAGAGCAGTCATCGTGCACCATGTGATACACTCTAGGTTCCTCTGTTGGGGAAGTTCTAGATGAGGCAGCAGTAGAAGATGCACCAGATTTATATCAGCAGAGGGTAGAAGTGGTAGGTAGAGGAAAACCACATGATGCTCCCCTTCCGCAGAAATAAGAGCAAGAATATGTTGTTGGTCATCATCAGGGTCATAGATGTTGTGGAGGAGGTCGTGGTCTACTTTTTGATCTAGAATTTCCCTCTCTAGGTGAGCCATATGACATTCAAGGTACCCTTTGCATTTTTAATATAGTGGTTTATACCTTGTTTGATTGAGGAGTGAAAAACTCCTTCATATAACCTACCCTTATCTAAGCTTTGGATCATGAGGTAGAGAGGCTTCCAGTTCCCTTAGCGGATACTATGCAAGTTGGTGGTTGATCTGACTTGTATGAATTATGTAGAGATTGTGAGGTAGTGTTGGGGAAATACTACTCTCGAAAGATTTGTAATGATTACGAATACAACCATATGATGTAAAACTTGTCATGGATTAGTTGTAATCAGTGAGAGATATTGTGGAATACTTTAGAAAGAAGTTAGTTTTCTTTGGGGTGGATAGAGATCCGATGGTGTTTGTGGGTGAGCGAGATCTTTGGATGGGTCATAGGATTGTTTCGTCCATATCATCCATTATGCATGAGATGATATTGATATCTTTAGATTTTAAATTGTTGGCGTTTCCTAGGGTTGTAGAAGAGTACACTGATGTCTATCTAGAAGAGGTTGTAGCATTACCCCCTCAACGAGAGATTGAGTTAGGGATCGATCTATAACCTGGAGCATCTCCTATCTCTATTTCTCCATATAAGATGGCCCCTTATGAGTTATGAAAGCTACTTATACCGCATGATGGTTTGTTATAGTGTCATTTTTTTCTTCCATGTGTGTCATTGTGTGGTGCTCCAGTTTTGTTTGTGATGAAGGCTGATGGCATTTTGTGGTTGTGTGTCATCATTTTCATTATGATTTCATTGTAAAGTCATTTGGCATTATGAATGATCCAGTCGTATTCATGGTATTGATGAATGTCATGTTTCGGGAGTTCATGGACATGTTCATGCTAGTTTTTATCGATGACATCCTTCTGGACATCACATTAGAGGAGGAGCATGCAGAGTATCTACAAGACATTTTGATAGTACTCCATCATCATCATCTATTTGGGAAGTTATCGTATAGTGTGTTTTGGCCTCGATACATCCATTTCAAGGGGAATGTTGTGTCCCATCATGGAGTAGCTAGGGATAAATGGTAGATAGATGTATTTGTGTCTTGGGAATCCCCCATGACAGTGTTAGAGGTGCGAAGTTTCCTTGGTCTCGTAGGCTACTACACGAGGTTGGAATCCAATTTCTCACAAGTTGTGACTCTTATGACATCTTTGAATAGGATGGATTAGGCATTCATATAGACCGATCAGTGTCTACAGCTCTCGAGTATATAAATTAGAAGATAGGTAGTGCTATAGTTCATTGTATTCTAGCTGAGGGAGTTCAGTTTGAGGTTTTATGTGACACATCACATCTGGTGTTAGGACATGTTCTAATGTATTAGAGGTTAGTTGTTTCTTATGGGTCTCAGTAGCTGCATCCCCATGATTGTAACCATTCCACCCACGATCTTTAGTTGGAAATTGTGGTATATTATATAATTTTATGGAGACATTACCTCATTTCTGAGCGCTTTTTTGTTTTCACAGATCATAAGAGAATGATGTATGTTTTATCCCATCATGACTTGAACTTATGACACCATCGATAGATGGGGTTATTACAGGAATATGACTTTGAGATATCATATACACCTGGAAAGGGGAATGCTTTAGCTGATGTGCTGAGTCAAAAGTCACATTGTGATGTAGTGTGTGTATCCAGTGATTGACAGAGAGTTATTGAAGATCTATAATAATTAAATATTGATATGGGAGAAGTATGGGGTAGAGGTTGTATTTTTCATATGACTATATAGTAATACCTGATGAAAAAGGTGGAATAGTCCCAGTTAGGGGATCTTGAGGGGGAGGTCTGTAGAGATCGACTTGTTTGTGGAGAGGCCCCTGATGGTTGGGCTGAGAAGGAACAAAAAAATTGTTGTATCATGGATGGATTTTTGTTAGTTTGGCGACGTGTGAGACGGTTCTCATATAAATCCAAAGATAACCTTTTGTGGTGCTTCCTAGCATGAAAAATACTTACCAATCCTCGAGGATTCAGTTTTGGTGGGCTAGGCTGAAGTTAGAGGTTATAGAGTTGTGCCTTGATGTTTGGTCTTCCTGAAGGTGAAGGTCAAACACAGTGTCCTAGGTGGTATACTCCAGCCATTATATATTCCTCAGTAGATGTGGGAGGACATATCAATGGACAATGTTACCAGTTAACCTTGAGATCTGGGAGGACATGATGATAATTGGGTAGTATTGGATCGTTTAACAAAATCATCCCACATCATAGCGATCCAGGAGTCTATTTCAGTGAATGTTTTGTTGAGGAAGTATATAAAAGTGGTGGTGAGACATCATGGAGTCCCTTGGACAATCATTTTTAATAGAGATCCTCATTTTACCTCCAGGGTGTGGAGAGGTCTCCAACATGATTTTGTTTCTAAACTATCCCTTAACACTACTTTTCATCCTCAAATTGATGGTCAGACAAAGTAAAACATCCAAAATCTTGAATAATTGTTATGCTCTTGTGTTCTTGATTTTAGAGGTTCATGGATGATGCACATACCCATGGATGAGTTCACATACAATAATATTTTTCACTGCACCATCGATATGGCACTGTTCGAAGCATCGTATGGCTGACCTTTCCATTCTCCGTTGTGCTGGACTGGGGTTAGAGAGTCAAAAATTCATGGATTGAAACTAGTACAGAATAAAACACAGATGGTTCAGGAGATTTTTGAAAGGATGAAGACAACACAAGATCGTGATAAATCATATGTTGGTAAGAGAAGGAGACTGTTAGAGTTTAATGTTGGGTATCATGTGTTTGTGAAGGTGACTCCCCATCGTTTGAAGTGAAGGTTTGTTCATGGTAGTAATATTTATCCTCGGTTTGTTGGTCCATTTGAGGTGTGAGCTCATGTCAGTGTTGTGGAATATCGTGTATAACATCAACCGTAGATGGGTTGGATACATGATATTTTCCTTGTACCACATCTCCATCATTATATTCATAAAGACTCTCACATCATCGATTGGGGAGATATCGATGTTGACGATGATGCAACCTCTAAGGAGAGACCAGTGGAGATCCAAGACTGCATGTAGAAGGTGTTGTGTGAGAATTCAATTTCCTTGGTATGTGTCTTGTGGTGAAACAATGGTATGGAGGTGTATACTAGAGAACAAGAGTAACATATGAATTCTTAGTACCCAGTGTTATTTGATGTTTAACTCTTTTCATTTATCAATGTAGAATTTGTGGTTAAAAACATTTCATGTTAATGAGATAACTCCCTTTGTTGATTTTGGGGCATTATACCATTTGATAGGTATCTTAATGGGTGGATTTTCGGACCCTATTTCATTGTACTTTTAGGTGGGTTTTGATTTCTCGAGGACAAGAATCTTTTGAGAGGAATCTGAAGTAATGGCCTGAACCTCTCTGGTCCATTCCATTTTTAAAATATGGTGATTGAGGTGATTCAGGTGTTCAAGGGGAATTATCCCAAAAAAATTTCCATTTTCCTAGTTCGGCGAATAGTTCACATGGTAGACATTTGTGAACAATGAAACGGTAACCATCTGTGAACGGTATCATTGGTGACCCTCAGTGACCAGTTCTATCAGAAACCTCTAACAGTAACCTCTCTTTCATTTTCCAAATTTCCAAATCAATGAATAGATCCATCAGGGAACAGTTCTACCTATAAACTCTAACAGTAACCTCTCTTTCCAATAGCAAATTTCAAATTCTATGAACATTTCCAAAGGTGAACATTTCAATCGGTAATTTCTAACAGTACCCTATCTTTCTATATCCAAATTTTGAATTCTATGAACAGCTCCAAAGGCTTAAAATTCTATCACTAACCTCTATTAGTATCCTCTCATTCCATTTCCAATTTTCCAATTCTAGGAAAAGTTATATCATTTAATAGTTCTATTGGTAACCTCTAACGGTAACCTCTATTTCCATTTCCATATTATGAGTTCATGAACAATGTCTCCATAACACTGAGGTCTATAGGGAGCATCTATTTCTTTTACCAAATATTGAGTTCATGAACAGTGTATTCAGAACATCGAGGACAATTGGTAACCTCTATTTCATTAGCCAAATTTTTAGTTCATGAATAGTGTTTCCAGAACGGTGAGGTCTATCAATATCCTCTGTTTTATTTTCCAAATTTTGAGTTCAGGAGTAGTGTTTCCAGAATGATGAGGTCGATTGGTAACCTCTATTTCCTATTCCAAATTTTGAGTTCGTGAACAATGTTTCCGGAATGGAAAGGTCTATTGATAACCTCTATATCCTTTTCCAAATTTTGTGTTAGTGAACAGTGTTTCCAGATTGGTGATGTCTATCGGTTACCTCTATTTCCATTTACAAATTTTTTAGTTCATGAACAATGTTTCTAGCTATCTACAGTTTCACCCCTTTAATGTTTACTTTGATGTAAAATAAATTAAAAGCCTCATTTAATGACTCTAAGGCCAATTAAAAGGCCATAAATCCTATATTAATTTTTCCGATGGATTGGGATGTTTTTACATTTTCAATCCATGTGGTTTAATGCGATCCAATTTTAATGGGAAATAAAGACTATCATCTACATTTTCTCCATTAAATATTTTAACGGGACTGAATATCTTCGTCCCTAATTATTCCTATCTTCCATCAGCAATGAGATACTAGAACCATTCATTCTATTCCTGGGAAGTTGAAAAGTCAAAAATTCGTCCTCTGATTGGTTTAGCTATATTTTGATGCAACCAAGATGTATTAATCAATTGTTGATATAAGTTATTTTCTATAGTCATTCTTTTGTTGTTCATCTTCTCCTATTTCTCCTTTCTATTGTATTGAATTTAATCTTCATGCTTCTAATAATGTTTTATTGGGGTTTAGTTGGTGTGGTCATATAGTGGAATCCTCGGGTGGATGAAGTAGTCCCGAGAGTTGGACCATGACCCATTGTTGGGATACAGAATGCAAAGAACTGTTTAAGGTAGTGGATTCATTGCTTCCAATTTATTTTATGTGCAGCTGTTTAATTAGCATGTTTTTTTTTCACTGGATAATAAAGGAATTGACATAATAAATATTTTAACTAGATAAATAAATTGTTATCGATCTTATGTTATATAGTCTTTATTTTCTAGATAGTGTGATATCTATGATTGATTTGTTTAGCTGTTCGTTCATGATGGAAATTGGTGATGAACGTAAACAACAGTTAATTTATAATTGTTTTCATATAATATAAAAAAGCATTTAAATGAATCTAGTTTTTGTTGTTGTAATTGGATTTTAATCAAATTGATTTAGTAAGGGTGTTTAATTATTTTTTGATAGCTTACTAATTAGGTTTACGGAATTTGGAACCTATAAATAATAAATTAGTTAATTCCAAACATATTGTTTGTTTCAAAAATCCTTTATGAGTTCTGAGTTACCCTCATGCTTAGGAAAGGACACAGAGCCCAATTGATAAGATGTTTATTTTCCAGTTTCTTGTGATATGATCTGATCTTGGATGGCTATTGTGATTGGTGGGTGCATGGAGACCTTTTGGTTGTGGAATAAAATGATGCATAGGGAGGAGAGATGAATCAATTTATGCAAGTGGGAGTTAGGGAGGACACCATGGATGATGGAATGGGATGGTTGTTATTGTTGGATGCTTGTTGTTTCTTCTTGGTTGAATATCTACTTTATTTTTTCCCCACTTCTCAAGGATACTAGTATTACCTACCATACTTCCAAAAGTTTGGACTATGCGTACTATATGCCACGTGATTTCTGTTTTTAGCTTCTTATGGGAGGATGGGACTACACTCTTTCTATAGGGAGTAAAGTCTTGATGGGTAGTATATCTATTCACCATGTTGACCCCCTTGTGTTTAGTAGCATGGAATGTTTTTCTACAACTCATGGTAATATGGGAATGTAATTCCTTAATGAAAAATTGAATAATTGATGTTATCCCATGTGGATGGAGCTTGCTGAAACATAATGATGTCGTTGTAATTTTAAAGAGATAGTGGACTTTGGGTGTGATTTGAATAAAAATTAATGTTCAATGTTATTAATTATTTTATGATTATATAAATAATTAATGTAATGTGAAAATAATAAAAATGGAATGAAATAATTTATTAATGCTCTTAAAATGGTTGTGTACTTATAGGATACATTGTACTAGAAGTAGCATCCCAGAGTCTGAGAGACAATTCCTGATGTTGAGTCTGAGACAAGGTTATTCCCATAGTGTGGTTGTGAGATATAGAATATTATGTACATTTTGTGTTTCTATATGTTACTCCACCCTATCAGTAAGGGAAACAAAAACCCCATGGATTCTGTGCCCTGAGGGGTGTTTTCCCCCATATTCTGGAGGGAGGATGAATGGCAGACTACTCCCTATGGCCCTGCTCTCTTCTCCTGGTTGATACTTGTGCGGGTAGGCACAACAGTTAGTTTTCCCATATATGTGTGAAGAATTATGTAATGGATTGTGTTAATTCACATACATATATTCAGGATATATTATTATATGTAAAACTATAGGTGTAACATTTATAGGCTACGATGTATTGAGGATCCTTACTCAGTGTATGAGCTACAATGGTTGGAGGTATAATACACGACATTTGATATATGTTATGTGAGCTGTATTGGCTCCCAGAAACAACCTAGTTACTTTCTTGCATGGACGTGGTGGTTTTGTTTCATAGGGTTCATAATTTTGTGCTTCGCCCATGAGTCTGTGGGAAATCCTTTTTGCAGAGAGATGTGTAAGACGTACAACATTGGGGAAAAGCTTCAAATTAGTGGGGAATTAGTAGCGGGGTGACCTTGATATTATTTTTTATATGATATTTTCATGAATGTGTTACATGGAGAGAGTATCCATGTTTAGGTTGGGAACCTAGTATACATGTTTAGGAGATGAGAATGTTTCACATATTTTTCACTGTGCTTTAGCATGATTTATTTAATTTTTCATGAGATTCTTCAGGGAGGATCCTATTGAGTATATGGTTATATTCACCCTATTCATATAGAAAATCATTTTCATGTCAATTAGAGAAGGTTGGAGATGATGATGGTTTCTTCTAGCTGGGGGTTACAATAGTTGTTCGGGCTTGTGGTTGATGTTGTTCTACTTTATTATCGGTACACTCAATTTTCCCGATTCAGTTGTAGTACTTTTGCACGACATTACAAATGTTAACTTGGGATTTCTTTTATATTCTAGGCTTGAGTTGTAGTAGTTTTGTGAATATCTTATCTTTGTCTTCTACATGTGTTCTCTTTGAGGGTAATTCCCCCCATTTGTTTGTTTTCAATGCCCTTAGTTCTAGTCACCAACCCAGGGAATACTGGAGGCGTGAGTTGCGGGTCATTATCTCCCATATCACACTGTCGGCCCAAGAGTTGTACACATTGTGGGGAGGGGGTCATGAAAGTTACAAATGACCAAAATAGTTTTCCCACTACAATCAAAAATCCATTTTTTAACTTATATATATTTGTTTAGATAATGACCAAATTTGAAATATTTTTTCTGGATAAAAAAAATTGTATTGTTGAATCATTAAAAAAATATTAGTTGTGGTAATCACCCAATATATTAAATGGAAACCATCTCTTATCTTCATCAAACATTCAAAAATGTTTTTGTCCCATACATATCCAAATCACATCAAAATCCCCCACCTCTCATTCATGGGATTAATTTCATAATAAATGTTTAAAATTATATGAATTGAAATTTTTAAAATTGATTCAATATTACGATTGAGAATAAATTATAATTTATAATATGGTCAGCTAATTTTTTTATGAAAATGTAATATGATGTTAGTGAAAATTAATTAACATGTGTGAGAAATATAAATTGATTTACTTGTGGTTAAACATAAAATGTAATGGTTACTCATAGGGCCCAGACCACTCTGGTACATTCTATTGTGAAAATATGGTGTCTAAGGTGATTTCAGAGGTCAAGGGGACATATCATCAACAATTTACCTATTTACCAGCTCGGTGAATAGTTCCAACAGTAGAATGTTTTGAATATGCAACGATGATTTTCTAAGGACAGTGTCATCGATGACCCTTAGTGAACAGTTCTTTCAGTAACTTCTAACTGTAACCTATATTTCCTTTTCTAAATTTCCAAATCTATGAACAGTTCCATTAGTGAATAGTTCTATTAGTATCCTCTAATGGTAAACTCTCATTCTTGTCCAAATTTTAAATTATATGAATAGTTCCATCGGTGAACAGTTGTATCAGTATCCTATAATAGTAAAAATTATTTCCTTTACCAAATTTCAAATTCTATGAATAGTTACAAAGGTGAAAAGTTATATCTACAACCTCTAATGTAATCCTCTCATTCCATTGAATTTTTTTTAAATTCTATGAACAGTTCCATAGATGAACATTTCTGTCGGTAACCACTAACAATAACCCCTCTTTTCTTTTCCAAATTTTAAATTCTCTAAATAGGTCCATTAGAGAAAAATTCTATCAATAACCTATAACGGTAACCTCTATCACCTTTATCATATTTTGAGTTCATGAACTGTGTTTCCCAAAAGGTGAGGTCTATAAGTAACCTCTATTTCCTTATCCATATTTTGAGTTCAGGAATAGTAATTCTAGAACGGTGTGGTCTATCGGTAACCTATATTTATATTTCCAAATTTTGAGTCTTTGAAAAGTGTTTCAAGAATGGTGAGGTCTAATTTTATCCTCTATTTCCTTGGCCAAATTTTGAGTTCAAGAACTAGGTTTCTTGAATGTTTTGGTCTATCGGTACACTAAATATCCTTTTCCAAATATTGAGTTCATGAATAGTGTTTTTAGAATGTTGAGGTCTATTTGTATCCTATATTTCATTTGACAAATTTTGTGTTTAGAAACAATGTTTCTAGAATGGTGAGGTCTATTGGTAAATTCTATTTCCCATTCCAAATTTTGAGTTTTTGAACAATGTTTCCAGATTCATAAAATTTCACACTTTTATCATTATCATTAATGTAAAATACATTTAAGAACTCTAAGGCCGATTCAAATTCCATTAATCAAATATTGATTATTCCTAAGGCTCGATATGTTTTTACATGGTCAAAATGTGTGGTTTGATGTGATCCTCATTTAATTGAAAAAAAAACGCATCTTCAACAATCGCTTCGTAAAATATTCTAAAGGGACAAGATATCTTCTTCCCTTATTCTTCCTCTTTGTTCTCAGCTATGAGATGATAAAACCTATCATTTTATTATGTATGAGATTCATAATCAAACATTTCACCTCAGATTTTTTCTTCTCTATTTTTATTCAACCAAGATGTATTGATCAATCATCGATATAAGGTCGATTTTATCATCGTTCCTTTGGGGTTCATTTTCTCATATTTATCCTTTACATTTTATATCATGTAATCTCCATGCATCAAATAGAGTTTTACTAGAGTTAGGTTGGTGCTGTCGTACTGTGTCATCCTCGGGTGCATTCAGTTGTAGCGAGAGGAGGATCATGACCCATTGTGTGGATAAAGAACTTCAGGACCTGTCTAAGGTAGGGGATTCATTTCCTCTCATTTATTTTATGTGAAACTGTATAGTTATCATATTTTTCCAACTCGATCACAATGGAATTATATAATAAATATTTGAACTAGATAAAAAATTTTATGGATCATATGTTATTGCCTCTTGTTTTACACGATAGTGTGATATCTATGATTTCTTTGTTTTTATATTCATTATTTAGGGAAATTTGTAATGAACATAAGCATGAATTAATTTGTAATTGTTTGGATAGATGATAAAGAGGCATGAAAATAAATCTGGTTATCCTTTTTTGTAATTATATGTTAATCGAATTGGAAAAGTAAGCATATGTAATTATTTTTTGATAGCATACTGATTAGGTTTCCCGAATTTGGATCCGATGAATAATAAATCTGTTAATTCAAATATTATTGTTTGTTTGATATATCCATGAAGGGTTCTGAGTTACCATTTTTCTTATTAAAGGGCATAGAAGCCAATTATTGTATTCATTGTTTTCCTGCTACTTGTGTTGTGATGTAATCTTGGATGGCTATTGTGATATGTGGGGGCATGAAGGCCTTTTGGTTGTGGTAGAAAATGACCCCTATTGTGGAGAGATGCATAATTTTATGCATGTGGGTGTCATGGAGGACACCAGTGATGATAGAATGTGACTGGTATGATTGTTGGATGCTTGCTGTTTCATTTTGGTTGAATATCTATATTTTTTCTCCACTTCTCAAGGTTGTTGGTCTAACATACACTTCTTCCGAAAGAGGTGAAGACGCGTGTGGTATGCCACATGCTTTCCATGTTAACCTTCTCAAGGGTGGATGGATCTATTATATTGTGATGGCCATGAATGACTCGATGGGTAGTACATCTACTCCCCATGTCGAGACCCTTGTGGTTTGTAGCATAGAATGTTTTTCTAAAATTCCTTGGAATATGGGAAGGTAATTATATAATGAACAATTGAATAAATGATGTAATCCCCGGGGGATGCAGATTTCTGGAATATAATGATGAAGTTGTCATTTTAAATGGACGGTGGACATTGGGTTTGATGTGTGTAAAATTTAATGTAGAATGTTATTGGTTAATTAATGTTTAAATAATAAAGTAACATAAAGTGAAAATGATAATAAGGGAATGAAATAATGAATTAAAACTCTTTAAATGGTTTTGTTCTTATATGATACCTAGTATTAGATGTAGTAGCCCGATGTCTGAGAGTCATTTATTGCAGTTGATTCTAAAACTTGTTTATTCCCATAGTGTGGTTGTGGGATATATTATATTCTGTACATTTTGTGTTTCAATATGCTACTTCACCCTGTCAGTAAGGGAAACTGACACCCCATTGATTCTAAGCCCTTAGGGGTGTTTTCCCCAACATTCCAATGGGAGGATGAATGGATGACTACCCCCATTCTCCCCGCACTCTTCTCGCGGTAGTTACTTGTGCTGGTAGGAATAGTTGTTAGTTTTCCACATTTATTTGTGTAGAGGGATGTAATGGATTGTGGTTATTCACACACATATATTCTGGATATTATATCCTATGTACTACTATAGGTTTAACATGTATATGATGTGATGGCTTAATGATCCTTACTCTGTGTATGGGATGTATTTTCTTGAGGTATAATACCTAACGTATGATACACGCTATGTGAGGTGTGAGGGCTCCCCATAACTACATGGTTATTTTATTTCATGGATGTAGTAGTTTTCCTACATGAGGTGCAGATTTTGGTTCATCATCTTGGTGTTTGCGGCCAGAATTATTAGATTGAGATGCTTAGGACTTACGCCATTGGGGAAATGTGGTAAACCAGTGGGGACGTAGTAGAGGGGTACCCCTGATATTCCTTATTATAAGAAATATTCTTGTATTCATTACTTTGGGAGATTATCCATTGTGAGGATGGGAACTCATTATACATGTTTAGGTGACAAGTTAGTTTAACATGTTTTCACTATTCTTTAGCATGCTTTTATTACATTTTCTCGAGAGGCTTCAGTGAAGATCCAACTGATTATATTGTTATAGTCACCCTATGTATATATAAACTTATTTTCAGGTCACTTAGAGAAAGTTTGAGATCATGCAGGTTTCTACTAGAACGGGGTTGTATGAGTATTTCTGGATTGTGGTTGTTGTTGTTTTAATTTCATTTGCGAACATGCATTTTTTCCCAATTCAGTTTTAGTACTTCTGCATGAAATTAAAAATGTTCCCATGAGATATCATATATATTTCTATTTTAAGTTATAGAGTGTTGGTGTCTATATTATCTCTATGTTCTTCATGTGTTCTCTTATAGGGTAATGCGTCCATTTTTTTGTTTATTATGTCGTCAGTGATTGTCTCCATCCTAGGGCATACTTGAGGTTTAACTTGTGGGGTCATTATCTAATTTCTCACATTGTCGGCCGAGGAGGTGTACACATTGTGGGAAGGGGTTTGTGAATGAGTGGTATCAGTGTTCTAGTTAAGGGATAGGAGGGAGTTTGGCGTCAAGAAATGGTGAGGTTTCATGGGTTGGTAGGGAAACAATGTCATTCATGTTTTGCAAGTGAGGTAAACACTTGAGACTGGTGGAGACATAAGCATTTAGGGCCTGGTTTGATATAATGTAAGAACCATTATGTTTACAATGGATACTAAACATGGTGATACTAGTTTCACAGTAGAGAATTATGAAAGGATCATGAATCATTATTATTTGTGCATGTTCTTGAATGGGTAGACCATGAGATAGGATAACCTTAAATGAATAAAAGAAAACAATTAATTAATTAAATCGGAGTCTTCCATATTCCAGGTTTATTAGCTCTAATTGTTTTTTATTTTACAGTTATGAGTCCAGGTCGATGACCTTGTTAGGATTGCGCAGAAAATGTCTAGCATGCTATTATAGAATATCGTCATAGGGTATAGGTTTATGAAGACGAAACATGGAGAAAGATACTTCGAGTATTTCTGCGCCAGAGTCTGTATATGAATGAGGGTTTCATTTCAGATGTAGTAACAAATGGATATATGGAGGAGGTCAAGATACCCTTCAGTTATATATGTGCTCGGAAGAAGCACAAGGTGTTCGTGGTTGTGACGATGCTGCATGGAGAAGAGATGTAATGGTGGTCCTTATTCCTCGTGAATCATGAGGAGTCAGTGATATCATTAGAGGAGTTATGAGACAAGTTTATAGTCATGTCTCATTCTTCGATCACAAAGGAATCTATTCACCAGGAGCTTCTTACCCTTCGTCAGGGGAGCTGTAGTGTTCGAGAGACTGAAATCCATTTTAGGAACCTTTTAGGATCTGCTTCAGATCTGTTACTAGAGGAGGCAGCAAGGGTGAGGATTTTTGGTGACGATTTTCATCCATAGATCTAGCGCCTTGTCACCCAATTTATGCTGATGACATATCTTGAGGTGCTGGCAAGGGAAGAGGTCGCCGAGAAGACTATTTCTAGGACCGGATAATCATGAGAGGGGAATCGTCATGATTACTCATGGATCATAGTGGTTGTGTGGGATTCCATTATTTCAGGGCAGAATAGTTTCCATTCATTTTTGGTTAGATCCCAACAATTCACATCTCATTTCCCTATTGGTAGAAAATTGCAGGTGTATTGCAATATATTAGGCGCTTGTTTTTCTATTGGTGGTTTTGTTCATCAGCAGTGGGAGTGCCCGAACATTCAGAGCAGTCATCATGAACCATGTTCTAAACTCGAGGTTCTTATATTGGGGAAGCTCTAGCCGAGGTGGTAGTAGATGGTTTAACCAGCTTTAGATCTTCATAGGGTAGATGGGGTAGGTAAGGGATAACCCCAAGACTCTCCCAGTCCTCAGAGAGAAGAGTGCGGCTGCAATGGTGGTCGTCATCAGGGTAAGAGAGGTCGTAGAGGAGGTCGTGGTCATCTTCTTTATATATTCATGCCATATCTAGGTGAGCTAGACATTGTTCAAGTTACCGTTTTCAAGTTTTATACCTTGCTCTATACCTTTTTGGATTCAGGAGTGAAACACTCTTTCATATAACCTACCCTTGTGCATGCTTTGGGGAATGAGGTAGAGAGTATTCCAGTGCCCTTTGAGTTGAATACGCCAGTTGGTGGTCGAGAAGACTTGTATGATGTATGTATAGACTATGATCTAGTGTTAGGTAAATACCTCTATCGAGGATATTTGGAATGTTTACGATTACAACAATATTATTTAATCCTTGGCATGGATTTGTTGTATTCAGTTCAAGCTATTGTGTAATGCTACTTAAAGAAGGTAGTTTTCTTTGGTACGGATGGAGATTTGGTGGTGTTTGTTGGTGATCGAGATCTTCAGATGGGTCATAGGAATGTTCTTTCCTTTTCATCCATTATGAATTAGTTGATGATGAGATCTCTAGAGGTTCAGTGGATGGTGTTTCCTAGGGTCGTAGAAGGGAACACTGATGTCTTTCCAGAAGAGGTTGTAGCATTACCCCCTCAACGAGAGATCAAAATTGGTCTCGAGCAGCAACCCGAAGCATCTCATACCTATATAGATCCATATTGGATGTCCCCTTATGAGTTACAGTAGCAACTTATATAGCTTGATGGTCTTTTATAGCTTGGTTTTGTTCATCCAAGTGTGTCGTCATGGGGTGCTCCAGTTTTTTTTTGTGATGAAGGCTGATGGTAGTTTGTGGTTGTGTGTCGATTATCGTCACATAAAAAAGTGACCATTAATAATCGATATCCTCATATTCAAATTTATGATTTGTCAATAATATAAATGGTGAATGTTGGTTCTCAAAAATCAAATTACAGTCATGATATGATCAGATGCATGTTAAGGATGCAGATATCCTGAATACTTCTTTCCGTAGTCATCATTTTCATTATGAGTTCCCTGTGATGTCATTTGGCATGATGAATGCTCTAGTCATATTCATGGAATTGATGAATGTCATGTTCCTTGAGTCCATTGACTAGTTCATTCTAGTCTTCATCAATGACATCCTTCTGTACTCCACATTAGAGGAGGAGCGTGAAAAGCATCTATAATCCATTTTGAGAGTACATCGTCAACATCAGCTATTTGGGATGTTGTCTATGTGTGTTTTTATTGGCTCGATAAGTCCGTTTCAAGGGGAATGTTGTGTCCCAACATGGAATAACTAGGGATACATTAAAGATTGAAGCAGTTGTGTCTTGGTAATCTCCCAAGTCAGTGTCAGAGGTGCGAAGTTTCCATGGTCTCGCAAGCTACTACAGGAGGTTCGTAGCCAATTTTTCATGATTTCTGACTCCTATGACAGCTTTGACCCGGATTTATTAGGAATTCATATGGACTGATAAGTGTCAGTAAGATTCAATTACCTAAAGGAGATGTTATTATGTGCTATTTGTTTTGTCTTGCAGCTGTGGGAGTTCAGTTTGATGTTTTATGCGCCACTTCACATATGTGGTTAGGATGTGTTCTCATAAAGAATATGTCAGTTGTTTCTTATGGGTCTCAGAAGTTGTGTCCCCATGAACAGTACTATGCGACCCGTGATCTTATGTTGGTAGTCATGTTGTTTTCTCTGATGCTGGGGAGACATTACATCATTTGTGAGCACTTCATGGTTTTCACTAATCATGAGAGATTGAGGAATGTTTTATCTCAGCATGACTTGAACTTACGACACCATCGATAAATGGAGTTAATACATGAATATGACACTAAGATATCATATAAACCTTGAAATGGGAATATTCTAGCTGATGTGTGTAGTTGAATGTCATGTAGTGATGTTGTGTGTGAATCTGGTGATTCATGGCGGGTAATGGAAGAGATATCAACATTACATCATGATATGGGATATGTAAGGGGTGAGGTTGTCTTTTTCGAATGACGGTACAGTCATACCTGATGCAAAAGTTGGAAGAGTCCCAGTTGGGGAATCTTAACGGGGATGTCTTGAGAGACCGAGTTGTTTGAGGCGAGGCCTGTGATGGTTTGACTGAGGATGAACAAAACCCAGTGTTGAATCATGGAATGATTTTTTTTCCATTGACGATGCGTGATATGGTTCTCATAGAGTTCCATAATCCACATTTAGCGGTGCATCATGGCATGACAAAGATGCATCGATCAATGAGGATTTAGTTTTGGTGGCTTGAGATAATGCGTGAGGTTATAGAATATGTTTCTTGATTTTTGGTCTGCCAGAAGGTGAATGATGAACACTGTGTCCAGGGTGGTCTATTCCAGCAATTATATATTCCTCAATAGAAGTGGGAGGACATCTCAATGGACATTGTTACTGGTTTACATAGAGCTCTGGTAGTACATGATGTTATTTGGGTGGTAGTGTATCATTTAACAAAATCGACCCACATCATAGAGATCAAGGATTCGAGCTCACTGGATGTTTTTTGAGGCCGTATCTAGAGGAGGCGGTGATACTTCATGGAGTGTCCAGGACGATAATTTTTGACAGAGTTCCATGTTTTACCTCTTGGGTGTGGAGAGGTCTCCAACATGATTTTTTTTTATCAATAATGCCTTACTACTACTTTTCTTCCTCAAACGGATGTTCATACAAAGAGAAGAATCCAGACTCTTGAAAACATGTCATGCTCTTGTGTTATTGAATTTAGAGGTTCATGGACGAGGTACTTACCCATGGAAGAGTTCACGTACAATAATATTTTTCACTCCACCATCGATATAGAACCGTTTGAAGAGTTGTATGGTTGGGCTTACCATTTTTTATTTTGCTAGACTTGGGTCAGAGAGTCAGCCATTCGTGGACCGGAACTAGTGCAGAATAAAGCAAAGATGGATCAGGTGATTTCGGATAGGATGAAGACATCACATGATTGTGATAAATCATATGTTTATAAGAGAAGGAGATAATTATAGTTTATTGATGGGGATCAGGTGTTTTGGAATGTGACTCCTCGTCGTGGGCAGTGGCGGATCGGTCGTGGTAGTAAGATTTATCCTCGGGTTTTTTGTGCCTTTTGAGGTGTTAGATCATGTCAGTGTTGTGTCATATCGAGTAGCACATCCACTGTAGATGA
Source organism: Viscum album (assembly GCA_963277665.1). NCBI lineage: Eukaryota > Viridiplantae > Streptophyta > Magnoliopsida > Santalales > Viscaceae > Viscum > Viscum album. The sequence goes on along the minus strand of OY728152.1, from coordinate 356,490,543 downwards.
TTTGGATACATGATATTTTCCATGTACCACAGCCCCGTCATTCTCATAATGATGACTCTCACATCATCAATTTTGGATATATCGATGTTGATGATGATAAAACCATTGAGGAGCGACCTGTGGAGATCCATGACTGCAACGAAAAGGTGTTTCATGGGTGTTCTGTTCCCTTTGTTCGGGTCTTGTGGCGACACAATGGTATGGAGGGGTGTACATGGGAATGTAAGTACAAGATTCATGCTTAGTACCCAGAGTTGATTGACGTTTATGTCTTTTCATGTATCGATATAGAATTTGTGGTTAAAAAGTTTTCATGTTTATGAGATGGATCCCTTTTTTTAGTTTGTGGCATCCTCTCTTTTGAGAGGTTTCTCAATGGGTGGTTGTTCGAACCCCATTTCTTTTTCCTTTTAGGTGGGTTTAGAATTCTCAAGGATGAGAATATTTTGAGAGATATTTGATTTATGTCCTTGTCATCTCTGGTCCATTCCATTGTGAAAATATGATGTTTGAGGTGATTCCGTTTCTCAAGGGGACATATACCTAAAACATTTCCATTTTTTGGTTCGGTGAATAGTTCCAATGGTTGACATTTTTTAACAATGAAATTGTAATCGTCTGTGAACAGTGTCATCGATGACCCTCAGTGAGCAGTTCTATCGGAAATCTGTAATGGTAACCTCTATTTCCTTTTCCAAATTTAGAAATATATGACCACTTCCATTGGGAAAGAGTTTTGTAGATAACAGGTAATGGTAACCTCTCTTTACATTGCCAAATTTCCAATTCTATGAATAATTCCAAAGGTGAAAAGTTCTATCTGTAACTTCTAATGATAACCTCACATTCCTTGGTCATTTTTTCCATTCAATGAACAGTTCCAAAGGTGAACAGTTCTATCGTTAACCCTTAATTGTATCCTTTCATTTCATTGCCAGATTTCCAATTTTATGAACATATTTTTCGGTGAACATTTCTATTGGTAACCTCTAACGGTAACCTCTATTTCCATTTCCAAATTTTTATTTCAAGAACACAGATTCTAGAATGTTGAGGTCTCTCAGTAACCTCTATTTATTTTGCCAAATTTTGAGTTCATGAACAGTGGTTTCAGAATGTTTATCCTTTGCCTAATTTTTTTATCATGAGAAGTGTTTCCAGAATGGTGAGGTGTATTGGAAAGCTCTATTTCCATTTACAAATTTTCAGTTCCTAAACAGTGTTTCTGGAATGGTGAGGTCTATCGTTAACCTCTATTTCATTTTCCTAAGTTTTAGTTAGTGAAATGTGTTTCCTGAATGGCGAGGCCTATCAGTATCATATATATCCTTTTCCAAATTTTGAGATCGTGAATAGTGTTTTTAGCATACTACAGTTTAACCCCTTCAAAATTTACATTAATTTAAAATACATTAAAAACCTCATTTATGGAATCTAAGGCCGATTCAAAGACCGTAAATCCTATATTAATTATTCCTAAGGATCGAGATTTTCTTAAATGAGAAAACCACGTAATTTAATGTGATCCTATTTTAATGTGAAATCAAGCCTATCATAAACTGTCTCTCAATTAAATCATTTAAAGGGACAAGATATCTTCCTCCATAATTCATCCACTTTTACGGATCTATGCAATGCTAAAACCTTTCATTATCTTCTGTAGGAATTGAAAAATCCAACATTCTTCCTCGGATTGGTTCTATTATGTTATGATGCAACCATGTTTTATCTATCAATCGTCAATATAAGGTATTTTTTATAGTCATTATTTAGAAGTTCATCTTCTCCTATTTCTCCTCTACATTATATAGCATTTAATATACATGATTCTAATAAATATTTATAGGGGTTCGGTTGGTGTGGTCGTACTGTAGAATCCTCATGTGGATGAAGTTGTCCCGATAGTAGGATTGTGACCTTTTATGGGGATAAAGAATGTAAGGAACTCTTTAAGGTAGGGAATTCTTAGCTTCTAAATTTTTTATGAGAAAATATGGATTTAGAATGTTTTATCCCACTGGATAACAATATAATTGACATAATAAATATTTGAACTAGATAAATAAATTATTTTCGAGATTAATTCTTTGCCTCTTGTTTAGGTAGATAGTATGACATCTATGCTTTCTCTGTTTAGCTGTTCATTCATTATGGAAATTGGCAATGCACCTAAACAAATATTAATGATTAATTGTTTCTTTAGAAGATAAATCGTTATGTAAATGAATCTGGATTTCATTATTGTAATTTAATCTTAATTATATTGGCATAGTTAGCGTGTGAAATTATTTTTTCATTGCTTACTAATTAGGTTTACTGAATTTGGAACCTATAAATAATAAATCAATTAATTCAAAAAATATTTATTGTTAGATAAATCATTTATGGGTTATGAGTTACCCTAATTCTTGTTAAAGGACCCAATGCCCAATTGTTAAGATGTTTATTTTCCTAATCCATGGATTATGATCTGAGTTTGGAAGGCTTTTATGATTTTTGGTGTCATGGAGACCTTTTGGTTGTGGTAGGAAATGACACCCATGGTGGAGAGATGCATCAATTTATTCTTGTGCGTGTTCAGGAGGACACCACGGATGATGGAATGGGATGGATTTGATTGTTGGATTCTTGTTGATTCTTCTCGGATGAATATCTACTTTATTTTCTTCATACTGCTCAATGATACCGGTATTACCTACACATCTTCCAAAAGAGGTTATGATGCATGGGGAATGCCACATGATTTCTGTGTTTAGCTTCTCATGGTAGTATTTGACTACGTTGTTACTATAAGCATCAAATACTTCACGGGTAGTACATCTACTCACCAGTTTGATCCCCCTTATGTTTAGTATCATGCAAATGTTTTCTAGAATTCCTCGAAATATGGGAATGTAATTCCATAATGAAAAATTGAATAAATGATGTTAACCCATGTGGCTATAGTTTGCTGAAACATAATGATCAAGTTGTAATTTTAAAGGGATCGTGGACATTGGATGTGATGTGAATAAAATTTAATGTGGACTGTTGTTAGTTAATTAATTATTAAATAATTAATTAATGTATTGTGAAACTAATAAGAAAGTAATGAAATAATGTATAAAACTCTTTAAATGTTTCTATGCTAATAGAATATATTGTATTAGAAGTAGCTGCACTGAGTCTGAGAGAATTTTTCTAAAGTTGAGTCTAGGGAAAGGTTATTCCGATAGTTTGGGTTTGAGATACAATATATTCTGAATTTTTTATGTTTCTATATGCTACAAAACCGTATCAGTAAGGGAAAATAACACCCCGAGGATTTTGTTCCCTAAGGGGAGTTTTCCACCATATTATGGCGAGAGGATGAATGGTTGACTACCCCCTATGACCTTGATCTCTTCTCTTGGTTGATACTTTAGATTGTAGGCACAATATTTAGTTTTCACATATATGTTTGAAGTGGGATGAAATGGATTGTGATAATTCACACACATATATTGTGGATATAGTATCATATGTACTACTATAGGAGTAACGTGTATAGGTTATGATGGCTTGGGGATCCATAGTCAGTGTATGGGCTATAATGGATGGAGGTATAATACATGACATTTGATAAACGTTATATGAGAAGTATTGGCTCCGGGAAACTACATAGTTACTTTCTTGAATGGGTGTGGTAGTTTTGTTTCACGGGGTGCATATTTTGGAGCTTCACCCAGGTGTCTTTGGGCAATCCTTTTTGGAGGGAGATGCTTAGGGTCCACTATATTGGGGAAAAGCAGTAAAACAGTGGGGAAGTAGTAGCAGGGTTACCTTGATATTCATTATTATATGATATTTTCATTAATATGTTACATTGTGAGAATATCCTTGGCGAAGTTGTGAACTTAGTATACCTGTTTAGAGGACGAGTAAGTTTCACTTGTTGTTTACTGTACTTTTTCATGCTTTATTTAATTTTTCATGACAGTATTCAGGGACGATCCTACTAAGTTTACTGTCATACTAACCCTATGTATATATAAACTGTTTTTTAGGACAATTGGAGTAGGTTAGAGATCAAGCTGGTTTCTAATTGCTGGGGGTTACAGTAGTTGTTCAGGCTTGTGGTTTCTGTTGTTTTACTTTCTTATGGGTACATGCAGTTTTTCCCCATTCAATTGTAGTACTTTTTCATGAAATTACATATGTGAACTTGGGTTTTCATTTATATTTTATTTTTTATTTGTAGTTGGTTGGTGTTTATACTATCTCTCTATTCTACATGTTTTATCATAGAGAGTGATGCCTCCTATTTTTGTGTTTGTTATGCCCTTGGTGCTAGTCGCCATCTCGGGGCATACTGGAGGCTGGAGTCATGGGTCATTATATCCCTTCTCACATTGTCAGCTCAATAAGGGTACACTTTTTGGGGAGTTGGTCGTGACAGTTACAAATGACCTAAATCATTTTCCAACTCCCATCAGAAATCAATTTTTATACCTTATATATGTTTGTTTAAATAATGACCCAATTTGTACAAAAGTTTCTTGATAAAATAAGTTGTATTGTTGAATCATTTAAAAATATTAGTTGCGGTAATCACCCCATATATTAAATGTAATCCATCTCTTATCTTAGTCCAACATTAAAAAAAATTGGCCCATACATATCCAAATCACACCCAAATCACCCCCCCTCAAATTAAAATCCATATATTGTTTCTAAATATACCCTTGGATGTATTTAGTGTAATATTTAGTAGGATAAACGAGAATATGCAATGATATTCAACGAGAATCATTATATTTTTTTATCCACCTCCATAAAAAATTATAAGAATATTATGATATTATATGAAAATTCTAATAAATATACATGGTTGTTTTTATAATATGGTCATTTCCTATAATGATGTATAATTCCAAAAAATGGCTTATCAAATCATTGTTCATGTCTACAGTGGAAAACCATTGCATGATCTGATGTCATTAAATTTTCTATTAGAACATTAACAGTTTGGTATGATGATAATATATATATATACAGTATTTATATCATTTGTATACCCCTGGATTCATTATATTATACATATCATCTTAACATTTATTCAATTGGTTATTCAATAATGTCTCGCCTATTTTTGATGAACTACGACCTCAAGAAACTATATGTGTATTCTTTCTATAATTATTCACATGGAAATTTATACGGACAATTATAATGATTATTTGTGATATATATGATGTAATTACAATATTATTCTTGTAATTATCATTATGAAAATATAATATATCATTTTCATTATAAGTATTCTCCCTTTTGAAAATGATAAAATTATTCATGTATGTGTGGATTACCGCCTTCAAGAAGCGGTCCCACTCTCTTTTAATCACCACACCACATGGATGATATATATAAGTATATAATATTAACTATATTGTATTATTATTATTATTTATATACAATAAATTACTTATCAAATTTTCATATTGATCATCAAAAAATGGAAATTGTACTTATTCTTATGTACAACATATAGATTCCAGTAACCTAACGCACATCATATTTTATTAGAAACATTCTTGATTGTTTTTGAATGTAAAAATGACTTAAAAATGTGATCATTATGTCTTTATTATAATTCATGATATTAATAAAATGATTAATATGTGTAAAAATTATATCTTCAAAAAACAAATGTACAAGAATATAAGTCAATTATCTCCTGATATAATGAAAATAATGAATGACTACTAATAAACAGTTGATATGATTAAAGAATGGGACCACATACGATATTATAAATATTAAAATGGATCTGTATTAATTTAAATAAATGTTTTAAACCACCTCATAAGAGGATATGAAATGTTCAATCCATTGGATGAATGAGATAAGGGATTTTGAAACACATTTTCCATTTATTTTGTTGAACATATATATAATTGATTATGACTTTATATGATTATAAATATAATATTTTTCATTAAATTATATTTTCTTCCAATTTAATATTTTTTATTTATTAATACCATAATTTAATCATTGATTAACCCATAATTTTATGTTATATTCATGGTGTGTTTTTATATCAAAATATCATTCTAGATGAGGTCGTATAATCATGAATTCCAATTAAAAAAATAAGATGAAATTTTCCAAATAAACAATTTTTTTTTATTAAGGTTATTCATTTTATTTTCCTGTAATAATTCCAATTTTTTAAAATTTTATACCTAATTGGAAAAATTATTTTATAAAAATATGACTTCATTTCTCTATTCAGTTGAATATATTTTTTCTTTTAAAACTAAATTATCTTCCAAAATAGTGTTGTCAACAAATGGTTTCAAGAATGTAGTAAGACTTTTAAAACTGATTTATTAAATTATTTTTTCCCATGAATACATTTTTAAAAAAAAAATTCAATGGTTTATTATATCTTTAAAAAAACTCTTGTTCACTATTCTCCATAATTTTTAATGGATTCTTTTTGACATTTTCAGAACAACTCGTTTTCATAAAAACTTTATAATAAAATTTATTCTTGTTCAGAATTTAAGGAATTCACAAATATCAATAACATTAATTGTTGGATTATTATTTTGTACTATTATAAGCATATTATTTATCATTTAATTCTAAATATTATAGAATGTGTAGTTTTTTTACAATTTTATTATTATTGAAATGTGTTTTAAAAATAATTTGGGAATATCAAAATGAAATATATTTTTTTCCAAATTATGTATTGAAATATATTGTTATGTGATTTCAATTAATCAGTAACATACAAAATTATTGAACATATGGCCCATTTCAGACATGTTGTATTAATATTATAAATATTATTTCATATAATGTCTTAGAATGATTTTTTATTGTGGATGTTCTATTTTCATACAATTCACCATATTAATCTATATGGTTACTAATGATTATGTTTATTCTAGATATGAATGTTTATGATTCACCAAATTAATACGAGGAATTCAATGGACATAGTATGTGTTATGTGGGACCCATTATGGGAATCTTATTGATTCATGAACATGTCTCATGAGTTTAAAAAGTAGGTGTAACCCTTTAATTTTTTAATCAGTATATGTCAAATCTCTTGTGAATGGTCTTGGAAATATATTTCTCATGAAATTTTTTCAAAACATTGAGTTTTCCAAACATGATATGTTTGAAGACATTTGATTTAAACTATCTTGTGGATGTTATTAAAAGTAAATTTCCTATAAATGGTATTGAAATTATGATTATTTTGTCTTAAATTATGAATTTCCTCATTATAAATTTAGTTATGGATATTCGATTTTATTATTAAATCACTTAGAATATGCCAATGTATATAATTATTTCATTGGAATTAATTTATCTTGATTAATTCTTACCAAATCATTTTTCTGTTATTGATTGAATGGAATATGAATAATTTATGGACATTTCCAGATTGATTATTCCTTATAAATTCATAGATTATGATATACACATACCCTTATTGATCATTTATTCCAACCCCTTTATTATTATTATATCTGCTGATACTAGGGAGTATTTTTTGATTGATATGTATTGATATTCTATAGATAATAATTGTATTCCATAATAATAAGTATGTTGTAATTTGTTCAGTTATATGTAACTAGTACTTTCCCATGCTATTACATGGCGTATTCGATTACTGTTTTTTCTTTTAAAAAGAGATTAATATTTATAAAAGTTGAGAAGAAACAGTAATGTAGAATAAATTTTAATTATAAATTAATGGTGTATGATAATGGAATGTTCATAGAATAATAATAACGAATTCTAATATTTGACAGAGAAAAAAGGATAGAGAAAAAGTTTATGAATATTTTAATTTTGATGAAGAAATTTTGATTTCATTTTCTGTTTTGATTACAATAATTTTAAGACAGAAACTAAAAAAACTAAAAGACAAATCAAAGATAAGACAGTGGTTGTAATATTGAAAATGATAAATGTGAAAATAAATGATTTAATAATAAATTGAATGAGGGGGATGTTCGAGAAAAAATAAAATTGAGTGAAACTATTCATCATGTATATCGAACAATATGTAATGAGGGATATAGAGATTAGAGGAATAGATGTAATGGAACATGAAATTGAATAAAATAAATAGATTAGTAGAGAGTCAACAACCATTTCATTATTATTGACAACATGTAGTTTGATCAATAATATAGATGATGACAAATTGAATCTGGTTTTTCATCACTAAATGTTAATAGTCTTTATTTTTTTTGTAAAATCTTGATTGAATAGAACCCTTTACTATATGGAGGGGTAGCAAGAATTCTGCTCTCATAGTGGAGCCATGCACCCATGATAAGTGGCATTAGAGTGTAATAATAATTTATAATTGATCAATGAAACTTAATAATAAATAATATGAAATTTCAATTGTGGTCATTGTTCTCAAATATGAATAAGTAACAGTAAATACTAAATAATGTAAATTGAAGTTAAAGATAACTATAAATGGAAACAAAATTTATTGATGGACAAAGTAGATGAAACATTTAAACAAAAACATAGAAACATATGTTGAAAAAAAGAACATCATGGTTCATTGTTAGCAAGAAAACAACTGTGGACTGTTATGTCACCCTAAAAATAGGACAATGGAATGTTTTGTGACTTTGGTTTCAGCACATAAATACAACTTCATTACCAGATATATGAACGATAAAAGTAACAATGACCCTGATTTTCAATAGATGTATGTCCACCCAGAGTCCATCTCGTTTCATTAAAATGTGCTTTCAATATCCTCTCTGCCATCATCTGTCCATGCAGAGTAGCTGCAGTTGTTCATGTTTGTTGGCTGTTATATTGATCCCTGCAATAGGTAATAAACCTTCAATGTGATTAAAAGTATGGATTTCATCGAAAAAACAAATAATTAAACTAATTAATAAAGACAATCTATATGCTATGGTTATATGTAATAAGTTGCATAAATGTCTGAAAACATATCAGTTGAAGTGAATAATAAAGTAAATCACAATAAAATTCTAAAAAATAATAAGATACAAAATGTGAAAACAAACTGCCCACTGATACCTGAAAATGAAAATTCATTTCAGCTCACATTAATCTATGTCTTGCAAATTTCTGGGCAACAAGTACCTGAAAATTCAAATTCATTTATGTTCATAAAAAATGCCACTAGCATATCGAAATGGACTCAAAAAGAGAGGAAAATAATGATTGGACTTTTAAAGACCTGTAAAAAGTGATGTCTTGAGGATTCCAGACCATTGTCCATAATATCACTCAACGATGGAATGTAAAGGTAGACCGACTTACCACTACTAAAATTAATACGGGATTCGAAAGACAAGGTATGACAAAAATAGTATAAATGACCGAAAAACAATGTTAAACATAACCAAAACACATAATGGATGGTTATTATGAATAGAAATGTCCCTAGAAGACTTGATATACCCAAGAAAAGAAGTATAGATTCCCAGGTTTGAATAAAATGGATATCCAACCTCTTATATAGAATCCTGACAAATAGTGAATTGGAGCTAGCTAGAGGTTTCACATGGATCCGTAGGATTTCTGAAGACAGTTCTGTTCCTATTTTTTCCTGGTACAATACTAAAACCAGTCCACAAATCTGTGAAAAACCTGTTGATTTGCAATGAACAGATGAGAAATGATTAAAATTGTAGATGAGTGTCATATCAATGCCAACAATTTAGTGAAACAGAATAGTGATTGTCTAGAATTTTAATATTGGATTCATTCACATCCATGCACACATGACCATAATTTTTCAATGTAATTAACATATTTCCAGACATGAAATACTATTCAATAGTTACAATTAAAATTTTATTTGGAATCAAAATAATCAAAACCAAATACCTGTATGGTAACAACCTATGGTTGTGTCAATAAACAAATATTATTCAGATATCCATGTGACTAAGACTTCCTATAATGCAATAGAGTATTCATCTTTATGGAAAGCAAGTTAGAGAATGAATAAAATGAAGAGGACATGCCTATTGTAGAATGAATAGTATTTTGTAAAACATATAAAGATCCCATACACTACCCACCATCAATCTGTTAGCATATACTATGATTTTCCCTAGATTGAAATCCAAAAATAATGAAAACTTTGAAAAAAAATGTGAACATGGTTTCTTTGTTTCAATTACTAACATTGAAAGGAAGGGGTTTTTTCCGAGTCTCCCATCCAAGTAATATTTTATCGCTTCCACATGAGACCATCATACATTACTATTGAAAATATTCCATATAAAGAACCTGTTCGTGAACAATAAAGAAGTAGAAACAAAGACTCCTGATGATAGAGCATTACAGAATTTCAGAATTAAAGAATTAGAAAAAATAAATCTACAATCCACAAAGAGCATATGCAACATCACAACCATGGAATGGTTCACTAAAGACATGCTAATGACTTTAAAAACATATTCATTATAGATGAAAAAATATTGACTGAGAAAAAGAAGTACATGCAATTATTAGTGACTCAATGCAGGAGATGAATTGTATTGATGATTGAATAATCCATATGTATCTAGAAAATATTATTCTTGGAGATAACTGAACACTTTTCCAAAAAATATGAGAAGCCACAAGATAAGGGGGAACACTGAAAATTTACAGAACTCACTACATCTATTATTCTTGAAAATCCATGTAGAATCAAAATCATACCAAAAAACACCAAAGTATATCCACAAGCTACATAACATCCCTGAAAAAAGGAAAAAGAGTTGGATATGTATATGAAGAATGTAGAAAATGTGACCATGAAATAAATTATTTTAAAATGTCATTGAATAAAATTTGACCTACATAAAGTATAGGAAATTTAATACGGATTCCACACCAGAATAATTGTTTGGTAACATCCTATGAGTGTGTCAATAAACAAATATTATTTAGATATCCAGGTGACTAAGACTTCCTCTAATGCAATAGAGTATTCATCTTAATGGAAATAAAGTTAGAGAATGAATAAAATGCACATGACGTACTTATTATAGAGTGAATAGTGATTTGGAGAACATATAAAATTCCCATACACTGCCCACCTACAATTAGTAAGCATATACTATGATTTTCCAGATATTGAAACCCAAAAATAAAGAAAAAATTGAAAATATGTAAAGAAGGTTTCTTTGTTCCAATTACTAACCTGGAAGGGAAGGTGTTTTTTTATGAGTCTCCCATTCAAGTAATATTTTATTTCTTCCACAGGAGACCATCATACATTACTATGGAAAATCTTTCATATAAGGAACTTATTCATGAACAACAAAGATGTAGAAACAAAGACTCCTAATGATAGAGCATTACAGAATTACATAATTATAGAAATAGAGAAAATAATTATGCAATCCACAAATAGAATATGAAACATCACCACCATAGAAAACATATAAAATTCCCATACACTTCCCACCTACAAGTAGTAATCATATACTATGATTTTTCATATATTGAAACCCAAAAATAAATAAAAAATTGAAAATATGTAAAGCAGGTTTCTTTGTTCCAATTACTAACCTGGAAGGGAAGGTGTTTTTTTGCTAAGTCTCCCATTCAAGTAATATTTTATTGCTTCCACAGGAGACCATCATACATTACTATTGAAAATCATTCATATAAGGAACTTATTAGTGAACAACGAATAATTAGAAAAAAAGACATCTAATGATAGAGCATTACAGAATTACATAATTAAAGAAATAGAGAAAATAAATATGCTATCCACAAATAGAATACGAAATATCACCACCATAGAATGGTTCACTAAAGACCTTCTTATGAATTTAAATAAATTTTTATTATATATGAAAAAATATTTTCATAGAAAGAGAATTACACGCAATTATTAGTGACTCAAAGCAAGAGATGAATTGTATTGATGATTTAATAATCCATATGAAGCTAGAAAAACTGATTCTTGGAGAGAACTGAACACTTTTCCAAAAAATTATGAGAACCCACAAGATTAGGGGGAACACTAAAAATATACAAGACTCACTACATATATTATGATAGTACATCCATGAAAAATCAAAATCATACCAAAAAACACCAAAGTATATCCACAAGCTACATAACATCCCTGAAAAAAGAAAAGAGTTGGATATGTGAACGACGAACGTAGAAAATGTGACCATGAAATAAATTATTTTAATATATCATTTAATATCATTTGACATACATAATGTAATGGAAATTTAATTGGGATTCCATACCAGATTTCAAAATCCTCACCAACTTGTTGGTTTCTACCAATGTTAGGATAGTAAAATGGATAACCCACGGTTTGTATCTATAAGTATTCATTGAAGTAAAACATAAATTCATCTAATAAATATTTTTATAGATAAAAATATAAATTTAGACGGATAGTACTTAGTGGTGGGATGTTCATGCTAAATATAAATTTGAATCATAACCTACAAATCATCAATGGTCACCCATGAAAGGGAGCTGGAAGTCTTTATGCACCGATGTTGGTATCACATGCAATATGATGAGATAAGAATCTCCAATCACTATAATACATGAACCACTGATCTGAAATACATGATCCAATACTATAAAACATGACCCACTACCCAAATAAAACACATCACCCACATCAAAATTCCCGATCCACTACCTAGAAAAAGGATTCTTCCACTGCTCATATAAAAAAATGTACCACTACTTTAAAAAAATTCCAGTTGTGAAATAAAATACAGGATTCAATCCACTGCTTATAGAAAATTCAAGAACCATAACTTTAAAAAATCATCCACTTGTCTAATACATTGTCGTATATAATACATTGCATGGATTCTGTCACATCCATGCAAACATGGCCATAAATTTTCCATGTAATTAACATATTTCTAGATGTGAACTACTATTCAATAGTTACAATTAAAATTTTATTATGAAAAAAATTAATAAAAAGAGAATACATGTTTGGTAACAGCCTATGGGTGTGTCAATAAATGAATAGTTTACAGATATCCAGGTGACTAAGACTTCCTCTAATTCAATAGAGTATTCATATTAATGAAAATAAAGTTAGAGAATGAAGAAAATCCACAGGACGTACCAATTATAGAATGAATAGTGTTGTTGAAAACATATAAAATTCCCATACACTTCCCACCTATAATCTATAAGCATATACTATGATTTTTCCCAGATTGAAACCCAAAAAATAAGAAAACATTGAAAAAATTTGATGTTGGTTTCTTTGTTTCAATTACTAACCTAGAATGGAATGCGTTTTTGTTCTAAGTCTCCCATCCAAGTAATAGTTTATTTCTTCCATATAATACCATCATACATTAATATTGTCAATCTTCCATATAAGGAACATGTTCGTGAATAATAAAGAAGCAAAAACAAAGACTCCTAATGATAGAGCATTACATAATTACAGAAGTAACAAATTATAAAAAAAATCTACAATCCACAAAAACATACACAATATCACCACCATGGAATGTTTCACTATAGTCATGCTTATGACATTAAATACATTTTTATTATAGATGAAAAAATATTTTCTGAGAAAAAAAAGCACATACACTGATTAGTGACTCAGTGCATGAGATGAATTGTATTGATGATTGAATAATCCATATGTAGCTAGAAAAACTGATTATTTCAAAGAACTGAACACTTTTCAAAAATATTACGAGAACCCACAAGATAAGGGGGAACACTGAATATTTACAGAACTCACTACATCTATTATTCTAGATCATCAATGCAGAATAAAAATCATACCAAAAAACACCAAAGTATATCCACAAGCTGCATAAAATCCCTGAAAAAAGGAAACAGAGTTGTATTTGAGAATGAAGAACGTAGAAAATGTTACCATCAAATAAATTATTTTAATACTTCATTGAATATCGATTGGAGTACCTATAGTAAAGGAACTTTAATTGGGATTCCACACCAGATTTCAGAACCCTCACCTAATTGTTACCTTCTACCAATGTTAGAATAGTAAAATGGATAACCCAAGCTTTGTATCAATAAGTAACCGTAGAAGAAAAACATAAAATCGTCTATTAAATAATTTTATAGATGAAAATAAAATTTGTATGGATATTAAAATGGTTGTATGTTAATACAGATGATACAACTGAAACATCACCTGCAAATCATCAATGGTCACCCATGAATGGGAAACTGGAAGTCGTCATACCCCCATGTTGGGATCACATGTCGTCTGAAGAGATAAGAATCTCCATTCTCTATAATACATGATCCACTACTCTAAAATACATGATCCAATAGTATAAAAAATGATCCACTACTCAAATAAAACACACGACCCACATCAAAATTCATGATCCACTTCCGAATAAAAGGCTAGTTCCACTGCACATATAAAGAACATGTACCACTACTCTAAAAAAAATTCAACTTTTGAAATAAAATACAGGATCCAATCCATTGCTTATAAAAAATTCAAGATCCACAACTATAATAAATGATCCACTAGTCTTATACATGTCAAGTCAAATTTAGTATAACTAAATGCAACTAATAACTCAAATAAAATATAATGATCAATAGCTCTATAATATGTCACTAATTCTACATTCCACAAAAATATAGTGTTAGTCCATCATGTCACCTAGTATGTAGGATCAAAAACTTGCATCACCATTGTGGAATGGTTCACTGAAGTCATACTTATGACTATAAATATAGTTTTATTAAGTATTGCATTTGGATGTTAAATTCTACATGACCCATAAAAAAAATTCAAGGAAATAAATTTGTTGTTTTACCTGAATTTTTATTTCTTATTTATAGATGTGGAATAAGAGAAAATGATCTTAAAGTTTGATCACCTACAAAATCATCCAACATGTTAACCTACAGATACAATAATTTTTAAAAATATAAATACATAATAATAAATATTACCTTGGCCATATTATGTAGTCAAAACTCATATTCTATATGGATTCATTCAGTACATACTAATGATGCATATCAAGCTTCCATATCAACATCCAATTGTGATCATAAGAAATATAGAAATACTTTTCCATTAGAAATATAGAAACACTTATTAAGAAGAAATACATAATAGAAACTCATCTCATCCTATATTGAAACTCATGGTTTTTGAAGAATAACTTGGCCATGTTAAAGTAGTCAAACCACATAGAATATCGAGATTCATTCAGTACATACTAATACTGAATATCAATCTATCCATATCAACCAAAAATGGTGATCACAAGAAATCTGGAAACACTTATGAATAAGAATCATGTAAATGGTTATGCATATGAAATGTGAAAAAACACTATGTGTGAGAAATTAGGTAACAGTTGAACAATCTATCAATGAATATCTACATATAACTAATATAGAAACAATTTCATATAAACAATGTTGAAACACTTAGTTTTTCACATTGGGTAAGAAATTATATAAATTTCATGGCCATTTGAATGCAGGTACACCAATATGATATATCCAAGTAATACAAAGAAATGGTACGTAGAAATTTATAGAGAAGTCAGTGGGGATGTAGTAGTATCGAAGATAGAAGTTTCCCCTAAAACACATTCCTCCGTCTAGAGCTAGTTGTCATGCGGTTCTGGGTAACGTAAAATACATTGTCAGTTGAATATTGTAGGTTGCATAGTTTGGTTGACTGTAAAATAATTTTTACCTTTATATAGATTTTTTTCAGTTGGAAGTATGTAGTTGTATAGAGTTCCATAGAAAGGGATTGTGTGTATGTTTTTGGTATCACTGTTCGTCCACCAATAGCCGAAGGAGTAGATTAAGGATTCCGGTTCTGGTAGTAGGTTTTTTAGAAGACTCTTGTTGTACATAGTGTAGCAGTGGATGTAATCGAAAACCCCTTATCATCGGAGCAGTGTAAGAAATATGAATCACCTAATCGACAATACGTAATGTCGAAGATTGGACAGTTGAGATAATGTGTGTAATTATGTCCTTAGGATTGGATGAAGATTATATAGATTGAGATTAATACGAGAGGAAGCCGATGGAGATGCGTGGCTTAAAACGACATTAGAATAATATTTTTCAGGGATGGACATAGTAGAGGTCGATGGATAATTGTTGGTGGAAGGTGCTAGAAGATGGAAACCGTAAGAGCGTAGACTGGTCACAGTACGACGTTCGTGATTGGTGAGCTGCGGGAGGAAGATGCTGAAAGAGTGAAACCCTAGGTGGGGAGAAGACTCGCGTTATGGAGCTCGTGGAAGTTGATTTCGGATGGGTATGTCAGGTGTTTGAGTAAAAGGAGGTGGGTAAATTGGTAATTTGGATGGAAAAGTTGGAAACGTGGCTTAATGTGGTGGTGACACAATAGCAGGGATACAACCAGGTTTAGTAAATATAGTAGATATTGAAATCAAGTATGAATTTATTATCCCATGATAACAAATTTTTTTTGTTCTTTTGGATTTATTCATTGTATTTTGAACCAATAAAATAATTTAGACACGACTCTAAGTTTCTAGAGTCCTAAAAATTGAAATCATTATCAATGGAATATTAGTAGAAACCTTGGGAACAAGATTTAAGAAACAATTTTCTAGGGATCATAACCATATGATTTTATATTAGTATTTTTAAATAATAACATCCTTATTACTACATAAGGTGCATATTATGGGGTTTTCATAAGAATACATCCATGTCTGGATACTATAAATAGTAGTGGATCTGGTACAGTTGTACATTGGGGTAATAACTCCAAAATGTGATTGTTGGGATTGACTTGATCATCACTTGGATAATGACAACTGGCCATAATATGGATTTGGATTGAGACTTTTGGGTGAAATGAATAGGATTATTCTCATTTTCCTAGAAGAACTTTTTTTGAAATAGAGATATCAAAAAATAATCGATTTTAATGATTTTGGTATTAGTTATTCATTGATTATTTCATTTTGTAGGAATTATAAATTCTCATCTATAATGACATAATAAAAGCCAGTTTATTGCATCATTTATAAAATTCCATTAGTTGATACAATGGGAACTACATCATAGTATGTAATCCAAAGTGTAAAGATTAGAATCTCATTGATGGGATTAACAAAATAATTTAAATGGAACAATTATAATCATATGAGGACATATTATCTTTTGATAAACTGAAATATAATGAATTTAATAATTACTTTCTCTTCCAAGATAAATTTTAGAAGAGGAGGATGGCAGAAAAAAATGTAGATAAGTGGATGATGCAATGATGTTTTTTACCATATGTTATAATTATATAAAGAAACTTCATGGTTCATTATTAAAAGTAGTTAGAGGTTTGTACAATAGTAGGGTAAATGGAAACAACGTGTGTTACTGGTTGTGTAAAAAATTGTGTCTAGTATATAGAGATTTAACTACATTGAGGTAGGGTGCAACACAAACCATTCTCTCAAGAATCATAAAATAAACGTTATAAGAAGATAATGAGTCGTGGACAATATTATGACATAACACAATGAATGATTAGGTTTATTGAGTTTGGATTTAAAAAAATTATTATTTTTATTTAATCAATGACTTATAAGTTTTAAGTTATATGAAATGTATAATGAATGTACTATAGTAATTTTTTATTATGGATTTGAATGTGTATGTTGAACCATGATGAAATTAAAGAAAAAATAATAATTTGAAGGATGAACATTTTGTAAATCACAAGATTGAGGGATAAATATCCTTTAATATGTTCTTAGTTTTTATATAATGATGTTGGGATGAAACGATGATTGATATAGATAAAGTAAAATGGATTGTACTATCTATTGAAAATGATTAATGATTTTCTGAAAAAGTATTTCATGATATCATTAAGGTAGTAATCAAATATTTTTTATTTATTGATTATATCTAATAATCAATATTTTATTTTAGTAATATTGAGGAATTATATTTATTATTAAATATTTATGGAAGTTATTGAAATTTCCATGTTTTAGGAGATTACATTATGAAGTTATGTCACATGTTTTTAATGACATGATAATGAAATACATCATTTTCATTTTGGTATTGATGATATTTTAAATTTTAAGGTTTAGTGACCTTAGTTCCTATGTTTTGGATAATAATACTTTTTATGGGATATATGGATTAATTTTCATGACCTTACCAAACCAGGTCATACCCATGACAACCCCAATTCTGTGACCAATATGCTTTTGGACGGTGACCAACAAAAAGTCGGCATATCCAACCAATAGGTTGTATTAGACTAATGGACATGTACATAAACATATCTAAAATTCCATAGAATTTATAATAAAAAAAACTAAAAAAATTGAATTCACACCTCTATAATCCCACTAGATACTACAATAGTAATGTACTAAAAACTGTGAATATAGAGAAATAAAAACCAAACAAAAATCAAGAAATAGTACAACTAGCTTCATTGATGAGGATTAAAGGAAAATTCATGCGATGTGTAACCATAATGATTTTAAAATTACATGATATACTATATATTCACCCTACCATCCCTAGACATCGTCAAATGGGCCATCATATGTATAAGACATGACATGTGTGGGAAAAGACAATGATAGAGTGTGTATAACAATGCCAAGAATCACACCCCTAAAAACTAATAAAATGAACCAATTATGGTCATATATATACATTATATAATAATAAATGTATAATATAAACCCCTAGATATATTCTAAAATGAAATGATACAATTAGGAAGTCAAAAAAAACAACCAGCCACATGATTATTCTAAATGAAACACTCACTCAGGAAAGACCCACTCCATAATCTATGCAATCTTTTAAGACACAAGATGATGCGGTCAATATTCACTGAATCAAGATATTCATTCTTCATGGTCTATGAATACCCTAATAATAATATATTGGGTTATTCTTAGAACCACTGGGGGACTCCAAGCACACAATCTGAATAAAATTTCTTCATAGGGGATTATATGTTAATAATATTACAAAACCTAACGATATGGACTAAAGGATTTAAAATCATCACCCAACTCATGGATTTATAACTGATGATCCAAACCCTACCATGGTAATTATGATGATATTGAATCACACTCTATTATCATGGAGGGACACCACAACTCTTTTGGAAACTTATCCTCCACGCTGGATCATTATCCTATGATGTGGATTTAATGCTACAATATACCATCTACGAAATGGGATAAGGAAAAATGCAGAAAAAATACATTTCTATATAAATGATACATTAATCAATAAACCGGATTAATGGGGTAACATTATGTGACATTTTGTACCCAATTCTTCTAGTTATCCCCTCATCCGCTTTTGTTGTGAGGCCTCATTTGAAATGTAAATCAAAATATACCCCCATGTAGTGATCATGAAGATCATACCAATGTGATAGTATCTAATATGGCTTTTCCTGATCCATGTAGCATTATCTCTATAAATGGTCATGTTTGTTTATACATGGTTGTGTGTGCATCCAGGTACACAACATTTCTATCTCTATGCAAATTTTTACATGTAAATGTACATTCTAAATTACATGTAGATACATTATAGAGTGGACACATGTTGTGTGATAGAGTTCACATTTTGTGGGATCCATAAATTCATCCTGAATGGAAATCTACTACTTCGATGGATCAACAGTATATATAATATGAATATACACACTGTGTTTATCGAGATTTTATAGAAACTCTGGTCCTCATCTGCATCATCGTTATGCCATCAGAGCTACTCACACACTAGAAACATTAGATCAGTGGTTTCCAATCCTCACATCGTTAGATATTGTACATCTAGGTTTCTATTCTTCTCATGATTCATTATTTTAGTCCATCTATAGTTTATCATACATTTCTATAGAAAAATGACGAAAACATGATATTAACTAATACTCCATAGATCCATATATCATTTTTATTGATTAATGAACTGAAATATCCATAGTGTGTCATATCCATGGTTTTGACTCTTTGTGCCAAATAATCATTATGTATTAATCAAAAACTATGAATTTCTCAAAGCATTGTCAAAAATAAATTCCAATTATTATTGAATTAAGAAATAGGGGAGAAAACCATAAGACATAAAATGTGATGAATGTACATGACCATTGTAGGTTTTTCCTTCTATTTTTTGTATATATTTTAAAATTAATCAGTATAAATAACAATGAAACAATAAAAAATTCCATAAATTTAATTATATTTATGATTCACATATCAATAATTTTTATTTAATTGATCCATGTTCATCCAATATAATGAAACATTATGGAAATTTCCAAAATAAAACATATGTACATTAATTATTAATGATTTTTTATGAAGATCAATTTCATTTTCATCAATGAGGAGATCCAATATTCATTTGACACAATGATCCAAGATACACATCCTATTGGTTTTCGTTCACCCTGAATGCTCTATAATAGTGGTTGGAATATCCAGGATTTGAGTAGCCATTGAAGCGGAAAATTTATAAAAAAATTTATTTGTTAAATTAATATCTATTCCAAAATAAAAAATAAATAATTTTCTTTAATTAATTAATGATAAATTTAATTAATTTTTCACAACAAAACCCATGAAAAATATGATTATGTAGCGAATGAGGTAATATCCATGTTCAGAACTCAATGGATCCCATTATTTTCTAATCTTCTCCAATTTTATGGTTTATTAAATTTTTCATATAAAAATGCATGTGTGTACTATTTAATATTTTTAATATATTTCAATCAATTATTTTAGGAACACTAGGCCACAAAATCACACATCATCTCATTTCCTGACCACAAAAATATTTCATATAATTACAGAGGACAATACATTGAGATTTTGAGTAAATTCATTCTCCCCAAAATTTGGATTTTCTATATTAAAATTAAAAAACCATATAAAAAATATGATGGTAGTATTATAACATTTGGTCAACCAATCCTTGGTCCTCTACTAATTATTTTCATTATTCCATTGTAAATTATTAAGGGGAATCAAATTCACAATAATTATCCTCTCCATATGATCCTTAATCTGCACAAAGTACTCTTCCTTGGTAGACCCATTCTCAATTTCCAACTCACCACAGTTGATAATGTGTTATGGGTCATGTTTATATCTCATTTGATGTGATACATTGAATACATTGTGAAACCATTCCATATATGGTGATATTTATATGTGTTATGACACAAAGCTAACTCTATGATTTTTCTTGAAATGAAAAATTATTATAGGACAAAACATGTTACCGTAGAAGAATTCATCAATCCCCATTATTGGGGTATGCTCGACAACACATTTTCTCATTCCCCAAAATTTATATTTCCCTATCAATTATCTACTAAACTCTTATGATATCTCTGTGCAGTTCTAATCCAATATTGTATAATCTACTCCTCCCCTATAGTATCTCAAACTAAATCATGGACCCTGAGTGATGAATCCCCTAGATCAGTCAAATAATTTGGTGGCCCATATGTTTTCCTTTAAAAATCCATGAATGGTTCCTTATAAATGGTGGAACTATATCTATTGTTGTATTAAATCACAACCATGGGTTACTGTTCCGAAAATATATGGAAACATTCCAATAGTAAGCCTACGACATGTACATTGTCACCTGAATGGTTTTCCCTATATGTCCTTTAGTGCCGGGGAGAAACATTGTTGTAAAATTTAACAGAGTTCCAATGGTCTCCTATTATCATCATCGCAATCTAGATGTAATGTGAGAATCTACTTTATAGAAAATAATCAAGGGGACTTCATGGAAGTATAATATATCCTACCTGTGGAGGTGTCTGATGATCATTATTGAACTCTACTCTAAAATAATTAGGATGTTGGCTGACATAGTGAGTCGGTCTGTGATCAATCAGAAGAAATAATGTACCATAGATTTATAAGTTATTCTCATAAAATATTTCATGGACATACAATCCCACATCAACCCTTTAACCTCAAGGTGTTGATCCATTTATTATAGTACGGGGTTATCTGAATTCACATACTAAAATGTGAGTCATTGAGAGACTAACTCTAAAACATTCATCTTGATTATTATCCAAAAAAACATACAATGTATGTAAAAGTACATATTCATCATTACTAGATGTAAAACCATGTGGAATGTATTAAAATAATGTACACCCATCCCCTATAGTGCAAAAGGTAGAATTTTCCACATTTTGAAAAGGATAGAATTCCACCAACATTCTGAATATCCATTAATAACATATACAATGGATATCTGACTATATAAACTCTAATGATTAGTATCTACTTGATGAGAATAAATGAGAACTGTAAATTAGGTGGGGTAACAATCATCTACAATAAATATTAACCCAAATATTTTTCTATAGAGGGAAAAAATAATGAGTTTCTCTTTTTCAAACCCTATTTCCACAACATAAAATAATATTTATTTCTAAAAGCATCTACAACCACCTTTACCATGAAAGGATTACATAAAATCTCAAAGTCATAATCATGTAAAAACATTACCCATTAATGTTATTTCATAATAATATCCTTCTATGATAAGTTAAACTTCAGAATCCTGTGGTCCGCAAAATGGATAATACCCTATCCCATCAGGTAGTATTTCCACATTATAATTGTTATGAATACCAATAATATCTCTTGATCGTTGGTCTCAGGTTTCTTCTCAATTATCCTCATCAAACATGAAAAATATGTAATAACCTCATATCTATGCATTCGTACAAAACTAATTGCAGTCCTTGATGCATCAAATAAAACTACATACTCAACACCCTTATATTGAAATCATGTTATCGGAGAGCTTATCAACAATTTCATCAGATCCTGATAAAACTAATGAAAATTTTTTGTCAACACAAAAGGCTTCCCCAATTTGGGTAAAAGATATAATTTATTCTTACACTATTGTGAAATAATTAAATTTTATCTAATATTACCTTGAAAACAAAAGGAAACAATGTACCATGGTTACATTGTTGGAAGAATATCAATCATGCAATTCTTGAACAATTTCTGGGTCCACTACCACTACTTCCCATAAGATTATGTGTCCTAACATGTGTTCATGTTGAATACAACACTATCACTTTTGAGATATTATGGTTTGTAATGTTCTCTAAGAGTGTTTTTAAGACTATACTAATGTCAATTGAGTGATCTTACAGGGATGAAGAATACACAAGGATGTCATCAATGATGAGATCCTTGAACTGGTCTATATAATGATGAATGATTCAGTTCATGAGTCTCACGAACACAGATAGGGTGCTCATCAGGACTAAAAACATAACCATATAGTCATAGTGTACAATGGTACATCTCAATTCCATCTTGGTATATCCTCAACCCGTACCCAGAAATGGTGATATCCTTAATTGAGGTCAATAATCAAGATCCATCACACACCTCTCAACATAGATAAATGGTCATCTATTTCTCAGCAGTGAATACTTATTAATCATAGTCATCAGATTCATGTGCCTTTAATACATGCATTTAATAAATCTCACATCCACCATCATGAAAAAAATCACTAGGCATGCCATGGGGGGAATGGTTTTCACACATCCATTCAAATTTATGTCCCTGGACTATACCACCGTTTTTCAATGATTTGAGGGAGTATCATGTTATTCTATTTCATATATTAATTCTATCTCAGGATTCGTGTTAATGCTTATTTGTAGCTATAAATGGGATTGTAAACCTAATACACCCTCATGAAAGAAATCTTTAAATTATTCCACCACTATATTTCACCGATAGGGAAAAGAATCCACTTCATGAAGAATCATTCTATCCAAATGGGGAGTACTCGGATATAGTATCATTTTACTAAAAAGAAATTACTCCTCCATGTATTCATTTTCACGAAAAAAAGGAATACCTTATTCTTTCACTATTGAAACACTATAATTTTGACCTAATAAATTTAGTTTAGTAATGAACTATCGATAGACATTTATTACCTAATATAACATCATATGGATTCTTTTTTGCTTAAAAATAGATCCCATAAAAGACACTCATCTCTCATCATAAAATTGAATTTTTGGAATAAGAGCACAATCATTGGTCAATGACCTATAATAGTCTCCAACTGCAATGGTTAATCCAATGGATTAATCGAGCACTATAATTCTCAAACTAGATAAGTTTCATGGAAGGAATGAGTTTTAGCTAGGTCTAACAATATAGTTGATAGTGTAGACATTAACCAAATCACACATACTATCATCCTAGGATACTCAGGTCAATCGGCCCCTATATCCAATAGATGGCATCATCCCTATCCAATAGATCCCAAATCTACCAAAAACCCACTTGGGGGTGGGGTGGTAATAGTTCATATCTCCAACTATGTCCTGCTACTCTGTTGGCCACTCTGAAACATCCTCCACCTTGCATACCACCATTATCCTATGAATCTCTCACTATCACAGTGGTCCCTCAAAAATCTCAACATTAACTAGATTTTGGGTTAGAAAATCTTGATATATAATCCCCCAAGCATTGTTGGTGAAACACCACCTATCCTATAGATTATTAGAGACATCCATAGTTCTAACAGCACTGATCCGAGGACTTTGGATATCCTCTAGATTCTTCTGAAAAGATTGGATCCCAGTGTATGTTGTTGGATTCCTACTAAAGAGGTCTCATTTAATAGATTACCACTAATAGAACCCACTTATCATATCTTCTCTTCTAGAAAGATCTGAATATCCACGACTCATAGAAGAACCCAATTATAGGTGGGAATGAAAATCGAAACCATTAAATCATTGATTTCCTTATGTAATCCATGCTTAAAGGTCAACTTATTGAAGAAAATGTAACAACAAAAACACTTATCATTGAAATTATCCTTCTTAAAATATGGTCTAAAACAAATACATAGCATCAATAATCAAATAAAATTATCATTCTCATAAATTGAGAATAAAAAACCGATATCCAATAAAATTAAATAAACTATTTCAATAGAATAGTAACATGACACTTATAATTGTATCATGACCATTACGTATAGTTCTTTAGAATATGGAATATTAATCTCACCTATAAATGTACAAATTTTTTTTCACCTTATATATTTAAATATTAATTAATATTATCATAGTATAAGTAAATAAATGTTTTAAAAATTAAAAATTATTTGTTTATAGTTTTGAAAGAAAATGTTCATTTACTATTTTAAAATTATAATAATGATTTAAATGAAACATATTCTATATAAAACAATTTAAAAAATTAATATTCCTTGTCTTATTATTAATTAATAATTAAATGAGACCATAAAAAAATTTCAATTTTTCATATATCAGTTATAATTTAAAAATTCATAATTTTTTAATAAATGATGATTTAAAAAAAATTCTTCTATTTGGAATATTATAGAAATAAAATTCAATTTTTTTTGAGTAATACGTGCCAAAAAAGTTTTACTATGACTTTTTGGTATTTTTATGAAAAGGATGATTTTTTTGGTAATAGTGAAATATTTTATTTTATTGTATTTTATATATTACAGAATATTTAAGTTATGTATGATTAATTGAAAATTTAATTCAATTATATTGATCTCCCAATCTCTGTTTACTTTAATTTTTAATATAATCACAAGTATTCACATTCTAGAGTGATAATTATAAACTAATAAATGAGATAATTGATAACCACCCACTCCTCTACTCTAAATACTACCACTAACCAGATATTCTCTACTCACCACTAAATCCATGCAGCTTATCCATTTTCGTCTGAATCCTCTTCCATATCCTCTGCCCCATTTTCACGACCACTTTTTCCAAAAAAATCAAAATCCATCTTCCCTATGAATGTTCTCAACGGGGATAATTCAAAAGGTAAATCTCATTTCATTTTTATACAATTTATTTTCATTTTTTAGTCTTTTATTATATAATCATATCCTCACCTGATCCATGTGGAATGAATAATATATTATCTTCTAAATATATAAATTCTATCATGTTAATGTAATATCCAACATAAACATCCTTTCACTCTCTCATATTCTAAAAATGAAATAATCATATATGATGTTTCAATTTGATGACATCGTGGATGAAGCATTTTAATTTCCCATTTCCACCATAAAGTGTAATGATAAAAACATTTTTATTGTTGAATTATAAGGAATAATTTATGTTAATTTTTTATATTATGAAAATAACATTTATTCCAAATATTTAATAATAATATAAAACTAATTTTTTAATCGATAACCAGACAAAATAAACTAAATCATTATTACTAACATTTTACTTAATGATTCATCCTCATACAATATATTACAATTAAATATATATCCATTACAAATAAATTATGATTATTAATATAATATAATACCAATTATAGAGATTTATTTCCATTTATCAATATCCCAAATTCTTGAATACAAGTGAAAAAATAATGAAAAAAAAATAAACAAGACACTAGAAGGACTGAATTCAAAACCACAACACATTCTAAATTATGTTAATGGATATAATGAAATTATGATAAATCCAATACATGTATAATATTTTATTTATTTATTTATTAATGAATCTAATTTTACTATACATGATATTAAAAGTGAAGAAATAACTGATAAATAATGTTATGGGATTTCACAAACCAAATTTCTTTTCTTTGTGACACTATTCTTTTATGAAATCAATTAAATATGGGGACTATTATAATAAAATTTCTTTATTTTTAACATTTTTACTGGATATACATGTTTATATTCTATTTTTATGATAAATAAAAATATTTTTTCTTAAAAAATGCTTCTTTCCAGACACACATATTGACTCATCTTGAGTTATTTCGTCTTCACTCAATATTTAGTATTCATATAAAATGTACATTATTCTCATCTTTTATTGAATTCCCAATAATTTTCATGAATATATGATTTATGAAGTTAAACCCATTCATTTCAATGGGATATTTTATCACCAGTATTCATGTTGTTTTTATCTGGAATACATTATTTTGGAAATTTTATGATGTTATAAGTGCTCCCACAATTATATTGTGATCGAATTCGTTTGGTATTTTGATTCATCTAACGATATAATGTTAAATACATGTGAACATGAAACTCTTTTTGATCACAATGATGATATTTTATGATTCCATTATGTTATGAATGGACATGATTCATTCTTTGTCCACAATTATGTGCGGTAGTTATCCACTATGAAATGATATATCATTTATATTCATTCCTTCATTCCAACCTCTATCTATTTTTTCCTCTGATTATTATAATGACTATACTATTTTTATGTTATAATTATGATCATAATTCTCAACCAAATTATATTGAATCATTCTCTAATCTATATTTTTACTATTATATTATCTCACATCATTCATTGTTTTATATACTCATGTTATATCTTGTACTATGGAGAAGTCAAGGGAACCTAAGTACATAGAGAATGATCAATTAAATGAATTTTACAGTTTATTATATACATATTATATATGGAACTAAAT
This sequence comes from Viscum album, assembly GCA_963277665.1. NCBI lineage: Eukaryota > Viridiplantae > Streptophyta > Magnoliopsida > Santalales > Viscaceae > Viscum > Viscum album. The sequence goes on along the minus strand of OY728152.1, from coordinate 356,462,971 downwards.
TTCCCATGAAAAAAAAATTTAGGATCCAGGTTTTAATGATATTATCATGGACCATGTCGGGATTCCATTTAATATAACACCTATAACATCCCAATATATGTCTCAATGGGTTTTCATGGTCCCCATGTGATGTAAACTAGTCTTAGGGTGTCGACAATGTAACCAAGGGAACTATTTACACCAATATAAAAAAAGTAACCATAATAAATAAACATAGAATCCCAATATAAATACAAATAACAAATTTATCATCATTTATACAGAAACTGATAAAAAAATATATTAACTGATACAAATGACCACTATGTCTCCATGTGGCCGCTACGGTCATCTGCAATCCTTAACCAACCTTCTCCAATGTTTAATCAACCAATTATGGAACCTAAAATAATAGAAAAAACAATAATGAACTATATTAATGATTATTAAAACTCAGTAGGCACGCCTCGAAAAATACATTCCCAATTCACATACTTCAAATGAAATTAAAAATCAATATGAACTTTGAAATGAAATATAAAAAATAAATTCACACACATATACCACATTAAAAATACAAGGACCATTTATATTTTCATTTAAATCTTGAATATTTTACATGATAGATCCATTAAAAAAATAGAGTATAAGAATGATGTTTCTACTATAAAGAAGTAAGGATTGAAAATCATTCTAACAAAATCAATACTTTTTTTACATAAAACGATTTAAAACCAACACATCATATTGAAAAATATGAATCCCAAAAAAGAGTGTTGGAACATTGATCACATATTGTGGAGATATGTGTATGGTTTTTTAATTATTTTCAAAGTATTTATTTTTTTAAATTACTTTTTATGAAAAAATAGACATAGATAATTTTCAATAATGTTTAGAGAAAATTTTTTATTCTGATTTATGATAAAAAATAATGTTCTTTTTATCCTTGATAAATTAATCTCATTATAAATAATTTTGCATTCAAAATTTACAAGGAGTTTCCATAAATTAGTTCTCCTTTCTTCTCAAGAATAATTCGTAAATAAATTTACAATTTATCGCATCAAAAGGATTCTATTGAAATAATGACAAATAAATTAACAAAAATCAGTGAGAAAACAAATAGTTTAACAAATAATACTAATATATAGGGCATAATGTTTTTGGAATTTGATCAGATGTAAATAAATAGTAAAAAATAAATAATATTTATAACAGAATATGATGTTGCGGGAGAAGACACATATGTCATGCCAAATGAAAAAATAATTCTCATTAGAGATGTTTGTGATCTGTTGGGTGGATGTAAATATAAATGTTTTATTTTTATAATAATAAAATATGTTGACCATCATATTCCTTCTATTTAAAATATTTTAATTATGATGGAAAAAATGTAATTAGGAGTTAATTTTAGTGAAAATCATGTTTCTCAACCACAATTGGGAATAAATACTATGGTGTCTCAAATGTTTATAAGTTTATGTGACATTTATTATGTGGTCTCTTTTTATTATCGATGTCCTAAAATATTTGTAAACTTATATAATTTATTATAATGGAGATTATAATTCCTCTATATCTTAAAAAAATAGAATATAGATGGTGTGGAAATACATTTTCAAGCTAAACCATAAAATAAATATTGAGTTACTAGGTTATAAATTAAATAAAATTCATAATATATATAAAAACAATGACATAAAACCCACACATTTTATTTTTTTTTTAAATTAAATGATATTAGTTTCCCATTATCATATAATATTTTAGGTTTATGTTTTTTGAGGATTAGAGAAATCCCAAAAAATATCAAAGTGCACGCAACCGAAAATTGTAAATTATTTTCAAAAAAACTTGTTAATATGTGATAACCCCTATTTAATTCCGGATTATTTTTCAAAATATAATATTTAAGATCATTATAATTAGTTTTTTTTATGATCATAACCTAGATTAATCACCTTAATGATAACAAAATCAATCCTAACATGGTTTAAATGGTGTTACTGAGACCCATGAGATAGATACTGCTGTTTGAGAATGAATCAGAATCACAGGGGAATAGATTCACCCCAAGATTAACACATCGACCAAAAAAGATAATAAGTATAAAAATAAAATTTACACTGTATACTCCACAAAATAAAATAACTACATGTAGAATGATACACATACCAAAGATTGTACATCAACTAGATTCATTACATAATTCCAGAAAGTCATCTTCAGAAGATCTCCTCATAACATGGTGATCACATATTATTATTTACACACACATTCCATAAAACTCACCTCCTTTGAGTAGTGTCGTCCATTTACGTGGATTGGGGAAAAAATTTATATATACATCTGATGGAAAATACATTTTCATAGCAGTAAAGCCTTGTGCGATCTCATCAAGTTATACATAATTAAAACATATAAAAAACATTTTCAAGGTTAAATAAACCATTCCATGATATTTTTCACATTTTATTTTATAAAATTAATTTAATAATTTTTTAATAACTAATATTAAATACGAAAAAAATGTGTAATTCCACCAATAAATAAAATATAAAAGCATATATAGCAAAACCAGAATGAATAAATAATTTCATCAAAACTTGTATGATTAAAAATTTATATCAAACAATAGAAATAATTAATCATATATAATCACATTAACATGGTAAAGAGTCTTAGTGTATGGTTAGTAAGTGGATTATAAGACATATTATTGAAATATAGCTCCATGTGTGAGAACATCTTAGGATCCCAATCCCAAGGGGAATAGAAGAACACCCCAATGAATGGAATACAATCAATCAAAATGGTTTCCCTTTATATATATCATCAATCTAGTTTTTCGTAGAGTTAATACATTCCTAGTTTCTGTTCTTCCTGCCAATCAAAAAAGGAAACAATTTGTTCCCATGAAATTTTCCAGATAAGTGAAAATCATTCATTTCCATTAACTATCGATCATTTCAATGAATTTATTCATAATAACCCTTTTAGAATATTCATAAAATTTCATCCCACTGAAAAATAACATCAAAAAGAGGTATTAATCAAAAAAATCCTTCCTTTAAAATCATTTAATATTTTTTTCTAATCATATAACATTTCATGAAATATATATAATAATTCACTATCAAAATATTTCATCAAATTATCATTTCATTTGAAGATGATTTTATGTATTTCAAAACATTAGTTCACAATCAACTCGCAAATATATTTCATCCCACAAAAAATTAAATTTATAAATTATTTTTCAAAATAGTCCAATTATTATTTTGAAATTAATTAGAATTATATTTAAAATAAAAAAACATCAATTTTTTATGATATGAATTTCCATTAAATACTACCTACCTCCTTTCACAATATGAATAAAACCTAAAATGGAACCAAAATAACAGGAAGGCATCAAAATTTCAAAAAATGTTCTTGGATCAATAATTATAGCATAATAACACCAATTTATATTTTGTCGAACAAATTGATAGATATATGAAAAATATACCATAATAATTCTAGAATGACAAACAATAGACCAATAAGATTCAGGAAATGATTCATAATTACATGAGAGATCTATAAGAAATGCAATTAGATCATGTCAAAATCGTATATCTATCATTGAAAACCCTGATCAATTGTTCCTTTATAGAGAAGAATGTTTGATATATAAGATCATTGAGGAACACCAAGAAATTATTACATAACCTCTAAAATTTATATCTGACACTGAAAGATTCATCTAAAATAATCACCAAGAGGAAAATAATGTTAAATTAAACCAAGATGATTTTCCTTTATTGATAGCCTATTACAATAGGGAAAATGAGGTAATTCAGGCATGTATTGTGTAATAAATTAAAATATTAAATAATTTATATGTGTCGCAAAATTTATAACCATGATTTAACTATCATGGTTCCAACTGTGTACCCCTTTTTGAGATACTATTTGATATTCTAGTTTTGACTACATAGTTTAATCAGTTGTATGCTTAATATGAACAACCCTACATACTGAAGATACACTGCTTGAGGGATGAGATTCATGATTAGTGCGATCTGTGGGCCTATCAATACATTAACATGTGGGATACAAACATAAGGAACACTGTTACATGTATAGACTAGTGAGGATAACTATAATATTTAACCAAGTAATCACAATACTATAAACATCATAAAACACATTATTTACCCAAAAAACATTGGACAATATCTAAATAATAATTTATCAATATAGTGAAATGTATATACATTAATGTGGTATTTGGGAGGTTATACATCTCCCCAGCAGTAACATTACCATGAACCAAAAATATTTTAATGAGGATTCAATATAAAATAAGAGAGGCCACCAATATCTCATGAATTCATTATTATTTCATGTCTCACAAAATCTAAAACCATAATACTATTGAAACTGATCCAAATGTATGGAATTCCCATGTTGAAACATGGTCTTACTGAATAAAATTTATACATGTTACTTGGTTGTGGATGTGTCATGTTCCACATTCATGGAATCCTAACTCAAAATGTCTGATGGTTCCGAATGATGAATGGATTGTTTCATGAGTTCTTTTATATGATTGTAGTTGTTTTCATGGATGATATATTTGTTTACTCGATGTCTACGGAGGAGCATGATAAGCATTTTCATTCAATTTTGGGAGTTCTTCTTCAACATCAGATGTTTGGGAAGTTATTTATGTGGGAGTTTTGGTATCGAGAAGCCCATTTCATGGGGAAATTTTCATCCTTGTAGAGAGTACATGTGGATCCATCGATGATAGAAATAATTGTGTCTTTGGAATCCTCCGTGATATTAACAGAGGTGTGAATATTCCATCTACTTGTACGCTATTGTAGGAGGTTCATAGATGATTTTTATTGGGTTGGGACGCCCCTGACAGCTTTTTCCAAGAAGGATCTTGTGCTCATGTGAAATGATTGGTGTCGGGATGCTTTCTACAATATAAAGGATAATTTTATCAGTTCTCAAGTTCATTTTCTTCTTATGGAGGTATTTCAATTTGATGTTTTATGTTATGCTACACATCTCAGATAGGTTGTGTTCTGATGAAGCAGAAATCAATCATTTCCTATGTGTCTCTATAGTTTTATCCCCATGAATGTTACCGTGACACCAATTATCTTGACAACAATGATTACATGATCCTGAGGTATGTTTTCTCCCACCCTAACAAGAAATTGTGGATGTCTTTATGGATGAAATTTGGTATGTGTTGGGATATTCTTATTTATTTTTGTTTATTCTATTTAGTTTATTTATATTGTTAAATAATCTGGTTTACTCTTAATAATATAGTATAGCATACCCAAATTATTATTAGACATTTGATTCATTTTAGTACCCTCTAAAATACATGGAGGCATGATTGAGGTCATGTGGTGACCATAACAGAGCACTAATTAGTGGATTCTAGATTGGGGACATCAGATTGTCCCTATACATTATAACACCATTTTCTTTTTTTTCTTTTTCTATAAACTCATAGAAATAAAATTGAATATTTCAAAAATAATTCATTAATACTACTCAGAGTATTTACATTTTCAATCCAAAAATTGGTAATTGGAATAATTTAGTAAACACTTTTCTCATCGTGGAATAGACAATTTCCAAGTATTGGGTAACTGGGTAATTTTTGAGGGTTTATATAACCTCTAAATATGATTTGAGTCTATTTATAATTCCAATATATTTATAATTATTATATGATCTCCACATTTATAATAATTCCCTCAATTTGGATTCCATTACAGCTATATTTTTAGGGAAGTTGAAGAAAATATAATAGAAACATATTCATTCATATAAATAAAATAATAATACATATTAAAATATTAAAAAATTTCATAACCCTATCAAATATCATTTTTAATCAATTATTTTATTATAGATTTGTATCCATAATATAGGTTTAAATAGAATGATGACACTATACATGGATAACGTTTTATAAAACTCAAATGTTTTATACAATTATTACTAATCAATTTGTTCCCTTCATTACAATCAACCATGATTTTTGTATGATGGTTAATTCATGAATATGATTGTACCCACATGTCTTATTACAATGTCTAGCTAAAAAACAATTAATTCGATTTGATACTAATTATAACTAAAATAGTATTATTGGCAGAAAATATAATGCACTTGTAATCATATATCTGGTCTTGTCTGATCATTTGACTATAATGGATTCATGTGATATGTAATATTAGTATCATATAGAATATAAAAATGATCCAATGAATTCTCTAGGTAATCTAAATGTTATGGAAGATATTTTGTAATAAAATGACAATAAAAGCATGAATGTGTATGAGGCAGAAACAGTGGTTACATAGAAGAACCCAGACATGCATAAAAAGGATGAAGTGCCTTAATAAAATATGGATGGTGTATAGTATAAATATAAATTATTAGAAATAATTGTGATGAAATAAGTGGGAATATCCCTTGTTCTTTATGTATGTTCATCAATGGAAAAAATATTGTCGATAAGATACGTGGTGCTTGGTTTGGGTGTGAATGTGCATTATGTAAACTACAAGTACATATTCTAGAACAACTACTCAATTTGTTATGCATCTCACCTATAATGATATTCTGACAAGAGACAATCTATGTGTCAAATAAGTGTCTATTAAATGTATTTTTAAATGAATATATAAATGATATTTAATTCTCTGATATATACTAGAGTTACTATAAAAACTAAGGGAATCAAAGGAGAAAGTCCAATCTATTTCATCTACCGATCATTATCAATAATTATATTTATTCTTTTTTAATCAATACTGATTATATTCAAAATATTAATAAAATTTAAAATTTTTATTTATAATTGAAATATTAATATGAAAGGAATATAACATAATTAAATTATAATAGAATAACAAAAGGAGATCTAATTGGAATTATATTAAATAAAAAATAATTGACATACTATAATCAAAGCATACAAATGGACAAGTAAAACAAGGAAAAAACTTAAATAAAATAATCAATGGATTCAAATTATTTTTCCAGTGTACAAAAAAATTGATTTTATCATTTAAATGTAAAATTATTTTAAATACTAAATTGAATTTAAAAAGTTTATATCTAACTAAAAATGGTTTATATTTAATCATTACACTATGTATATTTTTAATATGATTTTATAGTTTATATGTAAACTATAAAATATATAAAATATCTTTTAAAAATAATTTATAAGACTATATATAATTAAATTTGTTTAAATTTGGAATGTCAGTTTATACTTGGGTTTTAATTTCTTCACATATTATGTGAAAATGTACTGGGAGATGTCTTTTTGTATGATCAAGGACCCTCCCATATATGATGGTACTAGTGGAACATTCAAAATAGTTCAGGTATACTATCACATTGATACTTTTTAGGTTTTAGTCTATAATATTTAATAGTAATTCATAGATTTAATTCTACAATTAATCATTAGGCTAGGAAGGAACTATTCATCATTGTTGGTGTACCACACTAGTGTAAAACACTTGAGGGAGTATCCCTCCAGTGTAAGTGTTAGTGAATATATTTTTAATTAAATTAAGAAAAACAATTATGTTATAAAAAAAATACCATTATAATATGAATGAAATTTTTTATCAATTTTAATTTTATAGACAGAGAATACTACAACTGAGATAAACTAAATAAATTAATAACAAATGTAATTGATTTTATATTTCTACCAAAACTAATTTCGTTTCAAAATATACAATGATAATGGGATTATTTGAGTCATCAAACACAATAAATTTATCTACACCAATAGTATTAGTAAAACTATCAACATCATCGTTACAATTAAAAAAATTATGACATGGGATTACTTCAATAATGACATAAAATTACTATTTCATATATTTTTCACATAAAATAATTTTTTCATCATCGATTATAAAATATATGTCTCATCAGTTATAGAAACGCGACCATTTCTTACAATACTATTACATCATTTCAAATATAAACAACATAATAGTATTAAACATAGAGTTTCCAAAGGTTTAGTGTCTTGGGAAAACTCGGACCATACATAACAAATACAACATCAAGCATAAACATTTATTTAATTTCATCTTCACTATATTCTTAGTGGCACTTGTCTTCTCATTTGTATATGTAGCCACCTAAGGATATACATAAAAATGGGTGAGCTAGAAGCCCAATAAAAGGATAGATATGAACAATATATCATGGGGTGAGCATAATCCGAACATACGCAAAAGATCAAGAACATTAGAGGAGCATAAATAATAGACTTGATATGTGGCAATGTATTAAAATGTAACATCTTGTCTTAGTGGTTAACTACCACACATACTTGTGAACCAAGCTAGAATCTTGTTCACAAATAATTTCACATTTACTCATGAGATTCATCACTTTACCCAATGCATTGGAGCACTGTATATTTCCAGGAGCACCCGTCACTTTTAAACATTCATATTGCGCAATATAATTTCGGGTGCACCCCTCACATCATAACATTATCATTTATCATGCATGCCAAAATGAACATATAACATAAATCAACATAATAAACCCATGTAATGGAATGGGTTTCATCTCATAATAACAAATTAATATTCTTTGTGTTCCCAAAAGAAAGTGGGAATAACACACATGTTACAAGAACCATCCACTTTGAGTGAGAAGTAAAAGGGGCATTCTTAAAAGAAGAGTTCTTTTGGAAAACATTTTGTTGGACATAAAAACCAGTGAAATAAATTTATATCCTACAAAAGTAAAATCAATGATGCAAAAATGATCTTTGAAGAGTAATCATATAAAAAATGGAGTGAAAGTGGGAGAACCCGAAGGAATTGGGTTTGACATTTCCCCTTACTTGTACTCGAAAGATTCCTTCTCTTTAATGTTCTGTATTATGACATTATATTCATTAATTTTAAATTACATAACCTATAATACATTAATAGGGTTCATTATGGTTTCATTTTGTCATATTAGGTTCCATTTTATGACTTATAGAATTTAAAAACATTGTTCGAGGATGTTCTTTTCTATGGTTTTCTTGAGTGGTTCACTTGTATTCATAAATTCAAGTTTAGATTGAACATGGGTTAACATAAAGAAATAAAATTACATGTTATTAATGATATTTAATGAGATTTTATGATCTTATAATGAATTAAATTAGATCCATGTGGGTGAATCATTAGATAAGAATTTAATGATGGTTATTTGGGTTAATTAGACCAATATTGGGATCACAACGAACTTGTTTTAACATTTCACTTAGTAATATGGCCATAGGTTTTTTCCTTAACATTAAATAGGACATAATACATATAAAATATGTTTTTTCAACAATTAAAATGGTTTCATGACCTGATCCAAAGGTAGAAATGGAAGAAGAGAGAATGTCATTTTTTAAGGTGATAAAATAACACCTCATGAACTACATTCTCTTTTATAAAATCAAAGGAAGAGGGAAAGGGGGTGGGGTGATATAATATCCCATTAGAATCATAAAAATAAATTATATGTATAATAATGTAGTAACAAAACTATTTGGATGAATATAGGTGGTGAGAGATCAATAAAGGAACTTGAACTTGAAAGGAAATTAAAGGAGAAGAGGGAGAGAAATTACCTCTTAAATCTTCTTCTTGAGATCCTCCTTTAGGAAGAAAGTATTTGTATTCTAATAAGACCAGTAGCTTTTGTACATGGGGAAGGGGAAAGGTAGAAGTTTGGGCAGATTTTATAGAAGGCTTGGACCTTGAGAGGTTCGAGGAAAAGAGGGAGTGAAGTGTGGATTTTATAGTGGAGGGGAGAGGGGTTTCCTTAATATAAAATTCATTAGTTTATTATTTCCCCACAAAATAAGGAATTGTGAGTCTTGAACGACCAAGAATAGTAATTTTATAATGTTATCCTTAACCAAGTTGTCTAAAATAATCATAAAATCATCAATGACTCAATTAATACATTATTTAGCATTTATTGTGAATTATCGGATTCTATTATTCATCAAAATTTCAAGTATCTCAGAAAAATCCCAAAAATTTACCCTAACAATTTATCGACTTGTAGAATCAAAAAATGAATTAAATTTTTCAAAAATATGTTTCTAAATCTTATTAATGTAATATTTAATAAAAATCATAATTTACTTGAAAAACAGTTTTTAAGATTAAAACTGATTTTATAATTATTTCAAAAATTACATAGGGTCTTATAAAATTATCTAAAAACTATAATACATTGATTCAATATTTTATGAATACATTTCAGGGAAATTAATATTATTTTAAATTAAATAATTAATTATAATTAATTATTTATGACTTATAAAATACCAAAATTGTTTACTAAGGACAAATTGTTACTTTCTAAGATGTCTAAATTTTATTTAATTGTTCATAGGTAATGTTACTATTATATTGGATGATTTAGTATTCAAAAGGGTCATGTTAATATTCATAATGGTATGTTACTAGTCCTAAGGGTATGTCACTATTCACTAAAAATTATTATTGTCTCATTAGACTCCAAAAATCATCTTGAACACAACCGTGAATGTCAGATTTTCAAAAATCCAAGAATAAGAGTGACAAACTTATGTTTAAATGTCACTTATAAATTAGTAGTTCATTATTTTGTGTTTTCATGTTATTTTATGATATAAATATAAGAACGTAATTTCTATTGAAAATCTTTTGGTCGTTACATTCTTCCTGCCTTAAGAAATTTCTCCCCCGAAATTTCACATTACACAAACTGTTGAGGGTACTTCTCCTATATTTCCTCTTCTAGTTCCCAAGTTGCTTCCTCAAACTTATGGTTCATCAAAAACACATTGACAAGATGGGTTATCTTATTTTGTAGAACCTTATCTCTCTGATCCAGAATCATTACTGGCTGTTCCTCATAGGATAGATCATCTTCCAGCTGCACAACCTCTGAGTTTCGTACATGGGAGGTTTCTGGTATGTACTTCCGCAGTAGTGATACATGAAACAAATCATTAACTTGAGCCAGATTCGGTGGAAGTGCAAGACGATAGGCCACGGCTCCTATGCGGTCAAGGATCTTAAATGATCCAATATACCTTTGTATAAGCTTCCCTTTCTTTCTGAATCGCATGAATCCCTTCCATGGGGATATTCGAAGGAAGACTTTATCTCCAACATCGAACTACATGTCCCTTCGATGGTTGTAATAATATCTCTTTTTCCGACATTGAGCATCATTGATGGGTTTCTGGATGACATGAACCTTCTCTGTCATCTCTTGAACAAGATCAGGTGCATGTAGCTTTATTTCTCCAGCTTCATCCCAACGGGTTGGAGTTCAACATCGCTTCCCATAATGAGCTTCATACAGATCCAACTGAATACATGAGTGGAAGAATATGTTGAATGATAACTCAACAAATGGGAGATGCTGATCCCAACCACCTTTGAATTCAAGAGAGAAGGCTCTTTGAATATCTTCAAGTGTCTGAATAGTCCTTTCAGACTGGGCATCGGTTTGGTGGTGATAGGCCGTGCTGTAATTTAATTTAGTACTCAAAGCATGTTGATGGCTCCTCCAGAATTTAGATGTGAACCTTGGATCACAGTCAGAGACAATCGAGAGTGGAACATTGTGATATGGGTTGTGGTTGACCAACTAACCAAGACGGCCCATTACAAGTTGATCAATTGAGAGATCTTCCCGAATAGCAATAAAATGGGAAGTCTTGGTGAGTCGGTCAACCACAACCCATATCACATTATTTCTCTTTGATGTCTTTGTGAGACCCGTGACAAAGTCCATAGTAACATTTTTCCATTTCCACACGGGTATAGGCAATGTCTGTATCATAACTATGGACTTTTGTCGCACATATTTAACATAATGACATACTAAGCACCTCGATATGTATTCCACAATCTCTTTCTTTAGGTTATCCCACTGAAAGTGTTCTTGGATACCATGAAACATCTTGGTACTCCCAGGATGGATAGAGAATGTTGAGCTATGTGCATTATCCAATAGCTTCTTCTTTATCATAGGTGATTAAGTCACACAAAGCCGCGTTCCAAACCAAATCACACCATCATCGTCGATATGGAACTCTTGTAGCTTCCCTTCCTTTGCTGCATTCACCCTCTTTTTTATATCCACATCATCCCTTTGTGCTTCCTTAAACTTCTCTTGAATGTATGGTTGCGCAATCATTTGGGCAAGGTAGGATTTATCCCCCACCCTTATGATTTCCAAATCCATTATTTGAATATACAAGAAAATATGGTCTTTCTCAATCTGCAACATGGATAGAGTAGGAGGTTATTTTTATCATAGAGCATCAGCTACATTGTTATCCTTTCCAGGATGATAGTGAATAGAGAAATCCTAATCCTTGATTTGGTATAACCATCTCCTATTACGCATGTCGAGCTCCTTTGGTTTGAATATATACTTAGGCTCTTGTGGTCAGTGTATATGTCACACTTCTTTCCATAATGGTAGTGATGCCAGATTTAAAGGCAAAAAACATGGCTTCCAGCTCTATATCATGTGTTAGGTAGTTCTGCTCATGGATCTGCAACTGTCGTGAGGCGTAGGCTATCAAATTTTCATTATGCATGATTAAACAACCCAAGCCTTTCTTTGAAGCATCACTTTATATCACAAAACATTCTACATTTTTCAGTAGTGTGAGTACAGTTGTAGTGATCAGCCTTATCTTTAGATCCTTGAAGCTTCCATCACATTCTTTCGTCAATACATACATTACCCCTTTCCTTGTTAACTGAGTTAGAGGGTTTGACAATCGGGAGAAGTTTCTCACAAAACATCGGTAGTACCCATCTAATCCATGAAAACTACAGATTTTGGTGACACTAGATGGCCTGGGCCATTCCTCAATCACCTTTGACATTGAAGTATCCACAAAAATTCACTCACTTGTGGTCACATGTTCCAAGAATTTGACATGATTCATCAAGAAGTCACATTTTCTGAACATGGCGTACAACTTCTCCTTTCTCAATGTCGCCAAAACAAGTTATATATGTTCTGCATGATCCTCCTAGCTCTTGGAGTAGATGGGAATATCATCTATACAAACTACCAAAAATTTGTCGAGGTAATGTCTAAAGACACTATTCATCAAATCCATGAATATTGTAGGGGCATTAGTAGGTCCATAGGGCATCACCAAAAACTCAAGGTTCACATACACTGTACGGAAGGTAGTCTTCTGAATATATTCCTTCTTCACATTTACCTGATGATATCTAGAATAAAGATCCACCTTTGAAAAGTATTGCACTCCTCTTAACATTTCGAACAAGTCATCAATCCTTGGGAGAGGATACTTGTTCTTTATTTTTATTTTATTGAGTTCCTGATAATCAATACACAGCTGCATTGTTCCATCCTTCTTCTTCACAAAGAGTACTGGTGAATCCCAAGGTGATGCAATAGGGCGTATAAACCCTTTGTCCTAATGCTCTAGCATCTTCTTCTTTAACTCCTCGAGTTCGACATGAGCCGTCCTATAGGGGCACTTTGAGATAGGAGTATATCGTAGTCTGAGTTCAATTGAGAACTCTACCTCATGATCCGGGGGAATTCCAGGAAACTCTTTCGGAAATACATCGTTGTATTCCCTTACAATGGGAATTTCCTCAAGGTTGGAACTTTAATTGGACTCAACCATTTGGGAGAGGTATGCTTCTTCATAGGGAATAAACACCCAATCCATTGAAGGATTCTAAAAGGAGATTCATAATCTTCCTTTCATTTGTAGAGGATCATGAGATGGTTCGAAAAATGAAAAGATATTTCCTTTTCCCGACAGTTTATATGTGCTCTATATAACGAGAGAAAATCCATTACCATTATAGTGTCGAATTCCACCAAGGGAAGTATTAAGAGATTTTCTGGATGATTCATCCCACATACATCAACTGTTGAAGAGTCAAACACTTGGGTTGCAATGATTTCAACAGTTGGTGTTTTTACAGATATCTCTACTTCAAGGTTTCGGGGCTTCGATTCTATAGTTCTAGCAATCATGCAAGATATAAAGGATTGCGTAGAACCATAATCAAATAAGACATTTTATATTCATGAGTGAATAGAAAGTGTACCCTATAAGAATTCATTATCATGATCCACCTCCGTAGTATTGATGGCATAAACCTTCCCTTGTTCCTTTGGCTTTGGTGGTTGGTGACGCTGATTACCATCGAGAGTTCGAGGTTTAGTGTAATGGTTTGCATAGTTCCCTAGCTCCCAACAGTTGTATCATTGAACCATGAGTCTTTAACTCCTTTCATCATCTACAGTATCCTTCCTTTTCATGTATTTTCGAAACTCTTCATCATGGTGTCCTTATTTACCACACTTGAAGAATTTCCCCGTCCCTTTGAGGTAGTTTCCCATTGTGAAACTTCCCACATTTTTCGCATGTGGGTCGTTGATTTTTTATCCCAGCTTTTTCATTAGATCCACAAGCTTGAAACTCCATCAATATTTTATTATCACCATAGCCATGATACCATTCTCTAAATACCATCTCCATATTGAGAGAACACCAATCAACTTCTTCATAACTCCCAAAGTCTCGAATAGCAAGAGCCTTTAAGAAGGTGTGGTTTTAATCCACTAAAGAGTCTATCAATTTTTCTATCAGTGTTGATGAAAAAACCCGAAGAATACCTTGAAATCCTTGTGAAATTCACTTCATATGTTGTGACAGATTATCCTTCTTTTTTCATGAGCTCTATGAATTCTCTCTTCATCTTCGTGTGAAGAGTTCGTCGGAAGTAATTATTAAGAAAACATTATCTTAAAGTCTTCCCATTCCATCTCTTCAATTTCCTCCCTTGGATTGGTGTTGTTAATCAAAGCCCACCATTGATCGGCTTCACCATCTAGATGATAAACAGCTAGAGTCAACTTCTCCATATCAGAACAGTGACGAAAAAATAAGATCTTCTACATGGGGTTGACACACTATTCTACAACTAGTGGATCAGAAGATCCACAAAACATCGGTGGTCTTTGCCACAGAAAACATTCGATAGCCAGTTGCTCCCTCTTTGGTGAAGGAGGATGTTCCCCATTATTATGGTTATTGTTCATAACCTGATATAATTGGGTAAACATCGCCATGATGTTTTGAACTCCACCTCCCTAATAATTGGGGATGTTTTTGGGGAAATCATTGCATTGGACCTCGAATGAGTTGTTTGACTGATTTCTCCTTGTTCGAACCATTTTCTTAAATAGAAAAGGATAGAAAAAAAACATAAGTAAAAAATTCATGAATAACTTATTTATTTAAACAATTAATACAAAAAACATAACCTATTGGAACCCTAGGTAAATATTCTTGTGTTCATATTTGTACTTAATCTCATACTATAAGTTTTCTCTAGGCTTCACTAATCCTAATTCCAAAATTATGTAAACCTATCTCTGATACCAACTATAGCGACCCAACATTTTCATACAATAATAATACATAATTTAAATGATAAACAACATATTAGTATTTCACATATAGTATCAAAAGAATTAGTGTCTTGGGAAAACTATGACCATACATAAAAAATACAACATCAAGCATAAACATTTATTTAATTTCTACTTCACTAGATTCATAGTGGAACTTGTCCTATCCTTAGTACATGTAGCCACCTGAGGATATACATCAAAAGGGTTGAGATTGGATCCTAGTTAGAGGATTGATAAGAACAATATATCATGGGGTTATCATAATCATAACATAGGAGAAAGATCATGAACATGAGAGGAGCATAAATAATAGACTTTAAATGTGGCAATGCATAAAAATGAAACATGATGTCTTAGTGGTTAACAACCACACATATTTTTGAACCATGCTATAATCTTGGTCACACATCATTTCACATTTACAAATTATATTTATCACTTTACCCAATGAATTGGAGAGCTATATAATTCTGGGTGCACCCATCACATTTAAACATTCATAATGCGCTATATAATTCCGGGTGCACCCGTCACATCATGCCATTATCATTTATCATCCATTCCACAATGAACATATAACATAAATAAACATAATACACTCATCATAAATAATGGTTTTCATCTCATAATAACACATTCATAAGCTTTGGGTTCACAAAAGAAAGAGGGAATAACACACATGTTACAAGATCCATCCACTTTGAGTGAGAAGTAAAAGGGGCGTTCTTAAAATAAGTGTTCTTTTGGAAAAATATTTTGGACAAAAAAACCAGTGAAAAACATGTATATCCCAGAAAAGTAAAAGAAATGACGAACAAATCATCTTTGAAAAGAAATCATATAAAAATTGGAGTGAAAGAGGGAGAACCCGATGGAATTGGGTTTGAGATTTCCCCTTACCTTGTACTTGAACGATTCCATATCTTTAATGTCTTGTATAATGACTTTATATTAATTAATTAGTTATTAAAAAACCTTATATACATTATTAGAATTAATTCTGGTTTCATTATGTCATATTATGTTCCTTTGGATGACTTATATAGGTTAAAAACATTGTTCCGGGATGTTCGTTTTTATGGTTTTCTTGAGTGGTTCACTTGTATTCTTAAATTGAAGTTTGGGTAGAACATGGGTAAAAATACATAACTGATATTACATGTCATTAATTATGTTTTAGGAGATTGGATTATCTTATAATTAATCAAATTATATACATGTGGATGAGTCATTGTATAGGAATTTAATGATGGTTGTTTGGGTTAATTTTAGCGGGTTTTGGATCACAAAGAACTTGTTTTAACTTTTCACATAGTAATATGAACATAGTTTATTTCCAGAACATTAAATAGCACATAATACATATAACATATTCTTTTTCAACCATAAAAATGGTTTCATGACCAGATCCTAATGTAGAAATTGAAGAAGAGAGCATGTCAATTTTGAAGGTGATAAATTAACACATCGTGAACAACGTTCTCTTTAAAAAACTCAAAGGAATAGGGACAGAGGGTGGGGTGATTTGATATCCCATTATAATCAAAAAAATACATTATATGTATAATAATGGTGTTACCAAACAATTTGGATGAATATAGGTGGGGAGATATCAAGAAAGGAACTTGAACCTGAACGGAAATTAGAGAAGAGGGAGAGAAATTACCTCTCAAATCTTCCTCTTGAGATCCTCCATAATGAAGCTATTATTGGACTTTTTATGAGACCAGAATCTTTTGAACGTGGGGGAGGTGCTAGGGAAGATGTTTGGGCAGATTTTAAAGAATTATTGTAGCTTGATATGACTGATGAAAAGAGGGAATGAAGGGTGGCTTTTATAGTGGAGGGGAGAGGGGTTTCCTTAATATAAAATTTATTAGTTTATTATATCCACATAAGACAAGGAATATTGAGTCTTGAATGACCAAGAATAGTAATTTTTTAATGTAACCCCGAACCATGTGATCTTACATCAGTAGAAAATCATCAATGACTCAATTAATACATTATTTAGCATTTATTGGGAATTATTGGATTCTACTATTCATCAAAAATTCAAGACTCTCAGAAAAATCCCAAAAATTTACCCCAACCTTTTTTCAATGTGTATAATCTAAAAACGAAGTCCATTTTTCAAAAATAAATTTCTAAATATTATTTATTTAATATTTAATTAAAATCATAATTTACTAAAAAAATAGTTTTTAAGATTATAACTGATTTTATAGTTCTTTAAAAAATTACATAGTGTCTAATAAAATGATCAAAAAAGTAATATAAATTGATTCAATAATTTATGAATACATTTCAGGGAAATTAATATTCTTTTAAATAAATTAATTAATATAATTATTTATTTATGACTTATAAAATACAAAAAAGGTTTCCTAAGATAGAATTTTCACTTTATAAGATGTCAAAATTTTATTTAATTATTCATAGGTAATGTTACTCTTATGTGGGATGATTTACTATTCTTAAGGGTCATATTACTATTCATAAGGGTATGTTTCTATTCCAAAGATTTTGCCACTATTCACAAAAAATTTTTTTTGTCTCATTAGACTACAAAAATCATCTTGAACACAACCGTGTATGTCGGATTTTCAAACATCCAAAGAGAGGCGTGACAAACTTATGTTTAAAGTTCACTTATCACATAATAGTTCATTATTTTGTGTTTTCATGTAATTTTATGGTATAAATATAAGAAGGGAATTTCCATTGAAAACTATGGGTCATTACATATTTATCCATGAAGTGGGTAATATAAACAACTCTAAATCCATCATCAATAATTAATGATTCATGTTTCATCTTTGAATAAAACAACATTATTTTCATCCTAGACACTTGAATATTGGATTAATAAAAAAATATTAGTATTTTCTAAAAAATCATATATAGACACATTTTAATATTTCTGGCAATTATTCAATACTCTAGGTATATAATTCGTCATTACAGATTTCAGGATGAAATTAAATTGTATTTTCATTATCCTTTATTGATCAGTTATTATAAATTTATAACTATTGATGACATATGATTTTCCATCCTGAACAAATTCATTGGGAGAAAAATCTTATTCTATAAATACAATAGAGACTGGGTGAACAGATAAACTCAATAAATTAAATGTAAATGATTATTACAGTTATATAATTATTTTTTGGATAACAATAATATATTTTTCAAACTTTTAATTCAAATATAACATGAAACTATTTATAAGTAACATTTGTTCTATTTATCTCTAGTAACAAACAATGAATTCTACATAAAAATTCAAATGATAACTATATAAAAAAGTTAATAAAAATTTATGATATCTATGAAAATATTTAGTATGATATAATGTATACATGTTTAAATTAGTCACTTGATGTAGTTATCAAAAAAAACTAAAAATATAATTTTGCAATATTTCATATCTTGGTATACAAGGTTCGTTGTACCCAGTATATATGATCAAATAATATCCCATGATTGTGGATGTGATGTAAAATATGGGTTCAACATTCTTATAATTATATAATTTATTTATCATTTTGGGTTATGTACCAATCCCAAATCAAAAAAATACACAGATAGTAAATTTTTACATTCCTCAAACATGTACACTTTCAAAAAGGAAAAACCATATTGATTTTTATACCATGCATATAACATAATGTTGAATATATTTTTTGGATACATCAATAAAAATAAATAGGTCCCATAAGAATTATTTTAATAGGATGTTGGAAAAATATTTTTTTTATAAAATGCAAATGTATGAGTGAACATTTATCTTTTACTCACACAAAATTCACTCAAATTATTCTAATATATTTTTTATGAAATACCTAGATAATATTTTACCACACAAATATCTATCAAAATGGGAAAACATAATAACTACCACCCCTACATTACTATAATTTAAATAATTTATTTTTACATGAATCAATAAATAATGGAGGATATGATAGTAATAGTTTTTGTTATTTCAGTTTCAACTCTCCAATATTGGAAAAATTTGATATATTTCATAAATATACATCAAGATCCTTGATTCTATAATATAAATTGAGAATTTTTTTATATATCAAGGTTTCATCACATAAAAATCAAATGGAACTATTTATTTATATATACTGTTTGACATATGATGTTGTTCTAGTAAACGACCACAATCTACAATGTATAATTGAGATCAAATATATAATTTGGTCGTACAGTTAATATAAAGAATAATTGATATATTTATTTCACATATTTTTTTCAACATACATTATGTCTAAAAAATAATTTAATGATTTTTCGATAAGTAATGAAAATAAAAGAGGATGATTTTATTCTCCCATTTTATCAATGATTTAGTATAAAAAAATTACCACTTTTTATGTTTTATCATACCATTCCTATATGAAAAATTAAAATATTTTTATAATTCAAACACATTAGTTTAAGAAAAACACCGATTTTGATTCTTTGTTCTCAGTGGTATTTGAATCATATGATAATTATTTTTATTTCCACGTTCTATTTGAAATAATTGATTATGTCATTTAAAATTAAAAATATTATTATATATATGTCTAAAAAGACAAATATACTTTACAAAAATCAAATTTGATAGTTTTTCATTCATAATCCATTAAGATAAGTTTTCACAATATTGAAAATTTTATATTATCCAATTCAGTTTAACAAACATAAAATATAATTAATTCAACGATGAATCATTTTTTAGTACTCCAATATTCCAATATTTGATAAACTATTTTTTTAAATATTGAATGTAAACTGTTATTTCCAATTTAGGATCATATTTTCTAGATATTGGTATAATAAATTTATTGAATGGTTTTTCTATACACATCAATTATAGAAGGAGAAAAATGTGAATGAAAAGATTCCCAATATTTTATGTTGTGATCACTGAATAGAATTACTAAAATTGTCAAATTATATACCCATGATAAAATTACTAGCCTCAAAATTAATATAATTATTCCAGTAGACAAATTACGAGATTAATAATCTATCTATAGGATAAAACAAATCATAATTATGTTAGTTTCATTCTAATTTTTTTTATATTCCATCAAATATGAAAATATTTCAGAGCATATGAATTAATGGAGAGTGAAAAATTGCTTTCTATTGAAGAAATTGTGTTGTTCCATCTGATTATCTTTTCCATTAAGATTTGCCACATTATATGGATTTGTTTGTACCCATAGTTTCCACACATGATAATCAGAAATAATTTAATAAATAACTAATTTGATTATTATAAATTTAAATGGACAATTGACATCGATTATGTATAATTATTTGTGGTTATATCATTGTGGAATATCTTTGTATTCCTCTTATGTTCTTTGTCATCAGTATAGATATGATATTTATCATTTTTTTCTCAATTATGTTAATGTTTCCTTTTTGTGGATTGCATTCAACGGCATATTTGATGTCTCCATCCCAAATATGGTCTCCATTAGGGATTTTCATCAGACTTGGCATTTTCATCCACGTTCACCTCAATTGATGGATATCGTTTAGGTTGCTGCATCTGAATTATTGTATTATATCTGGACAGTTCAGAATCAAATCACGCACGACGGTCAAGTTTTCTCTGTCAATGGTAGTTTCGAAAGCATTTTGGCTACTATTTTTCAGGCATGATTACACATGAAGAACTTCTACTTTAATTCAATTCATGATTTCTTAGTTCTTACTCGAACTTGTATCAATGATTCATTTTGGCCTTTGTATGTTAATTTTGAGGTATTATGGAATAAACCCTTTTGTTGGATGGAGTAAGGTTAATTATATGAGTCCTCAAGGTGTAATCCTTGTCTCTATAGATATAGATCTATTTATAGGTATCACCAAGGGAAGGGTGTGAACTACTTTCAGGGATCATGTGGTATCGCCTCGGTAAATTAAGCTGATTTTCTAAGTATCATTATTGTGTTGGAGCAAGCTATGATTCATGGATGGGACAATATTTGGATGGAAAGTGATTCTTTTGTTATTGTTTCTGCCATTGTAATTGGATATTATCATCTATCTTGGATGCTTACTAACACATGGATTAGTTTCCTGGATTCTTTTCTAACCATGAATCATATCATCACTCACACTTATAGAGAATCCAACTCATTTGAGGATAGACTTGAAAAAAAAGAATTCAATGGTGCTGATTTCAAAAGGTATGAAAATCATCCTATAGACATTTTACCCCTACTTATGAGTGATTTTGATAGATATCCTTTTTTAGGATTACGTAAGTTGAAATTTAATTTTTAATTATCATAACCTATCTTTTCTTGGAATGGATTCAACATTCTTAAAAAAAATTAATCAACAAAATTATGATATTATATTTTCTTTCCCTTATGATGCTATACATAATAGTTTTTCTCAAATCCATATTTTTTGTATTGTAGCTAAATTATTACAAAAAATAACAAGGGTCTTACGTAAAAAATTTTATAATATAATTTTATAATTCCTCAATATGAATAAATTGTAGGTGAAAAAAAATACAAATTCATTTGAATCATGTTTGATATGCAATAAGTATCATAAATATTACTCTATTTCATTATGATAGATAAAATTAGTTGTTTAAATAATATCATGGAAACATTACTTAAGATAATCATGAAAACCATGAATATTTTAAATAAAAATTCAATTAATATAAATATATTACATTATATATTATGAATTTTTAAGTATTTTACATTAATTTGTTTTTGTATGTATTGAAAATAATTCAATTAAACAAATATGTATGCCTTTTTTCTAATAAGGTATAGAATCATTTTACCACCTAATATAAAAACTCATGTATTTGAGGCATATGTGTTTATTAGGAAAACATTCATAACAAATGAATGACATAATTCAGTAATGTATATTAATGGAACATTACTAATAACATAATCCATATATCAAATTTTTTAAGAAGGTAATGAAATAATACTTATATAAAACCCATAAATAATAAGACATATTTTATATTATAATCAATGTAATCAAGTGGGGCTGAAAAAAATGTATAAGAACTGGAATAGAAAAAATATATATACAAACTCATAGATTTTCTAGAGAATGTATGTGACTATTAAATAAACATTCATTAATCACCAAAATCATTAATCAAATATTTTGTTCCATAGTTAATAGAAAATGGATATATATTAATTTTAATAACTCAATAATTAATGTGAAAAAATTATATTAAAAACACACAACGAAATAACATATAATCAAAAAAATAAAAATTACTAAAAAAATTATTTATTTATCACATAATATAAATTATAGTAAAAATAAATGTATACAAGATTTAGGTAGAAGCAATGGGTAACGAAATATAGAAAAATAACATCAACTAGGATCAGATTTATTACGAATAATATACAAAATATAATTTAAATTTATCATTATCCAATGAATTATCGATAATCCAGACCTAATTAGATTTCATTTTGTGTTTAATACATAGATAAAAATGAAAAAGATATATAGAAAAATATATGATTGATTTGGAACTCAATAATTTTATGTTGATGAATATCAAATTAAAATACCATTATGTTATTGGAGAATATTGTGTAGATGAGAGGGAAGGTGTTTAGGCATGGTAGGGAGTAAATAGTGGTCATGTGTAAGAGGGGAGGCCACACACCACGTATTATCTGGCATTATTCCAATTTTTTCCAAAAATCAATATAATAGTAAACCTAATATATTAAATTTTTAAATAATGCTTTTATAGGGTACTTCCATTCACTATATACGAACGATTATCATATAACATTGGTATAGAAAACATTACAACAATATTTGTTTGAAATTTTTTGATATAAAGGCATTTATATACCTTTAAATTCATGTAGTATTCATGAAATATTTATATATGAGTAAATTAGGGTCAAAAGAAATATTAAATATTTTATTTTCATTTATTTTTACCCAAATTCATTAAATAATATTTGACATGGAAAAATAATGGAAAATTAAACATATAAAAGTATTAGTGATTTTATATATGGAAGATCAAATAATATTAATGAATTATTTTACAATTCATTAGTTAAAACAATTAAAAATAATTACCTGAAAAATTGAATATTGGTGAAAAAAAATCATTGAATCTAGATTGAACCACATTTAAATTATTATACATTGTACTAAGATTAGTAAAAATAAAGGAGAGAAATATATGGTCAAAAATGTATTCTAAATTGATTACAATTATGAAAGTGATAATTTCATAATGAAATGAATTTCTAGATTAAAAATATCATTCTAAAAAATTAATCTGTTCGATGGGATTTGTTATAAGAATATTAATTCTTATCCAAAATATTAGTTTTTGTATAGAAAGGAATAATATTTTTCCCGAAAAATCTCTATTATGGATAATTATTTTATGAATTAAATAAAATTCAACAAAATGATTCATATCTAAATATATTTACAATACCTTTCACTTATGAAATATATAATATTATAATAGTTCAAAATTTGAAGAAGTTATTAATGAATTAAAATAATGAAAATATATGCATATGTCATCTAGATGACAAATATTTGATTAAATGGTGTATCATTAAATAGATTTCCAAAAATTGAAGTAATTTAGTCAATAATTATATAATTTTTGAAATGAATAAAAAATATTATATTAAGGATACACATATATAGAATGAATATTTATTGGATCCATAATATCAAATATAGTTCAATATCTATAATGTGGTTACATTAAAATTTTCATTAAAAATTATATAAAGAATCATGTTCTGATAGGCTTGATAATATCATAACTATAAAATCATCGAAGTGATATAAATATTTACTTTTTAAGATTAATTGATCATTTTATTATTTTATTATACGGATGTGTTAAAATATTTATATTATAAACATAATTTATTTCCTTTTAAATTTTATAATAATTGTGGATATTAAATAAAGACTCTCATGTGTATATATAAATGGATATTGAATTATTAGATTCCAATCATATCTAATTTATGAATTAGGGGGTTTATATCATTAACATTATCACCTGGGAAAGGAATGGTATATGGATTTTCATCGATATATTTAAACATATCATAGTTTTAATATTTCTAAAATGTTATTTAATGGATTACTAATGTAAGGATTACCCCATGATTTTTTTGAATGAATCGATATCATAAAAACGAAAAAAATAGCAATGTGACATTTGATATGACATAATAACCATTTAGTGAAACATATATTTAGAAGAAATAATATGTATTATTCAATTTATCAGAATCGTGATTTTTTTGGGATTATATAAAATCGATATAGTGTTTTTACCAAAAATTATTTTAAAATTTAATCAAAACAATTTTATATTTAAATGGAAATATGACTGATAGAATTAACGATTTTTTAAACACTATATTTCAAATTATATATTGATATTTATCTATCTAGAAAGGTTAAAAATTTAAAAAAATAATATTCTTTGTCATATGTTGTCAAACAAATATTAATATAATTTTTATCATTGATTATGTGGTGTTAAATAAACCAATTGTTATTCTTTACAGGTAAATATTTTCCGAATTTATATTTATAATGATAACAGACATAAAATCATAGGATTGTACGATAATGATGAAATAATTATAAGTAGTTTTACTACATGGTATACTACTATTTCATGTTAGAGATACTATAATAATATTTTATTAACTTTATGATTTTTTTAATATAAAATCCATGATCAAAATTTATTAAATATGATTGGGAATAAATCATGAACTATACTCGGTTAACTATAGATGTATTATAAACTGTGCTTTTATTATAAATATATTTAATTATTTTTCAGTTTTTTTTGACATAATGGTATATATAATGATTAATTTAGTGTGAAATAAAAGGATATACAGACTGGTATATTTATATATTTTATATCATTATGAATGATATATAAACTGATGAATAATTATATTTATAATGAACAAAGAATAATAAAATATATTGTAGAAAAAAATGGATAATATGGTGATGTTCAATACTTATTACATAATTGAATTAGAGGATATAAATATCCCTAGACACTAGTAAATGGGTTTCAATAATGTATGTATATTAATCTATTCAAAAAAGTAGTACTAATGGAATAATATGTAATTATTATTCCATGTTTACAAAATTTTAAAAATATTATTCATTTTCATCCATATAATACATAACATATTTCTATATTAAATGTGTGATATCCAAATAAAAACAACATGGACATGATGAATGTGTGTAAAAAAATTAGTTTCATTGTTTACAGAGAATGTAATTACCTATTCCTAAAATTAAAATCATTGAAATTTATTTATTGTACCCTATGAGTTAATGTGAACATATATTATTGTTAGTAAAATAATAGTTATATAAATTGGGATGATGATGATACCGTTAGAAATTATTGAGTAATGGTTTTCAATAAAGAAATGGATTATTTAGGAGAAAAAGACAAAAATTGAATTTCAACCTCAATTTAATATTTTGGAATTTATTATTATAAATGTAAAATTCAATACATTAAATTCAGAGTAATATTTTTCATGCATAACTAGGTTAATAGTAATATTGGTGTAATAAATTGTTTTGTATTTACAGTTATTGATATGAAAGGGTTTGGTAACAAAGATGAACCATTTATCACAAAATCTAATTGATTACTTTTTTTATATTTTTTGATCTATCACATGATTATTATTATATCATATTATTTCATAGAAATTCTATTTTTGTTATTATAATGATAAATGAACTATATAGATAAATGAGATTCACAATTTTATTACACATTTACAAGAAAATAATGATTACATTTCTACAGACATGTCCCATTTTTCAAGAAATGGTTACATATAACGTATATAGGACCTTATTCTATTAATATCATATTAATTAATGTAAACCACTATATAAATGATTATATTCACCTTATCATATTCATATAACAACCCTTGGATTTTAAATTCAATATTTTTTTGGGAAATGTTCAGCTATAAATCAATGTTTTTATAAACATTAATATTCGTCATCTTAGAGAAAATATATTTGTTTTTAGAACCTGGAAATATAATTTTTTTCTATATTAATGATTTTTATTTAGGAATATGTATCAAAAAATATATGATTTGATTTAATTGATATTTTTAATATGATCAATATTATAAAAACTGTTTTCATTAAATCTATTGAATGATTCTATAATTTTTTAGATTTATTTTATTCCTAATAATAAAATATGATCAAAAAAATATTGGTATTTTTTATGAAATTACAATAAAAATGTAATATATATTTGAAAATATAATTTAATGTCATCATTGGGGTATGCAAGCCTATAAAATATTCGTGTCACTACATGAACCTAAAAATTAATTATTGTATATGGGAATCAATTTTGATACAGAAATAATTTTGGTTCATTATATATTATTACATATTCATTATGATTTAAAATGAATTTTTCATGTTTAGTGAAATATATTTTTAGTGAATTATATGGGGTAAAATATATTCAAACTCGTGAATTCATATCTCATATTTCATTCTATTGTCTTATACCTGAATTATTCAGTTCAATGCTTATAATTTAATTTATGTAAGGATTCCTTAACCTGAGATCACTATAAAAATTATATGAGAAAAGAATATTTAATATTACAGTACTTGGATATATAAAAATAATTATTTAAATATATATTTTATTTTAATATTTTTTATAAAAATGAAATATAAATGTTTAGTTTTTTGTAAATATTTAAAATTCATTAAAAAAATTCTATTATTTTTTATTTAACTACTACTTGTATAACCTAATATTACTTATTTATTTATTTTTCCTTAAGAATAAAATATTTATATTTTATAATATGTTAATATTTTCATTTCTATGTATTTTTAATTTCGTTACATTTGAGTATCATTCAAAATTATAAATAATGGACACAGGGGGAGATAAATGCATATTGATGTATATGTGAGCATAATTTTATAATTATACCCATGATAATTATAATAAACCAGGGTAAAAGAGTTGTTTTTTTTGTGAAATTATAATGAGATAATAATTATATCTCCTCAATTAATCTCACAATTAAATGAAAATAAGGATTAGTGCCTTTTAGGACTATATATAAAATTGCAATACCACACAACACTTTATTATCCATTCATACTTGTGCAACGCTATACGTTCTTTTACTCTTCTCGTAGGGTATAATCATCTTCAAAACCTATGAATTGGAAGCATAAGAATGGTTTGTGCATAAAAACTATTTGATGGAGTACTTATCATCAATCCAACAAGTTTTATATATTATTCATAAAATGAAAAAAGATAATGAGATATATTTCTTATTAAAATAACATAGAATCAATTAGAGCTTTACATGACTCGGGATATAAGGACATTTAAGAGAGAACATATATCATGGAGAAAGATTGTAGAACAATGGATAATAAAAAAGATCCATGATTAATAATAACAATAATATTTAATGTAAATGTAACATACCCACGGGACATATCTTAATAATTATTATATGTTGTAAAATACACACAATGTATCATCATCTTGCGAGAATAAACAAGTAGTAAACACCTTTAATTTGTTATAAAATAAAAGAAGAATCTTTATTTAGATTGTTATATTTTCTATGAATGAATACCCTTTAGAATATTTTTATATATATGAATTCTTATCATTTTTTTATAATATCCATGAGGCATCACCCGTTAGTTTGGGAGTATATCCATGAGGTTGCATCATTTCGTTTTCTAGAATACCTAGGGAGTATTATAAATTAGTTTGATGGAATATCTAATAAGGATCATTCTTTATTTTTCTCATTTTACAATACACAATAACGAAAGTATTTTATAAAGATATTGAACTCCAAACATCATTCGTTTATACTTATGTGTTCCACGGGATGTTAACCAAATAATAACATCATGAAGAAACTATCTAAATGAAAATGTGTTTTATAGACCCTTTAAATTATAATAATTCAATATTTATAATAATGAGATGGAAATGAAAATAAATTTCATAAAGTAACCATCTTAAAATAATTCATCATTAATTTCATAATGAACCCTTGTAAATAGAAAACGGTTTCATATCATTAATAAATTTAATCACAAAAAATTTATATATGAATGAATATTATTGATACATAATTTTAACTCACCCCAAAATATTATTTCATAATAATATCTGTGGTTGATTCCTGAAAAATAATTACTATGTAAATAAATCCTTTTATAATAAAAATTAACATGGTAGTGATACAATAAATAACGTTTTTCGAAAAATTCTACAACAGTTTTGTTAAATAATTGAAATCTCATTTAGAATTAATTTATTAAAAGGTGAATTGATAATAATTTAAAATATTTTATTTAATATTATAATTCTATAAAATTTTGTTTAAATTTATTAATGTCCATGAAAAACCAATTTATAGTAGATTATAAAATATTTTAATATGAAATGATGGATAATATTTTCATGTTTATGAAATACCTTATTATGAGAGAAAATTTTAAAAATCAATACAAACTATTTTTTTATAATAAGATATATAAAATAAGAGTGTCACTAAAGATAACAATATATCTAGATTCCATAAAAAATTTATAATTATTTTGGGAAAAGAATAAACATAGAGGGATGAGAAACCATCATTAAAATGGATTGGAATTATTTTCAACAGTGATATACTTTTTGAGAAATAACTAACCAACAAAATTGTGTTTAATTAGAAATAACTAATATCCAATAGTGAGGTTTAATTATAATATCATCATAGAATAAAAGAATGATATTATCTAAAACCACAATCAAATGGAATAATTATGATTCAAGAAAATATGTCGAGTCCTAAAAAACACTAACCATATATTACCAATAAATCAATCACACTCAAACATTTTATATATTAAACATACAAATCATAATAACCTATTTTTGAAAAATATTAATATATATGACATTTTACAAAACTCATTTATAATTATTCATTACATCAATAATAATTAGTTATCTTTTATTCTTAATACAGAGAGTGAGTAATATTTGTCATTTTGAAGAATATTCATAATAATGTTTTTTGATATTAATTATTTTCAAAATTTTCAGCATTAAAATATAAAATAAGGTCCTATAATTAGGGGATTATTAAAAATTTTGTTATTATAATTTCAATCTCAGTAAGTTTTATTTTTTTAGATGAACATTTTTAGAAGGGTGTTTCAATTATTGTTAACAAATGAATTGTGGTATCATTATTAATGAGTATAATATTTACATTTGCATTTTAAGAACTCAATAAATAATTATTTGCTTATTTATAAATACTATTTTCAGTAATTATGTTCTTTTATACATAAATGATAGAATTATATTATATTTATCATGTAGATGGTAAAACTAACCCAAACATGAACTAACCATAATTAATCCATATTTATGATTATGAAAGAATTTAATTTTATAATAATAATATTATTATATAAGAATAAATATATTTTTTAGATAAATAAAATGTCATGAATCAACAGTGGGTGAGATTTTTAAATATTAATTTAACTAGATGAAAAACGAGATACATTACTCTGTGGTGGAGGTAGTACATAAAAAGAAAAAAATATAGATACATATTAATTAATAGATAAAAAGAATGATGGTGAATAAATATTCACATAGAATAATAAATTCACTAAAATAATAATAAATATTTAATTACATAGTGATTATAAATTTTAATTTGGATGGTTGAAATAAATGAATGATTTTAACAGAAAATGTACTCATGTTGAGAAATTTGTATTTCCCGTGAAACATTCAACTACAATGGTGGTATTATGCCAATAAATTTTTGAACAATGTCCACTGGATATTGATCATTGTTTTAATTTCCAATCAATGAGTAAAAACCCATTTAGAACCATATTCATTGTGTGGCCTAGATTGTTTTGTGAGAGGAACTTCTATAAGTGTTGAGAATGACATTTTTTGAAAATAATTCATCCAAATATAAAGAGTGAAAATAATTCAATGTCAAGTGGCTATACAATTTATCAATAATAGAGTGTAATGTGATACATTTTTTATAATATCTCAATAAAATATGATGGATACATTTCTTTAACATGTTTTAATCCCTCTAACCATTGACTTATTATCTATACTATTTTAGATTTTATATTTGTAACTAGTTTTTACATATGAAATATAGTTTTAATGAATAAATTTTCAATGACAATAAATATATAATTTATACCTAACAATTCTAAATATTAAATTAGATTTATATTATAAAACTTATTCGTGTCAAATGAATTATTTTATATATGATCACATTTTAATTATAAACAATATTTTTAGAAAAAAAACATATTTATAGGTAATAATATATTTTTGTGGTGTATAATTACATATGTATTTACCAATAATGAAATAAATAGGTTTTTATAAGACACATTTACTATATATTAATTCAAAATAAATCCAACACCATATTTTAGATTAATTATAAATAACTAAATTGAATGTTGAAAAAAAAATTATTTGGAAATATTAATTATAATAAAAAAACATTAACTTTAGTTTTTAAAATTTCACAATATCATTTGAAATTATGTTTTTGTAATCCTTAAATATATCTTCAATAATATAAATGATCTTATATACCTATATTTCGTTCTTCTCGTAATGTAATAAAAAAATATTTTTGGTAAAAAATAATATTTTCATTTTTTACATAAAAATATATTATTTCAAATTAAAATAAAAAAATCATTCAATGATAATTTTGAGAATATAAATTCAGAAATAATAATTTTTAATATAATTAAAATTATATTCAATCATTTTAGTTCTAAATAAAATCTATAATATATTAATTAAACAACTTTAATAGAAACATAATAACTATTTACTCTTTGAGTGTATTTGATTTCACTTTATTAATATATTTTATCTAATATATGTTTATTTCGTGATATTATTTTTATTTTAAATATGAGGTGGATATTTTTAGTTTGGTGTTTATAATATTAAAACATACTAACATGACATTTAATAAAGGGAAAATATTTACTAAAATATTGGTTTTTTATATTTTACCCCATTAAACGTAATTTCATCCTCTAAAATTTATTACTAAGTCAAAGAATAAGGGAAATTTTCTGTCATTATATCATTAGGTTACCTGATAGCTACATTAAATTTTAATTACTATATATATTTTCATTTAAATTGATGGAATTTTATTGGAGTATATTATCTATTATATCTACAATTTAAATTACTTATTCATTATATGAGATATCATGTTCCAATTGCATAGATTGTTAATTTAGTACATGTTATTGGGATGGTATGTTCTTCATCAAATTTGATAAATGAAAATCCTCATGTCTCTCGGATATATCTCGGTGGAGTGATAGTAAATATTTTGCGTCAAAAAAATCAAGGATCTCAAAAGGGATTGTCATACATAGGACTCAACATCCTTTTCATCGCAATGACTATGACGTCTTATAATGAGATATCTACAAGAACAACTTATCAAAAAAATAAAAATCTAAATATCCATTAAAATTTTATTTATTTATCTTTTTGAAATAATTACAATTTCGTGATTTTTGAATTTTTAGATCATAATCATAATTTCATGGATATGGTCATGTCCTACGAGTTTCCACTCTCTATATTTATCATGGTATGTTCGAGTCCAAAAAATATTCTGATACATATCCTCATATGGTGCTATAAGAATTATTAAATGTAAAATATTATTATAAGTGAACTCTACCAGGGGAAAGTGTTTTGCTAAAGACTCATTAAAATATAATAAACATGATATTAGCATATCATAACTAGTTTTATTAGTTATATCAGACTAACCATCTATAAGAGCGTGATAATATATGCTAAAACTCAGATTTGTCTCCTATTGTAATAAAATAATTTTATAGACCATCAACGTAAAAAATTTATCTCCATCATATTTATAAGATCATGGTACTCAATCAGTTATTTCAACACCATTATGATTATAATGATGAGTTGTTCAAGAGAGAAATAATGATAGATGGCAATGATGTACCCTTTATTTTTAAAGTGATCAAATATTATACAAATTATAATATTTAATTTAGTTTTCATTGGTAGTACTATATTAAAATATGTGGTGATTGCTTTCCCATTTCAATGTTGGTATGGGTAAGGGTTTCAATACCCCTTATACATTTTCAAACTACCATAACATTATTTCTATCCAATAATCATGATATATATTCTATTGTATCCCTTTTCGTTTTATCCCACTATATGATTTTATTTAATTATATATACATCATCATGATTCCAAGATTAATAGAAAAGGATGAACTATGAGTGTCATCCAAAATTTCCCTCACACATTATTAGATTGATGAGATACATATACAGGTTCATAACATTAGTTATATATATTTTTGTATGATGAAATAAAAAATAATTACTATATTCTTAATGTCACTCTACATTATCATTATTGGATTCTTTGATATTCATGTGGTTGGAAGGATGAGTTATAATTTGGACAAGATAGGATTTCACTACTCCATAATGATTAACCTTATTAAATCCACTAGAAATGGTTCTTTTGAAATACTTTTCATGGATATAGTTTCATTATCATTCCTTTTTAGAGAATTATATGTCTTAGTTTTCTTCCCTATTGGAAATTCATTGAGAAATCATAATATTTAATAAATTATTACCATATACATTTCTACATACTAATCTTGTTCTATGTGAATATTTAATTAAGTAACTAATTATTAGTACATGTATCACACACATCATCAAAACAATAATTTAATTAAATATTTATTTAATATATCATCACGAAAAACCCCAAATCTTGTTTAAAGTAATTTTAATTAGAATTATTTAATTGTGACATGCATAAGAAAACATATTTAGTACCCACTATAGGATGATGTATGTGTAAGAGTATTGACCAACCAACATTTAATTTCATTGAAACATAAATAAAATACATCAATTCAATGGAAATTCACTCCCTTTCACTTTATTTGGTTAGTGGATTTTTAGTACTAATAAACTCTTCAGAAAACATCTGTAGTGCCCATATATCAAAATAAAATTATTGTTCATAGTTAATGTGGTCAGTTAGGGAGATTTTTAAAAAACATATATATTTAAAGTAGCAACACATTCCCTCTTGTGGTATTACATATAGAAATATTGATACATTATTCATCCATGATTAACACTTGATAAACATGGAATTATATTTTTTTATGTTTTTCAGGTCTTTATCATAATCATCAAATGAGTTTCATAATATTCCTTACCATTTGAATATATAAAACGATCTCCTATTAAGACCACCACAAAATTAAAAAGAAACAATATAATGATTCAATTCATTATATCCATGATGATGGGTGATTCATTGATTATTCTAAATTAAATAAATATAAATTAATGGTTTTGATACCATATATGAAATGTTATTTTTGATGTATCGCTCTATATGAAAATCAACTGGTGATATACAGATTGAAAATGAATCATTGATAAGTATTGTACTATTATTAGTTGGTTAAATATATCATTGATACATGGTAGAGAATAGTTTTTATTGAATTTGATTTTATTATGCTCATGGTAATCAATGAGAAGACACCATTATCCGTCCTTCTTTTGAATAAAAGTAATGGTTTCCCCCATGGTGATGAAATTGGGGGCATGAAATCCTTATCCATATTCACTTGTAGTGTCTTATCTAATTACTCCAATTCAATGGGAATAATTCATTTTAATATCAGGGATATATTACTATATTTTTGGAAGAATTTTGTTGAAAACTAAACCTCATGGTATGGGGTAATACCATGTAGTTCATCCAAAAATACACTTTTATAATATAGTAAAATGAGAAAAATACCAATGTTGACTTCCTCCCGGATCATTTCAGTCATGATTCTATTAGTGATGGGTATCATATCACTTATAGAAAATTTATATCCACATGTTGTTCAGGATCATCCTTACATTCATATTTAACAATTTGAGGATTCTTGTTATTAAATAAAATATCATTATACATAAAATTGATTTGTTCATTATGTAGAGAAACATAATAAATAACCAATATTTTTTAAAATTCAACTAAGGGATGAACAACTAGCTTCATCGAATGTATCTTCTTATATGGAGACGAGTTACATATCCCAGATTTTATCAAAATTCCATTTGGTATTTTTATTGAGTGTTCTATATGAAATTATCTTTGAGGTTAATTAATATTCTATTAAAACATACATGATACAAAGGAATGTGATGATCTATAATCAATTATGAAATTAACTTCAATATGTTTGAAAGTAATGTTGCATTACATCATATTATTAGAATGAAGAACCTTAGTGTTAGTGATAACATACCATATTCTTTTCCCCCTTTTTTATAATGATTTAACAACCTATTCTATCCATTATATTATTGTTACGACATTAATTTTCATAATTACCTACCCATTTAATTTTATGAATTGAATTGTTTATTTAACGTGTCACGACCTGTCCCCCGGGGCCCGTGTCGTTACTACCCCCAAGCCCACCTTCCATAAGCCAGGGGCTGTTGAATAGCCCCAATGGTGTAATTTCCGATAAAAAGGGACGATATTACCTTTTTGAAACATAAACACACACAAAATCGGAGAACAAGAGGAAGAAAACACTATGTAAAGCCGTAACAGGAGTGCTGAAAGTAAAAATGGGGCCGGAAATACAAGCCCAACAGTAATGTACAAGAAAAAGACAAACAACAGGAAGTTGTCATGCAGCTCCTGGATCATCCTCCGGTGTTCCTACCTGAAAGGTAGGTATAGATGGCCACATCAGATCTCCACGTCCGTCTGTCACCTCTGGGTACTATCATGTCATGAAGTCCACCTCCGTGTACCTTCTTGTCATGATGTCCACCTCCGGGTACTGTCTCGTCGTGATGTGCACCTTCGGGTACAGTCCAGCTCTACAAGCCTCAACCAAGATCAGTGTTGTCAGTCTTCGGCATCCAACACAATGAGGTTCGAGGATAACTCATGCAGGGGTGAATATAATTATACTCAGTAGGGACCCCAAGACCCTCAAGGTGTCACTAAATAAACAAGGATATACCAAAAATAAATATATCAACAAATAAACTTTACATAGGGATATGACCATACATATACATAAGTTTTCAAGTAACCCATCTCAATCATGAGGTAATCAAAAATGTAATTTACTCAGCTCATAGCAGGATTTTTATTATTAATATCGCAACCAAAATAGTTGAAGAGCTACTCTTCTGTCGAGTAAAATGATCGAATCATGGCACTGAGGTGGTACTCACTAACCTTATACTGTTGTGTTACTCCACCTGTTGTGTATATCGGGACTACTTACAAATATCGGGCTCTCCGTCTGCTGAGGGTCTGTCGCCCAATACTGGACGTTATCCCTAATATCCTATTTAGGTACTCCTCCTATCGAGTAATTTTTTTCAACTGCGATCTACCAGGAACATTGTATGCCGTGGTTCTGCCTCTAAATAACAGGCGCTCCATCCATTGTGCAAATCGAATCACTCCGAGTCGAATCAGTTGAGAAATCATGAGGTCTACAGCTACTAGGTCTCCCCACTCCATACGCTCCTCTCAGGGAGGGTCATCTCCATGAGGTACTAGTCGATACATCCATGTGTAACACAATCTCATTTGGATGTATCTCAAAGGGCCACCTCTTCATAGGGGTCTCAACGAAACAGACGACGGGTCAATCAGACGCCCGATTTGTGAGTTGTTCGCATTTCCGTTCCAGGTGCCCGGTTGGATTTCACGTACAATCCAAACCGGCCATACTCCAACTCTGTCCAATACTTAGTATAAGTACCAAAAGAAACGTCTCATCTAGAGGAATCCAACAAAGTAGTCGACACGTCAATCAGACGACCGAAGCTCATGTTATATGTGATTCCGCTCCGAAGGCCCGGTTGGGTTCGGGTTCGAACAAACACGGCCAGACCCAAAAATCACCTAAAAAATGAATGTAATATACCTTAATGACCGTCTTGATCCATGATATCCTACGCAACTGATGGTGCATCGATCGAAGGTCTGTATCTCATGATATGTCTGTCTAACAGAAAATGGCCCGAAAATAGGGGGATGGGCTCTGTCAGACCCGTCCCAACACCCATGGGTCGGCCTGAAATGGTTTTAACTGACCTGGGTCCGGGTCTGGCCCAGACCGCATGGCCCACGCGGTTGGCAGTGTGGATGGCTGACTAGACGGGGTGGCGGTGCCTAGTGGGGCCCGCCCTTACCGCTGATTGGGGGGATTACAACCCCCCATGGTTCTTCGAAATGGATGGTCGTATTGTCCAGACCTTGGGTAACCGAGGGACCCCTCGGGTACCACCTCTTGATGGCACCGGTGGCTGGCACAACAGGCCGCCCTTCCAAATCCACCATGGCCTTAAGCTGCAACTTTGTTCAACCGGCGCCGCCTGACGGCACCGCGCCCCACCGCCAACTCCCAAGTGGATCTTCTAACCACTTAATGATCCGTCCAGGTGAATGTCTCCTAAAGAGAAAACTCAGGTTGCGAGTTTAACAGTGCCCTCATATTTCAATTCCGAGCAATGGTTTAAAACATAAAAAATCTTTTTCATTCATTTACTGAATGTACCCGAGATAAAATTTGGAAATTGATTCTGGGCACACCAGGCCTCGGAAACAAGTGCCGTCAGAAGCCACAAACTCGTAATATTCCAAATAAATTAATAAAAAAAAAATCATTGAAATTTACATGACTTTACATTACTTCCACCTCCGGGATTTACATCACCGTAATGCTTCAAACAAAACTAGGGGAACTCTAGGAGATACTGAGCATGCATCTGAGCCTCCTGCTCCAATGTTCTCTCCTGGAGGTTCTTGTGCTGCCAACGACAGTTCACAATAGAAATCAACCATCCTCGTAGGACCCACTTCTGTCGATCCACAACCTCTACTGGAACCCCGTGAAGGTCTCCCATTCATCAATCTTAAACTCCCCATGGTCGATGATGACAGATAGGTCATGCACACATCTCCTCAGTTGAGATATGTGGATGAGATGTCGGGATCCCGGTGCATCTAAGGTTGAAAGGCCATGTGGTAAGAAACCTCACCCACTCTACTTAGGACTGAGAAACACCGGATGAAATGTGGAGATAAATTTATGCCCCTTCTAAAACCCCGTAGACCCCGTCGAGGTGAGACCCGTAAGAAGACGTGGTCACCACCCTCAAACTTCAGTGGTCTCGTCTCCTATCATCATTGGACTTTTTTCTGCTATGTACAGTCTTCATCTACTCCTGGAAGATTTGAACCTTCTCTGTCGTAGCCTGCACCATCTCAGGTTCTACATGTTTTGACTCCATCACCATCCACTAAGGATATCTAAAACGTGGTCATCTCCTGTCTCACCCCTCATAACAGCCGAATGCCTGATCTCCTAATAAGGGAATCTGCTACAACGTTCACCACCCCAGGAGTATGAACTATATCGTAGTCATAGTCCTAGAGGAATTCAATTCATCCTCACAGTGTCAGGTTCATGTATTTCTGAGAGAAGATACACCTAAGACTATTGAGTTTGAGAGATCCTTAAACCATTCACTCAACAATCAATGGGATAGACTAGCCGATTATAAGAACCCATCACCACCATTCATTGTCTACATTCTTCAAGAGCTGCATGAGATTTATCCTATTCCAAAAAGAGATGTTTGTTCTCATCCCCAAGATGAAACACGTTCTTTGTCTAATACATTCAATCCTAGCATGAACGGTAAAATTCATGTCATGGATGATGTCATAAGGCCTCGAAGATACTACCAAGTGATCCAACAGTTACTCCCACCTCTAGGGGTTGAGTCACAATGTCGGCATCAGTGTGTGGGTATTGGGTCTCCTCCAGTAGGAATATCACAAGAGAGGGTCAAGTCAAAAGTTTTAACTGGATCCTATTAGTATCAATCAAACAAAAAGGAAGTAAGTTAAACTTCGCAATGATAAGTGTATTTTATTACTTCAGATCAAGTACAAGATAAAAAGAAAACACAACAACAACAAAAAGGAAACTAGAAGTACCAAGAACAGAGGCTTCCATGCCTGGGAATTTTCCCTCTCCTTTCCACCTGCATCCAAAGCTCCATAGTCGAATGCTTCAACTGCCTGATGTTGTCCTCTCCCGTGTCCACCAGCTCATTCCGGTCAGGGTGGAACTTCTGGTGGTGGTGGTAGAAACACCACAAAGCATCGTCCACCTTCATCTGTATGGCCAACTCCTCTACCTCTATCTCATGAACATTGAGGTCCACCTTGATCGAACCTTTGCCTCTATATGGGAGTTTCTTCATAAATCTGTTGATCATCTGTATGGAGGGTCGGACAGTCATGTGCCATGTATACAATCCTATTGTAGGAGTAACACTGCCCGCTCTTGGCACGACTGGCTCGGACTCCACTCTGGTTTCCGCACGACTGATCCTCAGTCGTGTCGTCTACCACCGGTGGGTTTGGCCCTCTTGGAGCCCAGTGTCGTCTGTGTACTTCCAGCTACAGAAGACTCAACTGCAAGTCATCTAGTGGTGGGTACCACTACTAGAGACTTCTTAGTAAGGAAAATATCCACTATAATGTCTTGATCCGACACTCTTGTTTTCATTAAGAAGTTGTGAGAGATAATTGAAGCTCTAATATCACGCCTAAGCCCTTACTCGATGGTTCATGCCCTAATCAATGTGTCCAGTACCATATATGTAGAGTAGTGTGAGAGGTCTGTGAGCCTTGCTGTGTACTAATCTACACTCAGGATGACCTACTATAGATGAAGTAGCTCATGTATCTGAACAGCTCGAAGGGTGGCTGGTATGATCTCTTCCCGGAACAGGCTCTCAAAATCTCCCACTAGAAGTGACTCCTCGTCATGCATCTGGAGCATTAGGCTGCACCGTCAGCCTGCTTCTTCTTGAAGGAGGATGGCAGCAAGGGTCAACATGAAGTCAGCGGGTGTACCTACTAGCCTGTAGAAAATCACCACAACCTCCAACAAATCTTCACCCACTTGTGGGACCTTCTCTCCCCAGATCCTGGGTGGCCTCTGAAGCTGAAACTCGTGCATCGTGCTGATGCGACATGCATCGCCTGCTGCTGGGGCTGGTGGCATTGGTGTCCCAACAGGTGGTATTACTGTTGGTGCCTCATTTGGATCCTCAACTGAACGAGGGCCCTGTACTAGGGCCTCATTGCTCGACGGGCTATTAGTACATACAATTCTCATGGCTCTAGCTGGCCGTCCGCGGGGAGGCAACCTGAAAGAAACAGATGTGACACGGTCAATAGACTATACCTGGTGAGTTGACCTGGTTTGGGATGACTTAAAGAAAAATATTGGGAACACACACACAATCATTATTTTCATGCACTGAGTCGTAAATCACTTGTCATGGTCCTGATGTATGGATACATCGGCTGCTGCACCAACACTGGATTCCCTGAACTGAAAACCACATTCGGTACCATTAAAATTAGTTCTTCACATAAAAGAAAATATCAGAGTTCTATGTCCTCCGGAAGAACCGACTCCATTGATACCAATATTTCACGACACATCCCCCGGGGCCCGTGTCGTAACTACCCCAAGCCCACCTTCCATTGGCCAGGGGAAGGAGACTAGAACCAATGGCGTAATTCCTGATAAAAAGGGACAGAATTGACTTTATGAAATGTAAAAACACACAAAACTAGAGAACAAGCAGAGGAAAACACTAAGTAAAGTAGTAACAGGAGTGCTGAAAGTAAAAAGTGTTCCAGAAATTTAATCCCAACAGTAAAGAAAAAGAAAAATACAAACAACAGTAAGGTGTCAAGCTGATCCTGGATTGTACTACAGAGATCATACCTGAAGGTTAGGAACAGATGGCCACCTCACCTCTCCACGTCTGTCATTCACCTTAGGGTAATGTCTCTCGTGATGTACACCTCTGGGTACCGTCTCATCATGAAGCCCACCTCCGGTTACCGTCTCATCGTGATTTACACCTCCGAGTACCTCCTAGCTCAAGAATCATCAACCATTATCATTGTTGTCCATCTTCTACATCCAACAAAACGATGTGCAAGCATAACCCATGCTGGGGTGAGTATAACGATACTCAGTAGGGACCCCAAGACTCTCAAGGTCTCACTAAACCGACAAGGATAAACAGAAAAGAAATATCTAAAAAATAACCTTTACTTAGATATATTCACATACATATACCTAAGTTATCATGTAACCCATCTAAATCATGAGGTAAACACAAAGGTCAATGACTCAACTGAAACCAGATTTTTTATTAATGATATCGGAACCACATTTTCTAAATATCTCCTCCTATATCGAGTAAAGTGATCATTTCACAACTCCGAGATTCTTCTCACTAACCATATACTACTGAGGTACCTCTCCTGTCGGGTACCACGGGTCTTCTGCCAAATACCGGGCACTCTGTCCGCTGAGGGTCTGCCACCAAATACCGGGCGCACTCCGTAATAGCCTACAGAGGTACTCCTCCTATCATGTACCGCGGGTCTGTAGCCAACTACCAGGCACTCCATACTCTATGGGTCTGCCACCAAATACCGGGCGCTCCGTCCACTGGGATAATCGGATAACTCCGAGTCGAATTGGTCAGGTAGTCGTTAGATCTACAGCTACTAGGTCTCTGCACTCTGTACACTCGTCTCCTGGTGGGTCCGCACCATGATCTACTATTTTATACATCCAAGTGTCACTCAATATCACTTGGAAGTATCTCAAAGAATCTCCTCGTCATAGAGGTCTCAACTCAACATGCGGCACGTCAATCAGACACCAAGTTTGTGATTTATTAGCATTTCCCTTCCGTGGGCCCGATTGGATTTCGGGTACAATCTATCCTGGACATACTCCAACTGATCCAAACATCAGGTGAAGTACCAAAAGAACCTTCTCATCAAGAGGAATCTAACAAAGTCTATGGAACGCCAATAAGACTTCTAGAGCTTTAGTAATAAGCGTTTCCACTCCGAGGGCCTGGTTGGTTTCGTGTTCGAACAAACCGGGCCATACCCAAACTCTTCCAAAACTTTGAGTGTAATAAACCAAGACGACCGTCTCGATCATAGAAATCCTACACAACTGGGTCGGCCGAAACCGGGTCTGGGACCGGTCTGACCCGACCCAACACCACTGGGTCGGCCCGAACCGAGTCGACCCGACCCGGGTCTGGGTCCGTCCCAGGAGGGCGTGGCCCGACCTGTCTAGAAGGACCCTGCCCTGCGTGGGTGAACTGGACAAGTGCTGGTGGCCCGGCCCGGCGCTGGACGCCCTGCCTGCATGGACCATGTGGTTAGCTGTGCGGCCGACCTACTAGGCGGGGTGGAAGCACCCAGTGGGGCCCACTATAGCCACTGATTGGGGGGGGGTTTACACCCCACCGGTTCCTCGAAACCACCGACTGTGTTGTCCAGCCCTTGGTTAACCACGGGACATATCGGGTCCCGACTCTTGGTGGAACCGACGATCGGCACAGCCGAACGCCCTTCCAGATTTGTCGCGACATTGTTCACATGGTGCGGCCCACCACTCCAATGCGCCCTGCCCCGACCGGAGGCACCTGTCGCTCTGGTGTGCCCCGACGATTCCACGCTCCTCCGTCGGGGCCCGCCCCAACCGCAGTCCTACTCTACTCCACACAAGACATTGATGTCGCGCCTTTGCAGCGACTCAGTAACCATGCTCTAATGAC
Organism: Viscum album; assembly: GCA_963277665.1. Classification (NCBI taxonomy): domain Eukaryota; kingdom Viridiplantae; phylum Streptophyta; class Magnoliopsida; order Santalales; family Viscaceae; genus Viscum; species Viscum album. The sequence continues at coordinate 356,420,475 of OY728152.1, read as the reverse complement.
CCGCTCTTGGTCGGCCTGACACCGACTAGTTATTCGCAGTCCGCCTCCATCATCCACAAGAACAAACAAGAGGGGAAGGGTCGAACCGTGTTTGTGTGGTTCGAGCCCATCCTCTTCCAGATGGTTTCAAGCAGCCAAACGGAACTCAAAAATTGATGAACTATGAAGAACGATATTTAAACTGGAACATAGAAACCCCTACCTTGTAAAACGGAGTTAAACTATGTCGAGTCACGAAATATGGGCATTGTGGAAGACAGAAGTCATTCTGTCAACGTCGGGAAGGAAGGAGCCGAGGGGGGCATCAACGTTCCTCATTCGTCATTATTCGTTGGAGGAAGATGAATAATATCAAATTGTTGGGTGTCGTGCTTCACTGCCAGCATTCCGTCGCTTGATGAAGTCATCCAGAACTCCTTCCCCTAGCCTCCATTATATAGGAGTGGGAGGCTTCGTCATTGGAATGCAAGTCATAAATGGAGGATTTCAGATAGAGGGCCCCACCTAATTACTCCACTACGGTGGAACATTAAAATGGGGAGGAAGTAAAAAAGGGGGTTATTGGCCCGAGTGGTCCCCATAGAAGAATAACCTCCCAAAGGAGGATATTTCCTGGTGGTCCCCATCGTTATTTAACAACAAAAAGGAAAGGGGGTGGTTAATTCTTGGGTGGTCCCCTCATTAAAAATGGAGGTTTCATCCTCCTCAATTAAAAGGGGGATTTAAACCTAGAGGCTCTCCCACATAAATGAGGGGCAGTCAAGGGGTTATGATTCCCCTCCTATTAATGGGAGTCCTCGTGTGGTTTCCACCACAATCAACCACACAAGGGAGGTTGGATCTCGGTGGGCCCCACCACCATAACCTCTCCTGGGGGGTTAGGGTGTGGCGGTCCCCCCACCAACTCCGAAGTGGAAACTCTAACCACTTTATCTGCACGACATGTGTTTAACAAAATAAAATAAATTATTCACTGATTTTGTTTTGTTATCCCACATAAAACCCCATAAAATAACGTTCATACCCGATCATCTGCCATAGAGGTGAAAGTATCATTAAGCGAAAACCTATGCTCTGAGTTCAACGGTACCCTCAGATTTCAATTCCGAGCACTGGTTCAAAATATAGAAAAACTCGTTCTTTCATTTACTGAACATACCCAAGCTAAACATCAAAAATTTATTCTAGGAACACCAGGACTCAGAATTAAGTTCCATCAGAAGTCAAAGACCCATAAAATTATAAGGAAATTAAGAAAAAAAATTCCATGAAATTTCAGAGTTTTTACATAACATTTACCAGGGATTTATTTTATTATGTTAAATATATCATGATCTTCATCCCCTTGGAAATATAATTATATTTATATATAATCCTATCATACTAATATGTGTTGGTAGAAGTGAGTATCTCAAGAGGGGGCATTGGTAAATAGGGTACCAAATAAAAATTTATATCAAAATAAGGTCTACAAAAAATACACCGGTATAATAAAACATTCCCATTGAATCAAAATAGTAGATCTATTTTTGATATGATCCTTTAAAATATTTCTCAATGATAGAATAAGTCTCTTTTTTAATAATTATGTAAATAATCCTTATATATTGTAAAAAATTCTTAATAAGAACCTTATATAAAACTAAATGATGATAATATATCAAATTAATGATTTTTTATTGATTAAAATATATTCATTTTTAAGATTAACAAAGAAAAAATGAAACTCATAGCACAATAAGAATCCATTGGTTCAATGTCAAGCAGAGACACAATTATATCCACATTGATATCACCTACTGCTAAAAAGATTATAAAGATATAATGAATGATTAATAACATGGATCAATAGTACAATAGAAAATCAATCAAGGCCTTGCATAGATCCCTTCCACCATACATTTATGAAAAACCAATACAATTTTCATTAGGACCTATTCCGAAAAACCATGGGGAAGAAGACGTAAATAGTATTTCCGAATATATGTTGTATATTACAGTAATATCATAAGAGATAGTATATTTTAATAACATATAGCAAACACACACTACTCATAATATGAATAAAATTGATAGAAATAGAGAAGAAGGTGTATACAATATGGTGTTTCTCAGTCTGATGTTTTCTATGACATTTTTCTCATTGTACGTGGTTAGACATAAATAGTTAGACTTTTTTATAAAACTTCCTTTAGAAAATAGTATATAAAAAACAAACGTTTTCATAATATATTAGAGTATTTAAATGAATGTGAATATACACATTTTCTCAGTCATGTGTAGGATCAATGCATTGTGAATGATCTCAGAATGTGGTACACTACATGTGTCCATGAATATCTCTATGTATGTATATTTTTCTATTGACTCTCCAAAAATACCCACAATGTAATCTTATAATTCATTTAACATAATAATGTAGGAAAAATCATTTTAATCTTCTTCACCCTCATACAAATGACTGAAATTTAATATTATGTTATCTAAAAAAAGTTAAGAGTAATTTTTCAAATATTTGACAACATTAAATTCGATAATATATATTTTAGGAATATTTAATATTAAATAAAATAATAGTGTTAGTGAATCCTTTGAATAGTGACGAAAACATTTATGTGAGTGATCGTTACAGTGACTTCTGTTGGCAGTGAGTCATCCCAATACTTTTGAAATTTTCAATTATGGTGGTATGTATTCTTCAAAGGTGATTTAGGTTGGGTGGTATGTCTCTCTAATATTTAAAAATATTTCCCTAGGTTAACTTGAATGTTCATGGTTTCCATAAAAATTCCAAAAAATGATCATTTTGTGAGACATATCTCTTGGTGGGTTATTTTAATACATAGAAAAATTTTCATTATGGAGGTGTCCTCAATGGGTTTCTCTTATTTAATGATGAGTAATTCTTGGAAATTCCACATCATCAACAGTGATTCATACATATATATATTTTGTAAATATTCATTATATTGAAAAAATACAATGCTAAAAAATTATACTCATCAGTATGACAACAAATAAAAAGGATTAGTTACTCATGTAGAAGGAATATGAGGTATTTCATAAGGAATATCAATTAGAGAGGGAGTCTCACACATGAGCCTCAACCCAGTTTGTGAGGTCCCTCTATGTGCATCCTTGAGACAGATGTTCAAAACCAGCCGGAGCCATAAGTTTTTGGAACTGTAGTAATTACCGTAGCAGTTAATGTTTAGTATAGTACAAAATGGATCAATTCACCTTGGGCCACTATTTTGGGCGTGGTGTTCTTAATTCCTTCGGGTCACCCAAGGCCATCAGGTCAGTAAGGCTTTATGGCCACCTCAGGACCTCCGAGACACCTGACTTGCAGTTTCGTAGACATATTATACAAGGAACAACTGTAGAGGATGAAAGAGATGGGCACATCTACCAATGTATGGATAAACATAATTTTTATGACTAATAGGGTATGGAATTTTCCATCAGTACCACAACTATGCACCTCTGGACATGGACATGCTAGCCAAATAGTATGAGGAACTAAAACTACTCAATAAAGAGAGATTCAAATGCTGTAAATGAGATGGTAGATGATCCTTTTGGACTTTGGTTATACAAAACCTAATGTAATCTCATTCGAAATCAGCTGGTGATAGATGAGTGGTAATTGTTATGGAATTCTGAGCCTTTGAATCTATTCCAGAAAAATGTAGAAAAAAATTCATCAGAATTATGATACACATTATGATTCTTCCACCTCTCTCTAGATAACTGAATAAATATTTCGTTTATTAAAAAAAATGATTAAGAACGACACCCATATCCTTTAAATGATTTAAATTTCCATTAAACTCATTGGTGATAGGACATATCCTCAGATTTATATCAAGAAACATGAAATGATAAACCATCTCATTCATAGTACAAATCCACGATAGATATTACCTGATAAAACTTTTGACAACCCCTCTTTAATTCTTCATATCTTACAAGTACTCCATGACCGTCGTATGAACACAATCACTATTGTGCCTGATTTTTCTCAAATTCCCCGGATGAAGGACAAGAACATAACGTGAAGATGTAGTACCATGAAAATCATCCTTTACAATTTATCTGTAAATTTCATCACCAATGAAAGGATATGAAGTTATAGTTAAAGATGAATACATGGAATTGATATTAATAATAATTTCAATCAAAGTAGCCATGGAATCTACAAAAATTCATCATTTCATTAACTATTCCCCTTATATCTTTCATATAATTTTATAAATGTCTAAATTATCACTATACTTATCTAATATGAAGAATAATATTAGAATGGATATGATGAATCCTCAACCACATCAAATTCCATGCATCCTTATCACTATGCTTTTTATAAAAAGAAGGAAAATTTTTTAACATAAAATAAATCATATTGAGAATATTGCCTCCAATGAAATCAAAGTCACTTGTTGTGAAATACTAATCTAGAACTGAAGGCAACATAGGGTTAGCTAAGGGTGTTTTAAGATCAGGGCATGTTGGATCATACAAATAAATCATATTAAATTGACCTAACCAATCAATCTAATCCCCTAAAGATCACATAGGATCCATTTCAACTCTAATATAATGTCCGCCACAATTTTCTGGAATTTCATACATACACGAAAATTTAACACATTCCTCTTATATTGGGTCCATCCTAAAGACTGAAGACATACCATATGATTTTACTTCATGAGAACATGTAAATGTAGTAAAAAACCTACAGTTTCAACACTTTACTGTTCAAATAAACTATTAACATGCATTATTTTATAAAAAATACTAGTCTCAACATCCATATAGTGACCAACCGGATGATCCAAAAAAAAGTCTACACATGATCTTTTTGAATATCATTAAAATCAACATTGAGTTCTTTTCGTATATTAGGATGTCTACCCAAACTTATGGATTTATTCATCCACAATAAATGCTTCATTATAATATCCAGATGAACTATACAAATATACAAAAATTTTGTGTCTATATTCAGATCTAGATGAATATTATATTTGAGAAGTGATATGTTCTTGAGGGATTTCTATATCCTCAAAAACAATTCCTCAACTATGACTATTGGGTTGAGAATTTCCATTATATTCACATCCATATTCAATTCTATTTCCATCTCCATCATATTTCTCATCTTATTCTTCATCCTCATGACCTTATTAAAAATTTTCCTAAAAATTATTTTTATTATCATTTAATGTAGTCTTAAACAGAATTTCTGGCTTCTTACTCTTCACTTCATTCTTAAAAGTGTCTTTGTTTGACAAGAATAGATATTGGTGGACTATGAGCACCAAATGTTATATAATGTATGATATATGGTAAATCCATATCACAACCATCATCCAATTAATACTCATTTTCCTTATCAATATAGGTAGTAGCATCCACATCTTCTTCATTAAAATATCCAAAAACTTTATCTGGTTCCATGAAAATGTCCAAACGATACATTGGTCTTGATAGATGATCAAATTTATTAAATTCATCATATAGACACTAATTATCATCACCCCACTACATTCTCCATGGATTGAAATTGAATTTAATCCTTTTACATATCTACCAAATGGTAAAAAAACATCAATAACTCATTATAACATCATCTACTTCTATAACCATACTCCATGCCTCAATAATTGTGGAGATAATTTTTCGGTAAATTAATGAATTTAACCATGAATATGGATTCCAAATTTCAAAAAAGTGAGTCATAATGAGTTTTAATGATTTATATTATCTCATAATTTTTTCATAAAAAATATATAAATATTTTGATAATGCATTGTGCAATATCCAGCCTTGAGAACAACATTTAATTGAAAAACATAAAAATAATCTAGAATTCCCCCATCAAATTTTGTAGTTATAGTACATCTAAAAAATACACCTTATATTAACTAATCAAAATAATGTTCATCAAATAATTTCTCACTAGACTCCGGAATACTCCCTTGATAATTATTTGAAACACGAACACATGTAACCTTCAAACAGCAACCAATGTGATTGAAGAAAAGAAGACATTACAGTCATTAATTATTATTCTAAACAAATATTCATATTTCTCATAATTTTATAGAAATAACTAACAAAAAAAATTAAAGAGCATGGGTATGATGACATATAGTTAAATGAAAACAATTATACCCATCCATGTTTAATTGGTTCTCTAGGAACTCATGAATATCTTGAGAACATCCAACTAGCATGAAATTATTTTTCGGGAATAACTACACCCCTAGAAAGCTCAGAAATCACTGGATAAGTTGTTGAACGATGCTTTTACTTAAATTTCTTCTTATTTTATGGATATAAAACATCTAGAGAAGAAACTAATGGTCTCTTCAATCGAGTTATTTTAATTAATACAATTGGTCCGATACACATAAAATAAAATGATCCCTATCATATAATTTGGAACAATTTAATATAAACAAAAAATAACATTTATGAAATAAAAATTCAATGTGTTTGGAAAATCTATTTTATCCCAAGCCCATGTAATGTCAAAAATCATATTTTAACAATATTTCAATTAATTAAAATATTACTATTTTTTATGATTATTTTGAACACAAAATATTTTGAAAATATTATATAGTACTATTTATTATAATTCAAAATATCCAATAAAATTAATAAGATCATATCAAATAATTTTAAGTGTTTATTTAATGATTAATTTTTTAGACATGAAGCAATTGTGGTTTTCCAAAGTGAATATGGTCAAAAGTACATAATGTTTTATTATATAAATTAAGGTTAGAAGTGATTACAATGACCAAAATTAGTTAAACAATTATATAATTTTACTAAGGTTACTTTATAAAGTAATTTAAAATTTATATAACTTGATATATAATTAACAATAAATGGAAATTTGTAATAATGAAATCATTATTTTTCACTATTCGATAAGAAAGTAATATGATTTAGAAAATTAAAAAATATTCACTCAAGTATAATATTTACATTTAATTTTAAAAAATGAATTTAATTTTCCCAAATAAATTTTATTAAAGTTGTATAATTGGTTTTAAATAATTTTCTCCAACAGAGACTAAGTTACTATATAGAAAAATAAAAAATTTAAAATACATTCCTTTTTCATTTAATTGGTTCTTCTGTGATTTATGAAAAATATATAACCATTTAAATTACTTAATAAATGTATAATACCTGTTATATTAATATTTTAGATAGTCTTATACAATCCTTTTTCCATTATAGGTATCTTACAGTGGGAATGTTATGAATTTAATTTTTTATTAGAGTAACACATTTTGTTTAAACAATGTGTTGCATGTTGCTCTATATATCAAAGTGAATGAATATATATTAATAGAAATAAATTTTAATGTATTAGGGATATAAATTATATTATAATCCTCTTGTTTCATTTTATATACACTATTAATCTTAATATACCTCTTTTAATATCTCAGGGTATTACATTTCAATCCCTTTACTCCTTGATTTATTGCATCCACTATTTTAGATTTTACTGTGACAACAAGTTTTTATGGATGTAATTCACATTTAATGTCCAAAACTAAAATTTTCCACCTTAGATAATATAAACCAAATGATTAAAAAAATTAATACCCTTTTATCATAAAAAATTTATGTGTGTGTGAATTATTAATTTAACATGAGCAATTGTAATGCATAAAACCCATTTTTTAGAAAAATAATTTATGATTATAAATTACGCAAAGTGTATCATCATACATGTATTAAATTTTAATTATATATGTTGGTCTATTATAAAAATATATATTTTATTTTTGTTCCAAATAAATCCAAAATAAAATTTTACCAAATTAGTTTTTACCAAACATGACACGTGAAAACATGTAACATTTATTTGAAAAAAAATTTTTGTTTGTCAACAGTTTAATTTATGTTTTATAAATTCAAAATATATAGTATAAAAACCAAAACAACAGATTTTTATAATTAAATGGTTTATATTAACCAATTTATCTATTATGTTATAGTCATACATTTTATATTTTATTAAAAATTTTATTTTCCCTATTAACCATAAACAATAATATTTAAGGATAATTGATGAAAAATCATTGTAAAATAATATTGAAATTGAAAATTAAAAACTGGTAAACTATTTATATAATTAAAATTTTTATTTTATAGATTTAATATCTAATTATAAATTCAACTAATAAGTAAAATTATACTTACTGAAAAATAATTAATTATCCATGATTTTAGTATATATGTTCTGAATTTATGTTTATATTTTATCTATGATTTGTATTATTATTTCTATAATAATATTATGTAATATATCCTTGATCATTTCAGATTGGTTTGTTGTGCACTCTAAGTTATTCACTTTTTATTTATTTATGGAAAATTATTTTCAATAGTCATGGCTCAGTATAATAAATAATGATATTCAACAAATTTAACTTCATTTATTTAAATTATTTATAGTAATATTATGCCAACTACCTATATTCCAACTAATTTTATGTCTTTTTAATCATGATATGAGAATATATCTGAAACTGGTATATATGGGAGATTATAATAACCAAAACATTATATTTTTTCACAGGAAGGATATTTGGATAAATGATGATTTAATTGATAATATTAATATAAATTTAAAAATATCCATTCAATTTAGGTGTTTTATATTTCTATATGATTGTAGTGTAGATAGTATCAATTTATTAAGGTTATAAGTGTTGATCAAATAATATGATATTAGTTGTGGGATTTCAATACAATATAACATATTTGGTTTCAATTTTCCCTTTTAAATAGTAATTATATAATATATCTACCATTTTACCAAGTAATTTTTATAATAAATTTCACATAACTGATATGTCCGATAATGTGGAGTAGTGGATGTATTTTTTAGATCAAATATATGGATAAATTATTATTTTTTATTGTTTATTTCTTATATTTTTATGTTTAAGAAAATCAATGCATCAAATAAGACTTTTTTAATGAAGAATTGTGGAAGAATTTTTTTCACTAGGAGACAAGAGAATGAATTTTCTCTCTGTAATCTATTATTTATAATAATTTTATACAATTATATACTAATTATTTAATGAATTATTTTATTTTTTTATTTAATATTTATGTAAATATATCACAAAGTGTTAGGGATATATAATGTCTCTACTCAAAAAATTTCATCTAGATGGTATATGTTACTACATGAGAAAGTTATTAAAAAATTATTTCTATTAGAAATAAAATAAATTGTTCTTAATGGTGTATATTTTTTATCTCCCATACCATTCAAAGATAAATGAAATATTAAAATAGTTATGGAATAATGGAAGTACCATTTTTAAAAATCAATTGAATTATTCTATAAGATTGTATAAATTAATTTATTATTTTGTTAATATATAGTTCTTATAAATTATTAATAGTATAGTAAAACCAAAATTAATCAATACATGATTACATTATATATAGGGATCCTACCCTAGTTGACATCTGTCACGTAATTCACTAGGCCCCAAGGCCCAATGCGGGTTTTTTTCCACTATGGGAAAGATAAAGGCCCCATGGAATAATAATGAACCAGTTGGGAATAGTTTCTCACTTAGAAAACTAGCATTATGCATCCCTTAATTGAATATCCATATAATATAAAAAAAATATTAAAATATATAAACATACATTGGTGATTGTGTATCAATGAGTTAAATTTTATAAAATAAACACCATAACACCATAGTTTATAAAAATTTATATCCATGAAACATTGATGATATCCATTGTCATTATATAAAAATACTAAAATATATATTGTGACAAAAAATTTCAATTCATAAATCCCAATGATAAAAACCTAAAAAATTCCCTCATAAGATTATCTCTTGATATTATATTTCTAATATCCAAAATAGCCACATATGATAGTAATCAACAATGACCATTGAAAAGCATGGTTCTGTTATCCTTACTTGTGTCCTACATTAGAAAGTCTATATACACCCGGAGGCATATATATGGTTTGAGGAAAAAACGTAGTAAGATACCACCATGAATGTATTTAAGGGTATAAAACCAATATAACTATTAAAATTATTTTGACAAATCGTTTTTAAAAAATAAAACTTAAAACCTTATCAATCTAAATCAACTATTTAATATAATATTATTCCTATATACAAAACAATATTATCAATAAATAATTATAATGTCAAAAGTAATGATATTATTCCCCTTATCATAAAAATGATAAACTCTCAAAAATAATTTATTGCATAAAAATCATCGTATAAAAAAATTTGTATAAATTTGGATAACAAAATATATCACAATAAATCATTGAACTGATATAATACACAACAACATAACCATTAATATTGAATATGTAATATGCACAATGGGACATCACCATAAGGGTATAGTGTGAGTCAATTTAAAGGTGTAATAAAATATGAGAACTTATCTTAGTAACATCCATTTTTGTACATGATACATTGATAATACATGGAAATAGTGTATAGAACAATCCAATCAAAATTAAATAATGATTAACAGAACTGAGCTATTTAAAATTTTATAATTTAGAAGTACACGATCATTTTAAAGGTAGATTGTCACTCGTAATCTGATTACATAATGAATCATGAATCAATTTTTCTTGAAAACATCATGAAAATAGAGTGCCATAGACACTTTTTAATTGAAAAGTTTAATGTAACTGATGTGGTGATGTAGTTCTTCTAGAAAATCATGTTTTTGTAACATGTCAGCTTTTATTCTATGAATCTAACTTCATTCATATGTGTGTTCAATAAGTTCTTTCTCTCTGATTTCATTCAGTCCAATTCATCCTCAACTGCATCTCTACTCCACAGGGGAGTGTGCTGCCTTTTTATTTGTAGTGGACAAGATAATATCTGGATCAACTACTTCCTCATACTACACATCCTGACACTCTCTTCAATGATTTAATTCAAAACATCTAAGATACAATATTCAAATTAATAAATGGACTTAAATTATAAAATTATAGTCCTTAGATTTATTAAATTCAAATTGATAAGTTAAGAAACTAGGTGTAGTGTCTTAGATTGACGGTGACATAATTATAATTGTATCTTGATCTAGAAATACATTATTTTAGCAGGGTATTATAATTAGACAAATTTCCCCAACAATGGTAGTATTTGAACTAGAGGTGTATGTTCAAGTGTTGTGTATTCTAATAATGTTGTGATATGGATGAAATTCTATGTATGCAATATGAAATTGGTGGTGTAACATCTACTTGTTTTTTGTACTCATCCACATTTGCGTTCTGGTGGCAAGACATCCCGACTGTGTGTCAACTGATGGTGTCATACAATGACAGTTTTAGAGATGTGTGGTATGACATTTTGATGGTGTGATATCCTGGAGGTATCTCATACATAGTGATATTTTTATGCTGGCAGCGAGCCATGTACAATGGTGACTCGATTTGGCGATATTTCCCTCAATGATGTATCTTAATAACAAAAGTTTATGACATGTCTTAGATTAATGGAATACTTACAAAAATCGTTAAACTCATTATTAACATCAAAATCAATATTTTGTTACCATTAAAACTAGGAGGACAACATTCTACCATTTTTTATGATAAAAAATAATTTCATAAAATTTTAGACATAATATCAAAGGTAGTATAAATTATAACATATCATTTCTAGTAAATGTATATGGTATCAAGGGAAAAAATAAAAGAGTAATTATTAAAGGAATTCATAATGATTAGAAAGATTTATAATATATAATATCATAGATTCCATAAAAACAACATTGTAATTAATCATATATTCTATAATGTTCTTAAAACTAACTGAAACAAATATTCCAAAAGAATTATCCAACTTGGGGATTATAAAAATTTTAAAGATCAAGACAGTAAATATATTAATTCCTAGAAAAGTACTCATAAAGAATAATAGTGAAGAATTACTTTGAATGGGATTTAAATAATTTTGTTACAATCCAGGTCCAATCAATCACATGAAGTGTAAGACATCAAACATAAAGTCTTAATGATTGGTAGACGGGTCCATTGGTTAATTTACTTTAGCCTTGGGTTTCCATTTCTATTTATATGAGGTAGAAGGATCATACCAAGGTAAGATATAGGGAACAAAAAAGTATAGCTAGACTATAGTGTGAGGATGATTTTAAATAATAACAACTGGATTGAGGTGTCTCAATGCCTAAGAAAGAGACATTTAAAAAGGGTGGAAATAAGTAGGGAAAGGTGATATATGATCTCAAAAACACCTTGGTCTGAGATATAATGGAAGAGTAATTGGAACATTTTCTTTTGATAGAACTACTTTTCCATGAACATGATGAAAAGGATTCATCATATTCATAAAATCCATGATGATATGGCTACCACTATCCATTGAAATGAAGAAAACACTTTTATCTTCAATGAAACTGTACATAATAGAAGGCGTCTCTTATAATTGAAACTCTTGTTCGATGAAGTCCTGAGTACAGGAGGAATCTATATATTATTGAAGAAAATATTATATTTCACTAACATGAGATTTTTTGTATATGTCCTTGATAGAAAAAATATTGTTTATTGGTAATGGTTTCCCAATCAACATTCTGGTAATGGTCATAGCTAGAAATATAATGGGGAACATTATAAATGTTATTCAGAGGCACTGGTTGAATGATATCTAGGTTCATCCTTGACAATTGTTCATAATTTATCACCATCAACCCCTGGAGGAGGAGGGGGAGGAGCAACATTTGTATCTGAATATTTATCCATGATATTTTTTAAGGATTCCACTCATGGAATCTTTAAATTCATATCTCATTTCTTCAATGAAATACTTGAGTTATTCAATATCACCACTTAACATCATTTTCCCAATCCATTCCTCATAAATCTATTGTATCATCATTGGTTGTATGTGTTTAATAACCATATCAAAAATGTATCTTTCATAATTATCATAGATGAAATTATCCTAAAGAGGAAGATGAATTAAATTTAAATAAAAATAAATCATAATTCTTTTACCAAAAGCCTCCAAGTAACAATTAGTGATTATATAAAAAAGAATAATAAGAGGAGATAGAGTTACTATTTTAGGTGTAGAAGACTTCATTGAAGCACATTTTTCTAACAAACTATCAATGTCTGCTTGAGATATAAATTATCACTAAGGACCTTCCTCATTTATAAACTCAGGTCCCCCATTCATTGGTGGACTCCAGAAAACAGAAGAGTAAATTCAGCATTCTTCTTACATAAGGTCAATCCTCATATCAAGTAATACAAATAAAATATATTGATAGGCGGTAATTTACCAATATGTTAAACTAACACTTCATGATTTCTCTATCCATTTAAAAACTGTGAAGATGAGGTGTGATAGACACTAGAGGGAATAAATTAAACATTTTACCAATATTAGGTACCAATATAAACTATGAATAATCCTTTTGGCCATCAACAGTACAATATAATTCCATATTCCTATAAATTTATGTAATTTAAGTAGCCAAATCATTCAACTAAACATTGCATCCTTTCTCAGAAGTAGACAACAACGTATTCTCTTTCTCTAGTTCTTGTTGTTCTACAGAAGAAAATACACTCATCTACTAAGCCATATAAAAATTATAAATATCTTTACCAATAAAAAAAGATATGGTTTCGACATCGTCATCTTTTAGAGATTTATGAAATATCTCCACAGAGGGGGATCACACTTCTATAGTAGTTAATACTTCACCTTATACATTGAAGAATCACACTATATTCTCTCTTAATTTTTCCACATTCCGAATTTGGGTAAGATTAATTATAATCATCATCTTCATTACATTCAATACCATTCTTATATTTATTTCCATTAACAATTTCACCATTTTCATATTCCTATTCGTCATCATTATTCTTATCATCTTAATAATTAGCTTCAATGAATTTAAAAATATTATAATACTCGACTCTAGATACCAAACTCTCTTCTTCATCACTTTTAACAAGATTTTCTATTTTGGGAAACCACATAGGTAGACTAGGAGATCCAAATATAATGGGAGAATATATACAATAAATTTATTTATCACACCCCTCATCAATAGATGTCTCACTTTTTTCATCTTCACCAACATCTTCTTTCGTATCCTAATCATAGTATTCAAATAATTTATCTGGAACCAATCCCTATTCAACATCATCTATTAGTCTTATTGGATGATCAACTCGATTATACTGAGAATATAAATTGTTCAAATCACAATCCTAGTGTCCCTTTCATGGGATCCAACAAATATTCATCCTTGATCAAGTTGAACAAGAATTCTAGTTTCCACAAAATTATATAATATAATCTTAGTCCTTATCTACTAGTCCCATGGCCTTCAATATGAAAAAAACATCTTCAGGAAGAGAAAATAGTTAAATTTTGAGGATGATTTGGTCATCTCAGGCATATGAACCATAAGATATTTAAACAAATTTAACTTATGACCTTAATTCATATGATATAAAAGGTAAAAAACATGGAAACTTAATTTTTTTAAGTAACTGATTCTTAGGGATTTCATGTGACGTTGGACCTTAAATTGCATTCTAAATTCATCATTAAGACTTGAGGAAATAGGTCTTCTGTTAATGACTTCTACATTCATTTCATCCAATGATTCTTTAAAACCAAAATAAAATCACTATCATCAATAATTATACTTACGTAATCATAAAAAATTAAATCATAAGGTAAACCCAAATATTTAGCTCGTTTTCGTGATGAAAAAATAGATTCCCCGTGACATTTCTCTTGATCTAATCGACATCATCTTCATCAAATGGAAACTATACACTCTTATAAGACTCGTAAAATATCATACGGTATAATGTTTTATTGTTAGTGAAAAAAACTATAATCATACATAATTCTAGATTTCATTTTGTACTGGATATTTTATTGAAAACAACTAATTTGATTCGAATTACCTTTTGGAAATGACAACTCTATTAGAATGTTAGAGATTAATTGGTTGAACTTGAGAAGGTGAACTCTACTCATTATTCTAATTGGTATAATATTCTTATTCATATCACATAGATAATGAAGAATGTTTCATTTTGGAAAATTAGAAATGCTTTGGAAATCTTTTTTGAGTGTAAGGAGATGGTTTGAAATGTGAGAGGAAAAGGGTTACAAAATGTTTGATAGAGCCAGATATAGGAGTATCACAATAGGCTAAAGGTGTGTTGGGAATATAAATGTTTCAATTTTGATTTGATTTGAGATTTTTTGTATTCTAAAATCAAAATAATACTTGAAATCAAATTCAAAATAATGTAAAAACATCCATCGGGTTCTATGAAATAAGATAAACCAAAAAATAAATATGTTTTTGAAAATAGTGAGAAACAGAATAAAAAAGGCATGAAATGTAATTCCATGACATTTTAATGGATATAATATCCTATTCTAGGAAAATCCAATAACATTTCAAGGAAATGTCATGAAAATCCAATGACATGTAACCACTACGGTGTCAGCCACAACGGTATGTCAATAAAAAATTATACATAACAAAAATTTATCATTACTAACTCATGTTAAATATAATTAATTATCCTATAATTAAAATACTTATTAAATACATAATATAACATATGTTATGATCTAATAAATTAATTATTGATATATACTTTTTGAAAATGGTCTTTCAATAAATGATGTCTTATATCAATATGTTTTTCCTATAATGTGACACTATATTGTTAGAGATATTTATTTCACTTGTTTTGTCACAGTTTATGTGTACATGATAAAATTGATATTCGTAGTCTAATGCAGTGTGTTTCATCCACAAAATTGGTGAATATTAACTACCAGTAGCTATGTATTTAGCTTGATCTGTAGGCAATGCTATATAATTTGGATTCTTACTACACCATAAAACTAGAGACTCATTAAAATGTAACATATTCCTGATGGCATTATTCTATCTAACATACATCCGAAAAAATCAAAATCAGAATAACATGATAAACCATATTGTTTACCATTGGTTAGAACAATACTATGTTGGTTTTATACATAAGGCATTTAAAAATACTTTTAAACACATAATGTTGTGACTCTTTTTGGATTCCATACAGACGAGAACACATACACACACTGAACATAATATTTGGTCAGATAATAGTAATACAAAGAAATATTCTAATCATACATTTACAACTAGATTGATCGTCTAACTTTAATGCTTTATAATGATCCAATTTACATGTGGTACTCATAGGAGTAACGTTTCTCTAAGTTTTATGCAATTTAAATTTGTTTAAATCATATTATTTATATTTAATTTGATTTAAAATAATTCCTAATTTAATTTTAAATATCATAAATCGAATAAATAATTTGATTTCACCTATAAATTTCATTTCAATCACATTTTGCGTCATTTTATATAAATAGGTACAAAGATAAAAATTTTATGATCCATAAACAATATGATCAACATAGATTTGTACTACTATGAGATTATTTGATTGTCATTTTATGAAAATAGTAGGGTCATATATGCCTTTTGAAAATCCTTTTAAAATAGAAAAATTATTTAGCATATCATACCAAACTATAGGATGTTGTTTGAAAACATACAAATATTTATTTGTATTAAAATATTGATATGGAAAAAGAGGGTTTTGAAAACTGGGGATTGTTCTACAAAAAAAATCTCAACTAAAATATTATTTATCAATGCTTTGTTGATATCCATTTGATAAAGCATAATGTCCATATATTCTACATAATAATGTGTGATTCTTTTTGAATAAAGTTTTCCTATATGTGAAATGGTTTACTCTTCATCCATTCTTTATTCTTGACTAAAATCTTGAGCAATGTATCTATACATTTTTCTTACTATGTTCATGATTCATATACATTATTGTTAATCACCAATTTATTTCATATAGTCAAGATGTCATTGTGTCTATCTAAAAGATCCAAAACATTGTTTTTTTGAAAATGAATTAATTTTTCTTACATATATATTTCCTAGAATTTGTTATTAATGAATTTATTGATATTCTTCGGTTTAAGATGAGATTATAAATATTGATTTTCAACCTGATTTGTAACAGAATATCTATTTTGTGTTATTCTATTTAGATCACCTACAATAGTATTTAAAAGATTGAACTTGATTGTTCTATTGGCTCAAGAGAAATATGTACTGTTCACATCAAGGTTTTAATGTTTAGGTTCTAGAGGTTCCCAAAATTATTTTGAACTGGATAATTGTTCTGATAGTTTGACATCAAAATTTAATGGTTTAGAATTTATTTTAAAGGGAGATAAATCATGCTCAAGGTTTTCTAATGAAGTTTTAGGCTCATGAGGATCATTCTCATCAAACATGACATGAAATGATTCTTCCACATTTCTGTACATAATATTGAAAACTCCATAGTCTTTTCTAGAGATTGAATAACCGAGGAAATTTTTATCATCACTCTTGGTGGAAAATTATTAAAGTCATTCCATAATGTATAGAATAAATACATTGCAACCAAAGAATATAATGTAATTATCTTTGGGATTCCTATTATACAACAACTTATAAGGGGTATTCTTAAGGATAGGTATTATTAAAACTATTATTATGAGGTATTAGGCTATATTGACTGCATATACCAATAAATAGATAGGTAGTCCATACTGATTCAACATAGTCAAAGCAATCCCTATTAGACCTCTATTTATCCTTTTAATGGCTCTATTCTACTAGGTTTTCCTTCCAGTAAATATGTTTTGAGTGTATCTATTTTTTCGTTAAAAATGATTCAAAATATATATTTTTAAACTCAATACCATGTTCACATCTTAAGGAATTATTCTGGAGTCCACTATTATTTTCTACGGACATTTTATACTTGAAAATTAAGAGCAAGATCCTCTTTTTGAGATAGAATGTACACCCAAGTATAAATATATAATTATATACAAGAAAATAAAAATATTTATTCCTATTAAGATGTGAAATTATAGATGGTCCAAATAGATCCATATTAACAAACAAAAGGTGTTTAGAATTTGTAACTTCATTATTTAATTTAAAAGATACTTTGTATTGTTTTTCTTTTTCATTGGGGTTTCCGACATTATCAGTAGGGAAATCATGTTTTCAAAGATACCAAACTAAAAAATTTCTTTATAGCTTCCTAAATGAGTCAATGTTTCAATGGAAAAATATTCTATGTGAATTTCATGACTAATTGTGAAAGTCACATAAGCACAAAACATTTTGTGACATCAAATAATTTAAATCAGTAGCATAAACATTTAAATTTTTCCAAAAAGGTAAAGCTAAAACATTTTTAGAATCAAAAAAATTAAAAGGATCACTATCAATATTAGAATAAAAACATTATCACATAACTACGAAATTCTTATAAGTTTATACATTAATCCATCATCATATATCCTTTTTTAAATTAGAACCGATTTTTTGACCAATTTTTCCTAGGTGGATTATATTTCCCTTATCATTATCATAAAAGGTGACACGTCCACAAAAAAACATTTATATGTATATAAGAGCATGAATAATATCCTATCATATTCCTTGAACCAACTATTTTTCAAGTATCATATGCTTTTACTAGAGGTCTTCATGCATTTTTTCATACACAAGGAATATTTGCAAGACAAGATTTCTGTATCCAAATTAGTTTGGGTCTAGAAATATTTATAATTAGAACATTCATAAATCACAGTTTCCTCATGGATTTACATTTAATATATTTCATTCTATTTGAAATAAAAACTATGTTATGTCCTTTATAAAAATGATTTGTAGTAGAACATTCTGTTTAGGATTTTGGAACAAAAGTTCTCGTAGATATTCACCTTTTTTCATGACAATATCCAATTCCAAAAACCTATTTTGGTATAACATTATATCCTATTATTTTTTTTGAGTGTCTCTCAAAAATTTCTAAACATTTCACGATATTTATTTAATATATCATTAGATAGTTTAATTTTTGTGTTTTCTTTGAGTAGTAAAACCTTTTTCCCATTATCTAATTAAATATTAGATTCTTAATTTTACTGATAAAGAATTATATCATTTAAAAACTATATATTTGTTCTTAAGATCAATATCAGTGTCTTTTATCATGTTCTAGTATTCAAATAATTATTCGTTTGATATATTATTAGCATCATGTAGTTTATTTGATAAATAATCAAAATTATGCATAGGTAGAGCATTAGTAATAGTTTATAAAATTATTACCTCCCTAATATTTGACATAAAAAACATTTTTTCCTTATTTTTATTATCTTCTAGTGATGTGTCAGAGTCATTAGATCTATAATATTATGCACTCCATGTTTACTTTATTGACATTTTTGGTCATAAAAACATATTTTCACTATCTTCAATTTTGTATATTCATTCCTTATCCAAATATTTCTTTGTCAGTTCTCATAATTTGACTAGTCACATTGTCATAATGTCAAATTAAAAGGAATTGCAGTGATGATGGAACCATATGGAGACCGTTGGCACAAAATCAACCATAAAAGGACTATTGGAGTGACTTTGGTGTCCAGTTGAAGGCTCTATTGTCGGGCTGGCAGCTGGGCTTGAGCGGAGGGCAGTGGCATGCATGTCAGCATGCCTTAGATGCGACGAGACATGGCTCTTGGAGCCAAATGGAGTGACATCCAATGCATGGGCTATCCGATGGGTGGAGATTAGTGATTCATCAATCATGGCTATTGAAGGATTCGTGTTCAAAGAACCAGTACGGACCGAACATGCTGTGACTGCCATCAATTAGTAGAATGATTCCCCGTAGGATCATACATGAATCCAACCAGGTCATTTTAACTAAATTTCCCATAAAAAATAGAATGAGCATCTGTTCGATGCTCCATCTATTGTGTGGGGACCCTCACGACGAGATGGTAATTTGGGGTTACTATATGTGGGAATTAGTGGTGATTGAGGTACAACTGATGGATTGAAGATTGGATTTTCTATGAATTAAGTGTGCTGAGTGAGGGTATCCAGTGTTTTTTTGTGATGTAACGAATGAATAACTATCCATTGTGGACAACACCATTGGATCATGAGTGTGTAAACTCCTAGCAATCTTGTGTGCGTCAACACTGAGTGATATTTTGTGGGTTATCATAGAGCCATCCACTGTGGTTCTATGCCCAGCGACCATATGTGGAGCTACAGTAGATCCTCTTGATAAAATAAGATGATCAGGAATTATGACTAATCTTCCTTACTGATGTACTTTATTTATAACATGCTTGAGTTGTGTCTTTTACATTTTTCTATTTTTTTTAGATATTTAATAGAGGTATTAACATTGGGGTATTTTATTTGGTTGTGTTTTCCTTCAGGGATTACTGAGTGAACTTATGTGGTGGCAGGGTCCCAACAGGGTATTGTTATACTCACCCATGTATAGGATTCGCCCTCACCTATTTTTTCATGTGAAGATGATGGACATATTTGACTGAGACATTGGAGATCATGGACTAGACGGTGCTTAGAGGTGAATCGATATACATGGTTTCTGGAAGTGGCATCCAACAGAGAGCTATACATACCCATCAAGTCGGATACTTGGATGAAGACCTCCATATATTTTACATCATTATATGTACTTTTCTTTAAGTTGATATTATATTCTATCCCTATTACATTAAATTTAAACACATTAATAATATTAGTGTTACTTTTTTATGGTTGTACTACTTTCTATCCAATGTGTTGTTATTTGTGTGGAATAAATTGTCTGTGTGCTTACATATTTAAAGGAAATTATTTTTATTTTTTGGGATGTGGCATTCTGGTTGTCATCACCTGACTTTGTCCTATGAAAGGAGAGCTTCGGGCAGTCAGAACATGGGCCCCATGGAATGGGTCTTGAAAAAGTGGTATCATATTTGGTCAGTTCTTCCAAAAGAACTAAGAGTCATTATTTTCAATGGGGGAAGTATTGTTAAGTGTAATGAGTTTGGATTTCAATTCAGGGAGTCCAAGGATAGTGTGGAACATGATATATCCATACACCAGAACCCAGGATTCTGTTTTCTGACTAGGTTAAATAAATACACTGGTAGTGTAATTTTTGGGAATGGTTTCCACTAGAACACATTTGAGTCTGCTAACCAAGTATAAATTGTTGACTATGTCATATACATTTCTTTATAAAATGCCCCCACGATGATAGCCTTTCATTAATCCAGTGAGAGATCATGACAATGATCCACCGAACGATAAGGATTTGGTGCAACGACTTCTTACGAAAATAGCTCCTTCGGGTGGTTCACCAGAAGCACCACCACTCAGAGAGCATCGGTTTCTACTGGCCCCATTAACATAGAGTGCATGTTGACTAATCATTATGCACGATTACTAGATATTGATACCTCTATGGTTTCATGGAAAGGTAGATTCTCAGGTAGGTGAGGATTGGCTTAATGTAGTTACTCATGTTTATGAGAAGGTAGTGACATCAATATACTAGATAGTAGTTCCATCCATTATCATTTTTAGGGAACAATAGGGAGGTGGGGAGCTTAATTCTCTAACCCAACAAGGAGGAGAACAATTCCTTGTTAGACATAGATATCCTCTTTAGGGTGATGTTCATTCAATAAAATCTACACTCATAACATATTCAAGAGTTACTACATCTACAATAGGGTATCCTTACTATGTCTCAGTAAGTATTGAGGTTTAACAAACACTCCCTCTACTCAATATACATTGTTTGGGACCCTTTCTTCTAGGACAGGACCATTGATCAGGGTATCCAATGGATGATTTGGGCATTGTTGATTTCACTCTTCATATCGACAGAAGTTTGAGAGCTAGAGACAGTCATACTAGTGGATATCGTCCATTCCGAGTACGCACCGATGGTGAGAGACACCATCAGACGACAAGTAGAAGAGTCATCTACAGTAGGAAGGATGATGATGATGCAAAGGCCCAAAAAGGAATGAAATTATAGAGGAATACCATAGGAAATATTTCCATAGGTGTGGAAGTTGCGAGGTATATGAGGTCATATGGGGACAAGAATATTTCTCTCTTACGCCGGATAGGGGATCATGCCTTGTGATTTTCTAAATCCAATCACATATGACCAGAAGGTGGTTGAGGGACCACTGAGACAATGATAGAGGTTTTAGCGAGGAGGTCTGCATGGCAGTGGACGTGGTAGGTGAGCTGGACAACTAGTAGGCAGTGGAAAATAGTTTGAGATAATACCACTACCCTAGAAAGTCCACCATGAGCTATGGTTGAATGTGGATAGGGGAGGTACCATCTTCTAGTGATAGAGGTTGAGGACCATGTAGCTCTAGATTTGATTAGAGGTACGATATGCATCTTCTCCACCTTATATGCTGTACTCATAAACACAGTTTTCCGTCACTCCATCCTTGACTCAGCTCTTCTTTAGAGTTCAGATATTTCGGTGCAGCCATTGTCCAGATCCTTATGATTAGAGACTCCAAGATGAGGGTATTTGATGATTACACATAGGTGTCAGCTTTGTTATCATACTAAATGATGCACGATCTTTTACTGTGATCTCCTAGTAGATTTTTTGTGGCAATACAAAATCCTCAAGTGTATGCATTGTTTATCCAAAATTCATTCTCAGATTGTATATTTTATGTGAAATGTGTTGTGTGTCTATGAGGATGGGACCATGTTTTCTTTTACATGATATAAGTGAACCTTTGTATCACATGATGGACTTTCTCGGTGGAGGGTGTAGCGGATCACTCACCGGTTATATGGACTCACCCTTGGTATGGAGGACAAGGGGATTCCAAGCATCCCTATATTGGTGGATGATTATGAGGATGTATTTACAAAAGATGTGCCAATATTACCACCTCACAGAGAGGTAGACCTCTACATTGACATGCATTCAGTGATTGCACTGATTTCTATCAATGTATATCAGATGGTTCGCAAAATGATTCTTGAGATGCGTGTAAATGTAGTGGACATGCTGGTGAAGGGGGTTACCAGACCTAGTGTTTTACCATAGGTATCCCCAGTGATTTTTTTATTATAATAAAAAAGGGATTATGAGGTTTAATATGGAATTCTGGTGCCCTAATTATGAAATCATGAAAATCAAGTATCCACTACTGAGTATTGATGATATCTTTGAAATACAGAAGGGAGAAAGTTTGTTCTTGGAGATAGACCTCAATTCGGGATATCACCGTCTTCAGTTATATGATTAGGATGTATCGATGATGGCCGTCAGGTGTTGGTATGACCACTATGAGTTCCTTTTGATGAATTTATACACGACCAATTACCCAACAGTGTATATTAGACTCATGAATGTAATCTTCCATCCTTACCATGACCGGATTGTTGTGGATTTCCTTTATTGCATCTTGGTGTACTCGGTGTCAGGGGAGGAGCATGCTACACCCAATCAAATAGTCCTGGATACACTCCGAGAGCACAAACATTATTATAATATCTAGAAGTTACAGTTTCTGATTCCTGAGATATAATTTCTAGGACATTTCATCTTAGAAGATAGATATGTGTTTGATCTGGAGTAGATAGAGGTAGTGCATTCATGGGAGCCACCCTAGAGTGTGATCAAGGTGTGGTGTTTCCGGGATCGTTGGGGTACTGCAAGATATTCATACCCTACTATTACCAAGTAGTAGAACACATTTCATATTTGAAAAATAAGGGAAAACCCTTATTATGAATGGAGATATGAAATGAGAGCTTATAGGAACTGAGGCAGAGACTCACAAGTGCCCCCATATTGAGACTACTAGAAGAAATAATTGGGTATGTGGCGTAATATGATTCATCTGGGACCGGAATAGGTTATGTCCTAATGCAGGAGTGAGTAATGATTGCCTACGACTCATGAAAATTGAGGTATAATTTGGATAACTATGTGACCCCTGACCTAGAGATAGTCACAGTGGGTTTTCCATGATGATGTGGTAGCGCTACATGAAGGGTGAACTATTTACGATCTACTCTGACCACAAGAGTCTAATTTATATCTCCTCCTAAAAAGACAATAACTTGGGAAAGTGGTGATGGCAGGAGTTCCTCCAGTACTATGACTTCATAAAATTCTATACTTCTAGAAAATGTAACATGGGGGAAAACACACTCTATAGGTGGACTGGTTTGCAGCTATTTAGTGTGGCGATGGAGAAAGTAGTAGCTATGAAGATATACTTCATGGATAGTGATTGAGCATCATACCTATATTCTATTATTGTCGCTCCCACAATCTTACAGTGACTTAGGGAGGCACACCCTATGGATGATGACTCGGAGTCCCCACATGATTTGATCTCCTCAGGAGATTCCTGTGATATATTTTAGATAGGTTGGGATCTCATCATCCTTTTCAGAGGGCGCAATGTAGTACCAATGACATTTTGGGAGGACATGTTGATGGTTTTCCATACATACCCATTAGAAATGCCTCCTACAGTGTTGAAGATGTACTAGGACCTCTAACGTCAGTAGTGATGTCAATGTATGTTGAAATCAGTTGCTGATTTCATTTCGGGATCCCTTACTTGTCAGTAAGTGATAGGTTTTCATCAGGTTCCCATAGGCTTTGAATAGCAACTAGAGGTACTGGATTAGAAATGATATTCTATTTCGATATAATTTGTGACAGGATTTACATGATCATCATAGGGCCATGATTCTATTTGGGTGATATTTTACTGACTCACCAAGTCATCTCACTTTTTACCCAACTAGGAGAAGGGATCGGTATAAGGATTGGGATGCCTCCATGTACAGGATATAGTGCATCTCCATGGGGTGTCTTCGATGAACAACTCAGACCATGATGCATGCTTTACATATTTTTTGTGGAAGGGGTTGCAAGAGGTATTAGGGACACAACTCCATTTGAGCACACATTTTGTTCCCCCTGAAAGATGGTCAAACAGAGTAGGCCATACAGATGTTGGAGGAATTTATTCATGCATGTGACCACAATTATGGTCATAGGTGGGAGACCACCTATCTCTGGTGCATATTTCATTCAACATCAACATTCACTCCACCATTTTAATGGCACCATTTGATGCTAGGTACATGTGGCCTTGTAGATCAACCCTATAATGGAGAGTCCCATTGGAGTCAACGCTCATGGGTCCAGAGTTGGTATGAGCAACCACCAAGAAGGTGCAGATCATCCTGGATAGGATTAGTACTTCCCAGATATGGTAGAAGTATTATGATAATAAGAGATGGAGACCCTTGGTGTATGTGGAATGTGATCATGTATTTCATTGAGGCTCAATCTGAAAAGGATTACAGAGATTTGGCAGGGACTTTAGGCTCTTTATGAGGTTCGTCGGACCTTTCCAAACCCTTAGCAGTGTGGGAAGGGTGGTATACAGCCTAGCTATTCTCCCACAGATGTACCAAGTGAAAAATGTTTTTAAAATGTCACAGTTGATGATATACGTGCATGATCCACCGCACAACATAGATTAGGGATATATTAGAATTGATTATGGTGTGACATTTGTGGAGTTCCAAATGGATATATAGGAATGACTAGGGTGGTTCCTACCTGGATGGTTGGTCACTCTAGTAAATGTTCGGTGGAAACACATGAATCTCCAGGAGAGCACCTGCGAGTGGGATTCACTGATTCATTCTCAAAACCCCCATATTTCTGATTAGCCATTGTTTTTTATTTTGGGGATGTAATTCTATATGGTGGGGTGAATGCAATGTGTAAAAAGTTCGATCTATTTTTTTAATTATATGGAATTATTTCGAGACCACCCACTCTGAAGGAACTTGATTCATGGGCCTGGTGAGCACGGGTTATATTTTTGAACATCATTTAAATTAAGTTCAGTAATCATGTGAGTGGGTATTTCTAAATTTTGTGTTAGTGTTTTGATCGAAAATATGAGGGAACTACTGAACATCGAATACCAGGATTCACCATGAAAAGAGTTAACTTCTGCAAGAAATGGCTAATTGGAAAATATATTTTTTGGACTTATCTAAAAATTAATAAGAAAAATTATTTTATTTCTTTTCTCAACATTGTGTGGGGGACTGTGACGTTGTGGGGTAGTGATGAGGCCCATTATTGAGGATCATTAATGGAATGTATCTCATAGCATAACAATAAAATAAAGGATGCATAAAATAATTATGATTCCTAAAGGAAACAATATAAAGATGTTACTTTACATCATAACTGAAATGATTAAATGCGTTTTCAATTTAATTTATTGACATGTTGGTGTAATGAGGATTAATCGGCAAGGATACTCTAATGATGGTCCAATAAAAATCATCCATATTGAAATATGAAGAATGCTGGAAATATTTCATAGTCTACGATGTGCCTCGATGAATGGATCCAGAAGTGACATCAACTCCTTGAAACCTCAATGAAGAACACTTCGACAATGATTTCCAACCAAGTGGGGGTTTATGTATTCTATGTATTTGATGATTTATTCATCCTTCCAGAAAATTCAGGAGGAACGTGGATGAACCGACTAATGGTTGATCCGTGAATTTCTCATTAGTATGGATGGATATTGTGTGGGGGTTTGAATTGTGGTTTTTCAAACTATGTTTTAATCATTATGTATGACCCCATTTTTAATCTCCAATGAGGAGGGTGCGGGAAGAAATGAACAAGTCCATGTACCATGAAAATAGTTTTTCACGTTGGGTTCATTTATGTTGACCAATTCACTTTTCAGCAAGGAGAAATTGAATGCTTTATTGTGATGGAGGCACCCTACAGAGATTGTAGGAATATACGACATAGAAATCCCCCACTAGAGAGACTCTAGTTTCCCATAAAAGGGCCCACCACCATGATAGCGGCTGACGGAGGCTGGCGGCATGCCCGTCTATGTGCCAAGGTGGCGAGAAGAGATGGTTCCTAGAGCCCCGTGGAATGAAGGCTGAAGTCTGGGATATCTTTTGGCTACAGAGATATTGTCTGTTGACCGTGGCCGGTATAGTCCACATTTACATGGGGCCAATGAGTTTGGGATAATGTGTGGCTTCCGCGTGTCAGATGGACGACACATCACAGGCTGCACCGTGTGGCCGATAGTCGACTAGAAAGCTAGGCCAGACTAACAACCAATAGTCCAGACCAATTCCAAAAGGAAAGATCAATTCCCTTCAGGCTGGTCCAGTTGAGACCATCTAGAAGGCCGTCTAGCTGGCTGGAACATTGTCCAAACCGGGCCGGGTCCAGCGAGGTCCATTGGGCCTAGCCCACTAGCCAGACCAGGCCAGAACGACCCTGACCCGAACCGGGTCTTGTCGAGTGTCTCTAATTAAACTAGGGTATGTGGTACCCCTGTTCCGGGTTGTTTGGTTCAGTGCATCCTGCTACGACCAAGGCCCAAACACAACTAGCCTTATGTTTACTAAGTCACTTGTATCATTCAAATTGCATGTCCATTTGAGGTGTCATCAATTTCATTTGGACCCTTGAGACGAAGATATTCTTATGATTTACTCCACCTAACATTGGGCGGAAGTTGTAGTACGGTCAAGTAGGATCATAATCGAATCCATTCAATCCCATTTCAATAAATTTCTTATAACATATAGATAGGGAATCTGATCGATGTGTCTGCTATTGTGTTGGGACCCATATGATGAGACTGTCCTTTAGGGTTACTCTATTTGGGACTTCATGGAATTGGGCATATGACCAATGGATTGAAAAGAGGATTCTCTATGAATCATGTGTGCTAAGTTTGGGAATCCAGTGGCTAGTTATGACATTAAGAATCAATATCAATCCTATGTGGGTCAACACCTTGCAATCATTATTTGGTCAGCACCTAGAGATCCTATGTGGGTCAGTGCTTAAGGATCCATTGCGGGTCATCACCTAGCGATCATGTGTTTTTCATGAATGAGAGATCCTATATAGATCGTTTCCCAACCACCCTATGTGGATTAGTATAAGGGCCTCTCGATATAATTTGATGATCTAGATTTAACACCAATCATCCTTTCTTCTGTAAATAAGTTATAACTAGTGTGAGATTCATATTTTACAATGTTTCCTGTGTATGATATATTTCTTAGTGGTATTAACTATGTGGTTTATTTATTTTTGGTGTTTTAATTTGTGGATTACTAAGATACCATCATGGGTATCGAGGCCTTTACTGATTATTTTTATACACACCCATACATGCACATTTCCCACTCCTTTTGTGTTTTGTGCGGTCAAAATATTTTTTTCAATATGATATTAGGGAGCCATGTTTATATAATTTTAGAGGTGGATAAATAGATGTGGATTGTGGTAGTGACATCTGGTAGAGAGATGTACCTACCCATTATGTGAGATCCTTGGTAGATGGCCATAAGATATTGTACATCCTTAGTTGTACATTTTTTTCAGTTGGTTTTGTATTTTGTCCCCTTAACATTCAGTTTACAAAATTTACTCCAAGTAGTTTTAATTTTTTTTGGTTTTACTACCTTATTTCCTATGTGATATTCATTGTGGGGTCTTCCCTATATATGTGTGTATTGTTTTAAAGGTAAATCCTTCCCATTTTTGGATATTCATTTATGGTGCTAGTCATCGACCCCTAGCCTATGGAAGACAGTCATGGGGTAGTCAAGGAACGAGACCTAGAGGATGGGTCAGGATTGATATTTTTTTTTCTTCAAGGATAGTATAGGATAACGTGTACATAAATGAAAACAAATTATATCACACACTTATCAAAATGTAATAAAGATAAACAAATAGTGAAATATAAAAGTGTAGAGTTTATATTTCTCAGAATCTAGAAATGCATCTTGTAACTCTTGGTCTGATTTTACAGTGAATCTTGAGTCAAGTTTTCATGTAAACATTGGTAAAAAGTGTGTAACATATTCCTGTTCTTTTACTAGAGTTAATAACATGATGTGGTTATGTAGTCCATCCTATCAGTAGTGTGTTTATAGAAAGTGTTATATTCATGTATTCAACCACGTTCAGCTACATTTGGGTTTAGGAAGATCAGGATCTTAGGTTTCTATCAGTCCTCTTCATCCCCTATTTCATCTCTGTAGCATGAGGGAGTGTGTTGCACATTTATTAGCATCAACAAAGTGAATATCAGGATTATCAGCTTACTTGTACTACACATTCAAACTCTCTCTTAAATAAGTTGTGTCTATCATTTAAGACACAATAATTAAAAAATAAATGGGGCTAAATTATACAATTATATCAATTAGAATAATTTCATTCAAAATGATATTTTAGGAAGATAGTAGTGGTGTCTTAGACTAGTGGTGAATCAAGGCTGATGATATCTCGATTTTGTAGTAAGTTCTTCTAGTGGATTCTCAAACCTGGCCAAATATCTACTATGATTATAGTGTCTCAACTTGTAGTGTATAGCCTACTGGTGTGTAGTACGAAAATGTCTCAAACACAGAAACAATTTCATTCTGGTGGAAAGATATTAGATATTCCTCATCTATTAGTATCTCATACATATCCAAATTGGTGTTATGATGTTCAAACAAATTAATGGTGTATCAATTGATGGTGTCTTAGACATTGTTTATATTTCAAATCAGGGCTATGATATTCCGTTAGTGTGATATCCTGGCTTAATCAGGATGATAAAACAATTTTTATGCTTCCATTGAATCATGACCAATAGTTACTCTATTAGGTTGTGTCATCCTCAATAGTGTCTCATACATTGAAAATTTTATCACCATTATTATATTAATGGAATACTTATTGAAAACATGAATCTCATTAATAAAATCAGAATCAGGAATTTGTGACCATTAAATATAATTCCCTAGCGTTAAGAATTACATAATCGTGAGTTAAAACAATAATTCCAATTTATAATATTTCCATGATTATATTTTTATAGAATTGTGACTTAACTATTACATAACAACTCAAATATAAAAAATAATAGAATTCTACTCACTATATATATTTTAATAAAATAAAACTCTTTTATCATTATTAATTTCTAATCATAAAAATATTCATTCATCTTCACTTCTTCAACACTCTTACGTATCCATATACCTGATGGAAAAAATTATAAAACATGTGATGAGCACAATAAGCACAATAAGGGAAATAAAATAAATAAACTGTTAGTCCAGGAATACTTATATTCTCATGAAAAAAGTTTCACAAAATAATACATTTCTCCCATAAATCTTAAACACGTTAACATACGTCATGAAATCATAATATTTCTAAAATTAATTTTTAGAAATCATAAATCATAATGGTAATTTGTGAAGTCCATATCATACATACATTTTAGTTTTCACAGATACATATGGAGTATATTCAGGGTTACATTTCTAATAAACCTCAAAGTAAATTCCCTAAATATATTAGAATAATCCTTATTATTTAAATTTTTATCATTAGATAATGTATTGATGATCTATCGTAGGAACACATGCCCTTAGTTTATCATGGAACATCATGTATACATAATCATTTCCATAGAACCATAACATAATCATAACACATTTACATGTATAATAGAAATATAATATTTCGACAATGAAATATGTAGATATCATTTCATGATATTGAAGTAATCAATCCTTTCTCAAAACCATATTCAATACCAAATTACATGATAAGGTAATTTGTTATTTATTTTCTTATTAAATACATTAAGGATTTTATAGGAATCCAGATGTCAAATAATGTTCACAACGGTGGAAAATAAATTATTGTTGTGTAAGATAAAAAACATTATTTTTGTCTATTATTAAAATTCATTGTTAAAACATATTACTTTTTAAAACAATTGAATTTATGTAAATGTAATAAGGGTAAATTATACACCATAAAAATTATTGTGGTGTATATTATCTAAATATACCTCAGTGAAAGAATATTGACATGATGTCCCTTAGGTGGAGTCCAACATGTCTAGTATATTATTTATCATAATGAATAACAAACATCAGTTAATTATTAATTTTATTATAATTTTTTATAATTTTATCGTTTCCATTATATCAATTATTTAAATGTTATAATAATTGCATAATTATTGTAGTTCATATCAGACGTTTTATCGATATTCAGTACAATAGCGGAAAATGAATTTGGTATGATATCAATAGTCCATGGGGAAATAAGTCAATCATATCCAAAATAATATTCAGGATCTATTGATAAATTTATTACATTAATTATAATTTTTATTCAAACCAATAATTGTGGTTTCAAAAAATGAACAACATTATAATCATGGAGATGGTAAGTCATACGTACACCGAAGTACCATTTTCATTTCTCCTTGATCGTTGCAGAAAGAAAGGAATTATTATTTTATATTTACGTTATTATAATATCATTATTAATTTCATATTAATATTGTAAATATACTTGTATATATCATACACGTGATGTAGTGAATAAAAACGGATCACATCGATTTGTGGGGCTTATAGTTCACACGTACGGACGATTGATGCTATCATTTTTATATTCAGAAAAATTAAAAAAATAATTGATATATTATTATATTATAATGATTAATATGTCATGAATATTACATATTAACATTAATATCATCATTATAAACTGTCATGGGAGATGGCTACGAATAAAATTTATATCGGTTTCAGGAGGTGATAGTTCTATGGTATACACGAACAAATTTATTCCATTCCCATTTGATGAATGCTGAGATGGATTTATGTAATGATTTTAACAAAATAGAATATAATTATATTTATGATTCTATAGTTATTATTTCTTCTATGAAGAATAATATTTTATGGATGTGGAAGAAAAATTATATAGAAATACTTAAAAAATGATGCATCTTCATCGGTTGATCACCTCTAAAGAACACCTTATGTCCTCTTAAGAGGGTGTTCTTCATCAAATAAGGCCACATGATTATGAGTATGGATTATAAGATTGGTTTAAGTTATATATTGGGTGAAAATAAATGTTTTTAATGGTAATCAATAGATAATAATGACTGAATTTTTATAGGAGAGATGTGGGGTGCCCTATGAATTATTATATGTATTAAATTATTAAAATTTAAATTCGATAAAAAATGGGTTTGAACTAATTTTTTTTAATATATGATGATTATGGGTCTTAATATATTTATAAAATTAAAATTATAAAATTTTTTTGTATTTTTTTAATCTTATATATTTGTTTTAACAATTTTTAACTCTAACAATTTTATCAAGTAATTTTCACTTAGAGAGTTACAATATTTTCCAATTTTTTAAAAAGTTTAAATTAATGAGTCATTGATTACATTAATAGATATATCTAAAAATATAGGCTGAATATTATATTTTTATTATTTTAAAATGATTTAAATAATTATTTTATATTTTAAAATTTGAATTATGAAAATATTGACACTATTCCTTACATGACTTTTTAAAAATATGATAAAAATAAGTTACTACAAAAAAGTATTAAATAAATCCTAAAATGTAATATTAATTCATAAAATTAGTTTATGTCAACAAATATATCATATAATATTTATTTTAATATTATTAATATCATTTATTTGATAATTCCATTAATAAATCTATTATTGCATCTTCTTTGTGAAATAATAAAATATAATTATTTAATATTTAAAAATTATAAATAAAATACCATGTTGTAGGTGATATTTTTATATTTCTAGGGACTATTTTTAGATGAAAATTTCACTTACATAACCTCGTATTAAAATTTTTTAATAAGAAGTGACATATTTATGACATATTTTCCTTTACTTTAAATTATATGTTATAAATGTCATAATCACACTCCTGTGGCTTATAAAGGTGACCATTGATGCCCAAGGATGGTCATGGTTAATAGGATATCAAAATATAATATATGACAAGTGATACGGGAATTTTATAATATTATAATATTATTTTTACCTTTAATTACCTGATTTACCTTTATCCGTGATAAATAAAATACAAAATATATTATTCATAAAAAAAAATTTAGATCCTTTGGAACCAATGTTTTCATACTGAGAACAAACATTTATAGCTATTTTTGAAAAATCAACTAACATAACTGCTTAAATTAGGTTCAACGCTAATCATGTTGACAGACTGAGGGAACAATTTTTTTTTCTAAACATACAAAAGTTCAAAAAGTTTTTCATTTTTATTTTAATTTGAAAAAATATTGCAACGAACTACATTTGATTAACTTATAAATAGTTCATATAATTTTACATTAAAACCTTGTAAAAGTATAATCTAATAATATAAATAAATTAGATGATAAATCATTTTTGAATTAAAATGTAGTATTTTTCACAAATTCATTAAAATACAAAGGTTATTAAAAAAATACAAAAAATTTAGCCAAAGTAAATTTTTACTCACCCGTCAAAATAAAAAGTTTATATTATCATATCTAATGAAAAAATGTGTCTAACAAAGAATTTGAAATTTTCTCTCCATCAAAAGGCAGTAAAAATGCATTTTTCTAAAAATAATTATTTTCTCTAAAAAAATTAATTTGTTCGTATCTCATATCTAGAACACAAAGAAGTTGAATTTTAAACATTAAATTGAATATATTGAATATATATTTCATTATTAAAATCCATAAATACTGATTTTGTTATTTTATAAACTCACTAAATTTCATTTAAATAGTTTTTTCAGAAAACCTCATCCTTGATATTAAATTGGTTTTATTATAATTTCATAATTAATTTTCTAAAAATGAATCTTTATATAAAAATGTGTAAACCCTATTTTCATATTTAGGTTAATAATTTTAATTCTTCCCATTATAAAAGATATACAATAACTATATCAAAAAATAATATTATTAATAAAATATTATTTTTCAATATAACTCAGTCTTGTATTAAACGTAAGATTTTAGAGAAACCAGTTATTGTTGGTTGGGTATACAATCAGACATATTTTCCATTTTAAACTAAAATTACAATCTAATTTATAAATATTAATATATATTTAATGGACTTATTTTATAATTACCTATGATGTTACATCCTTCCCCCATTTGGAAATTGCGTCCTAACAATTTTAAATTTGGGATCAGTAACTAAGGATTCCCTTTTCAAAATTACTTCATTGACATCAAAAATCCCAAAATGAGTCAATTAAACGTCCACTTTAAATGAATAAATGTTATTTGAATGAGCCTATAAGGGTTGGACAATGAGCAGATTATCTCTACGGTCTTGGGTTTCCTAGCCTCCACGTCGTCTTTCTTATGTCTCCCCTCACCTATTGTTGTCTTTAGATGGTGGTTTTAGGTTCGATGATGTGGTAGGTGCCAATATGGTTGATAAAGGTTGTGGTCATGGTTGTGACATTCCATGGGGTATGTGCATCGGAGGTGTGAGAGCCTCCTCAATGCAAGATCTGGTTTGGAAGACCGAATCTGGTAGGAAGATGTTATTTTTAGATAATGGTAGGATTTTCGGTAGTCTCGACAATGCGGGGGATGTGTAGAACGATCCAACAATGGTGCCTGTGTTTTGGGTATAGCCATATCTGGTTTCTATTTCTATTCTATCTTAGTGGTAGAGGTGCTGGATGGATGGTTGGTGGCACTATTTTATGGTGGATTTCTTCCTCTAGGATATAGTGGCACCGACGGTGCAGTTCCCAGTGGACACGAGATCATCAATGATTTCTTTACTTTTGGGTTAATTTTCATTCACTATGGGCCATGTAACTATGTGATTTTGGGATAATATAATATTATATGGTTCAGTTTTTTGGGATATTTGGCCACTTTATCATAAGGCCTTTTTTCCATTGGGTTCATGGATTAGCGATGGGTTTCCCATTTTCCAACAAAAACGGGTTTGTGTGCTTTTTATTTGGTATAAAGGTGTTCGACCTCAACATTCCTAGAATAAAAAAAATGATATTGATGTACAAAAGTCCATAGAGATAACACATTTTTGGATTCCATTTATAAAATCATGGATGTGGATGAAAAACCATCTGTTATGTTCTGATAGATAGTGATAGAAAAAATATCGGTAGAAAGGTATCAATTAGAAAACAAAAAAAATGTGCCGTCTTAAATTTTATTTGATATTTTTGTATGAAAAGTAAATGGAAAATGATTTATGTGATCTATTTCATAAAATTGATTAATTCATTTATTACCTAGATAAATTTCAAAATGTAAATATACTTAATTGAAAAGTGGAGTTTCATCTATTAATCAAATTCCACCACTAAATCATATTATTCTCCAAATGATGAGTATGTATGAGAAATTTGTTTTCATTCCTGAAACAATCTTATCAATGTCTATAGAATCACATAATCACCAAAATATTAACTACATATTCATCCAGTCTAGAAACATTAAAAAAACTAACATGTTTGTATAAAAATGATATAATTTCCCGAAAAAAATAAACAATAAAAGAATAATGAATAAATGAAATTTACAAGATTAAAATGTAATAACCGATGAGTATCATAGACAATTAAACAAAAAACTATTCATAGAATTATACAATAATATTATAACTAATATTAAATCCAATTTTTTTTAATTATTTAATAAAATAATAATCCAATATATGTTCTAACATTTGACTCCAAATAACAACAACACCTCTTAATGTATCCGACAAAAATTTTAAATACCAAAATCACATATTTTCCATGAAAGGTTAATCATTTAATTAATAACCCAAATCTCCATAAGTCCACAATAATAATATAAATTCTTTAAAATAAAAATCAATCGTTACACCACATATAAAACTTTTTAGTATATTATTGTCCATTAGCATAAAAAGTTAACTAAATAGTTATCATTTACCAAAAAAAATTATCACTTTATCCACAAATCATTTCTCAATACTATGGATATATATTTTATTAAAAATAATTTCCCAAAAATTAATTATTATTATTCGATCAATTCATTTAACTAAAAATAAAATGACATTCCTAAGGGAGACGTCCCTTACGCTATTGGTAGATGATAAAGAATTGTCACACTTCAGTTGTGGGTTTGAGATCCAAATCCTTGACTGACATGATGGGTTATCATACTTCCTTCAGGATTCCCTTTCCACAAAATAATATAATATTATAACAATCCCAAAATGAAATAAAATCCTAAAAAATAATCAAAACATGTTATATCCCTAATGTTTATATCATACAATTTATTTTGAAAGAAAAAACATTAATAACAAATAATCACCTAAAAATATTAGATCATATAAAACATAATTCTTATTCATACAATTGAAATTATTTCTTCATAAAAATACTATTATTCATAAAAAATATTTTCAGATTACAAATATCATGTTTACACATACTAGAAAAACGTATTCCAATGTAATCACATCATTAAAAGTGAATTATGACATTGAAAAATTTCAGCACGCTATAGTCTACCATAACTCTAAAATCCATTATATGTAGAATTTTTAATCATTCAAAATTCTTATTTATCCTTTAACCATGAGTTTCCTTTTTATTCCTTAACACTTCTTTCCAATCATTTGTCATTTTTCTTTTCCTCATCTTGAATTGGAATGGAAGTAGGTATTGATAATCATATATTTGTATGTTCCTCCTATTCCCATTCACAACCCTTATTTGTTGGAAATTTATTTTTAAAATGACTATACTATACATATTTATAACATTAATTAGATAACTAGAAAATAAATTTTTTCCTTTTCATAGAGTAAACATAATTATTCCTTTTACCCTAGAGGGTTATTACTTAATGTCTTTCGTTGGTACATCTATAACATATTCTCATCCCTTAAAAATATTTTCCTAGGTATTTCATTCCACATCTTTAAGACATATGTCGTTGAATATAATTACCTTTAGGAATATTACCTGAACATTCATACATGTTCATTTCATTCATATATGATGAATTCAGAAACACAACAAGGTTTCAGTGGTGAATCATTACTCTAATAGTTGGTTTAGAATAACCACGAGAGTTCTCATTGTATCTCATATTACGTACGATTTTTATTCTGAGAACCAACACATTTTCCTTCTCATCCATTGTTACTTTGGTTCCTACTCTATCCATCCATTTACTAAAACAAAAATGTTTAGTGTGAGTATGTCAATAAAATCATCAAGCACTATATTATAAGGAAGATAAGAGCTAATATACATTATTTCATGATATCTAAAAATCATTAAATTTATCTAAATACATTATGAAACCTTCTTTTATATTGTACATTGTTGTTATTTATAACATATAACTTTTCCTTAAATGTCACCCTAACCTCTAATGTTGTCTAAACAATCATATGATACAAAATATAAGGCCCTAGCCTTAAACATTTAAAAATATTGGGTTAAATAATTAATTCATATTGAGGATCTTATTAGGTTTGGCGTTAGATAATTAGCAATTAATTTTACATCACAACTCAAATATTACAATATCAACACTTTTACACACTATAGATTTTTCCATAATGTAAAACTTTTATATCATGATGTCTTCACCCTGATAAAAAAATTAATTCATCTTGACATATTCTTCTATCTTAACCAATATTATAGCCGATGGATGATATTTTATAAATTACGATTACCACAAAAAACTCAGTAAGGGTCATACAACAAATAAATAAATAATCAGTTCATGAATACATATATGCTTAAAAAAACATATTCAAAATATCACACTTTTCTCCCATAAAACATAAAAATATTAAAATACCACGTAAATCATTATATTTATAAAAAAATATTAAAATTCATAAATACTAATTTTAAATTGGGGAATCCATATCATACAGACATTGTATCATTCACAGTTGCATAGGGCGTTACATTAACGATTAAATTTAAAATGCCCATCATATTATATTTCCAGAATATCTTAAGAGAAACCTTATCATATAACAACATATCATTAGAAAATTCATTGATGAGCTATCAATGGATCACCCACCCTTGTTTTATCATGGAAACACCTGTATACAAAATAAATTTCCACGAACTATAACAAAATAATAACACATAAAAAAAATTAAATGAAAAATAAAATTTCCACAATAATATCATAAGATATCATTTAAAGATATTGAAATAATCAGTCCCTTAATAAAATATACATCAATAAGAAAATATATAAAAATTTAATATGGTATTTATTATCCATTAAAATCATTATGTCTAATAGAGTAATATAATTATCAAATAATGGTCACGATGGTGGAAAATAACTTATCAGCGTATAAATTATAAAAAATGTTCCCTTTTTCATTTAGTAAAATGCTTTATATAAAAATATTCCATTAAAAACATTAAATGAAATTAAATGTCGATGGGGATAATTATAAGCTGAATAAGAGAAGGTGGTGTATATAATCAAAATTTGCCTCAATAAATGGAGAATGAGATTAAGTCCCTTACCTTGAGTCTCACTTATCTCAAAAATTCTATATATTCTTAAATAAAAATAATAATTTAATTTATACATTCTTGATAACCTTTAAAATTTTATTATTCCCTTTGTATCACTTATCTACATGTTATAATAATGAAATAATTATTTATGTTTATATCAATCATTTTGTTGATATTCTCTATTTTAGTTGCAAATAAATGTGGTACGATATCGATAGTCCATGTGGTTATAAGTCCATCATCTCCAGTATAATTTTAATTATTTAATTATCAATTTATTATATTAATTAAAATTTGGAATCAAATAATTAATGTTGTTTATGAAAAATGAACAACATTATAATCAAGGAGAAGGTAATGATCCACATGCTACAATTTTTGCGAAGGTAAATATCTCGATCCACACAATTGAAATCTGTATTGATGTGTAATTTGAAAATAAACATATATTTTAGGACATATTTATGGTCATTGTTCACTTGTCGGTTTCATGTCGGAAGAATATCCCTTATCAAAAGTGTGGTTCAAAGGATAATCCTGATAATTATTTCCATAAGAATGTTTATTTGTTTGGTGATTCTATGGAAAATCCCCATGACTATGTTATGTCTACTCATTCGAATCCTATGGCAGGAAGGGCTCTGGAGCATTCATCTGAAATTGACTTCTCTCGATTACAGAATGGTATGGGAGTTGTGTAAAATGAGCAGCTGATGGGTGGAGAATGTAGTGAATCATCAAATTAAAAATACTTTGTAGAAAGGGATGAAATAATGGTATAATAGCATGATATTATGGATTATGGGGACCCTCTTAAGTCCATGTCATTTACATATGTTTTGACCAATAACGTGGGTATATTTTAGGAAGGATCGTCGATGGATAATGTAGTGGCCAGTGGGAACCTTGAAGATGGAGATGCTTTTTTAACTGGTGCAATCTCTGATCAGTTTTCTGGGGGTGATGTTTCACATTTTGAGGATTTTTTGTAAGCTGGGGATGATTCTAAACTATTTCATGAGAGTAAATTTATTTCAATAGAAAAAAGAAAAGGGAAAACGAGAATGAATGACTTTTATCAGCTTCAAAGAAAGTGATAAATAAAGAGGGATACCCTACATAAATGGTTATTTATCCACCATTTAAGGAGCATACCATCATGGGTATTTATGATTTAGATAGGAAATATTTAGGGGCTTTCAATCATGCAATGGAATGGCGGCAGTATCGATATTAAGAAAATCATGGTTACGAATGTGATCATGATGATTTGGATAGTGGATGAAGAAGATGCATAGTGTCTGCATGGTCTTCCAACATAGGGCTCACTCTAGAGCTAAAAGACCACAATTATAAATATTTTTGGTAATTTTAATTAAAATAACTCATGGTCATAGTGGTTAAATGATGAAAATTATGGGGATACATAACTTGATTTTGGACATGGTCTTGATATTTAGGCTTCCTTATTTGGAGGAGGGAATGTCTTTTTTACCACATCCATTTCCCATCCTCGTTATTTTTAATTTTTATAATAAATTTATTTTGTAATGGGCTATAATATATTCAAAACCTATTTAATAAATCATACATGAGATGTAGTGGATAAAAACAACACACATCGCTTTGTGAAGGTGATAGTTCACACGTGTGGATGAACGATATTATCATTTTTTATGAATGGAGTGTAAGAACATAATTTATATATTATTATATTATATTGATAAATATTTCATGAATATCTCAAATAAACATTAATTCTTTCGTTATAACCATTCATGAGAATGTATTATAAAAAATGAATCACACATGTTTGTCGAGGTGATAGTTCACACAAACACATGAACGATTAATTTCATTACATAATTATAGAAGTGTTGTTTGACATAGGTGATGATATTGACATAATTAAATATCATTATATTCTTTATATTTGATTTATTATTTAGTTTATGAATAATATGATTTGAAATTAGTAGAAGAATAAATAAGATAAAAATACATAAAGAAATTGATACCTCATATTCGGTTGATCATCATTGAAGAACACCTTCAAACATCTAAAGAGGGTGTTCTACTGAAAATTATTCCAAAATAATGTGGGTATGTATTCTAGTAGTGGGATTGGGTATATCTTGGTTGGAATTTTTTTTTAAAATTTTAATAATACATAAGAATGGGTTCCATTTATAGCACTAGGGAGTGAAACCATTTATATTATTAAAATTATTAAATAAATATAAAATCAATTTTGATTGTAAAGGAGTAAAAACTCATTTGGTTTTAATATAGTTTGAGTATGGATCAAAATATAATCATCCAACGAAAATTAAATTTTTGTTTGTATTCTTGTAATCTATATCATTTTTGTTTTAACCATTTTTAACTCTTACCATTTTATCATGTAATATACACATAGAGGGTTAAAATAAAATATTAATAATGAAAAAAAATTCAATTAATGAGTAATAAATGAAATTTTTAGAGTTTTCTTATCATGGTGGCCAAATATTATATTTTTATATTTTTATATTTTTTAATTAAATATTTTATTTCCTAAAATATGAATTACATCAATTTTGAGGTGATTCATACATGAGTTCTTATAAATATATTAACAATTTGATTCCTTAAAAAATAAATTAAATGAATTAGAATATCTCATATTCATCAAAATAAATTTTTGAATGATATAAAATATTTCAAATTCTGTTTATTTTAATATTAATAAAATATTTTTTTTGATACTTCCTTTAATAAATATTTTACTACATCATTATTGTATCATAATTAAATTAAATTATTTAATAGACAAAAATAATAAATAAATTACCATGTTTTCGATCGAATATTTAGAAATACATTGAAAATTCATAGTTGAATATATCATTTACATTACCCCATATTAAAATTCTTTTAGTAACAAGAGATTTTTTTTGATATATTTTCCTTTAGATTAAATTAAATTCTAAAATGTCATAATCACAAAAAAATGGATTCCAAAGGACTACATTTACTCCCAATTATATTCATTTTCGATCAAAACTCATCCAATAAAATTACGAAAAGTATTAGGGAAATTTATGATATTATAAATATATTTTTATCTTTAAAAACCTGCTTTACCTTTCTCCTTGATAAATAAAAGAGTAATTTTTTTGTTCTCCAAAAATTATTTTGACCCTATTGGGCAACATTTCTCATACTGATTATAAGCACGAATGTCTATTTTTTAAAATTTAATTGTAATAATTGGTTAAATTAGGTTTAACACTAACCCCGTAGACTAATTTCGAAAACAATTTTTTTAATTAACATGTTCGAAATATCACATTTTTTTTCTATTTGATTTTATTTTGAAGAAAATCCAATGAAATAAATTCGATTTACTGATAAACAATTCTTCAAATAATACCTTTAAAAAATATAAAATGATAATCTATCATTATAAATAAATTAGATGAAAAATCAGTTTTGAATTATAATGTAATAATTTTTTCTATTAATTTAAATATGAATGTTATTAGAAAAATACAAAAAATTAATTCAAAATAAATATTTATATCCCATTTTAAATTAATTAGTTAATTTTTTCCCATATATCATATCAATGTGTCAATTACTAGATTCAAATTTGGTTTTCCATCAAAATAAAACAACACTTTTTTTCATTGAAAATACTTATTTTATCTAAAAAAATGAATTTGTTCTTATATAATGTCTAGAAAAGATATAGGAATAATTTTAAACATTAAATTGAATATAATAAATATATTTTTTTTGTAAAATTCATCAAGTGTTATTTCATTATTTTATAAATTCACTTATATTAATTTAAATAGTTTTTCAAAAAAAAAACACATTTTTATATTCAATTGGTTTTTATTTAATTTAATAATTAATCGGGGAAGAAATTAATTAATATACAACCTTGTTTGAACCGTATTTTCATATTTAAATTAATATCATTCATTTCCCATAATTTTAATAGTTATGTGATAACTAAAACTAAAACTATAATATCATTAGTATATTATTTTTGGGTATAACTCAATCTACTATGTCAGGTCTGATTTCTGAGAATCCCCTTGTTTCATGTTTTGTATGATATAATACCTAGTGTACCTTTTAGAGTAAGATTTATATCTAATTCATAAAAATTAATATACATTATAAAATCTAATTCTAAAATAACCAGGGATGTTATTTTAATACTATGAGGTCATCAATGTTGAAAATGAATTGTCTCTTGGGTAGGAAAATGCAGTAACATTTTGTTTGGATTCCATTCATGATTCATGCATTAGTTGGAAATACAACTTTGATATTTTTATTTTCTATGTTATTCATTGTCTGTCCATTTTCAACAGTGAATTTTGTGGGGGACTCCATTTATTTTAGTTAACTCGTTATATGAAAAGGTCTGAACACATAATATGTGTTTGATCATTTTCCTATTTGAATTTGTAATCATGGTATCTTCTCATATTTAATTCCACGGGCATGTTGAGATTTGGTTATACAACATAGAAAATTGAGATGAGATTTTCATGATGAGGGGAAATCAATTTCCAAAATAGGATTTGATGATCCTTATCGATGGTGATGACTAGTTTATTAGTATCAAGGATGAATTTTGAGTAATGTTAATGATGAGTTGGTATATTTAGAATGATCCAAATAGTTATTTTTTATATGTCGGTTAAAATGTATTCAAGATCATCTTGTGGTTGAATAAATTTTCTGGAGCTAAATTGGTGATGTCATGGGACCATAGTAATGTCATGTGTTGAGAAAATATAGAAAATTCACATAATATGGAATCATGCTAGAAACAAATAGAGATTTATTCTTCTTGTGGGATAAACTTGAGAATATGTGTATTTTCCATGATGATAGAGGATTTATTAATATTATGTTAAGGGGATAGAAATACTGATATTGTTTCTATATTGTTGATGTGGAACAAAATTTTGTGTTATATAGGTGAATTTGGTCAATAAAAAATTTAAAAAGAATGAAAATAATTATAATTAAAGAAGAGAAATGGATGAAAAATTAGAATATATTCTATGGATTTTCTCCTACTTCAGATGGTGATGAAGCTCGATGGCATTTCATGCTCCTTGATCATGAGTGGCTGAGTATTTTATTGGACGAATTTAGTGGATTCTCTTGTATACTT
The DNA here is from genome assembly GCA_963277665.1 of Viscum album. Classification (NCBI taxonomy): domain Eukaryota; kingdom Viridiplantae; phylum Streptophyta; class Magnoliopsida; order Santalales; family Viscaceae; genus Viscum; species Viscum album. Next base: position 356,376,734 of record OY728152.1, on the reverse strand, counting down.
CTCCCAAAGAATCATTCTTTTCATTTAAGACTGTAAATAATTTCTTTTAATTGAATATCGTTGATAGTTGTTTATTTTTTCTATTAGTCCATTAATTTGTTTTTTTATCTCTTGTGATAATGGTACATCACTGATTAGAGTATGAAGAACACATAATGTGGATGGCCAATTCAAGATCTGTAGTATTGTGATCATAGTATTCATTGTTTAATTTTCTCAATCCTCAATTGAGTATTATGAGCATAACGTGTCAGATCCTGAACCTTGTTTTCAGGTATGTTTTCCTTTTCTGGTCTTTTTTGGAAAAAATATGAGAATATTGAAATATTCCAAGTACACGATGTGTAATTTTTAAGTACAAGTTGTGTACTTTGTTGCCTCGCACGACCGTGTGTTTTCCGTGTCTGTAATAACCCAAGATTTTATAAGATATATTCTTTTTAATTTCATTCATATCTTCTTTTTTATGCTACACCATGATTACCTTGCACTATATGCAAACACCGTATTATCTTGCAGTATACGCATCACTATTCTTGGATCGTGTTACACAAAATTTTGATAATAGTTATTTACGCAAAATTGAGTATATATATATATATATATTCAATGTATAAATGAAATATGGTTGGATTATGTTATATGAAACAACGAAGGATTCTTGCACAACACGCAACCCTGACTTGGCTTGCATTACACGCAATCGCGACCTTCCTCGATAGCGTGTGTTGTACGCAATACCGGGTTTTACTAAACAATGATATATTAATATAATATTATTATGAACTAGCCGTTATGAATAGTATTAACTAAATTTTGAATTTTATAACCTTATTATTCATCTTACACATTTTCTAGAACATGGTATAAGAATAAAATAAATGTTTCTTGTAAAATAAGTATTTTTATAAAAATGCAGTTTTGCCGCCTTTTGATGGCGCATACACACTAAATCTAGTTTTTTACATTTTTATAAGTTCAATTAGACAAAATAAAATTCTTCTTTGTAATCAAGAAATAAAAATTTACTTTGGATAAATATTTCATATTATTCTGGTAACTTTCATATTTTGTTGAATAGTAAAAACACCCTATATTTTAATTAAAAAAATTATTTTCATCGCAATAATTTATATGGTTCAACTATAATATTTAATGGTTTTAAAGTATAAATAGAATATATTTTAACAATTTATTATAATGTATGTCATTAGCATTGATTTTACATAAAATTCGTAGGTTAAATCAATTCAATCTTTTGAAATGTTTTAAAGAAAAACTCATTTTCTTTCGACAATGGGATTAATATAAATTAATTTATGCAACTTTTGTGTATTTAATTTAGAAAAATGGATTCCATATTTGGAATCAGTGGGTCCAAATTATTTTATTAAGCTACTTTTTATTTTTGTGAATTATGAATAGTAACTACGGTAATTTTTATTTACCATAGTTAAAGATAAATTTGTATGTAAGGGTAAATATAATATTATAAAATTACCCTAACACATGCCAAAATTCTATTGGATGGCTAAAGGTAGACCCATATAACCTAAGGGTCGGATTAGATTCATTTTATGGGATTTTGACGGTGAAAATAATTTAATTATTACTAAAACCAAAGAAAGTGACAACATGTCACTCTCTGAAATCATATAAGTATAATAATTTTAATTTCGTGAAAAACATCTTAAAACAAAGAAAATGAATTGCCTCCAGATATTTAATAAAATTATCTACATCATTATAATTTATTTATAATTTTTCGGGATTAAATAATTTCCACTAATGGTGATACATTAATGATACAGAAATTATTTATTAAGTGAAAAAATAAGTAATATTGTTTTTATTGAAATAATAATACCCATTAAAAAGCCCAAAAACCTGACCAAAACTTATGGGTAGTGTATATGTACACCTTAATCATCCAATTACCTAATATATAACCGTTTGGAGCCTTATAAAAGTGATTATGACAGTTATATTATTTTATATTAAATAACGCCAAAGTTGTCACCATCATAATTTAATAAATATAACAATTTAAATATATTTATTTTAAGATGATAAATTCGTGTAAATGTATTATTTTGAAAGTTAATAGATTTATATTCATCATAGGATTTTATTTTTTATTTTTATACAACAAGTTAGTATATTAAATAATTATACAAAAATGTTGTAGTAATTATTTTATTAAGAGATAATCCAAATAAATGTTTTTAAAAATAATAAAATAAATATTATATGGACTATTTAATGTGATATGATAATTTTATAGATACATATGACATTTTATGAATCTATTAAAGCTTTTAGTTTGAACATATCTTCTGTATATATTTTATTTAAACTCAAATAAATGAATAGTGTCAAAATTGACACTATTGTTATTTTATAAAAATAACATATTATAAAATTGATTAAAAATCACAAAAATATTTAAAAATTATAAATATAAATTTAAATGGTCTATAATCTTATAAAGTATACAGTTATTGAAAATTCACAACAAATAAGTAATTATATGTTATAATTTAAAATTTAGAATTTCATTACCACAAATAAACTTAAATAGATTAAATAAGGATAAATCAAAATGATAAGGTTTAAAATAAGATCCAAACATGTCTAAATTTGATTGGTTGATGAGATTAAAACCCTATATCATCTAATATTTGAATATGAGAAATTTTTGTAGAATTATAAGTGGGGTTAGATTTATTATAAATTAATATTTTTAAGAATTCCAAAGGTGCCCCTCTCCTCCCTTATAAAAGAGAACCTCCTCCCTCTCTTCCACACACCACTATGAGCCTTCATGCTCAGCCAAACCCGACCCAATTTTCTTTTACACTTACATAGAAACATCCTAGTGGTCCTGGTCTTCTTAAAAGACCAATTTATTTCTCTAAGAGGAGGTCTCAAAGTGGCTCTTCAAAGAACAGGTAATGCCCGTTGCCGATTCATTCAACATTATTTCTTCTTCTATTTCTTCTTATTTATTTGTTTCATTATGAAGTAATAACATCAGTATCACTCATATACGGATGTGTTATTATAAGTATGAAACAACCATATTTCACCATCTATTCATCCTATGGAAAACGAAATCACCGTGCATGCGTACATACGAAATACCGTCTCCACGCCGTGGTGTAATCTGTTTTTCCACAAACACCATACATGTATGGGTATAATGGTGTAAAGAATAATTATATATTGTTATTATAACATCATACTGATTCTGATATATTATACCATCAACTACAATTCTATAATTATGGGAACGATATCATCGCTCATGCGTACGCACGGACTACCGTCTCCACGAAGCGATGAGATTCATTCTCCATGATTAACCAAACATGAATGACAATAATGTTTATATAATTAATAATAATGAAATATATGAAATAATAATTCCATTATATTTATGTATATATATATATATGTATGTCATCTATTTAGTTTCATTATATTCAATAAGGAAACGAAAACAGCGTTCATGCGTACGTATGGCCTACCATCTCCATGAACGGTGTATTTCATTCCTTTTATTGATCTATAATATGTATGTATATTATGAATATATATTATATATAATTCATGTTTTAAATTATGGAATTTTGTAAATCAGGATATAAGTAATAATATCAAGAAACGACAAGTCGAAACACATACGATAAATGGAATGATTTTACCCAAAACGCTGATTTAACATGGAATTTACAAAAGAATGTGTAATATAAAGTCATAAGTGAAACATATATGATATCATAACAATGAATATGACTCTTTAATAAGACAATGACCTTATTTAAATCATTATACGGGTGGTTTGGATACATACGAAACATATCTGACCTAAGGTAAGGGATAATTTATCAATCTCATTTTTATCTGAGATTGTTTATTCGTAAGTATTTTCTGGGGTTATTTTTATCATTCATGCCCATGTTTTCTAAAAATGGATTCATGTATGTTTAATGTCATTTTTACCCATTTTTTTCTTTTACTACATGTTATGTAAGGAATCTTTCTTTTTTTTACGTTACGATGTACTTTTTGACTTTTCCGGCAAAAGTACGAGAAGAATGTTTTTTAACGTATACATCATGAAAGGATTTTAACAGTTTTATAAATACATGTTTTCAAGAATCTTACTCAAAAAGATTTCATGACTATTTTAAACAAAATCATTTTCTTTTAAAATTTCATTATGTTTTGTGAAAATAAATTGATTTTGAAAAAGAATGGATATTTTCCTTAAGAATTCATTTCATGTGTTTTATCAAAACCATTTTCCATATAAGATGAAATTATTTCATATGTGTATGCTTCAAGTATAAAGTATCTATGATTTACATGGTTTCACTTTTTCTCATTATGAAATGATATCCATTTATTTTATATGTATTATGTGATGATGGGATGATGTTTATTAAACCCATTTTATTTGTTGGGTTATTATGAATGATGTATGTTTATTTTAATGAAAAAGTAAGAATGATTTCATTATGAGATGTATGAGACCTATATCTCCCTCTAATGCATTGGGTAATGATTTATATCTCCTGAGATAGAAATGGCAGGAACGGCAGGTTAAACCGGTTCAGTATTACAGGACTGGAACGAGGAGTGAACTTGATTCAGAAAGGGACTTTGTCCTCTAAGATGGTCTTGGAAGAAATGCCTTGGATACTATGGAAATTATTAAATGTGCTTAATGGATTCCACAATTACATTTTTTATTACCATGCTATTTTATCATGGATTATGTTCCATTGTAATCAATTCCTTATTTACTTCCATGTTTTATGTCGTTGATCAATATTTTGATGCTTAAACATTATGTTCATGTTTTTAGGATCAAATGTATATGGTATGTTTTATTTTATCCATGCTTACCCTTACTGAGCATTTTAGCTCAGCATTTTTTATGTTTTATTTTCCCCTAGGATCAAAAGAAATGTTTTAGGTTAGGAAACAAAAAGTGGAATATCTTTTTTGGAGATGTTGAAGATCTTTCACCACGATTAGAAGATTAAGCTCCATGTTTCCAAATACACTAAACTATTACGGTCCATTGGTGTCTGTTTTTTTTATGTATTAAGTATTCTGAAAAAGTAATGTAATTTCCATGTAAATCAAGCTTCAGGCCTCTACAATGTCCTGTCCAAACACATAGTACAGGTTTTCTGCAAGGAAACCATTATTGTAATTGCTAGTTTATTTTTTATAACTAATTGCATGTATTTCATGTTGTTAATATGATTTTGATGCATTGTAGCTATTAGACATGTAGTTTGTTGAACATAATTAGGGATGCTTCTAGTCGATTATGCATGACTAAACTGCTCAGGGCTGTGTGAACATGGGGCGGTAAACGAAAGAGGGAATTGAAGATTAAGGCCATCCATAGAGAGTGTGTTATAAATTAGTATCATTCACAGGCCCTATGGGAATTATACTTATTTCTTCCCCATAGTTTCCTTAGTTATGTATCATGACTATTGGGGGAATTAGACGTATGTGTTTCCTCATAGATTCAATTTCTTTCGTTGAAACACCGTAGGGGAATTGATGGTGAGTGCTTCCCAGAGTGTCTGTGCATTTATATGATTACATGACTATAGAGGTCTACTAGTATGAGCCGCCCAGAGAGTCAGTGTGAATATTTTTTGGTTGGTTGTGATGATTCCACCATGCCAGCCAACAATATTGTGTTTTATACATCTTTTAGTGTAGGTAGTCTGCTGAGATACCTATTTTGTTACATGCTATGCTTTGGGAATATAGAGTTGTTGCTATATTCCTTGTGTGATAATTAAATGACTAGACTAAATTAATAAATAAATGATAGTGGACATTTTTAGTATTATTTACTTTAGTGTACTCATTTTTCTCTGCTGCATTTACTTCCATTACTTTTGTTATATTACTCACTGAGAGTAGGGCACAAATATTTTGGCAATTTCCTACTGAAAATAGTCATACACCCTATTTGGGTCCTGGTTTTTGGCCCAAACAGATTATATGGTTTCAGTTTTTGATATTGATTTTGGCCCTTTTACTTCAGGTACTTGATTGCTGGTTGGAGCTGGAGAGCATAGGACCGAACATAGGCATGTGATGGTGCTAGAGTTATTGTTTATTTTCTACTTAGTTCTCAGTTTTATTTCAACACATTGTTGTGTTTTCTATGTTCCTTAGATACATGTACCTTCTATATAATTATCATCATTATTATATTATCCATTGCTTCCAATGTTAGTTTCAGTTGTTGTATGTTGTTTATTGATTTCGCTATTGACTATTATTTCAATTCCAATTAATACATTACCAAATGATGGCATAGATTCCCCAATGACTCACCAAGGCCCTCGCTAATAGTAGTTATCCCCTGGATTTTGGGGAAACACACATGAGTTATGTTGCAAACCGTGTACGAGGCACCAGTTGAGTGGCTCTAAATTCGGGTCGTTACAAAGTTGTATCATATGAGGTTCCTTTTTTCCTTGTATATTGACTTATCGTTTAGGGACATTAGAGAGGGATATGATGAAATAGGTAAATGGTTAATAGATGTGCCCTGGTGTTCTAGACCCCGTGTACAGGAAAAAATATAGGATACCTCAAATATTTCAATTATCGAGTTTTGAAAATGTTGCAGTTTACGTGATTTGACTATTGGGTGGTGCACATGTTTTGTGCTATTAATATTTATATGATTGTGGTTCTATTTTTTTGCAACCCGATTAGATGAGGGAATTACATCTCATGCATCATATAGGCACTTATTAATAAATCAAATTTCATTCATTTTTCCATGCCATCAAGATTTAATTAGAAATTGCATGCTGTTGCGATAGAATTTGAGATAGATGATGCATGATATTGTGATATCTGCTGTGATAGAATAACTACTATGTTGATAGGGTGTCATTTGTTTAGAGATTCCTTATCAAGGATGCCAAAATTTGGTCATAGAGGTCTTATGGGCCCTCGTGGATCGGAATTTCGTGGATTGTGAGTTTGTTTTACTGTTTACTTATTATATGCATGGTTGTGATGAGAAGATTTGATTCGCAGGGTGTATGGGTCCCCACAGATCGAAATTTGGTACATTAATGCTGGTTTTTCTGTGTTTTCTGGGCTCCAGTGCATTTCTGAGGATACTTTCCAGAAAAACCCAGAATATACAGTGTGTTCTTCATGAATACAGACCGTTTAGTTTTTAGCAATGTCACTGATTGTGTGGGCAAGGACACGAGGTTGTGAATGTTTTGTAGGAACACACCTTGTACTAGTTTACTCACCGTGTAGTATGAATTTGGTATCCGGTCATGTCACGAACAAAACGGGATGGGGTTTTTGTTCATGTACATGTATTTTCTGTCTGGAACACGTCGTGTAGGGTCGGCCGTATGTCAGGGAGAGTCACTAATAACACGGGCCATGTAAAGAATGTTTAGTACACAATATGTCACCCCTTGACCATGATGTGTGATTTTTGACTTAGAGGATCCGTGTGCTATAGTTGTGTTGATGAGTACATGGGTTGGGATATTTGTAGGGAAACAAGCCGTGTACCATGTTGAAACGCCGTGTAGTAGTGGTATGTTTACCAGTCTGTGTGACTAATGACACAGATCGGGGATAAATCTTAAGGACACGCCGGGTAGTGGACAAACACAATGTGTAGTTTCCTGCTTGGAAAGTCCGTGTTCCTAGCTGTGTGGGAGTAATCAGGAAGGAAGAAAAATGGGTTAGTACACGCCGTGAAGTATGATAACACGCCGTGTAGCATGGTTGATTACACAGCCATGTATGGACAAGGTACACGCCTAAGGTAAAATTTCAAGAAACACGCCGTGTAGTGGTGCTACACGCAATGTAGTAATGTTTTACCAAATTTCAGAGTTTTACTCTCCTGTACTATTTTACTCTATTAATTTTCAATTATGTTCATATTTTATAAAGGTGTTCTCAGAACCTTGCAGACTCATGGCACCTAGACGACCTCTCATTGCACATTTTAAAATAGGTCTTGATCGTACGCCTGATACAGCAGATCAGGGACTACCGGTAGTTCCGCCAATCATTCTAGATATGGCATATGCAGTGATTCCAAACACTGGTGTTGACTCAAAGTTCAGAGTGGGTTTCATGATAAACATGTAGACCTTCCGAGGAGCTCATCATCCTGCACCGTCTATGGGTGAGCGGACGCGGGTATTTCAGCAGCAACATCATCCCACATTCACAGGGGTGGAGGACCACATGCTTTAGAGACATGGATAAAAGCTATCTTATCCATATTTGAGAATCTGGAGATGCATTTTGAGAGGATAGTAAAGAATGTAACTTCTATGGTGCGAGATTCCTCCAACAGCTGGTGGGATGTGGTTTCGTATGTAGGGCACCAACAGGATATGGATTCAGACGAGTTTCATCATACATTAAATGACTACTTCTACACGACGATATCTTGGTGTACTCTCACACTCGACATGACCGTACTACCCATCATGAGACGGATTTGAGTACACAAAGTGAGCATCAGTTATATGTTATTCTCTCAAAGTTCTACCTTTGGATGGATGAGATTAACGTCCTGGGTCATGTCATCTCAGAGGCAGTAGTGTCAGTAGTCCTAGAGAAGGTGAGGGCAGTAGATAACTGGGATTAGTCAAAGAATGACTTCGAGGTACGAAGTTTCATTGTGATGGCTGGTTACAAAAGGAGATTTATAAAGGACTTCTCATGCTTAGTAGCGCCATTGATAGGCTTAACTAGAAATGTTGTTATGTATGTTTGGTTAGAATCCTGTGATTTATCCTTTAAACAGGTGATGGGGATATTGACTTCAGAACTGATTCTAGTTTTTCCAGAGTCGGACATGAGAAATACAGTTTTTTGTGATGCATATGGCCTCGGGCTCAGAGCAGTGCATATGCAGGAGGATCATGTTATTGAGTACAGATCTCAGCAGTTGAGGTCATATTATAGGAACTAACCTATGCGCAACTAGGAGTTGGATGCAGTCATTCATGCCTTGCGTTGTTAGAGACATTATCTTCTGGGAGGAAATTTTGTGTTATATACTGACCACAAGAGCCTCAATTAAATCTTCACGTAGTGTGACTTGAATCTGATATAGAAAAGGTGGTTTGAGTACCTATAACCTTTATATTTCAAGCTTGCTTGTATGCTTAGTGAAGGCAATGTTGTGGAAGATGCCATGTGCAGAAGGACATAGATGCAGGTAGTACAAGAGGCCAGCAGCGAGTGGCAGATTATGGCTCTCTTTTCCGAAATGCATTTGGAGGTGCATGAAAGACATGGTCATACAATTCTTTCATCTGTAGATGTTACCTCGACCCTTGTTGATAGAGTTTTAATGAAGAAGATATCATATTCTAAAGGCCTAGTACTACGGGGAAGGGTGTTAGGGAGGAGCCTCTTCCCAGATGGACCGTAGGTGTGGTTGTGATCTTTCCTTTCCAGGGACGTGTATGGGTGCCATCAGATATATGCAAGGAGCTGATTCGAGACTTTCAATCCTTAGTTTGGGTCTTTAATCTTGTTGTCAGTGAGATGTATCGTGATATACAATGCAAGTATTGGTGACCAGGTATGAAGTGAGATGTTGCTGCTTTTTTCATCAGTTGTTCCACATATCAGTAGTTGAAGGAGGAACACCAACGATCAGCAAGGATTTTACAGTAGCTACCCATTCCCGAGTGGAAGTGGAATGATGTCGGGATGAACTTCGTGACAGGGTTACTGAGATTGCCTTGATAGAATGACGCAGTATGCGTTGTCATTGACAGACTTATTAAGGTTTCTTACTTCTTGATGATTTTGGAGAACTTCAGTGTTAATGAGCTTGGGGAGTTGTACATCCGTGAGATTGTACCCTTGCATGGGGTTCTGAGTACTATCATTACATATAGGGATGCCCGCATTACATTTCATTTATGGAAATGGTTACATAGGGCATTGGGAAAACTTGTACTTCTATGTAAAACTTACCATCCCCAGACAGATGGCCAGTTAGTGCACACGATTCAGGTGCAAGATGACATGCTATGAGCATGTGTTCTTGATTTTGGAGGTTTGTGGGAGAGAAGAATACCTCTAGTGGAGTGTTCCTATAATAATAGTTTCCAAGAAACCATTCATATGGCACCTTACGAGGTTTGTACGGTAGTTCGTGCAGATCACCCTTATGTTGAATGGAGGCAGGAGATGTAGCTATGTTGGGACCCTGTCTTGTTTAGGAGACCACCGAATAGGTGGAGTTGATTCGGAAGAGGATGGATACTACACAGTCTTGGCATAAATCTTATGCTTATTTGTGAAGATGTCCTTTGGAGTTTAATGACATAGATTAGGTTTTCCTACTTGTTACCCCGAGGGGGGACACAAAAGGATCAGGAGACATGGTAAGCTTCGACGGAGATACATCAGTTCGTTTGAGTCCTAGAGAGAGTTAGTCTGGTTTCTTATAGGTTTCATTTACCTCAGAGGTACCAAGCTATGCATGACGTCTTCCATGTTTCTCATCTTCGACACTATTTCTCAGACCCATATCATGTTTTCCAACCTGAGGATGTTGAAATGGAGTAGGATGCATCATTCGTGAAGAATCCTATAAGGATTGTTGATCGTAGTTAAATGGTACTCATTGGTCGGTTTGTTCCTTTGGTACGGGTGCTATGGCAACACGGCCGTGTACAATATGAGACTTGGGAGAGGGAGGTCGATATGAGATCACATTGGCTAAAGCTATTCGAGGTCTATTCATCACCAGCGTGTTAGGGAAATTCGGGGAACATTTTCTTTAAGGGGGAAGTTTGTATGAACCCAGACCTTCTTTTCATGTATGTTTTCCTTTTATGGTCAATTTTCTTTAAAAGAGGAGAATATGGAAATTTTCCAAGTACACGTCATGTACTTTCTAAGTACATACCGTGGTATTTGTTTCCTTGTAAGGTCGTGTAATGATCGTGTCTGGGCCATACACACAATGTGTAGTGGTGATGTCCGAATCTATATTCATCTGTAGTAATTGAATCGCAACGTTGAGTTATTGGTTCATCTTTGACCACGTTTCCGGATTAATTCTACGATGAGAGTTATCTGAGGCAGATCATTTTAGACGTTTTTGCAGATATACTTCGTTCTAGGCCGAATCAAAGGATAAGGATCAAGTATATCATTCTTCTTGGATCAAGGTAGTTGGTTTGTTTCCTTACGTAGAATGTGTTTGAGTTTTTGTGCAGAAAGTGTCGGATTCCCATGTATCAGGTATCTCAGTTTAGTGTTTTGATCTTGAATTATTATCTACCATATATTGCATGAATTCTTGATGTTATTAGATGAATATGATAAGCTTTTTTCATGTTTTCCGATCAACCCATGGGTGTTATCCTTTTTTGGCTATTTATCGTCATTTGGCATAGTTTTCCTGTAAGGAAAACCCTATTGTAATTGCTATTTTGTTTTTTATAACGGATTTCATATATTTCATTCCCTTTATATTGTTTTCATTCATTGTATATATTATCCAAGTATTTTGTTGAAAATACATAGGGCTCTACTAGTCTATTACACGTGACTAAACTAATTAGGTTTATGGGAACCTAGTGTGGTAGAAAAAAGAGGGAATTGATGATTAATGGCTTCTCGTGAGAGTCTGTTATAAATTAGTATCATTCGCAGGACATAAGGGAATTGGAATTTGTGCTTCCTCAAAGTGTCCTTAGTTACGTATCAAGTCTATATGGGGAATTTGACGTAAATTCTTAACCAGAGAGTCTATAGAATTCGTTGCAATACTGCAGGGGAACTGACGGTGAGTGCTTTCTACGGTGTATGTGCCTTTTATATTATTACAAAACTATAGGGGTCTGCCAGTATGAGCCACCTAGAGAGTCAGTGTGAATATTTTTTGGTTGGCTGTGATGAGTCCCCCAAACCAAATAACATGCTTGTGTTTTGTACTGCTTTAAAATTAGATAGTCTGCTGAGATACATGTTGTGTTACTTGATATGATTTGAGAATATAAAGTTGATTCCAGATTCCATGGCTGATAATTAAATGTCTGAATTAAACTACTAAATAAATTTGAATGGATATTTGTAGGATTTTTTAATTTAGTGTACTCATGTTTCTCTTTTGTATTTATTTCCATTACTTTTATGATATTACTCACTGAAAGTAGGTCACAGATCATGTGGCGATTGCCTTCTATGATTACTCTCAAACCCAGTTTTGGTCCTGCTTTTCAGCCAAAACATGTTATATGGTTGCAGGTGAGGATTGGGATTGTGGACCTTCTACACCAGGTACTTGATTGCTGGTTGGATCCAGAAAGCATAGGACTAATCTTAGGCTTGCGATGCTGCTGGAGTAGATGTTTACTATTAGTACTTTGTTCTATTTTTTATTTCCACACATTGTTATGTTTCATTTTTTCCTTCTATACTTGTACCTGCTATATCATTATCATTATTATTAAATTATCCATTTCTTCTGCTGTTAGTTTCATTTGTTTTATGTTGTTTACTACTTCTTCTATTGCCTGTTATTTCCTTTCCCTTGTATACTATACCAAATGAGGGCATAGTTTCCCCAATGACATGGCAAGGCCCTCGCTGCATGTTTTCAACCTCTTTCATTTGGGGAAATGCTCTTGAGGTCATGTGGCGAACCATGTATGGGGCACTAGTTGAGTGGCTCCAAATTCATGTGGTTATACAAAGGGACTCGATAGTGTCAATTTACTGGTGATCATGTGAGTACATTAATAAAATCCTACTAAAAGAAAAACAAAAGATAATATCTTAACTAATATCCTAAATATTATGAACTATATGAGATTCATGTACCCTTATAAATAAATACCTGTTAAACGGAAAATTTATTTTTTAATTGTTTTAAAATATGATTAGTGGATGATACATGGTGATTGATAGAATAGTATATTTATTTTTTGTTTTTTTTAATTCACAACGTTCTTTTTTTATTGTGCTGAAAATTTCCAATATTTTATTATTATTATAGATTAATTAAAATAATATAAATCCATGGAGTTTTAAAAAACGGGTACAAAATAATAATATTATGAAATAAAAGGGAAAAAAAAATATATTAAAAAATATTATACCATATTAATACCTATTTATTATCTCACAAAATTACATTGAATATTTAGAAACAAAAACATATTATAAACCATGAATAGTATCAGAATAAAAAATAAATAGTAAACATGTAATAGAATTTTAAAAAATGCGAAAAATTAAATCATCTCAATATGAATCATCAAAATAAATCTTATTAGAACCTTGACAAATTCAATCATAGAAAATATTGATAAAAAAATAACTTTAAAGTTATCAATACTCTTCAATTTGAGAATTATACAACTTTCACAGAAAAATGGACATGGCCCTGGTATTTGATCTTAGTTTAGTATTGATCCTTCATATACAAATATTTAAAGGGATACCACTTGAAGACCCCCCAATAACCTTTAATAGATTCACATGGTGTGCATCAATATAAAACTAAAATACACTAATGAGGATTATATAAATATGAGGTTCTTCCCCATTAAATATATGGGTGGTTAAAGAGTCATTCAATAACTACCAATCCCCAACAATATAGATCTAGTAACAACTCAAAAACATATTCCTAGAAATAAAATTCCCTATTATATGACCAACACACTTATAAATGTTATAATTTGGATAATAAGTTACAACGGGAGACAATAAATTTATATTGGGATTGGTTTAAATACATTGGTCCATCTTCCCTCAGAACAATATTTGTAACCTACATATAATAGAATGTTTTTACTATGGATTAGTAATGATAGATATAAGCATAACAGTTGATTTTGGAGAAGCTTATCGGTAAATAAGTGTATGTTTCATTCTTATAAAAGGATTTATTTATGATTAATCATCTCATATTTTAATGATAAATCACATTAATTCATTTTTTATATGATTCAAACATCATTTTCAACTAATACAGTATGTTGATTGACTATATTTAAACACCAGATTCAGAAGTGATGTATTTTCACATGTATCTTATAATTAAATTTTGATAATACATAGAATTACCTCAAGTTGTAATTATGATTTGATTGATGATCTGGGTAACAATTTATTTTCTTAATATCATTCACTATAGGACAAAATTTTAGAATCTCTATAATGGTGATCGACATGGTGAATACAATCTCAGAATGATGCCATAGAATTATTAGTTTTTGGCCCGACCAATCATGATTTTTTGTATTTTTAATAGATTATTTTGACATAATTACTTTTTATAATGTAAAAACACATGATGTTCTATTGTTGAATTGAGAGAGAAAATAAGAAATGAAATCTATATCTCTTTTTCTCTCTCTAGGTCTTGAGAGAGTCTCACTCTAAATTGTGCATACAAATTGTGTTTTTTTTGGAATTTGTAAAAAAATGAAATTTATTATGCTAGGTCTAGGATTCCAAAATTGCACATTAAACCATTTACATATTTATAATTATTAATATAACCCATTAAAAATAATAATAATATTCTCTTTACATGTGCAATGCCATTATGAATAAATAAATTTCATTAATATTAATTCATACCAGAACATTAAACATAGTTTTCATTCCATTAATGATATTTACCAATCCATGAATAATGAATTTTTATTTAATAAATTGAAAACATTGTATTATGTTAAAATAAATATAATAAGGATTAAATTCTCCAAATATTGAAACAAATAATTATTATTATTATTTAAATCACTTATTATTGGGAATAAATTTCGATTAAATTATAGTGATCAATCAATCCTATATAAATTTTATTATGTTTTACTTGTTAAATTTAATACTTGAATGAAAATAATATTGTAGATATACTTATTATGTGACCCTATATTCCTCTATATATTAGTGATATTAGATATTAACCGCAAAATTATAGGGTTAGCATCCAGAAACACACCAACATAACCACAGAGGAAAAATTTAATGTTACAAAAATTTCAATATTACTAGGAATTTTTATTGTATAATATAATCATTTCATCATTGTATATAAAATCAAGAAGGTTACATGCATGTTCAATCAACCAATATTCTCAGTATCTCTTTTATTAACATTCTAAATGTAATATCACGCATCAAACACTCATTCCTTGGATTTTTTCAAGAGAGATAATTTCACTCAAATGGAATGAGATGTCAATATCAACACATGACAAAAGTGGTAAATACTTTCACACATTATACATTAATGTTAAATCACACATGATGCACCCAATGTATCTTATATAACATCAAAAATATATCATTATAGTTGTCAGTAATAATTAATATTAAATGAGTCATGATATCTATTAACAATAATCACAATGATTAAGTAATAATACACAAAACCTTAAATATGTATATCCAATAAAACATTGAGATGTGGATTTTATATTAAATGATCTATTTTAATAACATATTATATTAGATATTAATGTGGGATAAACCATGAGAAGGTGTCTTAATGTATTATGAGCATCTTACCCTTGAAATATGGTAATGTCTATGTTCTAATAGAAAATATCATCCAACCATAGAATATTGTTCATAAATAATGTTGTGGCGCCTATTGGTTCTCATTGTTCTGGGAAGCTGTTATTTACATTTAGAGCGACATATATTTTAAATGAATTATCACATGAATTACTATTAAAAATAAAATATTGTTTTGAAAATAAAACTACTTTAATAAGAATAATATGTGATAAAATAAAAAATAAGTTCGTTCTGGGACCCAACTACAACAGACATCCACATGAAATAGATCTAACTAATAATACCATAAGTACACTAGATCATACATGATAATCATGATTCTATTGATATAAATCCTTCATCAAGGGTTCTATCTTTTTTTCCTTTCAAGGATAGATTTTTCAAAATAACATAACCTCATGGTGAAAAATCCCTCATGACATGAATATTTGGAACTATTTTATTTTTCCTTTGATGTGATATTTTTTATCTTCAGATAAATCCACCACTATAATTATATAATAATAATCTATGATAGGGTCTTTAATATTTGGAATACAATCTATATGTAGGATGATGTAGTGAATATTAACTCATTTGATAATTTTTTTATAAGCCATAAAATACTTAACATAATTATATAATTAGTAATAAGTGGATACATTTATATCTTGAATATCATATATCCTCTATTAAGACTATAAAAATAGCCATACTAAAACAATATATAATTCTTCACTATATAAAAATTATCATTTGAATAACCCCTAATGACTATTTATTTATATTCTCGATGCACTGAGAACATATCCTTAGTACACCTAATATACTTATGGATAACCATAATAGAAATAATATATTTTTCACATGGATCTTCATTATATTTTACTACTAATCTCAAAACTCTAGAAATATAAATCATCAAACATAACCTAGCTTACATGATATATCATATTGTATAATGGAATGAGATCACACTCATTCACCCTTATTCTCCATTTTTATATGTACACATTTTTAAGGACATATTTAACTCATCTGACACTGGAACCAATGCTCTATTGGATTGTTCCACACAAAACCACTTTTGTATCAATTCAATATATTTACCTTAAATTAGTATGAGTATCCTCTTAGATCTATATGGCATTATATTGTCCTTTATAATGTAGAAAACTTCGACTATTTCTTTCATAGAATTCATTTTCTCTACAATGCTTTAACCACATATAAGGATTGATTATTATTTAAAACTAGTAATATTTCATCAATATATAATACAATTAATTCAACTTCACTCCCACTAATACACTTTCAATCACATGGAACTCATTCATTATTAATGGATAACAAAATATTTTATGGATTCATCAAATATAATCCACTATGATTTGGATGCTAGATTTAATCCATAAATTGATCTCTATAACTTGCAATCAATTTATATATTTACTACTATAATAAACTCTTCTAGTTCGGTCATATAAGCATTCTATTGAATTTTTTTATTATGGAAAACAATTATTATATCTATTTTCAAAATAATATTGTCTTTTTCATCAGCTGTTAGAAGAAATAATTATGATGTACTTAAACATGGAAACTGCTGAAAGGGGTTCACCACGGTCAAGTCTATGATAGTTTCTAAAACCATTAAACACTAAATATTACTAATTGGTATTTAATTTACATTAAACTTCTATGTTTTTCTTCAATATAAATTTACACCATCATTTTTTACATCAACTGGCAGATTAATCAAAACCCAATAATGGGTTTTATATATCCAATCCATCTAAATGTTCCTAACTTTTTTCCATCATGAACAATCAGAGCTCACTACTACCTCTTCCTAAGAGAGTGGATAATCATTGTCAACCAATAATGATCCACCATTATCATTTTCTCTAAAAATATATTTATAGTTCACTTAAATTTCTCTCTCTCTCTCTTATACATCACATGTTTATAAAAAACGAAATCTTCGCCATGGAATTATGGAATTTGTTCCTGTAAAATATCTTTAGTATCTTAAGAATCAACAACATCAACGTAAAAATTTATATAATTATAAACCTTTAAGATGTTCTAAATCTCAAGAAATGTTGAATGTAATTTGACAATTACATTCATATCTGAAGGATTCTATAGATAGTATCCCCTCGTTTCCTAAAAATACCATGTATAGATTCATTGTGCCTCCGGGTTATAGTATATTTCTTGTGATAACCAAATGAAATTACTCATTACCCCATTCTCAAACATGTGAAAAATAATGTTTCTTTACACTCCATAAGATGAATGGAATACCATTTTACCCATTCATAAGTACTCCATTTAGTTAGTATAATTCCATCTTTAATTCAAACCCCAAAAAGAATAATGTAAGGATTTGGTGACTCATCACTGAATCTACCAAGAAAAATATTTTATGGTTCTTCAATTCACTAAAAAAATATTTCTATATTTTATATGGTAGATAGATTTGATATAAAATCGCATACATTTATATAAATTCCATAAATTATTTCTTATGATATTCACCACGTTGAACTAATTTACTTTTTTTATCGTCTTACCAAGATGATTATCAACCCCTTTCATAACCACATTATACTAATAAAAGGATTCAAACATGTACCTAATTATGTAAATATAACCATACCTATTCAATAAATTGGTAAAAGTAATTATTTATAAGAATCCACCTCTACCCACTACTTGAAATTCTCTGCACACATTGGTTTGTTCCAAATATATAATCTATTTGGACCTCTCACCTTTACCACCGAATGGTGGTTTAGTTTTCATTCCTTGTAAATTAGTGAGAAATAATTATAATTAGTTAATATATAAATGTTATGAGAAACCATCTTGATAGAGCATTATAAAATTCTTGTAGTCTATGTTGAATGATAGTAATGCCACAATTGGTTGTTATATGATTCATACATAATTGTTCCATTATCTATTATCAATAATTTTTTATCATAATTGAATGCCAAAAGGTATTTATTCCATTGTTACATACCAAAACATATATTATATTTATAAAATTAACAAAATTTCATTTATTGAATGAAAACCAATACATCCAAATCTAAAAATGAATTGGAAATAATGTTCTAGGTAACACTAGGAAGATAATAACCATTCATTAAAAACAAAATCAATCATATATCCAATGAGATATAGTAGTAACAAATGGATAGAACATCCATATTTTCTCCATTAGAATCCCTTTTATCCACAAAACCTCTAGTAATATTTTTAAATCTATACGGTTCCTGTATTTGTATATAAAAATGAGAACTATACTTCACATGAAAAATTTACCATATCATATTACGTTCCATGCTTCCAGATCTTCTTCATTATGGATGGATGATGAACCAATGTTTTAAACATGTAATGATTGTACATCAACATTACCTTTTTAATCTTCATTTTACTCACTATATGGTTATTGGTTGATTTAGGAACCATGTTTTTATCTACATAGAAAATAAGTTTAAGATGTTCTAGTATATTCGTCTCACTATTTCACATATTGTAATTCATAATAAATCTATGGTGTTTTTTGGGTAATAGTGTTTGAATGAGATATGTGCAGAGGTCATCATTGATCGTAAAAAGATTATGTCCATGTTTTAAATGTTAACAATCATCTTGACTACATATTCCCAATCTATCATTTACTCTGCAATCATTTCATGTGAATAGTGCATTAGAGATCTCATATCTAACTTATCAAACATTATCAAAATAGATATCCTTAATTTGAGAAATGATGATATGAGAAATAATATCCTCATATTTATTTTAAATCCCATTTTTCAAGGAGGATATTATTAAATAGTGGAAATCTATAGAATAAACCACATAATAATAATAGATATGTACTTTTTCCTCATTAGCCTATTTGGAACAGAAAATAGGATGTGGGTCTTTTAGTATGTATAATTTTTGTTTGTGGTGTACAATAATGTGCAAGCACATATACAATTCATGAAAATTCACATCGTTGAGAATTGTATCCTTATTATGTATGGAAATAAGTGATATTTTTAAGTCATATTAATTTCCATTTCAATAAATAAACTACACAAAATTAATAATTTTTTATTTCAATAATACATTAAGGAATTTAAATTTAATTAAATTCACTTAATGTACCACTATTTTTTGATACTAAATAGAACTCATCGTGAAATTTGAAATATCTTGTTGCATACATATTCTAGTGGAATGGATAATATTTAATTTCTCAGAACCCAAACATGGGATTGGTATGTAATTTTGAATGGTTCTAAGGTAGGAAAAACTTTATAACTACATTAACTCATAGTTTAATTATTTGGTGAGTGGAATCCCCAATCCTGAAATCATGTTTTAATATTTCCTCAACATTTTCAACATTGTTAAAACAAATTCTACTAGGTAATTTTACCCTTGATTTAAACATTGTTAATTCAATCTAAAACATTAATTAAATATTCCATGATAATTGAATGCACCACAACTTGGGTTGGTCAAGAACTTTGTACAATGAGGTCTTTAATAACATAAGTAGTGGAAGGATATACCTACATAATATTCTATTTGAGCTTATTATTTTCTATAAAACCCATTTTATCCATTTAAATTCCTTGATAATATTAATGGTATTTTAGTTAAGTGATTAACTATGACTAAAAATACAGGTATGCATATTCCCGTTATATTTTATTCCATCTTTCATTCTTGTTAATTAATTTATTATGTTATAAAGTAGTTTTTAAAATTATTAAAATTTATAAACAAAAATAATTGAAGTAAAATATATGTCGCATGATCATGATATTACCTAATGGTTAGTTTATCTAGAGGATGATAATATGTTTGTTCTCCACAGGGTACAATAGACCTTGAACTATATCATGGTTTATGTTGCTTCATTCCAACTTGGCTGTTATACATCACTTTTGTTTCTCCAGAACTCCTTTACTCGGACCATATCCATTAACATGGTAGATCCATCCATACATAATATTTTACTCAGAATTATGATAGGGGATCCAATTGATTTCATAAAGGTGTTTATAGAAAATAAAATTTACACAATCAGGCCCTAACATAATATGGATGAGGTGATTAATCATAAGATAGCAATATTTATTTAACAAAAAAATTAAAAAGAATCCAATAATGTATAATATCTGGACTAATCTCATCATCATTAACAAATAAATAAACAATATCAAATTTTCAATCCAGTAATTAATTACATAAATTCATTATTCAATTAAAATAATTAACCAAAAATTAATCAATTAATTAAATTTATCTAAATTTCATCCATGAATCGTTCACCTACAATCATATATGATTTTAAAAAAACGAAACACATTTTAAATTAATTTATCAGACAAGTGTACATGGATAAAACCTTATGTGTTCATCAAAAATTATATCATAGTTATTAATTTAATATATAATTATTAATATTACGACATGGTGAGTACATTCGAATGAATGACAAATAGAAAACATAATGAATAGTTTTAATTACATATTAAATTCATATTTCTATGAAATTTTGATATCATTGATTGAAGAATACTACATGGAATATATAAAAGTAAACAATATATACTTTCCTTCAACTTGTTTCCACGGGACATGCCTTTAGACTAGGCATGATCCCCACCAGTAACCAACCTTGAAGTACATTGCATGATTTCCATCTTACATGATGTTTAACCATGTAGATTCTGTACATGATTATCCCCGTGTCATGTGTCTAATAAACAGATCATTACAACATCCCATTTTTTTAAAAATATTAATACATGGAATACAAAATATTTATGTTAATTATATGGTGTGTATTTATACATTTTGGGTTCCAGTTTATCTGGATATACACACTGATCCTCTTTTGTCAGGTCTCAGATCGAATTACCTCAGATCTATCAGACATTATCAAGAGATTCATAACTGAAAAAGTGCACATCATGTATATAGGATATACCATAAATGTATTCATGTATTTTTATATGAGGATCATTTTTTACCTCTATATTGTATGAATCAAAGTGTTTTTTAGTTATAATCATTAAAAATTTATAGCTTCTGTTAGAAAGAATGAAGAAGAAGAATATATGATGATGTTAGGTATTAAAATGAACTTGTATAAGTGAATAAATTTTAAAACAACTTCTAATAATGAATTTATTGTAAGTAAATATAAATTTGACATGTGAATACTATTATAGAACTGATAGGTTCTAGTTATAGTTTACGAATCCATTTATGGAAAAATCATCTCAAATTTTAGTATTAAATCACATGAAATCATTTTTTCTCAAGATCAAAACATCATGTGAAATGAAAATATTACATTACAAGAATAGATTAAAATTCCAAAACCAGAAGTGAAGGACATTCACTTGTAATTTATAAATAATTTATGAGAGATATATAAATACCTATAAATTTTAATTCAATGATTGTTAATGAATGTGTTAAAAAGATATAATCATACCATTGTTTCACTATTTTATCAATGAATAGAATATATTTAGTGGAGATCCACACGTGAAAAAAAAATATATAAAAGGAATCATAGAATAGTTGGGTTCTAGTATGATAAATAATAATTGATTTCATTATTCATAGTGGATCCCAGCTGAATTATTATTGAGAGAGGAATAAATCATGATGTTATCTCATTATATTGTGTGAGGATTAGAGGAGAGAACTCTAGATCTCATTATATATAACTATAGGATTTTAGAGAGTCTCACTCTATTAGTTATACATGTCAATTGTTTTTATTTTTAATGTGAAATAAATTATTATTTATTAGGGCTAGGTTAGGGTTAGGAAATTACAAACTAATATTTTTCCTTATTTTTAATTCTAAATTAACCACATGTCCAATATTATGATGATGATGTTTATTATTATTAATCTATTGAAATTTAAAACACATTTACAATTAAAAGATGTTACCTTTATATTATATTCAATCAGACAATTAAATTAAGTCTACATTCCCTCCTTGTCCTTTAAAAATACTTGAAAAATTTCTATTTATTTAGTAAATAAATATAACATCATTATTCATTGAAAAATATAATAAATATTTTATTCACGCAAATTTTAAAAAAATATATACTATTGTTATTTAATACAATTATTCTTATGAAAAACAAGAGATTAAATTTTGGGGATCAAACTATCTCTAATAAATATTATTTACTATAACTTGTTATATCTAACATTATAATATTACTAATATTGAAGATTCGCTTGGTGTGTTAGAAACTAAACCTCTTTCGGAGTGGAATTAGACATAACAACCAAATGTACAAGATTATAGTATAGAATCATTCTGTGGTATACATAAAGAAATAATTTAATGTCATAATGAAATTCAACTTCTCATGGAAATTGAATCTGTAATATAATCATTTTGTACCAATATCTAAATTCTATAAAGATTCATGTCGATCATATCATCTTATAAGATTGATCACTCTTTCATAGAATTTTTTGAAATAAATACACCCAACGACCACTCTGACCAAGGAAATATTTATGAAGTACCATTCCCATAAAAGGGCCTAAAAAATCAACTTTGATAAAAAAATGGATAAATCCTTTATTCTTTATCCATTACTATAATATCACTCATGTTGTAAAATACGTATCCTAATTCCCCATGAGAATATTTGATCATGTATTTCTTCAATACATCAAATCAGGTGATCCATGGGATCCATCAATGATAATAATAATGAAAAAGGATCCTAATGAATGTTTATATATGGAATCATATAGGGCCATTATTAAATTTTTATTTCCTATTAATATGTATGTTCTAATAACCTTATATATTAATGAGTACATTGGGATAAAACCATCAAAAGGCGAGTCAAAGTATTATAATCATCCTACCCCTAAAATATTCTATGTTCTATGTCCAATTATAAAATATCATCATGATATATAGCAAGCTTCATGAATAAATTTTTGGCCTCTCTATGTACTCATCATAGCAGGGAACTATAATGAACATTAGAACAACGATATATTAATATAATATTATTATGAACTAGACATTATGAATATTATTAACTAAATTTTTAATTTTATAACATTATTATTCATCTTACACATTTTCTAGAACAAGGTATACGAATAAAATAAAATTTTCTTGTAAAATAAGTATTTTTAAAAAAATGTAGTTTTGCCGCCTTTTGATGGCACTCACACACTAAATATTGTTTTTTACATTTTTATAAGTTCAATTTGAAAAAATAAAATTCTTCTTTGTAATCAAGAAATAAAAATTTACTTTGGATAAATATGTCATATTATTCTGGTAACTTTAATATTTTGATGAATAGTAAAAACACTCTATATTTTAATTATAAACAACTATTTTCATCGCAATAATTTATATGGTTCAACTATAATATTTAATGGTTTTAAAGTATAAATAGAATATATTTTAACCATTTATTATAATGTATGTCATTATCATTTATTTTACATAAAATTCGTAGGTTAAATCAATTCAATCTTTTGCAATGTTTTAAAGAAAAACTTGTTTTCTTTCGACAACGGGATTAATATAAATTAATTTCTGCAACTTTTGTGTATTGAATTTGGAAAAATGGATTCCATATTTGTAATCAGTGGGTCCAAATTATTTTATTAAGCTACTTTTTATTTTTGTGAATTATGAATAGTAACTACGGTAATTTTTATTTACCATAGTTAAAGATAAATCTGTAAGTAAGGGTAAATATAATATTATAAAATTACCCTAACACATGAAAAAATTCTATTGGATGGCTAAAGGTAGACCCATATAACCTAAGGGTCGGATTAGATTCATTTTATGGGCTTTTGACGATGAAAATAATTTAATTATTTCTAAAACCAAAGAAAGTGACAACATGTCACTCTCTTAAATCTTATAAGTATAATAATTTTAATTTAGTGAAAAACATCATAAAACAAAGAAAATGAATTGTATCCATAAATTTAATAATATTATCTACATCATGATAATTTATTTAGAATTTTTAGGGATTAAATAATTTCCACTAATGGAGATACGTTAATGATACAGAAATTATTTATTAAATGAAAAATAAGTAATATAGTTTTTATTGAAATAATAATACCCATTAAAAAGCCCACAAACCTGACCAAAACTTATTGGTAGTGTATATGTACACCTTATTCATTAAATTACCTAATATATAACCGTTTGGAGCCTTATAAAAGAGATTATGACACTTATATTATTTTATATTATATGACGCCAAAGTTGTCACCATCATAATTTAATAAATATATCAATTTAAATATATTTATTTTAAGATGCTAAATTCGTGTAAATGTATTATTTTGAAAGTTAATAGATTTATATTCATCATAGAATTTTATTTTTTATTTTTATACAACAAATTAGTATATTAAATAATTATACAAAAATGTTGTAGTAATTATTTTATTAAGAGATAATCCAAATAAATGGATTTAAAAATAATAAAATAAATATTATATGGACTATTTAATGTGATATGATAATTTTATATATACATATGACCTTTTATGAATCTGTTAAAGATTTTAGTTTGAACATATCTTCTGTATATATATTATTTAAACTCAAATAAATGAATAGTGTCAAAATTGACACTATTGTTATTTTATAAAAATAACATATTATAAAATTGATTAAAAATCACAAAAATATTTAAAAATTAAAACTATAAATTTATATGGTCTATAATGTTATAAGGTATACAATTATTGAAAATTCACAACAAATAAGTAATTATATGTTATAATTTAAAATTTAGAATTTCATTACCACAAATAAACATAAATAGATTAAATAAGGATAAATCAAAATGAAAAGGTTTAAAATAAGATCCAAACATGTCTAAATTTGATTGGATGATGAGATTACAACCCTATATCATCTAATATTCAAATACGAGAAATTTTTGTAGAATTTTAAGTGGGGTTAGATTTATTATAAATTAATATTTTTAAGAATTCCAAAGGTGCCACTCTCCTCCCTTATAAAAGGGCACCTCCTCCCACTCTACCACACACCACTATGAGCCTTCATTCTCGGTCAACCCCAACCCAATTATCTTCTCCACTTCCATAGAAACATCCTAGTGGTCCTATTCTTCTTAAAAGACCAATTTATTGCCCTAATAGGAGGTCTCAAAGTGGCTCTTCAAAGAAGAGGTAATGCCCGTTGCCGATTCATTCACCATTATTTCTTCTTCTATTTCTTCTTATTTATTTGTTTCATTATGAAGTAATAACATCAGAATCGCTCATATACGGATGTGTTATTATAAGTATGAAACAACCATATTTCACCATCTATTCATCCTACGGAAAACGAAATCACCGCGCATGCGTACATACGGAATACCGTCTCCACGCCATGGTGTAATCTGTTTTTCCACAAACACCTTACATGTATGGGTATAATGGTGTAAAGAATAATTATATATGGTTATTATAACATCATACTGATTCTGATATATTATACCATCAACTACAATTCTATAATTATGGGAACGATATCATCGCTCATGCGTACGTACGGACTACCGTCTCCACAAAGCGATGAGATTCATTCTCCATGATTAACCATAAATGAATGATCATAAAGTTTATATAATTAATAATAATGAAATTTATGAAATAATAATTCCATTATATTTATGTATATTTATATATGTATGTCATCTATTTAGTTTCATTATATTCAATAAGGAAACGAAAATAGCGTTCATGCGTACGTACGACCTACCATCTCCATGAACGGTGTATTTCATTACTTTTATTGATCTATAATATATATGTATATGATGAATATATATTATATATAATTAATGTTTTAAATTATGGAATTTTGTAAATCAGGATATAAGTAATAATATCAAGAAACGACAAGTCGAAACACATACGATAAATGGAATGATTTAACCCAAAATGCTGATTTAACATGGAATTTACAAATGAATGTGTAATATAAAGTCATAAGTGAAACACATATGATATCATAACAATGAATATGAATCTTTAATAAGACAATGAACTTATTTAAATCATTATACGGGTGGTTTGGATACATACGAAGCATATCGGACCTAAGGTAAGGGATAATTTATCAATCTCATTTTTATCCGAGATTGTTTATTCGTAAGTATTTTCTGGGGTTATTTTTATCATTCATGCCCATGTTTTCTAAAAATGGATTCATGTATGTTTAATGTCATTTTTACCCATTTTGTACATTTACTACATGGTATGTAAGGAATATTTCTTTTTTTTACGTTACGAAGTACTTTTTGACTTTTCCGGCAAAAGTACGAGAAGAATGTTTTTTAACGCATACATCATGAAAGGATTTTAACAGTTTTATAAAGCCATATTTTCAAGAATCTTACTCCAAATGATTTCATGACTATTTTAAACAAAATAATTTTCTTTTAAAATTTCATGATGTTTTGTGAAAATAAATTGATTTTGAAAATGAATGGATATTTTCCTTAAGAATTCATTTCATGTGTTTTATCAAAACCATTTTCCATCTAAGATTAAATTATTTCATATGTGTATGCTTCAAGTATAAAGTCTCTATGATTTACATGGTTTCACTTTTCTCATTATGAAATGATATCCATTTATTTTATATGGATTATGTGATGATGGGATGATGTTTATGAAACCCATTTTATTTGTTGGGTTATTATGAATGATGTATGTTTATTTTAAGGAAAAAGTAAGAATGATTTCATTATGAGATGGGTGAGACCTATATCTCCCTCCAATGCATTGGGTAATGATTTATATCTCCTGAGATAGACATGGATGGAACGGAAGGTTAAACCGGTTCATTATTACAGGACTGGAACGAGGAGTGAACTTGATTCAGAAAGGGACTTTGTCCACTAAGATGGTCTTGGCAGAAATGCCTTGGCTACTAGGGAAATTATTAAATGTGCTTAATGGATTCCACAATTACATTTTTTATTCCCATGCTATTTTATCATGGATTATGTTCCATTGTAATCTATGCCTTATTTACTTCCATGTTTTATGTCGTTGATCAATATTTTGATGCTTAAACATTATGTTCATGTTTTTAGGTTCAAATGTATATGGTATGTTTTATTTTATCCATGCTTACCCTTAATGAGCATTTGAGCTCAACCTTTTTTAAGTTTTATTTTCCCCTAGTATCAAAAGAAATGTTTTAGGTTAGGAAACAAAATGTGGAAGATCCTTTTTGGAGATGTTGAAGATCTTTCACCACGATTAGAAGATTACGTTCCATGTTTCCAAATACACTAAACTTTTATGGTCCTTTGGTGTCTGTTTTTGTTATGTATTAAGTATTCTGAAAAAGTAATGTAATTTCCTTGTAAATCAAGCTTCAGGCCTCTACAATGTCCTGACCAAACACACAGTGTGTAGGGTTGATGTGGAGGCTGATTAATGCGGTGTATGAAAAAACCTAGTACACGACGTGTACTCTAATAGTATACTCGGTGTACATTTTTTTCATTAAATGGACTGGGGTTGTGACTTAACCCCAAATATGTCTTCTTCTCCAGCATCTTCGACTGAAAAAGAGGGTATGGCCACAAATCTTCTCTGAGCATCCAATCTGTCACCTTCTGCCCGGATCAAAAGTCTTCGGTTGAAATAGAATCACATTGGTGAGTTATTGGTTTCACGTTGACCAAGTTTCCTGATTCATTATCTTATGAGAGTTATCTGAGGTTGAATGATTTATACGTTTTTTCATATCTACTCCATTATAATCTGATTCATGGTCTAAGGATCATGTATAGTGATCTTCTAGGATCGAGATAGGTGGTTTGTTGCCTTACATTGAATGTCTTTGAGTTTTTGTGAAAAAAGTGTCGGATTCCCATGTATCGGGTATTTCGGTTTAGGGTTTTGATCAGAATTATTATCTTCCATAGATTTCTTGTATGCTTGAGGTTATTAGATGAATTATATATGCATGTTGTGTGTTTTAGGATCACCCCATGGGTGTTATCCTTGTTTGTCTATTTATCGCCGTTTGGTACAGGTTTCCTACAAGGAAACCTTTATTGCAATTGCTAGTTTATTTTTTATAACTAATTGCATGTATTGCATGTTGTTTATATGATTTTGATGCATTGTAGCTATTAGACAAGTAGTTTGTTGAACATAATTAGGGATTCTTCTAGTCGATTATGCATGACTAAACTACTCAGGGCTATGTGAACCTGGGGCGGTAAACTAAAGATGGAATTGAAGATTAAGGCCATCCATATAGAGTGTGTTATAAATTAGTATCATTCACAGGCCCTATGGGAATTAGACTTTGTTCTTCCCCATAGTTTCCTTAGTTATTTATCATGACTATTGGGGGAATTAGACGTATGTGTTTCCTAATAGATTCAATATCTTTCATTGAAACACCGTAGGGGAATTGATGGTGAGTGCTTCCTGGAGTGTCTGTGCCTTTATATGATTACATGACTCTAGAGGTCTACTAGTATGAGCCACCCAGAGAGTCAGTGTGAATAGTTTTTGGTTGGTTGTGATGATTCCACCATGCCAACCAACAATATTGTGTTTTGTACTTCTTTTAGTGTAGGAAGTCTGCTTAGATACCTATTTTTTTACATGATATGCTTTGGGAATATAGAGTTGTTGCTAGATTCCTTTTGTGATAATTAAATGACTGGACTAAATTAATAAATAAATGATAGTGGAGATTTTTAGTATTATTTACTTTAGTGTACTAATTTTTCTCTACTGCATTTAATTCCATTACTTTTGTTATATTACTCACTGAGAGTAGGGAACAAATCTTTTGGCGATTGCCTACTGAAAATAGTCTTACACCATATTTGGGTCCTGCTTTTTGGCCCAAACAGAATATGTGGTTTCAGTTTTTGATATAGATTTTGGCCCTTTTACTTCAGGTACTTGATTGCTGGTTGGAGCTGGAGAGCATAGGACCGAACATAGGCTTGTGATGGTGCTAGAGTTATTGTTTATTTTAGTACTTAGTTGTCAGTTTTATTTCATCACATTGTTTTGTTTGCTATGTTCCTTAGATACTTGTACCTTCTATATAATTATCATCATTATTATATTATCCCTTGCTTCCAATGTTAGTTTCAGTTGTTGTATGATGTTTATTGATTTCGCTATTGACTGTTATTTCCATTCCAATTAATACATTACCAAATGATGGCATAGTTTCCCCAATGACTCACCAAGGCCCTCGCTAATAGTAGTTATCCAATGGAGTTTGTGGAAACACACATGATTTATGTTG
Organism: Viscum album; assembly: GCA_963277665.1. Lineage (NCBI taxonomy): Eukaryota > Viridiplantae > Streptophyta > Magnoliopsida > Santalales > Viscaceae > Viscum > Viscum album. The sequence continues at coordinate 356,346,748 of OY728152.1, read as the reverse complement.
CAAACCATGTATGAGGCACCAGTTGAGTGGCTCTAAATTCGGGTCGTTACAAAGTTTTATCATATGAGGTTCATTTTTTCCTTGTATATTGACTTTTCGTTTAGGGACATTAGAGAGGGATATGATGAAATAGGTAAATGGTTAATAGATGTGCCCTGGTTTTCTAGACCCCGTGTATAGGGAAAAATCTAGGATACCTCAAATATTTCAATTTTCGAGTTTTGAAAATGTTGCAGTTTACGTGATTTGAATATTGGGTGGTGCACATGTTTTGTGCTATTACTATTTATAAGATTGTGGTTGTATTTTTTTGCATCCCGATTATATGAGGGCATTACATCTCATGCATCATATTGGCACTTATTAATAAATAAAATTTCATTCATTTTTCCATGCCATCGAGATTTAATTAGAAATTGCATGCTGTTGTGATAGAATTTGAGATAGATGATGCATGATATTGTGATATCTGCTGTGATTATTTAACTACTATGTTGAAAGGGTATCATTTTTTTACAGATTCCTTATCAAGGATGCCAAGATTTGGTCATAGAGGTGTTATGGGCCCTCGTGGATCGGAATTTCGTGGATTGTGAGTTTGTTTTACTGTTTACTTATTATATGCATGGTTGTGATGACAAGATTTGATTCGCGGGGTGTATGGGGCACCACAGATCGAAATTTGGTACATTGATGCTTGTTTTTCTGTGTTTTCTGGGCTCCAGTGCATTTCTGAGGATACCTTCTAGAAAAACCCAGAATATACAGTGTGTTCTTCATGAATACAGACCGTGTAGTTTTTAGCCATGTCACTGATTGTGTGGGCAAGGACACGAGGTTGTGAATGTTTTGTAGGAACACACCGTGTACTAGTTTACTCACCGTGTAGTATGAATTTGGTATCTGGTCATGTCACGAACAAAACGGGATGGGGTTTTTGTTCATGTACATGTCTTTTCTGTCTGGAACACGCGGTGTAGGGTCGGCTGTATGTCAGGGAGAGTCACTAACAACACGGGCCATGTAAAGAATGTTTAGTACACACTATGTCACCCCTTGACCACGATGTGTGAGTTTTGACTTAGAGTAGATGTGTGCTATAGTTGTGTAGATGAGTACATGGGTTGGGATATTTGTAGGGAAACAAGCCGTGTACCATGTTGAAACGCCGTGTAGTAGTGGTATGTTTACCAGTCTGTGTGGCTAATGACACAGTTTGGGGATAAATCTTAAGGACACGCCGGGTAGTGGACAAACACACTGTGTAGTTTCCTGCTTGGACAGTCCGTGTTCCTAGCTGTGTGGGAGTAATCAAGAAGGAAGAAAAAGGATTTAGTACACGCCTTGTAGTATGAGAACACGCCGTGTAGCTGGGTTGATTACACAGCCATGTATGGACAAGGTACACGCCTAAGGTAAAATTTCAAGAAACATGTCGTGTAGTGGTACTACACGCAATGTAGTAATGTTTTTCCCAAATTTCATAGTTTTACTCTCCTGTACTATTTTACTCTATTAATTTTCAATTGATTTCATATTTTATAAAGGTTTTCTTGGAACCTTGCAGACTCATGGCACCAAGACGACCTCTCATTGCACATTTGGAACTAGGTCGTGATCGAATGCCCGATACGGCAGATCAGGGACTACCGGTAGTTCCGCCTATCATTCTAGATATGGAATATGCAGTGATTCCAAACACTGGGTTTGACTCAATGTTCTGAGTGGGTTTCATGATAAACATGTAGACCTTCCGAGGAGCTCATCATCCTGCACCGTCTATGGGTGAGCGGACGCGGGTATTTCAGCAGCAGCATCATCCCACATTCACAGGGGGTGGAGGACCACAAGCTTTAGATACATGGATAAAAGCTAGTTTATCCATATTTGTGAACCTGGAGATGCCTTTCGAGAGGATAGTATAGCATTTAACTTCTATGGTGCGAGATTCCTCCAACAGCTGGTGGGATGTGGTTTCATATGTAGGGCACCAAGAGGATAGGGATTCAGACAAGTTTCAACATACGTTAAACGGCTACTTCTACATGAAGATATCTTGGTGTACTCTCACACTCGACACGACCGTACTACCCATCATGAGACGGATTTGAGTACACAAAGTGAGCATCAGTTATATGTTATTCTCTCAAAGATCTACCTTTGGATGGAAGAGATTAACGTCCTGGTTCATGTCATCTCAGAGGCAGTAGTATCAGTAGACCTAGAGATGGTGAGGGCAGTAGTTAACTGGGTGTCGTCAAATAATGTCTTCGAGGTACAAAGTTTCTTAGTGATGGCTGGTTACAACAGGAGATTTATGAAGGACTTCACATGCTTTGTAGCGCCATTGATAGGCTTAGCTAAAAATGTTGTGATGAATGTTTTCTCATAATCCTGTGATTTATCCTTTAAACAGGGGATGGGGATATTGACTTCAGAACTGATTCTAGTTTTTCCAGAGTCGGACAGGAGTTATACAGTTTTTTTGTGAATCATATGGCCTCGGGCTCAGAGCAGTGCATTTTCAGGAGGATCATGTTATTGAGTACAGATCTCAGTAGTTGAGGGAATATTATAGGAACAAACTTATGCGCGACTAGGAGTTGGATGCAGTCATTCATGCCTTGTGTTGTTGGAGACATTATCTTCTGGGAGGTAATTTTGGGTTATATACTGACCAAAAGAGCCTCAATTAAATCTTCACGTAGCGTGACTTGAATCTGATATAGTAGAGGTGGGTTGAGTACCTATAACCTTTCGATTTCAAGACTTTCTTGTATGCTTAGTGAAGGCAAAGCTGTGGAAGACGCCATGTCCAGAAGGACATAGATGCAGGTAGTACAAGAGGCCAACAGCGAGTGGAAGATTATGGCTCTCTTTTCCGAAATGCATTTGGAGTTGCATGAATGACAGTGTCATACCATTCTTTCATCTATAGATGTTACCTCGACCCTTGTTGATAGAGTTTTAATGAGGAAGATATCATATTCTAAAGGCCTAGTACTACGGGGAAGGGTGTTAGGAGAGGAGCCTCTTCCCAATTGGGCCGTAGGCGTGGTTGCGATCTTTCCTTTCCAGGGACGTGTATGGGTGCCATCAGATATATGAAAGGAGCTGATGCGAGACTTTTAGTCCTTAGTTTGGGTCTTTCATCTTGTTTTCAGTGAGATGTATCGTGATATACAATGCAAGTATTGGTGACCAGGTATGAAGTGAGATGTTGCTTCTTTTTTCATGAGTTGTTCCACATATCAGCAGTTGAAGGAGGATCACCAACGATCAGCAAGGATTTTACAGTAGCTACCCATTCCCGAGTGGAAGTGGAATGATGTCAGGATGAACTTCGTGATAGGGTTACTGAGATCGCCTTAATAGAATGACGCATTATGCGTTGTCATTGACAGACTCATGAAGGTTTCTTACTTCTTGCTGATTTTGGAGAACTTCAGTGTTAATGAGCTTGGGCAGTTGTACATCCGTGAGATTATACCCTTGCATGGGGTTCTGAGTACTATCATTACATCTAGGGATGCCCGCATTACATTTCATTTATGGAAATGGTTACATAGGGCTTTGGGAAAACATGTACTTCTAAGTACAACTTACCATCCCCAGAGAGATGGCCAGTTAGTTCACACGATTCAGGTGCAAGATGACATGCTATGAGCATGTGTTCTTGATTTTGGAGGTTTGTGGGAGAGAAGAATACCTCTAGTGGAGTGTTCCTATAAAAATAGTTTCCATGAAACCATTCATATGGCACCTTAGGAGGTTTGTACGGTAGTCCGTGTCGATCACCCTTATGTTGAATGGAGGCAGGAGATGTAGCTATGTTGGGACCCTTTCTTGTTTAGGAGACCACAGAATAGGTGGAGTTGATTCGGAAGAGGATGGCTACTGCACAGTCTTGGAAGAAATCTTATGCTTATTTGAGAATATGTCCTTTGGAGTTTAAAGACATAGATCAGGTTTTCCTACATGTTACCCCGAGGGGGGACACAAAAGGATCAGGAGACATGGTAAGCTTCAATAGAGATACATCCGGTCATTTGAGTCCTAGAGAGAGTTAGTCTGGTTTCTTATAGGTTTCATTTACCTCAGAGGTACCAAGCTATGCATGACGTCTTCCATGTTTCTCATATTCGACGCTATTTCTCAGACCCATATCATGTTTTCCAACCTGAGGATGTTGAAATGGACGAGGATGCATCATTCGTGAAGAATCCTATAAGGATTGTTGATCGTAGTGAAATGGTACTCATTGGTCGTTTTGTTCCTTTGCTACAGGTGATATGGCAACACGGCCGTGTACAAGACGAGACTTGGGAGAGGGAGGTCGATATGTGATCACATTGGCTAAAGCTATTCAGGGTCTATTCATCACCACCGTGTTAGGGAAATTCAGGGAACATTTTCATTAAGGGGGAAGTTTGTAAGAACCCAAAACTTCTTTTCATGTATGTTTTCCTTTTATGGTCATTTTTCTTTAAAAGAGGAGAATATGGAAATTTTCCAAGTACACGTTATGTACTTTCTAAGTACATACCGTTGTCTTTGTTTCCTTGTAAGGTCGTGTAATGATCGTGTCTGGGCCAGACACAGAGTGTGTAGTGGTGATGTCCGAATATATATTCATCTGTAGTAATTGAATCAAAATGTTGAGTTATTGGTTCATCTTTGACCACATTTCCGAATTAATTATATGATGAGAGTTATCTGAGGCGGATTATTTTAGACGTTTTTGCAGATATACTTCGTTCTAGGCCGATTCAAGGTCTAAGGATCAAGTATATCATTCTTCATGGATCAATGTAGTTGGTTTGTTGCCTTACGTAGAATGTGGTTGAGTTTTTGTGCAGAAAGTGTCGGATTCCCATGTATCGGGTATCTCGGTTTAGTGTTTTGATCCTGAATTATTATCTACCATATATTGCATGAATGCTTGATGTTATTATATGAATAAGATAATCTTGTTTCATGTTTTTTGATCAACCCATGGGTGTTATCCTTTTTTGGCTATTTATCGTCGTTTGGCACAGTTTTCCTGTAAGGAAAACCCTATTGTAATTGCTAGTTTGTTTTTTATAACGGATTTCATATATTTCATTCCCTTTATATTGTTTTGATTCATTGTATCTATTATCCAAGTATTTTTTTGAAAATACATAGGGCTTCTACTAGTCGATTACACGTGACTAAACTGCTTAGGGTTATGGGAACCTAGTGCGGTAGACAAAAGAGGGAATTGACGATTAAGGGCTTCCCGTGAGAGTCTGTTATAAATTAGTATCATTCGCAGGACCTAAGGGAATTGGAATTTGTGCTTCCTCAATGTGTCCTTAGTTACGTATCATGTCTATATGGGGAATTTGACGTAAATTCTCAATCAGAGAGTCTATAGAATTCGTTGCAATACCGCAGGGGAACTGACGGTGAGTGCTTTCTAAGGTGTATGTGCCTTTTATATTATTACACAACTATAGGGGTCTGCCAGTATGAGCCACCTAGAGAGTCAGTGTGAATATTTTTTGGTTGGTTGTGATAAGTCCCCCAAACCAAATAACATGCTTGTGTTTTGTACTGCTTGAAATTTAGTTAGTCTGCTGAGATACATGTTGTGTTACTTGATATGATTTGGGAATATAAAGCTGTTTCCAGATTCCATGGGTGATAATTAAATGTCTGAATTAAATTACTAAATAACTTTTAAAGGAGATTTGTAGGATTGTTTAATTAAGTGTACTCATGTTTCTCTTTTGTATTTATTTCCATTACTTTTATGATTTTACTCACTGAAATTAGGTCACAGATCATGTGGCGATTTCCTTATATGATTACTCTCAATCCCAGTTTGGGTCCTGCTTTTCAGCCAAAACATGTTATATGGTTACATGTGAGGATTGGGATTGTGGACCTTCTACACCAGGTACTTGATTGCTGGTTGGATCCAAAAAGCATAGGACTGATCTTAGGCTTGCGGTGCTGCTGGAGTATATGTTTACTATTAGTACTTTGTTCTCTTTTTTATTTCCACACGTTGTTATGTTTCATTTTTTCCTTCTATACTTGTACCTGCTATATCATTATCATTATTATTAAATTATCCATTTCTTCTGCTGTTAGTTTCAGTTGTTTTATGTTGTTTACTGCTTCTTCTTTTTCCTGTTATTTCCTTTCCCTTGTATACATTACCAAATGAGGGCATAGTTTCCCCCAATGACATGGCAAGGCCCTCGCTGCAAGTTTTCATCCTATGTCATTTGGGGAAATGCTCTTGAGGTCATGTGGCGAACCGGGTATGGGGCACTAGTTGAGTGGATCCAAATTCCGGTGGTTATACAAAGGGACTCGATAGTGTCAATTTACTGTAGATCGTGTGAGTACATTAATAAAATCCTACTAAAAGAAAAACAACATATAATATCTTAACTAATATCCTAAATATTATGAACTATATGAGATTCATGTACCCTTATAAATAAACATTTGTTCAACGGAAAAATTATTTTTTAATTGTTTTAAAATATGATTAGTGGATGATACATGGTGATTGATAGAATAGTATATTTATTTTTTGTTTTTTTAATTCACAACGTTCTTTTTTTTATTGTGCTGAAAATTTCAAATATTTTATTATATAATATCTTAATTACAATAATATAAATCCATGGAGTTTTAAAAAACGGGTACAAACTAATAATATTCTGAAATAAAAGGTAAAAAAAATAAAAAATATATTAAAAAATATTATACCATATTAATACCTATTTATTATGTCACAAAATAACATTGAATATTTAGAAACAAAAACATATTATAAACCATGAATAGTATCAGAATAAAAAATAAATAGTAAACATGTAATAGAATTTTAAAAAATGCGAAAAATTAAGTCATCGCAAAATGAATCACCAAAATCAATCTTATTAGAAACATGACAATTTCAATCATAGAAAATATTGATAAAAAAATAACTTTAAAGTTATCAATACTCTTCAATTTGAGAATTATACAACTTTCACAGAAAAATGGACATGGCCCTGGTATTTGATCTTAGGTTAGTATTGATCCTTCATATACAAATATTTAATGGGATACCACTTGAAGACCCCCCCCAATAACCTTAAATAGATTCACATGGTGTGCATAAATATAAAACTAAAAGGGACCAATGAGGATTATATAAATATGAGGTTCTTCCCCATTAAATATATGGGTGGTTAAAGAGTCGTTCAATAACTACCAATACCCAACAATATAGATCTATTAACAACTCAAAAACATATTCCTAGAAAACAAATTCCCTATTCTATGACCAACACACTTATAAATGTTATAATTTGGATAATAAGTTACAACAGGAGACATTAAATTTATATTGGGATAGGTTTAAATACATTGGTCCATCTTCCCTCAGAACAATATTTGTAACCTACATATAATAGAATGTTTTTACGATGGATTAGTAATGATAAATATAAGCATAACATTTGATTTTGGAGAAGTTTATTGGTAAAAAGTGTAAGTTTCATTCTTATAAAAAGATTTATTTATGATTAATCATCTCATATTTTACTGATAAATCACATTAATTCATTTTTTTATATGATTTAAACATCATTTTCAACTAATACAGTATGTTGATTGACTATATTTAAACACCAAATCTAGAAGTGATGTAATTTTACATGTATCTTATAATTAAATTTTGATAATACATAGAATTACCTCAAGTTGTAATTATGATTTGATTGATGATCTGGGTGACAATTTATTTTCATAATATCATTCACTATAGGAGAAAATTTTAGAATCTCTATAGTGGTGATCGACATGGTGAATACAATCTCAGAATGATGCCATAGAATAATTAGTTTTTGGCCCGACCAATCATGGTTTTTTGTATTGTTAATAGATGATTTTGACATAATTACTTTTTATAATGTAAAAACACATTATGTTCTATAGTTTAATTGAGAGAGAAAATAAGAAATGAAATCTATATCTCTTTATCTCTCTCTAGGTCTTGAGAGAGTCTCACTCTAAATTGTGCATACAAATTGTGTTTTTTTTTGGAATTTGTAAAAAAATGAAATTTATTATGCTAGGTCTAGGATTCCAAAATTGCACATTAAACCTTTTCCATATTTATAATTATTAATATAACCCATTAAAAATAATAATAATATTCTCTTTACATGTGCAATGCCATTGTGAATTAATAAATTTCATTAATATTAATTCATACCAGAACATTAAACATAGTTTTCATTCCATTAATGATATTTACCAATCCATGAATAATGAATATTTATTTAATAAATAGAAAACATTGTATTATGTTAAAATAAATATAATAATGATTACATTCTCCAAATATTGAAACAAATATTTATTATTATTATTTAAATCACTTATTATTGGGAATAAATTTCGATTAAATTATAGTGATCAATCAATCCTATATAAATTTTATTATGTTTTACTTGTTAAATTTAATACTTGAATAAAAATAATATTGTAGATATACTTAGTATGTGACCCTCTATTCCTCTATATTAGTGATATTAGATATTAACAGCAAAATTATAGGGTTGGCATCCAGAAACACGCCAACATAACCACAGAGGAAAAAGTTAATGTAACAAAAATTTCCATCTTACTAGGAATTTTTATTGTATAATATAATCATTTCATCATTGTATATAAAATAAAGAAGGTTACATGCATTTTCAATCAACCAATATTCTCAGTATCTCTTTCATTAACATTCTAAATGTAATATCACCCATCAAACACTATTTCCTTGGATTTTTTCAGGAGAGATAATTTCACTCAAATGGAATGAGATGTCAACATCAACACATGACAAAAGGGGTAAATAATTTCACACATTATACATTAATGTGAAATAACACATGATGCACCCAATGTATCTTATATAACATCCTAAATATATCATTATTGTTTTCAGTAATAATTAATATTAAATGAGTCATCATATCTATTAACAATAATCACAATGTTTAAGTAATAATACAGAAAACCATAAATATGTATATCCAATAAAACATTGAGATGTGGATTTTATATTAAATGATCTATTTTAATAACATATTATATTAGATATTAATGTGGGATAAACCATGAGAAGGTGTCTTAATGTATTATGAGCATCTTACCCATGAAATATGGTAATGTCTATGTTCTAATAGAAAATATCATCCAACCATAGAATATTGTTCATAAATAATGTTGTGGCGCCTATTGGTTCTCATTATTGTGGGAAGCTTTTATTTACATTTAGAGCGACATATATTTTAAATGAATTATCACATGAATTACTATTAAAAATAAAATATTGTTTTGAAAATAAAACTACTTTAATAAGAATAATATGTTATAAAATAAAAAATAAGTTCATTCTGGGACCAACTGAAACAGACATCCACTTGCAATAGATCTAACTAATAATACCATAAGTACACTAGATCATACATGATAATCATGATTCTATTGATATAAATCCTTCATCAAGGGTTCTATAATTTTTTCCTTTCAAGGATAGATTTTTCAAAATAACTTAAACTCATGGTGAAAAATCCCTCATGACATGAATATTTTGAACTATTTTATTTTTCCTTTGATGTGATATTTTTTATCTTCAGATAAATCCACCACTATAATTATATTATAATAATCTATGATAGGGTCATTAATATTTGGAATAAAATCTATGTATAGGATGATGTAGTGAATATTAACTCATTTGATAATTGTTTTGTAAGCCATAAAATACTTAACATAATTATATAATTAGTAATAAGTGGATACATTTATATCTTGAATATCATATATCCTCTATTAAGACTATAAAAATAGCCATACTAAAACTATATAAAATTCTTCACTATATAAAAATTATCATTTGAATAACCCCTAATGACTATTTATTTATATTCTCGATGCACTGAGAACATATCCTTAGTACACCTAATATACTTATGGATAACCATAATAAAAATAATATATTTTTCACATGGATCTTCATGATATTTTACTACTAATCTCAAAACTCTAGAAATATAAATCATCATACATAACCTAGATTACATGATATATCATATTGTATAATGGAATGAGATCACACTCATTCACCCTTATTCTCCATTTTTATAAGTACACATTTTGAAGGACATATTTACCTCATGCGACACTGGAACCAATGCTCTATTGGATTGTTCCACACAAAACCACTTTTGTATCAATTCAATATATTTACCTTGAATTAGTATGAGTATCCTCTTAGATCTATAAGGCATTATATTGGCCTTTATAATGTAGAAAACTTCAAATATTTATTTCATAGATATTCATTTTCTCTACAATGCTTTAACCACTTATAAGGATTGATTATTATTTAAAACTAGTAATATTTCATCAATATATAATACAATTAATTCAACTTCACTCCCACTAATACACTTTCAATCACATGGAACTCATTCATTATTAATGGATAACAAAATATTTTATGGATTCATCCAATATAATCCACTATGATTTGGATGATAGATTTAATCCATAAATTGATCTCTATAACTTGCAATCAATTTATGTATTTACTACTATAATAAACTCTTCTGGTTTGGTCATATAAGCATTCTATTGAATTTTTTTATTATGGAAAAAAAATATTATATCTATTTTCAAAATAATATTGTCTTTGTCATCAGCTGTTAGAGGAAATAATTATGATGTACTTAATCACGGAAACTACTGAAAGGGGTTCACCACGGCCAAGTCTATGATAGTTTCTAAAACCATTAACCACTAAATATTACTAATTGGTATTTAATTTACATTAAACTTCTATTTTTTTCTTCAATATCAATTTACACCATCATGTTTTACATCAACTGGAGGATTAATCAAAACCCAATAATGGGTTTTATATATCCAATCCATCTAAATGTTCCTAACTTTTTTCCATCATGAAAAATCAGAGCACACTACTACCTCTTCCTAAGATAGTGGATCATCATTGTCAACCAATAATGATCCACCATTATCATTTTCTATAAAAATATATTTATGGTTCACTTAAATTTCTCTCTCTCTCTCTCTCTCTTACACATCACATGTTTATAAAAACGACATCTTCCCCATGGACTTGTGGAATTTGTTCCTGTAAAAAATCTTTTGTATCTTAAGAATCAACAACATCAACGTAAAAATTTATATAATTATAAACCATTAAGATGTTCTCAATCTCAAGAAATGTTGAATTTAATTTGACAATTAAATTCATTTATGAAGGATTCTATAGATAGTATCCCCTTGTTTCCTAAAAATAACATCTATAGATTCATTGTGCCTCCGGGTTATATTATCTTTCTTGTGATAACCAAATGAAATTACTCATTACCCCATTCTCAAACATGTGAAAAATATTGTTTCTTTACACTCCATAAGATGAATGGAATACCAGTTTACCCATTCATAAGTACTCCATTTAGTTAGTATAATTCCATGTTTAATTCAAACCCCAAAAAGAATATTGTAAGGATTTGGTGACTCATCATTGAATCTACCAAGACAAATAATTTATGGTTCATCAATTATCTAAAAAAATATTTCTATATTTTATATGGTAGATTTATTTGATATAAAATCGCATACATTAATATAAATTCCATAAATTATTTCTTATGATATTCACCACGTTGAGCTAATTTACTTTTTTTATCGTCTTACCAAGATGATTAACAACCCCTTTCATAACCACATTAAACTAATCAAAGGATTCAAACATGTACCTAATTGTATAAATATAACCTTACCTATTAAATAAATTGGTAAAAGTAATTATTTATAAGAATCCACCTCTAGCCTCTACTTGCAATTCTCTACACACATTGGTGTGTTCCAAATATATAATTAATTTGGTCCTCTCACCTTTACCACCAAATGGTGGTTTAGTTGTCTTTACCTATAAATTAGTGTGAAATAATTATAATTAGTTAATATATAAATATTATGAGAAACCATCTTGATAGAGCATTATAAAATTCTTGTAGTCTATGTTGAATGATAGTAATGCCGCAATTGGTTGTTATATGATTCATACATGATTGTTCCATTATCTATTATCAATATTTTTTTATCATAATTGAATGCCAGAAGATATTTATTCCATTGTTACATACCAAAACGTATATTATATTTATAAAATTAACAAAATTTCATTTATTGAATGAAAACCAATCCATCCAAATCTAAAAATGAATTGGAAATAATGTTCTAGGAAATAGTAGGAAGGTAATAACCATTCATTAAAAACAAAATCAATCATATATCCAATGAGATATAGTAGTAACAAATGGATAGAACATCCATCTTTTCTCCATTAGAATCCCTTGTATCCACAAAACCTCTAGTAATATTTTTAAATCTATACGGTTTGTGTAATTTTATATAAAAATGAGAACTATACTTCACATGAAAAATTTACCATATCATATTACGTTCCATGCTTCCAGATCTTCTTCATTATGGATGAATGATGAACCAATTTTTTAAACATGTAATGACTGTACATCAACATTACCTTTTTAATCTTCTTTTTACTCACTATATGGTTAGTGGTTGATTTAGGAACCATGTTTTTATCTACATAGAAAATAAGTTTAAGATGTTCAAGTATATTCTTCTCACTATTTCACATATTGTAATTCATAATAAATTTATGGAGTTTTTTGGGTAATAGTGTTTGAATGAGATATGTGCAGAGGTCATCATTGATCGTAAAAAGAATATTTCCATGTTTTAAATGTTAACAATCATCTTGACTACATATTCCTAATCTATCATTTACTCTGCAATCATTTCATGTGAATAGTGCATTAGAGATCTCATATCTAACTTATCACACATTATCAAAATAGATATCCTTAATTTGAAAAATAATTATATGAGAAATAATATCCTCATATTTATTTTAAATCCCATTTGTCATGGAGGATATTATTAAATAGTGGAAATCTATAGAATAAACCACATAATAATAATAGAGATGTACTTCTTCCTCATTAGCCTCTTTGGAACAGAAAATAATATGTGGGTCTTCCAGTATGTATAATTTTTGTTTGTGGGGTACAATAATGTGCAAGCACATATAGAATTCATGAAAATTCACGTCGTTGAGAATTGTATCCTTATTACGTATGGAAATAAGTGATATTTTTTAAGTCATATGAATTTACATTTCAATAAATAAACTACACATAATTAATAATTTATTATTTCAATAATACTTTAAGGAATTTAAATTTAATTAAATTCCCTTTATGTACCACTATTTTTTGAAACCAAATAGCACTCATCTTGAAATTTGAAATATCTTGTTGCATACATATTCTAGTGGAATGGATAATATTTCATTTCTCAGATCCCAAACATTGGTTTGGGATGTAATTTTGAATGGTTCTAAGGTAGGCAAAACTTTATAACTACATTAACTCATAGTTTTATTATTTGGTGAGTGGAATCCCCAATCCTGAAATCATGTTTTAATATTTCCTAAACATTTTAAACTTTGTTACAGAAAATTCTACTAGGTAATTTTACCCTTGATGTAAACATTGTTAATTAAATCCAAAACATTAATTAAATATTCCATGATAATTGAATGCACCACAACTTGGGTTGGCCAAGAACATTTTACTATGAGGTCTTTACTAACATAAGTAGTGGAAGGATATACCTACATAATATTCTATTTGAGCTTATTATTTTCTATAAAACCCATTTTACCCATTTAAATGCCTTTATAATATTAATTTTATTTTAGTAAAGTGATTAAATATGACTAAAAATACAGGTATGCACATTCCCGTTATATTTTATTCCATCTTTCATTCTTGTTAATTAATTTATTATGTTATAAAGTAGTTTTTAAAATTATTAAAATTTATAAACAAAAATAATTGAAGTAAAATATATGTCGCATGATCATGAGATTACCTAATGGTTAGTTTATCTAGAGGATGATAAAATGTGTGTTTACCACAGGGGACAATAAACTTTGAACTATATCATGGTTTATGTTGCTTCATCCCACCTTGGCTGTTATACATCACTTTGGTTTCCCCAGAACTCCTTTACTCGGACCATATCCATTAACCTGGTAGATCCATCCATACATAATATTTTACTCAGACTTATGATAGGGGATCCAATTGATTTCATAAAGGTGTTTATAGAAAATAAACTGTAGACAATCAGGCCCTAACATAATAAGGATGAGGTGATTAATCATAAGATAGCAATATTAATTTAACTAAAAAAATTAAAAAGAATCCAATAATGTCTAATATCTGGACTAATCTCATCATCATTAACAAATAAATAAACAATATAAAATTTTCAATCCAGTAATTAATTACATAAATTCATTACTCAATTAAGATAATAAACCAAAAATTAATCATTTAATTCAATTTATCTAAATTTCATCCAAGAATCGTTCACTTACAATCATATATGATTTTAAAAAAATGAAATATATTTTAAATTAATTTATCACACAAGTGTACATGGATAAAACCTTATATGTTCATCAAAAATTATATCATAGTTATTAATTTAATATATAAATATTAATATTATGACATGGTGTGTACATTCGAATGAATGACACATGGAAAACATAATGAATAGTTTTAATTACATATTAAATTCATATTTCTATGAAATTTTGAGATCATTGATTGACGAATACTACATGGAATATATAAAAGTAAACAATATATACTTTCCTTCAACTTGTTTCCACAGCACATGCCTTTAGACTAGGCATGCTCCCTACCAGTAACCAACCTTGAAGTACATTGCATGATTTCCATCTTACATGATGTTTAACCATGTAGATTCCGGACATGATTATCCCCATGTCATGTGTCTAATAAACAGATCATTACAACATCCCATTTTTTTAACAATATTAATACATGGAATACACAATATTTATGTTAATTATATGGTGTGTATTTATACATTTTGGGTTCCAGTTTATCTGGATATACACACTGATCCTCTTTTGTCAGGTCTCAGATCTAATTACCTCAGATCTATCAGACATTATCAAGAGATTCATAACTGAAAAAGTGCACATCATGTATATAGGATATACCATCAATGTATTCATGTTTTTTATATGAGGAACATTTTTTACCTCTAGATTGTATGAATCAAAGTGTTTTTTAGTTATAATCATTAAAAATTTATAGCTTCTGTTAGAAAGAATGAATAAGAAGAATATATGATGATTTTAGGTATTAAATTGAACTTGTATAAGTGAATAAATTTTAAAACGCCTTCAAATAATGAATTTATTGTAAGTAAATATAAATTCGACATGTGAATACTATTATAGCACTGGTAGGTTCTAGTTATAGTTTACGAATCCATTTATGGAATAATCATCTCAAATTTTAGTATTAAATCACATGAAATCATTTTATCACAAGATCAAAACATCATGTGAAATGAAAATATTACATTACAAGAATAGATTAAAATTCCAAAACCAGAAGTGAAGGACATTCACTTGTAATTTATAAATAATTTATGAGCAGATATATAAATACCTATAACTTTTAATTCAATTATTGTTAATGACTGTGTTAACAAGATATAATCATACAATTGTTTCACTATTTTATCAATGAATAGAATATATTTAGTGGAGATCCACACGTGAAAAAAAATATATAAAAGGAATCATAGAATAGATGGGTTCTAGTATGATAAATCATAATCGATTTCATTATTCATAGTGGATCCCAGCTGAATTATTATTGAGAGAGGAATAAATCATGATGTTATCTCATTATATTGTGTGAGGATTAGAGGAGAGAACTCTAGATCTCATTATATATATCTCTAGGATTTGAGATAGTCTCACTCTATTAGTTATACATGTCAATTGTTTTTATTTGGAATGTGAAATAAATTATTATTTTTTAGGGCTAGGTTAGGGTTAGGAAATTACAAACTAATATTTTTCCTTATTTTTAATTCTAAATTAACCACATGTCCAATATTATGATGATGATGATTATTATTATTAATCTATTGAAATTTAAAACACTTTTACAATTAAAAGAAGTTACATTTATATTTTATTCAATCAGACAATTAAATTAGGTCTACATTCCCTCCTTGTCATTTAAAAATACTTTAAAAATTTCTATTTATTTAGTAAATAAATATAACATCATTATTCATTGAAAAATATAATAAATATTTTATTCACGCAAATTTTAAAAAAATATATACTATTGTTATTTAATACAATTATTCTTATGAAAAACAAGAGATTAAATTTTGGGGATCAAACTATCTTTAATAAATATTATTTATTATAACTTGTTAAATCTAACATTATAATCTTACTAATATTGAAGATTCGCTTGGTGTGTTAGAAACTAGACCTCTTTCGGAGTGGAATTAGACATAACAACCAAATGTACAAGTTTATAGTATAGAATAATTCTATGGAATACAAAACGAAATAATTTAATTTCATAATGAAATTCAACTTCTCATGGACATTGAATCTGTAATATATTCATTTTGTACCAATATCTAAATTCAATAAAGATTCATGTCGATCATATCATCTTATAATATTGATCACTCTTTCATAGAATTTTTTTGAAATAAATACACCCAACGACCACTCTGACCAAGGAAATATTTATGAAATACCATTCCCATCAAAGGGCCTAAAAATCAACTTTGATAAAAAAAATGGATAAATCAATTATTCTTTATCCATTACTATAATATCACTCATGTTGTAAAATACGTATCCTAATTCCCCATGAGAATATTTCATCACGTATTTCTTCAATACATCAAATCAGGTGATCCATGGGATCCATCAATGATAATAATAATGAAAAAGGATCCAAATGAATGTTCTTATATGGGATCATATAAGGCCATTATGAAATTTTTATTTCCTATTAATATTTATGTTCTAAAAACCTTATATATTAATGATTACATTGGGATAAAACCATCAAAAGGTGAGTCAAAGTATTATAATCATCCTACCCCTAAAATATTCTATTTTCTATGTCCAATTATAAAATATCATCATGATATATAGAAAGCTTCATGAATAAATTTTTGGCCTATCTATGTACTCATCATAGAAGGGAACTATAATGACCATTAGAACAACATATACTATAAAATAAAAATAATGTAAAAATATTATATTAAATATAAATTTTTATTTGATAAGAAAACACCATTAATAATAAAAAAATAGAGTGAAGTACTAATAAAATTGGTTGTAAGAGACTGATTCCAACAACAACACTCCTATAGATTCTAGAAATATCATTTCAAACATTACCCTAAATTCAAAACATTTTGTTACTCAAATCATAATTCATTTCAAACAGACTATGGAAGTATCGACTTCTAATTTTGATTACATAACAAATTAGATTCAACTGAGTTATAATGAGATTATGATGAGAAAAATGATAACTAACACTACCCCTTCATATATTAAAAAACAACCAGTTTATCCAGTCCATATGAACAATAGATTTAGTTCTTTTGTTGTTCTTTTCATTGATCAATGTTTGTAGTTAGAATAGTTAATTAAATCCTATAATGTAATATTACCTAGAAAACCATTCTAGAAAAACCAAAATAGTAAATAACCAAACCATTACATTCAACCTAGGACTTTAAAACTAATCATAATTTCGACCAATGATTGAATTACCGAGAGAATAATAGTTTGAGTCCTAATAATCAACCAAATAAAAATTTCTTGCTCCAAAATTTCGATCAGCAACCCAGGTATAGTCCAAATCAATATCTAAAGCATGTGAGAGGGAATTTCAGAAATAAATAATAATTAATAAAACCAATTAAAGAGTTTAATAAAAGAAATTAATCACATAATGAATAGATGGATAAAATGAAACAAGTAATTTATTCACACAAAAATGGTTACTACAAATCATGGTAACCTAAATGCCTCACATGGAAAGTAAAATTAGTTGATTGAAAAATAAGAGGAGTAAAAATTTTATATCACAATATGAAGTAAAAATAAAAGAAAAAGAGAATATTAATAAAATAATCCAAATAAGTAGAAATAAAATTAAAAAAAACTAGGATAAAAATAATGAAATAGAACTGAAAAATGGAATTTATACATCTAAAACTAATAATCATTTAATGGTAGATGACATTAATCCACTAGATGAACCTATTTTCCTCCCTTCTAAATCTATACATGAATATGATGTCCACAAACTAGTAGAATATTAAAAAAGAAAATAAAAAGAAACAAATATATCTGGAAATAACCTATATAGATTTTTCAAACATTAAGGGACATAAATAGTGAAAAATATAGTTATAGATAACCTAAAAATGTATAGATATTAAATAAATTATACTTTGGGAACTCCTATAATAAATAACAATGATACTAAAATGGATAAAGAAGTGATAAAAACATTAAATAATATACGGTTTATTATCCCATTTTTATATTCATTAAAATAGATCACTCAGTATATTAGAATTTTTAAAGATATTTGTTCTCATAAAATGAATTTAAGGGGAGGTGATAAAGTAAATATGAATATAAATAATACAATGATGATCCAACAACCACTTCCTGTTAAAATAATATATCATGGTACATTTTCTAATCATTGTGTTATCAGAGAACATGAATTTCAATACGCTATGTTAGATTAAGAATACCTCATAAACAATATTCCTTATTCTGTATTTTCTTCTAAACATGTTAGAGAGCATAATGATTCTAGTATTTTGATCTGATTGGCTAATATAATTTTATTAACATAACTAGAGCCATTAAAGATGTGCTGGTAAGAGAAAAATATTTTGGTTACCCTACTGATTTTTACATGTTAGACATGGATGTCATAGATTTAGTACACATGTACACATTATTTTAGTAATACTATTCATGAATATTTGTTAATAAATAATTAACTATCATAAGGGTACCTTTTCATTGGAGGTAAAAGGTAGTACAATTAATATTCTTATCTTTCTATAAATAAAACTCTATACATAAGTCCATTCTACACATCAAAAAAAATGAATGAATTATTTCCCTCAATATTTATTCTTACTTTGTTTTAAGATATTCATTGTTAAATTATATTGAAAAAAATAATTGGTTTCCGGAAAAATATTATTTAACTGAAAAACCTAGATAATATTATAAATAGTTTTAATCCAATTTTTTTAAGAGGATAAATTTTATGTTGACATATCTAAACATGAAAATAAAGATATTTTTTTAAATTTCATTGGAAAGGATGAGAATATTTATAAATATTTTGGAGCATTTAATGTTTCTCATAAATTAGAATTTATTTTTTTAATTTATCCTAAAATTGATGAAATTTATTTAAATTCAACAAATCATAATTGAAAAGTGGATTACTATATTTTCAAAAATAATATTTATTATGAATAAACTATTTTGAACTCAAAATCTGCACAAATTCTCATTAATGTGCCACCAAAAATTGTTTAAATGTAATATAAAATATCTTTTTAGGATGATATATATTCACTGCTTGTAATTATTATATTCATAGTGTTGATGTAGCAGTTGAATATGAACTTAATGAAACCAAAAGATCGATTTTTCCATAGAGGATATTCCATACACACAATAACATTAAACTTTTCATAAAAAATTAAAATATGACTGGTTGGAATAAAAAAATCACTATTATATGTATAATTGGGAGGTCTAGTGAGAGAGAGAGCTAACTCTTATTGTTCCTTTGGGAGAAAAGGAGTGCCATAGATTGGTGTTTAGATGATTTAATAGGGATTATTCCTTTAATGTGTATGTATAGGATTCCTGTAGAGGAAAACACCAAACCTAATAGACAATATTAGAGGATATTGAATCCAATACTTGAATAAGTGGAAAATAAAGAGGTTCCTACGTTATTGGTTTCTAGTATAATTTACCCCATTTCTAATCATTTATGGGTACGTCGAATTAATATTTTTTCTTATATGGGAGGATTCATATTTTTAAAAAATTAATTTATTGAATTAGTTTATTTTGGGTTGCCCTATTAGTGGAGGGTATGAAATTATTACTAGTGGTTAAACATAATGTCTAGGAAGAAGCACATTACTTTTCTAATACATGATCAAATCCTTGAATGGTTACCTGATCAATCCAATTATTTATTAATATATTATTTTTCTAGATAGTTCCATATTAACATTGATCATGAGTAGTTGGATAAAAACAACTTTTATATGTAATTTATGTAATTTTTATAATCAATGAATTTCATTTGTATTTTGTAATTTCACTCCCACCTTCTAATGAATCATTATTTGAAATTTTATATTAATTTGTTATGGAGTGAATGGAGGAGTTTATCTATTATTTTATATTTTAGGGTTCATCTTGTATGTAATTTTATCGTTTTTTAGGAGTAGTTCATTGTGTGTGTATTTAGAAGTTCCTTGTTCTAAATTATGAAAAAATTCATTTTATGGTTAAGAGTGGAATTTTATTTAGTCATGAAGTATCATTAAATGGAATTTGTGTGCACCACTCCATGGTTTAAATTTTTTCTACATTACCTTTTCCAAAGAAAATTAATGATATTAGATCTTTTTATTTCTTTGTTACATTTCATAAGAGTTTCATAAAATACATTAACTGATTTGTTTTTCCATTTATATGACTTCTAAAAAAATATATTCCTTTTTTCTTTAAGAAGAAGTATAAAAAATCATTTACTGAACTTAAATAGAAACATGTTTCACTACAAATTCATAAACTAACCGATTGGGACATGACTTTTGAGATGATTAATAATGCTTTATAATGATCATTTGGGTATGTTCTTAGAAAAAGATCGGAGGATAGTTATCATGTTATTACTAATTCCTCTTTAACCAAATATGTTTATAAAAATAAATATTCCATGAAAGGGAATGAATATTTAGAAATTTTTTCACATGATATTTTTAGATTCTATCTTTTTGGGTCAAAATTTGTTGTTGTCACTAACCATTCTGGTACTCGATATCTCATGATAAATCCTGAGTCCAAAATAAAGCTGGTAAGATGGATCTTATTACATTAGGAATTTGATATTGAAATCCATGATAGGAATGGAAATGAGAACATTGTATACGATCCCATGAGTAGGACACATATTCTAGAACCCGTTAGAGTGATTTTCACTAGAGAGATACTGTATTTTTATGTGGTTGATAGGAGATCACATTTTTCTATCATATTGATTTATGTCAGCACTGAAAATGTTACTCATTTTTTTTCAATGTATTAGGTTGATAAATTGCATAGTGTGTTAAGGAAATATGTATGGGATAATTATTACTAGTGGAATATAAGATGTTATCATATTTTTAAGTGATGTATCCTGTATTTTTATATTTCTTCTACTTCAAAATTCTTTCATAGTATGGTCTGTGGTGCCCATATTGGTACATAGAATAAAATTATAAAACTGAGATATTCAAGTATATTTTTTTCAACCATTTTAAAATATTTATTTTTATTTTATATTAATTTTAAATCATTTTAATTTAAATTAAAATTTTCTCAATGATATGGGATGCCTCAACCAACATTGTAGTTTTCTCATGTATATGTTGTTTGGGGATTGGATTTAATGGGCCAATTTCCTAATCTCATTGAACATTGGAACATACTTCTTATTGAAAACTATGTGTATAAGTGAATTAAAGATATTCTCATTTAGAATTATGATGCTAGAATTGTTTCCCAGTTTTTTCAAGAGTAATAATTTTTATATATATGGGATGCCAATATTTATTTATACCGTCAATGTAAATCATTTCAATTATTGGACATTTAAAGCATTGCAAAAATCAAATGAGGATAATAATAGTTCCTACACATTATCATAATCAAATGAATTGTATGGTTATAGTTTTGAATAGAGAGATTAAGCATATTATTGAGAAAATAATTGTCTTAGATAGGAAATATTGGATCATAATATATGAGTATGTTTTGTGGGAACATATGAATACTTATAGGACTATAATATGTATGTCACTATATATGGTATTTGTTGTATGATATTTTCATTTTATCAAGGATTTAATGCATAAATATTTTGTGGAAACCAAATCATGTAATTTGAATGTTATTAAAGTAAGAAGAGAGATGGATTTGAGTTTTCATTAGTTAGAGGAGATAAAAAACGTTCCTTATGAAAATGATATTAATTTAAAAATAAAAAAATGTTGTAATTTGACTGATAATCATGAACAACTAATTATATATTAGATATCAGGTTTTAGTATTCATCATTCTAATGATAGTTTTAAAAGTAAAGGTTTTTCAAAATGTGTTGAACCTTTTATTATAACTCGTGTTTTCACTTTTTTTGTTGTGCATATTAGATATCTTGGGATGGATGGCCCATTCACAGTAAATGCATGTATTCTTAAGCTTTTTATATAGGAGAATTTGAAAACCTCGAGGGAAGGATACCTTTTTATTAAAATCATAGTACCACTATTTTTTCTTTTTTATATCTCCACTTAATGATTGTTTTGGTTTCTAATATTTTTTGGAGAATGAAATTTATTTTTTAATATCAATTTTTTATTTTTTTTCTTTTTAGAGAATACAATGAGCCTACTAGTTCTTCTGTTTACCACGATGAATTCTATAGGGGGTTTTCTCCACTTCATCATCTAATTATATTGTGAACATATAAATCTTCATTAATAGAATGATTTTTCATTGGGTTTGATAAGGAATTTTGGCCAATCAGTCAGTTGGTTGGATCTATGGCATGAAGCAACTTTGGGGTCAAATACCCTTAAGGACTTATGTATATTGGATAAAACCTCCATTATATCAAACTCTGGTAATTTTATTTCATGGTCTTTAATGTTTAGAACTTCATTATAATATTTTCTCCATATATAATAATTTACTTCTAATAAGGGTGCTCGTTAATGAATTCTAGTGAGGAAACACATGATGCAATTCAATGGAAAGACTAAACTCCATCTTTTAGGAGGGTAATTATTTTTCACTTATTCATTATTTTTTAGTTCCTTCAATTCTCTAATTATGTTATGAGTTAAATTATTATTTCTAGGGATTATTCACAAAATCATATATATGATATGATTCTAGAAAACATTTTTAGTCACAGAGTCAGATAGTGAAATCATTGGGTTTAATAATGGTGCAACACTTTGGAACATTATTTATATGCATAATTTCATAAAGAAGTGTCTAGTAGGGAAATATTGTTCATATTTTTTTAGGTTATATTTTTATGCAAAACACATATATGATATTTATGATCACCCATAAATTTGTATTAGTCTATGTAATTTTTCAATAAAATTTTGAATCAAACAAGTAAATTCTTTTCCAACATTAAGATTCATTTATAAATAATATTTCTTTTTTTAAGTGCACGATGGTTGTCTTTATTGAGAGGAAATTTTTTCCCATCAATAGCACAATAATTTTTTCAAATGATTAAATTTTCAATAGTATCTTAAAAATTTCATTGGTTAAATTTTAATCATAAAAATTGAATGTTGTTTGTGGTTCTTTAAAGAGATTTACATTAATACTTTATAGGTTTGATTGAGTAAATCATTTTTCATGCACCCCTGGAATTATTTTTTAATCAACTTTGGGAAATATTTATACAATTATCATCGAGTTTAATCATTTTTTAATTAAATTTAAAAAATTTTGATATGCAATTTAATGTTTTATGAAAAAAATCATAATAAATGATGAATATGTATTATTTATTATTTTTTATTTATATCTTTCAAATAATGGATGAGTTAATTACAATGGCCTACTTTTTATATAATTCCCAATCACATAATACAATGTTTAATTATGATGAGATATTATATTATGGATGTTTGTTTTACTATAGGTCGAAAG
Source organism: Viscum album (assembly GCA_963277665.1). NCBI lineage: Eukaryota > Viridiplantae > Streptophyta > Magnoliopsida > Santalales > Viscaceae > Viscum > Viscum album. The sequence continues at coordinate 356,322,699 of OY728152.1, read as the reverse complement.
ATATTTGGATATCCCAGTACGATTCATATTGATGTTGGTTTAATTTAAATCTAAAATTTTTATACTCAATCGTTTTCATAAAATAGTATATACACTTTCCCAACTATCATTTGGTTTTAAGAGGGCACTAACTTTTTTTAATCAACATAATCCATGGGGGAAATAATTTTTATTATCTAATCTTATTGGTGGTCTAATTTTTTATATTTGAGATTTCTTTTTCTATTGGGTTTTCTCAGGATAATTCTATGAGGACATGAAATGTTTTAATGTGGGTTGGTTTTATGTGGCATTTAAAGAAAATATTTTTTCTCATCACTGTTGTAGTTAAATCATGTTTTTATCATAAAAATTAAATGTTTATTTATAGTATAATATTTTTAATTAAAATTACAAATAAATCTATTTATATCTAATGTTATTCATTTAAATTTTATTTGTAAATTGTGTGATTTTTTAGTTCATTATTTTATTTTAGAATTTCATTAAAATATTAATTTTTTTGTATTGATGAAATTGAAGTTTTTATTAAAATAGAATTTAATTTCTTAATTTTTTCTTATAAATAAATAAACATATATAATTTGAATTTAATATTTAATATTTTTTGAATGGTTTATTTTATTTCATAGTCATATTATTTTATAATTTAATAACTATTTTCACTAATTCATAATTAAATTTTAATGTAAATTTTTCTCATTCGGTTTTTAATTAATTAACTATTTGATGAAAAATGCATTTATTTCATATTAATTTCATTATTTCATAATATTAACTTTGTATGTTAGTTTAGATTCCAATTTTAGTTATGTATAATATTTTAGGATAAATTTTAAATTATATCATTTTATATTTTTACTAATTTAAATTTTTAATTACTTGGGTTTTCCTCCATATCCAGATGTCATCAGAATATTACAACGTATAAATAATATCACTGTGAATTACAGATGATTACACCAATTATGTTCATGTGAATTATTCCCATTAAATAGAAGAGAACAAATAGAAACAATCTTCAGTAGGATTGGGTATCTCATCTACCCATAAGACATTTTTTATGCTCTTGAATGATTCATTAGTGGTTGTTTTCCATCGCATTAGCATCCCATTATATAAGACCCACTGGAGTGGTTTCGGAAAAAAATAGACTCCCAAATTAGGGATTGACCTGAAAAATCTACCCCTCATGACCTATTTTTGGTAGAAACCAAAAATGTAGTCTCCTTTTAGGCATTGAAAACATCATCGGAAAATCGAACATTCTTCTTCATGCTAGATTATGTGGATATTTCACCATCTTAAATTGATATCAGGGTGACTACGGTCCCCATAAAATGTTACATCCCTTGGGACATTTTCCTATTAAGAATCAATGAATCACAATGTGATACATCCAACACTCCTCCTACTATGGAAATATTGAACCATTTCACATCGATACTACTTAATGTTTCCAAGTTCTATCTCATCCCTGGAATGAATTTTACATTGGCATGTTTACAAACTCCTTCATCGAGTGCCTTCAATTTCACCATCCTTACTCCCTGAAATTCACTGGTGGACCCATCACCAAGTCTAACAAAATTTTAAAACAGATAAAAAGTATGAAATGAAACTTTTGTCATAAATATTTGTTTTGAGCACCCTGAATCCAAAACCCCTCCATCATCTTTTTTATTTGGATCCCTTCTTTCTTCCTTCATAGAAATCATAATTCCAACATCTTGTGCCCATATATTATTATTTATTGACATTGGACTTCTCCCCATTAAACTCCTCTATCTGAGTGAGAGATTTCCATTTTCACTTTTATTTCTTCATCTTACAATAATTCTGTGATGTTTTAAACCTCCACATCGTCTTTCTATTTCCCATCAACATACCATTTTCTCTCTCCACATTCACTTTTATAGTGACCCTTTTTCTCACACTAGAAACATGTTATTTCATTTTGATCACATCCAATTGATTTTGGTTTCTATTCTTTAACTCCAGACATTTTATTTCGGCTCCTCTTGTGTTGTTCATCTCACATAACCATGATTGTCTTTAGTAAATGTGTCATGAGTCTTGAGAAAGCCCATGAATCATGAATGGATTTCGTCACCCCGTCTTGTATCAATGTTTCTTTCTCCAAAAAAATGAAGTCAAAAGCCTATTAAATGAACATGTAATATATAACAAATGAAAAAGTTCTTTTTCATCATCTTTAAACATCACACTGATCCCCATAACAGTTTTAGGATTATTTTTTAATTGGTTGGTGTGATGCAGCAAATTTATTACCCTATACTAGCGTATCTGGATGAATTTCTTCATCAATAATAATATATTAGTGAGAAAATTCTTCATATATCTCTACTATAATTTCTTCTGGATCCCCTTCGATGAGGTCTCTCCCAAAACCATGTATTTTACCTTATTCCCCATACATAGTCGAATTGTTTGAAAAAATCGCATTTGAAACGCATCCCAAAATTCATTAGTGGTTGCCTTGGGATTTTCTCCGATGAATAGACTGATCATGCCATGCTACACTAAAATATCTTTAACTCTAATTTTCTAAAATTCCAAATTTTTCCGACAATCGATCTTCTCAATCTAAAATTATCTACCACCCCACCACTAGCCACCATTGTTGTTGTAAAAAACGATCACCACCATCAATGTCAAAACCCTTTTAATCCAGTAGAAAAAGTGATTATTTTGAAATTATATTAAAATTGATACCTTTATACAAGTTCAAATATTGGGAATCTATTCCATGATCATAGAAATCAGACACCGATTGGCTGAGATATCAAAAAATAAATTGAATAGTTCTAATCGCCTACTGACATGGTGATGAGGTTCCAATGACATGCCATATCAGAGATGCTACCAAAATCATGTTGAAAAATTTACTGGAAACATGAATATTACAATCTTCTATAGATCATGATTACTTTTCACCCATATTTTGATCTAAACATTGACCAGCTTCACATCGATCATTAAATGTTTGTTTTCATTTACGCTGGAACCATTGAAATTGTCTTATCATCAAATTCATGGATCTTGAATCAAAAAAAGATAAGGCAAAATTATGTTTTCCAATCATAAGAAAATCGTCTTTTAGGTTCTCTGTTTCAACTCTTCTCACTTTGGATCCCTATAATACCAGTTATAAGGGAATAACAGAGGTGTATTGCAATGAAAATCAAAAAAAATGTTGAAAAATTGAAGAACATGGTGATTTAATTTGATTCGACTTGAAGCCTATGTACAAGGGAGAAGAATACATTTTTCATTGATCTCTATAAGGATATATTCATATTATTACAACATATTCACACAATCAAACAACATTAAACTTGTTTACACCCATCAATTCTTTGGAATTAATCCCATTAAAGAGAGAAGAAATCCAGAATCTAATGTTGGTATGTTTAGGTATCTCATTTAACTATGAAAATTCATTCATACTATTGAATGCTTCAACGTAGGCTATTGTCCATCCCATGATATTCCCACCATGGAAGTCCCAATAGAGTGGTTTATAGAAAAGGATCATCCCAAATTAAGGAGTGACCATCACTAAATGTCCAATGTGATCCACCAAGAAGATGAAATTAACACAATGATCATGCTGATGATTCTTGTTGATTAATTGTTAAAAATGAGATACATGGATGAGTAAAAAACCAAATCAGAAGAGGAAAATCCACTTATTAATCATAGATCTAATCTTCCCCTTGTGATGATCGGGGCTGGAGTTGTTCATTGAGGTTTCAAGCTTGCTTAAGAATATTTTGAACTTGATCATAATTGAAGAATAATGATTGTTATATCAATGGTGTATTCTATAATTATGATAAACTAGGTAACAAAAAATATTGAATATGTCTTGTCTTATTTTTAGGATAGTGTGGAATTGAGATGTTTGGATGCCTATCAAGAATAATGTTTGAGTTGGAAATCTAGTGTTTATCGTTGGATTTTATATGTTCTGTGTGGAGGTCTCCAATTCTTCAAATTCACCATTTGTATGAATGGATTCTGGCACATCATAGGTGTTCGATAATTTTCATGTGATTATCTGAATTCATGGAATCTTAGCCTTCATTATTTAATGATCTTTTTTGGAATTGTTTGGACTGCCAAGAATGTTATGCTGAGATTTTCATGATTAGTGACAATTGATTTACGAATTGGGATTTGATGATAATTGTCAATGGTTATACCTATTTGATAGTTTCATATAATCAATTAAGAGTTGTTATAATTATTTTTATAATGTAAAATATTAGTAATTCAACCAATTTTTTCCCAGATCTCAGAAGGGGAGAATTCCAGAACATGATGAGCTTGAAGATATTTACCGAGGGAGAATTATTAATGGAATGTGGCCACATTAAATTCGCATGTTGAAAAGATATTGAGACATAAAATAGATTTAATCAGGTGATAAACACATCTAGATTCATTCGGATGGAAGGATACAAGTAGTTAGATGATTTATTCAATTTATTTACAAGTGAATAAATATTTACACTACTGCTAATTGGTAATAGAATAACATAAGACTATGTTAAGTTGATGCATTTGGTTTGTGGACAATATTAAAATAATTAAAATAAAAACAAAAATGGAAATGTGGTAGGATTAAAAACAAAATAAATTCAAAGGAGACGATGCAACATTTGATGATGATGAATTTCAAAGGTCTTTCGAGTTCCACAATCATGTGTAGGTGAGTATTTTACTGTCTGAATCTAGTGGATACTCATGGAGAATTAACTTTGAGTTTATTTCATTCATTTTAATGATATAATTATATGCAAAAAATATTATATTGTAATACATTAATTGATCTATGTTTTATTTTCATCACTTCAGGATTTTTCCTTTTCTTCGATCACGTGAATGACACATTGAAATTTATGGTGTGTTGATCTCTTAATGTAGATTAGTAATTCAATCCTAGCAAGATATTGAAATTTATCTTCTTTTTAGTTATTTCCTAATCATAAATCATGTATTCTATGCACAAATGGATTTAATTGGTTCAATTTACTCAGTGATCATTGAGTGGATTGATTAACTCCTTCGGAATAGAAACCAATGGTTGAGATCTTTTTTGTTGCCATAAATTTGATGAACTAAATGAGATTCATTTAACATGAACATATAATCTGTCTTGAAAGAGTTATTTGTGTTCAAATTTTTATAAGATATAAATAAATTCTGATCCATTAAGATTTATAGAACATGCTACTTATTTTACATTTTTTCTGAATTTCATCATTCGTTTTGATATTTTATTATGCTCAAAATTTAGCAGAATTTCTTATTAGAATAATGTATTTAAAATAATAGAAATACCATAAAAATATTATAATAATAATATGATATAAAAATAATATAAATAAATAGTGACTGTGAAACTCCCTTAGGGAAGTCTAGTTATGTAATAATATTGGGTTCTTCTATTCTGTAGAATCAGGTGATAAAACCATAATGAATCCATTTCCAAAAACACAAAATACTAGTATTTAGTGCTATTAAGAACACCATTTTCTATAGAAGGTGTGATTAATGGTTCAATAACTCCTTTACTTCAGACCAAATAGCAGTTTAATTAGGGGTTTTCATCACAATTTCCTATTAGAGAAATGTATGAGATGTAGGAAAGTGTTGGGATTTAGACACTCCTGAGGATTTCAATGGTTTATAGTGAAATTGTATGAGAATAATGAAATATATAATTTAGAAAAATAGAATGGATTGAAAATTGTGTAATAGTTCCCAATATGATTAAACATAATGACTATAAGCATACCAAACACCATGTGTGTGGTAATATTGATTGCAGGGCAGAGGTCTAAGAAAGATACATCTACACTGTTTGTCAACACCTTTGTATGAGTTCAAGTGGATTTAGGGAAATTAAAAGAATTTTATTAAATGAATCGTAATGAATTTCATACAACAAATCATTGTTGTTTTTCCCATTTATATTTGTCTATTGATCATTTTATTACAACAGTTTAGGGTGATGAGGTTGATTAGGATAATCTAGTTGATTGATGGTCGATTGATTCAACCAAACAGGATGAGTCTTGGGGGATGATGTTGTGTTATTTTCATTGTAAGGTATTGTCTGTGTCTGAGGGGATAATATCCAATTTGGAAACAAGTCACTCCGATGGAGGTGATCAATATGACATGTAGATTGATCTAAGATAGGTAAGAGTATTATGTTCCACTCTGTTTTAGTCTGATCCGAGGAGTTTCATGTTTTTGGTAGATTTGTATCCTTGGCTAGAGAGGGTGAAAGATGTTTCATTACATGATTTTTTGAGGTAGTTTAGTGAATAGTTAATGAGGTAAATTGAGATATAGTAGTTGATTTTCTTTCATCAAGGGAGCCTATGTTTGAAGGATCATAGGATTAGATTCAAGGATTATCTTCACTTCAAACATAACATTTTCCATGATTTGGATTGTAGAGAATTATTTATAGAGAAAGTAGTACACCTGGTTATTTCTTATACCATCACTTAATATATGCCACCAATTTATTTTAATGTTCAGATGAAGATTAAAATGATGGAGGGTATTTTTTCTTATTTTGGATCGTCATAGAATGGGAGTTATCAAAGCTTGTCTAGCAGTATATCTATTCACCAAGGATCTTTGGTTCCCTTACTGTGATGGTTTCTACAAACAAGTATCCAACCATTCCATTTTTCATTCCATCTATATGAATCTCATAGTTCCCATGTATCCAATGGGATTTTTGTTGTTGTTTTCATTAACTATTGAGGTTTTATACATTAATAAAATAAATTACTATTATTTATTTGGATTCTATATAGTTTTGTTGGTATATTCCTTCCCTAACCTTTATGTAGTTTATGCTATGGTTGTATCCACAATTTGGAAATAATACATCTATTACACCAATATGAGATAGAGTTATGAGAGGTTGCTCATGTGATGTCTCTCTTAATCAAGGACATAAGACAAATTTGGTCATATATGTAGTCATTAGCATCATGGTAGAGGATATAAACATAGGAATTTGTATGTTATATATATTTTAACACCCAATAGGTGAGTGGTAATATATAGTAATATATATTTAACGTCTACCATGCCATATAAATAATTTTATTCTAGATAATCACATTCATTTATATCACTCAGCTTAGTACATTCCCTTAGACTAAAGGTGGACATGATTCAAGAGACCCTGGTAATTATTACACCGACTGGAGTTCAAATGGTTTTTATTGATGTGTTCCTATCGTCTGAGGTGATAATGTGGTTACATTATTCATATAAGGATTCTATATTTTAAAATTATATACCGTCATATGTCATCATTATTGGAATCAACTGGTTGTATTTAATATATATAGTCTTTGATTATTTTCATTGGAGAGTCATATTATATGATGAGGAGGGGAAACATATAATATTTTTGGAGTATGGGATTAACAGATAGGTTATAGGCATTTGGATCCTCTTCTCTCATAACTAGACATGTAGACATAAGATACGATAGGGTAATAGGTAGAGATATTTCCTAGTGTCTTTGAGGAGTTTCAAAATATATTTCATGAGGATGTTTTAATTATACCCCCTCAACATGATATAGAATTCAGGATATATTATTAAACAAGATCCTCCTTGATTTTACTGTATTTCTAAAAAATGACACCTTTTAGGCTATACGATTTAAGGACACAAATTGATTATATGATTTATAATGGTTTAATCCAACTTATGTTTTCACCATCAGGTTCTCTAATGTTATACTCTAAGGAGTGTAATTTTCTGAGTATTTGTATAGAATATTGGAGGTCATAAAATGTAGTGGTTAAGAATCGTTACCCTTTATCAATGATTTATATTATTTTTTTCTATTTAAGGGATCCAACTAGTTTGGATTGATTTATTTATGATATAGGTATCACTAGAGATTGGAAAATGCAGATGGTAAATTTTGTTTAAGATTACAATGAAATCATCACTGATGAAATAGATATAGGATTATCAATTAGGAGTCACAATGGTTAAGATGATGAAGGATCATGTCCAATATGGTGTTTCTATGGATATATGGACATAGGATGTCCAGTAGTATATACTTTTTATGGGAGGTTATTTTTTTGATGATGTGCTAGGATGTTCTCTATGAGTTTCATAGCCCAACAATGGTAGTTTATTTTGGTATATTCAGGATAAGTCAAACCATGTGGAATTAATTTTATTTATTTGGATAAAGTTTTTATTAAAGTAGTTCATGACATAATGTCAGATTTTTCAACAGATGAAGTCGGCGTCCTGTGATCGAGGTGGTTTTTTTTCACCCAATGAATGCCAACTATTTGAAAATAGAGAAAATATTTATGGATTTATTCACTATTTTAGCATGATTATCGGAATTTGTGATGTCATATGGGTGATATTGGATTATTATTGAATGACTACTCATTTCAAAAAAATTAGAGAGTTTCGTGTTGTTGATTTCATAACAAGGCACCATGGGAATGAGATATTATGGATTCATGGGGTACAAACGTCCATCATCCCAAATAGATATCCCCACTTTACCTCATGATTTTAAGGAATACTATGATGTTATTTTAGTTATTATCTATGTCTTAGTGATTCATTCCATCTTTATATGGATGGGAATACAAATATTACTATTTATTAGTTGGAAGATATGTTTTGGTCATATGTTCTAAATTTACATGGATTATGAGTAAAGAAACATCCTTTTTAAGGACATATAAAATAAAAATAGTTTCCAATATTCCATTGGCATATATATGATTATACTTTATTTTGGGTGACCTTGTATAAATTCATTTTACTGGACTCAGATAGGTGAGTGAGTGATTCTTTTATCCAATCAGGTGTATGACATAAAAAACAAGGTTTAGGAGATTCAACTGAATATGTATGTGGTCAAGGAAAATAAAAATTCATGTATTGATCATAGGATTAGTTATATAGAGTTTTATAAAAATGAAAAACCCCAGGAAGGGTGAAAACCCATCGCGTTCGGCATGTCCAGGGTAATCGAACCCACAACTGACAGGGGACATGGGCGTATCACCTACCACAGACCTAACTGAAGCCCCTGGTTGTTATGACGTATTCTGAATAGTTTAAATAATTTTTTGGATCAAGAATATATTCATTTTGGGATCATATGATTTATTAAATGGATATCCTAAATATTGGGTAAAAATGGGGATTATGTGATAGATGCCCTTTTGGAAGACGTTCCCTCTTTTGGAAACACTATAAGCCTAAGTAATATAGAATAATATGTTATTTATTATGGGGAGTAATAGTAGAATTATATGTTGTAAAAATATAATTTTTTTATCATTGACATTGGAGATTTGGGTTATTTTTAGAAATTAATAACCTATCATGAATATTTGATCATGTTAATTACTTTTTAGTATGACACTTTATGAATAGTTGATGTTATTAGTAGATACATATAAAGGTATATCTTGGAAAACTATGGGATAAAATCCATCTAGATATTGGGTTTCCATATTAGTTTGAATTATTTTAATTAATATTGAGTACAATTGTTAATTTAATGTTCATAGTTTATATTTAGGTAATATTTGTGAATTTTTTATATTATGAGTAGTATTTCTTTCTCTAATGGATTATTCTTTTTGGTGATTAACTGACCTTGTACTAACCTTATATGTTTTGGTTAATGTCTAGAGATAGCAGAAGTATATTGTTAATCCTTTTTGTATTATGTTATTCTCTAAAAGATTATTCTCTCAATTTAGGTGTGGCCATGTCACCAAGATTGCTCCTCATTTGTTGAACAGAATAATTTATGGAAAAAAATTATTAAATAATTTAACTTTACATGACAAGTAAGTATGTTTCCGTATGTTTATAGTCAATCTCATAAATAAATTCATTAAAATTATGAAAAGGAACATAAAAAAATGTTTTATGATATCTTTTATTCAAAAGAAATTACAGACCATTTAACCCATCACATGTTTATGGGTTTTCAGTAGTTATCTCCTTTATAATCATGTTTTCTATCACTCTCCATCAGAACATGATGGTTAGTTTCTCCCCCATATACATATTTTCCAACATCTAATCCTAGTATGTTTAATCCTGGGGAAAATTTTAATTCTCTTTCATTCGTTAAAATTGATAGTTTTATTGACCCTCCTTCCAATATGGAGTTTTTAATGATGTTTCCGAGCCCATTATTAAAATTTTTTGGATGAAATTTCCCAAAGAGAGATGGATGTGTCAACCCAGGTATTAATATAACAATAAATTTCATGTTTATTAATATTTATAAATAAGATATTAATATTATTTCATTTAGGACACTTTATCCTATAACGTAGTCTACACGTAACAACTAGATTCTTTGAAATCTTACGTTGCACCCAACATTGAGTAATATAGAAAAATAATACAATAAAATAATTATATTAATGTTATTAATCACCTATCCATTGTATTTTATTGAATTAATATAAATATGTAGAATATTATTTTTAAATTTCATTACATTTATCCAATAAATTTTAGAGGCTTCAAATAAAAATGAATCTATTTTTGTGCATTAAATAATCTAATATTTGTAAAAGGTTGTTTTACCACCATTCGATAGAGATATATTTGTAAATGTAGTTTTTAATCCTTTATATGTAATATTAGAAATAATAAACTTCTTATTAGAATAGAAACATAAAAATTTACATTGGGTGAAATTTTTGTATTTTTTTGATAATGTTCATTTTTTTGTGAATAGTGAGAAAATACTACATTTTAATTCAAAACAAAATTTTCATAAATTTTATAAATATAGTTATTTTTTATTTTTTATTAGTTTTAAATTATAATTTGATTATTATTTTATAATTTAATTAAATTTTTTCATTGAAATTATTTTCACTTTTAAATTGGACACAAACACATGTCAATATTTTGATAATTATTACTTCTTAAAAACCCACTTTCTGGTGTTGACAATGGTTATTAAATTTAAATTATTTTTTACAATAATATTTTTTGAATTAAAAACAAATAATCCATATTTGGAATCATTAGGTCCAAATTTTGTGAATAGTTACCTTTTTAGACATTATGGAAAATATCATTTGTAATTATATTGTTTATCATTGTTAATGGTTAAATCCAGATAATAAGGTTAAAAAATAATATTATAATATTATTAAATTGCCCTAAAATGTATACTAATACTATTTTATAACATATGGCCTTCCATTGGAATCCTTGGATCTATTTTAAAACCCCTTGGAGCCACTTTGATGTGAAAATGACATTTTATAAGAATTAATATATATTAATGAAAATTATAACATAAACATTATTCTTTTAGGAAAACATTTTTATATGGGGTTATATATGTTATATATTTGTCTATAAATATTAATTGAAGATATAAAAATATTTCATACAACATGGTATTTCATTTATATTTTTGAGATATGAAATAAATAAATTTTTTATGACACAATGATGATGTATTGATTACCTTATTAAATAATGATTTAAATAAATGTTATAATAAAAATTAAAATAAATTTATTTTTAAACATTTAATGCAATCCAATAATATTATGGAGGTTTATGAATTTTTATCATAGAATTAATTCTGTTTTTTTAAAATAATCATGTTGTTATGGATTTTTAAAAAAGTCATGTTTTGAATAGTATAAAAATTGATACAAATGAGTTTTTAAAAGAAATAATATTTTATTAATTTATATAATATTCCTAAAAATTGAAAATTTTTCCAAATAACATATATAATTTTATTTATTTAATTAATGATCCACTTGTGGTTCTATTGTCATTTTGTTGTAACTATATTAACCATATTGTATAAATTTTTATGGAGACATGGTAAGAGTCAAATTAGTTAAATAAGGGTTAAACATAAAATTTATTGTTAAATTTGTGACAAATAGATTTATAAAACCTATTGGATGAGAATTGTTTGACTCAAAACATACTTATATTTGAAATAAAATTCTTTGGATGAATTTGAAACAAAAAATAATTTTATAATAAAATAATAATTTAAGACCTTTACGAAGTGCCGCTCATCTATCTTATATATAGAAATCACCTCAACCAATTTAATCAGACCTCCCAATCCATTTGGTTCATCAATACAAAGGTATTTACCTGATTTATAGGTAAATCATTTGTCACCAAACCAAAGTGATTTACCTGATTTATAAGATACATATTCTCTCCTGTTCTATTATATTATTTAACTTCATCATCCTCTATTCTATTATTATTATTTTATTACATAAATATATGTACCCTCAATATACTAGGATGTTTTTATGAGAAGGATTCTAACTACACATACAGACATATATATCTAATGGATACGAACATAATAATTCTCTATATGGAAAATTGTTGCCTCATGAAACTATTATTGTTCGATTTTCCCCTACCACCTACCATAGTGGACATTATTATGAAACAATATTTATATATGATATATATTATATTTATAGTGTTTCTATGATATTAAAAGGTTATATAATACATTGATTTATTCTTTTCAATATGTGTAAATAAGATAATTTAAATTTAGAAAGTGTGGGCTAACGCCCCTTCAAAGTGATATGACCCTTTCATGCCATATATGCAATGTTTGAGTGATGGTGTTAATGAAATTATTTATCAAATATATAATATGATATTTTACTTGAATAGTAATATATATATGTATCATTTTTATTTTATTTATTTAATATTACAAATAAATGAAAGCATCGTACATGTGTATGTACGGATTAGCATCTCCATGAATGGTAGATTTAATTTCTTATCTCCAAATGTTATGGACTATGAAAAATACATATATAATGGATAAATATGATATTTAAATCAAAAATAATATTCCCAAATGGAATATTTTTAATTATGAGATGATCTTTTTTAACTCAAGAACCCAGTATATACTAAACGATCGATTTAAATTTAAATAATTATGTAATTTTTATAATGTGGTAATCGGTGATATGAAAGGAAAAATACTCATGAAAAATCTTCTTATAAAAGATAAAATTAACTGAAGATTATTATTCCAGAAGAAAAAGTAACATATGCGATGAATCAAACTCAAGGCAAGGGACTTTGTCTAAATCTCATTTCATTATGTCATATTTTGAAAATATACACCTCTTTATTTTATACGGTTTATTATAAACCCCTTTTGACAATTAATTTAATTAAAAGGGAATATTTTTTTCTGTGAAAAATCATACTAAATGAAAAATGGAATGTTTTTTATGTATGCGGTGACAACGATGTCTTTTCTACCGTACATGTTATATTCTATTTGGATTTCTATATTAGATATAATTTGTTTTCAAGAACAATAAATCGCTTATTCCCTTTTTGGGTGTTTTTGTATTGAAAATGGTTTTTTAAATGGATTGATTATTTCAATATCATGAATTATTTATTTTGATTGTAAATGAATGGTTATTATGAAATGTTGATATTTTTAATATTTTATGTGTTATGATTATATACTTGTATTTGAACATTTTATGGGTGTTTACATGACAAACCAATGATGGGGGGATACGTTATAACCTCCAATGAATTGGGATTGGATGTCGGTCATATGGCTATTCCATTTAGTGATATATGTGGAAGTAGACAGTATGGTTATTCCAATTATGTATGTTTATGTCCCAAGTTAGCATTATATGTTATATAATGATTTCAATGTGCTTTATTGTAAAATTTTGGTTAAGAATAATGTAATAAATGAGCTTATATTTAGTGAAGTGTTTTTTCTACTTCTTAATGGTTAAAAGTATTACTTTATGATAATGTATTCATGGTATAAAATTAGTTTTGAAAAACTTATAGTATTCATTATTTTGGTATCCCTTAATGATGTTTTTATGCTCATTCTAGTTTTTAATTATTTTTCACAGGACATCAAGATGAATAGGGTTGATGATGGGATGAAGGATAAGTCGTGATGTTTAATACAAGGAATTAATCAAGTTTCATTATTAAATATATTTTGTATTTTGAAATAAATAGATAGTGAGTAGAAGTTTATTATTGTAATAATAAATTTTTATTTATAATTTATGTCTTAATTTTATAAATCTATAATCTTGAAGACATCCAAAATGTTAAATATTTACTTAATTCATGATTATATAATGTTTAAGGCTGGGGACTTACAATCAAAAATGAATTTCTACAAATTCAAATTGGACATAGGTGTTTTGAAATTATTTTACATGGTTTATAATTATTGGAATTAATTCTAGTAAATATTAATGTTACTTGAAATTTTTTGGAAAATATGGGCATGAAGATGTAAGAAACCAGACCTTCTTTCCAGGTATGTTTTTCCTTTTCTGGTCATTTTTTAGAAAAAGGGGAAATTCTGGAAATTTATAGAATACACGTAGCGTACTTTATATGTACATGTCATGTACTTCTCTCCTGCATGAGGCCATGTGATGGCCATGTCTGGGCCACACACCCGGTGTGTAGCGGTGATGTGGAGGCCGCTTAATTCTATGTACGGAAAGGGCGATTACACGACGTGTACTCATTAAGTACATGTCGTGTACTTTTCTTTTTATTTCATTAATCGGACCAGGTTCGCGGCATAACCCTGTTTTCATCTTCTTCTCTGCCTAATTCTGCCTAGAGCGATCGAGGAGGCCAAATATTCTCCGAGCCACCAATATGTCACTGGCTATCTGAATAGAACACCGTCAATTAAAATAGAATCACATTGGTGATTTATTGGTTCTTCTTTGGCCTCATTTCATGAATCTTCCTCTCATGCGAGTTATTTGAGGATGAATGTTTTAGAATCTTTGATGATCTACACCCTTCTAGGCTAATTCATAGGCTGATGTTCAATTATATCAACCTACGAGGATCTAGGTAGGTGGTTTGTTGCCTTACGATGAATGTCCTTGAGTTTTTGGTTCAAAAGTGTCAGATACCCATGTATCAGGTATCTCGGGTTAGGAATTTGATCTATATTGTTATATTCCATAGATTTCATTTATTATTGAGATTATCATATGATTGATAATTGCTTTTTAGCATGTTTGAGGGTCACCCTATGGGTGTTTTCCCTGTTTTTTCGTTTTATCTTCGTTTGGCTTTGGTTGCCCGTGAGGCAATCCTTGTTGTTATGGTTTCCTTCCTTGATATAATTGAGTGCATGTATTGGATAAAATTTATATGTTTTGATACATTTTAGCTTTTATCCATTGAGGTTTTTAACTTTCATAGGCTGCTAATAGTTGATTTCTCATGACTAAACTGCTCGGGGCTGTGTGAAATGGTGTGGTAGACTAAAGGGGTAAATGAGGATTAGGTCTTCCCTAAAGAGTTTGTTATTGTCTTGTTTCCTTCGCAGGACTATTAGAATTGGACTTGGTGCTCCCTAAGATTTTCTTCTGTTACATATTTAGACCATAGGGGGAGTTAGATGTAAGTTCATCCTCCGAGATTCTATAGATATCATTGCAAGACCCCCAAGGAATTGACGGTGAGGGAATCCCAGAGTGTATGTGCCTTGTATGATTACTTTACTAGAGGTGTCTACCTGTGTGAGACACCCAGAGAGACACTATAATTATTTTTTGGCTCGTTCTGACAAGTCCACTAAGCTAAAGAACATGATTGAGTTTTGTACTACTTGACGTTTAGGTAGTCTGCTGAGATACATGTTGTGTTATATGCAAGGCCTTGAGATTATAGAGCTGTTTTCTAAATTCCCTGGTTGATAATTTAATTTGTGGATTAATTAAAAAATAAATGTGAATGGATATTGGTAGGATTATTTACTATAGTGTAATTTTGTTTCTCTGTTGCATTTATTTCCATAACATTTGCAATATTTCTCACTGATAGAAGGGCACATATCTTATGGTGATTGTCTAATGGGATTAGTCTCAAACCCAGTTTGGGTCCTTCTTTTCGGCCCAAAAATGTTATATGGTTGTAGTTGTGGTTTGGGATTGTGTCCCTTCTACTTCAGGTAGATGACTGCTGGTAAGATCTTGAGATAAAGGGACAGAGCCTAGGCTTACGATGCTACTGGAGTCGTTATTTACTTTTAGTTCTTTGTTCTCAGTTGTACTTAAGCATGTTGTTGTGTTTGTTACTATCCTTAGATACTTTTTCTGCTGAATCATTTTCATCATTATTATATTATACATAGATTTCGTTGGTTAGTTCAGTCGTTGTATGTTGTTTACTGCTTTTGCTATTGAATTTTATTTCCTTTCTTTGTATACCTTACCATATGAGGGAAGTGATTCCCCGATGACTCACCAAGGCCCTCGCTGCTAGTCGACAACCTTTGGCGTTTGGGTTATTGTGCTCAAGTTCAGGTGTCGAACCGGGTACGGGGCATCAATTGAGTGGCTCCGAATTAAGGTCGTTCCAAAGTGGTATCAGAGGAGGTTCTTTCATTTTCTATTGACTTACAGTTTTGCAACATTAGACATGGATAGTATGGAATAGGTAAATGGTAAATAGTTATGTCTGGGTGTTCTAGAAACCATGTATAGGGAAAAAGCCAGATTACCTTGAATATTGCAATTTTTCAGTTTTGAAAATGTTACAGTTTAATTGATTTCACTGTTGGATGGTGCACTTGTTTTGTTCTATTACAGTTTGTATGATTGTGGTTCTATTTTTTTGCAACCTGATGAGATGAAGGTATTCCATCTCATGAATCATATAGGAACATGTTATGAAATAAGATGTCATGAATTTTTCCATTCCATCTATGTTGCATTATAAATTTCATGTTGTTGAGATTGAATTTGGGATATACAATGCATGCTTTTATGATATCTGTTGTGAAAGAATACCTGTTATGATGATATGGTATCGTTTTTAGAGCTTCTTAATCATGGATGCCAAACATTGGTCTTATAACGACCTACACTTTACATACATTGTTAATACTTCAAAATTGAAGAACACTTATTACAACATATGACAAAACCACAAAGGACCGTATAGGTATAGTGTCTTTAGAAACTGGGAAACATAAACAACTGGTTCATAAATCTTCTACAGTGTCTCCCATTTATTTCATCATATCTAGGGTCCCTTTTAGCATATTCTACTTAATATCCATCTTCCTGACCTGGGGAAAAGAAAACATAAAAGGGTGAGCTCAAATGCTCAGCAAGGGAAAATAATGGAAATAAAAATCATATCATATCTTTTTGAAAATTAAAACCTGCAAAAGAGATCATAATATCTTAACATGGAATAAATCATAGAAGTGAAAATGAGATCCCCATAATCATAACATAAAACTTGAATCTTTGTGGCATGCACACATAATCATGGAAAATCATTTCTTGTTAGTCATGACTCATTGCCAAGACTATCTTAGTGGACAAAGTCCCTTTCTGAACCGAGTTCACTCCTCGTTTCAGTCCTGTATCACTGAACCGAAATAACCTTCCGTTCCAGCCATGTCTATCTCATGAGATATAAAATCATTACCCAATGCATTGGAGGGAGATATAGGTCCCACCCATCTTATAATGAATCCTTTCTTATGTGTGCCACATAATCATAAAACATACATCATCACATAACATATGTAACAAAAATGGGATTCTTGAAACATCATGACATCATAAATCAATTCATATAAGATAAAGGAATTCATAAAAATAATTCCATCACAACATGAACAAATCAATTTAATAATAGGGATAAAAACAGAACCCTTTATTATCTTAGATGGAAAATAATTTTGATAAAACACTTGAACTCCATTCTTGAGGAAAATATCCTTTCTTCTTCAAAAACATTTTTCCTTTCATAACATGTCATACAACTTTAATATAAAAGAAGTTGATTAAAAATAAACTTGAAAACTTGTAAAGGAAGCTTCTTGGAAACAATGTTTTAAAAATCCATTCATGCCTTATAAGTTAAAAAAAACATTCTTCATACTTTTGTCGGAAAAGTCAAAAAGTACCTCGTATGACAAAAGATTCATTTCATAGATATTACTAAAAACTCACCGAAGGGTAAAAATGGATTTAAACAATTGTAGGTGGATGGAAATAATATTACATTTTGATGAAACATGGATGTGGATGATAAAATACACCCCAATAAATACTTACGAATAAACAATCTCGGATAAAAATGAGATTGTGATTTTTCCCTTACCTTAGGTCCGATTTGCTTTGTTCGTGTCCGAAGCTCCTGTATAATGGTTTAAATAATGTTATTGACTTATTCCAGAATCATACATATTGATATGAGATCATATATGGTCATATTATTAGCTTCTTGTTAGTAATATTTCATTGTTACTTGTTACTCGGGTCTTTATAACTTTTTGTTCTTATGCGTGTTTTGTCGAATAAATTCTTATTCTTATCTTTAGGTTATAGATAATTCATTTCCAGAATGGTATTAGTGTAGTATATACCATATTCATTCATTCAATTCATTTATATAATCATTATGAAATGAAGATCATGTAGAACGAGTCGCATCACATCGTGGAGACGGTATTCCGTACGTACGCACGAGTGATGATATCGTTCCTATGATCGTGGAATTGTATTGGAGTATATATATATATTATTTCAGTATCAATATTACTTAATAATAATCATATATAGTTACTGATTACACCATTATACCCATCCTTGTAAGGTGATGGTGGAAAATAGATTACACCACGGCGTGGAGACGGTATTCCGTACGTACGCACGCGCGGTGATTTCATTTTTCCGTAGGATGGATAGAAGGTGAATTAGGGTTGTTTCATATTTATAATAACATATCAGTATGTAAGTAATACTGATGTTATTACTTCATCATGAAACAACTAAAGAAGAAGAAGTTGAAGAAGAAAGAAATTGAAAAGATCGGTAATGGATATTACCTCTTCTTTGGAACGCCTCTTTGAATCCTCCACTTAAGGAACTAAGAGTGGTCTTTGGAGAAGACCAGGACCTCTAGGACTATTCTAGGGAAGTGGAGGGGAGAAAAGGGCAGGGGTTGGCCGAGCTTGAGTGCTCAATTTGGTGTGAGGAGGAGGGGGAGGAGGTGCCCTTTTATAAGGGAGGAGAGGGGCACCTTAGGAATATCTCAAAATATTATTTTATATTAAAGTCAAAATCGGTTTATAATGGTTCCAAAGGGTCTTATTTCGAAGCTAAAGTGGGGATGGGTCGAAATCCTATCAACCAATAGGATTTAGATAAGTTTAGGGTATTATTTTAACCTTATCAATTAGATTTAACTCTAAGTTAATTAATTTAACTTTTACCGTGTCTTTTTGTTTTCTTTCACTATATGGTTAATACACTTACTATAACATGCCAAACGAACCCCAAATTGTTTATTATTAATATATATATCCTTATCTAAGTCATTTGTCCGAACCTTAGATTTTTAGGAATAAAATAACAATTAATAATATAATATTTGATTTAAAAACTATTTTGTGTCAATTTTGACACTATTTGATATATGATTTTTGTGAAAGTCATAACAGAATTATATGTTCGAACCAAGTTGATTAAATCAACACTAATATATCATATCAACCTAGAAAATTAGTGGAGTTCATAAAAAGTCTCAAATTACATTTATTTTGGTGTTTATAACATCAATTATGTCAATATTTCATTAATAAGATAATTACTGCATCATCATTGTGTCATAAATAAATTAAATTATTTAATGTCTAAAAATTACAAATAAAATACCCTTATGTAGGAAATCTTTTTAGATTTCTAATGAATATTTATAGTCGAATTTATCTTATGTATAACCCCATATTAAAAATGATTTACTTATTAAACTTTGATTTTAACTATTTTAACCCTTCTTTAAATAAATTAATAATAAATGTCCTAATCTAATCCAAGTGGGCCTAAATGATAATATTTTACACTTAAGGTTGTTTTTGGTCGAGATAAACTTGTCCAATAGAATTAGGACATGTGTTAGGGTAATATTAATATCATATTTACCCTTAGTTACCCTATTTACTATTAACCGCGGTAAAAAAAAGTAAAAAGTTACTATTCACCAAAAAATTATTTTCATCTCATTGAACCACATTTTAGTCCTTGATATTAACCGTGTCTCTCGGATTTTCGAAATTCCATTCACAAAAGCGGTAAAATTAAGTTTTATGCAAAATTCAGTTTTTTAACCTACCACTTAGTGGTTTCACTATTCATCAAAAATTGAAAGTTTTCAGAAAAATACCAAAATTTCACCCTAGGCTAATTTCGATATTCTGAGTCCAAAAATGAAGTCCATTTTGAAAAATAAAATTTATAAAATTTCAAAAAGTGGTTATTACTATTCATAACGGCTACTTTTAATAGCATATTGTTGTTTAGTGAAACTCGGTATTGCGTACGACGCAAGCTATCGAGGAAGGTTGCGATTGCGTGTAAAGCAAGCCAAGCAAGTGTTGTGTAGAAAAAGATTCCTTTGATGATTTATATAACATAAAAGTCTCGGGTGTTACATTCTACCCCCCTTAAAAAGAATTTCGCCCTCGAAATTCGTCACTTTGCAACAAACAAATGAGGATACTTCTCCCTCATCATATCCTCAAGCTCCCATGTAGCTTCTTCAAGTTGGTGGTTTCTCCATAAAACTTTCACCAAGCGAGTGGTCTTGTTTCGTAGGACTTTTTCGCTACGATCCAGAATCTCTATCGGCTGTTCTTCATAAGAAAGATCTTGCTCCAGCGGTACAACTTCTGAGCTGAGTACATGTGAAGGATCTGGTATGTACTTTCTCAGGAGAGATACATGGAACACATCGTGAACTTGAGAGAGATTCGGTGGAAGCGCCAATCGGTAAGCTGCCTTCCCAACACGATCCAGTATTTCAAAAGGACCGACATATCTAGGGCTCAACTTCCCCTTCTTTCCAAATCTCATAACCCTCTTCCAGGGAGATATTCGTAAGAACACTTTATCGCCCACTTCAAACTCTAGGTCTTTTCTTCGGTTGTCGGCATAACTTTTCTGTCGACTCTGAGCTGCTCTTATGTGTTGTTGAATAGATCTGACCTTTTCTGCCATTTCATCAACGAGATCAGGTCCTAATAGCTTTCTTTCCCCAACTTCATCCCAGCAAGTTGGAGTCCTGCATTTCTTTCCATAGAGAGCTTCATAAGGAGCCATCTGAATACTGGAGTGAAAGCTATTATTATAAGAAAATTCCACCAAAGGTAGGTGTTGATCCCAACCTCCTTTGAAATCCATAGAGCAAGCTCTCAACATATCTTCTAGGGTTTGAATTGTTCTCTCAGACTGACCGTCTGTCTGGGGATGATAAGCAGTGCTGAAACTCAACTCTGTATCCAGAGTATGCTGAAGACTTCGCCAGAACTTCGAGGTAAATCTCGGATCCCGATCAGATATAATAGAAAGTGGTACTCCATGCAATCTTACCACTTCCTTTACATATATCCTGGCAAGCTGATCTAGACAGAAATCCTCTCTAATAGCAATGAAGTGTGCAGACTTTGTAAGACGATCAACTATGACCCAGATAGCATTATTGCCTTTGGATGTTTTAGGAAGTCCTGTGACAAAGTCCATAGTGATGTTTTCCCATTTCCATTCGGGTATGGGTAATGGTTGTAACATCCCCTTAGACTTCTGTCTCTCAGCTTTAACTTGTTGACAAACCAAGCATCGAGAGACATATTCAGCAACATCTCTTTTCATGCCATCCCACCAGAAGTACTCTTTCAGGTCCCTATACATCTTCGTGCTTCCAGGATGAATAGAGAATGAAGAACTATGAGCCTCATCCAGCAGCTCTTTCTTTAATTCGGGGATGGGAGGAACACAAACCCGATTCCTGAACTTTATTATCCCATCACAATAAAGGTTGAATTCAGGAACATTTCTCACCTTCTTTTGTAACTCGACATCTTCTTTCTGTGCCTCTTTAATCTTCACATGTATAGATGGTTGAACATTCTTTTGAGAAAGATAAGATTTTTCCCCTTCCATTATAATTCCAAGATCCATCCTTTGTAAATCCATAAATATTGGATCTTTTGTGATCCTCATCATGGATAAACTAGCATGGTCTTGTCGACTTAATGCATCTGCCACCTTGTTTGCTTTCCCAGGGTGGTAATGGATTGAGCAGTCATAATCCTTAATCAGCTCCAACCATCTTCTTTGGCGCATATTCAGCTCCTTTTGTGTGAAAATATACTTTAAACTTTTATGATCAGTATAAATATCACACCTTTCACCATAAAGGTAATGCCTCCAAATCTTTAATGCAAAGATTACCGCAGCCAACTCCAAATCATGTGTTGGGTAATTTTGCTCATGGATTTTCAACTGTCGTGAGGCATAAGCTATCACCATATCATTTTGCATAAGAACACACCCCAATCCCTTCTTGGATGCATCACTATAGATCACAAACCTTTCTCCACTACAAGGCAGTGTGAGCACAAGTGCACTGGATAACCTTCTTTTCAACTCCTTGAAATTCTCTTCACATTCCTCTGTCCAGACAAACTTAACTCCTTTCCGAGTCAACTTGGTGAGTGGATTAGATAATCGTGAAAAATCTTTTACAAAACGTCGATAATATCCAGCCAAACCAAGAAAACTTCGGATCTCAGTTACTGTTGTTGGTCTTGACCATCTTTCGATAACCTCTGTTTTTGCTGGATCCACAGATATCCCCTCTTTTGAGATTATATGACCCAAAAATGCAACTTTTTGAAGCCAAGATTCACACTTGGTAAATTTGGCATAAAGCTTCTCTTTTCTCAGGGTCTTCAATATAATTCTCAAGTGATCTTCATGCTCTTCCTTGCTCTTTGAATAGACAAGAATATCGTCTATAAAGACTACCACAAATTGATCAAGATAGTCTCTAAAGACTCTATTCATTAGATCCATGAAGATAGCAGGGGCATTAGTAAGACCAAATGGCATCACTATAAATTCATAGTGTCCATACCTTGTACGGAAAGCCGTCTTTGGTATATCCTCCCTTTTGACCCTTAATTGATGATACCCTGAACGAAGATCAATCTTGGAAAAGTATTGAGCTCCGCGTAGTTGGTCAAATAAGTCATCAATGCGTGGGAGAGGATATTTGTTCTTGATAGTGATCTTGTTAAGTTCTCGATAATCAATGCAGAGTCTCATTGATCCATCTTTCTTCTTAACAAATAGAACAGGTGCTCCCCAAGGTGACGCACTAGGGCGTATGAATCCCTTATCAAGATTCTCTTGGAGTTGTTTCTTCAATTCCTGCAACTCAATTGGGGCCATTCTATAAGGTGTCTTTGAAATAGGCAAAGCACCCGGTACGAGTTCTATTGAAAACTCAACTTCACGATTTGGTGGAAGACCCGGCAATTCCTCCGGAAAGACATCATCAAACTCCTGTACAATGGGCATATTCTTAATCGTGAGTTTCTCACCAACCATTTGAGATAAATAACCTTCATTTAGTGGAATCAATACCCATAAGATGGAAGAAATTTCCACTGGAAGGTTATGTTCATCCTTGCATTGATAGACGATCATAGGTTGATCTGGAATATGAAATGTGACTTCCCTTCTTTGGCAATTGATATGAGCTCCATGTAGAGAAAGCCAATCCATGCCAAGAATCACATCAAATTCCACTAAAGGAAGGATCACAAGATTTGCAGGAAGCACTTTCCCACAAACTTCGATTGGAGAAGAATTATAAACTTCTGATGCGATTGATGTGCCATTAGGTGTTGTCACAGCTAACTCAACATCTAATTGTTGAGGTAATACGGTGATACCCTTAGAAAATTTTTCAGAAATAAAAGAGTGGGTGGATCCAGAATCAAATAAAACATTTGCTACTTTAGAGTGGATGGTAAGTGTACCTTTCACCACATCGTTATCGTACTCCACATCGCTGATAGAAATTGCATGTGACATTCCTTTTTCTTTAGCCTTAAGAGTTTGTTGACGTCGACCATCATCATCAACCCTTGGATTTGGGCATTGATTGGCATAATGCCCCATCTCCTTGCACTTGAAACATTGAAGTGTAGCAGGTTCATTCTGTGTATCCCTTCCTTTGTTTGCATCATTAGACATCTTCTTCCCATTATCACGGCATTCAAATGCCCGATGACGTTCCTTTCCACATTTAAAACATTTACTTGTCCCTTTAAGAAAACTCCCTCCATGTTTCTTTCCACACTTTGAGCATAAGGGAAAGTTCATCTTCTTTTCCGTGTGCTCTTTAGATTTTTCTTTGAATTCCATCTTCCTCTTCTTATCAAACCCATGTGACTGATGGGTTACTCCAATCTCCATCTCGACTTTGAGAGCACATCGAATGATTTCCTCGTAGCTATTGAAGTCCCTTATGGCTAACTCCCTTCGAAGACTTGGTTTTAAGCCACTAAAGAATCGATCGATCTTACTCTCAGGTTGGATAATAATACCAGAAGCGTACCTTGCAAGTCTTGTAAAATTTGCTTCATAGGTACTAACAGATTCATCATCCCTTTGCTTCAGTTCAAGGAACTCTTTCTCCATCTTTGTTCGGAGAATACGAGGGAAGTACTTATTGAAAAATAAGTTCTTGAACTCGTCCCATTCCATAGACTCAATTTCATCCCTTTGCCTTGTATTCTTAACAAGATTCCACCATTGGTCAGCATCTCCTTCCAAACGATACACTGCTAGGATGACTTTATCATGCTCAGAACATTGAAGAACTGAAAATATCTTTTCAGTAGTACTAATCCATTGTTCAGAAACTAATGGATCAGTAGACCCGCTGAAAGAAGGTGGACGCTGCCTCATGAAGGATTCAACAGAATGTTGCTCCCTCCTTTGCTCGTTTGGAAATCCTGCATGATTCATAGCTTGACAAAGTTGTGTGAGCATGGCTACAAGATTTTTCATTCCAGCTCCCATATCGTTTGGTTGCTCAGGGGGACAATCATTGCATTGCCCATCGCATTCCGCATTAACACGGTTCCTTCGGGTTCCAGCCATTGACTAAAACCAAGAAGAATAGTGTGAGCAACACTAATTATAATAGGAAACCACATAATTCAAGAATAAAATTTTCATGCTTATGGTCTTATCCTAGGTTATTCAAGGCCATTTCTAAAACACTAAGATTGTGTTCTATGCTTAGACTTATCCTTAGGGTTCTTACTAAGGCTTTCACATTCTAGTTTCCAAAGGTTGACTATAACCTCCCTCTGATACCAACTATAACGACCTACACTTTACATACATTGTTAATACTTCAAAATTGAAGCACACTTATTACAACATATGACAAAACCACAAAGGACCGTATAGGTATAGTGTCTTTAGAAACTGGGAAACATAAACAACTGGTTCATAAATCTTCTACAGTGTCTCCCATTTATTTCATCATATCTAGGGTCCCTTTTAGCATATTCTACTTAATATCCATCTTCCTGACCTGGGGAAAAGAAAACATAAAAGGGTGAGCTCAAATGCTCAGCAAGGGCAAATAATGGAAATAAAAATCATATCATATCTTTTTGAAAATTAAAACCTGCAAAAGAGATCATAATATCTTAACATGGAATAAATCATAGAAGTGAAAATGAGATCCCCATAATCAAAACATAAAACTTGAATCTTTGTGGAATGCACACATAATCATGGAAAATCATTTCTTGTTAGTCATGACTCATTGCCAAGACTATCTTAGTGGACAAAGTCCCTTTCTGAACCGAGTTCACTCCTCGTTTCAGTCCTGTATCACTGAACCGAAATAACCTTCCGTTCCAGCCATGTCTATCTCATGAGATATAAAATCATTACCCAATGCATTGGAGGGAGATATAGGTCCCACCCATCTTATAATGAATCCTTTCTTATGTGTGCCACATAATCATAAAACATACATCATCGCATAACATATGTAACAAAAATGGGATTCTTGAAACATCATGACATCATAAATCAATTCATATGAGATAAAGGAATTCATAAAAATAATTCCATCACAACATGAACAAATCAATTTAATAATAGGGATAAAAACAGAACCCTTTATTATCTTAGATGGAAAATAATTTTTATAAAACACTTGAACTCCATTCTTGAGGAAAATATCCTTTCTTCTTCAAAAACATTTTTCCTTTCATAACATGTCATACAACTTTAATATAAAATAAGTTGATTAAAAATAAACTTGAAAACTTGTAAAGGAAGCTTCTTGGAAACAATGTTTTAAAAATCCATTCATGCCTTATAAGTTAAAAAAAACATTCTTCATACTTTTGTCGGAAAAGTCAAAAAGTACCTCGTATGACAAAAGATTCATTTCATAGATATTACTAAAAACTCACCGAAGGGTAAAAATGGATTTAAACAATTGTAGGTGGATGGAAATAATATTACATTTTGATGAAACATGGATGTGGATGATAAAATACACCCCAATAAATACTTACGAATAAACAATCTCGGATAAAAATGAGATTGTGATTTTTCCCTTACCTTAGGTCCGATTTGCTTTGTTCGTGTCTGAAGCTCCTGTATAATGGTTTAAATAATGTTATTGACTTATTCCAGAATCATACATATTGATATGAGATCATATATGGTCATATTATTAGCTTCTTGTTAGTAATATTTCATTGTTACTTGTTACTCGGGTCTTTATAACTTTTTGTTCTTATGCGTGTTTTGTCGAATAAATTCTTATTCTTATCTTTAGGTTATAGATAATTCATTTCCAGAATGGTATTAGTGTAGTATATACCATATTCATTCATTCAATTCATTTATATAATCATTATGAAATGAAGATCATGTAGAACGAGTCGCATCACATCGTGGAGACGGTATTCCGTACGTACGCACGAGTGATGATATCGTTCCTATGATCGTGGAATTGTATTGGAGTATATATATATATTATTTCAGTATCAATATTACTTAATAATAATCATATATAGTTACTGATTACACCATTATACCCATCCTTGTAAGGTGATGGTGGAAAATAGATTACACCACGGCGTGGAGACGGTATTCCGTACGTACGCACGCGCGGTGATTTCATTTTTCCGTAGGATGGATAGAAGGTGAATTAGGGTTGTTTCATATTTATAATAACATATCAGTATGTAAGTAATACTGATGTTATTACTTCATCATGAAACAACTAAAGAAGAAGAAGTTGAAGAAGAAAGAAATTGAAAAGATCGGTAATGGATATTACCTCTTCTTTGGAACGCCTCTTTGAATCCTCCACTTAAGGAACTAAGAGTGGTCTTTGGAGAAGACCAGGACCTCTAGGACTATTCTAGGGAAGTGGAGGGGAGAAAAGGGCAGGGGTTGGCCGAGCTTGAGTGCTCAATTTGGTGTGAGGAGGAGGGGGAGGAGGTGCCCTTTTATAAGGGAGGAGAGGGGCACCTTAGGAATATCTCAAAATATTATTTTATATTAAAGTCAAAATCGGTTTATAATGGTTCCAAAGGGTCTTATTTCGAAGCTAAAGTGGGGATGGGTCGAAATCCAATCAACCAATAGGATTTAGATAAGTTTAGGGTATTATTTTAACCTTATCAATTAGATTTAACTCTAAGTTAATTAATTTAACTTTTACCGTGTCTTTTTGTTTTCTTTCACTATATGGTTAATACACTTACTATAACATGCCAAACGAACCCCAAATTGTTTATTATTAATATATATATCCTTATCTAAGTCATTTGTCCGAACCTTAGATTTTTAGGAATAAAATAACAATTAATAATATAATATTTGATTTAAAAACTATTTTTTGTCAATTTTGACACTATTTGATATATGATTTTTGTGAAAGTCATAACAGAATTATATGTTCGAACCAAGTTGATTAAATCAACACTAATATATCATATCAACCTAGAAAATTAGTGGAGTTCATAAAAAGTCTCAAATTACATTTATTTTGGTGTTTATAACATCAATTATGTCAATATTTCATTAATAAGATAATTACTGCATCATCATTGTGTCATAAATAAATTAAATTATTTAATGTCTAAAAATTACAAATAAAATACCCTTATGTAGGAAATCTTTTTAGCTTTCTAATGAATATTTATAGTCGAATTTATCTTATGTATAACCCCATATTAAAAATGATTTACTTATTAAACTTTGATTTTAACTATTTTAACCCTTCTTTAAATAAATTAATAATAAATGTCCTAATCTAATCCAAGTGGGCCTAAATGATAATATTTTACACTTAAGGTTGTTTTTGGTCGAGATAAACTTGTCCAATAGAATTAGGACATGTGTTAGGGTAATATTAATATCATATTTACCCTTAGTTACCCTATTTACTATTAACCGCGGTTAAAAAAAGTAAAAAGTTACTATTCACCAAAAAATTATTTTCATCTCATTGAACCACATTTTAGTCCTTGATATTAACCGTGTCTCTCGGATTTTCGAAATTCCATTCACAAAAGCGGTAAAATTAAGTTTTATGCAAAATTCAGTTTTTTAACCTACCACTTAGTGGTTTCACTATTCATCAAAAATTGAAAGTTTTCAGAAAAATACCAAAATTTCACCCTAGGCTAATTTCGATATTCTGAGTCCAAAAATGAAGTCCATTTTGAAAAATAAAATTTATAAAATTTCAAAAAGTGGTTATTACTATTCATAACGGCTACTTTTAATAGCATATTGTTGTTTAGTGAAACTCGGTATTCCGTACGACGCAAGCTATTGAGGAAGGTTGCGATTGCGTGTAAAGCAAGCCAAGCAAGTGTTGTGTAGAAAAAGATTCCTTTGATGATTTATATAACATAAAAGTCTCGGGTGTTACAGGTCTTGGAGGTGTTATGGGCCCTCAAGGATCGGAATTTGGTGGGTCGTGAGTTTGTTATACTATTTACTCTTTATATGCATGGTTATGATGACATGTTTTCATTCGCGGGGAGTATGGGCCTTCCCGGGACATAAATTGGCACCATAAAAATGGTTTTTCATTGTTTTCTGGGCTCTGATGCAATTTTGAGGATACTGTTCGGAAAACCCCAGAATACACATCATGTACATTATGCATATACGAAATGTAGTTTTTAGTGGTGTCACTGATCATGCGGGTAAGGACATGCGGACCTGGAAAATCTTGTAAGAACATGTCGTCTTCCATCTTAGCATGTCGTGTAGTCTAGAATAGTTATCTGGCTGTGTCATGAACAAAACGGGCTGGGGTTTTCCTTCAAGTACATGTCGTGTCCCTTGGGAACACGCCGTGTATAGTTGACCATGTTTCCAGCCGTGTAGTCAACAACACAGTTTGGTGTTACTATTCTGCATACACACCGTGTCCGTATGGAACACACCATTTAGCATCAACCGTGTATCAGGTCATGTCACATACCTCACAGTCCAGGTAAGGAATGTCATGTTCACACCGTGTCTCCATTGACACATTGTGTAGTAGCAGTTCATGTACGATTCGGTGTAACTAACGACACAGACATGGGAGATATCTTAAGGACACACCGTGTAGTGGTCAAGCACGCCGTGTAGTTTCTTGCTGGGACAGTCCGTGTTCCAAGACATTTAGGAGTGAAGAGAATGGATAAATGGGATAGCACACACCATGTAGCTTAAGAAACACACAGTTTTGTAGGGTGGTTTACTCATCCAGGTATGGCCAAGGTACACTCCCAAGGAAAAATTTTAAGAAACAAGTCGTTTAGTCATACTACACGCTGTGTAGTGATGTTCTTTCCAATTTTAATGGTTTTTACATCCTATTACTTTTTACTATCATAGGATTCAACTGTGTTAGTCTATAATGAAGGTGTGTTTTTGTAGAGACCCGAAGCTTATCGTACATGGACATTACATTACATTTGCGGAATACATAGTTCATAACAAAAACACACACACAAGGACCGTAATAGTTTAGTGTCTTTGGAAACTCGGAATATAATCTTCTAATCGTGGTGAACGATCTTCAACATCTCCCATAAAGATCTTCTTTTTTTTAATACCTAAAACCATTCTTTATATCCTGGGGAAAAGAAAACATAAAAGGGTGAGCTCAAATGCTCAGTAAGGGTAAACAAAAGAAATATCAATCACATCATATACATAAGCACATAACTTTTGGAAATCTTAACCTGCAAAAGAGATCATAATTTCATAACATGGGGTAAATCATGACAGTGAAATGTAATCACAATAGTCATAACATAAAACTTGAAACATTGTGGTATTCACACATAATCATATAGATTCATTTCTTGTTAGTCAAGACTCATTGCCAAGACTATCTTAGTGGACAAAGTCCCTTTCTGAATCGAGTAACCCTCGTTTCAGTCCTGTTTCACTGAACCCGTATAACCTACCCTTCCAGCCATGTCTATCTCATGAGATATAAAATCATTACCCAATTCATTGGAGGGAGATATAGGTCCCACCCATCTCATAATGATACCATTCTTATGTGTGCCACAAAATCATAAATCATACATCATTTCATAACCCATGTAATAAAATGGGATTCTTAAACATCATGCCATCATAATCCATAAACAATTGATATCATTTCATCATAAGAAAACTGAAACCATTTAAATCATAGAGACATTTTACTTGAAACATACATTTCAAATAACATCATCTTAGATGGAAAAATAGTTTTAAAAAAAACACTTGAAATGAATTCTTGAGGAAAATATCCTTTCTTCTTTAAAAACATTTTTCCTTTCTTAACATGTCATAAAACATTAAACTAAAAGAAGTTGATTAAAAATAAACTTGAAAACTTGTAAAGTAAGATTCTTGGAAATAATGTTTTAAAAATCCATTCATGCCGTATACGTTAAAAAAAACATTCTTCGTACTTTTGTCGGAAAAGTCAAAAAATCACCTCGTACGAAAAAGCGACAAAAGATTCCATTCATATTCTTTACTAAAAACTCACCGAAGGGTAAAAATGGATTTAAACAATTTTAGGTGGATGGAAATAATATTACATATTGATGAAACATGTATGTGGATGATAAAATACACCCCAGTAAATACTTACGAATAAACAATCTCGGATAAAAATGAGATTTGATATTTCCCTTACCTTAGGTCCGATTTGCTTCGTATGTGTCCGAACCACCTGTATAATGATAATGTCATTGAATTATTATATAATCATATTCATTGTTATGATATCATATATGGTTCACTTATGACATTATATTACCCGTTCTTTTGTAAATTCCATGTTAAAGAAGCGTTTTGGGTAAAATCGTTTCATTTATCGTAGGTGTTTTGACTTGTTGTTCTTGACATTATTATTACTTATATCATGATTTAATTACTTCCAGAATATAAAATTTGATTTATATATCATATATATTCAGTATATATATATATATATAATAGATAGATAAATAAAATGAAAAACACCGTTCATGGAGACGGTAGTCCGTACGTACGCATGAACTCTGTTTTCCATTCCTTATTGTCTTGAAATGGAAGTAAGTAGATGACATACATATATATATATATATACATAATCCAGTAGCTTTATAATGTCATATATTTCATTATTATTTCTTATATATACTTTATAATCATTCTTAAATGGTTAACATGGAGAATGAATCTCATCACGTCGTGGAGACGGTAGTCCGTACGTACACACGAGTGATGATATCATTTTCATAAATATTGAATTGGATCGGAGTGGATTATAAAATATATCAGAATCAATATGATGTTGTAATAACTATGTATAGTTATTCTTTACACCATTATACCCATCCATGTAAGGTGGTGGTGGAAAATAGTTTACACCACGGCGTGGAGACGGTATTCCGTACATACGCACACGCAGTGATTTCTTTTTTCGTAGGATGGATAGATGGTGAAATAGGGTTGTTTCATACTTATAATAACATATCAGTATATGAGTGATACTGATGTTATTACTTCATAATGAAACAACCTATGAAGAAGAAGTGGAAGAAGAAATAAAGATGAAAGAATTGGTAACGGTAATTACCTCTTCTTTGAAGCGCCTCTTTTAGACCTCCTCTTAGGGCACTAAAATTGGTCTTTGAGGAAGACCAGAACCTCTAGGATGTTTCTAGGGAAGTGGAGAAGAGATTTTGGCAGGGGTTGTCCGAGCTTGAGTGCTCAAATTGGTGTGAGGAGGAGGGGGAGGAGGTGTCCTTTTATAAGGGAGGAGAGGGGCACCTTAGGAATATCTCAAAATATTATTTTATATTAAAGTCAAAATAGGTTTATAGTGGTTCCAAAGGGTCTTATTTCGAAGCTAAAGTGGGGATGGGTCGAAATACTATCAACCAATAGTATTTAGACAAGTTTAGGTTATTATTTTAACCTTACCAATTAGATTTAACTCTAAGTTAAATAATTTAACTTTTACCGTGTCTTTTTGTTTTCTTTCACTATATGGTTAATACACTTAATATAACATGCCAAACGAACCCCAAATTTTATATTATTAATAAATATATCTGTATCTAAGTCATTTGGCCGAACCTTAGTTTTTTAGGAATAAAATAACAATTAATAATATAATATTTGATTTAAAAACTATTTTGTGTCAATTTTGACACAATTTGATATATGATTTTTGTGAAAGTCATAACAGAATTATATGTTCGAACCAAGTTGATTAAATCCACACTAATATATCATAGTAACCTATAAAATTAGTTTAAGTCATAAAAAGTCTCAAATTACATTCATTTGAGCATTTATAACATCAATTATGTTAATATTTCCTTAAAAGGGTAATTACTGCATCATCGTTGTGTCATAAATAAATTAATTTATTTAAAGTCTAAAAATTATAAATAAAATATCATTATGTAGTAAAGCTTTTTAGCTTTCTAATGAATATTTATAGTCGAATTTATCTTATGTATAACCCCATTTTAAAAATGTTTTAGTTATTAAACATTGATTTTAACTATTTTAACTATTCATTAAATAATATAATATTAAATGTCATAATCTAATCCAAGTGGACCTAAATGGTCATATTATATTCATAAGGTTGTTTTTGGTCGAATTACACTTATCCAATAGAATTAGGACATGGGTTAGTGTAATAGTAATATCATATTTACCCTTAGTTACCCTATTTACTATTAACCGTGGTAAAAAAAAGTAAAAAGTTACTATTCACCAAAAATTATTTTCATCTCATTGAACCACATTTTACTTACTGACATCAACCGTGTCTCTCGGATTTTTAAAATTTCATTCACAGAAGCGGTAAAATTAAGATTTATGAAGAAATTAATTTTTTTAACTACCACTTAGTAGTTTCACTATTCATCAAAAATTGATGTTTTTCAGAACAATGCCAAAATTTCATCCTAAGCTATATTTCATATTCAGAATTCAAAAATGAAGTCTATTTTACCAAATTCATATCATAGAATTTGCATTAATTAATTTTATAATTAAATCCCGCTGTTAAAACAAATAGCGTGTTTTTAAGAAACAATATCTATCAAAAGATTGACACTTGATTATGTCTGGTTTAAATGTGAAATTTCATCCAATGACAAACATTGTATTAAA
The DNA here is from genome assembly GCA_963277665.1 of Viscum album. Classification (NCBI taxonomy): domain Eukaryota; kingdom Viridiplantae; phylum Streptophyta; class Magnoliopsida; order Santalales; family Viscaceae; genus Viscum; species Viscum album. The sequence goes on along the minus strand of OY728152.1, from coordinate 356,288,998 downwards.
TTGTAAAAATATATTCTAAATATACTTTAAAACCACTCAAATTAATAATTTATCACTATTAATTATTTCGATTAAAAAAGTTGTTTTTAATTATAATTTAGTAATTTTCACTATTCATCTGAATATGAAAGTTATCCGAAAAGTACCAAAATTTCTCCTTAGGCTAAATTCGATACTCCGAATCCAAAAATGAAGTTCATTTTGAAAAATAAGATTTACGGAGTTTTAAAAAGTGGTTATTACTATTCATAACGGCTAGTTTTAATAATATTTTAATAGCATATCGTTGTTTAGTGAAACTCGGTATTGCGTATTACACACGCTATCGAGGAAGGTCGTGATTGCGTGTAATGCAAGTCAAGTCAAGGATGCGTGTTGTGCAAGCTCCTTTTGGTGTAGCATACAACACAAGACTTTAATAAAATTAAAAAGAATATTTTTTTATAAAATCATGGGCTGTTACATTCTACCCCCCTTAAAATGAATTTCGCCCTCGAAATTCGTCGGGGTTATAAATGGTTTACTATTCGAAAGTTTCTTTAATAGAAACCCACATCGTAAAAAGGAATATCAAAACCAATCTTTAAAAACAAAAGTATGAAACGTAACGGTTACCCAAAAAAACTAATCATTGGGTTTCCACATAGGTGAAAATATGGATATGGAAGAAAAATCTAACCATCATGTTCTGATGGAGAGTGGTAGAGAACATGGCTATGGAAAAGCCAGTAATCACAAATCCATAGATTTGTGATGATATAAGGTACCATCTGATTCATCAGGTATAAGATCACTAGGACAATATTTTTGGTTTTCAAGATCATTTCCCTAAAGTTGAAAATTTGAATTAGAATAAATACTTTATTTTGGTACAATCTCACTGTTGTTCGTGCCTTGAACAATTTCCACTTCATCTCTTAAATAAATGAAGTTGAATTTGTTATTCATGAAGTGTTAGCAGATCATGTTGTAGAATGACGGGTCATTCCATCTGTCTCAAACACAAGGTTAGCAAAAATTATATACATAAGTCGATCTATAGTGAGATTAATCATATATGGTTCTTAAATGGACTTATACTTCATATATCATACTGCTTAATATAATAAAACTAGTTTCTACTAAACAGGGACTTCCTGTAGGCCAGTGGTAGGCGATAATGGCCAGTCGCACTTCAGTTGTGGGTTCGATTCCCATAGCCTTGTCTGAAGCGATGGGTTGTCGCCCGTCGTGTAGGTTGTCCTTTTTCCAAAACTATATAACATCCCATCAATAATATCGAACAAACAAACAATACTAACTTATGTCCAACATAATCCATTCCAATCTGTTAGGCTTATCCATAATACTGCAGTCGACTCTCATAATATAGTGAAAATGATTACCAGATATTTAACACCATCATCGATCCCCAAGTATCATAAGATATGTTTTGTTGGTCACATTTCAAACATTCAAAGTCCTTAATCGTGTATTCTCTTGAATACCTTAGTGAAAACATGAATGCAGTTAAATGTTAACACGTTTCACATACCAAAATCCTCAAAATTCTATATACTCAAACTTAGTCCTTATATCAATCATGAGCTCATGAATACTGTTATACATTTCATTTTCTCGTTTCCCTTCATTATGCGCATAATATCTCAATCACTTTGAATACCACATTAGACCAATACATAAATATTCCAATATTCCAAGATACAACATTATTTTGTAATCCCATTACATAAACACTTAATCATTCCACCACATCGTTGTCATATTCAACATTGCCAATAGTGATCGCATGTGACTTCCCTTTGTCCTTTGCCTTAAGCGGTTGCTCATGTCGATCATCACTAACCCTTGGATTAGGGAATTTATTAGCATAATGCCCCATTTCCTTGCACTTGAAGCATTGAAGTGTTGGTTGTACGTTCTCTACAGTGTTTGCTTTATTCACTTCATTAGAATCCCATTTTCCATTACTTCGACACTCAGCTCCTCGATGACCTTCTTTTCCACACTTAAAACATTTTCTAGTCCCTTTAAGACAATCTCCACCATGCTTCTTTCCACACTTTGTGCATAAGGAAACATTCATCTTCTTTTCACCATTATTCTGAGTTTTCTCCTTGAACTCCATCTTTCGTTTCTTGTCAAACCCATGAGATGGATATGTAACAACAACTTCCATTTCTACCTTGATAGCACAACGCACAATTTCTTCATAGCTACTGAAGTCTCTAATAGCTAATGCCCTTCGAAGACTTGGTTTTAAGCCACTGAAAAATCGATCAACTTTACTTTCAGGTTGGATGATAATACCAGAAGCGTACCTTGCAAGTCTTGTAAAATTCGATTCATAGGTACCAACAGATTCATCATCCCTTTGCTTCAGTTCAAGAAACTCTTTCTCCATCTTTGTTCGGAGAATACGAAGGAAGTACTTATTGAAAAATAAGTTCTTGAACTCGTCCCATTCCATAGACTCAATTTCATCCCTTTGCATCGTATTCTTAATAAGATTCCACGTTTGATCAGCATCTCCTTCCAAACGATACACTACTAGGATTACTTTATCATGTTCAGAACATTGAAGAACTGAAAATATCTTTTCAGTAGTACTAATCCATTGTTCAGCAACTAATGGATCAGTAGACCAACTGAAAGAAGGTGGACGCTGCCTCATGAAGGATTCAACAGAATGTTGCTCCTTCCTTTGCTCGTTTGGAAGTCCTGCATGATTCATAGCTTGAGAAAGTTGTGTGAGCATGGCTAAAAGATTTTGCATTCCGGCTCCCATATCGTTTGGTTGCTCAGGGGGACAATCATTGCATTGCCCATCACATTCCGCATTAACACGGTTCCTTCGGGTTCCAGCCATCGTCTAAAGCCCCAAAAGAATAGTATGAGAGGCAAAAATAATGCTAGGGAAAACAACATAATAAAGGGGTAGTACCCTCAATATCTAACATCTTAGGTTAAATTCGAAGATCGTTAGCGCAATTCTAGGACTATAACCTATACGTATACTTAACCTTAGAGACATCCCTAGACATACCTTAGAAATATCTCTAGGGATCTCACTAATGTTTTCGCATCCTAGATTCCAAAGGTTGACTAAACCTTTCCTCTGATACCAACTGTAGAGACCCGAAGCTTATCGTACATGGACATTACATTACATTTGCGGAATACTTAGTTCATAACAAAAACACACACACAAGGATCGTAATAGTTTAGTGTCTTTGGAAACTCGGAATATAATCTTCTAATCGTGGTGAAAGATCTTCAACATCTCCCATAAAGATCTTCTTTTTTTTAATACCTAAAACCTTTCTTTATATACTGGGGAAAAGAAAACATAAAAGGGTGAGCTCAAATTCTCAGTAAGGGTAAAAAAAGAAATATCAATCACATCATATACATAAGCACATAACTTTTGGAAATCTTAACCTGCAAAAGAGATCATAATTTCATAACATGGGGTAAATCATGGAAGTGAAATGTAATCACAATAATCATAACATAAAACTTGAAACTTTGTGGCATTCAAACATAATCATAGAGAATCATTTCTTGTTAGTCAAGACTCATTTCCAAGACTATCTTAGTGGACAAAGTCCCTTTCTGAATCGAGTAACCCTCGTTTCAGTCCTGTTTCACTGAACCCGTATAACCTACCATTCCAGCCATGTCTATCTCATGAGATATAAAATCATTACCCAATGCATTGGAGGGAGATATAGGTCCCACCCATCTCATAATGATACCATTCTTATGTGTGCCACAAAATCATAAATCATACATCATTTCATAACCCATGTAATAAAATGGGATTCTTAAACATCATGCCATCATAGTCCATAAACAATTGATATCATTTCATCATAAGAAAACTGAAACCATTTAAATCATAGAGACATTTTACTTGAAACATACATATCAAATAACGTCATCTTAGATGGAAAAATAGTTTAAAAAAACACTTGAAATGAATTCTTGAGGAAAATATCCTTTCTTCTTTAAAAACATTTTTCCTTTATTAACATCTCATAAAACATTAAACTAAACGAAGTTGATTAAAAATAAACTTGAAAACTTGTAAAGTATGATTCTTGGAAATAATGTTTTAAAAATCCATTCATGCCGTATACGTTAAAAAAACATTCATCGTACTTTTGTCGGAAAAGTCAAAAAATCACCTCGTACGAAAAAGCGACAAAAGATTCCTTTCATATTCTTTACTAAAAACTCACCGAAGGGTAAAAATGGATTTAAACAATTGTAGGTGGATGGAAATAATATTACATATTGATGAAACATGGATGTGGATGATAAAATACACCCCAGTAAATACTTACGAATAAACAATCTCGGATAAAAATGAGATTTGATATTTCCCTTACCTTAGGTCCGATTTGCTTCGTATGTGTCCGAACCTCCTGTATAATGATAATGTCAATGACTTATTATAGAATCATATTCATTTTTATGATATCATATATGGTTCACTTATGACATTATATTACCCGTTCTTTTGTAAATTCCATGTTAAAGAAGCGTTTTGGGTAAAATCGTTTCATTTATCGTAGGTGTTTTGACTTGTTGTTCTTGACATTATTATTACTTATATCATGATTTACTTACTTCCAGAATATAAAATTTGATTTATATATCATATATATTCATTATATATATATATATATAATATATAGATAAATAAAATGAAAAACACCGTTCATGGAGACGGTAGTCCGTACGTACGCATGAACACTGTTTTCCATTCCTTATTGTCTTGAAATGGAAGTAAGTAGATGACATACATATATATATATATACATAATCCAGTAGCTTTATAATGTCATATATTTCATTATTATTTCTTATATATACATTATAATCATTCTTAAATGGTTAACATGGAGAATGAATCTCATCGCGTCGTGGAGACGGTAGTCCGTACGTACGCACGAGCGATGATATCATTTTCATAAATATTAAATTGGATCGAAGTGGATTATACAATATATCAGAATCAATATGATGTTGTAATAACTATGTATAGTTATTCTTTACACCATTATACCCATCCATGTAAGGTGGTGGTGGAAAATAGATTACACCACGGCGTGGAGACGGTATTCCGTACGTACGCACGCGCAGTGATTTCTTTTTCCGTAGGATGTATAGATGGTGAAATAGGGTTGTTTCATACTTATAATAACATATAAGTATATGAGTGATACTGATGTTATTACTTCATAATGAAACAACCTAAGAAGAAGAAGTTGAAGAAGAAATAAAGATGAAAGAATTGGTAACGGTAATTACCTCTTCTTTGAAGCGCCTCTTTGAGACCTCCTCTTAGGGCACTAAAATTGGTCTTTGAGGAAGACCATAACCTCTAGGATGTTTCTAGGGAAGTGGAGAATAGATTTGGGCCGGGTTTGGGCGAGCTTGAGTGCTCAAATTGGTGTGAGGAGGAGGGGGAGGAGGTGTCCTTTTATAAGGGAGGAGAGGGGCACCTTAGGAATATCTCAAAATATTATTTTATTTTAAAGTAAAAATCGGTTTATAATGGTTCCAAAGGGTCTTATTTCGAAGATAAAGTTGGGATGGGTCGAAATCCCATCAACCAATAGGATTTAGACAAGTTTAGGTTATTATTTTAACCTTATCAATTAGATTTAACTCTAAGTTAAATAATTTAACTTTTACCGTGTCTTTTTGTTTTCTTTCACTATATGGTTAATACACTTACTATAACATTCCAAACGAACCCCAAATTGTATATTATTAATAAATATATCCTTATCTAAGTCATTTGGCCGAACCTTAGATTTTTAGGAATAAAATAACAATTAATAATATAATATTTGATTTAAAAAATATTTTGTGTCAATTTTGACACTATTTAATATATGATTTTTGTGAAAGTCATAACAGAATTATATGTTAGAACCAAGTTGATTAAATCAACACTAATATATCATAATAACCTATAAAATTAGTTTAAGTCATAAAAAGTCTCAAATTACATTCATTTGAGCATTTATAACATCAATTATGTTAATATTTCCTTAAAAGGGTAATTACTGTATCATCGTTGTGTCATAAATAAATTAATTTATTTAAAGTCTAAAAATTATAAATAAAATATAATTATTTAGGAAATCCTTTTAGCTTTCTAATGAATATTTATAGTCGAATTTATCTTATGTATAACCCCATATTAAAAATGTTTTAGTTATTAAACTTTGATTTTAACTATTTTAACTATTCATTAAATAATATAATATTAAAAGTCATAATCTAATCCAAGTAGACCTAAATGGTCATATTATATTCATAAGGTTTTTTTGGTCGAATTACACTTATCCAATAGAATTAGGACATGTGTTAGGGTAATAGTAATATCATATTTACCCTTAGTTACCCTATTTACTATTAACCGTGGTAAAAAAAGGTAAAAAGTTACTATTCACCAAAAATTATTTTCATCTCATTGAACCACATTTTACTTACTGACATCAACCGTGTCTCTCGGATTTTTGAAATTCCATTCACAGAAGCGGTAAAATTAAGATTTATGAAGAAATTAATTTTTTTAACTACCACTTAGTAGTTTCACTATTCATCAAAAATTGATGTTTTTCAGAACAATGCCAAAATTTCATCCTAAGCTATATTTCATATTCCGAATTCAAAAATGAAGTCTATTTTACCAAATTAATATCATACAATTTGCATTAATTAATTTTATAATTAAATCCCGCTGTTAAAACAAATAGCGTGTTTTTAAGAAACAATATCTATCAAAAGATTGACACTTGATTATGTCTGGTTTAAATGTGAAATTTCATCCAATGACCAACATTGTATTAAATTGTAAAAATATATTCTAAATATACTTTAAAACCACCCAAATTAATAATTTATCACTATTAATAATTTCGATTAAAAAATTTGTTTTTAATTATAATTTAGTAATTTTCACTATTCATCAGAATATGAAAGTTATCCGAAAAGTACCAAAATTTCACCTTAGGCAAATTCGATACTCTGAATCCAAAAATGAAGTTCATTTTGAAAAATAAGATTTACGGAGTTTTAAAAAGTGGTTATTACTATTCATAACGGCTAGTTTTAATAATATTTTAATAGCATATCGTTGTTTAGTGAAACTCGGTATTGCGTATTACACACTCTATCGAGGAAGGTCGTGATTGTGTGTAATGCAAGTCAAGTCAAGGATGCGTGTTTTGCAAGCTCCTTTTGTTGTAGCGTACCACACAAGACTTTAATAAAATTAAAAAGAATATTTTTTTATAAAATCTTGGGCTGTTACAGTTTTGATCTTTCAGAGCTATGGAACCAACACATCCTCCAGTTGCACGTCACGGACCAGGAAGTTATGGTACAACTGATAGGACAGATCATGGACTACTAGTAGTATCGCCTATCGTTATGGACATGGCACCTACAGTGATTCCATAAATAGGTGTTGATGTTCATTTCAAAGAGTGTTTCATGATATTCATGCAGACCTTCTAGGGAGCACAGCACCCTGCCCCAACTCTGGTAGATTTGACATGGGTTTTTCAGCAGCAGCATCCTCCCATGTTCTCAAGGGATAGAGGACCGTAGGATGCGGAGTCATGGATAAAATCCATGCAATCCATCCTCAACAATCTGTAGACATCCCTTGATAAGAGATTGAATATCGTGACTTATATGCTTCGATATTCCTCCAAGATATGGTGGGATGTGGTTTTGCAGACAGGGAACCAATAAGCTATGGATTGGGATGAGTTTAAGCATACATTCTACGACTACTTATACCCAGCGAAACAAAGGGATGATAGAGATAAAGTGATCATGACCCTGTAATAGAGTACTCTCTCAGTTATCGAGTATTCCTCTTTCTTTACTGATTTACATCATTTCACTCCCGTAATATGGAATGATAATCTCTTTTTAGCGAGGAAGTTTGAAGAATTCCTCAGACCAGACATCAGATCGTAGGTGAATGTATTTCATTGGACTAAAATTAATCTGATAGTCATCCAGGATCTCATCACGGAATGATACCTGAGGGATGTTGGAGCTATGGACCTGGGCGATTTAGCATCTAGGGCTAATTCTTTTCAGGTAGACAAAAAGAAGCGCCACCGAGAGTCTACACGTGGTGATACAAGGAAGTGAGGTTTTTCTCTGGTATATGAGATCTTCTTTCTGTAACCCATGTGGTGTGATAAAAGTGTGGAAGGATCAGGAATATGAAGCATTAGTTACTGATGGAACTGGTGGAGTGCCGATCCTGCGGCAAGATGGGTCATCTGAAGCGTTTCTAAAAGGACCCCCTTCTAGTAGCTAGTGAAGGAGGACCGATTTCAACTCCGCGTGCAGGAGCAGGATAACCAGTTCTGCTGCAGACTAGGGGATGGAGTTCTTTAGGTCGGTGAGGTCATGGTAAAGGTTGTGGGCGTAGTGGTTAGGATCAGGGAAGAGCAGTACATGGATATCAAGGAGCTATGCAGGGCTTCAGTACAAGCCAAACATTTGTGATAGAACAGATTTACCTGGAGCAGGATCCCTGACCCTCTACAGTTCTAGGTACGATCTTATTATCCTATGTTTTATCTTCTTCTCTTTTCGATACTAGTTCTTCGCATATCTTTATCTCGGTTGCTGTCATGGAGATCCTTGAGCTCTGTATCTTTTTGTCTGATGGCATTTTGAATCTTTACATGCCCTTGGGAACAAGGACATATAATGTACATTAGTGACAAGTGTGCCCTCTTGAGGTTGCATGGTGTCACTTCTTATGGGACCTCAATTTCCTAGAGATGACATGCTATGATGTCATTCTCAAGATGGACATGTTGGATCCCTTCTAGGAAGTCGTCGATTTCTATCGCCGTAGGGTCAGTTTCGTATCACTAGACATCATGTCTTTTCTTTATAGAGGCGAGTGGGATGTCTTGGTGGGTAGAGCTGGACCCGAGCATCATGGGCTAGGTGGAGTTCCAACCCAGATTTCTATTCAGTATCTAGATGACCAAGGGACTTCAATGTTATACTTTCCTCCAATGGTGGATCATTTCAGGGATTCCTATTCAGATGAATTTTTAGGTTTTCCTCCGGAGCGTGAGGTAGACTTCTCGATTGAGCAATTTACCGGAGGGGAACTGATTTTAATTCCTCTTTATATGATAACTACACCTTTATTTCAAGAGCTGAATAAGTAGTTGGAGTTGTTGTAGGAAAAGGGATTCATCCGACCCAATACTTCTCCTTGGGGCTCACCTTTCATGTTTGTGATGACGGAAGACGAAACCCTTCGACATTGTGTTGATTATCGGAAGCTAAACTAGCTGAAGGCCAAGAACCAATATCCCTTGTTGAGGATCGAGGAACTCTTTGATCAGTATTGAGGTGCCCTGGTGTTCTCGAAGATTGACTTGAGGTCTGGTTATCATTAGTTACGCGTTAGCCCATCAGATATACCTATTACAGCCATCATGAGAAGGTATGGTCTATATGAGTATACAATCATGTCATTCGGTCTCACGAACATGTTGTCAGTCTTCTTGGTGCTGATGATCACAATTTTCCATCCTTACATGGATTCCGTCGTGGTGGTTTTCATGGACGAAATCTTGGTGTACTCTCACACTCGACACGACCATGCTACCAATCATGAGATCGTTTTGAGTACACTGAGTTAACATCAGTTATATGATATGCTCTCAAATTTCCACTTATGGATGGACAAGATTCATGTCCTTGGTCATGTCATCTTAGAGGTAGGATTATCAGTCGCCCTAGAGATGGTGAGAGCGGAATTCTCTTGGAAGCATCTGAATAATTTCATCAAGGTACAAAGTTTCATGGGGCCCTCACGTTACTACATATGTTTTATACAAGACTTATGACATTTAGAAGCACCATTGATGTGCTTGACTAAGTAGGGGGTGAAGTTTGTTTGGTCAGAAACCTGTGATTCAGCCTTTTAGGAGCTGAAGGGGAGATTGAACTCAACACTAATTCTTGTTTTTTCAGATCTGGGAATGATTTACATTCTTTTATGTGATGTATCTGGCATCAAGATATGAGAAATTCTTATACAGCTGGATCGTTTTTTTCTGTATGGATCTCGGCTGTTGAGGCCACATGAGAGGAACTATCTTACGCATGACCTGGAGTTGGTTTCAATTTTTCATGCTTTGTGTTGTTGGAGGCATTATCTTTTGTGAAAACATTTTGTTGTATATAATGACCACAAGAGCCTCAAGTACATCTTCACGTCATGTGAGCTAAATCTGAGACAGCTGAGGTGGATTGAGTATCTCCAGTCCTTCGATTTCGTGCTTGCCCATACGCTTGGGAAAGGAAATGTAGTTGTTACCTCTACGCTTCTTGACCGAGTTCAAATGAGGTAGCTAGCAGATTCTGAAGGCCTCGTCCTATGAGAATGCGTGTTAGGAGAGGACCCTCTTCCCGGATGGACCGTTAGTGTGGATGAGATCTTGTGTTTCCTGCGGTTGGTAGGGATTTTGAAGTAGTTACCCATCCTCGAGTGAAATTTGAATAATGTCTTGATGGATATCATGATAGGGTTACTGAGATTGTCGATAGGTAATGACGTGGTATGGATTGTCGTTGACAGGATCAGGAATGTTCCTCACATCATGCCGATAAATGAGACCTTCAATTTCGATGAGCTTGGACGGTTGTACATCCGTGAGATTTTACACATGCATGAGGTTCCATCTACTATCATTTTAGATAGGGATTCCCGCTTTACGTCGCATTTCAGGCCGGGGATATAGAGGGATTTGGGTACACATGTACTCTTGAGTATATCTTACCATCCCGAGACAGATGGCCAGTTAGAGCGCACGATCTAGGTGCTTGTGTATATGCTTCAAGAATGCATTCTAGACTTTGGCGGTTCTTGGAAGAAGCATATTCCTCTTGTGGAATGTTCCGACAACAATAGTTTTCAGGTGACTATTAAGATGGAACCTTACGAGGCATTCTACAGTAGGCCTGCCGATAACCCTTGTGTTGGATAGAGGCAGGAGAGGCAGCTATTCTTTTACATCATCTCATTCAGGAGACCACAGAGCAAGTGGAGTTGACTTGGAATGGGATGGCTATTGTAGAGTCTGGTCAGAAATCTTATGATGATCTGCGGAGATGACCTTTTGGAGTTCAAGGTCAGAGATCAGGTTTTTTTACCTGTTACCCAGATGTTGGGATAGAAGAGGATCATTATACATGGTAAGAATTCACCGAGATATGTCGGGTCGTTTGAGGTTCTAGAGAGATTCAGGCCTGTTGCTTATAGGTTGCAGTTACCTCAGTGGTATCAGGCTATGCACAACATCTTCCATGGTTCTCAGCTTCGACGGTATTTCTCATACTAGTCTAATGTTTTTCGAATCAAGGAGGTTGGACTAGAGATGGGTGCATCATTGAGGGAGCATCCTATCAGGATGGTTCATCATAGTGGAAAGGTACTCCGGGGCCTATCTGTTCCTCAGGTGTGGGTGTTATGGCAGCACGACCGTGTGCAGGACGAAACTTGGAAGATGAAGGCCAACATGCGATAATAGTGGCTGGAGTTGTTTGAGGGTTCTTCTTATATGCCTCGTTAGGAAATTTTAGGGATGAATTTTTTTATGGGAAGAAGTTTTTAAGATCCCAGACCACTTTTTAGGTATGTTTTTCCTTTTCTGGTGGTTTTTGAGAAAAAAAGGGGAAAATATGGATATTATGAGATTACACACCTTGTAGTTTATAAGTACATGATGTTTACTTTATAAGTACATTCCATGTACATCTCTCTCGCACGAGTCTGTTTGATGGACATGTCCGGGCCACACACACGGTGTGTAGCGGTGTTCTGGAGGCCACTTAATGCAGTGTACGTAAAGGGAGAGTACATGTCATGTACTCATGAAGTACACACCGTGTACATTTCTTTTTATTTCATTAATAAGACCGGGGTCACAACATAAACCTGTTTTTGTCTGTTTCTCCACCTAATTCCACCTAGAGCGACTGGGGTGGATGAATCTTCTCTGAGCCACCGATTCTTCATTGACTATCAGAACTGAACACCATCTGTTGCAATAGAATCACAACAGGGAGTTCATGGTTCTTATTTGACCTCGTTACCTGATTCTTATCTCATGTAAGTTATCAGAGGTTGAATGTTTTAGATGTTTTTGTATATATACTCCATTCTAGGATGATTCATAGGTTGAGGTTCAAGTATATCAACCTACGAGGATCGAGGTAGGTGTTTTTTCCCTTAAGATGAATTTCATTTAAATTTTGTTGAAAATGTGTAGGATACCCATGTATCGGGAATCTTGGGTGAAGATTTTGATTGTTTATAGTTATCTGCCTTAGATTTCATGAATTATTGGGGTTATTATATGATTGATAATATCTTTTCATAATTTTTTAGGATCACCCCATGGGTGTTTTACCTATTTTTTATGTTTATTGTCGTTTGACATAGGTTTCCCGTGAGGCATACCTTGTTGATTTGATATAATTGATTTCATGTTTTTCAACTGTTTATATATTTTGATTCATTTTATCTATTAGAAAAGTAGTTGTTGAACTTCCTTAGGATGCTAAAAGTCGATTTCGCAAGACTAAAATGCTCATGGTTGTGTGAACCTGGTGCTATAGACTAATGGGGGAATTGACGATTAGGTGTCCTTAGAGAGTCTGTTATAAAATAGTATCGTTTGAAGGACCTATGGGAATTGGGATTTCTGTTTCCGTAGAGTTTTCTTAGTTACTTATCGAGACTATAGGAGGTATTAGACAAAAGTTCATCCTTAGAGAGTCTATAGCTATCATTCCAAGACCGTAGGGGAATTGATGGTGAGGGCTTCCCAAAGTGTCTATGCCATGTATGATTACTTGACTAGAGGGTTTTCCCAGTGTCATCCACGAAGAGAGTCACTATGATTATTGTTTGGTTGGTTGTGATGAGTCCACCAAGCCAATGAACATTCTTGAGTTTTTTACAGCTTTTTGTTTAGGTAGTCTGTTAAGATACCTGTTGTGTAACTTGTAATGCCTTGGGAATATAGAGCTGTTTTATGGATTCCATGGTTGATAATTTAATGAGTGAATTAAATTAATAAATAAATTTTATTGGAGATTGGTAGGATTGTTTACACTAATATACTCCTTTTTATCTATTTTATTTATTTCCTTTACTTTTTCTATATCTATTATTGATAGTAGGGCATAGATCTTGTGGTGATTGCCTACTAGGATTAGTCTCACAACCTGTTTGGGTCATATTTTTTGTACCAAACAGGTTATATTGTTGCATGTTTGGATAGGGATTGGGTGCCTTCTACTTCAGGTACATGATTTCTGGTTATAACTAGAGAGCAAGGGACTGAGCCTAGGGTTGTGATGATGTTGGAGTCGTTTTTTACTTTTAGTACTTTGTTCTTAGTTGTATTTTAGCACGTTGTTGTGTTTGCTGCTTTCCTTAGATACTTGTACCTGCTGCATCATTTTCATCATTATTATATTATACATTGATTTCGCTGTTTAGATAAGTCATAGTATGTGGTTTATTGCTTCTGTTATTGACTGTTATTTCTTTTCTATGTATACCTTACAAAATGAGGTCATAGTTTCCCCAATGAGTCACCAAGGACCTCGCTGCTAGTTGGTTTCCTCTAGCGTTTGGGGAAATATGCATTTAGGTCATGTGGTGAACCATGTTTGGGGCACCAGTTTAGTGGCTCTGGATTCAGGTATTTACATATGTAATATTGTGTGATTTTATTGAGTCATATAATATGAATAGCCTTTTGGGTTTATTTTTTTTCTCTTATATTGATAAGAGAGGCATGGGGTGGCCCGATCTTCACGGTGTTCGACAGTGAATGGAGGAAGTGGTTTGGGGATATGTGAATGATGATGGGTATGGATAGTGGATGTATGTATCCAATCAATTCTATATAGATCGTGACCTACTACATAGACCACACACTCAAGGGAGGGGTGTGATAACCATTCCTCACAACAATGCACATTGGTTGAGGAAAAGAATTGGGAGCTTTGTCATCATCAATCCCCAATATAACATGTAGATTTAATAGGAATTAATGAACAAGAGAAAGGGAAATAAATATAACAATTATCACACAATGGAGAGAAAAAAATCATAATCTCTTAATTCAAATGATAAAATCCATAAAACATCCATGGGGGTGGCTATTTATAACCAAGGGGGAAGCACAATAATCAAGGGTTAAATAATATAATTTCATAAAGGCTAAAACACTTTGTTCCATTAAATTAAAAAAATATAAATTCTAAAAAATGCATATTAAAAATAATCCCAAAAAATTTCAAACAATGACACACTTGATTTGACTATGACTGCATATACCATAGGATTTGACTTTGGTTTCCAAATATTAAAATTTATAGAATCCTCCTATAAATCAAGTCATCCAAATTCATGTAACCATGTGGGGAAATATTTTAACATCATGATTTGGAATAAAAAAATTAGATAATAGGCCCAATATATCCATCTATGCAAGTCAAGATCCATTGAGATTTTATTCGAGCGAGAAAGATTCATATAGTAAAAAATTTATAAATACAGTTATTTTCGAGGGATATATTAATTTTAATGGGGGTGGAATGTAACACCCTGTGATTTTATGAGAATGATTCATTTTAATATCCTCTGTTATACGCTACACCAAGATTTGCAAGCGCTATATGCAACAACTTATTAACTAGCAGTACACACAAAACTATCCATTTCATTTTTTGGACAAAACTTCTTTTTCTTATGATAAAATTCATTTAATGAAACATTTTTTTCTTTAATTACACGCAAGATCAACTTTCCGCGATAGCTTGCATTGTAAGCAAAACCAAGTTTATCTAATGAACTATATATTATTCGAATATAATCAGTTAATGGGATATAAAATATCATTTATGAATCTTATTAACCATATTATTGATTTTATATAACATTATAAATCATCTTAAACATTTTATGTAAAATTGTATTGTAACCAAATCAATTTGTTCGGATAAAAAAGAGTATTTTAAAAAAAATGCAGCTTTATCACCTTTTGATGGAGCACCATTTTTTCATATTAATTTTGAAACATTAATAAGTAAAATTATACAAAATATACTTCTTATTTTGAAGGGGGCATAACAATTTACTATTGTTGAATTGTTTTTTTCTCTAAGAAAATTAAAATTTTAATGAAAAGTGGAAAATTATAGATTTTAATTCGAAATAGACTTTTTATATAATTCATTTATATAGATATATTATCTTTTAATTGATTGTAAAGTTCAATTTTATTATATTTTTATCATATTAAAAAACTCCATCATTGGTAGGAATTTAATTTTTAAATTGGAAAAAATCACATGTCAATATTTTGATATTTATTACTTCTTCAAAAATCTGTTTTCGGTTTTGACAATGGGTATTAATTTTAAATTAAATTATGCATATTCTGTGTTTTGAATTTGAAGAAACTTATTCCATATTAGGAATCATAAGATTCTTATTATTTAAATAGTTACCTTTTAGTTTTGTAAAAAGTAAGTAATAACTTCAGTAAATATTTTATTTACCATGGTTGGAGGGTAAATCGTGTAAATAATGGTAAAAAATAATATTATAATAATATTAAACTACCCTAAAACATGTGAAAATCTAATTTATTTAGATATATATGGCCATTTAAATCCTTGCAATGATTTTGGGACACCATGGATTCACGTGGATATGAAAATGACATTTTATAAAAATTAATTTAACGTAAACATAATAATAACCTAAACATATCTCTTTTACTAAATAGATATTAATATAAGATTAGATAACTGACATCTATTTCAATAAATATTCATTGGAAATCAAAAAATATTTCCTACGTCATTGTATTTTATTTATAATTTTTAGACATTATATAAATATATTTAATTATGACAAAATTATAATTTAGTAATTACATCGTTAATAAATGATTAAAATAAATGAAAATATAAATACTTAAAAAAATTTAATTTTTTAATTTTGATGCCATCCAAGATTTTATGGATTATTTTGACATATAATTTTGGTGTTAATACCATAGTTTATAAGTTATCATGATGTTATGAATTATTAAAAAGTATAGTATAAATATGGTCTAAAATTGATATAATTCATAAGTTAAAACATAAAATATATTATTAAATGATATGAAATTACTAAAAATTTAATATTCATCCAAATGGTAAAATTAAGTAAAAATATGTCATAAATAAAATTTGTTTGGATAGTTTTAAATGATATGGTACTTACATAAACCCATAATGTGTAAATCACAAGGTATCACGGTAAGATTAAAATTGGTAAAATTATGGTTAAACCAAAAAGATAAGGATTAAAAGGGAACGTCCTCCCTCTCCCATTCACATAATTTAGACCCTTCATGATCATCCATTTCCGACCAATTTCTCTTATAAACATCCATAGTAAAATTATAGAGGTACTGGTCTTCTCAAAAGACCATCTCTAGTACCATAAGAGCAAATTTATAGGAGGCACGTTGAGGAAGATATAACTTCTTCTACCTATTCATTAAAATTTATTTCTTCATATACATAATATTTTCAAATTATTTCATTATAAAGTAAAAAAATTATTATCAATAATATTATGATATTTTATTATAAATATTAAACAACGCTATTTTACCTTATATCCATCCTACGAAAAACGAAATCACCGCTTGTGAGTACGTACAACTAACCGTCTTCACATTGTGGTGAATTCTATTTTTTCATAAATGCCAATCATGGATGAGTTTAATTGAGGAAATAATATCTATATTTGATTATTATAATATTATGATAATTATTATATATTATACACTATCCACTTCAATACCATTCAACAAATATGGGAACGATATCGTCACTCGTGCGTATGTACTTCTTACTGTCTCCAAGACGAGATGAGATTATTTCTCCATGTTAACAATTAAAAAATGATTATAAAGTATATATAATAAATAATCACGAAATATATGACATAATAATACTACTATATATATATTTATTTATTTATTTTTCATTTACATACTTCCATTCGATTAAATAAGGAAACGAATATAGTGTTCAGGTGTAAGTGTGTTCTACCGTCTCCTTGAATGGTGTATTACATTTCATTGAAATATATTATATATATATATATTAAATATATATTATATATAAATCATGATTTAAATTATGGATGTAATTAAATCATGATATATTTAATAATTTCAAGAATTACAATTGAGAACACTTACGATGAATATAACAATTATTACCATAATTGTTACTTTGACATCGAATTGACAATTGAACATGTAATATAATGTCATAAGTTAATCATATATGATTTCATAAATATTAATATGGTTATATTACAAGTTAATAATATGTTTAAACCCACTCTACATGTGTTTCATATACATATGAAATAAATACGACCATTCGTAATGGATAATGTTTCAATCCCATTTTTATCCAAGATTGTTTATACATATGTATTTAATAATTATAGATATGTATCATCCCTGAAAATGTTTTAAAAAATTGTTATCATAAAATATGTAATATTCTTCTATGTCTTTTTGAATTCATTTTTATCCATTTTTTAATTTTACAATATGGTATTTAATGAATCCTTCATTTGTTTACCATACGAGGTACTTTTTTTGGACTTCTCAGGTAAAAGTATTAGAAGAATGCATTTTCAAACTATAATGAATGAACATCATTTTATATCTTATTAAATTATTATTTCCATTAATCATCCTATACACTATTTCATTTTTTGTTTTAACATTATTTTTTTTTTAAAATTGAGCGTCATTTTGAAAAAATATATATTTTAATGAAGAACGAATATTTCGTCCCTGAATTAATTTCATGATTTTTATAAAAAGTATTTTCCATCTAAGATGATATAAGGTTATGTATATATCCTTATTATTTCATTTATTTTATTGTTTTTATGATTTATTTATTTTTATGAAGTCTCTTTATCTTTTATGGATTATATTATGAAGGAATGATGTTTAAGAAACAAATTTCATTTCATGGGTTATTCTATGATGAATGATTTATGTTTTTGTGGAACATGTATTAATGATTTATTTATGAGATAGATGGGACCTATATCTCTCACCAATTAATTGGGTAAATATTTATATCTCTTGATATAGACAAGACTCAAACAACAAGTAAATTTTGTTCACTAATGCTGCAGTGGAACTGCATGTAAATCTGGTTCAATAGTACTTGGTTGGAACAGAAAGTAAACCCGGTTCAGAAACTTAATATTTCAACAATGATAGTCTTGTATGTAATTCCTTGGATACTATATAAATCATATTATGTTAATATTTTTTTCCCTAAATTACATGTTTTATTTCAATGTAATTCTATCATGTTTCATGTTCTATCACGATCCATGCCATTCATAATGCCAAGATATATTTCATGACACATGATTTTGATGTTTCAAATTTATGGTCATGTATTTAGGTTCAAATTATTTTATTTTGATTAAGGTCCTCCACGTTTACCCACGCTGATAATTTGAGCTCACCCTATTATGTATTTTTTTCTCCAGGATATAATGAAATGTTTTAGGAAAGAAATTAAAAGGGTAAGATCTTTATGAGAGATGTTGAATATTATTCACCAAGTTAGAAGACTATGTTCCATGTTTTAAAAGACACTAAACTATTCATGTCATTGGGAATCTATTTCTGTCATGTGTCAAGTATTCTGAAAAAGTAATGTAATGTCTATGTGAATCAAGATAGGGTATCTATAATAGAACCCTCCAATAAGGTTGGGTATGGTTCCTTTATTGGCTACTACTGTGGAACCCTCTTATTGGGAAGGTAATGTGTATTCTACAAAGTATTGATTGACACCCTCCTATAGAGACAGGTCTTGGGTCCTTGGCCATCATAGGTACACCCTCCACTTAATTAGGGAATGGGCTCTATAGTTATCCACTATGTGGAACCCTACTATTGTACTAGTGCATGTGTCCACAATCTAGAGATTTTTTCCCCTCGAATGTGTGGTACAATGTAGAGGTGTGGCTTTAACTGGATATTTAATCATGGGAAGATGCATGAGATAATGGGCATAATTTATAGACAATCCTTAACTGATGGCACTTTTATCCTCGGATACGAGATGCATATACACCTTATCTCTCAATTAGTTTTCTCTTGCTGGAGAATATATATCTATCTGCACCCATGTGTTGGATTCTATTTAAAAACTTTCTTTGGGTTGAGATATTTACAGTATATTTTTATTACGTCTCTTACTAAATGATGATAATATTTTTTTGAATCTTTTAGGGTATGTATATAATAATACCTACAAGGACTTTTCCAGCACATGTCATTTCTAATTCAAAAGACGAACATGAGAACAATGACTACATAGAAGATTAGAGATACTTTATGCATTGGATAACATATGGTTGTCATACCATGGAGATCAGGATATAGGGTTTCTCAACAATATTTCATTCTAGTTTTGTCACGATGGGACATATTTGTGGATGGATAAGTTTTTTTACCTTTACTTTTCATGTTTACACTATCAGTTTCTTTTAATCCTTGGAGGTTTATCATGCTTGGTTTATATTCAAGCTATCGAATCATTTCATTTTTTTTAATCCACAACTATATATTGATATTTTCTGGTTTGTTCATATAGTTACATTTGGAAAAGGCATACCATATAAGATATTAATATTTCCACTTTTCACCCTCTATCCAATAGAGGTGAGTTTTGGAAAGTTCTGGCTCGATCCCCAGTTGGGTTGAGTTGGGAAAATATTAATGTAAAACTCTATCCCTAAATTATTTTGAAAAAATAAAAATGGTTTTTATATACATTGGATGAGAATGAAATATATAATCTGTAGTACCAAACCCAATATATCTTCTAAACATGTGGAAATATCATTATAATACACCCATGAACAAACACATGAATTGAATTGTACATAAATATGTCAACTAACAAATCCCATTATCCCTATGGAACACTAACCCGATAAAACATCCAAGTATAATAACTTAATAAGTAAAAAATTAATTAAGGGTACCCCAATCCTCTTTCCCACATATTATCTACTCCCACACCCCAACATCATCCATCATAGCATGCACATACCATCTATATTTACCTTACCCAATGAAAGATGGAAAACCACATCATTTCTATCATGTAGAATCCTAGGAAACCACATCATTCCAAGATCCCCCAGAACCATTCCATCACCTCAAAACCCACTAATAACTACCGACGTATGACCATATCAGTAGGGTATTACGAAAATGATGAAAAATAATCCCCATGTCCTCATCCTAACTTGAAAAACCCCCCACTATGAATTACATATTCCACTTTTCAATCACCAACTCTAGTTAACTGTGTCTTCAATCCGTTATAGCACATGAGTAAAATTGTTTCCTACAAGATGGATTATGGAAGGGGTATTCATTCATCCATCCACACCATCATGGATATTTTTTAAACACCAGGAATCCAAAATCATTCGGGATGATATTAAAAAAGTTACTTGGGTATGGTGTATAAATAAGTATCCAAAAAATGATAGGTATGTAACACAAAATCACATACTATGAATCCATAAAAAGAGAACCAATTTTTCTCACAACATCAACATAATTTCTCCAAACCTATGAAACTATTTCTGGCACCTATAAATTCACCACACCACACATGAAATCCACATTTCATATTCTATACTAAACCAAACCCACTATGTGTTTTTTAATCCCATCCTACATCATTTATCAAGCTATATAATTTCATATTCAATGAAAACTAATTAATCCATGGATTCCACTTTTATTCAATAATTTCATTAATAATTCTAACCCATTCCATTTTAGTTTCACCATGAAAATGAAATTCCATCACTACAAAGAATAAAACACTACAATACACGTAACAACTAATCCATCTCAGACCAATGAAGCCTTCTTCACAACTACCCCCAATCTCAACTGCGGTATATATTATGTAGTTTTATCTAACAGAATTGTTCATAATGACATCGTTATTTTCAATGGATTTAATCCAAAAAATTAGAATCCATGGTTAATCAATTTATCGGTTTGATATACATTATTATAATTTTCATGCATGGTGTGTTTAGTAAAAAAATTACTACATGGTTCCTAAATTCCCAAAAACACAAAAATACACCAATGTTTTCATAATTAAAATTTGGAAAAATACTAATCATGCCCAACCATATTAGAAAAATCATAATAAAAATTAAATTTCATGTGATTTATTCAATATCCTTCAATGTAAATTAATTCATTTAATTATATTTGTTATGAAGATGTGTAAAACCTTCCCAGACGAATTCATAAGTACGATATAACCACAGGTATATAAAAATTTTAGAGGAAAAAAGATATACTACCTCCAACAAGGCTATCTAATCCACAGTGTTAGGGTGGAAAAATAGTAAGACAACCATTAAGAACCATCAAAATACAACCACTAGGGCTATACATCGCAGGTGATCTCTCCATGTTATAGAAATTAACATTTTTTCATATCATAGTCTTATAAAAAAATCCTCCCCACTTTTAAATTTCAATTATAACTCAACCATACTCCCCGAGCTCTCTCCATACTCCTTTGAACACCACCATATCATGAATTCCCAAAATGTAACAAGTTAAAAGGTACATTTCATTATGATAGATACCTCTCAAATAATTATCATCCTTGCAAATCAAAACCTATCCTATAATAGGTAATATAATTGAGGTTCTAATCATCCAATATATGAGATACCTCTAATGGCTCTTATTGTAACTGGAACACATCCACTAGTGAGGAACATCACTCCAAGATAACAACTACCACAACCGTCACACAACACTACCACAAATGCACACTTCAATGGAGCTAGGACAAGTGGAAGATGTCATGGATCCTATAAAACCATGACAGAATATATAATTGATATTCCACCAATCAAATACACTTTATCTCCTATATAGGCCTGATGAACTAGTGGGAAATCTTACTCCCTCTATCAAACCACCACTTCCCCTGATGGGGGGAAACCTTAAATAAAATATGGTGCTAAATATTGAGCTCCACGGGACTCCTAATATGGTCTACATAAGATATTTCCCATTCCTACTCCACCAACATACTCTCATTAAATACATGAACCTTATCTATCATGCACTAAACCACATAAGGAATGAGAACAGATGACCCAAATTTTTTTTTAACATAATATGGTTCATCATAGAATATCATACACAAGATTTATTAGATAAATTTTGATAGATTATTGGTATCTATTGGCATGTGATTTTTCCATGATCTATTGATTTCCATGATGTATTCCCACAATATATCCCCGACTGCCCGATTGGTCTGCACTATCATAAAATCTATCACAATATAGAAGGTAGTGTTGCAGTGTAACTGAGTTCCAAAAGCATAATAAAATCCCCTCTGAACTCAAAAGGTAAAATGTTGATATTGATCCAATAAAATGGATCATGGAACCCTATATATCTTTAGGACCTTATTAAAATTTTCCCATTTTAAACATACACAAAAAATGACTCCATGATTGGTTGGAAATAAACTAATATCATAAATGGGTCCTTGATTACCCAAATTTCATCATAACTTCCATGATCAAAGAGAAATCCTATAAATAAATCCACATATATTTTATCCCACTTCCACTCAAGGACATTTAGGGGCCATGAAAAACCACCATGAACATGATGATTTTACTTCATCACACTACTACAAAACATGTTATATATAGCATTTGGATTTATCAACAGAATAAAAAATTATGATAATGGAAACCATTATCTACACTAAAAAATGCACTGATAAATGCAACCCATTATCAACAATAAATAAATACTGAAAAATGATTCATGTTATCAATGTTTTATAAAACTGATAATGGTTTTCCTTAATCAGTAATTTTTTTATTGCGGATAAATGAAACCTTTATTAGTGATTTTTTGGCACTAATAAAGGTAGTAATCATACACATGAAGGATGGGGTGGGGAGGTCCATGCTTTTGTCAGTTTGAATCTACGATGTTTTGTTTGTAAAGGCCTACATATATCGTGAACAATGTATTTCAAGCTCGACCCTACCTACATAAGTCAGTGAGCAACTTGTGGGTCTACCCACGTTTAAAAAAATATATTATATTTATAATCACTTAAATAATATATATTTTATAATTATTAATGGTAGTTGTGAGGTAAGTATGAAATATAAATATAAAGAGATTAAAGGGATGTGATAAAACATTTTTCTATGGGTTAATGGTGACATGTGGTGATGTTAATTTGATTGTAAACTATTGTGATGAAAAGTATTTGAGTGATTGATTAAGGGGTATGAATGATGATGTCGGTTGTGTGGTGATGTGAATGGATGGATCTATGAATGAATGATGGCTCTTTGGGTAAATACCATTTTCAGAGGAGGATATTAGGTCTCCCATGAGGCACTTTACTACTTTCTTAAAAACAATATAAAATTAAATAATAACACAATTAAATCAACCTAATTTTTTTTTATTATGATAACACATTTAGAATTGAAACCATGTGTAGGGGAGACACGTTCCATTTTTATAGAGGTGGGATGAAACACAATGTGAGTATGGAAGAAATTTCTATAAAAATACTATAATATCATACAAAAACAATAATTTTTTTAAAACTGTTCTACGGGTAAGCCCGCACCCACACAAACTCAACCTGTCTTGGCCCACACCTACACAAGGTTTAACCCCCATTAAAACATGATCTAAATGGAAAATTTTATTAGGCCCACCCCACCCCACATCCACCCTATACCTGTGAAGCATGTGGGCCACAAGCTCATTTAGCATCACTAGATAATGGTCCTGGTGACGTGTGCATGTCACACATCGAAATAGAGAAAGGGTGGTCATTTCATTATATATCATTCTGCTTCATTATCATAGAAGATGTTTTCAATTTGGATGGGATATGACATTCAAATTGCACACATATATGGGCCCTTTCACGGGTCTAGTTGGGTTTTGTCGCACCCTCAGCATCGATTGGGTCTTTTTCCTCTTTTATACACCTAAATGGGTCCAACATAACGTGACCAACCTGTCTAATCAATTACATGGTTTGGACCAGCCCATGTACCATTTTAATAAAACTATTATGATTAAAATAACTGAAATGTGTTAATAAATTAAAAGTGAAATAATGAAAAAAAAAATCATTTATTTATTTAATTGTTATTAAATATAAAATATATATATTATAATAATTATCAAATATAATAAATAAAATATAGATTTTTAAATTAAATAAATTAATATAATTATTCATATGAAAATTTAAAATGATCAAATAAATAAATAATATAAATTTTATTAATTAAATAATTATTGACAAAAAAGATTAATTTAATATATTTATATACATATATAATATATATTCATAAAAATTAAAATTAAAATATAGATATATAAAATGACTAAATTATCATAATAAAATAAAAAATTAAAAATGAATAAATTACAAAATTGTTGAAAAAAATACTACTGAAAATGAATAATTAAATATATAAATATATATATTATAATAAAGTGTTATTAACATTAAATATTAAATATAAATATAGAAAAAAAAATTAATTTTAAAAATAGAAACATATTAATGACTAATTCATTTTTAATGGATTTCATACATAATCATTCAGAAATATAATTCATATTTTTATTAGTGAAATATATTCACATATATATATATATATATCTATTTGTGTGTGAGTGAGTATTTATTTCATTCACTAAAATATGATTTATATAATACTATTTATTCCAACGTTCTTATAGCCGAGTGTTTGAGGGTCCATATTAGCATCCAAGAGAGTGAGGATCAAATCTGGGTGAGGGTGAATTTTTGAGTTACTATAGTAATATTGTAGAATTTACTATATCAGGTATTGTTCAGTTCAGTAGGTGCCGTCACTATTCATTTTGTTTTGTCCTTAAGGCCACCAAAGGCCTTCATACCAACAATATTCTCCATGCCTCGAAAAAGAACAATGAGGCAAGCCACGCAAGAATAGACATAAATGGGGATTCATAGAAAAAATAGAAACCCCCAATACATAGCAAACCAGATTGGAAGAATGAGAGGGTATGTCAACTTCCATTGGGACCAGGAACTGTGCAGCTCTGCATGGGGTAATGCTTTCTCATCAACCATGCATGTTGGGAAGCTAGGCAATTTCAAGATAAAAATGATGGGGGGGACTGTTTTATTGTTTGTCAAGTTTTTGGCCTCTAAGGACATGTATTAGGACATATACTTGCCTTGTTCCATGGTCATATGGGTCTTGTAAGGGTTCCCCTTCCAATATTAATTGGGGGGTTCATCCGAAATAAAATAAAAAAGAAGGCTTTCTGTCGATTCGATAAATAATACAAATATTTATGCTTACATTAAAAAAATACATATATTTAGTGACAAAGGGTTTATAATTAAAAAAATTTAAATTAAAAATATTGACTAATTGTATCGAGTAATGGATATTTAATTAAATTCCATTTAATTTTTCAAATTATCATATATCAAATGTTTGTTAAATTAATTTCACACATACATATATATTATTAATTTAATTTTACATATAACGCTCACAAACATAATAGTTTTGTTATAAATTAATTTTTTAATATTTAATTTAGAATTATATTTATTACCATAATATATTTAATATATTTTTTTTATAATCAGTAGACTTTATCATTTTTTTGTCATTAAATAAATACTATTTATTACTTTTAATATTTATATCAAAAATTTTCAATTTGAATATTATTAATTTATTAATAATTATAATTTTTTAAAAAATTATTATAATTTATTAATTTTCAATTTTTCATTGTTTCATATCATTATATGTTTATCATTTTTAAATATTTAATTATAAATGTTTATTCATCAAAATTTAATATTTTGTATTTTTTTTATTTAATATAATTAAAACTTATTCAATAACAAATAAAAGCATTCAATTTTTTTAAATTTATCTATACAATTAATAACAATTATATTTTTAATAAATATTCAATATTAATATTTATTTATTTCATAGATTCTGCATATTATATAATATCATTTTTTAGATTAACAGATATCAATCTTGTGTGGATATATATACGCACAAACATTAATTTGACACACTCAAATATTTATGTAATTAATGAAATTTTATATAAAACCCTATTAACCTAATATTTATTTAGTTTAATCAATTATAAACATTTACATTAGAAATTAATTTAGTAACAAAATATATTTAATATATTGTGTTTTAAATAGAATTTTTTTAATAATTTTTAATATTATTACTCTTAGAATAATTTATTCATTATTAATATTTTTTTATTTTTTGTAATATTATCATTTTCTAACATTTATTTATATATTTTTATTATCTATACTTTAAAATTTTCAATATGTATTCATCTTGATTTCAATATTTATCCAATTTTTTTTATAAATTTTTATAATTAATAAAACAAACCCATTTTTAAATAATTTAAATGTCTACTCAATTTTAATTACGCAATACAACTCATTTTTAACATTCATGAATTTAATATTATATATTCATTAAAAATGGTAATGATATATTTTTAATTAAATATTTATGAAAAAATATATTTCGAAATGTATAATTACTATATTTATAGTTAAAAATAAATAAATATAATTTTTTAAAAAAGTGTATATATAATTATAAATTTTCAATTTATATATATAAATATTTGAAAAATTATAATAATTACATTTATATGATGAATATATTTACTATATTAAAAAAAAATATATATTTATATAATATTCGGACTCGAGATGTGATGTAGTGGGTTATAGGTTGTATGTGGGTATTTACTACGGAGTGGAAGGTCTGGTTGGACCATTTTTGGGTTTCGTGTTATTTATTTTCTCACAGATTGTCTTGTCTGTGCTGTGGCCTACAACCTAGTATTTTACGACACACGTGCTGCATTTACGTATCGTTGTGTCTACTTTAATATTCTTAAAAAAAATTTGGGACTGAATTTGTTCGGATCCTAAACATTCCTTGTATGTATATTTACTAAATATATATATATATATATAATTACATAAATATATAATGTTATAAATATATATATAATTATAAAATTATAATAAATATATTTAAATAATCAATATATTTTCAATATTCATTTTTACATTTATTAATCAAATACAAATATTGATAGAAATATATTTAAAATTATAAGTAAGCACCTATAATTTTTTTACCAATATATTTATAATATAATATTCTTTTAATTATAAATATATAAATATATTTATATTTTAAAATTATTTATATAATTATAAATAAATAATTACAAAGTGTTATTTTTGTTGAAAATATACTTTAAATAGTCACAACTGAGTAAGTGAACCCAAATTTTTTTCAAACATTAGAAAAAATGATCCATTATTCATTTTTAATGGGTAAGAATTGGCCGCATGTTAACCTTACACCAAATGTGGTCAGTATTACATGAAGTATATGTTTTCAATATGAAACTGTCATTTTTCTTTTAAACATTCATCAAACATTCAATACTGAGCAAACGAGATTGGATTGTACTCATATATTATGAAGACGTGAATTATTAGTAGTTATTTAGTCTATATTATAAAAAATTTATCCTCTTTTTAGCTTATTTTCTTCTCAATTTTATATAAATTTTATTTCATTAATTTTCATAGAGATCCTCAAGAATTGACTTCTTCATCAATTATGATTCATTATTGTACTATGATCCTGCACTGAACAAGGATGATGCATGTATGATGATGCAATTATCGTTTTTATTTACAAACCATTAAATATTTTTGAGATCATTCAACAATGTATATAGATAAACATGAATGCTTAATGTATTGTAGGATAAAAAGTAATGTTGGAATCAACCATACATCATTCTGATACAAGGTGTACTCAAAATCACTCAAATTGTGTGGTTTCAGTTTTAATTTTTTTAATTGTTTGGGCTGATGAATCATTATATTATTTAACGAAAAGATTTCAATAGACATTGTAGAGGAAAACCCATTACATATCTCGAAGGACCAAGGCCAAGCGGCCTGAAAACCATGATTGAAAGCCCATTCTTTTAGCCCAATGGGCCCCTCAATAAATAGTACTACTACAGTAATTGGCTGCTACATTATGACTTAAAGGGTCTATTATTTTTTAAAATTTACATTTTAGTTTAAAACCTCTGTTACTCAATATCAACTAAAAAAATGTTCTCATATTTTATTGATAATATGGTATAATGAATAATAATTTATTTGATACATGTATGAAGTACTCTCAAATCAAACTGGCACACATTGTATCATTTATGACTCAATGCACATGTTTCCAGTTTGAAATGAAATTTTAGTTAAAAAGATATGTTTCATTCTTAAAACCAATAAAACTAATTTATATTGTTTTTAATCTTTAGTAAAATGATCCATAATTCCTTTTTAGTGTGTAGGAATCTGTTTCATCTCAATACGATGCACGATGACATAGATATTACTCTATGTGTGTATTTTTATTTAAAATTTATGTTAATTTTAGTAAAAAATTCATGTAACATATACAAAATAGATAAAAACACATTTATGTACTTTTGATAGTATATAAAAATGATTCTTAATTCATTTTTGACATGTAATAATAAGCCACACCTCAATATGATACATGGTTTTCCTGGAATAACTCAAGATGTCCATTATCAGTTTAAAAATGATGTTTTGTTCAAAATATTATTCACTCTATCAAAATTAAGAAAACACACAGATATTATCTTGATAAATTTGGGAAATGATTTATAATTCATTTCTGAGATATAGGAATCAGTTTCAAATCAATCTAACACACGATGTGATTGGTAGCACTCAGAGTTTGTGTCCATTGTTTAAGATACCATTTTAGTCAAAAAACACATGTGACATTCTCAAATTCAATAAAATACCTTAAAATTGTTTGATACATTAGGAAAATGATTCATATGTAATTTTTGAATTGTAGGGATCATTCTCACCTCCATATGATGCACACTGTGACCCATATGACTCTATGTGTGTTGTTTTATTTAAATATGACATTAATTTTAGAAAAAAATGTGACATAATGAAATACAAGAAAACTCATTCATATTGTTTGTATACAATAGTAAATTGATCTAAAAGTAAATTTTTATGTATAGGAATAATTTGTACCTCTACACAATTCATGGTGTACCTGGTACGACTCAATGTTTCTTATAGGAGATTAAAATTGAAATTATAATTCAAAATGAGTTTCACTAACTGAAAACTAGTCAATAAAAATTGGATGGTATCGATTATTTGGTAAAATGATTGATATATATTTTTTTACATGTAATAATTAGTCTCTTGTCTTACTGACACATGATGTGTTCTTGGTTTCACTCAAATTATTTGTTTTTATTATAAAATTAACACTTCATGTTTAATTTTATTTTATATTATGTTACTAACTTAAGAATTATTTTCTTTTATAGTTGTATTATTTTTATCACGCATTGGTGGTTTGATTGGATATATTTTGACCATGATATTTATGATAAATACACAAGAATTTTAATTTTTTAATATATCTTATAACTTTTATGTACTTGTGAAATAGTATAAACTAATATATTAAATATCACTAATATATAAATTTTCTTGTACTTGTGATATAAATTTTATTTCATTTAAATAATGTATTTTAAATTTTTATTTGATGGTTTTTGTTTATATTTTTTCTACTGTAATGTGATAAACTTTTAACAACACAGTGCAAAAGTGTTCCACCTTATCTGTCCTAGTAATAACACTGATAAAGGGACACTTTATCAGTTATTTTAATATCATTGAAAATTGAAATCATTATCAGTGATAAATAAAATCACTTATAAAATGGGGTTATTAATCAGTGCTGATAAAATGTTATTTTATGATAGTTATTATAGAGTTGATAAAATCCTAGGTCTTTTAATCACACTATAGTAGTCAATATTATTTTTTGCAGGCAATGAAAAATCTCAGTCCGGTTATTAGGGCCTATTAAATAACCATACATTGATACATGAACTCTTACAAAGTAAATTTTATCCCAATACACTAGAACTACATTCTAAATCCATGAGAAATAATAGATACTGAATGGTGGAAAACTAATGTTATGATATGACCCTTGCGATAGACTCCCCCAATCATCACAATTAGGATGAACATCCTCCCCTTAAACATCATTCGGTTTTCACCATCCTCCAACTATACCTCTCGGAAATCATAATATAAAACAAGGACACACATCACCTTTTACTCCAAGTATCAACCATTAGACTCATTGACCTACAACCTCCTAAAATACTTCATTGTTATCTAAAAAATAATCCTCCACAATCAACCACCCATTCATCAAGATGGATGGCTACAAAATCCTCCATCACCCTCTAAATATCCTGAGACTCTTGAAAAATATCCCTTCATGACTTCATTTTTAGTGGATTGAATAAAAAATTTTCATTTCATGAATTTTAATAGATCTCAAATTCATTATACTAAAGTAAATATAGGTATCTCAATTATCGCAGATTCAGGTCACATTGAGATAAAATATACCTCAATATCTTATGATTGCTAAAGACTACAAAATATTTTCCCCTGAGATAATTTAACCATATATTAAATGAATATAAAACAACATTTTTTTCCATATCGTGGTTATAATAGCTAAACTCATGGGGTAATAACATATAATAACCATAATAGATCACTTCCATATACTGGCTTAAGATATTTCTTAATCCATGATGGTAAAAGTCACTAAAAAATTCAATCATTTCCCTCTTATTTTGAAATTAAAGACTCATGTAACTAATCAATAGCTTCATCATGTAGTCAAACATGTCCTGAAACAGATCATCCAAGATAAAATACTAGTCATTCCTACTTATTGTTTTCAATGGTGTAGAAATCCCTGAGAAATTGGACACCCAATACACCAAATATAACCCACATGACTATGACAACTTCAAACCTCATCCATATAATTATATGATATCCATGAAATAACTACCTCAGTCCTTGATGGGTCTACAGTCACACCATTTTTGTACAACACATGCTTAATTAAATACACATACCAGATCCAATACATGAACATGGATAACTTCTCATAATGTTAGTGGCATCGAAGGACCAACAGGGAAACATTGTGATGATCGGCGTGCTCCTACTCAGAATTCAAGTAGATCAATATGATATCAATGAACAAGATTA
Organism: Viscum album; assembly: GCA_963277665.1. Classification (NCBI taxonomy): domain Eukaryota; kingdom Viridiplantae; phylum Streptophyta; class Magnoliopsida; order Santalales; family Viscaceae; genus Viscum; species Viscum album. The sequence goes on along the minus strand of OY728152.1, from coordinate 356,257,453 downwards.
AAAATAATTCCTCGATCGTAGAGAAATTTGATTTCATGATTCCCATGAACATAATAAGTGATTTTTTGGAAATAAATGGAATCACTATAATTGAAGAGTTCTTATAACTACACTAGAAAGAATACTAAAAAATTTCATTCTCTTTCACCATCAATTGATGATATATGAAAAAATACCATATAAGAAAACCATGTATCATCCATTAATTTTTCAAAAATTTCCCTAATCCTTGGAAGATGAGAGTGATTATTTTTAATCATATGATAAATTTTTCTGTAGTCTACACACAACCTCAGGCTACAATCCACCTTCTTATAGAATAACACTAGGGAACTCCCTAAGAACACATCGGTTTTGATGAAACCATTCTCTATCAGGACATCTATCATGAACAAAAAGTCCCAAAATTAAATCATTTCTGATAGATAGAGATAAATTGAAATCAAATAAGTATATGAAAATAATTCTATCTTAAAATCAACATCACATTGAGGGGTTAGTATCATAACATCTTCATGGAAGATATCTAGAAATACTTTACAACATAAGAGTCTCCTCAATCCCAAAACCCACTGACATTATCTAAAATTAAACCTTTATGGAAATAAGGTGCATCACTTTCCCATTGAAAATATAAAAATCACATTCAGCAATAAAAATTCACACTGTACGTCCATAACATAGAAGATGATATCCCACTAAATGAAACTGATTACCACATACATGGAATACAACTAATAAATTTTATGTAGGACATAATATGGATTTACATATAAAAAGATGATATCACCACATGACTATTGTTTAAAAATATATATCTTACACCATCGGTATAGATAAAAAATTAGTTTTTCCATATAAATGGCATAGTCAACACTAGGGGAACAAGAGGGCTGTCAACACCTCATCTCATATAAAAAACAATGTTGGGTAAAATGAAAGACTGTGGGGATCTATAACAAAAAAATGGGTATCCAATAAGATAATTGATCCTATGATGTCCATTATACCCATTGTGTTTTACTCACCGTAGCATGTAACTATCCTTGGTTAGATCAACTGCCTCCCCGCGATAACAACCTTTATGTCCATGCATAGGTCGTGGTACATGAATATGCATAACATTATAAAGGCATCCCCAACCTTCACAATCTTCTATTAGTAGAGAATAATCTTATTTACCCTTCTCCTAATATGGACTCACTAGTTGGTGATGCTACAAATGATACTAAAAAAATACATAAAACAGTATCTTATTATCCAATAACCAATGATTATTGATACTAGAAATAACACCCCCCCCCCCCCGAGAGAAAACACACTAGTATAAAGAGCTAAATAAAATCACTTGATCTACTGGACCCTAAAGGATGAAAATGTATTTGTTAGGGATGACTCCCATGTAGAAGAAACCCAAAAGTACTTGGACTTTGAGATATTCTACAAAAGAATCTACTCAATGGGGAAACCTACTAGATTCCCTCACTTGGTATACCTCTTTATGAGTGAATATGATCAATCACCAATTCATTTTTTTAATCACCAAATGTGTTATCAATGTAAATAGAGTAAAAAATAATTTGGATAGTTTTTAGAGTTCCTCATAAAAAAACAATTTTTGGAACTCTTAATTGGGGAAATGATTATAGGTGAAATAAAAATTATACTTAATCTGCAAATTTAACTATCAAATATTCATAATGTCCTAGTAAATATAATATATTTGTTCCCTCTATATTGAATTCATGGGTGATGATTGTAACTACACTGTAACGATTTTGGAAAATATACCCAAGAATGATAGGCCTCCAAATGATCATTATGGTACTGTGTCCACCACCGATGTGTACCTCCCCTTATATAACTGATTACCAATGGAACCCAAAAAAAACCAAGGAATAAATCAAATAAAAATAGATCTCAAACTCCTCCAACTAGTACTCCATATATATATATATATCATAGACCCTTCCCTCATACATTTCCATGAAATATTTCTACAATGAATTCAATAAATGTTGTAATGCATCATCATCATCTATAAAATTGATACTCTAATGATAAAATGGATTAGCATGCTAAAACATTGTTATCTATGTTATATTCAAATGAGGACAAAGAAAAAATCATGAAAATAATGGAGAATCATTAATCCTTTTAGCCAATAATATTCTTATGGTTTATACAATTATTTATCTAAAATTTCCCAAGATGGACTAATTCATACATAAATACAAACTATTATTATGCATGTACCTCTCCTAGGTCATTAACATGCAAGTAAAACCACCCCCTTGGTTGTTTAGTTGAATTTGGTTCCTTTTCTTGAATCATGGTGGGATAATATGTCAGGATCTAGTAGGTATCCCTAACCTTTGTCAGCCACCAAGATCGACAGAAACCATTAACCTACCAACACTTTCAATTATCACATTTCCAAACTCCAAATATCATTATATCTCTCAATTTCCCTATGATGAAACTATATCATGACAGCCTCCCCCCAGAGGTACCCCTATGGGGATATAAATGATGGGATGGAGATAAATACCCCTATGTTCCTCCTTAAATAACCCCTAGTTATCCACTATTTTATATGATATATAAAAATATCATAAAAGGATGACATTTCCCCCCTACAAAAAATATATATTGTTCGATATAATGGTCAAAATAGTGAAACATCATCTCATGAAAGAAAAAAATGTAAAAAATATCTCATAATGTGAGAGTGATGTGAAAAAATATAAACAGAGTCTTGAAATAAATAAATGAAATTAATCCAACTGAAATGAATCAATTATATCCCAAAAGTCTATGATAGTAATTTATATAGTGGTCATTCAAATCATCCTTGAATCCAAAAAACATTATATATGTATAGTGAGAATAACATGTACACGTAGTGAGAAAATACAAATGGTCTCTCCTAAATAAGTGAAAAGAGAATATTAATACCCGACTGAACACACAACAGAACCAGTATGAACCTAAATAGGTAAACCAAACAATATCATCTTCAGAATAGAATGCTAGAAAAATAATGCATCCATGTGTAGTTACATAAAAAGAATCATATCTCTAAAGGGTGGCCCTACTGCTTTCCCCTGATTTTTCTCTATCGCACCCCAATGTTGTACAACCAAAAATGCCCATACCTTTCAGAATAACCCTAACCCAAAATATTTGGATAATTTCATCATTCCCAACTAAATTAAACTTAGTATACTACATTTTACCATACACACCTTCCAACAAGTCATAACTCTATCATCCTCCCATAAACAGTTCCATATAACATGATTAGTATGGTATCGTGAACTTGAAGAGAATCAACCTCATTACCTCCTCTTACCATGCAGTACCTCCATTATGAACCACTCCATCATCTCATCAATCCCTAACTCTAGAGTACTATATCTGTAAGAAATCACAACTCCAGAGAAATAATCTCTCCTAGATGAGAGAGTGGCGATGAGTGGGTGGTTAGTCATTTAACCTCTCCATTATGGCTGTCATGAAAACAACCAAAGCCATAATTTTTTTAGCATTGGTGCAAAAAAATGACATAGAATGGTGCATATAGAAATAACATAAAAGTAAATTATGTGTAGATATAACACAATACAATCTTATGGGATCAGAATAAGTGATCTATCATGTCTCACAATATCACCACAAATTCTCCCAACCTCTATCACTATTGTTTCCTCCTCTAATGTCACCACACCATACAAGAAATACAAAAAAAAGAAAAATTCCATCATCATTTCTTAACCAACCACATTTTATAATTAATAATCCCAAAATTCTATATATATAAACCCACTTCATTTCATATTCAAATAATTCAATTTAAATCTTCGTCTAACATCTATTCTATGAGTTCATTAGTCATTCCAACCTATTCCATTTCAGTTTCATTGTGAACAATCCATTCCATCACTACGAGGAAACTAATGTAATGAAACACATAAAAACCCATCCATGTCATACCAAAAAACACCACTTCACAACCACGAAACCTCTCATGTAATTTTATAAAATGTGTTTCATCAAAATTATTTAATTACTATAATGTAAATTATAAAAAAAATCTGCATTCCCTGGAAAAAATTTTATTATCTAGATATAAATTCATTTCATTTTCAGGCATAGTGAGTTTCATCAAAAAAATCACAATAAGGTTAAAATATTTTAACAACTAACTCCTCAACGAAATATCCTTATAATAATATTTTGGAAAAAAAATATGAATGCACAAGAATATTGGTAAAATGACAAGGACAAATAAAACTCACATGATTTATTCAATCTAAATTAATTTTAATAATGTAACAAAATTATATTTATTTATCCAATAAATAAAATCTAATCAAAGGAAGGTAATAGAATGTTATTCCCTCATGTAATTCTAATGAATGAGAGGATTATGGATCCCCTACATCATATATGTCTTTTAGAACAATTGCAAATGGATTGAATAATATAAATACAAATGTTAAGCACAAAAACATACGCAAACACCTCAAAGAACCTATAGAATTTTAACATGGGTAATTATCACACAAAATCATAACAAAAACATGTTTTTCTATTGAGTGAAGTCATATTTGGATGGATTATGAGATGTAACTTTGAAATAAATAAGATGGGAACTCATTTAGAGTCACAAACGATTGTTCTCCCAAGGTTGGGGTTGAATGTGAAAGAATGTGGGGATGAAAGACATCCTAGGGATGCACCTGGATCCCAAATGAATCGAGATAAATGGTGGAGCAATGAGGGGGTTTAAGGAGATTGGGAATTTATTAGAGAAATAGAAATCATAAGACCACTAATAAACACCATATAATCTGTTTAAAAGGTGATGATATAGGACAATGATATGGAATAAGGGAAGGGAAAACCACAATGGGTCTAGTGAAAACCATATCTGAGAAACATGGTGAGGGTCATGTCGTAGATCCTACCCCTAATAGTAACGACCTAGAAATTTGAATAACAATAAAAATAACTCCATTAAGAATCCATGACATATCTTAGTTACCATATGGCAGATATACTAAAATTAGGAGAACCAGCAAAACACTACCTCCAAGGATCTATTCCCCAATTAATCTATTTGTGTCCCAGACACTACCATTATAACGACAAAAGAAATAACATTCCACAAAAACATACCCAGGTGCATTTTTTGTAGAAAATCCACAATCCACCCATTTTCACCGTCACAACTCCCTATAATCATTAAAATCACTTAAATTCCAAAAAATAAGGCATTTGGAATTGGCTAATACATTTACGAAATGAAATGGTCATCCAGGATTGTAGGATTGAAATATCGTTGTATGGTCTCATGTAGACACTGAGGTGATTTTATAAGGGATTTGATTCATATATAATGAACCTTGTTTATGGATGAATTCATTCATATATCTATAAATATTTATGTGGTTCAGATAATAATTATTTTTTCATTCTTGTATTGTAAGTGGATAGAATGTTTGTTATAGTCTCCAACAATGAATATATCTAGAAGAAAAATTTATATTTAGATACAGAGTTAGATATGATGTACATGGGAACAAAAAAACACAATTCGTGGGATTAAAATTTATCAAGATGATAATAATTGGAAGATTTGGGTATCATAGAACAATTACATGAGGATAGTATTTAAATGCTTCAACATGTGATATTTTTGGCCATTATCTACATTTTTCTTATTAATTTAATTTTTTCAGAAATGATGAGTATGTGAAGCACAGAGGATAGATATGTCAAGACTATCATATACATCAATAGTTGGGATTTTTATGTTCTCTTTTGTTTATACTATACCTGACATTTCACGGTATGTAAGAATATTCACATGGTACAAGGAGAAACAAAGATGATGGAATTTAGACAATATGAGGATCCTAATATAAATCTAAGAAACCATTGATTTTTATATATGTTATGGAGGATCCATGTTTACTATCAGTGACTATTGTTCATCAGTTTTTTCAAGAGAACTAGTGGAGATCATCCATCAGTTATGATTAGTCTTATAGAAGGTTCTTAGAACATGATTTCTATGTTCTAGTAAGTTATGGATATGTGAAAAATTGAAGGAGAATATTTGGCAACTACACATGATTCCAAAGAGGTGATTAGTATGAAAACATTATTGGTGGATATTAGATTTATATTATTGAAGATTAATATATTTTATGACATTTATAGCATGATATAAATTGAAATGAATATATAATTACAAGAAATGAATCATATTCAATTAAGGTATCTCATTGTTTTAGATGTGGTGTAGAAAGTGTGATCATATATACAAAACGCACTAAATAAACCTAGAATATTTTCTGATCAAGGAGACTATTTATAAAATATTCATATGATGAAAGTCATCTAGAGGCTTTATAGAGATGTGAGAAGCCTGATTTGGTAGTTAAAAATGATGTGTGATGATATGATTGGTACACAATCATATATTCAATGGGGATCTATATCAACAAATGATTTTTTGGAATCCCCCACTACTGAAAATATATTTTTTATTAACAATAGAATATAAACTTTATCAATTATCTTAAAAGAAAAGATAAAAATTGAAATGATAATAGTTTGATACTATGGTGTTTTTTCAAGAACTGATAATGAATACATTTTTCACCATAATGAAAATGTTCATAGAAGCATGTTATTATCATTTATGATAAAAAATTATTTATGAAAAAATTGGCAAATAACACAGACCACAAAAGGCATATGGAAAATAACAATGGGATAATGAATTCAATAATAACAATGTTGAAAAATATCACAGAGAAAAATAATGTGAATCGATCATGTTAAAACACCGGAATGTGAAGAATAATTTTCTAATTGGATGAAGAATTTCCTTAGATGTAGGTGTAGAACTTCCTTTAAATATGATTCTTATGTCCCCAGATCAAAATAAACATCTATAAAAGAAGTGACATAACCTAGATAAGAAAATTTATTTATGAAAAAATATGCTGTTGATTAATGTTTTATATTTGTAAGATCGAAACATCAATTTTCATATCTGTAGATTGTTCTTCAAAATAAATTTTTTTTATTAATGAAATTGGCATTCATCCCACTAATGAGATTTTTTATGTGGCATCTAGATATAAATACCAGCATTACTGTTTTGTTTGAGAGGAAGATGTGAAAATATTAGAGGGTGATTTTATTAGTTCATTATAAAAATACTTAATAAAATCCCCACCATGTAAACATTATGAAAAATTCATGACAAAATATTTTTTCGTATTCATTTTTTTAGTAGATTCAGAGAACAATCACCACCGTTCTCATTTCATCAAAGTGGTACGGGGTATTTTCTGATTGTGTTTTTCTCCAATATTAAAGATATATAAACTCTGATATTATTAATTTTTATCCATTTTGATACATCTATATGCCTGAATTGTTTTACAAATTTAATTTTGAGAGGTTTTACATGTTATATACAGTGAAGTTTAATTATTGCATTTTGCAATGAGGGAACATAGTAACATGTATGAGGGTGCATTCAATTATTTTAAATAGAATAGAATATATTTAATTTCATATAATGACACTAAATATTATTATCAGAAAATCATGATGACATACAGATCATATAATAGGGGAAATGCAACCTGAATATACCGCCATATTAATGGTTTTTGACCGGATTTTTGTAACAGGGTGGGTGGGTTCGATGAAAATTAATAAAAATGGGGAAATATGGGTAGGTTTTGAAGTTTTAGTAGAATTTGTAGTGTTGGATGAACCAATAGTTACAGTCATCATGATTAAACTGCTACTTCACATATTGTTTTAAATAGCACGCAAAATGACTTTTAACTGTGCTAAAAATTATTGTCAATCACAATGATAATAACGGGGTTCATTTAACCGTGGTAAAAAAATCTCCGATGAAGTACCCCCTATTCCCGTGTTTAATTATACCTGATAAAGGGTATCCTTTATCAACCCTCGAACTAGAGCTGATAGAGGCCTAGCTGGATGCAATGTACATTTAATATAACATCTTACCCAAAAAAACCACTAATTTAAAACAATGATATATACATTTATTGTGAAATAATGAATACCAAATTATACACCCTTGTATATAAAATAAAGCTATAATATATACATTTCAAAAAAATGTTTATATAATTAAATTTTCAATTATCCAACAAACAATAAAAAAACATTAATGTTTCATCTTTTGATGAATGTGATAACCGCTCCAAAATGTCTAAACATTTTATCATTTGTGGGTTAAATCATATCAACCAGAGAAAAATATTATTCCTATTTAATAAAAAAATATTTTTCTAGTAAAACAATGAGAAAATAAATTAATCAATAATATGAAATAATATATTTATAAGTGTTAATATTTAATAAAAAGGACACAATTAGAGTGATACCAGTCACACCATGCATCAGATTGAAGTGGGGTTCATTCCTACAAATTAAAACTGACCCAAGGATTGTTTTACTAAACCATAAAAACAACTCAAATCCATTTTCTCAGTTTTTAGTATGTCAATTGTGTTTTTTACTAAAATGTCATTTCAAACTAGAAACAAGAATTTTGAGTCATACGGGTCACATCACGCATTGGATTGACATTATACTACTTCACACACATCAAAATGGAATAATGAATCAATTTATTAAATTATCGTAGAAATGATAGTTTTTTATTGATTTTCAGTGAGTGACATGTTTTGAACTAAAATATAAATTTTAAACTAAAAAAAACAATTTTAGTCATTTTTGTTGCAATGTGCATAAAATTGAGGTGGTGTTGATTCCTACACATCAAATATGACTCCTATATCATTTTTTATAATGTAAAAAATAAATATAAATGTTTTTTATTTGTTTTTTGTATGTCAGTAGTTATTTTTTACTGAAATTAATGCGAATTTAAAACAAAAAGACACAATTATAGTCATACCTATCACACCATGCGTCGTATTGAGATGTAGTTAACTCCTATATGTCAAATATGACTCATGGATTATTTTATTAGAGTACCAAAAAATCTGAATGTGTTTTCATTGTTTTCAGAATGCTAGTTTGGTTTTTAACAAAAATGTCATTTCAATATTAAAACACACATTTTGAGTCATACCAGTCAAAATGTGTGTCAGTTTGATGTGAGACCACTTCATACATTCCACAAAATACATATAAATCCGTTTCTTAAATTATCATGAAAATAGAAGTTCATTTTCTTGTCTTTTAATGAGTGACATGTTTTGATCTAAAATTTCAACTTTAAACTAAAAATGATCACTTTTAGTCATATTGGACACATTTTTCATCATATTGTGGTTTGATTGTGTAATGAATGTATAAAATCAATCCCGTAACATATTACTAATCTATTAAAATAATTTGAATTCATTTGATCAATTTTTAATATACCATTTGTCCTCTTTCACTTAAATTAATGTCATTTTTTACTAAAAAGACACACATATTGTCATACTGGTCAAATAGTGCATCGTATTAAGGTGTGGATGACCCTGTACATCATTAATGAATCATGGATTGTTTTACAATAGTATAAATACAATATCAAGGCTTTTTATCAGTTTTCAGTGTGCATGTTTTTTTTAATAAAATGTCATTTCAAACTAGAAACAAGTATTTTGAGTCATATCGGTCACATCGTGTGTCGTTATTACATGAGACAATGTCATACATGAAATAAATTACTTATGAATTTTTTTCCTAAATTAACAATATTTCCATATAATGTTTTATTTGTTTTTAGTGATTTCCATGTTTTGAAATAAAATGTCAACGTTAAACTGATAACACACACTTTTAGTCAAACCAATCACACAATGCATCAGATTGACGTGGGGTTGATTTCTACACTTCAAAAATAACTGATAAATAGTTTTCCTAATGTATTAAAACTATTTGAATTCATTTTTCTCAGTTTTAAGTATGTCACTTGTTCTTTTTACAAAAATTATTGTTAACATTATATAAAGATACACATTTTGAGTTATGCTTGTCACATCATGAATCATATTGAGTCATTTTTGATATATACACATAATAAAATACATATAAATTGTTTTCCTAATGTATCAAAACAATCAAAATGAATTTTCATAGTATTCATTGTGGATGTTGTAACTTTTACTTAAATTAATGTCAAATTTAAATAAAAAGAGACACATTCAGTCATACTAGGAAGATCATCAATCAGATTGAGGTAGAGATGATTCATATATATCACAAATGACATATAAAACATTTTATTGATGTACTAAAACAATATGAATTGGTTTTCCTTGTTGTGAGTAAATTGGTTGTGTTTTTTACTAATATTTATTTTAATTTTAAATTGAATGAATCACATACAGTCATAGCTATCACAATGTGTTTCAGATTGAGGTGTTTCAAAATGTTACTTTTCCCAAATTATCCAAAATAACCTTAACATCCATTGCTATCATGATTTACATTTCATTTCTTTATTGAACTATCAACATTGCATATTGACTCAATGATCTTAGAGAATAAACCATTTACATTGTTGAAAAAAAGGAGAGTGGAGGAAGCTCATATTCTCATTATATCATGACAATTTATGCAAATAAGCACATGAGCTTCCTCCAATCTTCGTGATTTAAAAGGGATAATTTTTTCTAACAAATAACAACAATTATATATCATGTGGGAAGCTCAATAAATATAATCAAGGGATATCATATGATTTATGAAAAAATAAATTATTATTTGATAAAAATGATTTGGAAATTTTATTACAAATTATAGTTAAAATTGCGACTATTTTAAATAAAAAATAATCACTCATTTTATTTTAATTCAAGAGAGAATATAAAATATTATGAGGATAAAATATTATATTAAAAAAAACATTACCTTATCATTTATTTCAATGTTGCATCCTTGAAGTCACATCTCTCACGACCATGTGAATCTTCGAAGAAACAACCCCTACTCCAACAAAGGAACCCCACTATATATGAAATAATTTACTATATGAGTAATAATGAAATAAATTAAATCAAACATTAATATGAAACAATCTACTACTTCTATGGATTTTACACCATCAGGTTATTAGTGTTCATTCCTCCATCAGGAATGTTTCCCATTAGTTTCTATAAAAATCAATATCATATTTTTAATATGAGTCTATTTGAATGTCAAAATATTAATGAAAAAAATATATATAACAAAAGGATTATGAAATATTTTCAATTAAATTGTAATTATCATAAAAAATTCAATTTTTGGGATGCTAGTTTGTTGATAGAATAAGATCTCTCTTATAAATTTTCAAACAAAACAACCACAATATTTTCCACTTTTTTGTTTCATACAGTTTAGAATAATTGAGGAGAATATTTAATTTTTTATATGTTCTTGGATAGTGATATATTATAATATATACTCTGATACATGTCCAGTCATAGTAATTGTCTTGTTTCTCATGCTTATCCCCAGGCCTCATTCTTTGTTTTTCGTGTTATTTATGCACCACCCAATCATAATAGAATTATCATTTGAAGATAACGAAAATTATATAACATTATGTTGAGGTATAAATTGATGGATTTAGTGTATTAATATCTAACAAACGACATCATGTTTTTTCGGTTTGTTTTATATACATTCATTGAATGAAGGAAATAAATATTTGGAGTATACAAATTAACCGTAATGAGAATCTCTGGTTTCCTAAAAACTAAAATGTAATATTTAATAATGGGAATGAAAATATATTTTATATAATTAAATTATAGATGTTTATCCCTTCATCGTTGGTATTATGAAGAGTATATCATCCATATGTTTTCATTCAAATGATTTGACCATGCCTCACACTATTTCAACCTGTTTTTTTGGTATCTATTTTTGGATGTTCTATATAAGAGATGGGAGGACAGATGAGTCCTAAATAATTTAGGCGGAAATCCCGTCAATTTTATATGATATATAAATGATCAAAAAGTATGAAACGAATTTAGCAATAATTAACATATTATATCTTATTTTGATAAATCAATTCATGAAAGCTTACCTCATGTATACATTTATAACTGATCTTCCAAGCCAATATTTTATTTAAAATTAACTATGTGTGTAAGAACATTTTTTATCCTTGTATTCACATAAACCATCAATGATATTTGATGGGGATATATAATGGACAATGTAAAGGTTCTTTTGGAAGATCATTTGGATCGGTTAGTCAATGATTTGTTTGGATTTGAGTGGATCTATGATTTCATCCCTATCCATTTGACATTATTTAATAACATTAATTAGTACAGACCTTTTTTCATTAATAGTAAATGGTTTATCTTGAAAAATAAATTAGAAATGAATACCTCCATGTCAACATGTTTTTGTACAAGATGTGAGAGTAATGCGATGAATGTTCCAGCATCATGTTCGACCATATTAATACTTTCTTCATCAATTGGTATTGGTAGCTAGACACATGGATCATTGTATATTCTAATCAACACTTTCACATGACTTTTTGGATGTGATCTATTTTGTATAATATATTTTTTGATAATGAACATTGTATCCCTCTCTACAATCTGATAGGTGGGGGTGGATAGATAAAAATCATATTCATTATCCAAATATAGAATTATAGTAAAATTAATGTATCAATGTATATCTGATTCACATTTATTAGAAAAAAATTTTAGAACCTTGATTGCCTAAGCTAATATAGTTTTTTGAGGGGAATGGATCATCTCAATGCTAGAAGGGGTGGGAATGGATCTTCACATGAAAGATGTTCTTGAATTGTTTTTTATTTTTGATTTCTCCACATAATTGTTTCTAGCAACTCTCTCTTTCAATGGAATTGTTCTTAAAAGGAAGATATTATTTTTCCTGTCCAATTCATTTCTTCACATTTACCATCATCTTTTTTTCTCAAAATATGTTTTGGGTGTGACCCCAAAACCCATACATCTAATGTGGCTATACAGTTCTAGCCACATAAAAGCGACCAATAAAAGGTGTACATCTAGTACATGTGTTTCTAATTTAGTTTAATATGTTAGATAGAATATATAGTAAAATATGTAATCATTGTTATGTAATATATACTTAATGAAAAATAAATTTTTATTATTTCATACATACACATGTTTCCCATAAATTTTGTTTGTTTTCATCTATTAGTATCCAATTTTTAATTACACATTCTTATTTCCATAGAACATAATGTTGGATGGAAGTGGAATTCGATTTGGAGTCATCATTTTTCATATAAAGTGTGGAAGATAATTATGTTTTTTCAAGACACATAAAACTATTACAATTTATTTGTAATTCTTAACAGTTTTTTTTCATGGGAAGCATACCCCATCCTTAATTTACTGAATTGGTACATTGGTTTTGTTGTCTTTTCCTTATTTCCAGCACTTAGTTTTTATTTCATAAATAATAAATTATCAATCTAAGAGATGAATCCACAAATCATCAAATAATGTAATACTGGAAACAATGTACCTAGAAATACATATACACAAACTGGATAATAATCAAATCCCTCACTTCTTGGGTTTTCAATTGTGCATAGTCATGTAATTGGTCTATGATTATTTTCCCTTCAACATCTATATGATAATTTCTCATTTGAATTGTGAAAAAGAATCTCTAAATCATTCAATGAAGAATTAATAAATATTTTACAGGGTATTAATCTACTATAAAATTACATTAAAAGGGATTAAGAAGAACATGTCTATGTTTCGTTATTTTATATTTTCAGTAAATAAAGAAATGAAATAATAATGTTACCTTAATCTCATCACAATATATTTTCTTAAGCCCGACCACAGCATGGATCTAAAAATCTACAACAATATCCAAGTGATGCCCATTGAATATTCCAATGTAACTCCTGAACATGGCCTTGTTGGGGTATACTTTTTTGACCCATGCCTTCAATTCAACCTTGTATTTGATTCCTTTTTTCCCCTTAATTATTTATTATAACACCAATAAACTACAACACTCTTAATTGTACTACAACATAAGTCCTTCATTTCCTTCCATTTACTCATATTCAACATCGTCAGTAACTTATTCTAGATATGTACCATCAAGATGTGTGGATGGTAATTGTATCTATGATAAGGGAGCTGCAACAGGTTGAGAAACATGTTGTTCCATTGGATTGGGATCACCATCACCAACCAATGGTCATGGTTCTCCTACACTATGAGAAATAGCAGTTTTAGATACTTATTGATCCCCAGGATTAGGAACACTATTATTTTTAGTTGTCATTATAGGAATAATTGGTTTAACATTTAATTTAAAGTACATAGATATAGTATTTGATGAATAATAACATGGGGACACATGATTTATATTATAAAAATATATATTACATGATTATTGAACTCTATTTTTTTAAGACTGATGGGATTTGAACCCTGTATTGAAAAAAAATCCATCCTTTAAGGTCTCTTATGATTTACAAAACATCTTATACATTGGGACCACTGTGAAATTATTGCAACGCCATAACAAAAGGTTCGTCCTCATTTGAATTTTCATCTGAACCTTCAAGAGTTTTGGTTGATAACATAAAAATTGACAACATAAGGTTTGCAGGATATAGAACATAATATACTTTTACTACCTATGATTCTATTATAAACAGTTTTTCTTTGTTCCCATCCTTACAAAAATCAACATCCATGAAAACCAATTCATCTATTTAAACAACACACCTATTATCAACCCACATACATTGATAAATTGGAAATTGTAATATTTTATAATCAAACCCTCATATTTGTTTGATGATGCAAAAGTATAACATCTTCAGTAAATTGGATTTCTTCCCATAGTACCAGAAACATACATCGCTAAACCCAATAATTTAACTCCAATATTTTTCATGGTATATTCTTCATCACGTTCATTTTTATAGAACTTATAACTGTAAATTACATAAAAATTATAAGATAATACATACATACTTATTCCCCCAGGTAGGGTTCAAATTAATTTGGAAATTGAATCTGGATTTTGACAAAACTCTATAAAAATATGGTCTAGAAACAATCATATATTTAATTGTTGGTGCCAAAGAACAGTCTATTTATACATTTATTACATAAATATTTAATATATTTATATATTAAATATATTTATACATATTTATCATTGTTCATCATGAATATAGTGCAATAATGTCTTGGAGTATTTGTTTCACTGAAAATGTCATAGCATTTCCCCACTTTGATATGAACCTTGAAATGCTCTGGAAAAATTCTTTAATATAGTTATATTGTTGGATTAAATACGATATTTTGAATCATAGTGTACATACCATAAGGTGCGTGTACTCGTAAGCAGATGATCCTTCTTCTCATGAAGTTAAAACATGGTAATATCAATGATTGGATATTATGAGAACATACCCCCCAGCAGGAATTCTGAATGTTCTGGTGCCATCAGAAATTACAATATGAAAGTGTGTGTAATGATACATAGACATTAATATTAAAATTGATACGTTTCACGACTCATTATCTTTGATATTCTGACTAAAACTGTCACACCATATGTTGGAGGGAAGTATGGTACAATGAATGCATTACACGTGGTATGTTATTAATTGATAAGTCGAGGAAGTATTTGTCCCTTCCATTTATGGATGTTGATATCTTAGAAATTTGTTTGAAATAGAACTGTTGCATGAAATTCTGTGTCCAAGGTGTAACAATGATTTTATTTTAGTTAGTCAAAGAATGATGTATCAAAAAAAGTGTTGAAGACACTATCATGAAATCTACTTGATGAGATACGGATACAAGGGGATTATATTATATTATGAGAGTTTGTATGTGGATTTCGTTGTTGTGAATTTATGTCCGTATTGTGGGGTTCATTGGTCCATTTCTAGATAATATTCTTGGTCTTTTGGCATGCTCAACTAATGCCAACGAGAAAGAATACTAAAGCGTCACATCCACAAAATGTTTTTGGTGGTATCTGTTCAATTCTATTTGAATTTAATTACTGAAATAAATATAATTCTCAAGAATTTTGAATAATTTTATTTATGTTATAATTATTGAATAAATTAAATAAATTATTATTCCTTGTATTTTGATTAAATTTTATTTATTTATTTTATTTAACATATAATAAATATATATTTACTAGATTGTAAATAAAATATTTATTTAAGAGATTAAATTAATTATTTATTTATATGGTTGTTCAATAAATGGATGTAGAGTTCTAGCAGACCAGGTCAGTTCCAGTTGTAAAATAATTATTTGTATGATAATAAATTATTATTTAAAAATTTGTAATGAGTTGAAATAATAAAAATGCTGATGTTATTTTGTGACGTGCAATTTTATTTATATTTCCATTTTGTGCATGTTGGTGCACCGTAAATAATTATTATATCTTATTATTATGATCACGATTTATCTCTATGTTTATGAATGTATTTAATTGTTGTTACTCAACTAAATATTGTAAATGAATCCCTATGTCGATAAATAGACACGTATGTCTATTGTTCCATGTACCGAACATCATGCACGGTGAATTGGGAATTTTTGAGCTAAATGATTTCTCTATCGAATCCACTTCCCTCCCCTTTCCATAATGAGTTACATTTTTCATGATTGAAGAATAATCGATCAAGAACAACATACACAATAAACTTTTTTCATCATAATACCACCATGAGAATAACGAGTGTCGATTGGAGGACATCAGAGAATTGTTGAGGGATTCTGGTTTGGATCACTGCAAGGGAATGGAAAAAAATCTGGAGGGGGAATTCTGGAAAATCAACATAATAAACAATTAATGTATCAAAGAACTATTTAATATTTTCATAATAAATTAATTAAAATAATTATAATCATGATTTGCAAGATCCTCTCTGAAAGTTTTGTGCCTCATCCATCTTTATCAAAATCATTGATGTTATTCTATGTAAACTGGCATTAATCACTGTATTGATCCCAAAAATAATCATTGATCATGGTAAAAATTAATTTCAGGCATCAGAATAAATAGGATTCCACTACGACAATAACCTTCTTATGGTATCAGACTGGTTACATCATAGTTTATAATTATTTAAATAATTTATCAATTATTTACAGTATAATAATTTAATTTTTTAAATCAAGCTTAATCATTCTTGTAATATGGATTTTGAGGTCTCTTATCACTCTATTCATTTCTCGTAGATTTCATAGATTGAAATATATATTTAAATAAAATCGAAATCATAAATTGATCAGGAGGAGCCAACAATTCAACCCAGGATACACGAAATTACACACGGTGTGTTCAGATATAAATGATGTGTTCTCTACCTTACACACCTTGTAATCTGGACTACATGTTGGGTAGTCTTGTTCATCACATTATGAGTAATTATAAAATTACTCATGTCATGTTCATTTATTTCATGCAGTGTAGTCAATTATAAATAGTGTGATGTCAGGACAGATAGGCACAGGGTTACCAGATTACACATTGTGTGGCCCAAAGCACACTGCATATAGTCACTTCAGTTTAGAGAGCCAAACTGTGTATCCCATACATGGATAAACTGATGTGTAAATGTTTTACATGGAGAAAACAAAGTGTGTTCCCACTTACATGGCATTTACTTCGGGATTTCCAAATTATTCCTCACGCGCTGAGTCCCAAGCCATGTACTTTGGGATAGACAATGAATGTAGTACACACCGTGTAGTCCGAACTACACATAGTGTACTTTACCAAAAAAACACAATGTTAAAAAAATAATTTGTTTTTAATTATTATGTACTACAATGAGAATCTAAATGAAATTTATAAATGGATTATGATAAAAGGATTGATTG
The DNA here is from genome assembly GCA_963277665.1 of Viscum album. Lineage (NCBI taxonomy): Eukaryota > Viridiplantae > Streptophyta > Magnoliopsida > Santalales > Viscaceae > Viscum > Viscum album. Next base: position 356,239,514 of record OY728152.1, on the reverse strand, counting down.
ATTAATGATAATAATTAATTGATTTGACCAAAATTTATATTAACAAGAACAATTAATGGTTTAAATTTCAATGTTATTAACTATGTAACTCGTTGCTTGTATGTGGGTGATTAAGAGATAGACCGAGACCTTTTTATATGATTGGTTTCATTTTAATTTACATAATAAATTAATTATTTCTATGAGAGAAATCCCTCCTCATTAATATGTAGTGCATTCATGCTCATGGTTTCATTAATGAAATCTCCATTTCAACCCTCACCAATGAGTGAGTTTAGAAAAGTCATATGTAATCGGTGGAAATCACATGTAATTGGATGAGGTTCAATCTAGAGTCGAGATGAAACCAATCCCAAGAGATATAGAGTTGGAAGGGTTGAATGCTGTAAACACGAACACAAAAGGTTCAAGCTATTTCTCCCCTAGTATTGGGATAGTTTATCTACCTCTGGATAAAATAACCATTATAAAAACTCACCATCTTGCCCTTTACATAATTTTATTTCTTTTAGTTTCATGGTTTATCATTATGGATGTGTTATCACAATCACAATAATAATTATCTATCATGTGGGAAAGATGGAATTAAAATAATCCAGGCTTATGCATAAATATTTTAACTACATGGTTCATCACTGAAGTAAGTTTAAATTAAAATTAACAAGCATGTGATAATGATAATAAGTAATTCACGCATAAGAGATAAAAATACAAATAAATTATTAAGTCTAACCAAGCCTTCCATTACATTGATGAATGGGAAAATAAATAAAAGAATGTGTTTGACCAAGCCTTGTTGGGACATGTACATTTATATAGGAATCCCTTTGGAAATATTTCGGGTTGAAATAACAATATAACATCAAAAGGGATACACCATGCAAGACATGGTGTAATATTGAAGGAATGAGAAGAGGAAATTCGAAGTCATGATTTTATGATCGGGGAGTCCATTCAACAGATCAAGGAGCTGCAATCCCACTATTGGCAAAGACCACCCTATATAAATACATACAAATAGATAGACCATCCCATTTGGGGTTATGAAAAATTGTAATATGGAACTGTTCCATTAAAATTACATGGAAAATGGACATTACGAGTTCAATGGTGAGTGCTATTGGGACATGATAAAATAGTGGGAGACATTATATAATTAATTTATCATTTCCTATAAAATTATATAACGAATTAAGTAATTATATGATTATTTATTTTAGAATAAAATTTATTAGTTAATAAACCACACTATCTCTATGATCCATTCTGGATAGAGGCTATATCCTCAATGGTAGTAACATCTAGGGAATTTTTATACGCATTTGGTTTATCTAGAACCATGAACAGATGTCTTACAAGTTGGAGATATCATAACCATATTTTCCTTCCTAATAGGTGAGTGATTATGATTTCAAGGTTTATGATATACATATGAATGATGTAGTGAATGTTTAATGTTTGATGCTATCATCAATGTCTAGTGTGATCATGAAGTCTCACAAAATCATGGATTCTTATAGCATGCTTGAGAACCTCTATGGTCCTTATTAGGAGAGAGAAATACAGGAATGGTATGAGATTTACAAGGCACTATTTCAGAGTATGCATGGAGTGGGTTCCCCATTAGGGCCTCATTAGTCATTCTCAATGGATTCAATGAGTGTGAAACCATTCTAGGGTTTAAACTTCCTAATTAAATGGGAACCAGTCTTATTCTCCAATCACTCACTCATAGCATCTCAACCATTATTGTCAATTTCAATATAATCATCATTGGGATGAATCTATCTGATCATCATATCCTCATTCTCCATGTCAACAAAGATATGATGTAAGAAAATCCTTATATGCTAATGTTTCATAAGTGGAAACGTAAGGTGAAGAGATTTAAGACAAAATATTATTCACGACCTTCCACAGAAATGAATATCAATGTGGAGGAAAGGGAATACTAGTCTATTTGATTCTCATATGGAAATAAGGGACACTCGAAGAACAACTACATATAGACTAAGAAGGAAGGGGAATCATTAGGTTCATTTGTTATCGAATAAAATCTATATTTTTTTAAAAATTGGGAATTAGGTAGGGCTTTGGGTGATCTCACATTTATCAAAATATATGAACTATGTAGATTTAGAATGATTGACCGAGGAGATGTAGATCTATGAGAATCCAACAGTTCCACACATGATGTTGTAGCTATCAATGACTACCACTTCACGATTCCAACATGGTTGATATCGGTGCTAAATGGTTGTTATTATGCATCTCTCATTACTAATAACATTATTTCTATATGCATATTAGATACAGATGGATTTTTTTCATGTTTGTAATTGAATGTTGACACTTTTACAATTATTTCATTTGTTTCAGTAGAGAACAATTATAAAATGGTCTTTACATGTTGTATTACACAGACCAAGTAATGGCAATAGATAACAGAGATACTTCACACGACTCATACCACACCTAATGTTTGAATCACCATCGAGGTCATGTAAATGTGAAATTCTTGACAAAGTTACATCAAGATGGATATTTATTATCATTCCAACAAAAATCTTTTGGTGTATTTCATTCATGTTAACAAGGAAAACGGACCAAATCCCCATTTATTGGGAATTTTAAAAGGAATAAATATTTTTTTTAATTGGTTCATACCGATGTGTGTTGACCATTTCTAATTGAAGTAAAGAATGGTTACTCAAGAATCATGTCTTTTACTGGTGATTTTAGTAGATATGGATATATATAAATAATGTGGTATTAGTTGTATTCTTTTGAAAAGTTCAAATAATAATATAATAATCATTAGAACTAGCTTGGTAAGAATATTAAGAAACTCTACTCAAACCATGGTTGTGAAGATCATAATCAAGAATTCATTGATTAATTACAAGAGTTTTGGAGCCTATACTAACTCACACATCCTTAAATGCCCTAGTGGAATAGTGTGACAAATGGAGGAACCACACATTTATTGAAATGGTGAGATAAATTATGATTCATGCAAGTCATCAATTTTATTTTTGTTATAGGAGTTAAAAAAAGAGGTTCCCATACTAAACCATGTACCAACTAAATTGATAAATGGTATTCCATGCGAGTTTAGGAGTGTAATGTATTATATGTTTTCATATTTAGATGGGTAGGGAAGAAACTCATATGTTATGGACTCTTTAGGTAACACAATTTCCCCCCAAGACACAAATTTTACCATTATAAGATATCCCAATGAAACAAGGATATATTAACTATAAAACCATTTAGAAATAAAGGGTATAGTGAAAAGAAAAACCATATTCCTTAAGAGGGAGCACATATCCAAAATACACAGTTAGAGAGAGATAAACATTGATTAAGTCGATACTCATGGTACACATGTGTTTGTACCGGAATAGATTCAAGAAGAACCCATGGAAGAAAGAACTATTCCAATGACAGAAGAAATGTGTAGGATTACAAGAGTGTTTAGAGAAGAAATACTGTATTGATTAATTGTTTCTGAATGTGTATTCAAGAAGAAACTACACATGGCTGAAGAAGTCCATACCTATAAGGCATGACTTGTTTTAAAATGGTTCAAGAAGCTTCAAGGCATTGAGTACAAAAAAACAACATCACTAGTTGTGATTCTAAAATTCATCAGAATGCTATTAGCTATTTCTACTTACCATGACTATGAGATTTAGAAAATAGATGTCAAAAAAACAGTCTCTAATGGGAACCCTCACGAATATGTCTAAATGAAACACCGTGAAGTGTTTATTACATAAAATGATGCCGATAATGATTAAATCTTGTATAAATCCATTTATAGATTTAAGAAAGCATTCTGGTAATGGAACATTAATTTTGATGAGGCCATAACAATGTTAGGTTTTATCAAGAAAGAATGTGAGCCATGTTTCTAAAAACTGTTTAGTGGGAGTGGATTTATTTTTCATAATAATTTATGTTGATTAAATATTACATATTAGAAATGTGATATCACTACGCTGAATGTTGTCGCAGATTCTAGAGCAGAATATGTGTATATAGTGGCATCTGAGGCATCTAAAGAAGTAGTTTGGATGTTGGTCTTCATACATGATCTAGATGTGTTACATAGTTTAAAAGATCACATCAACCTGTATTGTGATAATATTACATTGGTGTCTATTGCAAAAGATCCAAGGTCACATCAGTGTATGTAGAACATACATTACAAGTATCTTATTTTGTGGGATTTTTCACAGAGAGTTGAAGTTGCAGTGAGAAGTACTTCCATGGAATACAACATGGCCAGCACCATAACTAAATCCTTGAATAAAATGAAACATGATCATCATTTGATTTCTAGTTTTCATAAAGTCATAAGTAGTTGGTTTTAGTCCAAGTGGGAGTTTATAATATTTGGTTTCGTATAACCAGATGATTGTACATTAATTAAATGAATATTCAATATATTTAAATATTAAACAAATTATTACATAGAGTTTATTGTTCTTCATGAATATGGTGTAATAGTGTCCTCGATAATTTTTTGCATTGGATAGTTCAGAGTAGTTCCCCTCTATAATGAGAACATTGAAATGCTATGAAAATATTATAAAATATAGTTTTCTGTTTGGATGACATACTATAATGGGACACATTGTATATAGACTCTCAGGTGCGAGTACTCATAAGTAGATGAGACTACTTCTCATTATGTTCACGGATGTTAATCTCCAATAAGGAAAATTATGAGAATATACCCGCCAGAAAGAATTCAACATGTTTTGGTGTCATCAGATATTATTATTTGTGATTCTGTGTAATGATTTTTATACATTAGGATTATAATTACTATGGGTCATGACTCTGGCTCTTTTGTTTATTTCACAATCACTGTCATGCCTTTTGTTCACAGGATGTAGGGTTTGTTGGGTTCATCACTAGTGGCATGTTATTAATGGATAAGTTGAGGAAGGATTGTTCCCTTCCATTTATGAAAGTTTATATCTTAGCCAATTGATTGAAATAAAAGCATTGAACAAAATTCAATGGTAATTGTATTATGATGATTTTATGTGAGGTATTCAATGAACGTCATGTCTAACACAAATGAAAATAAAACCATCATGAATCATGCTTGATGAGATACTGAGACAAAGGGATTATATTACACAGTTAATTTTTGTATGTGTATTTCATTGTTGTGACATTATACACATTCTATTGGGTTCCTTAACTCATTTCCAGATAGTTCCCTTAGGCTTTAGGCAGGACTTCCTAATTCCAATGAGAATGAATGCAAGTGTTTCAGACAAACTATGTGTTTTTTTAGTATTAGTTAAATTATCTTTGAATTTAATTAATGAAATAAATTCTATACTCATGAACATGGAATAATTTTATTCAAGTTAAAATGATCTAATAAATTAAATAATTATTTATTCTTCAGATTGTGAGTAAAATATATTTTTTTATTGATAATTTCATAAATATTTAATTACTTTTTTTAAATAAAAACTTTATTTATTTGAATAAATTTTTTATTTATTTATTATGTTGTTAAATAATTTGTAGTAGGGTTTGAACAGACCAAGGACTTTCTAGTAAAAAAATAATTATTTCCAAAATGGTAAATAATTATTTAAATAGTTGGAACTAGTTAAAATAAAAATAATGTTGCGCCCAAAACATTCACTATAAGATATTTATTGTCGTATTGATCCCAACATAATCATTGATCATGTGTATTTGATCTCTGTCATTCAGCCATTGATGGATTTAAATACTTAAGAATTTTTATTCGATTCAACATATGGTGCAATTACTAATCTTTAATGAAATACATAATTGTGATCATGCTCCTGATCTGTAAATTTGATTTTGAAAACATCTCTTCAAGAAATTCCTTCTTCGGAAAACTACCTGTTCTGAAAATATTTCATTAAAATAATAATTTCTACACCAAATATTTATTCTGATCATAATTCAATTGAATCCTAAAAAACAAATCACTGTGAAATAAAATTCTCAAGATTACATCAAAATTTGATATTCTCTTTCAAAATCTACATATACCATTCAATGGGGTACATCCATCTATATTGTGCATGAACACATAGTTGAATCTCTCTCACCATGTAAACTGTAAGATGAACCATCATATCAAATATAGTTTATAGTAAATAATTTACAATTCAAATAATATAACAGTAATTAATATTGGCATAATCATCAATTTGGACTTGTCTATAACTTTACTACATATATCATTGAAGAAGAAACATAGCTATGTTAATATGTGACAATTATTCTTAGAGAAAATGAAATATAAATCTATAGGAATTAGACCATGAATCAAAACATGGTAGTCATTTTATTTAATAACCACTAACATTAAATTGATCATTGACATGATTTTCTTTATTTTTTCAAAATAACCCTCTAAATCCTTTATATCATTCATGATGTTTGAAAAATGATATCTCTCATACCTGTAAAGAGTGTAAGAATATAGAGGAAGAATGGTTTGTTCTTCACCCGTTACGTGTGCCAAATATTCTAATATTCTAAGGTCAACCATGTCCAACCTGGCCTAAATTCAATTATTTATTTTTCGAGGTGAATATAGAAATGTGTCAATCACATTATCAGATATATTTTTTGTAACATGAATAACATAAAGAAAAAGTGATACGTATGGACAATTCGTGTATGGTAATATAACTAATGATCTCTTTTTTCTGCATGTTTTCCTGTGGTTTTTCAAAAATGGTTTACAAAGAGTACTATCCATATATTTTACATTCAAAAACAGTTTATCACCTCTTATTTGAGATAGTATTGTATGTTATTTTGAACTTCTGTCTAATGATGTCAACCATGATCGGTACTTATGTTTTCCAGGTAGAAAAAAGTTATGTTCTAGAAAAACTGTTTTTGATGAATGTTTCTTCCTAAAACATTGTATCTTTTTCAGAAATTGGACACCCATGAATTTATTAAATTCATTATCCCGAAAAATTACCATAATTAATAAATTCCTTTATCATTATGTACTGCAAGGCTCTCAATATGAAGTATTCATTTCTGTATGTATTATACAACGTAACACCTGAATCCCAGAATAATTTCAAATCATAGAAATATGGAGTGAAAAAAACATCAGTATCATTACCTCTTTGTCTGTTTCTTAATATAGTCATACATAACATGATTTATTTCTATTTTATGCATAACTATAGTGGAAAATAATAATTTACCAACATAATCGGCCTTGTATTGCGGGTGAATTTGGAAATCCAAAATGATTCTCTCCATCCGTAGATAGCAAGGGATAAAATTGAATCATTTCACACCTAACCATATCATTTTCTCAACAAAATTTTTTCATTATTCAAAAATATAATCCCATCTTTGATATGGTCTTATTCATTTTCGAGACATGTAATAAAATCATATAATCCATAAAATATAGTGATATCCCAGCCAATTACTACATTCACTTTTTCCATGTGTTTATTCCATCATTTATAAAATTGATCTCTTCCATGACATATAATTTTTTATTACAACTCTTCTAAACTAATTATTCTTGAATAAAAATAACATAAACATGGAAAAAAGTATTTAGAATGGTCATATTCATTATCATTTTCATACATGAGGAACTCTTTCACTCCATCATCATACTCTTTGGTCATACAATTGCAATCGAACCATTATTTATTAATATACATCCTATTTGATCTTGTAATATTAATGATTATCAAAATAAATACACATAATGGGTCTTTAAAATAAGGGGAACTCAACATTTTAATTATAGTTATTATTTTATTTTTCCCATGATACTCATCCCATTAAAATATAACACAACCCCAATAATAGGGTGAAATTGTAGAGGAATCCCCTAATTTAAACCATGAAGATGATGTTGGAATCAATTTAGGTTCATGGGATTCAATAGGGTTAAACATTAAATCATATTTTTTTGGAGTGATGTCATGATGTACATCATTTGAGATGAACATAGTTACTGACATTCTATTTCTATTGTGTTTTTTTCATTCTACTTGTACTACTTATATAACGTAATTTTTGAAAAAATAAATTAAATATTTAAACATATAATATTATTAAAATACTAATTTTCATATTTACATTAAAAACTATTAATAAAATAACATTTTAAATCCCATTAAAAAATCCATGCATTTACAAAAATTCCACATTAAAATAACACACACATTTTAAAATACACCAATCAATTCCAAGTATTGTTTCTAAAAACTAATTTTTTTTTAATTTTATTAATCTTTATGACCCGAAAATATTAATCATTTAAAATGAGTTACATCACTCTATATTTTAAATATTTTCATTTAAAACATCACGCACCCTTGGTTAAAATGAATCTATTATTCAATCCATTTTCTAAGCATTCACATTGCTTTATAAAATCCAACCGGGTGAGCTGTAAAAAACTTGGCATGAAAAATATGTCCATTCAAAGTGTTTAAATCATTTAAAATATATTTAAAAAATAAAAAAATGTATTTTGAACTTGTATAATTTAAAAAAACATTTGATTCATTTTAAAAGAAAAAATTATGAATTTTCACAAAAGCTTTAATCCCAACAGTGGAAATTTATAAAAAATAAATGAATAATTAATATCCAAAAGTGTATATAATTTAAATCAAAAAATGTATTACACATGATCCAAAATATAATGTTGAAAAAAAAAATAAATTTAATCAAATCACATTTAAATTTCAAATTAATCCCATTAAAAATAATTTCCACAATATTTACCAGGACCTATCACTGCACTCAAACCATGAACAAATGTACTTGGGGGTCCACTACACACTACCAGTATCATCCCATTCAAATTCCATAACCTGTAATATTAAGAAATCACAAATTGTATAACTTATTAACATTGATAGATCTGTACAATGATGTATCTCCATAAAATGGTTTGTCATGAAATGAATATGATGTCTTGGTACTTTTTCTAGATTGGATAGGTAATAACCTCGTGATAATCATATCATGAAACCATCATATTATGTAATCATCTAAAAATACCTATCAAAAGAGAATGAAAATTATAATTAAAGTTGGATGAGAATAAAAACAACTAATTTAGGTTGAATCATATCATTGGTAAAAAATAAAATCTACATAAAACACCCCATTAACATGATTAGGAGAAGAAGGCGAAAGAAACTCATTTATAAGAACTATAGAAAAGAGGGATACTATGGTTTTAGCCATTTAAAAATTAAAGGGGGGTAATCATGTGATTTTACCCTTTAAATACCCCCATAAAATATTTATTTGACGGCCAATGACTAGCTGGTGGCTGCAAGCAACTGGCTACCAGAATCCCAACAACCCTATGCATACTCTAGAGCCCTATCATGATACCTAATATCCAATAGACTTTTTATAGGACCAATAACTATTTTTTAGAGTTACCAACCTTTGGAATAATATATTGATGTAGAATAAAAAAATTATACCCTCCATAGAGAAGAAAATTCCAATTTTCAATAAAATTTATTACCAATAAAGACAAGGGATCTTAAAACCTCTATACAATAACACTACTGATCCTAAATAATTAATTTTTGGTCATCCAATCAAACATAACGGAATGATGTTGTAATTAATTCTATGCCATATGAGTATGTTTCATTCATGAATGTAAGTCATGCTTCTAGAGCATAAATTTGAATTAAATGTGATTAAACAACCAAAACACATTTCAAATATCAAATCGTTTACCAAATACCCAATATTAGAGTCACCCACAACAATAAATCAAGAGACACCTGGTGGTTTTCATCCAACTAATCATTCATCCTATGGTTATCCTCACCATTGGTCAAAGCTAAATGAATCCAACTATGAGATATGGTACCATCAACTATTTTAATTTCCAATCTAAACACATTCATTGAAGTCCAATGACATGATCAGTGTAGTGTTCCAAATACAAAACCTCCATAAATGTATGATCATCAGTTCATATTCTCATTTCCTAATTTCAAGTCAAAATTATTGCATACCCACTGTCAATAATATAAGAATGAATACTCTGAATTTTCCCTAAAAATACATACACAACCAATAAAACATACCTATCATGTCTAAGAAATCATACCGAGGCAGTTCTTATCCCTCCACATCCAATTCCACTTGATAGTATTAGTTGAAACTCCACAATATGACCAACCTAAAAACACTCAATTTCCCCCACTAACGCATTACCTAAACAGTTGATAATGAATACATTACACTTCATGTCAAACAAATATCATCTCAATAAATCAACTATTGAATCAATATAATATCCATTTTAATACAATGGATGATTCATTAATCAACTAATAATATTATCATTCTCCTCCACTTGTGTTGCTGCATTTCTTATCAGATCCTTGCATGAATTACCTAAATTCCCATCGTTAGCCCAAATCCAGCATGCATGCTCAATCAATTTTCATTATTTAATTTTATAACTAGAAGAATACAGATAAAATAATATCTATTTACCCATTGCTGTTATAATCCCATGATGATTTTCCAATGTCCAATCTCACTAAACAACTTCCATAGACACATAAGATCACATCACCCGTGAGTGATATAACACTTCCGAATAATACTGTGTCATTATCATCAATCAATCCCAATCATCACATCCCAGGTCCATATGTTACCACCATTAATGATTGGGAATGGCCACTATTATTATACTTGAGTGTTAACGTTAAATAGTAATCAAAGACAATCACAACTTTCATGGTCATCTTCCTTTGTACTTTCCAAAATCAAATATTAGTTGGTTCTATACCCTTAATCATCCAATGCAACACTACCCACCATATTTACAGAATTATATCACTCCATCGGTGAAACATTAATAGGATCCACAATCAAACATTAGTTTCACCTTTTGATCCACACTCACCCACTATCAACCAATAACACTAAGCCTTCATGGTGACCCATGTCATGAACCAAACATAAGTTGACCATCCCATGACACTCAATCCATTTCTAGAATCCCTTCTACTACAGAGTGAAATGTTCTATTTTGATTTGAAACTCAGACAATTATACCAACCTATATTTGAAATTCTTATTGGTCCCCGAGTGGCACATGACCTACCACCAATTTAAAATTCAATAGTTATGACATTAAAGCATTCACATTATATCAGTATTGATCAACATAATGGTGTACAATATCATTCCACTATATTGTACAACCTGACTCACTATCCTAGGAATCACGTGATATAAAATCTAGATTCATACCCTATATAAGAAATTATATTAGATATAGAGGTTTTGATGTAGCAGTAGGGTAAGTCGGTGGCGGCGGAGGCTGTGGATGGGTTATTTGTGGTGGTAGAGTCCATGACGAAGGTGGGGTTATCAGTGGAGGTGGGTTCACGGCGGAGGAGGGGTTCAGGATGGAGGTGGGGTTCATGACGAAGGAGGGATTCACATTATTAATTGTGGGGTTAGGATATTGGAGGGGTTGATGATAGAGGAGCGGTCAGTGGTTGGAGAGGTATGGTCGGGGCTTAAGAGGGGTCTATAGTAGAGGATGGGTCTGTGGTGCCAGAGGAGGGTTAGGTGACGACAGAGGTCGGCTTCTATAAGTGTTTGAGAAGTGTGAAAGAAGAAACCGAGAATTAGGGTTCATTTATAAAATCGAATAATTTTTTTATCAATGATAGTTAAAAGAGCTGATAAATGTACGTTTTATCATCACTAAAATAGAATGGACAAATAAAACATCCTTTAATTTGTGCTCTTTTAGGGCTGATAAAAATATGACTTTATCAACAGTTAAAAAAGCCCCGTTAAAAGGTGTCTTTATCAGCATTAAAATTATAGCGCTGAGAAATTTATAATGTCATTAATTTATTTATATTATAACATATATTTATAAAATTACATATATAATAAATACATATTTATTGAATTGTAATTATTACTATAAATAAATATATTTACAATTTATAATTATATAAATAATAAAAATATTTATATATCAATATATATTTATCAAATTATAAATATTATAAATATATATTAATTTATTTATAATTATAATATTATAAAAAATATATTTTTTATATTTTATAAAATATATAATAAATGTATTTATTATATATAATTATAAATATTAATTTAATTATATTTATAAATATAAATTTATTTATTTTTAATTAAATATTTATAAAATTGAAATAATGGTATTTTGTATATTAATAATGTTATAAATATTTATAATTAAATACATATATTTATAAATATATACAAATATATATAATTAATATTCTAATAAAAATAATATATATTTAAATATTTTAAAAATTATATGAAATATATTAATTATATATATTTATAAAATTATAAATATAATAAATAAATTTATTATAATAAAAATATACTAGAAATAATTTTATTTATTTTATTTATAATGATAAAAATAGATATAGTAATTATTTGTCATATAGAATTATAAAAAATAATTTGTATATATTTTAAAATATATTTATTTAATTATATATATTTTAACAGAATAACTATAATAAATACAATTATTTAAATTTTATAATTATTTATTTATATATGTACATATATATTTATTTATATTTATTAACAATATATTTCTAATAAATAAATATTTATTTATAGTTATAATTATATATATATATATATAATTATATAATGATGGCAGTTAGGGTTTGTATCCTACGGGAGCTCCTGGTTATCCATTATTGGGACTATATTTTAGGGATTCTGAGCATGGAGTCTGCTAATCAGGTACTGTGATTTTATTTAGTCTTCACCATCAATAGATTCAACTCTCACAGGATTCATGTGACAGGAACGACCACCTATGTTTTGGAAGCCTGTTGTGGTGGTTTTGCATATTCACATCTTAAATATCCGAAGACACCCACATATTTATGATTTTTGGCATTAGGGATCAGCATCAGTACTAATGACGTCTTTTTCTAATGGGATATATCAGTATCCATCCTTGCCCAAAATTGGTTTGTTTCAAAAAAATTCTTCATTGAAAAATATTCTACTGTGAGATAAGCTCGTGGAATGGAATCTTCTCTGACTAAATCCGGTGAGATTGCATGAGGTCACTGTATTTCAATATTCAAGGAATCTGTTACATGCTTCTTTCGTAGAATATGTTCTGTGGTTCACATAAGGGCAGACCCGAATGTGGTCTTATATTGTCTGAAATTATGAAAGTATTCCATTAAAACTCGATGAATTTTACCATGGGGTTTGAAGCCATGGAATATTATAGAACGTGATGAAAGTCATTACGAAATATAGGATTTTTGTGAATGGAAATTGTACCATCCCAGAGAAATAAATAATATTACATTATAAGGATTATCAATATTTGTAAATAAAATGTTAATATTACTTTAAAGGAGATGCTATGCTAGATGGTGTACCCAATACGCAATAACTAGTTTCTTTGAAATCTTACATTGCACATTAGTAATATAATATTATTATAATAGTTAACGCCCAGCCGTTGTAATGGAGGGAATGAAAATAAATAACTACAAAATGATTACATATTTTTGTTAAATATTTTTACATTTATCCAATAATTTTAGTGGCTTAAAATCCAAATGAATCCTATTTTATGAATAAATACTCTAATATTTTTAGAAGATTGGTTTACCGCCTTTTAATGAAGAAACATTTTTTAAATCCAAATTTGGACAATTTTATAATAAATTTGTCAAAAAATTAACTTATTATTTATGATTGGGAAATTGAAATTTACTTTGGATAAGTTTTTTGGAATGTTTCTGACAATGTTCACTTTTTTAATGAATAGTTAAAAATATTGCATTTTACATCAAAACTGCTTTTTCATCTAATTTATATATATGCTTATATTATCATTTTTATTTGTTTTAAAGATTAATTATAATATAATTTTTTATTTTAAATCAATGGTGGTCATTAGAATTAATTTGACTTTGAAAATAGTCATAAACAAGTGCTAATTTTTTCATAGGTATTGCTTCCAAAAAACCAGCTATTTGTTTTGACAGCGGGAATTAACTATGTGATTTATTAATGAAACTTACATGTTTTGATTTTGGTAAAATGGAAATAATTTATTAATTTTAAATATCAAATATAGCTTAGGGTTAATTTTTGGTATTTTTCTGATAATTCTTTTTTTAATGAATAGTGAAAAATACAGTTTCTAATTCAAAACTGCCTTTTTCATCAAATATATTTATATATTTAGATTGTTATTTTAATTGTTTTTAAATTATAATTGATTTATTTTTTTATCACTTAATATAATTTTGTTCATTGGATGTAATAACACTGTTCAATTGGATGTAAAAACAAGTCAATCTTTTGATAAGTTTTACTTCTAAAAAACCAGTCTTTTGTTTTGACTACGAGATTTACATTTAAATTAATTACTACAATTTATGTGTCTTTAATTTGATAAAATGGTTTCCATATTTAGAATCATAATGTAAAAATTATGTAATTAAGGCACTTTTGTTTTTAAACATTTTGAATAGTAACGACGGTAATTATCTTTATTTATCGTGTTTAATTAGTAATCGTGTAATTAAGGGTAAGGAAATTATATAATAAAAGTATTAAATAAGCCCATAATGTTTCCTAATTATACTTTTGGTGTCTTGGAAGACCATGATATTCCTTTATCCAACCTTGGGACCCCATGGAATCACTTTAGTGTGATAGTGACCTTTTTTCATATTTTTTTAATGAAAGGAAAATGTAACCAAAGTATGTAACACCTAAGTAAAATAATTTTAATTTTTTCTACATAAACAATATCTTAGACTATAAATAGTCATTATAAATATAAATAGATTTAAAACATAATCTTTTTTTATAATTTTTATACATTAAATAAAATAAATTATTTATGACATTGTGATGATGTAGAGATTAGCTCATTAATGAATGACTTAAATAAAATGTAAAGATAATGTAAAATAAAAAACATACACTTGTAAAAAACCTATTTTATGAGTATTTTTAGAAACATTATCACCTTATCCTCTAAATATGTCCTTTTGGGTCCTTTTAAACACTAAAATCATTTTATAATAAAGTAATAGTTTTTAACTTTCCAAGAGTGCATCTCCCATTCTCTTATAAAAGGCCCCCACATATAACACCTAATCCACATCTATCAATCCTTTGTCTCAGACAACCCCTTCCCATTTAATCTCTCTACATACCTCTTTTCATAATTGAAGAATCATCTTTGGCAGAATACTCTTCAGAAAACCCTTTTGGTTCAAACCAAGAGGAGTTACCCGATATAAAGGTAATGTCTTGACTTGTGTTCTTATGTTTTATTTTGCATCTCCAAACCACTAAACTCTTTTTATTTTTTTATTTTGTAAAAAAACCAGTATTATAAATATACTATGATGTTTTTATGTTATGTATTCAAGCAGAACATACACATACCTCCGTGTAATTGTTAAAGAACATACTTTTTCTGTGGATGGTGAATTACTGCCTCACAAAACGATGATTGTTCAATATTCTCTTAACACCTTTCATGGTGGCCATTATAATGTCACTGTATTTTATATATGATATATATCATATTTCTATTTTCCATATGCTTCTGTATTTTATATTTAAAACACACCTTTATTCTTTTCATGTAGTGCAATTGCGATAATTTCATACGAGGAAGTGTGGACTACCGCCCCTCAAGTGATGTGACTCATTCTTGCAATACATGGAATGTATAAAGAATAAAACTAATGAACTTATGTGACCTATAAAACACATATATTAAACTGTAATTATAATATATATATCTCTCAAATATTTTTAATTACATTAATATCACAATGAAATGAAAGTAGCGTTCATGCGTACGTACGGACTACCGTCTCCATGAACAGTGCATTTCATTTCTTTTTATCTCCAAATGTTATGGAATAGTATAAAATGAATATTTACTGGATATATATGATATTTATATCATTAATACTATTCTGGAAATTATTTACTTATAACTACAATGACAATAATTTTCAAACATGTTCATTTTTGACTCATGTACCAAACATCGACAAAAACATCTGATATAAACTCAAATTGTTAAACAATTATTATAACATTATAATATGTGACATGAACTAAATAATAATCTTTAAAATAGGAACTTAATAAATTATAAATTTACCAATGTTTTTTCTTGAGCAATATAATGAAATGGACATGACAAGTGGGACTTGAGGTAAGGGATCCGACCTCTCTCTTTTTTTAAGTACTCTCATTTATGTAACTTATTTTAAGATACTCATTATTATGTTGGGGGATGTTATATTATTTTAATAAATATGTAATTTTTATGTTAATATTACGAGAGACCCTATTTTATCACATCAATCCATTTTTGGATGTTATATATGGCGCTGTTAGGCTGCCGAATTTTCATAAGAGGATTTTCATCTCACTTTTTATTCCCTTGAGTTTCATGCCACATTGGCCACTATTTAATTTTGTGTGATGTGTGTAGTTACCATTATTTTCCTATTGGTATAATATAATCTCATTTATGGGTATTTACATCTTCATTGTATGACCCTTCTTTCATGGGGTGTACGTTTTGAATGTTTCCCAAATCGGTAAGGGAACCTTTCACCCTCTGATTTTTAAAATACTCATTCTGTTATGCCTTTTAATTTACATATGTTTATGTTGGGATATGTTATTATATATCCTTAATTATTTAAATTTTATGTCCATGTGATGAGATACCATTTTCTCTCTCATCCACTAATTTTATGAATTTTAAACTGACGCTGTTAGGCTGTCGAATTTTACCAAAAAAACATTTTAACCCAATTTCGATTTCTTTTGGTTCAACTTGTAGTTATTGAATATGACATCCTTTGAATATGTCTAAATTAAATTTTATTGTTTTACACATAATATCTACTTATATTTGGTGTATTTATATTTTTCACACATAATTATGATATTGATTTATCCTTAATTTAAGGATACCTTCATTATAAGGGATTTCATCTCATTTAACAGTTCTATTGAGACTTTATTGTTGTTGTGCAGCAATTTACTCTTATATTGTGTATATACTGCCCTTTGGAATATTATATCATGAATCCCTTTATCCTCATGATATTATAAAGTTATAATTAAATGTCATTCCTCAATTATTGTATTCAAGTGTCTCATTTTTTAAAAACCCTTTAACAAAAATATCTTTTTAAATGTTATAATGATTTATTCTTATAATTATTTATCATTAATAACCATGTTTTCAAAATTGTTTTAAGGATTTATTAATATGGATATGAATGGTTTAAAATTTAAAAATCTTCAAAGTGGTATGGGACACTTCAATTCAAAAATCTCTTTATTAAATGATTTAAATGGTTTTTAAAATGGTTTTTAGAATGGATTCATTATTTAAACATCTTAAAATGTTATATTGTTATTGTAGTGATGGAATGTTATCTTTCCTTTATGCTTATGTTATGTTTTATGATTATGTTATGGTTCTTGTGTATTGTTTATGAATATGGGTTCTTCCGTTATAAACTAATGGAGGGTGAGCCCGATATAGGTCTCCAATTCTTTGGGTAACGTGAAGGGGTTAAAGGCTAAGGTTTCTCCGAAGAGATTTAGGAAATATACTATGATGGGTATTCTAAACGTAACCATGATGGTTACTCCCTATGTAATAATTTTATGAATGCCTCAAGTTACCTTTATGTCATATTATTTCTATGAGTTATTCATAAATCTTATGATTTCATGAGGTATGTAAATTTGCAAATGTTTTATGAGTAATGTATGATATCATTGATTCTTATATATACATGTACTGATGTTTCCTTTCCATATTTTTATATCCCTTACTGAGATTTTTATGCTCATCCCAATTTTTTGAAATGTTTTTCACAGGTCAAGGGAATGGTACATGATCTGATGATAGTGTCAAGGAAGTGTCAAGAAAGAATCCATGTTTTATTTTAAATATGATTCTATTGATGGGAAAAAATGAATACTATATTTTATGTAACCACTTTGTTTAAATGTGGAATG
Organism: Viscum album; assembly: GCA_963277665.1. Taxonomy (NCBI): domain Eukaryota; kingdom Viridiplantae; phylum Streptophyta; class Magnoliopsida; order Santalales; family Viscaceae; genus Viscum; species Viscum album. Next base: position 356,221,355 of record OY728152.1, on the reverse strand, counting down.
TAATGCATGATTTATGATCTAATTATCTAAAACACTAAACCTGAAATTATCCTCAATTTGTATTCTTTAAATAACTCAATATTAAGTAAGGATTAAGGTCAGGTCATTATAGAAATGTATCTCATTGGGTGATGGTTTTTACCACAATTTTTTCCTGTGATGAAATGAAGACGAAATCCTAGTGTTTCGGCTCAGTGACCCTCAATCCGGGTCATCTTCATATAGTGTAATGGGATAATTCCTTCAATCCACTAGTGGTCGGAAACACTTTTGTTCTTCTTTGGGTTAAATTCTTCTATTTAAATTGGATTCTATGGCTCCATTAAATACATCATGAAATAAATTTTCTATTATAATTCCCATCAAAATTGATTTAAAAACTAATATGGCCAGATTTAGAAATTTTTCATGATTTTTTTTGTAATTAAATCGATATTTTTATTTGATTTAGATTATTGTTATCTCAATAGAGGATGAGGATTTGAATCATAAATGTGAGTATGAAAATGTTGCCTATTTCTGATTGATTTGAAAAAACCATTTGTCATGACGGTTCAAAGAGCATGAGATCGAATATCTGTGCTTTCTGTCACAATAATGGATATGACTAAAATATGTGTTTCAAATATGTGAACTAAAAGAAACCCATGATTGGAAACCTAGTTTTTTAAAGGTAAAAGGCGAATGAGAAACTTATTAATGTAAGGAAGGATAATGAAGCTAGAATTTCTATATAAAATCATGTGGCTGATGTTAATGCAGGTCATACTGATACACATTCAAATGGACTACCAGATAGTAGGATTATTCAAAGAGAGGTAGGGACTTCTAACCAGGATGATGATGTTGTTTTCATGAAAAAAAACCAAAATGGACACGAAGGGGATGCCTCTCCTATCAAAGACATGATTGTGTTGGAAACCCATACTTGTGATGAGGGGTGTTATTTGCAACCCTCGTGTGTCAACAAGATGCATGAGGCAGAGATGAACTCTTGGGCAGCAGTCTTCCCCAATGAGGTAAATACCTTTGATGAAGGCGATAATGTCAATTTCTTGTCTGATAACTCTATGAAACATGTATTCGTTCTGAATACAACAGAAAAACTGAATGTAGATGATGATCAATGTGTGGATGATCGACAATTTAGGATTTATATGGAGATTTTTTCATGTAATCGAACGATAAAGAAAAAATATTTTTCTTCTCATGTAAACCCTCTAAAAAGAATGAAAATTCTTGTGGATGATGAGAGATTTCAAATAGTCCCCCTTCAAAAAACCATGTTAATTAATAAAATTGTTCCATTCCGAATTTAACATGACAATAGATGATCTGGTGGTTTCTAAATCTAATTTCCTATGATGTTCATCCACTTAGATGTGGGTTCAGTGAAGGATAACATGGATAATGAGAAACCAAAACCTGAAGGAGGTCAGCAATAGAAAACCCGGAGATAAGGAAGACATCCAAAATGTCAGGGATGGGGACATGGGTGTGATGAATGTATTGTTGCATGGGGGTGCGGTGTGTCCTCCGGGTCTTTGGAGACTCAGCTCACGCTAGTTCAAGAAATGCATAAGAAGATGTATTTTTCACTTCTCATTAAAAAAATTATAGCTGGAATGGGAATTGGCTGATGAGGTCAAGGGTTATGATTATGGTCATAAGTATTATCCTTTTTCTCCATAGTTTTTTTTCTTGGAAGAGTGCATGTCTGGTTATTTTTCCACCATCCACCATCTTTCAAGTTTGTTACTCTTTCTTTTATCATCAATAAATTTTCATAGTCATTTACTTCTAACTAAAAAATTTCATTAAATAATTATAATACTACAAATGATATATATATTCTATTTATAAGTTTATTTTTATATATAATTAATATATTTATTATAATTTTTTTATTATATAAATATATATGTATTTATTTAAAATTATATTTATAAATATTTGAATTTATTCATAAATTTGTTTATATATTTAGAAATGAATTAATTTAAATATATATATTTGTAATATAATAATAATTATAAATATGTATACATATATATATATATATTAAAATATTTATAAAAATATATCACATATAGTTACTATATATATAATTAATATATTTATTATAATTTAATAATTATTTATATATATCTATATTTATTTAGAATTATAATTTTAAATATTTTTATATATTTATAATTTTTTTACATATTCAATAATATGTTTATATATTTGTGTAGTAGACTAGTTCACACTGAGCAGGACCCAAAAGTGGAACAGTGGAAAAAATGATTAGTAGTCACTAGAAGTAGATCTGACCAGATTGGAAGAATGTGAGGGTATGGAAACCACCATTGGGACTAGTCACCATGTAGCTTTGTATGGGGAAATGGTAGCCGGGAAAAATTCAAGGTGGGGAGCTAGGTGATAATTGATACAGAAGCTGGGGAGAGGCAGTTCAAGTTGGTTGGGCATATGGGTCAAGTAATGGTCATAGTTTGCCTCTGGGCCTTCGGGTTACATATTGGAATTCAGGTAATGTATGGCCTTATACCTTTGTCCTACGGGTCATTTAAGTGTGCCCCTTCAACACTTAAATGGTGGATTTTACGTACAAAATGAAAACAAGGCCTTTGATCCATTCAGGCTCTTATAATTTTATAATTATTTACAAACACACAAATATTTATTTATTTATATATTTATAATTATAACTATACGTAAATAAATTTATAAATATTTGTATATAATTATAAATATATTTATGAAATTATAATAGATGTTTCTTTTTTAATCTTATAATTAAATATATATATATATGTAATTATAATTATAAATAAATTTATTTATAAAGTATTTAAAAATATTTAAAATTTCATATTTATAAATAGAAAAAATATAAATATATTTTTTGTGGTTTTATAAATATTTATGAGAATATATTCATGGGAATATCATAGAGGAGTCATATACCTAATAACGTATATAGATAATAAAAAATGAGTAACCAAGTATGGACAAAATGAATAATAATAAATAATAAGAGCGTAATGTATAAATGAACATTATTTGATCAGTTTGGGGAGGGGGATACAAAGAAATAAGGAAATCTATTATGCCTATAAGTACTCGGGGAGACTAGATCATTAGAACTCCCACGAGACCCCTGAAAGTTATAACCATAAGCTTAAACCCAAATGGGCTATAAATGAATATTAATTGATTATGAATACATAACATATACATGTTAATTACACTAATGCATATATATATTTTTTGACCAAATTCATTTGAAACATAAATTTATTTATATAAATATATATTTATAATAATAATTATATTTATATTTATATTTATTTAAAAAAAATTTATTTATAAATATAGATATGTACATAGACATATAATAAATTTAATTATCATATAATAGAATTTATTAGAATTTTTATATTATTTAAATATATATTTATAATCTTATAAACTCTTTATCAAAAACATTATATTTATATATATATAATTATTATTTTAAATTTTATATTATATATAAACATGATTTTCATATTTCATCTATATGAATAAAATTTATTTTTTATTATAAATAAAATAAATATTTATAAATTAATAATATTTTTTATTAGAAAAATATATTAGAACTACTAATATTGCGGATAAATATATATTTTATTAGTTCTACAAAACTTTGATAAAGGGGTCACCATTATAAGTGTTTTTTATCATTGATATAGGGATAATTTAGCAAGACTTTTAGCTAGAACTCATAAAGACCCCCCTTTTATTATCACATTTTCCATAGCGCTAATAAAGGAATGTGATTCCCTTGCGCTGATCATAGGTAGTGATCCTTGAGAACTGGCACCCATGATCGCACTACATGTCATTCTCACATAGAACCACCCTATGGAACAATCACTCCTTCCCCAACCCTCCTCCATCCCTTCAATTGATAAAATTCATCACCTGCATTATACTAATAAAACCAAACCTTCTTCATATTTGGTCATGAATCCAAGGACATACCGAAAGAAGATAGGAGTGCGTGGACAAAGATAAAATCTATGATTTTTTGATCCATCCTCTATGACATTTCCAATTGATGAGACCCTCTCTGGAATGTTGGGGCATTATAGGGGCACCATTCAATGGTCTCTCCCAAAAAAAGGATAAATCACAAACCATTATCCCTACATGTTCTTAGATACCAGTAAGAGATGCCACCCCAAAATCACTAGATATAAATGTGGACTGAGGTATCCCATGTTTAAATATGAACATAACCCATGAATTCTCAATTTCAACATCCCTTATTCATTTCTCACGTGAATATAATTCATTTCATGCGAACATCATATTTGAACATCATTTTTTAATGTGTTTATGGAATTCAAATATATTTATAACTATGAATAATTATAAATAAATATTGATGCATACCTAAAATTTACCAAATATTTAATGATTGGGAGATCCTTTAATATAAAATAATAAAAATAATTAAAAAAATATTATGTAAGTGGAAAAAGTTAAATTATATTTTTTAAAATAATGTTGTAGAGTATTACTCATATATTATATATATTAGGAAGAAAAATATTATTTTCTATTCCAATGTTGTGGCTATGTGTAGAGTTATTACTATAATTTAATTATCATTCATTGGTATTTTTTGGATAGTATAGGTTACATGAGAGATAAAAAATCGAAAAAAATCAAAGTGTTCACTTTAAATTAGTGTGATATATGTGCCTGTAAAGAATATGAATAATATTAAATTGTAATAAACATAGAATATCATTTTTGAATATAAAATAATTGAAATTTTTCCTCAATATACATTGAAAATCATGATTTAAATTCTATCATGCTTGATAATTTTATTTTCATTCTCACAGCACATTTGTTCATATTAAATGTAGGCCATATTTCAATTTTGAAACATTGTATTTGCATTATCATGTGACATTAATTTTTTTTTCTTAGAAAATGGTGGGTAATTATTCCCATAAAAGTTAATATAGATTTTTTAATTGATCCATATGATTATATTTACTCATCCTCCCATTTCCCTATTTGACTCCCCTTTTGTATTAACGTACATCAGTTCTGACCATTTTTTACTATTTGTAAAAGGTTTTGTATATAAAATAAATTGTAATTATCATCATGTATATTTATATGAATAAATGACCATGCTATGAATGATAAAATGACATGATTACTATTATGAAAATCATGGTCATCAGGGGGAATATGTTGAATAGTTTTTATCTTATGATCTATGTGAATTCATACTCTAATTTGTTCTTTTAGATGATTTTATATTTATCAATAGCACATTATTATTAAACATTGTAACTATTGTAACAAGAAAATGTGTTGGTGCTGATAGATATAAATCACAATCAATTTTACCATGTGGAATTTTAGTACATGAATGGAATCACTAGTAGTTTGATTCATATTTAGAATAAATTATTATGACAAAATCAATTTTAATAAATAAGGAAGGCCTTTGAGGGGAATGACTATAATAAAAAATTAGAGAATGTGACTCTTTATGTTGTGGTATAAGTTTCATTATTTATTCCTATAGATATCTTCAAATAATCTTGTTTATCATAGTACCAAAAATGGAGGTCTTAGAAGTGGAATTATCTCTATACGAGGAAGTTAAAAAGTAATTATTTCAATCATTTGGTTGTTCTTATTTTTATTTAATGGTGTTTTTTATGATTCCTATTTTCTGAATTTAGTGGAAGTTCCCTGTTAATTTAGTAATTTTTTTTAAATAATCCAAAAATAAAATTTACAAAATGAACATAATTTTTGATAAAATAAATATTAGTGACTTTGTTTTCAAACTATTAATGATAATATCTACTAACTAAATTTTTTAAAAATATATTTTGTGATGGTTATTATAAATAGTTTCTAAATATATTTATAAGAAAATAATTTTTTAAAAAATATTTAATACAAAAATATAAATATAAAAAAAATGAAAGAAAATTAACTTAAAAATAAAAATCCAAAAAACAAATACATACACCATCATAAATACATATTCATATATATACAAGGTTTACCAACCCATATCTCATTCAATCAATTACTCAATAAACCCATAGATATGTCATTATTATATACAAACAAAATATTTCCAAAAAACAAAAAAACCTGGAAAAAGTATATCCATCCCATGACCTCCACTACAATCATATACCACCACATCCTCTCATCAAGTAGAACAAACCGCATAATATAATAAATCGGAACAAAAAATATGGAAATAATGAGAACTAAACATAATAAATTAGAATTACTGTATTATCCTTTATAATATTTATACATTCCATGGAATCTCAGAACATTCAAAACTGCCTTATGAAGAATGTCACTATTTTGAATGGTCAATTTCATGCATACTGTTTGAACTTTTATCCATTATTAAAAACCAGAACATTTAATAAAATAAATGTGAAATAAAATATACATCAAATATATTCAGCATGTTTCACATAAGATTTGTTATTTCATTAATAAAATAGAATATAATTTAACATTAAACAAATAATATCACCTGTCAAGCACATTGAAAACAAAAAATTAGATATTTAAAAATTGTTTAAACACTTGAAATATAAAATGGATAAGTATATTACAATCTAATAAATATGTAAATCAACACATGGTGATTTTTCAATTTATTTTATAAACATAATTTAATGACATTGATAAGACAACTTTTATTAAATGTTAGAAATATTTCAATAGTTTTTGTCCCATATTTTCACATCAATAAAAGTATTTTCAATTATTCTGACCATTATATGCAAGTTTTAGTGTTTTAAATCACTATATACACATTGACATGAATCTCAGGAAAACAATAACTATTAATTGAATGTTGTTGGTTCCTATATTTCACTAATAAATCTGCAGTCATTGTCCTATTATTTTAAGATAATAGATTTTTTTTTCATAGTTTTGACCCCCTCACACATGTTTTTAATGACTTTGGTATATTTATAAACTAGTTATTGAGTTATTTCCAATACACCTCACATAGAGTGGATATGTTTTTTATGCATACATTCCACAAATAATTAAATATTGGTTCTCCCATGACATTAAAACTATTTTATGTATTTTTTTCTTGTTATATTCGTTTAATACATGTTTTAGTGACTCAAAAAATAAAAAATTCATTTACAGAAATCATAGGAAAACCGAAGCTTGTATTGATGTTCCCTTGGTTCATAAATTTCAAAAATCAATCTAAATTCATTTTCCTATTATTTCATAATAATATGAATTTTTTTTTCATGAATTTGACCCCGTGATAGATGTTTATAAAGTCCTTGTAAAATTTTAATATAGTTTACCAGGTCCTTCCAGTTACAATGGACGTCATACTAACATTGTTTATGATAGTACACATTAAAAATTAGAAAATAGTGGGTTTCCCAAGATTTCACAAAAATATGAGTTCAGTTTTTTTGGTTTTGATTGTTGCATGCACGTTTATGTTTTTTAAAACACTAAAAACTTGTTTACAGGAATCCTGGATAACAAATTACTCAGAATGAGTTGTCGTCAGTTCCTATAGTAAAAAAATCAATCTATAGTAATTTTCATCTAATTTTGTTGTCAAATTATTTTGTTTAATTGGTTTTGACCCCATATCACATCTTTTTAACAGATTGGGTATGTTTAAAACTGTTTATCAAGCCATTCCAACTACAATACACATAAAATAGATCTATTGTATAGATTACTCAAAAAAATTACTCAACAATGGGATTTCAATGATTTAACATAAATAGTTTTTCTTTTAGTATCATTTTGATGGTTATACACATGTTTTAGTGTTTAAAAACACTAAAATATTTTTATGGGAATCATAGGAAAACTGTAACAAAGAATGATGTATCGTTAGTTCCTACAATTTAAAAATAAATATTCAATGGATTTCCTCTAATTTCATGGTAATGAGAGAAAAATTCCTTGATTTTCACCCCCGACACACTTTATTAAATTCTTTGTTTCTTTAAATTCCATTTACCATGTCAATTTCACATCAGATTGATGTGTTGTACGAATGTACACATAAATAAAATACAACGGAGGACATTCCATGATTTCACATCAATATGAGACCATATTCATTATTTTTAACAGTGACACACATGATTAAGTGTTTTAAAAGACTCAAAATATATTTACATGCATCCCAATAATTCTATAACATGATATTAGATGTATTCGGTTCCATATTTCTAAAATAAAGATAGGGTTATTTTCATATAATGTTATGGCAATGAAATTTCATTTTCCTACTTTTGACTATATAGCACATGTTTTTAAAGGAATTGGTACTTTTAAAAACTATTTACCAAGACATTACGACCACACATCCCATAAGATTGATGTTATGGGTGTTTTTACACATTTAAAATAGCTCAATGGTGTTTTACCCAAGATTTAACATAAATATGAGGTCGTTTTCTTTGGTTTTGATTGTTACACACATTTTTTATTTTATTAAAACAATAAATATGTGTTTATAATTATACCAAAGACACTTTACTAGAAATGTAATGTTGTTTGTTCTTACATTAGAAAAATCAATCTACGGTCATTATACTCAGATTTCATAACCATCTGACGTCATTTTCAAGGTATTGACCCCCAGAAACATTGTTCTAAAGGCTTTGTTACCTTTAAAAATTGATTAACAATTCATTTTGACCACATCGAAAATCAAATTGACATGTTTTCTACATGGAAACGTCAAAAATAATTCAAAAGCATTTTTCTCATTATTTCATATCAATTTGTGGTTTTTTTCAATGTTTTTTATCTTCACACAAACATTTTAGTATTTTAAAACACTTAAAATGCATTTATAGACATCCAGAGATAATCATAACACAGAATGACTTTTGATTGTTTTCTACATTAAAAAAATAAATATACAATCGTTTCCCTCAAATTTATTATCCATGAGAATTTTTTTTCCTAGTATTGACCCCGCGACACTGGTATTTAATGGCATCTATACCTTTAAAATTAGCTTACAAAGTCATTCTGAACATACCATGTGTTAGATTGACAGGTTGTCTATGTGTACACATCAAAAAAACTGAACAGTGGTTTTATCATGTTTTCACATCAATATATGGTCATTTTATCTTGTGTTTACCATTGAACACAAGTTATAATGTTTAAAAACAATAAAATTACATATATAGTCATCCAGAGAAAACCATAAGTCAAAAAAACATATTTTTTGTTCCTACATTTCAAAAATAAATATACGGTTTTTAACCACTAATTTCATGGTCATATAACATTTTTTCCCTTGTTTTGAACACTAAAACATGTTTCTAAATGATTTTATACATTTAAAAACTATTTACCGAGTCATTCTGACCACACTGCATGTCAGAATGACGTGTTGTCTATGGATACACAAAAAAAATAACCTAATGGTTGTTTCCTAGGATTTCACATAAATATGAAGTAGTTTGATATTTTCATTTTTATATACATGTTTTAGTGTTTTAAAAACTATAAATTTATTTAAGGGTATCGCTACTACCAAAAAACGGGGTAAGGGAAGCGCTTTGTTTTATCAGTGACTAGTAGAAAGTGCTGAAAAATGTGGGGCATTTGTCAATGCTCGCTAAAAGTGTTGATAAAGGATACATTTATCAGCTCAATTTATAGTAATGATAATAGTTTTTAATACTAATTTATATATATTTATTATATTTATATTCAAAAATAATATTTATTTCTATAAATTAAATAAAAAACACATGTTTAAAAATAATATATATTTTTAATAGTTCAAAATATATATATATATATAATGTTTTAACAATTGTATTTATAAGATTATAAATATGAATATATCTGTTTCCACTGAATTTGGTCAATAAATATATTGATCAAGTGTTCATATATGTTATGCATTATCATGAATGTTTATTTATATATTACACATTTCTTGTTATTCAGGCTGTCCATTAATGTATAATTTTTTATTTAGTATATTTTAAATTTTTTATATGATTAATTCAAGCATGTTACCCATATATATACTATATTATGTTCTAAAATGTTATTAAATTACATTAAATATATTTAACGAATAAATTTATTTATTATATTTATAATTATTAATTTTAATTATATATAAATACTTTTTAAATATATTTATTTGTAATCATAATAATATATATATATATATATATTTATAATTATAAAATTACAAAAAATATATACGTATATTTTAAGTTTATATAGTTAAATATATATTTATAATCATATACAAATATTTCTAAATATATTTATTTATAGTTATAATTATAACTATATATATATGTAAATAATTAAAAAATTATAATTAATATATTTATTATACTACTAACAATGTTATATATATATAATTAAATAAATATATACAAATATTTATAAATAAATACAATTATTCATAATTATAATTCCTAAATATACATACATATATTTAAATAATAAAAAATTATAATATATAAATTAATTATATATATTTATATACAAATCACTGTAGATAAATATAAATAATTATAAATATAATTCTAAATAAAGGTAAATATATTTAAATAATTATATAATTTGAGGAAATATATTAATTATATATATTTCTAAAATTATAAATATATTTTTTATAATTATATATATATATATATATTTATAATTACAATTATAAATAATTTTTTTTATATTTTATAATTAAAAATAAATAAAAAAATTATTTGTTAAGTATAAATATAAATAAATATATATTAAATTATATAATTATTAATTTATAAAAATATATTTATTATTCTTAGATATAATGTTATCTATAAATAAATAAATATATTTCTAAATATATTATTAAATATAATGAATTATTGTGAAATAAATACAAAAAACATATATTTATACTTATAAATATAAACACATATATTTAAATAATTATAAAATTATAATTATTATATAAAATATATATAATAATAAAATTATAAATATTTGAAATATTAATTTGTTATAAATTTATAATTATATATATATATATATACATTTTTTATTAAAATTATATATATATATATATATATATATATATATTCATATAAATATATATAAAATTATAAGAAATATAGTTATATACATCTATAATCTTATACATATATATAATTTAAATATTTTTTTATGTATACTTTTACGATTATAATTATTATAAGTACATTTCATATAATTTAATAATTATTTAAATTATAAATTTAAAAATATAAATATATATTTATCATAAATATAATTTTATTAATATATATAAGAATATAAATTAATTATTAAATTATTTCCTTATCACTGCTAAAAAATCTTTTATAAAGGCATGTTTTATCAAGGCATTCTATTTTAGCACTGAATAAACCTACATTTATCTTCACTTTTTAGTTATTGTTGAAAAAAGGTTCACAATTTATTATAAAGAAACCATAACATTCCCCTCCATCCCCTAACCACTCAAGCCCTTGCAGAATCTGATCATTGTCACCACCTCCTCCCTCTACACCTCTCCCACTAACTACTCCACAATGAACCCACCTTCCCCACACTCATCCCCTCCATCTTGAGCCTCTCCTCCACTGCGTGACTATCCTCTAGTGTGTGCCTCTGGTCTGCCAGAGGACTCCTCTGCATGGAGCCTCTCCTATGTCATTGACTCCTCCACCTCAAGATTCCCTCCACTGCGAACCATGCATCCCTGCATGTCGATCCTCTATTGTTCTCTAATCCTCATCTGGAGGAATCCTCTACCTCACGACTCTCCTCCATCATGAAATCATTTCTTTTGTGTGTTGAACCACACCTCTATGGTGAGTTTTCTCTTCTTTATCATTTGTTTCATATGTAATTACTATTTGATATTAATGGCGATGTGGTGAGTTGTATGGGATAAGCATCCAGCTAAAAATCATGACTATTGGTGGTCCTTGATGGCGCGATAAATTTAATTAATGTTGGTTGTAAATGTTTCTACTGTTACTTGACTCTGATCCAAGGGAATATTCTCTCCGTCATATTCTTTTTATCCCCTCACAAGTAGTTGGTTGCCACTGACATGCAAGGAGGGTTTCTAGAGGTTTTTTGTCATGCTAGATCAGGTGATAGTTCAGGTAAACCCATTATGGTCTATGAACAAATGTTATTAAGGCCTATATTTTTTAGTACTTATAGAGTTATTTGTTAATAGTATTAGGGTTGTGTCGCAACATATTACATGCCTCAAATTTGTGTGTCGTAAAAATCCTTTTCTATGGGAATTAAATGTTACCAGGGTGATTGTATTGTTAATCATTGTTACCATTTTTATTTTTGTATTATCTCACCTTGGGTGATATACATGAAATTTAATGTTATTATTTAATGGTTTTGGATCGTCGAATATTTGTATGAGGCCCATTCCCAGGCATCATTCTTTTCATGTAGTATTAACATGACATTTTATTTTCTAGTTTTGATTTTAATTAAAAAGAGGTTTTATATTTATGAAGTATCAACAACAATGGTTTTTATCTCTATACATCTTTTTCACTGACATGTTTATTAACAATTGTTTTTACATAAAATAATTTTCTAAGGAAAATATTATCCTCAATTACTTGTAATCTCTATTCTCCCTAATCATCTAATTTTTATCATGATTTTTCATTTTGTGGGGGATATCGAACATCACCTCTAATCCCACTAACATTAATGAATAAATACAAACTTTGAACTTCTATTAATTAAATAAGAATTATTGGTATGGTCCTGACAATATTTTAAGAACCTTTCCTTTTTCTATGTCAGTATAAAATAATTCCAAATAGGAATTTGAACTTTTCCACCTTTAATATGAAATCATAATTCATGTTGGGTGAATTTCTCTCAAGCCATATATTTCAAATATAAATTAATACATTACATTCATTCTAACTCATAATCCACTCAAATCCTAATCAAACTCATTGGACCCAATATTAATCAGAATGTTAAAGTTAGTGAGATCAAATTAAATCTTTAGTATTCTTCTATATACAATAATATATTAATACCCCATCAATGTAATGGTACCCAATTCAATTGGCATTATCTTTTCACAAACCATTTTATTCTTAAATTTTGTATTGGTTGACATAATCACTATATCCTAAACAAATGCTATATTAATTTATTATTTCACAATCAACTCTAACTAGTTATATAATTTTTAATTCTACAACCGGGTCCTTTCACTACCTTTATAAGAGAGTAGTTGGTGATATTGATGTGTTATTCCTCACTAACCAACTACTCATTTCTATTTATTTTCCTTTCTTCATTGATCTTCATACATGTCTTCATAATCTTTTTCCTTGTACATACTTATGCTCTTTTTACATTATATCTTATAATATCCTTTCCAATTTTTAAAACTAACATTTTTTTACTATCTTCATGGTTCAGGTTTCGTGGAAAGTGTTCCAAACCCCCAATAGGGGGGGGGAATTCATACATGGATATATCTATTAGGTCATATCATTGGAGATGGGGATACTATTTTTCAGGGTCATAGATGGTTGTGGCTGATCATCCTATTAATTGTTACTATAAGGGTGTTAATCCACCAGTAGATAATTATATAAAAATACACCATTGTGAGTAGGAATGTAGATGCATTGGACTTGAGATGTGGACAGCTGGGAGCACACTTGACCTAGAAGGAAGATTCATGCTTTTTTATTTTCTAACGTGTATTTATAAAAAATGGGACCAATAGTATTTAATATGAGAAACATATATATTTTCCTTGGGGTGTTTAACAAATTGAATTTGTGTGAGACAATGAACATTGGGATGATGTAAACTAGAACACAAGTGTTTCCTGGTTTTAAGTGTTGTCACTGACTATAGAACATATTTTTTGGGACTCCAGGGTTGTGGTGAAGGATAATTGATATAACTAGACAATGGAAGCATGAATAAGGGATATCCCAAGGTGTGGAGAACAATATAAAATTCTTATAGATGATATTATTATTAAAACAACCATTGGAATTCTGTGAGGGAATCATACAACACTGATTGATTTGTGATGAATCGTTATGTTTTCAATGTATCTTTTTTAAAATTTATCTCATGGGATCTATGTCTTTGTGAAATATCATAAAAGGATCCTTTAAAATGATAAAAGTGTTTTTAAATATTTCTTAGAGGCTTGTCACACTTTTTAAATTATTAATATTAGCAGGTCAAGATGTTTTCTTGAATTATTAAAAAATGAATTGTACATTTTGTGAAAGAGTGTTTGGGGATAATTGATTTATTTTAAAACAAGTGTTTTATTTTGAAGTGGAGTTTTTGTAAATTGTTGGTTTTTTTAATCTGATTTCAAGTGTGACTTTTTAAATAGTTTTCAAATAAAATTTAAACTATAGGTTTTTCATAATCATTTATGTTTATATTTTTATTGAATTAGGGAAACCATTAGATTATATCAATATATTGTGTATTTATTTTGTTAAATATTAATATCAGTTAATCAAATAGAATGGATTTGAAAAAATAATGGATGGATTCCAATAATTTGGAAAACAATTATAGATATGGAGTAATAGAGTTCATCATGTTTGGAAAATATCAGGCATATGTCCCTTCAAAAATCCTTTCTCCATGTTTACATGGTTGTTAGTAAAGAAAAGTTAGATTAGATGAGCTAGAAGAACTCATGATCATTTATGGAATAGATCGATGATATAAATTTTGGAATAAACACGGGGAAAATGAGAAGGTATTCATTTCTTGGGATAACAATGCATTTTATGGATAATATGATATGAATAATAGTGTTGAAAATTAATAATACTATATCATGAATGAGATTAATAATGTGAATGATGATGAATATCGTAATGATGAAATGACAAGGACAATTGATGATGAACTCCGTGATTGCCAAAAATTGATTGATCAGTTAAACAGTTGTGCGAAGATGAATTTTTATGGTGGTTGCACTAAATACACATCATTGTAAGTTATAGTAAAGCAGTGTATTTTGAATGTAGGCAACAGATGAAGTGATACTAGTTTTATAGAATTACTTACTCTCTTAAATGAAATTATCGTAAATGATAATGATCTCTCAAGACAAAAATATCAGCCCAAATGAATTCTACAATCGATGGGTATGATGTCTAAAAAATACAAGAAATTCCCAATGATTGTATACTATTTCTAGAGGACAGAAATCATATAGTGAATACCCAAAGTGCAGTTCTTCTCGATACAAGAAAGATGAATATGGTCTTATCAAATTTGTATGGTATGTTTCAATAATTCCAAGGTTTAGGCCCCTATATATATAAGTAAGGATATAGTAGGGAAATTAATGTGGGACATAGAAATATGAAACAAATTTGTGAATCTACGTCACCTGGTACACTCTCCAACGTGGAAAAGAATCGATCATGAGTATCCGGATTTATGAAATGAGCCAAGAAACCTTCATCTTTTGTTATCTATTAAGAGAGTGAATCATTTTGGCTTTAAAAGAATCACTCAAAATACATGGATGATTATGTTGTTATATTTTAACATTCAACCATTGTTATGGATGAAACAAAAAAACATCATGAAATCTATCATTTTATCAAGACCGGAACAAATGGGAAATGATATTGATGCTTATTTGGGTCCATTGATCAATGATTTGAAATTATTGGGGTAATTAGGTGTTATGTTGTATGATTCTAATAGAAATGAATATTTGACATTGATATCCACGTTTTATGGGAACATATTTGACTTTACAATTTATGGGATATTTTGAGAATATATCATTAAAGGAACTCATTAATGTCCTATCTGGTAGGGGGCTTCAAAAAAGGGATGACCAGACATGAGGAGTATATTCTATCCTTGGATCAGTGGGATTCTATGTTTGAATGTCTAATGTTGAGTGTTCCAGATATTCATGCCTCTTAATTCTATTATAAATTTAGTATGGGAATAATTTTTGGGAATCTCAAATTATTCTTCAACTATATTAAAATGGTGGATTATATGTTACGATTGGGGAGGTATACTAGTTCAGTTTGAGTTTTTTTTTCATATTTGGTTGTAATTGGATTTGATGAGACTTTTTTGATATTCCACCTTCATTCAATTTGGGTCTTCACTAGATGTGGATCAGAGCAGTAATCCCTCATCAGTGCATGCCATTCATAATCAGTAGTTTGATAGGGTATGTCTATTCCATTAGTTTCGTTCCTATGAATTCCTATATGGGACATTCTTCTGAGAGGTCATGAAATGGTGAAGGATGGTCTTCTCAGTGTAGTTGCATGGGGAGGGGAAGATATTGTTGTTTATTATAGGATTATCTCTGTTATGTACTTTTGGTTTTAATTATAGTCATATGGTTTCTCACCTTTTTCTTCAATTGTGATTTGATAATAAATCATGTTAATTTTCAGCGAGTGAGGAAATCTCAAATCTCTACCCCGATGACAAATGTAATGATCATGGAAGAAATCATTTGATTGAAGTTCAGAAAAACATACAACATCAACTCCACAAACTGTTGATCACCTATTTGAGAAAGTAAATTATTTGGATAAACCTTTTGTTGAACCATTTATGAAAGACCATATGAAAACCAGTTTGAGGAAGAGATCAATTTTTATAATTATCATACTAGTATTGTCTGTACCTCAAACACATTTATGATGATAAGCATGTTGAATTAAAACTATATGATAGTTTCATTGTAATTTTTCTAAATGGTCCTTGAAAAAAAATGATGGAATTAAGCCTTGGTTGGACATGGTTGACATTGGAATATGATAAGAGATGGTTACAGTGGATGGTAAAAAATGAACATTTCCTCCTCCAGCTGCTTACACTCTTTCTATGAAAGAGATATATAAGTTTTTTAACATCTTGGATTACGTAATGGTTCCAAATGGATTTTCATCAAAAATCAACAACATAGTGTCAATGATCGATTTAATGTTAAAGTGTATGCAACCACAAGACTGCCACATTTTGATGTAAGATCTAAATCCTATGGCTATAAATTGAATTCTTTCTAATAAAATTTGTTATTCATTTACAAAGCTATGTTTCTTCTTCAATTCTATATGAATCAATGTTATAGACCTGGTGAAATTGCTGATAATGGAAAGAGGAATTTTATCATATTATGTGAATAGTGAATTTTCAACTCACTTATATTCATTGATATGATGGTTCATTTGACGATTCACTTGGTGAAAGTGATTCTACAATGTGGTCCTATACATTATAGATGGATGTACTCTCATTTAATGGTATATGAAAAATTTTAAAGGTTATATCAAAAATCAATGCCGGCCAGAGGGTTGTATTTTAGAGTGATATGTTGTTTAGGAAGCCAATGAATTCTTTACTGAATACCTATCTATTGTGGAAATCATTGGTATACATAAATCCCATCAAACTAGGCGGCTTGCAGGTGAAGGAATTTCTATTATTTAGGTTCTCACAGTGAATATTATAGATCAGGATCAGGCCCACCTTTATGTTTTTATAACATTTTGTAGGTTGAACTATATGTCGAAACACACAATGAAATTATTATGAAATTGAATCCATCATGTGATGAAAAATGGATTAAAATTTACATAATCAAATGTTTATAGGATGGTTTTAGGACCATTAATTTAAAAATTCAGATAAAAACTCAGACTCAATATCAGATTGAATTCAATGTCTTACTAGAGGACCAAGTGTGTGTGTATTATCATATAATTCTTGTGTCATTAATGGTTATAAATTGTAAACTAATGAACGTATTGAAGACATTATCATAAATTATGGTGGAGTTACACATGTGGATGAATTGATGCATGATTCTATTGATAAGGAAAGAAATCTAATTTAAGAGAATATATCATACCGTAGAATCATCAAAAAAATTGGAGTCGGATTATATTAAATTCCTATTTCTGATTTTTCCATATATGCATGTTGAAAAAAGGAGACTTGTTAAAATAGATGAGTTGGGATTCATGAATATTTCTTTGAGTATGTAATGGTACAAAGACGAATTGTTTACAATAGAATCCATGGATATACATGTATTTTATTTTCTATAACCCGTAAACCAATACTGTTTTATTGTTCTATTATTGACCAAAACCAATTATGCTTCACATTATTATTAAATAGAGGATCACTATTTCTTTTTTACATCACAATAATTTCATAGTGGTCCATGTATAGACAATGTTTTTATGTTAGAGGACACCACAATTAATATATTTATATAGTCGATTGTGGGTTTAAATATCTTCAGCCTTAAAAAAATAGAGTTCAATAATCAGGTTATATATTTTCGTATTATACATTGTGATAACTTATATTAATATATGTTTGTTGATTCTTTTATGTGATATAAATTAAATGTTTAACCACTTCTTTAGATAATGACTTATGCATGTGATAATTCTCCCTATCCCAAGTCATAATAGGACTATCAACCTTCTACTTCTTATTGTGTAGAGGAACAACAAGTCTCTCAACATGTTGTGCCTTGTAGTGCAGACGAACATTATGTCTCTCATCCTTTAGATTCTCACAGTATAGAGGGACAATAGGTTAATAAAACTACTATTACATCTTCTAGTGCATAGTTACAATGACCATCTAAACATGTTGATGCTAGTGCTCTGGAGGAACATATTGATGATGTTGAAACTGAATAAATGGTAGGCATTGAAACACTGTCATTATAGAAAAAACAAGACTGTCGTAGTTTAATTGTGTAAGATAATAATCCATAATGAAAAAAATAAAGGAATCAATTACGTGGTTGAATGGAACAATCATGGCCAACATGTAAACCCAAAGAAGCCCATATTAATTAGTGACATTGGAATCGTCACTTACAAATGCATATCGATTGATGTATTGTCGTGGTACCATTTTGTCACTGGGCTTATGAAACTGATGTATGGATATATTATCCATACATTATGATATCATTTCATTTATATACTATGAAATAAAATAATGAATAATTGAATTATTCTTTATCATCCAATGTAAAGTGTATTTATTGATGATGAATCGAAAAAGTAAAATGTATTAAGGGTTTCTGAATAGATTTACATAGGATTCCACATAATATTAATGAGTGATTATCTAAATGATGTCAAATGGAAAATAAACATACACCCTCCGCCTCTTTATACCAACCTGAAAACCCATGAAGCATGGGATGTGTTTACTAGCCATCATACTGTGCAATATTTTAAGGTTCATTGTGTTTGGAAATACATTTATTTATGATACATGTATTAATCACTTTGATTGATATTATTTTATTTATGAAAAATAAAATGAGTTCCAAAAATTAGGAATGAGCGGAAAAACCATCATTCCATTATCATAAAGTATGGTTGGATTATGCTTAAATTGAAAAAAATGCATCTATTTTAAGTCTACCTTAATACT
Organism: Viscum album; assembly: GCA_963277665.1. NCBI lineage: Eukaryota > Viridiplantae > Streptophyta > Magnoliopsida > Santalales > Viscaceae > Viscum > Viscum album. The sequence goes on along the minus strand of OY728152.1, from coordinate 356,201,792 downwards.
TTTATGTGACATAAAACAACACCATAACTATTTTCATATATTTATATTTAGATTGATGAACTCAAATCCAAAGTCACATTCACCCCACTCCATGTGATATGGAAGGAGGTGTTTATAACTAATGATGGGATACTAATATTTTAAATCCTGAATGTTTTATAGGATCAGATGTTTTCCAAGGCTAATTTTATAGAATTTCATTGGAGGTGATTAAATCTGATGTTATTCATGGTGTCCACATCTTCTTTAGAGGATGGTCCCTTCAACAGATTACATCTTATACCACTTTGGTCATCATTCCCAACATTAGGAATCCCTCGAATAGTCTTCATTTCAGACCAGTGAGTATATGCAACATGCCTTATAAAAATTCTCCCATTGATATCTATTATAGGCTTCTTCCTTGTCTTCCAGGACCGGTGTCCCCAAAAAAACATGTCTTTGTGCGTGGTAGGTCCATTCAATGGGCCATTGCTCTGGCACAAGATCTTATCAGGGACATTACACTAAGACTCATGGTTCAAAAATGGAAATTATTATTTACCAGAATAAGTCATATGATGTGATTGAGGGTAGTTTCATCAATATGGTTCTAACAGATATGTGGTTCTCCTACTTGTTTATGGATCTCCTTTTCGAAAGATTTAGTTCCACGTGGCTGGAAGTTTCTTACAGGGGAAAAACAGATGGATTCTTCAAATCCTCCCATGTCTTCTTCTAATGAGACCCTCTCTCCCTGAGCCTCTTCAACCTCTCATAGTATTTTATGAGTCGTATAATTAGTAGGAGTGTGTACAATGGTGAAATCCTTCTTTTTCAAAATATAATAATCACCCCCTATATTTCAATTCTCATGTTTTTTGATGACACCATGGTTTTAATTAATTCTATCAGAAGATAATTCATGGGTTTTATCAATGTTTTGGAGTTATAATAAAAATTTAATGGTCATATTGTCAATAATGAAAAGAGTAACATGCTTATCTCCAAAAGATGAAATTGTCGTCGGATCTCCAACTTGTGTAGCTGCTTCGACATGCATACGGTTCATATTCCGATGGATTGCCTGGGGGATCCTACATCTTCAGGTAGGCTTCAGATTCAGTATTTTTATCATATTGAGAGTAGGATTATAGATATAGAGCTATACTGGGATAATATGTTCGTATACATTCGGGGATGGATTGCTTCGGTGAATAATGTGTTGTTGGTCAACAGTGTTCATGATTCATAATTAGTCTACGTTCCCAAGGGTCTCATCAATATGATTGATTGGATTCTAGAATGGTTTATCTGGGATTCCCTCTTAGATGGAAATAATCATTGAGATTTTTAGGGTAAAATGGATGTCCCGTTTAGTAAGGTGGTATCAATGTTAGGAGACTAGTCGACACTCTTCAATGCATGCATGCTAAATTTTTATTGGAGGTATTAGAGAAACACAACCTTTTCGTAAGGACTACGGATAGCTGATGTTGAGGGATTTTGGATCGGGGTGTTCACTATGAATATCCCTTTTGGTACTATGTCCTATCAGTTCTACAAACACAACATCCCCTTACTGAAAGCATTATAGGAAATGGAGACATTTCATTTTGGCACCAGAAACGGGATAGCGCGTCATCAAATTTTAGGGATTCCGTATGTCAGACATCTCATTCAAGGAGCATTATTTCTTTCTGATATTAATTTAATTTATTCAGGATGATAAATTAGATGGTTGTTTTTGAACTCATCACCATCATAGTGGAACAAAACGGACGTGTTTTCGTTCCATCTACTTTGGGGGCATTTTTAGTGAATGATTTTCGATGGGTATCATCTTCTTGCGCTTCTTTATATTAATGGGGAGATACTAGTAGTGAAATAAAATTCCTACGATGTTTCACATTATCCATTAGCTTAGGAACAATGAAATCCATTTGGATGAAATCATGAAGCACTGTTGGATCAGCCTTGCATCAAGATTTTATTGTTGTAATGAAAATCGTGAATAATGATTTGATCATATTTTCTTAAGGAATTTGGGTGTGGGAGGTCTGGGTTTCTTTTCAATGTTTTCTGAAATATCTATTCTCCAAATGGCTGATTCTTCTTTTATATATAGATAGATTAGTGTCACGAGTATGTTGGGATATGAGGCCCTTAATCTTCACTAACTGCTTCACAATGTTACAATATCTCACCCATACACCAGTATTCGGAGGGTCCTTCGGGTGTGATGGATTCCTCCAACATGTGGTATGAAACTAAATATCGATGGCTACTTCTGGTTGGGTTTATTAGAGGTGGTGGAGTCATGCGTGAGTCTAGAGGCTAGGTCTTCTTGGATTTATCATCTGATTTGGGTTGTGTCTCCTCTATTCAGGCAGAAGAAAAGGTTTCCCTTACTCTCCATTCTCATTGTTAATAGGGTTGTATCAATCTCTATGAAGTGGTGATAGATTCTCTGATTCTACACAACTACTTGAATGTAATGGGAAATGTATCATAGTCAATAACCTACATCATTATAATTTTCTAGAGCATGCTCAGTAGTAACAACCTAAAATAGATTCATATGTGTCACGAAGGAAACAAATTGGTGGACCACCTGTCCTTTTCAACTAACCAAGGATCCCATATTTACTATGTCCCAAATGATAACCTTTTGAAACCTTAGGGGGTTGACCTGATTATGGGGATTCTCTTGGCCTACAATACATCCATCTTCCTTAGGCACGAAATATTCTCCTTTGCATTTTTCCATTAGGGTGCTTGTACTTTTCATTCATTTCCTTTATATTTCATTATATAAATAAATGATGATGATGAAAGCACAATAAATATTGGGAAACATGAATAATAAATAGATAATAAATATTAATATTACATTAAATATATATTACCAATAAATTATTACATATTTTCCTAAATTTTAAATCTGACATTTTCTCTGGAATCATCAACTACCAAATCGGATCCAAAAATTCTTTCGGTGGTCTTGATGCATCCAGAAAAAAATGGTATCTTCTGATGTGGGTTTTGGAGTGGCACCACAAACATTTTTTTAGAAAAATTGGGGGATCAATGTGAATCAATGAAAATGATGACATAATGAATATCTATCCTTGAAAAATAAATCCAATGGTAGAGCATGATCGTAACAAATTTGATGGTGGGGTAAAATAGAAGAAGCAACTCAAGAACATCCACCGTATGAAAAGCCTTCCCAACCCCCGACTACTTATGAGGAAATCTATTCCCCTAAAAACCAATATTTGTTGAGGTAATCAAGTTTACATTAATTTTTCATGAATTCTGAATCAGACAGACATTGATACCTTTCCTGTACTAATAATTTATTTTGTGAAAATGATTGTGATTTATATCTATCAACACCCACCCATCACCTTGTATCTAGGGCTATATTGTTCAATATCCAAAACACCATGCTACACCATAGTCAAATTCCAACAGGTCATGTCACAATATTGATTATCATGGCTAATGATCCAAGCAGTGAACTACATATTACTATTAATGATGAAGATATTTAGAAGTTCGATCAATCTCTTGGATCATTCTTCGTGTGGCTATCAAAACATGTAAAAAACTATTATATAAAGAGGTATTAATTTCCGATTAATTTTTCAAGATTGAACATTAACTTTTAATGAAAAATGATCTAAATTGATGAATGTTATTATAGATAGAAACACCGAATGGGGTGAAAAGAAATAATATCTCTAAACCATCTCAAGTAACAACCAACCAATCAAAATGATCTACCGAAATCACCTTAATCCCACCTATTATATATCTACATTTATTATCATTGTTGGATCATTTGAATACAATTTTGAAATATGGAGGTACTCAAAAAATTTTAAATGATGAAAATATATACATAGGGGACGATCTAGCATTCATTAGTGTTGATAATGTAAGTGAAATCCTATAGTATGATTGGTTATATGGCCTAGTTGTAAATATAAACATGTGGTATATTATCCTGATTTGATATTCCAAAAGCCATTATACTATGATAATTATGACTAAATACATTCCATATTTTTCATAGGTGTATATATGATAAATAATTGAATGGATTTCCCCCTTAAAAAATTTGGATTGATTAGTCCTCACAATCACCTCTACAATTCAAATAAAAATTGAATCCAACCATGATGGAGAAATAGTTGTAGGACTGATCAAATAATTCAAGAACAATATTTCAGATGACAGACTCTTCTTAATACAAACAATGTAGGGGTAAAACTATACAATTTAATAATATCAAATTTATTTTTATTTCATTCATTACTTGCTCTTTTTTTTCTTTGGTAGCATTGGATGCTCATTATTGTAAATTTGGATAGTCCAAAGATATATTTACTATATTCAATGCATGGATGTCTAATAAAGATAACACACATGAGGGAGTTTATCAATTTGTAAAACACTCAATCCAACATTTTAGAACTGAACACCTAGTTATATAATTTATATTATCTTTTAATGTGGATTATGTTATTATAGGGTGATGAGTGAATATCGTCCACATCATGGAATGCGGCCAGGGTAAAGATACAAGAAACATCACATATACTATGACAAGTTAAATATCAGGGTATATATAATAATATATCACTATCCAGAAAATTTAAAAATTCATATATTTTTTCCAATGTATCTAAAGTGTCCAGAAAAAAAATCGAAAACACTATGGTCATTATGTTTGAATTTTTTTGAAATAGATCATATTCCATGATCAAACAAGCATCCCTGAAGATTTTTTTTTTAATTTCTATTTAATTTAATATATTTTCTAATCCTTTGGGTATTTATATTTTTTCAGTACTACCATGATTTTAGAAAATACTCATATTATCATGATGATATTGATTCATTTTGAAAATATGGGGAAGCATACTTGATGGAAGAATTTACACAAATAGAATGAAGATCTAACTGTTATGACTCATATTGTCTATTTTGATTTATAATTTATAGTATGTTTATGAAAAAATATTATATAATGAAAACTATTAAAAATCATTAGTACTGATTTGACACAATTGGAAAATGATTAATAAGTCGTTTTTGACTTGTAGGAACCAACCACACATGAATCCAGTGCAGGGTTTGAATATTATGACTTTGGGCATGTATTTTTAAATAAAATTTATAATAAATTTTGTAAACATAACAAGTGAAGTACTTATAACTAATAAAATTCTTCATATTTTTTTGATACATTTTGAAAATGATCCACCAGTAAATTTTTATTTATAAGAATCATCCACATATCAATTCGACGAACGGTGTGACAAATATGACAAAAATATTATTCTATGAGTTTAAAATTGATATTTTAGCTTATAACATGTCACTCACAGAAAAACAGGAAAACATGAACTGATTGACTTCTTATATTAGGAAAACAATTCATAATTTATTTGAGACATGTATGAAGAATTTGGATGTCCAACTAATACACAATGAGACTATTTTGAATCAAAATGCATGTTTCTAGTGTGAAATCATATTTTAGTAAAAAACACAACTGAAATTATAAAAACTAATAAAAAATTCATATTGTTTGGATAATTTACTAAAATGATCTATAAGTCATATTTATGTGTATAAATCAACCTCACCTCTATTAGATATGCAGTGTGACCAGTATGACTCAATGTGTCTCTTTATGTTTAAAATTGACATTAAAATTACAAAAAAACAACTGAAATAATGAAAACTAGAAAAATTCCATTATATTGTTTTCATAATTTAAGAAAATTATCTGTGAGAAATATTTGATGTGTAGGAATAAACCCCAACATAATACCATGCATGGTGTGACCGGTATAAATCCAAATGTGTCTTTTTATTTAAAATTGACATTTATTTAACTACAAATAACAAGTGACCTATTGAAATAATAGAAAACACATTCGTATTGTTTTGATAATTTTGGAAAAAGATCCATGAGTAATTATTGACATGTAAGAATCAATCTCACCTCAATCAAATGTATGATGTGAACAGTATGACTAAAAGTGTCTGTAATCAGTTTAAAATATACATTTTTCACTCAAAATACGCCACTCATTGATATTTATTTTCAATTAAATATATAATATACAATTTATATGTTTCTTGTTATTATTGTATTGGTGTTGTTAGCAAAGTGGTATAGTGAAAGGGAATAACCAAGAAACTAATCCACCTATCACAAAGTGGAGCCACTCTAATTTTGATGATTCTTTAAAGAAATTGATGATTCATTAGATATAACTAAAAAGTTATTTTTACCACTGAAAATTATTATTTTAATAGTTTTATAAAATACGAATATCTCAAAAAAATATTCTAGAAAAAAAATTAAGGAGCCACCAATGGATAAAGAAGCTGGAGAAATTGTAGAGACACCAATGGTTATGGAATATCATAGTGGACAACAGGAAGAGGGGGAACCGAAGGATGATATAATAAAACTTTGTGCAAAATAAAATTCATTCCTAAATAAAAAACTATAACAAATATATGTAATTGTTAAAAAATATGGAGAAAAAAATAAAATATTGTTGTTGTTAGTAAGGGAGAAAGCCGTCATAGAAGAAAGAAAAAGAAAATTGTAGAATAGAAAATAGTCATTATATAAAATATGAAACCTAGATAGAGGTTAAAATTAAATATGGAATGCAGCAAGATCCTCCAAAAATTCCGCGTCTCGCCCTAAAGAAGATCAACAAAACGAAAACCAGTAACTAGAAGCCAAAGAAAATGGGATTAAGGAACCTGTAGAACAACTGCAAGAAGATGCTGAACAAACCACATCTATACATAAAATCATCCAAACTAGAAAGACATAAACCAAGTGTCATCAAATGAGAACATTGATTAGAAATTTGATTTCCAGATATAGGAAGCAATAGAAATTGGATTTCAATTTTTAGTATCAAGCCCGATAAACACTATTAAGAACAACAGCACAGAAGAAATTATTATAATGACCATGTCATCTGAAAACAATACTCAGATAGGCAATGTTTCAATAAAAACATAACCAAAAAAAGTAGTTACAGGTCATCTAAGAATTCATAAATGGGTCCGGCGAAATAGATGCCTACAAAAAAAATACTATGAGCTGCTACAAAAGATTTTCCAGATTTAACAAGGCTAGCATGCCTACCCATAATTTAAAGTATTTCAATTCAATTACCCTGAAATTTAATTATTTTTGATACGTTACTATTATTATAATGTTTTCAATATGTTTTAGAACATGAGATCAGCTTGTATTCAGTTGGAATAGATGAAATTTTCCAAATTTTCATCAAAATCATGATGCTTATCTAAGTGATCGTAATTTAACCTAGCATGCTATAAAGGAACAGTCTTTTAGTCTCACATCCTCTATTAATTTTTTATTGATATGATGTTATAGATTTCTATACTCATCTTATCATAAAAAAGTGTTAAAGATGGATGAAGGATGAAATTTTCGATGATAAAGAAACTATGATTACAAATTTTTCCATTAGTAAGTCTACTATTATCTATCTTCTTGATGTTTAAATACATTAATTAATATTTTGTCTCACTATATTCATTTTTCTAGATCATTATATCATGGAAAAAAAATAATTTGAAAGAGTTTTTGATAAAAAACCCATAAATTAAGTAATTATGTTGAATAAAAAAGTCATCATCCCCATTAATATATGTAATATTCAGTACACTATTCTTGTGTTTGATATTGAAAAAAATAATTTTATTAACAATAACTACATGTGGGCTCACATAGGTGCTTGTGTAATTGAAAATTACCAGAAATATGCATTAAAACGTCAAATTATATCCTCTTATCCATTTAATGAATTTTAATATAAACAACATTATTGAATACTATTTATACAACACTTGCATAAAAAATTGAACAAATAATCAAAAAACTGAAATCTGCATACATAGAGATGACTACTCCAGCGCTGCCATTTATAGTGGAAGACAGTCCTCAATAGGGGGATGAATCCTTATACTGTGAGATAATAGTTTTTTTATCTCATTGGGATTCTGGAAACAAATCAAGGGTATACCGAGAATCAATCACAACACGATGTTTATGACATGAACATGTATATGGTTAACTCTTTCCTTACAAACCCTGTATACAGCTTTAATGAAACCACCTATAGAAGAAGGAACTATTTGGTGGAATCATTATTGATACAATATGGATAAAAGTAAAATAGTCTGGTACAATGGATCTGACATTGGAGTGCAATTGAAATGGTATGGCTGGATTCAAAAATCTATACATCCCACTATAATGGATGTTACTCATCTCTAAATTTTAGTTCTTTTTTTAAACTATTGTACATACCACTTTAATGACAGTTTGTTTTTATTCGTATGAATATTTTTTTATTTGGTTTTGCTATTATATTTTCAATGGAGTAAATTTTCTGGAAGAAATTATTATTTTTATGTTGTAATATTCATTGGTAATAGTAGTGGGTTTAAAAGTGTTGTTGGAAGTTGCAATGATTTAATACCTTGAGAAGGTCATTTCATTAGTTTTTATTGTCTTTGGGTAGTTTTGGTTTAGCTGTTATAATTGAGGTTTGTAATTGTGGTTTGTTTAATGGTGGTGATTGTAGTTGCAATGGTATTATATGGTTTTGGTTATTTCAATGGATTATATTTGTTGGTGATAATTGTAGTTTTGATATTATAATTGATGTTGGAAATTGTAGTGGGTTTAAAAGAGGTGATGGTAATTGCTATGGATTTTTATTGGGTGTTGGTTATATCGAATTTTTATAGTTGATTATGGTAATTGGGGTTCTATTGTTATAAATATTTTTTGTAATAGATGTGGGTTTATAATTGGTTATGGAAGTTACAATGGATTTATATTTGGTGTTGGTTATATAAAAGCATTATATTTTCTGTAGATAATTGGTGTTTTTCTGTTATAATTGATGTTTGTGATTGTAGTGGGTTCAAAGGTAATATTGGATGTTCCAATGGTTTTATATTTGGTATATGATATTTCAATTCTTTATATTTTCTACTGGTAATTGTGTTTTTCCTGTTATAATTGATGTTGGTAATTACATTGGGTTTAAAAGATGTGTTTTCAATTGCATTTGTTTTATATTTCGTGTTGGTTATTTCATGGATTTATATTTGGTGCTTTTAATTGTGTTTTCATATTATAATTGTTTTCAGTAATTGTAGTCAGATTAAAAGCGGGTTTGGTATATTTAATGGTTTTATATTTTGTGTTGGTTATTTCAATGATTTATATTTTTTGTTGATAATTTTGATGGTTTATATTCTATGTTGGTCTTTGGTTTATATATTCTACTGCTAATTTCAATTTGTGTTAAAAATTTCAATTCTTTATATTTTATGTTATTAATTTCATTATTATTTTCTTGGATTTGGTAATGATATGAATATTTATGTTCGCATTTTTATGACAACAAACATGATCTTTAGTGTGAATATAATCTTCCTGTGGGGGGAAATTTTATATAGAGAGAATTTATTTGGTTATGCTGTTTCAATTGATGATGCTATTTTCCACTTGTATGTGGTTGAATAGTTACTTTCACACATTAAGGATAATATTTTTACAGTTTATAATACATTTAGGTTTTTCCAACATCAAGATTAAATCAGAATATGGAGTGTCTATATATTGAATGACTTCTCCTAATGATCCAATAACTCCTACTCAGACTTTTGAATTTCATCATCAAAATTCAGGATCCGGTATATATCCCATCCTCAAATAACTAATGCATAAATAATTCTGCATCCCAGATTTTTCCTATATTCACAATTGAATACACAATAAATTCATAGAGCATGTATACAATTTATTGAAGTATATGAATCCCTATCTATTACATCCAAAAATGGACTATCAAATACTAACACATCCTAAAATAAAAAATTCCTCTAGAATTGTAGAACCTATATTAATCACATTTTACACTTACAAATAAAACAAATGCATAAATCACATTTATAATTTCGTGAATTACCTCAATCCTACTACTAATCCATTAGAAATTAAATTGTATTATTAAATACTGAAGCATATATATTCTTCAATTAAGTGATTAATGTTTAAAAACTACTATCATACAGTTTTTTCTACATTGCAAGACATATTAAAATGTTATTCTAGAAATCTAACTCCTGAGATGAAGCTTTAAATTGGTGGAAAATTCTTCCTGCAATAGAAAACATAGAGAATTACAAACAGTTATATAAAATAATTCTCATAAAAATTACATGTGAAACTATATTTCTATCTCAAACAAAAATATTTGATCATTATATCTTTGTGACTCCCAATGTGTAAGGAATAATAATATCAGATAACATATTACCAAAAAATATCTTATAAATGAAATTAATTATAAAATGAAATCATACCGTCATCATAGCAGTAAGCTTAATTTCTTTATTCTACTGTTTCCCATTTTGGTAGCCATTTTAAAAAAATATTATTAATCTATATCCCCCATTCCAGATTGGTTTCTTATTAAAATAATTTTTTTTATAAAATATTGTTCGAACTACCACAACCATTATCATTATCCCATGATGTATTTATGATAGAAATTCTTTTTCAAATTTATGGAAATTTGATAACGCAATGTCATAACCTTCATTTTTCTAACAAGATATATTAATTGAAATAATTCGAATTCATGTTAAATCGTTGTAATGTTTTTCTACAACTATTTTTCTATTAGAATATACCTAAACATATCCTTTGAAAAAAACAATATTTCTAAAAAATCATGTCTACCTCCCTAAAATATATTTTTTGGTATTGCACTTACAACATGCCGGTCAAAAGTTGTTAAAATGTGACAATAATTATACCCAAAAGACACAAAATTTTGACAATAACATTCAAAAAATTCATTTGAAGTTTCATATGATACAATGAATTGATAATCACATATAATAATTCAAATAACATAACTGAATACAACTCTTATTTCAAATAAAGATGTCCAAAATCCAGAACAAAATAATTTATATTCATGTTCAAATAATTTAAATAAATACATTGAATATCTAGTAGAAACATGGATCATGAATTCATGGTATGGGTAAATATTACGGTTCAACTTCTCATGCATATAAAATTATTCTATTATTTCATGATACAGATTTTTTTTCCATTAAACTCTCAAACTGATTAATGAATTCCGCAACATTTAACATCTAATAAACACAACATTTAATAAATAAATTAAACATTTAACATAATTTAGTTCAATTAATACCCAATGTTAAAGAATTTTTCTAAAATAAATTCACCCACTTTTTTGGCAGTATGTATTTATCATCTATCCACTACAATTTCACTTCCCCGTATTCTTTCCAAATGGAAGTTCACTTCTGATCAAACTGATTTCAATAATGGTATTCAAAAATACACTTCTTAAATCTATTTATAAAAATTGATCCATATTTCATCCAATTAATTAAATTCTTAATGACATTTTGAATCAAAGGACACAAACAATGTCAATGTCGAGTTTCCACTAAAATAATAGAAATGGATTTTCTCATTGTCACACATGGATTAGTAAAAATAGTTTGGGGAATATTCATTTGATACACCTGTAAATTGTTTGAAATAACAATGAAATAAAACTCACAGTTTTATCATATAACAATGATGTAAAAAAAAAATTTATAACTACTGATAGTGGTTTCAAACAAAACAAAAATCTATACTCTACTCATAATCTATTATCATTTTTTATCATCCTAGAAAATACCACTAATTTTCCCATTCATGAAAAACTGCATATTATAAAAAAATGATGGATTGTCCAGACCTTGTCATTCCAGGTACTCTAACATGCAACATGCATCACCATCAAGAAAAAATATTTCCCATTTATACCATAGAAAATTAAACTCATCAGCATTCATGTACCCAATAACATATTTCCCCCTACAATAGATAACTCTTATGAGAATGAATCATTTGGTTTAATACCCGCATAATCATTCACATCTAACTCACAAACATGTGCTTCAATTATTTTTCATTGGGACCTTGTCATATGAGTTGATTTAGGCCTGTGTAAGGGATTATTATGCTCTAGAAAAAATATAATACACACATATTTTCTATCTAATAATATACAAACCCCCATTCTAGAACAGAAACCTATTTGTGTCTCATCCCGAGGAAATTTCACTATGTTATCACGTTTGTTGACCATCATATGACCTTTTTTTCTACATACATAAAGGCTTTATGTGACAATTTATTTATCCTCTATATTTTTATTTGAGTGTGTTCGGCATACACTAATTCCATTTACTCCCCCTTACGTGACATAAAAACACTATACTACATCATGTCAATTGATTTTCATCCCAACATCTGGATTAGTTAATTTTGTTACAACATCAACATCACCATCAAAAGCATTACAAAAACCAGAATAAAAAATAATTTATATACTATATGAATAGAAATTTTACTATATAATTATGAATTATATATATATATATATAATATTAAATTAATTTCTCTAAATATTAATCAAAACAATTTATAAAAAATGTTTTCAAGGGTATGTTCTGAGGGAAGTAATAGTGGAAGTTATAGTGGAAGTTCCATTGGTAGTTCTGGTAGAAGTTCCAGTGGGAGATCAACATGAAATAAAAGTAGAAGTTCTATTGGAAGTTCATGTGGATTTTTGAGTGGAATTTTTACTGGATGTTATAGTGGATTTTCCACTTGATGTTTGAGTGGATGTTCCAGTGGAATTTCTAGTGGACGTTTGAGTGGATGTAAAAATGAAAGTTCTAGAGGAATTTCCAGTTCAAGTTCCAGTTTTAGTTCTAATGGAAGATCCTGTGGATGATCGAGAGGCATTTCAACTAGAAGTTCAATTGGATAATCTAGTGGAAGTTCCACTGGATGCTCCACAGGACGTTCTAGTAGAGGTTCTATTGGAAGGACATGTGAAACATCATGTTGATGTTCCACATGATGTTGCAGTGGAACATCCAATGTAACATCAACTGTAATTTCCATTGGACATTGATATTTACTTGGAAATCAAGTGAATATTTCAATGTAAAAACCAGTGGAACATCAAGTGGACATCATGAGATACATGGAAATCATGTGGAAGTTTGACTGCAAAAACTGGTGGAACATCCACAGCAAAAACCAGGGGAATTTTGGCAATGTAATAAAACTATATAAAACTTCTACAAAAAGAACCAATGAAAACATCAACAAAAAATGTAGAAAATATTTACCAAAAAAACTATGAAAAACAGAATACTTCAAATAAACATGCAATACCACCATTGATTTCCATTATAGGGTGAACCAAAACCCAACCATAAAACTATGTCGTGAACCCGACGATTCAACACGATAGAATGAAAATGCACAAAAGATACCACAGAAGTTGACCATGATATCATCCTGCGACCTCGACCACGACCAGAGATTCACAACTCAAATTATTTTCCCTACTGTGCAACCTAACGCATTTGGATCGAATAATAATATGTCAAATCCCTAGTGATCTCGGGTCATTTCTCATGCGCCCCATTTGGATTATAAATGAAAATCCCCCATATTGCCTCAACGTAATTGGATGGTGGGACCTAGAAAAAGCACATTATAAAATCCAATCATATGACTATATTATCCTATAAAATGGTGTACATGAGACGATAAAAAGATCCAATGACAGAAGGTAAAATTAAAAATTGACATTGACAAGTGACACATAGTTTTATCAAGTAGATGGGGTTGTTGATTAAATAATTAAAAGATAAACCATCATTATTTTGACACACAATTTAATAAAAATAGTAGAGGATGGGATGCCATTTTATGATGGATAATTATTGAGACATTTGGAGAAGAGAAAATATTAGAGCAACAGAAAGTGCTCAAGTCCATTTCATTAAAGATGAAGTAATGATATATTGTCTTCATCTTCATCATTTTTTTTGGATTTTTAATAATGATTTTTATTAAACCATGATTTTATGATAAAATTTGAGCGGGGAAATTTGGTTGTTACAGTTATGTGTTTCATATTAGTTTGGGCGATTATTCAATATTCGAAATCATTTTATATTCTTTTTAAATGCAATGAATTATGTTCCTGACAAACTGAAAAATCATTATATTGTTAGTAAATCTTGTTGAATACGATTTTGACCACTTGTTTCATTGTTTATTTTAATTTAATAACACAAAAAAAAGAAATTATTTAACCAGAGAATTGAAATTTCCCTCATGTTTCATCCTTGTAATCACATGATAAACTTTAATTCTCACTTATTTCACAATTTTCTTGCATTTCACAATATTCTTCTTTCCAAATTTTTTTCATTAAATTTTTTTCACCATTTTAGTTTTCTTGCATGTTTTTTTAATTTTTAATTTTCCCTCTTGGACTGCTTATCTTTTTCCTTTCCTATTGACTTGTTACCCTTCCAACATAAATCTTGTAGTTTTTAGGATAGAATTTACTATAATCAATGAGATTCAATCAAATTTTTGGCTTCATTTTTGTGAAACAAATTGCGCGCAAAAAATGAAATTTAAACAAATTAAAATAAATACAATTTTTAAATAAAATAATAAAAAATTTATTAAACACCAATTCTTTATAAAAATATTTTCTGTTTTGTTCTACAGAAAACATTTAATTTGAATGTAAAAAGATTCTTCTTAAGAAATGCTAAATCCAATAAATTAAGTATGTGATTAAAATTTAACAGTTTTATGAAAATAAAAAAAAATTGAAATATAAAATCAATGAGAATGAAATAATACCGAATATATACTAAACATTAAAGATAAAATCATCAATGGAAAAATTTAATGGAATAAGATGATGTAGTTTCAAGTCCCTAAGGTTTATACTGATCCATATTTAACTATATTGGTATATATGGGCCAAAATTATGTGCTGAAGCAGTCACTTATGTAGATGATTCTTGAATTTAATGGTTTTTTTAATGAAGACACATCACCCATATTTTGGGACTTTTATAACATTGTGAAATAGTTTCCATTGAAGTGATTCAATGATGATGAGCTTAGGATGGAAGTTTTTCCCTTTTTCGTCAAGGGAAATGCAAATAGATTCTTCTTAAAGATAGATGAAAATATTTTTAGAAACTGGGAGAAAGTCCAATTTTCATTCATCATGATATTCTATTCAGATAGTCATTAAGAAATACTTAAAATATAAATAAAAATATATTATCAATAATATAGTGAAACATTTCAAGAGGATTGGGATCGATTTAGGGACCTACTTAGGCAATTTCCCAATCATCATCTTCCCAATCATCTCCTCATGGACACATTATAATAATAATTTTCTTCTTTGGTTCAATTTTATTTGACAAATATGGGGGGGAGTATCACCATCGCCAATATCCACCTACATTCAATGTGGAGGGAGGCCCCCATGTAGCCATGTCCTGGATTGAATAAGTCCATATGATCTTACTGTATACATTATTTTTGGACTTTCCGATCATTAGTGGGATATTCATGACAAAGATGTGTAGCAAGAGGAGTAATCCTAGAAGGAATTCAAGGTGAACTTTTTGGGCCAATTCAATATTGAGACATTGAGGGATGATAAGGCTCATGATTTCATACACCTGAAATAGATGATAATGTTATAGATGGACTACATCATATGGTTCACTGACCTAATTCACCTTTCACTATCCTTATCAGCTAATGAAATACATAAGGTGATTCATTTTATGGGTGGTATACAGAATGAGATCTGGTCATATGTTAACGTCTTTCACTTGAGCAGCTTATTATATGTGAAATTCTGGAAATCATCACGAATGATTATATGAGAGAGGCCTTAAGCCACGATCATGATATCTCGATAGGGAGAACTGGGATCAATTCTCATGGTGGAAAGAAGTTCCACTATTATTTTTATTTCAATTCAAATAATTGGTAGAGTAGCTAGGAATTTGTGTATCCATATTAGGTTTGTGTCTTATTGTAGTGATATCAATGTGGAATGTTTGTCCAAAAGTGAACTCTGTGTCCAAACCTTTCTTTAGAGGTCTAGTCTTATGGTAGGTTGGGACACCAGTATAGGTTTGGTAGGGGCATACAAAATCATATTAGTGGAAGTGGAATATGACAGGTACTTGATTCTCGAACCGACAAAAAAAACCCCTCATCATATAGGTTTTTGGAGTTCCATTGGATGTTCAAGTCATGGTAGGGGGAATGGTACCCCCAGTGTAGGACCAATAGTTCTATGAATAGGGAAGAGCATATGTGATTCATAATGGATTCCATGGTAGAGGGGAAATTTTGCTACACACTATGTTGCCTACTATAACTAGTGTGGATGTAGAAACTACTAACACCAATGGTTTTATTATTTCATCATATACCCTTGGTTGTGTTTGGTTTGATACAGGAGCATCAAATTCTTTTAAATTTATCTTTTTGTAAAAACTTTGAGGTTGGTAATCGATATTTTTTATGGTGTCTTGAACATTGGCACACTATTGGGAGTTTACTAAGACAATATTAAATGTTCCAAGACATGTTCTCTAGAAATTGGTGGATACAATTTCTTTTGGGAACCATTCATGCTAGAAATGATAGGTTTGGATTTTATTCTTGAAATGGATTTAATAATAGTATACCAAGATTATATCCATTTTACCATAGGATAGTTAACTTTTCATAATTATATGAGATAATTATTTTCACCAGGTTGAGTTGGATCTTAATATTGCTCATGAAGTACCAATTTAATGCATATTGGGTTATCTAATGGATAATATAATAGGTATTATTCTAAATGATGATGAAATGCAGTATGTTACTTTTCCACCAGTGGTAGACCTATTTCATGATTTTTTTCTAGATTAGTTATATTGATTACCACCCAAGAGAGAGACTAAGTTCATGATCATGTTGGTGTTGGGTTTAAACCCAATTTATATTCCACCTTATATTATTGTACCGAAAGAAATTCATGATTTAAAATTTTAGTTAGATGATTTGGATTCTGAAGATTTTATATAGCCTATTACATCCCCATGGGGTTCACTGGTTCCTTTCAACAAGAAGGCTGATGGGTCATTGTGCTTATGTGTTGATTATCAGAGATTATACAAGATGACAATAATTAAATAGTACCCTATCCAGTGTATGAAAAATATATTTGATCAGTTGAATTATGTAACACCCCAAGCTTCTACGGTACGCTTCTCTTTGAATAATGTGACAGCGTGTGTTGTACGCAACACCGAGTTCTAACACACCATAACTAATCAAACTAGCCGTTATGAATAGTAACACCTACTTTTTGAAATTATATATATTCTATATATGAAAATGGACTTCATTTTTGGATTCGGAATATCGAATTTAGCCTAAGGTGAAATTTTGGTACATTTCGGATAACTTTCATATTTTGATGAATAGTGAAAATTACTAAATTTTAATTAAAAACAACTATTTTAATCAAAATAATTAATAGTGATAAGTTATGAATTTAAGTGGTTTTAAAGTATATTTAGAATATATTTTTACCATTTAATATAATTTTGGTCATTGGACATAATTTTACAATTAAACCGAACATAAACAAGTGTCAATCTTTTGATAGTTATTATCTCTTAAAAACACGCTTTTTGTTTTGACAGCGGGAATTAATTTTAAATTAATTTCTGCCACTTCTGTGTTTTGAATTTAGGAAAATAGATTCCATATTTTGAATCAGGATTTTCAAATTGTGTAAATAGGTAACTTTTATTTTTAGATATTTTGAATAATTACTGCGGTAAATATTTTATTTACCATGGTTAAGGGTAAATCCGGTAAATAAGGGTGAAAAAAATAATATTATAATAATACTAAATTACCTTAAAACGTGTCTTAACCCTATTGGTTGATACATGGTCGACCATGGGAATCTTTGGGTCTATTTTGGTACCCCATGGATCCACTTGTAAGTGATAATGACACTTTATTTTAATTTAGTTAAAATGAATACAAAAATGACACAAGCATATATCTTTTAGAACAACAATTGTTACATAGGGTTATATATGTTGGATTTTAGATTATAAATATTCATTAGAAAGATAAAAATATTTCCTACATAATGATATTTTATTTATAATTTTTAGACATTAAATAATTTATTTTATATATGACACAATGATGATGCAGTAATTACTATAATAGTGAAAAATTAAAATAATTGATATTATAAATACCCAAATAAATATAATATGAAACTTTTAATGAATTAAAATAATTTTCTAGGATAATATGATATATTAGTATTGATTTAATTGACTTTTTTTGAAGTAATCAATCTGTTATGAGTTTCACAAAAATCAACTATTGAATAGTGTCAAAATTGACATAAAAGAGTTCTTAAACAAATATTATATTATTAATTGATATTAAATTCCTAAAAATCTATGGTTCGGCCAAGAGACTTATATCATGATATGTTAATCATTAATGTACCACTTGTGGGCCACTTGGATGTATATAGTAAGTTTATTAACCATATTATATAAAAATACAAAGAGACATTGTAAAAGTGAAACTAATTAACTTAGAGTTAATACTTAAAGATAAGGTTAATATAAGTACCCAAACCTGTCTAAATTCTATTGGATGAGTTGTTTTCGACCTATCCCCACCTTAACCTTTGAATAATCAAATTTGGAGCCATTGGAAACCGAATATGAATTTATTATAAATTAATATTTTTAGCTTTTCCAAAGGTGCCCCTCACCCCTCTTATAAAAGGGCACTCCTCCTTATCATTTCTTCACACCTTCAAAGCCTTTTGGTTCTTCCAAACTCTGCCCAAATACTCTCCCAACATCCCTCACTAAAACCTAGAGTCCTTAGTTTGATCAGAAAGCCAACCTAAGGAGCCCTTTTGACAAATCAAAAGGCAGAACCCGAAGAAGAGGTAATGATTTCACCACCCTTCTCCAAGTTCATTTCTTCTTCCACTTCTTCTTCCTTTTTTCTTACCATTCTAAAATAATAACTCCAGTATCTAACATATACTGTGATGTTATTATAAATATGGTACAATCATATTCAGTATTCTATCCACCCTTTGAATAACATGTCCCCATACGTGCGTACATACGGCTTACCGTCTCCACGTCGTGGTGTAATTGTTATTCAATATAATATTATTTGGATGGGTATAATAATGATGTGTAACTCATGTAAATAATAAATATAACATGTTAATGATTCTGTATATATGATATACCATCCATTTATATATTATTTTAATATCAAAATAATGATATTGTCGCTCGTGCGTACGTACGGAATACCGTCTCCACGAACACGATGAGATTCATTCTCCATCGTATCCATTCAAGTATAATTATCATTTGATGATTTAAAAATGATGTTTAAGGACTGGATATCATTATGGATATGAATAAGATACAACAAACATGGCTTATGTAACAAAACATATAAAAGAAAATGAGTAAGTTAACTCCCGAAACGATGATAATTCTAATATATTATTAAAAAATCAATGTTAAAAGATCATATATGATATCATATTAATATATATGATTCTTGTATAATTTAATAACAACTATTTCACCATTATACAGGAGGTTAACCTACCCCAACCAAGGAAAAGTACACGGTAAGGGTTTACTTTACAACCTCTTCATTATCCAAGGTTGTTTATACGTAATAATCTACTGGGATCTCTTTATCATCCACATCCATGTTTCTTAAAAATTCATTTCAAAACATTTTTACTATTTACTAGAATATGAGTTAAATTCATTTATACCCTTTTTGACTTTTATAAGTGGTTTATAAAGGAATCTTTCGTTCATTTTCAAAACAAGGTCCTTTTTAACCTTTTCGACAGAATTAAGGTAAGAATGTTTTTTTTAACTTATACGGCGGGTGAGGCTATTTTCCGCCGTTATAAAATATTCAAAGCTTCCCTTACAAGATTATAAGAATATTTTCAAAGAAAATGTTTTATTTTATATGGATCTTAAATTATTTCAATATAAAAGGAGATATTTCTTTAAAAAGAATTTTGATTTCATCTATGTCAACATCCTTTGATGGATTTTAAGATTATTTGAAGTTGATTTATTATGATACAAAACTTCTATATTGTATTGAAGGTTTTGTGATATGTTGGACTGTGGATGTGCTATTTTTATACCATTTATAGTTTATGGTGAAAGTATTTAAATTTCATATGCTAGTTTTAATACGAATGTTTATGTTCTGTTTAAACCTTTTCATATGGGAATGCATTGGACTTAATATGTGACGGGTGGAGCCCGCTAAAGCTCCTAGATGCATCGGTAGGTCTCATGAGACAAAATAGTGTCTTGGTACAAGGCCTTGACAAAATCTTATTTGTAGTCTTGGCACGAGGCCTTGGCTATGTGGTTATGATAGTCTGGCATTATGCATTCCAACATTATGAAAGCGGTTATTGATTTTTGCATGTGATTATTCGATTAGTAGAATATCCATGTGAATAAGTAAATGGCATTATTTCATTTTATTTATGCCATACCATGTTGAAAGTTCATGTTTAAAAGGCTTTTGTTTTAGTTATACATTGCCTTAAATGTTTATTCTTATTGATGACAGTTTCCGCTATATTGTTATCCTTACTGGGCATTTGAGCTCACCCCTTTTCTATGTTTTATTTTTCCCAGGAAGTGAAGATGTAAGTTATGAATGACCTTCAGGGATATTATGAGGGGATTATAGTGTGGACTGTGGAAACATTATGTTGTTGTAGTAGTTTTTCATTTTATGATGTAATGTAAAACTTATGAATATATCTAGTGTTTCCAAGGCTACTAAACCAATCGGTCTTTTGAGATTTGATCTTTCTTGTGATCATGCCAATGTTATGTAATAATGAACCGACTCTAGGCAACTAGGGTCTGGGCGTTACAGTTGGTATCAGAGGTAGTTTAGTACAAACCTTGGAAGCTAGATTTAGATAAACTCTGATTAGAGCACGTAGACCTAAGATGAACATTGAAGATTAGTATAGAAGAACTTCCTAGAATTTTGGTATTGTAGAGATTTTGTGAGTTTTCCGAGCAATACATCCCTGTCTGGATACGAGCAGGTAGAGGCGGCTCTGGCACAGATGTACCTAGGGGTAAAACCCGAAAACACCGCTTTGAGCTAGACTTGAACGGGAACTGGTGCACGACAACGGGCCTTGCTGCACTCTTGGTTACGACACTCCCGAGGGATATGCTTAGGATAACTCTCATTTTCTTTACAAATCATTTTGAATGGATTATGAGTATATACATCCTCAAAGAAAAAAATTCTTATGATTATGGATTATATACATAAATAGTTCAATTTATGTTAAGTGTTTTATAAGTATGGGATTATGTATTTTGATTCATAAACTGATCTAGTTTATGCCATTGTTTATAAATGGCGCCTAGTGGAAGAAATGGAAACCGTATCAATGCACGCACTCCATGTAGGGATTTCCCTCCTGCTCAAGATAATTATAGTGGGGCTGGTGATGCAACTGGTGCTGAATAGCTAATCACCATACTGGGACAACTTACTCAGGTTATGAATAATAACCTTACCCGTATGGAGCACCCTGATCCGTAGCGTGGAGGATCAATGTTAGAACGATTCATGAGGCAACAACCACCAACGTTCAATGGGAATACAAATCCCTTAGTAGCTGAGCAATGGATATTTTCCCTAGTGAAAATATTTCAGGCTTTGGGGAGCAGTGAAAGGGAAAAAGTTATCATGGCAGTTTACCGCCTCACTGGAGATGCTGATCAATGGTGGTCATTGATTCAGAACATGAAGGAAGATGATGAAGTATCAAATATCGAATGGAGGGAGTTCAAAGATCTGTTTTTAGAAAAATACTTTCCTCGCGACCATCGAGAAGATATTGAAAGACAATTTCTGAGTCTGAGACAAAAGGAGGATGAGAATGTCACAAAGTATGAGGCTAACTTTACAAGGTTAGCGAGGTATGCTGGAGATTATATTCGCAACCCAAGAAGTAATATTGATCGTTTCTTTGATGGGTTAAAACCATTTCTCCGTCGAGCATTAGTCTCACAATCCTTTTCATCGTATGAAGACATTGTCTCATGTGCTATCAAGACCGAAAAGGAATTCTCTAAGTCTTATGACTTTAAAGCAAAGCAAGAGAAGAAGAGACCTGCTGATCAATCTGGGAATGGAAATAAGGGGAAGAAGGGAAAGGTTGAATATCCATCTTGTGGTAAATGCGGGAAGAAACATCCTGGTACTTGCTTGAAGGGAATGGGAGTCTGTTACAAGTGTGGTGAAAAAGGCCACCAAGCTCATGATTGCAAGGGGAAGAAGGAAGCTACCAACGTTCAGTGCTATAATTGCAAGGAGATGGGGCATTATGAAAATTCATGTCCTAAGAGTCAGGAGAACTTACCTCAGAAAAGGCCAAGGGATCAAGTCCAGGCTTATGCTATCACTACTGCTGAGGTAGAAACTCTGAAAGACGTGGTGGCAGGTAATTTAATGGTTTCCTCAAGTTTAGAAAATGCATTATTTGATTCTGGATCATCGCATTGTTTCATATCTTCCCAGTTTGCTAAGAAAATTAGATATTTCCAATTTGATTTAATAAGGGAGTTGTCAGTTAAAACTCCTAAGGGAAGTATCGTTGCAACAAAGTTTTGTGAATCAGTCCCCATTAGAGCACATAAATTTTCTTCATCTGCTGATCTCATCGTCATACCTATGATTGAGTTTGATATAATCCTTGGTATGGACTGGCTTTCGGACTATGATGCTAAGATTTATTGTAAGAAGAACGAGGTTACGATTCTTGATGATAATGATAAGGAACACCTTATTTTTAGAGCAGTATCGTCACCACCTAATTCTTATTTAGATCCACCATCAATAGCTCAACTAAATTCAATTATTGGGGAGGAAGAGAATGAAATAACTGCGGGTGAGGAAAGGAATGTTCAAATAGAGGATGTACCTGTTGTGAAAGAATTTGTAGATGTATTTCCAGAAGATTTACCTGGACATCCTCCAGAACGAGAAGTTGAGTTTTTTATTGATTTGATTCCTGGATCAAGGCCTATATCAAAGACCCCTTATAGAATGGTCACTGTAGAGTTAGTCGAACAAAATAATCAACTAGAGGAATTGAGTAATAAGGGATTTATTCGCCCTAGTGTTTCTCCATGGGGAGCCCCTGTTCTTTTTGGTAAAAAGAAAGATGGATCTATGAGGTTATGTATCGACTACAGGGAGATCAATGCTATAACGATAAAGAACAAGTATCCCCTACCTCGTATTGATGATTTATTTGACCAACTGCATGGAGCTCAATACCTTTCAAAGATTGACCTTCGATCTGGATACCATCAATTGTGTGTGAAGAAGGAAGACATTCCGAAAACAGCATTTCGAACCAGGTACGGGCATTACGAGTTTACTGTAATGCCGTTTGGATTGACTAATGCACCCTCTGTATTCATGGATCTGATGAATAGAGTTTTCAAGGAGTATCTCGATGAATTTGTGGTGGTATTTATTGATGATATCTTGGTATACTCCAAAACCTACGAAGATCATGAAAATCACTTGCGCATTATCTTGAAGACTCTGAGGAGGCATGAATTATATGGGAAGTTTAGCAAGTGTGAATTCTGGCTTCAGGAGATTTCTTTTCTTGGCCATATTGTCTCTAAAGATGGAATCTCTGTTGATCCTTCTAAGACCAAGGCAATCCAAGAATGGCCAGCACCTACGAGTATAACTGAGGTACGTAGTTTTATTGGTTTGGCAGGTTATTATCGACGTTTCGTCCAGAATTTTTCCCGATTGGCTAACCCATTAACGAAGCTCACACGTAAAGGGGTTAAATTTGTTTGGACAAAAGAGTGTGAAGAATGTTTCGAAGAACTGAAGAGAAGATTAGTCAATGCTCATATATTGAATCTACCATCGGGGAATGATGGGTTCGTTATTTATAGTGATGCATCGAAGAAAGGACTTGCTTGTGTCCTTATGAAGAATGATAGAGTTATTGCCTATGCATCACGACAGTTGAAAATTCATGAACAAAACTATCCTACTCATGATCTCGAGTTAGCAGCAGTGATCTTTTCTTTGAAGATATGGAGGCACTACCTCTATGGTGAAAAATGTGAGATTTATACTGATCACAAGAGTTTGAAGTATATTTTCTCACAAAAAGAACTCAACATGAGGCAAATGAGATGGCTTGAATTACTCAAGGATTATGATTGTACGATACACTACCACCCAGGGAAGGCAAACAAGGTGGCAGATGCTTTGAGTAGAAAAGACCATGGAGTTTTGAACAATATGAGAATTGAAAGGGCTCCAATTTTTATGGTTCTAGTGAAGATGGACATGGGAATAACCAGGGAAGGTGAAACATCAATGCTTTTTCAAATGGTTTCCAAACCATCTTTACTAGAAAGGATTAAGAGTTCTCAGACCGATGATGAAGAATTCCAAAAGAAGATTAAAGCTGTGAATGATGGGAGATTGAGAGACTTTGTGTATGAAGATGGAATTTTGAAATTCGGGAAGACACTTTGTGTTCCCGATTTACCTGATTTGAAAAGGGAATTGCTGGATGATGCTCATAGTTCCAATTTCTCTATACACCCTGGGAGAACCAAAATGTATAGAGATTTGAAGGAACATTTTATGTGGGACAACATGAAGAGAGAGATTGCTGATTTTGTGTCAAGATGTATGGTTTGTCAACAAGTGAAAGCTGGAAGGCAACAGCCTGGAGGAGTCATGCAACCTCTTCCCATACCGGAGTGGAAATGGGACAATGTTGCGATGGACTTTGTCATGGGGCTACCAAAGACTCCTAGAATGAATGATGCAATATGGGTTATTTTTGATCGTCTTACCAAGACAGCACATTTTCTTGCTATAAGAGAAGATCTACCCCTGGAATGTCTAGCAAGACTATATATTAATGAAGTTGTGAGACTTCATGGAGTACCCCTATCGATTGTTTCTGATCGTGATCCCCGTTTTACATCAAGATTTTGGAAAAGTCTTCAGAAATCCCTGGATACTGAACTTCATTTGAGCACTGCTTACCACCCTCAGACAGATGGACAATCAGAACGGACTATTCAAACCTTAGAAGACATGTTGAGATCTTGCTCACTTGACTTTCAGGGTATGTGGGATCAATATTTACCACTGATAGAATTTTCCTATAACAATAGCTTCCATTCGAGTATACAGATGGCACCATATGAAGCATTATACGGAAAGAGATGTATTACACCAACCTGTTGGGATGAAGTTGGTGAAAGAAAACTTGTAGGCCCAGAACTGGTGGAGGAAACGGTGGAAAAGGTGAAAGTAATCCAAAATCACATCAAAGCAGCTCCAAGTAGGCAGAAGAGCTATGCCGATAATCGAAGGAAGGATTTGGAATTTCAAGTCGGTGATCATGTTTTCCGGAACGTATCTCCGTGGAAGGGAGTCATATGTTTTGGTAAGAAAGGTAAATTGAGTCCCAGGTACATCAGACCTTTCGAAATTCTAGAACGAATTGGGGTTGTAGCTTACCGATTGGCAATGTCGCCAAGTCTCTCCAAAGTTCACGATGTGTTCCACGTATCTCTGTTGAGAAAATACATGCCTGACCCAACGCATGTACTCACCTATGAGGAATTAGAACTGGAACCCGATCTGTCTTATTGTGAAGAGCCCGTCAAGATTCTTGATACAAGAGAACAAGTACTGAGAAACCGGACGACGCGTCTGGTAAATGTTTTGTGGAGAAATCATAAGATGGAAGAGGCAACGTGGGAACCTGAGGAACTTATGATGAAGAACCACCCGAGTATTTTTATGCAGTAATACCCTAGAAATTGCGAGGGCGCAATTATTTGAAGGAGGGGAGAATGTAACAGCCCAAGCTTCTACGGTACGCTTCTCTTTGAATAATGTGATAGCGTGTGTTGTACGCAACACCGAGTTCTAACACACCATAACTAATCAAACAAGCCGTCATGAATAGTAAAACCTTCTTTTTGAAATTATATATATTTTATATTTGAAAATGTACTTCATTTTTGGATTCGTAATATCGAATTTATCATAAGGTGAAATTTTGGTACATTTCGGATAACTTTCATATTTTGATGAATAGTGAAAATTACTAAATTTTAATTAAAAACAACTTTTTTAATCAAAATAATTAATAGTGATAAATTATGAATTTGAGTGGTTTTAAAGTATATTTAGAATATATTTTTACCATTTAATATAATGTTGGTCATTGGACATAATTTTACAATTAAACCGAACATAAACAAGTGTCAATCTTTTGATAGTTATTATCTCTTAAAAACACGTTTTTTGTTTTGACAGCGGGAATTAATTTTAAATTAATTTCTGCCACTTCTGTGTTTTGAATTTAGGAAAATGGATTCCATATTTGGAATCAGGATTTTCAAATTGTGTAAATAGGTAACTTTTATTTTTAGACATTTTGAATAATTACTGCGGTAAATATTTTATTTACCATGGTTAAGGGTAAATCCGGTAAATAAGGGTTAAAAAAATAATATTATAATAATACTAAATTACCTTAAAACGTGTATTAACCCTATTGGTTGATACGTGGTCGACCATGGGAATATTTGGGTCTATTTTGGGACCCCATGGATCCACATGTAAGTGATAATGACACTTTATTTTAATTTAGTTAAAATGAATACAAAAATGACACAAGCATATATCTTTTAGAACAACAATTGTTACATAGGGTAATATATGTTGGATTTTAGATTATAAATATTCATTAGAAAGCTAAAAGGATTTCCTACATAATTATATTTTATTTATAATTTTTAGACATTAAATAATTTATTTTATATATGACACAATGATGATGCAGTAATTACAATAATAGTGAAAAATTAAAATAATTGATATTATAAATACCCAAATAAATATAATATGAAACTTTTAATGAATTAAACTAATTTTCTAGGATAATATGATATATTAGGAATGACTTAATTGACTTTTTTAGAAGTAATCAATCTGTTATGAGTTTCACAAAAATCAACTATTGAATAGTGTCAAAATTGACATAAAAGAGTTCTTAAACAAATATTATATTATTAATTGATATTAAATTCCTAAAAATCTAAGGTTCGGCCAAGAGACTTATATCATGATAGTTTCATCATTAATTTACCACTTGGGGGTCACTTGGATGTATATAGTATGTTTATTAACCATATTATATAAAAATACAAAGAGACATTGTAAAAGTGAAACTAATTAACTTAGAGTTAATACTTAAAGATAAGGTTAATATAAGTACCCAAACCTCTCTAAATTCTATTGGTTGAGGGGTTTTCGACCTATCCCCACCTTAACCTTTGAATAATCAACTTTGGAGCCATTAGAAACCGAATATTAATTTATTATAAATTAATATTTCTAGCTTTTCCAAAGGTGCCCCTCACCCCTCTTATAAAA
Source organism: Viscum album (assembly GCA_963277665.1). Classification (NCBI taxonomy): domain Eukaryota; kingdom Viridiplantae; phylum Streptophyta; class Magnoliopsida; order Santalales; family Viscaceae; genus Viscum; species Viscum album. The sequence continues at coordinate 356,174,152 of OY728152.1, read as the reverse complement.
GGGCACTCCTCCTTCTCATTTCTTCACACCTTCAAAGCCTTTTTCTTCGGCCAAACTCTGCCCAAATACTCTCCCAACATTCCTCACTACAACCTAGAGGCCTTAGTTTGATCAGAAAGCCAACCTAAGGAGCCCTTTTGATCAAATCAAAAGGAAGAACCCGAAGAAGAGGTAATGATTTCACCACCCTTCTCCAAGTTCATTTCTTCTTCCACTTCTTCTTCCTTTGTTCTTACAATTCTAAAATAATAACTCCAGTATCTCACATATACTGTGATGTTATTATAAATATGGTACAATCATATTCAGTATTCTATCCACCCTTTGAATAACATGTCACCATACGTGCGTACGTACAGCTTACCGTCTCCACGTCGTGGTGTAATTGTTATTCAATATAATATTATTTGGATGGGTATAATAATGATGTGTAACTCATGTAAATAATAAATATAACATGTTAATGATTCTGTATATATGATATACCATCCATTTATATATTATTTTAATATCAAAAGAATGATATTGTCGCTCGTGCGTACGTACGGACTACCGTCTCCACGAACGCGATGAGATTCATTCTCCATCGTATCCATTAAAGTATAATTATCATTTTATGATTTAAAAATGATGTTTAAGGACTGGATATCATTCTGGATATGAATAAGATACAACAACCATGTCTTATGTAACAAAACATATAAAAGAAAATGAGTAAGTTAACTCCCGAAACGACGATAATTCTAAGATATTATTAACAAATCAATGTTAAAAGATCATATATGATATCATATTAATATATATGATTCTTGTATAATTTAATAACAACTATTTCACCATTATACAGGAGGTTAACCTACCCCAACCAAGGAAAAGTACAAGGTAAGGGTTTACTTTACAACCTCTTCATTATCCAAGGTTGTTTATACGTAATAATCTACTGGGATCTCTTTATCATCCACATCCATGTTTCTTAAAAATGCATTTCAAAACATTTTTACTATTTACTAGAATATGAGTTAAAGTCATTTATACCCTTTTTGACTTTTATAAGTGGTTTATAAAGGAATCTTTCGGTCATTTTCAAAACAAGGTCCTTTTTAACCTTTTCGACAGAATTAAGGTAAGAATGTTTTTTTAACTTATACGGCGGGTGCGGCTATTTTCTGCCGTTATAAAATCGTCAAAGCTTCCCTTACAAGCTTATAGGAATATTTTCAAAGAAAATGTTTTATTTTATATGGATCTTAAATTATTTCAAAATAAAAGGAGATATTTCTTTAAAAAGAATTTTGATTTCATCTATGTCAACATCCTTTGATGGATTTTAAGATTATTTGAAGTTGATTTATTATGATACAACACTTCTATATTGTATTGAAGGTTTTGTGATATGTTTGACTGTGGATGTGCTATTTTTATACCATTCATAGTTTATGGTGAATGTATTTACATTTCATATGCTAGTTTTAATACGAATGTTAATGTTATGTTTAAACCTTTTCATATGGGAATGCATTGGACTTAATATGTGACGGGTGGAGCCCGCTATAGCTCCTCGATGCATCGGTAGGTCTCATGAGACAAACTAGTGTCTTGGCACAAGGCCTTGACAAAATCTTATTTGTAGTCTTGGCACGAGGCCTTGGCTATGTGGTTATGATAGTATGGCATTATGCATTCCAACATTATGAAAGTGGTTATTGATTTTTTCATGTGATTATTTGATTAGTAGAATATCCATGTGAATAAGTAAATGGCATTATTTCATTTTATTTATTCCATACCATGTTGAAAGTTCATGTTTAAAAGGTTTTTGTTTTAGTAATACATTGCCTTAAATGTTTATTCTTATTGATGAAAGTTTCCGCTATATTGTTATCCTTACTGGGCATTTGAGCTCACCCCTTTTCTATGTTTTATTTTTCCCAGGAAGTGAAGATGTAAGTTATGAATGACCTGTAGGGATATTATGAGGGGATTATAGTGTGGACTGTGGAAACATTATGTTGTTGTAGTAGTTTTTCATTTTATGATGTAATGTAAAACTTATGAATATATCTAGTGTTTCCAAGGCTACTAAACCAATCGGTCTTTCGAGATTTGATCTTTCTTGTGATCATGCCAATGTTATGTAATAATGCGCCGACTCTATGCAACTAGGGTCGGGGCGTTACAAAGGATGTTGAGATCATATCCAATATCAATTTGATATCATGAAACCAACAGTTGAGGGTGAGAACATTGGGAATACCTCAGACTACTTTTAGGACCATGTATGGATTTTATGAGTTTTTACTGATGTTTTTTGGTTTTATGAATGCTCATGTGTTATTCATGTGCCTGATGAATCTGATATTTTATTCTTTAATGTATTATTTTGTGGTAGTTATTGTTGATGACATATTATTATACTCCCTGTCTATGGATGATCATGTGAATCATCTTGACATGAACTCATGTACATGTATAGAGCAGTGAATTTGTTCCATGCTAACAAAGTAATTTTTTTGTAGGGATAATGTGACCTTATTAGGCCATGTCATCATAGAGGTATGATTATCATTGGGATGAGAGAAATTATAGTGGTTTCATATTAGTTTCAATCCAATATCTTCTTTGAGATTTTATTATTTTGGGTTTAAGTACATTTTTATCAATGAATTATATAGATCTTCTACCATCTAGAATCACTGATGTCTGAGAGAACCAATAAAGGAGTGATGAATGTTTGTCCTGATGCTGTTGAGAGGGATTTTCAGGAGCCAATGAGGAGGCTGACGTCAACAACATTCCACACATTATCTATGATGGGTAAAACATATACAATGTACTATGACACATCCAGACTTGGACATGACCAGTTCTATTATTGAATGATCAATTGGTTTCTTATGGATCTATACCACTAAGAACACTGGATAGGAATTACCCTTCTCAATATCTAGAGTTAAATTTGGTGGTATATTTCATATGATGATGGAGACACTACCTTTTTTTATATGATTGTCATATAAATGTACCGTAAGAGCCATAGGTACATCTTTTATCAGTGGTTCTTGAATCATTAATAGAGGTTGTGGGATGAATATCAACAGTCGTTTGACATTGAGTTAGAATATAAACTAAGAATGTGAAAAATTATTGTCAATTCCTTGATATAGAAGATGTAGATAAAGGTAATTATGGAGTCTTGTGATGAGTGGGAGATGATTGCACTCTTTGGAGACATTCATCTAGATGTCTAGAAGTCCCATGGATTAGTATCTCTGACTTAAATATCTTTTATACCAAAGATTTAGGACAATATCAATACCAAGTAGTTATCTAATATGGATGGAATAGTTCTCAGAGACATCATTTATAGTGGGGTGACAACAACTAGATGGAATATTGGTAATGACAATACTTTTCTTTTTTAGGTCAAAATATTGGTTCCAATAGGTTTATGCAATGAGATGATGACCTAGCTTCATGATTCATGATGAATGGTAAATCCTAGTTTGGGAAGATGTATCCTGATCTCCGTATATAGTACTGGTTGTCAGTAATGAATGTTGTAGTGGGGCTTATGATGATATATTTCACATTTTAGTAGGTAAAATCAGAGCATTAGATACCTAATGGGATGTTGTAGCCTCTTCCCATTACTAAATGAAAATTGGAAGATGAAACTATGGATTTTGAGACAGTATTACCCATTGAATCCCATATGAATAACATTGTATGGGTGATCATGGATCAACTGATGAAGTTAACCCACTTCTTAGCTATTATAAGGACATTTACTATGGATGATCGAAGTATTTTTTACATGAATGTGGAAATGTGATTAAAAAATGTTCTGAGGAGTTTCATTTCCGATAGAGATCCTCATTTTACTTATTTTTTCTGGAGGGGTCTTCAGAAGGCTTCCCGATCATATGTTCATCTGAGCACTACCTACCATCCTTATCATTATGGCTAACCTGAGAGGTCTATTTATATTCTAGTGGATATGTTATGAGATTTTGTTTTTTATTTTGGTGGTTTATGAGAGAATAATTTATCCCTCATATAGTATTCATATAATTAATGATTTACAGAATCTATCCAAATCGTACCTTTTGAGGATTTTTATTGTATTCCGTCTCATTATACCCATTATTGGTCAGTGGAAGGTGGGTTATTACAAGTCAGACCTAGTATCATGTAGGATACATTAATGTGGGTGTAGTTGATCAGATGGAATTTAGTGACTGCCTATAGTAGGTAGAAATCATAAACTAACTAGTGGATATGACCTCCAGATTTTGAATTTGGTCATCATGTTTTCCTTCGGGTTTCAACTATATTGGGGAAAGACTATATCATGAAATAATGAAATCTGAAACCTATGTTTGTCAATCTGTTTGAGATAGTAGAAACGGTCGGTCCAATGTCATACCCATTAGCCCTTCTTCAACGCTATAATTCCTGGCATGGGGAGTTTCGTGTTTTTCACATTCATAGATATCATCCAAACCCTTATCATGTGGTAATGGTTGAGAATTTAGAGCTTGGTTTAGATGCTTCCTTTTATGATATCTGGATATGTATTGTGTACTATTTTTATAAGTATCTTCATGATATCATTATACATCTAGATTGAGTGTAATGGATGAATTGGTATGTTCAAGCGGAGAAATGAGAAGGGTAATATGTTTGTGTCTAGACTAATTAATATATACCCTAGTGGTTCATGGTTCATCTCATGGATATGATGTTCTATGTTGATGACGTTATAAGATATAATATTTTTTAGGTCGATCCAACTATGAGTTTCTCATTAAATGTATTTTTTTATGTTATCATTTTTCATTGAACCTTTGTGGCCATTTCTAGTTTGATGATATAGAAATTATGTTGATGAAAATGACCAAATGATTGACAATGTATGTTATATTTAATTAATAGATTCTAGATATAAACATGTAAAAGGGGATTATGAGTAATTTTTGTGTGGTTTGAATGCTAGAGATATTGTTTTTAATCTTTTGAAGAATCTCGTATGAAACTATATTTAGGGAATTCACACACCATATAAATGTTACAAAACATGTAACTATCACCAGCCATATGTCGTGACATGTTTCATGGTGTGAAATGAATACATGACATTTATATGTTACACAATGTATAATTTTCTCAGGGCAGAAATCATGAATAGGTTCAGGATGTGATCATTTAACATGTTATGATCCTATTACATTATGAGAAATGATTTCCAAATGTTATTTTAAACATAGGGGTGATTTTTTGGAAACAATCATATATTTATACTTACACATTGTGTATTTCTTTGGATCGGTGGTTTTATGTCCATGATGCACTTATGTTTTCAATCCATCCACATGAATCTAATCCTATCTTGTGCCTTATGTGTTTTTAATTGAATTTTTTAGTGCCTTATTTCTTTGGATGTCATGATCATGAGATCAATCTCTTGTTAGTTGTTTCTATTTGGTATTCCTCCCACTTCTTAATTATTCATGTTATCATGTTGTAATCATTTGAGCATCCTTGAAATAGGTATCGATATTAATCATGTGTGATCGGGTTATTCTTGAGATATGTTCCCTTCATTAGTATAGGTGTTACCATTTGTATTATTTTTTTTATATCTGATTAAGGTAGGTGGTTTAAAACCAGACCATATGGTCTAATTAAATGGTAAGTATGTTTAATATAGTGATTTCAAAAACTTAAAATCCATGTTATTTTAATTTAGTAATGGATAATGATAAATAAATTGTTGTATTATTCGTTAGATCCTGTTGGATTCCTTGATGTTGAGTCCTATCATGTGGATACCAATAGTGTGATCCTACCATGGATGAATAATGGATTTGATAATAGATTAAATTATGTTTTACAATGATATGATAAATTAGGTAATTTCTTGTGATAGATTCACTAGGGAAAATAGCTTAATGGATTATTGAAATGCCTATTTATGATATGATGTAATTTTGTGAAAACATGAATGTTTATGGTTTAGGAAAAACATGATGAATGAAAGGGTCATTGAAATATAAATGGAAATTGGCAGAATTAGCCATTGTGACTTATGATATGATGTTATGTAGGGGTATTGTTACCATGGTAGAATGTGTTGTGATTTATGCTCCAATTCTCATATAGAGGGAAATTCCTAATGGTTCATAATGATTATAGCTCTTAACATGGAAGTTGAAATTATAAAATATTGGGAATGGCCCCAGTGTTGAAATACTAATATATAGGGAATTTATTAGATGTTTTAATTCTTATTCTACTTTTAATGAATGATAAAATAATTATACAGATTGATTTTCCCAGTTATGTGATTATTTCATGGATTTCGATTATGGTTGGATTGATTATTCTACATACTCATAAATATTCCATCATTGTGCCAAAGTAGGTTGATTGTTGTATTATAATAAAAGTATTAATTAATTCACAATATTATCACATTATTGCATGAAATTATTATCAATATTGTTTTGTTTACACAGAATGGTGTCAACCTACTGGGTTTTACTCATTCCCTATTCATGCTATTGTTTGGTGCCTAACCAGATTAAATGTATACAGTTTTAGACAATGGAATATGACCTTGTTGTTGATTATTACATGCTAGATGTGTTGGAGCTTTGATATAGAACTGATGTGTGGTTCTAGACTGAATTCATTGGATTTTTTGAATAATAATATTATTATTTTTTAAATAATTTTTAATTTACATTAAATAAATTAAAACCTAGCATTGCATTGGTTATTATTATATTTATTGATTCATCCTTTATTGTCCAGTTGTTTGTTTCACTATTTCCAATATTTCCATTACTCTGATATTTATTATTATTTAGTTATATATTATTTAAACTCTGTGAAATGATTTATATTCTCCCCAATATATTATTTACACACATGCTTCTAATCAGGAACCTCTAGCATATAGATAGGATCACTTGGGGTCTCGTAAACAACCTGATTTTTTCACATGAGAGTGATACATATTTGGTTATTTTACAATATTTCAGTGTAAGGGTCCATACTACACCCCCTTTAATGATGCCCCTCCTCATAACTACATAATCTTGATCACCTCAATCTTTCTTTGACCATAAAATATGACAACAACCAAACTAGAATATTTGAATATTGGATAGATGTGTGGTGTGACTCCTCATGAAATCAAATATGATACTCCTCATCTCGGAAATGATTAGCGGGGAATGAAAAATATCCTTAAACATGGTCTTGAGATCTCACACAGTCATACCTCCTATTGTAAAGAATGTATTCCCTGCCTCATTATTAAAATTTGGACGGATTATAGGAACTCCACTTTGAACACTTTATTGAAATCTACATATGAAACATCTGCCTGTTGTCGAGGAGACAACATCCACCACTGACACACTTCTCCCCTTACCTCAAATACAGCCAACAAAACCCAATACTCATTGCAAGCATGAAAGAGACTAAAAGTGATCTAAAACCCCTCCAACTAGCACCCCATGTGTAGATCATATAGCCTCCCCTGATACTTTTCAATGATATTTGTTTGAAAATCATGCAATGGAACCTACCGGGACTCATCCTCCAATATCAAGAAAATCCTCTAATAATCAACCGTATCACCCTGTTGAACCACCATTTTATGTACTATATGAAGATCATTACTATGATCCATTTGAGAAAATCAAGGAGAAACCCTATTCCTATTAGACTATAATTATAGTATTGTTCATTAAATTATATTTTTTCAACTACAATAATCTCCCAATTAATACATTGATAGAAATAATCATGATGCATGTTCCATACCCTAAAATTCACACCACAACTTAGTAACCACAATGAGGTTATGAAGAAATTGGATTAACAATAAAAATTCCACCTTTAAGCCCATACACAACATTTGATCTCTCTATGTCATACACACTCCCATTATGGAGTAACATAATCCTCCATATCATAAAATCCTACCAATTTAGAATTTTTATTATAACTCCACTATGCACCCCCTCCAACTCTCTATATATTCCCGCAAAAAATACCATCATCTGAATTCAAATAATTTAATTGGTTAGTAGGTATTTTTCATTACATTAGATACCTATAAAATAATTATCTTCCTCAAGAATAAAAATGAATCCCATAATATGGAAAATAAGGTGGGTTCAGAGAATCCACTATATGATATACCTCTCAAGGATCTTATTGAAATTGAAACACAACCACTAGTTTGCGACATCAAAAAAAGAAAACAACGGACACAAAAATCGCACACCAAAACACCAAATGTACACATCAATATAGTTATGACATGTAGAAGATATAGTGGATATTTCCAATCCATGAGATGATATCCAATTGATATTCCAATAATCCAATAAACTCTATTTCCTTTATAGTCATAATGAACTAGCGGGGTTGATTACTCCCTCTATCATACAAAAACATCCCCTAATGAAGAGAAACCATAAGAAAAACATGGTCTAAATTCTCATACCCCACACGTCTCATCCAATGGTTGGCATGAGATGTTTATCAGTCTTATGCCACCATCATCCTCTCATTAACTAATTGAACCATCTCTATCTAGCACAGAACCAAAATAGAAATAAAGATTGATAACCCCGCATCATCAGTTTAACACTTTAGTGTTTGTCATAACATCCCATATAAAACTTTAATCATCTCTATTTTAATTGATGAGGAAAATCTAAATGGATTTGATTTTTCTGGGATCTATTAAAATCCCAAATGTATTCTCAAAACATATGATTTATTTCCTTATTGGTCTGGTCAATCTTCAAATCTATCTGAGGGTGGAATGTAGTGTTCTAGTTAATCTAAGTTTCAAAAACAAAATAAAATATCCTTTATAATCAAAAGTTAAAATGAGTTTCCTGATTTAATACAATTGACCTTGAAACTCTCTATTTCCACATATCCTCACCAACATACCATATTTCCAAAACATCCAAAAATCATGGAACCCTGATTTGTAGGAAATAAAATAATATCAACAATGGATCCATGATTACACAAAAATAATCCTGAACACCATGATCCCAGATAAATCCTATAACAAAATCCATCTATATTTCATCCCTCTCCCAATCAAGGACATTAACTGGTCATAAAAACCACCAAGAACATGATGTATTTCCTTCACCTCAATACATAAAAATGCACGATATACATAATTGGTCTTTATCATAAATAAAAAATAATGATAAAGGATGCCTTTATTGGTTCCAAAAAAACATTGGTAAGGGCCACCAATTATTTGTTCTAATAAAATATTAATAAAATGTAACCTTTATTTGAATTTCTTTACCACAGATAAGGGATTAAATTTATGATCACATTTTTAGTTTTGATAAAATACATCATTATTAGCTCAATTTTTAGTGCTGAAAATTGTATTAATGTGAAATTGGTAGGATGGGGTAGGGCGGGCCAAGCATGTGTTAGTTTGAGCCTGTCCAGGATTGTTTGTAAAAGCCCCCATATATTATAAAAAGATTCCAACACCACACCACCATGCATAATTCCGTGGGTAGCCCATGGTATTTCCAATATTTAAAAAGTTATAATATATTTATAAAAAATTAAATATTTTATTTTTCCTCATTCTTAATAGTAGTTTTGTTAAAAAGTATGAATTACCAATAACTAGAGTTTAATGGGATGTGATGAATCATTTTCCTATAGAAAAATGGTGGAATGTTTTGAGTTAGATTTGATGGAAAACTATATGTATGAAAAGTAGGTGAGTGATCGATGATGGGTGATTAATGATGATATAGGTTGTGTGGGGATTGGAATGTATAGACCTTTGAATAAATGATGACTCTCCATGTAATGACTATTTTCATTGAATTCTATTAGTATTATAATGAGTTCCTTTTGTATTTTCTAATCAAAAAATAAAATTTAATAATAACCAAATTAAATTGACCCAAAATAAATTATTATTATAATAAATCCTTTAAAATTGAATCAATGTCTAGGGGGATGAGTTCCATTTTTTATGACATTGGATGACACACCATGTGAATATTGTTAAAAATTACTATATAAATAGTATAATATTATATTATAAAAATAAATATAGACAATTTTAAAATACAAATGTTAATGAATGTTGAATTAGTATGACAATTAAAATGAGGAATTATATTTTATTTATTAACCATGATTTTTTATTAAAAATATAATATTATTAAGAATCTTATACTATAATAATTTTTTTAAATTAATCCCAAAAGTATCCTTGATGAGGACATACCTTGTTTTAAATATTTATTAATACAAGTATATTCATTAACATTTATTGTTTTTAATAATTTTCTATTTTGTATAATTAACATGTTTTCATTAATATATATAAATATTCATTTTATGTTTTTTCAATTATCTATATACTTAATAAGTGTTATTTTTTAAAATCTACCCATTCTTATTGTTATTTATTTCATCATAATCTCTAAATATTATATAAAGTCATTATTAAATTTAAAATATATAAATCTTGTACGTTTATATTTATGAAATCACAATAATTTCACTCATAAAAATATTAATGTAATAAATGTAATCTTATATAGAAACACATTGTATGATCCTGTGTTTTGAACCGGGTTAATATTAAGAATGTTTCTGAAATTGTTTTTTAGTTTATAAATGGGTCGTTATTTTTAAACATATCTCCGGAATTTTATTCTGAGTGTTGGAACACCTAAAGATTTCATTATTCGAACATTGATTGAAGTTTTGAGGTATAGGGAATGTCATACGAGTGGTACAAATTTTTCCAAAATGTGCGGCCAAACCGTGCGAGAAGAGTGGCTGAGGTAGTAGCTAACGCACAGTTAGCACACGGTTTGTCAAACTGTGCGAACTAACTGTGAAGGCGCTTAAATGAGATCCTTAAATTGTGGATCTCACTCATTTTTTCCTATATATGGATGGTTTTTCCTCCTAATTGTCCATAACTCTAGATTTATTTCCCTTGAAGGTGGAAAACATCTCACAATCATTTTAGTGGCAATCTGATGGTTTCTCTTGGCGAATCGAAGTCGATTTCATGTGGAAGGTATATGTTCTTCATCGTTCTTGTTCAGTTTCATAGATCTACTTAGATATAAACCTCCTCATCTCAAAGTTTCTTATATCTATTCCTGTTATGGGTAAATCAATGTGTGTGGATGATGAGTATGATGAGTTTTTGTCTTAGTATTACTTGGAGAAGTGATCTAAGGCTGATTCATGAAGAATCAACCTGCTTCTCTTGAGGGTTCTCCATTTGTTGTGGTTTCCATAAAAACCCTGAGGTAGGTTCCGAAATCATTAACCCATTATATGATAATTTGAGCTCCTTTTTTATAAATTGATAATGTGAGTACCTAGATTATGATATGTCAATTCATGGCACTTTTGATGTTATTATATAATGCTCCCCACTTGAGATAAATGTGGACTCGATCATGTATTGAATTTAATCATGGGTTTCTAATTTACTAAAGTAATATGATTAAACAGTTGAATTATTTGAATGGTAAGAATGATTAATAGTTTAATTAATTGTATAATTAACTATCATGTCATGATTTGGAATGAAATTGTGGCATTTAATGAATTTTGCAAATATTGAATGTTTGACTTATTTGTTATATAATTTGGAAATTATTAATAATTAATGGAAGGATTAATTATTACAAGTTAAATGGTTAATTTTTAACTAATTTATGATTGGATAAAGGGATGAGATGTAATTAATTTATTGTTGAATTAATTTATTTTCATGAAATAAATTATGATTGTGAATTGTTTATTTGTTACGATTTTGAGTCAGGAGTACTTTTTGTAGGTATTAGTTTTCCATGCCTTATGATTTCATGGATGGATTTGTTTGAAAATATGATATGATGTGTGAGATGATTATGGTGTTCTTCAGAATTGATAATGATCTGGATGAACCATTGTTTGAATGGATGTGTTCAGACTTTTTATATAATTTGCATAATTAAGTGATGAGTTAATATTTCAGTTGACTTTCTAAGAATAATTAATTGTTAATTTATTATTAATTAATGAAATGTTGATTTGTTATATAAGAGTTGAATTATCTGAAGAGTTATATGTGTAGTTAATTAATTGTTGAATTAATTAACATTTTGGTTTTGTGGTGTTGGACACGGTATTTCGCAATAATGATAAATGTATATGTGTGATGGATGAATGAGTTTTGAGACATGGACTGATGCTCCAAATACACAAAAGGTGTTAGAAATGGAGTTCTACTCAAATTATATATTTAAATTTATGATTGATAGATGGGTAGTGAGATAAGGACTGATGCACCTAATACTCATGGGGTGCAAGACATGGCGTTCTACACCCAGCATGCAAGAAGATATACATTTATGGGACATGGACTGATGCTCCAAATACCCATGGGTCGTGAAACATGGACTCAAGCTCCAAATACACATGAGTGTTCCATACCTGACGTTTTATACACAATAATTATCATTTAACTATGGGTCCAATTGTTCTTGTATGAAATGTGTTAATTGTTAATGAAGGTTGTTGTGACATCAAGATCTGCGAATTGTTTATTAGAAAGGGATTAGACATTTTAATGAATTGGATGAAACACTTTTAGTGGACGAACCCATGATAAAATAACCAATTTAGTGGAAATGGTAATACATAATATATGAATGACTAAATAGAATAACTATTGACGAATTATCCAAGCCGATGAACAAGCATGGATTCGGTCTTTACAATGATTATTTAGATGGACTTTAGAGATATCTGTCATTAGTGACTTATACGGGGGATGACAGGTATAGGATGCATTTCAAGAATTTCATTATAATATTTGATTAATTGATAAATTAAAAATCTTTATGTAATGATTGATGAGTATGCATGACAAATGAATTGTGTATGTTCAGCACAAGCTAAGGGCTGAAGCAGCTAATTGATTTTATTATTACTATATAAGGCATCAATTATTTTATGCATTCCTTCACGTGTTTTAAATTCATTATTAATTTTCTGGATTTGGGGTAGAAAAAGGTGGTCCTGGCCTACTGAGATTTATATCTCACACCCCACTCGGGCCGCCACTACACTGGATACCCAAGAAGAATATATTTTGTGGTAGGACTATGTAATTTTCATTTACTAGGGAGATAAGTGTAGTGGACCGAGCGGATTTTCATTATTCCTGAAGAAATCTCCCTTGGGTATTTGTGTCATTTATAATTTATTTCTATGTTGGATTCTAAAGTGTGGTTTTTTGTTCACTGTTTTCTACTTTTTTATAATTTGAATTTCATGAATGCATCTACTGTATTATTTTTCGTTGGCCACTTTTATAAAATGAGTATAATTGGCCTTCTGCTATTTGTCATTTATGAGTTAATGCTTCCTATATTGTTTGTTATCCACACTGATAAACAGTAGTTCAACTATAATAAGAGGTTATTGTCTCCCCAATGACTACCCATAGACCCTTGCTGCTAGTCGGCAGCCTCTGGAATACGGGGAGACGCGCTTGAAGTCATGTGGAAACCAGTCGGGCCACCAGTTTAGTGGTATCTCAGGTACAGACATTAAAAAGTGTAATCAGATGTTTGGTTTTGATTTCATTTAATTTTTCTTATTGTTTTGCGGTTGGTAGAAGGGAGACATGGAATGTGTCGGCACATTGGTTAATAGTCGTTCATGGGACTGATAACCTCATGTACAATAAATGACCATGTGGCCAAGGACGGGAATTGATGTTTCTACTATTAGAGGTTACACATGATATGATTTCACCTTGAGTGACTGGTGTATTTTCCACTATTTGTAAATTTTGAGAATTTTGAGAAGGATAATTTTCTTGGCATAATATGGCATGGAAGGTTCATACATGAATCATCATATTCCCATAGAGATTAACATGTCATGAATATAACAATCCATGTAGTTTCATAATGACGATTCCTACTAACTTGGATTGTCTTACTTGGGTGCAATTTCATGTTTGATCTGATTAGGCATGCCTCTCTATATATAATGTTACAATGATAGCTTTAACATGTTTGAGTGATTTTTTCTGTACTTCCTTGGTTAATAGCATGTTTTTCATTTGTGACATGATTTTTTGTTATAACATGTTGTTGTGTTACTTCATAGTCATTTATGTTAGAGATGTTTTGATACGTGAAAGGGTTGCTAATGATAAAATGTTAAATATATGTTTATTTTGTTAAATGGTATCCAAAATTAGGTGATAAGGTGTATAGGCTCCTTATCAATTGGTAATTGTTCACCCATATAATTTGGACCATTAGGATGATCATGTTAATTTCTTAATTTGAATTGTTATCGATAAAAGAGAGCCAATTTTCAATCCATGGAGTTTATGGGCACTTTATGAAATGCAAAATTTCGACTTATATTAAATGGGATGACTTGATGCCGTGTGAAATTCTTATAAATGTGAAATATGTTTAATGTTGATCTGAAATCATGTGGATATCTTCTAAGATGGAACTGGACCCATATAGGTTAGTTGGGGAGTGTTTTTATGAGATAAACCATTTCAGTGTATAAAATATTAATACCTGTGTGTTTACTATTGGGATTCCTTATAGAGAAACCAGGTTGGTTAAAATGAGATCCTCATATGTCACCTTATCTTTTTAAAATAAATTTATTTTTATAAGTTTCCTAAAAATGAAGGGATTTAAACTAACGTAAATGTTTTAAAAAGTGAGTATTATGAATCATTCATGTTTTTCCTAGGGTGTTTTTGAAAAGGATACATTAATGTTTTTATTAAATGGTTTGATCATTAAACATTAAAAGTGATTCAATATAAGAGGCATGGAAATGGAACCTATAGTGGTTTCCACTGTTTAACAGTCTCATGTGAAGGGTAGTTCAGACTTCTCTTGAGTTTCCATAGAACGGAAGCATGAGAACATTCAATATGCATTATTCTCCTTCAAAATGACTTTATGTTTTCCATTTGATCATAGTGACTTGTTTGAAGTGACTCGATTAATGGTTGACACTTTTTCTTCGTAAGTGGAAATCATGTGGTCAATAGCTCCCTCAGAACATAAATTCCCTCCAAGCGCTATAGATTTTCTCACTCTTTTAGAGTTGTCAGGTGCCGTTGTCACTTGTAAGACTTCCGTTTTTCAATGAAACCTGGATCGAACGAGTGTTGATGTGTTTTATGAAATTGTTGTAGGATTGAGCATTGGGTAATTATATTTTTTATATTGTTAGATGTGCCTCGGGAATGGTCGGATGCTTTTTTGGTCATTTGACCCTTTCTTCTTAGTAATAAATGTATGGTTATGGAATCGTCCAGTAAAATCGTCGTATGAGGAAAAATGAAATCATAATAATTCTTTTTGTACTATTGAGTACGGTCTCGGGTCAACTCCATGTTGATTAACTGGAGTGTTAAAGAATCTGTTTCATTTAAATTCATGTAATGTTATTCGAATGACTAGGATGTATTGACATGCCAATGTTGTCGATAATCTAGTGCACTGGTGAGTTTCTGATCTTTTCATGAGATGTCACAAGAAATCCATTGGTGGGGTTGGCCTTTTTTCATGATGAATTTGTTGGAAGGTGATGTCGAGATTTTAGAACATAGTATTCTGGTAATTGTTTAAATGATCTTCTCCTTGACCTCGATTTTCTATTAGTGTGATCTTATGGACACGACGAGCATGTCCCCTATCATGACGTCATCATAGATACACTATGATAGCATCAGTTTTGTGCCATTAAACAGTTTAAATGTACTTTGTCTTGATGGGTTGTTTTTATCTAGGTAGAACGTGGGAAGTGTTGATTCTTTGGGATACTTTTATTTCTTGTTTGGGTGTAGTTGTTTTTAAAATAATCTTGTGATTGCATGACATGGTAAATTTACCAGATGTTGGATAAGGACTTTTTTATAATGGAAAATGAATTTGAAATAGTTTTAGAGGCACGTCCACAGATAAAAGGCAAATGGGTCTTTTGGTTATATGATGTATTTTAGGGAATCATGAGAAACTTCTTCTATTTTTTTATCGAGTTTTAACCTTTTTCGGGGACACGGTCCATCTATCGACCAAATATATAGGAGCTTTTTCTATGTTAGAGATTTAGAGTAATCTTGGGATAATGATAAAAAAGCTTATCCATCAGGTTCGAGAAGGGTTAAAGTTGTGTTCGGCGTTGGGAACACAACACGTCACTTCAAACGAGATTATATGACCTTCTTAGGTTGGTTGATTTAGTAGTGGTTTCTGATGGCTTCTCATGGAGGAGATGTTTTTTAGATGGGTATAATGTATGTTCTCGTGTTTTGAACCGGGTTAAAATTAATAATGTTTCTGAAATTATTTTTCAGTTTATCAACGGGTCGTTCTTTTTAAACTGAGCTCTACAATTTTATTCCATGTTTTGGAACACCTAATGAAGTCTTTTTTTAGAACATTGATATTATTTTTGAGGTAATGTTAAAGTCACACGGGCGACGCATGGTTTTTCTACCTGTGCGGCCAAACCGTGAGTAGTTGGTCTTTGAGGTTGTGACATCAGCACCAGTGCCACACAATTTGTCTAACTAGCATCCAAACCATGCGAGAAGGGTGGCCGAGGTAGTATCTAACTCATAGTTAGCGTATGGATTTTCAAACCTTGTGAAATAACAATGCATTCTCTTAAATGAGATCTTAAATTGTGAATCTCCCTTTTTATCATGTATATGGCTTGTTTTTTCCTTATATGTAGACATAACATATAATTTGTCACCCTTGGTGGTTGGAAAATAGCACCAATGTGTTTTGGAGGTTATTTGAAGGCTTCTCTTGGAAAATCGATGTCGATTTCTTGAGGTAGTTATATGTTCTACTTTGTTCTTTTTTGGTTTCTTAGACATACATTGATCTACACCTAATCTTCTCATGGTTTCATAGATCTAAGCCCGTTATGGGTAAATCTATGTGTGTGGATGACAAGTATGATTGTTATTTGTCTAGTTATTTCTTGAAGAAGTGATCTAAGGCGGGTTCTAGGAGAATCATCCCATTTCTCTTGAGGGTTATCGGTTTATCGTGGTTTCCGTCAAAACCACGAGGTAGGGTCCCAAATCATTAACCCTTTATATGAGACTTTGATCTCAATTTTATAAATTGAGAGTGTGAGTACCTTTATTATGATAAGTTGATGCATGGAACATTTGATGTTATTAAATAATGTTTCCCACATGAGATAAATGAGGACTCAATCATCTGTGGATTTTAAGCATGGGTTTCTAATTTAGTAAAGATATTTGATTAAATTGATGAATGATTTGAATGTGAAGATTGAGTAATATGGTAATTATGGGTAGAATTAATTATAATGTCATGAGTTAGAATGAAAATGTGGATTTTACTGATTGTTGGTAATATTGAATATTTGATAAGTTCAGTATATAATTTGGAAACTGGTAATAATTAATAGATGGATAAATTGTTACCTGTGAAATGGTTAATGGTTATCTAATTGATGATTTTTTAAAGATATTATATTTAATTAATTAATTGTTTAATTATTTAAATTTCATGAATTAAATTATGATTGTAAATTTTTACATTTTACGATTGTTATCCAGTAGTACTTTTGATGCCTATTAGTTTTACATGCATTATGTTTCCATGGATGGGTGCTGAGTTAATTAATCAGTTGGCTTGTGAAGAAAAATTAATATTTAATTAATTATTAATTAATTAAATATTGAATGGTTAATTATGTGTTGACGTATCTGTAGAGAAATTTGTGTTGATAATTATTTGTTTTATTAATTAACAGTTTTGTTTTGTGGTGTAGGACATGGTATTATACTCCAATGTTAAATATATATGTGTGATTGATGAATGGGTTTTTAGACAAGGAATGATGCTCAAAATACTCACAAGTTTTAAATGGAATTCTACACCAATGATTGATGTATATGAATGATTGATAGATGTGATTTGAGAAAGGGACTGATGCTCAAAAACTCACGGGGTGCTAGATATGATATTATACGCCCAGCTGGTAAGAAAATATTCTTTTATAGGACATGGACTGATGCTCCAAATACCCATGTGTTGTGAGACATGGAATGATGTTCTGAATACTCATGAGGATGCAAGACATGTCGTTCTACACCCACTAATTATCATAGTACTATGGGTCCAATTGTTCGTGCAAGAAATGAGTTAATAGTTAATGAAGGTTTTTGTGTCATAAAAATTTGTGAATTTATTATTAGAATGGGTTTAGACTTTTTATTGAATTGGTTGAATCACTGTTAGTAGACGAACATAGGAGCGAATCACTAATTTAATGGACGATCATAGACATAATATATGAAAGATTAAATTGAATAACTATTGACGCATTATCCAAGGCAAAGCAGAAGCTTGGATTCAGTATTTACACTGATTATTTAGATGGTATTTAGAGACATCTATTGTGAGTGACTTATAAGGGATATATCTGGCGTAGGCTGAATCTCAATATTTTCATAATAAGATTCGAGGAATTGATAAATGAAAAATGATTATGTAATGATTTATGAGTATGCATGAAAATGAATAGTGCAGGTTCAGGCAACAGCTGAGGGTTGAAACATGTACTTAATTATGTAGTTACATTGTACACATTACTTTATTTTATGCATGCCTTCATGTGTTTTAAATTATTTACTAAATGTCAAGATTTGGGGTAGAAAACGGTGGTCCCGGGCTATTGAGATTTATATATCACACCCTACTCGGGCCCCCATAGCTTTGGGTTAACAAGTATATTCTATTTAATTGTGGGACTATGCTGTTTTCATTTACATGGGTGATAGGAGTAGAGGACCAAGTAGATGCTTGAGATGCTCGAGGAGATTGCCCTTGGGGCTTTGTGTCATTAATTATATATTTATGTATTGGAATGTAAAGCATGTTGTTCTGCCCACTATTTTATACTTTTGTATCATTAACATGTCATTTATGCATCTACTGTATAATTTGTCGTTATCCACTTTTAAAAAATCTGTATTATTTGTCTTCGACTATTTGTCATTTATGAGTTAATGCTTCCTTTATTGGTTGTTATCCACATTGATATTCCATTATGCAACTCGGACAAGAGGGTATAGTCTCCCCATTTACTGTCCTTAGACCCTCAATACTAGTCGGCCACCTCTAGCGTACGGGGAGCGCACTTCAGGTCATGTGGCGACCGGTCTGGCCACCGGTTTAGTGGTAACCCAGGTCGGGACATTACACACATTCACCTAATAGTTAATCAGTTTATTTGAATTTTAATATACACATTAAAATTTCATTTAGTAATAGAATATATTCAATATATTATGTTTTTAATTTGTAAATTTTATTTATTCATTTTTAATATTATTACAGTTTGTATTATTTATTCATTTTTAATATTTTATATATTTTATATTTTATTCTTATTTAATCATTTTCTAATATTTATTCATACATATTTTTTACAATGTTTATATATTTTAAATAGGTATTCATATTCATTTCAATATATATATATATATATATATTTAATTAGCATAATTAATAAAACATACACCCTTTTTAATATTTTAAAACTGTATGAATTTTTTATTATTGAATTTCACATATTTTTTATATTCATGCATTTATTATTATATAATCATTAATAATGTGAAAAATATATAGGAATAAATATATTTATAAATAAATATATTTTTAAATGTATATTTACTATATTTATAAAATTTTATAATTTTAATTATAAATAAATAAATATATCTTTTTAAAAGGTATTTTTATAATTTTATATAAATATTTATATATTTAAATAATTATAAAATTAAAATAAATATATTTAAATAATCAATATATTTATTATATTTATATTTATTTATATGGAAATTTATTTTATATAAATTTTTATTCAATATAGATATGCATACATAAATACATAATAATATAAATATATTTATAATTATTAAATTATAATACATGTATTTAAATCATGAATATATTTATTATATTAATATTTTTATATATTTATTATATAAATTTATTGATATAAATATATTTATTATTATATCTATTCAAATATAAAAATATTTACAAATATATTTATGAAATTATTGATTTCCAATTATAAATATATAAATATAGCATATTTAAAAAATTATTTATATAAATATAAATATATAATTAAAAAAGTGTCATATTAGATTAAAACATAATCGAAACTGAGAAAAATAGAACAAATTGTTTTCCATCTTTAAGAAACTGATCAATAATTCATTTATCATGCATAGGAATTGGACACACATCGATCTGAAAACCATGTATTCAGTATGAATTGAATAAATGTTTTCAATAAAATGTGTCATTTATTATTAAAACATGCAAAAAATAGTTAAAACCAAGCCAATGATCTCAAATTGTAGACATATATTAAAAATATGTGTCTTCTAAATACTTATTTTGTAGATTTTATCATCATTTTATCTACATTTTAAGCGCATTTCCTTATCAGTTTATGTAATTATTTTATTTAATATTCAAAAATATCATGATGAAATCCTTTGTTTTACGTGTCTGATTCACTCATGTACTCATATCATGCGCTCAATAAGGATGATGCAATCATGATTATGTAATTTTCCTTTTATTATCTAATACAGTCAATATTATGTGTAATAAAACAACAATATTGTTACACAAAATAGAATGTTTATATCATTATATGATAAAAAGTCACGGTGGAAACAACCACACCTCCAAATAACACATGGTGTACCCAATATGACACAAATTGTGTGGTTTTAGTTTAAAATAGAAATTTAATTAATTTATTGTTTCATATTTTTGATTAATTTATTTCATTATAGTATTAGTGACATAAAAAATTCATATAGGTTGATAATTTTTCTCGATTTGGGGTTGTTTCTTAAAAGCTATTAGTGCTCATAAGAGATTGGGCTTCATAGTGGAAATGGAGATAATGGAATCATGGAATTCGTTTTGAATGTATTTATACATTATAAAAAAGTGAATTATCATGACCCATTCCATGGGGCCCCTGCAGTGACAATCCCAAGCTCGCCTTCCTTATGCCAGGGGGTAGCATCTAGCACTGAAAAGAGTATTCCCTTAATCCAGAAGGCATTGTCTTTAAACCTTTACAAACACATGGTCTCATAAAAACAACATTAAGAAAATGTGAAGAAAACTGATGTAGTAAAAGAGTGCTGAAAGTAAAAGGGTCCAGAAGAAAATTATAACTAGAAATGTACATGTACAACAAAAAAGTGAAATACAATTGAAAAAGGAGAAACAAACACTTGGGACATCCTCTGAGAATCCTACCTGAAGGGTAGGTATAGCTCACGAATAGCAGTACCTATGTCATGTCATACAAAATGGTCCCCCTCTGAGAACCATCATTTACTAGATACCTCAACATCGATCAATGATTTACGTCGTCTGCAAAAGACACAACATGGTGTTGGTGAAGCCCGTGAAGGGGTGAGTATAACCATAATCAGTAGGGACCCCAAGACCCAATAGTTTTCCTAGAACTCTCCAAAGGAAACAAAAAAAATAATGATCTCAACCACAAAGCAAAAGGAAATTGACACAAGTCAATTAGAGTCTAAACTGAAACCAGGTATACAACATAGAGATATAGGATTATGATGATGACCCACAAAGGATGGAAATGAATGTTGATAGCCAGCTATGAGATTATTGAGGGATAGTAACAAGTAACATCCCCAGTCACAATGTCAAACTCCTCAGCTGCTATAGAACTCCTCCTCTATCAGGTACTATGGGTCTGCTGTGTCACACTGAGACGCTTCCTAATAACATTGAACTTCTAAGGAAATCCACCCCATCATGTACCATGGATCTGTTGGGACACACATAGCGACCCTCCCCCACCGTGGCCCCCAGAGTTACTCCTATGCATCGCGTACAATGTTCCCTCCCCACCATGGCCTACTAATGTACACATCTCCAATGTGTACCGTATCCATCGAGTGACTCCAAGTCGAAAAGTCATCAGTTCTCAAGTCTCAACCAATTGCCGGGGTTCATACGTCGAGCGGTTGGGAGAACTTATCTTCAAGCCATATGTCGTGTTTCAAACAAAACAAAGTTTCACAAGAAGTAACCTGATGATTTTCCATTTCATAGGGGTTCCAACTCTACGAACGGTGCATCAATTGGACCCTCGGTCTCTCCGTTATTGGAATTTCATAGCTAAGGGCCCAGTTGGAATCGGGTGTCATCCATCCTACTCATAATCCATATATCTACTAAACACTCATGTAGAAATTAAAAAGAAGTGTCTCACTCCATGGAACCTGACACCACAGAAAGATCATCAAATGAACTTCTGGTTTAGATGATAAGGCTCTTTAAGTGTTTTAGGGAAGTACTAGGTTCGGGTCTGGTCCACCTTGATCAGACCAGCCCTATCTGAATCAGCATGGGCCGACCCAAGTTGACCTAGGTCACCTGGACCTAATCAGTTCGACCTGATCATTCTGGGTCATGGGTCAGGCTGCTGGGTTGTGGGTTTCCCCACAGAGTGGTGGGTAGGTCTCCTAGACCGACCCAGTTGTGCCAGCCTCCTGGTGGTGTGGGCCTCCAGGGATACCCATATGAATCATGTAAGGGTATGGGAGATATGGTGTAGTGCCACATCATCTGGTCAACCCCCTGAGGTTAACCCCAACGTGGTGCCACGTGCGGCCGCAGGTCCTCTATGCCACGACCGATGGGCTGTGACTTTTCCTCCTGACGCGCCGCAGGAACAAGCCCTATACAACGGCTGTTGGTTGATCTGGAATCCCATTTGTCTCACCACATCAAAAGTTGGATGTGGCCCTGCTACTGTATGGGTGTGCCACTGGGGGAACAAATCACATCCGCTTCGCCCGCTCCATTGCGACCACTTGGCTTGTCAACCAACCTCTCATCTCGCTGCTGAGGATGAAGAGTTGCGACCCTCATTATTCATCTGTGGTGTGTGATGGCACGCCATTGCTCCTCTTTGGCTAGCTGGTGCATGCCGCTATGATAGACCTTTGTGGCATTGTGATGCTTCCTTCTATAGTGGTGTGTGTCGATGTGCTATTCACCAATTATCCAGTCGATGTCGTTGTGTTGTCCATCTTTAATGCAGCCACAATGATGTAAAACAAATATAGCTGAGTGTTAGGGCCATGTTCGTTAGGCCCGCACCCTCTTTGATAGCTCCTAACAAGAGTATTTTTAAGGGTTTAATAATATTTGCATTAAACATAAATATAAACCCCAGAATGATTCCCCGCAACAACCTCCCACAATAACGAATGAATCATAGCCGATCCCATTATTCGGTTGACCTGCGTTCTTCGTTTAATTTAAAGAATGTGGAAGAGGTAATCCAAAAAATTCACAAAAGAAATAACAACGAACCTCAAAACATTGGAGAAACGCCCACACATGAAGGTGGATTGTGTTATTTGTTCACGTATCTGTTTCCCAACGTCAACACTAGTACGTCGCCCTTCGGTTTGTGGTTCAGTGTCTTATGTCACATCCCACTGGGTTGACTCCATCTTCTAAGGGTATGGCATCATGGAACTCCTTCATCACTTCGTTGCATATAAAAGTTGTGTCCAAACCCTTTCCAAATCAACATATATATATGATAGGGTAGGGTAAGTAACGACATTTGAATTTAATGGGGATCATTAATTAAAAATCTAATAAATTTCCCAACGACTTCATTACTTATGTTTGTCATGTCATGAAATTTATTGGCTTGAAACATTGATAGCCCTAAACCTTTAAATTTATGATGGAGGATATGAAATAAAATAACAAAATTATTTTATTTCATTTATTTTATATTTTCTCAAAACATTCAAAATTTTCCAGCCCTACTATGGTCAATATAAAGCCTCACTTATGTGAATGTCGGTGATAGGGATTCAATGGAGTCCTCAAATTTTTATTTTTAGAAATGGGTAAAAAATTAGAAAACACTTCTAACATGTTAACTGAAAGTACCCGAAATAATGTTCAGAAATTTATTTTGGGCCGTACGGGAATTAGAATCCCGAACCGTCAATTTTCGCAGAATTGTAATAATTCCAAATAATTTATAAATCTTCATGGAAAATTCTTTGTCCATAAATTCTCACCACCATAGGTATTTTTATCCCCAAAATCCACATCACAGACTAAGAAAACAAATGGGGGTACTGAGCATGAATATGAGAATCCATCTTTCATGTGCTCTCCTAGAGGTTCCATTGCTACCAGCGATCAAGCACTAGCGGTATCAAGTGTCCATGAAGTACCCACATTGTTCGTGCCTCAATATATTACTCAACATCCATAATTGTCACCTCATCATCTAATTACAGCTAGCCATAGTCGATGATCTGAGATGGGTCGTGATTGTATCACCTGAGCTGGAAAATGTGGAAGACACTGTGCACCTTTTCCTAATACAATGGAAGTGTCATGCAGTATTCCACCTCTCTTATCCGCCGATGTTCCAGAAATGCTCCAATAAACCATAGTGATAACTTTTCGCCTCAGCCAAATTTCTATATTCTTAGTCATGGAGAGACTCATTAGAAAATTTGGTCCCTCTCTTGAAACACAGAGGGTCTTTGTATCCTGTCGACATATGACTTCTTTCAGCTCTATGCAGTATTCACCTGCTCTAGGATGGTATACCCCTTCTCAATGGTAGCTTGTTCCGACCCTGAACCCATATGTGATGACTCCCCTTGGTTTGTCTCGCATAGAGGTGATCTTCAAGGACAATCGTACATGGCCTATAATTGTGCCATATCGATGGTGGATTTAAAACTGATGATGTATGAGAACGCCAATAATGGAAAATGGTCCTCCCAACTGTGACCAAATTTTAGGATGCATGCGTTTTTCATTTCCTCTGGAGTTTGAATGGTCTTCTCCATCTAACTATCTGTTTGAGGATGAAAGGCAGTGGTCAAACGCAGTGGAGACCCGAATGCCTCCTACCAACCATTCAACAACCAGGATGTAAAAAGTGAATCAAAGTTAGAGATGATCATATATGCAACCCAATGAAGTCTCACAATCTCCAACAAGTAGATGTGTCCCAATCCCTCAACTGATCCCTGATATTGGATACGTATGAAGTGGGCTGACATTGTGAGTCGGTCAACGATCACCCAAATGGAGTAATTTCCGCTAGGCGTACGTGGAAGCTATATAATAAAGTACATTGATATTACATCCCACTTCCACTCTGGAAACTCTAGTTGATGTGCTATGCCCGCTGGAACCTGGTTCTTGTCCTTCACTTGATGACATGTGAGGCATCGTGAATCAAAATCTCCTACAACCTTCTTCACCCCTGGCCACTAGTGTTAATGTCAAAGGTCTTGATACATCATCTCCACACCAGGATATACTGCGAAATAGGACATATATAAATCCCTCATGATCACCTTTTTTAGCACCACCTGCACCATGTTACGTCCTCTGAAGAGAATGACGTGCTCCCCAACATTAGAAAATCAATCAGGTGCTTTCCCTAAAGATATCTGAGCACATTGTGCCTCACAGTCGTTGTCCCCATGTTGCGCCTCCCTGACTGGCTGAGGAGGGGGGGAGTGAATATCATATATTGTAGGTATACAGCTTCATCTTTATTCATGATGGATATCTAAAACATGGCTAGCCACTCTATCGCCTCACCCAGCAACTGCAGACCGGACCTCTTGCTGAGTGCATCTGCCCCCATTTTCTAATTCCCAATAGTAAAGACTATCTCAAATTCATAGTACTTGAAAACACTATCCATCTCAGATGTATATGGTTTAGGTCCATCTAAGAGAAGATATACCTGAGACTCTAGTGACAAGAGTATACCGTAAAACATTTTCACATTATTTAATGTTGCCAAATCATTATTGCGATGAACACTAGTTCGTTCCCTAGGTCAGTTGTGGTGTAGTTCTACCCATGTTGTCTCATCTTTCGTGAGCCAAAATTGATCATTGCTCGCTCCTGCATAAGGAAACACCAGAGTCTGGTCCCTGATGTGTCGTAGTAGACTACATACACAACAACCTCTTCATGAAGACTCAAGATGGAGGCACTCGTCAGACTCTACCTCATCTCATGTAAACTCTCCTAGGATCTATCAATCCATAGGAAGGGCTTCCACATCTTCTTCAAGGATGACAAGGGTTACACAACTATAGAAGAGTCAGGAATGATTTTGTGATAGTATCCAGCCAACCCTACTCAACTATTCACCTATGTCACGCACCTTGGTGGCTCCCAAGTGAGAACATAAACTATATTCACTAGATCCACAATAACATTATCATATGATATAATGTGTCCCAGAATGTGGAAATCTCATATCCTGGACTATCAATTCGAGAGTTTTCCATTTTTCTAGTGCTCTCAGAGTGTATCTATAACAAATTTCAGATGATTTTCATGATCCTCCTCCATCGTTGAGTACCCCATGATGACATCGATGAACACCACCACAAACCAATCGGTGTATGGTTGAAATATCATGTTTCGGAGTCCCTTGATCACTATTGGGGAGTTCTTCATGCTGAGAGGAATAAAAAATAACTCATAATGTTCATACTAACTAATGAAGGCCTTCTTGTGCACATCCACATCTTATATTCGGATCTGATGATACTCTGATTTGAGGACTATTGTTGGAAACCATTGAGCTCCCTTCAGCTAATTGTAAAATATCATCAATACTAGAGATTGGATTCTTGTTCTTAACTATAATGTGGTTAAGTTGTCATTTTTCCAAAAAAGTATCATAGTCCCATCTTCTTTCTTGGAGAACAAAATCGGGCCTTCCCATGGAAAAACACTGGGTCTAATGAACCCCTTTCCCTGCGAGTCATCCAACTATACCCATATCTCTCGATGCTCTGCGGGAGCCATCTGATATGTTGGGGTATTTATCAGTGTCGTCCCAAGGAATAAGATAATGTAGATGTCTACCTCACTATATGGAGGATGTTCCAAAACAAAATCAGCAAAGACATCAGCATACAGGTCCCCCACTAGAGGATAGCTCACACACTCAACATCAACTGCTTTGAGGTTAAGTCTATCCATCTAATGAGTAATCAGTATCACCCTTCTCTATGTAAATTTGTCTTGTGTTACAAAGATTACCTTCTCGTGGGAGAAGGATAACTTGTTCCCATCTGTGTGGACACACCACACATTGCACCTAATAAAGTCCATCGAAGCATGAAGTGCATATGACTATTCCATACCCAAGATGACGTCGTACGGCCATGACACCACTACAAGGACATCTCCGCCGATGCTTATATCACTTTGAGTAAGCTCAAACTGCCAGCACTAGTGTGTAATCGTGGAATCTGCTCCCATAATAGTCTCTAGCCGTTAGGATTGATCCAATGACTCCACCGAATCTCAAACCACCGAATGAGGGCCATAGTAATAAAATAGTGACTAGAACATGAGTCTATACGTACTTGGATGCACCTAAATTTACCCATCATGTATGTGGAAGTTGTAGTATAGTTATTCGGAGAATCCAAAGGGACTGAAGAAACAACCTAAAGAAACTCTAATTTTGGAAGTATTTGGCTATAATGTGGCCAACAATTCAGATTTAATTGATTTGAATAAATAGTGATTTAATTAAAATAACAAAATAAAAAAACATACAATTACGTAGTCTAAAACAATTAATGGAGATGAGTTTATCCTATGTTGATACATGGGATAGATTGGATGTATTTATTTTCTTATAACGTTCATTTCACTAATTCAAGATGCATCCACAAATTGATATAATTCTGAAACATCATTCAATAATTTAATCCCTAAATAATTCAAAGCTAAAAACTAATGCACTGGAGGATCAATTTAATGATCACTCCAAGGAATTGGCCCGTACTAGCACTTGCAATGTGTCATTGTTAAAGTTGGCGAAGAAAAAAAAGAAAATAAATCATCAAATGGAAATCTTAATGTAATGAAAGGATTATGAATTTAAGCACATTAAATAACATCCAATCTGCCCCATTCAACTCCCTAGTATCAACCCATAATGGGTTAGCCCTCAATTTATGCTATTCAATAAATGGAAGAGGTAATTTGACATAAATAAGTAGTATAGAATGGAAAAAAACAATGAAATGATCACTACAACGTTGTGTGAATAAATTAACAAGTGCTGGTGTGAATAAGATCAAACCTTGCAGAAACAGTATCAATGTGAAATGAATAAAAAAAATAAAAAGTAAAAAAGAAATTTTATTTAAAACTAAGGAGATTTTATCAACTTACATAAGAAGGAAGAACATTACAAAGACAAATAGACATAATAAAATTACAATGAAGACAAAGCTTCAAAGATTATAAGAAAAATATGAGATGTCTATTCCCATCACCAAAGGATCCTTATAAAGAAATATATGTAGCCTTAGGTCCACTCATAAAAAATCAATTCACCCTTATCAATTAAGAGAGTCAAAATGAGGGTGAACAATCGAAAGGAAATCAACAATACATTGTTGACCACAAAACCAGCCAGATTCGTCCACCGTCATGACATGTGAATGTGTAATTAACGATGGATGAATCTAGAGGAGTTGTAGAATAAACATATTCTCGTCTATATATTGTATATGAGATATAAAAATTTCTGGAAATCTGGCGTAGCCATTTGGATGTTATGGTCGAAATGGTGGGACGACATTATGTTCATTAATGTCAGCCCCACCATTTAAATCTCAACATCAGATCCCGTTATCATCATGAAAACTTCAGAATTAGCACTGGCCACAGTTGAATAACATTATAAAAATATTTTCATCTTTTTAATTTAAAAATTTGTGCTTCATTGGGATTGGATTATGGGACCCACATTTTTTTGACGGGCCTTAGGCCCATTCTGCTTTTGCCAGCAAATTTCTGCATTCAGGTGGAAAAATCTCCATCATCCCATGGGATTAATCAATCATACCTAAAAGATAATTCTTTCTAAATAATGTGTTGAATCATATACCAAAATTTCTAAATAAAATAATTCAAAATGTATTTTTCACGTGCAATTTATTGAGTGGGAGAAATTGGCACTTTATGAATGAATTGCACATTGATGGGAAATTAAGTTCAATTTATGAATTGGACTAAAATTTATGTTTATGAACATTGTAATAGATTAATATTAAGATATTAACAATGAATATTAGCCACATTAAGTGACTAATTAAACCCCCAAACGGAGTATTGGAAATATCGAGAAAAAAATCTTAAAAGTATGAAATTACAATCAACCATTCCTAAATAAATTTAACACACATTTCCCATCCAAATAACTCATACCAAAAAAATTATGAAACCCATAAAAATAATTTCAAACATGCTAGGTCCATAAGCATATCCCAAGCCCAAGACCATTACTTTGTTCAAATTCCTCGGCACATTTCATCCAATTTCAATTAAGCATGACAAATTGTTGTGAATCATAAAATATATGGGGACCATTTCCTTGTTAAAGTGGAAAAAATGGAAGCGCTACGTGGGAATCACATTAATACTTATGTTGAGTATCCAAAATTTTTATTGATATTTTTTTAACCAAAATAGTAATGAAAAGACTAACTCTGGGAAAGAAAACTATGGAGCCACAATCCCCAAGTGTCGGACGCCACACATATTGTCAATTACATGATCTACAATATAAATGTAAAGCATAACTCTGGTCATGACAAATATGGAGTCATGATCCCCATGTGTCGGAAGCCACAAATTTGGAAAAAACATTTCTCTATGCGGTAATTAATTTTTTAATTTTTTTGGATAATCAAATTAATATAAAAGTGACCCCATAACCCTATGCTATAATGAAGGTGACCCAAGAACTCAAATTTACACCCATGATATGGTAGACATGCTTTGTGTAATTTTTACTAAGATGATTAAAATGTAAACATTGAAAAATCACATCGGACAACTGCACATTCCAAAAACAATTATCATGTACTTAAACATGCATTAAAATTGGAATCAAGGAATACAAATTATTTTATATCATATTTTCGAGTTTGCAATGTGTGTAATCATGTTCAAGGTAAATGGAAATTTTCATTCCATGCATTATCTTATGAAAAAAATCATTTTTTATTTCATCTCACACCAACATAGAATAAAATTGTCCCCAGTGTTTAAAGAAGACATAGAAGGGGGTATGGGAGAGTTTTTCAAAAAGGAAATTTAAAATGAAAATAATGGATTGAATTCACCTCGTGTTTTATGATGAAAGTGGGTACCATAGTCTCAATTCAATCCTAGATTCGAGTCTCAATGGATAGGATGGTTGTAACACGCTTTTCCCCATGACCTACGATGTGTCCTTTTAATTTTTTTATTTATTATTTTAAACCTATATATACATAAAAATAAAATAAAACAAAATAAACTTATGATACATTGTCTTCTATTTAAATTTCTGGGTATGGTATTACATAGAGATCACTCCATGTGACACAGATAAATATGACACTCCCCTTTCATACCCATCGTTACTCATAATAGAAGAACAAGTCAATACTATTTGTAAAGTAAAGATGATTCATAAGGACTGGATATATGAAAACACACAAAAACACACAAAATGAAATAAAAAAGGCAAATGTTGGGTTTCCTCCAGGAAAGTGCTTAATTTAGAGTCTTTAGCTCGACTTGAACCACCCAACTTATCCAATAACAACTTTATTCATTTTATCAAACCCATATTTCTTCAATTCATCATTATTGAAATTTATTGTTTTCTTTGATTTTTTTTTCATTTAAATACCCATGTTCAATAAGGAGTGTGAAAATCCAAGGAATTTCAGTAATGCTTGATCTGGTTTCTTCTACATTATTCCCTAATATTTCAATGGTTAACTTCAATTTATGGTTTTCATGAGATGAATTAATTACGAATGAATGGTCATGGTTATCAAAAATGATGGGATTCCTGAGTGGGGATGTAAGGAAATTGAATTTGAGTTTATGAAGGATAGGACACTAAAACACAGAAAAAAAATTGTAAGAAAAATCAATTTCATTTTCAAAATTTCCCAACACAATTGGTTCCCTTTTAATTGAATATTAAATGTCAAAATTTTCTAGATGAGTTTCATGAATGTTTATGGATTTTTTGTTTGTGATTTCAGCTAATAGTTAAATGTTTGGTGTTTCTATAAAATAATAATGGGAGAAATATTCCAGACATTCAATCCATGAAGAAACGTTTCCCTCTTGTGAATTCATGAAAACAATTTCATCTAGATTTAAACACTCATTAAAAAATCTCTCATGTTATTTAGATTGACTTTAAACATTACCTGAACAATTCTCTTCATTATCCAACTCTGTTTTCCAAGATTTAAAAGTGGGTTCTTCACTAAATTCAAATGAGTTATTTGGGTAACATTATTCTTATATAAGTTATGTTGAAGGGACAACCTGAGTTGTAGTAGGTTCCAAAAATGATTCAATGATTTGTAGTTAAACTCTCATAGATTCACAAGTGCTGGTGTGAATAAGATCATACCTTGGGAAAATGGTATCACTATGAAAAGAATAATAATAGAAAAAGAGAAAAAGAAGATCTTTTATTGAAAACAATGTTGATTCTAACAACTTACATGAGAAGGAAGAACATTACCAAGACAAATTGTCATAATAACATTACAATGAAAACAAAACTCCAAAGATGATAAGAAAAATATGAGAATCCAATTCCCTCCACCGCCAGATCCTTATATTGGTATATTAGGAACATTAGGTCCACACCAAAAAATTAATAGAGTTAAAAGGAGGGTGAAGAATCAAAATGAAATTGACGTTTCGAAGTTGACCACAAAACCAGGAAGATTAGTCCACCATTTTGATGTGACAATTTTTAGTTCAAGAAATACAAATACAGAGGGGTCGTAGAAGATAAATATGCTCTTCCATCAGTAATCTATGATTTGTAAAATTCCTATAAATTTGGCATAGACTTTTGAATGTTATGGTCGAATAGGGGGGATGACTTTATGTGCTTTCATGTCGGGTCCACCATTTAAATCTCATCATAAGATCCCTTTATCATCATTAAATATTCAGAACTAGCTCCGACCACAGTTGAATAAAATTATCCACATATTTTTATCATTCTACTCTAAATATTTTAGCTTCATTTGGCTTGGATTGTGGACCCGACATTTATTTGATGGGCCATAGGCCCATTATGATTTTTCCAGAAAATTTCGCATTTCAGACGCAAAAATCTCCATCTTCCCTAGAGATTCATCCATCGGACATGAAAGATAAAATGTTCCAAATGAAGTGTTGAATGACATAACAAAATTTAAAATTTAAATGATTAAAAATGTATTTTTCACAATCAATTTATTTAGTGGGACCAAATTGACACTATAACCATGAATTGCACAATGATGGGAAATAAAGTTCAATTTCTGAATTGGACTAAAATTGATGTTTATGATAATTGAATCACATTAATATTAAGATATTAAAAATGATTATTATACACCTTTAGTGAATAATATGAACTTAATCTAAGGTGTAGTATACACTGATCATACCTCTAATCATCTTCGGAGCACCGTGGACGTTGGCCTCAACTGCCTGTAGCTGAGCTAGCCCCTATCATCCTGCTGCCTGTGTTCGGGGTGGTCCTCCTCGGTGGTGGTGGAAGGACCATGAATCTTCACCCACCACCTACTATACGACCAGCTCCTCGACCACATTTTCAACCATGCTGCCCTCCTCGCTCGAACCTATGCCTCAACCTCAGCGGTCCCTCGACTGTCTACCGGTCGTTCATATGACGACTCGGAAGTGGCGAGCCATATGAACATGCCCACCAATCATATAACACGGTGTGTCCCTCGTATCTCTTCCTCAACCGTTCAAGCCTCGCACCTCGGACCATACGTCCTAGGGTCATCCACTAGAAGATATGGTTCACCTGGACCTCTATGTCATCTACTTTCTATGTGTTGCACATGACTCTGCAACCTGAGATCTAGTCACGGCTCTTGATGTTGGTGTCTTCTCAGCTAGTAAACTATCCACCAAAAGTTCTCACTCATGCACCCCAGCCTATGTTGGTTTGCTGAGCGATACCATTAATGCTCTGTTCTCCCATAAGAGGCCATTATCAATGTTTTGAGCCCTAATGAATGAGTCTTGTACAGTATTTGGGGAGTAAAAGGAGAGATCTGTGATCCTCATAGTGTACTGGGACATTTTCAGGCACCCCTTCTGTAATTACAGTGACTATAGTACACATAGACCATAAGGTCTCTAGGATGAACTCTGCACTAAAAAGGCACTCAAAGTCTACCCTGATGAGGCTCACCTCATTGTGTATCTGGAGCATCAGGATCCACAATCACCTTGATACTTCCAGAAAAAGTATGGATTATAAAATTACAATAAATGAAACTGGTGTCACAACTAAGAAAAAAATTCTGGCCACACCCTCCAGACAGTCCTCATCCACCTATGGGTCCATCTTTCCTTTTATCATTGGAGTCCCCTACCGATGTAACTCATGAATCATGATGAGTTGGTGTGCATTCTCTACTGGTGTGGATGGTGGTAACGGTTTTCCAATGGGTTCTAGTGCTGCTGGTATACCACCCTATGGTGCTAACGCCATAAGAGGGCCCTCCCCCAAGGCCTCATCGCTCGGTGGGTCATCGTCACGTACTCTCTGGGAAATTCTGGATGGCTTTCTACGTGGAGACTTCCAGAATGAAGATAGTTTTTCCATAGTCAATAAGTTATACTGGGTTCAATAACACATGATATCAAAAAATAATTCCTTTGAAAACACACGCAGCCTATGTTTTTGTGAGCTACGTCAGAAATCAGAATTTAGGGACCTGGTATTTGGATATGCTGACTACCACACCAACACTGGATTCCTCAAACCAAAATCAAAAATCATAACACATAACACTATTTCTAGATAATAAAATATCATAGTCCTAGTTCTTCGGTAGAAAAGAACTCCTCTGGAAAAAAATTTCCATGACCTGTCCCTCGGGGCCCGTTCCATGACAACCCCAAGCCCACATTCCATGGGCCAAGGGTTGGTGTCTAGCATCGAAAGGAATATTAAATAAAAATGTAAGGAATTGCCTTTAAACCTATTCAAATTCATGGTCCGATAAAACAACAGGATGAAACTATGATTTAATTTATAGTAGAAAAAGAGTGTTGAAAGATACTGTTTACAGAATAAAATCCCAATTGGGAAAGTACATGTAAAATTGAAATGTGAAATACAACTAAAAAAAGGAATAAATATCTTGGATCATCCTCCAAGGATCCAACCTAAAGTGTACGTACAACTTAAAAATAGTAGTCAATGTGTCACATCAAGTGAAATGGTCTAACTCTGAGGACCATCCAGTCTTGGTTCCCATAGCATCGATCAAGGTTGTATGTCATCTTTACAAGACCCAAAACTGTGCGAGCGATGCTTGTGCATGAGTGAGTATAACAATAATCAGTAGGGATCCCGAGACCCCATAGGTATCCTAGAACACCACATGGAAAACAAAAAATAATGATTTCAACAACAAATCACAATGAAATAGGAAAAGCTTAATTATTATCTCATATCAAACTAGGAATACAACTCAGAGATACATGATTATGATGATGAGCCACACATGATCTATATTAATGCTGATTTCTAACCACAATTTTCTCTACGGATATTAACAAGTAACATCCCCAGTCACAACGACGAACACCTCATCTAATAGAGAAATCCTCAACATTCATGTATAGTGGTTCTCCCACATCACACAGAGGCGCTTCCCACTAACCATGAACAATAGAGGTACTCCTCCCCATCCCGTACCATGGGTCTCCCGGGACACACAATGTCCCCCTCCCCCACCGTGGCCTGATGAGGTACTCCTACCCATATCATAATTTGATATCTCCCCACCATGGCCCACATATGTACTCGTCCCCCTCACGTATCGTGGCTTTCGAGTCACTCTTAGTCGAAAAGTTAGCAGTCATTAGGTCTCAGCTAGACACAGGGTTCTATACATAGTGTGCTTGGGATAACCTCTCCCAAAGACATTAGTTGTATTTCAACCAAAATTTAGTCTCAAAATAAGTATCCAAATGATCCTCCATTTAATATGGGTTCCAACGCAATAGATGACGTGTAAATCGGACTACCGATCTGTGCGTTATTGGCATTTCATTGCTGAGGGATAGGTTGGATTCTGGTGCTTTTCAACCAGGACATAGACCAAGATTATCGAAAACACAAATGGAGTAACTCCAAAAGAATTTTCTCCCTCCATGGTCCCTGACACCATAGAAGGATCGTTAAACGGATGCCCGATTTAGAAGATAAGGCCCTTTATGTATTCCTGGGGGTACTGGGTCTGGGTCCGGTCCACCTTGCTCAACCAGGCCTGACCCGGTTCTGCATGGGCCGACCGAAGTCTACTTGGGTCTACCAAGCCCATCTATAGTCTGATCCAAACCAGGACAGCCGGGCCAGCTGGGCTTGACTCGACCAGTATAGGAAGTGTTTCAAGCCGCTAGGTCGCGGGTCAGCCCGCTGTGCGGCTTGTTGGCCTACCGAGCGGCGTATTGGTCCGCTGGACCAACTTGGATATGCCACCCACTTAGCCGCATGGGGACACCAGGGATACTCGGATATGCAGTGTCTGGTTAGGATATAGTGGATCTGTGCCACGCCAATGGGTCAACCCTTGGTGGTTGACCCCAACGCAGCGCCACGTGTTGACCCGATTCCTCCATGCCATGTCGATGGGTCATGGATTTTCCGATGGGCAATGGTCTTTGCCTCATCCACCGGCCGCTGGTTGATATGGTATCCCCTTACTCTGATCATGACCAAAGAAGGTCATGGCCTTGCTGACCCATGGGCGCACCGTAGAGTTCAAACCCCACCTCCGCTCTGTCGGCTCCATCACATTCAACTGGTGTTCCGGTCGATGTCTCCTCTGGTCACCACGGTAGACAATCCACAATCTTCCTTGTTCATCAACAGCGTGTGAGGGTGTGATTTGCCTCTGTTGTGGTAGTCTGGTGTCGGCCACTCTGATGACCTCCATGGCTTTGTGTTGTGACCCTATCTTACGGTGTCTGTCAATGCGCTATCCACCACGTAGCCAGCCAGTGTCGTTGCACCATCCGTCTTTCATTGAGGTACAATGATGTAACAAAAATATAGCAGAGGGTTCGGGTCGGGTTCATTAGGAATGTGCAGTTTGCGTTAGCTCATAACACGAAGTGGTTAAGTGTTTAATAACAATTGAATTAAATAAAAAGTTAAACATCACATGATTTATGGCAATAACCTCTCGTAAAATGAATGAATCACGGGCCCACCTATTAGATGATCGAGACCCATTCATCGTTTAATTTCAAAAATGTGGAAGAGGTAATAAAAAAATGCTCAAATGAAAACCCCTTACCCGAAATCTTCAGATAATTGTTCGTGCGTGAAGTTGGATCATGTTCTTCATTCCTGCAACCAGTTCCCAATGTAGCCACTCATACGTTGCCCTTTGATTCATGGTTCAGTGTCGTCTGTCACCTCTCGTGGGGTAGTCCCCATATTCTAACGGTCCGACATCATGGCACTCTTTCATTACTTCCATTCGTAGAAATTTTTTTCCAATACTACTCCCTAATATTTATATATATAAGAGAGGTGGTGTATGTAACAACGATTGAATTTAATGGGGCTCATTAATTAGGAAGATTCTTAATTCCTCAACAATTTCATTACATAGGGATAGAATTTCAATCCATTTATTGGCATGACACATCACTGGCCCCATCCCCTTTGCTTTTCCATTGGAAGATATGAAAAAGATAACAAAATTATTTAATTTCAGGTATTATAAAAAGTCGCAAAACATAAATTTTTTCAGCCCTACTATTGTGAAAGTAAATCCCCCCTTAATAGAATCATAGTGCTATGAATTCAATGGTTCCCTCAGATTTTAAATCTGATCAACAATTCAAAAGTTAGAAAACTCCACTCACGCATTTACTAAACATACCAAAAAAAGTGTTCAGAAATTCATTCTGGGAAATCCTGGCCTCAGAATCATGCGCCATCACTTTTTTTAGACTCGTAATAATTCTATATACATAAATAAATTTAAATGGAAAAATCATGGTTTTTTCATGAATTCCAACTATTTATTTAGTTAAATTTTCCATCATTTTTTATTATATTATTATGTTAATTTATTTTTACTATTTATCTAATACTTTTTTAACGATATTTAGGGAATTCATATTTTACATTCAACTATATTAAAAAATCATAATAATAGAGAACATGTTTCTTTATGAAGGAAGAGAAAATAACATGATTTCTAAAATGTGAATTGTTTTTGATCGAAATGGGGTTTCCACATCCATATAAATGGAAAATATTAGCTCTTACATTTCAGAAATTAAGGGACTTCCACTTCCATGCAAAGGGAACTTGTTATCTATTTTATGGATTATTATAGATATATGAAAGAAAAAAACACATCACATACTCAATAAGACTGAACTCAATTTGATAAATAATGTGCTTGGTATGACTTGAATAGTATGATTTATGTTTATAATTTACATTTTAGAAAATATTAGCTCTTACATTTCAGAAATTAAGGGACTTCCACTTCCATGCAAAGGGAACATGTTATCTATTATATGGATTATTATATATATATGAATGAAAAACAGACATCACATACTCAATAAGACTGTACTCAATTTGATACAAAATTTGCTTGGTATGACTCGAACATTATGATTTATGTTTATAATTTACATTTTAGTTCTAATCACACATCACATGACCAAATCTAAGAAAAATCTATTATAATATTATGATACATTATGAGAATGACCCCTAAGTCATTTTGGACATGTTAGAATAATTTTTACATAAATCCAAAATGCGACGTGACTAGTATGACTACAAGTATGTCATTTTCATTAAAAATAACATTAATTTTAGTGAAAAAGTTATCTGACATACTCAAAACTGTTAAAATGAATTCTTATTGATTTGATAACTTAGGATGTTGAACCATAAGTCATTTGTGATGTATAGGAAATACTCACACCACAATTTGATTCATGGTGTGCCCAATATTTATTAACTGTATGATATCTGTTTAAATTGAAATTTTAATTCAAAACATATGTCAATCACTAAAAACCCAGAAAATTATCATGGATTTTGTTTACAATTTAGTACAATGATTCATAAGTAATTTTGGACATGTATGAATTAGTGTCATTTCAAAATGACACACATTGTGACTGGTATTACTCAAATTTCATGTTTCTAGTTTTAAATTATATTTCAGAAAAAAAGATAAGTGAAATTATTAAAACTAAGAAAGTGAATTCGTATTGTTTTGATAAATTATAAAAATGATCCAAAATTTATTTTCGTTGTGTAGGTATCATTTTCACCTCAATTGGATTCACTGTGTTACTGGTATGACTCCTAGTGTCTCATTTTTTTAAAAATTGGCATCAATATTAGTAAAAAACTTAAGTGACATACACAAAACTAAAAAACAATCATATTGTTTTGATAATTTATAACTACGATCCATAAGTAATGTTACATGTAAGTATAAGAAACACCTCGATACTATACACGGTGTGCCCGGTTAGACTGAAGGTGTCCATTAAAAGATTAAAATTATCAATTTTGTTTAGAATGTGTGTCACTCATTAGAAATAATGAAAACATAATCATATTATATTGATAATTTAGGAAAATTATTCATATGTCATTTTTCATATATTGGAATAATTCTCATGTCAAACTGACACGTGATGTGACTAGTATGACTCGAAGTGCGTGCTTATAGTTTAAAATTAAATTTTATTAAAAAACAAATATAACATACTCAGAACTGAAAAAAACTCTTTTAATTGATTTGATACTTTAGCAAAATTATCCTCTATCAATTTGTTATATGGGAAATCACTCACACGTAAATCTGTTGAACTATGTTACCGATATGACTCAGAGTGTGTCCTTTTATTTAAAATTGACATTAATTTAGGTAAAAAATAAATATGACATACTCAAAACCATTAAAACAAATTCTAATTGGTTTGATAATTTATGAAATGATCCCATTATCATTTTTTATGTGTAGGAATCATCCTCACCTCAATAAAATACATTGTATATCTTGTATGATTAAATTTTCTATCATTACTTTTAAATTGACATTTTAATTCAAAATTTGTTTCACTAACAAAAAACTAGGGAAAAACATGGATTTTCATGATAATTTAGGAAAACAATTCATATTTTTTTTTGACATTTAAGAATCAGTATCATGTCAAACTGACACAAGATTAGTTCCCCGTATGACTTGAAGTATATGATTTTTGTTTAATAGTGAAATTTTTTGTTTAATTTATTCATTTATTATATAACATACATAAGATTTATTTACATATATAGTGTTATTATTTTTCTCAATAAAGTGGTTTTTTGTTTGGAAGTAGCATGACTATTGGTTAGGGGATAAATACCAAAAAAATTTGATGATTTTGATTGTCTATGATAATTACTACTTACTTATGTAATTGTATAAACGAATGTTTTAAATGTCTATAATATAGTTTTTTTCTTGTTTCTGTGTTGTATATTTTATTTAATTTAAATTTTGTACTAGAATTATATATTTATTTATATTTTTTGTTTTTTCTAATTTATTGTGCTTTAATTTAAATAGAACAGTGCATAAATTTTCCATTTACAAGTTCCAGTAAAAATGTTGATAAAGGGGCACCTAATCGTTTCTTTTTCTACCATTGATAAATAAACCCTTTATCATTTCTATAGAAAAGCATTGATAAAGTGTGCCTTTATGAGTTCTCTTTTAGTGGTGATAAATGCATAGGAATTTTAATCCTTCTACTATAGTCAATAGTTTTTTTCATTGGT
Source organism: Viscum album (assembly GCA_963277665.1). Lineage (NCBI taxonomy): Eukaryota > Viridiplantae > Streptophyta > Magnoliopsida > Santalales > Viscaceae > Viscum > Viscum album. The sequence goes on along the minus strand of OY728152.1, from coordinate 356,133,982 downwards.
AATGGCCAATTTCAGCATTGTTAAAGTCCATATTAGTAGTAGTTCCATAAGAAAAACCAAAATTCGGTCCATGAACTCTTCCATGGTTCATTTTATCCCAATCCCTCCAAACTATCTTAGAAATACATGATAAATCATCGATACTCCATGGTTCAATACTAATGGTAATATTTGACACTTATGAATGAATCCTACACCCATCTCTATCAGGATGAACACCATCCCTTTAATCATCATTCAGTTATGACCATCATCTGACCATCTGTCTATGGAATAATCATAAAAAACATAGTTATACATTGACTCTTACTCTATGTATCCACACTAATAGTCAACCACCCACAACATCATAAAAGACTATATTGTTATCTAATATAAGTAACCTTGACAGGAAACCATCCCTACATTAAGATTCATGGGTCATAACTCTTCCATGACCCTCTATACATCCCCCAATACATCAGTAACATCCCGTAAAAAATTCATGATCAATGGATTGACAATTTAATTTCTATTCCCTCATGTTTAATAGATCTAAATCATTTTCATAAAGAAACTATAAGTCCTTTGTGGTATTAGATTCCTTTCACACTGAAGGAACATGTACTCCAATCTCTTACAATTGGTAATGAATATATTGTGTTCACAGATGATGATATATAACCATAGATTCAATGCATATTTGAAGCACATAGTGCTTTATATTCAATGCATATGAAAGCACATGAAATTCAATGAAATATCAGCTGCATAATGGTGTGACAAAAGATTTTATAAAAATGGTTTATGAGAGATAAATGGGTGTCTTATCATATATACTTGATTTGAAATGTCCGGGGGGTCATATAGATACATTTACCATTATATTTAATGGAAATAAGATTCATAATACAAAATAATTGCATGAATGTAAATGAGGAATGATAAATTTCTTACGGAATTTCGGTATGGTAATAGGTGTATATGAGAGACAATAATTAGAGAGAAAGGGGTCTCTAATCATTCAAGAAATTATGAGGTCTATTTGGGGGAGGTGTGAAATCATACCTCAAAATTTATAATTGAAAATAAAATTTCATGACAATACTATGAAACATGGATAAAATGAAAAAGGAAGGAGTCCATTTCGTTGAGGTGTGTTACCAATGTCTTGGGGGAGGTTCGAGATAGGCTTCTTGGGATCTTGGGGCATTTTAGGAGGATTCTATAGAGATTTGTGCAGGGTTTGGTTGAGCTCTGATGGATTTGAGTAAAGAGGATGTTGGATATTGGGAGGTTTTATATATGAAAGGAGTGGGAATATGTAATTATTTATGTTTGGGACAACACACATTAAACTAATCAAAACCACAAACCATCCCCCGGTTTTTATCTTGGTTTTTTCCAAATGGTAGTGGAAAACATTATATTATAATTCCAGTGGCAAAAATTCTAAAAAAAATAGTCTTGCTTTTGTGGAGGTGAGTCACACTCTCAAGAAAATAATTTTAAAATGATAAAATGATTTATAAAACTTGGAGGGTCCACAAATTCTTTTTAAAATAAATAAAAAAACCAAAAATTACGTTATTTTAATGTTAATGCATTTATTGTCAGAAAAAAGCCTTCATAGTATTTTGTTGCATCACTATTGAGTCATTATTATGTCATAAAAGACATTATATAATTAAACAATATTTAATTTTTTCCCAACTATTCGACTGCCTAAAAAATTTATGAAAAACTCACCATGGGATAATTTCTATGTCCTATTTAAAAATATAATATTGATTTTATCTAAATAATTTTCTAAATATGTGAATTTTTCCTTTTTAAAAAAACTGATCAATTTAAAATAAATTAGGTTTTTTTTAAAAACAGCTTTCAAACCATAATAATAATCACAATTGTATTCATAATATTATACTTTTATTTATATTTCATAAAAATTAATTTAGTGAAAATATTTTGTTAAAATATTATTCAATTAAAAATCCATTAATTAATCAAAATATATTTCTTAATTGAATATTAACAAAAAATTCAATTTTTTAGGAACTATTTCCAAATTAACAATAATAAAAACAATGTATATTATATATAAAAATGATATGGATAGTATTAGTTCGAGGGTCTGGTTACATAACCCCTTATAACACCTGCATAAGGTCAAAAGGAAACGTGTGCAATAGTGAAATACTCTTAGGGTGGATTCGATAACATCGCTCATGTGATAATCTCAATCAACTTCCACTTATCACGTAGGTTGTTCTGATCGAGCTTAACATGTTGAATCTCTACTTGGGCTTGGTTACGAGAAAGTCCCAATGACGCCACATCCTTGACTAGCTCCAAAAAATTGGATTCGTATTGATCAATACTAATGGATGATTCCATTTCTTCCTTTGTCTGAGTAAATAGGATTTGTTAAAGTCTTATAATTATACCAATCATGTTATCAGTATTTAATTGATAAATTAGAAATAGTCACTATTCTAAACGGAATTTTAAAATAATAAAATCAATAAACAAATTAAGTGTATATGTTTTATATAAACGTAATAATACATTTAATTATATCAAGATTATTTTTCATTAATAAATGATTTGGTCATTACATAATCCCCCCTTAATAAATTTCACCCTCGAAATTTCATTTTCCCTCACCAAACATATGTTGGTATCTCTGCATCATCCCTTCATCTAATTCCTATGTTGCTTCTTAACTATTGTGGTATCCACACAAAACCATTACGAGGGGAATTTATTTTTTTCTAGAACTTTTTCCCTATGATATATGATCTTCATTGTATTCTCTTCATGGGAGAGGTCACTCTCCAATGGTACCACCATTGTATTGAGTTCATGTGATGAGTCATGTATGTACTTCCTCGAGAGTGATAAATGGAATATTTCATATTCTTGAGATAGATTCGGGGGGATTTATAGTTGATATGACTCTACTCTAATGAGATCAAGGATATAAAAAGGGATAATGTACCTTGGAATAACCATTCCCTTCTTCCCAAAATATCATAACCCCATTCCATGGTGATATGTGGAGGAATTTCATGTCTCTATCATCAAACTCTTGATCTCGTTGACGATTGTCATCCTAGATCATTTGTTAAATCTGATCGTCATTAATGTGTTATTGGATGGTCTTGACCTTCTCTACCATATCTTCTACCATTTTGGACCAATGAGTTTTCTGTCTCAAACAACATCCCAACATGTCGGTGTCTTGCAGCTCTTCATATATAGGGCTTCCTAATGATCCATTTGGATTTGTGAGTGGAAACTATTTTTGTAAGAGAACTAAAATAGAGGTAGGTGCTGACCCCATCATACATTGATGACCATCGAGCATGTTCTCAACATTTCATCAAATGTTTTGACAGTCTTATCAGATTGACAATCTGTTTGATGGTGATAAGACATACATATTTTCATCTCAGTATTCAGAACATGTTGAAGAATCTACTAGAACATTGAGGCAAATCTTTGAAATCGATTGGATACAATAGATTGTTCTGATCCATACAACCTTGACAAATCTGTAATATATGTATGTGCCAGATGATCCAATGAGAAATACACGAGAATTGTAGTGATGTGTTTTGTCATTGTAAGATGATGCACATTAAACCAGATAACATTATTTTCTTTCGATGTCTTCGATATTATGGTGACAACGTCCATGGTGATTTTCTACCTTTTCGATGTTGGTATGTGAAATGGTTGCATCATCCCGTAATAATTCTTCTTAACATCTTTCACTTACGGACATTCCATGAACATTGATGTATAATCAACAATCTAATTATTCATGATATCCAACCAATAATGCTATTGGGGATCTCAATTACTCAATGTGTTTCCAGGGTGGATTGTAAAATTTGAACTGTTTGCATCATCCAACAGTTCCCTCTTTTACTACGAATTTTATGGAACCCATAGACATGTCCCAAATATCATAATTTCTTTTTCATTAACATATATCTTTGAGGAATTACCATTTCTAGTAGTTTTCACCTTCTTCTGAATATTCGCATTATCCTTTTGAGAATCTTTTAACCATTTCAAAAAGACAACAGTGAAATAATTTGTGAATGGATTTATGATATTCCCTTGTTTTTGATTCCCATGTCCATATTCATATAATCTAATAATATTATATCCTTTTGAATTATTATCTATGATAGAATCACTGAGTCATTTCTACATAGATAATCAACCACCTTGTTTGCTTCCCTAGGGTTGTAATGGATTGAGCATTCATTGTCTTTGATTGGCTCTAACCATCTACGTTGGTGCATGATAAATGTTTTCTGTGTGAATATATACTTTAGGCTTTTGCATTCGATGTATATTTTGAAATTATCACCAATGAGGTAATTCCACCAAATTTTCAATGTGAAGATCACTGAATCCAACTTCAGATCATGTGTTGTATAGTTTTTCTCATGAAATTTCAATTTCCTTGAAGCACATGCAATGAATATTTTATTTATCATCTACACAATTCCCATTCCTTTCTTTGAAGCATCACTGAATCCCACAAAATGTTCTCCACTTCTGTGTAGTGTGAGCACAGACGTAGTTAAAATACTTTTTTTAACATATTAAAGCACTCTTTACGCTCTTCACTCCAAGAAAAATTAACTCCCTTCCAAGATAGTTTTGTATGAGGGTTGGAAAATCGTGAGAAATTTCTCAAAAATCGGTGATAATATCAAGCTAACCTTAGGAAGCTATGGATATCCTATATCGATTTTTTCATCGCCCATCCCTAAATTCTATCTATCTTGGAGGATCTGTAGTTATCCCATTACATGTGAGTATATGGCCCCAGAATGAGACCTCCTTTAACAATTACTCACCCATTATGTATTTTTCCTAGATCTTCTCATTTCTCAATAAATCTAGTATAACACTTATATGTTCCTCATGTTACTCCTTCATTTTAGAGTATATTAGAAAATCCTCTATAAATGATAAAAAAAAACATGGTAATCTCTAAAGACTATATTCCTCAAGCCCATGAAGATTTCTGGCACAATATTTAGTCCTAAAGGCATTATTCTGAATCCATAGTGCCTTACCATTTATGAAATGTTTTCTTGGGGATATCACCCGTCTTCACCTTTACATGGTTATATCCTAAATGAAAATCCACCATATAAATGTATTGTTCTACATGTAGCTAATCAAAAAATTCATCAATTTGGGGAAGATGATACTTTTTCAATATCATGATTTTGTTTTTCTCACAAAAATAAATGCAAAGGTGCAATGAACCAACCTTCCTATTGACAAAGAGGAATGTGGCACCCCATAGTGAAGCACATGGGCGTATAAGCCCTTTAACCAGATTTTTCTGTTGTTTTTTCTCATCTACTCAGGATCCCCAACAACCATTATATATGTAGTCTTGGATATTTGTGATGCCTTAGGTAAATGTTTAGCCTATAATTCAACATCTCTTCATGGAGGAAGACTAGAAAATTACTCTGGAAACTCTTTAGAAAATTCCCTCAAAATAGTCATGGCATCATGGATGGTTTCTTATTTAGACTCAATCATCTATGCAAGATACACATTTTTATAGGGTAGTAATATCCACGATTGAGATGATGGTGCTAAAGAATATACAACTTCATCCTAGAGCTTGTTTAAAATTGGGGTTCGATTCCCCATATGATGAGTGATTTCATCGTACAACAATTTATATTGGATCAATATAAGTAAAACCAATCAATGCCGAGAATTACATCAAATTCAACCAGAGGTATTATGACGTGGTTCGCCTAGAAGTTTAGTCCGCAAATTATGACAAGGTAGGAGTTATATTGCTGGGATGCAATGATTTCCCCATTTTTCATACTCAACGTCATATTTACCTCCATGATTTTTGTTGATGATGGGATTTTTTACTAATCTTTTAGGATACAAATTAATTTTTATAACAAGAATAAAAAAGTACATTCACTATTTTTGAATGAATAACTAGTGTACCAATCACCACTTCATTGATGGTGTTCACATAGGTTGTTGTGATGGAAAAAAGCACACCCCTGCTGCCATGAAGGTTGTTGGTTTCCTCTATAAAACTTTGACATTGGTTACTTATTTTTTTGGTTCTTTGGTTCAATGCAGTTGATGAAATGAACAATGCGTTGAGGGTTGAATGAAGAGTTCCTCTCTTTTGTAGCATCAACTTGTTTTTATTATCGGTAGTTAATAGCTAGGTTCCCTTCTCTTCCACTGTTAAAGCATTTCCTCATTTCCTTCAGGAAATTTATGAGGTGAATATTTCTACAACTATGGCATTTTGGGTGCTCCATTTTCTTAGAACCATTGAATTTATCAATTGGATCGCACTAATTAATTTCCACCATATGCTTCTTATCACCATGAATGCATTGAGATTAACTGTTCTCCATTTCAACCTTGATGGCATATCATAAAATTTCCTCACATCTATCAATGTTATGGATCTCCATGGATTTTCGTTGGATTAGTTTTTTCCCACCAAAGAAGTTGTCATCCTTGCATTCGATTGTAACAACAATTCCAGATGAATATTGTGATATCATTATTATGTTTTAATTGTTTGATTCAATGGACTATATTTCTTTTTTTAGGGGAAAGAAGTTTATTTACATTTTATGTCAGAGGGTGTGCATAAAATATTTGTCGATTTTTATTCTAGAAATCCTTCCATTCCAACACCTCGATCTCCATTTCCGGTTTATTATTTCTTATTAATGTCAACCACATATCAGATTCACCCTCCATATGATATAAATCTATAAGAACCTTCTATTGTTCTGAATATTGGAGGATGTAGATAATCATTTCAATAGAGTTGAGCCATTGTTCAAAAATTGAGGGATTAATTGATCCATTAAAAGTTGGAGTTCATTTTATCAAGAAGCTATCGATTGCAACTTGATCTTTATTTGGGGGGGGTGAACATTCTTCATGAACCATGTTTATATTCAAATCTTGAGTAAAATAAGAGAGTATCTCAACAAAAATTGTGATTCCCACTCCCACTGGATTGGGAATCTCATTAGAATAGTAATCACATTGATCATTGCATTGGTTTTTTAGCTTGATTCCTCCTATTACTGGACATTGGCTGGAATAAAAGGGATGTTATGGGTAACACATAAAGGGTAATCCCAGAGTAAAAAAAGATGACTTATAAATAACTGTTATTTCCTTAACATATGAATCTATAGGATTCAATATATGTTATCGAGTATCTACTTCACATCATTTATTCCTAGGGGAATTTCTTTATTCTCATAAAAATAGTTCACACTAAGCTTTTCAATTTACCAAAGCATATCTCCTAGGATTTTCATAACCAAGAGTGCAGAAAGGCCTATTGTTGGGTACCAGGATACCAAATTTCAAGTCCAAAACTCATTTTCATAGTTTTAAATCATAGGTATATATGGTCAAGATACAATTCTGTCGGCTTGTATCTAGACAGGGATGTATTTTCATGATAAACCACTTACTCAATACTCCCCATAATATTGGGACATTTTTATAATGAATAGTCTTATCTCTAAGTCTTCACTAGGTGTTTCCAAACCTAATCCATATAATAACTAAACTAATCATATTATACGAACTATAACAACCCTACTATTTTTAAACACATAAACCTGATGTATTACAAAAAATGATCACTTGATACAACATGGAATATTGATAGTCATAATGTATTTGTGGATTAGAGACATTATATACCAACATAAAACATAAAACACAAATATTATTTAAAACATCCTTTAAATGACCACTATATTCCATCATTCATAGCATTTAATGGGATAACCTTAGGACATGCATAAGAAAAGGGTGGTATATAAATCTCCTTATGGGAGTAAACAAGGTGTAACATGATGAATATTTAATATGTTAGGAAATAGGAATTAAAAATGATCATAACCGAGACATGATCATAAAGTCATGATATATCATGATTATCATAACATAGAAATGTGGCAACAACACTTAACTCGGTATTAGAATGATAAAAGGCTCATTGGACATGGATCATGTGTAAACCCACATTTCACTTGAATTAGAATGATTAAACCCTAATTGAAATTGAATTATCATGAATAAACCCTCATTTTAATTGATGTATCATGATACAATTATTTACCTAATGAATTGGAGTGCTACTTGGGAACACTCTTCTTAATCATTTTTTTTCTGTATTAAGTGTGCCACATGGATCATATAACATGGATTCATTAAAAATCATCATTTATTAAATGATAAAAAAATGTGAAATAATTAATGAAACTCTATTAAAAAAATTAAATGTTCATAATGGTGAATACACTTGATAGATAAATGGTCATGGTATTCACTACACAAGGACTTTGGCTTAGAAAATGGTAGTGAAATTTTTGTGGCCTAACATTGTGACATTTTATTTCATAAAAATGATGGATGAGACAGAAAGGGGTGTCTAATAATATGTAAAAAAATGGTCAGAAATGGGGTCATATAGATACATTTCCCAAAATAAGTAATGGAATTTAGATTCATAATACAAAATAATTTATTGAATGTTAATGACAAAAGATAAATTCCTTATGGAATTTCAGCAAGGTAACTGGTGTAAAAGGGAGAAATTAATGAATGTGAAATGGGTCTATCAAAATTCAAGAATAATATGGGATGTATGGGGAAGGTTCTAAATCATACCCCAACATTTATAATTGAAAATAAAAAGGAATGTCAATATTAAGCGACTATGGTAAAATGAGATAGGAAGGAATCCATTACATGGAAGTGTGATCCAAAAGTATTGGGAGAGGCTTGAAAGAAGATTCATGAGAGCATGGGGAGCTTTGGCCAGATTATAGAAATGGTATGGAAGAGGCTGGTTGAGCACCAATTGAATTTATTGAAGAGTATATGGGATTGTGGGATGGTTTAATTAAGAAATTTGAGGAAATTATTTATTATTTAGGATCGGGACACCACATATTAAATTAATCAAAACTAAAAACCAAACCATCATTTTTGCCCATGGTTTTTTCCAAAGGTGATTACAATCCATTATTTTATGAATCAAATCTCCAAACTTCTTTAAATATTTTTTTTGATTATTTGGAGGTGATTCACACTATCAAGGAAATAAGTTTGAATAGATAAAATGTTTTATAGGTCTTGGAGGGTCAACTAAAGAATTGTAATAAAAAAATCACCTTATTTTAAAGGAAAACCATTTATTGTCCTATAAACCCTTTTATAGTATTTTATTACAAGAATATTGGGTCATTATGATGGAATATAACACATTAAATAATTAAACTGTATTTAATTTTTACCCAAAAATTCGTCTGTCTCCGAAAATTATTAAAAAATCGCTGTTGGATATTTTCGACATCCTTATTCCAAAATATAATTTTCATTTTATATATTTAATTTTCTAAATATGTGAATTTTTTATTTTAAAATAAAAACCTACATTTATAATATATTCATGGGTTTTGACAAAAATTAATTTCAATCATTAAGAAAAATCATAGTTGTATTCATAATAATTATTCAATCATTTATATTTAACAAAAATAAATTAGTGAGAATATTTTATTAAAATAATATTTTATTCAAAAATAAAATAATTCATAAAAATTGATTTCTCAATTGAATATTAACAAAAATACTATTTTGGAATTAAAATATATTTCCAATGTAACAATAATAAAATGAATGTATATTCTCTATACAAAAATAATGTACATAGTATTAGTTCTTGGGGCTTGTTACTTAACACCTTATAACACCTACATAAAACTGAAGGGTATGGTTTGTGTTGGCCACACTCTCTTAGGGTTTTTGGGATAACATCATTCGGGTGGTAATGTTTATCAACTTCTACATCCCCAGAAGGAGGTTTTTCTCTAGCATTACATGTTGATGCTCGGATTGGGTTTGGTCAAGAGCGGAGCACAATGACACCAACTTCTTTATGATCTCCGAAAAATGGGCTTCTTATGGAGCAATTATACTAGATGGGTCCTTTTATTCCTCATTATTATTAAATTGGATTTGTAAAAGCCCTGTATTTATTCTAATCATGTGACAACTGTTTAATGGCTATATTAGAAATAATTACAATTCCTAGTTGTATTTTAAATCCATCACATAAAACCAAGGAAGTGTATATGTTTAATATACCATTAATAATACATTTAATTACTTCATGAGTAATTTTACATAATGAATGTTTGGGTCGATAAAATCTTACACACTTAAGAAATTTCACCTTCAAAATTTTCTATTCCCACATATAACAGATTCTGTTAACTCTACTTTATAGCATCCTCTGATTCTGAAATGTCTTCTTCAAAATTTTGGTTTCCCCACAAAGACATGACCAGGGGCATTGTATTATTTTATAGTACTTTTTTCCTATGATTTAAGATCTTCATTTTCTTCTATTCATTGGGGAGGTCATTCTTCAATGGTTCCACCTATAGATTGGACACATAATACGGTTCATGTATGTACTTTCATAAGAGTGATACATGGAATACATCATGTTCATGAGAATGGTTCGGTGGGAGAGCTAGTCTATAGGCCACTGCTCGAATGCGATCAAGGATATCAAAAGGTCCAATGTACCTTGGAATAAGAATTCACTTATTCCCAAATATCAAAACCCACTTCCACAAAGATATGTGTATGAATATCATGTCTCTGATATCAAACTCAAGGTCTCCTCAATGATTATTAGCGTAGATATTTTTTTGACTCTGAGCAGATTTAATGCGCTGCTAGATGGTTTTAACCATCAAAAACATTTCACAATCCATTTTTGGACTTAAGAGTTTTCACTCCACAACATCATGCCAAAATTATGGTGTCCTACTCCTCTTCCCACACATGGAATCATATGGAGCCATATGGATTATTTATTCGAAACTATTGTTGTATGACAACTCAACTAGACGAAGATGTTGGCCCCATCCACTTTTTATGTTAGTAGAACATTTTCGCAACATGTACTAAAGTGTTTTTATATTCTTATATGAATGACCATTAGTTTGATGGTGATAAGCTGTACTAATGTTCATCTCAGTATTCAGAGCATGTGGATGACACTTCCAGAACATGGAGGTGAATCTTGGATATCAATTAAATACAATAGACAGTTGTACTCCGTATAGTCATACATGATTTATGATGTATATAATTCCCAATTGATCCAATGAGAAATCCTCTCAAATATCAATAAACAGTTTAGTCTTTGTAAGATGATCCACAATAACCTAGATAACATTTTTTTTGTTTGATGTCTTCAGATGTATGGTGACAAAGTCCATGGTGATGGTCTCCCATTTCCAGAATGATATGGAAATGGATGAATCATCTCGGTATACATATTACTATCAGCCTAAAAATGATTACATTCAGGGAACATTGATATATAATAAATGATCAACTACATCATGTTATCCCAAAAAAAATTCTATCTGAAATATCAATACATTGTTGTGATTCCAAGGTGTATTAAGAAATTTAAACTCTATGCATCATAAAAAAGATCCCACTTTAACTGTGTATTTGATGGGACACATTGTATTGTACCAAAGATCATAATTTCATATTCATTAATATTAAAATCCTTGTGTTTCCCTTTTCTAGAAGTTTCGAGCTTCTTCTGAATTCCAACATCATAATTTTGAGCATCCTTCATACTATTCAAAAGAGACAGTTCAGAAATAATTTGTTAAAGGATTGATGATGTTACCATTTTTATGACTCCCATGTCCATATTCATAAAATCTAATATGATTGGATCCTTTTCAATTCTTGTAAATGATAGAATCACTAGGTCCTTTCTACATAAATCATAAGCCACTTTTTTTACATTAGCAAGGTGGTAATTGATTGAGTAGTCATAGTCATTGATCTTCTCTAAACATATTCATTGGCACATGTTAAAAACTTTTTTGTTTCAATATATACAGGAGGAATTTGTAATGCAAGTATATTTCATACTTCTCTTCGAAGAGGTTATGCCGCCAACTTTTCAATGTGAAGAACATTGTAGCAATCTCCAGATCAAGTGTTGGATAGTTTGGCTCATGAACGTTCAATTTCCTTGAAGTGTAGTAATTGAAATTGTCTTTTTTCATCAACCCACAACACAATACCTTCTTTGAAGAATCAGTAAATACCTCAAAAAGATCACCACATGTGGGTATGGTGTGAATATGTGTAGTAGTAAACCTTTTTTCAACTCCTTCATGCTCTATATAAATTTATCACTCCAAGAAAACATTACTCCCACATGAGTTATCTTGTTAAAAGGGTTGTAAAATTGAGATAAATTTCTCACAAATTAGTGTTAATATCTAGCTAACCCCATGAAACAAATGATATCTGTTACCGATAGTAGGCTCGTCCAACTATTATTTACAACTGTCTTGGTGGGATCCACAGATATCTAATTTCTTGTTATGATATGGACCAAGAATGACACCTACTTCTACTAGAACTCACAATTACTGTATTTCTAATAGATCTTCTCCTTTTTCATGGTAACTAGTATTGTGCTTATATTCTATTTATTCTCTTCCTTGGTTTTGGAGTATATAAGAAAATAGTTTATAAATACTACCATATTTTTTTAAGGTATTATATAATGAATCTATTGATCAATTCCATGTATATTTTTGGTACAATATTGAGTCCAAAATGAATTATTATCAATCAAAGAGAACATAACTTATATGAAACGCAGTCTAGGGGATATCCCCTTTCTTCCCAATTACATATAAATTTCCTGACTGAAAATCCACCATGGAAAAGTATTGTGCTCTACATAGTTGATCGAAAAAGTCATTAGTTCATGGAAGGGAATATTTTTCTTTATCATGATATTGTTGATCTCACGATAATCAATGCAAAGGTGCATTGACCCATCATTATTCATGATTAAGAGGACTGGTGAACCCCATGGTCAAGAACTTGTGCATATAAACCCTTCATCCAAAATTATTCTGTAGTTGTTTCTTCATCTCCTCAATATTCACAAATGTCATTGAATACAACATCTTGGATATTGGAAATTACATAGGTATGATATCAATTGATAATTTTACATCTATTCTAGGAGGAAGACCATGAAATTTATCAAGAAACACATTATAAAATTCCCTCACAATAGGCATGCCCTCAAATAAGGTTTCCGAAGAAGATGAATCTTCCTCCTTCAACTTGTATAGATTCAGGGGTCGATTCTCCATATGAAGAGTGAATTTCTTCTTACGGAAATTTATGTTGGATCCATATAATGAAAGAAAATCCATGGCATGAATTTAATAAAATACAACCAGATGGAGTTTGACGAGGTTTACTAGGATGTTCAATCCAATAATTTTGACAGGGGTGGAGTTATATTCATGGGATTTAATTATTTCCCCATTTTCTGTACTCACCGACATCATTCTGTCAATGATTTTTGGTGATATAGGAATTGTTCAACTAATCATTTGCGAAACAAAATAATGGGTAGAACCAGAATAAAAATGTTTTTTCATTATTTATGAATGAATAACTACTGTACATTTCACAACATCAATATAGGGGTTAACATCAGCGGTAGTGATGAAAAATCATTCACATGCTACCCTGGAGGTTTTTGGTTGCCTCTGAAAGCCCTAGGATTTGGGCACTGATTTACATGGTGTTGTGGTTCTCTGTAGTTGAAGCAATAAAAAATGCGTTGAGGGTCAGACAAAGAATTCCTCTCCTATATAAATGCTGTGGGTTTTTCTTGTTCGATGTTAAGGGCTAGGTTCCCTCCTCTTCCACACCTAAATCATTTCCTCATCCGCTTCGGGAAATTTTCAAGGTGCTTCTTTTGGCTGCTTTGGAAAGTTGAGTCCATTATCTTCTAATCAGCATTGGATTTATCCATCAGACCTCCAGAATATAATTCTACCTTATTCTTCTTATCCCATTGATACTCTGCTGTTCTATAATCTCTATTTCGACCTCGAGGGAACATCAAATAAACTTTTTCATAACAATAAAGTTCACTGATCACCATGTATTTCATTAGGAATGGTTTTAGGTCCCTAAATAAGTTGTCAAGGTTTCATTCGGGGGTAACAGACAATAGAAGAGGCGTATTGTGCGAGACTTGTGATGTTTTCCTTGTATTATCTAATGGACTATATATTTTTTTCATTAGGGAAAGGATAAAACTTTCCATCTTTATGTTAGAGGTTTCATGGAAAATATTTGTCAACAAAACATTTTCTTCAATTCCTTTCATCCCAACACCACGATATCCTCCTCACCCTTCATTTTTTTGATCACTGTCCACCACTGATCAGCTTCCCACTCAATATGATAAGAATCCCTAAGAACCTTCTTTTGTAAATAACATTGAATGATTAAGATGAGCATTCCATTGGATTTGATCCATTTTTTGAAAACTGAGGGATTAGATGATCCATTAATAGTATAAGTCCTTTGTCTCATGATGATATCGATTGTGGCATCTTCATTCATGGGGGGGGGGAAGTTGAACATTACTCTTGACCCATGTTTCATTTAAAATCATTAGTTAACTGATAGTGTATAATGACAGAGTTATTGATTCCAGTTCCCATTGGATTGGGAATCTAATTAGAACAATCATCACCTTGATCCTCACATTGATTGTTAGCCGGAGTCCTCCAATTACAGGAAATTAGATATAATAAAAGTAATGTTAGGGTTAACACATAATAGGAAATAAAAGGAAAAAAATATGAATTATAAATAACTATTATTTAAATAACTTATGAATCAATAGGCTTTAATCTATTTTATAAATGATCTAAATCCCAACATTTATGAATCGGGGAATTTTTTTAATTCCCTTATTAATGGTTCATATTATGCTTGTGAATTTACCAAAGAATATCCCTTGGGATTTTCATAAAAAGTAATCCTGAAAGGCCCTTTTTTATGTAAAAGGATACCCTAGGTCTGGCCCAAAATATATTGTCATATTTTTCACACCTAGGTATATATGTTCTAGAGCCGCCTCAACCGACTCATATCTAGACATGGATGTTTTTTTTGATAATCAAATTACTCAATACTCACTAAAATTTTGGGACATTTTTATTATACTTATTCTTATCTCTATGGATTAGATACTGGTTTCTAATCCTAGTCCCAAAAAATAACTAAACCTATCCTCTAATACCAATAATAACAACCCTACTCATTATTACACACTTACAATAGATTCATTACATAATTACTTTATGTTATACAACATGTTATATCGATGGGACTGGTGTATTTGGGTATTACAAAAATTATATAACAACATATAACATAAAACACACATCATTATTGAAAACATCCTTTACTTGACTACTACATTCTCTTGTACAAAGCATTGCATTGGATTACCTGAGGAAATGCATATGAAAATGTTTTGCTAGAATGTCTACTAGGGGAGTAAACAAGGAATAACATGAATAATAAAGTACATGATATGAAATAGGAAAAAAAATGATCATAAGTGCGACATGAACATAAATTCATGATATAGCATGATTATCATAACATGTAAATGTGGAAACAACTCATAACATTGTATTATTAGGAGCCAAGTATAATTTCCCATGGAGCATTATTAAACCCTCATTGAACTTCAATAAGCATGAGTAAACCATAATTTCACTTGAATTATCAGGAGTAAACCCTCATTTTACATGATGTATCAAGACACTATTCTTTACCCAATGCATTGAAGCACTATCAGGGTTCACCCTTTTTAATCATTTCATTTCATGCATAAGTGTGCCAAAAGGATCATTTAACATGGATTCATTAATCATCATCTTTTATTCAATAATAAAGTAATGTGGAATTAATACATTAATCTCTATAATAAATAAGAAAATGTGCATAATGGTGGACACCATTGATAGATAAATAGTCATGGTATTCACTAAATAATGAAATTGTCATGGAAAATCGATGTGCAATTTCAGAAGCATAACCACATGAAATTAGATTTCATAAAAATTATTTATTGGAGAGAAAGTGGTGTCCCATCAAATTTACATTAAATGAAAATTAATTGGGTCACATATATACATGTCCCAAAATAATTAATATAATTTCGATTCATATTTTAAAGGAATTTCATGAATGTAAATAATGAAAGATAAATTACCTACAAAATTTCGACATGGTAACATGTGTACATTAGAGATATTAATGAGAGATAAAGGGGTAATCATCAGTCAAAAGTATTTAGGGAATTATGGGGGAGGTGAAAATTGATACCCCAAAATTTATAATTGAAAATAAAATGGCATAACAATATTAAGAAACATAGAAAAAATGAGAATATAATTGATCCTTTACTTGGGTGTATGATCCCAAAGGCTTTAGAGAGGATTGATAGAGTATTATTTGTATCTAGGGGTTCCTAGAGAAGATTCTAGAGTGGGGGGGGGGAAGAGGTTTTTTGAGCTCCTAATTCATTGAGTGAAGTGGAAGTGGGAGCTTGGAAAGGTTTATATTGAAAAAGAGAGGGACTTTTTATTATTTAGGTTTGGGATACCACACATTAAATTAATGAAAACCACAATCCAGCGAATGGTATTTTTCCAAAGTGCAGTGGAAGCCATTAATTTATAATGCCAAATTTTAAACTTCATATAATATTAGGCTTTCTTATGTGAAGGTGAGTCACACTCTATAGGAAATAATTTTAAAAATATAAAATGTAATTTATGTCTTGGAGGATCCACTAAATCATTGTAAAATAAATTAAACAAACCATAAATCCGATTATGAAAATGGTAAAACATATATATTCTGAACAACCAATTTATAGTAATTTATTGAATCAATGTCGAGTCATTATTTTGTCATCAAACAAATTATTTAATTAAATGATATTTAATTTTTACACAAAAATTCGACCATCGCTGAATATTATGAAAAAAACAACGTTGGAAAATTTATATGTCCAGAGAGAAAAATTATTATTCATTTTATATAAATAATTTTCTTATCATTTGAATTGTCAATTTTAAAATAAAAACTGTCATTTATCAGAAATTCATGGCTTTTGACAAACACGACGTTCAATCCTTAATAAAAATAACAATTGTATTCATAATAATTATATGATCATTTATATTTTATAAATAGTAAGTTAGTGATAATATTTTAATAAGATATTATTTAATTATTAAATTAATTAATTCATCAAAATAGATTTCATAATTGTATATTAAATAAAAATAATATTTTTCATTAAAAAGTATTTATAATGTAACAATAATAAAAAATGTAGATTTTCTATAAACAAATATTTTACATAGTCTTACTGATAGGTTCTAGTTACATAACCCCTTATAACACCCACACAAAACCATAGGTTATGAAGAGTTATGGTGAAAGACTTATGGATGGATCGAATAACATCACTCATGTAGTAATCTCTATCAACTTCCACTTCTTCCCTAGGTGGTTCCACACAAGCATAACGTGTTGAAGCATGGCTTGGGATTGGTCATGAGTGAAACCCATGATGACACCGTCATTGCGTGTTATGATAAATTGGTTTTTTATGTAGAAATTCTACTGGATGAGGCCATTTCTTAATATTTCTAAATAAATTTAATTTTTTAATGCCCTATATTTATATTGATCACATGATCACTATTTAATGGATATATTAGAAATGTTTACAATTAATAATATTATTTTAAAATAAAAAAACATAAAACCATGGAAGTGAATATGTTTGATATATTAGTAAAAAGTCATTTATTTAGACCAAGAAGAGTTTTCATTAATAAATGTATTGTTGGTTACAATATTAATTCCATGTACAAAAAATGTGAATTCCTATTGAATGAAGTCTCATTATTGAGGAATATAATCATAAGAAATTTGATATCTATAGACCCTTCAAAGATAGAAAAAATTAAAGGATGAATGAGGTCATAATCTATGATACATGTCCATCGTTTCTTGGATTAGATGGGTATTATCATCAATTTTTGATAACTTTAATAGGATTTAAAAACACTATAACGAAGAAAACTTGATAAGGAGTTAGGTTTTATTGGATTGATTAATGTGATGATATATTCAATGAGGTAAAAATGAGTCTTAACACTACCCATGTGCTCATACTACCCAAAATTATATAAATTTTGTGGCGTTCAACCATTCGTTGAAGAGTGTATTTTGCTATGTGTTGATTCAGAATGAAAAATTTGTATCATATTCATCAAGCTAGCTGAATGTTCATGAATAGAACTACCCAACACATGATCTAGATTTTGACGTAGTGATCTTCACTTTGAAAATATGGAGGCATTACTCTTTGGGGAGACATATGAAATATATATGTATCACCATAGTCTCAAATATATATTTACATAGATTGATATGATTATGTACAATAGAATATGTTTTGTGTGGATCAAGCACCGTGACTTCTGAATCCACTACCATCATGGCAACGTTATGTGTGTAATTCTGACCCAATGGCCTGAAATCCAGACTAGCCCAGACTGAATACCCAACTGGCCTGACCCGAATGCCTGGGAGGCCCGAATAGGAAATGGTCGAGTCATGCAGGGAATGAATCGAGTTATGGGTTTGTCGGGTTTGGCGTGGTCCTATTCAAGAAGGCATGTGGGATGGGCCGGTCTGGCCTAAAAAATCTCAGCTTGTGGGCCCGTATGAAACCTGGCACATACATTCCCACCAGTTTAAAAAACATGGAAACTACACGTAGGGAAACTTAAACCCCCCACCACTTGTTTCTATGGCCAAACCAGGTTTAAAATTACCAGACTATATATATATATATATATAAAGACACACACACACATATATATTGGAGTGTATATATATATATTTGTGTGAGTGTATAAATTTATATATATATATAGATCTATATATGTATATATATAATTATATATCAATGATTTTACATATAATATATATATATATAATAACACATTATTTAACCAAAAAAACTCACCCGTAGATGTTTGGGGCACCCCCCAATTATTATTTTTATGTATAATGCAACTTGCATTTATTATATGTAAATATATAAATCAATTAAAAAAAATTACTCACCCACTCTTGGGCACCCCTAATTATGTTTTTTACAAATTTCACATATTATATATATACATATATATGTAGATTTATAAATCTATTTAGAAAGAAAAATAACACTACCACCAACTACTACGCACCCCAACCCCTTGTATATTTTTTTAACATCCATGTATTATATATATATATATATTATCGAAGTAAAATCTATTTTATGAAATTAAAAAATAAATTATGTATGATTTAAAAAATTTAAAAATAATTAAAAAAAAATTTAATATGTAATTCAAAAAATTAATTTTCAGAATAACATGATTTAAAATAATGTTAACAAAAAAATAAATCTATTTAGAAAAAAGTTAACACATCACTGACTACTAGATTAAAATTTCTAGAATATATATATATATATATATATTACTAATATATATATATATATATATATTAACAATATTTATGTTTATAAATAATTATATGGAAATGATTTAAAATAATATATATCTATATATATATATTACAAAAAAATTCACCCCCTAATTTTCGTGTATGCCCCACTTTGACTTTTTTATTTTAAATATGTTGAAACTTGAATATATTATTCATTCATATATAAATATATTTTGAAATATAATTTTACTTGATCACTTTTACACACCCATAAATATTTTTATTTTACAACATTCATATATTTTATATTTATATTTAAATGTATAAACCTATTTGGAAATAAAAAATTAACACATTGATTCTCTGTTGTGCAATCCTCATTAATTTTTTTAAAACATGCACAATTTATGTATATAAAAAAATTTATGTAAAATTAAAACATTTTAAAAAAGATTTAAAATGAAAGATGTAATATAATATTTATATATTCATAATACTTCAATATATATTAACCAAAAAATAACACTCACCCACATATATTTGTGCACTATGCCCTCACACAATATTTTTTTATGTATGTTGAGACTTTCATATATTTTATAAATTAAATATACAAATATATATCAATTTAGAAGAAAAATTAACTTAACCACTACTTCACACCCCTAATTAATTTTTTTATAACATTCTCATTTTATATATATATTCAATGGAAAATTTCTCTTTAGAATAAAAATTACACACCCACCTACTACTGCGCACCCCTAGCCCGTTGTTATTTTTTTAACATGCACATATTATATGTATATGTATATTAACATATATTTATATATATATATTGACAAATTAAAACATTGAAATATGTTTACAAAAAATAAAAAACATTTAAAAATTATCTTTTAATATACAATTTTTAAAATTAATGTTTATAAAAAAATAATTTAAAAAAACATTTACAAAAACATCAATATAATTAGAATAAAAAGTTAACGCACCCTCCCACTGTTGTGTACCCCTAACTCCTTATTAATTTTTTTATAACATGAACCTATAATATATATATAATAACATATATAACTATATTTTTAAAAAATAAAACATCAAAAAAATAAAAAAAAAAAATTTAAATATAAATGATAAATTTAACCGTTTAAAAATTAATGTTTTGAGAAAAAAAATTTAAAGAAAATTTAATAAATAATATCTACTTAGGAAAAAAATACACCCCCACCCACTATGGATCACCTCTAATCACTCTTTAAATCTATTTAAAAAAATTTCAGTTGTAAAATTTACCTTTTTCTAATGAATAATGTGAATGTTTAAAAAATCATAAATGTTTTAAAAAAATTAAAAATATTTAAAAATATTTCAAATGAAAAGTTAAAATACACTTAAAAAAAAGAATTTTCAAAATAGGTTTTAAAAAAACATCGTTAAAAACTATAAACAAATTTGAAAATATGTTCCAAAAATGATTAAAGATGAGATTTGAAAATGATTAAAATAATATTTAAAAAATTAATGATTATAAAAAAATAGAAAATAACGTTAAAATATATTTAAAATATTATATATTTTATTTACAAAATAATAAAATACTTCAAAGGACTGCCTAAAAGTGTTTGATCATGGCCCGACATGAAAATCCCGACCTAGCCTGTCGAATTGATAGGGACCCGCTATTCTATGATTTGTAATGGATGGTTATGATAATATTAATGTAAGAAATATCATCAATACCTTCACAAATGAATGCTCAGACATCACTCTAGGATAGCATGAGTGACTCTCAAATATATGAGGTGGGAATTCAAAAGAAATAGGAAACTATGAGAAAATAGAAATCCTCGGTGTTGAATGTTAATAAAGATGGATTTGTAAGATTTGTGTCGAGACTATGTGTGACATCAGATCCCTAGTTAAAGAATTAGTTGCATGATTTAAAATTCTCAACCTTATCCATCCACCTAGAAATCGAAAAGTTGTATTGAAATCAATGAGAACACTGTAGGTGGGACACTATGAAGAAATAGATCACGGAATATATATCAAGAAGTATTGAATGATAGAATGTGTATGTGGAATGGAAAACATAAAATGTGTTGATGAAACCATTACCCATACCTACATTTAAATGGGAAATCATAACCATGTACTTTTCTCTAGAATTCCAAAGACATATAGAGGGAATATCTCTATATGGGTGGTGGCATATCTTACAAATACTGCACACTTTATTATGATTTTAGAGGACTTCTCCGTAGATCAAATTGCGTAGATAAACACAAAATAAGTTGTAAGGCTACATGGAGTACCACAATCGGTCGTATATGATCAATATTCGAGATTCACCCCCCATGATCTAAAAATGTATCCAAATTTTTTTAAATACAATGATGAAATTCAATAAGTTATATCATCCTCAAACTGATGGTCAATCTGAGAAGTCAATTAAGACACTGTAAGACATGTTGAGATCATTTTATATGGAATTCATAAGAGGATGGGACCAACATCTTTCTCTGGTCATGTTAGCTTACAAAAAGAGTTTCCACTCGAGCATCCAAATTCCCCCTATGAATCTCTTTATGGGTAGTGTTGAAGAACACTTGTATGCTGGGATGATGTTTGGGAAAAAAAATTCTAGGTAAAAAATGGTTGATGAAATGGGGGAAACAGATAGGATTATTCAATGTCACATTAAGTATACTAAAAATAAACAGAATAAATATGTTGAAAATAGTCAATGATGCATAGGGATTGATGTTAGAGATACAATTTTCCTCCATATATCACTAGGGAAGAACATTTTGATATTTGAGGAAAAGGGGAAACATAGTCCAAGATACATCAACCCATTAGAGATATTTGATCGCATCAAAGATGTGCCTTATCTGATAAAACTATTTCTGAACCTATCGCATTTACATAATTTATTACGTATACCACTTTTGATGATGATTATACCAGACTGATCTCATGTACTCAAAAAATAGGTGGTACTATTGAAGAATGATCTTTCCTATGAAGAGTAGCCAGTGAAGATCATAGATTGTAGAGAAAATTTTCTACAAAATAAGAAAATGACCCTTTGAAAAGTGTTGTAGGGAAACTAAATGATTGAATTGGAAAAATGGGAATCATATGAGGTTATTAAATATATTTACCATCATATATTTTACCGTGGTAAAAGAAAATTTTCGGGTGAACTTTCTTAAGGGGAAGATTATAATGACCTGAACTGTTATAAAGATTATTCCCCTTGGAATTTATATAAATTTTTTATTATGTAATATGGTTAAAAAAATAAATTATTTTGTATTATTATATCTTATTTTAAATACCATTAAAAAATAACATTGATAATAGATCTATTTAATAGTGTCCAATTGATTAGTATAAATATTGGTTTTTAACAAATCTATTTCACATGGGAAAAGAAATTGATGACCTCAACCAGGAGATTCATACCCCATGAAGCCCACTTAAATGATATTTGGAGGGAGACAACATATCTAGACATTTCCCTTGATGAATACCAAGTAGAGATCAAAACCAATAGGCCTGAATGAAACCATTTACGGGATACAATCATGGTTATCGATATCATATGACAAACCAGGCTTTCTGAACCTCCCCGTTATAGTCCCACTATAAAACACATTATACTAAGGGATTTTTATTATTTTTTAAAAATATATGTATAATGATACTAGAAATATGAGTTTTTAAAATTTTTTTATATAATAATAAATATTTCTTCATTCTATTAATGTTACATTATAAATATTTTTTTATTTTGATTCAATAATAAACAAATATTATTTTTGGTTAATATTAAAATTCCATTAAGGAATTTATATTGTTGAATTAATTGATTTATGAAAGAAATAATTTATTAATATATGAATATTATTAAATAAATTTTATTAAATATAATTTCTGATAAAATTTTAATGAATTTAAATGTTATTTTTATAACGCCTTGAAAATTGTTATCATATAAAACCCAATATTTCTTAATAAATGTAGATTTTATTCAGAATGTGAAAATTAACATATTTAGAAAATTATTTAGATAAAATGATGATTATTTTTTTAATTAAAATATTTATATTATCAAATGGTGTATTTTTCATAAATTTTTTAGATTTTCAAATTTTCAGGTAAAAAATTAAATACTTTATAAATAAACCTTATGTATTATGACATCATAATTACCCAAAAGTGATGAAATGAATATTATAAAACGTATCAATGACAAAATATTTTTTGTCTCTTTAATATAATGAGCTTTTAGGGTTTTTTTATTAATTTTATAAATCTATTATGAATCCTCCAAAACCATTAATATGAATTACGGTTAAAAAAATCATATAGAGTATGAATAACCTCCACATAAAAAATTATTATTTAAAACTTTTTCAGACCATGTAATAATAAAATAATGATAACCACACAAATTTGGTAGATAACATGTGAATGAACCATTGATTCCTTTGTGGTTTTGGCTATTTTATATTGTCGAGTCTATAACCTAACTAATAAATAAATATCCCCATTTTCCTATATAAAATGACACAATATAATATTTTAATAATGACCCTCACATATAATAAATTAAAAATACATAATTTTTTTTGAATACATAAGAATTATACCAACAGATTCCCAATGAACATACTAGTCTAGTGCCATTGGAAACATGAAAACATAAACACTGATTCATATGTGAGTTAAATTATGTCCCTCTAGGTTTTTATTGACAAGAACACTACATGGACTGATAAAACATAATGCATATCTCCCTAACCTTGGGAATAAAAAATAAAAAATGGAGAGACCAAATTCTTAGTACGAGTAAACAAGGGAGATATGTAAGCATAATCAGGAGCATAAGGTATAAGAACAAGATCATGAAAATAGAAGATCACACCATGCATATAATAGATCATATACATGCATCATAGAATAAATATAAGAAATAATTAAGACATGAATAATAATGAAATAAAGAACATAAGCCATGAAATCATAACATGTGAATAAAACATGGTATTGTGGCCAATAAATTAGCATATAATATGTCATCCATAGTATCCAAACATCATTTCCATGACCATCATGGTAGTTTCTGTTCACTCCCCATACCATCATGGTAGTATTTTTTCACACCCATTGCAATCTTATTAGAATGAGATCACTCCTCATACCATCTTCGTAGTCGTGGTTCTTTTGTTTGGCCATCTTAGTAGTCATGAATCATTCATAAAACCATCTTAGTCTATCTCATGAGATGTAAATCATCATCTAGTGCATTGGATGGAGATATTGGTCCCACCCATCTCATAGTGAAATCATATATACATTTCCAATGGATCCTAAATAATCTATTCATAAACCATGTAATGAAATGGGTAATATGAACATGTTATTTTATCATAACCTATGAATACTTATATGTTTCATAAACGTTACAACATAAACATGACTCCTAAAATGAAACGGGTTTCAAAAGCATATCACATGTGAAAGAGAAATGAGTTTCATAAACATCCTATAATAAAAACCGAATCCATTCAGTGTATGAATATGAATGGAAAGGATGAATAATATCTCTATAAAGACATTCATTAAAACAATATATTTTATCATCAACGGGAAATAATTTTGAAATATATTTAAAAAAAAAATCATTAGGAAAATATACTTTATATGTTGAAAAATTATAATTAAAACATATAACATTTTTAATTTTTTTATTTAAATATATCATTGAAAAATTATAAAGGAACCATTGAATACTATAAAAATATTAAAATCGTTTTTTCTATAAAAACTAGGTTGAAATATATTTTGAAAACATTTTTGAAAACATTGTTTTTGAATTTAATAGTTTTTTAACCAAAGCGAGAGAAAGACATATTTTATATAAAAACATTGTATTATGTACCAAAGAGTGTAAAATTGTAATAATATATGAGGATACTATTAATAACTAGAGGAGAATCAAACTCATGTATATTCTTGAGATTTGGTTCATAATATTCCATTAATTGATCCATATTCATATAACATATAAAAAATGACATTTTTTCAATAAAGTGTCATCAAATGGTATCTTTGGATCGTAATAATCCTGTAAGAAAATAAAATTACATGAAGCATAAAACATCATGAAAAGAATGAAATTTTTTATACCCTATAAAATTTATGAATATATACCTTAAAAGGAATGTAGTTGCATTGTAAAACATGTGTCTCAAAGAATGAAAATTGAGACAAATCTATTTTACCAATTTTTTACTTTCTAAATATAAATCCCTTGAAATAATGATCATAGAATAGATATGTAAATAACCATAAATTTAAGTATATGAATCATTGAATACATCCATTTGATATATACATGCCAATCCAAAGGAATGGGTGGAGAATAATGCATGTATATCATGAATATAATAAGTGATATGAAATCCCCATACCATCTGTCCTGACATTAATTCTAAAAATTCAAACCACCTGTATAATGAATATAAATATATTTTATATATTTTACAGAACATTATTCTTATATCTAATTGCATATATTTATTGATTGTTGTAATGTCTCAGAATTTTTGTGTATTTATTTTAATTATATGTAATTATATTGAGACTTGGTGCTAAGATTGTACCCCATTTTGAGTCCCTGGGTGAATGGAATGTAATTTTTATCTTTTCGTTAGTTAACATACGTAAACATATGAGATTTTTTTTATAACATTTAACTGGTTCTTAGATAAAAAATATACGGGAACCGTTGAACTCATAACGCCGTGTTACACTTAGAATGTAATTAACATCGACCGGCACGGGTCTAATGAAAAAGTAATTTATTGGGGTTTCCATAAAATAATAAAATAACATAGAAAAAGTTATTTTATTTTCATTTTCACTATTGAGAGGCAGATGACAGTGTTGTAGTGAGGCGACAAGGAAACGATAAGACCCAACAAATGAGGATCATTAATGGCTATTTGTGAATGTGTAACCACTACGTTGTTTCCTAAAATATACTGCAAAATGATGCAACATTATAGGGAAACAAAAACTCTTCAACATGTAATTTTTATTAAACTAACATGTTGGAGGGTTGACAATTAAACCATGGAGATTTTCTAATAAACCAACAATGTAATTATTCTCCAATTAATATCAATGAATGCCGGATAAAACATCTCCAATGATGAACAATGGAGGATCAGACACCGAGAAAAATCATGTAGAGAATGAGATGAGATCTAGTAATTAGAGTTCATTGAAGAATGACAGTAGATCAAGGGTTGATGATGACTAGGATCATCATCCATAACAGATGAAAAATCTGAATGTTGTCAAGGATTGCATTGTGCTTGAATTCCACATTCTTCAATCTAAAACAACCAACACAAATCAACACCCGAATAGTTTGTTACTCATACCGAGTGATCATTTTAGAGGGTGGTTTCCATGGAGTTTTTTATACGGAATGTTGATGATTGAAAAAATTTTGATCCCAAACTACGCATGTTTCATCCTTCTAATGCGGAGGGCATGGGTCAACATGAACATGGCCAGAGCCCCTCCTCCTTGTTCTTTCATCATGGACAAATTATGGAAATGGTGTAATGGTGAGTTCGAGGTTGTTGCAGTTCAGGTGTTAACCCTATTGACTCGTAGGCATAGCCGGTTCAAGAAACAGACCACCATAGAATATCTTGTTGCCCACAAAAGGAAACACAGGGATCTGGCGAGGGCCCGAAATGGTGGGGGCGCGCGGTAGGAGGTGGCGCGCTACAGTGGCGAAGTGGTACGGCTAGTTATACACAGTGGCGTGGAGGGGAGGCACCGTCCAACACAACGTGGTGGAGAGGCCCACGTTCGGGCCACTCAGGTGAGTGGTTGGCACACGGTCTGTGTACCGCATGTGGCAGGACCGGTCAACTAGTCGTGCTGGATGAAATAGATACGACCGAGTGGCATCCTGCTAAACCTAGTTTGTCCGCTACGAGTACCGATCATAGGGGGGATCTAGTGCCAGATCATGTGTCTAGGGGGTGATCCAAATGCTTCAATGCCACGTCTGGTCTGGAAAAGATGCAGTCTAGACCCACACCAGTGGGTCAGATCATACCCAAACCCAACCACCCCCTGTTTCATTGAAACACATGTAACTAATAGACCATTCGTCTAATTGATGCGGAGTCTGCGGAATGAGGATCTTTTTGATGAGGTGGTCCTTCTGATATACTCTATGTGAGTATTGGTGGAGGTTGGAATATAGATAAGTTGGATCAAACTGGAATCCAACTGTGCCCTTTTAAAAAAAATGCATGTATCATAAAGACCGAGCATCCATTATATGTGCCGACTATTGTGCTGGGACCCTTACAATGAGATGGTGATTTATGTAACTATAAGTAGAAATTACTAGAGGTTGAGTTATGAAATATGTATTGAGGAGTAGAACCTACTTTAATCAGGTGTGCTATGTTTGGTAATCCAGTGGCTGGTTGTCACATTGAGAATGAAGAGACACCCTTCATGGATCAGTATAAGAGGGATGTTTTTTGGATCAAAATGAGAGAGAACCTTTATAGATCATGATGTCAGTGACCCTTCGAGGATCGGTGTGAGGAAGACCCTTTTTGGATTAGTAAGAGAGTTCCCCTTCATAGATCGACAGTAGTGTGACCCATTGTGGATCATCTGAAGGGAGACTCGTAGTGGATCAATAGCAGATTAACTATTCATAGATCATCAACCAAACCACTCAATAGATTAAGATTATATATCTTTATGAATAATAATATTTACTCTTTTACATATGGTGTACCTGGTTTGAGTTGTCTTAACTTTTTTCTATGTATTTTAGATATTTCTTGGTGGTGTTTCCTTTATTGTATTTCCATTGTGGTATTCTTCCCTTGACAATTTCTGAGAGAACATTAGGGGTCATGGGGTACCTATTGAGTTTTTATAATCACCCATACATGAGCATCAACTTCATGTGTTGTTTCTTGTGAAGACGGCTGATGCTATGAAGTAGAACATTGTGATCTGGTACATGGTGGAGCTCAGTGAGTTAGGAGAGAATGAGGCATATGCCTATAGATATTGGCTTTAATGCCTCTACCCTATTGATATAGACATTATGGTGAACATTGATAGTATTGTTTACATTGTTGGTTCTTGGGATTGTATTCTGGCCCCATTACATTGAGTTTACACCTATTACTCTATATGGTTGTACTTTGTGGGGTTGTACTTATTTTACATTTTGGTTTTCATTGTGCAGTATACCATGCCTATGTGTGTACATGATTAATGTAAATGGATTATATTTTTGGAATATTCCATTATGGTGTTAGTCACCTGCCTCTGTCCTATGGAAGGCTGGATGATGGTAATCACGACATGAGTCCTAGGGGACATGTCATGAAAAAGTTGAATCAAAAGGGTGATCAGTTCTACCAGAAGAAATGCGATTCTCTATTTTCGATGGGTGAAATAATGTTAAGTGTCTTGAGTTTGTTTTTCAGTCCGGGGAGCACAATGTTGGTGCAACATAAGACATATTTATATATGAGGAAGTGTTGTTGTATGGACCACTTACAGTTATTTCACCATCATGTGGTGTACTAGAAGCAACACCATCAATAGAGTAGTAGTTTCTACTAGCCGCACCAGCGAATAGTTCACACCGACTGAGCGCCCTACATGACGTCCAAATATAGAGTCCTCTAATGATTCGAGGCATGAAAGATACTCCTGTAGTTGAGGAATTTCTTGAGGAACTTATGGAGGTTTTTTAAGGTAGAGAAACCTATAGACTAGATAGTGGTCATAATTGCTTGGATTTTTCAGCACACGATAGGGAGATGGTGGAGTATGACGCTTCCGACCCACAAAGATGTGAACCATTCCTAGTATGATTTCAAAATACTCCTTATGGTAGAGCTCATAGAAATGACACTATAGTTAGTGTGTATTTAGGAGCTACGTACCTAATGTAAGGAAACGTTACTATGGCCAAGTAATTGGTGATATTCACCGACCTCTCCGAAAAATCCACCGACATAGTATGAGACCCTTTATATAGGGATCATACCATTAATAAGGGACTGTGACAGTAGATTAGGGCATCAATGATTTCACTCATCATCTCAATTTAGGAAAGAGTTCTTGAGAATTCCTTATTGGTGGAGATATTCCTAGCCATGAAGGCATAGATGATGAGAGCCCCCACTGGACAACAGGTGGTTGATTCATCTGCAGTAGGTAGTAGGATGACAATGTAGAGGCCTAAACATGCCAGACCTACCAGAGGATGACCACATGATGCAGGGTCAAAGGTGAAGTGATTGTGAGGAAGAGTAGGTTAGATAAGGGATATGGTTTGTTACTCCTGTAGCGGGAAGGGAGACATGGCTCATCACTACCCGACATACTACACAGATGATCAGAATATGGTCATGGTTCATCTAAGGTAGAGGAAGAGGATTGAGTGAGGAGGTCCACTGGTTGGAAGATGTGGGTGGGGAGCAGGCTGAGTGGAAGGCAGTGGACAATGTTTCGATGTACTACCCCCACTACCCCCAATAGGGCCACCACATGCTCATGGAGCCAACAGATAGGGGAAATCTCAGCATCATCCTATGGAGGCCTAAAACCATGATTCTCAAATGATTATTATAGGTATGATCTGTGTCTTCTCCAATATAGCAGATGTTATCATAGACATAGGTTCTAGCCAGAAATTCTTTTACAAAGACCACTTATGAGGCTTAGAGAATCTAATGGATCCACTGACATGATTTTTGCAATTATAGACTCATACGATAGGGGATTTGATTCTCACTGATTGGTCCGCACAATGCAAGATTACTCTTGGAGGAAGGTTATTCGGATGTGATCTCTTAGTAATAGAGTCGAGGTCTTACGACATCATCTTGGGTGTGGACTGGTTATCTATAGTCTATTATTAGATATACTATTTTAGGTGCACATTGAGGTATGTCTATGAGGATAGAACCAGATTTTCCTTCACCAACGAGAAGGTAACCAATGTATCACATGGTGGACTTAATAAAATTAGGGTGCAGCTAATCACTCACCAGTTGGCTAGCCTCACCCTTAGTTTGGTGGACTAGTGGAGTCTAATCATTCATGCAGTGGTGGAAGAATGTGTTGACATATTTCTATATGTTATCACAGGACAACCTCTTCAACGTGAGGTATAATTCTCCATTGACATGTCCCTAGGGATGACAAAGATATCTAATCTTGCATATCGTATGGTTGTCGTGACGCTCCATGAGCTGAGAGTATAGTTAGAGGACATGAAGATGAAGGGGTTCATAAGACCCAATGTTTCTCTATGGGAATCGTCCATGTTTTTTGAATATAAGAGCTTTAGAATATGTGTGGAATTCTTGCATCATAACTAGGGGGCCATGAAGAACAAGTATCCCCAATTCAGAATTGATTACCACTTCAATCAGTAGAAGGGAGCGAGGTGGATCACGAATATAGACCTCAGATCTGGATGTCATCAACTTCTGGTACGAGATAAGGACATACCGAAGACAACTTTTTGATGACTTTACAACCACTATGAGTTTTTTTTGATTCATTTCAACATGAATAATGCCCCAACGATATTCATGGTACTATTGAACAATACCTTTTTGCGTTTCCTTGATTGTTTCATGGTAGTCTTCATTGATTACATCATTGTGTACTCATCATCGGAGGAGGAGCGTGATACACATCTACGGGTAGTCATGGATAAACTCTAAGAGAAATATAATTATGGATAGATCATAGAGTTCTAGTTCTAGATTTGGGAGGTCCACATTTTGGGACACATCATCTAAGAGGCAGGTGTTGCGGTTGATACGACAATGATAAAGGTAGTTCTTGAATGGTAGTGACCTAGGAGCATGATTGAGGTGTAGATATTCCATGGGTTTCCTAGGTACTACTACAGTTTCATACCCCACATTTCGAGAGTATAATAACCCTTTTCATTTTTTTAAAAAAGGTAAATCCCATCGTAGGGATGGAGAGGATCCATAAGGGTTTATTGGAGATAATTAGGAGACTGATGAGTGCATCCATCATATGACTACCAGAAGACGGTGTGGGGTATATAGTCTTCTGTGATATATCTGGGAAAAGTGGACGGTTATTCTTGATTCAAGAGCTAGAAGTGATCACCTACTGATCCTGGTAGTTGCAAATGCATGATCATTACTAAAAGACACATGACACATAGTTTGTAGTAGTGGTTTATGCCATGAATATGTGGTAGAACTACTTGATGGGCTAACAGTTTACTGTCTACTCTGACCACAAGAGTATCACAGTATGTGTTTTCGTAGATGGATATAAACATGTCAAAGGAATGATGGTTGGAGTTCTTTCAGGACAATGACATTGATATATTCTATACTCCTTGGAAGGGGAACATGGTGGCTGACATGTTCAGCAAGAGGTCTTGTTTTCAGATACTGAGTGTGGTGGTTGAGCAGCTCGATGCGTTGCAGATATCCTTTCATGGATGATGAGGGAGTATCTCACCTTAAGTCCATGGATTTAACTCCCCCAATCATTCAGCGAGTTAGGGAGGAAAAACATGTGGATGCTGACTATGATGATCGATGCTATCATATATCCTCAGAACAGGCTTCATATGAATTTTTGATTTATGGGGAGCACATCATCCTTTTCAGAGGATTCCCCATGTTACAAGAGATGTTACGAGAGGAGGTGTTGAGGGAGTTCTATACATCCCCTTTGGTGGTACATCCATGTGAGACAAAGATGTATTGGGACCTCCTTTGTTAGTACTGGTGGTCAAGGATGATGAAAGTGGTGGAAGAGCTCATTCCATGATGCCTCACGAGTCATCATGTGAAGGCCGAGCATTAGGTTCCCTTAGGCCTGACAGATCCACTTGAGGTACCAGGTGGATGTGGGATGTAATCTCCATGGACTTCATGATGGGGTTACCATGTTTGTTCAGGGGCCTCGACTCTATCTGGGTGATCGTTTACCAACTCACCAAGTCGGATCATTTCCTACCAATACAAGAGCATAGATTTATAGATGGATTAGTGCAATTATACATATAGTAGAAAGAAATGCTTCATGTGATGCCTTCGACAATAGTCTCAAACCATGATTCACTCTTTACATCCCTATTGTGGAAGAGGTTATATGATGCATTTGGGGATAAAATACGCTGAAGCACAACATTTCACCCTAGACATTTGGATTGACGGAGCGAACCATATAGAATTTGGAGGAAGAGATTCATGAATGAGTCCTAGAATTAGGTCATAGATGGTAGGAACAGCTAACACTAGTGGAGTTTTGGTTCAAAAATAACTATCACTCCCACATTAGCATTCCACTATTTGAGGCCTTGTTTGGGAAGACATGCATATCACCTCTACGGTGGACAGACTTTGTGGAGTCATCACTCATGGGTCAAGATGTAGTACATGCTACCCTTAGAAGGCGAAAATCATCAGGGAGTGAATGAGGACTATACATAGAAGATAAAATTCATATGTCGATAAGAAATGGATACAATTGGAGTTTGAGGAGGGAGACCATTTTTTCCATCGAGTCTCTCCCATAGAGAGATTTCATAGATTTTGAAGGGGTGGCATGTTATCGCCGAGGTTCTAAAAGATATAGATTTTCAATAGATTTGGTGATGTGGTGCACTGCCTAGCTCATCCCTCAAAGATTCACTTGTTGCATGATGTTTTTTCAAATTTCACAGGAGAGGTGGTACGTGTATGATCCATCACTTGTCTTCGACTAGGGAGAGTTGGATATTGATTTCTAGATGATGTTTGTGGAGTTCCCAGTGGAAATACATGATCAAAATAATTATATTATTCATTGATGGTCGATTCTTATGGTTCAAATTCGATGGGAGAACATGAACCACTAGGAGAAAAAATGGGAGAGAGTGGCTCCAATTCGTGCTTAGTATCCCAATTTGATTGATTAGACATTTTTTTGGATGTAGTGGACATAAAGATATATGGTGTCGAGAATGTAATTTCCCATAATTAACATGTACTTTTTTCAAAATTATATAGTATTATTTCGAGACCAGGAGCTGAGATGACACTTTATATTGAGGCCTTGGGAGCCCGAAATGTAATTTTGAACATTTCATTAGTTCACTTTAGTATATGTGTGAGTGGGTTTTTATATCACTTTAACTGGTGCCAAATCAACAATATGAGGGCATCGTTAAACTCGGAACACCGAGATTCACATAGAAATTATATAACAATGACTGGAAAGGGTCCAACCGAAAACATAATTTCTAATGTTTCAGGAAAATAATATCTTTCTTTAAATAATAATTTTATTTTCTTTCACACAATTGAGTGTCAGACATTGGGTATGTGTTGTGGTGATGAGGAGAAGACGAGTCACATTAAATGGGTATCATTAATGAATCATTGTGAAAGTGTAACATCAATGGGATTTCATAAATTAAATAGAGTAACTACGTAAGGTCACAAAGTAAAACAAACACAGAAAAATTATTCATTTTATTATTGAAATGCATTGGAGTGTTGAGAATTAATACTTGGGGATTATCGATGACCCTAAAGAGGAATTTCACTCCAAAAAGAAAAAAATGAACAACGGAGAAACCCTAACTAATGATGAATTCTAGAGGGTCAGATCATGGATCAAATCTCATAGTTGATGAGATCAATTCCGAGAAATGACTATCAATGAAGTACGATACATGACCATGTGTCGACGATGACTTGGATCATAATCCATAACATATGACATATTTGAATCTATATAGGGATTACATTGTGATTTATCTTCAAATTTGATCATTCTAAAACAACTAACGTTGATCAACTCACAAATAGGATGAAATGTGGAACATGTGATCATGTGGGATGGTACATTCATTGGGGTTTAGTATAGTGATTTTTGATATAATGATAATAAAGTGATTCCAAACCTCCACTATTCAAAAATCTAATGTGGAGGGAACAACATGATATGAAAAAAAACTAACACCCTCCTCTATGTGCATTTTTTGTGAATGAAATCTCAAAATGGTGGCATGGATATTTCGTGGAGGTTGTAGTGATGGTGGATGCACTACGGTATCGTAGGCACATACGGTTCGGGAAATAGACCACCAATGAAACATCGATGACCCACAAAAGGAACCACCAGCATGCCTATCGACAAGGCGTGATAGTAAAGGGAGGTGGTGAA
Organism: Viscum album; assembly: GCA_963277665.1. NCBI lineage: Eukaryota > Viridiplantae > Streptophyta > Magnoliopsida > Santalales > Viscaceae > Viscum > Viscum album. The sequence continues at coordinate 356,099,140 of OY728152.1, read as the reverse complement.
GGTCTACAGCTAGCTAGACATGGGGGAATTGATGTGTGTCACTGGCCAGTGCTGCGTGGAGAAGAGGCCCACGTTCGGGCCGCTCAAGTGAGCTGGCGCCACGTGGTCTGTCGACCATGTTTAAGTGGACCATTCATCCACAATGGAAGAAATGGAAACTGCAGATCATCATCTGGCTAGACAAATATATTTCACTATGAAGACCTATCATAGGGTAAGGTGGTGCTAGCTGGAACCAACAGTTAACAAACAAGACACGACTAGGCCACATCAGGGTTGGAGAGGTCGGCCCACCACAGTCAGCTTGGAAATGCTGTTGGGACGAACCCGCCCTACAGGGCTAAACCCACTACCAAATAGGAATGTTTGATCCCATTTAGGACCAGATCAAGGTCTGGTTGGATTGAGTCTGTTCGACCAGGTCAGACCAGACAAAAACCCAACCAACACTCGTTTCACTAAAATGCTTGTAACTAATAGACAATGAGTCCAATGGACGTGCGGTTTTCCAGACAAGGACCCTTGCGATGTGGTTTTACATTTGAGATACTCTATGTCATTTTTGGTAGAGGTTGGTATATTTCTTGGTTGGATTAGTCTTCAATTAAACCACACACTTTTTAAAAAAATGCACATATCATACAGATCAGAAATTCATTCGACACACCATATATTGCCTTTGGGCCCTTACAATGAGATGACATTTTGGGTTAATATTTTTTAATTTTCTTGGTGTTTGAGGTATGAATGATGTTTTAAGGATAAGATCCCCCCAGAATTAAATGTTCTAAGTGCATGAATCTAGTGGTTGGGTTTAATGTGAAGAAGGAGGAGAAACACTCCGTGGATCATAAAAGAGAGATCCTTCGTGGATCAGTATGAGAGAGAGAATTCATGGATCATCATGAGAGAGACCCTTCATGGATCATCATGAGATAGACCCATCATGGATCCAAATAAGAGAATCCCTTCATGGATCTGATGTAGAACTACTTGTTGTGGATCAGCCAGAGCGTGACTTGTCTTGAATCAGTATTTGAGTGACCATTCATGGATCAGAAACAGAGCCTCTCAAAAGAAAAATATGATCTAGCTTTACGACTAATCATATTTACATCTATACATTAGTTTTAACTGGCATGAGCTATCTTTTACATTATTATATTTTTTAGATCTTTCTTGTTTGTGTTTTCTTTTGTGGTAATTCCTTTTAAGTATTATTCCTTTCAAAATTTTGAGATACAATTGGGGGTCTCGGGGTCCGTACTAAGATGTTATATCACCATTACATGGGATTTTGCCAAACATGATGTGTCTTATGTAGGAAATTGAGTCTATGAAACATACATTCCTAGTCATATACTTGATGGAGATCCATGAGACAAGAGTAGATGGGGATTACATATACAGATTCATTCTTTACTGCCACTACCCTATAGGTAGAGACCTCAGGGTGAACGTCGATAGAACTATTTACATTGTGGGTTATTGGAATTGTATATTAGAACCGTTAAATTTCATTTACACCTTTTACTCTCAGGGTTGGTACTTTGTGGTGGTTTAACATTATTTTTCTTTTGTGGTTTGGTTTGTGCAGTATTCCATGTCTCAGTGTGTACATGTTTAAAGATAATGCCATCCCCTTTTGGGATTTTCCTTTCTAGTGCTAGTCACCTACCCCTAGACTATAGATAGAGAGGTTGGGGTAGTCATGACATGGGAACCTTGGGATGGTTTATGAAAATTATAACCTTATATTACCATCTTTTTAAGAATCCTATGTTATGGTTTAAATATGGGTAATATCCGATTTTTTCACATGTGTCTTAATTTGTTATATCGTATGTCTTTAAAATTATATAATGATTCTAGAATGTAAATCATGATATAAACTAGTACCTTGCTCGTTCATACGCATAGTTCTATAATTCAAATCTAATTATCAAGAGTGTTTTAATAGTTTGAGTTATTAATAATGAAAATGACTTATAATATGATAAACATAAAACATTAGTGATATATAATAATGAAAAAAAGGTAATATAAGAACATGCATTCGAAAATATATATGAACATTATAGAAAAGGAAGAAATATGATTTAAATATAGACAGAAAAACATAACATATCATTTAGAATTCGATGTGAGGTCTTTAAAAGGTATTATAGTAGTGAGTTTATATTTTTAATCTATAATCCTAATATTTAATGTTCACATTATGATTGTATATGTTGGTGAAATTGAAAGGAAAAAAGGAAAAAAAATTAATGATTGGAACATGTAGATGAATTGATTATTAGTGGCCTGCAAACTATATTGGAGGAGTGTGGAGATAGAGGAAAAGGTGTAAGAGGAGGTAGTGGTGTAGGAATATGTTATCCGATGAATAGAATGGTTGTACAACCTACAATTGTTCAGAATAGAACAATAACATCATACATACATAATGAATGATATGATTTCCAGATGTCTGGTCATTGCTTTTGCTTGTTTGATACGACATAAATTGTTGTCCGAGATGCAGATTGTTGAGGATCTGTAAACAAAGAAGTTAATGATGACTAATTATCATATTAAAATTCTTTAACTGCATAAAATATATAGTAGATTATATTGTTGAAAAAAATCACCTACAGTCCTATGTAGGAAAGAAATGAGGTTTACATTATGATTTTACATCAAATTACCTTCATTTATATAGTGTGTAACTGCAACAACAAAATGATGGATAAAGTGGAGGATAATTCCAGAATTTAAGGAAAACATACCTATTAGAGAGATCTAGATATGTAGGATATATGATGGAGGTTTCCAGTGCATAATAATAACTATATAGTAGATGTTAATTGACCTCAATGTGATGCTAGTAGAGTAGAAGAAACTAATGGATTCAGTAAGATAAATAAATTGACCATTGATGTAATCATCAACCAATAATGAAATGAAGACATTAGAAGGATTAGATTCCTAGTTATGAATGTGCAAATACATCCAGATATCCATCATAATTTACCAAACATGTACAACATGATTATATAAATCACATTGAGAGATGAAAAGGATCAAATAGTTAATAACTCTATAAAATTTAATAATCCTACTTGTGATGATATGTATGATTGGTTGGTTCCAAATTCAACTGAACCTTCACATTTTCCATGCAAAAACTTTTTCTTCAATGTGAACACATATCGTGAAATCAATTTAATTCACACATCAAAAAGAATTGAAAGTAAAAAACATCTCTAAGTTTTCATTAAACAATAATCAAATAAAAAGTAACATGCATTTACACATAAAAGAAGTAATATTGTTAAGAAATTTGTGACAGTACCATCACAATCGGGTACGAACATCCTCAGGATTTACACCATACCATGCAAAAACCATTTCATTAATGTGAATTAATATACTAAAATAATTAAAAGAAACACATCACAAAAAATTCAAAGAAAAAATAATTGTTAATTTACATGAGAGAAAAAACACGTTAATGTGCACTAATATGAATATCCCTTTTAGACCACTCAAACCACACCCATTCAAAAGATTTATTATCCTTATAAAACCAAAATATTGAAATGTTTTTTGATAACTACATGAAAATTATCTCCAATGTTACATAAAATATGTGTAGAAAAAATTTAAAAAATTATATTGATAATAACACTGACCTTTTAACTATTGCATCAACATTATAATCATAAGGCGATGCTCAATTTTCTGCATCAAAATATTGAAATCCTAATTCTTCATCACAAATAAATATTTAATCATATGGAGAAAAGGTAAATGGATGTAGAAACCTCTTTTAATACCACATAATAGTCTTCAAAAAATTTATATAAAACACCAACAATATTGATCAAATGATTATTTATTATTGTTAGAAATTGTCAAATATTAAATGTTGATTATCATTTTATTTGTTTATATGTACTCACATGAATAACACGTTGATAAATCTAAAACTCATCCCATTCAGATTTTCGATTATTATAATGCAGAAGAAAAGGATTTATGTTTTGGAATAGGTAATTAATTTCATACATGAACTGTGAATAAGAGATGCGGGAACATAGCTGAGAAGATATGATCACAATCATAAAATTAATAACTGTAGAAGTTTGTTATTTTAAAATAGAACTTGAAAAATACTAAATCTAAATTTGAAACTGATGTATTATGTGAAATGATATGAAAAAATTCAGAATCAATGTGTTAGGTTTTGGATTAGGTAATTAATCTCATACCAGAACTACCAAGCTAATTCTGGAATGAATATGAGATGCAATGTATAGTTGGAGTAAGCAATATGAGAAGTGATAATCACAAACATGAACAGAAAAGAATATGTGGTATTTAATAGGTGTTATGATATGTAGTGGGAGGTAGTGATCCGATAATAAATAACCACATACATGATGTTAGAAGTTTATGAGGAATGAAAGAGGGATTGCAATGGGTGTTAAAATCCAGAAATATCAAGGTAGGACTAATAGGGAAAAAATTACATATAATGAAAATAAAAAAATTCTTTAAATAACTGAAGACAAAATATTGTTAAAATAGTGTTTTGTTTTTTATCTTAAATAGGAGAAGATAAAACATAATCCAGCCTTCATCCATCCTAATCTGTTTCATCTAAAAACACCAACACCTCAAAACATCAGGTTCACAAGAGAATTCCAGTGTATATAAATCCAAACCCAGAAAATAATAATATTTATGATTGAATGATTTAATTGAACCACATTTCAAATAATAAAATTAACTATGATCACATGTCACATGTTCATTTATTTTGACCTTCCCATGTGCCTTGGGTTTTCATAGATGATAAAATAATGGTAATACTTCCAAAAACATGATAAACCATTTTATTCAATGAAGGTTGTGATATGAAGGCCTATTTGTGTAATCAAGTTATTGTTGTATAATAGGTGAACTCTATATAAATGTTCATGAAGAGAATTAACAAATTCATAATATAACAATTTATAAAATTCAATTATAATGTGATGGTATGTGCAATCGGTGATGTGATTATGTGATGAACTTAAAACGTATGATTGTAGTAGTAAAAAATTCTTGTGGGATCGATGCACTGGTATAGAATACCTGGATAATTTCACATAGTTTCAACACATTATTGTATAACTACTGGATGATGTTTGGAATCCACTACAGCCCTTTTCTAGGTCAAATTGTAATATCATTGTCATTATTAAATAGAATGATTCTTGACCTGAAATCAGAAATCAAATTAGTAATATGATAATAACACAAATTGGATCATTAATGGAAAAAAAACATATTATTTATAATATTTTAAATAAAATGATATCTCAATTCCACCATTTCTAATTCCATGGATGTTGGAATATTGACCAACATCAGATAAAAAATATATTCCCCCGAACATAGAATACATTAAACAACCAAACATGAAACCATGTTATAATATGGAATTATGATCAAGGGGAATGAGTAACTACTTCTAAAACATTCACGTTCCAAGAATGATATGAAAAATTCATCACTTATCACGTAGAATGTGGGTTTTAAAAATTTTTAACCTCTATCAGTGAAAAATAAAAATCGCTGATCAAATTTATTTTTATACCGGTTAATTGTGATAGTATGGGAACAACATAAAACAAGAGATTTTAAAGCATTAAAATTTCACCATAGAAGAATATAATCATACTAATTGAAAAAAACACATCTATAAACAATTTATGATATTACCATAATCATATATCCCACATGAGTGATGGAAATAAACAGCAACACAAAATAAAATGTATGACATTCAAAAACTAGTATTTGAAGGGAAAAGGGTGATATTTGTTGATTGGAAAAAATTATAGGAAGAAAAAAATTATTTTATTACAAATAATTCTTAATGCGACCCGACTCCTTCCAAATGGTATGGGATAGTTTGGAAGGACTAACCATAAACCACATTTTCCACTATGTTTCAATAATTTAGGACCTAAACAAATACCTAATTTTTTAAAATATTATCTCATTATGAATAGACTAAAATTATAAATTTAAAAGAGGAGTATAATGTTTTGAAAAAAGTTATTAAGGGTTATTTACCATATATGGGATTATTCTGGATGTGGAGAAGGTAGAAGACAAGAATAGTGAGGTAGAGGTGGTTTAATAAGAGAAACATAAGACAGGTCAGGCGGAACTGGAGTAGCAGGAGTAGCTGCTTGCGGAGAAGCAAGAGTCAGATTAGCCTAAGGTGTAGGAGTGTGAGTGGAAGGAGTATGAGGTGGAGGAGCCTCAGGCGGAGCATCCCAGGGTGTTGGTGTCCGTGGTGGAGGACTCAGATGTAGAGGAGCTGAATGTGGAGTATCCATACATGGAGGTTTCAGGCGAGTAGTAGCTAAAAGGAACATTGGCTTCTTTGTGTTTGGAGCCGAGTCAGAGGTGGGGGAGGATGTAGTGGTGGAGGAGTAGGCGGGGGGGGGGGGGAGGGGTAGAGATGAATAGGAGATTCGGGGAGGTAAGTGGGAGAGGGAGTTATGGAGGGTAGTAGGAGAGTGGAGCTGGGGTGGAGATGGGAACAGAGTGATTAAGTGTGGATGGCATATATGGGGTGCCTGGGTCTAGGCCGTGAACCCTATATGGTGGTGTTGATAGTATATGGTGTTAGGGTTCCACAATTGAGGGGAACATATGAGAGTGGTTACGTGGATGAAGGTGAGATTGGATACATGGATGAAGGTAAGGATGACATGTAATCAAGAAAAATCGTAGGATTAGTATATATATTTGATATCTGGTGTATTATGTATATGTGTATTATAATAATCATTAAAATATTGTTTTACGAAATGAAATAAAATTATTGGAAATGGACCCTATATATTTAGTTCTTCCAAAACTGTGGGTATAGGAATTGGATGGGAACCTATAACCACAGTTTTGAAAACCCGTTTGTATATGGGTTTTTTCAACCCCTATATCCATAGTTTTTGCAACAAACATTGGGTATAGGGTTTTTTCCCTATTCCCACAATTCATAAAAAACCGTGGGTATAGGTTAGGAATATATACATGGATTTAAAAAAACATGGATTTAGCTTTCTCGCATTAAGGAAGGAAAAATTATATTTTTCACATGACCAAATTTTTTCGCGGGGCCAAATACTTGCCACAGTTTTCCACCTATATCCCTAATGTCTATATATATATACATCTTAGTCAAAGTTGAGTTGCGGTAAGGTGCAAGAATTATATACATGTGGTTGAGGGATCAAAACATGTGGTTGGTTTCTTTTTAAAACCTATGCATACAATTTTGAAACAGTGGATATATGGTTAATGGCATGGTTACATACACTTATTCCCACAATTATAAAACTGTAGGTATAGAATTGTCAAACTATGGGTACAACATATGGATATACCAATAGATAAACTCCACATGGTTCCCAAAAACGTGGGTATATACTATACGCTTTGATTTGGGGTATATTACCATGGTTTTAATAGGTGGGTATAGGTGCCTTTTACAACAATGTAGATTATTTGTGGATATAGTAAGCTGTAGTTACGCATGGACGCTATTTTGGTTTTTAGTATCATATTGAATGAATGAAAGAAGATAGTATATATATATATGTAATATCATTAATGTATAATTATAATTATATATATACCACATAGGTTCTCTAAAACCATACTTAATATGTACAACATAGCGTGTGAATGAATCACATCATTTTGAGGACGAGGTAGTCCACATTTCTTCCAATGAAATTATCATATTTAAACAAAATAAAGAGTAAATTGACATGTGTTGTAAAAGTAATACAGAAGAATAAAAACAAAATTAACATAATATATGAAATATATAAATTAAATGACCATCATATCTACAATGATAGGTGGTAAGGATGAATGAATAATCATCGTTTAGTGAGGTTGTAGTTTGCTGTACAAATAAATAGTATGTTCGTTACCCATTATATTGATGTGTGTGTATGTGTATGTGTAATCCTTATAAAAAAAGATACATTTATATTGTAGATAAATGTGTTTTTATTAAATCATAGGTTATTGAGAGTGGGTGGGGGGATAAGTAATATAAATAAAGGGAGCTTGGGAGAACACACTACCCCTTAATAATGTAACTCCTTTTGGTTTTCATGAAATAGATTCCATAGATTTCTTTTAGACCTAGGGGAAACATACAGGAGGATGGAAGGCATCTTGGGAAGTATGTTTTGGTAGATATTGGTCTAAAAAATTGTGGTTTGTGAGGTGTGAGGAATGAGGAGAGGATGCTCCTTTTTACATGGGTTGAAATGACTCATTCCGTATTTTTTAAAACAAGTTAGGTGTAACAATGTTTTTACATAAAATAGTATTTCAAATCATCAAAAACACATGAATGGAAGGTTCATGGATAAATAATTTCAATACAATGGGTGTTGGAATTGATTATAGGTAAATTGGGTACTTATGATTAGTTTTTATTCCTTTGTTATGGTTAATTTTACATTATACATTTTAATTATTTTAAATTAATTTCAATAATATTTGTGGTAAAAAATTCTTTTCCTTGTTGTAAATTATAAATTATGAATATTCAAAAATAATGAATCAATTATTTGGAAATCCAATCACAAAAATGGTAGACATTAGTTTAAGATTAATCCCGTTAACATTACTACACTATATGTTTTTAAATTATGAACGATCAAAATAATACTGTCTTTTTATATTCATTTTCATAATAAAATTTATTTTAATGAAAAAATATGGTATGATTGATAAAACTTTGATGTAATAAAACATTTGGTCAAAATTAAATATAATATAACCATATAAATAAGTTATTTGAAAAAGTAGTTATGAATTAAAATACTGTATTTTTTACTATCCTTTCAAAAAAAATGATGTTCATTTTATTTAATTCAATATTTAAATGTGTTAAAAATTAGTGTTATTATTTGTCATAGAAGGACATGAAAAGTAGATCATTTTATAAAAAATTATTGTTAATCATATAAGTACATTAACAAAAATTATATATCTTGTTATCAATATGTTTTATTTATATAAACTCATTATAAACTATATTATAAAAGTAAGTATTTATATTCATATTACTATGTTTAATGGATATGTTATAATTATCACATTTAAATAAATTTATCAATCAAATGATGTTTTGTAGAGACATTAGTGTTGCATGTGTCATACACCATGTCACTATTCAGTGCATCATATTCCTTGTCATAGGCTGAGTTGATTTCATGTTAGAGGAATGTATCACTTAGTGCATTATAAGGCATAAATGAAAATATAATTTATTTGAGAATAAAATTGTCCATAAAACAGAGGGTGTTAAATTCAATCTCCCAAAAAATGAATTTCATCCTTGGAATTCATTATTAATGTTAAAAAAACGGACACTTCTGCTTCATCATATCCTCATGATCCCATGAAGCTTCATCTAACTGGTGAATTTTCTACAAAAATTTGACCAGATGAGTTGTCTTATTCCATATAACATTCTCTATATGATCTCGAATATCAACTGGTTGTTAATTAAAAAAAGGTCATGCTCCAACGGTATAACATCATTGTTTAATACATGTGATGTTGTAGGTATGTACTTCCTCATAAGAGATGTAACAGCCCGAGATTTTATGAAAAATATTCTTTTTTTTATTTCACTAATGTCTTGTGTTGTACGCTACACCAAAAGGAGCTTGCACAACACGCATCCTTGACTTGCCTTGCATTACACGCAATCGCAACCTTCCTCGATAGCGTGTGTGGTACGTAATCCTGAGTTTCACGAAACAATGATATGCTATTAAAATATTATTAAAACTAGCCGTTATGAATAGTAATAACCACTTTTTAAATTTTAGAAATTTTAACTCTCAAAATGGACTTCATTTTTGGATTCGGAGTATCGAATTTAGCCTAAGGTGAAATTTTGGTACTTTTCGGATAACTTTCATATTTTGATGAATAGTGAAAATGACTAAATTTTAATTAAAAACAACTTTTTTTTAATCGAAATAATTAATAATGATAAATTATTAATTTGAGTGATTTTAAAGTATATTTAGAATATATTTTTACAATTTAATACAATGTTGGTCATTGGATGTAATTTCACATTTAAACTAGACATAAACAAGTGTCAATCTTTTGATAGATTTTGTTTCTTAAAAACACGCTATTTGTTTTAACGGCGGGATTTAATTATAAAATTAATTAATGCAACTTATATGTTGGGAATTTTGTAAAATAGAAATCATTTTTGAATTCGGAATATCAATTATAGCTTAGGGTGAAATTTTGGCATTTTTCTGAAAAACTTCAATTTTTGATGAATAGTGAAACCACTAAGTGGTAGGTTAAAAACTGAATTTTGCATAAAACTTAATTTTACCGCTTCTGTGAATGAAATTTCGAAAATCCGAGAGACACGGTTAATATCAAGTACTAAAATGTGGTTCAATGAGATGAAAATAATTTTTGGTGAATAGTAACTTTTTACTTTTTTTTTACCGCGGTTAATAGTAAATAGGGTAACTAAGGGTAAATATGATATTAATATTACCCTAACACATGTCCTAATTCTATTGGACAAGTGTAATTCGACCAAAAACAAACTTAGGAATAAAATATGACCATTTAGGCCCACTTAGATTAGATTAGGACTTTTATTATTAATTTATTTAAAGAAGGGTTAAAATAGTTAAAATCAAAGTTTAATAAGTAAATCATTTTTAATATGGGGTTATACATAAGATAAATTCGATTGTAAATATTCATTAGAAAGATAAAAAGATTTACTACATGATGGTATTTTATTTTTAATTTTTAGTAATCAAATAATTTAATGTATTGATGACACAACGATGATGTAGTAATTACCCTTTTAAAGAAATATTAACATAATTGATGTTATAAATGCTCAAATGAATGTAATTTGAGACTTTTTATGAATTCCACTAATTTTCTAGGTTACTATGATATATTAGTGTTGATTTACTCAACTTGGTTCGAACATATAATTCTGTTATTACTTTCACAAAAATCATATATCAAATAGTGTCAAAATTGACACAAAATAGTTTTTAAATCAAATATTATATTATTAATTGTTATTTTATTCCTAAAAATCTAAGGTTCGGCCAAATGACTTAGATAAGGATATATGTATTAATAATATACAATTTGGGGTTCGTTTGGCATGTTATAGTAAGTTTATTAACCATATAGTGAAAGAAAACAAAAAGACACAGTAAAAGTTAAATTATTTAACTTAGAGTTTAATCTAATTGATAAGGTTAAAATAATACCCTAAACTTGTCTAAATCCTATTGGTTGATAGGATTTCGACCCATCCCCACTATATCTTCGAAATAAGACCCTTTGGAACCATTATAAACCGATTTTGACTTTAATATAAAATAATATTTTGAGATATATTCCTAAGGTGCCCCTCTCCTCCCCTATAAAAGGACACCTCCTCCCCCTCCTCCTCACACCAATTTGAGCACTCAAGCTCGGCCAACCCCTGCCAATTTATCTTCTCCACTTCCCTAGCAACATCCTAGAGGTTCTGGTCTTACTCAAAGACCAATTTTAATTCCCTAAGAGGAGGTCTCCAAAAGGCGCTTCAAAGAAGAGGTAATTACCGTTACCAATTCTTTCAACTTTATTTCTTCTTCCACTTATTCTTCTTAGGTTGTTTCATTATGAAGTAATAACATCAGTATCAATAATATACTGATATGTTATTATAAGTATGAAACAACCCTATTTCACCATCTATCCATCCTACGGAAAAAGGAATCACCGCGCGTGCGTACGTACGGAATACCGTCTCCACGCCGTGGTGTAATCAATTTTCCACCACCACCTTACATGGATGGGTATAATGGTGTAATGAATAACTATACATAGTTATTACAACATCATATTGATTCTGATATATTGTATAATCCACTCCAATTCAATTCAATATTTATAGAAATGATATCATCGCTCGTGCGTACGTACGGACTACCGTCTCCACGACGCGATGAGATTCATTCTCCATGTTAACCATTTAAGAATGATTATAATGTATATATAAGAAATAATAATGAAATATATGACATTATAAAGCTAATGGATTTATGTATATATATACATATGTATGTCATCTACTTACTTCCATTTCAAGACAATAAGGAAAGGAAAACAGCGTTCATGCGTACGTACGGACTACCGTCTCCATGAACGGTGTTTTTCATTTTATTTATCTACCTATTATATATATATATATATACTGAATATATATGATATATAAATCATATTTTATATTCTGGAAGTAAGTAAATCATGATATAAGTAATAATGATGTCATGAACAACAAGTCAAAACACCTACGATAAATGAAACGATTTTACCCAAAACGCTTCTTTAACATGGAAATTACAAAAGAACGGGTAATATAATGTCATAAGTGAACCATATATGATATCATAACAATGAATATGATTCTGTAATAAGTCAATAACATGATTTAAATCATTATACAGGAGTTTCGGACACGTACAAGCAAGTCGGACCTAAGGTAAGGGAAATATCACAATCTCATTTTTATCCGAGATTGTTTATTCGTAAGTATTTACTGGGGTGTATTTTATCATCCACATCCATGTTCCTTCAATATGTAATATTGTTTCCATCCAATTACAATAGTTTAAATCCAATTTAACTCTTCGGTGAGTTTTTAGTAAAGAATATTAAAGGAATCTTTTGTCGTTTTTCCGTACGAGGTACTTTTTGACTTTTCCGACAAAAGTACGAAGAATGTTTTTTTTAACTTATACGGCACGAATGGATTTTTACGGTTTTATAAAGCCTTATTTTCATGAACCTTCCTCCAAAATATTTCATGACTATTTTTAATAAAATCTCTTTCTTTTAAAATTGTATGATGTTTTGTGAAAAGAAATTGATTTTGAAGAATAAAGGATATTTTACTCAAGAATTCATTTCAAGTGTTTTATCAAAATTATTTTCCATCTAAGATAATAAAGGGTTCTGTTTCTATCCATATTTTTACATTGATTTGACGTTGTTGTGATGGAAATATGTTTATGAATTCCTTTATCTTATATGAATGGTTTTATGATGTCATGTTGTTTAAGAATCCCATTTTTATTAAATGGGTTATGCAATGATGTATGATTTATGATTTTGTGGCACACATAAGAAAGGATTCATTAAGAGATGGGTGGGACCTATATCTCCCTCCAATGCATTGGGTAAAGATTTTATATCTCATGAGATAGACATGGCTGGAATGGTAGGTTATACCGGTTCAGTGAAACAGGACTGAAACGAGGATTACTCGATTCAGAAAATGACTTTGTCCACTAAGATAGTCTTGGAAATGAGTCTTGACTAACAAGAAATGATTCTCTATGATTATGTGTGTATGCCACAATGAGTAATGTTTAAAGTTATGATTTCATTTCACTACTATGATTTATCCCATGTTATGAAATTATGCTCTCTTTTGCAGGTTAAGATTTCCAAAAATGTTATGTTCTTATGAAAATTATGTGATTGATATTTCCTTTATTTACCTTTACTGAGCATTTGAGCTCACCCTTTTATGTTTTCTTTTCCCCAGGATATAAAGAAAGGTTTTAGGTAAAAAAAAGGGAAGATCTTTATGGGATATGTTGAAGATCTTCCACCACAATTAGAAGTTTACGTTCCGAGTTTCCAAAGACACTAAACTATTACGATCCTTGTGTGTGTGTTTTTGTTATGTACTAAGTATTCCGCAAAAGTAATGTAATGTCCATGTACGTCAGGATACGGGTCTCTACAGTTGGTATCAGAGGAAAGGTTTAGTCAACCTTTGGAAACTAGGATGCGAAAACGTTAGTGAGATCCCTAGAGATATTTCTAAGGTATGTCTAGGGATGTCCCTAGGGATAAGTATACGTATAGGTTATAGTAATAGAATTACGCTAACGATCATAGAATTAAACCTAAGATGTTGGATATTGAAGGTACTCCCCCTTTATTATGTTGTTTTCCCTAGCATGATTTTTTCCTCTCACACTATTCTTTTTGGGTTTTAGACGATGGCTGGAACCCGAAGGAACCGTGTTGATAAATGCAATGGACAATGCAATGATTGCCCTCCTGAACAAACAAATGTTATGGGAGATGGAGTGAAAAATCTTATTGCTATACTTACACAAGCTATGAATCATTCTGGACTTCCAAATGAGCAGAGAAGGGAACAATATTCTATTGAGTCCTTCATGAGGCAACGTCCACCTTCTTTCAGTGGGTCTTCTGATCCACTTGTGGCTGAACAATGGATCAGTACTACTGAAAAGATATTTTCAGTTCTTCAATGTTCTGAACATGATAAAGTCATCTTAGCAATATATCGTTTGGAAGGTGAAGCTGATCAATGGTGGAATCTTATCAAGAATACGAGGCCAAGAGATGAAATTGAGTCCATGGAATGGGATGAGTTCAAGAACTTATTTTTCAATAAGTACTTCCCTTGTATTCTTCGAACAAAGATGGAGAAAGAGTTTCTTGAACTGAAGCAAAGGGACGATGAATCTGTTGGTACCTATGAAGCAAATTTTACAAGACTTGCAATTAATGCTTCTGGAATTATCATCCAACCTGAAAGTAAAGTTGATCGATTTTTCAGTGGCTTAAAACCAAGTCTTCGAAGGGCATTAGCTATAAGAGACTTCAGTAGCTATGAAGAAATTGTGCGTTGTGCTATCAAGGTAGGAATGGAAGTTGGTGTTACATATCCATCTCATGGTTTTGACAAGAAACGAAATATGGAGTTCAAGGAGAAATCTCAGAATAATGGTGAAAAGAAGATGAATGTTTCCTTATGCACAAAGTGTGGAAAGAAGCATGGTGGAGATTGTCTTAAAGGGACTAGAAAATGTTTTAAGTGTGGAAAAGAAGTTTATCGAGCAGCTGAGTGTCGAAGTAATGGAAAAAGGGTTTCTAATGATGTGAATAAAGCAAACACTGCAGAGAACGCACCGCCAACACTTCAATGCTTCAAGTGCAAGGAAATGGGGCATTATGCTAATAATTGCCCTAATCCAAGGGTTAGTGATGATCAACATGAGCAACCACTGAAGGCAAAGGACAAAGGTAAATCACATGCGATCACTATTGGCAATGTTGAATATGACAACAATGTGGTGGAATGATTAAGTGTTTATGTAATGGGATTCCAAAATAATGTTGTATCATTGCGTATTGCAATATTTATTGATGTGGTATTCAAAGTGATTGAGATATTTTTGGAAATAAGATGATATGCGCATAATGAAGACGAGAAAATGAAATGTTTAATAGTATTCATGAGCTCATGATTAATATAAGGACTAAGTAATATCATGGTTTGAGTATATAGAATTTTGAGGATTTTGGTATGTGGAAACTGTTAATTTTTTTCACTAAGGTATTCAAGAGAATACACGATTAAGGACTTTGAATGTTTGGAATGTGACCAACAAGACATATCTTATGATATGTGGGGATCAACGACAGTATTAAATCTCTGGTAATCGTTGTCACTATATTATGAGAGTGGACTGCAGTATTATGTATAAGCCTAAAGATTAGACTGGATTATGTTGGACATAAGTTAGTATTGTTTAAGGATAGAAGATTTTTGATATTATTGATGGGATGTTATAGTAACGTAGTTTTAGAAAAAGGACAACCTGCAGGACGGGCGACAGCCCATCGCTTCGGACAAGGCTGTGGGAATCGAACCCACAACCGAAGTGCGACTGGCCTTTATCGCCTACCACTGACCTACAGGAAGTCCCTGTTTAGTAGAAACTAGTTTTATTATATTAAGCAGTATGATATGTGATTTATAAGTTCATTTTAGGAACCATATGTGATTAATCTCACTATAGAATGACTTATGTATATTTAATAACTTTTTCTAACCTTTTGTTTGAGACAGATGGAATGACCCATCATTCTATCACATGATCTGCTAACACTTCACGAATAACAAATTCAACTTCATTTATTTAAGAGATGAAGTAAAAATTGTTCAAGGCACGAACAACAGTGAGATTTTACCAAAATAAAGTAAGTATTTATTCTAATTCAAATTTTCAACTTTAGGGAAACGATCTTGAAAACCAAAAATGTCATCCTAGTGCTCTTATATCTGATTAATCCGATGGTACCTTAGATCGTCACAAATTTATGGATTTGTGATTGCTAGCTTTTCCATAGCCATGTTCTCTACCACTCTCCATCAGAACATGATGGTTAGATTTCTCTTCCATATCCATATTTTCACCTATGTGGAAACCCAGTGATTAGTTTATTTGGGTAATCGTTACATTTCATACTTTAGTTTTTAAAGCCAAGTTTTGGTATTCCCTTTTACGATGTGGGTTTCTATTAAAGAAACTTTCGAATAGTAAACCATTTATAACCCCGACGAATTTCGAGGGCGAAATTCATTTTAAGGGGGGTAGAATGTAACAGCCCGAGATTTTATGAAAAATATTCTTTTTTTATTTCACTAATGTCTTGTGTTGTACGCTACACCAAAAGGAGCTTGCACAACACGCATCCTTGACTTTCCTTGCATTACACGCAATCGCAACCTTCCTCGATAGCGTGTGTGGTACGTAATCCTGAGTTTCACGAAACAATGATATGCTATTAAAATATTATTAAAACTAGCCGTTATGAATAGTAATAACCACTTTTTAAATTTTAGAAATTTTAACTCTCAAAATGGACTTCATTTTTGGATTCGGAGTATCGAATTTAGCCTAAGGTGAAATTTTGGTACTTTTCAGATAACTTTCATATTTTGATGAATAGTGAAAATGACTAAATTTTAATTAAAAACAACTTTTTTTTAATCGAAATAATTAATAATGATAAATTATTAATTTGAGTGATTTTAAAGTATATTTAGAATATATTTTTACAATTTAATACAATTTTGGTCATTGGATGTAATTTCACATTTAAACTAGACATAAACAAGTGTCAATCTTTTGATAGATTTTGTTTCTTAAAAACACGCTATTTGATTTAACAGCGGGATTTAATTATAAAATTAATTAATGCAACTTATATGTTGAGAATTTTGTAAAATAGAAATCATTTTTGAATTCGGAATATCAATTATAGCTTAGGGTGAAATTTTGGCATTTTTCTGAAAAACTTCAATTTTTGATGAATAGTGAAACCACTAAGTGGTAGGTTAAAAACTGAATTTTGCATAAAACTTAATTTTACCGCTTCTGTGAATGGAATTTCGAAAATCCGAGAGACACAGTTAATATCAAGGACTAAAATGTGGTTCAATGAGATGAAAATAAGTTTTGGAGAATAGTAACTTTTTACTTTTTTTTTACCACGGTTAATAGTAAATAGGGTAACTAAGGGTAAATATGATATTAATATTACCCTAACACATGTCCTAATTCTATTGGACAAGTGTAATTCGACCAAAAACAAACTTAGGAATAAAATATGACCATTTAGGCCCACTTGGATTAGATTAGGACTTTTATTATTAATTTATTTAAAGAAGGGTTAAAATAGTTAAAATCAAAGTTTAATAAGTAAATAATTTTTAATATGGGGTTATACATAAGATAAATTCGATTGTAAATATTCATTAGAAATCTAAAAAGATTTACTACATGATGGTATTTTATTTTTAATTTTTAGAAATCAAATAATTTAATGTATTGATGACACAACGATGATGCAGTAATTATCCTTTTAAGGAAATATTAACATAATTGATGTTATAAATGCTCAAATGAATGTAATTTGAGACTTTTTATGAATTCCACTAATTTTCTAGGTTACTATGATATATTAGTGTTGATTTACTCAACTTGGTTCGAACATATAATTCTGTTATTACTTTCACAAAAATCATATATCAAATAGTGTCAAAATTGACACAAAATAGTTTTTAAATAAAATATTATATTATTAATTGTTATTTTATTCCTAAAAATCTAAGATTCGGCCAAATGACTTAGATAAGGATATATGTATTAATAATATACAATTTGGGGTTCGTTTGGCATGTTATAGTAAGTTTATTAACCATATAGTGAAAGAAAACAAAAAGACACGGTAAAAGTTAAATTATTTAACTTAGAGTTAAATCTAATTGATAAGGTTAAAATAATACCCTAAACTTGTCTAAATCCTATTGGTTGATAGGATTTCGACCCATCCCCACTTTATCTTCGAAATAAGACCCTTTGGAACCATTATAAACCGATTTTGACTTTAATATAAAATAATATTTTGAGATATTCCTAAGGTACCCCTCTCCTCCCCTATAAAAGGACACCTCCTCCCCCTCCTCATCACACCAATTTGAGCACTCAAGCTCGGCCAACCCCTGCCAATTTATCTTCTCCACTTCCCTAGCAACATCCTAGAGGTTCTGGTCTTACTCAAAGACCATTTTTAATTCCCTAAGAGGAGGTCTCCAAAAGGCGCTTCAAAGAAGAGGTAATTACCGTTACCAATTCTTTCATCTTTATTTCTTCTTCCTCTTCTTCTTCTTAGGTTGTTTCATTATGAAGTAATAACATCAGTATCACTCATATACTGATATGTTATTATAAGTATGAAACAACCCTATTTCACCATCTATCCATGCTACGGAAAAAGAAATCACCGCGAGTGCGTACGTACGGAATACCGTCTCCACGCCGTGGTGTAATCAATTTCCCACCACCACCTTACATGGATGGGTATAATGGTGTAAAGAATAACTATACATAGTTATTACAAAATCATATTGATTCTGATATATTTTATAATCCACTCCAATTCAATTCAATATTTATAGAAATGATATCATCGCTCGTGCGTACGTACGGACTACCGTCTCCACGACGCGATGAGATTCATTCTCCATGTTAACCATTTAAGAATGATTATAATGTATATATAAGAAATAATAATGAAATATATGACATTATAAGGCTACTGGATTTATGTATATATATACATATGTATGTCATCTACTTACTTCCATTTCAAGACAATAAGGAAAGGAAAACATCGTTCATGCGTACGTACGGACTACCGTCTCCATGAACGGTGTTTTTCATTTTATTTATCTACCTATTATATATATATATATATACTGAATATATATGATATATAAATCATATTTTATATTCTGGAAGTAAGTAAATCATGATATAAGTAATAATGATGTCATGAACAACAAGTCAAAACACCTACGATAAATGAAACGATTTTACCCAAAACGCTTCTTTAACATGGAAATTACAAAAGAACGGGTAATATAATGTCATAAGTGAACCATATATGATATCATAACAATGAATATGATTCTGTAATAAGTCAATAACATGATTTAAATCATTATACAGGAGGTTCGGACACGTACAAGCAAGTCGGACCTAAGGTAAGGGAAATATCACAATCTCATTTTTATCCGAGATTGTTTATTAGTAAGTATTTACTGGGGTGTATTTTATCATCCACATCCATGTTCCTTCAATATGTAATATTGTTTCCATACACTTACAATAGTTTAAATCCAATTTAACTCTTCGGTGAGTTTTTAGTAAAGAATATTAAAGGAATCTTTTGTCGTTTTTCCGTACGAGGTACTTTTTGACTTTTCCGACAAAAGTACGAAGAATGTTTTTTTAACTTATACGGCATGAACGGATTTTTACGGTTTTATAAAGCCTTATTTTCATGAACCTTCCTCCAAAATATTTCATGACTATTTTTAATAAAATCTCTTTCTTTTAAAATTGTATGATGTTTTGTGAAAAGAAATTGATTTTGAAGAAGAAAGGATATTTTACTCAAGAATTCATTTCAAGTGTTTTATCAAAATTATTTTCCATCTAAGATAATAAAGGGTTCTGTTTATATCCATATTTTTACATTGATTTGACGTTGTTGTGATGGAATTATGTTTATGAATTCCTTTATCTTATATGAATGGTTTTATGATGTCATGTTGTTTAAGAATCCCATTTTTATTACATGGGTTATGCAATGATGTATGATTTATGATTTTGTGGCACACATAAGAAAGGATTCATTAAGAGATGGGTGGGACCTATATCTCCCTCCAATGCATTGGGTAGAGATTTTATATCTCATGAGATAGACATGGCTGGAATGGTAGGTTATACCGGTTCAGTGAAACAGGACTGAAACGAGGATTACTCGATTCAGAAAGGGACTTTGTCCACTAAGATAGTCTTGGCAATGAGTCTTGACTAACAAGAAATGATTCTCTATGATTATGTGTGTATGCCACAATGAGTAATGTTTAATGTTATGATTTCATTTCACTACTATGATTTATCCCATGTTATGAAATTGTGCTCTCTTTTGCAGGTTAAGATTTCCAAAAATGTTATGTTCTTATGAAAATTATGTGATTGATATTTCCTTTATTTACCCTTACCGAGCATTTGAGCTCACCCTTTTATGTTTTCTTTTCCCCAGGATATAAAGAAAGGTTTTAGGTAAAAAAAAGGGAAGATCTTTATGGGAGATGTTGAAGATCTTCCACCACAATTAGAAGTTTACGTTCCGAGTTTCCAAAGACACTAAACTATTACGATCCTTGTGTGTGTGTTTTTGTTATGTACTAAGTATTCCGCAAATGTAATGTAATGTCCATGTACGTCAGGATACGGGTCTCTACAAGAGATACATGGAACACGTCACTTACATGAGATTGATTTTGAGGATGTTCCAATCAATGAGCTAACAGCTTGATGAGATAAATAATTTCAAAGGATCATATAAATATATGGATTAGTTTCCCTTTATTATTGAATCTCAAAGCCTTATTTTAGGTAGAGATTCATAGAAAAACCTTATCACCTACATCAAATTATATATCATGCCAACGATTAACATCATTAGTTTTCTACCAACCTGAGCTTACTTGATATGAATATGAATGTTTCTATCTTTATCAACCATTTCCTCAACTACATCAGTTCCTAGTAGATTTATTTCTCCAAAATCATCGCATCACATTGTAGATATAAATTTCATCCCATATAGTGCATCTTATTGTTCCATATAAATGCTTGAGTGAATGTTATTATTGTTTGAAAACTCATCTAGAGGAATGTTTTGATAGCAACCACCTTTGTAATATAATAAACAATATATCAACATATCTTCTAGGGATTGAATTGTTTTTCCATATTGATTATCTGTCATAGGATTATAAGAAGTGATGAAGTTCATTTTGGTATAATGTTCTAGCTAATGACTTCTCTATAACTCTGAGGTTAACCTCATAGCCAAATATGATAAAATATATTGTGGCACTTCATGCAACCTTACAAATTACTTATTGTATATCCTAGAAAATATGATCTACATAATAGTATACAATAATTTCCATGATGTGCGATGACTTATTAAGGAGATAAACTAACAACCATATAAAATTAAACCCTTTATAGATTTTGGGTAGTCCAATTAAAAAAAACATAGTGATGTTTTCACATTTCTATTTTCGTATGGGTAATGGACGAAACCACCCATTTGAATTTTTTCATATAGCATTAACTTGTTGGCATGCCAAGAATTGATGTAAAACCACCATGATATCTCTCTTCATTACATTAAAAAATATGTATTATTTGTAATCCCTATAAATCTTCAGAAATCCATGATTAATAGATAATGATGAACTATGAGATTCCACTAACAGCTCATTCATCAAATCTGGTATGGAAGGAACATATAAATTTATTCTAAAACATATTATTCCATCTCAATAAAGGTAAGTATTAGGAATATTTCTTAATATCTTATTGCATCTCTACATCTTCCATCCATTCCTCCAAAATCATCACTTGGATAGAGGTTTAAACAAACATTTGATAAAGATAATATTTTCCCCATTCTTTCATTATTTCTAGATATATCAGTTTAAAATCAATAAAATTGAATCTATTTTGATCCGCATAATGTGTATGATAGCATGATCCTTCCGACTCAAATCATCATCAACCTTGATCGCTTTTCCCAGGGTGGTAATGTAATGAGATGTAGTAATCCTTTCTCAACTCAATACATCTTGTCTAACACATGTTCAACTCTATATATTTAAATATATATTTTATACTTTTATGATCGATATAAATATCACATTTTTCTCCATAAATATAATTCATCTAAATCATTAATGAATGTATTACTGCTAATAACTCCAAATAATGAGTTGGGTAGATTTTCTAATGAATATTCAACAGTCATGATTCATAAGAGATAACCATGTTATTATTCATAAGACCACATCCATATACCTTCTTGGATATATCTATATAGATTAGAAACCATTTTAAACTACAGGGAAATGTAAGCATTGTTTCAATGACAAACATTCTATTTTGTTCGATGAAAATTTCTTTGCATTCTTCCATCCAGAGGAACTTGAAACCCTTCCAAGGTAACATAGTTAGAGGACTAAATATTTGTGATATTTTCTCCACAACCCATTGATAATACCCAGGTAAACTCTGAAATCTACGGATCATAGTCACTATTGTTGGATTATGATATCATTCAATTACTTGTGACTATAATGGATCTATTTCTATACAATATATTGAGATTATGTGACCAAAAAATGAAACCATTTATATTCACGATTTATAATTTTTAAAATATTCATATTGTTTCTTGTTTCATTGGGTCATTAGTAATATTCTATAGTTATAGTCATGCTCTTACATTCTCTTTAGATAGATAAGAATATGATCAATATAGACTACCAAAAACTGATTGAGGAAATCTATGAAGACATTATTCATTAAATCAATGAAGATATCAGGGGATTTATTAATACCAAAATTCATCACTATATAATTATATTTTCACATACATTCTGGAATTCTGTCTTGGCTATATCCTCTTTCATGACCCTCAATTAATGATCTTTATAATTAATATAAATCTTGGAATGTATTGAGATCCTTTCAGGGGATTAAAAAAGTCATCAATTCTAGGGTGAGGATACTTGTTCTTGAATGTGATATTTTTCATCTCCCAATAAACAATTCAGAGTACAATTGACCCATATTTATTTTTCATAAAAGTAAATGGTGCACCCTATGGTGACACCAATGTCAAAATGAATCCCATATCATGGTTTTCATAGAGATTATTCGTCAATTAATGTAGTTCAATCAGAGCCATCCTATAAGTATTCATTGAAATTGGCGTGGAACCAGGTATGAGTTCTATTGAGTACTCAACATAAAATTTTTGTGGAGGGCTAGACAACACTTCTGGATGGAAATCCACATGTTCTCAGACAATAGGCATATCATTGTTGTTTATTTTATACTCAAATATTTGACACAAAAAACCTATTGAATAGTAATTAAGTCCCATACACTAGATGTAATATCCAAAATAACTTCATGATTATTGTCACAGTGATGGATGATCATAGGATGGTATGAAAAATAAAATGTAACTTCACATCCTCAACAATTGATGTGTAATTTATACCGAGATACCCAATCCATTCCTAATATGACATGAATTTCAACCTATAGAATAATGGAATGATTTATCGGAAGCACATTCCCACAAACATCTACTAGAGATAAATCATATACCTTAGATGAAATAATCATACCATTAGGGGTTTTAATAGCTAATTAAACATCAAATTTTTTTGGTAGAACCTTAGCACCAATAGAAAATTATTTAGATTTGAAAGAGTGGGTATATCAAAAATAAAAAATTACATTAGCAGATCTATAGTGGATGAGATGTGTATCTTTTACCATTTCGTTATCACAGCCATCTTCAAAAATAGTGATTTCATGAGATTTCCCCTTATATATCAACTTAAAGGGTTGTTAAAATTGTTTATATTCACCACCACATGGGTTTGGATTGTGGATAATATAAATCTTATTCTCCATACAAATGTTTCACTGAATCATGGGGGGTTCATTTTGTGACGCTTTTTCCACATTAAAACCATTATATACCTTCTTCCAATAACATTGGAAATAAAATTATAGATGTACATCACTTCCATAGATAAATAATATATTATACACCTCAAGGAAATTTCCTCCATGCATCTTCCTTCAATTAGAGGATAAATGGAATCTCATCTTCTGCTCATCATGGTTTTTAGATATTCTTTTATAATCCATATTCATTTTATTTCAATAACCATGATGTTGATACATTTATCCAACCTCCATTTTAACCTTGATTTCATAATGTAAAATATCTTCATTGCTACTATAGTATCTTACGCAAAAAACCATTATGAGACCTGGATTTAAGACACTAAATAACCTTTTAACATTACATTCATGTTGGATGATATTTCCTAAATCATACCTCACATGTCCCATTAAAGTATCCTTGTAGGTTCCAATAAACTCATCTTCTCTATGATTCAACTCGAGGAAATATTTCTCCATCATGTTATGAAGTATCTGAGGAATTTACTTAATGAAAAATAAGTTATTGAACTCATCCTAATCTATGGATTCAACCCATTCTTTATTACTTGTATTATTGATTAGAGTCCACAAATGATAACTTTAATATTCTAACTGATAAATTTTAGTATTCGATTTATCATTCTCTAGTCACTGAATAACAAATAATATCTTTTTAGTAGTACTGATCAATTGTTTGGAAACAAGTGGATCAACGGACCCACTGAATGAAGGTGGAACTTTCCTAATCAGAGACTCAATAGAATGTTGTTCCCCCATTTTCCCATTTGTAATTACACCATGATTTATATCTTCAGAAATCTGTGGGATTATAGATACATGGTTTTTAATTCCCTATCATGTACCACTTGGTTGCTCAGGAGGAAAAATGTTGAATTTTCCATCACAATAGCCACTATCTCGATTCCATTAGATTCCATCCATTGACCAAAACCAGAAGCATTGAGTAAGAAACAATTATAAAATTTTGGAACCACATAATCATGAAAAGTCACTTATATCATGTATAAATTATGAAACCTTCCATAATCAATGGAACCATACTGTTTTTCATGTTTGTCATAGATATAATATATTTAAAACCATTATGATGTTTCATGAAGAGTTTTTGAATTCCCAAAACATACCCCCTGTTGATTCATACTAGATATATAGTAAGGGCCATTTTCATGTAGTATATTACCCAGTGTCCATCCCAAAACATCTTGTTTGAGTCGTTACACTTAGATGAATCTGTGCTAGAGCCACATCCACTAATAATATCCAGACAAATATTTACTTCTAGGAAACCACATTTTCTATCCTTTAACCAAATTCCATGAAATCGTACTATACATTTCCTTATCCTTAGATATATAATAATACATATCATTAGGGTTATAAATAAAGATTAATCATCTTTTATTACATAGGATGACTGAAACATTTCATTAATACCAATAATAGCTACCCTAAATTTTCATAAATTATAATTACATAACGTTTTCCGAATACATAAAAATTATTCAAATAGACAACCAAAGATAATACTAGTATAGTACCTTTAGAAACAAGGAAACACATACACTAATAAATAAGTGGTATATGTTACCACCAAACGGGTTCTTCTTGAGTAGAACCCTTATATGAAACCTAAAACATAAACATATCTTCATAACCTTTGGAAGGAAACATAAAAAGGGGTGAGATAAAATTCATAGTATGGTAAAAAAGTGAGATATTTAATAATAATCATGATTATAAGGGTATGATAACATGATAATAAAAATAAAATATCATAAACAGCACATCAAAGATCATATACATGAATCATTCCATAAAGAATGAATGATCAGAAGACATGAATTAGAATAAAATAATTTACATTATCCATGTGGTCATGAAATAGTAATAAATCATGTAATTGGGGCAAACACAAAAGAATATAATATGATTTCCATAGTATCCAAGACATCACTTCCAAAAAATTCATAGAAGTATGAGTTCACACCCCATAACATCATGTTAGTCATTATTCACTCCCATTTCTATCTTAGTAGTAATGTCGCATTGCAATGACCATATTATTCTATCACATGAGATAAAAATAATTACCCAATGCATTATAAGGAGATATAGGTCCCACTCATCTCATAGTGAAATCCTTCATACATGTGCCACAAGATCATAAATAACCATACAATAAGCCATGAAATGAAATGGATACTATAAACATGTTATAATATTATAACTTCTGTAAAAAGATATATATTATATTCTTTTATCATTAACGTATCATGTGAAAAGAATTGGGATTCAAGTGCATATAACACCGGAAAGAGAAACGGGTTTTATAAATATCATGAAATAAAAACATAGTCTATTTAGAGAAATAATATTAATTGAATCATAAAATAATTACACCCAAAATGCATTAGTGGCACAAATTTATGAAATCGTAGATGGTAAATACTTTTTTAATATATATTAAAAACATTTAATGAGGAAAATAACCTTTATGAATTGAAAAACACCTTAAAAAAATAAAACCATTTGAAAACCTTTATATTTAAAAATATTTTTTGAGTAATAAAATGATAGCATTGAAAACTATAAAACTTTTTTAAAATCCTTTGTTCCTTTGAAATTTTCTACAATTATCGTTTGAAAACATTATATAAAACATTCTTCTTGAATATTGTAAATTTATGAATGAAGATAGAGGCAATCATATGATACCTAAAAAATTATATTAAGTACCAATGATTTATAAAATTTTACTAATACCCAAGGATATCATGAATAACTATATTAGAATAAAATTCATTTGTTTTCTTGAGATATGGATCATGATATTTCATTAATTGGATTATAATCATAAACAATCTCAAAGAGCGATAATATTATTTCAATAATCTCTTATCACTAGGTTGCATGGTATCATCCTATACATGTAAGAAAATGAAATTATATTAATCCTAAAATATTATCAAATGAAGGATATTAATGATATAACATGTAAAATGGAATCATATACACGTTGAAAATAAGTTAGGTTCATATCAAAATAAGAGTCTAAAACAAGTAAAATCGAGACAATGCTATTTTACAGATTTGGTATGTTTTGAAACGTAAATAAAATGAAATAAGGATCATAGAATGGATATGTTAATACAAATAAATTTATCTATAATAATCATTTAATAAACACTTGGGAATTATACACACCACACAAAAGGAATGGGTGGTGAATAAAACATGTATCTCATGAAAATAAAAACTGAGATGAAATCCCCTTACCATGTGTCATGACTCATGTTGTACACATTTAAACAACTTGTATAATAAATAAAAATTTAATTTTACATATTTAACTGACCCATATTATTATATATAATTCCATAAATGTTTTTATAGTGAACTTATATTACCAACTGGTTAACAATCCTATGTTAATGTTTCATTTAGGGTAATATCTACTCTATTCTTCGCATGTGTCTTAATTTGTTTTATCTGCAAGTATAAAACATATACTCTGATTATAGGCTATAAACCATGATATAAATATAATTTACATTACATATATAAGTATTATAATATTCTATATAATATTGATGTATGAAATTGAATACATCATTCGTGGAGATAGTAAGTCATTTATACACATGAACTCTATTTCCATTTTATTTTTCATATTGAAAGAATGTAATAAAATGAAATATGTGTATATATATAATATCATTAAATTATATTAATAGTGTTATATATATTATATAATTACACTAAACTGATCCTTAATACATTCTATGTATTGTGTGAGCGAATCATATCGCATGGAGGGGGCAGTAGTCCACACTTCTAACAAAATTATCGTATTTTCACATAATGGAAATTAAAATGATATACATTTTAAAGGGAATATAATATCTTAATGGAATAATGAATATAATATATGGAATATATAAACGTATTTTCCATAATAATTTTCACCTTGATAGGTGGTAATGAAATGATTAACAATTATCGTTTAGTGAGGCGGTTGTTCGTTGTACACATAAAAAATATGATCATTATACATTACATGGATGTCTGTGTAAGTGTAGGTCTAAATCATACAAGAAAAGTTTAAAATTATTTTTAAGATACTGGTGTTTTTATACAACCCTGGACTATGTAGAGTGGATGTGGTGCATAAATATAATAAAACAAAGTAGCATGAGAGAAGACGTTACTTCTTAATCGGGTAATTCCTATTGGTTTGTGCCCAAGGGATTTAATGGATTGAATTATGCCCAAGTAAAGGATTAAAAAAATAATATAGGGACTTTGGTATGTGTATTTGGTATGTTTTTTTAAAACCCAAGTGATTTAGAGTTGTAATAAATGAGGATTTGTGGTGGCCTCTTATAGGGGTGGGAAATGAGTCACTTGGTATTCTTGAAAACAAGTTTGGCTTACCCACATTGTTCCCTAAAAACAGTCATCAAAAACCTAAAAACACTATAATGTAAGGTTAATGGCTGAATAAAGGCTATTAAATGGGTTTTGGACAAGTGAATAGGCCACTTGGGTCCTAATGTTTAAGGTTTCTGCCCATGTTGTGCTTAATTTTACAATAATCTTTTTAAATTTATAATTACATTCACTAATATTTTGGAAAGAAAATATTTTTCCATATTAGAAATTATAAATTATGATGATTCCAAATTCCAATAATATAAGAGACATAAATTAATTTATTATTAATCATATTAATGGGACGACACTGTGGGGTTTTAATGAAAAAATGGTCAAATTTTCGCTATCACTTTATTTTCAATTTCAAAGGAAAATTTATTACAATGAAAAAAATTAGGTTCATTGATTAAAATATTATATAATTAAAAATTTAAACAAAATTGAAATATAATAATTCCCTATAAATAAATTAGTTGAAAAAATAGATTTGATTTAACATATGGTATTTTTCCCTATTCAGTTGCAAATGAATTTTATTTTATAAAAATTAATTTCAAAATGTGCCTGAAATTAATTGTATTATTTTTTTAATAAACAAATATAAATTAGTTAATTTTAAAAAATAGTATATTCAAACATATTATGACTTTAAAAAAATTTGTTTCATTATAAATGTTTTTTATTTATACAAAACTATTATAAAAAATATTTGAAATATAGTTATTACTATTCATATTACTATGTTTAATGGAAAAGTTATAGTTACCTCATTTAAATACTTATTAAAATAAAATGTTGTTTCGTTGAAACATCATTGTTTCAAGTAACATATCCATGATACAATTATATTTAATATACACCAATTCATATCCCTATATGGTGTAATGTGAATGGAATGTTTGACTTAGTTCATTGCATGAAATAAATGAAAATTTAATTTAGTCAAGAAAAAAAGGTATGTAAAAAACCAGTATGTTACAATTTATCTTCACTCCAAATCCATTTAGAACTTACATATTCTTCCATACACTCTCTAGATACCTCCCATGGTTCCCCAAGCTCTCAAGAAACCCCTCCCATGTATATGGAGTCACACACTCATGTGAGGTATACTTTCCATTCCCATCTTTATTATATTATCCTCTTTACATTATGTCTTTTATCAAAATTTACTTATGATGGGAAATGTTATTCCATATAACCCTTAATATGAAATTTATCATCAAATAATGAGAGACCCCTATTTCTCTCATCAACCATATTAATGAATTTTTATGTGATTTCATTATGTTGTAGATATTTCACCATTATTTTTCTTTCCAAAAAAATTGTGTAATGAATATGATACCAATTTTCTATCAAGGGTATTCACTATTAGAATATTTTACCTCTTTGAAATTAGAATTACTTATATATATTCCAAACTACATAGACATGGAATGAAATATGATAATGGTTGAATCAATGTTGTATGATTTATGTGGCACAATTATGCATGATAATGAAACGAAAGTGATGGATGTTCTAGATTGTATATAGCTCTCAAATGCTTTTGGTAGTGTTTGGACTCATCATAAGTCATATTTTGATAGAGAGTGACCTTGATTCCTTAATGAGAATTTTTCAACCATGATGTCTTGGAAATTTATCGTCGACCAATGTTTATGATGTAGTGTTTTATGTTGTTACTACATTTCCCATGTTGTCTTTATGATTATCATGTAATATCACTTCACATTGTTCATTTTTACGATTTTTCCACTTTTCCCTATTGATATGCATGTTTTATTACATGTGTTACTATATTCAGGTTTTTCCATGTTTATTCGCTTAATGGGATTTGTATCTCACCCCTCTTTTATGTATTTTCCCAGGTTATCCTATGCAGTTGAAAAAAAATCCTTGGAATTATAGAATCATGTTATAGATGTTTTAAATAATGATGTTGTATCCCATGTTCAATATGTTATTCTATGTAACAAATTACTAAATACACTAGACTTTTCGATCATTGAGGATATATTATGTGTAATGTAATGTAATAAATAATGTATTAATGTGAAATAAAGAACACGGTTGTTATAGGACCAGACTCTATTCCTAGCATCACATGGATGCTCAACTAGTAAAGGATCATGGGTTTGGGTAGGAGGATCCTTCACATTTTGAATAGTTTAGTATAAGATGTATTTCCAAGGAGTAAGCAATTGAAAGGCCTCCTCATCCACAAATGTATTCTTTCCTCTGTATACCCATTCCATAATTAGTTATTACCATCATAAATGAAGGTCAGTGAGTTATTTTGAAACATCCTCATCATTAAACTTATAATGTATTGTTTCATACTTTAAAAGTTGAAACATATAATTTCTCTCCATTATAGCATGTGTAATCACACTATCTTAAATTTTCTATGCTGTATAATCATATATAGGACCAACCTCCATAACTAAATCTGCCTCAGCCATTATCTCAACCAATGGTTTCATAGTTCATTATGATCTCGGGTCACCTGTTGTTGTGACATGCTAAGGGGCCACTACAAGAGGGTACTGTGAAATCATTTTTCCACAGTCCACATGATCAATCTCCTACATCTATTAGATAACACTTATAGAAGAGGAGGTATAATTTCCTAGACTCCCATTTCCAGTCTTCTCTTCCTTCACATCAGGGTTATAAATCCTCACATATTATATATTCCTATATTGTGTATACAATTACATCATACCTCGTTTTACGGAAAATGATTTAATAATTTCCATGAACATAGAAGATGGGAAAAATTAGATGTCTCTAGTTGTTCTTCTTATCATGCCCAATAACGATATATTCTAGGTAGAAATGAGGGATTCATTCTTATTCAATATGAATCTCATGTTTATCATCATCAATGGACGAAACATATTGTCAACCAGAGGATCAGACACATAATATTAAAAAAAACGGTGTGCATAAGGATGATTCATTAAAAGAAATTTCCATGTCCATATTAATGGGAATGCCGTTAAACATAGTGATATTCTGACAAAACTTATGATTCCAAAATTACTATTTGAGGAAAAACACCTTCACCCACAACTATACTGAGGAGTTACTACCCTAAATCATATTTAAATTGATGTACAATTCCCAGATGTGCAGCAGGCTTAGCATAACGGAGTCATGGTCAAAGTCCCAGTCTCTCATTTTAACCACATCATAAGGGAAGAAAATATGGAAAAAGTTACATTCCCTTTAGAATCATTTCCAGTAAAAAAAAGTCACCAAATATCATAGAGGAGATGGAATAAATCCCCAATCTTGTAGGGCGATGTACCTCTCTGTAAGAAGAGACGGGAAATGATCGAGTGCATACCTAATTCAAGGTATTCTAAAACTATGTCCTTATTATCCCTCACATATGAAACAATTAACCTCCATCAAAGAACACTAGATCTATGTCCCATTCTAAAAGATCAGTGTTCAAGGGTTGCCACATCCAGTCAACGACAGAGATCCTTCTTCCATCCCTCCATCCCAGAAGCCTCAAATCTTTGAACATCAATCCACCCTTTCATGAGGAAATCTTCTGACATTGACACCATTGTTGTGGAACCCTTGATTCCATCGATGATCCCACAATTATCGAGAGAGACGATCGATGGATTACATTATATTTATAGTAATATTTAAAATAATATTTATAATATATATATATGTAAATATTTATAAAATAAAAATAAAAATATTTTTTATATTTATAATTATATATATATATATTATATATATTTGTATGATTACAAATATAATAATTATATGTATTATAAATTTATAATTATTTTAATAAATAATTATTTATTTATAATTAAAACTATAAATAAATTAATATTTATTTACAATTATAATATTTATAATGATAATTAAATAAATATTTATTTATAGATATAATTATATATAAATATATATTTATTTTAATATTTATAAAATTATAATAAATATATTTTTCTTCTTTATTTAATGGGATTTGGAGAGAGGTGATTCGGCTCATAAAAATTTATTAAAATAGCATGATGACAAATGTGGGTGAAATAAGGAAGGGGTTACACAATGTGACATTCCCTCATCCATAATTCTAGACTACAAGTCAATGTAAGTTACATCATATTCATTGTTAGAGTCATAATTATCATCCATAGTTTCCCACTCTAACTAAGAGTGCTTTTTATTCAAGAGTACCTAGTACTTTTCTCGATGTTGTTATGTCTCCAATATGACCATTCATCCATTTCCATGACTACAAACACGATCGAGTCCCTAACCCCTCCCATAAAATGCTTTATCGACATACTATAATCCAGTGTCCACCTTTGTACAACCCCATTCAGTATGACTATGACCTCTTCTATGATTTTTTTGGATGATTCCATTATCTCCATGACTCTATCGACTACAATGTCCCATCATGATCACCCTCATGGGATGCTTCTACACGTTGTTCATTGATTCTGACTTTTTACATGTCTATGAGATATAACATATTCTTTGTTGAGACAGTATGATCATACATTCCTAATGAAGGAATGTCTACAGAGGAAGTTGTAGCATCATCCCCCCTTTTTAGATTGTTTTCTATTCCATGCTCCTTGAAATTCATTGAATGATAAAGAATTTTATTACGTTTATTAATTAGTGAAGAATCATTTTGTTCAAGAATGTTATGTTCATCATCTATATGTTGTGCATCAACATCCATACCCTCCTGCTCATCCAATTAATTCACCATTAGGTTGTCCTCTGAGAGAACATCAGGCCATACTTTTTTTATTTTTCTTAACAACATTCTATGTATTGTGTGAGCGAATCACATCACATGGAGGGGGCAGTAGTCCACACTTCTAACAAAAGTATCATATTTTCACATAATGGAAATTAAAATGATATACATTTTAAAGGGAATATAATATCTTAATGGAATAATGAATATAATATATGGAATATATAAATGTATTTTCCATAATAATTTTCACCCTGAGAGGTGGTAATGAAAAGATTAACAATCATCGTTTAGTGAGGCGGTTGTTTGTCGTACAAATAAAAAATACGATCATTACACATTACATGGATGTGTGTGTAAGTGTATGTCTAAAACATATAAGAACAATATAAAATTATTTTTAAGATACTGGTGTTTTTATACAACCCTGGACTATGTAGAGTGGATGGGGTGTATAAATATAACAAAACAAAGTAGCATGAGAGAAGACGTTACTTCTTAATCGGGTAATTCCTATTGGTTTGTGCCCAAAGGATATAATGGATTGCATTATTCCCAAGTAAAGGATTAAAAAAATAATACAGGGACTTTGGTATGTGTATTTGGTATGTTTTTTTAAATACCAAGTGATTTAGAGTTGTAATAAATGAGGATTTGTGGTGGCCTCTTATAGGGGTGGGAAATGAGTCACTTGGTATTTTTGAAAACAAGTTTGGCTTACCCACATTGTTCCTTAAAAATAGTCATGAAAAACATATAAACACTATAATGTAAGGTTAATGGCTCAATAAAGGCTATTAAATGGGTTTTGGACAAGTGAATAGGCCACTTGGGTCCTAAAGGTTAAGGTTTATGCCCATGTTGTGCTTAATTTTTCGATAATCTTTTTAAATTTTTAATTACATTCACTAATATTTTGGAAAGAAAATATTTTACCATATTAGAAATTATAAATTATGATGATTCCAAATTCCAATAATAGAAGAGACATAAATTTATTTATTATTAATCATATTAATGGGAAAACACTATGGGGTTTTAATGAAAAAATGGTCAAATTTTCGCTATCTTTTTATTTTAAATTTCAAAGGAAAATTTATTACAATGAAAAAAATTAGGTTCATTGATTAAAATATTATTTAACTAAAAATTTAAACAAAATTGAAATATAATAATTCCCTATAAATAAATTAGTTGAAAAAATAGATTTTATTTAACATATGGTATTTTTCCCTATTCAGTCGCAAATGACTTTTATTTTATCAAAATTAATTTCAAAATGTGCCTGAAATTAATTGTAGTATTTTTTTAATAAATAAATATAAATTAGTTAAATTTAAAAAATAGTATTTTCAAACATATTATGACTTTAAAAAAATTTGTTTCATTATCAATGTTTCTTATTTATACAAAACTATTATAAAAAATATTTGAAATATAGTTATTACTATTCATATTACTATGTTTAATGGAAAAGTTATAATTACCTCATTTAAATACTTATTAATATAAAATGTTGTTTCGTTGAAACATCATTGTTTCATGTAACAGATCCATGATACAATTATATTTAATATACACCAATTCATATGCCTATATGGTGTAATGTGAATGGAATGTTTGACTTAGTTCATTGCATGAAATAAATGAAAATTTAATTTAATCAAGAAAAAATGGTATGTAAAAAACCAGTATGTTACAATTTATCTTCACTCCGAATCCATTTAGAACTTACATTCTCTTTCATACACTCTCTAGATACCTCCCATGGTTCCCCAAGCTCTCAAGAAACCCCTCCCATGTATATGGAGTCAGACAATCATGTGAGGTATACTTTCCATTCCCCTCTTTATTATATTATCCTCTTTACATTATGTCTTTTATCAAAATTTACTTATGATGGGAAATGTTATTCCATATAACCCTTAATATGAAATTTATCATCAAATTATGAGAGACCCCATTTTCTCTCATCAACCAAATTAATGAATTTTTATGTGATTTCATTATGTTGTAGATATTTCACCATTATTTTTCTTTCCAAAAAAAATTGTGTAATGAATATGATACCAATTTTCTATCAAGGGTATTCACTATTAGAATATTTTACCTCTTTGAAATTAGAATTACTTGTATATATTCCAAACTACATAGACATGGAATGAAATATGATAATGGTTGAATCAATGTTGTATGATTTATGTGGCATAATTATGCCTGATAATGAAATGAATGTGATGGATATTATAGATTGTATATAGCTCTCAAATGCTTTTGGTAGTGTTTGGACTCATCATAAGTCATATTTTGATAGAGAGTGAACATGATTCCTTAATGAGAATTTTTCAGCCATGATGTCTTGGAAATTTATCCTCGACCAATGTTTATGATGTAGTGTTTTATGTTGTTACTACATTTCCCATATTGTCTTTATGATTATCATGTAATATCACGTTACATTGTTCATTTTTATGAATTTTCCACTTTTCCCTATTGATATGCATGTTTTATTACATGTGTTACTATATTCAGGTTTTTCCATGTTTATTCTCTTAATGGGATTTGTATCTCACCCCTCTTTTATGTATTTTCCCAGGTTATCCTATGCAGTTGAAAAAAAATCTTTGGAATTATAGAATCATGCTATAGATGTTTTAAATAATGATGTTGTATCCCATGTTCAATATGTTATTCTATGTACCAAATTACTAAATAAACTAGGCTTTTCGATCATTGAGGATATATTATGTGTAATGTAATGTAATAAATAATGTATTAATGTGAAATAAAAAACGCGGTTGTTATAGGACCAGACTCTATTCCTAGCATCACTTGGATTCTCAACTAGTAAAGGATCCTGGGTTTGGGTAGGAGGATCCTTCACATTTTGAATAGTTTAGTATAAGATTTATTTCCAAGGAGTAAGCAATTGAAAGGCCTCCTCATCCACAAATGTATTCTTTCCTCTGTATACCCATTCCATAATTAGTTATTCCCATCATAAATGAAGGTCAGTGAGTTATTTTGAAACATCCTCATCATTAAACTTATAATGTATTGTTTCATACATTAAAAGTTGAAACATATAATTTCTCTCCATTACAGCATGTGTAATCACACTATATTAAATTTTCTATGCTGGAGAATCATATAGAGGACCAACCTCCATAACTAAATCTGCCTTAGACATTATCTCAACCAATGGTTTCATAGTTCATTATGATCTCGGGTCACCTATTGTTGTGAAATGCTAAGGGGCCACTACAAGAGGGTACTTTGAAATCATTTTTCCACAGTCCACATGATCAATCTCCTGCATCTATTGGATAACACTTATAGAAGAGGAAGTATAATTTCCTAGACTCCCATTTCCAGTCTTCTCTTCCTACACATCAGGGTTATAAATCCTCACCTATTATATATTCCTATATTGTGTATACAATTACATCTTACCTCATTTTACGGAAAATGATTTAATAATTTCCATGAACATAGAAGATGTGAAAAAATAGATGTCTCTAGTTGTTCTTCTTATCATACCCAATAACGATATATTCTAGATAGAAATGAGGGATTCCTTCTTATTCAATATGAAACTCATGTTTATCATCATCAATGGACAAAAAATATTGTCAACCAGAGGATCAGACACATAATATTGAAAAAAAGGTGTGCATAAGGATGATTCATAAAAAAAAATTTCCCTGTCCATATTAATGGGAATTCCGTTAAACATAGTGATATTCTGACAAAACTTATGATTCCAAAATTACTATTTGAGGAAAAACACCTTCACCCAAAACTATACTAATGAGTTACTACCCTAAATCATATTGAAAATGATGTCCAATTCACAGATGTGCAACAGGCTTAGCATTAGGGAGTCATGGTCAAAGTCCCAGTCTCTCATTTTAACCACATCATAAGGGAAGAAAACATGGAAAAAGTTACATCCCATTTAGAATCATTTCCAGTAAAAAAGTCCCCAAATATCGTAGAGGAGATGGAATAAATCCCCAATCTTGTAGGGCGATGTACCTCTCTGTAATAAGAGACGGGCAATGATCGAGTGCATACCTAATTCAAGGTATTCTAAAACTATTTCCTTATTATCCCTCACATATGAAACAACTAACCTCCATCAAAAAACACTAGATCTATATCCCATTCTAAAAGATCAGTGTTCAAGGGTTGCCACATCCAGTCAATGACACAGATCCTTCTTCCATCCCTCCTTCCCAGAAGCCTCAAATCTTTGAACATCAATCCACCCTTTCATGAGGAAATCTTCTGACATTGTCACCATTGTTGTGGAACCCTTGATTCCATCGATGATCCCACAATTATCGAGAGAGACGATCGATGGATTACATTATATTTATAGTAATATTTAAAATAATATATATAATATATATATATATGTAAATATTTATAAAATAAAAATAAAAATATTTTTTATATTTATAATTATATATATATATTATATATATTTGTATGATTACAAATATAATAATTATATGTATTATAAATTTATAATTATTTTAATAAATAATTATTTATTTATAATTAAAACTATAAATAAATGAATATTTATTTAAAATTATAATATTTATAACGATAATTAAATAAATATTTATTTATAGATATAATTATATATAAATATATATTTATTTTAATATTTATTAAATTATAATAAATATATTTTTCTTATTTATTTAATGGGATTTGGAGAGAGGTGATTCGGCTCATAAAAAATTATTAAAATATCATGATGACAAATGTGGGTGAAATAAGGAAGGGGTTACACAATGTGACATTCCCTCATCCATAATTCTAGACTACATGTCAATGTAAGTTACATCATATTCATTGTTAGAGTCATAATTATCATCCATAGTTTCCCACTCTAACTAAGAGTGCTTTTTATTCAAGAGTACCTAGTACTTTTATCGATGTTGTTACGTCTCCAATATGACCATTCATCCATTTCCATGACTACAAACACGATCGAGTCCATAACCCCTCCCATAAAATGCTTTATCGACAAACTATAATCCAGTTTCCACCTTTGTACAACCCCATTCAGTATGACTATGAACTCTTCTATGATTTTTTGGATGATTCCATTATCTCCATGACTCTATCGACTATAATGAACCATCATGATCACCCTCATGGGATGCTTCTACACGTTGTTCATTGATTCTGACATTTTACATGTCTATGAGATATAACATATTCTTTGTTGAGACAGTATGAGCATACATGCCTAATGAAGGAATGTCTACAGAGGAAGTTGTAGCATCATCCCCCCTTTTTAGATTGTTTTCTATTCCATGCTCCTTGAAATTCATTGAATGATCATGAATTTTATTACGTTTATTAATTAGTGAAGAATCATTTTGTTCAAGAATGTTATGTTCATCATGTATATGTTGTTCATCAACATCCATACCCTCCTGCTCATCCAAATAATTCACCATTAGGTTGTCCTCTAAGAGAACATCAGACCATACTTTTTTTTATTTTTCTTAACAACATTCTATGTATTGTGTGAGCGAATCACATCACATGGAGGGGGCAGTAGTCCACACTTCTAACAAAATTATCATATTTTCACATAATGGAAATTAAAATGATATACATTTTAAAGGGAATATAATATCTTAATGGAATAATGAATATAATATATGGAATATATAAATGTATTTTCCATAATAATTTTCACCCTGAGAGGTGGTAATGAAAAGATTAACATTCATCGTTTAGTGAGGCGGTTGTTTGTCGTACAAATAAAAAATACGATCATTACACATTACATGGATGTGTGTGTAAGTGTATGTCTAAAACATATAAGAACAATATAAAATTATTTTTAAGATACTGGTGTTTTTATACAACCCTGGACTATGTAGAGTGGATGGGGTGTATAAATATAACAAAACAAAGTAGCATGAGAGAAGACGTTACTTCTTAATCGGGTAATTCCTATTGGTTTGTGCCCAAAGGATATAATGGATTGCATTATTCCCAAGTAAAGGATTAAAAAAATAATACAGGGACTTTGGTATGTGTATTTGGTATGTTTTTTTAAATACCAAGTGATTTAGAGTTGTAATAAATGAGGATTTGTGGTGGCCTCTTATAGGGGTGGGAAATGAGTCACTTGGTATTTTTGAAAACAAGTTTGGCTTACCCACATTGTTCCTTAAAAATAGTCATCAAAAACATATAAACACTATAATGTAAGGTTAATGGCTGAATAAAGGCTATTAAATGGGTTTTGGACAAGTGAATAGGCCACTTGGGTCCTAAAGGTTAAGGTTTATGCCCATGTTGTGCTTAATTTTTCAATAATCTTTTTAAATTTTTAATTACATTCACTAATATTTTGGAAAGAAAATATTTTACCATATTAGAAATTATAAATTATGATGATTCCAAATTCCAATAATAGAAGAGACATAAATTTATTTATTATTAATCATATTAATGGGAAAACACTATGGGGTTTTAATGAAAAAATGGTCAAATTTTCGCTATCTTTTTATTTTAAATTTCAAAGGAAAATTTATTACAATGAAAAAAATTAGGTTCATTGATTAAAATATTATTTAACTAAAAATTTAAACAAAATTGAAATATAATAATTCCCTATAAATAAATTAGTTGAAAAAATAGATTTTATTTAACATATGGTATTTTTCCCTATTCAGTCGCAAATGACTTTTATTTTATCAAAATTAATTTCAAAATGTGCCTGAAATTAATTGTAGTATTTTTTTAATAAATAAATATAAATTAGTTAAATTTAAAAAATAGTATTTTCAAACATATTATGACTTTAAAAAAATTTGTTTCATTATCAATGTTTTCTATTTATACAAAACTATTATAAAAAATATTTGAAATATAGTTATTACTATTCATATTACTATGTTTAATGGAAAAGATATAATTACCTCATTTAAATACTTATTAATATAAAATGTTGTTTCGTTGAAACATCGTTGTTTCATGTAACAGATCCATGATACAATTATATTTAATATACACCAATTCATATGCCTATATGGTGTAATGTGAATGGAATGTTTGACTTAGTTCATTGCATGAAATAAATGAAAATTTAATTTAATCAAGAAAAAATGGTATGTAAAAAACCAGTATGTTACAATTTATCTTCACTCCGAATCCATTTAGAACTTACATTCTCTTTCATACACTCTCTAGATACCTCCCATGGTTCCCCAAGCTCTCAAGAAACCCCTCCCATGTATTTGGAGTCACACAATCATGTGAGGTATACATTCCATTCCCCACTTTCTTCAATTATCCTCTATAAATTATGTCTTTTATCAAAATTTACTTATGATGGGAAATGTTATTCCATATAACCCTTAATATAAAATTTATCATCAAATTATGAGAGACCCCTTTATCTCTCATCAACCCAATTAATGAATTTTTATGTGATTTCATTATGTTGTAGATATTTCATCATTATTTTTCTTTCCAAAAAAAAATTGTGTAATGAATATGATACCAATTTTCTATAAAGGGTATTCACTATTAGAATATTTTACCTCTTGGAAAATAGAATTACTTGTATATATTCCAAACTACATAGACATGGAATGAAATATGATAATGGTTGAATCAATGTTGTATGATTTATGTGGCACAATTATGCATGATAATGAAATGAAAGTGATGGATATTCTAGATTGTATATAGCTTTTAAATTCTTTTGGTAGTGTTTGGAATCATCATAAGTCATATTTGGATAGAGAGTGAACATGATTCCTTAATGAGAATTTTTCAACCATGATTTCTTGGAAATTTATCCTCGACCAATGTTTATGATGTAGTGTTTTATGTTGTTACTATATTTCCCATGTTGTCTTTATGATTATCATATAATATCACGTCACATTGTTCATTTTTATGATTTTTACACTTGTTCCCCATTTATATGCATGTTTTATTACTTGTGTTACTATATTCATGTTTTTCCATGTTTATTCGCATAATGGGATTTGTATCTCACCCCTCTTTTATGTATTTTCCCAGGTTATCCTATGCAGTTGAAAAAAAATCCTTGGAATTATAGAATCATGTTATTGATGTTTTAAATAATGATGTTGTATCCCATGTTCAATATGTTATTCTATGTACCAAATTACTAAATACACTAGACTTTTCGATCATTGAGGATATATTATGTGTAATGTAAAGTAATAAATCATGTATTAATGTGAAATAAAGAACACGGTTGTTATAGGACCATACTCTATTCCTAGCATCACTTGGATGCTCAACTAGTAAAGGATCCTGGGTTTGGGCAGGAGGATCCTTCACATTTTGAATAGTTTATTATAAGATGGATTTCCAAGGAGTAAGCAATTGAAAGGCCTCCTCATCCACAAATGTATTCTTTCCTCTGTATTCCCATTCCATAATTAGTTATTCCCATCATAAATGAAGGTCAGTGAGTTATTTTGAAACATCCCAATCATTAAACTTATAATGTATTGTATCATACATTAAACGTTGAAACATATAATTTCTCTCCATTACAGCATGTGTAATCACTCTATCTTGAATTTTCTATGCTGGAGAATCATATAGAGGACCAACCTCCATAACTAAATCTGCCTCAGCCACTATCTCAACCAATGGTTTTATAGTTCATTCTGATCTCGGGTCAGCTGTTGTTGTGACATGCTAATGGGCCACTACAAGAGGGTATTGTGAAATCATTTTTCCACAGTCCACAAGATCAGTCTCCCGCATCAATTGGATAACACTTATAGAAGAGGAAGTATAATGTCCTAGACTCCCATTTCCATTCTTCTCTTCCTACACATCAGGGTTATAAATCCTCACCTATTATATATTCCTATACTGTGTATACAATAACTTCTTACCTCGTTTAAGGAAAATGATTTAATAATTTCCATGAACATAGAAGATGGGAAAAATTAGATGTCTCTAGTTGTTCCTCTTATCATGCCCAATAACCATATATTCTAGGTAGAAATGAGGGATTCCTTCTTATTCAATATGAAAATCATGTTTATCATCATCAATGGACAAAACATATTGTCAACCAGAGGATCAGACACAAAATATTCAAAAAAAAAGGTGTGCATAAGGACGATTCATTATAATTTTTTTCCCTGTCCATATTAATGGGAATGTCGTTAAACATAGTTATATTCTGACAAAACTTATGATTCCAAAATAACTATTTGAGGAAAAAAACCTTCACCCACAACAATACTAAGGAGTTACTACCCTAAATCATATTGAAATTGATGTCCAATTCACAGATGTGCAACAGGCTTAGCATTAGGGAGTCATGGTCAAAGTCCCAGTCTCTCATTTTAACCACATCATATGGGAAGAAAAGATGGAAAAAGTTACATCCCATTTAGAATCATTTCCAGTAAAAAAGTCCCCAAATATCGTAGAGGAGATGGAATAAATCCCCAATCTTGTAGGGCGATGTACCTCTCTGTCAGAAGAGACGGGCAATGATCGAGTGCATACCTAATTCAAGGTATTCTAAAACTATTTCCTTATTATCCCTCACATATGAAACAACTATCCTCCATCAAAGAACACTAGATCTATATCCCATTCTAAAAGATCAGTGTTCTAGGGTTGCCACATCCAGTCAACGACACATATCCTTCTTCCATCCCTCCTTCCCAGAAGCCTCAAATCTTTGAACATCAATCCACCCTTTCATGAGGAAATCTTCTGACATTGTCACCATTGTTGTGGAACCCTTGATTCCATCGATGATCCCACAATTATCGAGAGAGACGATCGATGGATTACATTATATTTATAGTAATATTTAAAATAATATTTATAATATATATATGTGTAAATATTTATAAAATAAAAATAAAAATATTTTTTATATTTATAATTATATATATATATATTATATATATTTGTATGATTACAAATATAATAATTATATGTATTATAAATTTATAATTATTTTAATAAATAATTATTTATTTATAATTAAAACTATAAATAAATGAATATTTATTTACAATTATAATATTTATAAAGATAATTAATTAAATATTTATTTATAGATATAATTATATATAAATATATATTTATTTTAATATTTATTAAATTATAATAAATATATTTTTCTTATTTATTTAATGGGATTTGGAGAGAGGTGATTCGGCTCATAAAAATTTATTAAAATAGCATGATGACAAATGTGGGTGAAATAAGGAAGGGGTTACACAATGTGACATTCCCTCATCCATAATTCTAGACTACATGTCAATGTAAGTTACATCATATTCATTGTTAGAGTCATAATTATCATCCATAGTTTCCCACTCTAACTAAGAGTGCTTTTTATTCAAGAGTACCTAGTACTTTTATCGATGTTGTTACGTCTCCAATATGACCATTCATCCATTTCCATGACTACAAACACGATCGAGTCCATAACCCCTCCCATAAAATGCTTTATCGACAAACTATAATCCAGTGTCCACCTTTTTACAACCCCATTCAGTATGACTATGACCACTTCTATGATTTTTTGGATGATTCCATTATCTCCATGACTCTATCGACTACAATGACCCATCATGATCACCTTCATGGGATGCTTCTACACGTTGTTCATTGATTCTGACATTTTACATGTCTATGAGATATAACATATTCTTTGTTGAGACAGTATGAGCATACATGCCTAATGAAGGAATGTCTACAGAGGAAGTTGTAGCATCATCCCCCTTTTTAGATTGTTTTCTATTCCATGCTCCTTGAAATTCATTGAATGATCAAGAATTTTATTACGTTTATTAATTAGTGAAGAATCATTTTGTTCAAGAATGTTATGTTCATCATCTATATGTTGTTCATCAACATCCATACCCTCCTGCTCATCCAAATAATTCACCATTAGGTTGTCCTCTGAGAGAACATCAGACCATACTTTTTTTTATTTTTCTTAACAACATTCTATGTATTGTGTGAGCGAATCACATCACATGGAGGGGGCAGTAGTCCACACTTCTAACAAAATTATCATATTTTCACATAATGGAAATTAAAATGATATACATTTTAAAGGGAATATAATATCTTAATGGAAGAATGAATATAATATATGGAATATATAAATGTATTTTCCATAATAATTTTCACCCTGAGAGGTGGTAATGAAAAGATTAACAATCATCGTTTAGTGAGGCGGTTGTTTGTCGTACACATAAAAAATATGATCATTACACATTACATGGATGTGTGTGTAAGTGTAGGTCTAAAACATATAAGAACAGTATAAAATTAATTTTAAGATACTGGTGTTGTTATACAACCCTGGACTATGTAGAGTGGATGGGGTGCATA
Source organism: Viscum album (assembly GCA_963277665.1). Classification (NCBI taxonomy): domain Eukaryota; kingdom Viridiplantae; phylum Streptophyta; class Magnoliopsida; order Santalales; family Viscaceae; genus Viscum; species Viscum album. The sequence goes on along the minus strand of OY728152.1, from coordinate 356,054,437 downwards.
AATATAATAAAACAAAGTAGCATGAGAGAAGACGTTACATCTTAATCGGGTAATTCCTATTGGTTTGTGCCCAAAGGATATAATAGATTTCATTATTCCCAAGTAAAGGATTAAACAAATAATATAGGGACTTTGGTATGTGTATTTGTTATGTTTTTTTAAATCCCAAGTGATTTAGAGTTGTAATAAATGAGGATTTGTGGTGGCCTCTTATAGGGGTGGGAAATGAGTCACTTGGTATTTTTGAAAACAAGTTTGGATTACCCACATTGTTCCTTAAAAATAGTAATCAAAAACCTATAAACACTATAATGTAAGGTTAATGGCTGAATAAAGGCTATTAAATGGGTTTTGGACAAGTGAATAGGCCACTTGGGTCCTAAAGGTTAAGGTTTATGCCCATGTTGTGCTTAATATTACAATAATCTTTTTAAATTTTTAATTACATTCACTAATATTTTGGAAAGAAAATATTTTACCATATTAGAAATTATAAATTATGATGATTCCAAATTCCAATAATAGAAGAGACATAAATTTATTTATTATTAATCATATTAATGGGAAAACACTGTGGGGTTTTAATGAAAAAATGTTCAAATTTTCGCTATCTTTTTATTTTAAATTTCAAAGGAAAATTTATTACAATGAAAAAAATTAGGTTCATTGATTAAAATATTATATAACTAAAAATTTAAACAAAATTGAAATATAATAATTCCCTATAAATAAATTAGTTGAAAAAATAGATTTTATTTAACATATGGTATTTTTCCCTATTCAGTCGCAAATGACTTTTATTTTATCAAAATTAATTTCAAAATGTGCCTGAAATTAATTGTAGTATTTTTTTAATAAATAAATATAAATTAGTTAAATTTAAAAAATAGTTTTTTCAAACATATTATGACTTTAAAAAAATTTGTTTCATTATCAATGTTTTTTTTATACAAAACTATTATAAAAAATATATGAAATATAGTTATTACTATTCATATTACTATGTTTAATGGAAAAGTTATAATTACCTCATTTAAATACTTATTAAAATAAAATGTTGTTTCGTTGAAACATCGTTGTTTCATGTAACATATTCATGATACAAATATATTTAATATACACCAATTCATATGCCTATATGGTTTCATGTGAATGGAATGTTTGACTTGGTTCATTGCCTGAAATAAATGAAAATTTAATTTAATCAAGAAAAAAAGGTATGTAAAAAACCAGTATGTTACAATTTATCTTCACTCGGAATCCATTTATAACTTACATACTCTTCCATCAACTTTCTAGATACCTACCATGGTGCCCCAAGATCTCAAGAAACCCGTCCCATGTATTTGGAGTCACACACTCATGTGAGGTATACATTCCATTCCCCTCTTTCTTCAATTATCCTCTATAAATTATGTCTTTTATCAAAATTTACTTATGATGGGAAATTTTATTCCATATAACCCTTAATATAAAATTTATCATCAAATTATGAGAGACCCCTTTATCTCTCATCAACCCAATTAATGAATTTTTATGTGATTTCATTATGTTGTAGATATTTCATCATTATTTTTCTTTCCAAAAAAAATTGTGTAATGAATATGATACCAATTTTCTATCAAGGGTATTCACTATTAGAATATTTTACCTCTTGGAAAATAGAATTACTTGTATATATTCCAAACTACATAGACATGGAATGAAATATGATAATGTTTGAATCAATGTTGTATGATTTATGTGGCACAATTATGCATGATAATGAAATGAAAGTGATGGATATTCTAGATTGTATACAGCTTTTAAATTCTTTTGGTAGTGTTTGGACTCATCATAAGTCATATTTGGATAGAGAGTGAACATGATTCCTTAATGAGAATTTTTCAACCATGATTTCTTGGAAATTTATCCTCGACCAATGTTTATGATGTAGTGTTTTATGTTTTTACTATATTTCACATGTTGTCTTTATGATTATCATGTAATATCACGTCACATTGTTCATTTTTATGATTTTTACACTTGTTCCCCATTTATATGCATGTTTTATTACTTGTGTTACTATATTCATGTTTTTCCATGTTTATTCGCATAATGGGATTTGTATCTCACCCCTCTTTTATGTATTTTCCCAGGTTATCCTATACAGTTGAAAAAAATACTTGGAATTATAGAATCATGTTATAGATTTTTTAAATAATGTTGTTTTATCCCATGTTCAATATGTTATTCTATGTACCAAATTACTAAATACACTAGACATTTCGATCATTGAGGATATATTATGTGTAATGTAAGGTAATAAATCATGTATTAATGTGAAATAAAGAACACGGTTGTTATAGGACCATACTCTATTCGTAGCATCACATGGATGCTCAACTAGTAAAGGATCCTGGGTTTGGGCAGGAGGATCCTTCACATTTTGAATAGTTTATTATAAGATGGATTTACAAGGAGTAAGCAATTGAAAGGCCTCCTCATCCACAAATGTATTCTTTCCTCTGTATTCCCATTCCATAATTAGTTATTCCCATCATAAATGAAGGTCAGTGAGTTATTTTGAAACATCCCCATCATTAAACTTATAATGTATTGTGTCATACATTAAAAGTTGAAACATATAATTTCTCTCCATTACAGCATGTGTAATCACACTATCTTGAATTTTCTATGCTGGAGAATCATATAGAGGACCAACCTCCATAACTAAATATGCCTCAGCCACTTTCTCAACCAATTGTTTCATAGTTCATTCTGATCTCGGGTCAGCTGTTGTTGTGACATGCTAATGGGCCACTACAAGAGGGTATTGTGAAATCATTTTTCCACAGTCCACAAGATCAGTCTCCCGCATCAATTGGATAACACTTATAGAAGAGGAAGTATAATGTCCTAGACTCCCATTTCCATTCTTCTCTTCCTACACATCAGGGTTATAAATCCTCACCTATTATATATTCCTATACTGTGTATACAATAACTTCTTACCTCGTTTAAGGAAAATGATTTAATAATTTCCATGAACATAGAAGATGGGAAAAATTAGATGTCTCTAGTTGTTCCTCTTATCATGCCCAATAACCATATATTCTAGGTAGAAATGAGGGATTCCTTCTTATTCAATATGAAAATCATGTTTATCATCATCAATGGACAAAACATATTGTCAACCAGAGGATCAGACACAAAATATTCAAAAAAAAAGGTGTGCATAAGGACGATTCATTATAATTTTTTTCCCTGTCCATATTAATGGGAATGTCGTTAAACATAGTTATATTCTGACAAAACTTATGATTCCAAAATAACTATTTGAGGAAAAAAACCTTCACCCACAACAATACTAAGGAGTTACTACCCTAAATCATATTGAAATTGATGTCCAATTCACAGACGTGCAACAGGCTTAGCATTAGGGAGTCATGGTCAAAGTCCCAGTCTCTCATTTTAACCACATCATATGGGAAGAAAAGATGGAAAAAGTTACATCCCATTTAGAATCATTTCCAGTAAAAAAGTCCCCAAATATCGTAGAGGAGATGGAATAAATCCCCAATCTTGTAGGGCGATGTACCTCTCTGTCAGAAGAGACGGGCAATGATCGAGTGCATACCTAATTCAAGGTATTCTAAAACTATTTCCTTATTATCCCTCACATATGAAACAACTATCCTCCATCAAAGAACACTAGATCTATATCCCATTCTAAAAGATCAGTGTTCTAGGGTTGCCACATCCAGTCAACGACACATATCCTTCTTCCATCCCTCCTTCCCAGAAGCCTCAAATCTTTGAACATCAATCCACCCTTTCATGAGGAAATCTTCTGACATTGTCACCATTGTTGTGGAACCCTTGATTCCATCGATGATCCCACAATTATCGAGAGAGACGATCGATGGATTACATTATATTTATAGTAATATTTAAAATAATATTTATAATATATATATGTGTAAATATTTATAAAATAAAAATAAAAATATTTTTTATATTTATAATTATATATATATATATTATATATATTTGTATGATTACAAATATAATAATTATATGTATTATAAATTTATAATTATTTTAATAAATAATTATTTATTTATAATTAAAACTATAAATAAATGAATATTTATTTACAATTATAATATTTATAAAGATAATTAATTAAATATTTATTTATAGATATAATTATATATAAATATATATTTATTTTAATATTTATTAAATTATAATAAATATATTTTTCTTATTTATTTAATGGGATTTGGAGAGAGGTGATTCGGCTCATAAAAATTTATTAAAATAGCATGATGACAAATGTGGGTGAAATAAGGAAGGGGTTACACAATGTGACATTCCCTCATCCATAATTCTAGACTACATGTCAATGTAAGTTACATCATATTCATTGTTAGAGTCATAATTATCATCCATAGTTTCCCACTCTAACTAAGAGTGCTTTTTATTCAAGAGTACCTAGTACTTTTATTGATGTTGTTACGTCTCCAATATGACCATTCATCCATTTCCATGACTACAATCACGATCGAGTCCATAACCCCTCCCATAAAATGCTTTATCGACAAACTATAATCCAGTGTCCACCTTTTTACAACCCCATTCAGTATGACTATGGCCACTTCTATGATTTTTTGGATGATTCCATTATCTCCATGACTCTATCGACTACAATGACCCATCATGATCACCTTCATGGGATGCTTCTACACGTTGTTCATTGATTCTGACATTTTACATGTCTATGAGATATAACATATTCTTTGTTGAGACAGTATGAGCATACATGCCTAATGAAGGAATGTCTACAGAGGAAGTTGTAGCATCATCCCCCCTTTTTAGATTGTTTTCTATTCCATGCTCCTTGAAATTCATTGAATGATCAAGAATTTTATTACGTTTATTAATTAGTGAAGAATCATTTTGTTCAAGAATGTTATGTTCATCATCTATATGTTGTTCATCAACATCCATACCCTCCTGCTCATCCAAATAATTCACCATTAGGTTGTCCTCTGAGAGAACATCAGACCATACTTTTTTTTATTTTTCTTAACAACATTCTATGTATTGTGTGAGCGAATCACATCACATGGAGGGGGCAGTAGTCCACACTTCTAACAAAATTATCATATTTTCACATAATGGAAATTAAAATGATATACATTTTAAAGGGAATATAATATCTTAATGGAAGAATGAATATAATATATGGAATATATAAATGTATTTTCCATAATAATTTTCACCCTGAGAGGTGGTAATGAAAAGATTAACAATCATCGTTTAGTGAGGCGGTTGTTTGTCGTACACATAAAAAATATGATCATTACACATTACATGGATGTGTGTGTAAGTGTAGGTCTAAAACATATAAGAACAGTATAAAATTAATTTTAAGATACTGGTGTTGTTATACAACCCTGGACTATGTAGAGTGGATGGGGTGCATAAATATAATAAAACAAAGTAGCATGAGAGAAGACGTTACATCTTAATCGGGTAATTCCTATTGGTTTGTGCCCAAAGGATATAATGGATTTCATTATTCCCAAGTAAAGGATTAAACAAATAATATAGGGACTTTGGTATGTGTATTTGTTATGTTTTTTTAAATCCCAAGTGATTTAGAGTTGTAATAAATGAGGATTTGTGGTGGCCTCTTATAGGGGTGGGAAATGAGTCACTTGGTATTTTTGAAAACAAGTTTGGATTACCCACATTGTTCCTTAAAAATAGTAATCAAAAACCTATAAACACTATAATGTAAGGTTAATGGCTGAATAAAGGCTATTAAATGGGTTTTGGACAAGTGAATAGGCCACTTGGGTCCTAAAGGTTAAGGTTTATGCCCATGTTGTGCTTAATATTACAATAATCTTTTTAAATTTTTAATTACATTCACTAATATTTTGGAAAGAAAATATTTTACCATATTAGAAATTATAAATTATGATGATTCCAAATTCCAATAATAGAAGAGACATAAATTTATTTATTATTAATCATATTAATGGGAAAACACTGTGGGGTTTTAATGAAAAAATGTTCAAATTTTCGCTATCTTTTTATTTTAAATTTCAAAGGAAAATTTATTACAATGAAAAAAATTAGGTTCATTGATTAAAATATTATATAACTAAAAATTTAAACAAAATTGAAATATAATAATTCCCTATAAATAAATTAGTTGAAAAAATAGATTTTATTTAACATATGGTATTTTTCCCTATTCAGTCGCAAATGACTTTTATTTTATCAAAATTAATTTCAAAATGTGCCTGAAATTAATTGTAGTATTTTTTTAATAAATAAATATAAATTAGTTAAATTTAAAAAATAGTATTTTCAAACATATTATGACTTTAAAAAAATTTGTTTCATTATCAATGTTTTTTTTATACAAAACTATTATAAAAAATATATGAAATATAGTTATTACTATTCATATTACTATGTTTAATGGAAAAGTTATAATTACCTCATTTAAATACTTATTAAAATAAAATGTTGTTTCGTTGAAACATCGTTGTTTCATGTAACATATTCATGATACAAATATATTTAATATACACCAATTCATATGCCTATATGGTTTCATGTGAATGGAATGTTTGACTTGGTTCATTGCATGAAATAAATGAAAATTTAATTTAATCAAGAAAAAAAGGTATGTAAAAAACCAGTATGTTACAATTTATCTTCACTCGGAATCCATTTATAACTTACATACTCTTCCATCAACTTTCTAGATACCTCCCATGGTGCCCCAAGATCTCAAGAAACCCGTCCCATGTATTTGGAGTCACACACTCATGTGAGGTATACATTCCATTCCCCTCTTTCTTCAATTATCCTCTATAAATTATGTCTTTTATCAAAATTTACTTATGATGGGAAATTTTATTCCATATAACCCTTAATATAAAATTTATCATCAAATTATGAGAGACCCCTTTATCTCTCATCAACCCAATTAATGAATTTTTATGTGATTTCATTATGTTGTAGATATTTCATCATTATTTTTCTTTCCAAAAAAAATTGTGTAATGAATATGATACCAATTTTCTATCAAGGGTATTCACTATTAGAATATTTTACCTCTTGGAAAATAGAATTACTTGTATATATTCCAAACTACATAGACATGGAATGAAATATGATAATGTTTGAATCAATGTTGTATGATTTATGTGGCACAATTATGCATGATAATGAAATGAAAGTGATGGATATTCTAGACTGTATACAGCTTTTAAATTCTTTTGGTAGTGTTTGGACTCATCATAAGTCATATTTGGATAGAGAGTGAACATGATTCCTTAATGAGAATTTTTCAACCATGATTTCTTGGAAATTTATCCTCGACCAATGTTTATGATGTAGTGTTTTATGTTGTTACTATATTTCACATGTTGTCTTTATGATTATCATGTAATATCACGTCACATTGTTCATTTTTATGATTTTTACACTTGTTCCCCATTTATATGCATGTTTTATTACTTGTGTTACTATATTCATGTTTTTCCATGTTTATTCGCATAATGGGATTTGTATCTCACCCCTCTTTTATGTATTTTCCCAGGTTATCCTATACAGTTGAAAAAAATACTTGGAATTATAGAATCATGTTATAGATGTTTTAAATAATGATGTTTTATCCCATGTTCAATATGTTATTCTATGTACCAAATTACTAAATACACTAGACATTTCGATCATTGAGGATATATTATGTGTAATGTAAGGTAATAAATCATGTATTAATGTGAAATAAAGAACACGGTTGTTATAGGACCATACTCTATTCGTAGCATCACATGGATGCTCAACTAGTAAAGGATCCTGGGTTTGGGCAGGAGGATCCTTCACATTTTGAATAGTTTATTATAAGATGGATTTACAAGGAGTAAGCAATTGAAAGGCCTCCTCATCCACAAATGTATTCTTTCCTCTGTATTCCCATTCCATAATTAGTTATTCCCATCATAAATGAAGGTCAGTGAGTTATTTTGAAACATCCCCATCATTAAACTTATAATGTATTGTGTCATACATTAAAAGTTGAAACATATAATTTCTCTCCATTACAGCATGTGTAATCACACTATCTTGAATTTTCTATGCTGGAGAATCATATATAGGACCAACCTCCATAACTAAATATGCCTCAGCCACTTTCTCAACCAATTGTTTCATAGTTCATTCTGATCTCGGGTCAGCTGTTGTTGTGACATGCTAAGGGGCCACTACAAGAGGGTTCTGTGAAATCATTTTTCCACAGTCCACATGATCAGTCTCCCGCATCAATTGGATAACACTTATAGAAGAGGAAGTATAATGTCCTAGACTCCCATTTCCATTATTCTCTTCCTACACATCAGGGTTATAAATCATCACCTATTATATATTCCTATACTGTGTATACAATAACTTCTTACCTCGTTTAAGGAAAACGATTTAATAATTTCCATGAACATAGAAGATGGGAAAAATTAGATGTCTCTAGTTTTTCCTCTTATCATGCCCAATAACCATATATTCTAGGTAGAAATGAGGGATTCCTTCTTATTCAATATGAAAATCATGTTTATCATCATCAATGGACAAAACATATTGTCAACCAGAGGATCATACACAAAATATTCAAAAAAAAGGTGTGCATAAGGACGATTCATTATAATTTTTTTCCCTGTCCATATTAATGGGAATGTCGTTAAACATAGTTATATTCTGACAAAACTTATGATTCCAAAATAACTATTTTAGGAAAAACACCTTCACCCACAACAATACTAAGGAGTTACTACCCTAAATCATATTGAAATTGATGTCCAATTCACAGATGTGCAACAGGTTTAGCATTAGGGAGTCATGGTCAAAGTCCCAGTCTCTCATTTTAACCACATCATATGGGAAGAAAAGATGGAAAAAGTTACATCCCATTTAGAATCATTTCCAGTAAAAAAGTCCCCAAATATCGTAGAGGAGATGGAATAAATCCCCAATCTTGTAGGGCGATGTACCTATCTGTAAGAAGAGACGGGCAATGATCGAGTGCATACCTAATTCAAGGTATTCTAAAACTATTTCCTTATTATCCCTCACATATGAAACAACTAACCTCCATCAAAGAACACTAGATCTATATCCCATTCTAAAAGATCAGTGTTCAAGGGTTGCCACATCCAGTCAACGACACAGATCCTTCTTCCATCCCTCCTTCCCAGAAGCCTCAAACCTTTGAACATCTATCCACCCTTTCATGAGGAAATCTTCTGACATTGTCACCATTTTTGTGGAACCCTTGATTCCATCGATGATCCCACAATTATCGAGAGAGACGATCGATGGATTACATTATATTTATAGTAATATTTAAAATAATATTTATAATATATATATATATGTAAATATTTATAAAATAAAAATAAAAATATTTTTTATATTTATAATTATATATATATATATTATATATATTTGTATAATTACAAATATAATAATTATATGTATTATAAATTTATAATTATTTTAATAAATAATTATTTATTTATAATTAAAACTATAAATAAATGAATATTTATTTACAATTATAATATTTATAACGATAATTAATTAAATATTTATTTATAGATATAATTATATATAAATATATATTTATTTTAATATATATAAAATTATAATAAATATATTTTTCTTATTTATTTAATGGGATTTGGAGAGAGGTGATTCGGCTCATAAAAATTTATTAAAATAGCATGATGACAAATGTGGGTGAAATAAGGAAGGGGTTACACAATGTGACATTACCTCATCCATAATTCTAGACTACATGTCAATGTAAGTTACATCATATTCATTGTTAGAGTCATAATTATCATCCATAGTTTCCCACTCTAACTAAGAGTGCTTTTTATTCAAGAGTACCTAGTACTTTTATCGATGTTGTTACGTCTCCAATATGACCATTCATCCATTTCCATGACTACAGACACGATCGAGTCCATAACCCCTCCCATAAAATGCTTTATCGACAAACTATAATCCAGTGTCCACCTTTGTACAACCCCATTCAGTATGACTATGACCTCTTCTATGATTTTTCGGATGATTCCATTATCTCCATGACTCTATCGACTACAATGACCCATCATGATCACCCTCATGGGATGCTTCTACACGTTGTTCATTGATTATGACATTTTACATGTCTATGAGATATAACATATTCTTTGTTGAGACAGTATGAGCATACATGCCTAATGAAGGAATGTCTAAAGAGGAAGTTGTAGCATCATCCCCCCTTTTTAGATTGTTTTCTATTCCATGCTCCTTGAAATTCATTGAATGATCAAGAATTTTATTACGTTTATTAATTAGTGAAGAATCATTTTGTTCAAGAATGTTATGTTCATCATCTATATGTTGTTCATCAACATCCATACCCTCCTTCTCATCCAAATAATTCACCATTAGGTTGTCCTCTGAGAGAACATCAGACCATACTTTTTTTTATTTTTCTTAACAACATTCTATGTATTGTGTGAGCGAATCACATCACATGGAGGGGGAAGTAGTCCACACTTCTAACAAAATTATCATATTTTCACATAATGGAAATTAAAATGATATACATTTTAAAGGGAATATAATATCTTAATGGAAGAATGAATATAATATAAGGAATATATAAGTGTATTTTCCATAATAATTTTCACCCTGAGATGTGGTAATGAAAAGATTAACAATCATCGTTTAGTGAGGCGGTTGTTTGTCGTACACATAAAAAATATGATCATTACACATTACATGGATGTGTGTGTAAGTGTAGGTCTAAAACATATAAGAACAGTATAAAATTAATTTTAAGATACTGGTGTTGTTATACAACCCTGGACTATGTAGAGTGGATGGGGTGAATAAATATAATAAAACAAAGTAGCATGATAGAAGACGTTACATCTTAATCGGGTAATTCCTATTGGTTTGTGCCCAAATGATATAATGGATTGCATTATGCCCAAGTAAAGGATTAAACAAATAATATAGGGACATTGGTATGTGTATTTTTTATGTTTTTTTAAATCCCAAGTGATTTAGAGTTGTAATAAATGAGGATTTGTGGTGGCCTCTTATAGGGGTGGGAAATGAGTCACTTGGTATTTTTGAAAACAAGTTTGGCTTGCCCACATTGTTCCTTAAAAATAGTAATCAAAAACCTATAAACACTATAATGTAAGGTTAATGGATGAATAAAGGCTATTAAATGGGTTTTGGACAAGTGAATAGGCCACTTGGGTCCTAAAGGTTAAGGTTTATGCCCATGTTGTGCTTAATATTACAATAATCTTTTTAAATTTTTAATTACATTCACTAATATTTTGGAAAGAAAATATTTTACCATATTAGAAATTATAAATTATGATGATTCCAAATTCCAATAATAGAAGAGACATAAATTTATTTATTATTAATCATATTAATGGGAAAACACTGTGGGGTTTTAATGAAAAAATGTTCAAATTTTCGCTATCTTTTTATTTTAAATTTCAAAGGAAAATTTATTACAATGAAAAAAATTAGGTTCCTTGATTAAAATATTATATAACTAAAAATTTAAACAAAATTGAAATATAATAATTCCCTATAAATAAATTAGTTGAAAAAATAGATTTTATTTAACATATGGTATTTTTCCCTATTCAGTCGCAAATGACTTTTATTTTATCAAAATTAATTTCAAAATGTGCCTGAAATTAAGTGTAGTATTTTTTTAATAAATAAATATAAATTAGTTAAATTTAAAAAATAGTATTTTCAAACATATTATGACTTTAAAAAAATTTGTTTCATTATCAATGTTTTTTTATACAAAACTATTATAAAAAATATATGAAATATAGTTATTACTATTCATATTACTATGTTTAATGGAAAAGTTATAATTACCTCATTTAAATACTTATTAAAATAAAATGTTGTTTCGTTGAGACATCGTTGTTTCATGTAACATATTCATGATACAAATATATTTAATATACACCAATTCATATTCCTAAATGGTTTCATGTGAATGGAATGTTTGACTTGGTTCATTGAATGAAATAAATGAAAATTTAATTTAATCAAGAAAAAAAGGAATGTAAAAAACCAGTATGTTACAATTTTTCTTCACTCGGAATCCATTTATAACTTACATACTCTTCCATCAACTTTCTAGATACCTCCCATGGTGCCCCAATATCTCAAGAAACCCCTCCCATGTATTTGGAGTCACACACTCATGTGAGGTATACATTCCATTCCCCTCTTTCTTCAATTATCCTCTATAAATTATGTCTTTTATCAAAATTTACTTATTATGGGAAATTTTATTCCATATAACCCTTAATATAAAATTTATCATCAAATTATGAGAGACCCCTTTATCTCTCATCAACCCAATTAATGAATTTTTATGTGATTTCATTATGTTGTAGATATTTCATCATTATTTTTCTTTCCAAAAAAAATTGTGTAATGAATATGATACCAATTTTCTATCAAGGGTATTCACTATTAGAATATTTTACCTCTTGGAAAATAGAATTACTTGTATATATTCCAAACTACATAGACATGGAATGAAATATGATAATGTTTGAATCAATGTTGTATGATTTATGTGGCACAATTATGCATGATAATGAAATGAAAGTGATGGATATTCTAGATTGTATACAGCTTTTAGATTCTTTTGGTAGTGTTTGGACTCATCATAAGTCATATTTGGATAGAGAGTGAACATGATTCCTTAATGAGAATTTTTCAACCATGATTTCTTGGAAATTTATCCTCGACCAATGTTTATGATGTAGTGTTTTATGTTGTTACTATATTTCACATGTTGTCTTTATGATTATCATGTAATATCACGTCACATTGTTCATTTTTATGATTTTTACACTTGTTCCCCATTTATATGCATGTTTTATTACTTGTGTTACTATATTCATGTTTTTCCATGTTTATTCGCATAATGGGATTTGTATCTCACCCCTCTTTTATGTATTTTCCCAGGTTATCCTATACAGTTGAAAAAAATACTTGGAATTATAGAATCATGTTATAGATGTTTTAAATAATGATGTTTTATCCCATGTTCAATATGTTATTCTATGTACCAAATTACTAAATACACTAGACATTTCGATCATTGAGGATATATTATGTGTAATGTAAGGTAATAAATCATGTATTAATGTGAAATAAAGAACACGGTTGTTATAGGACCATACTCTATTCGTAGCATCACATGGATGCTCAACTAGTAAAGGATCCTGGGTTTGGGCAGGAGGATCCTTCACATTTTGAATAGTTTATTATAAGATGGATTTACAAGGAGTAAGCAATTGAAAGGCCTCCTCATCCACAAATGTATTCTTTCCTCGGTATTCCCATTCCATGATTAGTTATTCCCATCATAAATGAAGGTCAGTGAGTTATTTTGAAACATCCCCATCATTAAACTTATAATGTATTGTGTCATACATTAAAAGTTGAAACATATAATTTCTCTCCATTACAGCATGTGTAATCACACTATCTTGAATTTTCTATGCTGGAGAATCATATAGAGGACCAACCTCCATAACTAAATCTGCCTCAGCCACTATCTCAACCAATGGTTTCATAGTTCATTCTGATCTCGGGTCAGCTGTTGTTGTGACATGCTAAGGGGCCACTACAAGAGGGTACTGTGAAATCATTTTTCCACAGTCCACATGATCAGTCTCCCGCATCAATTGGATAACACTTATAGAAGAGGAAGTATAATGTCCTAGACTCCCATTTCCATTATTCTCTTCCTACACATCAGGGTTATAAATCATCACCTATTATATATTCCTATACTGTGTATACAATAACTTCTTACCTCGTTTAAGGAAAACGATTTAATAATTTCCATGAACATAGAAGATGGGAAAAATTAGATGTCTCTAGTTTTTCCTCTTATCATGCCCAATAACCATATATTCTAGGTAGAAATGAGGGATTCCTTCTTATTCAATATGAAAATCATGTTTATCATCATCAATGGACAAAACATATTGTCAACCAGAGGATCATACACAAAATATTCAAAAAAAAGGTGTGCATAAGGACGATTCATTATAATTTTTTTCCCTGTCCATATTAATGGGAATGTCGTTAAACATAGTTATATTCTGACAAAACTTATGATTCCAAAATAACTATTTTAGGAAAAACACCTTCACCCACAACAATACTAAGGAGTTACTACCCTAAATCATATTGAAATTGATGTCCAATTCACAGATGTGCAACAGGCTTAGCATTAGGGAGTCATGGTCAAAGTCCCAGTCTCTCATTTTAACCACATCATATGGGAAGAAAAGATGGAAAAAGTTACATCCCATTTAGAATCATTTCCAGTAAAAAAGTCCCCAAATATCGTAGAGGAGATGGAATAAATCCCCAATCTTGTAGGGCGATGTACCTATCTGTAAGAAGAGACGGGCAATGATCGAGTGCATACCTAATTCAAGGTATTCTAAAACTATTTCCTTATTATCCCTCACATATTAAACAACTAACCTCCATCAAAGAACACTAGATCTATATCCCATTCTAAAAGATCAGTGTTCAAGGGTTGCCACATCCAGTCAACGACACAGATCCTTCTTCCATCCCTCCTTCCCAGAAGCCTCAAACCTTTGAACATCTATCCACCCTTTCATGAGGAAATCTTCTGACATTGTCACCATTTTTGTGGAACCCTTGATTCCATCGATGATCCCACAATTATCGAGAGAGACGATCGATGGATTACATTATATTTATAGTAATATTTAAAATAATATTTATAATATATATATATGTAAATATTTATAAAATAAAAATAAAAATATTTTTTATATTTATAATTATATATATATATATTATATATATTTGTATAATTACAAATATAATAATTATATGTATTATAAATTTATAATTATTTTAATAAATAATTATTTATTTATAATTAAAACTATAAATAAATGAATATTTATTTACAATTATAATATTTATAACGATAATTAATTAAATATTTATTTATAGATATAATTATATATAAATATATATTTATTTTAATATATATAAAATTATAATAAATATATTTTTCTTATTTATTTAATGGGATTTGGAGAGAGGTGATTCGGCTCATAAAAATTTATTAAAATAGCATGATGACAAATGTGGGTGAAATAAGGAAGGGGTTACACAATGTGACATTACCTCATCCATAATTCTAGACTACATGTCAATGTAAGTTACATCATATTCATTGTTAGAGTCATAATTATCATCCATAGTTTCCCACTCTAACTAAGAGTGCTTTTTATTCAAGAGTACCTAGTACTTTTATCGATGTTGTTACGTCTCCAATATGACCATTCATCCATTTCCATGACTACAGACACGATCGAGTCCATAACCCCTCCCATAAAATGCTTTATCGACAAACTATAATCCAGTGTCCACCTTTGTACAACCCCATTCAGTATGACTATGACCTCTTCTATGATTTTTCGGATGATTCCATTATCTCCATGACTCTATCGACTACAATGACCCATCATGATCACCCTCATGGGATGCTTCTACACGTTGTTCATTGATTATGACATTTTACATGTCTATGAGATATAACATATTCTTTGTTGAGACAGTATGAGCATACATGCCTAATGAAGGAATGTCTACAGAGGAAGTTGTAGCATCATCCCCCCTTTTTAGATTGTTTTCTATTCCATGCTCCTTGAAATTCATTGAATGATCAAGAATTTTATTACGTTTATTAATTAGTGAAGAATCATTTTGTTCAAGAATGTTATGTTCATCATCTATATGTTGTTCATCAACATCCATACCCTCCTTCTCATCCAAATAATTCACCATTAGGTTGTCCTCTGAGAGAACATCAGACCATACTTTTTTTTATTTTTCTTAACAACATTCTATGTATTGTGTGAGCGAATCACATCACATGGAGGGGGAAGTAGTCCACACTTCTAACAAAATTATCATATTTTCACATAATGGAAATTAAAATGATATACATTTTAAAGGGAATATAATATCTTAATGGAAGAATGAATACAATATAAGGAATATATAAGTGTATTTTCCATAATAATTTTCACCCTGAGATGTGGTAATGAAAAGATTAACAATCATCGTTTAGTGAGGCGGTTGTTTGTCGTACACATAAAAAATATGATCATTACACATTACATGGATGTGTGTGTAAGTGTAGGTCTAAAACATATAAGAACAGTATAAAATTAATTTTAAGATACTGGTGTTGTTATACAACCCTGGACTATGTAGAGTGGATGGGGTGAATAAATATAATAAAACAAAGTAGCATGATAGAAGACGTTACATCTTAATCGGGTAATTCCTATTGGTTTGTGCCCAAATGATATAATGGATTGCATTATGCCCAAGTAAAGGATTAAACAAATAATATAGGGACATTGGTATGTTTATTTGTTATGTTTTTTTAAATCCCAAGTGATTTAGAGTTGTAATAAATGAGGATTTGTGGTGGCCTCTTATAGGGGTGGGAAATGAGTCACTTGGTATTTTTGAAAACAAGTTTGGCTTGCCCACATTGTTCCTTAAAAATAGTAATCAAAAACCTATAAACACTATAATGTAAGGTTAATGGATGAATAAAGGCTATTAAATGGGTTTTGGACAAGTGAATAGGCCACTTGGGTCCTAAAGGTTAAGGTTTATGCCCATGTTGTGCTTAATATTACAATAATCTTTTTAAATTTTTAATTACATTCACTAATATTTTGGAAAGAAAATATTTTACCATATTAGAAATTATAAATTATGATGATTCCAAATTCCAATAATAGAAGAGACATAAATTTATTTATTATTAATCATATTAATGGGAAAACACTGTGGGGTTTTAATGAAAAAATGTTCAAATTTTCGCTATCTTTTTATTTTAAATTTCAAAGGAAAATTTATTACAATGAAAAAAATTAGGTTCATTGATTAAAATATTATATAACTAAAAATTTAAACAAAATTGAAATATAATAATTCCCTATAAATAAATTAGTTGAAAAAATAGATTTTATTTAACATATGGTATTTTTCCCTATTCAGTCGCAAATGACTTTTATTTTATCAAAATTAATTTCAAAATGTGCCTGAAATTAAGTGTAGTATTTTTTTAATAAATAAATATAAATTAGTTAAATTTAAAAAATAGTATTTTCAAACATATTATGACTTTAAAAAAATTTGTTTCATTATCAATGTTTTTTTATACAAAACTATTATAAAAAATATATGAAATATAGTTATTACTATTCATATTACTATGTTTAATGGAAAAGTTATAATTACCTCATTTAAATACTTATTAAAATAAAATGTTGTTTCGTTGAGACATCGTTGTTTCATGTAACATATTCATGATACAAATATATTTAATATACACCAATTCATATTCCTAAATGGTTTCATGTGAATGGAATGTTTGACTTGGTTCATTGAATGAAATAAATGAAAATTTAATTTAATCAAGAAAAAAAGGAATGTAAAAAACCAGTATGTTACAATTTTTCTTCACTCGGAATCCATTTATAACTTACATACTCTTCCATCAACTTTCTAGATACCTCCCATGGTGCCCCAATATCTCAAGAAACCCCTCCCATGTATTTGGAGTCACACACTCATGTGAGGTATACATTCCATTCCCCTCTTTCTTCAATTATCCTCTATAAATTATGTCTTTTATCAAAATTTACTTATTATGGGAAATTTTATTCCATATAACCCTTAATATAAAATTTATCATCAAATTATGAGAGACCCCTTTATCTCTCATCAACCCAATTAATGAATTTTTATGTGATTTCATTATGTTGTAGATATTTCATCATTATTTTTCTTTCCAAAAAAAATTGTGTAATGAATATGATACCAATTTTCTATCAAGGGTATTCACTATTAGAATATTTTACCTCTTGGAAAATAGAATTACTTGTATATATTCCAAACTACATAGACATGGAATGAAATATGATAATGTTTGAATCAATGTTGTATGATTTATGTGGCACAATTATGCATGATAATGAAATGAAAGTGATGGATATTCTAGATTGTATACAGCTTTTAGATTCTTTTGGTAGTGTTTGGACTCATCATAAGTCATATTTGGATAGAGAGTGAACATGATTCCTTAATGAGAATTTTTCAACCATGATTTCTTGGAAATTTATCCTCGACCAATGTTTATGATGTAGTGTTTTATGTTGTTACTATATTTCCCATGTTGTCTTTATGATTATCATGTAATATCACGTCACATTGTTCATTTTTATGATTTTTACACTTCTTCCCCATTTATATGCATGTTTTATTACTTGTGTTACTATATTCATGTTTTTCCATGTTTATTCGCATAATGGGATTTGTATCTCACCCCTCTTTTATGTATTTTCCCAGGTTATCCTATGCAGTTGAAAAAAATACTTGGAATTATAGAATCATGTTATAGATGTTTTAAATAATGATGTTTTATCCCATGTTCAATATGTTATTCTATGTACCAAATTACTAAATACACTAGACATTTCGATCATTGAGGATATATTATGTGTAATGTAAGGTAATAAATCATGTATTAATGTGAAATAAAGAACACGGTTGTTATAGGACCATACTCTATTCCTAGCATCACATGGATGCTCAACTAGTAAAGGATCCTGGGTTTGGGCAGGAGGATCCTTCACATTTTGAATAGTTTATTATAAGATGGATTTACAAGGAGTAAGCAATTGAAAGGCCTCCTCATCCACAAATGTATTCTTTCCTCGGTATTCCCATTCCATGATTAGTTATTCCCATCATAAATGAAGGTCAGTGAGTTATTTTGAAACATCCCCATCATTAAACTTATAATGTATTGTGTCATACATTAAAAGTTGAAACATATAATTTCTCTCCATTACAGCATGTGTAATCACACTATCTTGAATTTTCTATGCTGGAGAATCATATAGAGGACCAACCTCCATAACTAAATCTGCCTCAGCCACTATCTCAACCAATGGTTTCATAGTTCATTCTGATCTCGGGTCAGCTGTTGTTGTGACATGCTAAGGGGCCACTACAAGAGGGTACTGTGAAATCATTTTTCCACAGTCCACATGATCAGTCTCCCGCATCAATTGGATAACACTTATAGAAGAGGAAGTATAATGTCCTAGACTCCCATTTCCATTATTCTCTTCCTACACATCAGGGTTATAAATCCTCACCTATTATATATTCCTATACTGTGTATACAATAACTTCTTACCTCGTTTAAGGAAAACGATTTAATAATTTCCATGAACATAGAAGATGGGAAAAATTAGATGTCTCTAGTTGTTCCTCTTATCATGCCCAATAACCATATATTCTAGGTAGAAATGAGGGATTCCTTCTTATTCAATATGAAAATCATGTTTATCATCATCAATGGACAAAACATATTGTCAACCAGAGGATCAGACACAAAATATTCAAAAAAAAGGTGTGCATAAGGACGATTCATTATAATTTTTTTCCCTGTCCATATTAATGGGAATGTCGTTAAACATAGTTATATTCTGACAAAACTTATGATTCCAAAATAACTATTTGAGGAAAAACACCTTCACCCACAACAATACTAAGGAGTTACTACCCTAAATCATATTGAAATTGATGTCCAATTCACAGATGTGCAACAGGCTTAGCATTAGGGAGTCATGGTCAAAGTCCCAGTCTCTCATTTTAACCACATCATAAGGGAAGAAAAGATGGAAAAAGTTACATCCCATTTAGAATCATTTCCAGTAAAAAAGTCCCCAAATATCGTAGAGGAGATGTAATAAATCCCCAATCTTGTAGGGCGATGTACCTATCTGTAAGAAGAGATGGGCAATGATCGAGTGCATACCTAATTCAAGGTATTCTAAAACTATTTCCTTATTATCCCTCACATATGAAACAACTAACCTCCATCAAAGAACACTAGATCTATATCCCATTCTAAAAGATCAGTGTTCAAGGGTTGCCACATCCAGTCAACGACACAGATCCTTCTTCCATCCCTCCTTCCTAGAAGCCTCAAATCTTTGAACATCTATCCACCCTTTCATGAGGAAATCTTCTGACATTGTCACCATTTTTGTGGAACCCTTGATTCCATCGATGATCCCACAATTATCGAGAGAGGCGATCGATGGATTACATTATATTTATAGTAATATTTAAAATAATATTTATAATATATATATATATATGTAAATATTTATAAAATAAAAATAAAAATATTTTTTATATTTATAATTATATATATATATATATTATATATATTTGTATGATTACAAATATAATAATTATATGTATTATAAATTTATAATTATTTTAATAAATAATTATTTATTTATAATTAAAACTATAAATAAATGAATATTTATTTACAATTATAATATTTATAACGATAATTAAATAAATATTTATTTATAGATATAATTATATATAAATATATATTTATTTTAATATTTATAAAATTATAATAAATATATTTTTTTATTTATTTAATGGGATTTGGAGAGAGGTGATTCGACTCATAAAAATTTATTAAAATAGCATGATGACAAATGTGGGTGAAATAAGAAAGGGGTTACACAATGTGACATTCCCTCATCCATAATTCTAGACTACATGTCAATGTAAGTTACATCATATTCATTGTTAGAGTCATAATTATCATCCATAGTTTCCCACTCTAACTAAGAGTGCTTTTTATTCAAGAGTACCTAGTACTTTTCTCGATGTTGTTACGTCTCCAATATGACCATTCATCCATTTCCATGACTACAAACACGATCGAGTCCCTAACCCCTCCCATAAAATGCTTTATCGACATACTATAATTCAGTGTCCACCTTTGTACAACCCCATTCAGTATGACTATGACCTATTCTATGATTTTTTGGATGATTCCATTATCTCCATGACTCTATCGACTACAATGACCAATCATGATCACCCTCATGGGATGCTTCTACACGTTGTTCATTGATTCTGACATTTTACATGTCTATGAGATATAACATATTCTTTGTTGAGACAGTATGAGCGTACATGCCTAATGAAGGACTGTCTACAGAGGAAGTTATAGCATCATCCCCCCTTTTTAGATTGTTTTCTATTCCATGCTCCTTGAAATTCATTGAATGATCAAGAATTTTATTACGTTTATTAATTAGTGAAGAATCATTTCGTTCAAGAATGTTATGTTCATCATCTATATGTTGTTCATCAACATCCATACCCTCCTGCTCATCCAAATAATTCACCATTAGGTTGTCCTCTGAGAGAACATCAGACCATACTTTTTTTTATTTTTCTTAACAACATTCTATGTATTGTGTGAGCGAATCACATCACATGGAGGGGGCATTAGTCCACACTTCTAACAAAATTATCATATTTTCACATAATGGAAATTAAAATGATATACATTTTAAAGGGAATATAATATCTTAATGGAAGAATGAATATAATATATGGAATATATAAATGTATTTTCCATAATAATTTTCACCCTGAGAGATGGTAATGAAAAGATTAACAATCATTGTTTAGTGAGGCGGTTGTTTGTCGTACACATAAAAAATATGATCATTACACATTACATGGATGTGTGTGTAAGTGTAGGTCTAAAACATATAAGAACAGTATAAAATTAATTTTAAGATACTGGTGTTGTTATACAACCCTGGACTATGTAGAGTGGATGGGGTGCATAAATATAATAAAACAAAGTAGCATGAGAGAAGACGTTACTTCTTAATCGGGTAATTCCTATTGGTTTGTGCCCAAAGGATATAATGGATTGCATTATGCCCAAGTAAAGGATTAAACAAATAATTTAGGGACTTTGGTATGTGTATTTGGTATGTTTTTTTAAATCCCATGTGATTTAGAGTTGTAATAAATGAGGATTTGTGGTGGCCTCTTATAGGGGTGGGAAATTAGTCACTTGGTATTTTTGAAAACAAGTTTGGCTTACCCACATTGTTCCTTAAAAATAGTCATCAAAAACCTATAAACACTATAATGTAAGTTTAATGGCTGAATAAAGGCTATTAAATGGGTTTTGGACAAGTGAATAGGCCACATGGGTCCTAAAGGTTAAGGTTTATGCCCATGTTGTGCTTAATTTTACAATAATCTTTTTAAATTTTTAATTACATTCACTAATATTTTGGAAAGAAATTATTTTACCATATTAGAAATTATAAATTATGATGATTCCAAATTCCAATAATAGAAGAGACATAAATTTATTTATTATTAATCATATTAATGGGAAAACACTGTGGGGTTTTAATGAAAAAATGGTCAAATTTTCGCTATCTTTTTATTTTAAATTTCAATGGAAAATTTATTACAATGAAAAAAATTAGGTTCATTGATTAAAATATTATATAACTAAAAATTTAATCAAAATTGAAATATAATAATTCCCTATAAATAAATTAGTTGAAAAAATAGATTTTATTTAACATATGGTATTTTTCCCTATTCAGTCGCAAATGACTTTTATTTTATCAAAATTAATTTCAAAATGTGCCTGAAATTAATTGTCGTATTTTTTTAATAAATAAATATAAATTAGTTAAATTTAAAAAATAGTATTTTCAAACATATTATGACTTTAAATTTTTTTTTCATTATCAATGTTTTTTTTATACAAAACTATTATAAAAAATATATGAAATATAGTTATTACTATTCATATTACTATGTTTAATGGAAAAGTTATAAATACCTCATTTAAATACTTATTAAAATAAAATGTTGTTTCTTTGAAACATCGTTGTTTCATGTAACATATTAATGATACAAATATATTTAATATACACCAATTCATATGCCTATATGGTTTCATGTGAATGCAATGTTTGACTTAGTTCATTGCATGAAATAAATGAAAATTTAATTTAATCAAGAAAAAAAGGTATGTAAAAAACCAGTATGTTACAATTTATCTTCACTCGGAATCCATTTATAACTTACATACTCTTCCATAAACTTTCTAGATACCTCCCATGGTGCCCCAAGATCTCAAGAAACCCCTCCCATGTATTTGGAGTCACACACTCATGTAACATATTCATGCCCAATAACCATATATTCAAGGTAGAAATGAGGGATTCCTTCTTATTCAATATGAAAATCATGTTTATCATCATCAATGGACAAAACATATTGTCAACCAGAGGATCAGACACAAAATATTCAAAAAAAAGGTGTGCATAAGGACGATTCATTATAATTTTTTTCCCTGTCCATATTAATGGGAATGTCGTTAAACATAGTTATATTCTGACAAAACTTATGATTCCAAAATAACTATTTGAGAAAAAACACCTTCACCCACAACAATACTAAGGAGTTACTACCCTAAATCATATTGAAATTGATGTCCAATTCACAGATGTGCAACAGGCTTAGCATTAGGGAGTCATGGTCAAAGTCCCAGTCTCTCATTTTAACCACATCATAAGGGAAGAAAAGATGGAAAAAGTTACATCCCATTTAGAATCATTTCCAGTAAAAAAGTCCCCAAATATCGTAGAGGAGATGGAATATATATTTATTTATAATTATAACTATAATTATAATTAATATAATTAATCTAAGTAATATAATTATACAAATAAATAAATAATTATTTGAATTTATATTTAGAAATCAATTTATATTCATTTAAATAATTAAAATTTTATAATAAATATATTTATTATATTTATAATTTTATAAATTAATAAATTGAATATAATTATAATATTTTTTTAATTATTTAAATACATATAGATTTATATATAATAATAATTGTTAATACATTTAATATATTTATTTAAATTTTATAATTATACCTAAATGTATATTTTTTATAATATTTATTATTTTATAAATATATAGATATATAATTATATAATTATATTTAATTATATGAATATATATTCTAGTATATATAAATATACTTGTTATATATATATTTATTAATATATACTTATTTATTTATAAGAATAATTATAAATAAATAAATATTTATTTATTATATATATAATTTTATAAATATATATAATAATATAAAATATTATTATCATTATATCTTTATTATCACTAAAAAAGAACTTATAATACTATTTTTTCAACACTATAATTTATACACTCATTAAGGCAAGTTTTAATAGTTCTTTTTCAGCACTGATAAATGATTATCTTTATTACAGATAAAATACACTGATAAAGAGGTTTTCTATCAGTGCATTCTATTTTTTCCTTGATAAATGTAATTTTTATCATAACTTTTTTTAGAGCATTGAAAACAGTATTCCTCGATGTTATAAAAATAAACATAACAATGTTTCCTTCATTCACGCCTTCATGATTTTGTGGGTCAGTAGTGAAATCGCCATCACTAGTTACCTTTGCCTTCTCCTTCTCCATCACCACCGTTTCTTGCACGTCCAACGTTGTTCCCTACCCAGCCATCATCACCCCTTTCTACCATCGAATCCTCCAACCATCCCACCATTCCTTTCCATCATCTCTCTCTGCCAATCTAAGGTATGTGAGTTTTAAACCTCTTATTCAATATTTATCTTTTCATGTTGGTTTAAATATTTGATACCAAGACATCCACGCATAGGTATCTAGGTGTTTCTATTTTGGTTCCATGATAGATGATGAGATTTGCTGTGTTTTGATGTTAATTTTATATATGGTTGATGTGTTTGGTAGAAGCATTTTGGTTTTATAAAGTGTTTTATGGATGTTTTTTGATAAAAAATTTCAATTGGCTATTTTATTGATAATAAATGACAATATTTTCGGACATTATGTTAAATATGTTTATTTATAAGATATTTTCGATTAGATCCATTATTAAATATTTGATGGAAATTCCAATTTCACTATCTATAGTGCAATGTAGTATTTAAAGGATTAATATTTTAATATTTGTAATATGAAAATGAAATATTGTAACTATGTTAATGAATTAATCAGCAAAAACATTATTTCAATAAATTGGATCTAAATCGTGCATTTGGTTGGAACAAATTGACAATGAAATAAAAGATGGGATGGGACCACCAATTGGGCATTGGTTCATTATTTGGGCCATAAAATAACTATTTGAGCTTGGAATGTGGTCTAATATTTAGGGTTTCTCACCAAACCAATTGTTTAAAATTTATTTATCTTGAATAACATGAGGTTCCCCCCTTTTAGAGGTAAAATGTGTGGTTAAGGATGGCTTAAAATATTTGGCTGAGATTCCCCATACAGACTTGAATACTCTTTATTCCTAGCCTCCCCTCCACTATATAAATTAGTTATTTTTTCATTTGGTCGGTTTGGTATGTGAATAATAATGTTGAGTGAAGAGGATAAGTGTATCCACTAAATTTATCCAACCATTTCAACAAGGGTAGCTCTTGAAGTAAGGGTCCCTTTGACGAAGCCTTTATCTTCTTCTTCGTGTTTTAATGCTTTTGTTTGTGTAATAAACATCATTGTACATTTTAAATTTATTCACTTTTAATTTGTTTTGTTCAAATTTATTATTATATTATTATTATAAATTGGATTGGAATAATGATAAAAAACAAGATTGGGTTCTACCCTCCTTAACCAATTTCAAATTCAAATGGTTTCATTGATGACTACACCGTCCATGGAAGAGTAGTTATTTTTGGTAATCGATATACTTCTCACCTATATAATTGATTTATATTGAATAATGAGCTACTATAATTCACATAATATATACTATTAATTTATTTTTAATATAAATGAAACTATGAAAGAAATTTATCAACAAACACAAATCACGTTAGGTCGAGAATTGTGTGAATTGTGAGAGAGCGAACTAAATTGGTAATTCAAAACCACAGGACATCAATATGTAGTGTTCAAATATAATTCCTAATGTCAATTAATTATAATTTCCAGAGAGGATATGTTGTTTAATTTACCACTGACCATATTCTAACATTATAACATAAATCAATGATGGGTATTGCGATGTCATGTTACGAAGTTAGACTAGGGTTAAATTATCTTCATCTTTGTGGTAATGTTAATTCTCACAGGATTTTGGATTCAAAAAATTAAGGGATCATAATTATATTGATATCAGTTGAAATTTTAATAAATAATAATTTATTTAAGAGGTGGATTTATATCGATTATGACTTCTAAAATATTTTCAAAAAACATCTTCTTGTTGTGTCATTTTAATGGAACATTATTTCAAAAATAAAAAAAAACATTATACAATATTATTCTAGAAAACATCTTCAAGCATTATGAATGGTAAAAAAACCCACATCCTTTCACCTAGTTTTACTATTGCATTTTATGTTATTTTAAAATACCTTAAATAAGTTTTCAACTGTACTTCCTTCTTTGAGAGATGACCATGGTCAGCCACTGTACTGCACCTAAGAACCCAAAAACTAGTAATCATTTGATGGTGACCACGTAAGTTCCTCTCCAGTTTATTTCATTGTGTTGTTTATTTTAAATTTATAGTGTTCATTTTGTGGACCCAAAATGTTATATTATGTATAAATTGTGGGGAGTCTCAAAAAGGTATCAGAATCCATGATACCGCATGTCTCTTGTTAAATAAATGAACTTCTCTTAGAGATTTTGTATTTTTTATAAGGATTATCTTTGTTCATATTAAGGTATTGTCATATTAATGGTATCTCTTACAAATATATATTCTATTAACCCATAACACTCACTTTTTCTCCTGGAATTAATGGTTTAATGTGATTGGTCAGCTTGAATCCTTTGGAAATGGATTTCAAGGGGAGGAATGTGTTCTCATGGTGAGTTTGTATAATTTTGTGTAAATATATTTAAATATTTTATAGTATTTTAAAGACTTATAATTTATTTTTTGATTATGTATTTTTTCTCCATGACTAAAATTATTAAAATTTATATGGGTCACATTGATAGAAAGAACTGCTTGATAAACTATGTAGAGACAAATATTATATTCAATAGCTATATTTTCTATTATAAAAGGGGCTTTCAAATAATATAGATTTATTTAACATATATATATTTTTTATAAAATATATATAATTGTATACTTCAATATATGTCTATAATTATATATATATATATAAATATATAAACATGTGTAATTTATAATATTAAACCTATAAACATTTTTTCAATTTATCATTAGTTTAATTATTCAATACATTCATAAATTCTATTTACATATATTATACATTTATATTTTTATAAATTTTTAATATAATTATTCTTTTTTCAAAAATTATTTTTTTTAATTATGAGATATTTTATTATATGTAATATTTTTTAAAATCATAATATATAGATTGAGAGTTTCAATTAGGCTTGATCTATTCCTTTAGAACTGATATCACAACCTCTAATTTTTTGGTTTAGTGGTAGTAATGGGGATAAATTCAATTTTCATGACTTCTCTCAAGTGTTTAGTGAATATATATCCCAAAAAATAAAATGTTTTATATTCAAGATATTCAATCTAAGAAGAAAAATTTTATTCATTTTAATAAATTAAATCAATATTTTTTTAACATAAAAATCATATAAAATTACTTTATTTTACAAAAGAAAAATTTAAAAATTCTTCATCCAATTAACCACATGATACTTCTCATCATCACCAGAAATTTGATATATTTGACTATATAGGTTGATATTATGGATCATATTTTTAATGGTTTTCTAATTTCGATTTCTAAATCAAAGGTTTTAGTTGATTATTTCTAGGACTGGATGACCATGAATGATGGAAGATTTCAGGAAACTAGATTATCTTTTTATGGTTTGAGAAGGGATATCCAATGTGGGATTGAGTGATATACCAGTTTTAAATCACTGTAAATCAAATTTGAGTGATGAAATATCATAATTCATTTACCCCATTTGATTAAAATATTTCTCAGGTAATGATTATGATATAAAATTGATAATGGATTAGCTAGTTTGTTTATCTCAATAGGATATTTATGTTGTTGGACATTCATTGAACCTTTGTTGAAAATTATTTACTTTCCCTACATGATTGAGTTTGTTGTACCCATTTCATATTTTTTATTTCTTATTTTCATTTCATTTATGATGTGGTTCCATTCATTTTTTCATTTACTTGTGTCGCAAGAGTGGGGTTTTTATAGGATTTAAAAAACGGTTTGAAATGTGTATTTCATAAAATCCAAGGGTAGATCACATGAGACTTGTAAGTTACACTTAGTTTTTTTCTATTTAGCATAAAATTAATACCGTCCATTTCATGAATGGACTAAAATAAAATAATTCTATACTTTTTTGATTTCATAAATTTTACCATTATATATTATAATTTTATAATTTAATAAAATTTAAAACAATATACTACTATAAAATTTGATTTATTTTATAAAATAAATGTTGTTTTATATTGTTTTATAAATTTATATACATATATATATTATGTATATTTAATTAATATATATATTATTTTATAAATTAAATATATTTTTATACATCTATATATGTCAATAATGTAATATTTGAATGTAAATATAAATAAAATTTTAATTTATACTTTTATAAATATAATTTTTTTTAAATTTTACAATAGTTTAATACTATTATACAATCTAAATTCAATGTGAGTTTTGAATATATTTTAAAAAATATAATATATATTTTTATAAAATATTTTTATATTAAATATCCATATTTTCAATTAAAATAGACTTTTCAAATAATATAGAATTTAATTTTGTATATATCCATTATTACATTAAATATCCATATTTCATCATGTTTTTGAAATGGAAATGTGATTTATACATCATTTATAATCGTACAAAAGGGTTTTGATCATTAAAAATATTAAGTGAAAATTAGGTTCCAAAAGGGCAATATCCTCCATTATATTTATGAACGTCCTTAAATATTATTTTGTTTTTCATCATCTGGGATGATGAACTATTTTTTAATCATTCCAATTCCTATTAAGCATTCCATGAGTCCCATTTCCATGGAAAATATTTTGTGTATTTTTTTATTAAATATTAATATTACAAATCTAATAGGATGGATGTGAGATGGGAATGGATGGATTCCAATCGCATAACACAATAGAATGATGATGGGGTGAAATAGATTATTATTTTTACAATATATCATGAATATTTCCCTTCTCAAATCCTTTATCCTTGTTTACACTGTTGTTATGCAAGGCTAATTAGTCAAGATGAACTAAGAGAACACTTAATCTTTCATGGAAGTGATCAATGTTATAAATGATGGAATACAAATTTTAAAAAGGTAATGCATTTAGTTATTGGTATAAAAATGAATTTTATGGATCATATGACATGATTACATGTGTGGAAAATAATGAATACTATATCAATGATGTGATTAAATGTGCAGATGATGATGACGATTGCATTGAATAAATAAAAATGATAGTTGAAGATGAACTTCATTATTATCCAAAACTATTTTATAAGTTAAAGAGTTGTACAATGAATCAATTGTATGATGTTCACACTAAATATACAACATTTCCATCCATACCGAAGCTGTATAATTTAAAATTTGGTAATAGATGGATTGATGAAAGTTTTACGGAACTACTTTCTCAATTGAATAGAATACCCCTAGAAGATAATTATCTATCTAGACGAATATCTAATGATAAACGAATTATATGTTCAATAGGAATGATTTTTGAAATAATACATGATGGACCAAATGACTGTATACTATATCACAAGGACCAAAAATCACTTAAGGAATGTCCAATGTGTGGTTTTCCTAAAAATACTAAAGATTAATTCGGTCCAATGTATGTTTTATTGTACTTTCTAACCATTGAATGGATTGTGAAACAATATATTTGAGGATACCACAATACAATTAACATGGCACACATAAACAACATATAAAGATGGGAGACATCATCACCAAGAAGAATATCTATATTAAAAGAAAATTGATCATGATTATTCTCAATTTGGAAACAAGTGGAGAAACCTTTTTCTTGTGTTATCTACATATGGAGTGAATTTTTTTGGCATTCAAAGAAAAACTCATTGTACATTGTAAGTTATGATGGTAAATTATAGAATACCTCTATGGATATGCATGAAACAAAAATAAATCATGTATTCTATGAATTTATCACAACCAAATCAATTGGGTAATGATATTGATTTTTATTTGGCTCTATTAATTGAATATTTAAAATAAATTTGGGATTCAAGTGGTAAATTGTATGATGCTTAATGAAATAAAGATTTAAAATTGATATCCATGTTGTATGGTATGACAAATGACTTTCTTTATTATGGACAATATTAAAGATATATCATTAATAGAAAAAGAGGGTGCCCTGTTTGTGAAAAAATTACGCAATCAATTAGGTTGAAAAATTCATCGATGACTATATTTCTAGGACATATTATATATCTACCCCAAAGATATAAGAATCATTCTTAGACAACATCACTTGATAGATAATCATAAGAACATAATACATTATCTCCACCAATGGGTGATCAACTACTTGAAGAAGTAAATGATAAGGACACTGATTTTGGTAAAACATTTTTGAAAAACATTAAAAAAATTGGTTGAAATAAGCGTTTAGTTATATTGAATTACTATACTGGAAATATCTGAACATCAGCAATTTCTAGGATGTTATTCATGTTTAATAAATGTATGTGACGGTGTAGTTTTAGCATCAAAAAATGCTCCTGAAATAAATGATTGGAATTAAGTCTATATTGGACATTGTTGATATGTTAATATATGAAGAGTTGTTGATGGTGAATGTGAAAAAATGCACTTTTCTTCCTCCATCTACTTACAGACATTCCTAGAAACAAATATATCTGTTTTTCAGCTTCTTTAATGATGTAAAGGTTTTAATAGGGTATTCATCTTATATCATGAATATCATTTCAATTATATAATTAATGTTAAAGGATATTAAATCCCAAGAAAACCATGATTCGTTGCAAGATTTAATTCTAATAGCTTTATGTTTAATTTTTCCCAATAATGATTTTCATAAATAAACATAACATTATTTCTTTTTAAAAGATTTATATAGAAAATTTATAAACCCTACACATTTTATTACATTGGAATAAAAATTTCCATCATATTATGAGAATGTGAAATGCTCTTCCTATCGGAATTTTTTGACATGATGGTTCACATGATGGTTCAATTGGTGAGAGATATTCAATTATGTGGTTTTGTAACCTATATTTGTAATTATCCCATTGAATGGTATATAATGATTTTGTAACCTTATGTCAAAAATTACAGTTGTAAATAGGGGAGCATTGTAGAGAGATATACTGTTGAGGATATAGTCTAATTTTATAATGACTTTTTATCCAGTGTGGAAAGCATGGGTCTACCAAAATCTCATCGCATTAGGTGGCTTCTTGGTGAAAGGAATTTGTATAAGAGATGTTTTTACAATCAATATTTCAGATTTAGAGCATGTCCACTATTATGTTTTTCATAAATGTTTGGAGGATTCTCCATATATTGAATCCCATGAAAAAATTATTAGGTGTTTGAATACATTTAGGACTAAAAGATGGATACTTGGTACACATAATCAACAATTTATAGTATTGTTTCGAGACAATATTTTTAATGAGTTAGGTGAAAATCTAGAGTAAATTTTTGAATGACATTGATGGATACCTAGATGACCATGAATGTCTGTATTTTTATACAATGGTTATGTAATTAATGGTCATAAAATATATAAAAAATCAATATGATGAAGGTAACAACATGAAAAATAGTGGGGTTACAATTGGGGGTGATTTGATGCATGTTTTTGGTACGAAGGATAAAAATAAAAGTTACATGAATATGATATACTTTGAAATCATAAAACAAATAAGAGAGTAATATTATACAACATTCCTAGTTACAATTTTTTAATAAAACTGATTTTATTATAGGAGTGGTGTTAAAAAAGATTATTTTGGTTTCATGTAAGTGGATTTCTATAAGGAAGGGTACAATCAAAAGCCATTTAAAATTGCATCATAAGAAGTAAATGTATTTTATTCTCTAGATTTCAAAAACTAATAGTTGTCAATTGTTCCATTCTCAACAATAACCATTGATGGGTGAGATGAAAATTCAGTAGAGAATGGACCTTTTATTGAGATTTCGTGATCATTTTTCAGTGATCCGATGTAGAAAAGGTTTTGTATGTTATAGGATACCAAAATAAAGGGATTTAGATACTTAATAGAGGGTTAAAATCCATTCAACCTTAAAAATTATAATGTTCAATAAACAATTTATATATTTTTTGTAATATACCTTATGTTATCTCATGAAAATATCTATTCACTATGGAATTTATGTAATATAACATAAATATTAAACCAATTATTCAAAAAATGACTTTTTCATGTATTAGTTCTCCCAATCATGTGGAACAAAATGTGTCTCAACCTGTTGCAATTCCAATTGAAGAGGAAAACATCCTTCTTCAAAAGTCAATTCTTCAATCCCAAGGCAATATATATTTATCAACTTTCTGTTTCAACTAGTTTATAGATACAATTACCATTACACAAGAAAATTATACCAATCTAGAGGAAAATGTTATTAATAATATTTAATATGAGTAAATGGTAGGCGATGAAGGATAGTTGATGTTGAAAAAATGTATTTTCCAAGTGTGATGATGTTATTAAAAATTATTAATGTGAAATGAAAATGTATCAAATTCTTATTTATTTGGAATGCACAAGTACGTCATGTTAACCCCAACAGGGCCATGTTAAGTAGTTACATTTGGATCATCACTCAACAATATGTGTCAATTGATGTTGATTCATGGCACAATATTATGACATTGAATATGAAATTTAAGTGGGAAGATATTATGTTAACATTATGTTATCCTTACATTATTTTACTAAAAAAATAATTTTTTAAACCATGAATTACTATTTATTATTCTCTTCAGAGATCATTTATAGTAGATGACTCC
Organism: Viscum album; assembly: GCA_963277665.1. Classification (NCBI taxonomy): domain Eukaryota; kingdom Viridiplantae; phylum Streptophyta; class Magnoliopsida; order Santalales; family Viscaceae; genus Viscum; species Viscum album. The sequence goes on along the minus strand of OY728152.1, from coordinate 356,021,214 downwards.
TATAGGAAATTTGTATTATTGATTTCTATATGTATTCAAAAATACATTCACACCATTCATATAAGATTTAATCTTAATGATGATGAAGGGATAATATAACCACAAACACCAATTATGAATTTACAACTGATAGGGAAAGAAGCATGAAAATCATTTACAAGATGTCATGCATAGAATTATTTTTTGGTAAATTGTTGTTGGTAATACATTTCGTGAATATATGTTTATTCATCGCATTTATGGAATGTTTTTCATTTATGAAATTGAAACTGATTGATGAAAACAAGGAATGGGCAATAAAACCAACATACCCCTAATATAAAACAAGGATGCAGTACTCCTCACTGGAAAAAAATTGGCCTGTTTTAAAACCTATCATAATACATTATTGTTACATGATACATCAAAAAAATTGTGTTCTTTTGCTTATATGCAGATGGATGTATCAAAATATAAATATACTTCTATCCCATATCATGTTATGTGTAAGGAGGAATGTGTAAATAAATATGGGATACCAATAGAAGAAAAAATTGTGGGAATCATTTTTATGTATAACATAATAAAAAAATATTTCTCTTTTAATCACTATTACATAACAATTATTATTTACTTAACTACATTTTCTATTTGACATGGTCATATGAATCAACAACAGCCATTCTAGATGAAAACCTACTATCGGTGGCCTTAAAGAGACCAAAATAGTATGTCCACATCAGACTTGCAGGTTTTTGGGTGATACCATAAAAATATTTTGAAAGAAAAATTAAGATAACAATAAATAAAGTCGTATATAAAATAAATATTAGCTTCCCATGATGAAAAAAATCATTGGAAAACTGAGATTCTAGTAGCTGCTATTTTAGTGACTAGAGGGAAGAAACATCTCAAGAGTTACCATCTCCTAAAGATACTACCAAAACCCATCCATATTTGAGGTGAGAAATTCCCCTCAAAGATATATATTTGTTGAGGTAATAACCATTATAAATATTATTTCGATGAAATGTGAATCATAAAAAATTAATGCCTTTATTGTACTGATATTCTACAAGGTCATAATGACTTTGATTTATATCTATCAACACGCAACCAACTCACTATAATAAGGGAAAAAATGTTCAATATACAAGTTGTCCATCTACAAAGTATAAAAAATCCAATAATTCATGTGAGAGTTCCTATTAGAATAGCTCATGAGCTAAGCACTAAGTTACATGTCCCAAATGATAACGAAGATATTCGTATAGTCAACCAAGCCACTGGAATTTCATCACATGACTGTAATATCTTGTAAAAACACATTTCGACAAGGAGTGTTTCATTTCAAATTTATTTATCATGATAAAAATTTAATAATTAATGATAAAAGTTTGAACCGAAGAATGATATTACCTAAAAAATGGAAGGGGATGAGAAAAAAGCTCCAATCAAAACCTCTTAAAGGATCCACCAACCAAATGAAAAGATCTTCAATAATATCTGTTACCATACCTGCTCAATATCCACATTTACTAACATTGAAGGTTTACAAAGATACAATGTTATGAAATGGAAGTATTCTCGTTGTTGATTTTGAAGAGAAAAAAATCGGGGAAGATGATAGAGACTAAATTTCTTTTGAGATTGTAAATGAAATCATCAACTATGAATTTCTAGGATAATCACTTGTAAATGTATACATGAGGTATTATTTCATGATTTGTTTTTAAAATTTCTCATAAAATATATTAATAATGCTGAAATACTTTTATTATTAATTTCAGTAGTTTATATAAATAAAAAATTAAGGGAATATCCCATGAAAATAAATTTCGACTCATTAGTCCTCACAACACTTCTAAAAATAAAAGATATTAAAAAAATGGTAGAAATATTGTAAGACCTGTTAATAGTTTTTTAAATAAAACATAAAAATGAATGACAATTTTTAATACAAATGATGCAGAGGTAAAAAAAAAATTTAATCATATAACATATATTTTCGTTTCATTCATTACTTATTCCATTTTGTGTCTTAAGGAAACATTAGATTCTCATTATAGTCAATTAGGATACTCCAAAAATTTATTTCATGGATTCACTGCATAGATACCCAAAAAACTGGCCACACATGATCATGTTTTTCAATTTTTATAACACTAAATCTAATGTCAAAGAAAAAATCATCAAGTTATTTTCTTTATATTAAGTTTTAATGATAATTATATTATAATGTGGAGGTGTTTAAATATCATGAAAATAACAAAATTAGGATATACCATGCACTCATGAAGTATGAAAAGTTCTACTACTTAGAAAGTAACCGAGTAAAAATAATAATATTTCACTATCCAAACACATATCAAAACAAATTACTTATGTTTATAAAGTTTTCTACAGTATCTAGGAAACAAATTGAAATGATTTTGGTTCTTATGTTTTCCAATTTTTGATAGAGACCATATTCCTTTAAAAAAATTTATTTTCAGAAGAGGTAATTTTTAAGATAATTACTATTTCATTTAAAATATTTAGTATTTCACTGTGTATTTATATTTTCTAGTATTACTATGACTGTAACAAAAATCTCAAATTCACCAGATGATATAGATTTTATTAGAAATTAATGAGCAGTCAGCCTGAGGAAAAAATGTACGAAAATTACATGAATATGTGCCTTCTATATAAGTAATTTATTATTTCATGTTTTATATTTAATTTATTTCATTTCAATATAATGCACAAAAGAATTGTATTCTCATATTGGTGGAATTATTTGTTTGATTTGGTGTGTTTTGTTGGAAGAATCACATAATCATGAGAGATTAGACTTTGAGGATGAAACTGAGATAATAAAAAATGGAAATGTGTCATGAATGTATAAAAAAATAATGAAAAGATAAATTAACACTACTTATTTAGTTAATTTTGTCACCATTTTATCTATTATTTCTATAATATTATATCTCTCATTTTAATCTAATGCAATTTTTTTTCATTAAAAATTATTTAAGAAGTAATATTTGGCTTTGAACTATCATTAAAAATAAACAAAAGAGATAGCAATCTACTTTATGTTAATGTTATCATTATTTACATTGTTTTTCTTTTTTGACCTAAAACACTTCATATAGATACTACGTTACATAAAAAAACCATTTCACATTTTTGAAAACTACAATTGTAGAAAATAATTTTTGTTGATAACAACATTAATTCAATATGAAATGTTAGTAGTTAAATAATGAAATAAAATAGAAATCATGATAACAATAATAATTTAGATTTTATTGATACTTAAAGGAAATTTTCAATAATTCATTTGGGACATGAAGGAATCAGTGGCACCTAAATACGTCACATGGTGTGAGCTGTATGACTCCAGGTGGGTCATTTTATTTATAATTGTCATTAACTTTATTAAAAAAGAGAACATACATACTAAAATAAAAAAACATTCATATTGTTATGATACTTGAGGAAAATTATCAATAAGTCATTTAGGACATGTGGGAATCATCCTCACATTAATTTGATGAACCGTGTGACCATTATGACTCTACATGCATCTATTTATTTAAAATTTACATTAATTTTAGTAAAAAAGAAAACGTAAAAACTCAAAACCATGAAAACACCTTCATATCATTTTGATTATTTATGAAAACAATCCATAAGTCATATTTTATGTGCATGAATCATATTCACCTCAATCTAAGACACGATTTGTTCAGTATGGATCCATGTTCTTTTCTTGATAATTTAGGAAAATGATTCATTATTCATTTTTTATGTGTTGGAATAATTCTCACATCAAACATACACTTGTTGTAAAAAAATATGACTCAAAGTCGGTGTTTACACAATAAAATGGCATTTTATGTAACTCCCCAAGTTTTTACAAATAAAATTAACAAAAAAATTAATTTATGTAACACTAAGTATCTATGAAACAACATTTTGTTATTATAACCTACACGTTAAACATAATTTTGTCTCCTGTATTTTTTGAATTTCGAAAAACAGACATACACATTTTTGATCAGTTATATATTTAGAGTCTGATAGGATCAAAATACATTTTTGATGAATAATAACTTCACCATTATCAATAGTAATATGCCGTTATGAATAGTAACCTCCCCCTTGTATGTGTAAATAATATCTAGGCTCCTTGTAAATGTGAGTGAATATTTTAAAAATTAATAATTAAGTGTGTGTATTTTTGTGAGTATTAAATATCTAATTATAATTTTAAATTAATAAAAAAAAATTAAATTAAATTTATTTTTCATCAAATTTATTTCTAAAGAAATATTATGTTGTTCTATTAATTTAGGATTATTTAATGTGACTTTATTTACTTTTTGAAAGTATTATTAAATCAGTTTAAAATTTAAAATATGTATTTTTCAAATAAATAATGATTTAATTTAAAAATTTTATTTCCATAATTTATGAAAATATATCAATAAAATGGAGTATTTTACTGAATTATACATATTCATAAATGGTTATGGTGAATATTCAGTATTTTTCATAAATACATGAATTTTTATTGAATTCTAAAAAACATTAATTTATGGTATTAATATATTAGTAGCTAACTATAATATTTATTGAATCATCACTGATAAAATACCACTTGGTTCGATTGGACATGAACTTAATACTATTTTTGGTCACACGAATCAAAACACTATGTTGTATTTGGAAATTAATAATATAATGAATAATATATCAAAAAAGTACCCCTCTCATCAACTATAAAAAACCACTCTCACTCCCTCTTCTCCTCACTCCTCTAAACCATAAATCTTCTCAAAATTATTCCCAAATACTCCTCCTTGATCATTCTTCACATAAAAAATATTTTGATAATTCCAAAATACCGAAACACCTTTCCTTAAGGAGGTTCACAAGGATGATATTACAAGAGGTAATCCCTCTTCCATTTTATTTTTTATTTGATTTTCAAATTATTTTCTTTTCCTATATTCTTATCACCAACACTATAAAAATGGTAATGATAACTCAAGTATCAAATATATAAAATAATGATATCAGTCTAATGTAATATCCTTCCTCAAACATCTATATCTATCACTTTTGTTTTAGAAATTAGATCATTGTCAAGGATGTGTTGATTTACAACCTTCATGGACGACGAACCATCATGGATGACGAACCTTCATAGTTACATTTAAACGTAAATACTGGTCATGAAACCATTTTTTATGGTTTATAAATAATATTATATAATTATTATAACCTGGTTAATATTCTATAACATGTATATATACATTTGTCTAGTTCATACTATAAAACTAGTTCATAACAATCAAAATATCACAAAAATAACTTAATTGATTATCACTAATGATCAATAAAATAAATAATCCTCATACCATCTAATCAAATGAATTATATCAATATTTAATCTCTCATATGATCATGATCATTTGTGTCTTATAAATTCAAATTTAGTTAATTATACCAATTTAAAATGAACTTCCAAACTAATATACTAGTATATCGATTATGAAAACCAAGGAAACAAACACCCTTGAGTGAAAAATTTGTATCTTATAACTCATCCAAATTGGAATAATGGAACATAATAAAATTATAATAAATAAATTACAAACATATAAGGTTATTATTTAATTCATCAAAAGGTTTAATTTGATTATACAGGACATTATTGTCTAGTGCAGAACATGTTCGGACATAAGGTATGGTTTTTCTACCTGAACCTCAATTTTCATTCAGGTTTCTCTTTGCCTCTTTTTATTCAATATGAATTAATAATTATTCTTATGTACTCCTAAAAAATATGTGTTAATTTTCTTTATATTCTTACTAATCAGAGTCATTCTTTATTTGATATGGATTTTAATGTTTTATAAATATATTTCTCAATTCTTATGGATAAAAAAACACGTTTATAGGGATCTTCACATATTTTACCATTTTTGAAAGTACACTCTATAAAATATTTTAACCAAAAATTATATTTATAAAACCATTAATTTAATCATGAAAAAAATTATTTTTTTCATTTTTAGGATTATAAAATGGCTTTTTCAAAATAAATATTCTTTTCAACATAAATGTGCATTTCTATTAAAAATACATCATTGATTTTATTATAGTATTTTAGACTTTTTAAAAACCTCTGATAATTTCTATATCTTATTATTGTTAACATTTTATGTTAATTTACAAAAATATAGTATTAAATGGTTTGTTATCAGTTTGACTATAGATGTGCAATCTTGATACCATTTACCATACTACTTAGAATGGTTAGTGTCTGTGTGTATAATTTGGGGAAAGTTATTTCATACGTTAATGGTGTTTATGTTTATCCCATGTCATTTGAGAAATTAATTGGATTTATCATGTGATGGATTTGGCCTGATATAGTCCCTTGATTCATTAGTAGGTCTCGTGAGACAAAAAGAATTGAGTTTTGGTCACAACATTAAACTAGTATTTTCAAACATCTTGGATGTGGTATTGACAATATATTTCATATGTACAACATTATGAATTATCTCATTATGGAATTATAATTTGATAAACTATACAAATATTCCACTAGTGGAATATCAATGGTTTTCTTTCTCATGATCATTTATATGGAATTATTTATTCATCATTCACACCCACAATATTATTCTCCATAATATTAGTAAAGTAATGTGTTATTAGTTAATCACCATAGCTATTTATTATGTTTATGATAAATTACATTGTATTATGTAACCTTTTTGTGAATCATAGATCATGCCTTAATAGTGTTTAATATTCCCTGGTTTTTGAAGATGAGTATTATGAATGAATTGTAGGGATAAACTTTGATTCATTGATTTTCCCAAATGATAATTCTATTACGAATTTCATTTAATGTTCTAATATAGAAATTCTATTTTTATCTTGTTTTCCAAAAGTACTAAACTATCCATTCCATTAGGATACAACTTTATTGTAATCATTAAAATGAATTAATATGAGGTACTGGCTCTAGGAAAATGGGGACTGGGTCATTACAGTTTGTATTAGAGGATGTCTAGTAGGAAAATTAAAAACTAAATTTAGAAAATATATATTAGGAAATTAAACTGTAAGATATAATATTTGGATAAGTATACAAAAATATCCTAGAATTTTGGTAAGGATTTGATTATATGGATATTTCAATAAAATACATCCCTATGTAGATACTACAAGTGGACATGGTTCAGGAACATATGTACCTTGGACTGAGCACTCCGACAAGGTTTCCTCGACTTCACTCAGGGTAAACTGGTACATGAAAATGAGTTTTACTATCCACCAGGTTTGAAACTCTTCGGGGATATTCATAGATAAATCACATTTTCATTTTTACACATTATAATGGATTTAAATGTATATATAATCTCAATGTGACCATTATTATTATGATGTGATTAGACATGCATAAATTTTAATTCATGTTCAATGTTTTCTAGTTCGACATTGTATATTATAAATTATAACATAATAAATACATGAAAATATTTATAAATGGAACATAATGGAATGAATTGAAACATCATGAACGCATGAATCCCATTTAGGGATTTTATTCCTATAATGATGTTGGTTCCAAAGCTACGACTGGTGGAGAGAAAATTATAACTATATTGGGACAAATAACATAGGTTATGAACATTATCCTGACTATATGTTGCATCCGGATCCAAAACATGAAAGAGAAATGTTAGAATTGTTTATGTGACAACATACTCCCTCATTTAATGATTGTATACACCAATTCATAGAGGAGACGTGGATATTTTCCATAGAGAAGATATTTCACACTTTGTGATGTAATGAAGGGAATAAAGTTGTCATGATAGTTTATAATCTATCGATAGATGTAGATTAGGGGTGTTCATTAATGACAAACATAATAGATGCGAAAACATAGAAGAAATGGAATGGTGGGACATTAAGGAAATATTCGTATAAAAATATTTTCCTAAAAAAAACGAGTTGATGTGGAGAGAAAATTCATTAATTTTAAACAAAAAGAGGACAAAAACATTGAAAAGTATGTAGCCAATTTACAAGGCTAGAGAGTCATGCGACAGACTACATACATAGTCTACAGAGAATTGTTGACTGATTCATTGATTCATTAAATCCACTCATATAAAGGTCAATTGTTTCCCAAAAATTCTCATCATATGATGATATAACCACATGTGAAATCAAGACAGGGAAATAATTATCTATGCATTGTGTATTTATTGTAAATTTAGAGAAGAAGAAGGTTGTAGGGGAAATAATGGATAAAGGGAAGAATAAAAATGGGAGTTTTCCAACTTGTGATAGTTTTGGAATGAAACACCACTAATAATATATAAATGAAAAACATTCATTTACAAATGAGGATAAAGAGGCCACAAATCTCTTGATTGCATGATAAATAAAGAAGCTACAAATTTTCAATGCTACAATTTTAAATAAATTGTACATTATGCCAATTATTTATTTATGAATGAAGGAAAATTTATCGAGAGAAGGCTATGGGACCAAGAATAAGCATATGCGATCACAAATAATGAAGTTGAAGATCATAATGATGTTTTGGAAGGTACTTTATCAATTTCCTAAAACTAAGCCAATGATTTATTTGATTCTAGATCATTGCATTCATTTTTATCATCCGGGTTTTCATTAAACATTAGATATTTACAATTATCATTAACAAGAGAGTTTTCATTCAAAAACCATAAGATAATTCTTATTACAAGAAAGAGGTGTCATGGAGTCCCCGTTATGGAATATAAATGTCCATTATCTGCTGATTTTATCATTATACTTATTGTTTACTATGAAATAATCCATTAAATGGACTGAATTTAAAAATATAAGGAAAAACTATATTTCATGATGAATGAAAAATATGATATTTGAGGATGGTATAGAATCCCTCAACTTTAGGGAATAAACATCACCATATGATTTTTTTCAAGATCCTCCCCTAGTAGCTCTACTAAATTCAATTGTTGTGGTGGAAGAGAACATAATATCCATGGGAAAGGGAAGAAATGATCATTTTAATGATGTATCTATGGTGAAAGAATACATTAATGTATTTATAGAGGATTTACCTAGACATCCTCTAGATAATGAATTTGAGTTCTCTATTGATTCAATCCATGGTGCATGGATTATTTCATAGTCACAATATATAATGGACACAGTGGAATTAGTAGATCTGAAAAATCAATTAGAGTATTTTAGTGATAAATAATTTATCCTCTATAATGTTTCTTCTTGTATATCTTGAATTATTTTTTATTAAGAAGAATGATGGATATATGGGGATTTTAATTGACTAAAGGTAGGTAAATGTTGTTAAGATTAAAAACATTTATCATTTTCCTCACATTGATGACTTATTTGATCAACTTCACTGAGCCCAATATTTATCTACAATCGACCATTTATCTGAATATCATCAATTTCATTTGGGGAAGGAAGATATTTCAACGATTGAATTTTTAACTAGGTACGGGCATTACATGTTTACAATAATGCCTTTTGGGCTCACTAATGCACCCTATATTTTCATAAATCTAATGAATAATGTTTTCTAGGATTATATTGTTGAATTTCTTGAGGTATTGATTGATAATATCATGGTTTAATAAAAAATCTATGGAGATCATAAGAATCATTTATCCATTACTATGTGGACTCCGAGAACAAACATGTTATATGAGAAATTAGAAATTGTGAATTTTGTATCCACATAGTTTCTCTTCTTCCCCATTCCTTTTCTATGTATGAAATATTAGAATTTCCTGGAATGAAAAAGGTAATCCAAGAAATAACTACTCTAATAAACATAAATGATGGGTGTAGTTTTATTGGTTTAATAGTTTATTACCGGCATTTCATTCCAAACATTTCCGGATTAGCTAACCTGTTAACCAATATTACTCATAACGGGGATAAGTTCACATGGAAAACATAATTTTAAGAATGTATTGAATAATTGTATAAGTGGTTAGTGAATGATCCAATCTTTACTCTACTATAGGAAAATGGTGGATTTTTTATTTATATAGATGCATGAAAAAAATAACTTCTTATTTATCTAAAGAATAATGATAGAGTTATTGCTAATACATTAAGGTTGTTAACAATTCATGAACAAAACTATCTAACTGAAGATCATGTGTTAGATCCAGTAATATTTTCACTAACGATATGAAAGAATTATCTCTATGGTGAAAGGTGTGACGTATATACTGATCAATATAGAAGGAAATATATCTCATCATAGAAAGAACTATACAAGATGGAAAGGATATTTCTCAAACTACTCAACAATTTTTATTGTTCTATATAATAAAATCTTGGTAAGGAAAATAAGGTGGAAGATGCATTTACCTAGAAGGATCGTGGAGTTCTGAACAAAATGATGATTGACAAGGATCATCTGTACATGTATTTAGTGAGGATGGATATGGGAATTATCAAGGAAGGTGTAGCATCATTAATTTTTAAATTTTTTGTCCAACTATCTTTATTGGGAATATTTAAAAGTTCTCAATCAAATGGTGGGAATATTCAATAGAAAATTAATGTTGTGAATGATGGGATGTTTTCAGATTTCATGTGATAGGAAAAAATTCTGAAATTTGGAATAATGCATTCTGTTCCATCTATATCTGAGCTATAAAGGAGTTATAAGATGTTTATTAAAGTTCAAATTTCTCTATTCACCATGAAATCACTTTGATGTATCGGGATTTGAAATAACATTTCTTGTTGGAGAATATAAAGCATTACATTACTGATTATGTATCAATATGTTTAGTATATCAATAAGATAACATTGAATGAAAAAAAACTATAGGAGTTATGCTAACTCTACCTATTCCTACATGGAAATGGGATTATATCAGCATGTATTTATTCAATAGATAAAAAATCTAAAAAGGAATTATGAAATATAGGTTATTATTGATCGACTTACCAAATCTGCTCATTACCACACAAAATGGGAGAATTTTAAATTAGATCACCATGCATGACCCTATATGAATGATGATGTAAGACTACATGGAGCACCTATATAAATTTTTTCTGAATGAGATCAATGATTTAAAAAAAAAATTTAGAAAAGTCTTCATAAAAATTTGGATATTGAGATTCATTTCAGTACTGGTTATCATCCTCATACTGACTGGAAGTCAGAAAGGATGATCCAAAATTTAGTAGACATGTTGATATGAGGATCAATTGATTTTCATGGTATGTGGGATGTTTTTTTAAAATTTCTATAGTTTTCCTACAATAATAGTTGCCATTCATGTATTCAAATGGAACCATATGTTGCATTGTATGGAAAAAGATGTCATACACAAACATTTTGGGATGAAGTTGGTAAAAGGAAGCTTGTAGTCCCTATACATGAGGAGGAAACAACAGTGATGTTAAGACTATACGATCCCATATCAATGAAAATAAAAGTAGGAAAAAATATTTATACTGAAAATTGATGAATGTATTGGGAATTTCAAAAGGGAGATCATGATTTCATAAATGTATCTCCATGGAAAGGTGTTATAATGTTTGGGAAAAAAGGGAAATTGAGTCTCAGGTACATTGTCCCTTTTGGAATTTTGGAGACAATTAGAGTTGTTCCTTATCATTTGTAACTGCCACCGATACTTTATATGGTGGAAAATGTCTTTCATGTCTCATTATTGAGAAAGTACATGCCAGATCCAATACATATACTCACTTCGAACAGTATTTAATAGAAACCTGAGTTATCTTTTTATGATGATCCATTCCAGATTCAGGACAATAAAAAATAGATATTAGGGAATAAAATGTCATGAATAGTCATGGTACTTTGGAAAATTCATAAAATTGGAGATCCAATGTAGGATCCGTAGGAACATTATGATGATGACCTATCCAAATCATTTTATGTGGTAACTTTTTGGAAATTTTGAGGATGAATTTTTTGTAAGGGGGAAAGAATGTAATACCCCAAGGTTTTATAAATAAATTTAATATATAATATAATGCATGAAACATTGATTTTCTGTGAAACAAGACTTTTTTATTACTGTTGAGCTGTTAAACATAGTTTTTCCACCTCTGTATTTTGAATTTCAAAAAACAGACATACAAGGTTGTGATCAATAACATATTTAAAGGTTGATAGTATCAAATTAAATTTTTATTTTATTATAACTAGAACATATTGAATAGTAATCCACCCTTATGAATAGTACCCTCACCCATATATGAATGTATAATATTTTGGAACCTTATAAATGAGAGTGAATATTTTAAAAATTAGTAATTATGTGTTGGTATTTTTTGAGAAAAAAATATTTAATTATAATATTAAAATTTTAAATTGATTTAAATTTAAATTTTTTTTCATAAAATTTATTACAAAATAATTTATTTTTTTAGTCCTATGAATGTAATTTAATATTATAAGACCTCTGTTAATTTTAGAAAGTATTATAAAATCTTTTTTAAATTTAAAATCAATATTTTTCAAGTAAATAATGTTTGTTTTTAAAATAAAATAATAAATATTTAGAAAATTATTTTTATAAAAAGCAGTCCATTTTTTAATTCTGCATGTCTATAATTGTAAGGGTGATTTGTTATCATTTTTATGAACAACTTTATTTCTCAGGGAATTGTAAAATTTGGTAAATTATGGTATGAATACACTAGAAGATAAACAAACTATTCCATTAGTCATATAAAATGTAAGAACAATTTTTTCAAACTCAAACTCACTTATTGATATTTATTGTCACAAAATCCAACAATATTGGATGACATGAGAGAAATAATAAAATAATGATTTATATTTTCAATAATCACCCACTTTTCCACTATAAAACCCACCCCTAACTCCCTCATCTCCACACTTCTCTTTGACTTTATGATTCACCATGTTCAACCAAAATACTCTTTACTAGTCTCTCCCCACGTCCAATAGATATTTTTCTTTCCATGAAACCCAAACCCATTCCCTTAAGGAGGTTCTCAAGGAGGATATTTCAAGAGGTAAACCATTTAATTTTTTTAATTTCATTTCCAATTTATTTTAATTTTTTATATTTTACACACATCATCTGTCCAAATGGTAATTATAACTAGAGTATCATCTATATATAGTAATTATATCTTGTTAATTGAATATAATTACTCAAACTACTATCTCACCGTCTTTTGTCTTAAAATTCAAATCGACATCCTAGAGATGTTGATTTACAACCTTCATGGACGAAGAACCTTTATCCATGAATTTTTAATTAAAGCGTAGTCATTAAATAATTTCTATGGTTTAACCAGACTATATTATATGATTTTTATCCTATTCAATATTCTATAGCATGTTAATATAAATAATATTAATTCATACGGAAAAACGTTTTTGTAACAATTGTAATGTCTCCAAAATAAACTAAATGATTATCACTAATTTTATATATTATACAACATCCTAACACAATATAAACAAATATATTATATAAACATTTAATATTTGAAATGTTCATAATTATAATATAAATTTATTTCTTTACAATTATACCAATTCCACATGAACATCCATACTAATATACACGTATACTTATCGTGAAAACCAAGGAATTGAACCCCTCCGAGTGATAAAATGGTATCTTATAACTCATAAAAATTGAAATCTATAAAATTATTCAAATTATAATAAATAATATAAATATATATATATATAAGATTTTATTATTTAATTAATTAATGGTTTTAATATGATTATCTAGGATGTCAAGGTCAAGTACAGAACACCTTCAGACATAAGGTAAGGGTTTTCTACCCGAACATCGATTTTCAGCCTGGTTGATTTTTGTCTCTATTAATAAAAATTTATATTTTAATTATTATTATTTACTAATAATAAATTTTGTGTGAATGTTATGTATATTTTTACCAATCAGTGTCATTATTTATTTTGTTTAGAAGTAAATATTTTATAAATATCTTTCTTAATTATTCTCGTTAAACAAGATCGATTTAATAAAACATTTTAAATTATTACCCATTTTAAAGAATAATATATAAATTTTTTCAGAAAAAGTTATTTTTAGGAAACCAATAATTTTCTATTTGAAAATTTACCTTAGTTTATTTCATGTTTTATAAAATTATATTTCCAAAATAACTCTTTTTTTCAATGTAATTGTTTATTTCCATAAAGCATTAATCGATTATTGTATTAGGTTATTTTGGCCTATATAAACACCCCTATAGAATTTTATATCTTAAAGAGGATAATATTTTATTTTTTTCATCTAAAATATTATATAAAATAGTTTTTGATTAGTTTGACTTTGTATATGTTATCTTCATACCCTTTACCATACTTCTCTAAATGGTCAGTGTTTATGTGTACAGATTGGGGAAAGTTATTTCTTATGTTCATGTTTTTTATGTTTAGCTCCATTAATATTCAAATTAATTGTTTTTAATAAGTTATAGTTGGGTCCCTCTATTTAATCTTGATGTATATGCAGGTCTCATGAGAAATAAATGAATTGGGTTTTGGCCTAGGCCTTACCCATGTATTTTTAGACGTCCAGGTCAAGGCATTAACAATATGTTCCAGATGTCTGAAATTATGCATTCCCTCATAGGGTATTTATAAATTGATAAACCATGTTATTATTAAACTAGTAAAATATAAATAGTTATATTTCATTTTCTCATTATCATTTATATGTCCTTATTTAATGAGCTTTCATTCCATCAATATAATGATCACGTATATTTTTAAATGCGTGTGTTTTTAGTTAATCAACTTACATAATTTTTATGTTGATGATAACTTCCATTGTATTACATAAACTCACTGAGCATATGAACTCACCTGTTTATTATGTTATATTTTCCACGGGTATTGAGGATGAATATTATGAATGACTTGTAAGGATAACCTACGAGTCAATGATGTTTTCAATAGAATTGTTATTAGGTATTAAATTTCAAGCTGTAATGTTGAACTTATTTTTGTTTATTTTTTCCCAAAAATACTAAACAATTTGTTCATTTGAGATACTAATTTCTTGTAATCATTCCAATTTATTAATATAAGGAACCTGCTTTGGGAAACCATGGTCGACATCTTTAAATTTTAGTAAAAAAGATATGTGACGTATCTATAAATAGAGTAAACACATTTAGAAGGTATTAATTATGAAGTAAAATCATCCATATGACTATTTGAGAAGTTTTTCAATCTTCTTCACCACAATATGATGCACAATGTGACCAATATGACTCCACATGCATCTTTTTATTTAAAATTTGTAGTAATTTTAGTAAAAATAACCACTCACAAACATGAATCTTATCTAACACATTCTGATTATTACTATAAATTATGACGACCATATATATGTTAATTTTTTTGTGTAGGAATAATTATCAAATCAAACGGACACATGAAGTGACGTGCATGAATCAAATTATGTGTTTCCAATTTAAAACAATAATTTAGTAAAAATGATACGTGATATACCCAGATACCTGAAAATGCATGTTTATTGTTTTTTTAAATTTAAAAAATGATCCATAAATAATTTGAGCCATGTATAAATAATATGAACATAAATCCAACACACAGTGTGATCGGTACAACTCCTAGTGTTTCTTTTTATTTAAAAATGACATTATTTTATGTAAAAATAAAAACTGACCTACTCAAAACCAAGAAAACAAAATCTTTTTTTGATACATTACAAAAATGATCCATATGCCATTTGTGATGTGTAGGAACTATTATGACCTAAATTTGATACACAATGTGACCAGTATGACTGAAATTGCATGATTCCAGTTTTGAATGACAATTTAATAAAAAAAGAGACATACTAAAACTGAGCAAAAACATTCGTATTTCTTTAATAATTTATAAATATATCCATAATACATTTGTGATATATAGGAATCATCCTAACCTTAATCCAAGACACGGTATTATTGGTATAATTCAATGTGACTATTTATTGAAAAGTGCAGTTAGTTTTAGTAAAAAGAATAATTGAAATACAAAAAATAAGGAAAACTAATTTGGATTGTTTTGTTAAATTAGAATAATCATTTATAAATCATTTATAACTATTAGGAATAAAATCCCCATAAATAAAATTCATGGTGTGACCAATATAACTCTAACATTATATTTTTATTTAAATTTAACATTAAATATAGTAAAAATAATAATTTCTATACTGAAAACCATGAAAAGAAAATTTTATTGGTTTTATATTTTATTAAAAAAATTCATATTTCATTTTTGATGTGTTTTATAGAATTATTCCTCAATTAGATTCATGGTTTAATTGGTAAGATTCCTAGTGTATCTTTTAATACATAATTTACATTAATTTTAGTAAAAAGAACATGTGAAATACTGAAATAAGAGATAACACAATTTCATTATTTATATTATATAGGAATAATTGTCCATGATACATTTTTTGACATGTAGGAATCATCCAAACCTCAATATGACGCATGTTGGTATCGATATGACTCTATTTGTGTCTTTTTATTTAGATTGGTCATTAATATTAGTAAAAAGGAAATGTAACATACTGAAAATTGATAAAACACATCGGGATTATTTTTCTACTTTGGAAATTGATTCATAAGTTATTTAAGATGTGTTAGAATCAATAGAAAAACAATATACTGCATGATGTGACCGCTATTACTGAAACTGTGTCTTTTTATTTTAAATTGGAATAAATTTTAGGAAAAAGAATAAGTGACATACTAAACAACAATAAAAGACATATTTATTGTTGTGGAACTTTAGGAAAATGATCCATGAGTCATTTGTGATCTATAGGAATCACACACACCTCAATCTGATGCATGGTTTGAGAGATATTACTCAAAGTCTCTATAATCAGTTTAAAATTGACATTTTAGTTCAACACGTGTGTCACTCACTAAAACTAGGAAAATGTGCTACGACTGTATTGATAATTTGGGTTATTGATTTATAAGTCATTTTTAATGTGTACTATGTAGTCTAAAAACATACTGACACATGATGTGATCAGTATAACTCAAAGAGCATGTTTCCAGTATAAAATGATATTTTTGTAATAACACAAGTAACATACTAACAAAAAAGGAGAAAACACATTCATATTGTTTTTTTATTTTAGGACAATGACCTTTTTGACGCTCTATTCTATCACAGAGTCCAAATATTGACTAAGGGAAGTACCTCAAGCAAAAAAGAGGGAAAACATCAAGAATTTCACAAAGGAATAATGGCGCGGAAGTATACCTGCATGCCAACCATGGGCTGGCATGTCACTTGCGCACCAGACATGAGGTGCGCAATTCACTTGCGCTCCTTATGTGAAATTTCTCCCAAACATCAGGTGGCCTATATATACCCCATGTAGGTCTCCCATTTTCTGGGATGGATTTTCCATAACTCAGAATTTATCTATGGGTGTCCTAGTCTCTGCTTGAGGTCTTCTGAACACCTCTATGTTAATTCATTAACTATAATGGAAGATATAAAGAAGAATAATAAGGCCTAAGTGTTATAACTCATCAATAAATGCATTCCTAAGTGTACAATCCATAAGGGAAGTGATGAAACTTGTGTGTCACCTTGTACTCTCATGGAAAATTGTGCTCCACCCTTCTGGGATAATCTAGGGATAATAATAAGTGCTTGAGCCAAGACTCGACCAAGTGTTACCCTACAGGTTCTCTGTCGCCCAAGTGAACACATGCAGTGCAAGTACACTTGCACGACAATGACTTGTTTGCTAGACCAATACTTGCATGCCTCCTTCCAATTCACTTCCATTCCTCCACTCTTCATGATTTATCCTTCAAAACCCTCTTGAAATCCATTTACAACATGGTACCTTTTTTGGCTTCAATATCTGAATGGAATTCTGTGGAACCTCACTCAAAACATCATGATTTACATAACATTATGTTACGGAGGATAGTGATTTCCATCATTCAACCTCATAATTTATGATGAGAAGATCATTAATCTGGGCATCCTCATTAGGAGTAAGCCCCAAGTTCCTTGTTCTTGGTCATACTCGTTAGGTGTAAGACCCATTTTCCTTATTCATGGGCATCCTCCTTAGGAGTAAGCCCCATGTTCCATAATCTTGGCATCCTCCTTATGAGTAATCCCCAATCATAATTCCCCTTTAATTTTGGCATCATCCTTCGGAGTAGGCCACATGTTCTTTTAATCTGGGCCTCCTTCTCAAGAGTAATCCCCAAATTACATGTCCCTTAATATGGGTATCCTCCTCAGGAGTATGCCCCAGTCATAATTAATTTTGATTTGGGATTCCTTATCAGGAATAAAACCCAACAATAATTCCCTCTCAAATTATGGATTCCTTTTCAGGGGTATGTCCCGAGATGAAATTCCAAATCCCCATAAAGCAGGAATACCTTTATGAACCCTGCTCCTTGGCTTTTGTCATGAACTAAGTCTTAATCTTCATTTACCTTTGCAGTCATACATATGTAAGCACCACCTCATTTCTTATGATTTCATCTTTCATGGCACAATCATCATGTTCTACTAATTCCTCTTGTTTCTAACACCTAGTATGAGTCACATGATCTTAGAGTGTAATAGTAAATATGACATATATATTTGGTCCATAATTCATGTGTAAACCTCATACTTCTTTTCTCGAACTATGTAGGTTCTGATTCCCTTTTTCATAAGGATACGTAGGTATCCTATCTGCAGATACGACCCCAAATATGAAATAATCCATGTCATTCTGAAATCCAGTAAACTTCAAGTTCCCCACTGAGTGGATTTAAAACTAGCATGGTCATCATTAATGACCAAGGGAGGTCTATATAATCTACTGAAGTATACCATTGACTATGAATCAATAATTGATATGGATGAATCTCTATTTATGAAGAGCCTCAAATATATATAAAACATTCTATAAATCCTTTAAATATCAATCAATGATTTCAATGACTAAAGGGAAAACTTATTTTCATGCTTGGTAAACTAATAAGGATTCACAAAATAACTCAAATCTATAATAGAGTCGTAGAGTATATAATAATTACACAAAAAAGGTGTGATGAGTATGACATCCCATCCTCTCGACCAATGAATAGTATTATGCATAATCAGTCCACAACTAAAGGTCACCTACCTTTGGAATGAAGGTCCAAATGGATATAGAATCATTGGATTTTCATGTTCTATAAACAGACCCGTTAGAAACTGATTAGAAAGTTTGAACCTTTAAAATACAAGGTCATCCCCATTTCATAAAGAAAAAAAAATGGTGAACTCGTCGTGAATTATTAAACCAAGATAAATGATGTTTTACTTAATTTTAGGCCCCTATTTAACTCAATGTGGGGGCAAACAAAGCAATCAATAACATATGTGCTCATCCAAAAGATGTAATCTGGCCAAACTAATTTTGATTATGTCTACTATATCAAACATGCACTCTTTTCAATGATCCCTCTATATTACTGAAATGGATTATTTAAAGTTCACACATTTAATGCCTCAGATACAACTCTTCCTAGATACTCGTCCACTCTGATGATGACATAACCTACTCAGCATATTTAATGCTAGGTCTCAAATGCATTGGTTAAGGAATACTGTCCACACGGTACCATTCTGAATCTGAAGGCCGCTCGACAAGCCCTCCAAGTTAACATGTCACCCTGGTTGTCTGGACAGAGACGATAAGTGGTCAAGAAGAAGGTGGGGCCAACCATCGTCTCAAACTGTTTCAGTTCATTATCCCTAGATTGAAATCACCAGTCCCTCCCATATTATGGAGAGGTGAATGAGAAGGTCACTCGAGGCCTTAATTCAAGAACACAGGTGTCCTTATTGAGATCTCCCATCAAAAATCGTCTCCATACTCTTGTGTTAGTTCACCCTCAGCATGATGAGGGTATCACCTTTACTGGTTCGTCTTAGGTTCCATAGACCTGAGCATGCAAGAAAAACCCTTAAAGGCGAAATCCTCTCAAAGAGAGCAAGTTCATACTTTTTCGCCCTCTAGAGAAGTCCATCAATCTGAATTGGTGGAAAACAACGAGCTGGCATATACAACCTTCCAACATGATGTTACTACCCAGCGGACTCATCTTGAAGTAACATGCCAATCCTGCTAGGCATTTACAGAGGTGTATTATAGGCAGGCACAACCACCTGTTTATAATTCATCAGCTACTCACCAGGCTTGTCTGACTGCATCCAAATAAAATATCCAATTAAATGTGGTGGAGAACAAGCAGCATGCACATACACATGAAATTTATCAGGATAACCAACAGTCTCATTTGGTAGCAACCAGAGATGACAATTGGAATGCTCCAATGGAAAGTAGGATGCAGACACAATTTTCCTCCCCCACATATGAGTACTATCAAAATTCACTGATAGGGAAAGGAGGAAAGGAGAAGGAATACACACCTACTCCATGAAAAGAATGGATGAATATTCCTGTTCTGGTAGCTAAAGTCACCAAGAACATTTTGAAAATGGTGAAAGTGAATATGAAAATCCCTGGACATATTACGGGTGCTTGTTAGAATATTATAACAACTTCAGCAGCATCATAGGAAATGAATTATAAATCTATCCCTATCAGTGGAGTGACTCATCAACATGTCACTCCGGAGTAGATACAAACCTATCTTCCAGTCCAAGAGGGTTGTTGAGCATACTCCCCCATGTCATATGGACAATCACGTCAGGAACATATACCTGATTTTAATGGAGGTAATCAGCATAACATGACCATATCTCTTTAGTAGGCACATACACCTTCCCTTAATAACCATTTTCGTCTACAAGTGGTTTTCAAGCTGATCAAGAAGGCATCTAAGAAATAGACCAGTCCATCACAGTCGATAAATCAAGAGCTATTATGAAATTAGTCCATTCTAGATGCTGTAGTTCATGAAGACCTCGGACAATTATATGTTGCAACTCATGATTCTACTCTTTCATTTTCAAATTCTCAAATTAATAACAACAATTCTGAAGGTCTTCATAAGAACTTTCTTCTGGATGGTTTAATTCATGACCGTTCGTTCGATCTCGATGTATCATTTCCATATTAGATCCATGACAACCCTATGCATTTCCAACAGATCATGGAGCAAGAGGATTCATCTTTTGTTGTAACCCACCATCATTGTCCTCCCCATGATGATAAATTTTTCTACGAATGTCCTTTTCTCATTAGTATTTCGCATTGCCTGGAAATTTCTTCAAAGGACAATGTAGTAATGAGAAATCCCTCTTATCTTGTTGAACTTTCAAATGTAAATCCAGACATATCTGATGCCTTACTGCAATAAGGTGAAATAATTTCACAATAAGATGATAGCACGGGGTGTAGGACATTCTCCAAAACACCCCTGGGTAATTCATCTTCTAGTTTGATAAATTAATTCTCTACCAATCTTGATGAATCCCATGAAGCTACATTGATGCACCACATTTGATATAATTAGGTAGAAGAATATTCATCGAATGATAAGGAGGAAGTGATGAATATGAGAAAACAACTAGCAATATGTGATGTACCCATCATGTTTTGGCCTTTGGATTACTCTCAGTATGATATTCCAGAAATGTTGACAGAAGATTTATTCATGATATTAATGTAAACATGTGGAAAACTCTTTGTCAATTAAAAGAGGGAATGTTACCTTATGATGAATATCATAATCATGATAAGGTAATAGAAAGGTTACAACGCTAAGTTGACATGGCATATCTATTAGTTTCCCAATATCCGAAGGATGAAAATTAGAAGAGAACCCTTCAGTGTACCTGCTTTGGCACACTAAAAAGGTTGTGCTAGTTAATTACCAATGCACCATCTGGTTTTCATATCATGGGATGTGGTGTTCCTGGAGAATTGCATTTCACTGAGATCTTAGGGAAACAACGCCCTCCAAATGTTGTCTCATGCAATGTTATAGCACATGGCCAACAATAGACAATTGGTTTTGTGTGTAATAATAGACTTGCTAAAGAACATGCCTCAACAAGTTTTTCCCAAAGTCAGGCATACAGAGAACAAGTTAACGAATTACTCTTACATCCAAAAAATTAGAATATTGAATAGGATTCTCATTTAGATCATCCACATCATCATGTGACAGAGGAGTCAAAAATAATCCAACGGTCATTTGAGCCACGTCATCTGAGGGAATGTAGGTTGATGCATCTGGGCAATTTCCAGACTAAAATCCAAAAAATCAAGAGATATATTTAGAATGTTTTAGATGTAGAAAATCAAGATCCACCTCAGGTTTCCATATTGAGGACTCTTTTAGTCCATCCCTTGGGATCAACAAATAGGATTTGAGGAGGTGAGCAGGATAAACAAGAACTTCCCCAGTCCATCAGACTGTGGAATTTTATAAATCCTTATTCTCATCCTCAGTGAATTCCAGTATTCCTACGATTAGGGAAGACGCCACAAGTGGAACATAGAACTGAATTATTAAGTGATTCACACCAAATTATGGTTCATCAAGAAGTTCCTGATGTATCAACTCAACCAACGGAAATGTCTCATAATTGAAATGGTAGAATACAGTTTCACAGAAATGACGATAGAATGGATGTAATGCGTTATGCATATATAAATGTCCTCAAAGTCATTGTCACTAATAACCCAAAACATGAGGTTCACTTAGAGGAACCAGATGAATATGTTCCTATTAAAGAAGCTATGTACACAGAAATAAATTAAGAAGGTGTGCATAGTGAAAGCCTGAGGGCTGCCCAGAGGATAAATATTCTTTTGGGTAATGTCGTTCCATACTCTATAAAGGCACATTCAAAATAAAAGGTTAAAAGTCAGGTTACATTCAACCCTTACTATGGAGTAGGCCAATAACACTCATTAGAGGAATGGTTCGCATAGAAGGAAGAAGAAATGAAGGGGTTAAGGATGTTAAATGTAGAACTACTTCAAGGTATCCTTCCTCCTAATCCTACTGGATTTTGTAAGTCAAATGAATTTGTTGCACCTACTATGATGGATCAAGAATATCCCCCTTTAGCAGTACACCCTCATAGTTCCAATCTTATGGGTCATTCACAACAAGAGCTAGCAATACTTCCATCAGTGGCAGTCCCGGTTGCTACACATGTCCAAACACCAACTATTGCACATGCTAAGGTTCAATTTCTACCAGGTGTTTCTCAAAAAATAATGAATACCATTGAGTCATTAATAGCTTAGTTGGAATCTATAGAAGGAAATCATGGACAAATTCAACCATAAAAGAGAGCATACCCTGAATGGGTGGATGCAATTCCCCCATCATCAAATTTCCCAAGTACCACATTCCCAATTTTTAATGGTTCGGGAGATCCAGAACAATACTTAACACATTTTGTTTCACGTTGGGATCCTATGATGGGAACTCCTCAACAACAAATGTATTTAAGCTAGGTGTTTTGTGCAATCATTAATAGGGCCATCTTTTCCCTCTTATAGAAGCTTGCTATCCCAGTCAATTACTTGGTGGGAAGAACTATATCAACTATTCATTCTTCAATATAGCTCAACATTTTGAAAGATTATAGTTTTCAATCATACCAATTATAAGGAAAGAAAAAATAAAAGGGTTTAAAAATCCATTTCTCGGAATATGGAATTAACATATTCCTTAATCTTAGCACTCCCTCAAGAAGAATTGATGCCAATTAATGTGGGAAATTAGCGTGATGAATTACATACACCGTTGATCCCTGTGAAATACACAGGAGGGATAGACACATCACTTCAATCACTCATCAGATCAAAGAGTATCTTACAAACGTTAAGGATAAAACTTTTGCAATTCCATCAGTTCTAGGAAGGAGATTGGGAAGAGCATGGACTGCTACAGATAGACTAAAAGAAGCACTTGTACCTAATTCAATTTCAAGACATTCATCATATCGATGGGCTCCACCTCCAGAACGTCAACATCAACAGCCAACACTAAAATATGATCAAAAAGATCTATGGAGGTAACTGTTAGATGATTTAAAGAACAAAGTTTATTATTTCTGGAATGAAGTGGTTCTGGGTTACTTCATCTTGGATCTGGAAAACAACCTGGTTCAGTTTTCAAGGCCCAAATGGTTGAACAATGAAAGAGATGAAGACCTCCCCAACTATTTTCCATTTCTTCTGATGTTGCGTCATCCCATTAAAGAGTGTATTGTCTTAAAAAACACCCAAAAACGATGATGGACTCTGGACAAGTAAAACTGAAAGGTTCTTCAGTATAGGTAGCATGTTCTACTACTACAGATCCATAAGAAGAAGGTGAGTTGCATGAATTCAAAATTAGTAATGCACTGAAATATGATGATTCAATTATCAGGAAATTGATCAACCTAACTCATTCCATTTTAAGAACACAATTGAAAAAATAAATTGTGTCTTCAACTATGAAATCCACGGAAAAAACCCCTTCATCAGAAGGGAAATATTCAAATAAGAAGCATAATTCGAAGAAAAAAGAGAAGTCATAAGAAGATGATTTCCTATCAAAGCATAAATTGTCTTTGACTCAGGCGGATTTTATGACATCTACTTCAAAAGCATGGGCACTGCCCCACCAAATAGTACATCCTGAAATAGATCATCATGAAAAGTTTTCATCAGATGAAAAGTTGATCTTTGGTTTTGTTAACATGATTCATTTAACGGATCTGTATTCCCGTCACAGTTTTGACCATGATGATCTTGAGTCCCCTGTATCAAACAAAGGAATTAGAGGGAGTTCAAGAGGACTTGGATACAAAGGAAGAAGTGTATATTTAAGAAGACACTATTCTAATACTACCACTGCTAGAACTATATATACAACATATACTCGTGGAAAAGCATTTATGCGGGCTCACAAAAAACAAGAATGTTCTTCCAAACATGGCAGATTCAGTCCTCACATAGTTATCTTGGAAGACCAGTTAGAGTTTACACCTTTTTCCTCTTTGATAAAAATAGATCTAGTTTTTTAATTCTTCCAAATCCAAGAGTATGTCAAACTCCTACCCTGATACAAGATGAATATATTTCCAAAGCATCAACTTCTAAGGGACCTTTGAAACCACTTGTTCTGGTTGGGAAACGCTGACCTTTGGACCAAAATTACGATTTCTTGAAATATTTGGCCCATGTACCAGCCAACTTTTCAATTATGGATTCCTTGAATCCCTTAATGGATCTTCAGGAGGCACTCATTGATGTTTTCTCATGTCCACAGTAATTTGAATTTGAAATTGATGTGGCTGAAGTATACCATATAGAGAATGATCCCACATAATGCCATGCAGTGATATCTATTATAGATTAATATGAAGATGATGTAGTCCATGGAAATATTAGGACTTTTTAATTATCTGTAAAGTTTAATGATGTAGAAAACTGATGAGATTTCATTGATAATTGTTCAGGGGTAATTCTCATTCCGATTCATACACTTAAACCACTGGGCCTCACCGAATGCAATTTATCTCGGTCTACTTTGATGCTACATGGATATGATAATAATTAACAAGAACCACTATGGGAGATTACACTCAGAACTCAGTTTGGGGACATTGTATCCAATTCAGATTTCATGGTTTTTTGTCATGACAATACCTTCAATATTTTTCATGGAATACCATGGCTAAATCAACATCTGGTTATACCTTAATCATACTATAAATGTCTCAAATATTGTTTCAATGGTCAAATTGGGAAATATTATGGTGATAAAACCCCATTCATAACATGTGAATCTCAATACATTGAGGAAAAATTCTATCACATGAAGGGAAAGGATAAATCCAATAAAAAAGAGGTTACCAAAATTAATACTCCATATGGTTTGGAAAAGATTCAGGAACAATCATTCATACATGTGAATACAGATTATGTGTTGCATGTCAGTCAAGTTGATGGGATATAACCAAATCCAAACACTCTTATGGAAACATCCATAATGTCAATTTCTACAACCAAGCCAGACACCATGGGAGAAATTTTTGATTCACCAAGCAATGATGAAAGGTCAAATGGAGATGTCTTCATTGCATCCGCTGATATCCATTAATTTTATACTTCATCAACTAGTCTAGAAGAAGTTATAGCAATGTCATAGATGAATGATGATGTTGATTCTACGTACAATATCTTCACTTTATTACCCATGTAAGGCCCTTCATAATCAATAGGGTCAGAAATTGTAGCCACTTCATCATGGTGATAAAATTTTAAAATCTCTACTCATCATAGAAATTATGCTTCATCATCTATTATGAAGGTAGAAAAAAAGAAGTATCACATATTGAGTAATAAGAGTAAGATCTTAGTGATTCTCCTCCAACATTTGAAGAAGTTACCTCAACCATATTGGATAAACCCAGAGAAATAAATATAAGAACAAAAGAAGAACATCCCCCACATTAATTAGTGTGTCCATAACTCATTAAGAGAATGAAATTTATATTTCATTTATAAAGAAAAGTGGATATGTATTTTCATGGAATTGCATATAAATTCTAGTTCTTGATCCTGATGTTGCTACTATTCATTTGGGTTTTCCAGAAGAACATCGAGGATTCAAGAAAGCCGCAAGAAGAACACACCCAACTTATGCCTCCAAAATTGAAGCTGATGTGGATAATATTACCAAGGCTAACTTAATCATAGAATTTAAATATCCAAAATGGATGTCTAATATTGTCCATATGAAAAAGAATAATTGGAAAATTAGTTCATGCATTAAATTCAGAGATCTTAATCAGCATTGTCCCAAGGATTATTTTCTAGTTCTCTTCACAGAACTCTTAATTGATGAAACAACTGGCTATATAACACTTTCCTTCAAGGATGGATATTCTAGGAATAATCAAATCTGAATGGATCTAGAAGATGTATAATATAAATCGTTCAGATCCCATCAAGGTCTGTTTTTCTATCAGGTAATTCCCTTTGGCCTAAAGAATGCAGGTGCATCATATCAACGTTCCATGGCCCATATCTTTAAACCCTTTTTTGTAAATTTTTTTTAATGTTATGTGTACAATTTTGTGGTTAAATCTTGACAAAATTCTAAACACTTGGATGATTTTGAAATCATATTCTACAAAATTCAACAACAAAAATTGAAGATGATCCCCTAGAAATGTGATTTTGGGGTAACCTCAGGAAAATGTCTCGGCTTTGTTGTATGCCATCGTTGTATCGAATTTGATCTTGAGAAGACAATGTCAATCCTTGGTATATAACCTCCTTGAAATTTTAATTAATTGAGAGGACTTCAAGGATAATTGGCATATATTTGGTGTTTAATCACCAATGTGGCAGGAAAATGTTTACCCTTCACCAAATTAATGAAGAAGGGAGTCACATAATAGTGGACTGAAGAATGTCAAGAATAATTCAATATTCTCAAGAAATCTCTCTTGTGCCCCCCGATATTAAGGCCACCTATTGATGGGGGACCACATATTGTTTAGGTAATAGATTTAGTGTGATCGTTGGGTGCCTTCCATGCCCAAAAGAATGATACTGGGAATGAAAACAGCATTTACTATCTTATTCGGACAATGCATGATGTTGAAACTCAATATTCAGGTATTGAAAATTGTTTCCTACTGTTAATATTTGCAGTTCAGAATTTGAGACACTACCTACAACATCATGGGATCCAATTGGTATCTCGAAATAACATGCTGAAATTTATCATTAGTCGGCCAATGCTTACAGGTCATCTGACAAGGTGGGTAGTTATTTTGCAGCAGTTTGATAACCAGTATATGTATCAAAAGGAAATAAAGGGCCATTCTCTGGCTGATTTCGTTTCTGAAAACCCTTCATAAGAATATACATCGTTAGATTTTGATCTTTCGGATGAGGAAGTCCTCTCTCTATTCAAGATAATCCTCAAACATGAGAAATTGACATTGATGATTCCTCTAGAAGTACAACATGGAAGAAAACAGAATATCCTAATTTCAACAAAGTTGGGTAAGGAATTGTGATTATTTCCCCATAAATGGTAGTGCTACCCTATTCCTTCTTATTGTAGGAAGGCAGTGAAAATAATGAAGTAGATTATGAATCTATCATCACAGGATTGGAGTTGGCGCTTCATGCACTGGTGAATCACTTAAAGGTAAAAGGTTATTCAGATTTGATAATCATTCAAAGTCATTGGGGACTCTGCCATCCGAAATGAAGAGTTAATCCCTTTGTATGATTACTTCAGAGAGTTAATAGATGAATTTCCATCTGAAATATCATTTTCTTATGTCACGTGATCACAAAATGCTCATGCTGATGCACTGGATAATGTAGCCACAGCTCTAGATGTTCCAAATCATGACGAAACATTCATCAGTATTGCCCACTATCATACAGTTTCACCATAGGTTCAAATCAGAACAGAGGAAATCAATGAAATTATTCCCCTTTTTGAACCATATGGTCATACTATAGGATGGATTCCACCTATCAAAGAATACCATAAAAATGGAACACCCCCACATGATCGATCTGGGAGAGAAAAAGTCTGGTGATGTGTGGTCAGTTATTATATTTATGATATCCCAGATCACCTCAAAAAAATTCTATACAAGCGAGGTTTTGCTGGAATTATCTTCAGATTTATTGATGGTGATGAGACAATGGTTGTCATGAAAGAAGTACATGCATGAGTTTGTGGTGCCCATCAGTCTGGACAAAGACTATCTGATCAAATTCGAACGAGTGGATACTTCTGGCCTTTAATGATTCAAGATTGTGTTGACTTCACTACGAAGTGCCATTTTTCCAATTATATGCCAATTTCATTCATCAACCCCTAGAGTTTCTTCATATAGCTAAATACTCCTGTCCATTTGCCACATGTGTAATGTATGTAGTGGGACCTTACGCTTCAGCTAAATCCAAGAAGTTTTTGAATATTCTTACTTCTACTGAATTCTATTCCTAATGGGAAGAGGCAATAACTCTCATAGATGTTAGTTCTAAAAGCATTGTATGCTTCATCCGATGTAAGGAAAAATTATCAAGAATACAACATCAAATCCAAACATTAATCTCGATATCATGCAGCAACCAATAGCCAAATAGAATAATTTAATAAGACTCTTTCAAACCTACATAAAATGTTGGTGGATAAAGATATGAAATCATGGTCTGATAATATTTTTCATGCTTTATGGGCTTATCGGACCACCAGCCACACTGCTACTCGGTCAACTCTATATTCGTTTTTATAAGAAACAGAAGCAGTCATTCCCATTGAGGATCTATTACCATCACTCAGAGTATCCATTTGTGATCAGTCATCTACAAATGAACAATCTCAAAAGCGATTGGATGAATTGGAATGATTAGATGAAAAAAAATGTGCACCCTACAACACTTGGAAGTATATCGGAATCAAATAGCACACGAATTCAACAAAAAATTACTTCTTCATTCATTCATTCAAGCAGAATTGGTATTGGTCATCAGAACTCCAATGGTATTAGGAAAGAAACCTCTCAATATCAAGTCATAGTGGGAAGGATCGTACTCAATACATATGGTCTACTCCAATAGATATTATTCGTTAAAATCAATGGATGGAGAACTCATCATGACTTCAAATAATTCCAGATATCTGATCACGTATTTTTTGTGTAACACAAATACACGTTTAGTCCTTACTACAAGACTTTAGTCTACATAGTACCTTTAGTCCATACTGCATGACTTTAAACTATATAGTCC
The DNA here is from genome assembly GCA_963277665.1 of Viscum album. Classification (NCBI taxonomy): domain Eukaryota; kingdom Viridiplantae; phylum Streptophyta; class Magnoliopsida; order Santalales; family Viscaceae; genus Viscum; species Viscum album. The sequence goes on along the minus strand of OY728152.1, from coordinate 355,991,353 downwards.
CTTTAGTCCTTACTGCTAGACTTTAAACCTCATGGTTCCTTTAGTACATTCTGCAAGACATAAAATTGAATGGTCCCTTTAGTCCTTACTGAAAGATGTTAAAATATGTAGTCCATTTAGTACGTAAATGATGAAATTATACGTCATTGTCCCTTTAGAGCATAATGGAAGATGTTAAACTACATAGTCCCATTACTCCTTACAGGAAGAATTTAAATTGCATAGACCCTTTAGTCCTTACAGTATGACATTAAACTACATAGTCCCTTTAATACATAATACAAGACTTCCAACTGAATAGTCCTTTTAGTTCTTACTACAAGGATTTTAACAATATAGTCCATTAAGTCCTTACTTCTCGACATTAAACTACATGGTCCCCTTTGTCCTTGCTACATCACATGAAACTGCATAACTCCCTCTATTTTCCAACAAGATGTTAAACAGTGTTCAGTCTCTTATATGTCCTACATGACGGTAAAATGTTCATCGTTAGGGTTGTTTCTACCTATTGTTTCTCACACCTAGTATGACTCACATGAGATTAGAGTAGACATAAACCATAACTACCTCTCTTGGATTCTAACCACGCATAAGTCCCAACATCATCTTTATGTTGTACTCAAGTACAACATGATCAACAATTCATTCTTAATTGAACTATGTGGACTTTGATCCTTTCCTTCTATGAGGGGTACGCTGGAAACCTCCCGAGGTTCAACCCCAAAACCAACATCTTCACATCAGTTCACATCCATCTCATATATTGTTGATCTGTGAAGCCCCCATGAAACCAATATATTCACATTAGTTCACCATTGTCCATGTTGTATGAAGTTAAAATATATAGTCCCCCATTTTCAACACTACAAGATGTTAAATTTCATAGAAATACGTCCTAGCTATGTGACATTAAACAATGCAGCAGCGGTCCATGTATGTGACCTTACAATATTCTACCTATTGTCATGTACGACAATAAACTACAGAAATATCTGAAACCCTCACCTGAGAGGGGATCATTATTAACATTGATCCCCAATCATGTTATATTACAAGGACTACTTGGATACATGGAAATGATTGAACCTTTAATCTTGTATCCAACCATCATTTCACTAAAGTCCCCTTTCACCCCTCACATGTAAAAAATTTTTATAGAGAATATTTAATGAACTACGTATAGATTCATTCCCATCCTTATTGAAAACATTCGAATGTTTGTGCATCCGTCGGAACAAGCCCCAAGTCGTTAGGCCTTACCCCAAATTCAACATTCACTCCCTTGGCTGAAAAGTCTCCCTATGAAAACATGAATGTGGTATGAAAATCCTGGTCCTCATTAACATAATTTATATAAAACACACAATTTTTATTCCTCATTATGGTCCGAAATTTACGACCCTAAACTACGATCTCATACACTCTCGTCCCACATGTAGTTAAACTATATTTCATGAACTACGTATAGCTTGATTCCCATCCTTATGGGATACGCAGTGAAGTCCTGCATCTCAATTTAGGACCCAACAACACCATGATTATGGTCATCATTGCTCTATGTATCTCCTTCATGCATTGGACAATACCAATTATCATGTGTCATACTCCTAACAATAAATAATTCCATATCTCCATAACCATTATCTAGACTTCTTGTCACAAAATTTCTGATACCCGTGAATTCTTTGCCTAACTATGAAACATGTTCCCTTAGTCGGCCTTGCATAAGTAGTCTACATAATGGACCATTCATACAAAATATGCTACTATTTGACTATGCAATAAATTCACTTAAGTTTCCCTGCATAATTCAACCCCCTAACATGATTTTCAACTAGTTTTAGTATCATTCTTGGGTGGAAGATATCTTGTGTCCCTATTGGTCTTAAAAGAGAATATGAACGGATTTGATAAAAATATCCATCCTTAAAATATTTTTCCCATTATCTTTTTCATGATCTGAATGTATTCATGTCAATGGTTTATATTTCCCTTCCCTATGTTTGGGGCAAACCTTCATAAGATTTACATTCAAAAAATTCTTTGATAATATTGAATGGGAATATCCTCTCAATATTTATGTACCCAATCCATACAGAAAACTCTTTGCTTTGGAAAATTTTAATCTCCATAAACATCCACTAGATTTTTATAAATTGAAAAGTAATTTTTCTGAGTGTTCTTTTGCTTGACTATGCAGCACAAGCCCCTATGTGACCATCCATAAGTAGTATACATAACAGACATGTCATCCAAAAGATTCTATTATTTTACTATGTATCCTTGTATAATTCAACTAACGGGTTTGTCAAATAGTGGTAACATCACTCTTAGAAAACACTTCCTCTAACTCCTTTTAGAATTTTTTTCATATCATATCTCAGATTCAAGGAATTGAGTCTTTTTTTATCCAATCTGTCAATGTTATTCAACTTTTAAACATAGCCTTTTTTATGTCTGAAATGCATGAATTTAAAGTACCAACCAATGTCAGCGTACATATTAAATTGGGATCTTTTAAAATGAACTCTAATGTAACGTCGAGTCTCAGATTTCTAAAAATACATATTATAGGATTTAGGAAATATTGAGAAACAAATAGATTTAATGGTTGTGGGTTTTTTTGTATAATCCTAGCACAAATCAAATTATTATTTTACTAGGCCCATTTACTTAGGTAAAAAATATATATAACTAACTAGAAATGGGATTCTGGTTCAAAATATTGATGGTGAAATGTCTTTTTCAATGATTCACAAGAATTAGAAGGGAATATATGATTTTTTCCAACATGTTTTATATATTATGAGGACAATCCAAACCATGAGAACAAGTAATTAGTGAGTCCCACAGGGTATGTATATAGTCACCCATATATGATTTTTTCCAACAAGTTTTAAATATTATGAATCTGAAAATAAGATTAATGGTTTCCTTAGTGATCCTAGTGTTGGTAGAGAATATAGGTTCTTTGTGGTAGTTGTGTTAAGTGGTTGACCTTAGAGATTAAGATCTATGATCTATAATATATTTTACATTTTATAATTTTTGTCAGGTTGAGACATAATTTATATTTGGGCATGTAATTTAAATTTCTATCATTTGTATTGTCCCACAACACATTACATATTTTATATTTTTTGTTGAATGCATTGATTACACACCATATGTTTTAATATTTTTAAAATATATCTCCATTGTTCTATGGATTTTGTTTTGTGTATAGGTACATGTACATTAAGAGAAGGCCTCCCCGTTCAATATTTTTCAAAATTCATTCTTACTCCCAACACCTTTCCTGTTAAAAGTGGAATTGGGGGGTCACCCTCACCATATTGATATAACAAGAGGGTTTTGGTTGGCCATGTCGTGATAAAAATTGGGTTACACTTATGTTCTGCGTATGAATAACATAAGGGTAGGACACCCATGTAAGGGTAATAATTATTATCCTTAATTGATTGATATTGTTTTTATAAGGGTAAACCATGATACCATTAACCAACTCATTTTTTCTAAAAGTTATCATTAAAAAAATTACATTAATTCTCACGTATAACACTTCTATAGCTTGTTTTGGGGATTTTAAAAGCATAAAATTATGTGGTATATATATTTTTGACTAATTTTAAAGTTACAATACCTTAATAATGAATTTAAAATGCATCACATTCATGATTAAGGTAAAATAAAATTTTAATGTTTAATTTAATTTTTGGGGTATAATGCTGCAAACCAATACATGCGTTTACATCTTGAAAATACACAAACCTTTCTGCCTTCATTTTTTTTCATTAGATCCTTTATTCCATCAATTCACCTGTTTATGATTGGTGGAGATTTCATCGTTCAATACAAGTTCTTATTCTACGTCTTAGGTATGGAATAACCATAACCCTCTTTTCTCTATTAATTGGTGTTGTGTTTTAATGTCATATATACCATGAAATTTTATTCTTTTTCAATTCATAAAAATGATATTTTCTAATCCTACTAGAAAATTGATTAATAATTCTTAAATAATTCACCTAGAATTATAAAATATCATTAATGAATAATTATCATTCTAAACTAGGATTATACAACAGATAGAGAGATAATATTATCACATACAAAATTATAATTATTATTTATTAATGAAATTATTACATACATGATATGTATTAAATGGATAATTTGGAAATTATCTCAGAGAGAGATTTTTTATCATTTTTGGAATTTTTATTTATGTTGGAAAAAAATTCAATATTTTGTTTTAGGTATCCTAAGAGAGTGGTTTGAGTTGAAAGCATGTGGACATGATATATGGATTGTTTTCTGGACAAAACATAGATTTCATAATAAATCAACCCTGAGGTAAGAATTCGTTGAATTCTGTGAATGTCTTTTATAACATATTTTCATGATTATTGGATTGAATGTGAATCCTGGAGAAAACCATCTTGGATGCTTGATCATATAAGGTGTACATGTATAGCAATGACTTCTGATTTTTTTTTGTTTCATATAGACTGTGTTGATGTTGGTAATTTTGACCTGACATATTTTTGATATATAATTTGTATCCTATATAATATATTATGTCTATGTCTACTATAGATGGGCATGTGGTGTGGCATATAGGTTCATTCAACGAGAAATATAATCGACGAAAAAGGCCAAAATGAATTGGACTATATATGTTAGGGGATGTGTCATCCATAATTGGTAGTAACATTAGGTGGAATGTTCAAGGCTTATTATTAGTGTTGTCTTCTGGAAAGGTGCTAAAGAATTTAAATCCTGTATCAAAAGACCTGAAATATATTTTTTACGTGTTATATATATATATATATTTTTATATTTACCCAATTTACGTTCACTGAATGAACATGTATATCATCTTTTATGATGTTCTGTGTCATTGATGGTGTAATAATGTATTTTAAACTCACACAAATCTTGGAAATTTTAGTTCATTTAATGATTTCATGAAAAGGGATACAGTAGAGGGAAATGGACATATAGTGTAAAATTGAGTAGGTGGATAAAGTGGATTCATTTATTTCTATATGGAGTTCAAGAGGGAAACCAATATTGAATTTCATAGTCGCATTACCAAATTCATTGGATCCATTTATTTGTCAATTTTTTTATTTAATCATTATTATTGATACTATAGTGGGTGAAATTTTTTAATTTTCTACTACACTCAAAAATATCGAATTATTAATTATTTTGGTTTATTTTATAATTTTATTATTTTTTTATAATCTAGTGTTCACCTAGTACGTAGTGTATAGACTCCCCACTAGACGACTTAGACCATCAATATTAGTCATCAACCACATTCATACGAGGATGTATAGATGAGGTCAAGTGGTTTTCTCGTAGGACACAATGTTTTGGGATGTGTTGGTACAAATTTTAACTAGAGGATTGGGTTCCCTAACATATTTACTCTAATTTTGAATGGTTGGTATAGGTTATACAATATATATGAATGTTTGGATTCCTAAAGGGGAACTATTCCAGTGATTAAACATCAATGTATATTAGACATTCAAGTTACCATAATTGGTTATTTTTTGTTTTTTACCATTCTATGTTAATGTTGATTAAATTCACTTTGGGTGATGAATATGATGTCCATATACTGATTTATGGGATTTGGTGTGAATTAAACCATCTTGTTAGGCCTGAACCTTCACATCCACATGTACATTTTTCTTACATTACACAGAGAAATAAAAATTAGCTTCCTATTGAAATTGTGATATTTTATTTATAATTTTTTCCATAAATTATTTATTTTACATTTTTTACTTTTATTATATATTATATATAAGTGATTGTGACTTACATTAATGTACCAGGGGTAATAATTCGTTTTTATTTATGTTATAGGGGATTATGAATTTTTATTGTGGGTAGCCTCTTATGTTGAACACTTGTGTGTACCTGTGTGGTTTTCTGTTTACATTTTAAGCTACATGACTTCTCTAAGGATGTAAGAGAATGACCACTATAAATACTTCTCATGTATGAGAAGTCATTAATGGGTGGTTCAATAACAACTACTGTTTTCATAAACCCTTCTTTGTTTTAATACTGATATTTTTTTGGTTAAAATTGGAATATTTTCATATACTTTTTTACCCTTACATGGTTCACGGGTTCAAATTTAAGATAACAAGAGTTTTAATACCTTTCATAGGGTGTAGAGTAGTTTACATTTGAAATATAATATTAAAATTACATTTGAAGGGTTATGTAAATGTAAAAAATCATTGAAGAAGGGTTTAATATTTCATCCTACCAATATATAATGGTAACATCCATTTTCAATAGGATACAAAAGAGTATTAACCTATGTATATGGGTTGAATAAGTGTATATCAGCCAATATGTAAGGTTATGTTGGTATTTTAGGCACTATATAATGTTAATCCAATTTTTTTACGAGTTTTATATGGGAAACTCGCACGTTCGAAATATCATGTAAAGGTAATTTGGAATAATTCTAGGGAACCATTATATTTTCAATAATGAAATATGGGTATCCCAAGTCACATGTAAAAGTAATAATGTATTTATAATATCTATATAAGAGAAGTATGATGTGTATTGGCAAATTAGTTTACCCTTACACAATGGGTATATGCCACAAAACATACGAATACAATGATAGAGTTAAGTATCCCTACCCATAAAAGATAACTATGAGATACATAAGGTTAAACCAAATAACCATTATACATTCCATTTTTACCAAAACATCATTAAAAAACTTCATTGAAATTTATTCATATCAAGAAAAAATCTTTACCACATTTTTAACAATTTTGATTACCTAAAACCATGATATTTAATCCATTGAACTTTTTTAAAGGCGTTAATACATTAATTAAGGATTTAAAGTTATCCAAATTCATAATTCTGCTATATGAAAAATTAATTGTTTAAATTATTTTTTGGGTTTTAATGTATCGAACCTCTACATGGTTATCCTTCTTTAAAATACCTAAATCCTTCTACCATTATTTTTCATGTAATAGTGTGTTTAGAACGTCTATAATTTCCCTTATTCAACATTGATAGAAATTTTATCCATACAATATGAGTTTCTATTCTAGGATCCAGGTGTGGTATAACCCTCACCCTCACTCCCCTATTCACTGGTGCATTGTTTTAATGGATAATTTATTTTTAGTCTCATTATTATTCAAATAATAAAAATAATTTTATCTAATCAATATAGAAAGATCGTGAAGAAATTTTAAATTAATAACTTGGAATTAACAAATAATTATAACTAATAATTATCATTCTCAACTTGTTTTATTTATTATAATAAAATATTATTGAATGTGAAATTAAAATTATTTATTAGGAAATAAAATATTAAGGATTATATATGTTATAAATTTATAATTATGAATATATATAGGAAGGATAATGATATTATCATATGTGGTGTTTTTATTTAATTTGGAAATAAAATATTTGGAATCAGTTCCAGTAATCCTTGGGAAGTGGGTTGAGCCACAGATCACATGGAAATGATTCAAGTGATGTTTCCTCAATAGAACATGGATTTTTTCATTAAATAATTTGGGGTTGGAAACCCTTAACATTCATACATTTCATAAAATTGTATTTTTCATTATTTTTTATGTTCATGTGTATTACTATGAAACCTATGTCTAATGATTGAACATATGATGTTTGCATTTGTAATCCTGAAATATGCATGTGTTTCTGGCATATGGATTATACTGATTTTGATAAAATTTTCATGAGATGATTTTTGTTTTTTCATTTTCTTCATCTAGCTTATTCTCAATATCTATCTTCTACATCATTACATGAATTGGAGCCTTTCGGCTCAATCCCTAAGATGGGCATGTAATGTTTTCGGTCGGTATATATTAGACAATCACTATTGAGGGATGTTATAACCATATTTGGGACTACCTTGAGGACATAATTTTTCAGGATAGTCCTAATTGTTTTCTTATAATATGGTACAGAAGTAGGTAGGGTTGATTTATAAGGACCCAACATATATTGTGTACTAGAGTGATACATTTCTGTTTATATCAGTAGCCTTTTTATATACATGGCATTCATTTTTATATCTTATTCCATGATGTTAATGGAATTTTGTGGCATGTATCTGAGTCTTTTACTCAAAACCTACTTAATAATATTAGTGCACCATTAAATTTCATTACTATTTATTGGATAAAGGGAAATGTTACTATGGTGGATAGTTTACAAGGGGAGTATGAGGATGATAACATTTATAGATATAGTTCATATAAGATATCTGATTCTGTTTTATTTACTAAATTTACCCCGTACATTGGATTCTTTTTTGGAATATTTTAAATCATTTTACATGAAATATTGATACTACATAGTTTGGAATATTTGTTTCCTTATACATCCTCATAGACATCTCATTATTTATTATAATTTTAATTTATTTGTAATAATTTTTTTATAAAATGATGTTCAACTGGTACTAATGGTATAGTATCCCCACATATGGACATTGTAGAGACCCCAAACATGAGATTCATGGACATTACATTACATTTGTGGAATACTTAATACATAAAAAATCTGACACCCAAGGACCATAATAGTTTAGAGCCTTGGGAAACTTGGAACATAATCTTCTAATCATGGTGAATGATCTTCAAAATCTCCCATAAAGATCATCCCCTGTTTTTTTCATACCTAAAACCTTTCTTTATATCCTTAGGAATGGAAAAAATAAAAAGGGTGAGATCAAATGCTCAGTAACGGTAAACGTAGGGAACATAAAACAATCCATAAGCATTTGATTGCAAAAACATGAACATAAAATCGAAACATCAAAATAAGTATCAATGATATAAATATTGGAGAAACAAAAGGAATATATCATAAAGGAACATTAATCATGATAAAATACCATGGGAATAAAACATGAAATTGTGGAAAAATAATATGAACCTGATACGATTTCCATAGTATCCAAGGCATTCCTGCCAAGACCATCATAGTGGACAAAGTCCCTTACTAAATCGTGTTCCCTCCTCGTTCCATTCATGTATCACTGATCCAGATTAACATGTCATTGCAGCGATGACTATATCATGAGATATTCATTAGAGGTATATATAGGTCCCACCCATATAATAATGAAATCATTCGTACAGGTGCCACATCATAAACCTAATTCATTCATCATAACCCAAAGAATAAAATGGGTTTCTTAATCATCATCCCATCATAACATAATCCATATGAAACAAATGAATATCACTTCATCATAAGAAAAATGAAACCATGTAAATCATAGAGACATTATAAATTAATCATAAACATATTAAATAATTTCATCTTATATGGAAAATAGTTTTGACAAAACACTTGAAATGAATTCATGAGGAAAATTTATTTTCTTCTTCTAAATAATTTTCATTTCACAAAATGCCATGAATTTTTAAATGAAAAGTATTTTGTTGAAAATTGTAATGAAATATTTTAGTGTCAGATTTATGAAAATATGGCATTATGATATCATAAAAATCTGTTCATGTCGTATATGTTAAAAAACATTCTCCTCGTAATTTTCCCAGAAAAGTCAAAAGATACAATGTATGGATAACAATAGAATGATTCCTTCCACAGTACAATATAAAAGTAAAATATGGGTAATGATGACATTAAAAATACTTGGAAAAATATTAAATAATTTATAAAAAACTTTTTTATGGACATGGATGAAAAATGTATCCCCATTAAAATATTTACGTATAAGTAATCTAAGATAAATGTGAGATTGCATAATTATCCATTACCTTAGGCCAGATATGCATCGTACGTATCTGAAACTCTTGTATTATGATTTATATAATTTAATTGAATTATTAAAGAATCATATTCAATTTTATGATATCATTTATGGTTCACTCATGACATTATATTACCTTTTGTTTTGTAAATTCCATGTTAAAGCAGTGTTCTATGTAAAATCGTTTCATTTATCGTATGTGTTTCGACTTGTTGTTCTTTATATTAATACATATATCCTGAGTTTTTTAATTATATAATTTAAAACATTATTTATATAGAATATATATTCATAAAATAAATATATATGATATATTGATAAATGTAATGATATACATAGTTCATGGAGATAGTAGGTCCCATGTACGCATGAATGTTGTTTTCGTTTCCGTATTGAATTGAGTGGAATTAAGTAAATGAAACATATATGTACATAAATAAAACATCATTATTATGTAATATATTTCATGAATACTTATTATATATGCTTTAGAATCATACTTGAATGGTGAATCATGGAAAATGAATCTCATCGCGTTCATGGAGACAGTAGTCTGTACTTACGCACGAGCGATGATATCATTCTGTTGATATTAAAATCATATATAATTGGATGGTATATCATATATACATAATAATAATATTTTTATATTTATTATTTATATCATTTATACTCGTTATTATACCCATCAAAATGATGAAATGTTTTAATAACAAATTACACCACGACGTGGAGACGGTAAGCCGTACGTACGGACATGTGGTTACATTTTCATTCATAGGATGTTTAAAATAACTAATATGGTTGTAATATTTTTATAAAATCATCACATTATATTGAATATACTGGAATTATTATTCTATATTGGAAACAATAAGGAAGGAGGAAGTGGAAGAATAATGAAACTTGAAATAGGTGGTGAGATATTTACCTCTTCTTCAGGGTCTTCCTTTTGATTTGATCAAAAGGGATCCTTAGGTTGGCTTTATGACTAAAATAAGTCCTATATAATGAAGGGAGGATATTTTAAATCATATTTTTTCAAGGGTTGGCTGAGTCAAATGGCTTGGGAGGAGTGAATTTGAGAGAAGAGGGAGTTCCATTTTATACGAGGGGTGAGGGGCACCTTTAGAAAAACATAAAATATTATTTTATAATAAATTCATATTCGGTCTATAATGGCTCCAATGTGACTTATTTAGATGGTAGGGTTGGTATGGGTCGAAATAATCTCAACCTATATGTTTTAGACTATTTTAGGTTACCATTTTAACCTTATCATTTAGATTTAACTCTATTATAAATAATTTAACTTTACCGTGTTTTCTTGTATTCTTGTACTATATTGTTAATAAACATAATATAAACATCCAATAAAACCCAAATTGGTTCATTAATTCATATATATTATTATATAATTCTTTTGGCCGATCATTATATTTTTAGAACCATTATATCAATTAATAATATAATATTTTTTAATATTCATTTATGTCAATTTTTAAACTATTTGGTATTGTGTTATCTAAGTTCATAACAACATAATTACATAATAAAAATTTCATATAACCACCCCTAATATATTATATTAACATATAATATTATATAAATTCATAAAAGTCAAAAATTACATTTATTTGGGTATTTATAATATCAATTATTTTAATATTTCATTAATAAGGTAATTACTGCATCATCATTGTGTCATAAATAAATTATATTATATAATGTCTACAAAATATAAATAAAATACCATTATGTAGGAAATTATTTTAGATTTATAATGAATATTTATAGTCAAATTTATCTTATGTATAAACTTATATAATTTTTTTTAGATATTAAACTTTGATTTTAACTATTTTAACTCTTATTTAAATAAAACAATAATAAATGTCCTAATCTAATACAAGTGGACCTAAAGGGAAATATTTTATTCCTAATGTTGTTTTTGGTAAAATTTAATTTATCCAATAGAATTAGGACATGTGTTATAGAAATAAATATATAATTTTTACCATTAATTATCATATTTACTTTTAATCGTGGAAAATAAAAGTAAGAAGTTACTATTCAAAAAAATTATTTGTATCTTATTGAACCACATTTTACTCCTTCATATCAACTGTGTCACTCAGATTTTTGAAATTAAACACATAGAATTGGTAAAATTATGTTTTCTGTAAATTTCGAAATTATCCTAGGAGGTGGGTAAATGACGGTAAAAAGTTCAATAAAATTTTTATATGTCAAAAATTATTATAAAATGGCTCTAATGATTTACATTGAAATTATATTGGTATTATGTATCTATTTTGATCTAAAATAAATTTAAATAAATTAAATGAATATTTAAATATAAATTCGGTTTTAACCAATAAACCAGTGTTTTCACTATTCATAGAAAATTGAATGTTTTCATGAAAATTCCAAAAATTCGCCCTAAGGTAATTCCTATATTCTGAATCCAAAAATAAATTCCATTTTAAATGATAAAATTTATAATATTTCAAAAAGTGGAAATTAGTATTCATAACGGTTAGATTATAAAATACTTTTAGCAACATATCGTTGTCTAGTGAAACCTTGTATTGCGTACCACACACGCTATCGAGCAAGGTCGTGATTGCGTGTAATGCAAGCCATGTCAGGTCTGCAGGTAGTGCAATCTCCCTTTGGTGTTTCGAATACCATAATAAAAACATATTTCAATTATACATTAAACAAAAACTATAGATAAATTTGTGTAGAATAATTTCAACATAATGAATTTAAAATTGTGTGTAACACGATGCAAGAATATTGTTGTGTATACTGCAAGATAATACAGTGTTGCGTATAGTACAAGATAATCTTGGTGTAATGTAAAATAGAAGACATCAAAGAAATTAAAAAGAATATATCTCATAAAATGTCAGTTTATTACATTCTACCCCCTTTAAAATATATTTCTCCCTCGAAATTTGTTGGGGTTATAAATGGTTTAATATATGAAAGCTTCTATCATAGAAACCCACATCGTAAAATGTAATACTAAATCATCATTTTATAAATGAACGTTAGGAACATAATGGATACCCAATGTTACTCATCCCTGGATTTCCACGTATGAGAACATATGTGGAAATATGGAAGATGAAGAGAAAATCTAATTATAATTTTCTAATGGAGAGTGGTAGAGAACATGGCAATGAAAAATCCAAAAATAACAGAGCCATAAATTTGTGATGATCTATGGTAACATCTGATTCATCCGATAAGAGGACACTAGGACAACATTTTTGGATGTCAAGATCATTTACCTTTATATGATGATTTTTAATTAAAATAAATACCTACTTTATTTTAGTACAATGTCACCGTTGTTCGTGCCTTGAACAATTTACACTTCATCTCTTAAAGAAATGAAGTTGAATTTGTCATTATGGAAGTGTTAGTAGATGATATGATAGAATGATGTGTCCTTCTATCTGTCTCTATCAAAATGTTAGCAAAAGTAATTAAATATACATAACTTCATATATGATTAGGTTAATCATATATGATTCCATAAATGCACTTATACATCATCTATCATACCACATATTAAAATAAAACTAGTTTCTACTAAACAGGGACTTCATGTAGGCCAATGGCAGGTGATAAAGGTATGCTGCACTTTGGTTGTGCATTCGATTTCCACAGCCTTGTCTGACGTGACTGGTTGTTGCCCATCATGCATGTTGTCCTTTTCCTAAAACTACACTATTTTAACACCCCATAAATAATATCAAAAAAAGATCTAGTATTATACAATACTAACTTATGTCCAACATATTCCATTCAAATATTTACGCTTATCTAATATACTTATGTCAAAGCTCATATTATAAAGAATACAATTACTAGAAATGTCATCTAGAGAGCATGTGAATACTGTCATTTGTCCCCCATATATCATACGATATATCTTGTTGGTCACATGCCAAACGTGTGAATACCTTAATCTTGTATTCTCTTGAAAAATGAATACCCATTGAACCTTAGTGAAAAAATCAATGCTATCAAAAGATAACTCTTTCCACATTCCAAAATCACAAAATTTATTTATAATCAAACCATGATATAAATTTTTCCATATATCAGTCATGAACTCATTTCATTTTCTTTGTATCCCTTCATTATGTGCATATTATCTTCTTTCAAAAAATAATTCAATCACTTTTCCTTGCTATTGGTACCATATAATTATTGAATACAAATACATAGACATTAAAAAATTCCACGATACCATAAATGAGATTCCATGATGCTATTTTGAAATCCCATTAAATAAACAGTTAATCATTACACAACATCATTATCATAATCAACAACACAAATACTGATTGCATGTGACATCCCTTTATCATTTTTCTCAAGTGGATGCTCTCGTTGATCATCAGTAAACCTTGGATTAGGGAACTGATTATTATAATGCTCCATTTCCTTGCACTACAAGCATTGATGTTTTAGTGGAGCATTCTCAGTATTATTTTCTCTATTCACATCATTATTTACCTTTATCCCATTACTTGGACATTAAACTTCTCGATGACCATCTATTCCACACTTATAATATTTTATAGTACCTTTTTGACAATCTCCAAAATTGTTATTTCCAAACATTGAGCATAAAGAAACATTCATCTTCTTTTCACCATTGTTCTCAGATTTTTCCTTGAACTCCATCTTTTGTTTTTTTTTCAAAACCATGTGATGGATATGTAACACCAACTTATAGTTCAACCTTGATAGCACAACACACAATTTCTTCTTTTCTACTGAATTATTTATAGATAATTCCTTTTATGACGTTGTTTTAAGCCAATAATGAATCTATCAACTTTACTTTTAGGTTGGAAGATAGAGCTTGGTACATAACATGAAATAGGTGTGAAATTATCCCCATATATACAAATAGATTCATCATCCTTTTTGATATCCTCAAGGAACTCCTTTTCCATTTTTTTCGATGAATATGAGTGTTGTACTTATTGAGAAACATGTTCTTGAACTCATCCCATTCCACAGAATAAATTTCATCAAGGGGCCTTATATTCATAATTAGAGTCCACTACCGATCTGTTTCACCTTCTAAATGGTAATTGTCCAGAATGCCTTTTTCTTTTTCTAAACAACAAGGAATGGAAAATAACTTTTCATTGGTACTGATCCATTGTTCAGAAACAAGTGAATTAGAAGACCCACTGCAAGAAGGTGGACGTTTCCTAATGAAGGAATCAATAGAAAAATGTTCTCTTCTCTTCTCATATGGAAGTCCATAATGATTCATAGCTTCTGTAAGTATATCCATAATATTTTTCACTCCATATCCCATAACATGGGTTTGTTCAGGAGGAAAATCATTTCAGTGTCCATTACATTGATCAACATGGTTCTTTCCGGTCCCACCCATTATCTAAAACCCAAAAAGAATAATGAGAGAGAGAAAACTCATGTTAGGGAAAACAACATAATAAAGGGGATTACCTTCAATATATAATATTTTAGGTTTAATTATAAGATTGTTTCCATAATTCTAGGACTATAACCTATACATATACTTAACCTTAGTGACATCCCTAGACATACTTTAGAAATATATCTAGGGATCTCACTAACATTTTTCAGATCCTAGATTCCAATATTTAACTAAACCATTCATATGATACCAAATGTTGAGAACCCAAAATTAACGTACAAGGAAATTACATTACTTTTTTGGAATACTTAAATAATAACAGAAACAGACACCCATGGACTGTAAAAGTTTATTGTCTTTGGAAACCCGGAACATAATCTTCTAATCGTGGTGAATGATCTCCAACGTCTCCCATAAAGTTCATCCCCTTTTGATTTCTTACCTAAAACCATTATTTATATCCTGGTGAAAATAAAACATAAAAAGGGTGAGATCAAATGCTCATTAAGGGTAAACATAGGGAACATAAAACAATCCAAAAACATTTGATTATAAAAACGTGAACATAAATTCTAAACATCAAAATATTGAGCAATGGAATAAATCATGGAAGTATGTAAGACATATATCATGAACGAACATTAATCATGATAAAATAGAAGGGTAATAAAACATAAAATTGTGGAAAACCATTAAGCACTTGATATGATTTCCATAGTATCCAAGGCATTGCTGCCATGACCATCATAGTGGACAAATCCCTAACTAAATTGTGTTCACTCCATGTTCTACTCCTGTATCACCGAACCATATTAACATTCCATTCCAGCCTTGTATATATAATGAGATATAAATTTATACCCATTAAATTGGAGGGAGATATAGGTCCCACCCATCAAAAAGTGAAACAATTATTACCTATGCCACACCATAAACATAAATAATTCATCATAACCCAATGAATAAAATGGGTTTCATAAACATCAACCCATAAAAACATAATCCATATAAAAAAATGGATATAATTTTGTAATATGAAATGTGAAACCATGTAAATCATATAGACATTATACTTGAAACATAAACATATTAAATATTGTCATCTTATATGGAAAATAGTTTTTACAAAACACATTAAATGAATTCATGAGGAAAATATCCATTGTTATTCAAAATCATTTCCTTTTAAAAAATTCCTTGTAATTTTATAAGAAAGGTATTTTTTTAAAATTTCATGAAATAATGTATCGTATTCTTCATGAAAATATGTCTTTGTGACACCGTAAATATCCATTCATTCAGTATAAGTTAAAAAAACATTCTCTGCATACAATTGCAGGAAAAGTCACAGGGCACCAAGTAGGGTAAACAAAAGAAAGATTCCATCCAGAATACAAAGTAAAGTCAAAGAGTGGTATATGTGACTTTAAACATACATGTAATAACATTAAACACAATAGGAAAACAAATTAATGGAGATGGATGAAAAATATAATCCCATTAAATACTTACGTTTAAGCAATCTCAGATAAAAATGAGATTGAAAAATTATCCCTTACTTTAGGTCTGTTATGCTTCGTACGTATCCTAACCACCTATATAATGATTAAAATAATTTCATTGAGTTATTACAGAATCATATTCGTTGTTATGATATCATATCTGGTTCACTCATGACTTTATATTCCCCGTTCTTTTGTAAATTCCAAGTAAAGGCAGCGTTTTGGGTAAAATTGTTTCATTTATAGTACATTTTTTGGCTTTATGTTCATGATATTATTACATAAATATAGATTTAATTAAATCCAAAATTTTAAAAATTATTTATATATAACATATATTCATCATATAAATATATTTGATAGATCGATAATTGGAATGAAATACACCTCTCATTGATACAGTATGTCGTATGTACATATGAACGATGTTATCATTTCCTTATTGAATTGAAATGAATTATGTAAATGAAACATATATGTACCTAAATGAAGTATAATAATTATGTAATATATTTCATTATTATTTATTATATATACATTATAATCATAATTGAATGGATAATCATGGAAAATGAATCTCCTCGCGTTTGTGGAGATGATAGTTTGTACATATGCACGAGCGATGATATCATTCCTTCGATTTTAAAATTGTATATAATTGGATGGTATATCATATATAAAAAATCTGAATAATGTTATATTTATTATTTATATTAGTTATACTCATTATTATACACATCCAAATGAAGAAATGTTTGAATAACAAACTACACCACAACATGGATACGGTTAGCTGTTCGTACGCATGTGTGGTGAATTTTTCTTTCCTATGATGGATTAAATAAATATTATGGTTGTAAAATTTTTATAACAACATAACAGTACTTTTAAGATAATGGATTTATTATTCTATAATGGAAACAACAATGAAGGAGGAAGTGGAAGAAGAAAGAAACTTGAAATATGTGGTGAGATATTTACCTCTTCTTTGGGTTCTTTCTTCTGATTTGATCTATAGGGCTCCTTAGTTTGGAATTCTGACTAAAGTAAGGCATCTAGAATGAAGGTATGATATTTCAGAATGTACTTGGGAATGTGTTTTTAGAGACAATATGCTTGGGAGGAGTGAATGTGATAGAATAGGGAGTTCCCATTTATAAGAGGGGTTAGGGGCACCTTTAGAAAAACTAAAAATATTATTTTATAATAAATTCATATTCAGTTTATAACAGCTCAAAGGTGACTTATTTGGAGTCTAGGGTGGGGATGGATATAAATACTCTCATTTAATAGGTTATAAACAAGATTAGGATAACATTTTAACCGTATCATTTAGATTTAACTCTATGTTAAATAATTTATCTTTTACCGTGTCTTCTTGTATTCTTACACAATATGGTTAATAAACATCCTAAAAATAACCAATAATATCCCAATTAATTAACTAATGTCTTTTATATTATTATATAAGTATTTTATCATATCCTTAGCTTTTAATGATTAGTATATTAATTAATAATATAATATTTATTAAAAACTCTTTTATGTTAATTTTCACAGTCTTTGGTTTTTTGTTTTCTCTAAATTCATAACATAATTAATACTTCTAACAAAATTTATTTAACATACCCTAATATATTATGTTAAACTAGAAAATTATTTCAATTCATAAAAAGTCTCAAATTAAATATATTTGGGTATTTGTAATATCAATTATGTAAATATTTCATTAATAAGGTAATTACTGCATCATCATTATGTCATTTATAAATTAAATTATTTAATGACTCAAAAAAATAAATAAAATAAGATTTTGAAGAAAATATTTTTATATTTCTAATGAATATTTATGTTCTAATTTATCTTATGTATAAACCTATAATAAAAATAATTTAGTTATTAAACATTGATTTTAACTACTTTAACTCTTTTTTTAAATAAAATAATAATAACTGTCCTAACATGATCCAAGTGAACCAAAAGGGTAATATTTTATTCCTAAGGTTGTTTCTGGTAGAATAATACTTATCCAATAGATTTTGGACATGTTTTTATGTAATAATAATATCATTTTTACTATTAATTACCCTATTTACTTTTAACCGTGGTAAATAAAAACAAAAAGTTATTTTTCTCCAAAAATTATTTTTATTTTATTGATCCATTTTTTACACCTTTATAGTTACCGTGTCTCTCGGATTTTTTAAAATCAACTCAGATACGAGATAAAATTATTTTTTAGGTAAATTTGCAAATTCTACTAGGAGGTGGGTAACAGACTATAACAAGTTCAACAAAATTTTTATATATCTATAATTACTATAAATTGACACCAATAAATTAAATGGAACATATAAAGGTATTATGTATATATTTTTACCTAAAATAAATTTAAATAAAATTATTTATTATTTAAATAAAAGCTCGGTTTTAACAAATAACTCAGTGTTTTCACTATTCATCATAAATTGAATGTTTTCAGAAAATTACCAAAAATTCACCCTGAGCTAATTTCGATATTCTGAATCGATAAATGAATTTCATTTTGAATGATAAAATTTATAAAATTTCAAAAAAAGGGTATTAAGATTCATAACATCTAGTTTATATAATATTTTAAAAACATATCATTATTTAGTGAAACCTGGTATTGTGTACCACACATGCTATCGAGAAAGGTCACGATTGCGTGTACTGTAGGCCATGTCAGGGTTGCATGTAGTGCAAGATCCCTTTGGTGTTGCCTATAATATAATCAAAACATATTTCATTTATACATTAAACAAAATAAATACATAATGTTGTGTAGAATTATTCCCAGAAAATGAACATGAAATTATGTATAACACGAGCCAAGAATAGTGTTGTGTATACTGTATGCTAATGTGGTGTTGCGTATAGTACAAGATAAACATGGTGTAGTATAAAATAGAAGACATCAAAGAAATTAAAAAATATATATCTCATAAAATCTCGGGTTGTTACAAACATAGACCCTCTCAGCTAGTTTGAAGATCCCCATATATGTGGCGGTGCACATGAGTCTATGTGGTACTCCAGTTTAGACATGTAGGTTTAGGTTGGTGTGTTACATCATGTTCACTTTGGTCTCTATATATAACTTTGAGTAAATGATAATTCCATTGATGAGTTTGACCATGAAATAATCTATAAATAATATAGGATATGGTCTATATGACACATAAAGTCATTATGGGGTATTTTTCACTCCAAAGGGAGTCACCAAGAACTAAAAATCACTATTAAGACATCAAAATTCTGTCTTCGATATATCCTCACCACAAAACTACAACTGGTGGTAGATAGACCTATGGGAATCCTTCGAGAAACATCTCACACCATTTATCTAAATGAATAGGTCTTCAATCCCTATAAAGAAGTACTGTTTCTTAATCATTACTTAGTCCAATAGAAGATAATAAATTCATAACATTATTATTTACTATGGTTTCAAAGAAAAATCATTGAATCCATCCTGAGGGACACATTAGTTCTAGTTAAACCGTTATCCAGATGGTCCCACAACTACACCATCAGCACCAAAATCTCATCATGGATCATCCAACATGTCATAGACGATATTAGTACAGTAATAGTGTGCATGTTAATACCGAAAATGATATCTCAATATAGAGGTAGTTTTGGAACATCTTAGAGATAGAAATCCTTGTATCCCTCTTCTGTAGATGGAATCTAGGAGTATGAATATCTCATTACAAAATTGGATAAACTATCCAGTTGAGTTGATATAGTTTGAAAATTCCTACTCATGAGTCTTACTCACTCCACCAATATGTACTTCTGTTCATTAAAGTATAATCTCATCTCATCCACTCATAGTAACCTAACTATCGAATGATGAATGATTAAATTGGAATGTACCATGGATAACCAGTACATTACTAGATTGGTGTCATACATCTTCATTAAAACTATCTATATGTTCCACATGATGATCTACCCAACTAACATCAACTCAAACAATCACTAATTATGAGATATAGTGGAATCATTTCCCATAGGGATTTAAAGTAAATAATTAAAGGCTTAAGTCTCAACCAGAATTTAAATCTCTTGAATAAGGGATATGATTTTTAAATAATGGATTTGAAGTGTGTTTGAATATAAGTATTTTTTATATACTATATATGTTCTAGATTTTACCCTAAATCATCTCTTGTGTAGCTTGATCATATCCCCTCCTGGCTTGAATCTAACCATTCCCCCAGCCACATTCCCCCTGAAAATGGTGAGGAACACCTGGAGGTGGTTCTTGAAGTAGTCTATAGATTCACCCAAAACAAAAAATCTGACTCAAAGTGATCGACATCCCCCATCACCCCCTCCCCCCTGAGTTTAAACCTTATTAACCATTGGGATATCCGTAATCACAATGTTGCCTCTATAGGAGTGGTCCATCCACTTTATTTCCACCATCTATGGTACACTAGTGTGGACATCCATGAGCCATATGGCCTTTCATGTCACAAGAATATCATAATAATTATCTATTCAAAATGGATCCTACATTGGATCCTTGTGCTACTAATCCCTGATATTGAATAAAGTTTCATGATGACCTCATTCCCCAAGAACCTGAAGGATGATTCCTTTTGGCTGCAACAGGTGAAACTATTTCACAAGTCCCATTTACTACTCCTAAATACTTATTCTCATATAATATATATATATATATATGTATATCCTTATAACCTCTACATATATTTGAATTCATACAGATTCCACACTATACCATATTTCCATATAGTGGCCCAGTATAATCATCAGTTCTCTACAGTATCCATGTAGTTCCATATCAAGGGAATAACATGTTAGATTGATAAAAATATACAAATACAATATCATTGTATTATTAAACTCTGGTATCTCTATAACCCCCAAAATCCATACACATTACTAGGTTATATAATAGTACATATCGAAGAAAATGATTTTAAACTCAGTCCATGGAAGAGACGCCTAATCATGGATTTGGGTAATGAGAATCCACACGTACCCTTCTAATACTGGAATAAGAATAGTCACAATACCGACCATCATATTAGTTGATGACTTCAAAATTTGGGAAATTGATCCAATGACCCAACCCAAACCTCCATTTTCTTAGGGTCTAACGTTCCATTAATCCTCAATGATATTTACCACTGAATGTTATACAATGTTATCATCCTTTACACATCATCATCATAACCCATAAGAATAATAAAATTATCAACATCAATATTTACAACATTTTTAGTTTCTAGAGGTAGGTATACATGCTTCTCTTTTAGGGGAATACCTACTCTTTACTCACCAGGAAGGAGATCCTCATGAATGTGTTCCTACACTAAGGCCCCATCACTCAACTTGTTGCCATCACAACCATGTCTTTGATAGATATATTGATATTATCATAGAGGAATTATGAAAATAAATATATCATTCCTCATAAAGATGAGTATATTTGGGGTTTTGACTGATGGAGTATATTGATGGTAAGGTTACCTTCCTATATGATACATGAACCATTGGATTCCCCACAACTGGTGTCTTAGAATGTATATTCAATAGATAAGTGGTAAGAGTCTAGGTGTTTGGATATATTGTCCACCATATCATCATAGGATTCCTTGGACACATATGTTAACCTGATACACCTCAACACCATTGAATTAATTTCATAGGAGATTATTTACCACATACATAAATCCAAATACAATCCACCAGATGGAATTATCTAATACCACTCTATAATGGCCTGACCAACTAGGGAACCACCTATACTATTGGTAAGATTGGAGTGACACACCAAGCCCTCCATTAATTTTCCATGGGCTTGTGACTAACATTGATCATGTATGTCAAACTTATGGGAGGCCATATCCAATTGAACATATCTTACCACACACCTCCATGTACATATCAACCATGCATGATAAATAAAATATTATTAAGATAAGAGGAAAAAAATATATTTAATGTCCTCTAGAACAAAAATATTATATATATATATATATATATATTATTATTTGGACAAATATTAACACCACTAGAATAAAAGGTAGTCCCAACCTAACCCAAAATGGTGATAAAGAGTCCTCCTGATGAAAACAAAAACCGAACAATTCATGTGACCATCATCACCATATACTTCTATGATCCAATAATACCCATCCCTCCAATGTCACCATGTAAATTACAATCATTTACAGAAGGCAGGAAATGTTTTATAACAACCCATATAGGGGTGATTATAGATGTACACAATATTTGAACAAAAAAATCTGAAAAAGGATTTAATAGAAATTAAAGGTCATTTTAACCCACATGAAGGGAAAATTAACCAAATATATACATGATAATAGAGCTAATAAAATGAAGGTAGGGAGAAGAAGCTTTCAATATTCATAGATATATAAATATTATGAGCCATCCAAAATATTCAACAGTGATTTTATCCCCAATTCCAAGATTCAAAAGTAATCATCAATAGATTAGTTATGGGGGACCCATACCATGCTAATGGAATGAAATGATAGATGGGGTGATAAACCTAAATTGTAGTATGAATCATTCCATGTATATGATCGATGAATAGGGTGTTCCAATCCACATATATATACCACATATTCCACTATGTCATGTATGAGGGGTTTCTAATCTATCTTTTATAGGAAATGCGGGACCCATATCTTGACCTATTTGTTCAATCTGAGGGTTTTCAACCCCTATGTCACTCCATAGAAGACACTTGAGTCTCAAAATCATCCAACATGGCCGGAAGAAGTGATCCACTCACCCCACCTCACACTATATCTATGGAATAAAAACAAATTCAACATCACATACTATATGGGATTCTATGGATGAAGTACTACTCATTGAACTAATTTTGAGTCTTGAAGAAGGTGATATGGTAGGTAGAACTTCTGAAGAAAAATTCACAGTGTGTCCCTTAGTATATATGGGTTTTACTATCATGTCCTCACATATACATGTCTAACATACCAACATGGAATTTAAAATGGTACATTTTCGACATGCGCCCCATAAAATGTGGAATATGGGATCACATAGGGTCTGGATCATGTGCCTCTTAAAAATGACTCGAGTAGGATGGTATGGTCACATGAAATGTGTGCATTCCAAATGGAATATAGGGTCAATCATGTTTTTAGGAATGTACTCCATGTATATATGTTGCAGTCCATATTCGGTCACATGGCATGTGTTGAGGAAATATAATCATGTGATATTTTATTTCATGAAAACCTAGGTGCCCCTAAACATAGACTTCACAATGTGTGTTATTCAATCACATTACGTGTGGTTGGGTTTTAATAAAATATCGATTCTTGTTCCCAAATACTATCACTTCCATCAATCCCACCACAAATCAAGCTATTGTTTTCTTCGAAGGCCCTAACTCATAGGAAGCTCCTATAGTCATCGATTTTAGGTCTCTGATGGCTAAAAAATGATGTTTTGATTGGCCTGTATAATATTTGACATGAACATCAAGCCTATTTCACCTTATATAGTCTTGTATATATATTTCTTATCTAAAATGAACAATAGATCATTATATCTTCCAGAAATTTTTTTTTCATAAATGAAACAAACAGACAAAAATCTGGGGTTCAAATGTTCATTGAAAAAAATTGATTGTTGAATCATCAGCCCAACACATGCCGAAAATGAGTACATGATGAAAAAAGGGAGAAAGACAAAAAAATGTGATTTAATCAACATGTTGTATGAACCCATCAATCAATTACAATCACATAAACAAAAATTAGAAGATAGATATTGAATAAGGATTTTCTATTTATAAATAAAATCTAATAAATTAATGAATGAGGGAAGAAGACGATTCAAAATTAAATTGATAACCTGTGTTTTAATTAAAGTAATAGGAAAATAATAAACATTTAAAAATACGCTATCTAAAAATTAGATTGATTTTTGGTGATGAACAAAACAAAAATGATGTTGTGTTAGATCTTAATGAATTACATTATAAATAATGAGCTCTGTGGTAAATAACTAATTATCCTAGTTTTCCCCACATTTTTCATTAAAGATCATTCCATGAGATTACTCCATAGCCTCTGTAAATGTCATAAAACTATATATCTAAAGCTAAAGATTTACCATAATAGGGTTTAAATAAGTAAAGAATTAGGCCACAACAATAGTCTAACAAATTAAATTATTTATATAATTTATCATTTTATTTGTTGGAATCAATGAATCATCTTGAAACTCGATTCATAAAAATTGCATGTCATGCTAAGGGTAATCATCATATTTTGAATCCAATGACTATAATTTATTTTTTATTCAAGACTACATTCATTAGAAAATAAATTAATACTAAAAATATGTTCTTTAATTGTTTTATATATTTAGTATAAACATTATAGGGTACCATGACACCAGTAATTAAGTGACAACTCCAAAAAAACCCATAAATATTAATAGGGACTAAAAATAAATTGATATTTATTAATGAAATTATTAAAAATGTACATCATGTATACATTAATAATTAGGCTCCGAAAAATTCATGATTGAGATTTTTAGTTACATTCTGACGACAAACACATCCCCCTAGATTAAACTAATGTTGAGTGATAATATATAATTACTATGTTAGTAATAATATAAATAATTAAATTAAACATTTATATGACCAACAAATTCATTTATAAAAGTTAATAAATAATGACTTCATAAATATGAAATGATAATACATAAATAAAAATGATAAAAAAATACATAAATCAATCCATGTAAAATGTAATATGACACTCAAAATATATTTACTCTACTATAGTATCTTGATGAAATCTCAGTAATATATGCCAAAACAATATTCAGATTGATATATTGTTGATCCGTACACATAATAAATTTTTTTTGATATATTTTATAAAATTTCAAGCAAATTTGGGTGAATTTTCAGTGATTTATAACAGACTTTCGGTTATACCAGCCACACTGTTTTACTGATTGATAGGAAACTGACTTCTACACATTATAAATGGATTAAATAATTTTTTTTAATTTACAATTCAATCACATAATGTTTTATTAGATTTGATATTGTGATTTAAATTTTGATCAATATGTAACTTTTAAATAAAAACAATATCTTTTAGTCGTACAAGTCACTCCTTTTTTCAAATTGAAGTGAGGATGATTTATACATATCATATTTGTATTATTTATCTTTTTATAAAACAATCAAGACAATAAGAGTGATTTTTATTATTTCATAGACCGTGATGAATTATTTTTACTAAATAATAATTTTTATATTAAAAACACGGACTTTTGGTCATTACTGATTCTCTTTTTTCGGATTGTAGTGCGGTTCAATACTATATATACCAAAAAAATTATAGATTATTTTAATAATTTATAACAAAAACAAAAGTGATTTTTTCTAGTGTTGTGTATGTGATGTGAGTTTTGATCTAAAATGTCAACTTCTAATTAAAATTCGCAATTTCAGTGATATCATCAACACATTATAACAGATTGAGGTGAAGTTTCATTAAAAATACTAAAAACGATTTATAGACATTTGTTAAAAAAATTAAAGGTAATATGAGTGAGTTTTCATTATTATTGGTATTTAATACTCCTTTGGAAATATAATATCATTTATAAATAAACACACACACTTTTAGAAATATTAGTCACAAAATGGCCCGATCGATGTATGGTTTATTCATAAGAATCGAAATTGAATTATGGATTTTTTACTAAGTGATTATGAAATAAGTGTATGTTTTCATGGATTTTATTATATTCCATTAATTTGGAAAAAAATTTATATCTTAAATGAATAAATGGACATTCATTCATACTTTCCACACTATGTGTAAGAATTAATTTCACAAGATTAGTATACATAAAAAATTAAATGATTTTGTCTATAATAAATGTTTAAGAAAATTTGAGTCTGTTTTCTTAATATGAGTATGTGACGTGGATTTTGAACAAAAATTTTACATTTAAATTAAAACAATCACATTCAATTACACTGGTCTTGCCATGTGTCAAAATTATGTGGCGTTAATTCCTACACATCATAATGGAATTATGGATAGAATTATATATTTAATATTTTCTTATTTACATGGTTTTGAATTAATGTGAAACTTTTAAATGAAAACATGAAATTTAATTCATATTATCCACACTATGAGTTAGATTGAGGTGTGGTTGATTAATACACATAAATAATCTATTTATTGATATTTATAATAAACTGTCAATTCAATCCCAGTGAATTTTCTCAGGTTTATGTTTTTTATCCTTTTTTGAACTAAAATGTCTATTTTCAAATGATAACGCATATTTTTGTTCATATTGGATGAATCATGTGTTGGATTGATGTGTGGTTGATTCCTACACATAAAAGTAAATTATTTATTTCTTAGAAAACTATTAAGACAATTAGAGTTTATTTTCATTATTTTAAATATATTATAAGCATTTTGAACAAAAATATCACTTTTAAATGAAAACATCCACAGTCAGTCATACCAGCCACACCATGTGTAATATTGTTGTGTGTTGTATTTATTTGTGGTTTATTCTTAAAAATATAAAAATATTTATGTATTATTTTTCTTATGTATCCACAAAAATTGAATGTGTTTTATTAGTTTTACTATGTGAAATTTGATTGATCTAAAATGAATCATTTAAATGTAAGCATATAATTCAATGGATATCGGCCACACAATATCTCATATTGAAATATTGTTGATTAGTACATGTATAAAATGAATTATGAATTGTTTTTATAATGTATCAATGATGTCCCAAGCATATTTCATTGGTTTTGAGTAAGAAACATATATTTTGAACAAAAAAGTAACTTTAAAATGATATCATAACAGTTTAGTCATACCACTTGTATCATTTGTAAAATTATTGTACAATTAATTCTATATGGAAAAAAGGAATCATAGATAATTTTACTAAAATGATTGGAAAATGTATACTTGTTTTATTGGTTTTGATTATGTGATGTATGTTTCGAGCTAAAATTTTATTTTTAATATAATCAATCTTTATCTATTATATCATCCATACCATGTATCAATTTGACTGAAGGTTAACTACTACATATCAGAAATTAATAAAATACCATTTGATTAAATTATCAATACTATCCAATTTCATTTGATCTATTTTGAGTATGTGATGTAATTTTTGGACTAAAATTTCACATTTAAACTAAAAACATGTTATTTTAGTCATAATTGTGAAAACATGTGTTGGATTTATTTCTATTTAATTATTTTATTTTAAAAATAAATCCAGATTAAATTTTATTAAATATTTTATCATTCATAGTGTTTTTTATAATTTTTTATTATGTGATGCTTGGTTTTAATAAAATGTCATTTTTAAATGAAATCATGTCATGTTAGTATTTCCCACCACAACACATATCATATTTTCATGAGGTTAATTTATACAGATAAAAATTGATTCAATGATAATTTTTATAAATTATTATGCTAACCTAGAGGAATTTTCCTATTTTGATTATGTGATGTCTGTTTTAGACTAAAATGCCACTTTTATATGGAAAACATGCATTTTTAGTCAATATGTCAACAAAATGTGTCATATTGATGTTTATTTAATTCATAATTGTTATAAATGATTCTTTGATAACAATAATAACTTATCAAGAAAATCCTTGCATGTTTTCTATGTTCTGAGTATGTGATATGAATTTAGAACTGAAATTACACTTCTAAATGATATCGTAAATTTTTTTTCACACTGACCAAGAAATATGTCAGCTTTATTTGTAGATAATTCTTAAATATAAAAAAATAAATTACATATCATTTACCAAAAATATTCATAAATTAAAATAATTCTATCAAGGTTTTGTATTTGTGATGTATATTTTGAACTAAAATATCAATTTTAAATGAAAACATTTACATAGTGTCATAACAAATACAAAATGAATTTTATTGATGTGTGAATGATTTCTATATTTGTCAAATGAAACATTTATATTTTTCCTAATGTTTCATGCCAATCAAATTTTCTTTTCCAGTTTTTTCTATATGATTAATTTTTTAGAAAAAATGCAACCTTGAGTGGAATGACTAACCTAAAATAGTTATAGAAAATCATTAAGGAAGATTGAAATTTTTTAAAAGTTCTCAAAATAGAAGAGATATAAATTTAAATAGTTGGTAGTTTTATTCCAAATCCCGAACTATATTAAATTATATAACCTGATTTTATATCATCAAAAAAAAAATTTGTCTCAATTTAATGTTATTAAAAGGGATTATGCTGAAATATGAATTCATTTCTCCAAATATTTGTCATATATAAAATAAATAATGAAAATAAATCACTATGGAGAAAAATAAAATATTACCTTAGTGCATTATCCTTACTTAATCCATCAACATGAATTTTTTTTCAACATTTTATTGCCTATGTAGAGAATTAAATTCATCCATATAGTATTAAATGTCTATTATGATGTATAATTCCATTTCCCTTTTATAATCCAACACTATGTTATAAAAATCCCCCTTTATAATTTAGGGTTCATCATTGTGGAAATGATTTTATCCATAAAATAGATCAAAAAATATATATAGAGGCATTTTATTATCTTTATATGCAAAACATGCTTTGAGAAATTTTTTTAGGAAAACCACACATCCAGATATCGTTGAAAATTAACTAAGTTTATATTATATAAAAATGATAATAACATTAAAAAAAATTAGAAATAAATAATTTCACATTTAAAAAAACTAAATAAGTAGTAAGAAATAACTTCTCCATGTTGTCTTAAAAATATATTCACCTTGTAACCAACCAAATTATTTATAAAGAAAACACATCAACTTTTGAATGTGCGGATGGTTAATAGTCTATGAAGTTATGGAAGACTATAAGTAAAAAATTCAAATATATACTTTAAATTAAATTAAAATTATCATTAAAAATAACACATAAGGGGTGTTATTTTTTTGATGGAATATGATATCATTATTAATTTTACAGATGTAGAATTCAAAATAATCAATATAAAATTATTTTATACACTACAGAAATTTTGAAAAAATATGTAATCTATTTTTATATATATTATTGTAGTAACATATTACAATATATACCAGAATTCGTTTCTATTTCTTGAAATCCATAGACCTCTAGTGCTCACAATTCATCCTCATACCATGTTTATTATGATATTTAAACACCGCTCATTCAAAAAATAATTCTCATTAAAATATAATATCAAACATATTATTTGATGTTTATTTGTAAATTTTTTATTAAAATGTAATAAAATTGATAGAGGATAACATTTTTTGTTGATTCATTTTCTATATATATATATTGGGTAGAAAAATTAAATATGTAGAGAATCTAAATTGATATAAATAGGCAACCATTATTTTATAAAAAACAATTTACAAAAAATTAATGAAAAAGAAAATATATTATATATTATTAGATTATAGATATTTAAAATTGAATTTTAGGTACAAGTAAGAATTTGTATTTTTTTACCATTAAAACCATTCAGTTAATTACCTTTCTTTCATAGAAAATATTGTTTCTTATATTTATATTTATTCTATATAAGTGATATTAGCACCAATGAGTGTAAATTTGTCTTCATACGGACATCCAATTATATAGCAGTGATATATACACCTATATAAAATATGGATAGTAATTAATTATCATTTACATAATATATAAACTGATTAAAAAGTAGATTATAATAATTCACCTCATCTATAAATTCACAACAGATTCTCTCATCCCTGGATTCATGAGAAAGTTATTTTTATTCTCCAGAAAAAACATCTCTAGAATTAAGTCTCCATATATTTATTCATCAAATTACATGTATGTTATATTGTCATATTTGAACATTCTATCCACATCAACATGATATATTTTTAAATATTGAAGTTGAATCGGAATGATTAATGTACCCTTGGAAGGTAATATTATTTTATTCAATGATATTTTGGCTTATTTGGTTTCCACCATCCATTTCCCTATATTTTTATCCATCTATAATAATGTTACTTAGTTACGAAATTTTTTTCATTAATTTATAAATATTTTTTATAAAAAATATATTTGAATGTACATTCCACATCATCATCATGAATCTTGAGAAGATTAAACTCTCATGAAATTAAGGATCCAATAATAAGTTTGAATATGTGAACATCTAGATAGTCAAGGGAAATAGGTAACTAAGTGATTGTATTATGATCTACATAAATAACTACTCTCATGTGATCTTTAAGATGTTGTTTTAAATGTAAAATATATCCTTGGGTAGTTTACACTAAGCCCACCCACAAAAGGTGGTGTGGGGTGATGATAGATAAAAATCAATATCAATTTCATATTGTATAATTTTGGTATTTTAAATGTTTTTGTATTATTTTTTATTTATAATCAATATAAATAATTACAAAAAAATTTATTTCCTATATTATAGAAGTTCTTGGATCAGAATGGATTTCCTCAATGATGTGGGATTTGACTTCATGTAGTTGTGGATGATGAGTTGTTTATTAACCATTACCTATTATAATAATTATGTCGAACAATTCAAACTTCCAATTAAAATTTTCTTTTAATTTATCTATTATGGCAGGCATTTTACAAAATTTCCTACAATTATCCCAATATGTATTTTATTTCTCAAAACTTATTTAAGGAAACACAATAAAATGAAAACCAATGATGAAGAAACATTACTATAGTCTCTTAAAGTCCAATAGAATGATTATTTTAGATAGTACAATTATTGGGGATTATTATGTTTAAACTGGATAAGAAATACTATAAAATAATTAGTCATTGATATATAATAATTAATCATTGAATAATTATTTATTATGTCGTACTTACACATGATTCCCATACTATTTTTTTTAACTATAAACATGTCCCTATTAATTTACATTATCATATTATAATAGGTCAAGATGTGTAATAGAAGAGTCATTCAATTACCAGTTATAAATTTTTAAATAAATAAGGGAAAATAAATATGCTATTTTTTCATATTAAATAAAATTATTAATATTTATTTGAAATACATATCTTTTTTTCAAGTGAATAATCCTCGTTTATTTCATTATGGTATGGGTAAATTTGTTTTGATTCATACATCAAACTCGCTGTACTCATTTATTTTTTATTTATATAAATATAAATTCTAAATCAAATTCATTAATAAATATAATAAAATGTAAAATTATTCTGATTGCAATTTAGTAAAAATGAATCCTCGTGATGATTACAATTGAATAGAATGTATATTTTATTTTTTATCAAATGTCTATATAAAATTGGTGTGTGGGGATTTATTTCTCTCTATCATCCATGCAATGTTTCTTCTTAAGAATTTTTTAAATGCTTTATGTGACATTATAGATACCATTAATACACATTTATTTCCAAATTAATTAAATATAACTATAATATATAAGGGATAATGAATATTAATTAAGTATATAATTATTTTTTTTACAAAATTAATGAAATTATATCATAGCATAACACAAATGACTTTCTAAATTAGTGTCTTCAATGTAGGCAGAACATTGATCCAGATATTCACATTAATCAAAAAGTGCATTTGATTGGTAACCATAATGTAACTAATGAAAATAGTCTTGTTTGGGGTCAATCAGTTTATTGTGTGTATTCTATCCAACCGAAAATTTTATGCCTTTTCTTCACACCCAAAAAATTATTATTAAAAACATCATTCTATAATGCTCCTATATTTTTTTTCCAAAAAATTATTTTCACCTCATAAAATTTAATTAGTTTCCACATTATTAATATGTTATTCCATGGTATTTGGATTATAATCTTATTGGGGATCAAGAATTATTTATATAAGTAGTTAATAATTTAATTCATATTACATAAATGTTGTATTTTACAAATTCTATTATGAAGAAATAAATTGTAAATAAATAAATATTTAACGTTTTCATTTAAATATAATTTTTAAATATTAACATGATTTGGGACTATATCAATTATCCAAATACCCCCTTGTGATCCCTTATGATATAAAATACCCCATGTAAATTGTCATCACTTTGAAATTCTTATGATTCCCTAGTGAAAGGATCGTCCTCAATGAAATTGATATTTGATCCTAAAATGTACTTGGTTGATAAAAAATAATTGAACTAATTGTATTTATAATATTATGGATAAAAAATATGCATACTATTGTTATATAATTATGAACAATTTACCCTAGTATCATTAATTACTATAATCAACATTCACAACTCCCAATTCATCAATTTTGGTTTCACTCCTATTATCAATCAATTTTTTAAAAAAAAGGAACTCAGAATATTTTTTAATTGAACTCCAATATTAATCCAATGATTATAAACTATAGCGTATTCATGTAAATTATATTTCTATCATTTGAATGAGAGACATGTATCACTTCCTTGATAAGATTAACTCCATTATTTTTCATTATAATTCATTTATAACATTCCATTATATAGAATTTGTAATCATAATAACATAAAAATTATAATATTATATATCTAAAATTGGTCCCCTAACTATCCATAAAATTAATTCTAAAATTAAATTTTTATTTTGATATTACAACCCAAAAATATAGTATAAAAACCATCCTATAAACTATTGATAATGTTTATTTGATATCTTGTTTTCGACCCTAGTTCAATTCAACTGAGATAAAAATAAATTAATTCGATTTAACAAATGGAACAACCTCTATAATATTATATACATTTTAAATGTTATCCCACTATTTCTCATTAACGTCAATTGGGAAACATATTTTCTATAAATTACTTCTCCCAGAAGTATCCCATTGTATTGTGATTTTGGAAGACCAATTCTATTCACATAGGACATGTTTAAGGTACAAATTTAATGGATTCCTCAAAAATATGTATATTTTCCTTAAAACCATCAATATAAATTCAATTTCTATCCCATCCTTAAAAAATGTATATACCATTAAATGGGGTACATCAATATATAATTAACATAACAACATAATCAGATCATTCAATCCAATTGAACTATCATGTGAACCACTATATCTGTGAATTTTTGTTGGTAGTACATATCCAATTCATATAACATGACAATAATATCATGTTTCATAGTTGAAATCTTTTCCTATCAGAAAAAATTACATCATATCACTTTTGTAAATATTGAAAACCAATTTAATGTTTTCCATACAGTTTTAGAAAAAATATAATGCCAAGAAACATGTATAAAATATGACATAAAACATGAAATTAATGTGGTTTTGGGCCATTTATATTCAGACCAGTCATTGACATGATATCATTGATATATGATGAATACCAGTATTGAATATTTAAATCATTATTCAAGATGAAAATATGATATATATATATATATATTTCATTGAAATATTTTAAGATAATAGTGGAAGAAAATTTATCCTATCATCGTTCACTGGTTCAAACCCATCCCTTATTCTCATAGAAATCATATAAATCCTATCCTTAATTTATTCATTTTTCTTTGAATGTAGTAATGTTACAATGAAACATTAACATTTTAATTTTCTAAAAATTCAGGACATCAACAAAATATTAAATCTATAAACAATTCAAGTACATAAAATTT
The DNA here is from genome assembly GCA_963277665.1 of Viscum album. Lineage (NCBI taxonomy): Eukaryota > Viridiplantae > Streptophyta > Magnoliopsida > Santalales > Viscaceae > Viscum > Viscum album. The sequence goes on along the minus strand of OY728152.1, from coordinate 355,956,819 downwards.
AAATAATCATATCTCATTTTCCATGCAGTTTTCAAATGGATTTTAGAAAAAAAATTTACTAAATATTGTGACAATATCCTTTAAATTTTCATACTATTGATCAAATATTAGTGGATATAGTTTGTTCACATATTTAAAGATCCCATAGAATGATGTTCTCTAAGATAAGTATTTATGTTTTTAGTGTAATAGTATATGATTCCATAGAAAAAATGCCTTATATGAAATTTTCAATGTTAATAAGTGTATAAGTTCATCATTAATAAGACACCCTAATATTCATTTAATTCAATATACTAAAAAGTATCATTTATGAATAAATCTATTTATCATCGTGTAACAGTGTTCCTCAATGTGATATATTAATATATTTAATAATAGTATAATGTAACACATGAATTCCAAATAAAATTGTGATCTTTGATTAATGGAGTTAAATAAACATCAATATTATTACGTGGTTAATTAGGGATAGATATATATAGAGACATAAAATTCGTTTTTCACTTCAGTAAAAATTATAGTGGAATGATCTAATATTCCAATATATCATTCCTTTTAATATGAGTTTATCTTTATAAACCAAAAGGAGTAATTTCATATTTAGTTAGTGAAATAAAGGTTTTTTTCACCTGTATCGATCTAGGATACATAGGATCAATTTTTCTCCCCTGAGGACAGTCTGTTGAGTAATTATGTTTCCCATCATTAATATTTTTATCTATATACTGCATCAATTTACTAACTGTATACTCACATATTTGTAGGTGTGTAAACCTTATAATTGTTTTAATGTACATAAAAATTATGAGAGACTTCATTTAACTTACATATATAGTCATGCAATACACTTTGGGAATATTTTATGTTTCCCATGTTTAATAAAAATAATCTAAAGTCATTTGGATAATAATTTATTTTTTCAAAGATAATACCCACTGAACATAACATTTATTTAGCTTCATATATTTGACAATTACGATTCTTGTCATCTAGTATCATATTATTCAAGAGAGATTTTTGTTTTGTAAAAATAGTTTATCTAAATCCAATTGTATATTTTTCTTTATATATATATTGTATAGCTGATAATGTTGCATATTTATTACCAAAAACATACAATGGTGTCTTTGTATTGCTCGTTGACTTCTAAAATATATTTCGATAGTCATTAAGGATATCTTTATCTATCATTTTTGATTCCTCAATATTATATAAAACATCATTTAAACATTTAATAATCTATTTGATATAATTTTCATTATTAATTACACATTTAATCATATCAAAAGATTCATAATCCAAAGTGTTATGCTAGTCACATGCTATATTAAGATATTAGCTATATTTAGGAAGAAATTTATAACTATAATCTATTGAATTAAAATCAATGTGATCTTTATACAACATTGGAAAAAAATACTGAATAACAATAATATATACATAGATAATATATTTTTGAAGGTTTATAGGATTTCTCTTTTACAGATAGGATGAACTCTATAACCTCATCCTTTAACTATTTATTTCATATGACTACTATCTATACGTTTTTTCATATCCATCTTATTTTATGCAATAATATTCATATTTTAAAAAAATTTATCAACAAATAAATAGTTTTTATGTTTATATTTTTATATATGTATTCAATTTTTAATGAATGTACTTTGATATATCATATAAATATATTAAGAATTAATTTGTAAAAGAATATTAAATATTAATATATTAACATAAAAACTACCAGCCCATTACATTCTATTTTTCGAATTATATGTTGTGTCATGAGAGAGTTTAGGGCAGCTCTAGAAGTTATAGAATATTTCTGGTTATCTTAAATTTCACAACACTAATACCATGTTAGTGGTGATGACTATTTTTTAGGTTTGTGATTTATATGTTGGATTCATGGTATAGGTATTTCCTGGAGGAGTGAAATGGATAGGGTGGCCACCTCACATGGAATTTTGGATAGGTTCTTCAGCTATGTGAAATGAGTACTGTTAAAACAACTAGGGTGTTTCATGTTTTAGCTTGATGAGGAATGATTATGATGGGTTTGCGTGCAATGGTGAAATGAGATTTGGGGTGATTATATGACATGGAAATTAGAATATATTGTAAAAATGGTGATTTATTTCTCTATACACAATAGTGGAGGTTGTGGTGGATGTTTTAGGTGATCATTAAGCCCTATGTGAAGGTAAGGTGAGTTTTGTTCAGATCACATGAATGTAATTTCTTTTTTATATAATAGCCTTTTAGTTTTTTTTTGTACTCGTGAAAGTCTTTCATATACTGTATAAGAGTTACATAAACCTAATGTAAGGGTAGTAATTCTTTTATAATTTACATATAAAGGCAATGCTTATTTTTTTATCACATGCAGGTATTCTATATCACAAGTATGGCTAGATAAATTCATAAGCATGGTTCACCAAAACTGACTCAGATAAGGGTAATTTGAATATAGCCTCAGACAAGTCACCATTCTCACAAAAGGGATTAACTTCTATTATATTTTTTTCATGTTTTCTTACCAGATCCATTAAATAATGAATATTTTTGATAATAAAAAGAAAAAATAATGAAAATAATTGTTTTATATATTTTATCAAATTATTTAATTAAATTAATGAATTTTTAATTTATAATAGATTTATTATTTTGGGTCTTGTGAGGTTAATTAAAATGAAATTGAATGTAAAGATGATTAAAATGGATATTTTGGATGAGTATTAAGGAATCATCCACAAGATATATATTACATCTATTTTAATATATAAACCAATTTTCCCCTTTTTGAAATCTTCAAAATCATTCCTTATACTATGGGTGTTAAAAACATCAAAATGCATGGCATTATTTCATTCCAAATTAGTTTCACAACTGTCCTTATGTTATTGGCCAATTATTCCTTCTCTCTATTCTTTTTTTCTACAATGAATTTTGACACTCATTGCAATGGTATGGGATTCAAGACATATTATCTTATTTTGGTGTAAATTATGAGTTTTTCAGGATATAGTTTCCATCATGTTACTAAGATAAATTTGAATAACATGATAAAATATTCCAAAATTAATACGAATGAAGAGTGAAGTGTTTCACATGTGATTTTTTTACATTTCGTGATTATTTTCTTATATGGACACTAATATTTTTCTTCCAAAATAAATTGAAATATTAGATAAGTTAAATATGGAAATAAAAATGATAAAAAATTTATAGAGATAATGTTATTTATGATAATCAAAATATATGATATAGGAAATAATTATTAATTTTTAGAGAACAATTGCATGTTTAGTCATTAATATGACTCCATAAATATGGTTATGGACATATTTTTATTTAATTTATTAAAATTATTTTGTATAATGTTGTGAAATACAGGAATAAAATATTTTTTTATTTTAATATTTGGATAAATTTTCATAATTTAATAACAAATAAAGACCGTAATTAAATGACCTATTTGAATAATCTATCCATGAATGATGTTGATATTGACCATGTAATATTGATTCATTAAAATATGTTTATTGGTAAATATAATGTGTTTATGGTTGTGATAAATAATATGAATTGATTGTAGATGTATAATAATATAGAATAAGGTTCTAAAAAAGAATAATGTGATGTTAATTAAAATTTTGTTTGTAGAAATGGGATAGAAATGTAAAATTTGAGGTGGAAATTATTGTGAAATAGTTTAATTATGGTTTTAAAATATAATGAATTGGTTGAAACATCATAAAATCACATATGAAATATAGTTAGAGTGGGGTTTCATTAAATATTGGATAAAAATTGATTAATTACTGAATTGGGGTTGGTAATGTGATAATCATGTATAAGGTGTAATTTGTGAGTATAATAAAGTGACATATAGACAATGTGATGTCATTTTACTTTTGAGTTTAGTAGTGTTTGTGGTTCATGTTAGCATGTGGTAATGTTATTATAGTGTTGATGGTAGTTGGATATGATCAGGTATTGATGTAAATCCATCAGGGCGACTCATGGAGCGATCACAATTAATGATGAATGCTAATATTCAGCAGATCCGAACATTAGATAGGGATGTTTATTTCTTCATGATTTCATTCCCTATTTGTGTTGGTATTTGTTGGGATGTTCTAAATGTGAGAAAACCACCATAGTGATGAAAATAAATTTTCAACACTATGGTGGTGAAAATTGCGACTCGGGGGTCCTAGTATTGATTTCTTTTTGAAATATTGAGCATCAAAGTGAAATCTGTGACCCACAGAAGAGAAGACGCATGTGGGGGGTGCGTGATGGTATGACCTCCTGAAATAAGTATGGAACAGACATTACAGTCATTGGTGGGGGACCCCGTGGAATAGCATCTATGGGTGGAATACTGGGCCACCACCTCGTTGGATAGTAGTGGGCTCAATCAGACGTAGCATGAAGCAGTGTCCTGCTATATAGAGATGTGGACCAACTGGAACGTGGTGAGACCCTTTGGAAATCATCTCATATGGGTGGAACGAACCGACAAACTTGATCATGCAAGGATTAAATTAGTAGGAAATGCGGGTAGAAGACCCGACCCATCTAGACTGGGCTGGACACAATGGGAGGGGTCAAGCTGGTGGGTCGGGTCTGGTCAGTCCTACTGGGCCTAGACCCAACCCGAGCTCATTTTTAATTAATTTACTATAACCCTCCAAACATATCTCTATTTAACCAGTCATTTACGACATTGGGTTCCTCTCAACAAGGTGATTCTTTGAGATACTCTAATTGAGTTTCTATAGAATTTTATATATGGATTATAGCTTTGAGGAGTAAGTGATCCTGTAACGATCATTCTGTGAATGAATTTATGTGACTGACTACGTCCTGTAATCAATTTTATAACATAGTTTCATGTCGTACATAGTCTTTTTGTCTTATCTAGAATTTGTTTCTTACAAAGACTGAATTTTTTCTCCCCTATCCCACTAAAGTGTGGGTACTTTAGTCGTTTATGATAGTCCTTGTGTTACCTACACTTCGTGCAGTACCAAAATGCAGTGTGATTGAAACAATCCATGTGTTACCATCACTATGTGGTCTGCCTATACTCCATGTTTTTGAATCACTATGTGTGTTACCTACACTCTGTGTGTTAACAACGCTTCACGTATTTAATACTTGAGGGTATGGTGGATTCTTAATATAATAATATTTACATATCATAGACCTATACATGTTGTGAGATAAATCTAGAGAATGTCTTGGATATTCCCCTTTGTGTATAAACCTTGAGTACCATCTTGTAGTCTATATGGTGTATTTCATAGTTCTCTTATTTTTGGTATATTTCATGTGATTCATAGTGGTTTACATAGTGTAATTACATTGTGAATTGGGGTACCTACATTGTATTGTCTTACCCAACCATGTATGGAATATGACCACATAGGTCATGTCTTATTTAGACAATTTGTAGCCTTGATGCAATCCTTGGTAGGCTGAAGACAATGGTGATTTAGGGTGACCTGACAGACGTGGTACACGATAGTGATGTTCAGACAACTTACTATAACTACACTTTATGTATGATATTCTATGAACTTGAACGAGTAGTTTTTGAATTCCTTTTTAGTTGGGATTGTATGCTAGAAATTTTTCATTTATTTTAGTACTTTATTCTATGTGGGGATTTCTAGTGGTTTACATCCTTGTTTACTTATTTTTTTTTGTATAAGATTTTTCATTGAGACGGGTGTGTGCATATAGGTTCTATGTAAAATACCTCCCACCTATAGAACTCACCTTTTCGATTCTAATATTCTGCCACTAGACTATGGGAGGTGCGATTGGGGTAGTCAGGGCACATTCCCTCGGAGATGGGTCGTGTTACTTTTCATTTTGAAAAACCCTTTTTAAAACCTAAAACATTCTAAAAATACATTTTTAGGAAATATAATTGTAGTATCATAAATAAAACATTAAAAAATAATATTATTCATTTTTTGAATAAAATATCATTAATTATTTGAGAAACTCCTTTTTTAACTTCATTGAATTCAATTTTTCAAATCATGGCTTTTGAATAAAAATATTTTTCAACTGAAAAAATGAATTTTTTGAAAGAAACGTTATTTTGATATCATGAGTATATAATAAGAGTAATGTTAATGGAAAAATATTCTAACTGAATATATATAGGAAAATAATTCATGAGAATTATTTACAGGTGGATCATTATAGTTCAAAATTACTGATATAATCACAAACAATCAATAAAAATGATGAGATAGTAACAAAATACACTTACCGCTTTGGTAATATTCAATATTTATCCCCATGAAAAAAATTAAGTGAAACTTATAATATCATGATTAATAAATTATTCCTGATATAACATGTAAAATGAGAAGTATATGGTTCTCATTAAATAATACATGCATATAACATAATAAACATACCAAAGAATGAAATTTACGAAGAAACCCCATACTGTGTTGGTAAATATGAAGTCGTAATACCATTAAAGTGATATCCTAAAATAGATTTTTAAATAAACATAAAAATTAAGATAATAATCATAAAATACATTCACGAAGATTATATACACGAACAAAATAAAAATATGTGATGAGAAAGTAATGTATCTTATAGAAATAAAAGTGAGACATGAAAAATATTCACTACTAGATTTACATTTGAATAATGAGATCCATGAAATAATTACATGAATTTTAAATTAAATATCATTAAATAGATGAAATTCAGTTATAAAATCTCATATTTTGGTTTATAAACCACAGAAAAGAAAGGAGTGATGAATATTTCCTTAGTCACGTAGAAAGAATAGTGAAACTAGAAATACCCTTACCATAAGTCAGAACACATGTCCTACGTGTTTAATACAATTTAATTATAAGTATATTTTTATTTTAAATCAATAAAAGAAACATATTAATTTATATCACAATATATACTATTTCATTATAACATTATATTACCCATTTATTAACAATTCCATGTTAATGTTGTGTTTCGGGTAATAACCATTGTATTTTTCATATATGTTTTGAGTTATTTTTTTTGGTCCTCCTAAATTGATCATATCGTTGACATTTACATAATGTAAAACAAGATATGAATATAATATGTATTTAGTATTTATTTATTTATAATAATATATAAAATATGGAAATATGAAATGAAATACATCATTTATGGAGATGCTGGGTTTATGTATGTCGGAATGTTGTTTTCATTTTCATATCATATTAAAAGAAAGAGAAGTAAATGATATATATATATATATTATTTCAAAATATTTATTATGTCATATATTCTAAATAAATCTATTAAACCCATCCTTGATACATTACATGTAAATCGTTAAAGTATCATATTGCTTCGCGAGGCGGTAGTCCCTCGTACACACAAATGATGATATAGTATTTTTAAATAAAGGAATGATGAAGATATATGTTATATATAAATCCAATAGAATAAATACATCATAAATATGAAATATATATTATATTAATTAAATTTAAATTATTTTATTAATGAATTTAACCAAACACTTTCTCAAATGTGTACCCTTACTCGACACATCACATACCCGAAATAAATTCCCGACCCCGCATGAGATGCTGACTAGAAAACAGGTATCGAACTGTCAAATAGAATGAATGATTTATCCCAAACTAATTTGGAGGAAACAAAAAAAATACACATAATGTAATGAATCAATTGAATGTGTATATAAATATATATAAATATAATCTAACAGAATGAAAATACTGGAAACCAAACATCTTAAGGGAATAAACAATCTCCAAGTACATGAGAAACCACAAATGACTAAAAAAGTGACTACTCAATGTGATATCATGGTAATACTCCCACCATATCACCATCATTTACCAAAATTCATTTATCCTAAAAACTCATCGCCTCCCTGTTTTTCCATTCCTTTACCAACATTAAATAATATTAAAAGGTCTACACAACCACTAATAAGTGTATGGGGTTTGAGTGAATAGGATTAGTTGGATCCCACCCATCTGATAAAAAATAATAAGTTGTATAAAAAATAATGTATGATCATTTCAAAAAAACATGGCATGATAAGTAGTAAGTCATTTATATCTGAAGCATGGTTAATATTTCCCTTTTTCTAAAAATTTTAAAAAAATAATTTATATTATTTTCAAGCATAATTACCATTATCATATATCATTTCAAATGAATGCATATAAAATCAAATGTAATAAAAAACAAAAATACTAAAAAACCTTGAATAGATAAATCATGTCATGTGACTCAATAGTTCAGGATAAAAGACTACTTGTACCTCATCAAATGACTATTTAAAAATAGGTCATTATAAAATATGCCTATGTATTCGTGTAAAAACCCATGAGTGTACCCTCTGACAATGTAAAAAAAAATATTTCCATATAATAATGGGCCAAGAAATCAATGTTAAATCCCAAGATAAAATCAGTTTATGGTAATATGAATGATTGACCAAAGCTAAATCCACCAAACACACACCCAAGGCTTCACATGTAATCAATTTTTTTAAAAAATTGGAGAAATATAGATCATCAACATAATTTATATATCGATCCACCTACGAAAAAATTGAGGGTCACACATGCCAATGAAAGGATCCACATACAAGATAATGAACAAATAAAAAATGGGGCTCTAGATAAATCTTTACATCTTATATTTGTTACAATTCAGTTAAAATTGTTATAAGATAATGAGAAATTAGACATACCACAATAACTCACACCCACCGCACCATAACTAACAAGTAATAATCAACATCACATGATAAAGTATTTTAAAAATCCTATCATATTTTTATTAAAGATTGATATTTTATTATTTCATGGCATGTATCCATTACACATTGTGTAAACAGTTAATGACTTGTTCATGGATACTATGTACATGTCATGTAAAAACATTACTAGTCATGTTATCTAACATAACATGATATAAAACATTTGTTTGTCACCAAAAAACATAAACCACGATGGGAATTCTAAAAAATATATAGAGATCCATGGAAAACCATTAATAAATTTTTACCCAGAATCAGTTTAATTGAAAAAAATTAGAATTACCAAAAATTTTGTGGAAGGAAGTTACAAACTACCCATTACAATACTTTTAATCCGTAGGAAGTCAAGAAGAAAAATGATGTCAGATAAATAAGAGAGGCTGTTGATCAATCATCAAGGATTAATTTTATCAAGTCTAAAAAGAATCTGATCCAAGAATCAATAGCACTATGACAATTGAATTTGACTTCCCACACAAGACTATCACTTGACAGTCATTGATTTCAATTGGCTCCTCAACAGTAGAAATGTCTGGATCTAACTCTATCACATCCCATCCTTGAATGTGAAAGGTAACCTAATTATACATCTTATGCCATGATATGTGGAAAACATCATGAAGGGTTTTTATCTGATACAACAATTCCATCCAAAAATCTACAAACCTGTGCTACTCAATTTCATTAAATAGTCTAACATATCTCAAATCCAACATCCCATATTTTCCCTGAAAATGATGTCCTAACTGAGGATAATATTTCAGGAAAACAGATGCACATGTAAAAAACCATAATGGATGATGTTGTTGATCTGTATATGATTTTGGCTAACTGTTCACTATAACATGGCGTCAACGTATATCCCAAATCCTCAAGAAAGTCTCTTAAACCAAACATGGTCCCTTCAATGAAGCTTCTCCCACCTCCACCCAAAAAGAGGTTATTTTTATAGTATACCATACAAGGTCTCAAATGGATCAATTGTAATTGAAAAATGTTAGCTTTTTTATATGAAAACTCAATCAGTCTTAGATGGCCCCGTAATCTACTAATATCTAATACATAAGAACAAAGCATAACCACAAAAATCTAAATATCAAGATCTATCTCACTGTATTTATATGGATGATAATTTTTACTCAACCTAACTTGTGTCCCAATATCCTCTTGGTTGCATCTCTAAATCCTATAATTAAGCCTTGGATCCCTATCTAAAAAAATGGTATAATGAACTCCATGTCACATCATAACATCTATCACATTAAACATACCAAGATATTGAACATTTACAGTGTCCATCATTATAATAAAGTGATAAGAATTATTCAATTTATCAATCACCACCAAGATATCTATATACCCTCATGAAGTCTATGGTAATCCATTAAAAAATATCATTGAAACCTATTCCCAATTCCAAACTGTCATCAGAAAAGTATGGAACAAACGAGAAGGTGTCAAATTCACTACTTTTATCTATTGGTAGGTGTAACAGGGGGACAAAAAATCAGAAATGTAATTCTTCATAATTATACACTAGAATCACAATTTCATTTCATAATACATCATCATAGTACCTAAATGAATATCCCATGTGGAATAATGAAAATAAGTCAAAATTAAAAACCTCATATTTAATAAGACAAAAACCCAATATCCCAAGATGAGAATAAAATATGAAGAGATATACCTACCAGAATCATTGTCCCCACCATATATGGTTTCTCAAATTTCTCTGAAATCACCATCCCGGAACTAAAACTACAATATATACTCAAGGATAGATTAAGATAACTAAACCCTTCTCAAAACCAATCTTAAAAAATCCTCCTATGAATCTAGATGCAACCGAGAAAAAATCCTTATATTCATTCAATGTACCTTCGATTCTAATATATATTACAATAGAAATTTTGTACTAAAATAATATTCCATGAAATTATCCTTACCCATGGTGTTGGAGATATCAATGTCAAACATTTGATGTTATTAAACCCACTACTTATTTATAAAATTGACGAGTTTATGATAAAATATATAACTTAATATGTTATGGTATGAATAAAAATGTAACCCCTTCCCCAAAAATATAATTCAACACAAATATAAGTGGATGTATAACTGTGGAAGGCTCTAAATCATGATTTGGTTATTTATTCTCATGAGGTCCAATATAACAAGAGTAGTAAGCTACCACATGATAATAATGCAATTGAATAAAACCCAAATCAACATTAAAAGAATCATATAAATTTATATACCCCATACCATAAAAAGGTAAGATCTGAATTGGTGTTTATTTCATAATTCATTGTATCTTGTCGAATGAATATCGACGCATTGCATTCCATATAAATTTCACCTGTTTTTTGGTAAGATCATTCAACGGTGAGACAGAGTTTAAAAAATCCTAGAAAAACCATTGATAGTATCAAGAAAGTCCGAGGATGATCGAAATCTAAAAAACATTATGTGGTTCTTCACATGACAAAACAACATTTACCTTATCATGATCTAAAAATAATCCATGCTTTGAAATCACATGACATAATAATTTATCTTATTAAATCCAATAGTTTCATTTCAAAATATTACTATACAAATAGTGACTCCTCAGGATTTCAAAAACCAATCTCAATTTATGATTGCGATGACCATGAAACCACAAATGACACAAAATGTCATTAAAAACACCACCACCAATGTTTTGAGATACTAACGGTATATATGATTCATATTCATTATGAAAACAACATGAGAGATATTTAGACAAAATTGAATTATAATATATTCTTAATTTCCATAAATTTTTATAAAGGCTATCTTAGGTATATCTAACTCTCTAAATCTGAGTTGAAGATAACCCTTCTGAATATAAATTTTTGAATAATACTTTTCCTCCTTTAACCGATCAAACACATCATACACGTGAGGAAAAGTATACTTGTTCATTACTATTACCTGGTTCAACTTAGGATAGTGCACAAACAATAAGAGAGATTTCATTAAATTATTATAAAAGGGATCCATGGTAACCATGGTGAAAACATAGGGAGAACCAAACCCTTATCCAACAGATCATTGACTGAATCATGAGCTCTTTGAGTTATGTTGGTTCTATATGGTATGAAGGTAGAGATATCCACAACGTACCTGACAGTTGGTCAGTTGTGGACTCCACATCCATCCCTAGAGGATTTTAGGTGAAGTTATCTAGAAAAATGTTTGGAAACAACTGAATAATAGCATGAATATCTAAAATATAAGAAACATCAAATGTCTTATCTACAACAGTAAACAATAAACTATTGAGATTTGGGTTGTATGTTCTTTCACAACCAGACCTCATTTCCCTCTCTACCAAAAAAACTATGATATCCCATCATCCAAATGAAATTTGAGATGCTTATGATAACTATAAATATCATCATGATGATAAAAAATCAATTCCATCCTGATTACGATGTCAAACTTATCTAGATCGAGAACAAGAAAATCACTGACAAGCTTTGTATAATCTATTGATTGAAAACAAGAATGACACAAAAACCCATTCCTTTTTACCATCCCATTATTTGTCGAAAACAAGATAATAGAGGAAATTGGATCATTTGGAAGGTTAATAAAATCAACAAAATAGACAGGGATAAATTCATGGGAAGTATTAGGATTAAATAAAGAAATCTCTACTAAGGATGCAATCAATATACTACCTCTAACTATCACTAAACCCACGTATACCTCCACGTGAAACTAATAAACATATTGAAATTTCTTCACTCCTTATGCCTATGAATATATCATTTAAGTCATTGAATCATTTCACTATGTTATAGAAGCCCTTGGAGCTGACAATCCTTCACCACATCGATGTGTAGACATATGCTAAAAAAATGTTGGAGATGACTATAATTCCAAAATATATTAGACATCTTTTTTTTGTGAAAGAATAGATCATTCGGTATGTTTGACCTTTCCCAAATGATATCATGTCAATGGTACACTTCTAATTGAAATTGAATGTTACAATGTGGAATGAAACTGAGTACCACTTCTACCACACATGTAATGATCCCATAACTTTCTCTTCTTCCCTAACGAAACACTCATGTTACCACTAGGTGTGAGAGATAGGATATAATATCCATAACGCCCTCCAATATTAATATATTTTATCATATTCCTAACTAATATCAATTAATAGGTGGAAATATTCAATATAATTATATAAAATCAAATATTCGGACACAAACAATAATGTTACTTGTGAGCATTCAATTGGTCATTATTTATAACCATGGGTGAAAAACAAACAATATTAACAAACTGATTGTTGTTTGATGAAACCACATACTCTTCCATATTTAAGGAGAGTAAATCTTGGGAGTTACACATCTTCAACAATAGTAAGAAAAAATTCTTGATGAAGACTGTCTTGAAACCCTTCCAGTCCAAAACCACCTACTTATTAGCCAATACCATGGATCCCAACAATGCTTGCTATGTCCCTAATGTTTGAAAGTTGTATAGTTTCATCTTGATACTCTCAGTTGTATCAAGAAAATCTATGATATTTTAGATCCTCTACATCCAATACTCCTACTCATTAGGTTCATTCATACAATTAAATGATAGTGGCTTCACTTGCAATAACTCCAATGATCGATCCCACTCTTCTCCCCCTCATTATTGTATCTTAATGGACTCATTTGGATCTTGAGGTACAATTTGATCAATATATCAAGATTTCTGCATGATAGACTCAACCATATTATTATATATTAAAGTAATTTCATGAGGCTCATCAGTTACACCATCCTATGGAACACAAAAAACAGATCACCTAGGCATACAGCTGCATAATGAAACAAAATAATCAACCAAGAAATAGAACAATATCAATTAAACTAGAAAACATGTATGAAAAAATAATATGAACATAAAAATTCAAAAAAGCATACACACATACCAACATCCAATAGCTACTTGAGTATCATCATAATATGTTCAGGCCAGACACACACCACAAGTACCTCTCAATTCCCAGCAATCTTATATACAATCTACCAAACATCCAATGACAATAACTCTTGATGAAAAATAAAATTTGATACCGTTTTTAATTAATCAACACATATAAAATGTTACAATGGTAAATAGCCTAACATGTCGCATACCCTAATGTAATTCCAAACCCACATGGTCTAGAGAATATAACTCAAGCATCAAATAATCAAATAGAGGGAATCATTTGACCCAACAAAAACAAATAGCAATATGGAAAATATTCCCAAATTAGACAGAAAAATTATAATATATATAAATATATATATATATATATTCCATAAAAAAATATAAACCAAACAAATCATATGATGAAACAATATTTAAGTACATGACCAATGATAAATGACAACAAAACCAACTAAACCATGTGATAGAATGGGTAGTAACCTACCATCTCACCACTAACTACCCGAACTCTACTGACCTAAAACATCAATACCTCACTGTGGACCCTTTCCATTTCCTACATCGATATACATATAAAGGTCTAGGAACCCCAAACAAGTGTGTAAAGTGTGAACTAACTATCTCAGTAGGATCCCACATATGTTCTACATAACAAGTATATCTATAAAAAATGAAGTATGCACATTTCAATGTAAAAATGGAATTATTAGAAATAAAATGGTTATATCAAAATAATGGAAAATATTTCTCTTTTACGAATTTTTTTAAAAGGATTGAATATCAGTTTCATGCATAATTCTAACGATCATTTATCAAAACAAAATCATCCATATCAGATCAAATGATGTAAAAATCCATAATGGTAGAAAAAAATCCTATGTAAATCATTCTAAGGAACTCAATATGTCAGGATACATGACTACTAATACAAAAAATATGAATAGTGCATAAAACCACCTTAGAAAATAATTCCTAAGGAGAATAGAAACACCCCATGAGTGATCCCCCCAATAATGTGAATAACATTTTTCGAGAAGAAAATACTGAGGGAGGAGATTTAATCCCTATGATAAAAGTCTCTATGGTAATTTGGATGATTACACTAAAACAAACCTTCCACCTATGTACCCATGTATTATTATGTAATCCATTTCATAAATCATTTCAATGATTTGAAAATACAGTTTTTCAATTTACTAAAAAACATGGAAAACCAATTTTCTCTTAAAATCCATTAAAACATACAAAAAATTATTTTAAATTTTTTATAAATAAATTTATAAACAAACTATAGCATATAGCTTCATCAAAACATGTTATAAGCATAATTACCTCTCATAAAAATTTGGGTTGTGAACAACCATTAAAGGATCCACCAATAAGAGAATAAAACAATGATAATAGAGGCCCTAAAATACAATTTCAGATTGTAGAATTGATCCTATTCAATGACAATGGTTGGAAAAAATATTAAATGACACATTACTAAGAAACATACAACCGCCGCACCACCACCAATAACTAAACAGACCGAAGATCAATATTTTAATATATATCTTGAATATAACAGGATGAAAAATAATAATGGGTACATGTATCGTATAACAAAATGAAATTTCACTTCCAAAATCAGTACAATTAATAAAGTAGGTGGCCTACTCACCAATAGAGATGTGATTCAATAAAAATTAGGATCCAGTGACGAATGGATTAATCCTTAATGAATAGAGATTCCCAAAATCTATAGAGAAGGTTTCAAAGAAAAGAGATAAGAGAGATGTGGGATAATGATACAAAATTACAATTGAGAAATACCCATAAATACCCCCCCCAATAGTTAAATGAAATATAACTCCTTTAAACAATGTGTAATCCACAACGATTATGTAAACAAAAAACAATCACCTTTATTTAAAACCAATATTTGTTTCTTACAAATCGTGTAACCATTACATAGAATATATTACTTTCATTCAATTTATGATGTTCGTGAATTTTATCTGGAAACTATGTGAAATTCATGAAACCACGATACTTGTCATGTAATTCATCCATCAAAACACAGAAAACATCAGGTTCTTACACAAAAAATTTAAACTATATTTAGTGTTCTCCGAACACGAAGAGAAACCTTAAAATGCATTATAACTTTTTTACCAAGATTCAAATTATATAAAAAATAGGATAAAATTTCTTTAAATTGAGTGATATTATGTAAAAATTATTCCCCATAATTAGAGGTGTGTATGAATGAACAATCAACATTGGTTTTCGAGGTGGAAGTCCCTTGCACACACTAATGATGATTGTGTATCCCATTTGATAGAAGTGAGTTAAGTTATTGATTTTACCAATAAAATAACAACATAATTGCACATTTATGATATTAATGTATTTATATATTATAGTTAAAAAACTAATTGGTGATGTTTTGTGTAGAAATAAAACAATTTTTTTTATGAACATTAGCTCTTATTCAGGTAACTTCTTTTGGTTGGAACCAGACGCCTTCCTTGTGTTACTTTATGCCCAAATTTATGCTTCTAGGATATGATATGGAATATTGGTAATTTATTTGTTTAGAGATTAGATGAGAAAAAAAGAAATTATAGGTTTTTATTATGGTGGAGAGTGAATTAACTTTTATAATTGAGAAATTTCATTCATGTACATACAAAAAAGAGAACACTATTTAGATGTCTCCTTTACATCATGTTCATCAAATAATTATAAATTGTCAATAAAATTCGTTATATGGTATTATATGGAAATTAAAATGGTTTTAGAAAAGTTACTAGGATATATGGACATTTAATAATAAGAGTTAACCAAGTTAAACTTGTCTTTACCATAATTTCTATAATTAATCTTAATTTCTTTCAGTAAATTTTCATGTCAAAATGATCTTTTAATTTCATGAAATTATAAATTATTAAAATTCCAAATGTGTAATCCATTTTCCTGAATTCAAATAACATTTGTTATATAATTTAATTTAAAATTTATCTCACATACATGATGACAATATGGAGAATTAAAGTGAAATTATTCAAAACATTGAAATTTTTTTATATCAAAATTAATTATGAGATTTATACTAATGACCTAAATTGGATTAATTGAATCAAAATTCATTTAATTTATCTTAAAAAAAATCTAAAACATTAAATAAAATAATATATTATTTATATTGAAGTTAAATTTTCAATTAAATTTAATATTTTTTACAGTGACCAAAAAATGAAACTTCAAAGAAAAATAAAAAATGTCTGAAACTAATTTTTAATATTACATTTAAAAACATAATTCTATTTTATAAAATAAACATTACAGAAATCTAAAAATTTAATTTTAATACATGTGGTCCATAAAATTGCTGTATAATTTACTTTTTGAAAAATTTATCTTTTTTAATCTTAAAATCTGATTAATTCATATTTTTTACTGTAAAATATATTAGATAAATATAGAATCATTATATTTAATATATATTTAATTAATAAAATTGAAAATTGATTTTTATTGCATTAATTAACGTAGATCACAATTTTGTACATTATCATCCTTCTTCACAAAATAATTTTATTTTATTTCAAAAAAAATGTATGATTAAAATTTAAATTTTTTTTTTGTTAAAAAAATAAATTAATAATTTGTTTAATATTATTAATTACATGAATTTCAATGTGTAGGTGATTGATATTATTTTTAATAATAATAATAATAATAATAATAGTATATAGTTTTTTTTTAAAACATGGTCTTGCGTGATGTTATGTTCATCCCAAGATAAAATTTATGTTTTATATAACAGAAGATAAAAAGATCCATGGAAAAAAATTTCCAATTTTATTTTTATTTTTTTAAATTTGTTAACATTTTTTATAATTCCTTTATTGAAAACCAAATCATATACATGGAATAAATAAAAAAACCCATTAAAAAGTAATATGGGAATTGTAAAGGTCACCTAAAGTCACACATAACAAGGATTCCACAAAAGGAGAAAACTTGTGGAAAATTAAAAGACATATTTATAAGGGAAAACAATTCCCACGTACTAATATAGAGTGATATAGAACAAGGTCACAAAGAAGTCAATGAGAGAAAACCCACCAGGAAAAATAAGTGTCGAATGGGCCATGATATCATCAGAAAATATGGTAATGGGATAAAATAACATTCCAAGATCTATATCCTAAATAATATGTATTAGTTAAACGTATATATTGATTAAATATTTAAATGTACTAAAATTAAATGTCAATTTTCATTTGTTAACAAATTAGCACCACATTATATTATTTCTCTCTAGAATATGAGAATTCAAGATGATTTTTTCACAACTGAAACAATGAAATCAAATTTCAAACACAATATAAAAATAAAATAGAAAATAATTTATCATTAATATCATTAAACATTAACCAATAAAAAAACAATTTATCACATGGTAAGATAATACTCAAAATGAATTTACATTCTAATGATTATATATTCTTAAAAATTCAGCAGTAATACCCAAAGATGAAACTAAATGATTCCATAACCATATATCCCATATAAACTCATCTACCTCAAAATTAGATAGTTTCTAATCCTCAATTGTTTTTTAATACCATCTATATTTCATGCTTAAAAATGGAGATCTTTTTTTTAATTATCATTAACCACTCAGTCACTAAATCACTGTTCAGTCCTATGGTTATCTATATGATAAAACGTAGGTTCCCATAATTTCCTCAATATCCAGGATAATATAAACCATAATAGTTATCAATACTATAAATCATATTTCAGAAAAAAGTAATTAAATAGTTTATATTAAACCATTGTTTTACATAGAAATGAACATAATAAAAATTCTCCTAAAATTTCATTAATAACATAAATATTTTTTACTATATAAATA
The DNA here is from genome assembly GCA_963277665.1 of Viscum album. Lineage (NCBI taxonomy): Eukaryota > Viridiplantae > Streptophyta > Magnoliopsida > Santalales > Viscaceae > Viscum > Viscum album. Next base: position 355,938,088 of record OY728152.1, on the reverse strand, counting down.
GTTGAAATAATGTGTCTCTGTCATTGAACTATTTATGATACTTAAACATAAAAACATATGATTTTATACATAACTATTAATATAACCCCTATTTAAAAAATCATAATATCCAAATTTAACTAAATCATCCTTTGATATTTAATATAATAGCCTATGACCAAAACTCTCATATCCTCTTCTAAAAACATGAACATTACATTTCATGATTTCAGGATGATAAGGGTGACCCAATTTTTATCCAATCAAATACTCACAACTTTAAATGATAACATGTATCACATAGATTATGGTGAAACATTTAGGTATATAATTTTATTGAATTAGGAATAACATTCACATAAACTAATCCCATTACATTAAATGAGCATTTATCCCATTTAACCTAGATATTCTTATTTCAAAATTTGTAGTCAACATCATCCTTTTAAGATAAATTGTAGACATAAATAATTCAACCTCATTATTTATGTCTTTTGAAAAATTAGACTTTATAATGTAAATCTCATATTCTTAGTAAGGGTAAACATTAACATTATAAATTGAATGTCATGAACGGGTATAAGAGTGTATAAGGGAATGCTGTCATAATCAAAGTACGTGTGCTAATCATAAAATAAAACATACACATAATTACCTGTATCATCAAATATGAATACATATAAAACGAAAGAGAAGTCAAAATGAATAATCTTGAGCGATGTGATATCATTATTGACCCCGAGAAACCAAATATACCCATTTTAATCATAAAGAACAAAATTTATGTAACTTGGGACATAATTTCAAATCATATCATACAGAAAATATTAAATATGGTATAAACATATTGTTAAATTCTATACCTAATTAATTATAGGGATATAAAATAACCACTCCTCGATTTATCATGGATCCACCTTTCATTGTAATATCATGGAACCACCCGTCAACAGTTTATAATATTACCAAAAGTCAAATGTTGAAGTACCGTTACAATAATAATAACACATGAAAGAATTAATTTCATCATAAAATCATAATAAAAACCATTAAACCTTTCAAAAAAAGGATCAAAAATTTTTATATAAATTGTCAATATAACAATCTCTTTTAAACATTATTAAACCTTCTAAAATAATTGAGTTACCTAAAAATAACATTAATATAATAATAATACAAATTGAAAAGAATGAGGATTGTGTAAATAAAAAATATAACCACTATAGAACAGGTAAAAACATTTTTTGTTGAAATTTATGAATGTATATATAATTGAAACATCTTCAAAAACATTACTTTTGAAAATATTGTTTTCATTTTGAAAAAAACATAATATAAAAATTTGAAATTAATATATATTCAATAATTACCTTGAAATATTATAAATAAAATATTTAAACATAATTTAAGAATTTTCTTGACTAAAATATATTTTTTTGTTTGAAAAATTATTTTTGAAACATATTTTAAAACATTTTAAAAAAATTTCTATAAAAAAGTGTTTTTGATAAAAAAATGATTTTATCCATAAAAAATTAATTGGAAATATTGAGATTATAATCTAAGGACTAACCTTTATTACATTACATGACCTTGAATGTTAGTTTAGAATTAAATTCCTTTCACATTTAGTATCTTTTCAAATTTATAGTATTTGAGAATTGTGATATAACTCATATATAACAATCCACATTTATATAGAGCAGATAACACAAAAATAGTATCTATTTAATAAAAAATATAAAACATTTGAAATACAACATTTTTTCATTGAAAAAATTTCATAACATTTAACTCGGATTCATAATATGTCTTAAACATCCTTATAAATTGTGAAAAACATTTAAAAACATGATATGAGAACAAAAAATCTCTGTAAGTGATATAAAAACAAGGAATTAAATCAATAATCTATTAATTCCTGTAAATTTATGATATCATTTTAAAAACACATACATGTCACCCATATATAGTTACATTATGAGACTTGATATTCAATGTCTCCTAAATAACAGTTTAAAAATGTTTAATTACTTATTTTATTTTCAATATTTGTGGAATAGAATATTATTATGATATGATACAGAATTGTGGAACATGTTTATTAGCATGGGTAATTATTACATTTATTCATTATGATTGACTTATTTATATGGAACACCTAAAAATATACAAGTAATTATGGGTTTTATATCATAAACCTCAATTGCATTTGATAATGTTTTTATTTCTTGAGGAGTAACTTATTGGATTATGTAGAATGGGTATCTATGAGGGGTTTATACCACCATGTCATGTTGTCTTGGATGTTATCCTTAACATTTTTTTTATATCTTTGACATGCTGATACCATATTTCTATGTTAACATGATATTATTAATCAAATTATTTTATGTTATTCTTCCGTATTATTTTTCAATTTCCTCTCTTTTTCTGTGAGGATTTTCTGCTTTCGGGCCCATATGTAATTCTTGGTTATCATGTTTATTCCTTTTTTGATCTTTTTAGAAAAACAATTTTTTTCTATGTATTAACTAAATTATACTACGTAGTTTTATGAGATAAAATGGATTTATATGGTAATTATATATGTTAATATAATGTGATTTTATATTTTAATGTTTATTTTTTTATGTACAATGTCGTCCAAATACACTAAGTCTTTCAACCCTTGGTTTGTGTTTGTTGTATTCTTATGTTAAAAATCATATTATAAGATGGGTAAATGTCATTGGTTTCTATTTCTAGAATCATATAATGTTCCAGTAATTTTGGGGATAAAAACTACAATATATTAGTGAGTACCCCATGGAAAAATGCAAATATTTAATTATATCTTGAAGAAATAGAGTTGTTTGGATTGATTGGTTTCCATTAAATTACATCCACTTCTGGAAACAACAAGTTGATGTGACTCTGTCAAAGTTGTACTTTGGGGTAATTATACTAAAAAGGGACCAATGCGTATTAAATTATCCTAACTCGGTTTCTGAAAAGGAGTATTTTTTTCACCCATGTTTTGACACTCCTAGGGTATCTTATTTGGAAAAATCACAAACAATTTATGGTCCATTATGATTGGAAAAATAGATTATTAGGTTTTAAAATATAATAGTAAAATTTACATGGGTAACATGTGTTATATTATAGAGACACAAATGTTTGTATATATTTATCATTTATATGTTATTCCTTCTATTTTCATTATTTCCCTTTATTTCATTTTTTTTAATTTGTGTATTCTCACACATAATTTTATTTCCATTATATTATTTGGTGGTCATAAATATTGGTTGTTTTAAAAAAACCAATATGATAGTAAATGTGACTATTTTCATATTGATACTCCTAGCCTTATGTGAATGGGAGCTAAGAAATTATAGGTAGTACTATCCCTAATAACTCATGTTATGAAAAATAACTTGAATCATTTGGAATTAACTCCTTCTCCAAAGAAATATCACGTTAATGTAATTTAATTTATTTGAAAAATAATTTCTACCATTTGAGGATCAAATAATATATTCATTTTGTAATAATAAATTAACACCATTAAGAATATATTATATGTTATCCAATGTTAAAAACCTGATAAGGTCATGATGGATATCTATCAACTTATACGAGATTTTGATAAGTGGTGGACACTAATCATGAACTCAGAGTCCAAAGATTAAATTTATTTCATGTAACGAGAATGATTTAGTAATAATATTTTTCAATTAATTATATCCATTAAGTATCACACTTAAAATATAGAGGCAGTGCCTCGAACTAAATAAAATGGAATAAAAACATATCATTATTCTTGAGGTAAACATCACAAGGCATGTATGGTACTTTTTTTGAATTGTCATCAATAATGGAAGTTAGGTGAAGCAATTATTTATTGGATTAAATTTTATTCTAAAAATTTCTAATTGAAATTTATGAATTTTAAAACTATATTTTTTTTCATTGTTCCCTTAAATACTAGATTTTAATAGTGACTCATAGTGTGTCATGAGAGGAAGTGAAATAATATAATATAGAGATTAATTTTGGAGTATAAAAAAATAATTATGATGGAATATAGAAAAAAAATCAAATATATGAAAAGTATTGGAAGATATTCCTGGAAATAGTCTCAAGGGAAACCTGAGGATCTTCATGTGTGAAACATTGGGTCATAAATCTAATTAATAATGATGATATATGAAGAAAAACACGAATTATATCTAAAAAATATTATTTAGATTAACACTTATCTCAATGTACAATGTTTCAACAACAAGGAATACGTGAATCATGTAAAATAATCACCTAATCAATGGATTTTTGGATTAATTAAATGAAAAAAAACCATTGTGTACTATATTGATAGGGAAAAAATATTTTACAACATATTCTTAGGTACATCCCAACATTTATGTAGTGAAGGTATTATGGCTATTCATTCAATAATAACATATATAGTTTTCGATTAATTTTCTATAAATTATATTATATCTTTTGTTTTTAGTAGAACCATTTAAATACCAACCCAATGAATTGGTGGTTGACATGTCTGTGAGTATATAAAATAAAGAAATGTATTCATCTAATGTATAAAAATCCTCCCTAGTGAATGTCTACGTACTAAAGCACCCAAAAAAACTTTTATTACTTACATTATTATAATATAATGATATATTTGAATGTATTGGCTATACTTACCTTAATAAAACCACAACATTCTAGATAGGGATATCACTCTTCACATCCGAGTCATCCTTAATTTGTATAAATGTTTAAAAATTAGGTTACATTTCTTTTGTAATTATCCAATCATGCGAGGATATTAGTTCATTATTGAAAAAATATATGTTGAGGAAGTCTGTTATGATATTATCATCCTTCAATAGATCGGTTCTATTTACATTTTGATCTTGATGATGATTTTAGATTTTCAATTCGATTTAGGATTAATGATGGATTCTCAATTCCTCTTATGTGTCTTCAGTGTGATCAGGTGGAAACGTTGGTGGTTCTCTGTGATTGTCTCCTGGAGGTACCTATTTGATGTCTTCTATTTGTAAACTCTTAACATGTTGTAGTGGATGGGTGTTGAGGGCATAGGGTAGCTTTGGGATATAATTGGTGTAACTTTAGTGGAGTGATTTGCATCATTTGGCCTATAAGTTTCAAAGAGGATCAATGTCGTGGTATTGTGTGATGGATTTTAAGGGGAAGCATCAGGTTGAAGTGTTCTTGTTATTGTTTTTGGGCAGGTCTGGTCCAAGAATGGGTTCCTTGTCCAACGTAATTATGGCTCTTCGTGTGTGGTGTTTATTTGTTCTCACATATCCATTAATTTATATTATTTTATAAAGTAAAAAAATTATTTATGAAAATATATATTACTAAATGTATTGTTAACAATGATATAAGGATTCTTGAATACGTTCCCATTCTGAGAACTATATTGTTGTATTCCCTAAAGTGTTGCATGGCCTTCTTCCTGACATAGATGTTGATTTCAAAATTGAACATATATATGAATATCAACCTATATAAGATACTTCGTATAATATTACCGCCATTATGTTAGAATAATTGATGAAGTATTTATAATAAAATATGCAATATGGTTTGGTAGGCCCGAGTGCTTCACCATGCGGTGTACTGATCCTATTTATTATGAAGAATGAATGATCAATGTGCCTATGATTTTATTATCACGATATCAAAAAAATAAAGATAAATTAAATGTATCTCGTACCATAGAAAGAAGAATTGTTAAATAAATATGATGGGTCTTTTATTTATCAATGGATGTCCTCCACATGGGATTTCACTAATTGAGAACAAATAAGAAAGATTTTCCTCTGACTTTATTTCAAACATGGTAATGATAATATGAGTTCATAGTGACTCTCTTCAGACTAACTAATTCAATAACAATATTTATGGACTTTTGTAACATAGTCTTCATATATTACAAATATTTTTTTTGTTAGTATTTTTAGATGATATAAGGATATACTCAAAATTTTGGGAGGAGCACGATGACGATTTTAATACTATGTTAATGAATATCAGAAAGGATATTTTGTATGGAATTTAGAATAAATTTGAGTCCTTGATAGAGTATGTTTCATTATTAGAGAATGTTATAAATATTTATGGGATATATATGGGAATTTTAAAGTCAATGGAAATTGAGGAATGGAATATAAGATTATCTATAATGAACATCCATAGTTTCCTTGAACATGGTGAGTATTGTCGATGATTTGTGCTAACCATCGCATGACTGTAAACCCCACTAACCATGATGACTCAGAATAGATTAATATTTTTGAAGTCAATTGAATATGGATAGATATTTAATGAATTAAAAAATATTCATATCATGGTACCAGTCCTCATGATTTCTTCAATAGGGGAATTTTTCATGTTATATAGTGATTATTAAAACAAGGTATTATCTTCTATTGATTAAAAATTAAAAATTAATATACCATGAATTATGTATGAAGACATATTATGAGATGAACATTCCAAAACATGATCTGTATATGGATGGATAAATCATCATATTGAATATCTGGGGGATTTATCTGGACGAAAATAATTGTGAGATATATAAAGATCATAAAATCCATAAATAAATAGTAACATATAATGAGTATAAAATTTTACATTAAGTATAGTGGTCTATGGTCAAGGATTATGATCTATTAGTCCAGTTCTGTCCTCAGAAAATAATAATTTTGGAGATAATCTAAATATAATAGATCCAAAAACAATATCAATTATCAGAATTAAGAAGGATACAAATATATTTGAATTTATAACGATGGATATAGGGATCATAGATGAACAAAATCATTCATTCTCAAGTTATTTATCAACCATCCATTTTTGCAAAGAGAAACGATGATCCAAGAGATGATGTAAAAATAAACAAGAAGGTGAAATCTATATAAACTATGAAATCATCAATGTTCAAAATAGATAATGGAGTTTTATGAATTAGGTCATGACTGTATTTACCATAAAATCATGAGATAATGAAGGAGCTATTAAATGACATTATCCATCCACATAAGGAGCATGATGATGCATCGAGATATCTAAGAGCACTATTGGGTGGAAATTTTAAAAAGGATGTCATAGAGTATGCATAATAATGACTAGTATATTAGAAGGTAAAGGTTGTATGGTAAATATATAAGGGTCTGATTGAACTATTACAAATACTAACACAGATATGGGAAGAAATGAATATGTGGACAATGATACTAGTACTTCAAATACATCAACACAAATTATGATTCATGGAATCTAGTGGATCATCTTCTATGATCTTCTCATTTCTATTCAATTCATGAGATCATCTATCTCGATCAATATTCAAGGATATACATCAGATAGTCGGTGAGAAAGTATGGAACACTAGTATATTTTATATATGAAATATATTTGAGAATTACCTCTAATATTAAGAAAAGTCCCCAACATGATATAAACATTTAATTGAACTACGGTATAGATTGTCAAACCCTATATAGAGGCCAATTAGAGTGAAAAATCAAGTGAAAAGAATACATGTTGAGAGAATACTATAATGAACTCAATGGAAGATGATATAAACATATTTCATTGACCATCTAATCATATAATAATATCATTCACTCAATAATACAAATTGTTCCATATGAAGTACTTATTTAGAAGAGAAGTAGATCACAAGAATTCTGGGATGATGATTGCGAACTCAAGATCATGGAAAATTAAATGGTTGAACTAAATGTATAAAATGATATGAACATTCAATATCATATCATATATACTCAGAGTCATTAGAAGAACCATGAAGATATTCTTCCATGAGACATAGATTTTGAGATTAGAGATAAAGTGTTCCTCTGCATATCTCCATGTAATAGATTCCTGGTATTTGGGATAAAGGATTTTCAATGTGTAAGTCACATTGGCCCCATTTGGATTCATGTGTAAATTAGAGTCATAGCTTATCAACTAACCCAACCAATAGCCCTATATCAAGTACATGACATATTCCATGTACCACTCTTGTGTAAGTACATACATAACCCCACATACGTAATGAATTCAAAAGTGGTAAAACTATAAAATAATCACACATATGAGGAGAATCAACATAATCCCTTTTACTATATATATAATGTTATAAGTAATAAAAAAATCACCATGTCAATTTATTATGTATTACCATTATGAATAAAGAGGAGACATGGGGACAAAAGGAATCCATGATGTAGAAGTACCCATATCATTTTTTACCATAGTTTCAAAAAAAATACAAATGGTGAAATTTATTATGGGGGGAATAATATAACAATTTTAAATATCATCAACAGAAATTCCCTTCTAAAGATACAATTATTTCATATTTAGTGATTTAATATTATATAATGAATTTTTAACACAAGATAAAACCAACCAAATATTTTTATATTAATTTGAATGTTATTTTTTGAGAGGAAATATGTCCATATAAATTTAAATTATTATAATGGGGGAAAATAGATAATAATATAATAATAATATGATAATTTTATATGAATGATCACCCAAAATAATCACAGTCATTAAAAATATTATAGAAAAAAAGAAGAAGACTATTAATGGAAGATTAATTATGAACAGAAAAATATATAACCTTAATGTAAAATATATTTTATTATATAATAGATAAAATATGATGTATTTATTGGAATTTGGGTACCCATATAACAATTACAAATATGACTATTGGAATAGAAATATGACCAAGGGAAAATTAACATAACTGTTAGAATAGAAATATAATAATTAGGAATACTAACATGACCATTAAAATTTTATCCACACATATTTATGAGAACAATAATATCAAGGTGTATTATTAAATGAAAATATGATAAATTTATACTATGGTATAAGTAAATAAATGTTATAAAATGATAAATAATGTATTTGTGTTCTTCTAAAACATAAATGATTAAATTTGACTTTTATAGTGTATATTGTGATATAAAATTAAGGTTATTTTCATATATGAGTTTATAAATAATTATTATGTTTTTTTATAATTATAACATAATTTTATGATCCCATTAATAATTTTTTATATGATATGAAAATCAATAATTATTTTACAATTTGTATTTTTCAAATAATCCAGGATTTTGTTTAAAAATAAATTTTATAATATTTAAACAATTATATTAATATATTATAGATCAATTTTTATGTTCATTTTGAAAAATAGTTATGGATTTATTGAGGTAATTTTACAAAATTGTTGATTTTTTGGTGAATAGTTAAATACTGTATTTAAAATTATAGCTAAGTATATAATTTTTTGAGTCACAACTTATCTAATAACCAATTAGTTTAAGCATAAATTAACCATTAAATTTATATATTCATAATAATGAATAGTATGGGTAGTTATTATACAAATCAATAAAATAATATATGTAATATTAAAAATCACCCTTCTCCAAACCTTATAAATACAACCCCTCACCACAACTTCTCCTAAAAACATTAATGTAATAAATAATGAAAAAAATTTAACCAATTATATTCCCAATCCTCTATCTCATTTATTAATTATTATTTTAAAATTATAATATATTTTAACGAGCCTTTAAGGGTATCCTAAAATTTCACAACTAAATGAAGCAGAAAACATTAAAAAAAAATTATTCTAATTTTATTCATCATCTACTACAACCACATGTTCACTGTACACCTAAAAATATAAACATAAATATAATAAAAGTATTGATAATTCATTATTTTTTTATAATATCTATCTTATACACCCAAATATTTAGATTATAAAATGAATACACTGTTTACAATATGATTACTTCACATCTTTAAAGAACAATGTACTTTATTTTTCTCATCTTACATCAAGGGGAACTGTAGAGACAATATTATTATAAAATATGATTATAAAAAATATATTATAAATTTTTATGTTTTATTCAATGTTTTTATAATAATTTAATGAAATGAAATGTATCTAGCATGTGAAGGTTTTTAAAACAGACAAAATGAACATCCCACATAACGTTATTGTTTTTATAAAGTGATTCATCCCAATGTAAGAAGAAATATTTTGTATTTGGTACTATATAAATTTATAGGAGTAAATAATTATACATTATTTTAACTTATATAGTTATATTCCTATTTTATAAGAACCTCATTAACTATCCACATGTGACCTGACCCTGAAATAATGAATCATACACCACCAAAACAAGGATATTCAACATTATGTCTCATTGAAATTGTTTGAAATGAACAAAATATAATTTTATTAAAAAATATTATATGATATGTTTTATAATAAAGTAATAAATGAATGAAATATTATAATCAGGGACAATATGTGGTGGTACATAATTATTATGGAACCTATGTTAAGTGATCTCTCCGAGCAACCCTTTTTCATTATGTTATGATATTTATCTCCCTACCAGACATTATATCTATCTAAGAAGTTATATAATTGTTATATATTGTGTATATATCTTTCATACATATATACCTATCTTATTATCACATCCATTTATGTGGTAATACATACCAATAGTTCATTAACCTAAAGTATTCTATAAAATCAAAATGAATGAAGGGTATATTTCATATCACATAATCAATTTATGTTTATATTAAATATTATCATACATGTTTTCATTAAATAAAGGAATATTTTAGGTGAAACAATTATGTATTACCTATGGGTTTATAATATTATACCAAACATTGCTATTCCCCAAGTGTTTTAACCAATTCTCCAATATATCATTTGAATGTTGATTTTTATAATAAAATTCTATACCCTTATTATGAATGTTTATAACTTTTGATTGATTCCCTTTTTTGGAACACAGAATAATGTACATGTTTTGATGGGTTCACCTAGAAAGTACTATAATGAGTAGGGTAATTTTTTTTGTCTAATGAGTTTTTATTTATATGATTAGAGAGTAAACCTAATTCATGATGGTACTCTGTTAATCATGTGATGTTTTTTTGGAAATTAACTACGCATGAATTATACTAATGTCATGTAAAATATTTATACTGATTTCCTATATTATATGATATTATTATTCCCCATTAATTATGTTATTTTACCAAATTAGTATTCATTAGGCTTGTCATTTAAAAATATAATTGCATGCCTTCTGACTGACATGTAATGCTTCATTACAAGTTTTTTCACTTACTAGGATTTTAGATCTCCCATTTTGTTTATGTGTTTCTGAGGTTATCATATTCTGTTTTATGAGATCAATGGTCTTTAGGAGATCATTATGTTGATTAAAATAAATTAATTTTATGTTATAGTCATTTTAATGTGTTATGTACTTAGTCTTCTAATGTAACCCGAAACAATAATCCATGATTTGTATTTATAAAATATTCCTGATAAGAATTATGTAATAATTTGAGTAAAATTCTCAGGTCACTATATTTGGAATCTGGGATAGGTATGTCCTTGGAACCAGATAAATTAGATGTAGTGATGTCCAGGAAATTTCCCGAAAATGTTTTTGATATTATGTTCTTTATATGATCAATTAGATTCTACGAATGTTTAATACAAGAACTTTGGTGTCTATTAGCTCTCATAATTCTTCTTATAAAGAAGGAAGTTGAGTACTAGTGGTTGATCTTGTGTGAATGGGATTTTTTAGGGTCATAAAAGTGGTTGAATAGAAATCCTATGATGGTACTTATTTAACTAGGGATTAGTTTTGTCGTATACTATGATGCACCATACATTGGTTTTGGAGAAGTGCCAATGCATATGGAATTGGTAATAGATTATGGGTCAAGTTAGATTCTTCCCTGGAAGTGTAACTAACTGACCCATTAATATGAGATGACATCCATCATCCACAATTGGAAATATATGGGACACACTCTCTAAAACAAAAGGTTTATTGTCTATATGGACTATAAGATAATTTGTTATATAATCTTATTAATAGTCTGGAACATGAGGAAAATGAACTGGGTATAGTATTTAAATTATTGATATGGGATATACACTAGGTAATGGTAAATTAACATCAAATTATCTTATACAGAATACAAGGGTAGATTAGAATACCAGTGAATGGTATCAAAGATATTTTGGTGACCGATGATCTGTTAGGTTCGATGGAGGGTGGATTCTTCAAGGTCCAGTGATCAAATATGTGTACCCCATTAGGTGTTACATCATCCTGAGTATATTTGGTAAACGATGTACATGATACCATTTAGAGGGTGTAATTGATTCGTTAGAGTTTGATCATATCTAAAAGTAGATACAGATAATATTCCAACCATTGGAGGATACCATTAGTGTCTTCTGAAATAATCTATGTTTTTCAATGATAGAATTCTTGGTTGGGCCACCAATATTTGAGAAAAAATAGAAAGATATCGCCACATTTTCATGAAACATTGAGATCATAGAATGGATTTGGATAATGTATTACCTTCTAAATAATACATTACATTATAGTTGTATACATGACGTGTTTCATGTTTCACATCCTCAATCGTACAACGTTGATCTCACACATGAGATCACCTATGAGGATGTTGAACAAGATCCTAATTAATTGTATATGAAATTACAACTTAATATTTTATACCATAGTGATAAATTTATTCCTGGTGTGATGACACAAATTTTTATATTCTATAGTGGCATGGATAAATACACAATGTAACATGGGATTAGTAGTTAGACATTCAGTTTCAATTGTATAATTTTTTTGAGTGGGATCCAAATAGATTATTCTAAATAATGGGAAGTTATTAGTGGATATGAATGTAAGGACCATTTATTTTTATGTGAATTTTTAATGAATTTAATAACTTAATAATATTTTTTGAGCACTAATATTTTCATGCTATGTTTTAATGTTTTTCAATTGGTTTCAAAATGATCCGGTGGAATTTTATAGGGTGAAAATTTTAATAATGGTGTGACAAAACCATACAAATTCTGCAAGAAATCATTAAAATATATGATGAGGCAGAAGGGGACCCTCATAGTTTTTGTTCAGGATTTGAAAATACATACAATATAACATGAAAACTATGTAGTAAGATCATGTAAAAAATATCACGGTTCGTGCATGTTTTAGAAAACCATGTTTTTAAACCACGTGTTTATCTATTAGGCTATAATAGGGCACATTGAGAATTATTTTTCCAAAAATGTGGTCAAACAATTAACATTTTAAATTAAGGATCTCATTCCCCCATAATGTCCATATTTTTTCCTATTTTTTCCAGTTCATATTTTTATTTTAATACACCATTATTTCAATGACTCTCTTAAACTTCTATAATTAATTACTCTAAAATAAACGTATAGTTGGATGCATTTATGTGGGTTGATGATCCATAATTGAGGTATGTTATTAGAAAACCATAATTATATAGGTTTCTCCTTGACATACCTCATTTCTCATTACATTATCCGTATATAATTATTTATTATTTCAAATATAAGGATTTTAATTACATCTAACGTCAGATTATTGTTTTTTTTCTTGATCATTGTTGGATTACATGTTATCATGAAGTCCATTTTGACCAGGGTTTAATTCATCTGAAACAGAGGAAATGTTTGGGAGTAAATACTTATATCCAACATATTGAGACTCTTTTTTTTTTTGCTATTATATAATCCATTTTCTACTTAATTATTGATGATTTATTGAGAGGAATAGACAAGAACTAGGGTTCAAATTCAGAATTTTTGAGGAATTCCTGATCTGTTCCTCGGCCAAAATGTTTCTTATGAAATGAAATACTCTCCTCTAATTTACAATAAAATTTATTCATTTTATATAATTTGTGGGTTATGTGATTCTATAACCATAATTGTTGATATAGAATTACATTGAGTATCTTTTCAAATAATACTTTTTGATGTACCAGAACAAAAACAATGCATCCTTGATGTGTGATGAAGTTCAATATGGGTTTTTATTTAGTTTGAGAGTTTAAACATGATGAAATCATCATTTCATAATAAAAAATGTTGGGCTATGAAATTACATTAAAATTAATAATATTGTATTAACATGATTCAATGTTATATTTCAGGATTTTTTCATACATTGATGATCTATCTTGATTTTGATTTCATGTGGGTAAGTGCATATCCTGCCAGACCCATTTATTATAATTGTTACCATTATTAAACTTGAATCTTGTTTGATAATGTTTGATGTTGATCACATGTATAGTAGGTTTCTAATTTTTTCTCATAATGGTATCTTGTGGTCTTCATTGTTTGGAAAACCATGTTTTGTGTGTTACCATGAATTTGAGGTATTTTTATTTGGTCATAGAATAATTTGAACATCATGATAAGGATATCCAATAAATTATTACTATGAATTTTTTTTTAATATAGAGATGATGGACTAGAGAATGTGGTATGTACAAAATGAAGAATTATGGCTAATATATTGTTCACTTGATTCCTACTGAATTCCATGTATGTTGTTAACTCGATAGCTTGTGGATATCGACTTGAATGATCATGTTATTCCTAGTGAGAATATAGTATTATTATTCACAATATTAATAGTGGATATTGATAATGCATAACACATGATGCCTTGATATTCTGATATATATGTTTACAATCCTTTTGAAATGTACATAATTACTTATAATATCATGATATTGAATTTTTAATGACTCCAAATTATGTACTAATAGGGTTCTTTGTTGCTTGGGTAGCCCATTGGTGCTCAATTTTTTATTTTTTATGCTTTTTTATGAATTTATTTTTAACAATAAATACACTAGTTATTCTTACAAACAATTGTTAAGGATATATTGGCAGTGTCCTATTATAATTCTTTATTAAATAAACACACAAGAAATTAATAATCATGTAGAATTATTGTATATGAATCCACACAAGGGATAGGGGCCTTTGATAGATATTTGATTAAAGGAACATTTTTCTGAGATAAGTAATTTAAAAAACACTATAGGATAATTTAGATTTATTAATTTTTGTTCATACACTATTACTATGGATTTCATTTCCACACTAGCTGAACTTTTATATAAATTATTACATGTGATCCATATGATATTTTTGTATCCTCTTTTTTTACTCCAATTTTATATTGCTATTTAAATTGGTGGTGCAAGGATTTTTACTGAGGGTATAGTATCCTCACAGATGGAATTTAGTCAACCTATTTTATATGGGGATGCATTCATGAGGTCGTGTGGCTAACTAACTTAGAATATATGTTTTGGATAAGGTCATTAAATTAATCATATTCCATATTTATTATGAATTGTTTATATAAAAATAATAATTTTTTTAATTTTTTTTAATTTAATTCTATTTAATAATTAAATAAATCATTCTATCTATCTTCGTATTATATTCAAAAACATGATATTGTTTATGATAATATTAATCATTAGAACTATTTTTTGGTTATTAAAAGTCACGTGTTCTAGTTCCTAACAATGTGTTTCAGGACATGTTTGAGAAGTGGATTGTATGTAATAATTTGTAAAGTATTTTATATTAAATTTTAATAATTTGAATTTTATTTTATTATTAAATATATATAGGGGATATGGTGTCTTGTTGATGATATAAATATATTCTATATTTTTTAGGCAAAAATGTAATAAATGAATGAAGATTCCCATAATTTTTTACATAACCATCATAGCAGAGCTCTGGAGAATGAATCTATAGAAATCTATGATGTTTTTTGTGTGTCTCAACAACATGATTACAACCCCAAATAGTCTTGGGAGGATTTATATGGACATTCACCTTTTAAATAAATAATTTTTAACATAATTAAAAATCCTAGGAATAAATTAATAACTCAAAATGATTTTTTGATGTTTATCGTGTAGGAAACTACGTACAAATTTAATGAATTACACTAGAAAAACATAAAAATAGAATTTATTTAATCGGATTGAAAGACTCAATTATTATTCTAGATTAGGTCAATTAAGTAATAGTGATTTCCTAGGGACATTCATCAATAGAAAATATTTATCTGAAGTCCTAGTATAGGATATACAAAAGAAATTTAATGATATTGATCACTAAGGAGAAAGCATGAGGCCTAAAATGAGTGAATAATTATACATACATGATAGATAACATGTAATGGCAGATAAACCATAAAATGAGACATTAATAATAAAATCAACATGGATTTTCACAATGTAATCATAAAACAAAATTTCCATGTTTACTCAATTGGGTTTCATAAAACAGTTCATATCTAGAGATCAATTCTTCACCAAATTCACTAGACAACTATAAGGGAACACCCATAAAATGTATAAATTCATGTGATATAAATTGATCATAAAACAATAATTTTATAAATAACCCATGGAGAATAATTAATGGGTTTCATGTAATGTGATTGATTTCATAATTTTTCAATATGTGAACATTACATCCATTTTAAACCACAATAAGGAAATGTTTGTTTCATACTTGAAAATTAAAAATCATTAAATTATTTTTTTCATCTTGGATAATAACCATTGATAAGAAGGATTTTTTTTCTTCAATATAATAGAATATTTCATGTAAATAGAAAAATTCATCAAATGATTTTTTCATAATGAAACATCTACAACAATGATTAAGTAATGGATAAAATGAGAAGAAAAAATATGCCCCATTGGTAATTTTTTCAGTAATAGTGTAACAAAATGGTCATGAAAAATGTGTAATTCAATATTTTGAATACATACTACTAAAGTGGTACATGAATTGAAATGAATAATGGGAGATTTCTTTTACATTGAAGTGTTTGTTTTTATAACATGAAGATGGGGCCTTAAGGCCTTAACGAAACATTGGATGGAATATTAAGAAGGTAAAATGAGATAAGATCTATTTAGAAAATATTTAGAGTGTATAGGAATTGTTGAATGTGTTAGTAATTATTGTAAACATATATGAATTGTTTAATAATTTCAAAATATAGACCATGTAATTATATGGTGCTCAAAATGGAAAACCATTGGCTTACCAATGGATTTTTGGCAATGTTTTAGAAATTTATGTCTTGTTTAATAATATTATAATTTATTATAACATAAATAAATTTTTAATATTTACTACTATATTAAATTTTAAAATTTCAATAAATGAGATTTTTTAAAATTTTAATTTCTATTTTTGCCTTCAGAATGTCGTTTATATGCTTGGAAATTGAGTAACATCCATTGAAATTAAAAATGATAATAAAATACAAAACATTTTGTCATGGAATAAGTTTTATTAATTATTACATTACTATTACATGTATATAGATTTATAAAATAAGCCATAAACATAAAAATGCTTTTACTATTTACTAAAAAATATATTATTTTAGAAAAATATTAAAATTTGAAACTAACATAATTTAAATATGTTCGGTTAAAATAAAATTTTTTTTTTCAAAATAATTTTCCAAATACGATAATTATATCTCTTAAATAAAAAATACCTATATATTGATAAATTATATTCTTTATGACATATAAACATTCTTCCACATACAAAAACTTCATGGGAAATTATAAAATTATATTATCATTTAAATTTCAACTAAAAAACCAAATATCTTACTTAAAATAATTTTATTTATAATAAAAGTTAATATGTTTTATGAAATTACAATTATGTTTTATTTTTATTCAGAAATCAATTTAACAAATTACTTAGAAAATTTGGGTCCCATGTTATATTCTTTTCAAGCATTAATTTTTAGTGATATTATTGTGCTTGGTCAATGGTGAATACAAAAAATTCTATAACCAACATATGTTCTAATAAATTAGCATCAACATGCATGATCCTACTAGTTGGGGCTATAATTTCTCCCATATGGATCAATTATATTTCTCATTACCCTTTATAAACAATAATTTGGATGACTAAATAAATACTGATGTTTATAATGTACAATAGTAATATTGACCAATGGTTATATTGACTAATGGTTTGGTAACATTTTCTAACGAGTAAGTCACTATTAATAAAAAAGAAACTTTTATTTTGATGAACATATCACTATTGAAATAGTCGTATGACCGCTTATAAATACCTCATAATTACATAATTCATTATTTAAATAATTTCCAATTTTGGTACTAGTTTTATAAAATTTATATTGTATTAGTAATGTTTTTTTTGAGTTTTTATAGTTTTGATCAAGGATTTGATAAACATTGTTTGTTTCAAGTATCCAAATATTTCAATTATTTTAATTTAATTTATTTCTATTTATTTAACATTTTAATACTTCAAATTCTAAGATTTATAATTATTTTATAAATCTAATTTTCATATTTTATTAAAGATACGTTAAATAGGATTCCACTTTAAAATATATAAAAATAGTCATTATATATCATTATTTATTTTATTAATGAATATTTTAGGTTATTAAATTCTACCCATTAAAGAATTTTCTTCCTCAAAATATGTGTTGAAATTCAAAATAATTAGTGGTATTTACCCTTAGTTTCATCTTTAGGATCCCAACGTGATTATTCGTACATGTGATCTCTCTACAAGACGTTCAATAGTCGTGTTTTATTTTCATTCAAAACATGCTCCCTTTGATCAAAAATCTAGATCCTGTAATCATAAAATTATATAATAGGTCTAAATTATGTACATTTCTAGTTCTAATATGTGTTGGGACTATAATATACACTCATTATATTGACCCGTGGATGATGTTGTGTAAATTGTAATGACTTGTAGGTTGCACTACCAGATTGTCAACTACACCCACTTGAACTACAGTTTGAAATGGTCAAATGTACATTATAATTAGTTTACTCTTATTTAAAAATATAATTAATAATTTCCATGGTGATATTTTAGGGAATAAATGATCACTGATAAGAAAAACTATGTCATTTCATCAATTGTGATCGTAACTATTTTTTCATCTCTTACAAGCATTTATATGCTTTCCGATAACTTTTATATTCTCCAAACTGTCTTTCATAAACTATGGTACCAATTTCTTTCCTTTTCAAAAATCATAACAACATTTTAGAGTTCTACATCGCTTCTTAGTTTTTACTTCATTAGGACCCATTTGAATGATTAAAAGAAAACTTTTTTTATAGAATTATTCCATAAGTTGATGATATAGAACCAAACACCCTTAAAAATCATGTGATCTATCCCATAACATGTCTTACAATTTTTTTATAGTCCTCCTACATACCCCATAATGTTGAGGATGATATGTTTTAGTATGGTTTACTTTTGTATTCGCCTCTATTGGAAGGCTCCTCAAGAACATAGATGTAAATATTGGATCATAATCTAAATGAATTGACAATGTAACACCATGAAGTCTCACCAAATTCTGAATATATAGACCAGAAAGGTTTTCAAGTGATAATTATTTTCATATTGAGATAATGTGGGTACAATTTTTTAATATATCTACTATTAAACATATATAATTTTTTCCATTGGATTTCATCAGATGTCCTAAAAAACATCCATAGTGATTTTTTGGCACTTCCATATGGGTATGGGTAGTGTTTAAAACAATACATTGGGTTCAATCACATGATATTCACATTATGACAGACCAAACATATTTCAGAATTATCAACGATCTCTCTTTTCTTCTTATCGCACAAATAATGATCTCATATATCTATATCAACATTTGCTATTTTAGGATGTATAGAGAACAGAAAACCTTTATCTTCATCCATCAATTATTTCAGTAACTATGTATCATATTGGGTACATATCACCATAAAAAACCTTACCACCCCACATTTGTTCATCATTAGACTCAGAAATTATCCAATTATTCACATATTCTATCTGCTTATGTAACTGAGGATATAATATTTCTAATTTCATTGTACTCCCAATTAATGATGGTTGGGAAATCATTTGGGATATGATTAATTTTTTCCCTTCATTACATACATCCATGTCTGTCGTTACCATGTATATGAACAATTTATCTCCTTTAGTCATCATCATCAAAATAATTTCAGATTCTATCATACTCAATGGTTCAAGGACTTTGTTTTTTATTCAATTATTATAATATTTAGAACAATAATATTCCAGGAGATGTTACAACTACAACCTTTGAATGATGATTAGTTTTTTTATATCAATATATACTTCATAATCTAGTGTTCGGTGTATATATTTAACATCTATCTATAAAGACAATGTACCCAATTCTTTTTTACAAATTTAACTATATATAATTCCATATATTGGATGAGATATTTTTATTCATTATGATTTAACTATAGTTATTCATAGGTAATCACATTGTCATTTTTCATGAGTATGTATCCAATTCATTTCAAGGATGAATAACTAAAAACCAAAAAACATTCCCCATTATAGGGTAATGTTAGTAAAGGTGCACTAATGAACATATTCATTAGCTGATGGAAACATTATTTATAGTAATTTGTCAGGATAAAATTAAATCCCTATAAATTAATCTTGGTTAGAGAATTAAAAGGACATTAAATTTTTTTTACCAATGGTTTACAGGATCCAGATGGATAAAGGTAAATATGAATCTTAGTTACTATTTTTTTACGTGTCCACTAAATTAACATCATTTTTTTGATCCACTAATATTACATCACTATTAAAATTGTTTTCGATGAATGTGAATTATGGTAAGAAATAGACACATTTTATGAATTTTTTTAAAAAAAAATTATTCCTTATAGATTTTAATATGAACCTTATAGGATTCTCATTCTCATTAGTACTTTGGTATATATCATAATATCATCAATAAAGAATACAAAAAATTACCAATTTTAACCTAAAGACTGTATTCATAAAATAAAAAAACATGTAAGGACAATTAGTTAATAAATATGTAATAATAACAAACTCATAATATCCATATAATGTTTAAATTTTTGTATTTAATATATATTCTTTATTTACCCTCTCTAAATGATGTCTTAATATGAGGTCAATCTTGGAGAAGATTTGAAACCCATGAAGAAAATCTAACAAATAATCAATCCATATAAAATATAATTTATTCTTTACGAATATATCATTATGTTATCTGTAATCAATATCTATTCGTATTAATATATCATTTTTTATGAAAATATTTTCCCCCAATAAAGATATACTTGAATGAATACAAACAATCTTCAAAAGATCGTGATGTTGTTTCATTAATTCATCTAAATATATAAATTACTTTATGTATGGGGTCTTTTGTAAATACATTGATCTAGGTATATGTTAAATTGAGAGTTATACCACTATTTCTTGGGTATGTCAATGTATCTCTTCAAAAATTACATCAATCTATTCCAAAACAAAAGGTACACCTCTTTAACCACACATAACTTTTAATCAATTTCATTCTTAATTTATTACATAAATCATTCAATAATAAATTCCCAAAAAATTGAATGTTATAGTTTCTAGTATAATTTAATATTTAACACCATCAATTGATACAAGGATATAACAAAATTATTTTAAATTCTATAAAATTCCATTAAATTCCATTGATCATTGAAAACTACACTAGATAACGTGGGGGAATATATTAGTAGGGGATGAGCTATAGATCCTCGTATGTGAATAATCAATGTATTACATGATGAATGTTATACATTTTAGTAAATATAAATGTCAGGGTTACAAAAAAAATGTGATAATTATAAACAAGAACATCAGTCCATGATATAAGTTGATAGCATTAGGGAAAGCTATGATTTTTGAATCAACATAAATCATTACATCAATATAATAATTCCACTCAAAACATAATAATAAAATAACATAGTGTGATTATGATTACAAAAAATTAAAAATATATAGTATCTCATGAGATAAAAACATTTCCATAATTCATTGGTGAGATATATAATTTAGGTCCCACCTGTTACATTCAAATCATGTACAAGGATTTTGGTTCCAGATAAATAATACATATATGGAATGTAGTTAATCTAATTTAATCTCGTGATTATGTGGTGTGGGTAACATATGTTGGATTACCCAATCAATGAAGGAGTTATACATCTAGATGAATACCCTTGATTGGAAATGGGGATGGGTATACACAACACAAATTTTTTTCATAGAAAATCACATCATAATTATAGTACGAAAATCAGCATATACAATGGGTTATATAAATGATTAATGAGACTGATATGTGATATGTAATTTATTTGTAATAAAAATTACAATAAAGTAATTTTTTAATAAATATCCATTCATGAATAATTTATCATAAAAAATGAATAACTCAATGAATTTCATTGAATAAAAATTAAGACATAACCCTCTTACAATGATTGGGAAATTGTAATTGCTTTGTTAGAGTTTCATAAGGCCATGGGAGAAATCTCATAGTGATTTATATAGGGATATGGATAGTAAATTCATTATTAAATTGAAGTTAGTGAGATAAATTAGTTTGTATTTATAGTTACCTTGACATGACCTTTTTATTTTAAATGAATTCATTTCATTATATTTCTTAGCATGATTTGATATCTCAATTTTTTCTAAATCTATAATATTTATCCCTTTATATTTTTATGTATTGGTTTTTAGATTAAAAAATACGAATTATATAATAATGAAATTCCATATAAAATAAGAAATAACCGTGTTTTATGTTTGATCAACCTTTTCAAATCAATGTTAGGGTTCCAATCGCACTATTCTAATTTTGTTTCATCAATAATGATTATTAAATATGTTCAAATTGATAATGTAGTTTCTTGAATATGATTAGACTATTTTATTTATGAATACTCATATATATTATTTATTATTATATGTAAAAGTAAATTTTAAATTAAATTTCAATATAAAATAAAAAAATACTATTTTTTATTTAATATAGAAAGTAATTTCTGGAATAACAATTACAATTCTATGAAAGATCATTGAATACGAGGACAGTACGGGTTAATTTTTTTGAATTTGAAAAATGAAATGTTCAAAATAATAACATTTTTTTCAATCCATGATGGATTTTTTTAAATATAATTTTTTTTTAAAAATCATTGAAGTTAATAAACACTTATTTTATCATGGTTTACATATAATTTTCAGTCCTTGGATTTGGAAAGGTGAAATTGGGAAATATTCAAGATTTATTGATGATAATTATTTTCAAGATGATTCATAAAATTAAATATAGTATATTATTTTTGATATTGAAGTAGATTTAAGTGGGAAATCACTGATAATTGAGAAATAATATTGAAATACTGTAATATTCTGAGAGTATTTTTGAAATTATTGGATTAATAATTTTTTATATTTATTAACTTATCCGATGTTATAGTGAAAACAGTTTTATGATGTACTTACAGTTCTTAGAAGGCATACATCATGAAAATAATGATCATCTAGATTTATAATATATTGCGAAGAAAATATTATGACTATTGGTTTGGGTTACAATAAGTTGAATGAATACATTAATGATTGTTTTCTTTATAGAAAGGTTTAAAACGTTCTATCCATGTATACTAAAAATTGTATTTAACAAAATAAGAATCATGAAAAATAAATTGATGATTTGATAGTTATAAGGGCTAATGCCAATGAAATTTGGTATCTTTCTTTTTTTTCCTATTTAATTTTATAAATTAATAAAATGGAAATTGGTTATTATTTATTACATATGAAATGATATCTAATAGAAAATTACATGACACATTCAATTGTACATAACAAGGTAAAATTGGTCAACCATTTCCCATATTTAGAAATGATGTTAGAAATATTAACATTTTATTTTTACCAGGTTGAATGAATCTATATAGAGTAATTAGTGGAATATATTGTTCATGGAATATTTTATTTGTAATGTAAAACTTATCCATGGAATTTTTTATGAAGCATAAATATATAATTTTCAATTAAATTATTTCCCCACCAAATCATCCTCTAAATGATATTTCTGTTTTCATTTAACAATTAATAGGGTACTTGAAACCATTATTGGAGGATGGTATAATAGTTTATGATTCATAAAAAATGATGCATTTTAACATATATTCAATGATTATGTTTGCAATAAAATACTTCCTACCATATATATATTTATATGTATATAGTGTTAAGAGGCATAAATCTATTCCAAATCTTGAAGAAAAAACTTTGTAATATCAACTATATCATTTTATGTAACTCAATATGTGGTTTTTTTAAGGGAATGTAATATATATAAGTATTTTCAAGGTCTCACATGAATTTGAGATCACTCCAAAACAATTTTTCACTTATATTTAATATGATAAGGTGAACAAATTGATGTTAAATTTATAGTGAAACTAAAATATTGTAATTTTACAAATAATTCAATGAATATATCTTTATATATTGAGATTTAATTTTGGAGATATCCTATGTTAAAAATTAACATCGATGGAATACATGTAGAAAAAAAAAATTTGATCATGTTATTAGGACATTGATAGATTTTAAATGAAATACCAAAGATGGGTTGAATATGAAATTAGAATTACACTCAAAGGGAATAAGTTTGGAGTTATACCTCCCTCCAAAATAAAAAATTAACATATCTACATATGGATGGTCATAAATTATCATACTAGGAGAAAATTAGTTTTTTCATTTTCTCCTTGTTTTCTGTGAGCCACAAGGTTATTCATTATATGAATAAAATTTGGGCCTCTAAAATATTTGAGGTTAAAATTCATGAAATGTAAAGATTATCATTTAATGTCGCATAACCTCCTACAATTTTCAGGACATCTAATATTTACCCACTATTTCATAATGAATATAATGATTTATGTGGTATTTATTCATTTAAAATTTTCACAAAATGATTTATTTTATTTTATTAATAAATTTTTGGTATGATGTAGTATTTTTTACTGTTCCATCTCAAAATTTACATTCTCCCCATCATTTTTTGATATCATGGTTTATTAAATGGTTCATTTCATTCATAATATAAATATTTATATACATGTATATCTATTTTTGATGTATCCTTTTAAAAATTATATAATGATGTTGATGGGATATGTTAAAAATATAAATGAATATATATAATCAATTATTGATAATTATTTTTTCCAGGATTTAGAATAGTTTTGTGAAAACTACTTGGATGAAATGGAACACTTCATTTTTCCTATATCACACAATGGAATAAAAATTAGTTTTCATGGAAAATTTATTAGTGTGTTAAAGTTAATATTGTTAGAAGTTAAAAATAATGATGTTGTTGCATTTAAATATCATCAACAACAAAGAAGAAACTCGAACATATATAATAATATATATTATCGTGTTAAAACAATTTTATCCAATGATTATCTATATATGGATATTGATTGTGAATAATTTTTTAATTGCGGCTTAAATAGAATATTAGTTGTTGTTCATAATCATTAAAAACATTGATATGGTTAGAGGGTGGACCATGATTAAATTTGATAACATTTTAGGATTATGTAATAAAAGGGTATACATTTTATACTAAATATCATATAATATAATTTTAGTTTATAATAGAAGTCTCTCGATCTTAATAGAAGCAATTCATTTTTCAATTGCAAATGAAAAAACATTATCTCTAAATTAAGAAAATATTATTTAAGTGATTAGGAAATATAATAGATATATTACATTAAATTTTGAGAGAGTGTTAATGATGGAGTGGGTTATAGTTAACAACAATTTCATACAAAGTAAATTTTTTATTCCTCTAGTTAATTAGAATATATTAGAATACACAGCTGACACTTTTACTATGGAAACACATGAAAAAATATTTCAATGTTGTTGATCTATAAAATGTAAAGTAGTCTATTATATTAGATGGGAAAATGTATTTTGATGATGAAAAAAAATTTTATTTTGGATATTTATGTCATATACATACTTTCATTGAATTATTTTTAATGAATTTTGAGGACCACATCATAGACATGGTTTATTCTATATGGAACAATCATGGGTAATGAATATGTGAAAATAATCATTTAGTAATTCTCTAATATTATAGGTATCATATATTTATTTATTTTTTAGCATTATAAATTTCATAAAATATTAAATTTATTATCATTAATGTTTTAATGGAAAAAATATTTCAATAAAATGATAAAATGTTTGTTTTTAATAGTAATGTTTTCATTGAATCATTTTTAAATTATTCAACATTATATATAACAATTTTTTTATAAATTAATTACATAATATTTTTTTCATTTTTCTTTATAATTTAGGATTTATATATATTTTCAGTATTATTTAATCGTTTTTAAATTCAATCAAATAATATAAAAATATTTTTAGTATTCATTTCTATCATTTTTGTTAACTACCCTATATAATATGATAATGAGATGTTTTTTTTTTGTTGTTTTATTTCAGTTGAAAACATATTTTTATATTTTTTGTGTAACTATTATATTTTTATAATCATTTACATAATTTTTCATTTTTATATCATTTAATCTCTCAATAATGTATTTATTATTTTAATTAACTTATTTTAAAAATTAAAATAAATAATCTAATTTTATTTTAAATTTAGAAGGATTATGTTTTTATAATTTATTATAAATATAAAATTTCGATATATATATTTTTTTACATTGTTTTTGGTGATTTTATTTCTAGGATAATGTTAGATCAAATAGTTTAGTCACCTAGATATTCTGAGGAAGACCGTATAAATACTTATATTGTGGATAATACTCGACTTTCTACACATGACCCACCACTACCATAAGTGTAGAGAAGTATTATTGGTTTGGTAAACATGGTATGACACATTTATCACAATTATCAATTTCTCATATCTAGGACTTGTGGATATAGTTTTAGATTGATGATAATGATAAGAATAGGGTATTAAATTCAAAACAATTTAATTAATTTTATGTAATGCAAGATTGGGAGAATATAATGATTTTTCATGTGATTGATAAAATATTTTCAAAGGGAAAATGTCTCGTTTATGGAAAAAATTTTAGCATTATAATTTTTATTGATAAAAATATCATGACATGTTACTCCTAATATAGGTTTTCACCATTCATATTAGATTGAATATGATATAGCTGACATTAGGGAAGTTAAGATGAAATGATTATTTTTGGATTCTAGGAAATGGAGGGATTTAAAATAAACCATCAAATTGTATTTTATTTTTAACATCCGGTGTTTTAAAATGTAAACACTTTGTAAGATAGCGCTAATGATAGTCCACATTTAGTATAAGAGAATAATTAATCAATATTATTAAAATTTTACTATTATCATATTGATTTTAGAAATTTAGGAATTAACAAGATTAACTAAATTATAAAAATATGTTTTAAAATATTAAATACAATGAATTATTTTGCGACTAATAATTTATAAATGAAAATAAGACCATTTTTTGAAATAAAATTCATTTTCAAAAAATGTATATAAAAGTTTAGAAGTGTGTTTTATAGAAATAAAACAAAAAAGATACACTTTATACATTATATTAATAATATATATATATACAAAATATATTAGATATAATGTTCAAAATTCTTCCTATTTGTTTTATAGAGAACTTATAATAACAAATCAAATTTAACTCATAAGATATGTTTTTTTATAAAATGGCAGTTTTACAACATTTTGATAGTTTTGTATTTATAAATATTTTTTTCAAACATTAATGATTTATTTATTACAATTTAATATTTTTCATTGAAATATTATTATCAAAATTTTACTTAATATAATTATTCATATTTTTCTGATAAGTTTCATTTTTGGATGAATGGTGAAAAAATACAGAATATTAATTGATATTAGATTTTTCATCTAAATAATTTATATCATTAAATTTTAATTTTGATTGATCTTAAAGAAAAATGAGGGAAATTTTATTTCATTTAAACTAATTTATTTCATTGGAATCAATTTTACATTACATTTTATTATAAAACATTTCAATAATTTGAACGTTTTAAAATTAGTAACCCATTTCCCTCCCCTTAAATGGGATAAATTTTAAATAAATTTTATTCAATGAAATGTTTTTAAATTTTAAAATTGTATTCTAAATTTTTAATAATAATATATAAATTTAGTAAATATGTCTCTCTAATTTGTGGACAATATAATTAGTTACTTTTGTAAATTTTCTGTTACCACGGTAAAGGGATAATTGGATTATTAAGAGTAAAAATAATATTAAAAGTGTTATAAAATACCATAACACATGTACTAATTTTAATGGATCAGTGAGTTTCGAGAAAAATTAGTACTAAGACGATTTTATGGCATCTTGATTCAACATGGATGAATTTAAGCACTTAATAGTTGATTATTTTAATGAATGTCAAATATGTCGTACCAATGTTTTTAAGAATTTTTAAATTTATTTTATGTTGTTCTAAAAAATATATCCTCAACTATAAATAATTATTTTAAATATAACTTTATTTTATATTTATAATTATTGTTTATTTAATAAATTTGGGGAATAAATAATAAAATTAACGTCTTTCAAAAAGATGATGCAATAAATTTTATATATTAGAAATATCAAATAAATGATATTGAACAATATTACAATAAATTTAATTCGAAATAATTAATTTCATTTATTAATTTTATCGATAATTTGTACATTTTAGTGATTTTTTAATGTTTTTCATTGAAGATATCACGTTTTTTGGTGAAAATTGTAAATTGTCAAGTCTTGAATAGTTTCGAAATTGACATTAATATTATATTAAATTGAATAATATTTTCTAAAATGATATAATATCCTTATAAAAGAGAGGTAAATGGTATAAAATTTCATTAATTAACAATTTATGTTTGGTTAGTCATTTTATTGAACTTTATTAACCTTTAAGGGGTAAGAAATGTATTGTCACGGTAATAGATTAATAGATTAAGTAAGGGTTGAAGCCAAATGATAATGGTAATAATATGACCTATACTTATATAAAAATTATTGTTTGATTGAATGTAGACCCATATTCATCTTAGATAAAAAAACAATTTGTAAAAAGTTTAATTCTGAAATTAATTTATATTAATTTAATATGTTGGGAGTTTTTTAAATTTCCCATTACCTCATTTATAAAAGGGAATCTTCTCCCACAACTATTCACACCACATCGATCCCTCTATCTAGACCATAACCTAAAAAGTAATATTCCAAAAATCATTATACATCTTTTTGAGATTCTGGTCATCTAAAAGGACCAAGCATTGAATCCAAAATATGATATCTAAATGAAGTCCACCAAACAAGAGATAATCATTTTTACCAACTCATTCAAGTTCATTTCAACTTATACATACCCTTAATGTGTTGTTTACATTATAAAGTAATAACTTCCATATCATATATATTTTTAGATTTTATTATGATTTTATTGTAACCATATACCAACTTTTAACAATCCTACAAAAAATGATTGCACTGCTCTTGCATACACATGACTTACATTCTCTATGATGTGGAGTAATACATTTTTTTCAAAAAATATATTGTATGCATATAATTATGGATATAATTGATATATTAAATAAAAATGATATGTTATTGAGTCTATAAAATAATATACCACACAATTCCATGCCATTTTATCATTAGTGTCCTGATACGGTCACTCATTCATAGGTAGATCATACCATATTATTGACACGATATGATTCATTTTCCATGTTAACCATTTAATAATGACTCTTAGAATTCATAAAATTAGTAAATATTATATTTATTTCCTTATTTTCATTCATGAGATGATGTACCTATATATTATAATATATAATTTGGATATTAAAGTTCATTCAATCATGGGAAAATGTTGCAATTAACACCTAAAATATTTAAATTAATAACAATTAAAATACCACATATAGATCTATAAATTTTTTTATATCATTCTAGTCTATTGTAACAATTAAAACAAAAACACTAAATTTTGAGGTTGAGTTGAATGTGTAATCATTGAATGAGTTTATTAATACATCCAATGTAAATAAATCCTCCCTAATTAATGTTTTTATATTAAACCTCCCAATTAATCTTTTAATACTCCTTTGGGTGGTGTCTACTGCTATATTGGGAAAGGATTGGTTATCATTATACATTTTCAACATCGACAATTGGGAATGGGAGATCACACTTCACATCCCGAATAATCCTATAATTCATTAGAATTTTAAGGAGGATGATGAATGTCCTTTAGAACCATTTTCTAATGTGTGGATATTACTTTCATATGATAAATCATATCGAGATAAAATGATTTTGAAAAAAGGATAGAATCATGCTCGAATACTTCCCCCTTGTAAGAGACTACACTGATGTATTCCATATAGAATTTAATGTTCTTCCACCTTAACAATAGGATGAGTTATAAATTGAAAATATTCATGGAACATTTCCCTTATCAAAGTCACCATATAGAATGTCCCTCGTGGAGAAGGAAGATCTAAATAAGTAGTTACAGGAGAATCATGACAAGGGTTTTATATAACCTGGTGATTCCCAATGGGGTGCACCAGTCGTCTTCATCAAGAAGATGTATGTATCAATATGCCTCTACATCAATTATCATGAACATAATACAATCATGATAAAGAACCAGTATCCCAATCGTTAGATAGATAAATTGTTCACTAAACTATATGGGTTCATATATTTCTCTATGGTGGAACATCAGTTGTGTTATAACCAATTAAATGTGAGGAAGGAACATATTATGAATACATACTTTTGATAATATTATGTAAAATATTAGTTAAGAGTTTTTCATTTTAAACTCACTAATTATCTATAAATTTTCATCGATTTATTGAATAGAGTCTTTAGAAATTAGCTCAACAAATTTTCAGAAGTCTTTATTAATGAAATTATGATATAATCTAATAGTAAGTAGGGACATTAATCACATTTTAATATTATTCAAAATACATTGATAAGGGAGTTCATTAATGAAAATTAAAGAAAACATGAGTTTTGGAGGAAGGAAGTATAATTTTTGGGGCATGTTATCCCCATTAAGTGGATATATCTGGACCCTTCAATGAAAATGGCAATTAAAGAGTGGCACATACCAATATTATTTAGATAGATCCATAGTTTACATGGAATATATGATTGTTACCAATATTTTTTTAATAAATTATCATAGTTTTCAAACCAAATAACCAAGCTTACACAAAAAAGATTCAATATTTTCTTAACTAAAAATTTGAGGAAAGCTTTACGGAGCAAAAAATTAAGCTTATCACTATGACAATACTCGCACTCCCATGATGTAAAGAACACATTGTGGCATATGTTGATTCTTAAAAGAAACAAATAGGTAATGTGATGATGAAAAAAGTGATAATTTTATTTCATATACCAAATTCGGGATTAAACGTATCCATCAGGTGATTTAGTGTTGCCAAATCTCATCTTTCCATTGAGAATATGGTGAGATTATCTCTATGTGGAAAAGAGTTATATATATAATGATCATAAGAGTCTGAAGTATATATTCACATAGAAGGAGATTAATATTAAACCATGAAGATGGTTGGAGCTCATTAAGGATTATGACTTCTCAATCCACTTCCATCCTCGTAATTAAAATAAGGTGGAAGATGCACTTGTTAAAAAGGATCATGCATCATTATCCATGATGAGAATTGATATGGATCCATTTTTATTAGTACATAAATGGATGATCATTGGAATCATTAAGTAATTAAAATCATCAATTTTTTTAAAAAAACGATTCCTCTTCCATCCCTTATTGAGAAAATAATGGATTCTCAATGAAATACTATGAAAATTAAGACAATGGTGGATGTTATAAAATATGGGAAAACATCATAGTTAAAAATGGATGAGGAAGGATTCTTAGGAAATGGATGATGATCATGTATTCCATCATATCCAATGGTATGGTAAGAGATCTTAAATGACGTGTATAGCTCAGCCTTCTCTATCGAGGAATCACAAAGTTGTATCGAGATCTCAGAGAGAACTATTGGTGGGACAATATGAAGAATGATATTAATGAGTATACATAAAATTCATTGGTTTGATAACAAGTTATGGCTGAAAGGAATAATTATAATGTGATGATGCATCCATTACCTATACCAATATTGAAATGGTAAAACATCACCATGGAAATTATCACTACAATTCCAATGACATATAGAGGAAACAATGATATATGGGTTATTGTGAATCATTTTACAAATACATCTCTCCTTATCGCAATTTGAGGGGACTTATCAATAGATCAACATGCATGGATATACAAAAATTAAGTGGTAGGGCTGTATAGAGTACCACTATTTATTGTATCAAACCATTATCTAATATTCACATCTATGTACTGTAAAAGTGATAAGCATGATTTAATCAATGAGATCAAAATTAGTATGACTTATCATCCTCAAATTGATGGCATATTTGAGAGGAATATTAAGACACCTGAAGAAATGTTGAGAGATAATTTTTTTTACATTAAAGGAGGAAGTTAAAACCACCTTTATCTAGTAGAATTATCCTAAAAAATAGTTTCCACCTGAACATCTGAATCGTTTTATATGAATCCCATAATTGGAAAATGTGTAGAACACACACATCATGGGATGGAATTTGTGAGCTAATGATGGTAGTAACTGTATGGTTGAAGAAATGGTGTAGAAAGTGAAAAACATTATGCATCATATCATGGAAGCTGAATGTTGAAAGATGATGAATGAAAATAATAGATGGAAATAACATTAGTTCAATGTTGGAGACACTATATACCCAAGAATATCATCCCCTTCGAGAACCTTCATCATGTAAGAGTTGTTACCTATCAACCAGAACTCTGAAAAACAATGTCATTAGTAAATTATGTATTCCACACATGAATTATATAATAACATAAACTAAAATATGATCTTAAATAACTTATAAATTCATATCTAGACTTCAATTTCCATTTTACATCAACATCTATACTCTTATATAAGAGAGTCAATATTGAAATTTAAGAAAAAAAGAACTCATGAAAGATTAAATTGAACATTATAACTCATAAAAAGGAATAATGGAACTAAATATAATATAATAAATTAATTAATCATATAAATTGATAAGTAATTAAATATTAATTAATCAAATTTTTTTATTTAGGAAATTAAAATGAAGTGCGTAATTGTTTTGAGGATAAGGTGAGAGATTCTACCCGAACCTCCATTACTCTTCTGGGATGTCTTCCTTATTTATAAAATTACTGAAATTTTATTTTATTTTTATGTCAATATTATAGATACTATAATTATTTACCAAAATAATGAATCGATATCCTATCATACTCTTTATTTGGGGATATACAATATTTTAGGTGGTTTCCTTCTTGACACATCTAGATAAAGAAGCTGTTTTAAGGCAACATTCTTAATTCATATCCAATTTCAACTGCCCACAATAATTTGTTTTATTCAACAATTATTTTTCCAAAAATAGCTAATATTTATTATTAAAACATTTCTGGTTCCATTATGTTTTTATATAACATATTTTGCCCTTTTCATCATTAAATGATCTTAGTATTTTACTGAAAACTGCACTAACATGTTTTATTTCTAATGTTCCTTAAACTCTCTTATAAATTTAGCATGACATCACGTATCATGATATAATAATATATTCCATTATTTATTTCCATTAATGATTTAATTAGTATCTTTCTTTTACATATTTATGATAAACCAATTTATTATGATTATGACATGAATACGATACTAAATTCCTTCCATTGTTAACCCTTGTGTTTATGTTTGACAACTTATTTATGATTTTTAAACTGAAAGCATATAATGGACATGTTATGATGGGTGAAACCATATATTTCTCCAATGAATTGGATAATTTTTAGTCTAATGATACATTATGTGCAATGATCTTGGTGGTTAGCCTTGACTCGTTCTCCATGTACAACAGTCCTGATGGTCACCCATGACTTGTTCTCTTATATGTTCCACTAGTCATGACTCCAGATAAAATCATGTATTATATTCTTTCAACATTACTTTTAATCCTTGACTATATGATTTCATGTTCAAAATTTTTGTATTCCTTATGTTAAATGCCTTTTTATATAATTATTTTATGCCTTCCAACCCATATGCTATGCTTTATTTTTAATTTTATTCCCATAGTGGGATTTTAGCTCAGCCCCTTATTAATGATTTCCCTAGTGTGTCCAATACTGATTTAAGGGATCAAATGATGTTATGAGATCATAATAGATGATAAATAAATAAATTCTTTTTAGTCCCATGTTTTCAATTTTATGTTCCTAGTCATCCAAAACACTCTACTTTACAATCATTGGCTTGTAATTTTTGATTTTATTAAACATAAAATCAACTAACATTTTGTGATAAATCCTTGGGATGTTATATAGTATGTTATTAGCAGGTCCCACTATATCCCCTCGATGAATTGGAAGGTCCAATTAGAAAAAGTAATTTAAGTAATGGATGAGGCCTTATTTATGAAGTCTAAAATTATCCCTTACCTCATTTTGAGATTTGTTATTGATATTCCATGTGATTCATTGATTAGTAGAATATCAATGTGATTATTTATATGAATGTATTTGATTACCAAATATTATTTCTATTTTATGGCCAGGATTATGTCTAAATGGCTTGTTTTTTTATAATTCACCTTGCCTTATGGTATATTCTTGTTTATTCATGATTGATTCCTTTGTACGCTTACCCATATTGCGCACCTTAGATCACCCCATTATAATTATTTATTTTTTCTAGGATTAAGAGATGTATATTATGATTGCATTCTCCTATAATCTATGAGTGTAATGATGTTATTAAATGAATCATTATGTTGTATTATATAATTTCAATGTGATTTACAATTCATGATTTTACCTTGTTTTATAATACTACTAAAATGATCAATATTTCACGATTTGATTCCATATATAATATTTCAACGTAATAAAGTATCTACTATATATAGTATACTATTTAATGGGTTTTTACATATATTATTGTAGAAATGAAAATAAAAATCAATGTGATATATTTCATTTTTAAATATGAAATTACAAGGAAGTTTTTTTTTGAATGTAAATAAAAATAATCATCAAAATTAAGTGTAATGTAATATTATAGAGTTTTTTTGTTATTGATTAAAATATTAATAAAAAATTATCCTTTTTTAGAAAAAATGGAAATTTCTCATCAGGATATACAATGATAAAATATATTACCCCATAAATTATACCATAGAGGGAAAATATCATTTGGATAAATAATGATGGCACCAATTTTTAAAAAATTGACAAGACAAAATTCACGATCTACATAGATTAACAACCATATCCCTTATGATACAAGAAAAATAGAAGAGAAACATAATTACAAAAAAATGAAGATATCATAATGAAGAGTGGATGTATATATCTATGAGGATTTTATGGAGTTATTTATGTTATTTCAACTAATTATTTGTTTTTATTCAATACTTATTTTTTCTAATATTTTAAACAATAATACTTTTAGGAGAAGTGCACATAAGAGACCTTTATATAAATGTTTGATGAGGGTATTTTTATTAATATATTTGTAATTATTGAACACCCATGTCATGTATGCAGGTATGAGGGGGGAGTATCATTCATAATAGTGTTCGTTCATTCTAGATCTTCATCAAAGGTTGATGTATATAAAAAAAACATTTGGAGGATAATGTTCTAGTTATGTGTATGATTATTGTTGAATGGATTAAAGATTTGATAAAATAATTATTTTTATACATGTGAATCTAATTTTAGGCTGAAAATCCAACTCCTCCTTCTTCATCTGTGTATCCCACTCCTTCACCACTGCCTGCATACGTAACTCCCAGACGTTCTCCTCCTCCATGTATTCAGATTAATTGTGAGTTATATGTTAATGAACCCAAAAAAATATTATTTTAAATTAGATTATAAATTATATTACAGAAATAGTTCTTCATCAATTGATAGATATGGATCAAGAGATGGTCACTATTCTAGATATTGTAGATATACTAGCATGAGTACCATTACATTGTGTTATGAAACTATAGTCAGAAAATGTATCGACCTTTTTTATTTTTATAAACCAAGATAGCTCTAACAAATTACCACTATGGTAGGTACATATTATATAATTTATTTCATATTATTGTTAAATGTATTTTAAAATTTATATATATATATATATATTAAAAGAAATAATTTATAGGTAATGACATATTTTATGCACAAAAAAAAAGTATTGGATCCTGTGACATTAGATACTAATTCATCTGGACATGATAGATTATAAGAATATTCATCAATGTTATAAAAATTTTATGAGAATAAATTTATTCATAAATATTTTAACATGAAATTAATATGATAATTTTAAAAAGTAATATCATGGATCATGTTACTAGACATTTTTTGATAATCAACATGATGAATGTATTTCCTTGTATGTCAATTATCATATTTATTCTATTTGTTGATATTTACTGAAACATAATACATATGTTTATTTTGTATTAGATATAATTATAGACAATGTATTCAGTATGATACTTTGTTAATATATGGATTTATATATCCGTAATTTTTTTGACCAACAATGTTGAAAATTATTTATTTAAAAAGAAAACTATATATTTATAAATGATTACAAATATATGAAATTTGGTGCTGGATTCTTAATTATCTAAAAACATTTGGAATATATATTTATTAATGTTTTATTTTTAATAAATAAGTAATCACTCACAATATTTTTTTATGTTATAGTAACTTTTAATATTAATTTATATATATCATTATAAAATAGAGAAATAAATTACAATAGAGATAAAATAGGAAAGTGGATAAAAAATATAAAATAATTGTTTTCAAAGGTGAATACTCATTTCTAGTTACTATATTTTGGTAATATGGTATTAATTTTTCTATTCTAAGATTTATGTTCAAAATAATTTCAACAAGTACAGTTATAAAATTCCACAATGTTAAATTTTATCAAAATAATTCTTTTAATTTATAATATAATTTTATTGGGAACAAATGTAAATTATTTCATTTTTTTAATTTTTTTGATGTCCCACACCCTTATTCGAAAAACAAGATAAATCAATGACAAGAAGAATCAGTGGAGTATTTCACATATTACTGGATTATTAATATATTTTTTATTAAGTAAATTTTAAATTTTAATGTTGAAATGTTGTTAATATGTATTGTTCTATTATAGATTGGCTTTTTTAGTTTTTATCTTGTTTTAATTATTATGTTTTTCAAATGGGTTATTATATTTGGTTCCAATTTTTTATTAAAATTAATTTTCCATTTCGGTTATTGTATAAATGATGGGAAATATTAATGGAAATATATATTTCTTATGATTTACACAAAAAATAGGTCGTATATATTTTATTACATCGATAATAATGTAAATAATGTGATAAAACCTTCATTTTTTGGATATTTACATCAATTTTTATGATTTTTTATTTTAAATTCGATAAAAAATTATGTTATCATTTTTTTGAATCGTAACAGACCTGATATTTTTTTATAGTATACTCATGACACAATTGTTCGTATATAATTTCTTATTTATAAATAATCTCACACAAAAGTCCACCACAATATATCAACATCATAGATGAATATTTAAATGAATAAACAATAGAGATGATACTATGTTGAATAGAATAAAACTTTAAGAACCTGGATCTTATTTTCAGGTATTTTTTTCTTTTTGGTCAATTTTTAAATAAAATTAAATATTGGAATTTTTTTATGTACAAGTCGTGTTATTTATGAGTACATGCAGTGTACTACCTTGCTACCAGAGGCTATGTGTTGGCTGTGTAGTAGCCACACACACAGCCGTGTGGGAGTGACTTGGATGCCACTTAAAATCAGAGTAAGGAAAAAATGAGTACACTTCGTGTAATTCAATAGTACACGCAGTGTACTTTATTTTTTTCATTAAACACACCTGAGTCATGTCTAATCGCCAGAACACTCTTCTTTTAGGTCTTGTTCGAACAATATCTCCTTACGGTCATAGATCTTCGAAGAGCCCCCGAGACTCCATCTGTCCTTGAATCGAACAATGTTTGTTGTGTTGTAATCGCATCAGTGAGTTCTCACTTCTCCTAGTGCATCATCTTCTGATTTATCCATTCTCATGAGATATCGTGGGATGAATGTTTTAGATGTTTTCAAAGATCTATGGAATTCTAAAGAGATTCAATCTTTGAGTTTCACATATAGAGCTCACCTAACCCTGAGGAAAATGGTTTGTTCCTTTTTGTTGAAATTCATTGAGTTTTATGTGAAAATGTTCCCAATACCCATGAACAGGGAATTGCCCATTTACTGTTTTATCCATATTGTTTCTTTGATATGTTGGTATGCCTAAGATGCTGATTATTGATTGTGAATAGGGTTAATTTATGTGATTTGTATGTGTTTTCCATGAATGATTTTCCTATTTTCTCCTTAGGATCTAGTTTGTCTATTATGCGGTTGTTTACTTTTCCCAAGCCTATTATTGTAGGATAGTGTGATTTTTGTTCTGTTATACTGTTGTAATTTAGAATCCTAACCTAGTAGTTCATGAGGTTTACCTTCACCATTAAGCGCTTCTACTATTGCTTGACTTACACAGGGCCGTGTGAACATGGTGTATAGACTATAGGGTGAATGGACATTGAGGGATTCTCCAGAGTGTCTTTTTTATTTACGATGTGAGACCATAGGGGGGATTTACAATGAGTTCTTCCATTGAGTGTTTGTAATTCCTCTACACGGGCCATCGGGGGAATGTCATGTTGAGTGCTTTTTCAAGGAACCTTTAGTACTATTATGAGATTATAGGGGGAATTGAGGGTGAGTTCTTCCTCATAGATTATATGCATAAGCTAAACCAGAGGGGTTGGACTTATTGTACTTCCCATAGGGTTTCTTGTACTTGTTAGGTAGGACAATATGTGATTGGTTATGAGTACATACCATAGGATTACCATGTTTTTAACTACTTTCTTGATTTTCTAGGTAGGTCCGGAGGGGATAGGTTGTGGGTACTTCCTAGAGGGTTACATGTTGGGTTTATCTACATTGATTAGTTGTTGTAGGTTGTGTGGAAATTTTAATGCTTTGAAATGTGGATTGTTTATTGTTGTGTACTTCCTTGTTTACTTCCTTCCATATATTACTTGTCATGAACTCACTGAATATTTGGAACAGATCACGTGGTGGATGCGTATGGGGATTTAGTCTCACTCCCTGTTTCAACCATTCTTTAGGGCCCAAATGGATTATATTGTCGCGTGTATAGATAAGGGAAATCAACCTTCTACATAAGGGACATGACCATTTATGGAGTAGGAGAGAATGGTATCACATTATATCATGTGATGCAGAGGAGTTTATCTACTTTATTTTTCACTTTGGTTAAGCACTATTGTATTCCAGCATTGTGACATGTCAGGATATTTTCCTAGACATATATATAATGCATCTTTTATATATATGCTCTCCTGCTAATTAGTTTCTTCTATATATCATTATTACTACTTCCACTCTTGTATGTATTTGTTTACATATATTTTTTACTCTGCTATTGAAGGAATAGTTTCCCCACAATCACATCCAAGGCCCTCACTGTTAGTTTGTAGCCTCGGGCATTCAAGGAAATGTGCTTGAGGCCATGAGACCAACCGGGTACGGGGCGCCTCTGGGTGGCTTCTGAAACCAAGAATTTAAAATTTGGTATGAATGGAATTCATTGCCTTTATATATTATTGGGATCCTTTAGCCAGTGGTAGATCTGAATGGGTACATGGTAATAAGCTTTTCCTTGGAGTAGCTAACTCGTGTTCATGGAAAAGCCAATATACCACGTTTAATTGCAATTTTTCTGGTTTTGCAGTTATTACAGTTGATTTGATTTCACCATGACTGATTCACATGATTTTTGTTGTTATTGCTGATGTTATTGAGGTTCTATTTATGTTCCGTCTTGATGAGATGATGGTTTTCCATCTCATGCATCATATCTGAACTTGCACGACATAACCAATCTTGCATTTTTTCTACGCCATCTAGGATGAATTAGTGATTGAATTCTGTTTTCATAGATGATGTGTAAAATATGCATGTTGTTGTGACAGTTTCCCTAATAAAAATACTTTCTTTTTGATAGGGTATTGATTTATGTAGTGAATATATAGATTGAACGCCAAATATTGGTTCTTGTGGTGTTAAGGGCCCTCATAGACCATAATTAGGTCGATCATTGTCGTGTTTTCCATGTTATAATGTGTACAAGATAAAAAACATTGATTCACAGGGATTTCGTCCCCCCACGAATCATAATATGGATCTATCAATGCTTGTTTCAATGCTTTTCTGGGTTTCAGAGTATTTTCTAAGGCTTACTATATTGAAAAACACAGAATACACATTGTGTAATGTAATGTACACATCTTGTGTTCTTCTATTCGGGAAGAAACTATTATTCTTATGTACACGCCATTTACTTTATGTACACGACATGTATTCTCTAATCATGTCAGAAGCCATGTGGGATGAGACACATGATGGGTAATGTATACTGGGAACATGCCATGAACCAGTCAAAAATGCCTTGTAGTTTCTACCCTGTGTCCGCCGGTGTAACTAACAACACTGACGGCTAATCCTTTAGCTATACACGCCATTATTGTGTAAAACATTCAGTGAATTCTGACCCAGGTACCAGCTATGTCACGAACAACATGGGTTGGTGTTACCATTTCATGTACATGTCATGTCTGCCTTGAACACACCATGTATTCTTAGCCTGGTACCCGACCGTGTCACGAACCACACGGGTTGGGGTTACCCTTTCACGTACACGCCGTTTCTTCCCTGAACACACCGTGTAGTCTGACCCAGTACCAGACAGTGTCATGAACAACACATGTCAGTGTTCTCTCTTCCCATACACGTCATGTTCGTTTGGAACACACCTTGTAGGGTGAGGTGTGTGTGAGGACACGTCACTAACAACATGAGCCAGGTGAAACTTGTCTTATACACACCATTTCTATCATGAGCATGCCATGTTGTCTTGTCTTAGGAGTGTTGTGCTGCTTAACCATATAGATGAACTCTTTTAGTGAAAGAGGATTCAAGTACATGAAATGTGTTAAGAAAACATGCCTTGTGTTTGGGGTGTTACACAACAGGTTTAGGTAGGAGTACACGCCCAAGTGAATGACTTGATGGAACACGCCATGTATAAATTGTTAAATCTGTGTTGTGGTGTTTTGTAAAACATGAATTTTTTCATTTTCTTGTTCTCTTCTCACACGTCCTTGTTTTTGTCTCTGTTGTCTATGATCTATGGTGTGCACATGACCATAAAATTTCATTCCACTGAGGCGTCCTCTTGTATTCTGCAAGTTACAGGGCAGTGATCAAACACCAGACATGGCTGATTAGTGACCAACAATAGACCATCCGGTTGTTCCAGTCTTTCCACCCGCCATTTTACATAAAATAGGTGATTGTGCATAGTTCATGGTGGGTTTTCTGATGATGACACAGACCATTCAGGTAGCAATGCCTCCTGCCCAGTCGATGGATGATTTGACATGGGTCATCCTGAACCAACATCCTCCCACATTCTCCAGGGAAGGAGGATATTAATGTGTATATTCATGTCTACAATCCATGCTGATGATCATTGATCATATAGAGATTCCTCCATACATGAGGGTCAATCTTGCTACCTATATGCTTTGAGACTCCACCATTAGGTTGTGGGATGTGATCTCACAGGCGGGACGCAAGCAGATTAGGGCATGGGATGAGTTTTTCTTGCATCTTCATTGACTACATCTATCCGGAGACCCTAAGGGCCGATCGAGCCTAGGTGTTTATCGATCTAAATCAGGGTACTCTTTTTGTTATGGATTATTCCTTCCACTCTACCGAGCTGCAGCGCTTCACGCATATTCTAGGAGATGATCAATTGTTCATAGCAAAGATGTTTGGGGATGGTCTGAGGCATGAAATCTGATCCTAGGTGAACATCTTCAATTAGACATCTATCACATATATAGTCAACATGGTGTGTATCATAGAATGAATTCTGAGGGATTCTAGAGTTGTGAGACATGGAGGCTTGACTACTCGGGTCATTATTCCTCCTACTGAAAGCAAGAAGCAACGTTGGGAGTCCTTTCATGGTGATCTGATGAGGCGAGACACTTCTTTTGGTAGCTAGGTGTTCTGCTACCTATGCGGAAAGTGATGGAATTCAAGGAGACTTTTCCTTAGATACCCAGTGGAGTGTTGATATTGTGGCAGGATGGGTCATCTTCAGTGCTTCTGCTAGATCTTCTCACCAGTAGCTGGTGACAAGGGTTATTCTATGACTCCTCGTTTAGGAGTAGCACCACCATTTTTCTACCAGTCTTGGAACTAGATTTCTTCTGACCATTCAGGTCATGGTGGAGGACGTGGTCGTGGTATCCAGTCTCCTCATTCTTAGGAACATCAGGGAGGATCAGCGTAAATAGTTTAGGTAGGGTCATTGGTCCGTGGTATATGCAAGAATATTGCAGCAGATCAGACCCAGCAGGATGAGGATCCCATACCTTCTACTGTTCGTGGTACGATCTTAGTAGCCTAAGTTTTAGCTTTTACTCATTTTTATACAGGGGCTTTCAATGGCTCTATATTGTTTTTTGTCATGAAGAGCCTTTGTCCTTTCATCTTTTATTATACTTATATCTTGACACTAGACACTCTGTTGTGAAATAGAACATGTAGTGTACGTCAGTGCATAGAGTTCCCTCTATAGGTTGGTGGTTCTCACTTTGTATGGGACCTCTATGTCCTAGAGATGACAGGGGATGATGCCATTCTCGAAATGGACTGGCTAGTTCCTTTCCAAGAATTTGTCAACTATTATTATCATAGGGTGAGTTTCATATCACAATAGGGTGGATCCTTTCTTAATTGGGGGGTGTGGGATGTCCAGGAGAGAATAGCGGCTCGAGAGCAACATGGGATGGGAGGAGTTATATCCTAGTTTGCTTGTCATTATATAGATGACCAGAGGTATTTTATAGTTTTACATTCCTCCAGTGGTGGATCATTTCAGAGATTTATTTCAAGAAGTCTTTTCAGGTTTGCCTCCGACGATTGAGGTATAATTTTCTATTAAGCATGTTCTATGAGTGGCACTGGTGTCCATTCTTTCTTATAGAATGGCTACACCAGAGTTGCAGGAACACAAGAAGCAGTTGGAAGAATTTTGGGAAAAGGGTTTCATCTGACCCAGTAATTCTCTATGGGGTTCACTTATCTTGTTTGCGAAGATGGTAGAAGGTACCCTGGGGCTCTGTGTAGACTATCTGAAGTTGAACTAGATGACAGTCAAGAACCGATAACCCTTTCGTAGGATTGATGATATCTTTGATAAGCTTCAAGGATCCTGGTTGTTCTCAAAGATTGAACGGATATCTGGATATCATCATTTGACAGTTATACCATGTGATATAACTCTCACAGAATTCGAGAGAAGGTATGGTCTATACGTGAAAATGGTTATGTTATTCGGTATCACGAACACCATTGTAGTTTTCATGGCACTGATGAACCGAGTGTTCCATCTAAACATGATTTCTTTCATTATTGATTTCTGGAAGATATCTTGGTGTACTCTAACACACGACATGACCATGCTACCCATCCTTAGGTAGATCTATGTATACATACGGAGCATCAATTATATGTTAAGATTTAAATGATCCACTTTTGGATGGATCCGATTCACATCATGGGTCATGTTATCACAGATGAAAGAGTATCAATAGGCCTCGATAAATTGACAGTTGTAGTTTTCTCAGAGCTTCCGAAGAATGTATTTGAGGTGCATATATTTATAGTTAATGATGGATACTACCAATGTTTCATACAAGTTTTTTGACAAATGGTATAACCACTTATAGGTCTGACTAAGAAGGTTGTGAATATCTTATGGTCAGATACTTGTGAGTCATACATTTAGGAGTTGAAATGTAGTTTTACATCATCACAGAAACTAGCCTTAATAGATGATGGGCATGAGCAATACTATTTAATATGATGCATCAGGTAATGGGATAAGGGTTATGATCGTGTTGGTAGATGGGGTCATCACGTACGGGTCTCTAATGTTGAGGCCACATAAGAGGATTTAATCGATGCATGATTAGGTGATTGCAACTATTGTTAATTCCCTAATCTATTGGAGACATTATCTTCTAGGAGAGACCATTGTGGTTTTCATCGACCACAAGCGTCTAAAGTATATCTTCACGCAGTGGGATCTGAATCTAAGACAGCACAGGTGTGTTGAGTACCTAATGTCCTTTCATTTTGAGTTTTCCTAAAAGCATGGGAAGGGAAATGTCGTGGCTAATGCATTGAGCAGGTGGACACTGATAAATGTAGTTCGGGAGGCTAGCTGTGAGTGGTAGCTTCTGGGTATGTTTTCTGAGATTCATTTGGAGGTGCATGATAGACAATGGAAGACATTTCTATCATCTGTATTTGTTATCTCTACTCTTCTTGATCAAGTTAGAAGGTGGAAACTATCAG
Source organism: Viscum album (assembly GCA_963277665.1). Taxonomy (NCBI): domain Eukaryota; kingdom Viridiplantae; phylum Streptophyta; class Magnoliopsida; order Santalales; family Viscaceae; genus Viscum; species Viscum album. Next base: position 355,893,340 of record OY728152.1, on the reverse strand, counting down.
ATTCTGAAGGCTTAGACCTATGTGAGATAGTGTCATGAGATGACCCTATTCCTGGATGGATCATAGGTGAGGATGATATCTAGAATTTCTAGGGGTGTGTATGGGTGCCAACAGACATACGCGAGCAGCTGATGCAGGACATTCATTCCATTGTTTGGGCAGTTCATCCTGGCGTCACAAAGATGTATCGTGATGTACACTGTCAGTATTGGTGGCCAAGTATGAAGAGGGACGTTGCTAGTTTCATCATGAGTTTTTCTAATTTTCAGTAGGCGAAGTCGTAGCATCATCAAGACGCATGGATTTTGAAATTGTTACCCATTCCCAAGTTAATGTAGAATGACATATCTATGAACTTCACAACATGTTTTCCGAGGTCTTCTTGAGGGAATAATGCAGTTTGTGTTGTCATTGACAGACTCACAAAAGGTTTCTCACTTATTGTCGATCAAGGAAACCTTCTGTGTTGATGAGCTGAGACGGTTGCACATCCGAGAGATTGTATTTCTTCAAGGAGTTCTACAATACATTTTTTCAGAGATGGATGCATGTTTAACTTCACGGGCCTGGAATGTTCTTCATAAGGCTTTGGGTAAATAGTTAATTTTGAGTATAGCTTACCACCTCTAGATGGATGGACAGTCCGAGCGTATGATTCAAGTTCATGGGTAGATTCTCCGAGCTTTCATTTTGGATTTTATTGGTTCTTGGGAGAAGAATATTCTTCTTGTGGAGTTTTCCTAAAAAATAGTTTTCAATCCATGATTCTGATGACAACTTATGTGGATATGTACTGTATTTCATGTCGATCACCCTTATGTTGGCTGGAGGCTAGAGAGGTAGCTTTGCTGGGACCTCGTCTTGTTCAAGAGACCACTGAGAAGACAGAGTTTACTTAGAAGAGGATAGATATTTCATAGTCTCTATAGAAGCCTCATGTTGATCGGTGGAGATGACCTATTGAGTTCGAGGTCAAGGATGATGTTTTCCTATATGTCACACCGAGGTTGGGACACAAGAGGATTCAGAGAGAGTGTATGCTTTCACCAATGTATGTCGGGCTGGTTGAGGGGTTGGTGAGAGTTTTAATGGTTTCTTACTGGTTTCAGTTTCCTCAGAGGTACGGAGCTATGAAATACATTTTCCATGTTTCTCAGCTTCGAAATTACTTCTCAGACCTATCTCATGACATTCATCCAATGTATCTTGAGATCAAAGTGGATGAGTCGTTTGAAGATAATCCTATCCTGATAGTGGATCATAGTACAAAGGTTCTCCTTGGGTGGTTTGTTCCATCGGTATGAGTGATAAAGCAGCACGAGCAAGTATAGGATGAGTCATGGGGGAGGGAGGCCGATGTATGATCACAGTGGTCAGAACTATTCGGGGTTTCTTCAACTATACCACGCTAGGGAATTTCAAGGATGAATTTCATTATGGGGAAAAGTTTTTATGAACCCTGATCTTTATTTCATGTATTGTTTTCCTTTCTGGTCATTATTGAGACAGAAGGAAATTCTAGAAATTTTCTAATGACACGTCGTTAACATTATGAGTACACGCAGTGTACTGCCTTTCTGTAGGAGGTCGTGTGCAGGCCTTGTAGTAGCCACACAAAATAATGTGTGGGAGTGACATGGAGGCTACTTAAAGAGGGGTATGGAAACAATGAGTACAATCTGTGTACTTCAAATTTACACACTATGTACTTTTTTCCTTTAAATGCATCGGGGTGATGTCTAATTCCCATAGCACTCTTATTTTAGGTCTCGTTTGACCGAGAGCTCCTTGCAGCCATGGATCTTCAACAATCCCCCAAACCTCCATCCATCCTCCTAATAAAACATTTTTATTTGCGTTGGAATCACATCAGTGATTTCTCACTTCTCCTATAGAATCTCCTTTTGATTTCTACCTTCTCAGGAGATATTGTGGGTTGACCATTTTAGAAGTTTTCCTAGATCTATGGAGTTATAAGGAGATTCAATCTTCAAGGTTCTCTTTTAGTGATATCCTAACCCAAGGTAGGTTTTTTGTGCATTTATATTTAATTTAATTGAGTTTTATGTGAAAAAAATCCCAATACCCATGAACTGGGTAATGATTGTTTACCATTTTAGCCCTATTGTTTCTCTACTATGCTGGTATGCCTGAGTAGATGATTGTTTATTGTGAATAGGGTGAATTGTTGTGCTTTGGATGTGTTGAACATTAATGTTTTTCAAGTTTTGAGATTTGGTTCTAGTTTACCTATTATACTGCTATTTACATTTTCCATGCTTAGTATTGTAGGATTGTGTGAATATTGTTATTTCATGATATTGTGTTATAGAATGCTAGCCTAGTATTTCATGAGATTTGCCTTTTCTGTTATGCGTTGTTATACATTCATGACTTGTACAGGGATGGGAGAACATTTTATATAAACCATTGAGAGAATGGAAATTAAGGGATTATCCTGAGTGTCAGTTTTTCTTATGATGCAAGAACACATGGGGAATTGATGATGACTACTTCTCTAGAGTGGATATAATTCCCCGAAATGGGCCACATGAGGAATGATATGTTGGGTGCTTCCCCAGAGATCATTTACTACATTTAAAAGACTGTAGGGGGTATTTATAGTGAGTTCTTCCTTAGAGAGTCTATGATTAAGATGAACCTGAGGGGTTAGACTGAGTGTACTCCCTATAGGGTTTCTTGTACTTGTTTGGTACGACTAGAGGGGATAGACTATGAGTACTTACCAAAGTGTAAACATGTGTTTAGATGCTTTCTTATGTTTCTCGGTCGGACTAGAGGGGATAGGATGTGGGTACATCTCAGTGGGTTACCTATTTTGTTTATCTTATTTGATTAGATATTGGTTGTTATGTGGTGAGGTGAATGATTTGAACTATGGACTGTTTACAACCGAGTACTTCCTTGTTTCTTGCCTTCCGTGTTTTACCTTCCATATACTCACTGACTATTAGGCACATATCTCATGGTGATTTCCTACTAGTATTTAGTCTCAAGCCCTGTTTGGGCCATGATTTGGGTCCCAAACAGATTATATTGTTACAGGTATTGATATTGGAAACTAACCTTCTACTTCAGGTACTTTACTTGTTGTAGAGCTGGATATCATGGGACCAAGTTATGGCTTGCGATTCTGGGGAGTTTATCTGCTTTCTTTTGGAAGTTGTTTTAGCACTGTTGTATTCCATCATTGTGACTTGATTGTTAATTTTCCTATATATGTGTATCATGCATCATTTTATATATGTGTTCTCCTACTTTTACTATAAGTTTCTGTAGTATATAATTATTACTACTTCTTCTCTTGTATATTTATTTCATTACTTCCACTTTGTACTCTGATAACGAGGACATAGTTTTCCAAATATCACACCCAAGGCCATCGTTGGTAGTCGGCAGCCTCTGGCATTCGGGGAAATGTAATTGAGGCTGTGTTACCAACCATGTACAGGGTGCCTCTTGGTGGCTTCCGAAACCAGGACGTTACAACAACACAAAATTATGGATCAATACATAATTCAAGTTCTCACGTGAAAATTTAATATCATATCCTTCCACAATCATTTAATAGTTGATCATACACTAATTTCATAAACAACAAACGACATATTTCCCCAAAGTCAAGTCAGACCCCAATCCCTAACAGAATAAATTTGCACATCATAATGTCGTAACCCCAATGGCTCTCTCAGGACTAGACATATACATCCCAATAAGGTATATCCTATAACTAGTAAGACAGAAAATGTTACCAAGTTGAATTTAAATATTAAATTATGACCTCATATTAGATTTCACGTAACATAGCCATCAAAATCTACCACTCCTAAATATCTATAAAAAACAATTGACGTGGATCATATTCCATCCAAATAAATACATGTAAAATTGGAGTTTTTGGTAACTATAGAAGTATAATATGATATTAAAACAATAAAACTAATTTCTGAGGATAACTGTACAATATTATCATAAATATAGTAAAAGTGTTCCCTATTTTAGATTCATCAATGGTGCCTGATAACTCAATTTGAAAACCATGAATACATGGTATGCAAACAACAAATAATTTAATTGTTATAAAATCTAGCTCATTTCCCTCATCTAATAAACCAATATCATATCCAACAACAAGGAATATAGGTATTCCTCATCTTGTTAAAATCATCTGACTCAATTCGTCCTCTCTAAAAAACATATGGAAACTAAATAATTCCAACATTAACAATGTGATCAATAGTTATCTCAAAATTTCCACATAAGAAGAATTATATAGAAAATTTATAATAATTATACATTAAAGCATTTAGATAACTAGACTAATAGGGTGAGGCATAAAACTGATCATAAATATACAAATTTAGAATACAAATTACAATATCTGGGCTAGGAATCTACGTCAATAATTCATCTGACACGCACAAACTAATCCAAATTACGTGCAATCACTTATAAGCCTCATAATTAACATAAATTAACTATTCCAGTCAATTTAATGACCCGTAAAATTAAAGGGAATTTTTTTCTTAAATTTATTTGTGATTTTACAAGAACGTAGTTTCTAACAACACCAGATTCCAAGGCCCAGTGTGCATGGAATTTTAATCCGAAGATTAGCTCGGGTACATTCAGTGAACGAACGAGCGGGTTTTTCTATCTTTTGAACCGTTGCTCGGAATCGAATTCTGAGGGCACCAATGAATTCTAAGCACCGATATTTTCTTAGGAACACATTTTCTGAAGTTTTCTTTTCACAGGAGGAGTTGTTAAAAATTTGTGGAAGAGAAAATATAAATTGAGTTTCAATTTTTATTTCATTTAAATAGTTCTTCCAATGAGTGTAAGTTGGGGTAACCACCCAACGTCTCATGGGAGGTTATGAGATTGGTGGGGCCCACACGAACCCCACCCATTCATCTTGTCTAACCTTCCATAACCGTCAATTTATTAAGTCATGTTGAGTTAATGTAAGGACCCATAAAATTCAGGGGAAATTTTTTCCTAAATTTTATTGGAATTTTCCAAAAATGCAGTTTCTGACGGCACCTGATTCCGAGGCCCGGTGTGCCCGGAATTTTAATCCAAAGTTTATCTTGGGTATGTTCAGTGAACGAACAAGCGGGGTTTTCTAACTTTTGAACTGGTGCTCGTAATTGAATTCTGAGGGCACCGATGAATTCGCTGTGTTGGTATTTTCTTAGGAACACCTATTCCGTAGTTGCATTTTCAAGGGAGGAGTTGTAAAAAAAATTTGGAAGATAAAATAAAAATTAAGTTACACTTTTTATTTATTTTAAGTGGTTCATCCATTGACAGGAAGTTGGGGTAACCACCTAACTTCCCATGGGTGGGTATGAGAGTGGTGGGGCCCACACGAACCCCACCCCTTCATCTTCCCTAACCTTCCATAACCCTCCATTTATTAAGTCAAGATGAGTTAATTAATTGAGGGAATTAATTTGACTTTTGAAATTTAAATGCTTATGTTTTGTTAATAAAATAAGTGATGAACTTATTTTATTTTGGTTGGGATCTTGATGTGTGAGTCTTTGGAGAGTGGTTGAGGAGCTTGAAGAACTTCTTCTTCTTCTTCGACGAAGTACGCGAAAATTGCGAAAAATGCCGGATTCCCCAGAGATCGACAACGCGACACCGATGAATCATTTCTCCGCAACACGACTCTCTCCTTCTGCGACGTCTTCTTCTGTGACTGTTATTTGCACGATGAACCCTCAGTCAACTAATTCGATGAGGTAGGGGTTTAATTTTTTTTTTAATTCTTATGTCATCTATCCTTGTTCAATTGGACCGCTTGCTGCCATTTAATAGGAGGGGACCAGTCCGCACAAACATGGCCGACGCTCCTCCCTTATTATTTTTTGTGTTGTTGTGGTTCGAAGGAAAGTGGCGTGGTGCCATCACATCACGCGGGAATGAGGGGCAAGGATGAGTGGCGCCATTTTGCCGCGCATTTGAAAATCGAACCAAGCCGCGGTGCCGTTGCGCCTCGCCGAAAAAATCCCGAAGACACGGCGGCCGGAGCGGGGCCGCGGCGGAGTGGCGCGGCGTCGTCGCGCCGCGCTGGACGAACTAAGGCCGTGGAGGAGCAGGGGAACCGGTGGCCCACTCTGGGCCGCCAGCGTCGGAGTAGGCGTACCGACCCTTGCCGGTCTCGCGGCTGCAATAACTGGTTGGCCGGAGTGGGCCGGACGGACAGGGAAGAGTCGGGGGTTAGGACCCCCGGCTAGCCAGCATGAGGAGCCCCATAATGGGGGTCGTGGTTATAAAATTGGGGGCAGGAGCCCCCCCCATCCGCTCGGCCAAATGGACGAGCCACCTGGATGGTGACAGGCGGCTCGGGCCACGCCCAAGTGTGTGAGACCCGGATCTGGTTCGGGTCGCCCGGTTCGGGCCGACCCATGGGGTACAGGGCCGGGTCGGACCGGGCACGAACCCCCTAATACCAGACTTTTTTTGTATTTTACCAAGAACATGGGATACTAACCCTCGATCGATGTACCATTAGTTGCGTAGCGATCCTTGGATCAAGACGATCATTTCGGTATATTACACACAAGGTTTCATAGTACTTTGGGTTCGGCCGCGTTGGTTCGTACATGAAACCAACCGGGCCCTTAGAGCGTCAACGCTTATATATTGAGGTCTGGATGTCTGATTGATGTGTTGTTGAGTCTGTTGGATTCTTCTTAATGAGACGGATATTTTGGCTAACTCCGCTCGAGGATTGGAAGCAGTTGGAGTACAGTCAGGTTTGATTTGACTTAAAAACCAACAGGGCCCCTAAAACGAAAAAGCCCATAACTCTCAGACCGGGCGTCCGAATGACGCGCCGTCTGTGAAGTTGATTTCCTATCGACGACATAGAACTTTTGGATACATCATCTCGGGACTATATGTCAGTTGATGTATCGGCCCATCGGCTCGTGTAGCCGACCCTCCCGAAGAAGCTTACTGTATGCGGGAACCCTTGAGCTGGCTGTGATTGTGACGACGATCGCGACTGTACAGAAATCCTCTGTGGATTCGACGGCAACGACTAAATCACTCAGCGATCCTACGTGGATCAGTGCTACTGATCCTATGTGGGTCAGTGCTTAGCGGTCCTGTGTGGGCCAGCGCCTACAGATCCTGTGTGGGTTTGATCCTCTGTGGGTCATTGCGAGGGTCAGTTACTTATCAATCCTGTGTGGGTCAGATCCTGTGTGGGTCATTGCGGGGGGTTAGTACCTATCGATCCTTTGTGGGTCATTGTAGGAGTTAGTACCTATCGATCCTATGTGGGTCCGATGGATTAGATGAATATGTGGCTATATCTGATCATCTCTATCATCATACGACGAAGTATACATGTGTGAGCTGAATATTGATTTACTTTCTTATGTGGATTTTGTCGTGATATCCTATGTGGATGTGATCGAACACGGTCTCGGATGTTGGAGGCCAACGCGAATTGATGACTTAGGTATATGTATGGGTATATAACTAAGAAGTGACAGATGTTACATCGTGTTTGTATCTTTCCTTTGTGTATTATCCTTTGTCGATTCTAGGAGACCTTCGTGGGTATCGGGGTCCCTACTGAGTATCTTATACTCACCCCTACATGTGCTATGCCCGCACTACGTTGAGATGGTCTAGGCCATGACAGAGAAGGACCAGGTCATCCAGGAGCGGATGAGGACAGCTCAGAGCAGGAAGAAGTATTATGCTGACAGGAGGCGGAGGCTACTAGAGTTCGAGGATGGAGACCACATCTTCTTGCGAGTCTCACCTCGACATGGTATACAGAGATTTGGCCGAGGTGTCAAGTTGTCTCCATGCTTCATCAGACCATTCCAGTTCACCAGCAGGATTGGTGAGGTGGCTTATCGCCTGGCTCTACCACCTCATTTGAATCAAGTGCACGACGTCTTCCACGTATCTCAGTTGAGGATATACGTGAATGACCCGACACATATCATTGACCAGGGGGAGATGGATATTGATGATGGGGAGACTTTTGCAGAGGTCCCAATGGAGATCGAGAAGCAACAGGAGTGGGTCCTATGTGGATGGTTGATTCCTCTAGTGAACATCAGATGGAAGCATGGGAACCTTCCAGGAGAGCACTTGGGAGCGGGAGGCTCAGATGCGTGCCCAATACCCACATTTGTTCCCCTAGTTTTTGATGTATCATTACAGGGACGTAAAGCCCTAGGGTGGGTGTAATGTAATGTACCGTAAAATTCAAGGGAAATTTTATCTTATTTTTCATTTGGATTTTACAAGAACACAGTTTCTGACAGAACCTAATTCCGACGCCCGGTGTGCCCGGAATTTTAATCCGAAGATTAGTTCAGGTACGTTCAGTGAATGAATGAGCGGGTTTTTATAACTTTTGAACTGGTGTTCAGAATCAAATTCTGAGGGCACCGATGAATTCGCAGCACTGGTATTTTATTAGGAACACCTTTTCTGGAGTTTCGTTTTCACGGGAGGAGTTGTTAATAATTTGTGGAAGGTAAAATAAAAATTGAGTTACAATTTTTATTTCTTTTCAGTGGTTTATCCTTTGAGTGGAAGTTGGGGTAACCACTCATCTTCCCATTGGAGGTTATGAGAGTGGTGGGGACCACACGAACCCCACCCCTTCATCTTCCCTAACCATCCATAACCCTCCATTTATTAAGTCATGTTGAGTTAATTAATTGAGGGAATTAATTCAACTTTTAAAATTCAAATGCTTAAGTTATGTTAATAAAATAAGTGATGAACATATTTTATTGTGGTTGGAATCTTGTTGTGTGAGTCAATGGAAAAACCTGAGGAGCGTGAAGAACATTGGCTATATCTGATCATCTATATCATCATACGAAGAAGTATACCTGTGTGAGCGGAATCTTGATTTTTTTTCGTATGTGGATTTTGTTGTGCTATCCTCTTTGGATGTGATCGAACTCGAGCTCAGATTTTGTAGTCGAACATGAATTGATAACTTAGGTATCAGTATGGCCATATACTTAAGAAGTGTCTAATGTTACTTCGTGTTTGTATCTTTCCTTTGTGGGTTATCCTTTGCGGATTCTGGGAGACCTTCAGGGCTCTCGGGGGATCTACTGAGTAGCTTATACTCACCCCTACACGGGCTATGCCCGCACTATGTTGTGTTGGTTGCAGATAATGGACATCGCTGATCGTGGTTGAGGCACAAGGTGCAGATCGGTACCCGCAGGTGGACCACTGGGTGGGACATACTCGGAGTGGACGGCTGGACCCGATTAGATGTGGAGGCTATCTGTACCCACCCATCAGGTGGGAATTCCAATGGACGGCTCGACGATGCGGATTTACATTTCAGTTGTTGTACTCCCTTTTCAGTTGTACTTTACTTTTAGTTTGTGTTTGTATTCTAGCCCACTTACTTTTCCGCACTTACTGTTTTACCCATTTTTTACTTAGTTTTTACTTCTTCTTGCTTTCTCTATGGTGTTTGTTTACTATACAAAGGAAATGACTTCCCTTTTTACTAGGAATTACGCCTTGGTGCTAGTCTCCAGCCCCAGGCCTATGGAAGCGGGGCTTGGGGTAGTCAAGACATTGGGCCCGAGGACGAGTCGTGACAATCAACATATATAATGAATTAATTTTTTTGATACATCTAACCTAATAGAATAGATTCATATATCAAATATATCACTAATAATGCAGTAAAAGTTCATACAGCTACTTCAGAATTCTCAACTAACCAATATTTATAGCTACTTTTCAACATCACAAGGAAACATAGAAAAACTCATGTACCCTAAATTTTTTTTTTCATACAAATAATTTGAAAAATCTATTAATCATTTTATTTAATAAATTTTTATTTATAATTATTTATTCTATATTTTCATATTTATCATATTTTTAGAAATTATTTTATTTAGTTTATTTTCAAAAGAAAAAAATACTTATTTATTTAATATAATTTTCATTACATGTATTAAATGTTATAACTTAAAATAAAATGACAAAATTTTAAAACATGAATTAGGTAAAAAGTGGTTCATTTTTAGATTCATAATATTTTATTTTTCCGAGGTTGATTTATTTTTTATTTTTTCAATGTAGTTTACTTTCAGGTGAATAATGAATAATATAATTCTACCAAAATATTGAAATTTTTAAAATAACTATGAAATGAAATTGATTATAAATTTAATATAATGATTTAACTGAAAAATATATGAATAATGTGTAAAATAAACCCTTTTAAAAACATTATTTTTATTGGATAACCCATGCATGAGTTTTCGATGTTTAGTTATGTTTTATTCGAATTTAAAAATCATTTGGGATCTTTTTATTTAATAGTTTGTTTATAATGTATAATTAAATTTTTTAATAATCAAAATTTCGTATAACAATTTTTGTTTAATTATAATTATATTTAATTCATTATAATAAAAATGTTGGAAAATTTTACTAAAAAATTATTTTTACGCTTATAAATAGAATTTTCTAAAAAATTATTACATTACTTTTGGATAATTATATTAAACTTTATTACATAAAAAATAATAAAATAAATCCTATAAAATTTATTAATTTTTTGGTATCATTATTCATATATTTTATTGTATGGAAAATTTTATTTTCAGTGCTATAAAGAAGTTATAATTGTGAAATTTAGGTTATCTCGATAATGATAAAACATGGATTAATGTTGTAAAACTATAGTACAAGTGTTAAAATATCTCTAAAAGTATTTTAAATGTAATATTATGTGTCTATTTAAACAATTTATCATATTATAATTAAAATTTTATTTCCCTAGTTTCACATTCCAATGAATAAAGTTTTATATTTTTTAAAAACATTGAATAATTATATGAGGGACACTCCACTAACATATAAAATTGAACTAACTCACATCATATATTCACAATCATTTATAACAATATATTGATAAAGATATATATATATACCTTATCATGTATCCCATTGACATCCCATAGGTCCTAGTATTCTCGAAATACCAATCAAAAATTGATTAAGGATAAATCTAAATGAGGTTATCCAATATGGAGGTATAATCCCTACCAAAACTGTTTTAAATTTTTTAATTATTAAACATAGTTATAATATATTATAAATTGTTTTCAAATAATGAAATTAGTTTCTAATATATACTGAAATGATATTATGCTGATGAAATCAATACACTCAACATCCTTTTAAACATAAGTGGAATGAAAACATCATTCCTATGTTCATGTTTACAGAATCCTACTCGAAGCGATGTATTTAATTTTTCATCATAAACTCATATTCTTGGTTACAAATATGGAAGTAATAAATATATATATATATACAATATTTATTAAATTATTATGTATTTGGAAGGATAATATATTATCTACCTTCATATCCTTCCCATTCATTGGAAAATGTTAATGTCGCTTGTGCGTATGTGTGGACTACCACCTCCAAGATGAAATGTCATTCATTTTTCATTTACCCAAAAAATGTATTTTCAGCAAGATGGATTTATTTATAAAACATTATATTTAAAAAATAAATTAAATTTTATAATGAAAATCCTTAATCTATTTTATTTCCATTCCATATCTTATAAAAATGAAATCATTATTCATGTGTGGGTGTAAACAACTATCATGTTGAAATTGTGTGATTCAATTTTTATGGCCTCCTGATATGGATGATAGTGAAAGTGTATTAGATATATAAATAAATAAATATTATATGAGCATTATTCCAAAATTCATTACCCTATGATCAGTATCAAAATATAAAGGATGTTTTATAAATTAAATACGGAATTCCAAAAAAACACATAGAATAAACAATATTGATTTTGTAATTAAATAATACATGGTAATAAACAAAATTAAAATAATAATGAAAATTTAATAAAGAATAAATTTTATGAAATCATTTAAATAACAAGTATAATTTTATTATTCATGATTTAGAGAATTTTCAAAGCTACATGACAAATAATTTAAGAGATTTTTCATTAAAATCGAGTCTTAAAGTTGTATTTTCCAACACTTTTAACTGGATATCCATATTATTTTAAATATTTCTAGAATTTTCCAGTAATTATTAAAAGAATTTAAAATATATTTTTCAAATACATTTTACTTTCTTGAAATATCTATAACAAATAATGTTTTCATTATTTTCTATTTGGGTTGTCTTAAATTTTATATAAAAGTTTAAAAAGAATATTTTTCAACATATACGGTTTGAATACCATTCCCACTATAATAACAATAATTTATTTTACATATTAATATATATAGTTTAATTGGTTTTAACATAATAACATATTCTTTTTCTTCATTCATGTTTTCCCATTTAGAGTTCTCAAATGAACGATGTATTTCTATGTAATGATGTATTAAAAGAACATATTATTTTTTCATATAGATTTGAATGATTTTTTGACGGTTTTATGTTGAATAATGGAATCATAAATAATTATTTATGATATAGTACATTATAAATATAGATTATGATTGGTGATTTTAGTATTTCTCATTATAAATATAAAATCAAATATTTTTATCCAATGTATTATGTTATGATTTAATCTCTAAATAAAAAATATAGTGAGATGAAAATGTTATTTAATCATATGGAAGTAAATTATATTATTTTATTCAGACTTGGGTTATATATGAGATAAAAAGTGTTACAAATATTATGCTCCTAGATACCTATTTCATGTTTTTTATGGGTTCATATGTAAATATATTGATTTCTTAAAGAAAAAAAGTTATCAAACCATTAAAGCTGAATGATTTGTTTTTCAAAGAAATCCATTCATGCTTTATTATGACCACAACATTCCATTGTGATTTAAAATTTTATTCTAACAGTTTTCAATGGTTTAATTTGTGGATAGATTCATTTTTTTGGTAAATATGATTGATTATGTTATATGATTAAGAATACTTAGGAATAAAACGACAGTAATTCCATGGAGTGGATTATATATAATGAACGTTTTTCTGTTTAATTATTTTCGTGTTTTTATTTGTAATGGAATGGAAAGGATGTTTTTGGAATTGATTCCATGGGAAGAAAAATTAGGGACCTCTTATGGAAAAACTTTTACTAGATAGTCTAGGTAAGAATAAAATTTTCTTATAGAATATCAAATTAAAATTAAGAGGTTTTAAATGTGTCTAAAACCATGTTCATAAAGTGTTTTGGAATCTCATTAATTAAAAACATATGAAGACATAGTTTTTTGTGATTATCAAGTGGAAATCAATTTATCGGAAATATACTTACATCATGAAAAAAGAGTATGAATGGGTCATGATGGAATGAAATGTAAAAGAACCAAACAAATAAATATGGTTGTAATCCCATTAATCATCAATATGTTGTAAAACTATTTTAGGAATTATTTGATATGATTCAGAAAGTTTTGAAAATTGATAAGATTATTCATTTGGAATGTTACCATGTGTAAAATATTTATGATCATACTAATAATGATAAAATGGATTATCAACTCAATATGAGATGTTTCAAATAGTTGTGTAATATTAATAAGTAATTACTAAACTGATATACTTTATGTGTGAATTAACAAAACCATAATAAAAATAGTTTAGAAAAGTATTTCGTTACTACAATGTCCAATACCAAACTCTCAAATAATGTGTTAATACAAACATAAATTATTTATTCATATTATTATAATTCCTTATTTGATTTATTATTTATGAATTAAATTATTTTTAAGAAATTTTAATGTACGTTTTAAATAACATCTCAGAAAAAATGACAAAACACATGGTAAAAACTCATTTATATCGTAAAATGTAAATAAGATATTATGAAAATCATATTTTCGTAATTTGTGGAGGGGATTTATTTTCAAAAATAATAACATTCCTTCTCATTTTTTGGGTTTTCTATTATTGTTGGTTTGAATTTGGGTTCAATTTATCATGATTTGATAAGGTTTGAAGATTAATTTTTTTTTATTCATAATTAGATTATATTTTTATATAAGAATCAATTCATACCTCTAATAGAAATTCTGGAAGTTGAGAAACTGATTAAATATTTGAGTGAATTTTATCATGAGAGTATGTTTTAAATGAATTAAATTTTAAATTATCGATGTGCCATTATTAAATGAATATCTTAATGATTTTCCAAATTATTAATCTATTATTATTCTTAATAGAGAACATTAATTCACTATTAACATAGTGATAGATGCTAACTGAATTTCAAAACCCCTTATCAAATGGCTTTAGAATAAATTATTTAATTTAATAGGAAGTTACAAGAGTTTCTTATTAAGGGTCTCATTTATCTTGTTACAATAACATGTGGTGATAATATTTTTTTGATAAAAAGAAGGATGGTTAAATGAATATTTTTATTGATTATATAGAAATGAATAACATCTATATTATGAACAACTATCAGCTTCCTCAAATTGATTTTATGTTTGATCCGATCAAGGGTTATTATTATTTTTTTGATTATTGAACTTAGGTCCATGTATCACCAACTTAATTTGTTGGAGGAAACTATGATTACTAAATTTTTTTCAAGGTTTGAATATTATGAGATTGTGGTTGTGCATTTCGTGTTGAAAAATACACCTGTTGTTTTTATGTATATTAATAATAACGTTTTTTATGAGTATTTGCATAAATTTTTGGTGATATTAATTGATTTAAATATAATTTATTCTTTTGTAGTTAGTATTATGAAATTATATAAGGATTTATTTGAGGACTATTATATAAATGAATTTTTAAGGATCATTTTATAAATATTAATTTTGGATACAAAAATTTCATTCCATGGGAATATTGATATCCTAACTATAGATCTAAATAAATATAAATTAATAGAAGAGTGTAAAGGGCCTATAAATGTCACAGAGATTATAATTCTTAATGAATTATAAGTAAACTATAAATGGTTTTTTAAAAAAATATCAATTTTCTCTCTTTCTTACCATACTAAAAAGAAAGTGTGTAAAATTCATATATATGATGATGTGATGAATTATTAAATGAATTAAAAAAATATTGTTAAATGATATATTTTTATCCTTCAAAAAATAAATGGAGTTGTTTTTCAATTATAAAATTTAATTATTGAAGGGCTTGGTTTCCTTTTTATAATAATTGATCATGTGATTGTGTAAGAATCATGTAAATGAAAACCCCTAGAGATAAATTATCCTATTCATTACCTTGAAATAAATAAAGTATTTTTTTAGTATAAAATTATAGATACATCATTTATATGGGGATAATCATGAAATATATACTAATCATATATGTTAGAATTATATATTTACTTAAAAAATTGAACATGAGACCTATAATATGGCCAATATTTATAAAGGATTATGATTTCTCTTTTCACTGTTACAAAGGTAAAG
Source organism: Viscum album (assembly GCA_963277665.1). Lineage (NCBI taxonomy): Eukaryota > Viridiplantae > Streptophyta > Magnoliopsida > Santalales > Viscaceae > Viscum > Viscum album. The sequence goes on along the minus strand of OY728152.1, from coordinate 355,877,880 downwards.
GTAAAAAGGTATTATATTCCATTAATAATAATTTTAATGAATAAATATGTATTATAAATTTAAAACACGATAGTATTTTTAATGAATAATTGAATATTGTCCTATAAATTATTCTTTACTGAACTCCCACTGTATTCGTTTAAGTTTCAATAGATACATCTTTTTAATATAAATTAAGGAATTCTCAAAATAATGATCTTGGTTTTAATTAAATCGTGGAGTTTTTAAAAATGATAAGATAATTGAATTTAACATGGATAAATAATGTGCTATAATATTTTGAAATATGTTGTGTGTTGTAAGTGACCCGTAGTTGGAGAATGAATTATTGATTGAAACTCATAGATCTATGGTTTCTATTCATTATAGGAAAAAATAAAAGTATTTAGACCTTAAATAATATTATTTGGTGGGATGTAATGATGAAATATACAAATAATATAATAATGAAATGTTTTAAATTTCTATTGTTTATTGATGAGTGGAAACTACAAAGGGGGATGATTTATACTTTTACAATTCCAAAATACATATGGAAGAATATATCAATTGATTTCATACTGGTATTATTAATGACATCTCAATGTAATAATGCTATAAGGTTTATTTTTTTAATGACCTAATTTTTTAAATTTTATATCTATTAGATATTGTATGTATTTAGATAATCTTTATATACTCTATCCTAAAAAGAAAATAAAAATAGAATTTTTCCCTGTCTCTGTGGTTTCTATTCATCAACATGTTTTACCTATAGTATTTATAAACAATTTCATTGGTCAATGGGTAATGAAGTAAACATTAGTAAAAATTGTCATTCATAATCAGATCAATAGTTAGAGTGAATGAATCTGACTTTAGAATTGATTTTTTGAGCCTAATTTTTGTATTACTATGTGACTTGGTATCTACATATTTCATTTGATTAATTTTATAATAATAATAATTTTCATTCCAAAATAAAAGTTGATCCTTTTGAGGGATTATATATTAATCGGTGGAGAACATCATATTATTGGTATTGATTCAATGAGAATAAGTTATTATGACTAGAATATGTAAAATAAATATATGAGAAGGTAAAGATGATTTTCAAGTGCATGTGTGAATCTCATAGTTGGAATAATAGTTAATAATATAGTATGATTAGATTCCATACTTTTTAGATAAGAGGTCATGTTTTTTCTTAATGTATTTCCGAAAAAAGTGTTGTTCATTTTAGTAAAAAGATATATTGAACACCTATTTTTTAGAACATAAAATATTCTAGAATGATTTGTATTAGTTTCATCATGAGAATCCTTCAAATTGATATTATCATACGTACATTATCAATTTTATGTTTTGTTCTTAACTAAATATATACTTGATGTATCTCTTGTTTTGATACATGAGATGGTATATTTGGAAGAGAATCATTCTTAGGATGAAAATTTGTTTTATATATTGTATTGAATATAGTGGTTATGGAAAAATAAGTTTATTCACCATTTTTTTGTGTTATGGAATAAGAACCTGACTCTGGAAGGAACATGGGACACATAAAAATCTATGATGGAAAAATACCCTCACTTGTTTATGTTATGAATAAAAATGTGAGGGAATAATTTCAATTGGGGGGATAACGGGTCAACCCTATTAATCCTTGTAATTAATTAATATTATTATTTTTATGTATGCATTTTATTGGTTCATATTCATTAATGTTTTATAAATAAGTTTATTTAAATTGTCAATTTAAAATGAAATAGTTACTATTTTAACAAAATTGTTTTTTTTATTAAATGGATTAAATTAAATATTTAACATTAAATTTTAGTATATATGTATTATAAAAATTAATTCATTCATGGATTCATCATATATAATTTTTATTAGGGTAAAATTTTTGTATTCTTCCATAGATGGTGATATTTTTGTAAATTACGAAAAAAAAACATTATTATAAACTATTATAATTTTAAAGAAATTATAATTATGTAATATTTATTTAAAAATTTATAAAACATTTAAATTTACAATATATTTTTATGGAGTAAAATATATCATTTAAAAACATTTTTCATAACTTTTAAACAAAATGCTTACGTCTTGGAAAATAAGATAAATTTTAATACAATTGAAATATAATATTTTTAATTTCATTATATAGACTAGTTGTAATGTTCCATTAAATAATCAAACTATCTAAATTATATATAACTTCATATTATTTTATTATAATACAATTAAATTCATTATGATCAATAATATGCACAATTATAATGTAAAATCCTTTTTATGATAAAAAATAGATTTTTACAAAAAAAAAATAATTCATGAAATATTCATACATATATTAAAAGTAATTTATTCACACATTAGAAAATGAATATAATAAAATTAATTCAAAAATAAGAAACAAAACTTAATTTTTTATATTTAATTCCACCTTTCTAATATAAATAAATTAACCTTGAAAATGTTATTTTATTTTAGTAAAGGTTAATATGGGTTAACGGGGGTTAAATTGTGATATAATAATTACAATATCACTAAAAATATTTTAAATTTTATATTATGATTTTATTTATAACCTAAGTCATATTATCATTGAAATTTTGATTCCGTGACGTGTGCTTCTGATGAATATGACATTATATTATTAATTTTATTTAAAATAATTATAAGTGTTCCACTCATCTCAATTATTCAAGGGAACCTCCCCTCATTACTTATTCGCCCACATTGCTAACTATTGATCAGATAATAAAAATCCAAATCCATTTTAAATAATTATTCCCACATTATAGAGTCATTTTCATTTCAGAATACTTATCTTAGAAGGATATAGGTGTCATCCAAATGTGTTTATCAAATGAGGAGTTATAGGGTCTAACCGAATAATTTCAATTTAATTCATTTTATACCTAATTTTTTAAAAATATAAATATTATAAAAAATTTAAATAAATATATATAATATACATAAATATTTATATTTTTATTTTACAACAATGTTTTATCAACTTTCTATACAATGCGATATGAAAACATCATTTGTGCGTACATCTTGACTATCAAATCTAGGAAGCAATGTGTTTCATTTTAATAACTACATCACATGGATACTTATAAATATTAATTTAATGAATATATATGAAGTTTTTGACATTATAATATATTTATAAATATACTATATTATATTCCATCATAACCATAAATCTGTTGGAAAATGATAACATCTCTCAAGCATACATGTGGACCACCCCCTCCATAGAACGTTGTGACTCATTTTTCATTTCCAAAAGTCATGGACGCTTATATAAATGATCTTAATGGTTTAATATTATAATTATAATATAAATAGTATTCTTTAAATATAATCCATTATCAATATTATTTCCTTTCATTCTCCTAAAATAATGACAACATAGTTCATTCTTATGTACTAACTACCATCTCCATGAAAAGACATGATTAATTTTCTGTGACCACATTAAATATTTTATTTAAAAATATATTAAATAAATAAGATATTTAAAATCAAAACCAATTGACCACATTCAATCTATAAATGTTGTCTTATAAATTAAATATCAAATGATTGGAAAAAATTGATGTAAACTTTACGTATTTAAAAACAGAATAATCTAATGTAATAAAACAAATAAAATGAAAATTTAGAATCTAATGAATATGAAAATTATTATTTTGTAAGTAAATAACAAATATAATTTTATTATATATAATTTAGTGAAATTATGACGATTTATAAGACATAAGGTGAAAATTTTTATTTAAATCATACTATTAATGTTTTGTTTTTATCACATTTTCTTCCAAATTTGTATTCATTTAAATGAGTATATAATGTTTATATTTATGAATTAATTTTTGATAGATGTAAATTTAAGTATTATTTAATTTAATTAAATTGTTTTTAAATGGAATATTTTAAATTTTTTCTATATGGTTATTTTTAATTTTTATAAATGTTAAAAAATAATCATTCGATGTATATGTTATGGCCTCTATTTACCACCATAATATACATTATTAATGTTAGGTCCAATATTTTAGATACCCTGAGATGGAGGAGAATTAGGGTATGACAAATTTAATTTACTGCCCCTATTGATCTTTTTTTCTGTTAAGAAAAATATTATTCTCTTTCTTCCCTTTAGTTAATTTTAAATAACTAATGCACATGAAATATATATTTTTATTAGGATCTCCCTCAAAAGTATACGTACAAGGACCATACACCGAAGATGTGATGATGTACCAATTCTACTAAAATCACATTGTTGTTTATAATGGTGGCAGCAGAATAACTATCCCTTCTAGTTTACAATAACTCACAATTTGAAATATAACTACTCTCTCAACGACTGTATGATCACAACTTCTTTCGAAGATCAACTCATAATATATAGACCTATAGGTCTCTTCATTATCTCTAATGAAAAAATGCATCCTTAACTATTTATAGATTCTCTATTGACATCCCACTTTGACCCGCAGTTGAATCTCTCTTTGCACCGGGTGTACCGGGAAACCTAAAAACATTCGTGAATCCATTACTATGTCATACACACAACATTAATGTCTTTCACGCAAGATTCCAATTTTTTCACGAAACATCCTTTTTGAGCTACATCTATTTATCTCACAACCAAAAAACATTAGTTTGACATTCATATCTTGCGTGCAACTAAAAATAATTAGAGCAACTCGCTTTGCATGAAATTCTTATGCAATTCGGTGCTTGAATTTTCTCTTAGGGTTGAGATATCTTGAATGAGAGGGGTCACATCGTATTTATAGGAATTCATGACTCATTCACAGAGGATTCAACTATTGTCGCTGATGTTCCTCTTTGAAAGCGCAAAACACTTTTTCATGTCACATTGGGCGAACTAGTTTATTTCACACAACCTCATCTTTCGCACCCATTTCCAAATCTTTCACGCATGTCATGAAATTTCTATTTTTGGAATTTCTGCTCCTGAAACATGCCTTGTACAATATATTCCTTCATGCAAGTACATCATTCACCCACATCTCCAAATCTTTCGTGAGCAACATGTCTTTTCCATTTTTCAACATTCTGACCCCAAATTATTCCTTTCGCACATGTTTCCAAACAACCTTAGATCTATTCTTTTTGTACCACCTACATATAGTTCATTCATGTGACATATTTCTTTGTCAAAAATTCATGTCAATAAAATCTCGAGAGATAGAAAAATCACCATAGAAACCTTCATTAACAACAAAATGATCATCATTGTCTTATTTGTCAAAACAACACCCCAGAGGTCCTCTTTTTCATTAATCACAATCCCCTAAAAAATTTATCAGTGATACCGAGAGGGATTTATTGCCATAAAATAATTATCATGATTCCAATAAATTATTTAATGGTTTTCAAATATTAACATTTACAAATTACATGAATTTCCATAAAAAGTACATATATTTTTAGATGATTATTCAATACATTTCACATGTTCATGCTCAAGGAACATAAAGTTTTAGTGTCTGTGATTAATAGATACATAATATTATAATTTCATGTAATATATAAAAATATATCACAAATATCTTCCCATTTATTACTCTTAGATAACAAAACCAACGATAATATTTTTTTACATATCCTAGGGAAATGAAACATTATAAATTGTGGGATCAAATTATAAGCTAGGGTAAACATTTGAGATATTAATCAATTATCACACGAAAGAATTAATTATGAATTATGGAATGAAATCATAACCATAAATTATATATTTCATTCCTGATATTGAAAATATCATAAATACATGTAATGGATGAAATTGTTATCACTTTAACAGACATGAATCATCAAAGTGAGAAATCATTGTAAATCAATCATGAATCATATGTTCATGTCATAGAAGAGTGACTACATTATATATATATAAACCATTTAATATGTCATTGTTAATTATGAAGACCATAAAATCCTATGATATCTTGCCTAAATAACTTTTTCAAATAATGGATCAAACACATTCATTTATTTACATAGTAGATCATGTACATCGAATTTTTACAAAAATTGATCAAGCATATTAATCATTTCCCCCGATTATAACATGATGAGTAATACTCACTAAAATTTATTTGAGGGATATATATTTCTAGACACAACGAAAATATAATGAAAAATATACCTATGTATAACAAATTATCATAAAACATTCACTATATAATCAGTTCATATCCTATAGAAATGAAACGAGAATCAGAAACCATTCATTAGTTCACCAAAACATCACCCATGAAAATAAATGGGTACAATAAAAATCACATCACCGTAACTATATAACATATTGAAAAACAATAATGATAATATAATTGGATTAAATTGTAGATAAATAATTATTAAAACCATTTGATGTTATCATATATCAAAATTAGATTAAAATATGACTAATAAATTTCTTGAGGAAAATACCCATACAACATTTAAAATGACTTTGAAAAAAACATATTTTCAATATATTATAGAAAATTTTATATTTCAAAATAAACATGGAAACATATATATTGAGAATAAATATATTTTTTGTTCATTATGGTAGTAAATCTAGTTCTTGATGTATAAGTTAAAATAAAATATTAAGTTCACACATTTGTAGAAAAAGTCAAAAGTTACCTCATATGGAGAATGATAAGATGATTCATTTAAAAATTTTTAAATAAAATTATATCATGGATTATAGATTAATTTAAAAAATTATAGAAAAAATTTTTATTCATTTTTGATATAGTTTTGAAATCATGGATATGGAAGAAAATGAATTTTAGAACTAAAAGTGAAATATAACCACCGTTCCCGTAAAAAGCCTTTCAATGTGTTGATTAAATAAAGTGTGGAAATGAAAAGGAAAAATAGTATTCTTTAGATATAAATAGTGAAAATAAAAATTAATGAATTTATTACTTAATAATCATATAATTTACTCAATGTAAATTCAATCATAAACAATCCTAGTTAATATAGGACAAAAACAGAAACCCCTTACCTCATGATTCCAATTTCTTCATACATGTTTCAAACTATTGTATAATAAATATAAAATAATTATAAATAAATTAGAAAAGTAAGGAAATATATATCATAAAATAAATTATTTACATACAAACATTTATCACTTATTTATCAACAATTATTCATTAAAACCACAATTTTGGGTGATATCATCTACATTTTCCTGTATGTTTCTGTTTAGTTATTTTGGTCCTAGTAATTGATAATTGTTCCAAAATATATGTAATTTTAATAATGATAAAAAAATAATATATATTCATCATATAAAATTTTATTTTCGTTCATAAAATTTACACAAACAAAAATTATTTACATGGTTCATAGAGACAACACGATGTACGTACACATGATTGATGTTTATACTTTTCTACATATAGAATGAAAGAATATTTAGTTATAATAAAAAATTATAGAATAGTTTTTATATTAGATAAATAATATATATTCATTAAATCAATATTTATTAAAATCTATGTAATTCAATGGGGAAAAATAAATGGCATATCTTTGTTGAGGTTTTAGTCCACATGCATTAACGAGCGATGTCATAGTTTCCCCATGGTTTGAATGATAAGAAGTTACATATGATTTTATCATTAAATGAGAATAATTATGTCATAAATATATTATAAAAAAATATACACCCATTATAATAACCATACAATGAAGTTGTTGATGGAAAATGAATTTTATTATTATGCATAGATGATAAGTTGTACGTAAGCATGGGTGATACTTTCACTTCACATTTTATAGAATGAGGGTGAATAATGGTGTTTTAAATTTATAATAAAAATTAATAATATTAACTATATTTTATTTATTATAGTATTAGTAATATATAATATTTATTATTGATAAAAGATGTATTAAAAATGTAAGCGATCAGTTAAGGTGTTTACATCTTCTTGGAAAATCTCCTCAGACCATGTTGTAAGGACAATTGGTTTAATATATTTGGAAAAAATCATTTAGAATTTTTATATTAGAGGGGAAGAGGAAATTATTTAGGTTAGTTTAATTATATACGGATCAAATTAGTGAGAATATGAGAAATTATAGGTATAATTTTATAATTTAGAGGTTGTTTACTCATTGATTTTTTTAGAAATATTTAAATATAATAAAGTCATTCTCTTGAAAATTGCTTCATAATCGTTGCTGACTAAAATATATTGTATTATGGGGATTAAATCCTATTATATAATAATATTTTAATATATATATATATATAGTTTTTAAAAATTATCTTTTGGTAAACCCATTTTTTAAAATATTTTAACCCTAACTGTGATAACAAATTTTTCACTTTTAGAGCTATACAATAGTAAATATAAGATTAAAATTGGATCAAATATTAACAAGGTAAAATGTTTCAAACATATAATAACCACGTTTTCCTATTTAAAAGTTCTTATTATTTTAAAATTATTTCCAAATATATAATCATCTAAAAATATATTTAATTTAAATGATGACATTTTTCTTTTAGTTTGACATAAACGTTATAATGGAAAAGTTTTAATTGGAATATAATAATTTTTCAAACCTCTAATATTTTATAGTTATCAAAATAATATGAGTAACACCATAACTCACTCAAATTGTATTACTTCTATTATATTAAAAATCAATTTCATTTATTTTTCAATTAATTGAATAATTACTATGTTTATGTTGCACAAAACATTATAGAAATTCTTTAATCACTAAAAATTTGAAATAAATTTCAATAAATAATTTAATTTCAAATTTTAAGAAATAAATATTTATATTCATTCATTAAATTATTTTTTCATTATCTGGACACATAATAGATATTTAAAACTAAAGAAGTGACATTTTATTTGTTTCTCTACATTAAATACTATTTTGGTCATTTTCTTAGCAAAATTTCGATTAAAAATAAATATATAAACTAAAGAAATAATGGAACAACTGAATTCATCAAATAATAATTTAGATGATTAATATTTTCCTTGACTCCTAGTTTTATCATTGAATAACTCGATTTACCCTTTACTGAGGGGATAAATTTTACCATGGTTAATATTAATAATGCATAAAAATAAAATTGGTCTCCTTATAAAATTTATAACCCATGATTAAAAAAAGGGAATCCATTTTTAAATGTTCAATTTGTATAATTTCATGTAATTAATCTAAAATAAAAAACAAAATGAAATAAAAACAATTTTTTTAAAAAAAATCATTTAATTAAAAATTTATTTTTATATAATATTCAAGTAAAAAATTATTTCCAAATTAAAAAATTGGATTTTTCTAATAAATAATATTTAATGATTTTTTAAAACCTATTAAATGAGTGAATTTAAAATTTAAATAATTAATAATAAAATACATTTTTTAATAAAAATCATCATTGTTGACTATTCATTACAAAATAAAAAATTTAATAAAATTTACAAATATTCATCACAATGTTTTTTTGGATATGATGAATTAATAAATAATATATTTTTTTCCAAAATAATTAGAAACATAAAAATAATAATTTTAATTTTTTTAATAAAAAAATGATATTTTGAGGATAATTTATTTTTTATTCCTAAAATGAATTTACTAAAAATTAAATTCACATATACTAATAATTAATAAATAAATTTTTAATTAATAGATACTTTATATATATATATACATATATATCATAATTAGGTTAATATTTTTATACCCATTAGTTTAATAACTTGGTTATAATGATAGTATTATATAGTTCGTATTAAGCATGGTTTCACGTATATTGTATGCTAATGAGCATAGTGTTATATTGAAATATCAAGGTGTTACATTACCCCCATTTAAAAATTGAATCCTTAAAAGTTTAACATGATCATGATAATCTAGTGGTTGATATTTAGATATTCATTTTTTTTAACCAACATTATAAAATGGTTTAAAAAAATATCAGCACAAAAATATGAATAGTTAAATGTGAAGGTGATCCAAAAAATAAAAAAGGATGTTTCCAAATATGATAAAATTAGTGGGACGTAAAATATATGTATGGAAGAATAAAATAATTCTCAATGACTAATAGAGGGTGGTAGAGAAGTTGTCCAATAGAAATTTTACATCAACAAAACCATAAGTTGATGATTGGTGGATAGACCATCGATTAATCTAATATGATTATAAAAGAATAAAATTTTATTTAATGATAATTTTCAAAAATTTATTTGATTATATTATATCTTGATAGAGAATTTGGAAAAATATAATTACTTGATTTATTTCAATACCATTATCACAATTTCACCGTTTAGTTATTATTTGATTAGTTTCCACATTCTCTGTTATATCTTTAAAATAAAGGTTCCACATAGATCATTTTATAAATAAACTCAACATCGAAGGAATTCTTATCCTCAAAAGTTATATGACACGTTAGATCTAACATCAATAGAAATTTAAATCCATTCTTCCAAATTAATCCTTCTTGTAAAACCACATGTTAATCATGTGAGTTATAAATCATTATTGAAACAATTGATCATGTCACAGAAGTGTGGCACCATAATAGGTTTAAAATCCATTAAATATTTCAAGGACATATTCCTAAACAATCAAATAATAACATATTAGACTTCAACACCTGTTTCCCTAATTGGATTAATAACAAACAACTTATTTCCCATAATGTACCATGAAAATAGGCTTGTTTATTATAATGGATCAAGCACATTTACATTTTTAAATCAATTATACCATGTGATATAATACATTTTCCCATTAATTAAAGATATATATTATTTTAATCCCACATATCTTATAATTAACACCATTCATTTTTTCCATAATATCATAAAAATTTAACCATATAATTAATTCATAACTCATGCAAATGAAATGATTTTATAAACATTTCATAAATTAATCATTGCATTAACAATGAAAATAAATTAGTTTTCTAAATATATCATCATCATAATCATAAAAAACCATGATAATGAATAAGGTTGATATCATTGGATAATAACCCCAAAAATGTATATTTAAAATCAAAGGAAATTATTATAGCTTAAAATTCATTTAAAATACTACTGATTCATTTCATGGGGAAAATACCATTTAAACATTGAAAATATATTGTATAAAAATAAAAATATTTCTATAAAATTATTGAAAAAAATATTTGAACAGAATCGTGGATACATTTAAATGATTATTCTACATATTAAGTGTCCATGAATAGTGGAAATTATATTCATTCAATATAATTTAAAATATAATATTCACGTCACACATTTATTGAAAGAGTTAACAAGTAAGTTGTTCAGAAAATGACAAGAAGATTCAACAATATTTTTTAAAAAAAATACAACAATGGTATAAATTAATATTAGAAAATTGTAGGATAATTTTAAAATAAATTATGAATTTTTTTGGAAAACATGGATATGGAAAAAAAGTATTTTTGACAAAAGAGTGATATAATGTCAATATTCCCTTAAAAAATATTCTTTATATTTATTTATTAATGTGAGAATAATTGAATTAAAAAATATATTCTTCTTAAATATCCAAATGATAAAACAAATATAATCAACTTCTGTGAAAAAAATCATATAATTTTCTCAATTAAAATTGTAGTGAAATATAAATCCATTACCTAAACTCTCAGCATTCTTCAGACGCATTTGAATCTAAAATATAATAAACATATATTTATATAAAATCTATTCTAAAATATGATATATATAATTCCAAATATGATTTAATTTAATCTTTTTATATCAAAATTTTTGACAATTCATTATTAAAATTTATATTTCAACTGATATCTTCTTCATTCTTCATTCATGTATTGGTTCGGTATTATTTATATTTGTACATTTATTATGGATATATAATCCAAATAATTTTAATAATGATATAAATATAACATATATTAAATATATACATATTTTTATTCAGATATAAATTGTAGATAAAGAAAAAATGAATTAAACCATTCATTGAGACTTTTGGTTATACGTATGCATGAATTATTTTTTACATTATAATGAATGAAATGATATAATAGTAAATAATAATTCACATTTCTAGAATAATAATTGTATCATAGACCTAATTTATATTATTCTAGTGGATCCTTATTAGCATTGATGTAAATAAAAGGTGAAAAAATAAGAGACCTAATTTTTTTCGTTTATGACATTGAAATATTTCTATATATATTTTGAAATACAGGTGCTGAAATGACATTCGATTATGAGCCCTGATGTGTTGTCAATTAATTTAACAAAACAAATTAATATATTTTATATTATTTGTCACGACCCGTCCTTAGGGCCCATGCCATGACTAACCCAAGACCGAATTCCATAGGCCAGGGGATGGCGACTACAACCAAAGGCATATACCCCGATAAATGGGAGGGCATTGCTGTTATATCAGTAAAGAAACACAAAAGATTGCGCAAGATGAAGTAAAAACTATGTAAATTGAGTACAAAAGTTTGTGCTGGAATGTAAATTGGCCATAATACAAACCCAAATGAATTTACAGTACAACAAAAAAGAAAATACAGATGTAGTAAGGTAAACCATCAACCACTGAGTTATCCTCCGGATATTCCACCTGAAGTGTGGGTACAAATAATCTTCTCAGCTCCTTGGGTCCGGTCGTCCGCTCCGTGTATGTCCCACCATGTGGTCCACTTCCAGGTACCATCTTATTCCACAAGAATCCACCTCGATTAGTGATGTCTGTCGTCTGCATCCAATACAACATAGTGTGGGCATAGCCCGTGCAGGGGTGAGTATATGATACTTAGTAGGGACCCTGAGACCACCAAAGGTCTCCCAAAATACACAAAGGATAAACCACAATAGAAATATACAAACAAAAAGTATCACCAAACACTACTTGGGTATATTCCCATACATATACCTAAGTAATCAATTCTAATTCACCTCCAACTCACGAGCCCATGTTCAACCTAGTCCATACAGAAAAGCACAACCCAGTCCACACAAGAATGCAAGTCAATCACATTGATGATAATGACTGAAAGTCAAAACTCAGTTCACATAGGTATAATAATCACTAATAGGGGTGGATACGATAGATGAAGCCTCTGAATCATATCCTCTTCTGAACCCACGTAGGAACCAAGTAAAAAAGTCTTTGCTGCTGAACACACATAGGATCCCAGTAAAGTAACCATCGCTGTAGAACACACGTATGATCAAAGTACAGTCTTCTTCAGTTAAAAACGCACGGATGATCCATGTACAGTCTTCCTCACTACCGAACCCTTGTAGGATCCATGAACAATCATCATCGTCATCGTAGTCGCAGCCAGCTCTAGGGTTCCCACCCACAGCACACTCGATTGCGGGAGGGTCCAATCCATGAGTGAAGATGTTTGATACATTAACTATAAAAAATTCAAGAGTTTATGAATTCTAAAGTTGCATCTCATTCATAGGAACTCAACGCGACAGAGGGCACGTCAATCAGATGCTCGATATGAGAGATAATGGATTTTCTGTTCAAGGTGCCTAGTTAGAAATATGCTCACTTCTAACCTGGTCGATATCCATAGAAGTCAAAAACTCACATAGAGTATCTCAAATGAACCGTCTCATTGAAAGGGTCCTTGTGCCGTAGATGATGTGTCGATCGGACATGCGCTCTTTGAGTTATTATCGTTTAAGTGATTAATATGCCTAATCCGTTAGGCCTAATGGGCAGACGGGTCGGGTCATCTCATTTTTGGCGGGTCTGACCTGACAAAGTTGTCTGACCAGCTCGGTATGTTTCACGGCCTAGCCCGAGTGGCATTACATGGTTGTCTTGGCAGGCTGGTCGAGCGGCTCGGCTGAATGCGGAGCGCGTTCCAGGGGGGGCTACTTGTCCACAAAGACAGCGCCAAGAGGCACCGCCCTTCGCAAAACCTACCTGCTAGACTAGCTAGTCTTCTGCACAAGCGGCCTGCCTGGGCGGGCTGCTGATCACCCAGTGCGGCGCCGTCCTAGCACCGTGGTCCAGCTCCGGCTGGCTGGTCGTCCGACCGGCCCGTCTCTCAGCGCATCGCCCTCCTTGCGCTGCGGTTCGCCTCCGCCCAAATGACCGACGGGCAGGCCAGTTCCTCCACCGAAGCAGCCCGCATTTCAGGCCGGGGTTCTATCTGCACAACCGGCATGACGACGCTAGTTCCCTTCGCCTCGTTCCTGGCATGTCATGATGGCGCCGTACTTCCTTCTCCACAGATTTCCAATTCCAAAGGAAAAAGTTTCAGCGGAGGGTCATCGGGTCGTGTTTGTCCGGCCCACGCCCTCCTCGTTATGCGGTAACACATAGAAAATAATGCACGAGGTTCACTAAACACAACTACATCTTTATATTAAATAAAATTTAATCAAATCACCATACCTCAAAAATAATTTCACAGTTGTCAAGTGCCGTGGAGGACGACATTGTTTCCGTCATCGTTGGTGTGGACCCGAGGAAGTGATGTCTCCTCTTTTATCACGGAGAGATGAAGAGGTTAAAGAATGGTAGTCGCCGAGTCGATGGTCCTCATTGGAGAGGTGATGTTCCTCACGGTAGAATGATGTCCTTCAATAGAGGAACTTCCCTCTCCTTTTACACTAGAGCTCCCACAAATTTTCCATAACCCAATATGTGCTAAAGTAAAATAATAGGCTAATACTATTATTTTATTAACACAAGCAATTAAAATTTCAATATTCAAAACTCATAATTAATTTTAATTGAAGTGGATTAATTCATTATATCAATGGGTTGGAAAGTGTTTAAGTGGGAGATAGGGAAGGTAAGAGGTCTCACATTTAAGAGGAGTTTACAAAATAAAGTAGGGGGAGTTTATGAGAGTTATGGGGGGTTTTTTAGGGGTTATGGAAGGTAAAATGTTGGCCTATTATGGGACCCACCTACCACATAACCAAACATGATAAGTTGGGTGGTTATGGGCCCCACCAACAACTTCCCATTGGTGGGTTTAACTTGCAAGTATAATAAAATAAAATTGTACACACAATTATATTTACTTCTTATTTAATCCCAAATTTTTAACTTTTTAATCAGATCAAACACAACTATGGGAATGGTCCACTTAAGCAATAATCGATGGTGCATGTTCATCAGTTCCCTCGTATTTCAATTCCGAGCATCGGTTCAAATAATTGAAAAACTCGCTCGTTTGTTCACAAAACATACCTGAGCTAAACATCGGAAATTGATTCAAGGTACTCTAGGAATCAGAATCAAGTGCCTTCAGAAGCCACAGACTCATAAAATCCCAAAGTATTTAAGAAATTATTTCCATTTCTTGAAATACCAGGTCATTACATTACTCCAATCTCAGTGCTTTGTGTCCCCGTAAAACTACATCAAAAACTAGGGAAACAAATGAGGGTAGCGTGCACACATCTGAGCCTCCTTCTCTCATGTTCTCTCCCGGAGGTTCTCGTGCTGCCAACGAACACGTACCAGAGGAATATACCATCCAAATAGGACCCACTCATGTCAATCCTCAATCTCTACTGTGTCCTCTATGAATGTATCCCCATCATCGATTTCCAACTCCCCATGATCAATGACGTGGGTCAGGTCGTGCACGTATCTCCGCAGCTATGATATGTGGAAGACATCATGGACCTGGTGCAACTAATGTGGAAGGGCCCAATGGTAACCCACCTCGCCTACCCAACTGAGGACCTGGAATCGTCCAATGAAGTGCGGAGATAAATTGTCGCCCTGAGAAAATCTCTATATTCCACGTCGAGGTGAGACCCATAATAAAACATGGTCTCCATCCCCGAACTCCAATGGTCTCCACCTTTTATCAGCATAGGACTTTTGTCTGCTCTGTGTAGTCCTCATCCGCTCCTAGATGATCTGCACCGTCTCCATCGTAGCCTAAACCATCTATGGTCCCACAAGTGCTGACTTCCCAGGGTCAGTCCAGCATAGAGGTGATCAGCATGGTCGGTCATACAATGCCTCGTAAGGTTCCATCCTGGTGGTGGAGTGGTAGTTGTTGTTGTACGCAAACTCCACCAAGGGTAGGTGATCCTCCCATCTATGACCAATTTCAAGGACACATTCATGGAGCATGTCCTCGAGTGTCTGAATGGTCCATTCCATCTGGCCATCTGTCTGAGAATGAAATGGAGTGCCCAGGGGTAGCTGCGTCCCAAATGCCTCCTGCAACAACTTCCAAAGTTGTGAAATAAAGAGAGTTTCTCGATTAGATAAGATGTACGATGGAACAACATGATGTTATACGATCTTCTGAATGTGGAGGCTTCCCATGCTCTCTACTGAGCCCACTTCTTTTATCGGTAGGAAGTGGGACCACATGGTGAGTCGGTCGACAATCACCTAGATGTAGTCTGTCCTATAGAAGTACATGGGAGCCCCATCATGAAATCCATGGTTATCCCATCCAACTTTTACTCCAGAACCTCTAATAGTTGTACCAAGTCTGTTGGTACCTGATGCTCTGCCTTCACTTTCTAGCAAGTGAGGCATCTCGAAACAAACTCTGGTACAACTTTCATCATACCTAGCCACCAGTGCAGTCGTCTAAGGTCCTGGTACATCTTTTACACTCATATATGTACCGCTATAGGGGATTTTTGAAACTCCCTCAGCACCTCCTCCTGATGTGCAACTAGTACCATGGTACGTCCCCAAAAGTGAATGATGTGCTCTGCTATTTCAGAAAATCAATCAGGTGCTTGTACTGTGGAAATATGAGCACGTCACATCTCACGGTCAACATCCCCATGTTGTGCCCCTCTAAACCACTGATGTACTGGTGGATTGACTGTGAGGGACTATAGGAACGCTGACCCATCTTTATCCACAATGGATATCTGCAATGCGGCTAACTACTTTGTCGCATCTCCAAGTAGATGTATGCCCGACCACCTGCTTATAGCATCAGCCACAAAATTCCCCTTTCCATGAGTATAGACTATCTCAATGTCATAGTCCTGTAGAAACTCGATCCATCGCCATTGTCTCAGGTGCAGGTCCTTCTGCGAGAAGATGTACCTGAGACTCTAGTGGTCAGAGTAGACTATAAAGCACTTTCCCTTCAGATAGTGCTGCCAATTATTCAAGGGGAAGTCCACTACATCTAACTCCAGGTCATGGGTACTGTAGTTATTCTCGTGTTGCATCAACTGTCATGAAGCAAAGGTGATAAAATCTCGATCCTACATTAGGACACACTCTAATCTGGTCCCTGATGCACCGTAGTAAACTACATACCCTATTCCCTCGTCTAGTAGCCTCAGGATTGTTGCACTAGTAAATCTCTGTCTTAGCACCTAGAATCTCTGCTGACATATATCTGACCACATGAAGGTTTTACCCTTCTTCGTCCAAGCTGAATGTGGTGATGAAACTGTGCAGAATATTGGCACAAATCTCTTCTAGTACCCAGCGAGTCCAAAGAAACATAGAACCTCTTTCACGCTCCAGAGTGGCTCCCAAGCATGTACTACCTCAAATTTTGTAGGATCCATAGAAAATCCTACTCCGACATGACGTTCCCGCAGATGCGAATTTATTGAATCCATAACTACCACTTCGAGATCTTACAATAAAGCTAGTGCTTTTGGAGTGTGTCTAGTACATCCCATAGGTTTTAGGCGTGCTCCTCCTCTATAGTCGAGTAAATCAGTCTGTCGTCAATGAAGACTATGAGAAAAAAATCGAGGTAAGGCTGGAAGATCCTGTTTATGAGAATCATGAACACTGCTGGTGGTGTGGTTACGCTGAAAGGCATAACTAAGAACTCGTAGTGGCCATACCGACACCTGAAGTTTGTCTTCTGCACATCCTCGTCTCGAACTCTGAGATGATGATAGCCTGACCTGAGGTCTACCTTCGAGATACATCATTATTTCTAGAGCAGATCATAGAGGAAGTCAATCCTCAGATGTGGATATTGGTTTTTCACCGTGACATGATTCAGGCGATGGTAGTCGACACATATTCGTGTGCTCCCATCCGCCATCTGGGCGAATAACATCGGAGAAGCCCAGGGTGAATCACTCGGTCGGATTAATCCATTTCCCAGCAAGTCCTCCAGCTATACCTGTATCTCACGAAGCTCACTGGGAGCCGTCCGATATGATGGAGTATATGTCGGTGATGTTCCAAGGAACATGTCAATGTAGAAGTCTACCTCTCTGCATGGAGGTTTTCCTTGAATGTCATCAGGAAAAACGTCTGCATACTGATACACCAGAATTGGAAAACTCATACTCCACATATAAACTACTCCTAGGATAAGACTAGACAACTTATTGGTGATCGGATGCCCTCTCCTCTTCTTATGTCCTTCTTGGTCTGCAAAGTCTCCTTTCTCGCTGATGAAGGTGAACCATCTCCCATCTGTGCGAATACATCTCACTTTTCACCAAATATAGTCGATCTGAGCATGGACTGTAGATAACCAATCCATGACCAATATGATGTTCTAAGGCCTCAAAGCCACTACAAGAAGATCCCACCGAAGAGCTCACCTCATAGTGTGAGCTCACACTAATTGCATCAGTGCATAATCATCGATTCTGCTCCCGTAGGAGTCTCTAGTCATAAGGATCGAGCCAATGGCTCCATCAGAATCTATGAGATCCCGAGAAGGGCATCAGCAATAAAATAATGACTCCCTCCAATGTCTATAAGAACTGCAGCAAGGGTGGATTATACACATATAGTACCTCGAATCATTTCAGGTGGATCATGATCGTAGGACTCGACTACCTGGAACTCAGTCTTCACATGTCTACCAGCTCCCTGTGGTCAGGGTGTTCCTCCTGGTGGTGGTGGGGGTAGAGCCTCGTATTGTCGTCCACCACCTACTGCTCGGCCAACTCCTCTTCCTCGTCTGCCAACTCCCTGCGGACCACCACGGTCGAACCTCTACCTCTAACTTAGTGCTCCTTCTACTGTTTGTGCACCACTGCGTGGTGGGTTGGGCAATCACGAGCCATGTGGCCCTGCCCGCCGCATGCATAGCATTCCCTGCCTCTCGCATGACTGGATGTGTTGTGTGTTCCCCGCACATCCGAACCAGTATCATGAGGTCGCCCACCAAATGGCATGGTCCACTTGGACCTCTATGACATCATTCTACTGCCGTCTGCCGAAGACGGCACTACGTGTCACCATGTTGTAGGCCTCGTTGCTGGCATCGGCTCAGCAAGGAAGCTCTCAAAAAGAAGGGCTCTCTCCAGTGATCTTGCCTACATCAGAATGCTAAGGGAGATCATCAAATCCCTGATCTCATGCCTCTGTCCCCGATCAAAGGTTCAGGTCCGGAGAAATGGGTTGTATACCATGTCTGTTGAGTAGCACGAGTGGTCGATAAATCTCGCTGAGTACTATTATATTGATATGATGCCCTGCCGAAGGTGTAGTAACTCCTGGATGTGTACCATACTTAGGGTGGCGAGAAAAAACCCCGAGCAGACGAGGCTCTCAATGTCCATCCAAAGTAGTGATGCCTCGTCGTGCACCTGGAGCATCAGGATCCACCATATACCTCCTTCTGTGTGTAGGAGACTCAAGGCAAGGATCACCATAAGGTCAGCTGGTGTCCCTACTAATATGAAGACTCAGACGATAGCCTCCATCCAATCCTCTGCTGCCTGATGGCCCGTCTCTCCGCAAATTTTGGGCGGCCTCTGTCGATGATACTTGTGCAGTGTGTAGAGGTACCACTGGGGCCTCCGTTGTAATGGGGTCGTGCACCGAGTACTCGTCGCTCGGTGGGCTGCCATCTCACACATGACTTGTAAGCCTAAGTGTGTACCTTTATGAGGCCATCCTGAAAAGTAACAGGTGCACTACAGTTAGTATAGTGTACCTGGTGAGATGAAACAATGTAATCGCGAAGAAAATTTTTAAAAAACACATGTAGTCAGTGTTTTCGAGAAGTGAGTCGGAAGTCAGAAGTCAAGGTCTTGGTGTATGGAAACGTCGGTCGCCGCACCAACACTGTACTCCCGGAACTAAAAACCATAGTCAATACTCTTATCACCATTGCTTCACAGAATAAATTATCAGAGACCTGTGTTCTACGGTTGAACCGACTCCTCTGATGCCAATTTGTCACGTCCCATCCTCGGGGCACGTGTCGTGACTACCCCAAGCCTGCCTTCCATAGGCCATGGGCTAGCGACTAGCACCAAAGGTGTATATCCCGGTAAAAGGGAATGTATTGCCTTTATATATTTAAAGAAACACAACAGAGAATGCAAGCTGAAGTAAAAACTACGTAAACTGAGTACAAAAGTATGTGATAGAATGTAAATGGGCCCGAATAAAAACTCAACTGAAAGTACAATAAAAGAAGAAATTACAACTGTAGTAAATTAAACCAGAAACCATTGATTTTTCCTCTAGATATACCACCTGAAGGGTCAGTACAAATGATTTCCTCAGCTCCTCGGGTCTTTCCGCCCGCTCAGTGTATGTACCGCCAAGTGGTCCACATCCAGGTATCGTCTCACTCTATAAGACTCCACCCCGATCAGTATTGTCTATCGTCTGCTTCCAACACAATGTAGTACGGGCATATCCCCTGTAGGGGTGAGTATACGATACTCAGTAAGGAACCCGAGACCCCCGAAAGTCTCCCAGAATCCATAAATGATAAACCACAATGTAATGATTCAAACACAAAGTATCATCCAACCCTACATAGGTATATGCCCATACATATACCTAAGTCATCAATTCCAATTCGTCTCCAACTCACGATCCCAAGTTCAACCCAGTCCACAAAGGAATGCATAACCCAGTCTAAACAAAAAGAAAGTCAATCAAATCGATGATAGTGACTGAAAGTCAAGACTCAGATAACATAGGTGTACTACTCACGAAGAGGGGTGGAGATGATAGATGTAGCATCTGAATCATCTCCCATGCCGAACCCACGTAGGATCAAAGTACAGAAGTCATCCCTGCTGACCCCGCGTAGGATCCAAGTACAGTAACAATCGATGTTGAACCCACTTAGGATCCAAGTACATTCTTCATCGCTCCCGAAACCATGGAGGATCCAAGTACATTCGTCCTCGCTTCAAAACCCATTTAGGATCAATATACAGTTGTCATCACAAATAGCATGCTCAATTCCGGGAGTGTCCGCTCCACGAGCCAAGAGGGTCGATACATCAACTGTCACAATTTCTAGAGTTGATGCATCCCAATGTTCCGTCTCGTCCATAAGAACTCAATGTGACAGAATGCACGTCTATCAGATGGCATGTCTAATAGATAATGGCTTTTCCGTTCCCGGGGCTCGGTTAGAAATACATTTGTTTCTCACCATATCGACATCCATATTCATCCAAATATCACATAGAGTATCTCAAAAAAACCACCTTATCAAAAGGGTCCTAGTTCCGTAGACGGTGCGTTGATCATGCACACTATCTTTGATTTATTCCCGTTTAAGTGATTAATAGGCCTGGTTCGTTAGGCCCGATGGGCTGACAGGTCCGGTGGTCTCGGTTTTGGCGGGTCCGACCTGACATAATTGTCAGACCAACACAGTGAGTTGTGAGGCCATGCCCGAGTGGCGTGGCCCGCCCTGAAGTGGCTCGGCCGGCCTGGTTGGCACGACTGGCTAGCCGAGCGGGTTCCGGGGCGGGGGGGGGGGGGGGGGGGGGGGGGGGGTTGTCCACACTGGCGTTACCAAGGGGCGCCGTACTTCCTTCGCATCCGGTTTCCAATTCCAAAAGAATATGTTCTACTGGAGGGTCTTACGGCCATGTTTGGTCGGCCTTCTCCCTCCGTGTTAGGCGGTATCACAATGCCATGAATGCACAAGGTTCACGAAACACAACGACAATTTTATTTTCAAAAATATTGAATCAAATCACCCTACCTCGAAAATAAGTTCGCGGTTATCAAGCGCCATGGATGACGCTGTCATTTCCGTCAGTGTCAATGTTCACTCGAGGAAGTGACGTATCCTCTTTTACCACGGAGAGAAGAATATTTTGAAGAACCGTAGTCGCCGAATCGATGTTCCTTTTTGGAGAGGTGATGTTCTTCGTAGGAGAATGATGTTCTTCAAAATAGGAACATCCTTCTCCTTTTACACAACAGCTCCCACCAATTTCCCCCAACCTAATATGTGATAATGTTAAATAATAGGATAATACTATTATTTTATTATACCAAGCAATTTAAATTTAAAAATTCAAAACACTTAATTAATTTTAATTGAAGTGGTTGAATTCATTAAATCAATGGGTTGGAATGTGTTTAAGGGGAAGAGAGGTAAGGTAAAAGGCATCAAATTTAAGAGGAGTAAAAAAAAATAAAGAAGGGGGAGTTTATGAGAGTTATGGGGGGTTTTTTAGGGGTTATGGAAGATGAATGGTTGGGATCTTGTGGGCCCCACCTCCCACATAACCACACATGGGATGTTGGGTGGTTGTGGGAAACACCAACAACTTCCCCTGGGCGGGATTAACTTCCCCGGATAATAAAATAAAATTGTACATACAATTTTATTTATTTCTTATTTAAACCCCATATTTTTACATCCTAATCCGAGCAAACGAAACTATGGTAAATGTCCCCTTAAGAAATTACTGGCATTGAGAGTTAATCGGTTCCCTCCGATTTTAAATTCCGAGAACTGGTTCAAAAGATAGAAAAACCCTCTAGTTCGTTCACTGAACGTACTCGAGCTAAACTTCAGAAAGTGATTTCGGGAACTCCAGGCCTCAGAATCAAGTTCTGTCAAAAGCCACATACTTATGAAATTCCAAAATATTTATGTAAAATTAATTTTTTTCTTGAAATTCCTGGTCTATACAATGCACAAAAATATTATTAATGAAAATGGGATAACTCAAAAATGGAATAGTTGATCATAAATCTGATATCACAGTTGAGTCAAAAAAATTTTCTTTAACATATGAACAGACAAATATTTGCCAGTGTGGGGAACTTGGAAACATAACCTACATTGTGTAGATCCAAAAAATTAATTCATTCATTCATTCATTTAACCTAATAGGTTTTTCGTGTAAATATAAGGTAGTATAAATCATCCTAGTCTTAGCATCATTACCCTAGAATCACTAAGTGATTATCTTCATATCCTTTTCTTGGTTTATCACATCTCACAACACTAAAACATTGGATCATAGTTGAATGGGATACATCAATCGCAATGAATCATTAGAATCATTATTTATCATTTTTTATGACAAAAAATATAATCTCAAGTTAGGACTCATTAATTTGTAGATTACACCCATTTTTATTAAATTAACATAGCTCATCAATCCCCTTCTATTGATTTGCACCAATTGTAGCATGATAATGCACCTGAATATCGAGTAAATTGATTAATAATTTTCATATAACCTAGTAAATCTAATTTATTTATCATTGGACATGAACATTTTTCAAAGATCATTTAAATTTTTTTTCTTATGCCTTCCCCCCTCATTTTCTTATGTAGTTCACATGAATTACCCCACAATCCCGGTTTTTTATTTTTGGTCAGTATGGTGCCCTATCTACAAAGACCCAAAAACAATGTCCATTTTCAATTTATAAATAAATAATTTATTTCATTAACACAACCAATGATTGAAAAATTTATAGACTTTTTGAACAACCTAATACATTGAAGAAACATCATTACACAACCAATAATAGTAAAGACTCAATCAATTCATTATAAAGCATAAACATCTTTGGTGAAAATGAACACATTCTTATTTCTATGCATCCTTTAGCCGTATGGAATGTGATTTTTAATATATAGTTTGACCAATACAAATTACAATATGGGGTTTTTAAAAAAAATAAAAATTAAAACCAACTAGTGTTTTTCAATTATAAGCAAAAAAATTATAATTTTTGATAAATGAAAGCATATGGAAACATGCATTCATTTAAAAAATAATAAATTTTATGAAAGATGATTTCAATTTAAATACAAGGTTAATGAATCTGCACCTGCCATTCATATAGAAATAAAAAAATCACTTGAAAATCTTATAAAAATCCATAGTTAATTATCAAAGGAAACTTGAATCTTAAAATGAATTCCATATTCATTCCCGAGACATGAAACATTACATAATCATGTTTCAGGACTCATTAACAATGGTGGATCATTATTAAACCATCATTGCACATGAATTATAATGATTAATCCATCATTGCATTTGATGTATCAGGACTAAACCCACATCGTAAATGATTTAGAATGGGTAAAACCTCATTTCATATGAATTAGAAAGATTAAAACCTCATCTCACATGATTTAGAATGAGAAAACCCTCATTTCAAAATAATATCTTGAGTAAACCCTCATTACACATGACATATCATTGAATTTATTTCAATCCTTGAGTTTTGAAAATAAATTCATAAAATGAACCTTCTCTATCATATGTGTATCATGATTAATGTAGTTTCTCATATAAATATATAAATATACTTTTATATACATTTATGTAATTTTTTTAAAAAAATATATATTTATAGGTATATAAATATATTTTTTATATATGTTTATTGTTTTCGTACATCGAATTGTTATGGAAAAAAACATACTCGATATCCTTGATTACATTCATACCACTTAATTAAAATTCAAGTACTTTTAATTTATTTTTCTTTTAAGAGAGATCTGTGGCTAGTTATGATTTGATACACTTCATGATATTACCATATATATAAATACACAAATTTAATACATCAATATCAAAATGATAGTTTTTTTTGTAAAAATTATAGCAATGCTAATATTTATAATTGTCCAAATGAAATTCATTAATGATTCAAAATAATTTTTAAGAAAAAAATAAACCTCACAAACCAAAACAATTTATAATCTTAAATTTTAAAATGGATCATTGGGAAATAAAATAAGAGGATCACATTACCATCTTGAATATAATAAAAATACTATTATAAATACAATATTGATAGATTAAATTAATATTTAATATACGAATGTTAAATATATATATTGTTTTAAAAAATTAAGAATAGATATTAAATAAATTCCCCTTGATACCCTAATGACATTAAAATAAATATTTATGAAGACATAAAATTAATATATGTCTAAAACAATTGGTATAAAATATTAAACTGGTTGAATTCATATAGAATATTTCTCACAAAATAAATAACTTCATTTTACATATGAATAATTTAAATAAATCCACATCATAGGAAACGTTTGAAACTCGTTACTGCATTAGAAATTCAATGTTTTCATCAATATCATAAAAAAATGTTTTGAATAATCAGATAATAATTACCTCAGAATCAACTAAGACAAATTAAAATAAAATTCTAGTATTTCATATAATACCATAACATATTTAAAAAAACCCTTACCATGAATAAATCAGAATTGAGTAATGAATTGAAAAGCATGGAGGGATATATAATATTCATTGGTCCGAAAAAATTCATAAATACAGGAAAATTTTTACAAAAATAATTTTTTGTTGACATTGGAGGTGATTTCAATACTTCATTGAAAGTGGGTATTTAATTACACATCAGGATAAATTAACTACAATTGATAATCGTGAAACAATTTTCCTTTACAAGAACAATTTTTTAAAAAATAATTGCATCCCCAAACCATCATAAATACATAAGATTAATCAAAATACAATCATGAAATATAAAAAAATTGGTTAGAAAATGATTCCGTACAATAATCATAAATGAATAATACATTTAAAACATTTAAGCATTGGTTTAATAAAATTAATTTCACATTTAAGGCAAATTTAAAACATCCTTAAATGAGGAAAATTAATTCAAAAATAGGATGGTAAATTAATACTGATTAATTTGTAAACAATATGAAAATACAAGAACAATTAGAAAAAAAGATACTTAATCCCCTTACTATATAAACATAAAATTGATTTGAACTGCATATATAGGAAACAACATTTAAAATATGATAAAACAAAAACCATTTGAACATATTCTAAAAAAATAACAGAATACCCTTATAGTTAGAATCAATACAACAATTCTTAGGTCTCTGGTCACAATAAGGAAGTGTAAAATATATATTTTTAAGGATGAACTAAACAAGTCATGGTGTTATATATTAAAAATTTGAACACCCAAATACAATGTTTTCATATATTGAATACCTAGATTACCCAACGATATAAAATACAAATTTTCCATAAAATAATGCCCTAAATTATACCAAACCAGTTCATGCATAACCAAAAACCCTAAGACATAATTTAAAATTTCAGAATCACTTTCAGTTCTTCTGCATCTTCGAAATCCTACTCACTTTCAAAAAAAGATATTTGACAGAGGGAGTTTCCATGAGCAACCCAAAGCATGGAGCTGCCCCGGGATGTCAACACATGTTGTAGGCAGAATGACTGCCGATGGGACGTGCCAGGTTCTTCCACATGAGACCATCCAAGAGTACCCATATTCTGAAATGAACCACATTACACCCAATATGATTCTTGATAGCCGATACTGGTGTGCTGACTTTAAGCATTTCTAGTCAGTGTGGCGGGTTCCCCAAATTAGCTGAAGAAGTCAATGTGGGGGGGGGGGATCCCACAAATTTTGAACCCTAACCCATATCATGACATCCATCTTATCATTTGTAATTTTTTTTTGTTATTTTTATAATCAATTAATTAATAATTCCTATATTTATATGTTTATAAATATTAATGTAAATATGGATTTGATGATATATATATATATATAAGTATGGTAGTTATTATAACTCATATTTGTTAACATACATAAATAATTTATGTAAACTCCTTATTATTTTTTTATTTATGAAAACAAAAGTTTTTGTTATATAATCCTATGTTCATTATTATGAATAATCCTAGATTTTTAAAATTGATAATGTGATGTGTTATTAAAAATACATTTCATATATATTACTCTTCATAAGTAAGTCTATTATAGTAACTATATCTATAACTAATTCATTAATATAATTATAATAAATATATATATTTTTTAGAAAATATATACTATTAAGTTCAAAAATTACGTTTTGTATAAACTATTCATATATTTTTATTTCTTGAAAAACTTAAAAACATTTAGCATAAAATGCATACAATATTTTAACTAATATAAAATTTTTTATTGTTTTAAAGTAAAATATTATGTGAATGAAATTATATTGAATTTGTATTTAAATTCTTATTAAAAACATTATTTAATATAATAAACATAAATAATTAGATTTAAATTAAATATTCATTTTGCTGACACATATAAATTTATTAATTTAAATAAATTGTTGTTATTATTTATATTTATAAAATCAAATGAAATCACCATTGTTATATATATATAATATAATTTTCACACGGTTAAATATAATGTTTATCCACAATCAATATAAATAAATTAATAATAATTTAAAAGTGAAAATAATATATCTTCTAAAACTCGGTTCATTACATTCTACCCCCATTAAAATATTTTTGTTCTTTCAATTATATCAACACACATATTGAAATTATGAATTTCATTATTCATAATTTGGAAAAGTATGATTGAAGGATCATTCATTAATGTAAAACCCAATAACAATAATAGAATACCACTATGATTTCAAAACGTTTCTCTATGTCCTGACGATTAATAATATCTTTACCTCAATTCTGATACCAACAATAACAACATCAAAAACATAGTAATTCTCTATTTATAGATTAATAATTTATTTATTTAACACAAACCAAGATAAAAAAGGTATAGAGTATTAGAGTTCCCAAATACATAGTAGATTCCTCATTACACAACCTATAAAATTAAAGACTCTAACAGTTCTGTACATGGGGTAAACACGTTAGCAGAACATGACCACTAACTTCCTTCTCTACGTCATTTAGCCTTGTAGAAATAGATTTTGAAAACCTAGGGTGAGAAACAAAAATCTCAGTAAGGGATTTTTAAATAAAAAAATTGTGTTTTTTAATTAAAAACATAACAATTATTAATTTCCTTAAATGTAATCTTATTAAAATTTACACTTCCAAAATAAAAATTATTTTTAATGAGATTCTAAATTTACACACAACGTTTTGATAATATGCTACGACCATTCCTAAAGAAGTAGAAAATTAAATTTAAATTATTATAAACACTCATAATTAATTCTAAAATTCAACATGAATCGTTTTATGGATTCTGGGGTCACACTAGAGACATTGAACATTACATAATCACAATTGTACGATCATTGCACATGGTGGAGCATGAGTTAACCCTCATATCACAAAATTTAGCATTAGTAATCCCTAATTACACATGACATTGCATTAGTAAACTCCCACTGTACATGATTTACCACGATTATACCCTAATTGCACATGAATTATCATGAGTATACCCTCATTACACATGACGTATCATGGAATTTTATTAAAACCATGAGTTTTGAAATTAATTTCTTAAAAATAACATTCTCAATCGTAAATTTTTCATGATGAAATAATTTTATATTATAAATATATAAATATATATAAACATACATTAATAAACAAGTATGTAACAATTTTACATTCATACATATATATATATATATATATATATATGTATACCTACACACACATAAACACATATTTATGTTTATTATTTTCATATGTCAACAAGTTTTGATAAAAAATTTAATCGATTACTTTTCATGCAATTATACAACTAAATTAAAACTCAAATACCATTAATTTAATTTCCTTAATGAGTAATCCATGTCATGTTATGATTTAAAGCAGTCCATGATATAAAATAATATATATATATATATATATAGTTAATACATTAACATCAAAATGATATTATTTTGAAAATCTAATAGTAATTCATGTATTTATAAGAGTCCAAAAAAATCATTATATATTTAAAATAATTTTTAAGAAAAAAATAAGTCTCATCATCTAAAAAATTTATAAATCTAAATCATACCATGGAACATTAAGGACGAATACAAAACATTTACATTACCATCTTGAAAATAAAAAAAATACTATTATAATTACAGTATTTATAGATAAAAGTATGTTTGATTATTAATATTTCAAGTTAACAAACTCTTTAAAACATTTAGGCATAACTATTAAAAAATTTCCCTTTATAACCAAATAAAATTAAATGAATTATTTAAAAATATCTGAAAATATTATTTGAATAAAATAAAATTAGTATAATATAATAAATTACCTGAATTTGTTTAGAAGTATTTTAAAAAAAATAAAACACTTCATTATACATAGATATATTTTAAATAAATCCACTTTGTAGGAAAATTTTAAATAAGATGAATGCATAAAAAATTCAAAGTGTTATTTAATGTCATAAAAACTGTTTGGAAAAATAAGATAATAATTACCACAAAAGAGACATAGACGAATTGGAATTAAAAATATGATTGGAATAAAAATCCTTAAAATATTTCGAATATAACATCCCATAGAAAGAAGGAAAAGAAATAGATAATTGAATTACAATGCATAGAGGGATAAATACTAATGAAAAGATGGAATAAATTCAAAATTACATGAATTGTTTTATAAAAATAAAATTATTTTTACCTTTCAGGTTATTTAAATACTACCATGAATGTGGGGAATAAATTACACATCATGATGGATTAAATACTACTGATAAAATTTGAAAAAATTTGAATGTACAAGAATTATTAAAATAATAACATATAACATCCCCTTACCTTCATAAATACATAAGATCAATAAAAATTCCATGATGAAATGTAATAACAATGGACTAAATCAAGATTGCATACAAAAATCATAAATGATGAATCTGTATTACATTGGTTTACTGAAAGTCCCAATACATTGTTTTCGAATCCAATGTTTCCTTGAATGATGAAAATGAATTGCATAGTAGGATGGTTAATTACTACTTAATTTTTATTAAAAAATTGAAAACTCAAGAAAAAAATCCTAAAAAATATACAACATCCCCTTACTATATAGACCGAAAATTGATTTGAATAGTATGTATGGGAAACAACATTTTTTATAAGATAATCCAAATACCATGTGAACATATTCTTGAAAAAAAACAACAAAATTATACTATAGCTATAATCAATGGAGTAATTCCATGGTCTTGGAACACAATGAAGAAGATGGAAGACACATTTTTTAAGTTGAAATAAACACTGCGTGGTCTTATATAAAAACATTAGAACACCAAAAACTAGTGTTTTAAAATATTGAAGACCATGATTCCCTACAGAAAATAAATACTAATTTTCCATAAAATAAGTCAATAAATCAGTCCAAACCATTTCAAACAGAACCTTAAACCCTATAAAAAAATTTAAAATTCCTCAAACACTTTTGGTTCGTCCTTATATCTATAATATGAATCACCATCATCAAAAGGAATTCGATGTAGTATAATTCCTCAAGAAACAAGACACATGATGTGACCCCTAGTTTTTAGTGCATGGTGTAGGAAAAATGACCACCTGTGGGGTCTGTCAGGTTCTTCTACATGCATCCATCCAAGAGTCCATGGATTTTGGAATAAAACCCATCATACCTTACACAATTATCTACAGTGTGTAGTGGTGCACCGACTCCATGCATTTTCAGCCACCATCTAGGGTCTCCCTACCTAGCTGGAGAAGACAACACACAGGGAGTGGAAATCCTGTTGATTTTGTACCCCACCCCTAATCCCGGTTACACTCTTATCATTTCTGATTTTCTATTGTTTTCATAAATTTTAATTAATAAATATTATATTCATAGGTTTATATATTTCAATGTTAATAAACATGCACTCATATATATATATATATAATTTTTGAAGTTATTAAAACTCATATTTTTAACTTATATAATAATATAAGTATACAAATTATCAAATTATTATTCATAAAAATAACAATTATCATTATATAGATTAATGTATTTTATTAAGAATAATCAATGATTTTTTAAAATTTATAAGATATAAATAAATATACTTTTTACTATATAAAAAATTATAATTTCAAAAATTATAATTTATTAAAAGTATGTGAATATTTTTATTTCTTGAAAAACATAAAAACATTTACTATAAAAATTTTATATGATTTTAATTAAAATAATAAATTTTAGGTTTTTTAATAGTTCATTTTATGTTAATGAAATTATATAGAATTTTTATTTAAAATAGAACTAAATAATTATTTCATATAATCAACATAAATATTAGGATATTAACTAAATATTCATTATATTTAAAAATATAAATTTCAATATTTAAATAAATTATTATTATTATTTATATTTATATAAATAAATATATGTTACCATAGTTATACACAGACATATATATAAATATATATATATTTTATATCACTTTTAAATCTTACATTTATCCTTAAAAAATAGAAATTAATTAATTTTAATTTAAAATATATAATACTATATTTACTAATACTCAGGTCGTTACACAATCGAACCCCTGAAATCATGATGAAGTGATGTACAAGGGACAGATCGATGAATCATGGATTGATCTGGGATGATTGTGGGAATTGGTTGACCATTTTTATGATCATAGATCATGTCTATTGTATGTGGAGTGGATTTAGACGTGATATTCGTACATCAGAACCATCGAGGAATGAAGAAATCCTATTTCTGGAAAACGAAGACTAGAAACAATGGATCAGAGTAATATAAAATAATCTCTTGTGGAATCCTTGTGGGATATATGGTAGAATTTCCATATTCAATGCATGAAATATTTATATGGTAATATCTGAAAAATCAGACTACACACACTTTACATTGATGAACACATGACATGAAACACCTTGGTTGTTGTGGCTATGGTTTATTTATTTCATATCGGCGAAACAATGTTTAAAATCCATACATTATGTGTACCCCTTTTCCGATGTAGATGATCCATGTGACAAAGAATACTGATGGAAAACATTGTGTTCCTAAGTACATTGGTATGGCCAAAGCACACAGTTTTCACCCCGTGTGAAGAGGCACGGTGTGTACAAAAGTACATGGACATAGGCTAATCTACACAAACAGATTTTGTATAGGATGGCCTGACCAAGAACTTTGGTGGGACCCCAAGTGGAATGGGAATTCCATGTATATTCACCACACGTCATGTAATCTTGTAAATTTGGTGATCCATGTACCTCCAAGGACACGACCATGTGAATAAGTAGGACCATAGTCTATATGGGTCACCTTACCCACCATGTACCTCTTGTATCCTTTTTCATGTAACCTCAATCATCCATATCTCATTTTATTGAACTCTTATCTTGGATCGTGAGTATATTTTCATTTTTTTGTATATAGAACACGATGGTGAACTCCATTGTGGATTTCATGATATGATATTAAATTTTAATGTATGGATCTTATTTAGGTTACCAAAAACAGCAACAGTGATGAGGCAGGATCCCCATAGGCTTCCAATTGAATGGAACCCCCCTTTTTCACTTGGGTTTGGATCCTCGACCTATAGAGTGGAACAAAACCATCACACCATGGAGTGAGTATAATCCCTATAGAGTGAACCCCATATCATCTTGGGTGTTTGTCTTCTATATAACATGTGGATTCTCTATCAAATAGTGTATGAGTCCTCGATGACCAGAGTTGACCCCCATCCCCAGCCCCCTAATACACCAAGGAAATTAACATTGCCCTTTAAATAGGACCTCCAATTATATGTGGAACGAGTCATCTACCTACTGTCTATAATTCCCTTACCTACTAATGTATGTGTCCTCGTGACACTTGAGTGGAACCCCACATACACATTGGTGACATGCCTCTACAAATACATAACGTGGGGAAACCCTAATCAGGTAGTGTGATGTTACTTAGGAAAATATAGTGGAACCCAGAACAAATTTTGGGTGTGGATCACATGAAAATACTTATTGAGTGGAACCCCCTCATGTACTTGCGATTAAGAGATCAACTTGGGGATTTTTCTCCATCTACATTTTGACATAGTGGTTTGGTTTTACCCTCAACGTGATTACTTGTGGGATGATGTGTGAGATGTTGGACATCATTGAAGAACTTTTGGAACTATTAGAAAGGCATCTTCTTTTGATGAGCTATGAGATATAAATCCTTTTTCTCTCTCATATGGTATTATTTAACTGAGCATGTATATATATATACAAACACATTTTTGTCCAGACCATGGGATTTGTTTATGCTTCTTCCAAGGGTTCAAAATCACATGGGGTAATCCATGTAATTTACTTGTTTATCTTCTAATGGATGGATGAGATCACCCACCAAATTTAGGTGGAAAATACATGATGTGTAGTTTACATATGCACCATGTTAATCCCCTTGTGTTTGGACGAGGTTAATATGTATCTTGGTTTTGGTTGAGCAATTATACTTCTTTTCATTGTATATCATGTTTACTATATACATTATTTATATTCATGTTTTATATATTACATATCTAATTCATCTATTGGGGTGACCTAGGTGGTATATATACAATCACTCCACTATGGTATTTTCACACACGTGTTGTGTCTTATGAAGACAACAGATTGATCATTGGTGACAACAAATTTCCTTAGTGGTATGTTGTACTTTGGACAATTTGAGGGAGGTCATATCCTCTAAATTAGATGCTGGGATCTCTCAGTATTTTACATTCTCATTTTTTATGTTGGGACATCATTCTAGTTATGTGTGTATTTTTTCACTTTACCATTTAGTTCACAGTCCCATTATCTTTTACTCACTATAGGATATAAATTAATAAATTTTTTACATTGTATTGTTCATCATCTTATATTATTCCTCAAAACTAATTCATTGATACTGTCATGTTTGTGCATACATGTACATTGGAAAGGATATTAAGATTTTAGTTATGCCTTCAGCACTGGTCATTAGCACATGGCCTATGGAGTTTGGCATGGTGTATTTACGGCTCGATCCCCGACATGGGATGAGTAATTAGTTATCGGTATCACATGATATTTTTAACCTTGGGAGGGTGATTGTAGTATTCACCTTATGGAAATTTGTTAGGGATCATTGAAATAGTTTCATAGTTTCACAAGTATGGATCTCGTGATTGTGAATCTAGTGTTGGTACAACCAGCCAACGTATCCATTCACCATAACCATGACTTTTTTCTATCTGATTCAACATACCAAGACAATTATTGCAAGGATAAATGATAAATTCATAATATTGATTGATTATTTTTCTTTACATCTTGAGTCATCTCCCCATATATATATATATATATATTATCTCATTTGTCCTTGGTGTATCTTGATAACTTTTAGGATGCGTCTGTGATGATAGCTACATAGGATAGCAGTTACAGATCATGACAATGATCTGTTACATGATGATGCATCAATTCAAAGTTCGTTCCATGATTTTCTTCCACCATTTGGGTAGGTAGTATAACCCCCACCTTTTGAGAAACATGTCACCCAAATAGATAATGTTGAGGATGCGTGCAGACTAAGAATTCTCTGCATGTTCTTACTCTAGAGGTTGTTATGGTTTCAAGGCATGATATAACCCCATGATTTATAGTATTGGAACTAATCATTTGTCCATATTTTTAGGCTTTTATGGATAGTGGATGATCAGTTGGTTGTATTGGTAGCTTGAATTTTTCACAGGGCAGTTGGGAATAGGTGGAGTCTCATTGCACAGATGCTTGATCATTCGACATTCTCATTCCCCAACATTCAGAAGGTTTTTATTGAAGAGTAATACCCCTCATACATAAGCTCGGTAGAGATTTAAGAGTTTTAGGAGATGTAGAAGTGTATGATTATAGTTTCAGAGTACATAGAGAGGATCACATACCTTACACCATACTCTGATTACATGATCTCGACTGACTACATCTGAACACAATTGTTCGTGGTGGGACACTACAAAGTGATTCATTGCAACATTGTGCAGATATTTATCCCCACCAATTCAAGGCTATTATGGATGGTTCAGTTTCCAAGGGAATTCGTCCTGAGGGATTCCATTAAACCAGAGCTGGTAATGGGTTCCATAGAATTAGTTATCAGTAGTAGCTAATAGGAGTGAAATCATCGGATATTGACCAAGGAGAACTCCCCATTATCAGACTCATGAACATGTTCAGGGTTAGTGAAAAGATCCTCGGATTCCCAGAGAGGTGGTTTTTTATTTCTGTGATGGGTGAGGTCACATGTTATTGGGACACCCATCCAAACGTGATGCAAAATTCAGGAATATAGTTGATGTATAGACACATTTGAGGAAACACAATGATCAGGGATCATCCAGGAGGGGGCATTTTCATACTAATGGAGTATGAGATAACATTTATGAATGAGGAGTTATGGGTGGTGGATTATATTGTTATATCCATCAACCACTACCACCGTTAGTAGGCCCATGACATGGTCATGTAGCTAGTAGTCCAGAATGTGGAAATCTGCAGAATTTAGAGGTTTATGACCCAACAACACAATAGGAGATTAGAGGTATGATAGGTATTTATTCGACAATATATTCATTATTAGTATACATTGTATATATTAACTCCATCATCTCTATTCTCTTGGTGAGAGACTTGGAGC
Organism: Viscum album; assembly: GCA_963277665.1. Lineage (NCBI taxonomy): Eukaryota > Viridiplantae > Streptophyta > Magnoliopsida > Santalales > Viscaceae > Viscum > Viscum album. The sequence goes on along the minus strand of OY728152.1, from coordinate 355,842,151 downwards.
ACACATTTGAATCACTAACCGAGTAACTTTATCTATAGGTTCTTGTATGGAATGATTCATATCTATATTTTATATGATGATAGTGAGGGATGTCACTGTATGGATATAGGTTCCTGTGGGAAATTTTGGTATCAATTATTTTACCCTATGATGTCATCTTGGGTATGGATTTGTTTTCCATGGCCCATTCCTAAATAGAAATTCACTATAGATGAGTAATATGCTTTTGTACTAATGGGATGAGATTCACCTTTATGGATGAGATATATCTCATGGAGGTACAAGTGAGATATATTTTCCAGAGGCACCATCAAATAACCTATTAGTTTGTCAATTAATTCCTTGTCAATGTATGCTATTCAGTCATATGGATTCGTTTAGTTAAAGAAGAATATATATACATTAGCCCTGAGGATGTTTAAGAAATTCCACTAAGGTGGGACATGGATATTTTCATCGACATTCATTATGATAATACATCAATTTAATTTTTTCATCATATTAGATGGCCTATACCAAGAAATATGAGATATGGTTACAGTTGGAGGAACTTGAAGATAATGGTTTTAATCAGGCCTTGTGTGTCCCTGTGGGTAGATACATTGTTTTTCATGAAAAAAAAGGATGTGTTATTTCATATTTGGGTGTATTATAACTTCATGAACCAATCCATGATAAATAATATGTATCTATTATCTAGGATTGACGACCTCTTTCACATGTTGCGAGGTACGAGATTGTTCTTGAAGATTGATCTTCTGTTCAGATACTACTAGTAGTGGTTTTATAAAGTTGATATTCCAATACTAAGAATACAATGTCGTTATAGAAACTACGAGTTATTGGTGTACCCCATTATTGTGATGAATTTTATAATTGTGTTTATGTATTTGATGTACCACTTTTTCCATCCATAATTGAACCATTTTGAGGTTACCTTCATCGATGTCATGATCATGTAGTCTATTACAAGGGAGGATCATAGAGAGCCCTTGAGGATAGCTCCTTGTTTCATTGAGAATACCCTATTTATATGATACTCTCAATGTTTCAGTTATGGATTCATGATGTCCAATTTTTTGAAATTATATTTTTCTGAATGTTTTTTCCATGGACGTGGTGAATATCGATGCAATTATTTTTTGGGGTCCACCCATGATCATGTAACTGGTGTAGTAATCATAGAATGGAAGTGTAAAATAAGAAGTTTTTTGGATAAAATTATTTTGAATTGCAACCCCATTGACTAGACTAATGCCGAAAGTGATGTTTCTGAGTTGAAATAAGCAGTTCTAGATAGCCCTCAAGGAGTTGAGGCTGAGGCTGATGAGTGATCCTATGTTGATATGACTAGTTGAGGGCTTGGTGTTTGTAGTGTATTATGATGACGAAGGATCTAGTCTCTGAAACATTTTTATAAAATGATATATATTTATCCAAAATAGGTAAATGAGAATATTTTTAGATATTGTCATTAAGATGATATTCAATTCCATAGTCTTGTGTGACCAAAATCAATTTTATAAAAATATTTAACAAATTTTAAATAGAGATTGCAGATTTTCATTACGATAATTGGATAACTCTTAAACCAATGATTAGATCTGATATATGAGAGCATGATTCAGCCTATAAAACATTTTTTACCCTTTTAATGTCATAAAATAGGTCAGTGTTGGGTGTCCGAGTACCTCTCCTGCTAGGGGTACATTCAGTTGATTGATTAATTAATTCATTCATTTATTTTAATATGTTTTGCTTCTAAATATATTATTATAGTTATTTTGAAAAGGTTATACTCATAATAAAAGAATCACCATGCAATAATCTTCCACTACTTCAATTTCGGAATCTAATCCGACAATGACCAAACATTGGACCAGAGCATATAAGAATGCAGTGAGCAGAAAAACATTTTTCAATCATCGGTGTGTGCGTTCATTGATTATGAATGATACAATATCTAGGTAGAGATCATAACATTTTTTATTATACACATTTTAATTAAATTGATTGAACAATGAAGTTGAACATTATTTATTTTCACAAATTGAGTCCTCTGAACGTGCCCGTAAATAAATTAAACTGATTAATCGTTGTTTTCTACCCATGGATATCCCAAGACTGGATCGTTTTCCATGTACACATTATAAATATTTTATAACGGTATATTTTGTTCCTTTCACCCTCAATTGCATTGATTTTTTCATCTCTAGGACATTTGGAATCCACTTCGTTGTTGCTGGGTGGTATTGAGCCAGATTGAAACCCTGGACTTATGAAGAAATAATATACGAGGGACGAATCAAGGAATCAAGGGCATATTTCATATTTTTGTATGGAGTGGATGTTTTTTTGACTATTAGAGATCAGTTTAAAATCAATGGAACATGTAGAGACCTGAAGATTGACGTACAAAGACATTACATTTCTTTTGTGGAATACATAGTACATAACAAAAATAGACACACATGGACCGTAATAGTTTAGTGTATTTCGAAACTTGGAACGTAATCTTTCAATCGCTGTGAAAGATCTTCAACATCTCCCATAATGATCTTCCCATTTTTCCTTACCTAAAATATTTCTTTTAATCCTGGGGGAAAAGAAAACATAAAAAGGGTGAGCTCAAATGATCATTAAGGGTAAGCATGGATAAAATAAAACATACCATATACATTTAATCTTAAAAAAACATGAACATTAAAAATCTTTTGCAACAACATAAAACATAGAATTACACAAGGAATAGATCATAATGGAACATAAAACATGATAAAATAGCATGGGAATAAAACATGTAATTTTTGAAACCATTAAACACATGATATTATTTCCATATTAGCCAAGGAATTGCTGCCAAGACCATCTAAGTGGACAAAGTCCCTTTCTAAATCGGGTTCACTCCTCGTTCCAGTCCTGTTTTACTAACCCAGTTTAACATGCCATTCCAGACAGGTGTATCTCAAGATATATAAATCATTATCCAATGCATTGGAGGGAGATATAGGTCCCACCCATCTTATAATGAAATAATTATTACTTGTGCCCCAAAATAAACATACATCATTCATAATACCCCAATAAATAAAATGGGTTTCATAAACATCATCCCATAATCCCATAATCCATATAAAAGAAATGGATATCATTTCATAATAAAAAAAGTGAAACCATATAAATCATAGAGACTTTATACGTGAAACATACACATATGAAATAAGGTCATCATAGATGGAAAAAGGTTTTGATAAAACACTTGAAATGAATTCTTGAGGAAAATATCATTTCTTCTTCAAAATCAATTTCATTTCACAAAACCTTATGCTATTTTAAAAGAAAGAGATTTTGTTGAAAATAGTAATCAAATATTTTGGAGTAAGCTACGTGAAAATAAAGCTTTATAAAACTGTAAAAATCAGTTCGTGTCGTATAATTTAAAAAAACAATCTTCCCGTACTTTTGTCGGAAAAGTCAAAAAGTACCTCGTACGAAAAACGACAAAAGATTCATTTTATATCATTTAATAAAAACTCACCAAAGGGTAAAATTGGATATAAAAAATTGTAGGTGGATGGAAAAAATATTAAATATTGAGGAATCATGGATGTGGATGATAAAATACACCCCAGTAAATACCAATGTTTAAACAATCTCGGATAAAATGAGATTGTGATATTTTCCCTTACCTTAGGTCTGATTTTCTTCGTAAGTGTCCGAACCTAATGTATAATGATTTAAATAATGTCATTGACTTATTATAGAATCATACTCATTTTTATGATATCATATATGGTTCACTTATGACTTTATATTACCCGTTCTTTTGTAAATTCCATGTTCAAGTGTGTTTTGGGTAAAATTGTTTCATTTGTCGTATGTGTTTTCACTTGTAATTATTCATATGATTACATAGATCATGATTACTTACCTCCATAAAATAAAACATGATTTATATATAATTTATATTCAGAATATACATATATATAATAAATCAGTAAATGGAATGAAATACACCGTTCATGGAGAGGGTAGGTCGTACGTACGCATGAACGCTATTCTTGTTTCTTTATTGAGTTGAATGGAATTATTTAGATGAAATAAATATATATACACATAAATCCAGTATAATTATTATTTCATATATTTAATGATTAATTATTATATATAATTTATAATAATTCATTAATGGTTAACATGGAGATTGAATCTCATCGCGTTGTGGAGACGGTAGTCCGTACGTATGCACGAGTGATGATATCGTTCTCATGATTTTTGGACTGTATTGGAGTGTATGTAAAAAATTTCAGCATCAATAACACTATAAAATAATCATATATAGTTATTATTTACACAATTATACCCATCCAATTAAGGTGGTGGTGGAAAATAGATTACACCACGACGTGGAGATGGTATTCCGTAGGTACGCACGTGCGGTGATTTTGTATTCCGTAGGATGGATAGATGGTGAAATAGGTTTGTTTCATACTTATAATAACATATCAGTATATTAGTGATAATGATTTTATTACTTCATAATGAAACAACCTAAGACAAAGGTGTGGAGGAAGAAATAAAGTTGAAATAATCGGTAACGAACATTACCTCTTCTTTGAAGCGCCTATTTGAGTCCTCTTCTTAGGGAACTAAAATTGGTCTTTTAAGAAGAACCGGACCTATAGGATGTTTATATGGAAGTGTAGAAGAAAATTTATCAGGGGTTGGCAGAGTATGAAGGATAAATGTGGTGTGAGGAAGAGAGGGATGAGGTTCCCTTTTATATGGGAGGAGAGGCGCACCTTTGAAAATCTTAAAAATATTAATTTATAATAAATATAAACCCACTTAAAAACCACCAAAAATGACAAATATTAGAATATTAGATGATATAGGGTTGTAATATCATCAAAAAATAAAATTTAGACATGTTTTTAATTTATTTTAAACTTTATCAACTTGATTTATGCTTATTTTATCAATTTAATTTTTTTTGTGGTAATAATATTTTAAATGTAAAATTATAACAAATAATTACTTATTTGTTGTAAATTGTCCATAATTGGATACTTTATACCTTATTTTACTTATCGTGTTTTTACTATTCATTAAAATATGAAGGTTATCATAAAAATATCAAAACATTATCCAATGTATATTTTTATATCTTGATTCAAAAGAAAAATTTTATTTTGTAAAATTGAACTTATGAACATGTCAAAAACCAGATTTAATGTGGGTGTGCCATCAAAAGGTGACAAAAATGCAATTTTTTGGAAAAATACTTATTTTACCTGAAAAAATTATTATGTTCTTATATCATGTTCTATAAAATGTATAAGATGAATAATAATTTTATAAAATTCAAAATTTAGTTAATACTATTCATAACGGCAAGTTTATAATAATATTATAATAATATATCATTGTTTAGTAACACCCGGTATTGCGTACAACACACGCTATCGAGGAAGGTCGCAATTGCGTGTAATGCCAACCAATTCAGGGTTCTATGTTAGGCAAGCTCCTTTTGGTTTAGAGTACAACATAAGAAATTAATGAAATTAAAAAAAAATCAAAAAATCTAGGGGTGTTACATTCTACCCCCCTTAAAATGAATTTCGCCCTCGAAATTCATTGTGGTAATAAATGGTTTACTACTCGAAAGTTTCATTAATAGAAACCCACATCGTAAAAAGGAATATTAAAACTTAATTTAAGAAAAAGAATGTTAGAAACATAACAGATACCCAAATGACTCATCACTGGGTTTTCATATAGGAGAACATAGGTGAAAATATGGATATGGATGAGAAATATAACCACCATGTCCTGATGGAGAGTGGTAGAGAACATGGCTATGAAAAAGACATCAATTACAAAGCCATAAATTTGTGATGATCTAAGGTATCATCTGATTCATCGGATATAAGAGCACTAGGGCAACATTTTTGGTTTTCAATAACATTTCCCTAAAGTTGAAAATTTCGAATTATATGAAATACTTGCTTGATTTTGGTACAATATCAATGTTTTTCTTACATTGAACAATTTATACTTCATCTCTTAAATAAATAAATTTGAATTTGTTATTCGTGAAGTGTTAACAGATCATCTGATAGAATGATGGGTCATCCCATATGTTTCAAACAAAAGGTTAGAAAAAGTTATCAACTATACATAAGTCCATCTATGGTGAGATTAATCATATATGGTTCCTAAAATGTACTTATACTTCATATATCATACTGCATAATATAATAAAACTAGTTTCTACTAAACAAGGACATCCTGTAGTCCATTGGTAGGTGATAAAGACAAGTCACACTTCAGTTGTGGGTTCGATTCCCACAGCCATGTCTGACGAGATGGGTTGTCGCCCATCCTGAAGGTTGTCCATTTTCTAAATCAACATTACTATAACATCCCACTAATAATATCGAAAAAATACTCCTATCCTTAAACAATACAATCTTATGTCCAACATAATCCATTCCAATATTTATCTAAAATACATCGGTCCAGGCTCATAGTATAAAGAATATGATTACTTTAAATGTAATCAACCAACCATCATTTATCCCCCATTATCTTTTTGGTCACATTCCAATAATGTGAATACCTTAATCATGCATTCTCTTGAAAAAATGAATATCGACTAAACCTTAGTGAAAACATGAATGCATTAAAAATTAACTCTTTCCACATACCAAAATCCAAATATTCTATATACTCAAACCACGATATAACCTTCTCCTTATATCAGTCCTGAGCTCATGAATACTATTAAACATTTAATTATCTCCTTATCGCTTCATTATGGGAATATAATCAACTTCCCAAAAATAATGGTACCATTCATCACACATTTTCAAAACTTAAGGAATGTCAACAATGTAAAAAACCTTATATGTCTCTTAATTCCATAGTACAATGAGATTACTTATAAAAAATTACACTTGATAAACATGTATTCATTCCACTACCTTCTTAAACCATTGACCGAGCTTCAACAATTATTTCATCTCACATATCATTTGTAGTCTCTTCATGATCATCAACATAAATACTACCCCTACGACCATAATGATTCTCTTCATGAGACTTTCCCTTAGGGAATTGGTTTGCATAATGCATGTACATTCCAAATTTAAATCATTTAACCATTTTTGATGTCGTAGCAATACCATTATCCATGTCAATGGTGTTAACTGAACCTTTTCCTTTTCACTTATTGGCTTTGTGTCCTTCTTTTCCACACCCAAAGCATTTTCCAGTTCCTTTGAAACATTCTCCTTGATGCCTCTTCCCACATTATTTACATAGGGGAAATTGAACTTTCTTTCCTCTAGGATCATCAAGAAACTCCATCTTTCTCTTATTAGTCGAGTCAGGAAACCTACCAAGTTTGAGTTTATTGATCATATTATGAGATTGATGATTCTTCATAATAATAACGATTGGACTTCCAAATCCAATTTCATTTGGTTTCTCATGAATAATATCATTCCATTGTCCATCATATCCACCATTATCGTGAATCATCTTGCTTCTATCCATTTTCTAAAACCCAAAAAGAATAGTGTGAGAGGAAAAACCCAAGCTAGGGAAAAAAACATAATAAAGGGGGAACGCCCTCAATATCTAACTTCTTAGGATAAATTCTAAGATCGTTATCATACTTCCCGTACTATATCCTATACGTATACTAATCCGTAGGTACATCCCTAGACATACCTTAGAAATATCTCTAGGGATCTCACTAACATTTTCACATCCTAGTTTCCAAAGGTTGACTAAATCGTTCCTCGGATACCAACTGTAGAGACCTTAACCTTGACAAACATAGACATTACATTACTTTTGAGGAATACATAGTACATAACAAAAACAGACACACAAGGACCATAATAGTTTAGTGTCCTTGGAAACATGGATCCTAATCTTCTAATCGCGGTGAAAGATCTTCAACATCTCCCATAAAGATATTACCATTTTTTCCTTACAAAAAATCATTATTTTAATCCTGGGGGAAAAGAAAACATAAAAAGGGTGAGATAAAATGCTCAGTAAGGTTAAAAATGGATAAAATAAAACATACCATATACATTTGAACTTAAAAAATTCATGATCATTAAAAATCATGAGCAATGACATAAAACATGGAAGTACGTAATGCATATATCATAAGAAAACATAAAACATGATAAAATATCATGAGAATAAAACATGTAATTGTGGAAACCATTAAGAACATGATATTATTTCCTTATTAGCCAAGGCATTGCTGCCAAGACCATCTTTGTGGACAAAGTCCCTATTTGAGTTGAGTTCACTCCACGTTCCAGTCCTGTATTACTGAACCGGTTTAAATTTCCATTCCAGCCATGTTTATCTCATGAGATATAAATCTTTACCCAATGCATTGGAGGGAGATATAGGTCCCACCCATATCATAATGAAATCATTATTACTTGTGCCTCACAATAAACATACGTCATTCATAATAAACCAATAAATAAAATGGGTTCCATAAACATCATCCCATAATCACATAATCCATATAAGAGAAATGTATATCATTTAATAATAAGAAAAGTGAATCCATATAAATCATAGAGACTTTATACGTGAAACAAACACATATGAAATAATTTCATCTTATATGGAAAAAGGTTTTGATAAAACACTTGAAATGAATTCTTGAGGAAAATATCCTTTCTTCTTCATAATCAATTTCTTTTCACAAAACGTTATTCAATTTTAAAACAAAGAGATTTTGTTTAAAATATTCATGAAATATTTTGGAGGAATATTCATGAAAATATGGATTTATAAAACTATAATAATCCGTTCGTGCTGTATAAGTTAAAAAACATTTTTCTCGTACTTTTGTCAAAAAAGTCAAAAAGTACCTCGTATGAAAAACGACAAAAGATTCATTTTATATCTTTTACTAAAAAATCACCAAAGGGTAAAATTGGATTTAAACAAATTTAGTTGGATGGAAACAATATTACATATTGAGGAATCCTGGATTTGGATGATAAAATACACCCTAGTAAATACCAAAGTATAAACAATCTCGGATAAAATGAGATTGTGATATTTTCCCTTACCTTAGGTCCGATTTGATTCGTAAGTGTCTGAACCTACTGTATAATGATTTAAATAATTTAATTGACTTATTACATAATCATAATAATTGTTATGATATCATATATGGTTCACTTATGACTTTATATTACCCGTTATTTTGTAAATTCCATGTTAAAGAGTGTTTTGGGTCAAATTGTTTCCTTTGTCGTCCGCGTTTTGACTTGTAATTATTAATTTGATTACTTAGAACATGATTACATAATTACAGAATATAAAACATGATTTAAATATAATATATATTCATAATATAAATATATTTAATAAATCATTATATGGAAAGAAATACACCGTTCATGGAGACGGTAGGTCGTACGTACGCATGAACATTGTTTTCGTTTCCTTATTGAGTTGAATGGACTTAAGAAATTACATACATATATATAAAAATAAATCTAGTATCATTAATATGTCATATATTTCATGATTACTTATTATATATACTTTATAATCATTCATTAACGGTTACCGTGGAGAATGAATCTCATCGCGTCGTGGAGACGGTAGTCCCTACGTACGCACTAGCGATGATATCATTCTCATGATCATGGGAATGTATTGGATTGTATCTAAACTATTTATGAATAAATATCACGTTAAAATAATTATATATAGTTATTATTTACACCATTATACCCATACAAGTAAGGTGGTGGTGGAAAATAGATTACTCCACGACGTGGAGGCGGTATTACGTACGTACGCACGCACGGTTGTAGGATGGATAAATGGTGAAATATTGTTGTTTCATACCTATAATAACATATCAGTATCTTAGTGATACTGATGTTATTACTTCATAATGAAACAACCTAAGAAGAAGAAGTGGAAGAAGAAATAATGTTGAAAGAATCGGTAACAGAAATTACCTCTTCTTTGAAGCACCTCTTTGTGTCCTCTTCTTAGGGCAGTAAAATTGGTATTTTAATAAGACCAGGACCTCTAGGATGTTTCTAGAGAAGTGTAGAAAAGAATTTTGAAGGGTTTGGCCGGGAATTAAGGCTCAAAATGGTGTGAGGAAGAGAGGGATGAGGTTCCTTTTTATAAGGGAGGAGAGGGGCACCTTTGGAAATCTTAAAAATATTAATTTATAATAAATATAAACCCACATTAAAACCTTAAAAAATGACTCATATTAGAATATTACATGAGATAGGGTAGTAATCTCATCAACCAATAAAAATTAGACATGTTAGGATTTTATTTTATACGTTATCAACTTGATTTATCTTTATTTAACCAATTTAATTTTATTTGTGGTAATAACATCCTAAATTTTAAATTATAACAAATAATTACTTATTTGTTGTAAATTTTCCATAATTGGATACTTTATAATATTTTATACGTAATAAATCTAAATTTATAATTTGTAAATATTTTTTTGATTTTTAAACAATGTTATAATATGATATTTTTATAAAGTAACAATAGTGTCAATTTTGACACTATTCATTTATTTGAATTTAAATAAAATATATACCGAAGATAAGTTCTAAGTAAAAGCCTTAATAGATTCAAAAAATGTCATATGTATCTATAAAATTAGTGGAGAACAATAAATAGTTCATATAATATTTATTTTATTATTTTTAAAACTATTTATTTGGTTTATCTCTTAATAAAATTATTACTACATCATTTTCGTATAATTATTTAATATACATATTTGTTTCAAAAAAAATATAATTAAAATCCTATGATTAATATAAATTTATTACCTTTCAAAATTATACATTTACATGAATTTATAATCATAAAATAACAATATTAAAATTGTTATATTTATTAAATTATGAAGGGGACAACTTTGGTATCATTTAAAATAAAATAATATAAGTGTCGTAATCACTTTTATAAGGCTCCAAATGGTCAAATATTAGACCATTTGATGATTATGGTTTAAATGTACATGACCAATATGTTTTTTTCTGGATATGGTACATTTTATGGTTACTATTAGTTTAATAAAAACTTTATTCTTGATTTTTCACTAGATAAACAATTTCTGCATCACTATTGTGCTCCAATTAATGATAATTATTTAATACCAATAAATTATAAATAAATTTATATGATATAGATAATGTTATTCAGTTTCTGGAGACTATTCATGTTCGAAGTTTCATTAAGTTTATCAGTAAATTAAAATTAATATACTTATAAGATTTAAGAGAGTGACATGTTGTCACTTTCATTGGTTTTAATTATAATTAAGTTATTTTCAAGGAAAAAAGTCCATCAAATGATTCTAATCAGACCCTTAGGTGATATGGGTCGACATTTAGTCATCCAATAGGATTTTGTCAAGTGTTAGGGTAATTTTATAATCTTATATTTACCCTTAATTACCCGATTTACCATTAACTATGGTAAATAATATTTACCGTAGTTACTATTCATAATGCCCAAAAAAAATTAGTCTATTAATATAATTTGGACCCACTGATTCAAAATATGGAATCCGTTTTTAAAAATTCAATACACAGAAGTTTCTGAAATTAAATTAAAATTAATCATGTTTTCGAAATAAAACGGGTTTTTGTTTAAAACATTGCAAAAGATTGAATTGAATTAACCTACAAATTTAAGGTAAAATCTATGCTAATGACATAAATTATATTAAATGGTAAAAATATATTCAATTTATACTTTAAAACCATTCAATATTATAATTTATCCATTTAAATTATTATGATGAATAATGTTGTTTTTAATTAAAATATAGCATGTTTTTACTATTCATTGAAATATGATGGTTATCAGAAAAATATCAAAACATTATACAATGTAAATTTTTATATCCTGATTCAAAAGAAGAAGTTTATTTTGTAATATTGAACTTATGAACATGTCAAAAACTAGATTTAATGTGGGTGCGCCATCAAAAGGTGACAAAAATGCATTTTTTTGAAAAATACTTATTTTACCTGAAAAATTTATTTTGTTCTTATACTAGGTTCTAGAAAATGAATAAGATGAATAATAATGTTATAAAATTCAAAATTTAGTTAATACTATTCATAACGGCTAGTTCATGATAATATTATAATAATATATCGTTGTTTAGTAACACCCGGTATTGCGTACAACACACGCTATCGAGACAGGTCGTGATTGCGTGTAATGAAAACCATGTCAGGGTTGTGTGTCGTGCAATCTCCTTTTGGTGTAGCGTAAAACACAAGACATTAATGAAATTATAAAGTATATTTTTAATAAAATCTCAGGGTGTTACAGAACATATATGGACATGTGGTACATACGATAGAACCACTGAGGAATGAAGAGATATGATTTCAAATAATTGATGGATGTAAATGGTGAAACAAAATCCGATTCACTAATATCGATTGGAAATGAGGTAGCATTAGTGGAGGAAAACCTGCATTCATTTAATAGAACATATATATAAGAATCCTAGAAAAACATGACGACATTCTATGTAATGTGATGAACACAAGGTGTGTAGACCCATTATATTGAAGGATAGGGTTTAGGGATTTAATAAGGACGGAACAATATGTAGAAAAACTACACACAATGTATCCCTTTTCTTATGTGGATGAACTGTGTGGTAGAACACACAACCAAGCACATGACTTCTTCTTGAGTATATTCGAATGCCTAGGGAACATAGGTGCAACCCATGTGAAGAGGCATGTTGTGTACTAATGTACTTAGACACAAGGAAAATTTCATGAACATATTGTGTAAACATGTACACGACCAATCAAACAAGTGGGACCTCATGTGGAATGAGCACACCATGTAAGTCCCTAACGTTCCATGTACTCCAACATGATTGGAAATACACGCACCTACAACTATATTACCTTCCAAAGGAGTTAGATCACATACTTTGTGGTTCCAATTACATTCTTTATACCCCTTTGATCCTTTTCAAGAAACATTAATTATCGTATCTCTTACATTTAAACTTGAATCATGGAATGTCAGTAGTCAATCCTATGTTTTAATCCAAAATGAACATCACGGTTCCCTCCATTATGGATTTCAAGATATGATGAAATATATTATAGGAACAAAACATATTTTATGTGATACTCTATGATGTCAACAATCATACAGAATCATCTGAGGCTTCCTGTCGACTGGAACCCCAATGATTCACTTGGGTGAATATCCTCAACGTATAGAGTGTAAAACATATTAATACTAGTGTGTGGGTCATTGACATATAGAGTGAAACTCCATATAAAATTTGGTGTGTGAAATCCACATACCGAGTGGATCCCCATATCATATAGGCACATGTCCTCGTTGACCATCATGGAACCCCTTGTCACACGATGGTGTGGGTCGTCGAACATTAGAGTAGAACCCCCATATTCTTGGGAGAGAGTCTCCAACCTAACTAGTGGAACACCATATCACCTATTAATCTGTTCATCATGATTTTAATGTTGAACACCATAACCATTGATTAATTTTCTCTATATAAACATATAAATTGGAACCCCAAATCAGATAGGTCATGTAACCTGAGGATAATTATGTGGAAACCCCTACCCCCATCAAATAGGGTGTGGGTCCTCTATGGATACATATAGAGTTTAACCCACTGATTCACTAGGATGTGGGTCCTCTACTAGGAGTTCCTTCCACCTCGACTGTGTGGCACAATGGGGATGCATGGTCCTTCACATGATTTCTTCTATAAAGACGCATGAGATGTATGGAATCAATGATGTAATTTTAGAACATTTGGAGACTCTTCTCATTATTATGTTTTATGAGATGGAGATCCAATTTTGTTTGGGATTATATGACTATAGGTAAATATATACATCAATATACAATCATTTTTATTTGGTTACACTTTTGGTTTTGGTTGTGAAGATGTGCTCGGTATACCACATGATTTCTATGTTTAGCTTCTTGTGGTTGGATAAGATTACTCTCCTACTACGTGTTGAAAAGACTCATCATGTAGATTATAGAGACATTGTAATGATCCCCTTGTGATTAAATTAGTATAATATCTCTCATATATTGGGTTTATATTTTCTATTTATCTTATTTTTGCCTCAAATTTACTCTCTATAGTTTTTCTAATCCTTGTGAATTTGTAACTTCTCCCCCTTAAGCTTTCATGGAATCCAACATGGTATGTATATACTAAAACATGAATGGGATTTCCCAATATATTTCATGTCGTATGAATAATGTCGGTAGGTCATCTGTGACCATAGAGGATCTATGGGATACCTATTACATTGGTCCATATTTGGTGGATGCAGTTTGGAGATCAATTTCTATGATCTCTCAACAGTTTGCATATTATTTTTGTAAAATTGGGACATCGTTCAAGTTAGGTAATTATTTTCACTTTTACTTTTTAGTTTACACATCTTTACTCATATACTATATAGTTTTTTTTAATTCATGGTTTTCCCCTAGTATTTCACGACATTTTCTATTTATCCCATGAAATTCACTGTCGATATTAGTGTGTGTGTGTGTGTGTACATGTTCTTAGTAAAATTGCACGATTTGTTTGTTATTCATTCAGTAATTGTCACTAGAATATATATGATGGTGGTGTAATTTGTTTAGTTTCAGATCATTCCCAATCATGGGTTATCTTGTGATAAAAAAATAAATCAAATTTCTTCGTGGGGATGGTAGTCCACACTTACACACAAGAAACATTATTGTTTTCTAATGTTATTGTATGGTATGATGTTTTATATGGTATTAAAATTTTAGAGGCATTATTATGTAATAAATATAATATATAAATGATAAAACAACCAAAATAAAAATCAATGGATGATGTGGACGGAAAAATAATTATAGGGCTACGTGGAGATGGTATGTTGTACGTACCCATGAGGGATACATTCACTCAAATTTTATGGAAATAAGACAAATATTGCTGGTTACATAATCGTAATAACATTTAATTATATTTTGAATAATGATGAATATAAAATATTTCGTCAAGGTAAAAATAAATTTAAAAAGGAAGTGATAGGTCAGGACGATTAACTAATTTTTGATAAAAAACTCCTTTTGATATTCTTTTATGCACCCTGGGGTTTGTATTTTTGGATGAACAGAACACATATAATATTTCAAGGGGACTCGATTTAAAATTTTTTGTGTTTATGGTTGATATGTAATTCTCAATGTGGGTTGAAGAAGATAAATTAGGGGTTTCATTTAATAATTTAGGGGAGGAAATCTCTTGGAATTTCATAAAAGATAAAAATTTAATGAGGTCATTCTCTAGAAAAATGCATCAAAATGAATAAAGATTATAAAATTTGGTAGTATGGTTTTAAATACCATCGATTTTAATAAATTCATTAAGTAGTGAATGAAACATGATATTTTGGATTAACCCTTTAGTCATCCAATTTTAACCATAACAATGGTAACATATTTTTAACTGCTCGTGGTTTATAATTTTATATATGAGGTTGAAACCGGATAATAAATGGAAAATTTATGATATTTTAATTCATATTTTATCCATAATGACTTATTTAATTATTTAGTTTGTTTATAAAAAATTTAATAAAATCGTATCCTGATAAAATATCATTAATGTCAAATTTTCAATATTCATATAAATTTATTTTAAAAACAAAATAAAAAATGATGAAATATAATATAATAAAATTGATCCAAAATAATATGTTATATATTTCTAAAAAAATTTGTGTAACATTATATATCAATTAAATTATTTTACTTTTAATATTTTAAAAATAATTTATTTTATTCTTTAATTAACTTATTAAATATGATAATAGAATTGCATACACATTTATGTTTATTAATTAATCACTAAAAATTAGAAAAAATATAACATTATTAATATAATTTCATTACACACAAAATATATACTTATATTCATTTATAAATTACCTTTATCTCTATATGGGAAAATAAGAGACATTTAAAATTAAGTGAGTGAAATATTGTATCATTCATTTCTTTAAATATAATATTGGCCATTTCCAATGAATCATGTCTATTAAAAAAATATTTTTCTACCATAATGTGCTAAGTATCAAATTAAATTCTCCCGATAATAGTTTAGATGAAAAATGGTGAATTTACATTGTGTGTTTAGATAGATTGAACTGATTTACCTTTTAATATGGTGATAAATTTAACCATGGTTACTATTTATAAATCCTAAAAATAGAAGGGAAGTATTGATCAAAATTTTAATTCCTATTTATAAATTTGGATTAAAAATTGTAAAAATAAATGTATATAAATGTTATACATTAATTTAACATAATAACACACAGTCCAACAAAAAATAGTTTTCAGAAAAATTTTCTTTATTTTATAAAATCATTTATATATCATCTTCATTTGTACAAATGAATCAAAAGAGACAAATTATATTTTTTTCAAATAAATAAATAATTTTTTTAAAATCATTGAAAAATAAAATATGACATTGTATAAACTTAAAAAGAAAACACAATTTTTGATAACAATCTGTATTTTTCACTATTAATTTTAATAATGTTTTCATTCAGATGATTCTAAAACATTAACCATAATACTATTTGGATATGATTAATTTAAATATAATATTGTTTTTATTAAATATAAATTTTAAAATTTCCATAAATCATTTTTCAATTATTATAAAAAAATCATTTTTAATGAAAATGTATTTTAAAGCATAGAATTCATTATTAAAAATTTAAATAACATTTCATTAGAATAATGCCATATTTAGTTTGGTTAGGCCATGAATATATATATATATATATAATGTGAATAATCCTATTCATACCTTTCAATTCATCATATATGTTATAATGATAGTGTTTAATTGTACGATTTTTGTTTCATGTTGCAAATCATTTAAGAAAAATAACAATGTTCTTTTAAAATATAGGTTCATTATAACCACTTTGTATTCATATAGATATTTTATACATTAATAATTTAAATAAAGGGATACATTTACAAAATTTTATTATAAAATATAATTTTTTACTGATGGATTCAAATGAATTATTCAATGGATCTATGAGGATAATGTGAATAATTAAAAAATTTCTGTTCGTGATATTGTACATGAGCATTATAGATGATGAATGGAGAAATAAATCCAGATTATATTTACTATTGATCCTTCTATATCTCTCCAATTAAATTGGTAATGATTTAGTCTTCGAATGGATAAATATGGGAGATATCATTGTACTTTACTCCAATGGGATGAATATGGATTTAATTATTCACACATATGTAAAGAAATATTGATTATTAGTCATGAATATAATCCCCCAATACAAATATTTCATTAGTTATATGATTTTATATGCACATAAATTTATTTCATAAGGAATGAAATGTTTTTGGATAACTTATGGTGAAATGTTTATTTTTTCAAAGAATGTATTCATTAGTTATCATGTTCATAAAGATGCCTTCATGTTATAATATTTTTATATAGTGATTAAATGTTATTATTTCATCAGTGATTTATTATCACTCCTTTAAATGTTTTATTTCTACTCTTAATGGAATATTGTTTTAATGGAAAATAATATCATGGGTTTTCTTATTTTTCACACGACTGGTCGGATTGATTTAATTATCATATACCACACTAATAGTATTGTATTCAACTAAATTTTTTTAAAATTTTTGAGTGGATCTAAATATTAGGAGTATTTATAATAAGTTCATACATTCATCTTTATAATATCATTAATGTAGATAAAAGCAACGTTAATGAAAAATCGTTGTAATCTAAAATCCCTTCCTCTATAGAAAAAACGTTCACTCTACATAGTTATGTAATTGTTTTCCAAAACTATCATATAATATAAAACTAAAATATTGAATCAAAACAATTTTGTGAAACCATTTATTTTAAAATAATATGTTTGTATTATTAATTTAACATGGAGTTATACATATAAATCTTGAACCACATACATATTTTTCTACCCACTATATGGTTTTTCAAATTTCATTTCCAACACATCAAATGAAAAACATGGAATAAAACATGATCTTTCACATTACTCTAGACCAGACACATAAAGGTCTCACATAAATATTTTAATATTGTATATAAAACCCTCTACTGGGTTATCAATAAACCCAAAACAGTTATATATATTCCCGATATACTATAATTTTATATGTAACCATTTAAAATATGATTACAACAAACATTTCATCTTGTTATATTAGACAAACAATATCTTATGGGGTTCAAAATATAGGTTATCTCTCTTAGTCCTAATTTATACATTATCAATATCTGGTCACATATAACTCTGACACACCCAAAAATTAATTTTATTAAAATCAGTGAGCACCATAATTTATGGAAAGAGGAAAAAGGTATAACAATCATTTATTTTCTACATTTCATATCACATAAAAAAATAAACTTGGAACACTAAAATTCTAAATACACAAATACAAATAACCCACATCATATTTAAATATGTCATATATATATAGGTCAAACAAAAATCACACTTTAATATTTCACATAAATGAGAATTTTAAGAAAATGGGGCTTAATAAAATGAAATTTAAACTAAAATTTTTCAACAAAAGCACCTTATAAGTGGTAATTGGATTGTTATTTAGCGAATGATTCATAATAACCAAATATAATTGATTATTTAATAATCTTTTTAAAATTTACTTTAACTAGTAAATTTATATTAAAATGCTTTAAAATATTTATATATGAATACAATGTATAAGTGTATGCATACACATTATGTAACTGACCCATGTCACAGACAGAGTAAACATCCATATGAAATCCAAAAAATGAGATGAGGATCCAATGTTCTAAGTAATTCTTGAACACATTCCATATTTACATTCTATACAATATTTAAACTGATATAAACTAATATAATCATAATCATGTGTATCACTCAAGGTGAAATAATTTAATAGTAAAATAAAAATTAATGAACAGAAGTCTCATCCATACTAATGTGTATTCACCAATATAGGGTATATCCACACATAAGCATCAGTTCCATACCATGTTTTTAAAACTCCTTATCACTTGTCAACATTAATCAAATATTTAGACAAAATAAAAGGGCCATGATACAACATTTTACTATATCACTGTTATGGAATACATATCAGTGCACAGACTAGAGGTCGTTACTAGACCATAGGTTTTTCTACATATGCAGTATAATATGTTTTCATGAAAAACAATTCAATAATGGAATGGTGGGAGAGATTATACTGATACATTATAGTAAAAAACAATGTATGTAATGGAAATCATATACAGTATCATAAATTAGATAATATATGTCCTGACACTTTCTATATAAATAATAAAAACCCATTCGATATCAAAAGAAACTATATTCAATAAGCAGTGGTTATAAATCATCAACAATCATGTACATAAAAAACATGAATGAGTAAAATAATGAAACAATGATTTCTTTATAAATGAATCCTAGTACTAAACTAGTTTAGTACATTCATGATCTTTCTTAGAAGTCGAAAAATATATTCAGTCATATAGCACTTTCGATTATCTTATCCTATAAACATGATGTTTTTTAGATTACCCCATAGTGTCCAAATATGGTTGTGATTATGATGTATCCTTAGATATATAAACATTTATATCACATCATTTATTATGAGAATAGAATGTGTTACAGAATAATTCAAACCGTAGAAAATTAATTCTTTAGTGACGTAAAAAACTAGATTCCCAGTGAATTTATTTCATCTAATATCTTAAATATATACCATAAATTTCTTCACTCATAGAACCCTTCATGGATAATTAAATCTTAATTTAGTTCTTCACAACAAGGAGGAAAATGGAATCCTATGGAATATAGATCTTAGACTCTATGTAAGGGTAGCAATATAAAATAATGATTTTATTCAATAGTAATATAATCATAAGGGTTTTATATGATTAACATTTATTATGATTTCAATAACCAATCATCCATATATCATAGATCGTGAGTCATGGATTAAATATTTAGCATTTTAGAATACATGATTCATAAGAGTGTGTAATCATCATTATTCAATCATGATCCATGAAATAATGTTTTATGCATAATAATAAGTAATATTAATTAAAACATAATAATATACATATAAAATCGATTAATTATTCATGTATCACATCTAAGGTCATCATTACATAGTGTATAATGTTCCCTAATGTACATAGTTCACTAATGAACCTCATTTAAATATTTGAACGGGATTCATCCCCATACAATTTCATATTATATTATGAAATATATTAATCAACAAAAATTCAATTAGATGGTTATGTCATTTTTTTAACACAAATCATGAAATTAAAACCAAACTTTTGTCTTCCATAAGATCATAAAAGAACTAATATTTTTATCATTATGTAATTTAACTTTGTTGATGAAATAGAGTTTAAATAATTATCCTTAAAAATCGTCATCATAGGTAATCTAAAAAATAATGTATATGAAATAATTATATCATTATCAATTGAATCATAAAAAACCTAAAATGATGTTGAAATATGTGAATAATATATTTAAACAGGTCATTGTTTCTTTAAAAAAGTTTGAGAAATGTCATTTAATTTTGATAATATTTTAAATAAAATTTTATAAAATACCATGAAAAAATATTTTATTTGAATACAATTATTGAAACATGAAAATATATCATGATTAAACATAAGGGTCTTGTTGATTTTGAAATTGGTCCACTTGGTAAAATTTAATAATTAATCCTTTCACACATATTATAAAAAAATCATAAATAACCTCCCCAGAAAATATCATTAAAGTTCATTTTTATTAATTTGAAAAAATGTAAAATTTCAATGATTTTGAAACTAAATAATAATTTGATAAAATAAAATAAAACTATTAATTTTTTTTAATAAACATAGATATGAAATAAAATATTTTATGATCAAATAATAAAAATAGTCATAATTACTTGAAAACATTTTCTCATTCATTTTAATTACCATAATTTGGATAATGGCAGAAAAAGAAGAAATTATTAGAAATATATAGATGAGAATAATAAAAGTAATGAGATACAGATTATATTATTCCTCCATAGAATATTAAATCTTAAATAATCATTTTTAAGAAATAGATTACAACATTAACCCTTACATTAGGTCCATAACTTATTCATACATTATTTATGTTAGTATATATTAAATTTCGATTTCATGCACATAGATATCATTACCATATTCACAGTTATCTTATAATATAACAATATTTTATAGCTTTGAATTTTGAATTTATAAATAAATATTCATTGAAATCCTATTTAATGTGTTATGTATTTTATTTAAAATGCATGTTTGGGTTCTTTTGATGAAAACAGATCCAGTAGTGCCCTATTGGCCTTTAGTAAGTCGGGTGTGAAATCCACACACCAACCTCAAATTTTGAATGGGATTTAAACAATAATCATTTAGCAATAATTGCAAATTTGGAGGCCTCAACCAAAATAACATGTATACCAACACACAATAAACTAAAAACATTATTATTAATGTATAATAAAATACTAAACATTTATAGTGTAATCAATGACCACAATAACCCTTAAAACTGGTGGTGGGTTTTGAGGGTAGTTGTTTTGATCATTATTAGTTGTAATTTATGTTCTGGAATGAGTACACAAGTAAAAGAAAACCAACATTATTATGGAGGGAAAACAATTTAAGAGGATGATATTTATATATCTATATCATCATATAATAATAAGCTTAAATATGGGGTTTTTAACCAGCTATTGGTTGCCTGCAATTGGTGTTTTTATGAAATCATAGATTATCAGATATTTTTGTTTCTAACATATTTCTATGATTTTGAAACTGGGTAATGGAACCATATTTATTACCAAGAATTTATATTGAGGAATCCCTATTTGGGGGGGACATACAAACATTAAAATGAGTAGTCTTTTATGTCGATCATTGTAAACACTATGTTCAAAATTCAATGATTCTACTAATTCAAATTAGATAATGTTGATAGATAAAGGTGAGTGTTCCACGAACATAAATCATTTCAATAAGTTGAGATAAAATAGAATAAATCATAAATTTTAAAATAAAATTACTGTTTCACCCCTCCCCCTCTCGGTTATTTTGCATTCTTGGGAATGTTATTTTACATTATAGTGAGGTTACCTCCAATGAACCATGAATAATAATAAGTAAAGTAAAATAATAATTTTGTGAATATATTATGTGTTACAACATTTGATGGCATTAAATAGAAAGTATTATGGAATATGTTGTTTCCCTATCTACAAGAAATTATCCTAGAAGTGAGTGACACTACTATAGATAGGTTAACACCCATTACTGAAGGAGTTGAAATGAATTAAGATGATAAGAGAAATATGGTCTTTGACTGTAAGGATCAAAATTTTATTTTAATGTCTTCATCATAAAAGGTGTAATCTAAGGTCATGGTTCATCAAACTACACTTTAAATCTAGGAAAATTAAAATGTATTTATAAAGGTAATATCAAATTCAAAGAAGCCAATGCAAATGTATGAAGGAGAAAATTTTAATATATAAATATACCTGATAGTGATACTATTATAGAATACATTTATATATTATATTATATTGTATGTAGTATCCATGGTTTTGGTGAGAATATTAATGATTCCATCATTGTAAAAAATTTGATTCAAATTTTCATAATCATTTTATTCCAAAATTTAATCCTAGAAAGTAATATAGGATTTTAATCTTGATGAATTACAATAATCAATAATATATTAGGAGATGATGAAAATAAATATTTTAAGAATTATTTTTCAATTTAACCATGGATAAAATAATTTTTTTAATGTATTATATGTTACTGAATCTAATAATACTAAAGAGTAATGTGATGATTCCTTGAATAAGATTGATATTCTTTATTCAAAATGATTCAAGAAAAAATTGATTAAAAAAACGGAAAAAACTAATCCAAGTGATGGAATTATAATAAAATTGGACACTTTTCCTATGAATATACAAAGATTAGGGAAGAAGAAATTGGATAATATGATTTTCATTAAAGACCATAGAAACATAAATTGTGTATGAATAAGATGAATCACTTTTGATGTAGGAATAGAGATTAAATAAGAATAAACAATAAGATTCATCACCAGGTAATTCTACAAAATATAATATAGGTTACATTATTCCTATAATCAAAATAATTCATCTTGCAGTATTAGTGGTGTATACAAAAGGGGAAATAATTAGTAAAATCTAAAACAAAAAATAGATTCATTCTATGCAATACATTTATTATATCAATAATGAAATTTATATGGGTATAAATGATAAAATTTATAAGATTATTTAGAGGGAATAGTTATGTATAAAGGGATCATACAATGTTCATGAGATCTTGAAACACAGTTCAAAGTATAGTAATGTTGAAAATATGTGAATTAATAATTAAAAGTGGATATATGAAATTGTAGAATGGTTTATTAAAACATAACCCTTATGTATAATAGTCAACATGAGTGGGATAAATCTAGAGGATACATATATAATTCTTTAAATGTTACTGTATAATATTCTAAAAAATTTTATACTAGGTGTTCAAACAATCAATTATAAAATAGTAATTTTAATTTTGAAAATTGTTTCAATATAACTAATGATACCCTTAAAAAACACGATCCTATAAAGATTTTATCAATAAAACAATTATTAAAAATCAATCATAAATGGAATAAATTAATCTATGATGAATTATATAAGGCATCAATAAAAGTGAGGATATATTAGCATTAATAAAAGAGGAAAACAAACATGCATTTTTCTCAAAAAAAATCCAGATGAGTTGTGATTGAATTATTTTTCTATTATTGTTGTATGATTTGAAATGATAATATTATTACTATTTTATTCTATAATTACACTGAAATATGAAATAATTTCTTGGGAGTTTTAGTTATCATTTTATAAAAAACAAAGGGACATTTACATGTGGCTTTATATGCAACATCTCTATCTACAAACACAAAATTCGTAAGAAGATTATTGAAGATACAGATTTGAAGGTCACAAGGATAAGGTATCAATTACATGGTTGAATTGAGATGTTCCCTATACTATGAATGATAAAATTTAACATAATAAAACTATTGTCATTCTATGTGAATCTGTTGAAAAATTGAAAATGGTGGTAAATAGTGCCTAGCAGTTTGGAATAAAATAGAAATTGGATAAAAAATTGTAGGAAATAGAAATACATGATTATTATAAATTAACGAATGTGTGTTAATTAAATTAGGGAAAATTTGTCGAGTAGTTATATAATAGATTAATCTAGAATATTTTTTGTAGTAGTGGAAATTAGGATATTTGAAAAAGAGAATAAAATATATTAATAGTAAATTCTCACCCTAAATGTTATATCTGAGATATATTGTTGTCCCTCCTTATTCCCTATTATATTTTGTATTCTGGGGTAACATTACTATAATTTATGGATATGATTGATGTTTTCACATCCAGGATATAATGGAGAAATAAATTCTCATGGGGTTTCCAGACATCCATGAAGATAATGAAATGAGTACACCCCAATAGGTGGAGAAAAGTTGAGAAAGGGAGCTAGGAAATCATTTTTCTTATGAATATATAATTATACTGGATAACTCAATAATAATGTGTACTGATTATTTCTCATTTATTTGATAAATTTCATTAATTTGAATATATAAAATGAGAATTGAGAATTTATTTGAATGATTTCATTTGAATAATAGATTATGAAGAGCATAGAAAAAATTATTTTTATTTATTTGGTTTCCTATATAGGGGTATCCCCTGAAGACATCCTATTTATTAACTAGAAACCCTTCTCTATGAATACAATGTGATATCATCCCTCTCAACATTGTTTCTATAAATACAATATGATATCATCCCTAACGTATGTCTATTATTTTTTTTTTCAACGATTCAATATTTTTTGGACTTTATAGATGAGGTAATTATTCTTTGAGATTTGGTATATATTCATTGAATAAAATTAAATTTCATGGTTGAGAAGTTCTACTTATTTAATTTTTATGATTATTATGATATTATCTAATTTATAATTGTTATATAAATAATGGGTTTTTTACAACATGATAAAGAAGAGGAATTAAATATGTTTTTGTGGAAATTCATCATTGTATTAGGAGTTATAATTGATAAAACCATGAAAAAAATATTTATATTTTTCATGAATAAAAATTGAAAGAATAATATTTAGTTTAGAATTAATGGTAATATATTTCTTGATTTTATATTTGATAATTATAAATAATCTAGTACATGATTAAAATTAATCTAGGAACATGAGGTCATTAAAAAGGGAAAACCACATATACATGAGGGATACATTGATCAACATTATTGTGAGAGAAATGTCAACAATAAGGGACAAACCTCCCATGTTGAAATTATCGAAACATGTGGGAGAATATTCTTAGGTAAGAAGGTGATCACATGAATTTGAATATGCATAAATAATTAGGTTCACACGAGTAGTGGGATACACCACAGTGTAAGTAGGGAGACAAATAATGGTGGCTTGGAGACAATAACATACTCATGTAATCTTTTGGAATTTAATTAGTTCTCTTATATAGAGGAACAAAAAAATATGTAACTTTATATATGTGAAAAATGATGTATGGGGCACTGTAGTAAAATATTAATAATCATTGAAAGATCCCTATACATATAACCAAATAATCCTTACCATTAAATGAAATACAGAGAATATTATTCCTCAAAGACCATCTTTTGTGAAAAATATTTTATCACACTAAATCTTATTGTAAGATCACCTCTGTATGGTTTTACCATCATTTTTCATTCATACAGATCATGATTTCAAAAAAGATAAAAATTTATATTTTGATAATTTCAATATTACAAAAAAAATTATGGATTTTATGACAATAAGAGAAATACATTCTTCATGGGATGTTGAAGATACATGCATTAAAAATGCCATGAATGACATATTGTCCCATGAAATGATGATTCCTCCCTTGATTATGATCGCTTTTATATACTAGTGAGATTGAAATTACCAATAATGCAGATTCACATTGATTCATCAATGTAGAATGAAAAATAAAAATAAATTATTTATATTTTCATGTGAAGAATAAATACATCCCTATACATAATGTATATTAATTTTCTATGTGAATAAAATGGATGGGTTGAGTCTTCAATAATTTATAATATTGAATGATGAAATGAAAATTTATCTAAATCATTCATGATAAATAATGAAATGGAGAACCGTATCATCTGTGATCATTTTAAATGATATATAACCCACCATATTTTTTTATTTATTTTATTTAAAAACATCACAACAACATAATACCATATTGAAACATATACAAGATGAGATTCAGGGAGGATTGAACTAGGGAAGACCAATGGAATCTGCATGAACAAGGATGAAACACATTGACCAAAAGGATCCAAGACAATAAAAAC
Organism: Viscum album; assembly: GCA_963277665.1. NCBI lineage: Eukaryota > Viridiplantae > Streptophyta > Magnoliopsida > Santalales > Viscaceae > Viscum > Viscum album. The sequence goes on along the minus strand of OY728152.1, from coordinate 355,815,451 downwards.
ATGTAATTCAAACTCCATGTGTTTCCTTGTAATCCATAATGTCATTAATAATGGTTTCTTTATGTAATTTATGAAAAAGAACCCGTGATATTACTCAAAATCTTGTTGATCCTATTATTTATCTAAACAAAAGTCCATGAGATTGATCCAATACCACACATAGCTTAATAGATTAATAACAAGTGACTTTTTTTTAATAGCCACAAGGTGTACATTATTATGACCACATACTCATAATATGGTGAGGATAGAAGAAGCCTATTCTATGAGAGCATATCCTTTTAGAAACAATCTTTGAAATTTAAGTACCACCTAGCACATTGAATCATTAATTACCTCACCTTCCCATTTCATGACTCTGTTGAATGAGCCATCTGTATTAATTTTGTGGCCAATGTAATGGTGAATGCATTGTATTCATCTTCTCTATATGAAACTAAGGTTGTTGCGTGAAATTTATGTTCCAGAAAGGGGAGGCCTGATAGATGGGGAATCTTGGCATGAGTGGCATGAAAGAATTTGATCTCGAAGGACATTCATGGTTGTGAAGAAGAGTCCCACTCAGGATCCTGGGATTACCTTATGATGGACCTCATTCAATTCCTTCCAAATACCATAAAATAGTACCTTCCATGAGTACCGTATCACAACTCTCTCCATACCACAGTAACTAATCCCCAAGAATCACTATACAAAAAATTTGTTCACGATACCATGGGAGTTCCTCTAACCCTGAATACTTCAAAAAAATTTCTATACCTTGTTTTCCATGTTACATCCAGAGAATATGTGGTCAACTATTTCAGTATGTGGCACACTACAATAGGGAAATTTTGAAGCTAAATTCATATCCATCCATAGTATATTATCCTCTATAGAGAGATAATTTTTCTAGATTCTCCAAATCATAAAATTAAACTTCTTAGAAATATCTCTTATCCATAAAACTTTTCCCCATGCCACATGGTCTTAGTATGTAAAGATCAATCTGAGGATGTCTTTCAATGAGAAGATATATGATGGGGATCCCATAAAAAACCATGTCAGGATCTGAATTAATAACAATGTTATCATGGATAATCCATTATTCCGCATCTAGGATGTTGTGGTTAATGATACAAAAATTATTTTCATTTCCATAGGTAATGATAGAGACTCGAATAACTGGGAAGTCGAGACTGACCGCTACCCAATTATGATGCCAAAGACTAATATCCTCTCTTCCTAAAATAAAATGATTTTGTTTTGGCGGGGTAAAAAATATCAATGGATCATATTCCATGAAGAATAAATCATTCCTCTCCACATGTCGATGTCACTCCCATTCCATTCATTCAAACACATTATCCAAAATGTTATCCCTTAAGGACCTCCCAAACGAGATTGGCATGAAGGCCATGCATTGTGGTTGAGATACTCATAACATTGATCCTCCATTATGTTATAGATATAGTGTTGTATTTTCATACAATAAGTGAAGATAAATAATTTCATAATTATATGAAATGAAGTTTAATTTATATTGAATATGACATCTAGTTTTTCAATTTTAAATATGGAATTATATGGAATTTTAAAATATTAAAAATAAATGTTATATTTATAAAAAATAATATAAGGGGATTATGAAAAATAATTTATGTAATTAATTGTGAAAAAAATGTGTTATTCATAAAATTTTATATCAAGAACCAAATTAAATATAACAAGAACACTATTTTTATCCATTAGGATAAATGTTTTAATGCATAGGATGTAGAATTATGTTTAAAATAATTGATAGATATTTAATCCATTATAAAATAGTATTTTAGAACACTAATACATATTTTTAAGATATTCCAAAGAATTTTAATCTGAGAAATATATAATGATGGATATCACATATAATCTAGAATATGAAAATCATAATGTTCAGTTTCAGGATAAGTGGGGATAATATTTAGGGGACCAAATCAGACATGGTTATATAGGGGACCCTCTGATCTTATTTAGGGGCCATGTTTGGCTTCTATGCATGTTGTGTAGGATTATCATAGGATGAGGTTTTGAAAATAAAACAAGGATTAATGCGTCGTTCTCCTATATATCATAAATAGATATGATTTTTGTTATGTATCTAAGGATAAACATATTGTTAATTATAACCTATAGAGATATTATGTTTCCATTATAATTATGTTACATTTTTATAATAATTTATTCCATGACCAATTTGAATATAATATAATAAAAACTTTTTGTAGTATATGATACACGCGTCTCCTAGTATGTCCTGATTCGATGAGTCACATAAAAGGTTGATGGATTTCATATACTCAATCTATATGATCATTCTAGTAATTTGTGTTTTTATTTTAAATAAAATAAAATAATCAGTATAATATGTTTCACCCTAATGATGAATCATGATTAAAAGATTGTATTACCATGATAAATATTTCATAAATACAATATAATTTATTTTTCCCAATATTGATTAACTTTAAATAAGGATAAAATGATTTGAATGAAATTTCATTGAAATAGGCTATAAAAATATTACTATTCATAAAATAAAATATTATTTATCATGTAAATTTAAAATAATTATTTTTAAAATTTATTGTAATTTTATACTGTCTATACATACAATTTCATTTAATTACAAATATATGTAGAGATCTAAATGTTGTTATTTATCTAGTATTATTTAGTAAAATATCATTTGTAATTCCTTTAATATGATTTTATTATAATGATTTAACATTTTAAAATTAAAATGACAAGTATTGTGTTATATGGGTACATATTAACCTAACATTATGTATATGATTGATGAATAATATAAATTATGGAAAATTCCATGATTCGCGCCATGTCGAGTGTTTCCTATTCTATGATTGAAAATTATGTGGCCAAACTGTCAAAGAGATTTCACTGTATAATTCAATAACCATTATATAAATATATTTTAGTCGATTAATTATTGATAATCTTGTGTAATCCAATGTCATGTTCCATATTTTATCTACAATTACATTAAAATAATAAATTTATTCTCATTTTTTAAATATATCATGATAAGAGAATATGAATATGAACATTCCATGTTCACCTCTAATGAAATTTTATTTTGATATTGGACATTTAAATTATCGGAATAAATATTAGTATTCTATGTGGATAAAATGGTTTCTTAAATCACTGATCTTTTTTGTTTGGTGTTTTCATTGATATATGTATGTGAATTTGGGAGGAAAATATTGGGACACTTTAGGGATTTAGTTGAAAATGATGTAGTGATTCCATTGAATCGATTGTTTATTGATAATGAGGTGATGTTTTATAACTAGATCCTAATATATAAATATATATATATATTGTTTAATTTTTTATTTATATTTTTATCCAACAAGATTACTATATATTGTTTTATGCATTCCATGAAGATGTAAAATGATTCCATTATCATGTAAACTGGGTGTTTAATTAATAATACCATTATATTTTTATTCCTTATAAACTATGATATAAATCACTTAATTTGATTTATCATTACTACCCAATTATGGTTTGGTATGATGGTTGTGATCACTTCAATTCTAATCATAATATGTATGAGTTGTGTAATACACTAGTTGACTGATGTGGAAATGAATATTTATTCTTGATATGTTATCTACATGTCGGGTGAGGGAAGAAGAATGTGTGACATTGGGAATATGCTTTGTTATAGTCCCTATAGCTAAAATAACTGATGTTTTATAATGGAACTTTTACCCCAAAGTCAAAGGGTTAGTTAGAAGATGTTTAGGATTTCATTGAGTTATCAAGGAAGCTAGAATGATTTCATGTCACAATATAAGTTTTCTGGTTTCATAAAGATGATCAGATATAGTGAAAGATAATTTATATAAAATTTGATCAGAATTCATGGATGGAGTATCTTTAGAAATTATAATATTGTTGTGTCACTGCTAATTTATGAGTAGAGATATTTAAGTAATTGAAAAAAATGAATGATATGATATTCTAGGTCATAATAATTGAATAATGCCTAGGGTTTGAGTATGTTGAGGTATCCAGTGTCAAATGAGTTTATTTTATTGCATTTGAATGTAGTGGTAAATATCTGTATTATTTATTGAATGGTTAGTATTCTTCTCAATTTTTTGTTTGTTTAGAGTTGTATTTTGGGAGGTAAATAATGTCATAGTAAACATTCAACAGTTAATTTTTCATATTCTATATATTTCTTCCCATGATAAATTTTTAGTCAATTCATGTTACTTGTTATGTTTTATTCTTAGGTTATGATCAATTGATTGTGATTGATGTGCTGGCCTATGTTTCTTTATTATTTTATCAGGATTTTATTCAACATTTATATTATATTTTTTAATTATATATAAGACTAAAATTATTTTACAGGTGTCAAATATAAGAGAAAAATGTTTCATTATCTATCCCTTGGATTCTTTATGGGAATTAGTGGAGTTGATAGAGAGATTTGTGATTTTTTCAAATCCAAATGATGATGTTTTATATCAATGAATTCCAAAATTCCGCATAATGATCATTTAGAAGATTCCATTTTACCTGTTTATGGTTTTTTTGATGTTGTTATTTGTTTTTGAGAAGCCTATGACATGATGTTGAATGTATCAATAGTCCTGGTAACATGGAATATTTTGAGGTAGTTCATGTGATCCATGGGTAGTGGATTTGTTCTCTTATTAGAAACCATTGATATATCCTTTGTGTCAACCCCTGTTTTTCCTTGGTTAATTCTAGATTAAATAACCATGGTATAAGAGTAGCTGTATTTAAAAGAGTGGGAGATGTAATTTGAATTCATGTAGTGGTGTAATGTGTTATGGTAGTGGTTTTTGATTTAGGGAGTTTACATGTTGGAAATAGGAATAACTCCACATCATGGTGGAGGGAGAATTAGACATGTGTTATCATGAGGCCATATTTGGGATGTTTTTTTGGAAATGAATAGTGAAGCCTCTTTATGTAGTGGTGGGTGGCATGGTATGTGCTGAGTCTGAAGGTTTTTACTTACGTGTGTTGAGTTGTTAAATATGATATAGGGTGTAGAAATTTTTTAGGCCACGTAATGGAATTCATAGCCTATGTAAAAAGGGTTTTCCAACATTATATATTTGTGGGTGTGGTTGTCCGATTTGTCGAGTATAAAATCCTTGTAAGAGGTAATGGAAATGGGATGCCTGGTCACAAAAATCCATGTTCATGGGAATGGTGTACTGAAATGAAAACTGAGCCATTATTATTTCATTTTTTTTGTTGTAGTTATGTTCAACATACATTAAAATTTATAAAAATAATTATTGAGGATTGTGATTTATATATTTAATTTGGGTAATATTTCAAATATTGATTTATCTAAGACCACCATGGCTATGGTGGGATTCACTACACCATATAATATTTTGGTAATGTTTCGTCAATAAATACTGGTTCAACCCATATTCTTATATTAACTGTATTTCTTTTTCCCAATACATGAAATAATTTAAGGCCTCTTTCATGATCATTTGGGATTCCATTTAATGATCCCAACCAGCTCAATGCATGATGTGTATTCTTTGTTGATCATCTGCACTTCCCTTATTATCTTTTACATTATTATTCTTAATTATTTTGAAATGGATGAGTGAATAAGCATTAATTAACAGACGTAGTGGTTTTTGGATGATACATATTTGATGTTATTGGTTAATATAATCCTCAGTTTGAATGTAGGATCCCATGATAACAGTCCTCACACAACCATCCAAAAAAATACATGATTTTTAGCATATATGTCATCACTCAAATTCTAAATAAATTATGGGTATATGTTTTTTTTAGAATTAGGAAACATATTACATTACTAGGTTAAACATTCCATATAATGACCATTTCTCCTACATTATTTTTTAAAGGCACACATGATTCATTAAAGGCAACACCCTAAACTAAAACTCCGACTTTATTTACATTACTAATAATTCTTAAGACCTATGGAAAACAATTGAAAACCTAGGATATGTATGAAATATTTCATTAGGGTGTATAACTTGTAATATACCAACTTTTCTAGTCGTAATACTGAAAAATCCATATTATTGTTTAAAATTTAATAATAAAATTTGAGCATAAGTCTTCAATCACCTATCCCTGAAAAAATTATTTTTCAACAGTTTTAATACACATTTCATAAAAATTTATAATGGAAATATTAGAATCATTAAGGTTTCTAATAATAGAAAGAAAAATCATGAGTATATTTAATTTAAAAACAATAATTTCTCTTTAAAAAATGTCACAAACATTCATTATAATCAAAATATATTTTTCATACCTTTTGAAATAGAAAAAATATTTTCATTAAAAAAACCTTTTCATGTAGATCATGTAGGTACTATAATACATTATAATAACAATACCTTTTAAAATAAACTATAAAATGGAATCACCTTTACAAATAATTCAAACATGTCTAAGGAGTAACATATCACTAAGAACCTCAATCACATTAAATAATTCATTGGAGATCATTATTTGTCTCGCCCTTCATCATGGATATATAAATATTACTCATTATTCATAAAAAATTACCATGAACTGTAAAAATAATAAAACACATTTATGTTGAACAAAAATTATAAAACACACTTAGAATTAAATCCCATTAGAAGTAAATCATTCAGTCACCTCTTAAGAAAAGCGAATAAATTTTTGTTTTCGTAGAAAAACCATTTTAACTTGTAGTGGAATCATTGTAACATATGAAATCATATCTCCCCAATTTTTAGGAATCATCAACTTATATACCAATTTATTCTTAGAGTTATAATATTTTCCCCATCCTTAGAAAAAATATCCATAGGGAAATGAAATCTATCATACAAAAATTCTCATTTACTAAATTTTCCATAATATTTATTTTCATTTAATGTGTAAAAAACAATAATTTAATGATTTAGATTATCTTCATGTATTTTTTTATATTATGGAATGTCATTGATTAATTCAACTAAACATTTAACCAAATAATAAAAGAATAAAAATATCAATTCTATCAATACACATTGTGTGTGTATTTTTAACCTGAAAGGAATAACCAAAAACTCATAGTGGTCATACATAGTCCAAACCACAATCCCCATAATGATAAATTTATTATCATTTTTCTAGAGGTACATCTACCTTATATTAGTATTTGTAAAATATTTTTCATCCATGATTTGATGAAGAGTGTAATTAGGATGAGGTAAATGATACTTGTTCTTAATATTAATGTAATTAAGTACTCTATAATAATTGAAATGTATAATATTATCAGCTTATATTTTACCTATCAAAATATTATCACCCTATAATGAAGTGACAGGGTTTATGAAACCCAACAAAAAAACACATGTAATGAAAATTTAAATTCTATAATCCAAATGAAAACAATTTGATAGTTTTTTTAAATAAGTTTAAAATCTCAAACTAATTCAACAATTAACTGAACACTCAGATTCAGAATAACACTTGGAAAATCATCAATAAATACATAAATATAATCACTTATAATAATAATATCAGTAATTTAATTAGTTCCCTTATTTTAAATAATAATTTAACTTAAAAGATTACTTCTATATTTAATCAATTTATTACAATATGGATTAGCAATAAAATGAATGAAATCAATCTGTTATGAAAATTAGAAAACTCAATATGGAATGAATTTGACAAATTTATCTTTATATATAATATGAATATGATAAATATAATTCCAATTGAAACCAAAAACAATATAATACTTCCCTAAGGGTAACAAAAATAGATATATATGAACAATAATTAAACATATTATTATAAGCGTGTTCCCATAAATCCATATTTTCTTTATAATTCCATAAAAATTTATTTTCAAAAGTTTAATAATAATCTATTATGATGATATTCACAATTATTTTATAATTTCATGGAAATAAAAACTTTTGTAGATCTGGAATCAAACTATACATTGGCATACATTGAGTAAACTAGTAATGTACCTTTCACCTATAAATTTAACTGTCCAGAAATACTAAATGACTTTGTGGTAGCAATTTTCAAGTAATCCATATTAACAAAATTCATTATACCATGTTCTGGACACATAATTTTATTGAGGGTTACATCAATTAAATTAAAACAATTCACTATCTGGTTTTGATTACAAGTATTATCATTACAATTTCCATTTTATTTGTAGTAAGGAGTCATGTTTCAATGCTTCCTATATCTATAGACATCCCAAATGACAAAATTCTTTCCCAATAATGCATCATACCACACTTATCATTGGACGGAAAATAAATTTTTATTTATTTAGGTTACCTCAATTAATGTATCCCAATTTCCTACAATCTAGTCCACTTCTAACCATTATTTTTGTAAAAATCCTAAAACTCAATATTGAAATTCTCATAAAATCAAAAAAATTCACCATAGATTCCAAAAAAATAATAACATGATCTATTAGTAATATTATATTCAATCATAACTGAAATTAATAAATTTTCCTATCATAGACTAGAATTAAATTTAATGAATAATGTCCCAATATATTAAAATTAAATTTATTGGTAGCAAGAGAGTCCTCCTCATTTTTATTTAACTCTATGAATTGTCTTAATATTTTATGTTGAATAATTTATTTAATATACTTTTCAAATATGTAATCAACAAATATCATCCAATACAAGGCATATTTATTTCCCATTAATTATAGTAATTAAATAAAGTTCATAATAGATCAAAATAATCATCGAAAGGATAAGTGGAATGAATTACTTTTTTTGTTTAGAAAAACCCAATACAAAAAATATATTTACCAAATAATTAGTCTATCATTCAATTTTCTATATGTTTTAGTATCCACCAAAATCTATAGGGTCCTATTTCATGAAATTATCAACTATCAATATAATATTATATGGTGAATTTGGTCACTCCAATGAATTTTTAGATCCATTAATACATATATTAATAGATTTAACTGTAATTAAAGCAACATTGTTTCAATTCCACCCAATCTAGGTTGCTATTTTAGAGGGATATAATCCTCTTATTTCCTTTCTTCCACATCTACCCTATTTCATATATGGAAAACCATTAAAATAAAATTATATTTTATAATAAGTCATGGTAATACTCAAAATCTATCTGCTATTAACATAACCATAAATTAAAATCTCTTATGTATTTAGTTAAACATCATTTTAATAAAAAAATTATTTAAAATCTTTTTATAATACCAATTATAATAGTCTTTATATTACTATGACAATAATTTAATGTTTTAAGTTATATATTTTTTAACTTATATACTAAATATTTTTTTTATTAGAGTTTTATTTAAATAAGAAATATTTTACATTAAAATATAATCACATACCCAAAATGTTTATTTTTCCCATAAAAATTTCTTAATAATGAAAATATCACATCAGTAAAAATAAATACCATTACTGGAACTACTAATAAAATGATGTTTTTAATCATCCTTAATCCCTGTGAAGAAAAAATCAAACATTGGATGTGAACAAAATCTATGTAGGGAACATAAAATAACAGAAACATTATAGTCCACTATAAAATACTTATTAAATGTATAAGAATGATTATATTTTTAAAAAATATATATATTTCTCGAATATTCATTTACATATACATGAAAAAAAATAAATGAGAAATTTAAAACAAAAAAAGAAAAATATCAAATGCAAAATACATAATCCTGAGGGTTTAATTGAGAAGCATGAAAACTAATGAGCACCATTTTCATGAAAATAATCAATTCACCTTCAAAAATATCATACAAATTATATATAAAAATAGGAATATTTTCATAACTTTTAACATCAAATAACATCATTTTAAAATTATTCAAGTAGGTCATATTTTTACCTTTATAAATTATTCATACATTCACGCATAAAATGACACATATAATTGATACTATTAACTACATAATAACCACATATCATAGGGGAATCATATCCCTAGTAATCAGTATGACATTACCTATTTTTTTAGAGATATATACCAGACTCACCAACTAAAATTAATATATTAGGTTCACCTATCATCTATATAAAATGTCAACTAACTATAAAAATGAATAAATCATATATATGGTAAACTTATAAAATAAAACTCATTTTCATTAACAATAAATCCCATGAGAAATAACACATTCATTTACTGCCTTCTTTTTCTTGTTACATTCCATATTTTCACTGACTATTAGGGACAAATCTTGTTGTCGTTGTCTAGTCGGATTTAGTCTCACACCGTGTTTGGGGAATTCTTTTGGGACCAAATAGATTATATTTTTTGAGGTATAGATAAGGGAAAGCGCCCATCTACTTCAGGCACTTGAGTGATGTGGAGATGGAGAGCATGAGACCAAGTGGAGGCTTGTGATGCTAAGGAGTTGTCATATGTTTCTCATTTTTCATTAGTTTAGTATTGTTTGTATTCCAGTATTGTGATATTTTTGGATACTTTCCAAGACATATGTATCATGCATCATTCATATATATGTGTGTGCTCCAGTTTATTAATTATAGTCATCCATTGTTTTATTGTCTATGGATTATTACTATATCTGCTATTGTATATCTGATTTTCTTCAGATGTGTTACTCGTCCAATAAGGGAATTGATACTCCACTATTATACATAATGCACTCATTGTTAGTTTGTAGCCTTTGCAATTCGGTGAAAAGCGTTTGAAGCCATGTGATCAACCGGGTACGGAGTGACTCTGGGTGGCTTCCTGAACAAGGATGATACAAAGTTGTATTAAAGGAAACATTTTCTTCTTGAATTAATATTTGGAGACTATATTTAGGGATATGAGAGAATATGTACATGGTAATAAGTTGTTCCAAGGAGTATCTAACATGTGTACAAGGAAAATCCAATCTACCTTGTTTATTGCAATTTTTCTCATTTTTTAAATTTACATCTGATTTGATTTCTCCATTGGGTGATTCAAATTTTTTGTGTTATTTCCTTTAATGATATTTAGGTTCTATTTCTATTGAAACTCGATGATATGATGGTATGCGATATCATTCTTACTTTCGGCACATTCTAGAAATCACATGTCATGCATTCTTCCCATTCCATTTTAGCTGTTTTAGAGATTTCATGTTGAACAGTTAGATGTTGTTCTATATATGCATGATGTTGTGATAGATTCCATGATATAATAAATGTTGTTTGATAGGGTATTGTTATGTGTAAGGTTTTGTTTGAATTAATGCAAATAGATGGTTCTTGGGGAATTACCGGACCTCAAGGATCAGAATTTGGTTGATAATGGCCTTGTGTTTCATGTATATTAGAAGTATTAAATGCCAAAAATTGATTCCCATTTAGTATGGGAACCCAGAGATCGAAATTTGGAACATTAATGTATATTTTAGTGTCTTTTTGGGCTCCAGAGTAGTTTCTGAGGCATACTGTCCAGAAACACACAGAATACACACCGTATAATGTTGAATACAATCCATGTGTTCTTATATTTTGGAAGAAACAATTTTTTTTACGTACATGCCATGTACTTCATGTGCACGACATGTAAGACTTTAACTGTGTCTTAGACTGTGTGGATAGAGACATGGGGTTGGTAAATCTTTGGTATGGAACAACCTGTAATTTTTGTTTCTAGTAAAAGTATATGAAATCAAAAAAATCATGCGTAGAGGGGGTTAAGAACCCATGGAGCATAAGGACTATATGAATACTATAGTGGTATTATAGCAGAACTGTAGTGTCTGCAGAATTGTAGTACTGATAGAAATGTAGTTGTGGTGGGAACTATAACTGAAATAGTAGTGGCAGTGGCACTATAGTAAGTATAATTGTATTCTGTTGTACTATAGAAAATCAATTCATCAGTGGGGCTTTGGGTCAACATGTTGTCCTATGAGCCATGTAATGGGATTTCATGCCCCCACTTGTGCTATTCTATAAAATTAATGTAAATTATAAATAACAATACACACATTGAGACATTCATATCACACCATGCATTAAATTTTGGGGTAGTTTATTTGGACAAATCACAAATGAATTGTTGACCATTTTACTAATGTATCTATATAATCATAATTTTTGTTTTTTTTTTAGTCTAACACTTGTCTTTTTTACGAAAATTTTAATTTAATCTAGAAACATGCACTTTGGGTCATATCGGTCCCATTTTGTGCCTTTTTGATGTGAGACAAAATTCTACATGTAAAAAATTACAAAAGGATCATTTTTATAAATTATAGAGAAATTTTTTGTGTTTTTCTCAGATACCAATATGTTGCAAACTATTTGAGCTTAAATGTTAATTTTAAACTGATAATTTTTACATTGATTTATAACAGACACACAGTTCATCATATTTAGGTAATGATAATTAATAAACATAAAAAATAAATTGGGGATAATTATATCAATGTATCAAAAAAATATGAATTCATTTTCATGAATTTGAGAATGTCACTATTTATAATTAATATAAATTAATTTCAATATTAAAGAAAAATTCAGAATTGGGGTAATACATGAATCATTGTGCATCAGATTGTGGTAGAACTGATTCATAAAAGTCCAAAAATACTTATTGGTCTCTTTACTAAAGTATTAAAATAATACCGATGTTTTACCTCCATTTTTAGTATGCCACATTTCATTCCTAAAAAAGTTAATGTCAACTTTAAATAAAAAGTCATTCATTGTGTCATACCGGTCAAATATTGTGTTCTATTGAGGTGTGAATAATTTCAACAAATCAACAATAACATATGTATGATTTTCCGAATGTATAAAAAAATATGAATAATGTTTCATAGTTTTCTGTATGTCGCGTGTCATTTTTAATAAAATTAGTTATATTTATAATTAAAAAGGAACAATTTGATTCAAATCAGTCAGACCATGCATTTGATTGATCTTCAGTTGATTACTACAAATTTAATATGACATATGAATAATTATCATGATGTATCAAAACAATATGATTAAGTTTTTCGGTTTTTGAGTATATCAATATAATTTTTTACTAAGCGGTAATTGTAAACTAGTAACATGAACAATAATGTTTAGAATAACTAATAATTTCAATATTGAGACCTTTTGATTAAAATAACTATTTCATCCATATTGTTACCCGTAGTTATTACTTTATGATATAATGAATAACTATTACTTACAATATTATGTTGTAGGGGTTTTTGTTTCATATTTCTACTTTTAACCCTCATTGTGAATTTTTTGATAGACGATGTCTTCATGTATATATATTTCCTCCCATTTACTTATTATTATATTCGTTATTTGGGATTGAATTTTAGTCATAACAATTATCTTATTGAAATAATCCAACTCAACCTACCTTCATGGATAGAGGTAATTTTATCTCTATTTTTACTGCATTGTCTGTAAGGCATTTTATTAGACATTTAGAATAAAAATCAGTATCATTTCCCCCATAAAGTCCTATATTATCATCTAAAAAATTCCATAATATTAATAAATTCATATTAATTATTGTACCTATAAAAAATAACAAAATTTATTATGAAATAGCCCATAAAACTACTTCCTTGATCTGCTATATCATCCATAAAAATAGTACTTAATAAAGATAGGGTAAGGAAATGAAAATTACCTAATGAGACGACTAATTAATTTTAATGAAAATGAAAATAATGAACATGCATTGAAAAAGATTAAGGGGATTAATCTTGATTCAATAAATATTGAATGTAATATATTAAATTTTTTTGGATAGCAAATCAATAAATACTTACTTCTATGTGAAATGAGTTAATTGTAAAAACATCAAGAGATGAAATACCATGAAAGGGAAGAACATTTTTGAATTATTCAAAAAAAATCATCAAAATAATTTGTATATTAAGTCCCTAAATTTCTTCGACAAAATATATATATTGGTTAATGTAGTTCATGTCTTGGTGAATGTGTTTTATAAATTTTGAGTATTTGATGTGTGTTTTGAAATAAAATGAAAATTAAAAAATAAAAATATAATGGATGAGTAATGACAATAACACTATGTATTAGGTTGAGTTGTGTTTGATTATGTATGTGATGTTTTTTATTTCATTCAAAATTATACACAATGATAGAAAATAATGAAATGTTTTATTTAAAAGGATCTAGAAACCCCATGCTTCCTAAAACTCATCATCCAAAAAAAACAATGTTCTATATACTATTGTTTGGATTAGATAGTGGAAGGAAAAATATGATTTACTAATAGATATGTGAAAATATAAATAAGTATTAAAAATAAATGATAATGAAATTAACATAAATATAGTATTTAATGTAGTGATAAAATTTACTAAATAAGTAGTAGAAATTAACCATTTAATGAGCGAATCATTATTTTTGAGTTCATGATCATATCACAAGTGTAAATTGTTCTTGTTGAATAATTAATTTATTCATGATATCTATGAAAATGATAAAATAAGTATAAGATAAAAATTATTAGGAAATTGATTATAAAAATTTGATATATTGATGTTAAAATTAACTAAATTGAAATTTGTTCTAGTTATATATCATTAAACTATAATAAAATTATTCATGATCATATTGAAGTAAAATACATTGAATTTAGTTAATATTACATGACCCAAATGAATACATTTTATAAGTAATATCACAACTATATGATATATTTAACAACATTTAAATAACATAACATTCAAATATGACATAAAAATCCCATAGAAATTTTTATCCTTTTAGGTTGGTGTAAAACTCTTATATAAAAATTTTACATCTCATTTGCAATAAAAGACTAGTATAAAAAATTAAATGTTCCAATATTATACTAAATATTACTCTATAAATTTATTTATTCATATAAAACATTATCCATTAGTGTATTCCTATTAGCATTTGTTCATTAAATTAAAATAAATACGTACAATTTTGTTTTTATGTAAAATAATAAAATTTATCATTTTTCTCCCAATTATAGAGATTAAAAACCCATTGATAAACCATTCGCCTACATTTATTGTCAAAAATTCAGTGCAAACCATGATGTATTGTTTGAATACATTAAAACACTTAAATATCTATCTAACCCTTTTGACAATATTAAACATCTGTATAGACCTTGATAACATCCAAATGACTCTAAAATCATGAAAATCCATAAAGCCTTCCTTGATTGTGATATATATTAAAATATCCATTTCAGTAATTTGGGAGATGATAAAAAGTATCAAAGATTCAACATTATTTTTTCATCGAAACAGGAACATCTATACTCTAATATATTTTTTATTGAGAATGAAGATGAATTTTTTAGTAATGATATCGTCAACACAGATCATTTTACATATTTACTGTGCACATGATTGTTAGTGATGACACAATTTACTAATTTTTTATGGCTAGTTGTTGAATAAGTATCTATATGGATAATAAGGATAGGAAAAACATTTCTTATGTTGTTTTTGAATTCATCACTATCATGATAGAGAAATATGAATTGCACAGTATGATGGTCAATTACTACTAATAATTTTTTTACAAATTTGATAATAAAAGAAATAATTCTTAAAAAATAAACATCAATCCCTTAAAATATTAACATAATAATTATTTGAATAGTATGTACGAAAAGAAAATTTATATGATAAATGTAAAACCATTTTATCATATTATATAAAAAAACAATAGAGTTACCCAATAGCTAGATTCAAAGGAGTAATTCCATGATGATGGAACACAATGAAAAATAGGGGAAAAACCTTTTTCAAGATGAAATAAACAGTCTGAGTTTTTATATAAAATCATTAGAAAACACAACACAAGTGTTTTTACAATGTGATGACCTAGATTCCCTACGGAAAATAAATACTACATTTACATAAAATAAGACCATAAATTCAACAAAACTAGTTCACGCAGAAACTAAAAACATATAACACAATTTAAAATTCCTCAAACACTTTCGATTCATCTGAATATCTAAAACCTGACTCACCTAAACCAAAATGTTTTCGACCAAGGAGGTTTCCTTGAGAAACATGATGGTTGGATTTGCCCGACGTTTTTGGTACAAGTTGTAGGACAACCGACCGCCGGTGGGGTTTGTCGGGTTCTTCTACATGCATCCATTCAAGAGTCCATGGATTTTGGAACAAAACCCATCATACCCTATTTAATTATCGACTGGTGATAGTGGTGCGCCGACTCCTTTCATTTTCAGCCACCATCACGGGTTGCCCTTCCAGGCATGAGAAGACAGCATAGGGGGAGATAAAATCCTATTTATTTTGAACCCAACCCAAAAATCGATTACCCTATTATCATTTATTTATTTTTATTGTTTTTATATATTTTAGTTAATAATTATTATATTCATATTTTTATATATTTCAATGTTAATAAACATTCAATCATACATATATATAATTCTTCTATGTATTAAAACTCATATTATTCAACAAAAATAATAATAATAAGTATACAATTTATCTTATTATTATTCATCAAAAAAATAATGATAATTTTATAGTCCAATGTGGTTTATTAATAATAATCAATTATTTTTAAAAATTATAATCTGATGCTTTATTAAAAATTCATTTGTTTTATTATAATAATCTTTAGTAAGACGATTAATGTAATGATATCTATAACTAATTAATTATAATAATTTTAAAATTAATAATTCATTTTTTACTATATAAATAATATTAATGGCAAAAATTATGTCTTATAAAAACAATTTTTATTTTTTTATTTCTTGAAAAATGTACAAACATTTACTAAAAAATGATTATAGTATTTTAATTTAAATAATAAATTTTTAATTTTTAAAATTTCATTTCATGTGAATAAAATTATATTTAATTTGTATTTAAAATATATATAATAATATTATTTCATATAATAAACAAAAATATTTACATATTAATTACATATTTTCAGTTTAAAAATATAATTTTCAATAATTAAATAAATTATTCTTAATATTTATATTTATATAAATAAAAATATATTACCACTATTATACACACACAAACACACATAAATATATATAAAAATATTATTTATATCACTTTTAAATCATACATTTATCCTTAAATATTAGAAATTAATTAATATAAATTTAAAATTTAAAATACTATATCTAATAAATCTTGGGTCGTTACAATATTGATCCCCCTAAATCACGATGAAGAAATGTACAAGGTACAGATCGATGAATAATGGATTGATCTAGGATGTTTGTGGGATGTGGTTGACCATTTTTTTTATCATATATAAGATCATTCATATGTGGAATGGATTGAGACGTTCTATTCTTAAATGGGAACCATAGAGGTGTGGGGAAATCCTATTTCTGGAAAATGAATACGAGAAACAATGAATGAGATTCAGACCCACTAATATCTTGTGGAAACCATGTGGGATATATGAAAGAATTTTTATATTAAATTCATGAAATATGCATATGGTAATATGTGAAAAACCAGACTACACACAATGTACATTACTGAACATTTGACATGAATCAACTTGGTTGTTGTGGCTAGGGATTTGTTATTTCATATGGAGCGAACAAAGTTTAAAACCCATACATGATGTGTACCCATTTTCTAATGGGGATGATCCATGTGACATGGAATATTGAGGGAACATACTGTGTTCCTGAGTACATGGGTATGGCCAAAGCACACCATTTTCACCCCATGTGAAGAGGCGCACCTTTTACTGTAGCACATAGACATAGGGTAATTTACACATGCACATTTTGGATAGGCAGACATGACCATTAACTAAGGTGGAACCTCAAGTTGTATGGGAACACAATGTATATCCACCACACGTTATGTAATCATATACATTTGGTGATCTGTGTACCTCCAAGGACACAACCATATAAATAATTAGTACCACAATATGTATGGGTCCCCTAACCCACCATGTTACACTTGTCTCCTTTTCTGGAAACATCAATCATCCATATATCCTTTTCTTGAACTCTTATCATGGATCATGAGTCTCTTATCCTAAATTTTTTTCCTATGTTGAACACATTAGTGAACTCCATTGTGCATTTCATAATATGATTTTAACTTATTAATTCATGGATCATATTTAGGTGACCAAAAAAACAACTATAGTGATGAGGCATGACAACCATAGGCTTCCAATTGAGTAGAACCCCCCATCTGCACTAGGATGTGGATCCTCAACCTATAGAGTGGAAAAACACTATCACACCATGGTGTGAGTATAATACCTATAGATTTAACACCTTGTAATCTTGGGAGATAGTCCCCTATATACGATGGTGATTAACTATTATATATGGTACAAGTCCATGATAACCATATTTTAACCCCCCCTAATACACCAAGAAGAGGGACATTGACTATTAGAGTGGACCCCCATCATCTGGGGAATGAGTCCTCAACATACTGGCTAAAATTCCCATATTGGATAATATATGTGTCCTCGTGACAGTAGAGTGGAACCCCACATCAGCTTGGGTGAATGTCCTCTACAAATCCATAACGCGTGGAACCCCTAAATAGATAGTAAAATGTTTCTTAGGAAAATATATTGGAACATCAAATCAACATGGGTGTGGATCCCCAAAAAATATATATTGAGTGGAACCCATTAATTAACTAGGTATTAGGTCCTCATCATGGGCATTTTTCTCCATCTACTGTGTGACAAATTAGTGTGGTTCGAGCCTTTACATAGTTACTTATGTGAAGATGACTGAGATGTTGGACATCATTGACGTACATTTGGATATATTGGAGAATCATTTTCTTAGGATGAGATATGAGATATAAATTCACTCTATCTCTCATTTGTGATTCTTTAACTTGGACTTTATATATATATACACACAAATGTGTGTCCATAACATTGGATGTGGTTATGCTTCAGCCATGCATTTCAAAATCGAATGGGATAATCCAGGTTATTTCCATGTTTATCTCATCATGGTTGGATGATATCAAACTCTTAATTTTGGTTTAAATTACATGATGTGTAGTTTACATATGCACCTTGTTAATCAACTTGTGTTTGGATGAGGCTAATCTCTCTCTTGTTATTGGTTGAGCAGTTATACATCCTTTCTTAAGTATCATGTTTACAATATAAAAAAATTATATTCATGTTTTAAATATTACTTATCCCTTTCATCTATTTGGGTTCCCTATATGGTATGTATATAATCACCACAACATTGTATTTTAACGCACGTGTTGTGTCTTATACAGAAAAAAGTTAGGTCAAAGGTGATTCCAAATGACCATTGGGATATGTGGTACTTTTGACCATGTGCGGTGGTCATATCTTGAAAATTAGATGTTGGGATTTCCTTGAATTTTACATTCTTGTTTTTTCGTTTGGGACATAATTCTAGTTGTTTGTGTATTTTTTCACATTACCTTTATGATTACAGTCCCATGATATTTTACTCTCCAGATGTTTTACATACATGGGTTTTTAAATTTTATTTTTCATCATCTTATTTTATTCCTCTAAACTAATTCATTGATATAGTCATGTATGTTCATACATGTACTTGGAAAAGTTATTCCAATTTTAGTTATTCCTTTAGTGCTGGTCACTAGCATATGACCTATGGAGTTGGGCATGGGATATTTATGTCTTGATCCTCGACATGGAATGACTAATGAATGATTGGTATCAAATGATATTTTGAAACTTCGGATGGTGGTAGGAGTATTCACCTTTTGAGGATTTCGTATGGATCATTTAAATAGTTTCAGAGTTTCATTAGTATGGATCTCATGCATGTGAATCTATTATTGGTATGAGCGGCCAACGCATCCATTCACCATAAAAATTACTTCTTGCTCAACTATTTGACATAGAAATACAATTTTTTCAAGGATAAATGATAAATTTATAATATAGTATTGATTATATTACTTTACATCTTGATTCATCTCCATATATATATATATATATATATTCTCATTTGTCCTTTGTATATCTTGATAACATTTAAGAGGCATCCATGATGATAGAAATATAGGATACCAGTTACAGATAATGATAATGATCTATTGTGTGACGAGGCATCAATTCAGGGTCCATTCTATGAGTTTTTTCCTCCATGTGGGTGGGTAGTATAACCCCCTTTTTTGAGAAACGTGACTCCAAAAATGAGCAGTTTTAGGATACGTGTAGACATAGATTTCTCTATATGTTACAACACTAGAGGTTGATGAGGTTTCTGGGCATGGTAGATCTTCAGGAAGTAGAGTATTGGCAATAATCCGATGTACCTATTTTTAGGCTCATATGGACATTGGCCGATCAGTTGGTTGCATTGGCAGCTAGCCTTTTTAAAGTGTAGTTGGGCGTTGGTGGAGTCTCATTACACAGATGCATGATCAGTCGACATTCTCATTCCCCAACATCTAGAAGGATTTTATCTAAGAGTAATACCCCTCATAAATGAGTTTGGTATAGTTTTACGAGATTATATATATGTTGAATAGAATGATGATAGTTTCAAAGTACATAGAGAGGTTCGCATACCTTACACTGTACTCCCTTTATATGATCTCGAGTTAATACATCCGAGAAAATAAGATTGTGTTGGGACTATAAAAAGTTATTTATTTCATGATGGTGAAAATTTTAATCCCCACATATTCTAGGGTGTTCGGGAGGTTTCGGTTCCCTTGTGAATTTAGCAAGAGGGATTACATGAAATTGAAGCTAGTAGTGGGTTTCATAGAAATGAGTTATTTTCAACAGTTAACAAGAGCCAAATGATCAGATCTCGACATAGGAGAACACCCCATTATTAGACTCAAGAACATTGTCCGGGTCAGTACAAATATCCTCAGTTTCCCATAGAGGTGGGTTTTTAATCCTATGATGGGTGAAGTCACATTGTATGAGGTCACCCATACAAACATGACGTAGATCTCAAGAATATATTTGAATGACATCAACATTAGAGGAAACACGGTGATCGGGGATCATCCATGAGAGGGAATTTTCATCCTAAGGGAGTATTAGATAACATTTATGTAGGAGGAGTTATGGTAGGTTGATGATATTATGATATCCTTCAACCACTACCACCACCAGTAGGCCCATGCCATGGTCATGTAGCTAGTAGTTTAGAATGTAGAAATCTGTAGGATTTAAGGATTTATGACCCTTCAGTGCATGAGGGTATTAGAGGTATGATATGTATTTATTAAACTATTTATTAAGTATTATTACACATCGTATCTGGTTACACCATCATCTCTATACTCATGGTGAAAGAGATGGAGCTCACAGTTGAGGCAATATCCTAGTACCATTATCTATAGGTCCCTGTATGGAATGATTCATCTTTATCTTATATCCAATTAAAGTGAGGGATATCACTGTGTGGAAATAGGATCATGTGGGACATTTTTATATCAATGATGTAACTCTATGATGTCGTGTTGGGTATGGAGTGGTTTCCATGGCCCATTCCTAGATTGAATTTCATTGTATACGAGTCAGATTCCTCTGCACGGATGCGATAAGATTCACCTTTCTAGGTGAGATAAATCTCATGGAGGGAAAACTGAGATATATATGAAGGAGGCACCATCACATAACCTATTATATGGTGAGTTTATTCCTTGGTAATGTACGATATTCATACATATGAATTCTTTTAGTAATAGAGGAATATATAAACATTAACCCCGAGGATGTTTTAGGAATTCGTCTACGGTGGGACATAGAGATTTTCATCGACTTAAATCCTGAGAATACTTCGATTTTTTCTTTTTCATATTAGATGGCCCCTTCCAGGAACTAAGAGATGTGGTTACATTAGGAGTACCTTAATGATAATGGTTTTAATCAGTCCTATTGTGTCACCGTGGGTAGCTACATTATTGTTCATGAAATAAGTAGGATTTTTTAATGTAGATTTGTGTGTGTTATCATCTCCTGAAACTATCCGTGTTAAAGAAAATTTATCCATTATCTATGATTGAAGAACTATTTTTCTAGTTGTGCGGTGCAATATAGTTCTTGAAGATTGATGTTCTATTCTGATACAACTAGTTGCAGTTTTATGAAGTTTTTATTCCAATGTCGATATTTCAATTTCATTATAGACACTAGGAGTTACTGGTGTTTCCCATTGTGGTGATGAATTTCCCAATTATGATTACAACATTGATGAACCAGTTCTTCCCACCGTACTAGGACTAGTATGTGGTTGTCTTCATCGAAGTCATTCTCATCTACTCTACATCAAGGGAGGATCATGGAGATCCCTTGAGGATGGTTACTGATTTCATTGAGAGCACCAAATTTATAAGAAACTATCAATGTTTCAGTTATGGATTAATGAGGTCCAATTTTTGGGGAATTGTATTCATATGAATGTTTTATCCATTGAACCGCCGAATATCAATGAAATTGATATTTTTTGGTTCCACCCATGAGCATGTCACATGTGTAGGATTCATGGCATTAAAGGGTACAATATGAGGTTTCTGAGAAAACATCATTCGAATTGCAACCCCTTTGACTAGCCAAGTGATAAAAGGGAAGTTTCTCAATTACAATTAGCAGTTATAGATATACTTCAAGATGTTGAGTCTGAGGTTGATGAGTGATCCTATGTTGAGATGACTGGTGTAGGGTGTAGAGTACATAGTTTATTATGATGACAAAGTAGCTAGTCTCTGCAAATTGTTGATACAACGAAATATATTTATCACACATAGGTCAATAAAATTGAGACGCCATGATCATAACTATGTGAGTCATTATAAATATCATGTTGAACTAGAATTTTCCACGATGATGTGGAGACACTACCTTCTTGGGGAGAACATTGTTTTTTTCTCAAACCATCATTGTATAGTATATATTCACACAGAGAGAAATTAACATGTGAAAGAAGCATTGGTTGGAGTTACTATCAGAATATCAATTTGATATAGTCTTTAATATATGGAACGGAAATGTAGTAACACATTCCCTGAGTATGAATTAGTAAGATAAAATGGTGCATGAGGCATCTAAGTAGTTGGATTCCTTGATGATAACATGGGTGCAGTAGTATGGTGCATTTTTTCATTCCACAGAGTTTAATCTTTCACATAACAGGTTCTTAAGAGATTACCAATATGGAGACATCAACTGTGTAGTCTTACAAGACTCTATATCCTTGGAAGACACAATAGATGGATATTATATAAGATTGAATCTTTCCATCTTATTCTAGGGATGGATAGTGGTTTCAATCATGATGTAAGAGGAGATGATGCGAGAGCCTACACTTCTCTCCTAGATGTACATCCCGGTGTGGTGAAAATGTAAAAAAACCATTAGATACATTTATGGTGGTCCGACATGGGAAATAGTGTTTTTGAGATCATATCTTTGTGCCTCACATGTCAGCAGGTGAAGTATGAGTACGGGGTTCTATTAGGTTTGTAGAAAACCCTTGAGATCACGGAGTGGAAGTGGGATGTAATATCCATGGAATTTGTGATATATATTCACACACAATGAATTTCTAAGAAACCATCTAGTTGATAGTTGAACAAATCATGAAGTCAAAAAAAATCCTCTCTATTAGGGACAAGAGTTCAGTGGAGAGATTGGGTTAGCTGTATTTACAAGATATCATTGGCCTTCAATGGGTTACCTAGAAGATTGTCTAATATATTGACAACTAATATACATAATGATCAATTAGAGGCCCATAATATGAATTCTTGACCTAGATGAGGATGAGTATAACCATTCAATCAATATTTATTGTATATCTGATAAAACTATACCTATGTCGGAGTATTTGTTGATGGCATGTGTGTAAGACTTTGGTGGGAGATGGGATGAACACATTCAATAAGTATATTTTTCTCACACAAATGATATATACTCAACCATCATCATGTCACCTTTCGAGGCCCTATAAAGGAGAACCTTCAGGTCACCCTTCTACTAGATTGTGTCTAGTGATACATCTATTGTTGATCTAGAGATAATTTAGGTGATGAAATAGATGGTCTAGCTAATATATGAGTGGATGAGGATAGACCTTAGCTTACCACCGTCCCTCAAAAATTTTCATCATAGTACCTTGGTATATGAGCAGGGAGACCACGTTTTCATGTAATTCTATCCACAACGATGATTTTGGCGGATCAGATGAGGAGGAAATCTATCCCCACATAGATCCACCTAGCTCGGTGTAGACCTCCTTCACAAATATGTCGGGAATGGTCCATTTCACTTCCAAAACACCTCAAACAAGAAAAATAAACACGAAAATTGAACAATTGAATCCATCACACCGTAAATGAACCAATGAATTAAAATGAAAATCAAATATCAATGGAGATCAATTATTCACAATAAAAATTAATTAAATAACCTACTAAATTAATTAAACTTGGTGATTAATTAGTATGATAATAATAATTACTGGAACCACCAACCTAGAAATTAGAAAAACTTCGCATCATGGTGCGCAAACTCTAATCTCCCACCATTCACAACACAAAAACAAAGATTCTACACTAAAAACCAGACATCGAACACAAATTACCACAAATGGACCATATACAACATGTATTACTAATCCAAAAATCCACCAATGTGAAGAAACAACCATCCGAGGTATTATGAACATGCATAAAGGGTTGCTGGAGTACACTCAAGTATTATGAGGGTGCCATAGATGAGCTGCGTAAAAAACGATGATGCTGGGCCTACTGGATGATTGGGGGTGCGGACTTCCAGAGTGAAATCCAACTGAGGTAGAACCGGGATTGCGGACGATGATGTTGGAGGGGGGGCATGGGTGATGTAGTGTAGAAGTCATGGACCAGAGGGGAGGAGATGGGCCAGTTCGGTGGGCCGGAGGAGGCTGCACCATAGGGGGATGAAAGGGGATGGGAGAGCATCGATGAGAGGGAGATGTGTGTGTGGGTTGCAGGGATGGTGTGCGAGAGGTTTGATGGATAATGCGATGGAGCCAGAGTATGTAAGGTTGTCGGTCAACCCAGAGGAAAGCCTCTAGTGTTAGGGTGCGACAGGAGATGAAGGCTACGAGGGAGAAATGGGGGAGAAAGGAGGTGAGGCATGACCCACAACATCAGATGAGGGAGGGATGAAAAGATAGAAAAAAGTAAAATTAAAATAAATTTAAACAGAATTAAATGAAAATCTAGAAAACATAAAGTGGATAAAAAGGAATCTGACAATAAACCACACACCAAATGAAAAAAAAAACAGATATCTTTATCCACTCTGAATAAAAATAAAAATAAAAATAATAATAATAATAAAAACAAGTTTATAATTCTATTATTATAACATTAATTTAACATTTGTGAGAAATTTAAAATATCAATTGAAACAAAAAAATGAAATAATAACAACCTAATTGAAACATTAATTTAAATCATCATAATATTAATAATAATACTAAAGTAATAAAACCAATTTCAAAATAATTGCATTAATTGATGTGTCTGGACATCGTACACAGACGTGTGCGAGGTCACGGCATAGTCGCGCATCCTTGAAATAATAAATTTGTTCATAGAATGTTCCCTTGTTAAGGTTGGGCGCTACACCCAGTCACACACCGATATAAGATCCAAATTTCTTTTAAAATAGAATTGGTTCAAACCTCATATAAAAATCAAGACTTGAAATAATTAAATTAAAAAGAAGTATCAGCCGGGGTGTGACAATTCTCACCACCATGAAACTTTCTGCCCTTAGAATTTCCTAATAGAATATGTCAACCAAGGGTTCCTTGGGAGACAACGATGATGCTTAAAACCAATTCTCAATCACCCAAAAACTGAAAATTCAAAACAATGTTGACCTAAAACATAAAGGATCTCAAAATCCGAATCACCAACCCAAAATACCAAAAGCATGTAATTCACATCGAAATAGATCTACAACATGGAACACCCCCTCACCTGACTTAGGGATCACTAGGGCCTCTCGATACCCCCATGTACACTCGTCTAGTGACCCACTACACAATATAACTGGTTACCATGGTAATGCTAGGGGGGAGCAGAAGAAAGCGGTCATCGCAACAAGTGCACTTTGAAAACATAGTCTTTCAACATATTCTCCCAGTGTTGGTCTCCGTAACATATTAGGATTCTTTTCCAACATTGGTTCTCCAATACAAACAACTCACAAGCTTAGTCAAACACCTAACACTAGATTGACCATCAAATCTCCCTACGTTTAACGAACACAAGAGGGGGCATCGGCGAGACCCGCACTGGGTATCCCCACCATTTTAAACTTTCCTAACACCATGAAACCCGCGCGGACATTCCTTTTTTACATTAAGCAATACTGACTGAACCCTTCATCGTGAACCCACCACACAGTCTGACCTGCACTAATTATTCCTAAATTGTACAACACACCGCCACATGGGATTGCTTTGTTAATAAAAATCCCTAACCAGGGGGCGAACCAGACAGGCGCACGAAAATTACACAAGACATGAGAATCTCCGACCATAATAACATTCACCTATCACAACCACTATCCTTACAAGAATATGGATTTTCCAAACCTCTTTAAGGCCCAATATGAACTCCCATAAAATAAGACAATGACAAGTAGACAAGGGCTCCATGCCCCTCACGACAAGAATGACGCCTTCAGAGAAGGTACCTCAATAAGTAAATTTAATCTTTCCACATACTGTCACTTTGAACATAAGTAGGATCAAGCTCATCTCATGTCCGATGAGTTTTGACTATGCACATGCTTCGCCCCGAGACCTATCTAGTGTCTGAAGCATCTATAGCCTCACAGACATAAGCTAACAGTCTCTAACTAGAACTTCCTCTGCTGAAAAATAAACCTGCATAATACTCCTTGTCCCTCAAGTGGACACTCCATCAACATAACAACTAATTATTGTATCAAACAACTTAGGGTGTACGAATTACCACAATAGATGTAGGAGACTGAGCGTTCTGTCAAACGCGCGACACGAACTGATGAGAGGGTCACTCCAAGAACAAGTCTCTATGGTTAATACTCTTAATCGGGTGAGGAACCTACACTTACCACAATATAGAGATGACCAACAACTATTGCAATCTTTAAGCTTATTGTTTCACACAACCTCTAGAGAACATGAAACCATCTCATCAGAAAGGTCAACGCACATCAAACTCCCCCGATTGATTGATTGAGCACCTATGAGATCCACTCATTTCTCAAACCTTCACGTCCTTAGGTACAACCATGGAATGTGATTAGTCATGAGGATCACTAAAAAAATTTCATTTTCAACAAAAAAACGGAACGATCACCATTCAACTGTTTAGTCCCACTCATCTAGACATACTCGAGACTACTTACACCCACACAAATTTTGGAGTTCCTCCAAAATCGGAGACACATTTAACTTTCCCAAAGAATTAAACAATATCAAACTGACCTCGATGTCTTCATACAGTAGACACAACCATGCAAGACCCAACTCCGCCACTCCACTAGGAGTCTGGGCAGAGCTAAGAAACAATCGTCTAACTGGAAACACATGGGACCTTTCTAGGCGGCATATACGAAACAAGAAACAAAAAAATAGAATTCCAAAAATCTAAACACATCACAAAACAACCATCCACATTCAAGGAACAAATCCAATAATTCCAATTTAAAACATCAATTCATTTTTTAAATAAAAACACTCACTTGAAAAACCAAGAACAATGCGATAAGAAAAAACAACTCTATTGAACCCATTTCTTTAACTCCGAACTCAAAACAATTTTCCAATTCCAAAACCATTTAAGAAGTAAAAACCATTTTAGTGAGAACCCCACTTTTCTGGAAACAAGATTAAACTTTTAAAATCAA
The DNA here is from genome assembly GCA_963277665.1 of Viscum album. Taxonomy (NCBI): domain Eukaryota; kingdom Viridiplantae; phylum Streptophyta; class Magnoliopsida; order Santalales; family Viscaceae; genus Viscum; species Viscum album. The sequence continues at coordinate 355,787,477 of OY728152.1, read as the reverse complement.
TCAGTCACCACTGATATTCCGAGATGCCTCATAGATTTTCATTTTCGTGCCACCCAGGCACCCATCCACACAATCCCTCAACTATCCATTTATCACTCCCACATGCCCATGCAAGTATCCATTGGAAAACCACTAGAAAAAGAAAGGTTCTACTACTTTAAAAAATAAGACACTCTCAATATTCAAAAATACTCTCCCTTTTATTCAAAGAATCATTTCAATGATTGTAAACATATTATCAAAATTCTATCCATTTCTAAAGAAACCCACTTCAATTTCAGATAACCCGTGACATTATTTTAGGAATTCAACTTTCAACAAATCAAATGCCAAATTTCAAAAAACAAGGTCCTAGAGAAATGCACCCCGAATATCATTCCAACCACACACCAAAATAAAATAAGAGCAACAACAAAGTCATCTTCCCTTTTAAAAGGAACAAAATTTCGTTCCAATCCAAAAACTGAAGCAAGACATCACAAACATTAAAGCACCTAGACGAGGGACTAGTTTTCATGTCTAACCCAACTACATTTTTTAGCAGACCATGCCCTATGCAGGCACCAACCACCTAGTGTGTCGAACAATACTCTCAGGCATCACATGGGTTGCTACTCAATGTTAAACTGCACATAGTACTGGTTTACTCCTATAGTCATCCCCCATTCACATAGAGAAAATCCAAAAACATAAATCCCAGACTACCCCTAGGTACTCGAGTATCGGAATCGGAAAGAGTTCACGACACTCTTCTCGAACCTACCCCCCGAGTACCGACAATCATATTTCCGATCTACCTTCCTCCCCAAATAACAAGAACAAAACCTCCTATGATAACATTTTGTCACGAACATGACCATAATCTACTGTAAATATTTATGTTTACAACTCGAAACAATATCTGAAAAAAGGTACAACAATAATGGAAAAACAAAAAACACTAACTCAAATCTCTGTACCCCATGAGGTGCAACAACCTCAAGCTACAATAACCAAACCAACATAAGGACACTGCTAGAAATGCAAACCACCATTGATATGCATGATGCCTCAACCTAGAATGCAGATGAAACAGAATCTACATACACCAAAGGGTGTAAGTAAGGTGTGAGCTAAAAGTCCAGTAGGATTCCACTGATAAATGGTTCCACGCATAATTATTAAATGGCAGATACATATGCTGTTTAATGGAATAAAAATAAATAAGTCCAAAATTAATGTTAATTAAAATAGTTTTAAAGGGAAAACCACTCTAAATGGAAAGCAAAATAAATTAACAAACACACACACACACACACACATTCTTGGTAACACCAATGTCACATCGGGTAAAGATGGTGAGCGCAGAGCAATAGAGGAGCACAATACATGGGAGAGGCCCTAATGATACTATCCAGAAGTAGGACCATAGAAAATCGTGTCTCAGTGAAAAATGGTACAGGAATACAAAAATATACGTTCTCGTGCATGAGCTACTAGTTGGGAAACTTTTCCATAACTTAGTGGTCTCCAAACATCATCCTAATGTTTAGTTAGTGTTGTAGTCATCAATCCAGCTATGTGAAACCGGGTTGATGCCACATCCGAATCACTAGTGCACTAGTCCTAGTCCGCCCACCTAGTACCCAGGCTTCCCGTTTGTGCTCAACTTGTTTAGAGTTCTTGTGTTATGTCATAATCACATACTCAAAAAAAAAAAAACAAGACACTACGCACGACCAAAACCACAATTTTCACCCACAAAGTCCCTTTGAAATAACGTGCACACTAAGAATATCACAAAACTAAATTTTCATCACTCAAACAACCAAAATTAAAACTGCACAATCAAAGAAATCACTTTTATTATAAAACATGCCACTAACATAATTTATTAAACAAATTTCAAACATTGTGCATGAATTTAAGCACTAAAAATACTCACCCAATTTAACCAAAACAATTTTCACGTATAATTTTTATTTAGTAAAACAACCCAAATTTTTTATATATAAATTTTAATGTTCAAAATAATTCTTTACACACAAGACCGACCCAAATCCAATTACACAACCACATGCACACAACGCCACCCCTGGAAAACAGCACCCATTAAGCACGCAATTAATGTAGCCACCCACATAGTTGAAAAGTCCATTACTGTAGTTACACAAACCACCATAACATCTTGGAAACCCATTTAAAAATAATCAACACAACTAAAACGCCAAAAATCCACAAATAAACTCATTTATGATATGACAGATATAGAGGCTTAGCCAAAACCCCAGTTGTAATATTTTCACATTCTAAAAAATAATTTTCACAACTTGTAGAACATTATTTAATAGTTCAGCATGAGTTTTACTCAACATGAATTACCCACATGCAACATAAAAATGACACAAAAAATCAATCGGCATTAGATACCAAATAACAACAAATTCACAATAGGAAAACAAATGTGCTAAACTAACCAAACTCGCAAATTATTTCCCCAAACAATAAATATACAAAGAACCACCTTCCTCAGTGTAGACAACCTTTACAAAAATGGTGTGCAATGTCCATTTCACTTCCACAAACCCTCAAACAATACAAATAAAGAAAAAAATTGAATAATCTAATTAATCACACCACAAATGAACAAAGGAATTAAAATCCATATCAAAAATCAATGGAGATCAATTTTTCAGAACCCAAATTAATTAAATAACATACTAATGTAATTAAACATGCTAATTAATTAGTCAGATAATAATTAAGAGTATAACCACCAATGTGGAAAGTAGAAAAACATCGAAACAAGGTGTGAAAACTCTAATCGACCGTCAGACACACCACAACAACATAGATTTGATGCTAAAAAGCATTCATCGAACCCAAATTACCCCTAATGGACATTAAAAAACATGAAGAACTAATCCAGAAATCCACTAGAGGGATGAAACAACCATAATAGCTAAGATGCACATGAAGAATGAGATGTGGTAGGACATCCAAGTATTATGATGGTTCCAGAGTTGAGCCACGTCAAAAAAACATGTTGTCAGATATGCTGGACGAGGGGGGTGAAAACTTCCAGAGTGAAATATGAGCAAGGAGGAACCATGACGCAGGTCGGTGAAGCTAGAAGGGGGGGCGGCATGGGAGATGTAGTGCATCGGTTACTGACCAGCCGGTAGGAGATGTGCTTGTTCGGTGCGCCGGAGGAGGCTACTCCAGAGGGGAAATTAAGAGGAGGGGTGAGCAGTAATGAGAGGGAGATGTGTGTGCAGGTTGTAGGGACGGTGCGTGGGAGGTTCGCCAGACGATGCAAGGGTAACAGAGTAGGTAAGGGTGCCGGTTGTCCAAGAGGAAAGTATCTAAGGTTATGGTGTGATGAGAGATGAAGGCTTTGAGGGGGAAATCTGGAAGAAAAGTGGTGAGGCGTGACTCACCATGGCGGAAGAGGGAGGGAGGAAAAGAGGGGAAAAAGTAAAAAATTAGTAAAATAAAACAAAATAAAATGATAATCATGAAAATAAAAAGTAGATAAAAAGGAAATTTAAAACAAACCACAACACAAAATAAAATAAAAAGAAAACATAATTGTTGGCGCCAAAAATGTGGCCCGAAAGGAAGGAACGAAAAAGACAGCCGGCGCGCTGCCTCGCGAAGCACAGCCCCGAAGCACAGCCGCGAAGCACAGCCGCGAAGCCCCTCCGCGAAGCGTCCCAACCTTGGCGGCCCCGCGAAGCTCCGGAGGCGGTAATCCTCCGCGAACCGGTTTGACGTTCGCGAGCCGCCGCGAAGCTCCGGAGGCGGTAATCCTTCGCGAACCCGTTTGACGTTCGCGAGCCGCCGCGAAGCCCCGAAGGCGGCGCGCGAGCCCTGCTTCGCGGCGCCCCTTCCCTATAAATACTCAACTCCCCCTGAGTCCCCAGGACGGACAATCCGACCCTTCGGCTTCTCCTCTCCCGAATCGCGAAGCACGCTTTACCCCGGGAATCATGAGCTCCGCGAGGTATTTTTACTTCGCGAGACGACTCTGATTTGTTTCGTTTTGAGCCCCTCTTCCGAGAGGGATGCCCTTCGCGAAGCTCAAGGGAGTTCGCAAAGGAAGGGGATTCCCAAGGGAACCTGGGAAGCCGCGGAGCACTTGTGCTTCGCGAAACACCCAACCCATGCTAGTAATCCCTAGGCCAAGGCAGGATAACTATGCATCGCGAAGCACATTGCTTGGCAGGACCCTGCTTCGCGAACCACTCCTTCTTCGCGAGGCAGTGCTCCGCGAACACTATTCCACTTCGCGAAGCACCTCCCACTCCCACCTATGCACCATGCTAAGGCCAAGGCACCCCACTTCGCAAAGCACACTCCTCTGCTTAGCGATTCCTCTTCCTGTGCGACCCTCCAGGTTTGCACGATGCGATTTCAAAGTCCCATGGACAACACCTCCCGTAGCGTTGCTTCGCCTAATGCTTCTTCACATAGGCACGCTAACGACTATTGCTTCTTCGCATAGCCACGCTAACGTGGACCCCTCGATGGTTCCTCTCACGACCCCCCTTTACCATGGCCTTACCGACACCTTCCCTTCCCCAAGGACCAGAGGGTACCGGTTATGTAAGCCCTAGGGGTGTGGAGTGAACCCACCTCGTCCGAGCTGCAGGACGTTAAACTGCCAAGCACCACGTCCTCAACACATGACGTTAAACTGTGGCCCAACCTCGTCTCCCTCACGAAGGGTCCCCCCAACTCGAACATTCTTTACACCACCCGTCTCCACGGGAATGGAACTCTTCCGCACATGGAATGAGATCTTCCTTGTCGGAGTGGTGTATGTTCGCAGGGGAAGGGTCGCCCCAGAGCGTAAATCCCTAACCTTTGGTACGGATGATCGCACCCGTGCATCTCGGTACTTCCCCACTACCAAGGTCAGTGGAGGACGTGATAGGGAACGAGGCACCTCCCATCGTCGGAACAAGGTCCATCTTTCCCGCGCTTTGTCGCGCCATGGGCCTCCATCCTGGAGTAAGTCCCGACACCATGGGCCGCCCAACGCGAAAGCCCCTCTTCGCTTCTCACGGACGCACCCTTCGCGACGTGATCGTCAGGTCTTTGCAACCTCTTGTTTCTCACACCGAGCATGACTCACGTGGGCTTAGAGTGAGCATCGACCCTGACAAATCCCCATCCGAACTGCGAGGACTTTGATCCGTGTCAAGGCATGGTACGTAGGAAGCCTCCACGAGGTTCAAGCCCACCAATAGTGGACCAAGGTCTACTTTCACGTCGGTTCGCAGACAAATTCCCATCCGAACTACGAGGACTTTGATCTGTGTCAAGGCATGGTACGTAGGAAGCCTCCACGAGGTTCAAGCCCACCAATAGTGGACCAAGGTCTACTTTCACGTCGGTTCGCCGACAAATTCCCATCTGAACTACGAGGACTTTGATCCGTGTCAAGGCATGGTACGTAGGAAGCCTCCACGAGGTTCAAGCCCACCAATAGTGGACCAAGGTCTACTTTCACGTCGGTTCGCCAACAAATTCCCATCCGAACTACGAGGACTTTGATCCGTGTCAAGGCATGGTACGTAGGAAGCCTCCACGAGGTTCAAGCCCACCAATAGTGGACCAAGGTCTACTTTCACGTCGGTTCGCCGACAAATTCCCATCCGAACTACGAGGACTTTGATCCGTGTCAAGGCATGGTACGTAGGAAGCCTCCACGAGGTTCAAGCCCACCAATAGTGGACCAAGGTCTACTTTCACGTCGGTTCGCCGACAAAACCCCATCCGAACTACGAGGACTTTGATCCGTGTCAAGGCGTGGTACGTAGGAAGCCTCCACGAGGTTCAAGCCCACCACTAGTGGACTCACGAGTCTACTTTCACGTCGGGTCACACCTGCGTCCAACATGACGTTAAACCGCACACCCCCGTCCAGCACGACGTTAAACTGCACCCCAGTCCAGTGGTAAGCCATTGTGACCCATTCCCTTTTGAACTACGAGGTCTTTGATCCATGTCAAGGCATGGTACGTAGGAAGCCTCCATGAGGTTCAAGCCCACCAATAGTGGACCAAGGTCCGCTTTCACGTCGGTTTACCGGCGAAACCCTCCGAACTACGAGGACATTGATCCGTGTTAAGGCATGGTACGTAGGAAGCCTCCACAAGGTTCAAGCCCACCCATCACCCCATTCACGTCGTGTTCTATCTTCGTCCAGCATGACGTTAAACTACATTCTGGTCCGGTGGTAAGCCATTGTGACCTAACCCCATCCGAACTACGAGGACTTTGATCCATGTCAAGGCGTGGTACGTAAGAAGCCTCCACAAGGTTCAAGCCCACCCGTCGTTTATTCAGGTCAGGGTTCACTATCGTCCCGCATGACGTTAAACTGTATCACCTGAACTACGAAGTATTTGATCCATGTAAAGGCATGGTACGTAGGAATCCTCCCAGAGGTTCAAGCCCAACTCCCATCGGACCAAGGTCCGCTCTCACGTCGGTACGCCGACGACATTCATCGAGCCAAGGTCCAGATTCACGTCGGTTTACCGGCACAACCCGAACTACGCGGACTTTGATTCCCTGCCACGGGGATACGTAGGAAGCCTCCTCAAGGCTCAAGCCCAATTTCACCGTCGCCCTCCTGCGACGGTCCCGTTTCATCTTCCTCCATTTCACTCATCCATCCATCACCCACCCTGATTCTCACCCGGGCCGCCACATCCCGGTGGAGTCATGCCATCCACCTCCTTGCTGCTCCTAGCGGCGCCTGGGCCACTTTCCATGTGTAAGTCCCATCATATCTCCGAGTCGCTGTCCTCTGTGTACACCCCGATTCATCACCCTTTTCCCCTATAGGGAGTGCACCACCTAGGATCCGTCCTCATTGGGCGTTCTGATCCGTTTCTATGGGACCATAGCTGTCTCTATGCGATACACCAATCTGATCCATCTCTATGGGACGTTCTGATCGCCCTCATCCGTCTCCGCCGGACGTTAAACTCGCGGCATACCCTGTGTTGAACACGGGAAGCTGAGGAAAACCTCAGATACGTGTCTATGACATGTAATTCCTCGCGCTCGATGTGGGATGCCTCAGGCTTCCACGCTCTCGAGAAGCCTTGTGATCAAGGATAACAGACAGACATGCCAGGTACCTCAGCATCCAGACACGCTACTGATGTCTCAACGTGACTACTCCCCTGACCGAAGGTTGCTGCCCTGATTGGACCCTTTGGAATGTCCCGACAGAAGCAGTGTAATTAACCGGCGCCCATGGAAACATGGCACTGGGAAGAGTTTCACGAACTACGTATTAAATCTATAAGGGAGACCCGGACTAGGTGACGAGTTCTGAGGAGGAATCCACATGAGGAAGAACCGACATCCCATCATCCTGTTTCGATCAAGGAGCAGACATACCTGAATAAGGAACGAATGCCGCCCGCCTTTGGAAAGCGGGAATGCGGGGCAACAAAGCCGCGCGTCCCCCCCTGACGGACGGATATGCGCGCGTGCCCCGGCGAAAGCGTCGGAAACAGAAATGGTGAACCCGACGTGAAATTCTTCTCCTCAGCATGGAGATTAGTAGCGTTCGAGACGCCAGTAGATTGACGTGTCACCGGATTCAGATATTCGTTGCTTGGTCCCGCCGAGCAAATGGAGGGCCTGTCGTGAAACTCACCAGCGGTCGGGGTAGTAGAACGTGGGGCACTCTGCTCTGCAGCGTGTTGGCGTGGATCCTTCTCACAGACATGGGGGAAGGAAGAGCATTGGGGCACTGGCCGTCGATCCTTTTCCTCTCAGTACTGATGAATTGATCCTTCCGCTTTCCAGGAACCAGTTTGCTACTTCAGAGATGCGGTCACCATCCGCTCCTCCCCCGCGCAGGGGCAGGGGCAGTACCACGACGGCCACTCCACATGGAGCCACCACCGCCACGACGGCTGCCACATCACGGAATACGGGACGTCCACGTCCCCTTTCCCCATCAGAGGTCATCCAACGAAGGGTGATCAACAACCTCGTGCGGAGGTACGAGGAGGAAGGGGTCATCCCGACTAGGGATATGGCCCGCTTGGACCTGGAGGCTTCCAGGCCCCGCCGTCAACGCCGCCCTAACAGGCCGCGCAGGGAGCCCCTGCTCCCCACCTCAACATTCAACCGTTTCGGGAGCCTATCCCCAGAACGCCTTGACGACTCTTCGCCTTACGCCGAAGAGGCAGGCGCGGTCCGGCTCAGCCCGCTCAGGGCCCCGACCTAGGGCCCCCAGGCGAGAGATCCCTCCCGGCCACGTCAGCGCCGCCGTCCGGCCCCGCAGGGAGAGCAGGCAGACTACGTCCCTGCACCACCTGCACCGGCCCGCCTGACCCGACGTCAGCGCTGGGCCCGGGCTGAGGACGCTCGCCTAGCCGCGTCCAGGTCGACAGCTACAGTGGCCCGAGCCACCGCCGACGTACATTATGAAGCCCCCGCCTACATTGAGCAGGGGCACCCCTTCGCCCAACCAGGATCGAGACCCCAACCGCCCCGCGGGCAGGCTGGGTCGACTCTCCGGGTTACAGGCCCAAGAAGTGATCGCCGCGAGCTAACCCGTGGTGATGCCACCCCGTACGGAGGTCCTCCCCGTGCCACTACTCCACAGAGCGTGGGCCTTCCCCGCTCCGTGGTTCGCCATGGAGGCATGCCTCGTGCTACCCCCATCCTACAGGAAGACCTGCCCCGTGGCAGTGATGCTCCGCGCGGAAACATTTCCCGCGCCCGCCGTACAGGGTACGGAGTCCATCCTTCTGAGGGCACCGTCCATCCGGTCCTTCTTCAACGTGGGGGTCCCCCCTACGTCCTCTCCGCGACTGGCGAAGGTCCTCCTCCCCCCAGCAACTCAAGGAGTGAAGGTCAGCCTCGCTCCACTCGCATCGACCATGGAGGTCTTCCCCATGCTCCTGCCAGTTCCAACAGAGGCCCCGCACACACGGGTACTGTTCATGGAGGTACTCCCCATGTACCCTTCGACATTTGCCCTGGCGCCCCTCGCACCCCGGCTATCTCAAGTGGGGGCCCTATCCGTCACGGCGCCAGTGCCGCCCCAGGGCTGCCTGATAGGGATCAACCCTGTCCCGAAGAGCCACCCAGGGGCAGAAGAGCGGGTCGTCACCACCACAAGAAGAATCCTGGGAAGGCCCAGGGGGAAATCAAACATGCTCGTTTCTCCGATTCGGAAGCGGAATGCGATTCAGCGATGGAACCTTCTCCCAGCTCCTCCGTATCAAGGACTGGGGCAGGAACCAGACGCGTCAGCCTCGTTCTCCCAGAATTTGAGGTCCACCGGATTCCCGTCTCTCTCCGCAGGTACATTCAAGAGGAAGAGATTCTGAGAACTTCGCAGGTTTCGACCGCGCAGTCACCGCCATCGTCACCCGAAGCGCCCTCTACCTCTACTCGGGATCACGAGGAGCTGTTTTGGGGGTCAACGGTGGTAGAGCCACGACATGACCGGACACCGGTAATGGAAATTCCCGTACCCGAAGCAGTGGTTGTTAGCCCGTCCTATCGTGACATTGTGGTCAGGTCACCTCGCTCTTCAGAGGAAGGCCCAGAATTCGGTGGCCAGTCTGCTCGCGCACCGTATTCTTCACCGCCGAGTTTGTTATCCCAGAGGTCCGCCTCGGTACCTCTACCGGTCCCTCAGCCGCCCCCGGTTGATGAGTGGGGAAATGTAGGGCCGAACCCCGAGGACGAACCCAGGAGCTTCTGGAGTATTCTTGAAGCGGACTACTTCCCAGAGAAGTTCTGGCCCACGGCGGCACTGAATTTCCGCGTACCCGAGTCGCTTACCCCTGAAGAAGTGGGGTGATTTTGTCGAACCCTGTGGGCGACGCACTTCCGCCTCCGCTGGGAACGGGTAGGGTACCCCCGGAGTCGAGAGAACTTCGAGGAGATTGGCAAACAGTGCCGCCTGATCGACGCAGCGGCACTCCTTGTGGCCCAGCACCCCGAGTCGCCCGGTCACCAGAGTTCCCTCCAACGAAAATGCGTTCAGAGTTTCAAGGCACTCCGCAAGATCGTCAGGGAAGCCACCCCCCATGTGCAAGTCCGTGGCTGGGGACGCTATGCCGCTCTCCTCTTTGACCCTATCTGACGACAGCCTGATTCGCTATGCGACATCGAGGATATGCACTCAAGGGGGGTCACAGTCCACATGGCCGACGTTTTGGATAGGGAAGATGAGCTTGAGTTCCTTGATGGGGACTTACCATCCGAGGGCGTACCGCCACTACTCGACCCATCAGGGAGAGACACCCGTCAGCAAAGGAACCTGCTAGGCCTCCCCGTACCCAGCGAGTCACTGGCACTCGGTCGAAGCGCTGGCAAGGGTAAGGAGCATGTCGGAATAGTCAAGCACTCCGACCCGTCCGCCTCTATGCAGAAAACAGACGAGGATCCTGAGAAGGCCACGTTGCACCAGCAGCTTGCCGAGCAGAAGAGGCTGGTTGACGAACTATTGGCTGAGCGCGCTGCAGAGCGGCGACCCGACTATGGTAATCCCAGGCCAGGGCAGCAGGGGCAGGAACAATTCCCCCCGGTGAGATGCCTCCGGGCAACCCTGATCATGCTACTGTCGCGGACAGGGCGGAAGCCGGAACATACGGCAAGAGGGCGCGATACGTCTCGCCGAACCCCCCTGAGCGACGGGGCAATCTGAAGAATCCAACCCGGGTTCCCCCGGTCGCCCAGCAGGTCGTCCAGCCAGTTGACCCGCGAGCAGTCGAAGCCGTCTACCGTGTTGAAGAACCTGGAAATGCGCTTGTGGTTAGGGATCCCCGTCAAGACAGGGACCCCCACCCGGAGGACCTTATTGCGGCACTCACAGCCCGCCTCGAGGCGTTGGAAACGCGGCATGTGGCGGTCCCACCTGATGGCAAGCCTTACCCCGCGTGGGTGGATGATATGCCCGCGCCTCCGGGTTTTGGGAACCCCACTTTCTCGCAGTTTAACGGGACAGGGGACCCACCCCATCACTTGGCTCATTTCTCATCCAGGTGTGGCCCCATGTTGGGGACCCCGGCGCAGCAAGAAGCCGCTAAGCTCCGATGTTTTGTACAAACATTGGAAGGTCCGGCATTCGTCTGGTACAGCCAGCTCCCCATCGGATCAGTGACCAGTTGGGAGGATCTTCACCGGCAGTTCTTATACCAGTTCAGCTCCACCACGCGAAAGACCAGCATTGCGGACCTCTTCAAGTGCAAACAGAGGCCTGATGAGCGGGTTGCAGACTTCATCGCCCGGTGGAAAGGACTTACGTATTCCCTCGATATGCCACTGACTCAGGAGCAATTACTGACGATGTGTGTGGGGAACGTCAAGACAGAGCTGGTACCCTCCTTGATTACCCAGAACTACCCTGGAGGGTTCAGGGATTTCTCGGATAAGGCCCAGCGCCTCGAGGAGGCCCTGCAACAGGCTAGTCAGGCACGTTTGCTGCCCCCTATGATCCCAGCCAGGAGGGCCGCCAGGGCTGAACCCACCGCGATGGCTCAAATAGAAGCCCCGAGGCAGCTGGAATTGCTTCCTGTGGCACCACCCCCACAACCCCGCAGGGGTCCTCCACCTCAAGCACAGGCTCCTGCCCAGCAGCGACCGCCTCAGAACCGACAGGTTCCCCCGCGCAATGCGCCACCGCCACCTAGGCGAGACAACCAGGCGCCGCCTCCTCGGCAAGCCCCTCCGGTCCCTCAACAGGACCAGGCCCCCAGGGCTCCTTACCCGGAAAGAAAGTACCATACCTATTCGTTCAACGAAAATCAGGTCCCTGGCTACTTCCGAAGTGCTCTAGAGCATGGGATCGTGCGTTTGCCTGAGTGCAGGAGGCCGGCAGAGGCGCATCTCACCGATCACCCCAACTACTGCCCTTATCATCGAATCCTGGGGCACACCCTCAAGCGATGCTATGTGTTTAAAGACTGGATTCAGGACCAGGTTAACTACAACATAGTCATGTTGGGCCCGGCGCCAGCGCAAGTGGCAGGCGTCTTTGCGGGATCAGAAATCGGCAGCGACGGCGAAGGTGAGTGGCAGCGGGTCCCTAGCCGCGGGTCCTAGAAATACGATGACTGGATGGCTCGAAAAACCGTCGTCCGTGCCCAGGGTATCATCCGGGCACGCCTGAAGCAGTCAGAACCTTCAGAGGAAGTAGTGGGTGCCTCAACATCGTCTTCACAGTCGACCTCTGCCCAAAAGGGCAAGCAGCGGCGACGTAAGAAGAAGGAATGTGCACCGCCAGTGTCGTCGTCATCCCGCACTCTCGGTGACTTTATGCCTCCCGAAATGGGAATTCCCCCCAGAATCCGCCCAGCGGTGGATGACTCTTTGAGTGACAGTCAAGGGTACACTTCGGTTAACACCGTGGAGCTGGTAAAGCCCTATATGACCCCCGACGAGGGGGAACCCCAGGCAGACCTCCCCAACGTTTCCAGCCGACGTCAACGTCGGCGGAATCGCAACAGCGCCGGTCATTGAGGTACGTCAGCCGGAATTTGCGGCCAAGCCGTGCATGCTACCGAGACCAGGCAGCAGGCTCAGCGCAGATCTCAGCACGCGCAGACCCATCTAGCACCCTCGGCTCTACCTCCAACGTCGTTCGTGTTGCTGGATCAAGGAGAGCCGCCTCGTTCATATCACAGCCAGTCCTGCCCGGCACCAGGCCAGCCTCTGCTGTCCGATCCTAGCCCGGCGACTACTCTTCAGGCTTCTACTGGTAGGCAGCAAGATGTACCCAGTACTAGTTACTCGCCGGTTCATCCAGCCGGACCCGCTGTGCGTCCAAATGCCGAATGACCTCCTGTAAGCAGAGGTTTGCATTTGGCACGAAAGTACGATGTTCTGAAGCATCTGGCCGGCATCTCGGCGAGGCTTTCCATCCTCGAGGCCCTTCTCCTGTCATCAGAAATGCGCGAGGCACTTGCCGAGGCCCTAAGGAGCCCCCTCCAGTTTGAGACAGAAGTGGCGGCTGCGGAAGCCTTCCATACCGAGACGATTGAAGGCGCCGAATGTCAGGCGGTTATCTCGTTCTCCGGTGAAGATGAAGACCCTCCTATACAGGGGCACATTCGCCCACTGTATATCACTGGCCACTTCAACGGTGTGGAAGTCCGCCGATGCCTTGTTGACATGGGTTCTGGAATCAATATAATTCCGACCCGGACGCTGCGAAAGCTGGGTTTGTCCGAAGGTGATTTGACTCCCTCTGACCTCAGGATCCAGGGGTACGACAGGACAGAGCAAACCCCGGTCGGCAAGATCCATCTGAAGACCCAGTTCGGTGGCTTAATTGCCAGCACCGTGTTCATGGTTGTTTCTCATGACACAGCCTACAACGCATTGATGGGCAGGCCATGGCTCCATCTTCATGCAGCGGTTCCCTCGTCGTATCACCAGTGCCTTAAGTACTCGATCAACGGTCGAGTAGGCGTGCTCTAAGGAGACGCGTCCCCTTTCCCTTCTTGTGAGGCCCGCTATCTGGATGCGGGTTATTACAAAAGTAAGGACAAGCAAATCCTGGTAAGCGAGGATGAGCCCGCCCCGATCACAAGTGATCCTTGGGCAAGCATGGACGACGCCTACATCCTCCCGATCCACCGGTTGGAGGCCACAACCCCCGACATGGGACAATGTTTTGTTGTTTCGGGTACGCAAGGAAGGCATGTTCCCATGTCCAAGCGACGGCGGAAAATCACCTCGTACTCCTACATCAACCAGGCTCGGGTCATCCCGAAACCTCCTACCCCTGTACGGTAGCAGGACGTCAAGCTGATGGCAACGGCGGTTCGCCATACGTGTCTCTTTCGCCGGGCTGGAATTAACCGACTCAGGCCGACACGTCACCACTGCTTTGATATCATCAAGAGTGGCCCCATAGGCCGAAGGCCAGATGGGATCGGATCAAATGCATTTATTTCTATGGTCTCAACGACAAGTGAGTCTCCTGATGTGATGACCGCTGCTGCCCAAGCCGGCACCAGTTGCCCCTCGGGTTTTGAGAACCCAGAAGTATCTTCCGTCGCGGGAAGTTCCCCCACGGCTGGGGAGGATGACTTGGAGGATGCTCCCCCAGCCTTTGAAGAAGGCGTCTCTACCACGGTTGATGAACTGGTACAGGTGAACCTTGGTAGCGAGGCATATCCAAGACCCACATTGATCAGTGCAGCCATGTCCCTCGAGGAGCGGCAGCGGTATGTAGACTTCCTCAAACAGCACCGTGATGTGTTTGCCTGGAGTTACGATGAGATTCCAGGACTGGATCCCCAAGTAGCCGTCCACCGCCTTGGTCTCCCGACAAAACATCGTGGGTTCAAGCAGCCTCCCAGGAAAATGCACCCTTCTCATGGTGCTATGGTCGAGGCCGAAGTTGACAAGCTTATCAAAGCCAACTTCATTAAGGAGGTCCAGTACCCCAAATGGCTCGCCAACATTGTGCCGGTTAGGAAGAATAATGGGCAGATCAGAGTCTGCATCGACTTCCGCGATCTCAATCGCCACTGCCCAAAGGATGACTTCCCACTCCCAGTGACGGAGCTGTTGATTGACGCCATGGCCGGGTTCCAAGCCCTCTCTTTCTTGGATGGGTATTCCGGGTATAACCAGATCCGCATGGCCCCCGAAGATGAGGAGTCCACTACCTTCAGGGCTCCCCAGGGTACCTTTTGCTACCGGGTAATGCCATTCGGTTTGAAAAATGCAGTTGCCACTTATCAGAGGGCCATGCATCGCATATTCAAACCGATCCTCGGGACATTGGTGGAATGCTACGTGGATGACCTTGTAGTCAAATCGCGCCAGCGCCAGGACCATCTCAAAGACCTTGAGAAAGTGTTCGGTTTACTCCGTTCACGTCACCTGAAGATGAACCCGCTGAAGTGTGCCTTCGGAGTCACCTCCGGGAAGTTTCTGGGCTTCGTTGTCAGATACCGAGGTATCGAGATCGACCCGGAGAAGATCAAGGCCATCAGCCAAATGCCTCCCCCGAGCAACATTCGAGAGCTACGAGGCCTGCAAGGCCACTTAGCCTATATACGACGATTCATTGCGAATCTGGCCGGCAAGTGTAAGCCCTTTTCCCGGCTCATGAAGAAAGACGCTTCCTATGAATGGGATGAGGAGTGTTGGGCCGCCTTCGAGGAAATCAAGCAGTATATGCTCCAACCTCCGGTCTTGATGCCACCCGTATCCGGAAAGCCGCTGGTCCTTTATGTGACCTCCCTGGAGAGATCCCTCGGTGCGCTGCTCGCCCAGAAGAATAACGAGGGCACTGAGAATAGTCTCTACTATCTCAGCCGCATGCTTCTCGATACGGAGGTCAGATACTCCCCCATCGAAAAGAGCTTCCTTGCGCTCGTCTTCGCTATGCAGAAGCTGCGGCACTACCTGCAACACCATGAGGTACAATTGATCTCGCGGGTAGATCCGCTAAAGTACATCCTGAACCGCCCCATGCTGACAGGCCGACTAGCACGGTGGGCGGTGATTCTCCAGCAATTTGATATCAGGTTCGTGCCTCAGAAGGCCATTAAGGGACAAGCGTTGGCAGACTTTTTAGCTGCCCATCCAACCTCCGCGGATCAATCCCTGGACCTGGATTTTTTCGACGAGACGATCCTCTCAGTCGATCATGCTGCCCCATGTTGGCAAATGCATTTCGACGGTGCCTCCTAGAGCCCCACCGGTAGAAGGCTCAACGACCCCAAGCTCAACAGAGTGGGTCTGGGCATTGTTTTCATTACCCCGGCGCAAGCCGTCCTCCCGTACTCGTTCCTGCTGTCAGAAGGTTGTACGAACAACGAGGCAGAGTACCAGGCTCTCATCACCGGCCTCGAGTTGGCCCTTGAGATCCATGTTCCCCATCTACATGTGAAGGGAGATTCCGAGCTGGTGGTCAAACAAGTTAATGGCGACTACATTGTCCGGAAGCCAGAGCTTGCACCGTTACTGGAGTACACCCTCCTCCTAATGGCCCAGTTCTCTCCTCGGCCATAGGTTACCCATGTCCCAAGATCACAGAACGGACAAGCGGACGCCCTGGCTGGCTTAGCCACGTCGCTCGCAGAACCCGAGCAAGATGATTTGGTCATACACGTGGCCCACCGGAGAGTCATTGCTCCCGTCACCCAAGAGGATCGTGATAGCCTGCGGGTAAGTCATCTCACCGCCGGACCCTCCACATCGGGAGTCCCGGATTCGTCAGACGCAGTGGTTGAAACCACCCCCGACTGGAGAGCACCTTTTGTCGAGTATCTCCAAAATGGTTGGCTCCCGGACGACCGGGCTGAACGCTAGCGAATATGACGCCGCGCGTTGCAATTCACCCTCCAGAGCGGCCCCAGTCTTGAGGAGGCCCTCTATAGACGGAGCTTCGATGGTGTCCTCCTCTGTTGCATCCGAGGAGTAGAGATACCTCAAGTTATGCAAGAGGTTCATGCCGGTTCCTGTGGCGCCCATCAAGCTGGGCCGAAACTGTCCCAGCAAATCCGGAGGTTGGGGTACTTCTGGCCCTCCATGATCCACGATTGTATTGGGTACGCCAAGAGATGCCACGCGTGCCAAGTACACGCCAACTTCTTGCATCGGCCGCCAGAACCCCTCCACCCCACCAAGTACTCTTGGCCATTTGCGGTATGGGGACTCGATGTAGTGGGACCGTATCCACCGGCAACAGCCCGCCAGTGTAGGTTCATCCTGACTGCTACAGATTTCTTCTCCAAGTGGGCAGAGGCAGTTCCGCTCAAAGAGGTCAAGGCCTGTTCCATCGTTGAATTTGTGAGCTCCAACATTATCCACCGGTTTGGAGTCCCTCACACTGTCCTCACCGATAACGACACCAAATTCCGAGCAGCTGAATTGAAGAAATTGTACGCTAAGTACGACATCCGGTCGAACCATACCTCCTGCTACCACGCACAGGCGAATGGGCAGATCGAGGCGTTCAACAAGACCCTCTCTAACATTCTGCAGAAGATGGTTGGTCAGAACAAGAAGAGTTGGCCGAACAAGCTCCCCAACGCCCTTTGGGCTTACCGGACGACGACTCGCAACTCTACCCAGGTGACCCCATATTCCCTGATGTATGGAGCTGAGGCCGTCCTACCCATTGAGATCCAGCTACCGTCGCTACGCACTGCAGTTTATGATCACCAGACACCAGATGAGGTAGCCGAGATCCATCTAGCTGAATTAGAGGCACTGGACGAGAACCGGCTCCGTGCCCTGCACAATCTGGAAAGGCATCAAGACAGGATAGCAAGAGCTTTTGAAAAGAAGGTTCGTATCCGCTCTTTTCTACAGGGTGACCTGGTACTGGCCCTTCGAGCGACAATGATCCCCGGTAGGAAACCACCCAAGTTAGAACCCAAATGGGAAGGGCCTTACATCATCCATAAGGTTTACCCCAATGGGGCATACTCCTTGGTGACCACGGATGGAGAGCGTGTAACCCCTCCCACCAATGCCAAATTCCTCAAGAGATACTTTGCCTAGGGCAAAACAGTGGTCCTGCACGACCCTAAACTGCAGTGGTCCTGCACGACCCTAAACTGCAGTGGTCCTGCACGACCCTAAACTGCAGTGGTCCTGCACGACCCTAAACTGCAGTGGTCCTGCACGACCCTAAACTGCAGTGGTCCTGCACGACCCTAAACTCCAGTGGTCCTGCACGACCCTAAACTGCAGTGGTCCTACACGACCCTAAACTGCAGTGGTCCTGCACGACCCTAAACTGCAGTGGTCCTCCACGACCCTAAACTGCAGTGGTCCTGCACGACCCTAAACTGCAGTGGTCATGCACGACCCTAAACTGCGAGGTAGTCCTACACGACCCTAAACTGCGAGAGAGTCCCGCACGACATTAAACTGCGGTGGTCCTACACGACCCTAAACTGCGAGAGGGTCCTGTATGACTCTAAACTGTGACTTGGTCCCGCACGACCTTAAACTGTCTCTCCGTCCTCACTGCAAGACGTCAAACTGCAAGCCAGTCAGGCCTTCCTGACCGAGGCCCGGCCTCAGGCCTCTTGGCCTCCTTGGCCCCCTGGCCCCGTCTCCACCGCGGCTTGGCCTCGGGCCCCCCCTTGGTCTTTCCCCGACTTACCCTCTTGCGGGATTGTACGGCATGGTGTGGGACTATGTCCCCGTTCGGGTCGGACTACTTGTCGTACCATACATATCCCCAAAGGAGGTGCTTCTTGACATCCCGCATGACGTTAAACTACATGCCAAGAACTACGTATGGCTTGATTCCCATCATCATGGGATATGTAGGAATGCTCGGACGCCTCGTCTTGAGCCCTGCCCCAAGCTTTTCTCTTCCGCTATTCCCCCTGGGATAGTCTCCTTGAAGGATCTCTGTGTAGCAGGGAGTAGGCTTCCTTGGCCCCGCTCATGCAACCCCAATCGTGCAAAGATTGTAAAGGTCGCGCCATGCGCCCACTCCCGTTCTTCTACCCTCCTACATCCTCACCGCATGATGCTAAACTGCATGGCATTCAAGAACTACGTATGGATTGATTCTCATCCTTATGAGATACGTAGGAACGCCCGGACATTTCGCCCGTTGGCCCAGCCCAAAAGCCAAGATCTTCCCCCTGGGTCAAGACATGGCAGGGTGCACACTTTTGCCCCGACCCACGTCGAGCAAGCCCCGACCCGGCTGCACATTTCCCCTTGGAGGTGTTTGCCCCTTTCGTGGATGAACGCAACTGAGCTTCACCCACTCCTTGACTGGGATTCTGTCACCTTTTCACACCCGGAGGAACCCCCGATAACGGCCTGGATACAATGCCTGAGGGCTCTCCTACCGATACGGGCCAACGCCCCCGAGGGTTTCCTTAAGCAACAAGTCGATGCAAGTCCCGCGTTGCAAATTTGGTCAAGCGGTCGACGCTCATTTGTTTCCCCCATGCGGGTCACCATAGGAATGCTGTGTTTCGAATATGGTCAACAGTGTCCTGGATCTTCGGGTCCACCCCATGATGCCCCAGGCATCAAGAACAGTGATCCCCTCTGCCCCATCCCAAGGTGACAAACTTCCCCCAGGTGGCGCTGGCGATCCGGGCCACGGCCCAGGATCCCTCATAAGGGTGTACGGTGTGATTTGGGACTACGTCCTCATTCACGTCGGGATCATGTGCCATGTCGTACGTCCTCCCTTTACGAGGCTCAGCCTCAGGCCCTTTGGCCTCCTTGGGCCCCTGGCCCCTCGTCCCCATGTAAGACGTTAAACTACAAACCAGTCAGACCTCTCTGACTGATAACTTCCCCTTTTCTCCGGGCCACGACCCAGGATTCCTCGTAAGGGTGTACGGTGTGGTGTGGGACTACGTCCTCACTCACGTCGGGATCATGTGCCGTGCCGCGCAACTCCCCTTACGAGGCCCAGCCTCAGGCCCTTTGGCCTTTCCAGACTGCGGCCCGGGACCTCTCTTATAGGATCGTATGGTGTGAAGTAGGACTACGTCCTCATTCACGGTGGCTTCTTTACCAAGCCATACGCCTCCCTTGTTTAGGGGTATATTGCTCCCCTCCTCGTCCAGTATGACGTTAAACTGCATTTCAAGAACTATGTGTGGCTTGATTCCCATCCTAATGGGATACGTAGGATCACCTGAATGTCTAAGCTTCGGGTCCAGCCCCATCTCTTGGGAATCCCCATCCCATCTTGGCCCCATGGCCTATCCTTCCTCCATGAGGAGATCGTATGGTGTGGTGTGGGATCATGTCCTCATAAACGACGATCTCGTAATGACTGCGCCATGCCCCCCCCCCCTACTAAGCCGTTTCATCGATCCTTTTTCTTCGGCGGTTCACCAATGTGCTTAAGAGTACTCTGGTTTATTACCTGGAATGCCAAGCTTTACTTGGACACGTCCGCACCAGCTTTCCAGGCTTTGTGTATCCCCACATCAGGGCTTTCATCATCTTTCACACCCGGAGGGACCCCCAAGAACGGCCTGGATACAACGCCCAAGGGCTCTCCTACCGATACGGGCCAAAGCCCCCCGAGGGTTTCAGACAACAAATCGATAAAATCCCGCGTTGCGAATATTGTCAGCGGTCGATGCTCGTTTGTTGCTCCCACCTCAGGCTAACGCGATACAGACGCTGTGTTTCCGTCATGGATAACAGTTTTCCTCTGTCGTCACGCCAACCCATTAAGCCCAAATTTCGGGTACACAATTCACACCCTTCATCACTTCATCATGTCCAAGTAGAGTCTCGGGAATCTTGGTACTTTTCCTCCGCACACGTTTGCGCGTTCGAGGAACAAGCTACATCAAAGGTGTCCTTCGAAATTCTCTGCTGACTCCCCTTTGAGGGATGCCCCAAGTATTGCGATGAGGATACCCCCCGTGTTTCCCACACCGAGTTTATCTCACGTGGGCTTAGGGATTGGGTTGACATCTGTGCTTACTCGGGAGTTGTCACCACCCATGGTCCGAGCTCTAAGACCACAAACTAAGACTCTCATCTGGAATTACATTCAATACCCCTTGTCTTCGAATCCAGCTTGATTTCAGCGAATTTACCTCTCTAGTCCTGCCTTCAGGACCCTGATCACAATACTGCGTGGCGCAGTGTGGGACTACGTCCTCATTTACGATGGGTTTTCAATAGCTGCACCACGCACGCCCCATTCTGAGGTTCAGTCCTCCGGACCTTCTGTCCCACAAGACGTTAAAAGGCACCTTTCAGAACTACGTGTGGCTTGATTCCCATCCTAATGGGATACGTAGGACCACCTGAATGTCTAAGATTCGGGTCCAGCCCCACCTCTTGGAGATCTCCTGATTTCCCGGTCACCTAGGCCACTTGGTCCATCCCTCTCCAGTGGGGGGGGGGGGTGTGTAGGTATGATACAAGGTTTTGGGCACCATGCCCCCTTCCCCCGGGAATCTGCCATCTCTCGATCACCCTCAAGGTTAAGTCCCTTGGCTCCCTGCAGTGGTTCACCCATGTATTAAGAGCACTCTAGTCTAGCACCAAGAGTGTCAGATTCAACTTGATCAAGTTCCTTCCACTTTTCAAGCTTCGTGTTCCCCTCTATTCAGACTTCCATCATCTTTCACACCCAGAGGGACCCCCAAGAACGGCCTGGATACTACGCCCAAGGGCTCTCCTACCGATACGGGCCAATGCCCTCCAGGGTTACGGACAACAAATCGATAAAATCCCGCGTTGTGAATATGGTCAGCGGTCGATGCTCGTTTTGTTAGTCCTCATTTCAGGCTAACGCGATAGGATGCTGTGTTGCGAACATGGTCAGCAGTAATCCCATGTCGTCACGCCACCCCCTTCAGTCCTTGAATGTTGGTTGCATGATTCACATCATTTTCCACCCCATCATGTCCGAGTGGAATCTCAACACTTTTGGCGCTATCCCTCAGTGCACCTTTGCATGTTAGGGGGACAAAGCTGCAATCTGGCGCCCTTTGGGGCTCCCATGGTCTGAGCTCTAAGACCATAAACTAAGATCCATTCGGGACTACGTTTAATTTGATTCCCATCCTCATGGGATACGTAGGACCGCCCAGACGCCCTGTCTCCGGGTACAACCCATTCAGGAAGCCAGTCTCTCTCCCTGTTTCACCTCTCTATAGGCCCCTCGGCCTAAGGTTTTCCCCTCCAAATGGTGTACAATCTGATGTGGGATCATGTCTCCGTCAATTGTGTTTTATAACACTGCACACATTTCCGGCCTAGCGTCGTCTCTGCTACGTCTGCGCTGCATTACGATAAAATGCATGCTTGGTCCTATCATACGACCCTAAACTGTGACATTATCGTCCTGGCCGCACGACGAAAAACGGCACCGCATTGTAGTGACCTCGCTGCAGAGGACATCACGTTGGGTACTGGCCACGCGCCATGCCATTTTTCAACGCCCATCACGGCTTGATTCTTGTGGCGACATCACGACCTACAGTTCTAGGCCTGTCGCTTCACAAAAAAAACCCATTCACCTCAAAGAACAAACAAGATACATCAAATTCCGCTTCTTTTAGTGCAAGGGCCACATCCGCACTTCCCCTTTCCCCTGGCACTGGTACCTTACCCTGCCACCTTCCAGAACTACGTATGGCTTGATTCTCATCCTCATGAGATACGTAGGAGCGCCCGGGTACTTCCCCTCGGGCCCAGCCTAACCCTGGTGTTCGGTCCCTCGACTCGAGCTCATTCACGTCAGGTTGTGAAGTCATGCGTCCCCTGATCCCTTTTTCCAATCCATGGTCCGGATTCTATGACCATAAACTAAGATCTCCCCAAGGGAAAGGAATATGGTCCCTCTCTCTAATGCGTTTCGTTGACGTATTCAGATGTGTTTTGACCGAAAGCCCGAAGCATGGGATTTTCACAGGGACATTCCCCTCATCCCATGACCAAGCTTCGTGAGCTCACAATTTGGATCCTCATCCTCTTCCACATCCAAAAGGACCCTCAGACGACGTGGATACTAAGCTTAAGGGCTCTCCATGAATGCTGGACATAAGGGCCCTACAATCGTTTCGGGCCAACGTCCCTACGGATATTTGACAACCTTTGTGACACGGTCCCGTGTTTCAAACATGGTCAACGGTCGACCCTCATTTGTTTGTCCCCATTTCAGGCTAACGCGATAGGATGCTGTGTTGCGAACATGGTCAGCAGTAGTCCTCCATCGCCACAGCGCCACCATCGGGATCCGAATCTCGAGCGTCATGATTCACACATTTCCACTCCCTCATGTTCAAGTGGAACTCCACCATACTCGGCTCTTTCTCTTCGCGCATCTAGGTGCGCTGAATCATCGTGTTAGTGTCATTGGGCCGGTAGTCACTGAGCATCCCTTTTCCCCAACCTGCCCCTCTCTGCGTCGGGAAATTCCCACCACTACTGCTTGTTTCCCACACCGAGCACGACTCACGTGGGCTTAGTAGTTTTGGCTGGATGTGTACCAACACGGTTAGGCTGCTCCTCGTCCAGTACGACGCTAAACTGCACTTCCAGAACTATGTGCGGCTTGATTCCCATCATCACGTGGGATACGTAGGGACGCCCAGGCATTTCGCCTAGGGTTCAGCCCCAGGAATCGCAAAATCCTATTCCTCCCCATTTCCAGCCCTCTGGCCTGACCCTTCGGGGGGAACTATGTAGCTACAATTTTACCCTGAACAAGTTCAGGATGCCCCAAGATCCCATTGGGAAGCGATGAATCCCCTCGCCAGAGAGGCCCTGTCCCAAAAGGAATGATCCATGATCAGACCGAGGCGCCCATCTGGCGCACTCCCACCACGGTGGTGTAACTACCGAAGTGTTGGATTCTGTTTGAACAAACCACCACTCCATGTTCCACGCTTTGCGTGTCCCTTATTCGGACCCTCGTCCTCTTTCATGTCTGAAGGAACCCCCTAACGGCCTGGTCTTGTGCCGCATCGGCTCACCTACCGTCCTGGGCCGACGTTCCGGAAGACTGGTCATGCCTGGAAGGACCCCCTAACAGTATGGATGTCTGACATATGGTCCACCAACTGTCCTGGGCCAACGCCCTGAAAGATTGATCGACAACAAATTGATAAAATCCCGCGTTGCGAATATGGTCAGCGGTCGATGCTCATTTGTTGTCCCCATTTCAGGCTGACGCAGTAAGGATACCGTTTGTCCGCCACGGTTAGCGGTTGTCCTTTATTGTCACGCCATCCCCACAGTGTTCCGAATTTGGGCATCGTGATTCACACTTCCCATTTTCATCTGTTTGAACCGATTTCAGCACCCCTGGTGTTGCCCCGATCGTGCATAAGAGCACGTTGGAGAAACGGTAATTCGGCTATCCTGGAAGTTCCTCCTCTGATCAAGCCTTCCCCATCATTCTGGAATCTGGACTAGTTTGAGGGAATTGTCGTCAAACGTCCCACAAACATTGCAGGGATGCAACAAGGCAATTCAACAGTGGAAATCGTGCGTGCTATGGAACTCAAAAAAAAGGAGAAAGAAAGAGTTGGAGCACAAAAGTGTTAATAAAAGTTTCTTTCGAGTTCACTACAATACTCGGGGGTTGATTTCCCCCATGGACGGGTTGACTCCGTCAAATGAGTGTTGCAGCTCCGCCACCTGTTGACTTGCGGCGTCCAGAGCCCGTTGCCGCTGATTTAACTCCCGCACCTCTTCAGCAGCGGCGGGGCGTAATCCGTCAACCCTGGCCCGGGCCCTTTCCATCTCGGCCTGGACGACAGCCATCCTCCCAGAGGTATGCTCCATATGCTCCTCAGCCTCTGCCAGCTGGGCCTTCAATCGTAAGACCAGCTCAGACTGTGCATCGAGAGTGGCTGAAAGCTCGTTGGCCCGGATCTGCATCTGTAGGACCTCGCCTTCAGCCTCCTGGAGCTTCCTGATGTTGGTCGCCTTCCTCCGCTGCCATCCCACTCTCACCCCACGATCATGCTCCCGGATCTTCTCAGCCACGAGGTCTCGGATGATCGCATGAGGGCGTTGGGCATCCACTCCCCCGGCACACAGTTCGCGCAACCGCGAGCGGAGCCTATCCATTTAGGCCAGCCATTGCGCTTGGGGAGTGTCCCTGATAATGCGCGTGATCAGCTTCCACGACCGGCGGCAGACTATGCTGCTGTCTTCCTCATCAGAGGTTGTTTCGTCCCAATCCGCGTGGTCGGCAGGCTCGTACACAGGATATGCCTGCAGGAATTCCTCAGCGGGATTCGCATCTGGTGTTGAGTCTGGTACGACACCTGACGCCGGCACAGGCACGACAGGACTGGGACTGACCGGTTGATCCTCTTCCTCCGAGTCCACCTCGATGACTTCAGGTATGACCCTGCTGGTGGTCCCGCCAGTGATGGTGTGCGCCGCAGCTTGAGGAGGTGAAGGGAATATCGTCACCATCACCGGCATGCCCCTAGGAGGGACGCCGCCAGACATCCCAACCAGCCTCGCTGCAGCAGCCCACGCCAGTCGGAGAACTGTATGACGGAAAGAGACACAAACGTTAGTCGGCATGGCCCACATGTGGCAACGAGGAGACCGGTAGAGGAGACTTACGAAGATCGACTTCCGAGCGCTGCTCCTGGGCCGGTACTGATGGGACTCCGAGACGAGGCCCCCCGTATACTGTTGGAAGGTCTGGAGATTTCAGAGGAGCCACCTCGGACCCCCTGGTCCCACAAGACGCAGAACTGGACGCAGCCATAGGCGCGGGTTCTGAAGGTCCCGCATCGTCACCCGCCAAGGAGCGAGAATGAGGCCTACGAACAAGTTCCCCCTGCATGACCCAAACATTGGTGAGAAGTCCGTAGGGATTCAAGAACAGATCGTAAGAAGAGAGGTTCGGAATTCTACCTCGAGAGCCTTCGCGAAGTCGTCGGATTCTGAGCTTCGGTCTCCGACCTCGCCCTCCTCCAGCGGGCTCCCTCCTCCAGCCTCATCCTCCCGAGAAGAATCCCCTGATTCCTCCGGCAAGCGGATGCGCTCCCTCAGATCGGCAGCCGATAGCTGTGGAGGGACCGTCTGATTCAACAGTACCCTCACCCGTTCTGTCATTGGGCAAGGGACACCACTGGAGTGGATGTAATCCTCCAGCTCATTCAAGTATTGCTCCGCCTCCGCCGGAGACACCATGAATCCAGCCCGGACTGGGCCTATGCCCGGCAGTCTCATCCCGAGGCGATTCAGGTGGGCCCACATCTCAGATGGGCTGAGGAATTGCCGGTTGACATCCCAGACGTCCCAAGCTTCCGGAAAGACATCATCTTCTGCCATGTCAATGTGACGCAGCCGATTCCCCGGAG
The DNA here is from genome assembly GCA_963277665.1 of Viscum album. NCBI lineage: Eukaryota > Viridiplantae > Streptophyta > Magnoliopsida > Santalales > Viscaceae > Viscum > Viscum album. Next base: position 355,761,675 of record OY728152.1, on the reverse strand, counting down.
CCTGAGCGGATATCCGACGGAATCCCCTTGGTGGCCGCCCCTCCGGATGACCTTGCTCTCCCGGAACCACCAGATCCGCCGCTGCTGCCATACCCTCGGCCGGTGCGGGTCTCTCTGCCATGGCAGCCCCACTGCCGCGGGCGGCCCTAGCTGCCCTCCGACCCCGACCTCGAGATGGAGAAGGCCCACCGTCACCAACCCGGATCGTTGGCTGCTTCAGCATCTCCCCGGGATAAGCGTCCTCCCAGCTGATGGCATACTCCTTCACTAAGCCGAAGGCGGCGGTGGGTGGAGGCAATGTGATCTGCATCTTTCCATCCTCACGTGTGAACATGAGCCACAGCTGCCTCATCACGCATGGGTGCTCCTCGTGACGCACCTCCCAGTATACCTGCGGGGTCAGCCGCTGGAGGCACCGGAACTGCCTCGCAAAACGGTGCGGGGAGTACGGTTCACAGATCGGCTCACGGTCTATCCGAGCCACCAAAATGCCACCTCGGAAGGCCAGGAGGTAAGCCCGATTCTCTTCCGTTCCCCGTCCATCATCAGTAAGCCTCCCCGTCGGTAGTGTAAAGGGATGAAAGTTGAACTCGTCCGCCCTCCACACCCTATTCAGCACCATCGGAACGGCCAGTTTGAATGGGAAGCTCCCAACTGCGTTCAGAATGGAAGGGAGAAAGTCTGATCCCGGTGGTGAAATGGGGTTTGGATACTCGTAAATCCCCCTGATATGCGCCGCGATCCACCCATACAGGAGGTGTAAGGGCCTGCATATTCTTGGCGACTTCTTGCCCTCGCTGATGCGCCGCAGCATTCTGTATAGTTTGGAGAGCATCGGGATCCCCAGGTTGATCCGCTGCCCCATGGCCAGCATCGATGCCATGATGAAAGAGCTAGGCCGTACCCCCATGCTTGTATCTCTCACCGGTAGGATCCACCTACAGATGAGAGCCGCGATGAACGCCGCCAGCCTGACTATTGGCTGTTGTTCGGTGCTGACGCTGAAACCCCAAGTCTTCCATTGGTTGTCCTCCAAAATCCGCCAATACGAGTGCCCCTTGCCCCGCTGGGCTGCCTTCGGACAAGTTCGAGGCCTTGGAGGGAACTCTCGATTCTCTGGAAAGTTCAGGAAACACTTGAACCACCTCTTGAAGTGGACGTCCCTCACGGCCTCCTTGTCCTCTCCAGGGACAAGCGCCATCAGCGCTGACGCCAGCCGTGGCATTTGCTCAGCATCCCCCCACGCACTGATGACGGGGAGGAACTCGTCGTACATGGCCCCCAAGATCGGGACCCTAGAAACCTGGTGGACATCCCATAGGCTGATGCCCACCTCCCCGTGATGCAGATGAAAAGTGTTGGTCCTGGACGACCATCTACTCAGCAGTTCCGGCATCAGCTGCTTTGGCTGGTAAATGTGGAACTGGGAGGCCCATGCCGCCTCGTACAATCCCACTCTCCTCAGCTCAGCCTCGAACTCCTCGCACGAGGCGCCTACCCAGTTGGCCCAGGCCCAGTCGTCGGTAAAATTGCCGCCCTGGAACAGGTCCCACTCATCGGACCATCCCTTCTTCGGATCCTGCAGAGCCGCCATCAGCATGGTGCGGTAGAGAGGAGGGGACGTCTCCGGTTGCAGTGGCCTCCCGTCAATGTCGTTCACATGATTGTAGAGACAATCGGCGGTGACGGGTGTGAAATCCTCCCGCGCGTGACCATCGGCCGCCCTGAACCATTGGTGCTGGCACGGTGTGCTCCTGAACCAGCAAGCTGGTTCATCCCTTCCCGCCTCAGGGATGAAGACGTCATCCCTCAGCCCGAAGCCGTACAACGGCAGCTTTTTGCACTGTGGATAATCCTTCTGACCTTCCGACAGCAGATCTGTCAGAGAAGTGTGGTCCGAGTGGCTCCGAACCATTTCCCCCAGGCCTGGACGGTTGGCCATCTCATCTCGACGAGCAGCGTCTGCAAGGACCCCCAAGGCAGCTCCTTGATGGGCCATTTTAATTTTGGCCCTCAGAAAAGAATTCTTTCGGACGGATCGCGAAGCTAGGCCGCGAAGCTCGACCGCGAAGTCGGATCGCAAAGATCGGTCGCGAGACCAAGCCGCGAAGTCTGGACAAGGCAGACAGAGGTTCGCTTAGCGCGGACGCGGAGTCGGAGACTCGCGGTTCGCCGCGAAGCTCGATTCGCGGAGTGCTGTCGCGGAGTACGCGGAGCGTCGCGAAATCGAGAGCACAAAAGGACAAGGAAGGCGCATAAATACAAAAGAACGAGGACCCCCTATTTATAGGAGACGACCCCGGAGCCTCGCGACGCGACTCACCCGCGCGAAGCATCACGGCGCGTCCGGACCCGCGGCCCCGGCGAGCAGCGCGGGTCCCCCTTCGCGATGACACCTCGCGAACCACCGACAGTTTTTGGAGATTGTCCCTCAGACTTCGACCCTTCGCCCTCCGCGGCTCCAAGTCTGAGGGGGGGCATTTGTTGGCGCCAAAAATGTGGCCCGAAAGGAAGGAACGAAAAAGACAGCCGGCGCGCTGCCTCGCGAAGCACAGCCGCGAAGCACAGCCGTGAAGCCCCGCCGCGAAGCGTCCCAACCTTGGCGGCCCCGCGAAGCTCCGGAGGCGGTAATCCTCCGCGAACCGGTTTGACGTTCGCGAGCCGCCGCGAAGCTCCGGAGGCGGTAATCCTCCGCGAACCCGTTTGACGTTCGCGAGCCGCCGCGAAGCCCCGAAGGCGGCGCACGAGCCCTGCTTCGCGGCGCCCCTTCCCTATAAATACTCGACTCCCCCTGAGTCCCCAGGACGGACAATCCGACCCTTCGACTTCTCCTCTCCCGAATCGCGAATCACGCTTTGCCCCAGGAATCATGAGCTCCGCGAGGTATTTTTACTTCGCGAGACGACTCTGATTTGTTTCGTTTTGAGCCCCTCTTCCGAGAGGGATGCCCTTCGCGAAGCTCAAGGGCGTTCGCAAAGGAAGGGAATTCCCAAGGGAACCCGGGAAGCCGCGGAGCACTTGTGCTTCGCGAAACACCCAACCCATGCTAGTAATCCCTATGCCAAGGCAGGATAACTATGCATCGCGAAGCACATTGCTTGGCAGGACCCTGCTTCGCGAACCACTCCTTCTTCGCGAGGCAGTGCTCCGCGAACACTATTCCACTTCGCGAAGCACCTCCCACTCCCACCTATGCCCCATGCTAAGTCCAAGGCACCCCACTTCGCAAAGCACACTCCTCTGCTTAGCGATTCCTCTTCCCGTGCGACCCTCCAGGTTTGCACGATGCAATTTCAAAGTCCCATGGACAACACCTCCCGTAGCGTTGCTTCGCCTAATGCTTCTTCGCATAGGCACGCTAATGGCTATTGCTTCTTCGCATAGCCACGCTAACGTGGACCCCTCGATGGTTCCTCTCACGACCCCCCTTTACCATGGCCTTACCGACACCTTCCCTTCCCCAAGGACCAGAGGGTACCGGTTTTGTAAGCCCTAGGGGTGTGGAGTGAACCCACCTCGTCCGAGCTGCAGGACGTTAAACTGCCAAGCACCACGTCCTCAACACATGACGTTAAACTGTGGCCCAACCTCGTCTCCCTCACGAAGGGTCCCCCCAACTCGGACATTCTTTACACCACCCGTCTCCACGGGAATGGAACTCTTCCGCACATGGAATGAGATCCTCCTTGTCGGAGTGGTGTATGTTCGCAGGGGAAGGGTCGCCCCAGAGCGTAAATCCCTAACCTTTGGTACAGATGATCGCACCCGTGCATCTTGGTACTTCCTCACTACCAAGGTCAGTGGAGGACGTGATAGGGAACGAGGCACCTCCCATCGTCGGACCAAGGTCCATATTTCCCGCGCTTTGTCGCGCCATGGGCCTCCATCCTGGAGTAAGTCCCGACACCATGGGCCGCCCAACGCGTAAGCCCCTCTTCGCTTCTCACGGACGCACCCTTCGCGACGTGAACGTCAGGTCCTTGCAACCTCTTGTTTCACACACCGAGCATGACTCACGTGGGCTTAGAGTGAGCATCGACCCGGACAAATCCCCATCCGAACTACGAGGACTTTGATCCGTGTCAAGGCATGGTACGTAGGAAGCCTCCATGAGGTTCAAGCCCACCAACAGTGGACCAAGGTCTACTTTCACGTCGGTTCGCCGACAAATTCCCATCCGAACTACGAGGACTTTGATCCGTGTCAAGGCATGGTACGTAGGAAGCCTCCACGAGGTTCAAGCCCACCAATAGTGGACCAAGGTCTACTTTCACGTCGGTTCGCCGACAAATTCCCATCCGAACTACGAGGACTTTGATCCGTGTCAAGGCATGGTACATAGGAAGCCTCCACAAGGTTCAAGCCCACCAATAGTGGACCAAGGTCTACTTTCACGTCGGTTCGCCGACAAATTCCCATCCGAACAACGAGGACTTTGATCCGTGTCAAGGCATGGTACGTAGGAAGCCTCCACGAGGTTCAAGCCCACCAATAGTGGACCAAGGTCTACTTTCACGTCGGTTCGCCGACAAATTCCCATCCGAACTACGAGGACATTGATCCGTGTCAAGGCATGGTACGTAGGAAGCCTCCACGAGGTTCAAGCCCACCAATAGTGGACCAAGGTCTACTTTCACGTCGGTTCGCCGACAAAACCCCATCCGAACTATGAGGACTTTGATCCGTGTCAAGGCATGGTACGTAGGAAGCCTCCACGAGGTTCAAGCCCACCACTAGTGGACTCACGAGTCTACTTTCACGTCGGGTCACACCCGCGTCCAACATGACGTTAAACTGCACACCCCCGTCCAGCACGACGTTAAACTGCACCCCGGTCCAGTGGTAAGCCATTGTGACCCATTCCCTTTTGAACTACGAGGTCTTTGATCCATGTCAAGGCATGGTACGTAGGAAGACTCCATGAGGTTCAAGCCCACCAATTGTGGACCAAGGTCCGCTTTCACGTCAGTTTACCTGCGAAACCCTCCGAACTACGAGGACCTTGATCCATGTTAAGGCATGGTACGTAGGAAGCCTCCACGAGGTTCAAGCCCACCCATCACCCCATTCACGTCGTGTTCTATCTTCGTCCAACATGACGTTAAACTACATTATGGTCCGGTGGTAAGCCATTGTGACCTAACCCCATCCGAACTACGAGGACTTTGATCCATGTCAAGGCGTGGTACGTAGGAAGCCTCCACGAGGTTCAAGCCCACCTGTCGTTTATTCACGTCAGGGTTCACTATCGTCCCGCATGACGTTAAACTGTATCACCTGAACTACGAAGTCTTTGATCCATGTCAAGGCATGGTACGTAGGAATCCTCCCAGAGGTTCAAGCCCAACTCCCATCGGACCAAGGTCCGCTCTCACGTCGGTACGCCGACGACATTCATCGGGCCAAGGTCCAGATTCACGTCGGTTTACCGGCACAACCCGAACTACGCGGACTTTGATTCCCTGCCACGTGGATACGTAGGAAGCCTCCTCAAGGCTCAAGCCCAATTTCACCGTCGCCCTCCTGCGGCGGTCCCGTTTCATCTTCCTCCACTTCACTCATCCATCCATCACCCACCCTGATTCTCACCCGGGCCGCCACATCCCAGTGGAGTCATGCCATCCACCTCCTCGCTGCTCCTAGCGACGCCTGGGCCACTTTCCATGTGTAAGTCCCATCATATCTCCGGGTCTCTGTCCTCTGTGTACACCCCGATTCATCACCCTTTTCCCCTATAGGGAGTGCACCACCTAGGATCCGTCCTCATTGGGCGTTCTGATCCGTTTCTATGGGACCAGAGCTGTCTCTATGCGATACAGCAATCTGATCCGTCTCTATGGGACGTTCTGATCGCCCTCATCCATCTCCGCCGGACGTTAAACTCGCGGCATACCCTGTGTTGAACACGGGAAGCTGAGGAAAACCTTAGATACGTGTCTATGACATGTAATTCCCCTCACTCGATGTGGGATGCCTCGGGCTTCCACGCCCTCGAGAAGCCTTGTGATCAAGGATAACAGACAGACATGCCAGGTACCCCAGCATCCAGACACGCTACTGATGTCTCAATGTGACTACTTCCCTGACTGAAGGTTGCTGCCCTGATTGGACCCTTTGGAATGTCCCGACAGAAGCAGTGTAATTAACCGGCGCCCATGGAAACATGGCACTGGGAAGAGTTTCACGAACTACATATTAAATCTATACGGGAGACCCGGACTAGGTGACGAGTTCTGAGGAGGAATCCACAGGAGGAAGAACCGACATCCCATCATCTCGTTTCGATTAAGGAGAAGACGTACCTGAATAAGGAACGAATGCTGCCCGCCTTTGGAAAGTGGGAATGCGGGGCAACAAAGCCGCGCGTCCCCCCCCCCCCCCCCCGACGGACGGATATGCGCGCGCGCCCCGGCCAAAGCGTCGGAAACAATAATACATTCTAAATAATAATAATAATAATAATAATAATAATAATAAGTTAATAATCCAATAATTATTACTTTAATTTAACATTCATGACCAATTTTAAATATCAATTGAAATAATAATAATAACAACCTAATTAAAATATTAACTTAAATAATGATAACATTAAATATAATACTAAAGAAATAAAATGAGTTACAAAATAATTGCATTAATTGATGAGTCGGGACTCCTTTCACAGATGCGTACGTGGTAACAACATAGTCGTACATACATGAAATAATAAATTTATTCATAAAATGTTCCCTTATTAAGGATGGGTGTTTCACCCAGTTCCACGTACAGTCATGCACCCTTATAAGATTTGAATTTATTCTAAAATAGAACTGGTTCAAACCGCATATCAAAAGCAAGACTTATAATAATTAAATTAAGGAGAAGTGTCAGTCGGTGTGTGACAATCTCTATCCTAGTGACCCATTAGGTGGACCATTATATCAACAAATAATTTTTGGAAGAACATCCCTAATTCACTTTATTTAAATGAAACATCTTTATTTATGATTATAAACATCCATGTGTCCACAACATTATTGAATTTGTATTTAATAAATAAGTTGAGTTATGCTAATGTATATTGTAATTTTTTTTAAGAATGAATTATAAAAAAATTTGAATCTAATATTTCATCAAAACTTGTTTTTGTTTTTAATTTATTCAAATTAACGTCATATTAGTCAATGTAACAACATTCTTGATATTTGATGAAATAAAATCTTAATATTTTACACCACTCTGGAAAATAAAAGATTTTAATTTTTTTATGAATATTGAGTGTAAGAATTTGGAGGAAGAAATTTATACAATTTATACTTCACTAGTTCAAAATATTTTATTATCTTCATGTTAATCTTGTCCAACATATCCTTGATTCCATTATTTTATTTTTCAGGAACATTAGAAATGTTACAAAATCTCTATAAAATATATTGTTTCCTGTAATCATGAAATCAATAAAATGTATGACATACACAAAATTACCATATGTTAATTAATATAAAATTGATCTCTTTTACCAATAGTATTTCATAAGGTTGAATGAATATAGATTACTGTATATAGTGTAAATATATTTTATATAGTGAAATCATAGATCAACCGTTATTTGAGATGTTGTTGTACAATGTTTTGTATTCCAATATAATGTTTTCATCAAATTTATGAATATATGTTATTGATATAAAAATATATGATTTCATAAAAATATATGTTTCAATTATTTTTTCATCCAAACAGAGTGTGTGCATTTCTCTCAACTGGGACACCAAATAATTCCTTTTATGTTATAAACATAAAAATTTCCATAAGTAGGAAAGGAATTTTTCATTCTATACAACAGTGACATCAATGTGAATTCATAATTTCAATGAAAATCATTCAACATATCACCTATATCTAATAATAATTTTAGTTCATAATTTAATGGATCTCAAAACACATAAATATCATCCCTTGTTTACATTGTTCTAGAAATAAGAATAGACAATATAATGTATTTCCCATCATGAATAACCAAGGAGGCATGTTAAAATTTACTAAAATGATTGGAAATTTACTTTGAGTACCAATATGGAAACCAATAATATTTATTCCATCTATATATATCTCAAGATGAATGTTTCTCATCTCATTTCCAATTATTGGATATCCTTAATAAATTTTATTCCACTTAGGAAAACATTTTGAATAACGTAGTTTCCCATATTTAATTTTTGTATATACATGCCATAAAAATATTATCAGGGTTTCCAGGCATAAATAATGACTTCTAAATCATGTATTTGTCAGAATGTTCCATATAGATTTCCATAAATGTGATTCATATTTCTTGTATCGATACAAACCACAATTAGGGATTTTTTTGAGTGATTCATGGTCCGTGTGAAACAATATTCAATAATTTGGAAAAGAAAGAATTTTTTAGAGATCATTTACATGGAATGTAGAATTAATTTAACAACATATGTTTGACATGGATTATGATTTTCTTCTGGTATCGTATCATTCGAGAGATCATGTACTTTTTTAAATCTACTATCTTTTTAACCACTGACATCATTCGAATTATTTAACATCAATATAGATGAAAATGATGTTTATCAAATACAAATGGTATACAATGTTATGTATGTAAAACTATTTTATAATGAACTAGCCAAAAAATACATGTATAATTCATTATTTTATATGTATATTCATCACATTAGAAAAATTAATTCCCGAGGACCTTAATTGTTTTATGTATTTTGAAACATGGAACATATTAGTCCAATTTGGTGAATGATTTTCAACATATTATTTAATGATCATCCACTATAGTACTCTTAATTAAATGTTATCTTTGTAAAATAGGAATGGTATCATAATAAAGGGGTTATATCAAATGATAACTAAGGGTACATTATAGAAATACATATGCATATCCTGAACATAAGTGAATGAGATCATGAGCATAACATTTTAACAACATAACCTGCATAAAAATATCATAATCATGAGACATGGAATACATATTGGAAATTTATAAGACGTGAAATTATAATATAATAATGAATATAAAACATGTAAACATTTCAATGTAATAATATATATATATATATTTTAAAACACATAAATATGTAATATCATTCCCTACAAGTCATGTAACTATTCCAAAAACTAATCAGGAATCTTTATGGGGGATAAACATATTTGGAGGGACACAAAACCTTCCCCAATAATAGATATTTTTTATAAGGTAGTATGTTTCCCAATCTCCCCATAGTACATGGGGTTTTCCAATCATTCTAGATTGGTTTGGCTTTCCCCATCTTCCTATAGTGGTTTGGGTTTCCTCATTCTTCTATAGCATATCAGGTTTACCCATCTCCCAATGTGGATCATGATACCCTAGTTTCTCATTTTGGATCACAGTGCACCTACTTCAAATTTTGTATCATGCACATTGATTTGTTTCACATCGTTATACCATGGGATATAAATCATTGCGCAATGTATTAGAGGGAGACATAAGTCACACCTATCACATAATAAAATCATACATGCATGTTTGACCAGATAATAAAAATAGTTTCATATCATGACCCATAAAAAGTGATGGTTTCCATAAAAATGATATCATAACCTAGGATATTAAGTCAATATCATAATCATTTCATCATATCATTTTCAATGTAAAATAGATAGTTAACATAATCATTTCACTGAAACATTACTCGTTAAAAGAAACACGCTTCAAGAGAATGTAACCCATGTAATGGAAATGAGTTTTATAAACACAATCCCATGGAAATATAAACCATAAATGGAAAAATATGAATGGAATTCTTGGGTAATATCCCAAATAAATCATAATCTATAACAGAGTATTTCATTTTATATGGATAATGATATTTAAATATCACATGAAGAAATTCATAAAGAAACTAGACTTTATTTGAAATTAATTTTTAAAAAACCAACTAAGAAATAATTTTATATAAATAAAGCCTTGAATTATAATTTTAAAAAAAATTATTAAGAGAAGTATATTTTCCTCCATGAAAAACTAGTTTTAATACTTATTGAATTTTGAAAACCATGTCCCTTAAAAATATATTTTAAAACTAATAATGAAATATTGAAAATATATTGATAACAATATTCATTTAAATTACATTGGAATCATAAATATATTGACAGAAATATTTTTTGAATCCCTTTTATAATAATTTTTATTGAAAACTTCTAAATAAATATTATTGTCATCGAACTCCATTTCTTTTAAACTATAATTTTTTAAAACATATAAATAAATCCTTAAAACTAAATAAAAAATATTTTTAAACACCTTTTTTTAATCATTATTCATTGTCAACCAAATTATATTAAAAAATGTAAAGAATATTAGGAAGAAAATTTCTTTAAAAAAATTACCTCATAAACTAATAAGGGAATATCAAAGGAAATGAATATCACAATAGTAAGTAAGTCTATATATGTCGAGCATTCGTTTTCCAGCATAAAATTTTTCAAAAGTTCCTTGATAGAAAAATGATAAGAATGATTTATTAAAAATGTTCTTTCAAAAAGGTTATTCGTGGGTAAAAATTTCTTTTAACCATTATAATATAATATTAAAAAATTAAAACAATTTTACAAAACATTGTTTTTAATGAACATTGATTTCTGACCATAAGGATAAATAATATCATGTTTTAATAAAAAATTATTTATTATATTAAATACCAAATAGGGGGGAAATATTAATTATACATTATGATATCATGTATAAACATGGGAGAATAAAATTAATGTGTATTACTGATATAGGGATCATAATATTTCATTAATGGAATAAAAATCATAAACCATCTCGATAAACGATGAGATTGTAAAAATAAATTCTTACCAATTTGGTAACATTGAATCATAATCCATATTAAAGAATTAAATTAAATGAATATTAAAAAATAATTACAGGAATGATATTTTTTATTAAAAGTTTCAAAAGGAATTATATACACCCCATATAAAAATTTAGTTTCATAACATGACATGTATCTCTAAGAAGGAAAATTGAGAAACAATTACTTCATCAATTCATTAACTATAAAACCAAAAAATACATGAAAAAAAATCATAAAATAGACGTGTTAATACCAATTAGTTTAAAAATAATTGTTATATAATAAATTCATGGTAAGTATATATTACAAAAAATATTAAATAGTGATAAAAATGGAATATATCTCCTAGATATAAAAAGTGAGATGAGAAAACCCTTTACATATATCATGGATTTATTGTAAATGTTAAAACGTCATATATGTTAAATATATGATTATTATAAATTTAAAATTGAGCCATATTACTATATATCATACCATATTATATTCACTATTGAAATTGTAATACCCATTTAATAAAAATTTCATTTTAATGTAACATTTCCAATAATAATTTCTTGGTTCATCATAGGTGGTTTTACATGTTATTATTCATCCTCTTATGTAGGTAATTATTTAATTTTTTATAGAATGTAAAAAAATATTTATATATAATATATATTCAGTATATAAATATTTATATTAGTATCTAAATGATAAATATATGAAATTCCATACACCATTCATGCGGACAGGTATGCAATACATACGCGTGAATGGAGTTTTAATTTTCACATCATATTTAAATAAATGTAAATGAAATACATTGATAATATCATTATATTAGAATTATTATGTCATATATATATATATATATTATAACTTCACTAAACTCATCCTTAATTCATTCTATGTAGAGTTAACGATTTATTTCACATTGAGGAGTCAGTAGTCCACACTTCCACATACGAAGTAATTATATTTATACAAAATGGAAAGAATGAATATAATTTTATATGAAAACTAAAAACTAAATAATAAACTATAAATATAATATGTATAAAAAATTATATTTTAAATAAAAATTCCCAACTATTTGTGGTGGAACAAGAAAAAAAACAACATCATTCCATGAGGTGGTAGTTCATTGAACACAGGAATGATAAATTTGTTACACATTATAAGGACATGTGTGTAAGTTTAGGTCTAAAAATTATAGTTAAAAAATATAATAATATTTAAGACACATAATTTTTTTATATGTATGAAATAAGATGATTTTAGTAAAATTAAATTAAAAAAGGGTCTTGAGTTATGATGTTAAATCTATTTGGTTAACTCCCCTTGGATTTCACAAATGGGCCTCTTTGGTTGGACTTATTCCCAAAGACATTCTTATTGAATTATATGATGAATTTTGGGAGATTATTTTAGTAGATTTTGGTGAGACAAAGTGAATGAGATATTTGAATAAGTTAAAAATTTGGGTTCATTTTTATAGTGCATGAGTAATATTCTTGTAAATTTTTGAAAAGGGAATCTCATCCTAGAATTTCCTTTGAATAGTGGATCACATAATTGTTAAATTTCTATAAAATGGTGGATTTAGTCTAAAAATATACATAAAATGTATTTGGAAAAATTTTAATGTTTATTTTTTCTCCTAATAACACGTTTTAGACATTTTTTATTATATTTTCCTTCATAATGATTCTAATAAATTTTAATTAATTTCACTAAAAAATTGTCTGAGACTATGTTGATATTATATTAAACTATATATAATTGTGTTTGTAAATACGAAATACATTTTTCAAAACTCTAATATAATAATTTGGAGAAATTAATAAAAATTTCATTTTCGAATGGGATAACAATGAGAGATTTTAAATTATAAATGCTCAAAAGTTTGGTATGTTTTTATATCCAATTTCAATGTGAAATGGACTCCAATAAACTAAATTTGAGTAATTAGTATATAATTTATCAAACATGACTTTATAATAAATAAAAAATTAATTTATCCATATAAATAAATTATACAATAAATAAATTGAGAATTAAAATTCAATATTATTCTCTATTCATAAAAAAATTAACCTTCACAGAAAATACCAAAAAATAAAATCAATATAATTAATATGATAAAATTATAAAAAGTAAGATTCTTTTCATATAAAAATTTATTAATTAAAAAAATAGATTTGAATATGGTTCTCCTTTAAAAGGCTTTAAAATTACCTTTTAGAAGAATACATCTTCTTATTCATAATATAAGATGAATTCGTATCTTACAGCTATAAAATATGTTTTATTAGTATTAATAATATTTATTGAATTATATATATATATATATATATTACTGAAAAAAGTAATCAAATGTGGTTTGTTTTATTTATTTACATAAAATTTTGTTTTTTCATAGAAAAATAGATTTCATAGAAATGTAATTTAGTTACTCTAATATAGTTCTTACATTCATTTATAACTAATTAAAAACCAAATGATTCCTTTTATATACATGTATTGATCATATTTTTATAATAATAATAATATTATTTTTAACTTATATTCCAATATATTAGTGAATACTATAATAATATTTTCATAATATTATTAATAATTTATTGTAGTTTGGTAAATGTTAGTGTTGGGTGTAACAAAAGCTATTGAAGGGACTCATAATTTTGTGTAATAGAAGCCTAGAATAATGTTGTGTGTGATGCATGCTACAATAAATTTTGTGTGTTGTTAAATCATGAGATGGTTTATTATATAACGTAGTCCGTAAATAGTTATTTTAAAAACAAAAGATATATTAAGTTCCATGTGTAATTAAAAATATGAAAAATGATAAATTAATTGAAAAAAAAAAATTCATGAAATCTTCAGTGGTAAATTTTAACACCATCAAAATTAATTTCTCCCTTGAAATTCATATGGGTTTTCAATGTTTTAATATTTAAATGTTTCATTTATAGAAACACAAAACATAAAAATATTACTTAAACATCCATTAAAAAGGGAAGGTTATAAACATAACGATTACCCAATGTTACACAAAACTATGTTTTCCACATAAAATAACATAAGTAGAGTGTAAAAACATGGACATGGAAGGAACCCATAAATGAACATAGATATTTATAAAAAAACCGATCACAGGAATGTGGGTTATATAGAGAATTTTAACAATAAAAAAACTATAAACTGATAAAGCATAAAAGAGGTTATTGATATCATAAAAAATAATTATAATATGAAAAAATTAAATTTTAGAACCATTTTCATAATGTTTAATAAATTTTTTCACTAGAATATATACACAAATTATTTCATTCCCTTTCATATATAAAATATCATCCTTTTTTCGGGTCTTGATAAATTTCCACTTCTCCTCTTTTTATGAAAAGAATAGTGAAAATTTCAATCATGAGATACTAACAGGTCATGAGATCGATTGTAATTATTCCCATATATATTTAGTTACCATCAATAAAAATTGGTTTTAATAGTTTATACAATATTCGTATATCCTCATGTAATGTGATAGTAATTTAATCAATCAAAATTAATCCAATGTTTAACATAAACATTCAATAAATGGTTAACCATATGACCAATCTGAACGACAATAATCCCAAGCATTATAAATAAGTACATAAAATCCACTAATCATTGATCCCCCGTATATCATATAGTATTTAATGGTTTTCACATTCCAAACATGTGATTACCCCCATCATATATTATATTATATTATGTTAATAACATAAATTACCATAAATCTTTATTGAAAACATGAATGTTTTATTATTCCTATGATTACACAAAATACTCATTCAATCCAATATGTTTTTAACATCATCTAGGATGATATAGACCACATTTACAACAAATAAATAATTTGATTCCAGGTAATGAGTACTATCTAATATACTTTATCTTTATAAATAACCACTTTATCTAAGAATGACATAATTTTCTCAACATCAAATACACAATAACGGTTCCCTTTACATAATCAAAATATCACATTTCTATTAAATTCTTTGGATAGTTCATCTTAACCATTCAATATGTTTTTTAAAATCCATAAAGGTAAATGTGTACTTCATGATTGTAGTTACATAATTCTTGAAGTCCTTTACATATATAACGTCAATAATCCAACATTATTGTTAAACCATTACCCAGGCTTCAGTATCATACCAATTTATACACATTTCTAGGAATATTAAATATTAATCTTATCTTTTGGTTACCCAAAATCAATAAAATCCTTTTTTTACATTTAATTTAAATAATACTATAAGAACATCACATACCATTCACATGTCATGTGTGGTCTATTTTTATTTATCATTATAACCAATGATCATTAAACGTCATGATTCTATTCATGAATGTTATGCTTAGTAATACAATTTTCATCATTCCAATAGATTCCATATCTGATTCATTCAATATTAATCAATTTCCTTCTATTTCTGACTATTGATATAAACCAGAAAGCATAGGGTGAGAAACCATTATCACATCAGAAAACCGCATAATCTTGAAAAATAACTTTTTGGATTTTTGAATGATGAAAAATAATTATCTAATATAAGAAACATAAGGGTTATAATATGCTATATATAGTAATATTATATTTAAATCATTCTTTATGTTCTAAAATTGATTGTGATTTCATTAATCATATCCCCTGGAAGTGTCAAATGAGTTGTACAACATGGTTCATTGATATGCACTAGTTCCTGATCAAGTATAGCTCAATACATTATTTTTATGTTTTTACCAATATGTACAATTGTTCTAGATCCACATAAAATTATTGAATCTAGGAATGGATTTATTTTTATGAAACCATTTAATCTCTTCTTTAACAAAAATCTAGCACATTATTTATACTATAAATAGTAATTAGACTTATCCTTAGAGACATCCCAATACATATTAATTGAAATAAACCTATCGATCTCAATAATATTTCCCATGTATGTTTCAAAATATTGATTAATACTTTACATTGGAACTAATTATAGCAACCTTGGAATAACATAAATGGATTTTTAACCACATCTGATGAATATTTATCACATAAGAAAAATATGTTAGTGAGTAATGTAATTGTTTAGTGAATTTGGAAACACATAACATGTACTTATAGATTGGTGAATCATCTTAAACATCTTATTTATTAATCGTCCCCATTATTACTCCAACTGAAAACATTTATTCATAACAAGGGGAATAGAATCTTATGAAAGGGATGATCTGAAATGAATATTAAATTTAATTTTATTAAATAAATAATTATAACATTAACATAAATACATGATAACAGGAGCATAAAATTTCAATTTCATTCCCATCAAAAAAAGATTATAATTATGTGACATGTAATAAATATATTTAGTTCATTAGACAAGAAATTAAAAGAAAATGAAAAACATGAAACATGTAACCATATCAAAATCATAATGCATAGAGTTGACGTGTACACATTGACATATAATATAATTCCTTATAAGATAAGGCCCATATCCAAATACATCTCAGGGAATATCATTGGGACTACACCAATTGGGTGAGACGCATTATCATTCCCAATCATTGTCATTTCCATTTAAGGGATTCAGTTTCCCCATATTTCGATAGTGGTCCTGGTATCCCCATCATCCCATAGGGGATTTGGGTTCCTAATTTTGTCATATTAGATTGGATTTCACCATAATACCATAGTGGTTTAATTTTCAATATATTCCCATAGTGTATTAGGTTTTCCTATCATCACTTAGTGGATTTGGATTCCTTGTATTCCCATAGTGGATCGAGATTCCCCATATTCCCTTTGTGGATTAGGACACACTTGTTTCCCATTTTGGTTCAGGGCACACATATATTCCATTTTGGATCAAGCTTGTCGACATGTTTCTCAACATTATCCCACGAGATATATATCATTTTAAAATTAATTAGGAGGGGAATATATGTCATAGCCATAACCTAATAATATCATACATACCTGTTACAAAAGCTAATACATTATTTTGAATAGATCGTGACCTATAAAAAATGATCGGTTTCATAAACATCATATCGGAACCCATGAAATGAAATGGTTCTCAAAATAATTTAATCCTATCATTACCTATGGAAAATATATAGGTATTTTAATAATTTAATAAAATTGTAACTCGAAAAAATAAATTGGTCTCAAGAGCATATGACTCGGGGAAGAGAATCATGTATCAAAAACATAATCCCATAAATTCCAAAACCATTCTAGAAATTATATGAATTGTATTATTGGACACTACAAAAAATACAGTACTTTAGAGGGGATTCTTTAGGGGTCTTATGCACAACCCCTTTTAAATTCATTTTCTATAACATTATAATGGGTTCTGCACAACCCCATATAATCAATGAGTTTAGAGGTGGTTCACAACCCCCTATAATATTTTTAGCATTTTTTTTACATATTCTTGGAATTTCAAGACACTTATGTTAAATATGACACTATATTAATAATTTCTGTTGCTATTTGTTTAGTTACAGATAATATGTATTATGTAAGAGGTTCTATATATACATTAATACATATATACATATATACAACCATATATATATTTGTGTGTGTTATACAGAATTTGTTTTTTTAGAAAATAGTTGGGGTTCAAGACCCCCTATAATGAAATACATTAGTGGGGGTACAAAACACACTCTAATTTACGACATTAGATAGGGTTCACAACCCCCTCTAATAAATGATATAGTGGGTGTTATGAACCGCCACTATTTTCTATAAAAATTCATAATATATATTTATATATTATATATTGGATACACATACGAATGCATTTATAAAATTTATAATTTATTTTATTCATATAAATATGTAATATATTTATATATATTAATTGTTTAGTTATAAATATAATATGTTTATATATAATTTCATAATATATATTGGTAAAATATAATACATATATATATATATATATATATATATATATAATACATGTATTAGAATAAATATAATAAATTACAAATCAAAATACAAATACACATTTGCGTTTGTGTGTGTGATATATATATGAATTTATAAGAACACACATACATATTTTTATTTAAATATATGTAAATATATGTAAATATATAATTTAGAGAGGTGGTCATAATATATATATATATATAAACATATATATTTTTATTTATATAAATAAAGAGAAATGTTAGTTACTAAATTAGTTAAAATATATTATGCAAATAATGATTATTTTAATAAACTTATTAATATATATATAAATAAAATAATATATAAATTATACATGTCAATTTGTTAAAATATATTTTTAATAATATATATGCTTCTGTTAATAAACATATTATATGTATTTAAATATATTGTTTTTATAATGTATATTTTAATAATCATATTAATATATATAAATAAAATAATATATAATATATATTTGTATTCAATTAAATATAAACAATTACAAATAAATATATAAATACTAATTTACATTTTTGTGTTTTTGATAAAAATGAATTCATAAATTCATGCATACATAATTTTATTTAAATATATGTAAATATATGTAATTATATAAGTTATAATGGTGTGGAAAAATTATATATATATATATATTTAAAATTATATAAATATAGATACATGTTATTTATTTAATTTATTTAAAACATTATGCAAATAATGATAATCTTAATAAACTTATTAATATATATAAATAAAATAATAGATAAATTATATGTGTAAATTTTCCATTATAAATATTTATCTTAATATATATCCTTATTTTAAATAACATTTTATATTTATTTAAATAAATTTTGTTATACCTTTTTATATTAAATAACTTATTAATATATTCAAATACAATAATATATAAATTATATGTGTAAATTTGTTAATGCATATATGTTTATTATTATATAATCATATTTTAATAATCTTATTATATGTATTTAAATATATTATTCAGATAATTAATATTTTAAGAAACGTAGTAAAAAATATAAGTAGATTAATATATGTAATATATAATCAAAAATAGGTTGCGGTAGTGGTTTCAGTGCCAAATGAATACCAGGGAGAACTGTGGTTCGAATCCCATCTGGACTTATATTTTATGTTCCCTCGGAAATTGCAGACTGAGAGGAGGCTGACTGCTAGACCATGACACTCACCGATGAGAACCACGGGCAGGGTTGGACTGGGAACACACACAGAAGACTCACATTTGAGACCGGGGAGAGCGAGACATCGGGCTAGACAATAGAGATAATACCTAGCAGGACCATAGAGATTGGAGGATTAGAATGACACATACATGGAGAGTAGGATTAGGATAGACAAACACATGGGACACACTGGGGACAGACACCAGGACCAACACCATGATTGATAGGGGACACATAAGTGATAGTCATTATGGACAAACATTGGGACCCACCAGAGACAAACATGGGAGACACCGAGATAGACGAGGGACAGACACCTGAACACAGCAGGGAAAAATGTTGGGGTTCAACCTTCACACAAGTGATTCTATTTTTTAGATATGATATATCTTTTAGATTTGGAGATATATTATTTTTGGAAATTCAAGATTCTTCCACAGTGTATCTGCTAGCATGAGATTCAGGTAATATCTCATGATATCATTTTGGGATATTTTTAGGTTTCCTTTTCAATCAAGATATGGGGCATATTGGAGACTATTAAAGGGGAAGCAGTGAATTAAGGAAGTGAAAATTGGGTGGTGCACGACAACCCAATGAGAGTAGATACTTGGGTGACTGTTTTCTAGGGCGTGGGCAACAGCGAGCAGCGGCAAATAAGGTTGTGCAACGAGGTGCTGCAACGACACTGCAAGTTCAATTTTGATCTCTAAAAGTTGAAGTATTGTAAAGGACTATTACTAGTTAGGCGATAAAGGCATATCAAGGTGTGGTTTTTCGCACATGTTTTTATGCTGTTTTTGTGATTCATGTTTCGAGTTTAACAAGAATTTTTATACTCTATGATTCATAGTGAATTTTCTCGGAGTTTCCCATTGGTTTTTTTAATCCTTCGTAAGTGGGGTTTTTTGATGTTATAAATTTGTGTCCTCATTTGTTATTATGCTATATGGTTTGGCACTTCTTTTACATTGGTGATTCTCACAAATTTTTGTTGTCACAACTGAGTTTATATTTAAAACCAATATTTTTACGACCCAACATCTGGTATCATAGGAGGTTATCCATGTATTCTTACTAATTATTATGGGGGATTCACGCCATGGGATTTCTGCTCACATTGAACTATTCAATGGGAAAAATGAATTTACACTTTGGCAGCAAAGAGTTAAAAATATTTTGGTCCGTGATAAGACAGCGAAGGCGTTGAAGAAAAAATCCAAGAAGCCGGAGACGATGAGTGATGATGATTTGTAGGATATGCGAGAGTTGGTGAAAAGCACGATTCAGATGTATTTGGGTGTTAATACATTGCGGGAAGTGATGAATCTGACAGATCCAGAGGAGATCTGGGCGAAGCTTGAAATAAGGTATATATCAAAATCCCTAAAAATAATTTATATTTGAATACACAGTTGTATCATCTGCGAATGCCAAAGAATGGATATTTAGATAACCATCTGGATGAGTTCACCAAACCTCTGACAGTGTTATCCTCAGTGGCGGTCAAGATTGATGATAATGGTAATGAGGTACCTGTTGAAATGGAAGAAGAAGACAAGAATTTGATTCTTTTGGGTTCATTTCCTGATTCATATGATATTCTCATCACCACACTATTGTTCTGGAAGGATACACTGAAGTTGGATGATGTGATTTCATCATTGTTGGTGAACGAGACTCGGCAAAAGACCAATGATGGTGAATCTTCAGGTTATGGTGGTATTCTAGCTGTGGCAGATGGACGCGGTAGTCAGAGAGGTCTGTCAAAGAGAAGAAGAAAGGTCATGTGCTACTTTTGCAATAAGGAGGGTCATGTGCAGAGACACAGCTATATAATTGAAAAATATTAAGAAGTAAAAGAAGGCGCACAACACTGATTCTGAGGATATAATCGTAAGTCATGTTCAGGGTGAGGGTGATTTACTTTCAGTTGGCATTGATTATCGTAGGTTATATTTTTACACCTAATGTGTGGTTGATTCAGCAGCATCATACCATATTTCACCAAATAAGGGAATATATTCTTCATATGAAGAAGGTGATTTTGGAATATTGAAGATGGGAAATGGATATTCTGCTGATGTCGTTGGTGTGGGTGATATTTGTATCACTACAAATGCAGGTTGTGCACTGACATTGATGTATGTGTGACATGTGCTAGGTATTCACCATAATTTTTTATCTGTTAGTTCTCTTGATATTGATGGATTCAGGTGTTCATTTAGCGGTGGAAGATGGACTTTTCCAGAGGATCGATGGTTTATGAATGCATAAAAATAGATGACATGCTTTACAGGATAGATGTAACAGCATGCAGTGATGTGAAGAATCCAGTTGCGAAGAGGACTTCGTCAGATTTGTGGTAGTGGTGATTGTCGTGCATGAGTCGAAGACCGTCAACTATGTTGAAGAATGTTCGAAAGCCGAATCTTGTCATGACATGTGGTTCAGATCGTACACCTAATTATTTTTCTTCAGAGAGTGACACTATTGAATAAATAATGGATATCAATGATCGAGGTGATGTGCTGAGTGTTTTTGACTACTTGAAGGATGATGAAAAGAGGAAGAAAGTAATTCCTTGAGGTGCTCCAGATTATGTGGCGATCACAATTATGGGAGAGCCAGATATTTTTGATTCAGGTATTAGTGGTGCAGACTTATGTATAAATAATACATTGGCATTTTGATTTCTTTTGTAAGGGGATCATTCAGGTTTCCGGCAGAGATGCAAAAGAGGGATGACATATTTTCTGCAGAGGATGGCGGTTGGTGCGATACCAACCAATTTTCATTCCAACTGAGTTTGTTGGATGTGATATCCTTCTTCGATGGGATGAAGGGGGAGATTGATGGGGTTTAGCCCGCACAAGGGTGCTTTTATTTTTTAGTTATGATATATCTTTTATATATGATGAAATTTTTTTTTTGGAAATACAAGATTCTTCCACAGTGTATCTGCTAGAATGAGATTTAGGTAATATCTCATGATATCTTTTTTGAGATATTTTTAGGTTTCCTCTTCAATGAAGATATGTGTCATATGGGAGCCTATTAAAGGGGACGTAAAGAATATAGAATGTGTAAATTGGTTGGTGCGCGACAACCCAAGCAGATATGATACTTTGGTGACTGTTTTCTAGGGCATGGGCAGCAGCGAGAAGCGGAAAATCAGGTTGTGCAATGAGGTGCTGAAACGACACCGCAAGTTTGATTTTGATCATCGAAAGGTGACGTATTATCATGAACTATTATCATTGAGGCGACAGAGGCATATCAGGGTGTGGTTTTTCACACATGTTTTTATGCTGTATTTGCGATTCAAGTTTCGAGTTTAACATAGATTTCTATACTCTCTGAATCATAGTGAATTTTCATGGAGTTGGATCATGGTTTTCTTAATCATTAGAAATGAGGGTTTTACAAGTTAATAAATTGGGTTCTCATTTGTTATTCTGCTGTTTGGTTTAGTGGTTCTTTTACATTTGTGATTCTCGCAAATTTTTGTTGTCGCAACTGAGTTTATATTTGAAACCAATTTGTTTCTGACCCAACAACAAACACAGACACCATATGACTATTGACATGGGGGACAGACACAGACATGAGGTGGAATTGGAACATGATAGGTAGATGGTAGCGCAGATTTGGGAATTTTTTCATTAAAAAAAGAGATACATTAGAGGTGGTTTTAATAATCTACCTCTAATGCAATCTACAATTAGGGGTAGTTTGAAATACCCTAACTCCTTCTATTATATGTATTTGAGGGATTAAAGGCCTCTAATTAAATCCATTAGGGGTAAATTTTGGATAACATTAGAGGGGGATTAAACTACTTCTTTTGTAACCATCGCTAAATTAATCATGCATTTATCAACACTTTCTTAAAACTGCCTCTACTAATAGTAGGAGGGCACATTAATATATGTTCCTCATAACCACTGCTAAATTATTTTAAAGGGGTTATAACAAATTATAATGTAATATATAACCCATTCTGTAGTGGTCATTTAATTTTTAGTGGGATAATATCCCCTATAAAGAACAAACATTAACATAATATCCGTTCTTATATAGAGAAATATTTTTTAAAATCACATGAAACATTTCTTATATAAATTTTTATTTATAGGAAAATTAATTTAATAAAACCATTTAACATTCATTTTCATATAATTAAATCTATAAAATTTTATTAAACTCAATTCCATAGAAAAATATTTTTTCCTCTAAGAAAAACTCATTTTAAAACGGTTTTCATTTTGATAACCATTCCCTTAAAAATATCATGAAAAACCTATAAAGGAAACCTGAAAATATTTGGAAATCATTTTTCATTGAGAATTGACTATTAGGATGGCGAGTGCATGCCTACATGACAGGAATTTGGTTATCACCATAAAGGATTAGAGAAGTTAATTGAATAGAAAATTAATTGAAAATTACATTTAAATTCATTTTTACAATGGTAGATCATAGATAAAAATTTCACCAATCCTCTAATTATAATAGTAAATAATTTTTGAATTTTTTATAGAAAACATAATGTTGAAAGAGTACAGATTTCTGACCCAATGGAGAAATAATGTTGGATTTTCATATTTCATTAATAATTATATTAAGTACAAAAGAGTGTCAAAATAGAAATAATACAATATTATATCATGGGAAATTTAAGATATGAAAATTTGTGGGTTTTCTAGAGATATGGTTTATAATATTTCGTCAATGGAAGAATAATAATAAATACTCTCAATAATCGATAAGATTATAACTATATATTGTTACCATGTTGGTAAAATTTAATTTTAATACCCATGAAAGCATAAAATATAGAAAATTGAGAGACAATTACATTACATATTTTTAATCTTTTGACCAACAACCCCATGAATGAAGGTCATATAATTGATATTTATATACTCATAAATTTAATTATCTGTATAATTTAATAAATTTATGGGAAGTATATACTCCAAGAAAAATAAACGAGTGGTGAACATGGAATGGATCTCACATATATAAAAATGATATTAGAAAACCCTTACCTTAAGTCTTCAGTTTCATTATACATGTTCAAACATTATATATATTAAGAATACTTTTATTATAAACATAACACATAACCATATTATGATAAATCGTACCACATATGATTAACTTATGACTTTATATTACAAATTTATTAAAAACTCCATGATAATGTAACGTTTTGGGTAATAGCGACTTTGTTCATCGTAAGAGTTTTGACTAGTTATTCATGATCCTCATAAATAGTTATGGATTAAATTGTATAAATAATTTAAAAATTCTATATATATCATATATATTTATTATATAAATAATTATAATAACATATGATATATAAATATATTAAATGTAATACAACATCCATGGAGATGGTAGGTCGTATGTATGCATGAATGTTGTATCTGTTTTCTTATCGTATTGAAAAATTGTAAATAAAATTTATATTTATATATATAATAAAATAACAGAATCATTATTATTTAATATATATAATATAACTTCTCTACACCAATCCTCATTAGATTCCATGTATAGTTTGAACGAAACACATCTCTTTGATGAGGCAGAAGTCAACACGCCCAAAAAACATAGTTATCATATTTACACAAAATGGAAATCATGAAGGTATGTTTTATATAACTATTATATAATAATAAATACATAATAAATATGATATATATCATTAAAAACATATTTTATATCATAATTACCAACAACGATTTGTGGGAAATGAAAAAAAACAATATTGTTTCATAAGGTGGTAGTTAATCGTACACCAAAATATTAAACTCATAACAAATTATATAAAAGTGTGTGTAAGTCCAGTTAAAAAAAATAGATTAAACACATCTCAATATATTTAGGATAAATATTTTATTTTATAATCCTGGAATAACATGGTTTTAGTGGGAGGATAAAGAAAATAAAATAATGGAGCTTGAGGAAGGATGTTGCTTCTTCTTCGGGTAACTCCTGTATGTTTGAACCAAAGGGTATCCTTGATTGAATTTTTTCCCAACTAGAGTATTCAAGTGTTATGGTAGATCATTTTTTAGATAAATTGATCATATTTCTTTTAATCCAAATGTACTTCTTTTTTGTGAATAATTGTGAGGTGGACTACCCTTTTATAGTAGAGGAAAAGAGGAATTCGTTTGAATTTTTGAAGAAAAAAATCCACCCATGGTTATACTATGAAAAGTTTCCCCAATAATAAGAAATATTAGACAAAATTTAGGGTACATTTTAACTATCACCATATAATATAATTTAGAAAATGTTATAGGTCATTTTGGCCCTTATTTTTAAGGTTTATTCCTTTATTGATCTAATTATCCTCTAAATTGTTTTAATTATGTTTATTACATTTACTAATATTTGTTCTTATGAAAAACTAAGATTAAATTATTTGAAATTGTATATTATTTTTATTAAAATTATTGAACATATTTTTACAAATTCCAATAACATAATTGGAAAAAAAATTCAAATTTAATCTCGCATACGGGATGACAAAGCGGGTTTTTATGAAAACAAATTTCAAATGTTTGGTATGATTTTATATTGAATTTCAATGTGATTTTTTTTTTCAAAAACCAAAATTTAATAAATTGATGTATAATTTAAAAAGTTAAACTTTAACTAAAATAAAATCATAATTTATAATTATAAATAAATAATATGATAAAACAGTTTTTAATTAGAAAACATTATTATTCATTATTCATCAAAAAATAAATCATCACAATACAATTTCTAAAATTAACCCTAATATAATTTTTATGTTATAATATCAAAAAATATGTTTATATTATCAAAAATTATTTATAAATTTTTCAAAACATAGTTGTAAAATATTTTCCATTAAAAGTCAACAAAATTGCCTTTTAGAAGAATACATATTTTTAATCATAATATATGATTTACAATTTTTTTATACCTATAATATATATTGGATGATAATGGAAAATATTAATTGAAAATATAATATAAAAATATTATTGAAAACATTAACCAAATGTTTTTTTGATTAATCTAGATAAAATTTTGTTCATACATAGAAAAATAAGTTTCTTTGAAATGTAATTTATTATTCTCAAAAAGTCATTAATTTAATTTTTAACTGGTTATCAACCAAAGGATTATTTTTATATATGTGTTAAGATAATATTTTCAAAATATATTTAATATTACTTGTAAATTAATTTCTAATTACTAGGGGTAACTATAATAACATTTTAATAATATTATTAAAATTATATTGTAGTTTTATAAAACATGGATTTATGTGTAATATTATCTATCGAAGAGACTCAAAATTGAGTGTAACGAAATATAAAAATTGTGTTGCATATACCAAATTCTAAAATAATTTTTTTATATTGTGAATAAATAACATGCTGTTGCATATAATTAAATCCACACAGATTGATTCCATATAACAAAATAAATATTTAATGTTGTGTGAAATGAAAAATATCAAACATATTAAATTAATTTAAGGGAAAAATATTTTAAAAAATCACTTAGTGTTTAAATTTCAAATAATAAACTATTTTTTATAATCATGAACGTCATATTAAATTTCCATTTTCCTTACTTCCATGCGATATACACTTTTATGTACACTTTTATTTATATAAAATTAACCATAAACCATATTTCCATCCTAATCAATGTTCACATTTGATTTTTCAGGGAGTTTATTTCAACATTTATATCAATGAATTATTCCCTAAAAAATCATATGTTCTTAAAAATCCCACACAAAAAATTTTCATGAATAAAAATAATGTATTCCTAGACAAATTATTTTAGAATGGTTTTATTCTTGCTCTATTAAATACATAATAAACTCTTTAACTCTATATACTTACTCTTTTTTCATTCGATTAAAATGGATCAATTTTAGGTTTATATCTATCTAAATAGATTTAGAAAATATTCATTTTGTTTAGAATAAAATAAATACACAAAATAAATTCATTATAAAATGATAATGTTATTGAAATTTCTAATCTGAGGAACACAACATTTTATTTTTTCAAATAATTTCAGAATTAATTGAATGAAATGGGTAATAGAATTTAATAAAATAATTACTCAAATATCGTATGTGTTATCATATGAATTCACCCAAAATTATCATTGGTACACAACATGGGATTACTTCTGCACAGAGTAGTTCAAGAATTATAGGTTTGTGTCTAGAAGAGATGAGAGATGAGTCTCATGAAAAAAATGATACAATAGTTATTTCGATGATGAAGTTAAATATGATGATAGTTTTCTCCTTAAAAATTTCTTAAATACAAAATCATTATTAAAAACGTTATATCTAATACCAAAAGCACATTCATAATTTAAAAATCTACATTATGAATTTTTAAATCCCCATATAAAATCCAATTTTTAAAATTCTACATTAAAAATTAACATTTTATATTTCAAAAAAAAAATTGGAACAAACCCCATTTTCTATAATAAAATATTAGGATCTGTGAAAAATTTTAAAATCATATTCATGAATAAAAAAATTGATGGTTAAAAACATATCCTATTAAATATATACAATTTTAAATATTTAAAACATTATAGTATTACATTGAAATCACATCATGAGTCTAAAAAAACTAAACCCATTTTATTTCATTTTATGTGTAAACCTATATTTTTTAATTCCGAATCCCACAAAAATAGTTAAAACCCAGATTCCTTTTTTCATAACTGAAATTTCAAATTTATATGACCATAAAATTTGACATAGTTCACCAACCAATCAAGTGAAAATCATAATTACCTAACATTTCATAAATATTTTATAATGTTGAAATAAATATTTTTTTCAAAGACAATACTAAATGAATAATTTAATCCTAGAACGATTGTCCTAGACTACCCACCTATATACTAATATTCTAATGGGATTAATTTGAAAATCAACAAAGGGAGTATTCATTTATCAAAAAACTGATTCATAAAATATCATAGAAGAATGAACAAATTGATGCTTTCACATTCCATATAATTAATTCAAGAATCAATAACAAGTTGTTTGTTCAAGTATTCATGAAACTGAAAAAAATATCACAAAATATATGTATTTTTTATGTAGTGTGTGTGTGTGATATCAGGCTTAGTCCTGTTCTAAATTTTTCAATGTGTGAGTCAAATTAGAGGTTCTCTAGGACTTGGGGTGAGATATCTAAAACATAATTGTTTTTTTACAAGAAATGGACCCTGATCTTATACAGAGTCTAGATTTTGTACATTATTTAAGGGTATTGAACATAATGGGATTATTATGGTTGTTTATTAATTATTAAAGTGTAATGTTATAGTCTGTCGAGGGCTGAAACATTGAATATTTAGTTAAAATTTATCTAGAGGAGGACCAAATATGGGTTTCTATGCTATTGGGTTTGGCGAGATTGAAACAACATAGTGAGTTTTGATAACATTATATATTTATTCTAGATTTATTGTGTCATGAATATTAAACACGTATACATGTTTTATATATATTTAATATATGAAAATAAATTTAGGACATATGAGATTTACTTTTTTATAGTCATTCATTTATATTTTTTCATGCATTGAATTTAATTTATATCGATTTGATTTTTATATCGATAAAGATATGTACATATCATATATTTGGGTTATTATAGCTCAAATGTGTTGAAAAAGTAGCGAGAATATTCATATGTTATAGACCTTTTTTCAAGAATGAAAATTTATATTTGGTAATATAGAGGCGCAAGAATAACATACATGTATATTATATTATTTTAGATGACTATTCCACACATTACAAAAAATAAAATCTAGATGTCTGAAAGAGTTTTGTGTCATTGAAATAATGTAACAAAAAATTATAGCTTTGTGAAACATATTCAATATTTCCCATAAAGATCATCCCCAATATTATTTATTCTTAAAAGCATTATTCATAACCATGGGAATGGAAACATAAGAAATGGGTCAATTGAGATGCTCTATAAGATTAATTGAAGGAAATATATAAGAAAACACATTTGAGTAATGGTATGATAATGTTAACATAATATTATAAGACCACACCCAATAGATAAATGATCATAATCCTAAATCATGGAATAAATATTGGCAGTTCATAATACATGGATAATAAGGTTTCCAAGAGTATAAGACCTGAAATCATAATATTGGATTAAGAAATAGAATTTAATCATAAAAATAATCATATAAAATGATTTCTGTTGCAGTCAATTAATAGATTCCCTGGACATATTATTATTATTGGTTCACTCCCCATACAATCTAGTTAGTCATGGTTCTCACCCATGACCATCTATGTGGTCAATGTTCACTCCCATGACTATCTTATTAGACAATGTCCATTACTGAATTGAGATTAATTCTCATTCCAGCAACATATATCAAATGAGAAATAATTACGTACCAAATACATTAGAGGGTTATATAAGTCTAGAACATCTTATAATGAAAACATACATATGTATTTCACAATATCAACAACATTTATCCTATCATAACCAATAAAATAAAATGGGTATCAAAAACTAGTTATCATATCATTACCTGTGGAAAAGAGATAGGTTTCATAATAATTTAATCAAATTGTAACCTATGAAAATAATGGGATTTTTTAGGAATATTACCCATGAATGAAATATGAGTTTAATAAACATGTAAATCATGAATTATAAACATGTTCCATATACATATAACCCTTGAAAGAGAGACTGGTTTTATAAAAATATAACTCCAGAAAGTGAAAAACGTTATATAATCATATTACATGTGAAATAGGAATTGTTTTCATAAACATCATTTTATCAAAACAAAACCCATTTAAAGAAATAATATGAATTTAACCCTTAGATAACATCTAAAATAATTAATGGCTAACATCAAATAGGTTTCATCTTGGATGCAACATAATTTTTGAAAAATCATCAAAAATAAATTATCGAGGAAAATATGATTTTTTATTTGAAAAAATTAAAACAGTATACATTTTTTAATGATTTTATTGAAAAAAAACTTGAATAATTAATATGGAGTCCTGAAAACGTTTTTAAAACCTTTTCCCTTTTTAATATATAAAATAATCATCAAAACAATTTGAAAAAATTATATACATTTTATAATTATAAAATTAGGCAGAAAACATTTTAATAACCTTTTCCCTAGATTTCATATTTATTAATAATGAATATATTTTGAAAAAAGTTTTTTCTTGAAATATTATAAAAGAATATTTAAAACATTTTGAGAACCATTTTCCTTAAAAAATCATAAAAGATTCTGAAATTATTTTGAATATATTTTTCCATGGAAAATTATAAATGAATGTTGAAAACTTTAGAAGGAATTTTTTCAAAACAAAACAATTTTGGAAACCCTTTTGTTTTAAAATATCATCAAAACATTTAATAAATTCCTTGAAAATAATTTAAAACACATATTTAATATAAATTTTTTAAATAAATTTTATTTCAAAACCACTTTTCAAAAAAAAATCTAGAATACTAAAAAACAAATTCCCTTAAAATAATTTTTTAAAAATTAAAAGTAGGATTCAAATGAAATTACATTCATGATTGTTAATAAATCTATACTGTTGAACATTATTTTTTGCACCGTAATTTTTTTTAAAAAATGGCTTGATGAGAAAATTACAAGATGATAAATTTTAAAACAGCATTTATTAAAATGATTAATCATGGGTAAAATTTATTATAATGATTATAGGATAATATTATAACAATTTTAAGTAATTTATTTGAAACATGGTTTTGAATGTACATTAATTTTCGAGCAAAGAGGGAAATGATGTTAGATTTTCTAAAACATTTTATTAATTACCTTAATTTCCAATCAGTGTAAAATGAATATAATATATTAATATATATTTAATTATATTTGGGTATAAAATTTATGATTTTTCTTGAATGATGGATCATAATATTTCATTTATGAAAGTATAATCACAAAAAATCAAGTTATATGATGAGATATTTACAAAAAACTCTCACCACGTAGTCACTTTGAATCATACTACCCGTGTAATATTATAGAATTAAATGAAGCTAAAAATAGGATTACAAGAACTTCATTGCAGATATTAAATGTAAAATGATATTATATACGGATCATAATAAAATATAGGTGTATAAAAAACATGTGTCTCAAAGAAGGAAAATTGAGAAAAAGTAACTTCACAGATTTGGTATCAATTGAAACATAAACTGCAATAAATACAAATAATAAATTATATATATAGATAACCATTAATTGAAGGATAATAAAATATAGTAATGGCTGGTATATACACCACCCAAAATACATGGATGATGAATAATGCATAAATCTCACATAACTAATAGTGGGACAAGAAACCCTTACCTTATGTCTTGAATATGTCCATACTTGTTCAAAACAAATGTATAATATATATAATTTTTTTATAAATACACCACTGAAATAGATTATTATATATCATACAATATATTATTTTATTTTTTCTATATATTACAAGTTTATTTGTAACATAATGTTAATGTTACATTTATTGTATTATTCAGCATTTTTTCCTATGGCTTTTTACATTATATTCACGATCATTTTAAATAAATAATTATTTATCAGTTTAAATAATGTAAAAATTGATGTAAATATTCTATATATTCTAGATATAAATATTTATAATATTCTATAAATTATATAAATACGATAATGGATAACACCCTTCATGGAGACGGTAGGTCGTACATACACTTGAACATTGTTAAAGTTATATTATGCATTAAAAGAAATAATTTAAATAAAATAAATTTATACATATATTATATAATTATAGTAAGATTATTATGAAATATATATTATATATTATTTCTAAATCCATCTTTAATACCTTAAATGATATGTTTGAATGAATAACATCATTTTGAAAATATTTGAGGTTTGTATAATTATAATTAAATAAAATTCTATACATAGGTTATTATAGAATATCAAAATAAAAATATTTGAGGTTTGTATAATTATAATTAAATAAAATAGCATGTTGAAGGATGTTAACTATTCATTGGATAACTCTTATTGATTTTCATCAAATGGGTTCATTGAATAGATTTATGACCAAAGGGAGGATTATATAATTATAAGAGGTATTTTTAGAGGATATTAGTGGATATATTGGCTGATTAAATGGAATATGTAGTTTTGTATATGTGGGATGGTTGAGTGACTTGTTATTGTGGAGGATGAGTGGCATTTCTGAAAAAAATAAAATGGAAATTCAACACATGATTTTCTCATGAAACATGCTTCCAATAATGGTCCCAATCTGTTAAAAGGACTATATGGTAAAAATATGTACAAGAAATGGATTTTTGACATGTTACTAGGACATTTTGGCACATATGGATAAGGTTTAATCCTATGTTAATATAATTTTTTATCTTAATCATTTTAATTAATTTCAATCACATTCACAAAATATTTTTTCAGAATATATAAGTTGACCATGTTATAATTTTTTTTCTAATTCTATATATGGAATCTATTTTTATTAATTATAATTACATTTGTGGTTAAAATTAATTTAAATTTAATCCCTTGAATAAGACAACAAATCGGGTTTTTAAAACAACATTGTTCAAATTATTTAAATGGTTTTATTCCCAATTTCCATGTAAAATGGGTACAAATGACCTATATTGGATTATTTTTTGTAGAATTTGTCAAATTAAAATTTAAAATAATTTTACTATATAATTTTATTATATAAATAAATTAGATGAAAATAAAATTTTGGATTAAAATTTAGTGTTATTCACCATTCTTCAAAAGTTGATGTTTTTTATAAAATCCATAAAATTGACCATAAGATGATTTTGAAATATTGAATTTAAAAATTATGTTTATTTTATCAAATTTAATTTTATAAAGTTTCTAAAATTAGATTTCTTATTACTTATAGAAGGACATAAAAAGCAGTACACTTGGGGAAATATTTTTTTAAAACTTATATAGAATTTACAAGATTATAAATTTTTTTATGAATATGTTTTATTTATATAAATCCATAGTAAATAATATTTTAAAATTAATTATTACTAATCATATTACAATTTATAAAACATTGGTTATAAGTATATTTTAAATAATTTTAATAATAAAATGTTATTTTGTAGAAACTCTATGTTGTGTGTAATGAAATAAATGTAGGTTTTCTATCTAGAATAATATTAACAGGTTTTGGGATATAAAAAAACTCTAAACATGGTTTAATGTGAAATAAAATTCATGATATAAATTTATTTGTTTAGAAATTAATGGTTCATTAAAAATCTCAATGTTACATTCTATTCCCCTTAAAATGATATTTCCCACCAAAATCATCTTGGTTATCAAAATATAGATACCTGAATGTCATATTCATGTAATCCAACATCACAAAAATTAATGCCAAAACCTCCATTAAAATAGGGAATTTTTGAAACATATTGGTCACCTATTGTAAATCATAAATTGGATTTCACATAAGAGGACATATGTAGAATGTAAAAACATGGACATTGGAGAAAAGTGTAACTAAAAAGAGATATTGATAAATATAATGGATCACAATAAAGTAAGTGATTCATAGAATGTTATGAATCAAAAAAATCATAAAATGTGGAAGCATAAAATATGACATTTATACAATAAAAATGATGATAATAGGATAACATATTATTTCAAGACGTTTTTCCCTACAGATGAAAAATTCTCATGAGAATACATACGTACATTATTTCATGATAACCTCACTATTTGTTGTTACATGATAAATTTCCATAACATCTATTATTAATAAAATGAAGGTGAATTTTTAATTACTAAAGCATTTGTGGATCATGATATACATAAATATAATGATAGATGATTATATATGTATTTATTTATCACAAAAAGGGTTATTAAGTGTTTTACAATATGTATAAATCCCCATTTTGAGAGTATATATTTTATTTTCTATAAACTCATATGATGTTTAACATAAACCATAATATAAATGGAATACCTTATAACCCTTCTGAAAGGTATAAGTTCAAAAATTTAGAAATAATGATAGTATTTTTATCCAAAAAAATCATCATTTCTCCCTTGTATATCATAAAATATCATATGGTTGTTGCATATCAAACATGTGAATACATTCACCATGTCTTTTCTTGAAACATGGTTAAACCCAAAATCCTTAAAAATATTTTTTGAAATCAATTTTTTATACCAATGTTTATTTTATATATTCTTTAAATACATTTTTGTTTTAAACGCCATCAATTATACTATAAAAATCATATGAAAAAATCATTAATTACTTCCATTGTAATCAGTATCGTCCAATTTACATATTCATATCCAACATATCATTATCTAAACATAAATATCTTCACATAATGAATGTATTATGAGTTATATTTCCCTTAATCATATATTTCCCAAGAACATAAACTGGACATTAAATCACTTTTCTAGTCCATAAAAATGATTCAAAAAGTTCTTATAAATATTTAGTGAAAAAGAAAAAACTGAAAAATCATTATTTTTTTTAACAATTCATAATTCATGAAGCAAAATACATTATCATTTCAATTATAACACTTTATACAGATTTAATTAAATAATATACCTCATCCAATTGCACAATACCTTCATCCCATCATATTTGACAAGTAGTCTTCTAATAATTATAAATATACCCATTACCAGTGACACCTTTCTAATTCATGTTGTGATCATTCCACATGGGACATCTATTTGAGTAATATCCATTAATTACACTCTTAAGTAATTTAACTATATATTATTTCTTTGTGAAGAAAATATTTCTATATAATGTGTTAACTGAACTCTTGATTTTTTATATTCAGTTACTTGATTTGGGTACTTGTTTTCTACAGTCAAAATTTCTTCATATTCATATATATCATTCACTTGGGAGATTCATTCGACATTCACAATATTAACAAAACTGATTATTAATTCAAATATAGTCTCTATTAACCAAAATAAATGATAAATCCTTAATTATTGTACTAGATGAGTTTTAGAGTTGGTTAGGGTATATATTTTTTATCATGTTCTTTGACAACTGATGAAGAATGATTACAACATCCTTCATTCCAGTGACCAACCTCTTTGACTTCTCATCAATAAATTCCCCATCCCATTAAATGTTAACCCAGTTCATTACAATTCCTTCCAGTAACGAATACAGCAAATTATAGTGTGAGAAATACTTATTATTGTGTAAAACCAAATAACAATGACCAATAACTATGATGTATAAATTATGAGAACTTCTTTTAAATATATTAAACCATAGTCTTATCCTTATAAACATACATAGTCATATCTTATAAATATTACAAGGGATATCACTACTGATATCTCATCATAGATTCCAATGGTTGACTAATCAATTAAATTGAAACCATATATAATGAACCACACACAATATACATGGGTATGGGTAGTTCATAAGACATGGGTGATCTCAGATTCTCAGTTTGGATTAACAGAAAAGATATGAATGAATAAAAATTACAATAAGAGTATGAGAACTAGAGAATAATATTAGAATATAATACCTAACATATCAAAGATCAAAAAAATTAATCATGAAATAAATATGGGTAGTTTATAAGACATGAATCATATGTGAATCAGTAGAATAATCCATAAAATCATAACAATTTAATAATATATTGTATTTTTCTAGACACATAACTATATAAAATTATTTACATTATAGTCAATGCTTCCCTGATAAGGACATTTTAGTAATATGGGTTCACTCCTCATACAGTCTATATACTCATGGTTCGCTGTCATGACCATATTAGTTGTCAAGAAAAACTCAAAAGTCCATCTTAGAAGACAATGTCCTTTACTGAACTGAGATCACCTCCCTTTCAAACTACGTCTATCTCATGAGATATAAATCATTACCTAATTCATTATAGAGAGATATCAGTACCACCAATCTCATAATGTTATCATATATATGTGTTCCACTAGATCATAAACATTCATTAGGCCATAACCCATGATGTAAATGTCTATCATAACATGTAATTATATCATAACTTATAGAAAACATATATGTTTCATAAAAATTTCCTAAAAGAATAACCAATGAAAAGAAGAATGATTCATAAGAATATAACACGTAGAAGAGAAATAAGTTTCATAACTTTATTACATGTGAAATAGAAATAGGTTTTATAAACATATAACCCATGAAATTGAAAAAGCATTCATAAACATTTAACCCATGAAATTGAAACATGATTCATAAACGTATAAAGAATTAAAGATAAATGTGTTTCATAAAATACATTCCTTAAAAACATAATCAATTCTAGTATATAATATAGACAAAACACTAGGATCATATCCCTATTAAATAATGTGTGGATCCAACTGATAAAATCATATATGGAATATGTTTTTTTTGAAAATAATTTTTAAATTATCTCAGGAGGAAAATATATTTTATTCTTTGACAAAATTAGTTTTTCTAACATAATATTTTTGAACAAATCATTGAAACATATAAATGAATATGGAAAAAATTAATACCAATTTCATTGAAAACATAAAAATGGAGATAAAAAATATCCCGAAAAACCTTTTCCCTCAAAAACAAATAAAGGAACATTGAATAAATTTGGAAAACCATTTTTCATTGAGAACTTATAATATAAAAATGTAAAAAAATTAAATTATTTTTCTTAAAAAACATATTAATGAAGATTAAAAATATTTTGAAAACCATTATCCATGAAAAATTATTAATTAAATATGAAGAAAAAATTAAACACCATTTTACATGAAAACATTTAACAAATATTGAAAATATTTGAAATAAGTTTTAGAACAAAAAATTAATTAAAACCATTTTCATTCAGAATAGAATTTAATAACATTTAATGGAAGCTTCTAAAGTCATTTAAAAGACATCATACATAGAAAACTATTTTGAAATCATTTTTATTTGAAAGCCACTAAACAAATTGAATGTTGAGAATATTAGTAAAAACCTTTTTAATAAAAATGAATCATTTAAACATTCAATGGAAGCCTCAATGAAATGATGTTCATGATGGTGGATAAATTTTTACATACCAAACATTCTGTTTATGCTATAAAAAGTATAGAATATTTCCTCGATTAGAAAACGAGAAGACGATTTATTTTTGAAAAACATGTCTTAAAAGTTAAATCATGGGTAAAAAATTCTATAAAATATCACAGTATAATACTGAATTTTTTTTGAAATTTTTTAATAAAACATGGTTTTCAAATAATAATTTTTTTTTACCGAAGATAAAAATGAGGTCACATTTTCATTAAAATTATTTAGTTATATTAATTAAAAAATAGTTTGAAATTGTATTAATACATGAATATATCATGACTAAAATTTAGATAATAAAATTCATTAGTGTAATTAAATATGTCATATTACCATAAGAGGATGCATTAAATTAAGAATATGCATTAAATTAAGCATAAAACATAATTAAAATAATGTGATCCATGATATAACATGTCATTTTACCATATATACACCTCTTATAATATTATAGGTGCATAAAAAACATGTTTCTCAATGAAAACAAATATAGAGAGAATTACTTTACTATTTTTGTAATATTTGAAAAATAAACTCCATGAAAGAGAGATAAAAAATGGTTATATATATTACCATAAATTTCAATATAATTATAATAAAATATACTTGTGTTATGTTTATACACCACCAAGTATAAATTTTAGGTGAAAAAGTCATAAATCACACAGAAAAAAAGTGAGCCGAGAAAAAACTTACCTTATATCTTCACTCCCAACATACTCGTTAAAAACTATTATACAATAAATATAATATTTTTATCAATTTAAAAAATAAAATTACTCTTATATATAATACATTATATTTTTTAGGTCTTTATATTTCAAATTTACTAACAATATTCAGTTTAATGTTACGTATTAGGTAATATTCACTTTGTTTTCTTTTGTATGTGGCATGGAGTGTTTTTTTATCCTATTACATAGATCATTATTTAATTAGTTATATAATTTATAACATGATTTAATTATAATATATACTCAGTATATATATATATATATAATTATAATAATTTAAAAAATATATAAATATGAAATAGAATACATCATTCATTAAGACGGTAGGCGATACATACACTTGATTGTTGTTTCTATTTTATTGTTTTTGGAATGAATGTATGCAAATAAAATATATCTAAACATATATATATAGTATAATTATCATAAAATAATTATATCAAAAAACACATTGAATTTTACTAAACCCATATTTAATACATTCCATGTAATGTGTGATTGAATCCCATCTCTTTGAGGAGGCAGCAGTACACACGTCCAAAATTGAAGTTAGTGTACTTACATAAAATATAAAATAGGAAAGTTTGTTATATTTAATATTTAAAGATTCATAATACAATAATATATATCATATATATAATATAAATACATTTTTTCCATCATAATTTCCACCCATGAGAGGTTGTAATGGAAAAACGAACCACAACATCTCGTGAGGAGGTAGTCCACCATACACATGAATGGTAAGTTCATTACCCATTAAATGTATATGTGTGTATGTTTAGGTAGAAAACATAGATTAAAATCTTATTATTATATCTTTTATAAATATTTTATTATATAATCATCTAATTTAAAATTATTAGGGGTTGCATAATTAAAATAAAACAAAACAGCTTTTGGAAGGAAGTTACAATTTCTTGGGATAACTCTTTTGAGTATTCACGTGAGGGATTACATGATTGGATTTATTCATAGATGAAGTACTAAAAGAATAATTTCGGCATGATGGGAAGATATTTATGAATTTATTTTCTTATCAATATTTCTTGAGAGGTGTTAATAAGTGGTAAGGTTTGAGTGACTTTTTATAGTGTAGGATAATTGGAATTCTTGTAAATTATTGAAAAGGGACTCCCCCAACGTTTTTCACTATAATGTGGTTCCAATAATGGACCAATACTGAGAAAATGTTGCATATGGTATTAATTATAACATCCAACCTATTTTTGATTATTATAAAGGTAATTTAAGGACTTAAGTTTATGGTTTAGTCCTTTTACAATATAATTGTACTATTAATCACAATAATTAATTTTAATAACATTAAGTAATATTTTTGTTGAATGAATAATTTTATCTTATATGAAATTATTAATTATTATGATTCCAAATATGGATTCAAATTTCAAATTTATAATCATAGAAATGGCCTAAATTAATTGAAATTTAATCTCATAGATGGGATGAAAAGTGGGGTTTTAATGTAATAAGATTTAAATGTTTGAAAAGTTTTTTTAACCAATTTAATTGTAAAATTGATTAAAATCACATAATATGATTTAGTTGTTGTATAATATATCTAATTAAAATTTAAAATGTAATTATAATATAAATTAATTATATAATAAACTTTGATGAAAATGTAGTTTTCAATTAAAATTAATATTTTTCACTAGACACCCTAATATGATGTTTTCCCGAAAAATACCTAAAATTAACACTAATATAATTTTAAATTTATGAATTAAAAAAATTTATTTATTATTTAATATTAGATTCGTAACTATTTTTCTAAAATTAATTGTTTTATTTTTAGTAGAAGGATATAAAAATTAGTCTATTTGAGAAAATAGTATTTTCAAACATTCAAAGACATTACAAATAATTTCATGTTTAATTATAAATATGTTTTTTATATTAAAAAATATTTCAAAAATATTTATTAGTATTCATATCTCAAAGTATAATAGCTATGTTATAACTATACTGTTCAAATTATTATAATCGAAAATATAGTATAGTAGAAACTCAGTGATGCGTGAAATGCAAGTCATGTTGGGGTGGTGTATGGCACAATATTTAAATGTTGTATCAAATAAATAAATATTAAATTGTTGTTTAATGTTTCTCAAGACATAAAATAAATACTTTTTTTAAAAAAATATGTTCATAAAATCTCAGAGGAGTTATATATATACATATTTATGTTTTAATATCATCAGTACATTTAATAATATTAACTATAGATTTAAATCATGAGTTTAAATGGTATAAATATACATAGTTAATTATTCAATTATCAAACATTAAGTGATAACCTCAAAAAATATATGAAAAAAAAATCTATATATACCCATACAGGTGCGTCTATTGGGTGTCATCAAGACATGCCTAGAAACATATCACCAAATATCAACATATCACATCATAAAATTATCGCATAACAATAAAAATAATAAAAATCGAAAATAGTCTATATAAAACTATAACCCAATGGTTTCCAAATAAGGGTGTTAAAATCATAAGGATTTTTTAATAAATTTACAATAAGACATAAAAAACTAGATGTGATAAAATCTAATTAAAAACCATCATTATTATAAACTAAGTTTAGTATTTACTGATTTGCAAGAATGATAGTTTGAAATACATATGAATAATATTTTTTATTCTTTTATTAAAATACAAAATGTTTGTTTTATTTGAATCGATTATTGAAATTGAATTATATATTAAACAATAATTTATAATCCATTATTAAACTATTTATTTTTCCTTTTTAAATGAAAATAATAGCCTGAATATTGTTTTCTATATCCAACTGCTTATTTATTAAAAAACATTTAGAAATAAATTTTGGAATTTTATTAATAAATTTAACTATGAAGTAAAAACCATTATAATGAAAAGTAACTTAAAATAAATAAATAAATAAAACTAATAAAAATAAGAAACTAAGATGTAGAAGATGTGTGAAATAAAAGTATATTAGGGTAATGTAGACATTATTCCATAAAAGTGTAGTGGTTAACAAATATTATATATAATAGGAAATTTATATGACAAAACACATGGGGAGTATCTTTAACATATATGTACTAAAATTGTTGACTCACTCATATAATACTAGTCAGTTATGTGAACAATTCAATTAATGAAACCTATGCCTCTATTGGAATCCAATAATTACAACTTTCTAATAACCAATTATACTATAAGAGATCCCAAGTGTTTATAATCCTATCTATTGTCTACCGGGGAAAAATAAAAAACAACACACATAGAAATCATCCATTCCATAAATATTTTAATCAACATTATTATATTTGAAAACATTTATTTAAAATTTATAAACTTATTTAATTACATATATACATTTATAAATATATCTCAATACAAATATTCACGTATTTTCATTTGAATATGTGCATGTGTCTAATATATACAATATATACACATTAATACATATGCGTATAAGAATAATATATGAAACGAGGAATCGATAAAATTGTACATAAGTAAATAATTCAAGAAAAAAATAAATCCTAAGAATATTTTCAAATAAGGAATCCAAAATTAATCAATTTCAAGAACTCATACTTTACCCAAATAGATTTCATAAAAACAGAAAATAATTTTAAAACACAAAATAAATTTATGAAACCATCATAAATATTTTACAAGACAAAAATATAATTTATCCATTGAATGTAGCACAAAAACAAGGTCAAATCTTAATGAACCTAATTGGAAATCAACTATAATCCCATAAAAACAATAACACACATGAATATTTAATATAAATAAAATCAAATATAAATAATGGTTTTAGAAAAAAATTAATCACCTAAGAACATGAATCAAATTAAAGAAATAGAGAATGAATAAATACCCCTACCCATAAATATTTTAGATGATACCAAACTATTAGAAATATCTAGTTGAAGTCTTAATGAAGAATGGAAAACAACACAATCATTTATGTGATATAGAGGATAAAATAAGTTAAATTGTATTCAAGATTTTATTTTTTTGATAGAAATTAGAGATATTTTGAAGTCATGGATTCATTTTTTCCTTAATTTGAGCCTTGTATTTGCTGAAGAGATGATTCAAACATTTTATTTTCTCGGTCCCTGAATTGAGCAGTGATTTGAATCGATTATTCTTGTAGGAGAATCCAAAATAGCATGGTACATCGATCAAATCTTGAGATATCGTTACTAAAACTAGTGTGTTAGGTTTCGTTAAAAATATCATGGAGACTATTCATAGACATTTTGAAAAAGTTCTGATAAAGAAAAATTTTATTTGGGTTAAATTAATAATAACTCCTAAATCGAATCATTATTAGTGAAATACTTTTATCACTGCTAATGATAACTTTTATCAATGCTTTTTTATTGCTGATAAATATCTATCTTTATTAGCTCTCAAGAATTGTGGATTTAATTCATATTTAGCAGCACAAAAACATTAGCGATGATTACAAGTTTACAATAAAAATTATAAATAATGAAATGTAAATACATTTATATGATAATATATTTTTTTATTATCATTTTATAGCTATATAAATATATAATTATTTATTTAAAACCACATAAACATTTAAAAAATAATAATTATAATTACTAATATATTATTAAATTCGTATATATATAAATATATAGTTATATATTTAAATATAAATATAATACTAATTATGAATCTAAAAATATTTTCTAAATATATATATAAATATTTATTTAAAATTATAAATATATTTATATCATTATATATTTTTATATTAATATATATATATATTAATAAACAATATACTAATATAAATATAGTAAATATATTCATCATTTA
Organism: Viscum album; assembly: GCA_963277665.1. Classification (NCBI taxonomy): domain Eukaryota; kingdom Viridiplantae; phylum Streptophyta; class Magnoliopsida; order Santalales; family Viscaceae; genus Viscum; species Viscum album. Next base: position 355,718,776 of record OY728152.1, on the reverse strand, counting down.
AATATTTTTATTATAATTTTATAATTATCAAAATATTTATATCATTATATATATTTATAAAATTATAAATATAATAATTATTTATGAATATATATATATATTCTTTATTTAAAAATATTTATTATACCTTTATAATTATTTAAATATAATATCATTTATTGATTAATATATCAATACTTTTAGAAATAATTTTTATATATTGAAATCATTATATATATAATGGATATAAATATAAATTTAAATATAAATTTAGTCAATAAATTCATTATTTAAAAAAATTTTTAAAAAATTTTATAAATATTTAAATCTATATTAATTAATTTACATGTATATAATTTTTTTAAAAAATATATATATTTATTCATAATTATGAACATATTAATTTATAAATAGAGTAAATATATAATTATTAATATATTTACATAAAAATAATTATTTATAAATATTTTGTTTCAAATATATTTTTGAGATTGTTAATGAATATTTAATTTCAAATTCTAAAAAGTTAAAAATTAGTGAAATTAAAGTAAAAAATGATTACACTTTAAAAATATTGAAAAAACGGAAAAGAAATTATTATTTATATATACATAATTAAATAAATATGTATACATATAGAAATAAATATGAATATATATTGTAAATATTAAAACATCTTAAATTTATATATATAAATAAATAATAGAAATGATTAAATTCCAAAAAACAATATAAAATATTAAAAATCAATAAATAATTCATATGTGTAACAATATTAAAATAAAATAAAAATAATTACTAATTAAAAAAATAATATATTAAATTTATCATGTTATATATAAATTCTTAAATGAATACTAAAATTGGAACGGGTTACATAAATACTAGGTGTATTTATCCCAATATAATATTTTATTAATTGCATAAATTTTTGTGTCTCTATGTCATATATAAAAATTCATTAATTATGTATATATGTGTTAAATCAATGTAATAGTTGTTTAATATATGATAAAATTACAAATCCAATGACATTCAATAATTTCCACTAATCGATGCAGTTAGTCAGTTCTTTTAAAAATTATTAATTTTTAATTATATAACACTAAATATATGGAATCATTAATGTAAGCATAAATACTCTGTATTATATAAATCATATTTTATGAAATATTCTAAAATTGATATATATATATATATATATATATCAGTGAATTTATTTTTATATAAAATGTATTAATGTATAATTAAGTATAAAAACCACTAAAAATAAAAAAAACATTAATATTTTATTATTATTATTATTATTTATTCTATTTACATATTTATATTGAATATATATAATTTACTACTATCTATACTTATTCTATATATATTAATCCTATTCGTTTTCATTAATAATTTTTTCATTAATATTTTTTTTAATTTTTCAATTTATTGTTTTTTAATTTCATTAATTATTACAATTTTTTACCTGTATATTTTTTGTTTATTTATTTAAATTTAATCATTTTATTTAATATTATATATTTCATTATATAAATTTATTATTTATACATATATACATTTATAATATATGATTTATTTAAATTTATAATTTATATATGTGTATATTAAATTTTTTTCATTTTTTTGAATAATAATTTAATTAATAAAATTTTTAATTTTTTTATTTTTTTTAATAATTAAAATTTATTTGATAATTTTTTCACTGCAAAAAATGAACTGCAATTAGATAACATGTATCAATTATGAAAACAAATTCACTGATAAAAGGTCACTTCAAAATAAATTCAATAAATTCAATAGTTTGCAAAGCACTCAATATTCAGTTAGTTTTCATTACACATCAAGATGAGTTTATTTGAGAGTTTGTGCTACATGCAAGACCATGTTTTACCGAACAACAATATAATATTAATTTTATAAATTAATATGGTAGTTATCTCATAGACATTAAATTGGATGTCATAAATAAGATTAAATATTTTATGCAAATATATGAATTAATTCATTGGTTATCAGTTTATTAGAAATGAATATAACAAGAAATTATATAAAAAGGAAATTTTTTTATTCAAAAACTTTTTCCTATGAAACAAAAATTGAGGTATCCAAAAAATTAAATTAATTAAAATTAGTGAATAAAATTAATAATATATATATATATATATATTATTCAATATAGAGTTTTTATATTCATCGAATAGTTATGACATTAATAAGATAGAATGAAATTTATTTTTATGCAGAAAGGTAATTTTTTCTGGAGGTTTTTTCGTCTTTTTAATAGCACAATATTTTTTAAAAATTATTTTGTAAGTATTGTTAATATAATTTGAAAAAATTATATTAATTTATGAAATATAAATTTAAAAATTTTATTAGGGTGGATTTTTGGTATTTTTCAGAGAAGTTTTATTTTTATGATGAATTGTGAAATATATTGAATTTTAATTGAAAACAGATTTATCAAATAAATAATTTATAATATTAAATTATATTACAAATTGGTTTTAAATTAAAATTTGATAAATTATAAATATATTATTCCAATTGTTGTCCTTATTATAATTTTTTATTGAATATAGATATAAAAAGTTAGTAAACTATTGGATATTTTCACATTAAAAACTAATTTTCTTGACACTTATAAGGTAAATTATAAATTAATATCTACCAATTATTATATTATAATTTTTAACAAAAATTTCCATAGTTATAATAAGATTAATTTATAATCTCTAATATGGAATGATTTTTTAGTAAAATTATTTGTAAAAATATTTATAAATTATAACAGATATTAAGAGAAAAACGAGTTTGTCGAGGGACTCAAATTATATTTATGTATTAAATGACATAGAATCAACTAGAAAATTCATTTTCTGGTAATATAAGACTTTATAAACTCTACTATCATAAATTATTCATTATTGGAAGCACATGGGTTTAGGAAGACATGCCAATAGTGTTTAATTATCGGTATTTATAAGAATGTCACTCTCTTTCACTATAAAAGGGAACTCACCCCGCTAAAATATCACACCCCCAAAACCATTTTTCTCATCCAAAACATTCCAAAAATAATCCAAAACTTCCCTACCATTATCCAATAATTATTTTTATATATATAATGAAATCAGTTAAAGTTTTTAGTACAAATCTACGAACGTAACATGAAGAATATGTATCAATATTTTAAAAGTTTTTTTATTTTATTTCCTTCTCAATATAATTATATTATTCTAATATAATGATTCAATAATAACATAAAAATATTAAATTTAGAAATAATTTTTTATTTTATGTTTATGACCAAAAAAATCATACACATCTATAATATGGGTTACAAAACCCCTGATCTTGTGTATAGCGGACTACAACCTTGTGAACTGATGGCATCTATTTGTCCATTAAAACCATTAAAAGAATAATAATATATTTTTACTCTATGTATTATGTATTTTATATTTATGATGTTTTTATTATAATTTAATTTTTAAATTTCTAATAGCATCATGATTTCAATTATGTGGTAATACAATAATATTTTTTGTTTCTATGTCAGATTACCGCCTCATGAAGCGATGTGATTCCATTATAAAAATAATGGAATTTATTAAGGATGGGTTTTTTATAAATATGTAAAATAAATGAAATAAACAATATAAAAAAATAATCTAAACATATATATATATATATATATAATTTCCTTCTCTCTCTTTCAATATTAAAAAATCAAACCAGCGTTCATGTGTACGTACAATCGACCATCCCCGTGAACTGTTCATTTCATTACCTATAAGAAAATATTATGTATTAATATAAATAATTATATAATGAATATATATGATATTTTAATATTTGATTACATTTCTGAGATGATGAAATCATGATCGAGGTAAGAGTAACTAAAATACGAAGACCAAATAAACTCGAAAAAAATGGAATTCACACCTAAAATGAAAAAATAATAAAATATTATTAATTAAAATGTAATAATATCTTATAAAAGAATAATATATGATTTCATAAATATTAATATGGTTTTGCAATAAGTTAATTACCTGTTTAAACACACTATACATAAGGTTAAATCATATTCAACCAATGCGGGGCATAAGGTAATGGAATTCATCTCAATTTAAATTCCATTGAGACGTATTATTTATTTTGATAGTGTTTAATTTTATATGGTGTACATAATATCCAATAAAATTTATAGTAAACAATACATCATTATTAATGGTATTTTAATTTTCAATTTTTTTATTTCACCCAAGGGGATTTGAGTCAGAAAAATAAAATTGTGTAAATGATATTGAACAATATCACTTTCTTTTGTGATTATTAACTTTATAATGAAACTATCACATTCAAGTGATGATGGATTCAATTTATATTGGAAATCATATCTATATCTATTATTTTATGGATATTGTTAAATCTATTGCTCCAATTTTCTCATCTTCGATTTCGATTGAGATTATATAGAATTCGTTGGGTGCTATGTTCTATTTTCCATTGGATCCTCATGCAAAAGTGAAGAATTATTAAGGGATATACAATTGGTGGAATAATGGAATTTTGTAAAGGTGATGATTTCACATATAGATATTGGGTTTTTTTTCTGGTTTTACTTGATGCGTTACTGAACTATGTTGATCTAGTGGGAAATAAGCCTCTAACGATGGCACATATCGATTACGGAAGGCCCTTCTCACTGGAGGGGAATCAAAAATTTGTGATGGTTGGAAATAGGTTGATGTGGTGGAATAAAAACATGTTTATCAAGAAGGATTTCATTGTCCATGCAGACGAATACACCCTCTAAGATTCCATCTCTAGTGGCCAAAATGGGACCGAATCTGTATTCCTGACGATTTTGTCTGTGGATGGAGGTGATGCTTTTCTCAGTGGGAAATGATCACCTCAGATCCAGATGAGGATACATTAGTGGGTAGGGGACCTCAGGATAACCTAGGTGATTACATCAAGAATTTTTTATGGATCATTGATTATGATATGGGATCTATACGGCTTGAACCACGACGACGTCATTGGCTGTGGAGATGACGACAATGCAGGTGATGGAAAGAGATGGTGATGTGGGAGGAAACCTTAGGATGAGGTGAATATTATAGGTTGGTGGTAGGTTAGTGGATTTCAACTGCGATTCATAGGATAAATTTGTAAGATGATGTTTGGATCTTATACCATTTTCACATGGTTGTGGTGACAACTTCTGTTGTCGGATACAGGATGGCGATGTTGACAACCACATTGCTGGTGGGAGGAAACCTTGACCTACTGATTGACCTCAACCTATAGTTGAGGGGGAAGGTGGAACATCCTGGCTTATGATTCTATAAATTTTTTGTTGAGTTGATGGTTCTCTCTAGGCCTTAGGCATGTGGTGGGTTTTTGGGTCTAATTTATGCAATTGTTCTTGGAATTTTTGGATTTTTATGATTAATAGTGTCTGGGTATTTGGTCTATTAGGTGTTTTTGGGAATCATTGTATTTCCATATTTTTTTTCGTCAGTGCTTTTGTTTCCACATTTGGGTTGTGTTTCACAACATTTCTATTTTCGTAAATAAATATTTAGGACAGAGAATGCTATAGTACTTAACATTTTTTTAATTTTTTTTTATTAAATTTTCATTTGAAAATTTATTTATCATAAAAATTCATATTTTTTTATGATGGATATGATTATAACCAAAAATGTATACCATCATTTTGATAAATTGATCAATCTTTTTTCCATTTTATTAATTTTGGATATATTGACAAATCTATATTCTTTACTTTTTAACTGTATTTTATGATATGGTTAATTGTTAATTAATTAATTATAATTATCTAAAATTTGAGGATTTTTTTAAAATAAAGACATGGGTAGGAACTAGTTAATCATAGACCCTTGATGCATTAATTATCTCATGATATGAATCTCTAGGCCAAATCAGATGATTTTTTATCCATTATTTATCAAATATCATAAGAGTAGATCGTGTATGTAAATGTTACATATACCTAAGAAACATGAAATCCAATAATTAATCATTTCTTATATTTAGATTTTAGATATTATTATTCATGATATTTTCACAATGAAAATTTATATGAAAACATTTCATTATCAATTTATTGATTATAACTTATCTATTTATTTTATTGGAATTTGCTTTCAATTATTTACCTTTCCAAATTATTTGTGCACATCCTTATCATTTATTGATTAAATTGCATGAGTTTTTAGTTATATACCTTTCCATATTGATTATTCCTTATCCAGTTTTGAATGGGGAACTTTTTAGTGACATAAAATTTAATATTTAATTGTCATTATGGATTCAAGATAGCCCCCCCTATACATAAAACATACCATGAATATGGGCTCACCCTTATTTTTTTCCTTTCCATAATTTATGAAGAAGTGATATTTGAATTAGATTTGTACAATGTATTTTATTAGTTATTTATGTATGAATTTTCATTTACAATTTAAAATGTCATATATGTAACATGTATGTAATATTTTTTTCCAAAAATACTAATTTTTTGGACCATCATTATTAGATTCCATACAATCACGCCAACGAAATAAGGAAAGGCATCATCTCTTAGCATACTGGGATAAGGTCACTTAATTGATTATGTTACCTCTATATATATATTTGTGTTCTATTTTCATTTATAAAAACCAAAATAGATTAATGAATATTTCGAACTAATAGTATTCATGATTGACCTTTTTATATTTTTAAATTTTATTAGATATGATTCTTTGAACATATAACATGGTTATATAATTTTATCGCTATAATGGGATGCACGAGTATAGGATATAACGACGTAAAGAAATTGATTTTGTTTTTTATATTACATAGTAATTCTATTAAGTGATAATTAGTCCTTATGTGATATTGTGGAAGGTATGGATATTCTCGACCCATAATAGAGGTGATTTGAAGTGGAGGATTTGTTTACTGATTCTAGAAGGAGAACCAAACAACCAATATGAGGATGGTTTGGGTGGGGATGAAGTCCTACCCATATCAACAGGGTTCGATATTTTTTTATAGAATGGTTATAGAGATAAAATATATCTCCCTTTATTATTGTTATCTGAGCCACATAATTCTTGTTTCCAACTTGCCTTATATTGTTTTACTCACAAATATATGTCATGATACATTAATTTCACATGGATCTTATAATGATTGGTGATATGATCCTAGTGATTAATTCTTGAGGATAACCCCACTAGGGTGTCTCTTATGTTGAATTGTAGGAGTGTTTGTTCCGGATTGAGTAATTATATTTTTCCATTTATAGAAGTGGATACTTATAGTTCAGAAATGTATTATCTTTGGTATTATTACATATTATTTCATTAATTATTTTTTGGGAATTATTAAATATTGACTCGTAAATATTCCTATATAATTTTGAATGGTGGATTGTTTAATTTTTTAATAAGAATTAAGATAATAATTCTACCAAATAATTTTCAAATATTCTCAGTGCTAGACACCAACATGTGGCCTATTCGATGTGGGTTTATGAAGAAAATTTTATCTCCTATTCCGATATATGGATGTGTTTTTATGGAAATGTTTCACGAAAATAATTGTGTTAAGATAATTATTTCTAATGTAAAATATATATTACTTTTTGTTTTTTTATATTGAAGTGTTTTTAGTATCTATTAACCTATTTCAATAGAAATATTAAAAAACTCACTATCATGTTTTTGAAAATCAAATATTACAAAATAAATTGATGCCCTAATTAGAATACAATTAGGTGTGAAAGATCACAATAAGTACTCTAATAGAAATAATTAATTGAATTATAATGTATTTCATAAAATTCCATTATGGTATTTTTTGAATAAATTGTTGTAAAATAAAAAAAATTTGTATAAGATTTATGGTAATATGGGTAGGAATGTTGATTTTATCAAAAAACATTATTAATTGATAATAATTATTTCGAGTGAAGAATAATAAAAAACATAAAATTATTTATACATTAAATCTCTCATAGTAGTGAAGGGATATATATAATATGTATTATTTGTATTTAATATGTTCAACAATTTAATCCATGCTATTTTTCAGAAAAATATGTACAATAACTAACCACATTCTATCAATATTGATTAAAGGATACTATATTAGTTCCAATTTGATATTTCATACATTAGGTACTTCATAGTGAGTCTAATGGAAGCCATTTGTCAAAACTATTCTGTATGTGTAAATGCACATCAATGAAACACAATGTGAATCTATTTTAATTATCCAATTGCTAAAGAGTAAAATTAAATATATCAATAGTAAATAATGTCTATGTTTCTATAATACATAGAAACATAACATTGTTAGTGGGGTCATAAAAGTCGTCATTAAATTATAGGACCTGTAAGAACATGAGATATAATAGGATCACAAAACACTACAAATCCAAGTGGTATATTTTTTTTACAAAAACACATATAATATTTGATGTTTAAATTATATTGGTTGTATTCTGTTAACCATAATTGGTAATATAATAATAATTTAGAGTGATTATTATTTTAAAGATTTAGTAAATCAAAAAAATTAAGACTTTAATGTATGAATTGTTTCAATAATTAATTCCATATAACAAATTTCTAGAGATAAGAATTTTGGACTTTCTACTTCAAGTGGATACTTAGCATTAAGTGTACATGAATTAAAAAATATGGTAAAAATAAAGAATTGTAGTTTATTTAATATTATTATATATTACTATAAATATTATAATATGATACCATTATAGTTATCATCATTCTAAAACCCATTTTCATTATAATGTCCATAATAACATTCTATGATACTTATATTGGGATTATGGATAAAAATTAACGTTTTTTAATATATGATTAATGATAATTGTCTATATAATATAACTAAAATTTTTACTATCCCATGAAATGATGATATGATATAAAAATTAGAGATATCATTTTATCGATTGAAGATAGCATAGTGAATAAACAATATTTGTTTTGAAAAAAATAGTTCCAATTCTCTGAAAATTATTAGGGGGAGAACTATTTTTTTCCATGACATGTATGTTATATAAAAATGGAAAACAAATATCATTTCTTACTAGTTTTTTAATATAACGGAATTGTTTTCATAATGTATTATTTTTTGTAGATACTATGTTCAACGGAACCCACTCCACATACAAGGATCTATGAGTTTTTAAATATAGTCATAGGTCATACATAGAATAAATGGAAAAAATCAAGAAGGAATTTCCACTTATGTCGCACAACATAAAATCATACTAGAAAACGAAGATGGGTTTACACCTAAATTTTATAATTAGTTTGGTATAACTGATGATAAAAGTTATATTATACTACTATTGACATTGATAATGATAAAACTAAAGTTAAAATATTTTCATAATTGATTTCAACATTGGTTTTAGAATAATAAATTATTAAATTTCACTCTTTATAACATTTGACATCATTTTATTCTATGACAGATATTAAATTATTTAAAAATATTTAATATGCATTTCCTTCTCATCATTTTCTCAACTCAAAATTTTAGAATCTGGAATCCTATTTACTCATGAATTCACCCCACACACACAGACACACTATATTTTACCTTCATACTATTTTTATACTTTTTCTCTCCTCAATTTTTTATCATTTATCCTTCTTCCACAACCGTTGATTGCATTCAGTCCACTGAAATCCTTACTCGCTTGACTTGTGATCAATCTATAAAATTATTTTGGAGTGAATATCTATTTGTTATTTTTCAAAATTTTATCCAAAACCTTGTATCATTAACCCTTCTTCCACCACCCTTGTGTGAATATTTTATACATCAGTATCTATTTACCATCCTCAAAAAAACTTATTTGATAATAATATTTTAATAATAATTAAAAATTATTATGTAGTTATTTTTTTAATTCAACTGTTAATTTTTTAAGTATATCATTTTAAATATTAATTTTATATTATTATAATTTATTTATTTTATTAATTTGATTTTGATTAAAAAAATATAGATTTTATTTGTTTTTATAACATTTTGGTTGAAACTTTTTGATTTTGTAATTACATATCTTTAAAAGTATTTAATTGAAAACATTTCATATCATTAATATTTATTTATTGTTATAATTATTTGGTAATAAATTTTTTTGTAGTTATAAATATTTGTTATATTAAAAATTTTCTTCTTGAAAATGGTTTCCTAGTTATAATATGTTTTCTAGATAAAACCATTTTTCTAAAATCATATACATGTTTATATATTTAATTTATTATATTTTTTAAATATATTTATTAATATATATTTTTAAAAGTTTATTTTTTTATATATTAATATATTTTATAATGAATTAAGGAAATTAATGGATCATAATTGTATTAATTAAGGAGAAACAAGTGGTGAATATGATAAATGGGTATATTACTGCATTAATATTATAAGTGAAATCAAGAAAAAAATAGTATGATTTTCCTTCCATGAATGATGTATATGAAAATTAGAAAATTAAGGTATAGGGAAATCAATGAAAATATGATTTATTATTATTTCAATCATAATTATACACCTTGGATCTATCATGGTGAAATTAAAAACATGTTAGGATATAAATATTACAAAGATGTTTAGAAAGAGGAATTGAATATTATTGATAAACTAATTCTTGATGTTGATGTTGAAAAAACTGAAAAAAACCATTCTTATGTGATTTTATAGAGATGTTGTGAAACTACTATTCTAATTTTTCAATTAATATACATTTTAACCAATAATGACATGATTAGTTATCTTGAATGCGTGAAATATTTTGAGTGATAAAAGCTTCAACAAATTGCACGATATTTTAAAAGTGATACTTGTAGAAGTAAATACGAATATAGATTCCAATTATGTTGGAATATATATGTATCTATATATATGTATAATACCCATTTGGATGGATATTTAAAATGATAAATTATTACTCCACTACTTTTTGATCTATTTGAAATAATTAAATGTTTTTGAAAGTTTTCCAGAATGTTGGAAATCAATATATAAAATAAATAGATTAAGAACCCAATCATGATTTATTACCATCAATTAGAATAAATCATCCCACTAAATAAATCTAGAATCATAAAATAATTCTTCATTTATTAGAATATTTTAATAATATAATAAATCAAAGAGGGTAAGTTATTATATCGATGAAAACATATCTGATGAAAATTTATTTCAACCTTCGAATAGACCATAATATATGATACATCATCTAAAAATTTTTATTTTTGAATGGATGTTAAAAAACCTCAGAATAGAAAAATGAACAAAATGAACAAATACAGATTGAACCCTTTGTTGGTGACATAGTTTAGGTCCTATTAGGTTTATTGTATATTACATATTCACATAGAAATGAATGAATATGAAATATGTGATGATGATGTTGATGGTTTATTGTCCAAAATTATCCTGGAAATTATATTAATGTTTATTTATCCCCATTGATTTATGTTATTTAATTTCTATGTATGGCATGTATGACAATTTTTTATGTATACAAGAAAGTGTAATTTATATTGTTTACTATAAATTTTTTCACAAAATGTATCATTCCATTATATTGAATATTATATAGATATAGTGTTATGGAAAATAAATCTTATCTAATTTTTGAATAGGGTAAGACATTCCATATATTTAAAAAGAGATAAATGATAGTACATAGTGGGAATAAGTGATTTTATTGATTAGATCATCATTGTCAGTGATCAATAATGGAATTTAGTGGTTTACATGAGTGTGAATTTTCCCCCAAAAAAATATTTATCTAAAGAATATTATAAAAAAATGAAAAATATTGATTTAACATTTAGAATGAAAATAAATTATAGTATTGAATCATATATATTGAATAAATTTACCATTTTATTCATTTAATCATTTAACAATTTCATTAGGTACAAAATAACATTGATAATATACATGTTCATAAAAAAAATTATGATAATTGGTTAGTAAATTTATTAAACATAATGGAATATAATAATTATGAATTATATTTCGTACTATAATTACATACCATGAGAATTAAATGGGAGTTACCTCAAATTGTGAATGGAAACTGAATATTTCCCTATACATATTCACACACTAAAAATGAGTGAGATGGTACATGTTTTTCGACATCTTAATATTTATAAATTTCATAATCGGGTTTCTTAAAACCTAATAAAATGGTTCTATTGATTTATTTGAAGTTATCAGCTATCAAATCAGATTACTATCATGTATTGAAAAAATAGATTCTATTGGATGCATTGTGTGACACATTAATGACACCTGTCAGAAATTAAATCATCATGTATTATGACTTTTTCAATTAATTTTACATGAAATTAAAACAAAATTATTTTTGATTTGTGGGAAAATGATGCATTCCTTATAGTTTATTAAAAAAATATTTTTTCACCAATTTTTTTAATATAATGGTTTATATATTGACTCATTTGTTGCAAGAGATAATAATATTTGGGCTACTTTAATTACATTGTATTTAATATTTTTAATGTAATATGTAAATATTTTATGGATGTGATAATAATATTAGTTATGAAAAGGCAGATAATATTTTAGAATAAATTATCAGATGATTTGAATGAGTTTTTTACTAATTTTTGTTGTATTATAGAATTTTGGTCTACTCTTATCTCAAATTTTGACAGTTGATTGTGATGTTCATGGGATATATATATCAATAGTAAATTTAATTACATTTGATTATGTAATTAACGAAAATTTATTCATTTTGATCAATATTGATATCATTCAACCATATATATAAATAAATGTTATTGAATAAATGGTATGTTATCTGATAATAAATTAAATTTTGGTAACAAATTAAAATACAAATAATTTCTTAATAGTTTAAATATATATTAAATATTAATTTAAGAAAAAAAAAAAATTAAAATTGTAATCAAGGGGTCTAGTATTAATGTGACAACATGTTGTGGTTTTGATATAATTGGTCACATATTTGATGTAAAAAACAAAGAAGAAAAGTGTAATATTCAAAATATTGTAGTCATGTACATTGATGAAACACCATATTTTGTGAGTTATAATTATATAAACCACATTTCTATTACAATAATAATTTTTTTATTTATTAAGGATACATGAGTGATTCATTAAACTAAATTGAGGTTACATATATTTAAGTGTATTAGGGCTGACAGTAATAGTGGGTTGAAACATGATGTGTATGGATATATAATTTATTATTTAAAATTTTTTTCATTAAAGTTGATTCATTTACCATGGATATGTATGAAAACAAAATTATCATTTTGACCCATTAAATGAAATTTTGGTAATTATTTTCTCTGGGAAAATTTTATCTTTGATGTATTCAAATAATTTTAATAAATTATTTCTTTTATTATATGATTATCTGAATATAATAATATCTTTGATGTATTCATTTTCTATAAAACGTGATATGTAAAAAGTTAAGTGATATGGAAAAAAACACCACTACTATTATGATTAATTGGGTTAGTATTTTTTTTGTGAAACTGGCATTGTTAGAAATATTATTTTTAATCAATGATATCTAAATATATAGATGTTGATAATTCATAACATTTTTATATAATTTTTATATTAATTAGATTTATAAATTTATTTTTTAGTAGAAAATATTTCCCATTATCATTTTTTGTTATTATTATATATATATTATTAATTTCTAGGTATACATTGTTATTCAAAAAAATATCTATAATTACATTACTATTATAAATAAATCTATTTTTTTACTTATAAAATTTTATTTATTTTTATTAAAATACATGTACACAAAATTACACATTTTATGATGATATTTTTTTCATTTTGTTTGATAATTTTTATTGTAATTTTATGGACATTTAGTTGTTTGAAATTACATTGACATGATTTTTTTTCTATTTGGAACAAAAAAAATTAACAAATATTTTGCATTATTCATATAAAGATACCCAATTATTCATTGAGGTGGTATACATATCTCTAAAATTAAAAATTTAATTTAGGGGAACAATGTTATATTGGTTTCATCATATAAATATATCTTTTGTAGTTAAATATTTTTAAAAAATTAAAAGTTATATTTATTGAAAATATATCCAAATTTTTTTCATATTTAGAGATGGAGGTACCTAAACAATATGTGTGTGTTTATAAATTAACCATAACATTTTCATGCATGTGGAAAGTAACGGTTGATTACTGAGTTTATTGATAATGACCACATAGTTGTCCCATATTCCAATAATATTATTATTTACATGACTATAAATAGTAATTATACTGTAATTATTTTATTCCATGATTAGAGGAGCATCGTCCAATCAGTATGTGATATGTTATGGGAGACCACAAAGAAAAAATTTCAATCTTATTTTATTATTATTATAATGGATTATATATTATAATTTTTAATGTATAGTATTTAATCAATTCCATTATATATGGAATATAACATTCTAGATATGATAGGAATTATGGAAAGGTTTTTGTCCTTAGTGTAAATTATATCGATATATTAAATGAAAATGTAGACATTATATTATATTTTTAGGAGTAAAATAAATCAAGATACATTTTTAATATATGAGTTTATAGATAATCAAACATCAAAGAATCATATATCCAATTTGTGAAATAAATTCAATATTTTATGTAATTGTTTTCTTTTAAATTTATATATTTAATTAATTTTCATTAGAATATACTTAATTATTTTGTGTTTCTATGGTCAATATACATGAAATCTCACAATGTTTTTCAGTCATAGTATTTATACCATCAATCATTGTCACATTTATGGTATACTTTATTATAGGATAAAATTATTTATGATATTTTAAAAATTTAAGATCCATGTCAAGTAGTAGAACCGAACAAATTTAATATAGTCTTATATCTCATCCCCTCATCATGAAAAATAGAAAAGGGTGCATAAATAATAATATAGAAGTTTATTATGGAACTAAAAAATATGAATATGATATTATTAAATATAATTAAAAATGTCATTACATCAATTTTACTATTTTTTAAAATCCTCCCATTAATATAACACTTGATAATTATATTTTTATATTACATTTAATATAAAAAGTCATAGGGGACATTTATAAAAGAGGGTAGGATGGATAGTCATATAAAAAATTGAGGAAATGTAAAACCTCAAGTTCTCATCAATGGAGATGAGGAAGGTATTAATTTTAGATATTTTTTGTTCCACTAGTATGACATCATTGATAGTGGAATATAAGGTTTTAATGTCTCCCATAATGTAAAATTTGTAAAAGTGGAATTATCCACTAATTAATATAATATAATCATATATAGATGCATTGAATGTAAAAAAGTTATATCAAACATTACTTGTATAATAGCCAACCCAGACCCTCAACCTCAAAATTTCAACATAATCAGGTAATGTAATTTACATTATGGTGATCCCTACATACATATTGGATCAAAAGAAATTATATTTCATATGGGGGATTAGGTACATCATAAAATAATATATTCTATTTTTTAAATAGCAATATAATATTTCATTATTCATCCATCTATTATTTCTCCACTAAATACAGAGGATTTTACCCTAATTGGATAAGGTATTGGTCATTTATTTCTTTTTCGTCTTGTATTTTTCATTATTTTACATATTAGATATGAATTTTTTTCATTTTTTATTATTCATTAAAATAAAAATACTAATTTTTTGGACTTTATTTTATATAGGTGTATATAAAATTCAAGGAATAATTTCAAATTAATTGAACAATTCTAGAATTATTACATTTAGGTACTCATCAAGGTTTTTATTTGACAACAATGTTATCATCAATTTCATCTATATTAGAGGAATAAAATAATTTTTTAATTACTGATTTTATTTGGGGAAAATATTATTAGTTATATATTTTTAATATTAACATAATTGATGTTATCATGTTCTTGGAGATCACTATATGTGTGATTTAGTATTCTTCCATGGACATAAATTGTAATTATAAATGTACTTTTATCAAATAATCACATGTTAAATAGACATAAATTATTTCTTTTCAAACTAAAAGTCTCTATAATATATTAATAAAGTATAATTAAACTAATGTTTTTTATTTTATGTATCCAAAATAAATTTCAACAGTTCTACAATACCAGGACCAACTTGCCAAAATTTAATATATATCATAAATATAAAAAAATAGATAATGTGTTGATTTGTTCAATTCCTTGAATAGAAATAACACATATATAATTATGAATAGATATTCATTATACTACTATTAATTTAAAAAATATATATTTTTAATTAAAATTGGACTTAACAAATATTATTCCAAAATGAATAAAAAGCTAATTAGTAAGCTCTTTATTAGGTGGTTCTCAAATAATATTTAAATTCTTCAAAAAAGTATGTCTCCCTATGTTATTTTAGTTTGTTAGTATTAATATTATTATTTTAAATTTTTTTTTAAAATTGATATTTTAAATTACATTATGTCATCAATTGATTTCAATATGTATCACTTTTCATGAATGGAACAAGATAAAATTTTAATTTTTTTAGTTTTAGTTAGAATACATTTTTATAATTTAATATTTTTTTTTCTAAAATATCATAACTTCCTATTTTGAAAATATCATTTCTTAAACATTGTGGTGTCAATGATGTTGGGTGGTAAATACAAGTATTAGGTTTTTGGATTGATTTTTGAGATTCTAATGATGATAAAACGAACATTTTTTTAATGCTATTTTACATTATAAGACATATAATTTAAACATATATGTTGTTTTTTTAAATTAATAATGTTTTAAGATGTTTTATGTTTTTATAATTATTTTAAACATACACAAAACATTTTTAAAAACCATAATAATTTATTCACTGTCTTATTAATATGTTTAATTAAATTTCATATGTAGTTTTATAGAGTTTTATATAATTTATAAATGATGTTGTAGATTTTTTCATTCAATTTTCATCCCACTCAATGTGCAGTTTGATAATACTATTTGACGTTGTTGTTTGTGTTGTATTTTTGTGGAATAATAAAATTTTTTATTTTCCCAACTCTACCCACATGGAGTACCCCTCCTAGGCCATAAATATGAGATTGGATATAGTTACCCCTAAGTCATATTTCCACTAGGCCACGGTTTGGCGACAAGCACCAAAGGTGTAATAAACACACAAATGGGATGAATTACACTATAAGAGAACACATCAAAAAGGGAGAGATAAGAGATATAACCACTAACTCTATGTAATATTGAAATATAATAGAAACACAATGTTCACATATTTAATGTCATGAAAAAAAACATAAATTAAAATGGAAAAATCCAAGTACACTCTGTAGGTTCCTCCCCAGAGCCTCTCTTTCAAAAGTAATCAATTAATGGTGAATCACAATAAACAACAAGTGAAACTTACTCATCACCCAAATAGGTATAATAATTTCACAACCTCTCCATGGATACTATCACCATGTATTGCATACAAGAGTATATAATATAATAATGAATAATGAAGCTACACCGCTACTACATCCCAACTAGTTTTCTTCTTTTCTACATAATAACACATACATAGCATTACTCTCCAAAAAGGATTCCCCAAAGACAATAGGGTAAAGCACCATAACATGCACTTCATGAAACAAAACAACAACATCCATGTATAAAAAGTAACTTGGTAGTTTCTAGGATCCACCACAGCTCGCATAATGTGTATCATATGTCAGGTATTAAACCACAAGACATTATGGCCCATACACCATGTAAGGATCCTCAATCCATTATAACCTAAAAATGTAACATTGATAGTATTCCATATGATTATATGTACATAATATATTTGTGTTAATAAACACAATCCATTACATCCTTCTAGACATATATATGAGGAAAAACTAACTAATGTACCTACCAGTAAAAGTACCTACCAATATAAGAGAGTACTGAAAAATGGGGTAGTCACCCATCCATCCTCCCACCATAATGTAGGGGAAAACACCCCCAGGGCACAGAATCCCCTGGGTGTTAGTTGCTATAAATGACATGGTAGAGTTGTGTATAGAAACCCATAAAGTACAGAATATACTATTTCTCATAGCCAGACTATGGGAATAACAAATATTTATACTCAACTGTACAGAACGTCTCTTGGACTCTGAGATTCTACTTTTATGATTATGTATCATATAAGTACACAACCATTTAATGATTTTTATTACATTAAATTGTTTTCATTTTTACAGTTTCACTTTATGTTAAATAATTCATTAATCATTAATTAACCATTATAAATTCCAAATTAAATTTCATTAGCATTATCCCAAATTCAACTATTCATTTAAATTTAAACATCATCATTACTCACGGACACTGGAATTGTTCACTAAATGGATCACCAAAACCAATAAAACTATTCAAAAAATGACTTACCGAAAATGATGGAACTGTTCATAAAATGAATCACCAACACCAATGAAATTGTTTTCTGAACAACTAACCAACACCAACGACTCTATTCCTAGAATGAACCACTGAAACTGGTGGAACTGTTCACAAAATGACTCAATTACACCAATGTAATTGTTCACAAAATGAATACATGACACAAACGCTGGTGCTAACACCGATGCTGGTGCTGAAACAGAACCTGAGCCCGGAGCTAACACCGACACTGATTTTGATGCTGAAACTGACACCAAAATTGATGCTGACACTGATGTTGTAGCAGACACTGCAACTGTTGCTGGTATTGACACTAACACTGACCCTAGTGCTGACACAGACACCAATGTTGGTGCTGATACAGACAATGACACTAATTCTATCACTGATGATGGTTCTCCCATCGACAATGACACCAAAATTTATGACGACACTGACACTAATGCTGGTTCTTACACCATCACTATTTTTGTTCTCCTTGTCAATGGTAATGTTCACAAAACTATAATCACTATTCATAGAACAAAAAATCTTGGTAATGTGTTGGGGATAAGACAACAGGACCTCCCATAACTCCTCCAAAACCATGTTTCAGTGAGGTAATAGACCAGAGTTATTCGGTCTATTACATCAGAAACCTCTCAATAATATTCATGTCCTCAACAGTAAAAAACCACCCAAAAAGAACAAGAAAAGGGGTCTGAACAACAACTCATTGAGATAACTCCCAAAAGAGATATAGCCATAAGAAGCAACAGAAAATACACCTGATAAACACTAAGGGTCTACAAAAAAATAAGAATCATTACATGAAAAGAGTAAAAAATAAATAAAACATGGGTATTGCACACATATATGCGTCTCATGTTCCCAGGTACTCCCCTCCATGCCACTGTGTTGCCACAAGACATGAACCAATGGGATAGAACTCCCACACAACAACTTCTCTTCGCCGTCTTGGATCTCCAAATGTCTCTCCACAAAGGTCAAATCATCATGAACATCGATCATTGTCCAATAGATGACATGAAAGTCATTATGAAGATTAAAAAAGAGTCGTGACACATGAAAAACATCTTGTATCAGGCTCATCTTCTGGGGAAGTGTTATTCGATACACCGCAGCTCAAACATGAGACAACACCTAGAAACTCCCAACAAACATGGATGAATGCTTAATCATACAACCAATAAATTGCTTCAAATGATGAGTGGTCACTTTTAGAAACATGTGATACACACCATAAAACTCTAAGGGTCTCTTAATGGGATTAGAATTTGATTTCGGACGATCCTGCGCTGCATTAATCCCCTCAAAAATCACTTGAACTATCTCTGTCAAATTTTTCACTAGCTTTGGATTTAGAATTGATAACTCTCCAACCCCATTACAGAACAATGGGGTATGACAAGTTCATCAATAAAGTCTTTAAATTTCTCCATACAGATGGATCTGTGAAAACTATTGGTGTATAAAATCTCCACCAAAGGGTATGTTCCTCATCCGTGAACCCCCAAAATCTTGGACAGATGAGTGCAACATGTCTCCAAGAGTATGGATGGTCTGCTTTTTCTGAGCATCCGTCAAAGGATGAAATGAACTAATAAGGCATAGTTGAGAATTGTAAGCATTATGGAGAACATTCCATACGATGGAGGTAAACTGAGGATCTCGATTAGAAATGATTGTCCATGGGACTCCATGAAGTCTCACCAACTCCTCCAGATATTTTCTTGACAATAAATCAACTAAACATGACTCATTTATCACTATAAAGTGGGATGATTTTTTTAAATAATCAACGAAAACTCAAATAGTGTCATCACATCCCTGAGATTGTGGTTGACCATTAACAATGTCCATTGATATGTCCTCCAACATTAAATTATGAATGTCTAACAACAGGAGCAGACAACCAAGGACACGATGTTCGGTTTTCACCTTCTGGAAGGCCAAAAATCGAGAAACAACTTCCAAAACTGCATACTTCAGACCAAGCCACCAAAACTAGCTCCTCAATGCTTGGCAAATCTTTTTCATTCTAGGATGTACCGCTAAATTCAAACTATGTAACTCTTTCAGAACAGTCGCATGCCTAGACATAGGAACAAAATGGATTCTCTGATACAACACCTGATGTTGTTCATCCTCAGACCAACCATTAGGTACTCACCATAAAACAACTCGTTCTCTCTAGACCTCCACCACTAGATCCCCGATAAATACTCTTCCACCTGCTACACCAAAACTTATTGAACCATCATATGAAAAATTCAACCTCAACACCCATATTCTCTCATATTGAGATGTAATGCTAAAATCTTATCCATTACTCTCCAGGAATCACCAGATTCACACAAATCGTCACAACATGTCATTTGGATAAGATCATCAGCTAAAACAATCTAATTACTAGGTGTATAAGATATTACAATGATATATTCCTATACGAACTCCATCCAATGATGTGGTCTCAAGATTAAGTCACAGTGGGAGAAGACATACCTTAGGCTCTTTGGATCGGTGAATTCCACAGAGAACTCACATATGAGGTAATGTCTCCACAATATCAGAGAAAACAACATTTCCACCATCTAATGGTCTGGGGTGGCATAGCTACATTCATGGGGACACAGCTATTAAGACCCATATGAAATGGCCGATCTATGATGCCTAAAAAAAACCTAACCCAGATTTGATGCATATCATAAAACATCAAACATAACTCCATCTACGAGATGAAAAATAATTTCACCACTTACCAACTTATACTTTAGATCCATGAATCCTACCATAAAATGAGTATTCCACACAAACACCTCATCCATTCTGATCAATGTTGTTATAGGAGTCAAACCCCGAAAGGAATTGGCTACGATCATCCTGTAGTAGCATGCAAGACCAATGAAACTTCACACATCTACCACTATCTTGGAGGATTTCGAAGACACATCTATGCGTATCATTAACAGGTCAATAACTACACCCTATATGGAAAAGAACATTCCCCATGTAATGGAATTCTCAAACTCAAAAATCACACTTCAACAACATCTCAAATAACTCCTGTTGACGAAGAACTCCCAAAATGTCCTATAGATTATATGCATGATTTTATTCGTACATGGAGTACAAAAGGATGATGTCGATTAAAACCAACAAAAAACATATCCAGAGGATCATTGAACATAGAGTTCATAAATCCCATGAACACAACTATAGAAATCATCACACCGAATTCCATTTCAATGAACTCGTAATTCCCATGACAAAAATAGAAACCAGTCAACTGGATATCCTCATTCTTCACAATCATTATATGATATCTGGACCACCAGTTGATTTTTGAGAATGAAATTGAACCCTTCAGATGATCTAATAAATCATCAATCTGTGGAAGAGGATATCAATTCCTCACAATCAGTTATTTTATGTTAATATAATTGATACAAAACTCAAAACTACATTCAGACTTCTTCATGTAAAAATAGGCAGACCACATGGTGAAACCGTCAGCCAAACAGAACTAAATTATAATAGACCATCATGTTGTATCCGTAGCTCTCGTAACTCATAAGGGTCCATCCAATATAGAGAAATAGTGATAGGAGAGGGCCCTATTTCTTTCTCAATCCCAAACTCAATCTCATGACGTTGGGGTGATGCTACAGCCTATTATGGAAACATATCAGGGTATCTTCTATGACCCCAGGAAACGCCAAATTCTAAACCTCCGAATAAAATAGCATATGATCATCCATAAAGGATGATTTTTACTGAACATTCCTTTTATGAGGGTCTAACTCGCCAATAATCACCGTTGATCACCATCGTCATCGAAGAACACCAATTTCCTCTTAAATAAATCCATGATATCCTACACTGAATACAACCATTCCATTTGAAGGATGAAATCATATGGTTGTAACCTTAAACATAAGAAATCTCCCAGATAGTGTTGTTTTCCTAGCGTCAGGTATAGTCTTTGCAAGAATCAATCACATCAGCTCAAACTCCAACTGGAATAGTGAATTCCAATGACACTTGAAGCCTCTCCACCTCAATCCCCAAAGCATGGAGATGACAATGTGATATGAAGCAGTGTGTCTCTCCTGAATCAAACAAGGAATACACCCATTTAGAAGGAATGAAAATGGTACAATGAACGACGTCTATCTCGCCTGGCACTAGCAATGCTAATGCACCAAACATATGACGACCTATTCTAAGTCCTTGTTGACCATGATAACGACCACCATCTCGTCCATGCTCTACTCTCTATGGAATTTGGGCATTATGGGGTTTTCCTGTGCCTTCCGAATCCCAACATTGCTGATCCAACAATGGTGCAACACACTGCTGCTACCTTGGAATGAAATGACTCAATGAAAGAACCAGGAGCGGCACACCCAGTGCACGATGATATCATTGAAAATTCAGGAACTCTAGGTTTTGATAATCACACCCTCCACAAGAAAAAAAAGTGCCTGGTTCCATGAAATAGGCCTGAGAGCCCCCTGCCCCAGAGATAGAAGATGCTGGGGCCAGGATCTTCCCACAACCGATCAAAAATTCTTCAACCCTGAAAACTAGGATCCCAAGAAAAAATATCTGCTTCATGAGGTATCATGACGACTCCCCTCTTGTGATGATCTGGTTCTGGACAACGTCCTCTCGATGACCTCGGAACTCACCAGCTCTTAAAGATATGTATTAAACATTAGATTGGTGACAAGGAATATGATCTCTAGAAGCAGAGTCACATTGAAATGCCTCACCCAAGACCCATCATCTAGAAACATGTTAGAAGCATATATTAAATTGTTTCTTAAATAGATTCCAAAGGCTTTCACGTTGAATCCCCCTGTAGAAGGGTATGATGCTAACAGTTACTGGATGCCCTTAGGGTCCTTGAAATAAAAACAACTTTTAACATGTCTTGGAACTCCTCTCAGGATATTACAAACTCCTTGTGATCCTTAAGAAACATAAGCCATCACTGCCATAGTTCTCAATGAAGAATTTTCACAACCAATGGCACCAAGTGTTCCATCTAAGCATGGATCAAACTAAATTCTATCTATACTTCCTCCAACTAGTATTCTTGGAATTCATCGGAAATGGATACCACCTATTCTATAGTTTCAAGCGCTAAAATACTCAGAGTTCCCTCCTCCACGTATCATCACCGTCAACCGCTACACTACGGTGATCTGCTGGCACAATCTGCTTGATATCTTCTGCACGAAACCGAAGAGGATGTTAACCCAGAGGCACACCTATAAAATAGAAAACAAATTAATATCTTAAAACTAGAATATATAAGATCCATCCTTATATAATTAATTTTTTTTATTAATTTTATGTTAACCCTTCACAATGTCAACCCATTCAAACACAGGAACAAAGAAGCATGATGCATGATATTGTTTCCCTACCAACCCATGAAACCTCACCTATGAGTAATAAATAAATCCATCCTATCACTCAAATTGAACACGGATACCTATTTTTCATGACACCCGCCCCATATGGTGTACCCCACATGGGTCATAAATGTTATAAGGGAGATAATGACACCTCCAATCTCGCCTCTAGTAGGCCTCGGGTTAACGACTAGCACCGAGGGTATAGTAGACACAAAAATGTGAGAGATTACCCTCTACGATAACACATGTGAAATGGAGAGATAAGCCAGACACTGACCAAATCCATGTTAGATGCAAATATAATTGATATCCATTGTGGACATATGTAATTTCTTACAAAACTACGGCAACTGTAATGGAAGCATGATAATGTACAATAAACAACAAGGGAAACTAACTCATCACCTATGTAGGTACACTATGATACTAGCCTCAACATCACTACTCTCACCATGTATCACATAGAATGGTAATTAATATAATAATTATAATCAAGGGTACCCCGCTAATACTCCCCCAGTGGTTTTCTACTTTTCCCCAATGTCGCACATCCTAAGCATCTCTCTCCTAAAAGGCTTCCCTACAGACTACTAAGTGAAGCACCACAACCTTCACCTTGTTCCAAAATCATCAAGTCCTTGTAAGAAAAGTAACTATGTAATTTCTAGGACTACAACATCTCACATAATGTGTTTCATATGTCTGGAATTTAACCACATGCCATTATAGCCCATACAACAAGTAAGGATCCTCAAGAAATCATATCCTATACACGTTACACATATAGTATTCCATATGAATCTATTTCCAAAATATCTATGAGGGATGAACCCAAAGTCATTACAACCCTCTATACACATATACGATAGAAAACTAACTAATGTGCATACCCGCATAAGTAACTACCAAGAGAAGATATCTTGGTCAATGATGGAAGTAAACCATCCGTCCTCCCACGAGAATGTTATGGAAAACACACCCAGGGATCATAATCCAGGTGGTGTCAGATGACCTAACTGAAAAGGTGGATTTTCATATAGAAACACCTAAATTATAGAATATATCATACCTCACAAACAAACTACAGGAATAAACTAGACATAGAGTCAACTACAATTATCTTATCTCAGAATCCTTGTTTTCACTTCTAATACTAGGAATAATATTAAAACATAACCACTAATAGTTACTTATTACATTACATTGTATCATTTTTATCAGTTGATAATTATGTTAATTTATTCTTTAAACATTAATTGACCATTAACGAATCCAAATAATATTTCCTTATCATCACACCTAATGTCAATAGTTCCGTTAAATTGAAACCTCAGCATTATATCCCAGCAAGATCCAACCCCATGGGATAACAACATTTATTCAATCATTTATTAACATCATTATTACATTCACATATTCCCAGTAATTCAGGACATACTTTATAAGATACTAAACACAAGAGGGGTCCACATAGTGTGTAGTTCAACAACCAGACACATCTTTTCCTCCTATAGCAAGACTGTAGACACATGCTCCTTTGAGAAGATAAACACATAAAGAATGTGGCATACCACACACATATTCTCCCATTTTGGATGGAGGGTAAGAAAGACCAGATTCCTAGAGTGGTGGGAAAAGTAAGAAATATTCTCAACTGATAGTATTTATTGATCATTCAATGATTTTCATCCAACCCATTTCATCATCCTTGTGTTCCTCCCCGACACACAGATGTATAAATCGATGCATATCTCCATTCTATGCAACAATTGTTTCCACAAACAATGGGACTCACTGCACCCACATAACTAAATAGCTGTCCAAGCTCACATCACAACACAACAGCATGGAAAACAATCATTATATAAATTAGGATCTTGGACAATAAACAAAGCATCCAATATTCTAACACATTTATCTCTCGCACTACAATAAAAAGTTTCTTGGTCAATATAAGTAAGAGGGTCACTCAGAACCCTACTAGGCATTGTGTTTTTATCAAACAATTATTTTTCTAATACATATGAAATTAACTGCTTTGTTATTTATAGGATCTAACTATGGGAATATAAAATAGAAACTATCAAATCTATCACAAATTGATTAAAATGGATTACTAAGTTAATTTTATTAATAAAAAATTAAAAAAACAACAAATGGATTCATTTACATGACTTTTTATCATTATCCAAATAATTATCAATTAATTCATTCTTTATGTAATTTAAAAACATAAATCAATAAAAAAGCTAAAAAATAAATCATATTTATCAAAACATCAATAAAAACAAGATGCAATAATACACGATCAATGTCAATTTATTTAATAGGTTCAAAATTTTATTATGTCAATTCCATAGTGATCAAGTGGTATAAAACATGATATATATGAAGTATCAAGTAAAAGAAAATATGATCAATGAATCCCCTACCTCAAAAGGTTCATGACGATTTTTTAAAGGAACGTTCCACACACCAGATTATGATCTCCTCACCCATGACAACTACATTGAATCAAGGATGCGACACCACATTTGTACCAACCGAAACCCAAGAAAACAATGTTAGAGAATGTAGATCACATGTCATAACATGGAAAAGAGTTAACCTGAAAAAATGATTGATGAAAACATATGAAAGGAGTTAGATCAAACCTTCTATTGGTGATAGATTGACACTGGTTGCTTGCACCAAAATAGGCGGTTTGTATGAAGTTTGAAGATACATCAAGGGAAAATTATCTGAAGATTAAGGATCTATCACAACACTCTTATGGGGAGAAACTTATGTTTGATTTCCTCTAACAAGGGAAAAGAAGGAAGAATATGAGAGTATGATATATCTTCCATTTATAAGATTTATAGGGCTATAGTTTAAGATACGACATAGTTTCCATTAAAAGAGGATCACATTAAACTACACGGTTTGACCATGTAATGACATCGTGTTCCTTAAGAAAATTAATATACCATTTATGGATTTGAAATGGCCTTAAATCCCATAAAAAATGCCTTGAATGCATTTTTCATCAATGAAAACGCTAAATGTTCTAAACTATAGGTTGCTGGAAACACAGTTCCCATACCGATGCTGAAAACATTCTACACAGAATGACTCACCGACACCGATAGAACTGTTCACTATAATGACTCACTAACACCGATTGACATGTTCACAAAATAACTCAACAAAACCAATTGAACTATTAATAGAATGAATCATCGACACTAATTGAATTGTTCACATAATGAATCACTAACATTGATGGTATGTTTTAGAAAATGACTCACTAACCCTGGTGGAACTATTCCATGAATGACTCGACGACACCAATGGAAATGTTCATCGAATGAATCACGAACTCTAATGGTAATATTCACAAATTGAATCCATGACTGCAATAGCACTGTTCATAGAATGAAGCACTGATACTGAAGTTGCAGCTAACACATACGATAGTGATGACACCCACACCAATGATGGTGCTAACATCTATACTGATGCCATTGCTGACACAGATACCAACACTGATGCTGACACTGGCACTAGTGTACACTCCAACACTAATGCACGTGCTGAAACTAGCACTATCAATAATATTGACACTGATACCAATGTTGATTCTAAAACCAATAACGAAACTGATGATGACACCCATGCCGGTGCTGACATATACACCGACAATGGTGCCGACACTGATACAAATGTTGTGGTAGGTACCGTCGTTGGTGTTGATGCCAATGTTACTATTCACAAAACTCATAACACAGAGCACATAAAAAATTGGAAATGTGTTTGGGATAACCCAATTTTCCCTCACAAATCACTTTCATCACCAGATTTCAGTAAGGGAATATACCAGAGAGGTTTGGGCCATTACAATAATATTTTTTTTCATTTTGTAATAAAATTTCACTATTTGTTGTAACATATTTGGGGTAGTGATTTTGATGTAATGGTTTCGTAAAATTGATTTTTAAGGGAACTTTTATATTATTTTTGTTGAAAAAATACATGGATAAATTTTTATCATCCATATATATATTTTAACTAATGATAATTGGAATGAAACAATGTTAATTATTTTTTTCCACTAGTGTATATATTAATGGGAGAATATTATGAATAAAATTTTCCAATCATATGTGATTTGAATCAATCTCAAGATCAATTATATGAATATGTGTTTGATATTACATATTCCAATATCATAATATTAATTTCTAAAATTAAACGTGGTTAACTATGAAAACAACTAGCTAGATATTTATGATAGTACTTGAGAAAGTATAACTAGATGTGTTCCTCATGAAAGGTGAAATATTAATACTATATATTAAGTGGATATAACACTAGTCTTCGTTGATATCCTTACGATGCAAGATATCTATAATGACAAGTTAATATACAATATAATCTCATGATGTCCTATTTTTTATATAAATAATAACATTTTATATTTTGGATTTAGAGGCATCATAATTAGTAGTTTACCAATGTCTTATTCCAATTTTGGGATACACAGCTAATAATTTTATTATTATAATTATATTAGGATTTGACTATGATATTAATAATGAAAAAATGTTTCAAAGAATGGGTCAAAATTTGTTTCATAGGTATATCAATACGTGAGTAATTTTATCTGCGGAGTGATGTTTCGGAAAGTATATATCTTATAAATATATATTAAATGGACAACCCTAGATATAAAGTATTATAGTAGGCATACCAAATATATTCATACTGTGTAAAATAATTTATAAATTTTTTAATTAATTAATTCATTTGTGTATATATTTAATGCAAGAGAAATTATATTGGAGTTGGAGCCTTTAAACTTTCTATTTTCATATTATCAATTACGAAAATATTCTATGGAAAATATATTAATGTAATATCTTATCACATGCCGATTATTTTTTTTCATGACATTATAGATATAATATATTAGGAGTATTTTTCACATAAAAATTTCATAAAATTTACATTACATTTTAATAACATCAAATTACCTTGAAAATACTCTTGAATACATGTTTTATAACGAGATAACATTCATACTTGACACAAAGTATTGTTGATTGTCATCTTTATGATGGTTATAGATTAATAAGACAACATCATCTAAAGTTCAAACATGGTAGTCACCACGTGAGGAGGTTATGGGAATATATCATCACGTAAAATTTCCACATGTTTTGTTTCATTGGATATTTCTATCATTAAATGTTTGTAATGATCCCTTGAATAGAGAATATTATTAAAGCATAACTTTAGTGGTGTACTTTGATTTATTGAAAAAAATGATATCCTATAAACACAATGAGGTATGATATGTTCGGTGTCTCAAGAGTTATATGTCATTAATGAATACATTAATATAGTATTTTTCCTTCCTTTTAAGGTATGTTTTATCTCTTGAGTTTTTATTGGAATAAAACTATCTAACTATATTTCATGGACATGGTTATTAATAGGTTAATTTTAAGAAATCCTAGAGAGATATATCTAGATTATTAGTTGATGAATCAATTATAAATCCTTCTTTATTTTATATTTATAAAATTGATTATATAAATCTATGAACATTTCTATTTTAATATTTTAATTGAAACATTTCATGTATTCCTCAATGAGTGCCTTGATGTATTGTTAGATGATGTTATTTTACTTTAGAAAGCCTATATAATTCCAATGAGGAAAATTTATAGCGTTTCAAACAAATTATTTATCTATTTTTAAATTTTAAATAGTTTTATATTGTTAAAATTATATTTAAGGTTATTATCTTTCTGAACGTATAATATTTATTATCTATTTGTTTATAGCAAATAACTATTCCAGATATTAATGTTAGTCTAACATTAAATGAAAATATTAAACAATAATGAAAAGTATATTTATATGTCTATATTATTATTCTCAAGGAAATAAATAGTATTTTTTATTATTAAATATAAATTTAGTTAAATGAATATTTAATAAATATTTATTCACCAGGTTGTGACTATAATTTTAATTATTTTTTGAATGGAAAATATTTTTTTTATTTGAGGATCAATAAATGTCAAAGATGGTTGAAATATTTTATTGATGGACTAGTAACAGAAATTATATGACCAAAAATGTCATATAAATAAGGTAGGTTCATGCCATGATATAATAATAAAAATTTATTGTTAATTTCTATATGAAATGCATTGAATTTATTATTTGACAAAAAAAATTTATGAAGATTTCAATAATAAACTATAAATATAAATATTTCTATTTTATATTGGATCCAGTGAATAAATTCATTTGAAAGTTAATTCATTTTTTGTTGTGCACAAAATTTCATTATCAAGTGAATTATATCACCAAATAACATCTGAAGGATTTATCCCATGATCGAGAGAATTCCTTCATGTCATTCCTTCCTCACTAGAAACATTGAACTATAGAGGAAATACTTCAAGACAAAATGTTTTTGTTTTGTTCAACATTCCCCATTAATAGTAATTCAATCTTCATCTCTCACTGCTAAAGTTGTATAAACATCATTCATATATTAAGGATCATGGGTTGATATAGTTATACGTGATCTACATTGGATGCACTATGTGAAAAAGGTATAAATAAGACAAGGTGATCATTTTATTAGATTATACATTGAAGGAATATATTAATAACAAGGTATTTTTTGTTATTAAGTTTATTATAAATTTAAAATGAAATATCTTCTATTTTTTGTTTTGGTATTATTTTTCATGTTAATTCAAGAATATTGATTAGACATGATGATTTTTCATCATGTTATTCAAAAATATAGGTTAAATATAAAGAAATAATTTAATAATTGGGAAAAATTGAACATCTATTGATCCTAGAACAAATAAAATATCCCCCGATGACAATTTAGTCATAAAAATATCGAATTGAATATTAGATTGGTAACGAAACCATTATTAATTTAATTACTTTTGAAACAAAACTCGTTGAAAAGGTAGAGAATTAGATGAAGTTGTAAATCCCTAGATGTAAATGAATATTATAAAAAAATCCAATGTATTTATTATATAACACAAAAAATAAGATACATAGTTAATGAGTGACATCTTCCAAAGAATGGTAAATTGATTCATGAAACCCATATAAATACTCTCATGTTACCCAAAAGTTATTTTACTTCCTATATATTAAACGCAACCATATTAACCGCGTAATTTTTTTCCATATATATTATCTTTTATAATATTTAATTATATTCAATCATTATATATATAATATTTTTTAATTATTTATTTACATCATCATAATATAGTAACTCTGATTATTTCATAATGTTTTGTAATGTTGATATTGATCCTCATTCATTGATAAAATGTTTAACATTCTAAAATTTGAAAAAATCGGTGAATTATTATTTTCCAAATATTTATGTTTTCCAATGATCATTTAAAAGATTATATTGGTATGGTTTGTGAAAATGGAATCCATAGTGAAAATTATATGATAATAATTTATATACACCATTTGTGAATTGTATTCACGTTATAAGTTACTCTTTATTATCATAAATAAAATTTATGGATGTCTTCATTCTTATTAATGATTAATATGATGATGTTGGTATAGCATCATTCATGTAGGTGGTTTAACCGACCGAAAAACATGTTATAATAATAATTGATTAAGAATATGTTGTTATATAATAGTAATATAATTTTCATATGAGAATAATGATGTTAATATTATATCATTTTATTGGTGAATGATATTTATAAATATTGGATGCAGGAACATGATTGAAAAATTTGGGATTGAAATAGAAACATTGATGATTTCAATCCATCTTGAAAAAATAAATTCAAAATGTAATATTTAGTCTTCCATCAAGTAAAAAAGCTACTAAATTATATAATAACGAAATATGAGAGAAAATTGGTATGTATAAAATATGTATTCAAATTATTTTAGTGGCATAATAGGGTGTATGTGATTTCCTCTTATCAGTGAGTTGGGGGTTAAAATTTAAAAAATATTCATTAATTAATGTATATGGTTTTCATTGTTAATAGAATATTGATAAAAGAGATAAATAATGGAAATTAGTTGTGAAAAATTCATCTACTCTATTAAGAGATAATATTTCATTATATTTTAAGACCTTTGTACATATTCTCACACTGTTAACTTTTTCTACATTTATCATGAGAAATAAATTTTTACCATAGTAACTTATTAATATGCCAAAATTTAAACTAACCAATTTATATAATTAATAATTTATAATGAAAAATATTTTCTAAATTTAACATAATTTAATTAATATATGATAATTTTATAATTTATTTTATAATATAATAAGAATTTTTTTTAAAAAAAATAATGAATTTATAACAGTAAGTGGTTTTAATCATTTTTCAAAATAATTAATAAATAAATGAATTTTTAACTATATTATATAATATGAATTATTACATTAGATAAAAAATTTAAATGTTATATATTTAATTAAACAATTTTAAAATACATGGTATTCAAATTTAGTACTTTTACAAGAATACTTTATTTTTCATCATTAAATAATTTTAACCACATCCTTTTACAATTAATTTATCATCTACTACAAATTAAATGGATGTCCTTAAGGACTACTTTTTTATTGAATTTTTTATAACACACATTTTAAGGGAACAAGGGGAACCTTTACCTGGCCTGTAGGATTTTATGTTACATTTACTGTTTGATTGGATACATAATAGGACACATAGGTCTTATGAGAATCCTACAGACTATGACTACATGAAACCACCACTCCCCAGTATATGTATTGTGATCAACTATCCACATTTTTATGGTGGTTCGGCTAGCTGTCATCTGCAGAGATTCACTGGATTTGTATCAATGAAAATGCCATAACCTCTCATTCTAACAAATATGTAAACCCTTCTCAATTGGATGCACCCTTCTCTAAAATCCTAATCAAGAGCTGGTTCCTTGTAGAATCTTTCTGGGAATCCACATATCAGTTGGCACTGAAATCATTGTAGAATCTATTTGCAAATCTTCATATTTGTTATCCCTCATCATGAGTTTATTCGTTCTTCCAAAAAGTATATTTTTATAATAAAATATTTAAATAATATTTTTCCTTTTTGTTCCATTATTTATCAATTCACAATATTTCAAATGGCCAAATATTTAATGATCCTATTACAGTCCGTTATATAACCAAGAAAACACCACTAAATTAATTCATCCTATTTAATTTTAGATACAAAAGAATATTATATTTATAAATATAAACCATATTTCCATATTTTCAATCATGGTGATGATATTATTAAGATATCATAAAGAAAAAAGATTTAATTTTTTTGGTATTTTTAGTTACTTGTGTATTTATTACACTTTTACTTTTCATAATGATATATAATATAATAATCTCATAATGAAGTCATTATTATATTGTATATAACATTTTACCTCAATAAATGCATCCTTGTTCATTTAACATCAGTCTTGCATTTAAAAAAAATATAACATAGTATTTATTTTTTAAAAAATTAATACTACAAAAATAGGTAGATAAAAATAACCTTATCTCACACATTTATTGGAATATATAGAAAAAAATAATATTTGAAACATATAAATAATTCATATATTGTAACTAAAAAAATAATAACATTTTTTAACCCATGTTCATATGGTTTTATGAAATTGGTTTAAAAAAATAGTGAAAATATCATTTACGTTATCAAACAGTTCATCACCTGATAATTGAGAAGGTATTGACCTTATTATGAATTCTCATTAAATGATGTTTTATAAGATATGTATTTGTGTTATTAGTTTAAAAATTTATGATGTCCTTAAAACTTCTAATTAAAGGAATATTTTACAAATAACTATGTTTGTTCCATTTTCAAAAATTGGACACTATAACTATATTATCCAAAATAAATATAGAATAATTCATTGTATTCTAAATTTAATACTTATTTATTATTATCATTTAATTTTATCAATCCTTTAAATTTAAATTTCATCCTTTATAAATTACATTTTATTTATGTTCATGTTACACTAATACATAATGTTCTATATTCAATGCATCTTCTAAAAATGAACTAATAAATGTTTCCCATTCTCTATTATATTTTATAAAATGATAAAAGCCCTAAATTTATCAACAGGTTTTGTTTAGGTTTCTTAAATGACACATTGAATATGATAAAATATATATATTTACATTCATATATATTTTTTAATAATATTTATATTTCAGAAAGTACATATAAAAAAATAATATATATATATATATATATAATTTATTTAAAATTTAATAATATATGTATATGATTTTGAATCTGTGTGTATGTATGTGTGTTTTTATGTATGTGTTGATTGTGCATGCTTCTGTTATATTGTGTTGTGTGTATGGCTGTGTGTTTATCTACGTTTATTAATTGTAAGTGTGTTTATGTATATGTGCATAGGATTGTATGTAATTATATATGTATGTTATAACTATGTGAACATTTATGTGAATGTGTATGTGTATATTCATAAGTATACATATATATGTTTATGTGTATGTGTGAGTGTATGTTTATGTAATTAAAATAATTTATTGTATGTATATGTATGTGAATATATGTATGTATGTGTGTATGTTATTGTGTATTTATTTTCCTATGTGCATACTAATGATTTTGTATATTTTTGTGTATATGTATGTGTATTTGTATGTATATATGTGTATGTTTATGTGTGTTTGATGAATCTGTGTATATATGAATTTATGTTTATGTTCATGTGTTTTTGTCAGCATATGAGTATATTTTTATGTTAATTTTTCATGTCTGTATATTGACATATGTATTGAAGTTTATGTATGTGCATTCACATGTTTTTATTGTTTGGATGTGTTTGTATAAGGAAATTAATGTGTATTTATATGCATATAAATTTTCATGTGTATGTACATTTGTATGTGTCTATATATAAGTATTTTTTTATGTTGTATGTGTATGAATATATGTGTATATATACATATATATGAATGTACATGCATTGGAATGTAACAGTATGTATGTGTATGTGTACCTACATGTATGTTTATGTTTATATGCCTATGGAAATTTGTATGTGTATGTTTATGTTTGTGTGTATATGTATGTGTATGTGTATGTGTTTTCCATTATGTGTATGTGAATATTGGGTATATGTGTGTACATGTATGTCTATGTGTATCTATGTGTGTACATGTATGTCTGTTTATTAGTCTAATATTATTTGATGATTTTTATAATGTATGCATTTTTAGTATTTTCAATAAATTATTAATTTTTATTATATAACCATTTAACATTTTAGTAATATATTAAATTTTTATATTTATTTTTATATTTTTAAATATGTAAATATGTAATTAAATATAAACAAGTTAATATTTATTATAAATTATAATGATCAATAACATATTATAATTTTTATATACAATTAATATATTGCATTCATCAATAATTAGCAGTAATAATAATGTTTATTTATATAATTTTATTCAGTTTTATATGTTTGTAATTTTTTCAATTAATGTTATGAATAAACAATTTAAATTTTTTTGTAATTTATTTCAATTAATTAATTTATATTTAATATTATTTAAATAATTTTTCTTTGATTTTTGATATATAATAATATTCAATTTTTATAAAATTTATTCATTTTATAAAATTAATAAAAATTAATTTAATAAGATTGAATATTTTTAATATGTTGATAATTTATATGATTAATATATATTCATTTTTATTTATAATTTTTAAATATTTTAAATATGTTTGAAAAACATATAATTGGTTCATATATGATCGTCTCCAACCCAAATAGTTTTCCATGAAATTGATCCCCGACGTATGGCATGCCTAACACGATTTAGATGTTTATTTAATCAAATGTAAAAGATGGGTATGTGCTTCACGGTGACTGGTAATGATAGATGAGGTCTTTGAGAGTTGGGCTTTGGAGTCTCGATAGTGCGTGTTGTCGAGTGACGACCAAAGGTTGATACCGTTGTTGGTGTAGGAATCACTAAGATTCATGGGCGGCATGTTTCATTGGAGGCAGTGGATGCGTGGGATGGCATGATTGAGGATGTAGGAGGGGTAAAAACTATTCATTACTACTTTTTGGGGTGTATCTTGATGGTGGTCCGATGAGAAACTATAGCGGTGATCCATCGCTGATGATGGCCTCATGTGACGGTGATGTGGGTGTTTTAGGGGTTTCATGAATTCTTTGGATGTGTGGTCGATGTGTATTTGATGTTCTGAGAGATGATGTGGTGGAAGAATTTGTTAACTAGTTATTCAGATTGGCAAACAGAATATTGAACATGAGGGTGGTGGTATAACAGTCATCAATGATAATACACCATGATATTAAGTAATATAATGGAATTTTATTGTGTGGTTCGGGCCTATCAGTAATTTGTTTGTAGGGGAGGCCTAATTGATTTTTATAAATACTATATAAGTTTACAATAATATAGGGGCCTATGTGTCATGGTGGTCTGTGAATATGTTGTAAGGGACTTATGGCCAATATCAATAAAACATGAGGTCTATGGGAAAATTGAATATAAGTGGGTTATCTCTTTGGGGGGCTATGGCTTGCCTATGGGCCAATAGGTCAACTTTGTGTCTTTTTATTAGTGTATTTATATCCATGAGTTACATATATATAAATATATATTTATTATTTACTAATTTGTATTCATTTATTTTGTGTATGTTTTTTCATATTTTAATATAAAAGAAATGGCCTCATTATATCTTGGTAGCGGATGATTAATTACATAGGTCGTATGCCCATGGCTAGGTTGACCACGGAATTGCATGAAGGCTCGGTGTAGTTCCATGCATGCACGATCGAATATGAATCATGAGGCATGTGTCATTCATGCTTCACTACATTCATGCATCATTCACATGTCACTTCTAGCCTGAGTCACTAAATGTAATGTAAATTCCCCAAGGGTCATGCCAGGATTCAAAACCTGGTTATTATGATTATATAATTGATGTAAGTAATATTACAGATTCACAAATTATTTTATTTATCTTGTTCAATTTTATTTATTCATTTTTATTATGATTTCATTTGATATTAATTATTCATTTTTAATATTTATAAAACATTAATAAGTTTTTAATTTATTAATTTTTTAATAATTATTTATATAAAATTATTTATTATGATTTAAATTTTTAATTTTTTTATTTATATTATTAATATTTATTCAATTTTATTTATTTTGTTGTAATTCCATTAAAATATTTCAAAGCCATATAATTAATTTATTTAAATTTATTTTTTTATTATTCAAGAAAATATTTTACATGTTTTCAATAAATTTTATTAATGGATGAAATTCTAAAAAATTATTTAGTATTTTTGAAATGTTTGAAATCTATATTGTCATAACCTACCCCTCGGGGCCTGTGCCATGACTACCCCAAGCCTGCCATCCATAGGCCAGGGGTTGGAAACTAGAACTGTAAAGGTGTATCCCTAAAACGAGAAGGCATTGCCTTTAAACCAGTACAAACACATGGTCCCTGAACATAGCAAGATGAAACAAAAAAGTAAAAAATGAAGTAGTAAAAGTGTGTAGTGAGAGTAAAGGGGTTGGAATACAAGCTCAACTAAAAGAAACAAACATAATAGAAAACAATTAATATCTTATGTGATCATCCTCCATGGATCCTACCTAAATGGTATGTACAACTTCTCTCAACAGATCTTCATGTCAATCATCACTGTGGTCCATTATCAGGTCCTAGCTCCCCGAGTCTCATCTATGGCCTCCCATCGTCTGCATACGATACAACATGGTACAAGAAAATCCCATGTAGAGGTGAGTATAACAATACCCAGTAGGGGCCCCGAGAACCCCGAGGGACTCTCAGAACTTTACAATGGAAAACCAAAATGAATTATCTCAATCATGAAGCAGAAAACAAAAGATTCATCTCAAACCAATTATACAACTCAGAGTTATGGAATAACAATGATTAGTCTTATGATATATCATTTTATTCCATTAGGAAGTCTCCATAACTAATCCATGAAAGAGTTATTCTAATGTCAATCCACATAGTATTGTATATCGTTGATCCACAATGGGCTTCTCTAAGGTTGTTCCTCATCGGGTCGTGCTTCGCTGATCCACACAGGGTCGCTTGAAAGCTGATCCAAAATGGGTCGCAATGAGGCTGATCCACACCGGGTCATTACATGCTGATCCACACAGGTTTTCTATGATGTTGATACACACAT
Organism: Viscum album; assembly: GCA_963277665.1. Lineage (NCBI taxonomy): Eukaryota > Viridiplantae > Streptophyta > Magnoliopsida > Santalales > Viscaceae > Viscum > Viscum album. Next base: position 355,680,440 of record OY728152.1, on the reverse strand, counting down.
GGTCCCTATGATGCTGAACCAAAGAGGGTCTCTACATGATGATCCACATAGGTGCGCTTGAATGTTGATCCACACATGGTCTCTATGATCCTTATCTACACAGGGTAGCTTGATGTTGATCCACATAGGGTCGCTACTCAGATGATAGTCTACCACAGGATGACCCACAATCAGTGTTCTTGAGTTCCATAATATCTGTTCCTTGAGTAATTAGTTGTACCAAAAATAATACCAAGATCACTAAAGAGTAAGTCATAGGATCCTAATGTCGTAAGGGTTCCAATACAACAGATGACCCGACAACTAAACGCCCAGACTGTGAGTTATTTGTATTTTATCGCCGAGGGATCTGTTGGATTTGGGTATGATCCTACCCAAATATACTCCAAAATTCCCCAAAACTCAGTTGGGGTATTTCAAAATTGCTGTATCAATCCCAGGATGCTAGATCTCTAGATGGTTTTTCAAAAGAAGGTTTGGTTCTCATGATACGTCCCTTTAAGAGAGATTGGGCATTTGGCTGCCCAGCTCCCCAAACGGGTCACTGTGCCCTTCAGATCTTCAATCAGTACAACCACGTGGCAAAACCATGTTTTCCACCGGATCCATAGGGTGTGAGTCCCCCTCCACTATGGCTTCGATGATACTGACCCTTCATTGTGGTGTGTGTCAACACGCTGCCTCACTAATGTGGTCAGTCGAGTGTCAGCCGCCCCTTCGAGTCCGTTGCAGCACCACGCGGCGCCGCCCCCTTCCACGGACGGCCAGCACCAGCCCCTTCCTTCACTGACGGTGCCATGGTGATGGATCTTAGGTGGGCCACCAAGTGAGATCTGGTGGTTCGTTTTCCACTACTCTTGAACCTACAGGCCTCCCAGGATGCCTCTTTCGCTTCACAACTCCCGTATTAAAGGATCTGTCGAGTTGGAAAACTCCCCCAAAACAGCACGACAAGAAAAAAGATGTGGGGTGTCTGAGCCTTGTTCATTTGTCTTAGACACTACACGTTAACGTCTTGATAAGTGGGTAACAATGTATTTATCTTCAACTCAAATAATTAAACCACGAAAAATCCCCAGCCATTGAGATTTGTTGGAGACGTCAGGATGGTGGGTGATGATTCTATGAATGATGAAGTTGTTAGCATTCATTTTTCTCAGTTCATCCCCATTGATGTTGTTGTCCAATATCCCATACCTCATCTGTGGAAGACACTAAAACACATCATCATATGTTCCTATCTTCTGTACCAATATCCCACGAATGAATATCAATTAAATAGTAGAAATAATCAACTGATTTTCACAACATTAAAACATGTCATTTCTCAACCAAATTTAATGCTTCAATGTTGTGGTTACCAAAACCAAGAGTCATGAAATTATATGGCTTGACAAATCAGTGTTCCCACCATGTTTCTCAACCACTATATAGAAAAATAAATTTAATTTTAATGTTTTATTATTAATATTTTTAATTTATGAAATATATATTCTACTCTTAACCCACAATAGTCAAGGTGAATCCTACCTTATGAAAAACACGACAATGTAGATTTTATAGTGACAACAAATTTCAATTCCGAGCACCAGCACCAATGTAAAAAAACACTGCCCGCACATTTAATAAATGTAGTTAAGAAAAAGTCCAAAATTCTATTTTGGGAACTCTAGGACTCAAAATATAGCACCGTCAATTTCCACAGAATCGTAATAATGGAAAAAAATAAAAAAAATTATATTTAATTTTCAAGGTCATTACATTTTCCCCACATTATAGATTTACGTCCCTGAAACCTACAAAAAACAAATTGCAACAAAAGGGGGTACTGAGTATGTTTCTGAGTATCCCGTTCCCTTGTGGTCTCTTGGACATTATCTTGTTTCCAATGAACTCAAAATAGAGGAATCAAACACCAACAAAGTACCGGCTCATGTCAATCCTCTAATTCCACCGGAAACTCTGCAAATGTCGACCCATCCTCGATGTCCAACTCACCCAAGTCGATAATGTGCGATGAATCATTCATGTATCTCCTCAGTTGCAACACATGGAAAACATTATGAACCTGATGCATTGGTGGGGGAATAGAAAGACAGTACACCACCTCACCTTCTTTGTTGTGGATCTGTAAGGTTCCCATGAACCTTAGAGATTGTTTTCCGCCCATACCAAACCACTGTAATCCTTATCGGGGAGAAACCCGTAAGAAGACATTGTCTCCTTCCTCAAACTCCAAGGGTCTATTTACCCTAACATTATAGGACTTATTCTGTCTCATTGTGTATTTCATATGCTCCTGGATGATCTTCTCCTACTCTGTTGTAGCATGTACCAACTCTGGACCCATAAGTACTAACTACCCTAGACATGTCTTGTATTGTGGTGACCTGCAAGGTCGCCCATACATGGCATCAAACGGAGTCATGATGATGGTGGAGTGATAACTATTGTTTTGAGCGAACTCTACTAGTAATAGGTGGTCCCCCCAACTACATCCAAACTCAAGGACACAAGCATGTATCGTGTCCTTGGGTGTCAGAATGCTCTGCTCTATGTGACCATTTTTCTGAGTATGAAAGGCGGTGTTCTTGAGAAGTTGGGTCCCGAAAAACTCATTAAATCCCCCCCGGATGTAGGATGTTAATCAATCATCACAATATTAGAAAATCCTCAATGGAACCCCAAGAATTTTTACAATCGACATTATGTATAAATTTCTCATTATCTATACTGATCCATGCTCTCAGATGGATAGGAAGTGGGACGACCTGGTGAGTTGTTCAATAATAACTTAGAGGGAATCATGACCACTAGACGTACATGGTAGCCCGATCATGATTTCAATGTATATACCATCCCACTTCCACTCTGGTACCTCTTGGGGATGAGTTAGGCATGCGGATACCAGATGCCCAACCATCACATTATTACAATTGAGGCATCGAGATACGAACTCTGCCACTTAATTATTTATTCCTGGCCACCAGTACTAGTGTCGGAGAACCTGGTACATCTTTTCCACACCACGATTTACAACAAAATGTGATGTGGGGGACTCCCAAAACACCTCCTCTCGAAGCATCACTAGAGCAATGGTGCATACAACGAATAGAAAGGCATGTTATACACCTTCAAAAAATCCATTAAGTGCTCATCCTGAGGATACCCAAGCTCGTCAGGCCTCACTATCTATGTACCCCGTAAGTGCCTCCTTAAATTGATAATAGAGTGAAAGGGTAACTTTCAAAGACTAGGGATATGTTTCTCCACATCTATCCACAATGAATATCTGCAATGCAACTAGCTGCTCTGTCACCTCACATAGCAACTGTAGACCAGACCACTTACTGAGTGTGTCTCCTACTACATTCCCCATCCCAAGAGTGTAGACAATCATTTAGACATAGTCCTGGAGGAACTCCATCCATCTAAACTATCTCAAGTTTAGGTCATTTTTTAGAAGATATACCTGAGACTCTTGTGATCAGATTAAATAGTAATCTTTTCACCCATCAAGTAGTGTCGCCAAATATTTATCGCAATGACCACTGCTACTAACACCAGGTCTTGGGAAGCTTTGTTTTTATCCAACTGTCTCATTTTCTGTGAGAAATAGGAGACCTGTAATCTCTCATGAATGAGGACTCAACCTAGTCTGGTCTCTAGTGCATCACTATAGACTACATACCCAACACCATATTCTTGTAGCCTGAAGATGGGTGCACTCATCAATATCTTCCTCATCTCCAAAAATCAATGATGACACTTCTCCTTCCACAATAATGTTTTCCCCTTCTTCGTCAAAGCAGAAAATGGTGCTTTTACCCTATAGAAGTCATGTACGAGCCTTCGATTGTATCCATCTAGTCCCATGAAACTTCACACATTGTTCATAGTCTTGGGTGGCTCTCAATCCAGCACTACCACTATCTTTTCCAGATCCACTGAAACACAGGCATCACAGATAATATTCCCTAGGAAGTGGCATCCCATATCCAAAACTAGAACATTTAGTACTTAAAATAATTCTATTTCTCTCAGGATATTTCCAGAACTCTTTACAAGTGTGGATTTCTCCTCCCCTAACACTGATTATATCAAGATGTCGTTAATGAAGATCACTGCATAGAGATAGATGTACTGTAAGATGATCCTATTCATGTGCCCCATGAACACTATTTAAGTGTTTTTCAAGACAAATGGAATCACCAAGAACATGAAATGGCATTACCGATATATGAAGGTTTTCTTCGGTACGTCCTTATACTATAACCTGAGTTGGGAACAACCAGATCTGAGGTCTATCTTTGAAAACTATCAGGTTACCATAAGCTAGTCGAAGAGAGAATAAATACCTATGAGTGGATACTTGTTCTTCACAATCAATTGGTTAAGGTGTCGATAGTTCACACAAATCCACAAACTCCCATCTACCTTCCTGGACAACAAAATTGGTGATGCCCATGGAGAAACACTAGGTATTATGAATATTTTCTTCTACAAGTCCTCCAGCGGTACCCGCAACTCTCCATGTTCTACGAGAGCCATCCGATATGCGGGCATAGATATCAGTGTCCATCGGGATGCTAGCCACGCACCTGGGCCTGTTTCCTTTGTTGTCTACGCCTGTGGGCTCCTTGTTTTGCATCCTACGATGTGTTAGGCACTAATTTGGCTTTTTTCCACCTACAAAATAGGGATATCACTTTCAACACACAAACTAAGGGGCTCGGTTCTTGTTTCTGTCATCCCGCACCCTCACATTAGAGCTATTTACTAGGGTGTTTCAGGGGAATGTTCTAGTGGATTGGATTCCTTGATTCCAAACCCGATCCCAAATAACCACACAATCCCACAAATAGATATTGATTAACAGATTAGCTTCTTCATGAGTCGACCCATTCTTATCATCATTGAATGAATTGCGAGGGAACCCAAAAACCATCAACACATCCCTTGACTCGTAATTTTGGAGAGCACTCGGGGTTGAGGATTCTCTTTGTTCATCATCTCGCCAACAAGATGCCCCCACAACTGCTCGAACATCAAACTCTGATTTGGGATTTTGGTGTCACACATCACCTGAAAATGGGTTCAGCTCCATCCTCTATGGGCCCGGTGTTACAGAACACCAACAACACTGTGATGTTTGGGGAAGCCTGTCTAATACCCATCCCCAGTATCTAAATTTATAGGAAAGGGGGATGGTATGTAACGACATGGGGAATTAATGGGGGAACATTAATTAGGAAGATTCCTAATTCCATACTGATTTAATTACATTGGATTTTGTAAGTCAATCAATTCATTGGCCTGACTCACCGTGGGTCCCACACTCAACTTATCCATTGGTGAAAAAGAAAGAGTAAAAAATAAAATAAATATTTCATTTCATTTCATTTTAATTCACAAAACAAAAATTATTCTTGGAACCTATTTTTTTCAAAATAATGCCTATATTATGTGAATCATGGTGTTACGGATTCAACAATTCCATCAGATTTTTAATCTGAGCACCAGTTAAAAAGATAGAAAAATACAATTATACGATTACTAAATGTACCTTAAAAAATGTTCAAAAATTTATTTCGGGCACACATGACCTTGGATTCACAAACCGAAAATTTTTCTAGAGTCATGAAACATAATTATTTAAAAATATATTTACATTGAAAAATCTAGGTCTTTACATTCGTCCAACTTTAGATATTTTCATCCCTAAATCCGAACATTATCTAAGGAAACAAATGGTGGTACTGGGCATGATTCTGAGTCTCCCACTACTATGTCCTCCAATGCAGGTTCTGATTCTACCAACAAATGGGTACCCGAGGTATTGGCCGCCCAAGAAGGACTAACTTCTATCAATCCTAAATCAGTAATAGAATGTAGGTAAGCGTTTCATCGTCATCCAAGTCCAACATTCCACGGTTGATGATGTGAGATGGGTTTTTCAGTTATCACATGAGCTGGGATATGTGGAAGATGTTGTGAACCCTCTCCAACATCGATGGATGTTCCAAGAAATCTTCCACCTAGCTTATCCACTGAATTATATGAAACTTTATGATAAAATATGGTGAAAACATACCTCCTTGCGCAAATATCTATAGTACCCATAGAGGAGATACTCGCAATAATACATGGTCCCCCACTTGGAACTCGAATGGTCTCCACATCTTGTCAGCAAAAGACTTTTGCCTATTTTTTCCCAGTCTTCATCCACTCCTGGATGATCTTCACCTTCTCAATGGTGGCATGTACCAACTCTGGTCCAATTAATGATGACTCCCTTATGTCTAGACACCATATAGGTGATCTTCCTTGTCTACCATAACAACCCTCGAATAGTGCAATACAGATGGTGGAGTGGTAACTGTTATTGTAAAAAAACTCCATCAAGGGCAAGTGATCCTCCCAAATATGGCCAAAATCAAGGACGCATGAACAAAGCATGTCATCTAGCACCTGTATGGTCCGCCCTGTTTGAACATCCTTCTGCGGATGAAAGGTAGTGCTCAATCATAGAAGAGTCTCGAACAACTCTTGCAATCCCTTCCATAATCTGAATGTGAAATGTGCGTCATGGTCAGAGACAATCATCGATGTCACCCAAGGGAGTCACACAATCTCCTCTATGTAGAGGCATCCCATGCTCTCTACCGATCCATACTCTATGATTGGTATGAATTGGGTCTACTTGTTGGAAAGTGAGGAATCATGAAAAAAAATCTTCTAAAACATTCATCATCACATTCCACCATTGCTGAGGTAGGAGTTCATGGTACATTTTAACCACACCAGGATGTACTACCAGAGGGGACCTATGGAATTCCCCCAACACCTCTTCATGTAGCTCTACTATTACCCTAGTTTGTCCCCTGAAGAGGATGACCCGATCCCCACCATTAGAAAATACATATGATGCATGTCTTGAGGATATCTGAAATTTTCGACCCTTGTAATCAAGGTCCCCATGCTACGCCTCACAGACTCTATGATGGAGTGTGGTTGTGACAGTTATACACTAGAGGTAAGCGGCAACATATCTATCCAAAAAGGATATCTTTTACATGGCTAAATGTTCTATCACCTCACTCAGCAAGTGTAATCCAAACCTCCTGGTGAGTTCATCTAATTCCACATTACCCTTCCCATGAATATAGACAATCTCAACATCATAGTTCAAGAGGAACTATAGTTATCACCGATGTCTCATGTACAGGTCCTTCTGAGAGAATACGTAAATGAGTCTATTGTGATTAGTGAAGATTGTAAAATGTTCTCCCATCAGGTAATTCCACTATATCCTCGGGGAGAAGAGCACTACTGCTAACACAATGTCATGGGTAACACAATTATACCCTTGTTGCCTCATATATCATGATATATAGGAAATAATTTCTTGATTCTACATCCGAAAGAACCAATTTCTGGTCCCATATGTGTCGTAGTTGACTACATACCCCACACCATCTTATGGTTTCCCCTACTTTTCCAAAGCATGAAATGGTTTTGAAACTCTAGAAAAGTCAGGCAGAAATCTTTGGTAGTATCCGACCAACCGCTGGAAACTTCACACCCCAATCACACTCATGGGTGGATCCCAAGAAAGAACTGCATCTATCTTCACTGGAACAACATGAACACTATAATTAGAGAGATCATGTCCCAGTATGTGGACTTCTAATATATATAAATAGATCTTTAATAGTTTTCCATAATGTTGGTGCTCTTGTAGTGTATCCAGAACAATCTACAGATGATAAGAATTCTCCTCCCCCTTAGAAGAGTATTTCAAGATGTCATTGATGCTGATTACTACAAAGAGAAAAATTTTTGGCGAGAAGATCATGTTAATGAGTCTCATAGACACTGCATTGGAGTTGGTCACACCAAATGTCATAATGAAGAACTCATTGTGGGCATACTGACATCTGATGATCGTCTTCTACACATCCTCATCTCATACCCTATGATGATGATAGCCCGATCTGAGGACTAACATCGAAATCCAACGAGATCCTTCCGGTGATTAAAAATATTATCAATTCTTGGATGTGGACACATATTCTTTTTTGTCACCTGGTTCAGGTGCTAATAGTCCACACAGAGTCTCATATTCTTGTGTTATTTCATGGAGACCAATATCGAGGCTTCCCATGAAGAAGCATCGGTTCCTATGAACCCATTTCCCTATAAGTCATCCAATTATACACAAATTTGATGAAGATCCACAGATCCATCCAACATAGGTGTGATCAGTTTCACCCTCCTCTGGGTATGATTTAAATTTTTAATTTTTTTATTTATGTGATTAAAATTTATTGAATTTTATTTATTATGGTGTAATTCCATTAAAATATTTCAAATCCATATAATTAATTTATTTAAATGTATTTTTATAGTATTCAAAAAATCATTTTACATGTTTACAAAAAATATTATTAATGTTTTAAATTTAAAAAAATTATTTAGTATGTTTTAATATTCATAGAATTATAATAATGTATATAATTAATACTAATTCAATTTTATTTATTTAGTTGTAGTATTTTTGAAATTTTTGAAATATATATTGTCACAACATACCCCTCAGGGCCTGTGCTATGATTACCTAAAGCCTGCCACATATAGGCTAGGGGTTGGAAACTAGAACTGTAAAGGTCTATCCCTAAAACGAGAAGGCATTGCCTTTAAACCTATAAAAACACATGGTCCCTAAACACAACAAGATGAAACAAAAAAGTAAAAATTGAAGTAGTAAAAGTGTGTAGTGAGAGTAAAGGGGCTTTAATACAAGCTTAACTAAAAGAAACAAATATAATAGAAAATAGTTAATAGCTTCTGTGATCATCCTCCATGGATCCTTCCTAAACGGTATGTACAATGTGTCTCCATAGATCTTCAAATCAATCATCATTGTGGTCCATTATCAGGTCTTAGCTCCCCGAGTCTCATCTATGGCCTCCCATCATCTACATAAGATACAACATGGTACGGGAAAATCCCATGTAGGGGTGACTATAACAATACCCAGTAGGGGACCCGAGAACCCAGAAGGTCTCTCAAAATTCCACAATAGAAAACCAAAAAAAAATGATCTCAATCATGTAGAAGAAAACAAATGATTCATATCAAACCAATTATACAACTCATAGTTCTAGGATAAAGATGATTAGTCTTATGATATATCATTTTATTCCATTAGAATGTCTCCATAACTATACCATGAAAGAGTTATTCTAATGTTGATCCACATAGTATCATATATCGCTGATCCACAATGGGCTTCTCTAAGGCTATTCCCCATCAGGTCGTGCATAGATGATCCACACAGGGTCTCTTGAAAACTTATCCAAAATGGGTCACAATGAGGCTGATCCACAGTGGGTCATTACATGCTGATCCACATAGGTTTCCTATGATGTTGATCCACAAAGGGTCCCTATGATGCTGAACCAAAGAGGGTCTCTACATGATTATCCACAATGGTGCGCTTGAATGTTGATCCACACATGGTCTCTATGATCCTGATCTACATAGGTTCGCTTGATATTGATCCACATAGAATTGCTACTCAGAGGACATTCTACCACATGATAACCCGCAATCAGTTTTCTTGAGTTCCGTAATATCTGATCCTTGGGAAATTAGTTGTACCTCAACTAATACCAATATCACTAAAGAGTTACTCATAGGATCCTCATGTATTAAGGGTTCCAATACAACAGACAACCTGACAACCAGACGCCCAGACTGTGAGTTATTGGCATTTTAATGCTGAGGGATCGGTTGGATTTGGGTATTATCCTACCCAAATATACTCCAACATTCCCCAAAACTCAATTGGGGTATTTCAAAATGATCGTATCACTCCCAGGATCCTACATCTGTAGATGGATTTTCAAAAGAAGGGTTGGTTCTCAAGATACGTACCTTTACGAGTGATTGGGCATGTGGCTGTCCAGCTCCCCGAACGGGTCACTTAGCCCTCCTGATCTTCAATCAGTGTTGCCACGTGGCACAACCATGTTTTCCATGGGATCCATAGGGTGTGGGTCCACCTCCTCTGCGGCTTCGATGCTACTGACCCTTCATTGTGGCGTGTGTCAACACACTGCCTCACTAATGTGGTCAGTCGAGTGTCAGCCTCCCCTTCGAGTCCGCTGCAGCGCCAAGCGGAGCCACCCACTTCCACGGACGGCCATCACCATCCCCTCCCTTCGTCGATAGTGCCAAGGTGACGAATCTTAGGTGGTCCACCAAGTGAGATCTGGTGGTTCTTTTTCCACTCCAATTGCACCTACATGCCTCCCGGGATGCCTCTTTCGCTGCACAACTCCCGTGTTAAAGGATCTGTCGAGTTGGAAATTCATCCCCAAAACAGCACAACAAGAACGAAGATATGGGGTGTCTGAGCCTTGTTCCATTGGCTCGGACAGTCCATGTTAACTTCTTGATAAGCGTGAAACAATTTATTTATCATAAATTAAAATAATTAAACCATGAAAAATCCCCAGGCATTGAGATTTGTTGGAGACGTCACGATGGTGGATGATGATTCAATGTATGATGAAGCTATTAGCATACATTTTTCTCAGTTCAACCCCTTTGACGTTGTTTTCCAATATCCCTTACCTCATCTGTGGAGGACACTAAAACACATCATCATATGTTCCTCACTTCTATACCAATATCCCACGAATGTATATCAATTAAATAGTAGAAATAATCAACTGAGATGCACAACATTAAAACAGATCATTATTCAACCAAATTTATTGCTTCAACATTATGGATACCAAAACCAAGAGTCATGAAATTATATGGCTTGAAAACTCAGTGTTCCCACCATGCTTCTCAACCACTATATAGAAAAATAAATATAATTTTAATGATTTTTTATTAATATTTTTAATGTATGAAATCTATATTATACTCTTAACCCACTATTGTCATAGTGAATCCTACCTTATGAAAAACACTACGATGTAGATTTAATAGTGACAAAAAATTTCAATTCCGAGCACCAGCACCAATGTAAAAAACACCACCCGCACGTTTACTAAATGTACTTAAGAAAAAGTCCAAAATTCTATTATGAGAACTCTAGGCCTCAAAATATAGCACGGTCAATTTTGGCAGACTCGAAATAATGGAAGAAAATAAAAAAAATTATATTTAATTTTCATGGTCATTACATTTTCCCCACATTAGAGATTTACGTCCCTGAAACCTATAAAAACAATTGAAAAAAATGGGGGTACCGAGCATGTTTCTGAGAATCCCGCTCCCGTGTGGTATCTTGGAGATTATCATGTTTCCAATGAACTCACAATAGAGGAATAAAACACCCACAAAGTACCCACTCATTTCGGTCCTCTAATTCCACCAGAAACTCTACAAACGTCAACACATCCTCGATGTCCAACTCACCACAGTAAATTATGTGCGATGAATCATTCATGTATCTCCTCAGATGCAAAACATGGAAAACATTATGATCCTGATGCACTGGTGGGGGAATAGAAAGACGGTACACCACCTCACATTCTCCGTTGTGGATATGTAAGGTTCCCATGAACCTCAGAGATTGTTTTCTGCCCATACCAAACCTCTGTAATCCTTGTCGGGGAGAAACCCGTAAGAAGAAATTGTCTCCTTCCTCAAAATCCAAGGTTCTCTGTATCATATCAGTATAGGACTTATTCCTGCTCTTTGTAGATTTCATCTGCTCTTGGATGATCTACTCCTTCTCTATTGTAGCCTATACCAACTCTGGACCCATAAGTGCTAACTACCCTGGGTTTGTCTTGTATTGCAGTGACCTTCAAGGTTGCCTATACATGGTATCAAACGGAGTCATGACGATGGTGGAGTGATAACTATTGTTTTAAGTGAACTCTACTTGTAACAGGTGGTCCTCCCAACTATAGCCAATATCAAGGACACAAGAACGTATCATGTCCTTGGGTGTTAGAATGCTCTGCTCTGTCTGACCATTTTTCTGAGTATGAATGCCAGTGTTCTTGAGAAGCTGGGTCCCGAAAAACTCATTAAATCCATCCCAAAAGCAGGATGTTAAACAAGCATCATGATATTATATAATTCCTCAATGGAAACCCATGATTTCGTACAATCATCTTTATGTAGAAATTTCCCATTATCTCTACTGATCCATGCTCTAAGATGGATAGGAAGTGGGACGAACTGGTGAGTCGTTCAATAATCACCTAGAAGTAATCGTGGCCACTAGACGTACATGGTACCTCTATCATGATTTCAATGGATATACCATTCCACTTCCACTCTGGTACAACTTGGAGATGAGTTAGGCATGCTGGTACCAGATGCTCAACCATCACATTACTACAATGGAGGCATCGAGATACGAACTCTGCCACTTAATTATTTATTCCTGGCCACCAGTACTAGAATCGGAGTTCCTGGTACATCTTTTACACAAGAAGATGTAAAACCAAATGTGATGTGGGGGACCCCCAAAACACCTCCTCTCAAAGCATCACAGGTACAATGGTTCATACCATGAATAGAAAGTCATGCTCCACACCATCAAAAAATCCATTATGTGCTCGTCTAGAGGATACCTGAGCTCGTTAGGCCTCACTGTCTATGTCCCCCAGAAGTGCCTCCTTAAATTGATAATAGAGTGAAAGAGTAACTATCAATGACTAGGGATATGTTTATTCACATCTATCCCTAATGAATATCTTCAATGCAACTAGCTGATCTGTCACCTCACTCTGCAACTGTAGACCAGGCCTCCTACTGAGTGTGTCTCCTACTACATTCCCCTTCCCAGGATTGTAGACCATCATGAAGACACAGTCCTGGAGGAACTACATCCATCTCCACGATCTCATGTTTAGGTCCTTTTTTAGAAGATATACCTGAGAATCTTGTGATCAGATTAAATAGTAAACTTTTCACCCATAAGGTAGTGTCAACAAATATTTAGTGCAATGACCACTACTGCTAACACCAAGTCTTGGGTAGCTTTTTTTTATCCAACTGTTTCAATTTCTGTGACAAATAGGAGACCAGTAATCTCTCTTGAATCAGGACTCAACCTAGTCTAGTATCTAGTGCACCACAATAGACTACATACCCAACACCATATTCTTGTAGCCTCAAGATGGGTGCACTCATCAATATCATCCTCATCTCCAAAAATCTATGATGACACTTCTCCGTCCACAATAATGGTTTCCCCTTCTTCGTCAAAGCTAAAAATGGTGGTTTTACCCTATAGAAGTCATGTACGAGCCTTCGATGTATCCATCCACTCCCATGAAAATCCACAAATTGTTCACAGTATTGGGTGGCTCTCAAGACGGCACTACCAGTATCTTCTCCAGATCCACTGAAACATAAGCATCCTAGATAATATTCCCTAGGAAGTGGCATCCCATATCCAAAACTAGAACATTGCGTAATTAAAATAATTCTATTTTTCTCGTTATATTTCCAGAACTCTCAACAAGTGTGGCGTTCTCCTCCCCTAACACTGAGTATATCAAGCTGTCATAAATGAAGACCTCTACATAGAGATAGAAGTATGGTAGGATGATCCTATTCATGAGCCCCGTAAACACTATTGGAGTGTTGGTCAAGCCAATGGGAATCACCAAGAACATTAAAAGGCCTTACCGATATCTGAAGGTTATCTTTGGTACATCCTTATACCATACCCTGAGCTGGGGATAACCAGATATGAGGACTATCTTCAAAAACTATCAATTTACCATAAGCTGGTCGAAGAGAGAATAAATACCTAAGAGTGGATAGTTGTTCTTCACATTCAATTGGTTCAGGTGTCGATCGTTCACACATATCCACAAACTCCCATCTACCTTCTTGGACAACAGAATTGGGGATTCCCATGGAGAAACACTAGGTATTATGAATATTTTCCTCTATAAGTCCTCCAGTTGTACCTGCAACTCTCCATGTTCTACAAGAGCCATGCGATATTCGGGCATAGATATCAGTGTCCGTCGAGATGCTTGCCATGAACCTGGGCCTCTTTCCTGTGTTGTCTACGCCTTTGGGATCCTAGTTTTGCATCCTTCGATGCGTTAGGCACTAATTTGGCTTTTTTTCACCTACAAAATTGGGATATCACATTCAACGCCCAAACAAAGGGGCTAAGTACTTGTTTGTGTCGGCCGGCACCCTCACATTAGAGATATATCCTAGGGATTTTCAGGGGAATGTTCTACTAGATTGGATTCCTTGATTCCAAACCCAATCCCAAAAAAACACACACTCCCACACATAGATATTTATTAACAGATCAACTTTTTCATTTGTCGACCCATTATTATCACCATTTAATGATTTGCGAGGGAATCCAAAAACCATCAACACATCCCATACCTCGAAAATTAGGAGAGCACTCGCGGTTGAGGACTCTCTTTTTTCATCATCCCGCCTACAAGTTGCACACGCAAATGCTCGAACGTCAAACTCAGATTCGGGATTTTGGTGTCTCACATCACCTAAAAATGGGTTCATCTCTGTACTCTAAGAGCTCGGTGTTACAGAACACCTACAACACTATGCTGTTTGGGGAAGCACTTCTAATACACATCCCCATGATCTAAATTTATAGGAAAGGGGGAGGGTATGTAATGACATAGGGAATTAATGGGGGCACATTAATTAGGAAGCTCTCTAATTCCCTACTGATTTCATTACATTGGATTTGGTAAGTCAATCCATTCATTGGCTTGACACACCATGGGTCCCACAGTAAACTTATCCATTGGTGAAAAAGAAAGAGTAAAAAATAAAATAATGATTTCATTTCATTTCATTTAAAATTCATAAAACAGAACTTCTTCTTGGAACCTATTGTGGTCAAAATAATGTCTATCTTAATTGAATCATGGTGTTGCTGATTCAAAAATGCAATCAAACTTTTAATCATAGCATCGGTTAAAAAGATATAAAAATCCAGTTACATGGTCACTAAATGTACCATAAAAAATATTTACATTGAAAAATCTAGGTCTTTCCATTCGTCTATCTTTAGATATTTTCATCCCTAAATCCGAAACAATATCTAAGGAAACAAATGGTGGTACTGGGCATGATTCTGAGCCTCCCACTACCATGTCCTCTCATGGAGGTTCTGATGCTACCAATAAATGGGTACTCGAGGTATTGACCGCCCAAGAAGGACTCACTTATATCAATCCTAAATCTGTACTAGAATGTAGGTAAATGTTTCATCATCATCCAAGTCCATCATACCACGGTTGATGATGTGAGATGGGTTTTTCAGTTCTCACTTGAGCTGAGATATGTGGATGACATTGTGAACCCTCTCCAACCTCGGTGGATGTTCCAAGCAGTATTCCACCTAGATTATCCTCTGAATTATTTGAAACTTTCTAATAAAATATGGTGAAAACATACCTCCTTGGGAAAATATCTATAGTACCCATAGAGGAGATACTCGCAATAACACATGGTCCCCATCTTGGAACTTGAATGGTCTCCACATCTTGTCTGCAAAATACTTTTTCCTTCTTTTCCATAGTCTTCATCCACTCCTGGAAGATCTGCACCTTCTCAATGGTAGATCGTACCAACTCTGGTCCAATTAGTGATGACTCCCTTGGGTCTAGAAAACATATAGGTGATCTGCACGGTCTACCGTAACAACCCTCGAATGGTGAAATACCGATGGTGGAGTGGTAATTGTTGTTGTAAGAAAACTCCATCAAGGGCTATTGATCCTCCTAAATATGGACAAATTCAAGGATGCATGCACAAAGCATGTCATCCAGCACTTGTATGGTCCTCTCTGTTTGAACATCCTTCTGCGGATGAAAGGTAGTGCTCAATCATAGCTGAGTCTCAAACACCTCTTGCAATCCCTTCCATAATCCAAATGCGAAACATGTGTCATGGTCCGAGACAATCATCGATGTCACCCAAGGGAGTCACACAATCAACTCTCTGTAGATTCATCCCATGCTCTCTACCGATCCATACTCTATGATTGGGAATAAGTGGGTCGACTTGGTGGAAAGTGAGGAATCATGAAAAAAAATCCGCTAAAACATTCTTCATCACATGCCACCATTGCTGATGTAGTAGTTCATGGTACATTATCACCACACTAGGATGTACTTCCAGAGGGGACCTCTGGAATTCCCCCAACACCTCATCCTGTAGCTCAACTATTACCCTGGTTCGTCCCCTGAAAAGGATGACCCAATCCCTGCCTTTAGAAAATCCATATGGTGCATTTCTTGAGGATATCTGAAATTGTCGACCCTCACAGTCAACGTCCCCAAGCTACGCCTCGCAGACTCTACGATGAAGTGGGGTTGTGACAGTCATATACTAGAGGTAAGCGGAAACATCTCTATCCACAAAGGATATATTTTACATTGATAAATGTTCTATCACCTCACTCAGCAAGTGCAATCCTAACCTCCTACTGAGTGCATCTTATTCCACATTACCCTTCCGAGGAATATAGACTATATCAACATCATAGTTCAAGAGGAACTATAGCTATCACTGATGTCTCATGCTCAGTTCCTTCTGAGAGATGATTTAAATGAGACTATTGTGATTAGAGAAGACCGTAAAATGTTCTCCCATCAGGTAATTCCACTATATACTTGGGGAGAAGACCACTACTGCTAAAACAATGTCATGTGTAGAACAATTATACCCTTGTTGACTCATCTATCATGATCTATAGGCAATCATTGCTTGATTCTACATCCGTAAGAACCAATGTCTTGTCTCATATGTGTCGTAGTTGATTACATACCCCACACCATCTTCTGGTTTCCCCTTATTTTCTAAAGTATGAAAGGGTGTCGTAACTCTAGAAAAGTCAGGCACAAATCTCGGGTAGTATCCAACCAACTGCTGGAAACATCACCCCCCGATCACACTCATGGGTGGCTCCCATGAAAGAACTGCCTCTATATTCACTGGAACAACATCAGCACTAGATTTAGAGATAACATATCCTAGTATGTGGACCTCTAATATATAGAAATAAATCTTCAACTTTTTTCCATAAATTTTGTGCTCTTGGAGTGTATCCAGAACAATCTGCAGATGATAAGCATTTTCCTCCTCCTTAGAAGAGTATTTCAAGACGTCATTGATGAAGATTAATACAATGAGATAAAATTTTGGCTAGAATATTTTGTTAATGAGTCTCATGAACACTGCATGGGAGTTGGTCACACCAAATGTCATAATGAAGAACTCATTGTGGGCATTCTGACATCTGAAGATCGTCTTCTAGACATCCTCATCTCATACCATGAGCTGATGATAGCCCGATCTGAGGACAAACTTCGAAATCCAACGGGCTCCTTCAGGTGATATAAAATATTATAAATTCTTGGATGTGGATACATATTCTTTTTTTTTCACCTGGTTCAGGCGTTGATAGTCCACACAGAGTCTCAAACTCTTGTTTCCCTTCTTAGAGACTAATATCGTGGATTCCCATGAAGAAGCATCGGTTCTTATGAACCCATTTCTTTATAAGTCATCTAGCTATACATGTACATGATGAAGATCCACAGAGTCATACAACATATGTGTGATCGGTTTCACCCTACTCTGGGTATGTCCGTATTTTTTGGAAAAGGTTCTCTTATCATCAGTGAAGAAAAACTCGGTCCCATCCATAAGGATGCACCACACATTGCGCATAATGTATGTAGATACCCGAAGCTTAACGTACATAGATATTACATTACTTTTGAAGAATACATAGTACATAAAAAAACACACACACAAAGACCGTAATAGTTTAGTGTCTTTGGAAACTCGGAATATAATCTTCTAATCGTGGTGAAAGATCTTAAACATCTCCCATAATGTTCTTCCTTTTTTTATACCTAAAATCATTCTTTATATCCTGGGAAAAAGAAAACA
The DNA here is from genome assembly GCA_963277665.1 of Viscum album. NCBI lineage: Eukaryota > Viridiplantae > Streptophyta > Magnoliopsida > Santalales > Viscaceae > Viscum > Viscum album. The sequence goes on along the minus strand of OY728152.1, from coordinate 355,662,485 downwards.
TAAAAGGGTGAGCTCAAATGCATAGTAAGGTAAACAAAAGAAATACCAATCACATCATATAAAAAATAACATAGCTTTTGGAAATCATAACCTACAAAAGAGATCATAATATCATAACATGGGATAAATAATAGAAGTGAAATGTAATCCCAATAATCATAACTTAAAACATGAACCTTTCTGGAATACACACATAATCATAGAGAATCATTTCTTGTTAGTCAAGACTCATTTCCATGACTATCTTAGTTGAAAAAGTCCCTTTCTGAACCGAGTCACCCTTGTTTCAGTCCTGTTTCACTGAACCGGTATAACCTACCATTCCAGTCATGTCTATCTCATGAGATATAAAATCTTTACCCAATGCATTGGAGGGAGATATAGGTCCCACCCAAAACATAATGGTACCATTCTTATGTGTGCCACAAAATCATAAATCATACATCATTGCATAACCCATGTAATAAAATGAGATTCATAAACATCATGCCATCACAATCAATAAACAATTGATATCATTTCATAATAAAAAAATTTAAACCATTTAAATCATAGAGACATTTTACTTGATACATACATATCAAATAATGTCATCTTAGATGGAAAATAGTTTTGAGAAAAACACTTGAAATGAATTCTTGAGGAAAATATCCTTTCTTCTTTAAAATCATTTTATTTTCACAAAATTCCATGGATTTTTAAAAGATAAGGGTTTTTTTGGAAATAATCATGAAATCATGTAGAGGAAGCTTCTTGAAAATGAGGTGTTATGAAACCGTAAAAAATCCGTTCATGCCATATAAGTTAAAAATATCATTCTCCTCGTACTTTTGTCGGAAAAGTCAAAAAGTACCTTATATGGTAACCAATGGAAAGATTCCATTCATACAATGTGGTAAAAAGTCAATAAAGGGTAAAAATGACTTTAAAAATTTATGGAATAATGGTAAACATTTTATAAAAACATTTTTTAGAAACCATGGTCATGGATGATAAACGTAACCCCAGTAAATACTTACATATAAGCAATCTCAGATAAAAATGAGATTGAAAATTTATCCCTTACCTTAGGTCCGACTTGATTTGTAAGTGTCTGAACCTCCTGTATAATGATTAAAATAATGTTATTGACTTATTATAGAATCATATTAATTGTTATGACATCATATATGGTTCACTTATGACTTTATATTACCCGTTCTTTTGTATATTCTATATTAACGAAGCGTTTTGGGTAAAATCATTTCATTTATCGTAGGTGTTTGGACTTGTTGTTATTGACATTATTATTACTTATATCATGATTTTCTTACTTCCAGAATATAATGTATGATTTATATATCATATATATTCAGTATATATATATATATATAATATATTGATAAATGAAATGAAACACACCGTTCATGGAGACGGTAGTCCGTACATACGCATGAACGCTACTTTCCCTTCTTTATTGTCTTGAATGGAAGTAGGTAGATGAAATATAAATATATATACATAAATCCAATATATTTACCATGTCATATATTCCATTATTATTCATTATATATACCTTATAATCATTCTGGAATTGTTAACATGGATAATGAATCTCATCGCGTCGTGGAGATGGTAGTCTGTACGTACGCACGAGTGATGATATCGTTCCCATGGTCGTGGAATTGTGTTAAAGAGTATGTATACTATTTCAGTATCAATATCACTTTATAATAATCATATATAGTTACTCATTACACAATTATACCCATCCTATTAAGGTGGTGGTGGAAAATAGATTACACCACGGCGTGGAGACGGTTTTCCGTACGTACGCACGCGGGGTGATTTCATTATCCGTAGGATGGATTGTTGGTTAAATAGGGCTGTTTAATACTTATAATAACATATCAGTATATGATTGATACTGATGTAATTATTTCATAATGAAACAAGTAATGTAGAAGATGTTGAAGAAGAAAGAAATTGGAAAGGATCGGTAATGGATATTACCTCTTCTTTGAAGTTCTTCTTTGAGACCTCCTTTTAGGGCACTAAAATTGGTATTTTAAGAAGACCAGGACCTCTTGGATGATACTAGGGAAGTGGAGAAGAGATTTCGGCAGGGGTTGGATGAGCTTGAATTCTCAAATTGGTGTGAGGAGGAGAGGGAGGAGGTGCCCTTTTATAAGGGAGGAGAGGGGCACCTTTGGAATAACTAAAAATATTATTTTATTATAAAGTCAAGATCAGTTTTAAATTTCTCCAAATTGATTTATTTCAAGGCTAAGGTGGGTATGTGTCTAAATAATCTCGTAAAATAGAATTTAGACAAGTTTAGGTTCCTATTTTAACCTTATCATTTATATTTAACATTAAGTTAAATAATTTTACTTTTACCGTGTCTTCTTGTGTTCTTATACTATACGGTTAATAAACATACTATATCAAGGAAAACGAACCCAAAGTTGTTTATTATTAATATATATAACCTTATCTAAGTCATTTGGCCGAACCATAGATTTTTAGGAATAAAATAACAATTAATAATATATTATTTCTTTTAAAAACTATTTTATGTCAATTTTGAAATTATTTAGTAATTGATTTTTGTGAAAATCATAACAGAATGATAAGTTCGAAAAAAGATAATTAAATCAATTAAAACATGTCATATTAACCTATAAAATTAGTGTAATTCATAAAAAGTGTCAAGATACATTTATTTTCGTGTTTATAACATCAATTATATCAATATTTCATTAATACGATAATTATTGCATCATCTTTGTGTCATAAATAAATTAACTTATATAATGTCTAAAAATAACTTATAAAATACCATTATGTAGGTAATATTTTTTTCTTTCTAATTAATATTTATAGTCGAATTTATCTTATGTATAACCCCTTATTAAAAATGATTTAGTTATTAAACGCTTATTTTAACTATTTTAACCCTTCTTTAAATAAATTAATAATAAATGTCCTAATCTAATCCAAGTGGGCATAAAGGGTCATATTTTATTCCTAAGGTTGTTTTTGGTAGAATTAAACTTATCCAATAGAATTAGGACATGTGTTAGGGTAATAATAATATCATTTTACCATTATTTACCCTATTTACTTTTAACCGTGGTAAAAAAAAGTAAAAAGTTACTATTCACCAAATATTATTTTCATCTCATTGAACCACATTTTACTTACTGTAATCATCCATGTCTCTCGGATTTTTGAAATATCAATCACAGAAGCAGTAAAATTAAGATTTATGAAAAAAATAGTTTTTTATCTACCACTTGGTAGATTCACTATTCATCAAAAATTGAAGTTTTTCAGAAAAATGCCAAAATTTCACCCTAAGCTTTAATTGATATTCCGAATTCAAAAATGATTTCTATTTTAAAAAATTTCCAACATATAAGTTGCATTAATTAATTTTATAATTAATTTCCCCTGTCACAACAAATTGCGTGTTTTTAAAAGATAATAACTATCAAAAGATTAACACTTGTTTATGTCTGGTTTAAATGTGAAATTTCAACCAATGACCAACATTGTATTAAATTGTAAAAATACATTTTAAATATACATTAAAACACTCAAATTAATAATTTATCACTATTAATTATATCGATTAAAAAAGTTTTTTTTAATTATAATTTAGTAATTTTCCGTATTTTTCAGAATATGAAAGTTATCCGAAAAGTACCAAAATATCACCTTAGGCTAAATTTGATACTCCGAATCCAAAAATGAAGACCATTTTGAAAAATAAAATTTTAAAAATTTCAAAAAGTGGTTATTACTATTCATAATGGCTAGTTTTAATAATATTTTAATAGCATATCGTTGTTTAGTTAAACTCGGTATTGCTTACTACACACGCTATCGAGGAAGGTCGCAATTCCGTGTAATGGAAGGAAAGTCAAGGATGAATGTTGGGAAAGCTCCTATTGGTGTAGCATACAACACAATACATTAATGAAATTAAAAAGAGTATTTTTTATAAAATCTTGGGCTGTTACATTCTACCCCCCTTAAAATGAATTTCTCCCTCGAAATTCGTTGCGGTTATAAATGGTTTACTACTCGAATGTTTCTTTAATAGAAACCCACATCTTAAAAAGGAATATCAAAACCTGGCTTTAAAAACTAATGTATAAAATGTAACGGTTACCCAAATAAACTAATCACTGGGTTTCCACATAGGTGAAAATCTGGATATGGAAGAGAAATCAAACCAAAATGTTCTGATGGAGAGTGGTAGAGAACATGGCTATGGAAAAGCCAGCAATCACAAAGCCATAAATTTGTGACGATCTATGGTACCATCTAATTCATCAGATATAAGAGCACAAGGACACCATATTTGGTTTTCAAGATCATTTAACTAAAGTTGATGAAATTGGAATTAGAAGAAATACTTTCGTGATTTTGGTATAGTCTCACCGTTTGTCGTTCTTTGGAAAATTTTTACTTCATCTCTTAATGAAATGAAGTTGAATTTTTCATTCGTTATGTGTTAGTAGATCATGTGATAGAATGATGGGTCATTCCATCTGTCTCAAACAAAAGGTTATCGAAAAGTTCTCAAAAAATACATTAGTCCATCTATAGTGAGATTAATTATATACAGTTCCTAAAATGTACTTATACTTCATATATCATACCGCTTCATAAAATAAAACTAGTTTCTACAAACCAGGGACTTTCTATAGGCCAGTGGTATGCGATAAAAGCCAGTCGCACTTCGGTTGTGTGTTCGATTCCCACAGCCCTGTCTGACGCGATGAGATGTCGCTCGTCCTGTAGGTTGTCCTTTTTCTAAAACTACAGTACATAAATAATATCAAAAAAAAATTCTATCCTTAAAAAATACTAACTTATGGTTTACATAATACATTCCAATCTTTAGGCTTATCTAAAATACATCGGTCCAAGCTCATAGTATAACAATAACATGAAATGTCGTCAACCAAGCATGTGAATACCATCATTTATCCCCCATATATCCTGTTGGTCACATTAAAATTATGTGAATACCTTAATTATGTATTCTCTTGAAAAATGAATACCCATTAAACAATAGTGAAAACATGAATACTGTCAAAAGTTAACTCTTTCCACATACCAAAATCCAAAAACTCTATATACTCAAACCATTATATAACCTTCTCCTTATATCATTCTTGAGCTCATGAATACTATCAAACATTTAATTTTCTCTTTATCCCTTCATTATGCGCATATCATCTACATTCCTAAAATATCTGAATAACCTTTCATGGATACTGGTAACATTAATCATACACATTCAAAACTCAAGGAAAGACAACAGTGTAAGAATCCTTAGATGTCTCTTTATTCCATAGTACCATGAGATTACATATACAACATTACACATGATAAACATGTAATCATTCCACTACATTATTAAACCATTAACCGGGATTCAATAATTATTTCATCTCACATATCATTTGTAGTCTCTTCATCATCATCCACATAAATACTACCCATACGACCATATTGATTCTCTTCATGAGTCTTTACTTTAGGGCATTGGTTTGAATAATTCCCATACATTCCACATTTAAAACACTTAACCATTTTTGATGTCGTAGCAATACCATTATCCTCATCCATGGTGTTAATTGAACCTTTTCCTTTGCACTTACTTACTTTGTGTCCTTCTTTTCAACACCCAAAGCATCTTCCAGTTCCCTTGAAACATTCTCCTTGATTCCTCTTCCCACATGATTTACATAGGGGAAATTGAACTTTCATTCCACTATGATCACCATCAAACTCCATCTTTCTCTTATTAGACGAGTCAGGAAACATACCAAATTTGAGTTTATTGATCATATTATGAGATTGCAGATTCGGTATAATAATGATGGTTGGACTTCCAAATCACATTTCATTTGGTTTCTCATGAAGAATATCATTCCATTGTCCATAATATCCTCCATTATCGTGAATCATCTTGTTTCCATCCATTTTATAAAACCCAAAAAGAATAGTGTGAGAGGAAAAAAATCATAATAAAGGGGGAGTAAATTCAATATCTAACATCTTTGGTTTAATTTAATATCGTTAACATAGTTTTAGGACTATATCCTATTTGTATACTTATCATTAGGGACATCCCTAGACATACCATAGAAATATATCTTGGGATCTCACTAACATTTTCGCATCCTATTTTCCAAAGGTTGACTAAACCTTTCCTCTAATACCAATTGTAGAGACCCGAAGCGTAACATACATAGATATTACATTAATTTTGCGGAATACTTAGTACATAACAACACACACACACAAGGACCGTAATAGTTTCATGTCTTTGGAAACTCGGAATATAATCTTCTAATCATGGTGAAATATCTTCATCATCTCCCATAAAGATCTTCCTTTTTTATATCTAAATCATTTCTTTATATCCTGGGGAAAAAAACATAAAAGGGAGAGCTCAAATGCTTAGTAAGGGTAAAAAAAGAAATATCAATCACATCATATACATAAGAACATAGAATTTGGAAATCATAACCTACAAAAGAGCTCATAATATCATAACATGGGATAAATCATAGAAGTTAAATGTAATCCCAATAATCATAACATAAAACATGAAACTTTGTGGCATACACACATAATTATAGAGAATCATTTTTTGTTAGTCAAGACTCATTTCCAAGACTATCTTAGTGGACAATGTCACTTTCTGAACTGAGTCACCCTCGTTTCATTCATGTTTCACTGAACCGGTATAACCTACCATTCCAACCATGTCTATCTCATGAGATATAAAATCATTACCCAATGCATTGGATGGAGATATAGGTCCCACACATATCATAATGATACCATTATTATGTGTGCCACAAAATCATAAATCATACATCATTGCATAACCCATGTAATAAAATGGGATTCATAAACATCATGCCATCACAATCCATAAATAATTGATATCATTTCATCATATGAAAATTGGAACCATTTATATCATAGAGACATTTTACTTGAAACATATATATCAAATATTGTCATCTTAGAGGGAAAGTAGTTTTTATAAAAACACTTGAAATGAATTCTTGAGGAAAATATTCTTTGTTCTTTAAAATCATTTTCTTTTCAAAAAATTCCATTAAATTTTAAAAGATAAGGGTTTTGTTGGAAATAATAATGCAATCTTGTAGAGTATGCTTCTTTAAAATGAGGTGTTATGAAACCGTAAAAAATCCGTTCATGCCGTATAAGTTAAAAATAACATTCTCCTCGTACATTTGTCAGAAAAGTCAAAAAGTACCTTATATGGTAACCAAAGGAAAGATTCCAATCATACAATGTGGTAAAAAGTCAATAAAGGGTAAAAATGACTTTAAACATTCATTTAAGAATGGTAAAAATTTTATAAAAACATTTTTTAGAAAACATGGTCATGGATGATAAACGTAACCCCAGTAAATACTTACGTATAAGCAATCTCGGATAAAAATGAGATTGAAAATTTATCCCTTACCTTAGGTCCGACTTGCTTTGTAAGTGTCCGAACCTCCTGTATAATGATTTAAATAATGTTATTGACTTATTACAGAATCATATTCATTGTTATGATATCATATATGGTTCACTTATGACTTTATATTACCCGTTCTTTTGTAAATTCGATGTTAACGAAGCGTTTTGGGTAAAATCATTTCATTTATCGTAGGTGTTTGGACTTGTTGTTCATGACATTATTATAACTTATATCATTATTTAATTACTTCCAGAATATAAAGTATGAATTATATATCATATATATTCAGTATATATATATATATATAATAGATAGATAAATGAAATGAAACACACCGTTCATGGAGACGGTAGTCCGTACGTACGCATGAACGATGCTTTCCATTCCTTATTGTCTTGAATGGAAGTAAGTAGATGACATATATATATATATATACATAAATCCAATAGATTTATCATGTCATATATTCCATTATTATTCATTATATATATTTTATAATCATTCTGGAATGGTTAACATGGATAATGAATCTCATCACATCGTGGAGACGGTAGTCCGTACGTACGCACGAGCGATGATACCGTTCCCATGGTCGTGGAATTGTGTTAAAGTGTATGTATACTATTTCAGTATCAATATAACATTATAATAATCATATATAGTTACTCATTAAACCATTATACCCATCCTATTAAGGTGGTGGTGGAAAATAGATTACACCACGGCGTGGAGACGTTATTCCATAGGTACGCACGCGCGGTGATTTCATTTTCCGTAGGATGGATAGATGGTTAAATAGGTTTGTTTCATACTTATAATAACATATCAATATATGAGTGATACTTATGTTATTAATTCATAATGAAACAACTAAATAAGAAGAAGTTGAAGAAGAATGAAATTGGGAAGGATCGGTAATGGAAATTACCTCTTCTTTGAAGTGCTTCTTTGAGACCTCCTTTTAGGGCACTAAAATTGGTCTTTTAAGAAGACCAGGACCTCTAGGATGATTCTAGGGAAGTGGAGAAAAGATTTTGGCAGGGTTTGGCCGAGATTGAATGCTCAAATTGGTGTGAGGAGGAGAGGGAGGAGGTGCCCTTTTATAAGGGAGGAGAGGGGCACCTTTGGAATAACTAAAAATATTGTTTTATTATAAATTCAAGTTCGTTTTTAAATAGCTCAAAATTGATTTATTTCGAGGATAAGGTTGGGATGGGTCTAAATCCTATCATCCAATAGAATTTAGACATGTTTAGGTTCCTATTTTAACCTTATCATTTAGATTTATCATTAAGTTAATTAATTTTACTTTTACCATGTCTTCTTGTGTTCTTATACTATAAGGTTAATAAACATACTATATCAAGCCCAAAGAACCCCAAATTGTATATAATTAATATATATAACCTTATCTATGCCATTTTTCAGAACCTTAGATTTTTATGAATAAAATAACAATTAGTAATATAATATTTGTTTTTAAAACTATTTTATGTCAATTTTGACATTATTTAGTAATTGATTTTTGTGAAAATTAAAACAGAAAGATAAGTTCAAAAAAAGTTAATTAAATCAATGAAAACATGTCATATTAACTTATAAAATTTGTTTAATTCATAAAAAGTGTCAAATTACATTTATTGTGGTGTTTATAACATCAATTATGTCAATATTTCATTAATAAGATAATTACTGTATCATCATTATGTCATAAATAAATTAACTTATATAATGTCTAAAAATTACAAATAAAATACCATTATGTAGGGAATATTTTTATCTTTCTAATTAATATTTATAGTCGAATTTATCTTATGTATAACCCCATATTAAAAATTATTTACTTATTAAACGCTTATTTTAACTATTTTAACCCTTCTTTAAATAAATTAATAATAAATGTCCTAATCTAATCCATGTGGTCCTAAATGGTCATATTTTAATCCAAAGGTTGTTTTTGGTCGAATTACACTTATCCAATAGAATTAGGACATGTGTTAGAGTAATAATAATATCATTTTTACCCATAATTACCCTATTTACTTTTAATCGTGGTAAAAAAAGTAAAAAGTTACTATTCATCAAAAATTATTTTCATCTCATTGAACCACATTTTACTTACTGAAATCAAGCGTGGCTCTCGGATTTCTGAAATTACAATCACAGAAGCGGTAAAATTAAGATTTATGAAAAAATTAGTTTTTTAACTACCACTTAGTAGTTTAACTATTCATCAAAAATTGATGTTTTTCATAAAAATGCCAAAATTTCACCCTAAGCTATAATTGATATTCCGAATTCAAAAATGATTTATATTTTACAAAATTCACAAAATATAAGTTGCATTAATTAATTTTATAATTAATTTCCGCTGCCACAACAAATAGCGTGTTTTTAAGAGATAATAACTATCAAAAGATTAACACTTGTTTATGTCTGGTTTAAATGTGAAATTACATCTAATGACCAACATTGTATTAAATTGTAAAAATATATTCTAAATATACTTTAAAACCACTCAAATTATTAATTTATCACTATTAATTATTTCGATGAAAAAAGTTGTTTTTAATTATAATTTAGTAATTTTCCCTATTTATCAGAATATGAACGTTATCCGAAAAGTACCAAAATATCACCTTAGGATAAATTAGATACTCTGAATCCAAAAATGAAGACCATTTTTAAAAATAAAATTTACAAAATTTCAAAAAGTGGTTATTACTATTCATAACAGCTAGTTTTAATAATATTTTAATAGCATATCGTTGTTTAGTGAAACTCGGTATTGCGTACTACACACGCTATCGAGGAAGGTCACAATTGCGTGTAATGCAAGGGAAGTCGAGGATGCTTGTTGAGAAAGCTCCTTTTGGTGTAGAGTACAACACAAGACATTAATGAAATTAAAAAGAATATTTTTTATAAAATCATGTGTTGTTACAATGTAGTTGAACTTACCATGGATTGTGGATAAACAATCCATACACAAGATGACGTCGTAAGGCCTCGACGCCACTGCTGGGGTATCCCAGGAGAAGATCTAACATCCTATAGTAAGATAACATTATCGGAACCAGTGTGTAATCGTCGAATCCAATCTATTAGGAGTCACATGTTTTAATGATTGATCCAATAGCTCCATCAGAATATCCTTGTTCCGAACAAGGGTTGAGGAAATAAAAGAGTTATCGGAACTTGTGTCTATAATAACTACATCTAGGTTGGAGTAGACATAGAATGTTCCTATAATAATTTTTGTATTGCCATGGTCATAGGCCTCATCATCATGGATCTGAGCACTCCACAACCCACATGGTTCCTATGGTCGGGGTTTTCATCCTTGAGTTGGTTGCGATAGCACCTCAAATCATCACCCACTGCATGCTACACGAATATCTCCCTTTCCATGTCCTCCACCCTACAGATCTCCTCGCTCAATCCTCTTCCTCTACAATGGCAGTCCGTCGACCATCTACTGGTCATCCATACGGATGTTCAGGAAGTCACAAGACATGTGGCCCAGTTGACCACACGTAAATCACACCATTGACCCTACTAAATCACCCTGGACTTGGAGCCTCTTACTACCAACCAAGTGTCCCAGGGTCTCCCTATGAATGACCTGACCCTCTTGGTCCCACATGCCTAATGCATACTGCTAGCTAAAGACTCTGCTGCAGGGGTCAACTATTGGCCCCAACTTTCAGCAACTGCTCCGTCCGTAATCTCTCTACAAAATGGTCTCGCTCTAGCAACCCTGCCTTGGTGGGGATGTTGAGGGTCACCACTAAATCACTGATCTCGCTTAGAATCCCCTTCATGAAGGCCCGAGAATATATAAAGGTTCTATCATCATATAAATATATTAGCATGAAAGCTTTGTGAACCTTGTCTTGTACTCGAACACTGTCATGTTGCCCTGCTGAAGGTTAAATAGCTCCTAAATTCACACAGATCACAATGTCATGGGGAAAAAATTCACTCGAAAGAGCCTCTGGATTTCAACCCATGTGAGGTTCGCCTCATCATGAAACTGGATGGTCATGCTCCACCATCTACCAACCTATCCCTGTATAAGGCTCATCGTTTAGATTTCCATCTGGTCAGGTGGTGTCCTTACAAAGCAAAAGACATGCATCACGTCCTCTAGTCAGTTGTCACTGAATCTAGGGTATTTCTCACCCCAAAACGTGGGAGTTCTATGCCGCTGGTACTCATGTTTGGTGTTATGCCAATGAACGTCATCTACCAGAACCACATGTAGCAGGGGATCACCATCATGTGGTGGTAGCACTACGTAACCACCCGGTGGGGCCATCTCAAACCCCGGTCCTTGGAAAAATGACTCAGCATTGAGAGGGTTGGCATAACACATCTGGATCCATGCTGGTCATCCTCTTAGTGGAATTATGAGATAATTCACGATATTATATAGTTAGAACATTATACCTGGTGGCCTGAATTTTATTTCAAATCCCAAAAAAATGTTACAAGCATTTTCGTGCATTGAGCCGAAAAGCAGGACTAATGGATCCAATGTATGGATACGTCGTCCACCGCAGAAACGTTTAACTCCCTGAACATGATAATCATACACACAATACACAAAATTATTTAAAAAAAACAAATACTCCTTATCACTGAGGTAAAATAGACGACCTCCGATACCACTTTATCACGACCCATCCTCGTGGCCCATGTCGGGACTACCCCAATCTTTCTTTCCATAGTCCATGGGATGGCTTCTAGAACAGGAAAGATGTATTTCTAAAACGATAAGGGATTGCCTTTGAACCTATAGAAACTCATAGAGTGGTGTGAAATAAAAAGAAAACACACAAAATAGAATGCAACAGAAGAAACTGTGAAGTAAACCATTGTAGTGAAGTGTGCAAGAAGTAAAGGGGGTTGAAATACAAGCCCAACTTGAAAGAGTACATGTATAAATTTAAAAGTAAAAAACAACTGAATAGTGAAAGGAAGCTCATAGATCTCCCCAATAGATCATACCTGAAGTGTAGGTACAACTCAAGATCTATAGTTCATGCGTCTCTTCATCCCAAAAGGACCAGCTCCAACCACCACCATGTCCTTTCTCCCTCATCCTCAATCAATTTTGTACATCATCTGCACTAGAAATAACAAGGATCGGGAGAATCCCGTGTAGGGGTGAGTGTAATGATACTCAGTAGGGACCCTAACTCCCCCATAGGTATCCTTGTGTTCAAAAAAGGAAAACCCACAATGAATGCAGGAGATGTAAACAACACAAGTCAACTCACAACCGACACCGCTTTTGGTCAAGGATGGATGGGTTTCCAGATCATCGAACTCCTCCGATGTTACAGTAATCTTCCTATATTGAGTACAATGGTCATACCATGTCACACAGAGCCACTTACCACTAACCTTGAAATGTAGTGGTACCCATAACAGATGGGTACCATGGGTATGTCAGGTCACAGAAAGCCACATCCAATCGTGGGCATGTCGGGTCACACAATTTTGCTTCCCACTATGGCCAAAATGAGATAATCCTTTTGAAAAGTATTGTAGGTCTGTTATGTCGGACAGAGCCACTCCCCACTATGGGCCTCCTGGGTCTCACATAACTGCTTCCCTCTGGGAAAAACTTCAAGTGGTCTACAGGTCTCAGCCAACCCCATGGTTTCATTCTTAGTCTTCTTGAGAGAAACTATCCACAAGACAAATTCCACATATTGATATCCTTGTAAGTCACAAAAAAGTATCCCAAAATATATGTCTCTTATAGGGGGTCCCAAATCCTTAAAGGACTCATCAATTAAATGCACAGTTTTCATGATACGGCGGTTTTAGTGTAGAGGGACCAGTTGAATTCGTATTTGACACATCCCGGACATGCCCCAACATTCTCCAAAACCCTGGTGGAGTGATTCAATAAATACTTCTTTGTATTATTTATCTAAACGTGGTAGACAGTTCCTCATATGGATGTCCTGTTTAGAAGTTAGGGCCCATTTTGTGAAACAAGACGGTACTGGGTTAGAGTCTGCTTCACATCGGTCGAACCGGCCCGACCAGGGTCGGGATGGCCTGACCTACATCGACCTGGGTCGACAAAACTAGGGTCAAACTCGCCCACATGGCCTAACCCAACCCGTATGGTTCGCTAGTCAGCCCGCTGGGTGGTGGGTCGGTCCGCTCGGCCGACACAGCAGGATTACAATCCTGGCTGCGCGGGCCTCCTGAGACACCTGGACACAGTCCGTATGGGTAAAGCTGACCAGGCTCGAAGCCAAGTCGGTGGGTCAACCCTTGGTGTTTGACCCTACGCGCAGCTGTGAGTCCTCTATAACATGGATTATGGGCCATGACCTTGCCGTCAGGTGCGCCGTTGGCACGCACATCATCCACCAATTGTCGGTCGAACCAGCAGCCTCTACTCTAACTGCAGCTGGTGAAGGTCCTGGCCCTAATACCTCGTGGGGGAACCGCCAAGGGAATACCCCTCCTTTTAACCACTGTACATGGGGCCAGCACCTCCACATGTTGCTGCAGCGCTGCTGTGCACCCCCGCTGCTGCCGGTTCTAGTGGATGGCAGTTCGTCGGGCTACCGGTCACAAACTGGGATCTGTTTCCAACAATTTCGCCACCTGCAGGATACTGGGTCCATGTCCGTCACTGGGGTAGGCCATTATTTTTCATTCCACCACCATCAATATTGGGAGATCACAATCAACACTCAAACAGAGGGGCTCTGGCCTTGTTCGTATCGACCCACACCATCTGTGTTAATGTTAATTCCGAGGGAAATTTCGAGGGAAATTTCAACTATACTTCATTCCATGACTCCAAAACATATCCCAATAAAAGAAACTCACCCTCCCATTTATAGATATTGATTAACGAATAATCTTGTTTATGGGTTGACCCATTATTATCATTTTTATAATAATTGTGTGGAAAACCAAAATAAATCCATAAAACACCCTACCTTGAAATGTTTGAGGGTGCATACGGTTGATGGAGTCTCATTGTTCTCCATCCCCTAAAAACGCCGCCCATGTTACTGCTCGAATTTCAAACTAGGGTTTGGGGTTTTCGGTATCACACATCACATACCAAAAGGACCATCTTCGGCTTCTACGGGCCCAACATTACGACACTCTTACAACACTTCGTTGTGTGGAAAAACATGTCTGATACCCATCAATAAGATCTATATTTGTAGGGGATGGGGATTGTATGTAATGATGTGGGAAATTAATGGGGTCTCATAAATTTCGAATATTTATAATTCCATGACAACATCTTTACATAGGATTTGTCTAGTCAATCCATTCATTGGCCTGACTAACCAGGATTCCCACACTCCATTTTTCTATTGGTGGAAAATAAATAAAATAAAATTATAAAAAAATTTCATTTCATTTCATTTAAAAGTCACAACAATTAACTTATTCTTGGGACCTACTACGGTCAATTTAATGTCTCCCTCAAACGAATCTGGGCACTGCAGATTCAACAGAGCACTCAAATTTTTAATTCGAACCGCAATTCAAATGATATGAAAATCTTGATATGCTCTTATTGAATGTACCATAACAATGTTCAGAAATTAATTGCTGGCACACCAGACCTAGGATTCATGCACCGTTAATTTTTTCAGACTCGTAAAATTCCATTAATTCATAAAAATTACATGGAAAAATCCGGGTCTTTTCAATTTTGAATGCCAACCATGTATCCCTTTTTTCAAGATGTAATCAAGTTGTCTTTTTTCCCATGATGGACACTGAATAATATTTACTTGGTTAATTGTGGGAAAGTTTTAATCATTTATGCGGGAATAAAAAAATAAAGACTATGTGTTGAGGATTATATTTAGAGGCACTCTTCAAATGGAAAATAATGTGATATTGACAACACCTCTAGAATACTTATATTTTAAATTTTTTTAGATATATGGAAATAAAATAAGTCTACATGTTATATTTTCATTAGATTCCATATTTATCAACCCACTAACATTTTGAGAGGTGTACATTGATTGATTAAATATGGGATATTATGATAATATACAATCCTATAGGAAATTTTCATGGTTATGTGTCATTTTATATTATAATTTGTCACTTTATATAATGGTCTTTAGGATTTTTAATTTTTAATATTTTTTAATCATGAGTCAAGCTCTATAATGTATTTCATAATCAACGATGAAATAGTTTTTATATATGATTGACAATTTTTGTTTTTCAAGATTTATGTGTTATTAATTATTATATTGACGTGGGTTCCTAATATGAGGTATCATTTCATAAGATATAATTTATATTAATAATAAAATTAAAATGAAGAATATCATATATGGGTTATGGAATTTTCTAGGTGATTATTTGATAGAATAATTTTAGTCATGATATTTATGTATATTACAGTTATTGAATGAAAAATTGAATATTGAAAAAACCATTACAGATATTCACCAACCAGATGCATCATATGCATATGAAACCATCATAAAACCACTCAGTACAAAAATACATCAACCAATGAATAATAAATATTCTAATCCCAATGCCTTCCTACCGAAAACTCCCAAAATAATACCAATTTTAGTATAATATTATATCTTGTTCGTGATGTGATAAATCATCCAAATCTTAGTACTGATTTCATATCATGCATCACTCCCAACCCTTTTTTGGGGTAATAATTTATATTCTATCAAATATCTCATAATTCAATTCAAAATCATAAGAATCAAGACACCCTCCCACAAACAATATATTAGTGTTCAGTTTAAAATCATTGTGACACCATTCAATGTGAATATTGGATATTTGTTGGAATTTGAATTTTTGTTCCTTTATAGCTGGGACATTTCTGAGGGTACCCAATTAAGGTATTTATGAAAACACTAAAAAAAGGTATTTAAGGAAAAATATGTAATTGTTATATAATATATGAATTTCATTAGATAATATTTATTTATAAATAAAATAAATATAAAATATTGAAATCAATATTTTATAATGTAACTATATCGACTCTATGTATAACTAAAAATTCATCACATATATAATTAATTTTTTCTTATATATTTAAAAATATATATAATTTTAAGATATAAATATATTATTCGTTAAATATATTGATTATAAATCTTATTTTTTTATAATATTAAAATATATTATATTATATACTAATTATATATAATGAATTTTGTAAAAATGAATTTAATATGACATATATATATAATTTATTGGACATTGTATATTATTATTTTATGAATATAAATTTATTATTTACATAATAAAATATACATTTCTATTTTAATTAATATCATAATACATTTTATAATTATCTTTTTAATAAATATTATATTTCATTTTATAAATATAATTGATGTAAAATAGTTTCTCATTGAATTAAAAAATGTTATCACTCATTTACGAAAAATATGTGATATATAATTTATTATGTGTATATTTAAATAAAAAAAATCATGTAGTAAATTTTAACTAATATTTAATCTATTATATTTATAAAAAAATATAAAAGTAAAGGGATGTTTTTCACACCACACATTGACATTATTTTCTTGTGGGGTTTTTATTGTTATCTATGAAATATATTTGAGTTTACAACATAATTAAAAAATTATCCATGTTCCATAATGACATTAGAAAACAGTTAAATATAAAATGAAAAATTAAATTATGAAAAATAATGGGGAGGATAAATACTAGTACAAATAATGTCATCATTTAAATTATTCGTATGTGGACTCATTAAGTTAATATATATACAAACTCAGGTCGAGGATTACATGATTCCATCATTTCTATGATTTTTTTTGTATATATAAAGAACAATAGTTTTTGTTAATGAAAAAAAAGATTCATTGGAAAATAATGAAGAATAGTTGTGTCTCTGAATAATGTTATATATGAGTTTTTCAAATAACCCTTCTATGCTTCAAAATGGTGTGTCACCATTAAATTGATGCAGTCCTAGATGTAGCATGTCGCCCTCTTTCCCATTGGGATTCTCGGTCTCTCTCAGACAACCTTCCTTGACCCCCCATTGATAATGCTTACTAAGAAAGAGTGGGGGGAGATGGATATGAATGTCACCAACCCTTCTTGATTAACATGCCATGTATCCCAATCAATCTCACTTGTCATAACAAATAGGGGGAATATGGATATGATTATCACTAATTGTTTTCTATTGACATACCAAGACACCCCATCGTCATTTTCTACCACCACCATCACCTTTTCTACCTTTCACAGTGCCAAATCAACAATTCCTAAATGCTGAATCACCAACATGACCTGTCACGATGCCCCATCCACAATTCTTACTAGTACTGATAGGGGGAATATGGATATGGAAGTCAATTCCCTTTTGAAGACAACCCACCATGATGCCCCATCGAAAACACCTACAACTTTCACCACATTTTCTCTGATGATCCTCAATGGCACCCTATTGAAAACTCCTCTCACAATAACCATCCTCCATCACCAGGAATTATTAGACGATCTTCCACGAAACCCCATCAATAACACATACCACTATTAGTTTCCCTTATCATTCGATAATCCATAGTGTCCCTTTGACAACATCTACCTTGCCAAATGGGGGAAAATGTATTTCATGGTCGCTACCCACATGATTGTAATTCCCCACACAAGATGAAACACATTAGGATGGAGGTGTTTGGAAATGAAGCCCTCAACCCCTGCCTGTTATTCACCATCATTGAAGATTATGAATACTCACACCTAAAGTATAAAAGGATGAGTCCAAAAGTGAAATGACTGCTAATGTGTCAGAAAAAATGGTGCATGAGTAAATGTATCCCTCTCTCCAAACATGCATCACTGGACAACCATTTTTAGATGAGGAGTTATCAAACATGAAAAAAACTACAAAAATTAATGTATTTTTTCTGAAGGGATTAAAAAAATGTATTTTCATATTGTATATTTATTTATCAAATTATAACTCATTTAATTAATAATTTAATACTAATTGCTAATTATTATTTAATTTTATCAATCAACTATATTTAAAATTTCTACCATCATCAATTCACTAATTTTTATATTTATATTACACTATTTCATATCCTGAAAAATTGAATGCAGCTTCTAAAAAACACTAATAAAAGGGGTTCCATTTTTCTATTCTTTTTTATAACATTAATAAAATTCCTAACAATATGATAAATTTTTTTAGGGCATTTAAATGACACATTTAATATGTTAATTATATATATTCTTTCTTATGTATTTTTAAATAATATTTATATATCAACATGTATATATTTTTATATATAATTTATATAAATGGTTTATATAACATTAAATAAAAAATGAATCCTATTTTAATAATTTTATATTTAAAATTTAATAAAATTATTATAAGTAAATAAAAATATAATAGTATATCTATATAATTTAATTTTAAATGCTTATATAATATATATAAATACGATTTGTTAATATTTTATTGAAAAAATTATATGATATATAAATTCATGTATTTATTTAAATATATTATTCATATTTGAATTTTTATATTAATATTCAAAATATATAATTAAATGATATATGTATATGCATTCATATATGTGTGTCTATATGTGTGCGTTTATGTATGTGTTGATTTGGTATGCATCTGTTGTGTTGTGTGTGTTCATGTGTTTACGTACGTTTTTTGTTTGTATGTTTGAGTCTATATATGTGCATATGCATGTATTTAATTGTATTTCTATCTTATACATATGTGTAAATGTTCATGTATTTGTACATAAAAATTCATAAATAAATATATATATATAAATGTGTGTGTGTGTGATTGGGTATGTGTATGTATTTATAATTTTTTATTATATTTATATGTATATGCAGTTATGTACATATGTGTGTATATGCATGTGCATTTGTTATTTATGTTCATGTGATTGTGTATGTGTGTGTATGTGTATATGTATGATTATGAGTGATAATATATTTATATGTTTATGTAAGTGTGCATGTATGTTTGTGTGAAGGTACATATATATGTTTTTGTACACGTGTATGAGCAAGTGTATGTGTATATGTGTATGTTAATGTTGTATGAGTGTTTATAGTCATTTGTATAGATTTGTATTTATGGGAATGCCAATGGATGTAATAGTATGGATGTGTTTGTGTATGAAAATAGATTTGTATGTGTATGTACATGTGTATGTGTATGAGTATGAGTATGTATTAATGTATTTGTTTTTGTTGTCTTTGTATGTATATATGTGTATGTATAAATATTAATGTATGATCATGCATTCATTTGTAATAATATATATGTGTTTTTTGTATCCCTATGGCATTGTGGTTGTTTATTTGTATGAGTTTTCTAAATATGTATTTGTATATTGTGTATGTATATGTGTACGTATATTTTTATAATTGATTTTGAATTATTTTTTGGTATTTAATTGTTCTATATTTGAAGTATGTTAATTAATTTATTCATTTTTTATATATTTGTTTAATAATTTTGTAATATTTCTAATGATGTTTTTTATTTTAACCTGTCCATATATGTAAATATTTAATTCAATAAGGACATTTTAACAATTAGAAATAGTTATAAAAACATATTTTATTTTCTATATACAAATAATATATTGCATAATTCAATAATTAGAGATAAAAGTAATATTTGTTTATTTAATGTTATTCAATAATATATGTTTTCTATTCATGTAATTACTATTATGAATTATTTGTTTAATATTTTTTGAAATATATTTCATTTAATATATTCATTTTTATTTTATTTAATAAAATCTTTTTTCCATTTTTTGATATTTTATAATTGTCAATATTTTTATATTGACTCAATTTTTAAAATTTATACATATTTATTTAATATGATTCAATATTTCAATTGAGTTTTTATTTTATATTTTCAATATTTAATCATTGTTATTTATTATATTATAATATTTTATCTATGATTGAAATCCATATAATTGATTATTGTTATAACATCTCTAAACCACATTATTTTTTCCCAAAATTGAACCCCAATATACACCATCCCAAACACCATTTATTAGTTTATGTAACAATAGATAAATAATGGGGATGTGCTTCATGATGAATGGTAATGATTGATGGGGTCGTTGAAGGTCATGCTTTTCATTCTCGTCTGTGAATTCCATTGAAAGACAGTGATGGTTGGATACTGTCGTTGGCGCATGGATCTCTACGGGTTTCGAGCGCCATGTTTCAGAGATGGAATCAATAACGTGGGATAGTTGAATTTTGGATGTATGATGGGAGAAAAGTGTTAATGAAGTATTTTTTGTTCATATCATTCAAGTGGACCCATGAATGATGGCGGTGACACTCCAACGCCAGTGATGGCTTCACGCGGTGACAATTTTGGTGTAGTAATAGTTGAGCGATAGATTTTCATGCACGATTGACATGTCTATAAACCTCATAGTGTGGATATTGTGGTATAAAGTTTTTAGTAGTGATTGGGATTGGAAAACACACAATTGGTGGAGAGGTTTGTGGTATGATAGATGTTTATGGAAATTTTCCACGACATTGGGATATATAATGGAAGCACAAGGAGATCTCATAGTGGAAGGACATGTTTCTTACCACTCTCATAATACAAAAAAAATACTAGAATCTTGGACACTGATCTCTCCTAGTTCCTGAGTAATTGTCTTAGATATTCCTTCATGTATATCCCATTCCCCAAGGAAGACATATGGGTCACCTTCAATAAATACAAAGGACACTCTCATGAGATAACAATATATGTGGGGCCAGTATGCGACTACAAAGTCCATGACAATTATTATATTGATTACAATCATATTAATGAAAAATATATCCCAAAGGAAATGATACTCTCCGGTATCTATCATATATCCCATGCATTAAATGATATCCCAAGACTGTGTTCCTAATGGTGTTTCTATATTCATCACCTCTTTTACGGACTCATCCTCCATGTTCAAACCATTAACAAGGATTGAATATATAAAGGAATGAGTTTCCCCAATATCAAACAAGGAAATATATAAAGATGAATATACTATAATAGTACCTCTCACTATCGATAGACCAACCTCGGTCACCATTCTAATGAACTTAAAGTAACTATCCTTCCACAATTTTATGTGGTGTCATTTGACTCCCATGAGTAGCAATACTCAACTGATACAGATGATCATACACTAAACCACCATTTTCAATACCTCTATAGCTTCTTTGTGTAGAACTCCATCTTCCATAACTATATGGTGTAAAATACCCTTTTGCAACACTTTGACTCTTAGATGATGCTCCTTCAACACCAGCCTTCCAATATTTCCAACAGAACATCTAATGGTTCCCTATTTTTTTTTCAAAACCATCACTCTAGTGGTGGATGAGGAACATTTGTATTATAGTGTCCCTACCTACCACACTGGGGGAAAAGCACATTATAATTATCTAGTGCAACTATTACTCCTAAATGTCCACCATTCTTTCCACTATCTTCACTAAGATTCTCATTATTGTGCTCCCAACTCTCAGAAGGCCAATTACTTTATCATACAACTACCTTCTAGTAATAAAAAAATTCTTCCATGTTACCCTATTAAATGAGATCCGGATTAACCATTTCTAATATTTTCTTCAGAATAATAATATTCACCTGGGACTTAATTTCAAACTTGTGTATGTCAGAAATTTGTTTTTCTAAAGAATACCCATCAGCCGCCAATGCATGAGAAAAAATATGTAAATATGTTAAAGGTTAATTGTATTCCATTAAGGGCCTAATTTCATTCATTAGATGAAAAAAATATAAATCCTTCCCTTGCCTTAGTGTGTCTGGATATAAAAGCTCTCAGAATTTATCCAAAAAACAATTCAATAACATATCATCACTATCTCCAGATCATACATGAATGTCCCACCGAAGATTTACTAAATCCCATAAAATATAAAATTCCAACATGACCCACCTCTTAGCAATAGTATACAAATTTTTTTTGTATCTTATATATGTATTATATATAAATATTAGCTCCCTCGAGTGCACCCTCTCTAAAAAAAATTAGGATGGTGAAAAAATTGAAACTCCCTTGACAACTAAAAAAATTATTTCAAAAAATGACATGTGTGTCTCTATTTGAATTTCATGAAACAAGACATTTTCCATTTGAACTATTCATCTTCTTAATTAGATTTCACCAATATAGCCTCGTGCTCCATGTTTGGATGTTCATTCTGGGCCATACCCATTGGTTCTTCCCGAAACAAGCGTCATAGTGGAAAATCTCTAAAAATACCAACACATGTCTTAGGTATCATAACTGAACCATAAAAAATTTACAGAAGGTGATAAACTAAAAGAAAATTATTCCACATGTCCTTTACCCATTTTTATCAACACATGTTCAACAACAATGCATTATCACTACCCTAAACCATACTACTCCAAGGTCATGGTTAATAAGGGTACATTCATTGTCAGTAATTAATTCTGCAATTAGTAAAATACACAATCCCATTTTAATTAATTCAAAAATTAATTAATTTTTCATACCTAATTAAACAATTATGGTTCTATGTAGACACCCATTTATTCTCACCTTGCAACATTATATTAATCTCACAACAAGTAAAAATAGTTCATTTTAAACAACTTACACATAACCCATTTTTCATTGTGTTCATAGAATGATGCATGTGACAGCAAACCTGAGTGCCTATAATGATGCATGAAGACTCAGGTACCATTTCTATTTATTCCATCGCCCAAAATTTAACAACTGTTAAAACAAATATCACATCACACAACATGTTCATCACACATGGTGAAATAATATCCAACTATAAGAACAAACCACATTCAGAAAAATCACTCCATGATTACTAAGATTTTCCCCCATGCATTGGTTTGAAACTCACATGCACAAGATCATTATAAAGCCTCAAATCATAATTTTATCCTATTTAAAATTCCCAAAATTGTAATCTAAATGAAGAAGAAATCAAAGAAAACTCGTTTGATAGCACTTTGTGATGTGCTGACCCGGGTTCCACTGAGCGGTGCCCTGATCCGGTTGGTCACATTACCTCAAGCGTGCCTCCATTTATGCCATAGGGTGTCGACTAGCCACAATGATTTGGTAAGTATGTCCTGGTGAGAATGAACCATCATTTAGCCGAATAAAACACCAACCAAATCAAACAACAAAAACCACATTCTAAAATGTATAAATAACCCGGGCAATACCATGAAATATGATAGAAAAAACCAAAAAATTCAATAATCTGCAAAAATATAAATCATTCTATGACATAGAAAGTGTCATGTGTCCATAATGAAACTAAAAGTACTGTTATGAAATCAAAAAAACAGGGCCTGAACCATATCTGGTCCCCTCTCCGGTGCTCCAATCCCAAAAAGAAATATATCCTAGGATCTTTCCATTATCAGGTCCTATAACAAAAAGTCTACTCGTGTGAGAATATGGTGGTACAAATATGGTACGAGTAACACTCAATAGGACACCACCAACAGTTTCAACAACTAGTTTAGTCAGACAATACTTCATGAAGCTTTATAAAGAAAAAATACAATGAATAATTAAAACAGTAATCACATTTTAATTTAATAATTATAATTCATATTAACCCCTAATTCAATTCTGGTTTGTAAAATGATGCATCATTAAATATTATAATTCATTCAGTGTAGGTGTCCATGCTTAACAACCTAAAATCACATTTAAATCATCATTCATTATTATCATTTATTTGGTGTAGGTCGTAATTCCTAGTTCCTCAAATCTCAATAAGTTTTTGTCTCTATTACTATCCAATTATATCTAATTCGATGTAGGTCATCATGCCTAGCTCCCCATAATCTCATCCTTGGATTACTTTTGTGGAGGGATGAATTTTCAATGTCCCAAATTCTACTAAGTCTAGAACAAAATGTCTCAATACAAAAATATCTCATTCATTAAATCATAATATGATTCACATTAATTTCCCACATTATTTAATTATTAATAAAATGATTAGATAAACATTTCATTTCCCGTTAGTTAATTAAAAAATTAACTAATTAAATAACCCATTAATTAATTCATCAATTAAGTAATCAATCAATTCCATTATCATTCAATATTTAATTATTTACAATTAAATATCTATATAAAAATCAATAATTTTCAAATTAATTCTCACAATTAATTATCATAGATCACTACATGGAATATAATTATTTCCGTAAATTAATTATCTTTGGTCAATATCCTGGAATAAGATTAATTATCACAATTAATTATCTCACATAACCAAAGATACTTCAATAATTAAATCCCCCTAATAAATTATCTAATAAATATAAATTAAACATCTCATTTACCAAATTTAAACCCATAAAAATTCCAAAATATAAATTTTGGAAACCACTTAATTAGTTTTATGATTCCATAGTCAATTTACCACTGAGGCAAATAAATTCCAATCATCATTCCTAATTACTCTGTTTTAAGAAATTATTTATCTTGGTAATATAGAAATAATAAAATCACATTCACATATCATAAATCATGACAATGGGAGTTATATTAATACCATCTACCTCGGTTTATTGGAAGAAGTTATCCCAATTGAAATCTCCAAAATCCGAGAGGCACAATGTCGTCAATCATGCTCCGGATATAAAAACATAAATCACATATTATGATAAATTACCCAATATCATGCAAAAATAGACCTAGACCTACATTCCTAGATATATATCTCACCTCATAGGTTTAAATCCAAGATAACAGGGAAGATCTTCCATGACAAAATCTAGAAATGATAAGAGAATGAACTACAAAAGCATCAAGATGGAACCCATATACAAAGAGGATAGAAGATCGTCAATCAGAGCTTTTGGTCTTAAAGAGATGTGTTCAGATCACCTTGAAATACCTCCATATGGCTTTTAGAATAACTATACAATGTCAATCCCCATCTAAGATCAGGTTAGAGAGGTTTTATGGGTTTTTGTGGTTTTAAAACCATTTTTGGTAATTAACTAGGTCACGTATTTATAAACATCAGTGTATATTACATTTAATGGACCAATACTAATGTTTCTTAAATTTAAATATACATATTTATCGTATTTTCCTTCCAAAAAAACCTTGTAGCAATGTGGTTTGGTGTTTGAAATATAAATCAAATGTGCGAGGATTAAAAACTGAATGAGGTTTTTTTAATTACCTATAATAGAATTTCTTGCAAACTCTTGGTGTCTTAATTTCATATTAAATATACAAATTGTTGGTAATATATTGGTATATACAATCTCTACAAAATTTTTACAAAAAACGTTTGTATATGTCTACACCAATGACAGAAACACCCACAGTCCCCCAACCAGTTTTTATTCCATATACCATTGATTTTGGGGCATATACCAATGGTTCAAAACAATTGGTATATGATTTTTTACAATATTTCATTCTCATATTAACTAGTTCATTAAAACTTATTAAAATAGATCGATGTAGGGTGTCTCATTAGATTAGCACTTCTGGTCACACTGTAGACCCTCTTGTTTGGTTGGAGGACATACCTCCTTGTTTGATATCACGAATAATTTTTTATTATAGGTTTCATTATTGAAATTTAGTTATTTTCTTCTGAAATTGATCTTGAATTGGGAATGAAATTTTAATATGCTAGTTCAACATAAGAAATAATTCATTTTCACTATAAAATTAATGTGTCAAAATGATGTTTTGTTGTTCTAAGAACTCCAATTATGGGATTATCGTCACCTAAATTATTTACAATCATTGGATGTGGCTAGTAAATTTTCACGCATAGTAGTTGATTCCCCCTATCAACCCGATAAAATATTCCTCCCACATTCCTCTCATCCTATGATCTAATTATTATTCGATTATTTATTTCTAGTGTCTCTATTCTCATGGATCCACTTAATTTATTTTCATAACTATTGTATTTTTATTTCTTCATTTTTTACTTTTTTAAGTTAACATTATCAGTTTATCACATTGAGAAAACTAGAAAATTTTATTCTCTATTCCAAATTAAGTTGAAGATTTTCTTAAGTATAAGTAATTAGTCCCAATCAATATATTCATCATCTAATAAATGATCAACTTAATCTCCTATGTACCCTATCACTGAAACACCCCAATGTCTTCCATTTACTATAAGAAGAAGTGTATGTACATCAACTCATCCATATTACTTTTCTACAACCTTGAAAAACTTTATAAACCATATTTTATATATTTTTTTCATTAAATTAGAATTTGATTTGATTATTTGTAACATTGTCGATATCACACAGTCTCTTTTTTAATTATCTCAAAAACTAAAATATAATAATTATACACATCATTTATCCCTATTTATTTTAGAAAAATATGTTTTTGTTGTGTAGATAAAATAATAATAATACCCTTTCTGTGTTATATGTACATAAAATAAATGTATAAATTTATTTTATTACATATTAATATTATTGAATCAAATAGGATTAATATGAATAAAAAATGGTAGGATTCTAATGATTTGAAGAAAGATTTTGTGGATGGGTTTCATCTAATATACAAAAGATCATTCATTTTACCCTTCTCCAATACTTTTTTTTGTGTTTACACTGTTATTATTAATGAATTATAAATCTAGAGAAGTTGGTAGAAGAATAGATCTATAAATAAATAGATCAAATTAAAAAATGTGGGAGTATACATTGGTACAAATTTAACAGAGCTAGTTGTAGGGATAAATATTTTATTGTAAGAACCTTGGTTTTTAGAACGGGTCAAAATCCAGACCCTGTTTGAATTTTTGACATGTATTTGGAAAAAATGGAGAAATTTTGTAGTTTATGTAAATTTCCGGGCTAAAAACCATGTATATTAGGAACACGCCATGTATATGATAGGTGAGTGACTGGCCATGTGCTCGCCAAGTACAAGATGTGTGATGACCCTGTTGAAATTTCTTACTACACAGTGTGTTGTTTTCGACACATCATGTACACTTGAACGTATGGATTCCATACATGGAATATAGGCATATTGGTTGGGTAGAAACCTTTAACCACGTACACGTCGTGTCCTCCTTAGACACGCCGTGTAGTCTAGCAATGTAAGAGGGATATAGATGGAGTTTGGGTATGTCGGCGAGGAAGAGAAGAAAAGCCTAGTACACATTGTGTACCCATAGGTACAAGCCATGTACTCATGTAGTCAGGTTCTGTATAGAAATTCGGGGGAATTCAAGCTGCCATATGAACAATTAAATTATATACACGACGTGTAGTCCTAGAATACACGTCGTGTAATTCCATTTTTTGATGAAATTGACAGTAGCCTTGTTATGAGACGAAGCTCAATTTTTCTGACGGGTTTCATGAACCAAGCGATCTAGGAAATTAAATTGCAACCAGATCATCATCCAATAATTGTTTTGATCATGGTTTAATGATTTGGAACCCCCTCGGTAAGGCCTCGATTCCTATTGATCTGCTTTGGTTGGTTTCTGTTCTAGAATGAGTTATAGGGGATTGAGAGTTTTGGACTCTATTGTAGATCTACCGCATTTTAGACATAATTTTAGGCTATTACACAAGGAGATTCATCGTATGAGTCTCATGTAGGTGGTGAGTTCCACATTAGTGTTTTTGTGGTCATTAGGGTGGCACGGCCTTCGGTGCATTTTCGAGTATTTTGAGCGAGACCCATTTAATCTTATGTTTCATATAAAATTGATTGCTAGACCTTTGGGATGCCTTTGGGTATACCATGTTACAGGTTTTTCTTGAGTAGGGCTGGTCGAGGGGTTTTTGGACATCGAGGCATCTTGGCTGGGGGATTCCAAAAGGTTTATATTTGAATTATTATGTTTTAAACTATTTTATTTAGTTTATTGAACTTGATATAAATTTTTTTGAGGAATTATAGACCTCATTGAAGTTGATTGGTAACCATTGGGTAAGATAGAGGAATTCATGACCTCAGTGTTGTTGATTGTTCACAATTTTGTTAGGGAAATGAAACTGTTTATAATGTTTGTCGGTTTATGTTTTCTGTTTAAATATGTTATATATGAAATTGATGAATTTCATATTATAGACCCTTTGGGTGGTGTTGGGAATGGAATGTATATTCTCGGTTGATGATGATCACATGTTGGGAATGTCATGGGTTACGTTGGGTGGTTCTGACCACATGATTGGGCATCTTGGACGTCGGTTTGAGGTAGAATGATTGTCAGGTTGGGCATGGACCAGGTTACTGGGATGAAAATGCCATCAGACGTGAGCGAAATGGACACAAGGACATGAGGTGTCAGAGACATTTTGGAATGGGTAATATTTTGCTGATTACTACTGACCTAGACATTGAGTAGTGTGCACATAGAGAGAATCCCTGATGAGGTGGTTTTGACCACTCGTATTAGTAGAGGCCCCCAATAGTTGCAGTTTAGGTACATTTGGTTGGGGGGTTCTTGTCGTAGGAATCCACGCTGAATTTGAGGGTCCTTTAGGGGATATAATTGAGTATATTGGGATTGGGTCTGAGGATCGACATTATTTGAGCGCATGCATCTCTATCCTTCCAGTATAGTTATTTAATGGATGACATCGTTGTCCCTCCGGTACTTATTTGAGGGATGACATCGTTGTCCCTCTGGTTAAATTATTTGAGGGAAGACATCGTTGTCCCTATGAAACTTATATGAGGTCATAAATCGTTGTTCCTCCGAGTTAATACTGTTGGGAATTCATTCAGAACGTATGTACAAGGGACACGTGGTGTTAGAGAGAACATGGTGTCAGATTGCATGATAGAGATTCCAGTGTTTTCCAAAACAGGTGACACTCCATAGTGGCTGCTGAGCACCAGTGGAGTTTGTGTTATTTGTACATATTTATGTTTACCACTTTTCTTATTAATGAAATTATTCTTAAATAATTTTTTTACATATGCATGGTTGGGTGGAATCCTACTGAGATTTTTCTCAAACCCTGTATTGGCCCTTTCGGGACGTGTGCCATATTTATGGATTTGTGTTCATGAACGAGGCCAGCATCAGGACCTGGGCTGTATTAGCTGTCGCATAAAGATGGTATCAACCATGAGGTTTTACCTAGAGGGAGTTACCTTGTTTTTTCTATATTCTTGTATTAGTATGATTCCGTGTTTTGTATCTAGAATCATCTATCCATTGGAGCCTTTTTATATTCAGATATGTATGAACTTCTTTGGATGAATGTTTTGTTGTTCAATAGTATTAGCAAGTGATCAACATGTTTTTGTGTTTATTTCTGCTACTATTGTTAATATTTAATTGTTTCCATTGTTTATTGATATTGATTGTGCTTCCAATCTATGATTCTGGTTCAACTCTACTGAGTTGTTTATTCCACTGCATCATTATTATTATACTTGTATCAGTACCATTATTATTATTCATTGATAGGGAATAGCCTTCTAACTATACTCTTAAGACCCTTGCTGCTAGTCATCAGCCTTTGGAATTTGTGGAGTAGCGCCTAAGGTAGTAGAACTTGACTTGTTTAGCACAGTTCGGGTGACTTTTTTGGTCTAGGTCATTGAAAAGTGGTATCAAATGAGTTATTGATAGGGATTTAGTAGCATCATTTTATTGGATACTAATGATATTGATACATCACATTTATTTCATTTGGTTTTACTATTTGGGATATGGTATACTAGAGATAGGTTGTTCATAAAACTGGGTTTCTAGACTGTGCTTGGGGGACTGCAACCCCAGGTTTGAGAAATGGACCATGTTTCCAGGGGTAGGAATTGTGGTTTTCTCTTTGCTCATATTACACTTCATATGATTTCTACCCTGGTTTCTCAATTTGTAAGTAATGTTATTGACTGTTATATGTGACCCTCAACCCGGTGTTGTAATGTAGAATTAGACTTTGTCCTAGTATGGCAATGCTTGGTTTCTTGGAATTTGATTGGCACATTTTTAGGGTATTTCAATTTCATTACTGCACGTTTTATTTGTGACCTGAAAATACCATGTGAATAAAATGAATTACCAAACTTTGAATGCTTTGAAATGTTAACGGGGAAACACCTAAAAGAATTTATTGTTGTTTCAATGTGTATTCCATGCTTTATATATTTGTAGAATTGCATGTGAAAGGGTATTTGGGTCTGGCTCTAATACGAGTATGCATGTACTATCAGTTGAGGTGATATGGATAACCAGGTTTGGGTGACTCGATCATTGGTTTGAGGAAACATTAGTTGTCAGTATGGGAATGGGTCGAGTTAGTTTTGATACATGGATCTTTTAGGGGAGGCTAAGGAGGCCATGAGGTTGGGATTCCATGGGGAATGGTTGTGGTGGGGGAGAGTATGGGTAGTAGATATGCACTTCCTTTTACTACCTTAAATATCTGCATTAAATATATATTTTTATATATATTTATGGGTAGTCTGAACATTAATGGTATTTAGTGGTTTCTTATTTGGGCATCTCAGATGGAGCATCAGACGGGAGATAGTATAGTGCCGCAAGTCCAGGATCAAGTTCGTGATCTGATTCAGGATGATCAGGTGTGGTAGGTATAGGCTCAAGGACATGAACAGGTTTAGAATCCAATGCATCCACAACAGTAGTCGGGTTTCACATCGTTCGGACCATGGATCGACGAGCAGATCTGAGATAGGCTAGAGTGAGTCTTGCTGGGGTTCGATAGAGGTGCACACGATACAAATCCATCTATGGCATATCTGACATGGGAGTCCAAGCCGCAGAACCCGCTACTTTTTTAGGGTGAGGTTGGTCTGCAGGTGGCTAAGAAATTGATAGAGAGTATGTAGATGTTCTTCGATCAGCTCGAGACACCTCCATGGCGGAGGTTCATGATCGTTACGTACATGCTGAGAGGACCAGAAAAGCCTTGTTGTGTTGTATAGGTTCAGCCTCATAGGAACAAGGGAATGACATGGAAGGACTTCGATGATAGGTTATTGTGCACTTTTACCTAGAGACACTGAGAGCAGAGAGATATCGTGTGTTCTTGAATCTTGAGCAAGGATTCCTGTCTGTCAGAGACTGTGCAGCCACCTTCACAGAGTTGTCTCACATCGCACCTGGTATGGAATGCGATGATGCAGGTAGGGTGAGGCTCTTCGAGGATGGCATACGACACACCATTTGGGTCCATTGGAATATTTTCAGTCTATGAAAATTATCATAGGTGGAGAATCAGGCACTCATAGTGAAGGGAACTAGAGGGATAGGCCTCAAACTCATCGGATGACATCATCAGGTGAGTGTTCGAATATCAGGAAATGAGGAAGAGATTCATTCCAGTTTGGATGTCAGGCAATGTACTCAGGAAGACCACCGTGGGGAAATTCTTCTGTATTTTTATTTTTGTGTGGACATCCAGGTCATGTTTGGACTCAGTGTGATAGGCCTCCAAAGGAGTTCCTGGCATGAGGAGAGGTCAGGAACCTTGAGAGGTTTTACAGGTTTCCTTCTCAAACAAGTGGTAGATAGGACCTGAAATGATAGTGGAATATGGATTTGGATCAGGATTAGTACGAGGAGAGGGTAGCCATGGTTCAACTGCACGTGGAGGACATGACAAAGATAGTGGGATCCAGCTGAGGGGTCAGTGTCTGGTGGCTAGAGCATCTCTGTAGTGAGGTTCGTTATCAGGAAACAGTACATAAGTCCGGAAGCATGATGTGTAGTTCCCAGAGGCTAAGCAGGGTGGTCATCTGACGATGGTTAGAGGTACACCACGGGTGTGGCCGTGATTTACATGTTTCCTTTTTGGTATGACCGTAAGTGGCATGTCCGTTTTGAGTTCACTTGATGCACATGTTCTATGTGGACTAACTAGATTCTAGTCAGTGGGGTTGGCACCATATCAGGTGTGTGATATATTTATATATATGTATGAGATGTGTATCATTATGGGCATATAGGATGTCGGATACATGAGGTGTCGTGGGAATCAGGGCATTGAGGATGCGAGCTACTTGAGGTGTCGTGGGAATCAGAGCATCGAGGATGCGGGTTACTAGAGATGCCTTGGGAATCAGGGCATCGAGAATGCAGGTTACGTGAGGTTCTAGGAACTGCGTTCTTTTTTGAGCATTCATGGGATTAAGGACCTCATGGTGGTGGACATTGATGCAGTGCAATGTACATCGGGTGTAGCGAACAATACACGAGCACCCATAAGGTGTTGGGGTGACGATGCATCATGGACGGACTATGCGTCCAAACAAATGGTTAGTAAATCATATTTTTTTATTATTTTCGTTTTGAGACTGAGTTAGTAGATTCTTAATGTGGGGAGCCCCCTTGAAGAATTTTTCTAGGACCTTTGAGAACGGGGAATTCCAGATTACTTTCATCGGGGTGGTATGTCGGTACCATCTCTAGGATTCGTTTGATAGCTCAGGGATGATCTATGTTAAGGTGGGGAGATTGTAAGTACCCGAGTTTTTAGAATGTGTCAAAATCACGATCATGTTTGAATTTTTAACTTGTTCTTGAGAAATCTGCATAATTTGGGAAGTTTATGGAAAAATCGAGACAACACGTAATGTACTTTAAGTACATTTCATGTATATGTTAGGCGAGTGACTGGTCATGTGCTCTTCGAGTACATTACGTGTAATGTCCGTGTTGAAATTTCTTACTACAAGACATGTAGTTTTCAACAAGACGAGTACCATTGACCACGTAAAATCCAAACATGGCTTGTAGGCCTGTTTCCTAGGTAGAAATGTTAAACCAATAACAGGTTACTCCCTCTTTGGACACTTCATGATTCCTAGTTGTGTGTGAGGGACATGCATGGCATGTGGGTAAGTTGGTGAGAAAGAGAATAAAAACACAGTACATGTTGTGTACCCTTAGCTGCACCTCGTGTACTCATGTTGGCAGGTTCTGGAATGTTTGTCGGTGGAATTATAGTGACCATATGAACTATTAAATGATATACACATCTTATATTCATCGAATAAACGTCATGTAGTATTTTTAATAAAACATGCAGTAGCCTCGTTTTGAGGTGGAACTCCTTTTTTCCACCGGTTTTGACAAACCATTCCTGTAGGGACATTAAATTGCCCCTGGATCTTCGTCAAAACTCCATTTTGATCATGGATTGATGTGTGGGAAGCCTCTCCATAAGACCTCGATTATTCTTGAGCCATTTAGTTTTATTTCTATTCTAGAACGAGTTATATGGGTTTGAGCAGCAATGACTCTTTTGTATATGTACCATGTTTTATAAATAATTAGAGGTTGTTACCGGAGGAGTAGAATAATACAAGTCTTAGGTAGGTGGTGAATACCACTTTTTGTGTTTTTGGGGTCACATGGGTGGAGCGGCCTTCAGTGCGTTTTCAATTATTTTGAGTGGGACCAATTTTATATGATGTTTTCATATAGAATTTATTTATTGACCTATGTGATGCCTTTTTTTATGCCATGTTAATAGTTTTTCTTGAGTGGGGTCGGGGGAGGGGTCATTGCTCATTGGGCCATTTTGGCTGGGGGATGCCAAAATGGTTATATTTGAATTATAATGTTTTAACCTATTGAGTTTAGTTTATTTAACATGATATAAATTTTTTTGATGCATTAAATAAATCATTTATATTGATTAATAATCATTGGTTTAGTTAGAGGCATTCAAGACCTCAATGTTGTTGATAGTTAACTGTTGGGTTAAGTTAATTCAATTGTTTAGAATGTTTTCCCAATTTATGAGTTCTGTTTAAATATGTTATATGTGCAATTACTGAATTGAATATGTCGGACCCTTTCGGTGGTGTTGGTCATGACCCGAATATTCTTGAGTGATGCTGATCACAGGTTAGGCTTCGGTCGGGTTATGTTGGGTGGTTTTGATCATGGGATTGGTTGAATTGGGAGTCGGCTTGAGGCATGATGACTATTAGGATGGGCATGGCCCAGGTTTCTGGGATGGCGATGCCATCCGACATGATTCACATGGTCGTAAGGACATGAGGATTCAGAGACGTCGTGTCATGGGTACTATTTTTGTGATTACCACTAACCCAAACATTGAGTAGTGTGCACACAAAGAGAATCCGTAATGATGTGGTTTTGACCACTTGTGTTGTAAGAGGACCAGTTATAAGTCGTTAAGG
Organism: Viscum album; assembly: GCA_963277665.1. Classification (NCBI taxonomy): domain Eukaryota; kingdom Viridiplantae; phylum Streptophyta; class Magnoliopsida; order Santalales; family Viscaceae; genus Viscum; species Viscum album. The sequence continues at coordinate 355,627,721 of OY728152.1, read as the reverse complement.
TACTTTTGGTTCGGGGTGATTGTCGTAGGAAGCCACGTGGAAGGTGAGGATACTTAAGGGGACAACATAGAGGCTATCAGGTTGGGGTTAGAGGATCTCTATTATTTGAGGGTAGACATCGATGTCCCTCTGGTTACATTATTTGAGGGCATGCATCGTTTTCCCTCCAGAACTTATTTGAGGGTAGACATCGTTGTACCTCCAGTAACGTTATTTGAGGGCAGACATCACTGTCCCACTGGTAGTTATATGAGGACATACACCATTGTTACTTCGAGTTAATATTTTTGGGTGTGCCTTTGGGATGTCAGTACATGAGATACGCGGTGTCAGGAGGAACATGTTTTCAGGTTGCATTACAGAGATTCTAGAGTTGGCTGATACAAGTGACACTCTATAGTGGTTGCTAAGCACAATGGATTTTTCGTTATTTGTGCATCGTTATTTACTTATTTTATTATAAATGCATGTCTTCTTAAAAACTTATATTAGGTATGCACCGTTGGGTGGTATCCTACTGAGATTTGTCTCACACCATGCACGGGACCTTCAGGATGCGTGCAGACTTTATATATTTGTGTGCTCGACAGAGGTCATCTTTATGAGTTAGGTTGTATTAGCTATTTCATAGATATTTTATGGACCTTGATGTACTTCCTAGCTAGAGTTAAGTTGTTTTCTCAATATTCCTATATCAGCATGATTACATGTTATGTAGATACAATTGCTTAACAATTGGAACATTTTTATATTTAGATATCTATTACTCGCTTTTGATGCATGTTTTCTTGTTTAGTAGTAGTTACAATTGATCATCTTGCTGTTGTATTTATTTTTTTTGTTGTTGTATATATTTAATTTCTTCCGCTATTTGTTGATATTGAATGTGCTTCTGCTCTGCGGGTCTGGTTCGAGTCTACTGAGTCGTTTATTCTGTTGCATCTTTATAATTATACTCGGACAAGTACCAATATTATTATCCTTCAAGATGGTGTATTCTCCCCACTATTCCCATATGATCCTAGATTCTAGATGACAAACTTTAATGTTCAACGAGGTTTGCCTAAGGTTGTAGCACCCGACCCATTTTGCACTGTTTGGGTGGTTGTTCGGCTCCAAGTTGTTACAATTTTTATTTATATTATGAAATTATTTGATGTGAAAATAATTATTATGACCGTATTGAAGTTACAATTATAGGTGTGATGATGGAGAAAACCGTATTGAGGAACAAAAATTAAAATTGAGGACTAACTTCATGAAAAACCATAAATAATTTTGCAGATTATGAAATTTGCAAAGACCCAAATGCAAACTAATTGTACTAAATATTCATTATTTTAAACAATACTAAAGCAATATTGTGTGAATGTATGAAATGTGTGGATTGACACCGTGTGTTCAGAATTTCATTCACTATTGAATGACATGATCCTATAATATAATAATTATCTTAAAAAACATATTACACTAAATTAATTCTACATTCAATGGTTATGATCTATGAACGAATACATTCCCATCTAAATAATTATAGAGTATTTTGAAAAAAAATGAATCACTTAATAAATTCCCAATCTATGTTGAATCGTTATACACGAATGGTGAAATGATTCCTATTAAAATGTTAGGTTACATTAAAATCATTCCAATGTTTAGTAATAATTATAGAAGTGATGATACTCCATGAAAATTGGCTGGTAATGTAGCTAAATATACATGAATATGAAAAAAAATTATTCCATTAAAATACCTATATTGAAATGAATTTGATCATGAGAATCCGAAATTTGGAAACGAGACAAGAAACATTCATCTTATTCTATCTACTGATGGAGTGAATCCTTTTGGTTTTCATATAATTACTCACACTTTTTAGATAGTTATATTGCAAAATTATATACTTTCTCCAAGTTTATTCATGATTATAAAATAAAATATGTTTTATCTACTTATATAAGGATGAATGTGTCAGGATATTGATATTTAATGGGTAACATGAATTGAAAATTTGTAATAAATATAGGAATTAATTGTTATGTTGTATGATTCTTATAAAAATAATTAATTAATTTTGAAATATTTGTTGTTTGGGATAATAAATAATTTTTCTTATTTGGAAATCGGTTTATGATATACTATAAGTTGAACTCAAGTTTGTCCCATTTTTTATCAAGCAACATTGTTAGTAATGTTAAAACATTCATCAAATACTATTTTCTTAGGACATCATATAATTATACCATTAAAATTGAAATACTAATATTGGATGACATCATTCAATATTAGCTTATATGATTGCAATACATCATATCTAATAATATGTGAAACATTAATTGATTGTTTAAAATATATTTGGAATGTCATTTGAGAATGTATAAAACTAATGGATTTTTTTTTTAAAATTTAATATTTTATGAATGATATTGAATTACATTAACTAACTAGAATCACCAATGAGGTATCTTCCATGATAATTTAAATTTCATTTAAATATTTTTTATACAAATTTTTTATATTTTTTCAGTACCACAATGATTTCAATATAACATTTATTTATAATCAGAAAGTGACTTTTTTAAAATTTTATGGTCAACAAAAATTGTGTCATAATGTAGGTAGAAATATTTAACAAGTTTTATTCTAATACAACTTCAATAAATTTTATCATTATATTACATAAGTATTGTAATTAATTTCCTTATAATTTTTTCTAATACTTATGTATTTTATTTTTATAAATATCATGACGAAATAACATCATCAATAATATTATTATCAATCCATTATGTGCAATATTATGTGAAAAGAATAAAAGAAAAAAAATTAAAAAATGTCTACAATAAAGATGATTCACTCATGAACTGAAAGTTCTCTTCCTTCTAGTATATCATATTTATTTTAAATGTTTGTGTCTAGTAATGAGTTCTTTCAATTACTAAATGACACCCTATATTTTTTCATTTTAAATTTTTATTTCTATAAAAAATTAATTTTACATACATAAAATTAGAGAAACACATGAAATTTTTTGTTACCTTTTAAAAATGAACCATATGTCATTTTTGACCTGTAGGAATCATCTACCCCTTAATATGTTATGTATTCTAGTTAGTATTACCTAATATGTGTGTGTTTAGATTAAAATTGATATTTAAGATTATATTCTGTTTCAATCACAACAAAACAAAGAGCTATCATAGATTTTCTTATTAGAATAAGAAAATTATCATTATGTGATTTGTGATTTTTAAGAAATGGTCATACATATATCGAATTCAAGATGAGATCAGTGAGACATAATGTGTGTTATTTTAGATTATAATGGATATTTTAGTTAAAGAAATTTATCACTCACTAAAAACCTATGAAACACGCTCATATTCTTGTAATTATTTACGACAATTATCGTTATGTCACTCATAAAGTTGATTGAATCAATTTCATGTCAATATGACACAAAATGAGATCTATTTTACTCGAAAGTTACGATACACAAAATCATTATCCATCCTTAATGTAATTGATAATTCCAAATCTTTGATCACACTAATTTTTGTTAATTCATTTTTCAAGGAGACAATGATGTTTAAATAATCATCTCAACTAAAAACATAAATCCTTAAAACACCTATCGATGGTGGTGCTAATCTAGATAAAAAACATTGACCGACGGAATAGTAGTCCTATTTCATCATCATGAAATACATATACACAATCACTATGAAAATATAGTATTATATCACATAATGTTTAATGATCCTAAAAAAGAAAAAGAAAAGTGTTATATGAAAAAGTGTTTTTGTAAGGTGATGATTTAAACTACACAATAACTTGATTATAGTTTTGAATAAATACAACTACAATACCAAGAATATATTTTTAGGTTATATAAAAAAATTCTTATATATCAATTATCATATATTAATGTCACTTTAGTTATTTTATTGGAGATGATTTACAGTTGATAAAAAACCTCTAAGTATTTAGGCTATTTTTAACCCTGGGATGTTTTCACCCATCATTATTTTTTATGTTTTGAAAAGTCATTTCTCATTATTAACAAGGAAAAGGATTTCATTTACATAAGATGTTCTCAAACATATCGAAATTATTATCTATGTTCATACCTCAGAAGAATTTCAAGTAGCACATTTTTTGTCAATTTATTAAATTTTCAAAGAATCCCACATCAATAAATGGAATTTCAACATAAAAAAGAACCATCTTTCAGAAATTCACTTCATTGTGTAGAATATATAAATATTTGATATAAAATATTTTTTTGGGGGATTTTTTTCAATGAAACAATCAATAAATTAACCTACTGTACATATTATAGAAATTTATCTTAAATCATGATATTTCTTTTAATAAAAATGTATCCCAAAAGGACCAATGAATTTATCATCATAATTTAAGAAAACAATATGATAATTGTAGCATCTAGGGGATGGATAATTGGAATATTAGAATTCCCAACTTAATATTTCATGAAATCTAAAATATATCCCCATATAGTTTTCCTTCATCCATAATTATCCTGTATTAATTATCCTAATCTATGTTCCATGTATCACCACTTCTCCCATGGATAAAATTAAAAAAAACTATTCACATTTTATTACCTTTATAGGATGAAGAACCACAAACCATTTAATATTTTCATTTTTGTGAACATCCACGATATGATTTTTTCTAGAAAAACCAAAATTTTGCAAGAGTTGATGTCCCAGAACCAACTAGATGTACTTTGATTACATGGATATTAAAGGAGTTTAAATATTAAACATCTTATTACATATTGTTAATTGTTCTGCATGACTATTATGTAAAAATTTCTAAGAGTTTTTGTTGCATTGATATGGTCATGGAAGATCGCCACAATAATGAGAACCATGAAATGATATAACAATATTATTAAATATAGTTCTATGGATGGTTGAAATACTATGATGGGAGTGATAGATTGCAAGCTGTCAGGTGTGTGTACTCATAAGTAGATGAGACTTCCTCTCATTAGTTTCACACATGGTAATCTATAAGGCATGATATTATGAGAACATGTCTGCCAATAAGAATTCCACAGGTTTTGGTGTCATCATTATTAAATATAGTTCTATGGATGGTTGAAATACTATGATGGGAATGATAGCATATCCACTATCAGGTGTATGTACTCATAAGTAGATGGCACATTCTCTCATTAAGTTCACACATGGTAATCTCTAAGGTAGGATATTATAAGAAAAGTCCTACCAATAATAATTCCACATGTTTTGGTTTTAACATATATTTGAATCTGTGAGAGTGTGTAATGATCCTTGGAATTTTATATTATCATTAATATGTTATGTGACTCGTGAACTATGATTTACTAATGAAACCCATCAAAAAAACAATTGGCAGGAAGTAGGGAATATTGGGTGCATCATGTGTGTCAAGTTATTAATTTATATGTTGAGGAAGTATTTTTCCAATCCATTTATGGAAGTTGATATATTTTCCCTTTTATTTAAATAGAACCGTCACATGAAATTCAATGGCCCTGGTTTAATGATGAGTTTATTTCAGGTTGTCATGGAATGACATATAGATCATAAAAGTTGGTGACATTATCGTGAAATCTATTTGATGAGATATTGAGAAAAAGGTAATATATTACACAATGAGCTTTCATATTGGGATTTCATTGTTCTAACATTATATTCATTCACTTGTGTTCCTTGACACGTTGCTAGATAGTACTTTTGAACATTAGGCATGCCTATCTAATACCAACTATAATGAATCCGAGAGGGTCACTCATTAAGTGTTTATAGTGGTCTAAGATAAATTATATTTGAATTTAATTAATAAATATTATTATCAAGAAAGTGGAAAAAAATTATTTCTATTAAAATTATTTCACAAATTAAATAAATATTAATTCACCAGATTTTGGGTAAAATAAATTTGTTTATTTTATTGAACATTTAATAAATAAATATTTAATAGTCTGTAAATAAAAAAATAATTAAAAGAATAAATTATTTATTAATTTATTTGGGTGTTAAATAAATGGAATATTAGTTCGAGCGGACCACATCTGGCATGGTAGTAAAATAATTATGTGCAATATGGTGAATAATGATTTAACTAGTTTGCCCAAATTATTATAATGCTTCTACTATTTTTTGACGTAGAATTTTATTAATAATTCTATTTTTAACAAATGGATCACCATAAATAATGAAGTGATATTGTTATTAATATCATCGGTATTATATAAGGATATGAATATATTTTATTTATGTTATGTAATTAAATATTGTAACCAAATACTCATTTCAGTAAATAGACACAAACTTCTATCGTGCCTTGTACCGAACCCCACAACTGGTGAATTGAGAATTGTTGAGCTAAACAATATCTCAATAGAATCTTCTTCCCATCCCTCATAAAAAGGAAGGATATTCATTAAGGATGAAGAAAAAGCTATTAAGAACAACCCATAATAGACACTCACTTCACCGCAGCAGCTCCAAGAGAATGAGTGGTGTAGATTGGAGGACATTGGAGAATGTGTGGATAACCAAAAGATGGATTACAGTTTGAATCCTTGTAAGAAAAACAAGATAATACAAAATGGACATTTCGGAAGATAAACATCATCAATGAAGAAAATATAAAATATCTCGGTATTATTTTTTATGAAATTAATTATATTAATTATAATAATGATGTGAAAGAGCCTCTATAAATGTTTCATTTTAGTGTCTTATTTATCTAATTATTAGATAATATTCCCTTGAGAATGGTGTTCATCTTATTATTAAACCCATAATAATCATTGATCATGTTAAAAATTATTATTGGGTGTTGCACCAACCACACTTCCGCTTCACCCGAATCCTACGAAAATATTGTGTTCCGTCAGAAATACCATCGTGTATGAATTATACTAAAATAATGTTTATATATAATATAATGTTTAAGATCATTCTTATATAGTTTTATAAAAATATCTTCAACAAACCTGAGAAAATTATAAAAAGAAAATAAAACCACGTAAGTGATCCAGTTCAAGATCACATTCTTTTAAATTTGAAATGAAACGTCTTCCTATGTTGTTGGTGTAAAAGAATCCCATTTTGAAACAAACAAGAATTCATCATTCCATTAAATCATCCATGATAAAAAATATGTGTATTAAGATAAATATAAACAAATATCTCCCTCATTCAACTACCAATATACTTTACGATGATTATAGAAAATCTTTTGAATTATGTTTTACATTCAGGGAATGATATATTCTTCTTAAAAGAATGATTTACTCTTACCTCTGAAAATATTCAACTATAGATAATAATAGAAGTATATTTTAACAAAATATAATAATATTTAAAAGTTAAATGTTTTGGAATTTGTTTTCTCAACATCCATGATTTAATGCATTGAATAATGTTCTATAATTCCATCTATGTATTCCATTTACTGAGACATAAACAAATGTACTTCTATCCCATGATGTATTCAAATGAAAATACACTTTAATTATGATGTGGAAATTTATTATAATTTATGTGGGATGTCAAAAATAGAGACCATGTGGTGATAATCCTAAGGGGAGGAACTATTAAGATGAAAAAAGTAATGTTTACCAATCCTTTAACAAAAATATTTTTTAATATTTATGTTGAGGATTTTTTTTCAATCATATACATCTACATGTTATATTTTCATTCTCTTATAAAATAATCAACCCTGTACCTAGTTGATAAGTGTACAATGAAGGATTCAAGATAAGAGAATGAGAATAGACACTCTTATAGGAATTATTCATGCAAATGAGTCATGGGATATTGTTATCTGTCAGCATGTGTAATGGTCCTTAGGATTTATTATTTTTATTAATGTCCATCCTGACTCATGCAATGTAAATTATTTCATAAACTATGATCATAAAACATAAAAAAGATAGATATATTGGGTTCATTATGAGTGATGTGTCATTAATTAATATATTTAGAAAAGTTCCAATGATGAGTTATGAATTTTTTAAATTGTGATTTAAATAAATTATATATTTAACATGCAAAATATCATATCTAGGTAATGAACCATTCAATGAAAATATTATATGGATATTTTTTTTGTCATGACATTTGCATATCGTATAATATATAAATTATCGAATGTATATATCAATAAAAATGCATCAAATATATAATTAATTTAATATACTATATTCATATATAAATATAATTTATATGACTAATATATTATTCCTTAATTAAATCGATTATGATTTTAAATAAATATTTTTTTATATTATACTATATTATATTATATAATGTTTGTTTTTATAATATAATAATTATATGTATTTACAATTTTTAAAAGATATAAAACAAAACAAAATATAAATCATATATTTATAAAATATATTTTCCTATCAATAATAATATTATTCTAAATCAGTATTTTTCCATTAATTTCTATTATAATAAAAAAAATATTTTAAAAAATATTTAATAAATATAGTTATATAAAAATATTCAATAAAAAGGAGAAAACCATATTTTTTTATAGAATATTATTTTGAAAACTATAATTAATTATTATAATTAATAATAAGTATTGTCATTAATTTATAATTTAATTAATTAACTAACATAAATTCATTTATTATTTTTAATGAAAATAGTCTGAATAATATGCTTTGATTTTTTAAATATAAATTATTCCATCTAATATAATTTTTTTAGAATAAAACAATGTTCCAAATATCTGAATTTTTAAATTATTCCTCCCTCAAAAGAAATTTGTCCTCACCATTTTTTGGCGCATAGGGAAAATAATTTTATATAGGAGGCTTATTTGAAATTATTAATTTCGATCACATTTTCCAAAATTACCTACACCATTTCTATCATACCATGTATAAAAACCATAACCCTCAACCATTGTTTTTCCCAAATAAAATCTAAGAGTATTTTTTGTATAATTAGGTAACCGAAAATATATACAGTTATTTCATTCCATCAACATTAACTACCCTAGGTTTTGGAAATAAAATTTTAAACAATATAACCACTTTTCATATACACTAAAAGTAGATAGTAATATATGTCTATATAAACACAATAATATATATAACCCTTAGTAGAACAATTAATTTAATGAGATTAAAGGAACTCTTAAATGTTTTTGGAACAATTTCCCGATTTGAGGTTACTGAAAATTGAGTATAATAAAATGGGGGTACTTGGAGAACATGAGGTGATGCGGGTTAGTTGATTTGATGTGAAAAGAGAGGTTTTATATTAGATGTTTTGATATATTTTTAAATTTCATGATGTAATTAGAAAATATCTAGATGGAAAAAAATTTATCAGTGTTTAAAAAATAATTGAGACAAATTAATAAAACATAGTCATCTTATTTGACAACCCGTGGAATCAGAAAGATGCATTTGGGATTGATGGGGGAATTTTGCTAGTAGAATTTCACGATGGAAGTTTGAATAAAAACGCACAATTTTTAATAGATTTGTGTTTTAAATAATTATTTATTTATATTGTAATCCATAAAATATTTAAACTCTTTATCTAAATCATTACTATCTTTTTATTATTAAATAACTCTATTTATTTTATTAACATACCATTTTCCTTTGGTAATTCCATGATTTGGATTTTATTATTTTATTATAAATTCCTATTATTTGGGTTTTATTAATTTTTTTATCAAAACATATAAATTTTTTTTAAAAAATGAAGAATTTTATATATATAATGTCATAAAAATTTTGTTAACCATTATATAAATACACTTTTTTAATATGTAACATTTTATTATTTTTAAATATATATATATATATATATATATTTCATTTAGTTAATATAAATAAATCAAATTAAATTCTTACTAATAAAATATATATAAGTTTCATTTTATCTCAATTTAAAAGTTATATATATTTATAATCATTATATTTTATAAAAAAATATAATATATCTCATATAATTATATATTATTTATAATAATAATAATAATTTAAAAAAAATTTTATTAACCATAATTAATATTAAATTAAAAATTTCTATTTTAAACAAATAAATAAAAAAATAGAGAAATTTTAAAATCATCATTCATAAAATGAAAAATAATATTCTTCCGTTGAATATTAATTTGAAAGAAATAAAAAATTTTATTAACTAATTATAACTATTGTAATTAATATATAATCAAATTAATTATAAACTCAATTTCATTAGTTATATTTATGGAAAATAGTCTTTAAAATATTATCATTTTTTTAATTATTCTTAACTCAATTCAATAAAATATTCTTATAATAAAACTATTTTTATAATTGTAATAAAATTTCCAAAATGACACATGTGCATTAAAGAAGGTAAATACACATGGAACCATAAAATGAAAAATAAATCATGGATAAATATTTGGTGGATAAATTATAGTGAAAGTAATGACTACATTGAAATTAGTCAATACTAGAATGTGGACTCGTTAGGTGTATATATACACAAAAACAAGAGAAGAGGTTTACATGAATCCATCATTTCTCTGAGTTTCTATGTCAATATGGAATCATAGTATTAGTTGATGAAATAATGATGTATTGGTTGAGAGTGAAGAAGATGTTAAGTTCCCTAAAGGATATTCTATATGAGGTTTTCAAACCCCCATCTGTTCTATACTCTGTTGCATCACCATTCCACAGGTACAGACTTAGGCACCATGTGATTCCCACTGTCAATATGGGTTTCTAGGACTCTCTCAGAATACCTTCCACGGTGCCCCGTTGACAATGCCCACAAGTCCAGATGGGAAGACGATGGATATTACTATCAATACCCTTTCTCAGACAACCTACCACATCACCCCATAAATAATTACTACCTGGCTATACATGGGGTAGATGGATATGACCGTCACTATCCATTATCAAATGACCAACCACAACACACAAACGACAACACATACCACTTTCACCACCCTTTGTACCTTCTAGAGCATCCAATCAATAGCCTCTTATGAGGATAGTCACCTAAATGACCTATCACGATACCCCATCCATAGAAACTACCAAGAAATAAATGGGGAAGACTTATATGGTTATCATCACTCTTTCTCATAAATCCAACCAAGATTCCCCATCGACAATTCCTACCACCATCACCGCTCATTTTTCGACAATATTCCATCGTTCCGCATCGAAATGCATACCACTATCCAAACACATTCTCAGTCAATATACCATGAATCCCCATCACCAACAACTACCTCTGTCACAACCCTTAATTAGATGATCTTAAATGGAACCCCATTGACAACGCCTTCTAGGCCAGATGGGGGAATTTGGATATGATGGTCATCACCACCTTGTGTGTAATTTCCGGCATAAGAAGAAACCCATTTGGAGATTGGTGTTTGGAAATGATGATTTATACCCATTTATATCCATCACCACAACTAAGGATAAATCACACTGACACTCGGAGTATAAATGGTTGAGACATTAACATAAATGGCTACTGAAGTATCAGATAAAAATAGTCATGCTATGGTGGATCCCTCTCTCTAATCACACAATGCTAAACAACCGATATCACATTTTGAGTTATTGATCATGAACAACTAGTTGAAAATATAAATTCATTTTTTCCTACAACGATATAAAAATAATATTTTTTTCATATGGTATTTTTAATTATCATGTTATAAATCATTGTTTTATTAATTTAATACTAGTTGATAATTTTCATTTAATTTTATCAGTACATTAGACATAAAATTTCACACATTTTGAATTCCCTATTTTTTATATCCATGTTACACTTCTGTATATGGGGTAATATTTAACCCCTATTCTAGAAAAAAAATATTAAACATATTTCCTTTCTCTATAGTTCATTGCATACACTAATAATATTCCTACTATTATGAGATGTTTTTTAGGGTTTATAAATGGAAAATTGAATATATATATTTATATTATTATATATGTGTAAATATGTTTTATATTTGAACAAGTTTATATATACAAATTTATTATACATAAATGGTTTATATAATATTTAATATTATTTTTATATTAATTTTTATCTTTGTGTTTATGTATGTGACGTTTTTGTTTACATCTCTTTTATTGTGTTGTGTTGTGTGTGTGTGTGTTTATAGAAATTTTTTTATGTGAGTATGTATATGTGCATATGTGTCAATGTTATTGTATTTTTATGTTATACATATGTGGACATGTACGTGTATGTGTATGTATATAATATATATATATATATATCTGTTTGTGTTTGTCTGTGTGTCTGAGTATGTGTATGTGTCTTTATTTATAAATTAGTATTATATGTATATGTATGTACACATATGTTTTTATGTGTGTATTTGTATGTTTATGTGTTTTTGATTATGCATATGAATTTTTTTGTATGTGTTTGTGTATATGTCTGAGAATGTGTAAGAATATATGTGTAGGATTATATATGTGTGCATGTATGTCTGTTTATTTATTTAATATTATTTACTAGGGGTTAATATCTCCCTATATATAGTATTTTCAACAATTTATTCATTTTATTACATAATCATGTAATATTATTTTAATATTTGAAAAGTTGATATTTATTAATACTTGTTTATATATCTATATATATTAAAATAAATAATAATATATGAAAAATTAGTAAAAACTAGAATGGATAATAACATACTATATTTTCTATTTACAATGAATAAAACACCTTCTTAAATAATAAGGATTAATAATAATATTTATATATTAAATTTTATTAAATTTTATATGTTTTCAATTCATGTAATTAATTATATGAATTAACTATTAAATTTTTATCGTTTTTTATGTAAATTTTTAATTTTTATTGTTATTTCCTTAATTATTTTCATTTTCAGTATTTAATATTTTTCAATATTTTAGAATTTTAATAATTTTTTATAATTTATACATATTTATTTAATAAGAAATAATATTTCCAATATGATAATAATTTCTATGATTAATATCAATTCATATTTGTATATTATGGTTTAATATTTTTAATATGTTTTAAATCCTTGTCAATGATTCTTATAAGGAAATCTCCAACCGACAACATCATTCCCTAAAATAGAACCCCATCATAAACCATCCAAAACAACACTTATGTGTTTATTTAATAAAAATTAAAATGATTGGGATGTGCATCATGATGGATGGTAATGTGGAGGTGTTCCTTAAAGGTCATTGTAACGAACCGAAATTTTGAATAAATCTTGTTTCCTAATTTTGTATGTTATTTTATTTTTCATACTTTACAAAACTATTTCATTGGATAACATTGGTATAATTAAAATGATTCTGTTGGGTTTTTACTATTATATGACCATTGGTCAATATGACCGCTGGAAACTAAACATTTCGATATTTGTCTCCAAATACAAGTGATCGTGGTTAATTAATATAGAAAGAAGATTTGATGGCATCACCCAGTAGACTTGGACCGATCGAAGCCCATCTAACAGAACATGGGAAGGAGGTAGCACCACTGGGCTTTTCACTAGACCAAAACCAATCCGAACATCATCATGTGAATCTAGAATGGAATCACCATCGCGAGAAGTTCAAACTAATAGAAATTAGTAATCGTGTGATGTTGGTCGAGCCTCCCTCAGATTCTCTCACCTTATCACACCTTACCCTTAGGTCTTATACTGGTGTGGTAAGGGGCTATGTAAGGAGACCGTAACTGCCTTCTGTAATCCTTTGTTTTAAATAAAAAATTTGATTTATTCTTATGATAATGTTTGTGAATTTTTAAATGTCTGGATAAATATTTTATGCATATTTTTGATGAATTTTAGAGAAATGATATTTTAAAAATGTTTATGTAAACATTAAATAATTAAAAATGTGTAATGATTTTCAAAAAATGGTCTTCTACAACTATGTTCAGTACGTAATTTAGACTCTAATAAGACCAACATAATATTTGATGAATAGTAACTTATGAATAGTGACTTTACGCTTAGGATTTGTAATATGAAAAAATGGATTTGTATTATCACTTAAAGGAATATTAATATAATCTAGGCACCTTGATTAAGTAATGTGATAAAATAAAATGGTTAAACAACGGTTTCATAAATTATTAATCAAGTATTAGTTTTTTCAGGTGAATAGTGTTTTTTAATTAAAAATTTAATTAAAAATATTTAGAAAAATATTTTTATAAAATGGATTTCATTTTTGAACTAAGAGCATCGATATTATGTTAGGGTAATTTTTGGGGATTTTTCTTAAATAAATGACTTTCCGGTGAATAGTGTATTTATTTAAAAATTAAATTATAAATATATAGAAAATTATTTTTATAAAATGGAGTTAATTTTTGAAATCAGATAATCGATATTTGGTTAAGGTGAAATTTTGGGTTTTTTCTGAGAATGTTGAATTGTCGATGAATAGTGAAAATTCAGTTTTAGGGTTTCGGTATGTTTAATGACATCATAACTGTGTCATGATGATTTCATGAGATATTTTAAGGGTCGGCCGACCAAAGGTGATGGATTATTGTATGGGGGTTCCATGTGGCCAATACCATGGTCAAATACCCTGGGAAAGCCCATGGTTTTGCCAAAACCTCCAATGATGTGTCCCTTGGCCATTAATGCCTTGTCCCCTCACTTTCCCTATAAATAAAAAACCATCCTCTCATCCATTTGACTCCCAAGTCTCCCCCAACGAAGCTATGGACTAATTACCTCGAAATTATTCCTCCCAAGGTTCCCCCATGCCCTCAAGGTTCCAACCATTGAGTTTTAAGAGTTATGTTTTACGGTAAGGGATTTGACCCTCTATTTCTTTTCAAGTGATCTCTTTTATGTCATTTCATTTATGTTCCATGTTCTTATGTTGGAGGATGTTCTTTTATATTAATTTTAATTTCCTTTTTATGGTCATATGATTAGATACCACATCTTACTCTCATCATTTCATTTTATGAATGTTTAAGTGGCATCGTTAGGCTGCCTAAATTTTTGTAACAGATTCATTCACCCTTCTCGTTTTCATGTTCTATTTTCTTGTCATGTCATTCATGTTAATTTGGTTGAGGTATGATCTCTTTATCTATCATACTGATCTTTTATGTTCATATGATGAGAGACCATATTTTATCTCTTCAATTCATTTTTGTTGAAGCTTAAGTGGCGCCGTTAGGCTGTCGAATGTTTAAGGGATTCTTTCACCCTTCTCGTTTTCAAGATATATTTTCTTGTCAAGTCTTTCATGTTCCCTATTATAATGTTGTGGTATGATCTCTAAATTAATCATGGTGATATTTTATGTTCATATGATGAGATTCCCTATTTGATCTCTTCAATTCATTTTTTTTGAAGTTTAAGTGGTGTCGTTAGGCTGCCGAATTTTTAAGGGATTATGTCACCCTTCTCGTTTTCAAGATCTATTTTCATGTCAAGTATTTCATTTTATTTTTTATTATGTTGGGGTATGATCTCTAAATCTATCATACTGATATTTTATGTTAAAATTATGAGATACCCTATTTGATACTGTCGATTTATTTTTGTTGAAGTTTAAGTGACGACTGTTAGGCTGCCGAATTTTCATAAGAGAAATCTTATTTTTGTCTTCCTTTCATGTTATTAATTTCATATGTTATGTCTTTCAAATTTAATTACCATGTTCTTAAATCCTTTATATTATTTTCCCCTACTGTTTTATGGATCATTTATGAGTGTTTGACCCATGTCCCCTCTCTTTTCAATGTTTTCTAAAACCTCGTAACATAGCCTTTATGCTACAGAATTTCGGTCTCAAAATGTCTCTCTATTTTTCTAAAGTTATTTTATTTTGTTATGTGAATACTCAAATCTCTCTATTCTATAGGGGTATTCACATATATACCATGTTTTTCTATTTTAAATTCAGGTATTTACATACATGATACCCACCTTCCTTTTCTGTGGGTTTTAAAGTGACACAAAGATCATGTCTTTAAAGTAGTTTTTAAAACGTTATGATTATGAAATGAGACCCATTTATTTTATGCTATATGGGTTTTTTATGAAATTATTGATGATGATATATGTGGATCACATGGTAATAAAGTAAAATTTAAGGGTGCACCCGGATAGCACTCCAATGCATTGGATAAATACTTAATCTCTAGAGATGACCTCTTAGACTGATACCTTGGTGAATAAACTTGGTAATTTTTTTTGAGACATTGGGGATGGAACATGGTGAAACAGAAATGATTGTCTTTGTAAAATGTTGTAGCCACATCATTAAGTTATGAAAAACGTTATTTTTATTATGATATTCCTCATGATTTCATTCTTATGCCTTATAGTTCTTTTCATAACCTTATTGAAGTATCTCAAGTTCACATGTAAAATGATTCTCTTGTTTCCCTTACTGGACCTTCAGCTGACCTTTCCTTTTGATGTGTGTCCCCAGGTTATGAGATGCAGTAATGAACCAAGGATGAACATAAGGATAATCCGTTCAAGTGTTTAAGAAGAATGTTTTTTTTTCATGTATTAAGTTCCTGGTTTGCAAGACACAAAACCTTAAAGATCCTCGGTTTTTTTAAATGTAATGAATGATTATGTGAAAAAATGGGGGGATGTTATAGTTGGTATCAAAGGATGGTTTAGTTATTTGTATAAATTAATATATGAAAACATGAGGAAGAAACCTATAAAAAAGTTTATATAAAGGAAATCTTCCAGGTATTTTGGTGAGTATCGAGTAAGGGGTTTCCAAGAAAATACATCCCTATCTGGATACGAGCAGAAAGAGGTGGCTCTGGCACTGATGAACATAGGGGTAAAACCTGAAAACACCACTTTAAGCTAGAATCGAATGGGAACTGGTACACGACAACGGGGATTGTTTCACTCTTGGTTACGACAATCCCGAGGGATATGCTTTGGTAAATTCATAAGCATAGTATGATACATTATTAATGGAACAAAGATAAAATAAAATAAATATTCACATGACAATATAAGATAATGGATAACCTAGATTGGAACCTAGGGGATCACAAGTTAAGATATACTTTTCTTCTTCAAGTTATCCATATATGCTTTATGTTCCTTTTTATGATTATTGGCTAAGTATTTAAGACACAATTGTAATTTCATTTTTTAGATAATAGAGAGAAATGGAAGAACATGTCCCATCAACCAATATGATATGAAATGTGACGATTTTCGTATTAATATGAAAAAGATTATTAGGGGATTAAAAGATCATTATAATCTTGGAAGACGTTCACTATGTTGGGAACCATATTTAATCGAGGTAAATAGATTACTACAGTATTTTCTTTGAGGAGTAAAGGTTGACATATATTTTGAAGAATCGATAAATTTAAAATGAACATAGGGTAATTTAGGTTACCTATAGAAATTATTAACCGATCATGGTGTCAATATGTTTAGGTTAGTTAGTTTTGTAATAATATTTTAGGAGTTGTTGATGTTGTTTGGAGATGAATGATAAATATTACCTTGGAAGACTATGTTATCAAAATCTTCTTGAATTTGGGTTTCAATCTTAGTTTGGTTTATTTTAAGGAATTTTAAGGACAATTATTTATGGAATGGTCTATGATGAACTTTGGGTATCATCCTGAAACCTTTAAGATTTAAAGTAGTTTCCCTTCATCTTGGGTTCATTCATTTGGAAGGGTCATTTTATCTTACCCTTTCTGTTTTTGGGATAATGTTTTCAAATATAAGAAAGAGATAGTTAGTATTTGGTGGATTATGTGATTATATATAAGATGATTCTTGTACATTAATGAGACCATGTATTTTTGAATGCTCATCGTTTGGAGAAAATATTAGTTTTGGTAGAATCTTATTAAAGGATGAAACTCTACTTGAAGGTAGTTATATTTCCTTATGATTTTATTATATGTAGTAAATGAATTCCTCAAAATTATTAAAAGGAACGTAAAACAAAAACATTGATGTTTTATGTTTTCTACTAGGTAATCAAAGCCCATTCACACACATCATATGTTTGTGATTTTATTATGGTTAACATTATCCTAATCATGATTTCTATCACTCTATCTCAGATATTGACCCTTTGATTTTTCTTCCATATCCATGTATTCTTACATTGAATCCTAGTATGGGTTAACTCGGGTGGCCTTTTTTACTTCCTTTACTTATTTTAATGTAATAGTGTTACTGACTCATTTTAGGATGTGGTACTTTCAATGAAACTACAAAACCCAATTTTAAAAAATGCAAGGACACAATTTCTGAAGTGGGGAAGATTGTAACAACCCTAAATTTTGAATAAATATTGTTTCCTAATGTTCTGTGTTATTTTATTTTTCATTATCAACAAAACTATTTCATTGGATAACATGAGTATAATTAAAATGAGACTGTTGGGTTTTACCTGTTATATGACCATTGGTCAATATGACTGCTGGATACTAAAAATTTCTATATTTGTCTCCAAATACAAGTGATCTTGGTTAATTAATATAGAGAGAAGATTTGATGGCCTCACCCAACAGTCTTGGCCCGATCTAAGCCCATCTAACAGAACTTGGGATGGAGGTAGCACCATTGGGCTTTGCTCTGGGCCAAACCCATGTCTAACATCACCACATGAAGCCAAAATGGAATCGCCTTCGTGAGAAGTTTAAACTAATATAAATTACTACTCGTGCAATGTTGGTCGAGCCACCCTCAGATTATCTAACCATAGCACACCTTACACTTACGTCCTATGCTGGTGTGATAAGGGGAAATGTAAAGATACCATAACTGCCTTGTGTAATCCTTTGTTTTATATAAATATTTTTATTTCTTTTTATGATGACGTTTATGAATTTTCAAATGTCTGGATAAATATAATATGCATATTTTTGATTAATTTTAGAGAAATTATATTTTATAAATGTTTATGTAACCCTTAAATAATTAAAAATGTGTAATGATTTTCAAAAAATGGTTTTCACCAACTATGTTCAGTACGAAATTTAGATTCTAATAAGATCAACATAATTTTTGATGAACAATAAATTATGAATAGTGATTTTATGCTTAGGATTAGTAATGTGACCAACTGTTTTAGAAATATCACTTAAAGAAAGTATTAATATAATCTAGACACCTTGATTAAGTAATGTGATTCAATAAAATGGTTAAATAATGGTTTCATAAATTATTAGTCATGTATTAGTTTTTTCAGGGGAATAGTGTTTTTGTAATTAAAAATTTAATTAAGAATATTTAGAAAATTATTTTTATAAAATGGATTTTATTTTTTAACTCAGATCATCAATATAATATTAAGGTAATTTTTGAAATTTTTTCAAAAAAAAATGATTTTTTCTTTCAATAGTGTATTTATTTAAAAATTAAATTAAAAATATTTAGAAAATTATTTTTATAAAATGGATTTCATTTTTGAAATCAGAGCATCGATATTTGGTTAAGGTGAAATTTTTGGTTTTTTCTGAGAAAAGATGAATTTTCGATGAATATTGAAAATCCAGTTTTAGGTATTTGGTATGTTTAATGACATCATAACTATGTCATGATTATGTCATGAGATATTTTAATGGTTGGCCAACCAAAGCTGATGAATTATTGTATGGGGGTCCCATGTGGCCAATACCATGTGCAAAGACCATGGGCAAGCCCATGGTTTTTCCAAAACCACCAATGAGGTGTCCCCTGGCCATTAATGCATTGTCCCCTCACTTTCCCTATAAATACCAAGCCATCCTCTCATCCATTCGACTCCCAACACACCCCCAAAGAAGATATTGTCTCATTACCTCCCAAGGAGTCCTCCCAAGGTGCCCCCAATCCCACACGGTCCCAACCTTTGAGTTTTAAGAGTTACATTTTAGGGTAAGGGATCTCACCCCTCTCTTTCTTTTCAAGTGGTCTCTTTTATGTCATTTCATTTATTCTCCATGTTCTTATGTTGTAGGATGTTTTTTTATATTCATAATAAATTTCTGTTCACGGTCATATGATGAGGGACCCCCTCTTACTCTCATCATTTCATTTTATGAATGTTTAAGTGGTGCTGTTAGGCTGCGAAATTTTTGTAACAGATTATTTCACCCTACTCGTTTTCAAGTTCTATTATCTTTTCAAGTATTTCATGTTTTTTGTTGGGATATGTTCTCTATATATATCATACTTATCTGTTATGTTAGTATGATTAGAGACCCTATTTTATATCTTCAATTCATTTATGGTGAAGCTTAAGTGGCACCATTAGGCTGACAAAATTTTAGAAGATTCTTTCACCCTTCTCGTTTTCAAGATCTATTTTCATGTCAAGTCTTTAATGTTACATTTTATTATGTTGGGGTATTATCTCTAAATCTATCATTCTAATATTTTATTTTCATAAGATGAGAGATCCTATTTGATCTCGTGAATTCATTTTTGTTGAAGTTTAAGTGTCGCCGTTAGGCTGCCGAATTTTTAAAGGATTCTTTCACCCTTCTCGTTATCAAGATATATTTTCATGTAATGTCATTCATGTTCCTTTTATTATGTTGGGGTATGATATCTATTCTATAATACCGATCATTTATGTTTATATTACTATAGACCCTATTTGATCTCTTCAATTCAATTTTGTTGAAGTTTAAGTGATGATCGTTAGGATGCCAGATTTTCATAAGAGAAATCTTATTTTTGCCTTACTTTCATGTTCTTAATTTCATATGGTATGTCTTTCAAATTTAATTACCATGTTCTTAAATATTTTATATTATGTTCCCCTACTATTTTATGGATCATTTATGAGTGGTTGACCCATGTCCCCTCTCTTTTCAATGTTTTCTAAAACCTCGTAACATAGCCTTTAAGCTAAAGAAATTCCAACTCAAAATGTCTCTCTCTTTTTATAAAGTTATTTTTTTGTTAAGTGAATACTCAATGATCTCTCTTCTATATGGGTATTCACATATATAACATGTTTTTCTATTTTAAATTCAGGTATTTAAATACATGGGAACCACCTTCCTTTTCGGTGGGTTTTAAAGTGACACAAAGATCATCTCTTTAAAGATGTTTTTGAAAAGTTATGATTATGAAATGAAACCCATTTAATTTATGATATATGGGTTGTTTATGAAATGATTTATGATTATATATGTGTCTCACATGATGATAAAGAAAAATTTAAGGGTGTGCCCTGATAGCGCTCCAATGCATTGGGTAAAGACTTTATCTCTAGAGATGACCGTTTAGACAGATACCTTGTTGAATAACCTTGGTGAATTTTATTGACACCATGGCGATGGAACTTGGTGAAACTGAAATAATTGTCTTTGTAAAATGTTGTAGAAAAAAATTTAAGTTATTAAAAACATTATTTTTATTATGATATGCCTCGTGATTTCTTTCTCATTCCTTAATGTTCTTTTCATGACCTTATTGATGTATCTCAAGTGCACATTTGAAATGCTTCTCTTTTTTCCCTTACTGGGCCTTCTGCTCACCCTTTCTTTTGATGTGTGTCCCTAGGTTATGAGATACAGTAATGAACCTAGGAAGAACATAAGGATAAGACTTTCAAGTGTTTAAGAAGAATGTTTTTTTTGTTTCATGTATTAAGATCCTGGTTTCCTAGACACTAAACCTTAAAGATACTCGGTTTTGTAAAATGTAATGAAAGATTATGTGACAAAAAGTCGGGATGCTATAGACACATGCTTTGCAGTCTCGATAGTGGGTACAATCGAGATATGATGAGAGTTGGATGGTGGCATCAACAATTAGATTACTACGGGTCTCAAGTTTTAGGTTTCAGGAGTGGTGACTAATTCTTAGACTCATAGTCTATGAATTTAGGAGTGGCGACAACTCTTCATCATTGATGTTTGGGGATTAGCTTGATGGTGAACATTAGCACGACATCTGCGGTGATCAATCATTGATGATAACATCACACAACGACAATGTCGACATTGTAGGAGTCGAGTGATTTCTTTGGATGTAAGATTGATGTGGATTTTATTCTCACAGAGCCAATGTGGTGGTTGCATTTTTTGATTGGGGATGGAAATCGATGAACTCCCGATTAATGGTAATGGTATTGGTTTATGGTTATATGTGACTATCTATTGTGATGTTTGATGAGATATTGGAAGCGCAAGGCATGTTCGGGGCAAGTCCATCATTGGATTGTAATATAGACCCAATCGTTGGTGATAAATAATATAGTGGTGCACGATAATTTTTGGACCGATCGGATTTGGTGGTCTGGGCATAAGTTTTAAGGGTCTTAGGGACAATATCAATAAAAATAGAGGTCTATTACACTATTTAATATAGGTGGGTTATCCCATGAGGGGGCTATTCTATGCCACGTGGTTGGGGATGGAGTTGTGTGTGTGTTCTGATTCATTCTTATACTGAAGTACATAATATATATATATATATATATTATTTATTAATTAATTTAATGAATGAAATGGACAATTTCAATCTGGGTAGAGGAAGATCCATTACATAGCCTATATGCACATGAACAAGTGGCCTAATAATGTTTCCTGAAGGCACGGTGTAGCAAAATGGTTGTATCATCCAATATGTGTCACCAAGACAAAGCCATGCCTATTACCACCTCCCAATAGCATGCCCAAGTCCATGCCTACTTGAGACTTCGCATGCTATGTAAATCCCCCAAGAGGAATGGAAAGATTCAAACCTTGGTTTTTTGGTGTATTTTATTGATGTAATTATTGTAATGGATTCACTTTATAATATATATATATATATATCTTCTTCATTTTTATTTATTGATTTTCAATTTTATTTCATTTAATATTAATTTTTCTTTTATAATATTTAACATTTTTTTAATTAATTAATTTTTTAATATTTATTTATACATATTTATTTAAAATGTTTTAAAATTATAAAATAATTTTTTATCTATATGATTAATATTTATTAAGTTTCATTCATTAAGAAGAAATTCATTTATAATGTTTAAAATTTATATAATTAATTTATGTAAATTCAATTTATAATATTATCTACATTTTGTAATGTGTATAAAATTAATAAAATTAATCATTCAAATTTTACATAATTATTTACCTTGTTATTATATTCGTAACATGTTTTTAATTTATATGATTAATTCCCATTATGTTTTTCTAATTAAGTAGATATATTTTTATAATGTTTGAAATCTATATAAATAATTTATTTAAATTCATTTATTAAAATTATCATCAATTTTTTGTTTGTGTTCAATATTCATGTTATTTTTCCTATAAATTTCTTTACATATTTTATATGTTATTATATTTTCACTATGTATTCATCTACAATATAATATATATTAATTTTTAATGTTTTTTATAATTCAGATAATTCATAAATGTTATCTAATTTTTTAATAAATTATGTGTCTATGTAATTTTATTTTTCAGTTTCACCCATTTTTTCAAAATCATTCATTTATGATCGAATATTAATTGGTAATGTTATTTTTTTTTAAATTTTTTAAGAATTAATTTTTTAATATATATAATTCAATATTTTTTTATTTTATTTTAAAATGTTTATATCAGCTCTAAAATGAAAAGTGTTCATAACAAATATATATCAGTGCTATAATTATAGTACTGATAAATAAAGGTTTTATTTGTTATCACATAAGATAAGATAAATATTGGTTTTATCATGACATAATTTTCTATTGAGAAAACCTATCAATTTTAGAATTTTTTAATATCACTCTGATAAAACTAATATTTATTATAACTTTTTGGAAAGCCCTGATAAAATATTCCTGTTCATATTATATCAAAACAACGGAAACATGTTTCTTCTCCCCGTTAAATATCTCTCATGGAAGTAATCCTCTTTTTCCACTCAGCCTATATATTATTTAACAAAACAAACCACCCAATACATATGCTATGTTAGTCTATATAATGAATATCCTTGTATGTGGTTTTCATTATCAACAGAAAAGAAAAGTGTTTTTTGTGAGAAACTCATAATTATGAAATACATTACTCAGTGATTCATACATGGTTTGTAAATGTTATTTCAAAAGAAACCATTTTGTAAACTGATTTAATCATAAACGATTATTGTCGAATGTAATCATAAGAGAGCTCTGGTGAATTACATGAATTGTATAATAAGTACAAATCAATAACAACCAATTCTACAAAACAATATCCATAATTCAATATAAAATACTTTCAAATTCAATTAAAAATTTATTTTTTGTTATTGTTTATATAAATGGGAAATTCCAAATTGTGATTACAAACTTAATTAATAATATTAACATATAATTATAATATTATTATTCAACTGATGTGACATCATAAAATATTATTGAGTCTCCATCCAGATCAATATAAATTGTACACTCACTCAATGCTTAGTCGAAACTATGGGGTTAGGATAGAGGTATCCACTTTCCCCATTGTTGTTTGACATTATGGATTGTTTTTTTCTAATTTAATTTTTAATGAAGCTACATACATCATATTTCATGGGGGAATGCTTATATAAGAAGTCCAAGTTTTCTCATCTCTTTTTTCTGATGGTATACTTCTTTTCCCTCAAGGGGTTCTATTTATAAATTCATATCTATTTTTTGGATTATCCAAATAAATGAGAAATACACCATACAATCCATTAATTATTCAAAATAAACAAATTATATCATATCGGGTGCGACTACTTGTATTGAGGAAGATCTTTTTCAAACCATAGTTATTGAGGTGGTTGATAAATATAATAAATAGATTTGGTTCTCGGTGATTTTGGGTCAAACTAAAAGTGTGGTTCTCTTAAGCCTCCTGGAAAAGATAGAGAAAAAAAAGTAGGGATGTAATATTATTAGTGTCTCTAATGTATTAATGGAAGAACATATAAATGATGTAGCTCAATGAATATTAATTAATAATATGTATTTATTTATAATACATAAATTTAAAATTGACCAATTTATTTTATGAAATGAAATGAAACTTTTTGGTTTTTGTGTAAATTGAGGGATTTGAGGATACTGGAAACAATGTAGAACAGAATGGGAGAACATTTGGAGATACGGGTCAGATGTTTTTATGTGAAAAGTTAGGGTTTAAAAAACAAGAATTTATATATATTTTTATTTCATTTTGAATAATAAAAAATTCATATGGAATTTTTTTTCAATGTAAACAAAATTATTTGATGAAAAATTGTAAAAAATATTGAAATTCTTTGACAACCTTTGGAGAGTGTAGTAGGTGTTTATGTTTGATAGTGGGCATTTTAGAATTAGATTGTCACAATTGAAGGATGAATAGAATGTCACAATTTTTTATAGAATTATTTTTTACATTATTAATAATTCATGTACTAATCATTGAAATAGATCTTCTTTTAAATTAAATCGTTACTAACTTTTAATTAGTTTATCACGTATATTTTTTTTATTTTACCATTTTATTTCAGCCCATTCATGATTATGTTTTTGCTATATTATAATATTTATGGTAATGAATATTGACAGTAGAATATTATATGTTTCATTTAATTATACGTAAATCCATCTAATAGAAGATTTTTTTAATAAAAAAAAGTTTAAAATTTCTTGATTGATAAATTATTCCCCCCTCATAAAAAATTGTATCCTCCCTATTATTTTGGGAACATAGAGAAAACAATTTTTCATAAGAGGCCTACATGAAATTATTATTTTCAAAGAAAATTTTCCAAATTATCTAAATCATTTTTCTCATACAATGTATATCATTCTTAACCCACATCCCATGTTCAACCCTAATTAATATTGTGCATATTTTTATTAAAATGATAAATTAAAATATAGACAAAACTTATTAAATAACATTATATTTTGCAGGTCTAGGTTTTGTAAATAAAAATTGAAACAAAATTATCCATTTCATATTGTGACAACCGGGTCCATGTGACAGCACAGACAACCCGCCTTAACATGGTCATCAGGTCCTAGCCCACTAGGTACCACGAGTTGCCATGCAGACACATGGGGCCCACCTTAGGGTCCACCCACGTGCCCGAACGGGTCATCTGACTAATGATCATCCCCACAGGCCAACACATGTCCTTTCCAGTGTGTTTTGTCCTCACTCACACACACCCTGGGAAACTTCCCAGAGGGTCACCCATCCTCATCACTACTCTAAGCCAAGCGCGCTTACCCGTGGAGTTCTAATCAGACAGGCTCTCGAAAAGGAAGGTTACCCATGTTGACATTAGTCATATCATTTAGTCATTAACCCTTTATCATTTGGGGATGTTAAAATCACCCCCCCTTTAGAGCACAACGCCCTCGTTGTGGGCCCTACATATCAACCCAGGCAGTGCACCTTGCACTTAAGGCTGGGTTCCCTCTCTGATACAAAATGTGACAACCGGGTCCCGGTGATAGCACAGACACCCCGCCTTAACATGGCCGTCAGGTCCCGACCAACTAGGTACCACGAGTTTCCCCGTAGACACGTGGGGCCCACCCTAGGGTCCACCCACGTGCCCGAACGGGTCATCAGACTAATGATCATCCCCACAGGACAACACATGTCCTTTCCAGTGTGTTTTGTCCTCACTCACACACACCCTGGGAAACATCCCAGAGGGTCACCCATCTTGATCACTACTCCAAGCCAAGCATGTTTAACTGTGGAGTTCTAATCAGATAGGCTCCTGAAAAGGAAGATGCACCTTGTTGACATGAGTCATATCATTTAGTCATTTAACCCTTTATCATTTGGGGATGTTACACATATAAACTGAGAATTGATAGTTATATATGCTTTTTTATGATCACACACACAGACATATATATAAATACATTTAACCCTTTGTATAACAATTTATTTTATTAAATGAGATGAACACGTACAAATTATTGGGTCATTTGATGGGTTTGATGTTACTAAAAATTGAGCATAACAAAATCAGGGAACCTAGGTAGGTGAGGGTCATATGATTTGTTTTGAAAAGTGGAGGATTAAGTAATACATGTTTATATATTTTTATATGTCATGTTGCAATAATCGAAGGATCTAATGGAGATGAATTTGAACAATGTTAAAAATATAATTGATGGAAATTTATATAAAAGAGTCGAGTTCTATGGGAACCCATGAAATGGGAAGGAGGTGTTCGGGATTTACGGGTGGGGGGGGGGGGTCACTTATATATTTTGATGATGGTAGGATGAATACTACCCCCCAACTTTTAATAGATCTATGTTTTACATTATTATAAATTTATGTTATAATAATTAAAATATTTCAAATATTTTTTCTGATCCATTTCTTCATTTTTATTATTAAAAATATATATTATTATTTTTATTTATCTTTTTTTGGACGATCCATTATTGTGTTTATGTTATAATATTATAAATTCATATATTTTTGTCTTATCATTTTGATTTTTCAAATCTTGTCAACATTCTTCTTCGTATAAGATATAGATTTTTAATCATACAATTGTTTGAATTTTTGTTAGCAATTATAAATTTTTTTATTTTTATATATGACATTTTAAAGTATATATATATATATTTATATTATTTTTTAATATAAATAATTCAATTTTTATTTTTATTTTAAACTTTAATATAAGTTGCATTTTTTTCATAATAGAAAAATAATATATATTTATAATTTATAGATTATATAAATCGACAACATAATAGATATAATTTATATTTAGAAATCATGTTATCTTAATAATAATAATATATTTCTAAAAATATGTTTTATCCTTAATAAGTATTATATTAAAATTTTCTATTTTTGAAAAATAATTTAAAAATAATTTTTTTAATATGTAATATTCATTTAAACCTTGGAAAATCAAATGATTTCATATATATGTTATATTTCAAAATATAAATAATATGTTTATGTAATTATATTAATAATAATTATCTTATACTGAAATAAATTTAAAAAAATAATTTCAATTATTATTTTTATTGAAAATTAAATAATAACATTATCATTTTGTTTTAATTATATATAAATCCATTAGAAAATAGTATTATAAGAAAAAATTGTTTAGATTTTTTATATTGTTAAAAAAATTATCATTGTGCCTTAATGAGGAAAAAACACATTACACAATAAAATTAAAAAGAAATTATGAAAAATGATTTGGAGGAGAAATAATAGTGAAAGTAATGACAACATTAATATTAGTCAACACTGGAATGTTGAATCGTTAGGCGTATATATTTACAGTCCAACACACACACACACAAACGATCCGGGGCTTACTATAATCCATCAATTATATGATTCTATCTGTCTACGATGAACTAGTGATTTGGTTGAATAAAGAAAGATCCATTGCTCAATCATGAAGAAGAATATATAGACAATGGAGAAGGTTTTGTATAAGGATTTCAACACCCTTATATTGTATTTTATTTTTCATCACCATTACACCGATGTAGGATTAGGTGTATCCTGTTACACTCTATCCTCATGGGTTACTATAGACTCTCTCAAACAACTTTCCTTAATAACCCATAGAAAATTCCTATCAGGCCAGATGGAGGGTGATATAACAATCACATCCAATTCCGAGACAACCTGCCATGACACCACATTAACAATGAAAACTAGATAGAAAATCATATGATTGATATGACCTTCACCGCCATTTCTGAAACATCCTTCAACAACACCACATCAACAACGTCTACCACCATCACCTCCTTATCTACCAGCCACAACATCACATCAACAACCCATACATGGGAAGTCACCGACATGACCTGCCACGAAACCCCATCCACAACACCATCTTTTCAAGATATGGGGAAGGTGGATATGGTCTTAATCACCCTTTTTTAGACATCATTCCACAATTCCCCATAGACTATACCTGCCACCATCACTTCCTTTCTTAGACGACCATCTACCCCGCCCCATCGACAAATCCTACCACTGTCCCTGCACTTTATCAAATGATCTTCCATAGTGCCCCATCGACCACACCTACAACCATCACTGCCCTTTCTAAGATGATTGTCCATATAATTTTGTCGATTTCGTCTAGAAGTCCAGGTGGAGGAATATGAATTTGGCATTATCCGCCCCCATTTGTTTAATTCCCCAGACCACAAGAAACCCATTGAGACTGTGTTTTTTTTGAAATAATGCATTCGACCACAACCTGTCATTCACCACTATTGCGGATGAAGCACACCAACACCTGATGTATAAAAGGTTGAGTCTAGAAGTAAAGAACAACTGAATTAACAAATAAAAAGGGGCACATGGTGATGGCTCCCTCTCTCCCGACACACATTTACGAATAACAGATTTCACATTTTTAGATAACAAACATGAAATACCATCTGCAAAAATTAATATATTATTCCTACTACGATTAAAAAAATAATGTATTGGCATATGGTATATTTAACTATCAATTTATAAATAATTCTTTTTTGAATTTTATAGTAATTAAAAATTGACATTTAATTATATCACCATATAAAATATTAAATTTTAGCCATTCAAAATTGAATATTTTTTAAATTAATTATATACTACTGTATATGGTGTAATATTCAACACTACTTCTAAGAAAATAATAAAAGGGTTTCCTTTCTCTATGATTTTTTCAATCACTGATAAAATTTAAACTATTGTGAGATATTTTCTCTGTTGCAAAATGAGACATTCAATAACACAATAAATATAAATACAATCATATATATTTTCAAATAGTATTTATTTTTCATCAAGTTTATATATGTAAATATATTACATATAAATGGATTATATATCATTAAATAACATATGTATATTCATTTTCATCTGAGTGTATTCATGTGCAGATTTTTGTACGTGTTGTTTGTGTATGCATCTGTTGTGGTTTGTTGTTTTCTGTGTGTATGTTTTTGTACGTTTAATGTTTGTTTGTGTCATTATGTATATGTGCATTGGTGAGTATTTAAATGTATCTAAATGTTATACATATGGGTACCAGTATGTGTATGTGTATATATATATGCATATATATATATATGTCTTCTTTTTGTGTGTGTGTAAGTGTGTATTCGTGTTTATATTTGTTTATATACATGTATGTGGAGATATGTATATATGTGTGTATGTGCATGTGTATATGTTTTTGAATGTTCATGATAATGTGTTTGTGATGTATATGAATTTCTGTAAGATTGTGTATGCATATATGTGTGTTTTTGTATTTGTGCATGTATGTCAGTTCATTTATTTAAAACTATTTATTGGTTTTTAATATCAGTCCATTTTTAGTATTTTCTATTTTTTATTCATTTTTATTATGTAATCATTAAATATTTATGTAATATATACAATTTTGAAATTTATTTATACATGTATATATATATATATATTTAAATAAATAATAATATTTAAACTATTAGAAAAAATTATAAAAGATGATAACCTATTTGATTTTATATATACAATCAATATAAAGCATGCTTCCATTATTTGATGTTATAATAATATTTTTATATTAACTTTTACTCAATTTTATCTATTTTCCGATCATGTAATTAATGTTATGAATTAAATATTTCAATGTTTTCTTAATTTAAATCATTTATTTAATTATTTTTTAATATAATTTCCGTTATCCATCATTTTCGATATTTATTAATTTTCAATTATATTGTAATTTAATTTTGTTCATTACTATAGTTTTCATAGGGGCATGATAGGATTCGAACTCATGATTTTATGTTAATGTAATTGATGTAATTGTTCTTAGTGATTAAATTTTTAATATTTATAAATTATTAAATTTTAATTATTCATTTTTAATTTGATATTAGAAAATATTATTTATTCATTTTAAATATCTAACAATTATTATGATATGAGGAATTGACCCATTTTTTAATATTTATTTATACATAATTTTTTACTTTGTTTTATTATTAGAATCTATTATTTATTTATATGATTAATATTTATATAATTTAATTTATTAAGGTGTAATTACTTTTAAATGTTTTCAATTTATATTAATAATTTTTTTAAATTCATTTTTTAAGATTTGTTACTTTTTTGTATGTGTTTATTATTAATTAAATTAATCATTCAAATTTTACAAAAATATATATTATGATGTAATATTCATAACATGTTTTCAATTAATATGATTAACATTAATTCATTTTTTATGTTCGAAAAATTTTAAAATGTATGAAATATATATTATTAGTTTTTTAAATTAATTTTTTAATAATTTCATCAATTTTTTATATATGTTAACAATTCATGTAATTATTCATTCTAAAAAATTGATGGAATTTACTACGTTTTGATATTTTCCCTATGTAGTCACCTTCATTATAATATATACACTACTAGAAAAATTGTTTTCTGGGACAGACTATTTGCGATGTTAATTAATCTCGTTGAAAATACTCTGTCCGAGAGGTTATTTGCGACGAGGGGTTCATCACGTCGCAATGAAATGGCTCTTTGCGATGGGATTTGAGATCCCATCACAAAACGTTCGGCGCAGTTTGGCACAGTCTGGGCACCAAACGGATGGTTGGTTATTTGTGATGGGGGGATTCACCTCTCACAAATTGTGTGTTCGTCCGAGGGTATATTTGATGGGACCCATCAATAATACCGGCGGTGGTAACTATGTTTTTACGACGGGATGTTCTCACTTCCTCTCTCTCTCTAAACTCTGTTTTTAGAGTTAAATTCTTTTTGCGGTATTTTTTTTACGAAGAAGTTTTGAACTTGTCTAAATCAATAGAAGATCATGTTTTAATGTATTTATATTTTATTTAATTTAGTATTTCTTTCAATTAATACGTAAATTTTAATTATTGTTGATTAGTTTAAATTAAATTAAATTTGAATTGTTTTTTATCGGCATTTATTTGTTATAATAAAATGAAATTATTAGACCTAATTCATAATAATTAGTAATAAATAATAATTGCTTATGATAATTAGTATTGTATATAAATAATTAGTGGCGATTAGTTATTAATACCTGTAATGTGTATTTATTAATAGTAATTAAACCTAATTAGTAATAATTTGGGGTAATTTGTAATAATTAGTTGTAATTTGTCATAATTATTTGTAATTAGTAATAATCAGGTGTAATTAGTAATAATTAGAGGTAATTAGTAAAGATAATGGGTAATTAGTAATAATTATGGTTAATTATTAATAATTAGGTCTAATTAGTAATAATCTATGGTAAATAGTTAAAATTAGTAATAAATCGAATAAATAGGAATATATAGGTATAAATAGTAATAATTCGTAATAAATAGTAATAATTGGTAGTAAATTGCAATAATTAATAATAATTGGTAATAATTGGTAATAATTTGTAATAATTCGTGATTAATGGCATGAATGGGTAACAATTAGTAATAATTGGTAATAATTTGCTTGAATTTGCAATAATTAGTTATAATTTGCAATAAATTGAAATAATTATCAATTATTAGTAATAATTAGCAATAAATAGCAATAAAATGCAATAAATTTGAATAAATAGAAATAAATAGGAATAAATAGCAATAAGTACTAATAAATATGAATAAATAACCATAAATAAGAATAAATAATAATAAATTGCATTAAATTGGAATAAATGTTAGTATACTAAAAAGAAATAAATTGTAATAAAATTTAATAAATAGTAATAATTAGTAATAATTAGTAATAATTAGTAAATATTAGTAAGAATTGGTAATAATTAGAAATAATTTTTTAATAATTAGTAATAAATATTAATAAATAGTAATAAATATTAATAAATAGTGATAAATAGTAATAATTAGAAATAATTATTAATAATTAGTAATAACTACTAGTAATTCGTAATAATTAGTAATAAATAGAAAAAATACTAATAATTTGTAATATTTACTAAATAAAAGTAATAAATAGTAATAAATAGTAATAAATAGTAATAATTATTAATAAATAGTAATAGATCGAAAAAAAATTGTACGAAATTGTAATACATGTTAATAAATAGTACATAATTCTAATAATTAGTAATAAATATTAATAAATAGTGATAATTAATAAAAAAATAATAATAAATAGTAATAAATAGTAATAATTTGTTATAAATAGTAATAAATAGTAATAAATTTTAATAATTAGAAATAAATAGTAATACTTAGTATTCATTACTAATAAATAGTAGTAATTATTAATAATTAGTAATAATTAGTTTTAATTTGTAATAATTAGTAATAATTAGTTATAATTAGTAGTAATTAGTGATAAATAGTTATAATTATTAATATTTATTAATAATTTTAATAAATATAAATAAATTGTAATAAGTTGTAATAAATAGTAATAACTAGTGAAAATTAGTAATAATTAGGAATAATTATTAATAAATAATAATAATTAGTAATAAGTAGTAATAAATAGTAATGATTAGTAATAAATTGTAATAAATAAAACTAAATGGTAATAAATTGTAATAATTAGTAATATTTTGTATTAATTCAAACTAATTAGTAATAATTAGTAATAATTAGAAATAAATAAAAATAATTTGTTATGAATAGTAATAATTAGTATTAATTAGTAAAAATTAGTAAAAATTAGTAATAAAAAATAATAATTAGTAATAATTAGTAATAATTAGGAATTGAAATAGATAATTAGGAATAAGTATCCATAAGTATCATTTAGTAGAAATTTGTTGCAATAAGTAGAAACAAGAAGAAAATAAGTAGAAATAAGTAGAAATAAGTAGCAATAAGTTGAAATAAGTTGCAATATGTAGCAATAAGTATCATTAAGTATCAATACGTAAGAATAAGTAGTAATAAGTAGAAATAAGTATCAATAAGTAGCAATAAGTAGAAATAAGTAGAAATAAGTAGCAATGAGTAGCAATAAGTTGCAATTAGTAGACATTTCTATGACATTCTAGATGAAATTTTTATGACATTCTGGATGAAATTTTTTAGCTGTGTTCTCTAGGACAGAATTACATAATGATTTTAAAATATCGG
This sequence comes from Viscum album, assembly GCA_963277665.1. Lineage (NCBI taxonomy): Eukaryota > Viridiplantae > Streptophyta > Magnoliopsida > Santalales > Viscaceae > Viscum > Viscum album. The sequence continues at coordinate 355,593,616 of OY728152.1, read as the reverse complement.
TGGATGGATATGGAGAGAGGCTTGAATGTTCATCTGACTCATGAAATCATTTATATTAAAAATAAATTTCACCATACATTAAAAGAACCATTTTTACAGTCCCAACAGGGACATCATATTTATTATGCTATGTAGCGTGCTACTTTAAGAGACCTGAGTGATTGGTGGAGCATAATAAAAATTAAATTCTGAGAAAATAATTTTCCTCAAACTTAATACAGTTCCCCTGAAGTGGAAGTAATTGAAATTTTTTAAGTGAATACACAAAATCCAACTTTTTCTCAATGAGATATGAATATCGATGATGATACCACATAATTTAGGGTCGATATTGACCAATATGTTAATGATGTTGCAATTGAATTTGAAATGAAAAGACATGAAGAAACTAAAACACATGTGGATATTGATGGTTATGAGGAGGAATATGAATACATTGACATCGTAAGATATGATGATGATGATGAATGTTAGAATTGAAACATTTCTCACACAATCTTGTGTGACTGATGATTCCTGTCCATGTGTTGGCTTAAATCCACACACTCAGAGGTATGGTAACCTATTTATTTTAGTTATATTTTCATAATTTATTTATATATAAACTATTTATAGATAATTTATTATTTTTTCATAGTTTCGTGCATATATCTGTTGGACAAAGGAGTGCCATCTTGTGCAATTATTTTTTTCAACCATGAATCACATGGGAACATATTCTTATTGATGTTCATCTTGGCATGTTTAGTCATTCGTTGGTATGTAAATATATAATATATTTTTTATATTTGTTTTAATAATAAAGTGATGTTATCAATTATTTTTACGGTTAATGGTATCCCATTGATGATAGAATCAATAATCTTATCCATGCTCCATGGCAGGTGTATATGCAAGACCATTTCTATCAGTTTTTTCATTATTTGAGATGGAAAAGCTTTAAGAAATAATGAGTGATAGAATTTGATGAGTTGGGTAGAGACCACCATCTAGACTACATTTCATCTCACATTTGGGGTAGATTATCTTTTAAATGGTTTATTGGTGTATTTTAGAGGAGATCTTCAATGGGAAGACATAATCGAGGGAGACGACAAGTGACACATCGAGCTGGTAGCAGTACATTCAGAATGCATAGAGAGAATCTGATAAGTTTCTTGTTTAAATATTTAATATATCATAAAATATAAAAAAATTATTTTAAAATTTAAATGTTAGTATAGAATCCCAATTTTACGGAGTATGACGATTATCCGAGGATGTACAGTGATCCAGCCACTTGAGAGATTAAAATTTATCACCCACGTCAGAATGTGGTTAGTATTTTTTCAGTTTGACAATTAAATCCATATAATATGTTCACAATTTCAATTTCTAATGGGAATTGAGGTAGTTATATGAGGTTGCGATATCACAGACATAGGGTGAGAGTCAGGATGAGACGACTGATCAGACTAGTGCCCACCATTTCGATTAGGCAACATGGATACAGGCAACTCATTATCGCTTTTAGATGGGCCGAATAGTTGGTATCATCTCTCATTTGACTCATGGTACTTATTATGGTATAGCTACGATGTCAGTGTCTAGCTCGAGAGGACCTCATGGAGAGGCATCATCTCATGCCTCGCAGTATCAGGAGGAGTTGCAAACTCATACTGAGATTCTAATGAGTTTGCAGAAATAACATGAAGAGATGCGTAAGTAGCCGCAACAGCAAAAGTACGACAAGGATATGCGTCAATGGCCACAACAACATAAGAAGAAACATCACAAGTAGATAGAATACTTGTGGCATCTAACTCGTTGTTTAAAGATAGAGTGTCCTCCACCATCAGCTGTAGCTCCTCCATCTCCTCCAGATGATGACCCCAAGTGAATTTTTTATGTTAAAAAAATTGAATTCTAGATTTGTTGTAATATGATATATTTAGAGTTTCTGTTTTTTATATTTTCTGAATCATGCATAATATGAAATTTTTCATTTTTCATTTTTTAATATTAATTAATAGTATTATATTTTTTAATGTTTTTTTATTTTACTACTACTAATAATAATATTTTATAAATTTATTGTTTATATTTTTTTATGAATATTGAAAATTTTAATATTTGTTCTATTTTTTATTATGTTATTAATATTATTATTATTATTTCAATATTCATAAATTTATTAAATATATTTTTTAGTATTATATCTTTTTAGTATCATAATTTTTAATGATTCTTTATTTTACTAATAATAATAATAATAATATTTGATGATATTTTTATATAATTTTTAGATTATTGTGAATTTTAATATTTTTTATTTCTCTATAATTTTTATAATATTAAATTTATTATTTCATTAATAATAATTTTATTAATTAAATATTTTTCAATTTGTTTAATATTATCAACGGGACCTGTAACGACTGGATCCCATCGCATATAGTTAAAATATATATTTTTATAGTAGTATTTTCTATGGGCGCATCACAAAAAGTTTATTTATATATAATGTATATAAACGATGGATAATTTGAGATGTGGAACTTCCCTATCAAAAATACTATTTTTTGCGATGGGCCCATAAAAAATTGTATATTTACATATAATGTATATAGAGGCTTATTTTCCATGGTGAGATTCCTAATCGCAAATACTATTTTTTTGTAATGGGATTGTCGCCAAAATCAGTATTTGCAACGCCATTTTCTGCAATGGGATATTTGCGACGACACCCCATCACTAAATCCGTTTTTACAGGATCCCATCGCTATTATCACATCGCAAATACCTCAAATTACAGTATTGTTTATTAATTTTAAATTTTTAAATAGTTTATATAATAAATAATTCATATTACATTTTTTAATATCTTTTGAGTCTATTTATTTTTTATTATTCAGTTTCACCAAATTATTAAATTTATGAATTTAATATTGTATATTCATTGATACGGTTTATTTTTTTTAATTTTTTATGAATTAATACATTTCTAATTAATATCAATTTAATAATTTTTAATTTTATTTTAATTTATTCTTAGCTCTAAAATGAAATATTCTAATGAAACATATATATATATATATATATATTAATGTGCTACCATATTAGAGCTGATAAATATATATTATAAGTTATATAATTTTACCACTGATAAAGATTGGTTTTATCACAACATAATATAACAATGATAAAACCTAGCGTTTTTAATTATTATTAAAATCACGCTGATAAAAATCAAATTTATCATCACTTTTTTCAAAATCATTGATAAAACCTTCTAGGTTAAATAAATTCACCACTAATGTTACATGTTTCTTCTGCCCATTCATCCTCTCTTATGGAAGTCAACCTATTTGGCCACTCCCCCTCAAACATCATGTAAAAATCAATACCCTTAATACATAAGGTATAAGGGTTAATCAAATGAAACGGCTGGTACCAATTTTATATAATGCATTGCAAAACAAATTGGTCTCAGTGAGCAGTTCAGGCCAATGAAATTCATTACTCCATGAGTCATACATGGGTTATAAATGAAATTTCTTATTAAACCATCTTTAAAGAGATTTACTCTTCCACCATTATTATTTAATGTTATCATAAGAGATCCGAGCTCACTAACTTTCATAGTATATTAAGGAACGATCAATAACAACCTACTTTTCCAAACTACAAAAATAATTAAAATTAAAATACATTCAACTACAATAATTAATTTCTTTTTCATTATAATTTTTAGAATTAGTAAATTCCAAATTTTGATTCAATAAATAATTATTTAAATTAACAGATGATTATAATAATATTATTAAAATCATGTATCTTAAAAAACATTATTGAGTATCCATCAAGATCAATATCAATGGTTCACCATCTCAATGCTTCTGCACTTTCAGGGGGTTCAGATAGGGGGACCCACTATCCCCATTCATGTGTGTCATGATGGATGGTATTTTTTTTAATTTAATTTATGTGGAAGCTAATGGACAAATATTTCATGGTGGGAATTTTTACAGAAGAATTCCACCTATTTACTATATCTATTTTACACAGTATCTAAATATATGAGAATGAAAGCAGAAAATAATATGTTATTCCAACTCAGAAATTTCCATCAGCTTGGGGGATAATACTTTTTTAATGGAATATCATTTTCGAACATCGGTTATTCTGGTTGTTGATAAACATAATAAATATTTTTAGGATCCCTATGATTTTCTATCTAACTAAATGAGTATTTTTCTCGAAAAACATGGACATGTTAAAAAAAATTAAGGGATGGAATTTTAAGAGGGTCTCTAAAGTAGCTATAGAAGAAATTATAAAGGATGAATCTCAATTTATTAAAATTAATTCTATTTTTTATTTATTTTACATGAATGTGTGATTTCCCAAATTCAATATCAGGTTACCATGTTCTGGTGGGTTATGAATTATTGGAAAATAGTTTATTTGTCTACATATGATGACTTATGCATCCCTAAACCTTATGGTTGAAAGGGGTTTTAATACATGTTCATGTTAAAAATTAATCTTTTATAAAATCATGTATGTAACATGATCCATAACCATGGATCCCACTGAACATAAATCATTCAATCCATATATAACTCTCAAATGGGATTTAGTGTTGTTTCCCTTAGGCCCCTCACTAGATTTTTAGGGATATGCCTACGGGAATTTGGTGTTATTATTAAAAAATGGACTCTTTATGGTGACAATTAATGATCCTTAGTGAATATGGGATGTATACAATGGATTGATTATAAATGTGGTATGATGGAAACTTCCCTGGATGTTTCTGATTGGTAGGATTCAATAATTCAATCCCATTGTAATGTTTATAATAACTGAGGGGGTTCGGGTAAACATTTTGTATAGTTCAATTAAAGGGTTTTGAGGGTTATTCTGATTAATCCTAACATATAAAATAGAGGCCAAGAAAAAATATTTTTGAATAATGAATTTTTGTGATTCTATGTGGTGAATTATAGGTATATGTTGTCCCACAAAATACAGATAATTGGAAAAAGATTAATAAAAATTTATATGTCCCGTGGAGGCCCCTTCAATGTTCTAAAAATTCTTATTGAATCATTTCATTGGAATACTCCATTTAATGTTTTTCCTAATGATACAACATATTAAAGTGTATAATTTGATAAGATTCCACATTAGTGAAGCAAAAAATCAAATACATGCAATGATATATAATCATGGGTCTAGGAACATCTGACATGAATAGAAAAGAAATGTAGATAGGATTGTGGATATGGTGATTGGTTTTGTGCCACTATTATAAAAGTGTAATTCTTTCATCCCCATAGATATAATAAAATCCCACTATACCTTATCATTGATTATATGGGTGAAAATATATTAAGAAGATTTTAACAATATTTCAAAACCCATCACATTTTTGATCAAGTTGGTAGTATCTTTGAATGATATTTTGAAGTATAATGAGAATATTCATGATAAAAAATTCTAATCTTCTCTCATATATATGGGGAGTCCCACAATATAATGTGATTAAATTTAAATTGGAATAATGTAAAAGCATAAATGGGTATATTAGATATGGTCTTGTGTTATACAATCATTTGGGTTTCATTATCACTACTTAAAAGATTTTTTTTCAGTATTTTTTGGGATCCACTAGTTAATGATGCCGATGAATTATTCACTGGATTGAATTTCCCCTTTGAGAGATGATGGAAAAATTCCTTTATGGAATTATATTATATTTTTATTATTAATGGTATTAATGCATCATATTGTGGTCTCTAGTTCTTCATCATACTAGTTATGAAGGTTCAATTAATTTTCAACACTACTAGAAACTCGAAATATAATAATAGACATATACCAATAGTTTTCCCAAATACAATGGTATGAAAACCATCACGTGACCTTATACAAATTGTTTCTAAAAGAACAATTGGAATATGTCATAGCTATACCAATGCATCTATACAAACGATTTTCATGTCGTTAATAAAAAGATATTATAGCAATGTTTTTCAAAAATAGTTGGTATATGTTATGGTTATACCAATGGATTCAATAAAACCATCTGTATCACATACATTTAATGAGCCTATACTAATTTTTTACAAAGCCATTATTAATGTTCCAAAAATTCAAAATACATATATTAATGTTTTTGGAAACCATTGGTATCAGTTAATACCAATTGTTTTCCATGTAAATGGAATGTGTTTTCATATTATCTATGAATTATTTTATCAAACTAAATTTAACACATAAAAAATTAAATATTAATACAAATATACATATATATAATATTATTTTTTTCAAAAACAATTGTAGCATAGTGGTTACATGATTGAAATATAAGTTGGTGAGGTGTTGATCAAAACCCATAGAGGAATTTTTGAATTATGTATATCAATAGTTATGAAAACATTTGGTATAGTTATATCATATTACATGTAACATATATTCATTATCTTTTGGTATAGTCCAAACAAACAAACAACTTCTCAATACCATTAGTATAAGTTTATACTGACAAAAGGTAGGCCAACGTCCCCACATAGAATTCCTATAACCCATACTAATGGTTTTGTGCACTATACCAATACTTCCAAACCAATTGTATCAAATTTTCTACAACAGTTGAACCTCATATTTTTATTTTCATTCTAAATTACTATAGAAATTGTAAATGGCAGGCTCATGTCACGAACCATCCCCCGGGGCCTACATCATGACTACCCCAAGCTCGCCTTCCATAGGCCAGGGGATGGTGACTAGCAATAAAGAAGTAATTCCCTAAAACTGGACAGCTGTTGCCATTATAAATCGTAAAAACACAAAACCAAGGAACAATCAGAAGACAACACTAACTAAAAATTGTGCTAAAAGCATGCTGAAATTAATGGGTCCGGAAATACAATCCCAACAGTAAACTACAAGGAAAAGACTAACATGTAAAACTAAATGACAAACAGCTGGATGGTGACTAGTATATCCTGGATCGTCCACCATGGATCCTATCTGATTGCTAGGTACATAAATCATGATCAATTCTCCATGCCCATTCATCTCTTACAGATACCGTCTCGTCGTGAGGTCTACCTCCAGGTACCGTCTACTCCTCGTACACTCTGCCTTGGTCAGTGTTGTCCATCGTCTGCATTCAACACAACGAGATACAAGCATAGCCCGTGCATGGGTGAGTATAACGATACTCAGTAGGGATCCTGAGACCCTCAAGGTATCACAAAATCCAACAAGGATAAAGCACAATTTTATATTTCAACGCATAACCATTAATTAGATATATTCCCATACATATACATAAGTTATCACGTAACCCATCTCAATCATGAGGAAAATACAAATGTAATTGACTCAGCTCAAACCAAGATTTTCATTAACCAAACCACAACTGATGGAGAACTCCTCCTATGTCGAGTACAGTGGACCGGTCACGAAATCGATGCGCTAATCACTACCCTTAGACTACTGAGGTACTCCTCCTATCAAGTACCGCAAGTCTGCTGCCGAACCGGGCGCTCCTCTGGTGTTGGTCTGCCACCAAACTGGGTGCTCCCACAAATAGTAGTCAATGGTACTCCTCATGTCAGGTACCACATGTCTGCTTCCAAACCAGGGGCTCCGTCTGCCGTTGGTCTACTGCCAAACTGGCCGCTCCATCTACTGGGTTAATTGAATCACTCTGAGTCGAATCAGTCAACTAGTCGTCAGGTCTACAACTACTAGGTCTCTACACTTGTTCTTCTCGTCTTCAGGTGGGTCTACTCTACGATATACTATTCGATACTCCATTTTTCATGATTTATAAGTTGGAAGTATCTCAATGTACCTCCACGTCATATGGGTCTCAACGCAGTAGAAGACATGTAAATCCGACACCCCATCATTGAATTATTGGCAGTTCCGCTCCAGGGGCCCAGTTGGTTTTTAGGATAAAACATACCCAACCATAGTACAACTACGTCCGAATCTCATGTAGAGTATTCCAAAAGAACCTTCTCATCAAATGGAATCCATCATAGTTGACGACATAGCAATCAGATGTCCAGTCTGTATGTTATAAGTGTTTCGGCTCCGAGGGACCGGTTAGTTGTGGGATCAAACCAACCCGGCCATTCATGAACACTCCCAAAACCATGAGTGTGATATAGAGAAACGACCGTATTGATCCAAGTATTCCAACACCACTTACTATGCATCGATCCGAGGTTCGTATCTCATGTTATTGGAAAAAAACTGAAAGTATCCCGAAGAGTGGTGGTCTGGGTCTGGTCCGACCCAGGCCAACCCGCCCTGGGTCAGACCGAACTGGGGGGGACCCAAACCGGTACTAGGTGCGGCTCATTAGGGCTCATAATAGACCTAAAGCTATGGCCCGGACCACACGGGGGCGGGCCGGCCAAGGGGGATAGTGGCCCGACCCGTGTAGTAGGTCGCCCAGCTCGGTGGCTGACCACGACTCAGCCATCCGGCCGAGCGCGGAGCGGGGGTGCACGACCCCCCGGTTTTTGTTGATGGAGGTGTCAAGCGTCGTCTGCTCTCCTGGTCAGCCGGCAAAATCTGACCGGTTTCCTCCAGTGCGAGCATCACGCACAGCAAGCCGTTGTCTAATCCATGCGGCACCAATTGGTGCTGCGGTTTCTTCCGCACAGCGGGCAGGTGGCTGGCCGGTTCGCCCGACGAAGCAGCCTGCCCATTGCAGGCCAAGATTTTTTCTCAGCGTGGTGCCACAAGGATTTACATTCTTTCTACCCGACCGGCTTTAGCTGGCTGATTTATCTATTCTGTCTGACATGACGCCGACTGGTTCTTCCTCGGCCAAACGGCCTCTAGTCGGGTGCTGTAGTTTTCCTCCAAGCGAAGGGTGCGCGGCTGCCGTTTCCTTCGCCACCCATAGTCGTCTCCTCCCATTCCATATCATGGTTGTCCACCGGTGCGGTGCAACTACACCACACCCATTCAGTTCGCCTCTATCTTTAATAAACAATAATCAAACGAAGGGAAGTTGGGCCTTGTTTATTCGGCCCGCGACCTCCGCATTATATGATAACAAGAAGTCTACAATCGATCAAGGTATGCGTTGAAGAGAATGAGAATAAATTAATGTAAAAAAATAACCCCACCTCAATTTCAAGAACTTTTCACATCACCGAGCTGCGGAAGTCGAGCATCATGGTGGTTGGGCGTTGCGTAGGATGGATATCGTTCCGTCAAAGTTGGAGGAAAAAGATCACTAGTCTTTGGTGTTTTTCTTCATGGAATATGTTATTCATCGAGAAAATACATCCACGAGTTCTTCAATGGAAAAGGTGAATTCTTCCAAGCCATTTCCACAATATATTTTCCATGTCCAAAATAAATAACAGCCTCTCCAAATTTATAACGATGCCATGCAATTCAAAATAAAAGAATATTCGAGAAGCCAATTAATTAATTGTTCATTAATGGAGAGTGCGTATGCACATTCGTGAGAGGAGGGTGAAATGTGGAGAGTTCACCCAATTAAATTATTGCTAGTGGCCTCATTAATTCAAGGGGAGTCCATGAGTTTAATGGGGGTACAAGGAGTTAAAGGGGGAGTTGAATGGTTAGGAACTTGTGTGGGCCCCACACACAATATTCTCCCCTGGGAGGTTATGTGTGATGTGGGTCCCACCTACGACTCCTCGTTGAAGGAAATAACCAACCCTTAACAATAAAATTGATTACACAACAATTTTATTTAACTTATTATAAATTCCCATAAAAACATCTATCCTGTATAAAACAGAACTACAGTAAAGGCCTCCTTAAGAGAATACCGGCACTGCGAGTTCATCAGTGTACTAGGATTTCAATTCCAAGCACAAGATCAAATGATATAAAAAACTGCACGTACAATTCCGGAATGTACCAGAACAAAATTTCAGATATTTATTCCAGGCAAACCGAGCCTCGGAATCAGGTGCCGTCAGAAACTGAAGACCTGTAAAATTTCAAATAATTTATGAAAAAAATTATCCATGAAATTTACTGGTATTTACAGATCATTTTATTACCTATACTAGTCTATCTGGAGAGCCTCTTTAATTGTAGGAGGATAACCCTCATTGTTTGATATCACATATAATTTTTATGTAATGTGCGTTTTTAAAAAGAATTTTTTTTTATAAAATATCATGAATTAAAAATGTAATTTAACCCTACCAGTTCTTCATAAGAAATAATGCCATGTCAATCTGACAGTAATGTGTCAAAATTATGTTTGTTTTAGAATGAATTCTAATTATGTGATTATCATCACCTAATTCTTGTTCCCTCATAAGAATACGTGATTTAATTTTCAATTGTAACAATTTCTTCTCCCTGCTGACCCCATAGTTGATTCCTTCCACATTCATCCCATCTGCATATCTAATTAGAAATTTGGACTTTATTTTTTAATGTGTTCTTTCTCTAGGCCACACAAAATTCATTCTCATCCCTATTGTATTTTTTATTTCATAAATTTTTCCTTTTTCCTGTTATAATTATCGATTCATCCCATCGAGAAAAACCAAAAATTTTAATCATTATAAAAAATAGATTCAGGAGTCTCATTAAATTTAAGGATCTCAAAGCTAATTGATTGGGATGTATCATCGTTTTCATCATATGATATAATATTAACATTATCTCTTAAGAATCTGATCACTAAAACAACACCAGGTTTCCCATTTACAATTTGATTAAATTATTGAACATCACTTCTACCCTATTTCATTACTCCCACATAAGGAATCTATAGAAACCATCCTTGAACTCAATGTTTGTTAAAAAATAAATATTTAATTATATTATTTTGGACTACATAGATATCACACATTCACTTTATTATGATTTAAAACAATACAAAACAATCTCAATACACATCATTTATCGTTTGTTATATTATAAAAATTGTTTTATGTATCATAACTAATTCCACAATAATAAAAAATAAGGGTTATAAGTTTATATATTATATGTATTTATTTATTTTCTTAAATATTAATATTATTGAATAAATTATTATTAATATTAATAAATAATGGATGGATGAAAATCATATTATAAAATAGTATGATGATGGAGTTCATCAGATATGCAAATGATCAGGCATATAACACTTATCAAATACGTTTTCTATGTTCACACTATTACCATTCACAAACATGTAGTCTATAAGATTTTGAAGAATACTTGATGTTTCAGGAAATTGATAAATTTTATAAATGGGACAGTAAATAAAAAAATAACTAAAAATAAAAAGTTTTAGGGATAACATTTTGTTTTATAGATAACATGTAATGATTAGAAGTTTAAACAATGATGATGAACGTATTGAATATACGATTATATGTTGGATTATGGAAAATAATGTATTTAGGAAAATAAAAATAATTTTGAAGATTAAAATAACGATAAAAAAACTATTTTAGAAGTTAATGGAATGAGAAAATACTCCAATATATATTTCATATACTAAATATATATAATTTTAGACAATACTAAAGTTGTATAGAGTAATTCCTGGGAATGTATGGATTGACACTAGCTTATCTGAAGTACTTTCAGTACTAAATGATATGATGTAAAAATATAATAAGATTACTCAAATATAATATCTATCTAAATGAATTCTACAATCAATGGATATGATATATTAATTAATGCAATCTTATCTAAATGATTGTATTCAACTTTAAAACATTAATGGATATCTTATAAAATTCCCAATTTATGATTCATCTAGATACCAAAATGATGAATATGTTCATTTGAATGATTTATGGTACTTCTATATCAATCCAATGATTATGATCCTATTCAAAAGTGAGGATAGGGTAAGAAAATTGATGATTCATATAGATAATACATAAAAATATTAGAGAAGAAATTCACCCAATATACTTCCTTCAGTGAAACAAAATTGATCACAAAAATCCAAATTTCTGATTTATTTTTGAGAAACCATAATCTTATGCTCTCTACTAATAGAATGAATCCTTTTTGTTTTCAAATAACTAATCACAGTATATGGATATTTATGTTTCAAAATTATTACTCTCAACCACGGTTATGTAGGAAGAGAAAATAAAATATTCTGTATATTTATATACATTAAAAATTGGGTATATATATTGATATTTATTTTGATCAATTTATTGGCTATTTAAAATTAATGTGATAATTGGTTTTTATCTATTATTATTATTAAAAAAATTAATATTTTATTTTAAAAGCAATGATTTATTGGATGAGAATTATTTTCCTACTTATCATAAAATTTTATGATATATAAATATAGGAAGTAAAGGATTCCCCATTTTTGGAAAACATACCAACATAGTTATGTAAAAAATTCATCAGAGACTATGTTTCCAGGACATCATATATTTCAACTCGGAATAAATAAATATCGATATTTAATGAAGTCACTCGATGGAGTTTGGGAGAATGTATTACACATTCTCCACTAATTGGTGAAATTTTATTTGAGGATCTAAAATATATATTATTGGATTTTAAGAATGTAAAGAACTAATTGAAATGATTTTTGTTAATATATTTTTAAATTTTTAATGATTTTGTATTTTGTCAACAAACATGCATCCCTAGTGATTTATTTTTATTGATAATCACATTTCCAATTAAAATAATTATTAATACATTTGTTATTATTTTTTCAACAATATAATATCTATCAATATAACATTTATTTAAAAGAGGAAAATAATTTTTTTATAAATGAATGGAAAAAAATATGTTTGGATATATGACGATATCATGATTATGGGGCATTATACAACTCATTGAGTAAATTATCACATCATTTTAATTACTTTTTTTTAACTAATTTCATTATAATTTTATACTAATAGTTATGTTTCCAATTTTAACAAATATCATGATGAAATGAATTCATTGAAAGTTGTTATTTATTCAACCATATTGTACTATATGAAAATATAAAAATGAATGTTGAAAAAAATTATCAACATGGTCTACAATAAGGATAATGGACTCATGTAATTTTTTTCTCATTCTAAATGTATATATTATTTATTTGACCTATTAATATTTAGTATTTTTTGAATTCAACTTAGAAAGGACTCACTTTTTATTTCCAGTTTAAAATGATATTTTTATTAATGAACGAATGTGATATATTTAAAATTGAGGAAACATGTTCAAATTGTTTTGGAACTTTAGAAAAATTACACATATGTCATTTGTTAGGTGTACGAATAATGTTTTCATTAATACTATACATGGTGGGACCAATATGACATAAAATGAGTTTTTTTCTATTTAAAATTGATATGTAGGTTTTAATTATGGTTTAATCATAGGAAAAAATATTTTTTTTAATACATTAAGAAAATTATGTATAATTCATTTCTGATTTTTAGGAAATTGTTAGACATCAAAGGAATTCATGATGAGATTAGTATGAATTAATTAATGTGATTTGAGTATAGAAATGAAATTTTAGTTGAAAAAATTTATTACTCACTAAAAACTATAATAAATACTCATATTTTAGTGATTTTTTTTACAACGATCCTTATGTCATTCTTGAAATTGATTAAATCAATTTCACATCAATTTGACGCACTGGGTGACTAATTTGACTCGAAGGTCCGTATACACAAAAACATATCCAATCATTTATATAATTTATTATTCAAAATATATGATCATAATATTTTTCATCAAGTCATCATAAATGTGACTATGTTGTTCTAATATGACCACTCATATACAAATGCAAATCTATTAAACACATACCAATGCTGGGTCTATTCGTGATGAAATAAAAATTATTCACCAAGGGAACAATATCCATATTTCATATTTAAAAGATTATTATTATACTCACTATGAAAGTCTAGATAAAAAACCCATAATTTTCAATTCACTTAAAAAAATGTGTTAGATGACAAATTTTTTTAAGGTGTTGATTTTAAATAATCAATAACTAGTTGATGGTTTTGAATAAATCACAACATGACACCCAGAAACATGTTTTCATATTCATATGAATAAATTTATATTATAAAGTAATTATCATAAATCAAAGTCTCATCACTGATTTTTTTTTTGTTGGTGCTCCAGCCGATATCAAACAGTTCCAAAGCATTGGGGTATTTATAACCTTCGATAGTTCTGACCCAACATGAATTTTTATGTTTTTAAATGAAATTTCTCATTGATATGTAATAGGAGTCATCCATTTTCATAATATGGTCCCAAAAAATACATGCATATATAAATTCATACAGAAATTGAATTTCATGTATCATGTTTTTTCCAACGGATTATAGTATCATAGAATCCATCATCGAGAGGTAGAAAAATTGATTTTATATAAAACAATTATAGACGTGGAAAATAAGCCAACAGTGAAAAATAAAATAAGGCTTCAGGGGGTGTCTAAAGTGGTGAATTACAAGGGTATACCATTGATGAAAAGACTTACATTCCTGAATAAAAATAACTAAACTGGTATAGACGATAAGAGAATCCTCTACCCTTTCTTACAAGAGATAGAGTGTCCGCTACAAAATTGGATTCTCTTCAAACTTGATAGTAAATCCTCCCTTCACAAGAATATCTTGGGAGGATATGAATAATGTCAAATTAATTCCATGTGGGATCACAATTACATTGAAAAATAAACACCAACACCATGGAATCCCTCTCTACATCAGAAATATCGAAACCATTATTCTTGCATAACATGAGGCATATGTGTAGAGATTTCACCACTGAACTAATGAAATTACCTTTATCATGAAAATATTTAAAATAAATAAGGACCTATCCCATTTTTTCAATGATAAAACCAACCCCAATAATCTTATCATTCATGAATGAGACATCAATAGGTTTTGGGCGTAGTAGAAGTACGTTGGTGGGTGTAACCAAATTAATTGTAGTGTTAACGACGATCAATCTGAGATCTGTCATTATTATAAAACCTTGGATATTTGGAATATAATGATGAACAAAAATGAAATATGGGAGTCTTGGAACCTTACATAGGATCATCATATGGTGATTATAATTAATACAATTAATTGAAAAGAACATCCTTTATGAAATTATTTCATTGTTGATGTTTCTGGTCACGATCCGATGTAATCGCTATTTGCATCATAGAATCCATGTGTTGGATACTATAGCGGTGATCCACATGTGATCCATGTATCTCTGGACTTCGCCGAAAGGATCTTCGAGAGATAGCGCAGAAGATCCTTTACTTGCGATGTCCGCCTTCGATCGCCTTGATCTGGTAGAGGTGGATCTATATCTCGTAACATGATAGTGTTCATGGTGGAAAATATAATTCTCTATTAGATTCAAAGATTTTCCAAATATATAGTGAAAACCCACCCAAAAAATGTATAGGTTAAATTGAATTAATAATTGGTATTTTAATTACATAAAATATTAAAATTAATTAATTACTTGAAATCATTAATTCATTTCATTTAATTCTTAGTAAAACCCCATGTATAATAATAACAGTTGACTATTATTATTACATTATATGAGACAAGTTAATTATACCTAATAAAATCGAATTAAATAAACCTAATTCGGAATAATTATTATTTAACTTTTAAATTTAATATTTAACCGAGATACGTGGACACACATTGTGTGTGACCCTCTAGGAATATTTCTTAGTGACATTAGGCAAAGCCTGCCTAAAGGCCAAGGTTAGTGTCTAGAAACCTGCCAAGGCACCAATAATGAAATATGTTATCACGACAATGACCTATCACCTCATACGAATGCTTACCAGGTAATGTAATCCCATTTTTACGATATCTCATATCAAGCGGGTAACATGATAGTGACATCTATCTATGTGCTCGACTATTCATTTATTGACATTCTAAAATTGAAATTTCCCATTTCTCACCATGGACATTGATGTATTTGGGCAATATCAATTACATAAAAGTGCCAGATATGTCTAATTCACTTTTAGAACATATGGGAATAATCATTTCCATCATTATCATTTAATGAAGTATCTCTCATGACGCAACAAACGTATCATACCTCACTACGAACAATGTGTCGTCAGAATTTTTATTTATGCATCTACATTCGCATGTTTTAATTCCCAATAATAATAATATTAATGTATAAGGACCAATGCACACGACTGTAGAAAGGAGCATCCCATGAAAGTATGATATGTAGATTTTATACTAGCGGGTATCGTTCTTATAATATCCTCCTAGTTATTACCAAGGGTGCATTCTATGAGAAGGTGCCTAAATGTATTATGAGTCCTCACCCCTAATGGCCTATATTTTCTGTGTCCCTAAAATAACATCATTTTGCCATAGAACATATATTCAATAAAAATGTTATTGAACTTCTGTCTTATAATCATATCAGTCATCTACTATGATCCTTTAATGCAGTATATATCCTTAGAACATCATCACATGAATTTCCACGAAGTAAAACAATCAATATCCTATAATGTATTTATTAATGAATAATGTAAAAAGTAGTTGGTTCTAGGACCCCAACTTCAATAGACTCCCACTTGGATTAGATCCAACTACTAACAACCATTAAAGTGCTGGCTCTCAAATGATATCCATGATTTTACTAAGACAGACCTTTAGTCAAGGGGTCTATCGCGTTCTCTTCTGTGAACACTCTACTCACACCAACATCACCGCTTTGATTTAAATCCCTCAATAGGTGAAACTTCTGGAGTATCTGCTTCGTCTGTAAATGTGACCTTGGTTCTTTTTCAAGAGCCACAATTGTAATATTTAAATAATACAACATGATAAGGTCTTTAATTCTTGGAAACACATCATCCTCTTGAAAAAAGATCCAAATTCAGAATGCTTCCTTGGCTTCATCATAAAATATATATATATATATATATATACTCCACTGTAGATTCAACGACAACTGGCAGCCCTGAAATCATCCAGCCCACAACTCCTACATTGAGACAAAAAACATAACCTCATTGTGACATGATATCATTCTAATCATTTTGAAAACCAGCATCATCATACTCCTTGATGATAAGATCCTCGTATCCACCATACACCATGAACATATCCTTGTATATTCCAAGATACATAAGGATGGACTTTACAGTAGTCCCATGTTGTCCTCTTTGATTTTCTTGATATATTCCTTCCATGCTCATTTCATAGGCAACATCAGGCCTGGTACATAACATGGAATGCATGATGGATCCTATAGCCGAAGTGTATGTGATCTAACTCATTTTTTCTTTCTATTGTAGTGTATGATTATAAATTTTCATAGAATTATGTATTGCATGTGACACTAGAACCAATCCCATTTGGGATTATTCCGTAAAAAATATCATTAGTATATGTTCAATATATGTATCCAGACTTATTATATGTAGCATGATGGATCTATCATGAATGATCTTTATCCCTTGAATGTTGGCTACTTCGCCTATGTTTTCCATGGAGAAACAGTTGTTCTACTAGTCTTTAACTGACTGTAAGAATTGTAAATAGTTTCCAATAAGAAATATGTCTTCAATATATACTACTAAGATAACGATCACATTCCCATTAAACTGCTAATAACAACATGGAACACATTCATTCTTAATGAAACCAAATTATTTTATGGGTTTATCAAATTGAATGTACCACAACATGGATGATTGAATTAATCCATAAATGGATTTTTGCAACTTTGAATCTCATTTGGCTTCACATGGTGTCACAAACCCTACTGGTTTGGTCAAATAAATATTTTACTAAAGGTTCCCATTAGGGAATGTTGTTTTGACATCCATATAACAAATCTCGTTGTTATGGAAAGATGTTATGGAATGTATGAATCTTATTTATTTGAACATGGAAACTAGGGAAAAGGTTTCATCCTAGTCAATTCCTTGACATTGTCTAGATCATTTAAACACTAGACTTTCTTTATAGGTTTTAGCTTGAAATTCCATGTATAGATTTATCTTGAATACCCATTTTCATCCAACATGATTGACATCAACTGGAACATCGAACATAAACCATAATTGGTTCTGATATTTAGAATCAATCTTAGAATTCATAGCATCTAGCCATCTTGAATATTCTGAGCTCTCTACATCTTCCATGTATAAGAGAGGTTCATCATTGAACAAAAGTAACGATTCACCATCATTAGTGACTAGGAAACTGAATCTATCTGGTTCTCTTTCCAATCTTGACCTCCAATGTAGTACTTTTATTTTTGGATCCTCTACCACGCGGAACCGTGGAACTTGTTCCTATACCGTATAATGTGTCTCATTTTGAATCAACTTTTTCATTGTCAATATGGCTCCATCTATAATTTTTTAGGATGTTCTCCCTCTCCAGAAAAAGATATCTTCTCTGGCGGCAATCACATTCCTGTCTAAATGGTTATATAGGAAATATCTTTTTGTTTCCTTGGTAATTCTATAAAGATGCACTTCGTGCCCCAGGGTGCTAGTTTGTTGCTTGAGAGGGCCGTAAAAATGCCTCACATTCCCATACACATTTTTGCGACAAAATTGGTATCATTCTATTCCATTACATGGAGAGAATTCCATTAGCTACCTTGGTATGTACTCAGTATAATGTGTATGCTGCAGTCTAAAATGCATATCCCCAAAATGATAAGGGAAGATCTACATGACTCGTCATCGACCTCACCATGTCATACATGGTGTGGCTCCTCGTCTCACTAACACCATTCCACTACGGTGTATAAAGAGGATTGATCTAAGATATGTTTCCATACTCCCATAGAAGACCAATGAACTCTTGGTTCATATATTCTTGGGCTCGATCCTATCGATGCTTCTTTATATTCTAACCAAGATGATTGTCTACCACATTCTTGAATTGCATAAAATTTCCCTAAGGAATTTGACATATCCCTCATTAAGTAAATATAAATATATCTACCTAAATCATCAGTAAAAGAAAGGAATTAAGAATATATACCTATAGATTCTACTAGGAATGGTCCACACACATATGTGTGCCCCAATCCTAGAAGATCTATGGTCGATTCACACTGTTCATCGAAAGGCGGCTGGATCATTTTTCCTTGTAAACATGAGTGGAATCTATCATCTGGTTTTAGATCATTAGAATCTAAATAGCATATATTTAGAGCATTGTCAAGGTATTTTAATTTACATGACTTAGACGGTGATTCCACAATTGGGTGATGTATGAGTCAAGTGAGTTTGTTTCATTATCATTTTCCAACACTTGGTATTCGTAATTTAATACAAACAAACAATTATTTAAATGTGATATACCATAACATACATCATTATTATAAAAAAGAAAAACATTAGTTATAAACATGAAAATAAATCCATCCATATATAAACAAGATACACAAATTATGTTCTTGGTAACACTAGGCACATAAAAACAGTTATGTTAATACAAAATCACCCCAGTTGGCAATGAGAGATGGTAATAACCAAAGGTTAACCCAGCCAAGCTCACGCCTTTGGAAACTCGAAGATCCACCTCTCCTATTGAGATTTTATAAATATACATGGTTCTCTCATTTGAATATAAATGTGTTGCCCATATGCTATATCTAATACCCAATGTGTAGAAATGGAATAATTACACTGGACAATGAAGGAATATTAGCATCCCCATGCTTCTGGGTGCAGTTCCTCTTCATGTGGACATTCTTTCAACATGAAAAACATACAGCCTCTCGTTCTATTCCAAACCTCGGGATCGTCCCCTTCTTGAAGGGACGACGCTCGGGGTCTTCATAAAATTTATTATCCTTTGTCTCCTTTGCCTTGTCCTTACTTTCTTATTCATTATAAGGACTGCGAGTTTGTCACGTGCCATGTCATTATCGATCTGTAAAATTATGGTCTGGTATTTTGATGGACTTTTCTCATTTTTTCTCATATTTTAGTTGAATTTAATTATAGAGAAGGTCATGGGTGGTGATTATATGTTAAGATCTGTACGCAACTCATCCGGGAACTTAATCCCAAAGATGTCAATGAGTTCAATGTAGCAATTGAGCTTGACTACTTGAGGACCATTTGGTGTAGACTCTCCAAGAATAGTTGTAAACAATGCGTTATAGTTCTCATATCTCTCCTATCTCGACTTCTCTTGATAGAGATCCTTAATGTGAGAGATCATGTTATACGCGTCCATGTTTTCATGTTGCTTCAAGAGATCATTAGACATTTCCGACATTATGAATCACTGATCATCTATGACATCATCCATGTGTTTCATATAGATAGATTTTTCCACATCACTGGCCTCTTTTCCAAGCGTAGCTGGAATAGGCTCTTTCAGCACATAAAAAATTTCTCTCCTCGCAAAGGATGACACATAAAGGTGTCTTCCACCCATTGAAATTGTTGTCAGTGAGAAAGATTTCCATCTAGAGTATGGTTTACAAAAACAAGATTGAAGAAATTTTTCATGTTGTTTCTACAAATTAAAAAGTTGAATAGTTTAGAAAATTATTATGATATAACTGAGACAAATAAATAAATTAATTCTTATTAGTCAACTAATATTTTAACGAAATCCAATAGCCCTTTCCATTTACAATAGAATATTATATTTCCTAAATAATATTGTGCAAGCGATCCATATTTCAAATCTCATTATCCCAACTAGGGTTTTTAAAGCAACATGAAGTGTATTAGGTAGGCATTATAAATTGAAACTACATTAACTCGGAGATCCATGATACCCTAAGTGGACTCCCCAATCCTAAAATCCTATTATTTTTGGTTTTCCTAAACTGTTGCCTCTTGGTCACACCATGTCTTGCTGTGTCAGTAAACGCTTGATGAGAACTAATTCAAGTCAACCAAAAACATTGAATTATAATTCCCTGGTAATTGAAATGACAACAACTATGGGTTGGTCATGCATGTTGATCTACGGTTTAATTCAAACAAAGTTTTTGGAAGGATATACCGACATAATATTTCCTAGATGGATATTATCCTTATACGCAAATTTCCATTTTATTATCATTGATTACATTATTGTAAATATTATGTGGGATATACATAATTGATATACCATGTCTAGGATAATGTTTTACGCATAATACAGTCTTATTTTAGTTCCATGTTGAATGTTTTTTATTTCATTAATTATGTGATCTTGACAATAGACCCACAGTAAATAAACCATGCAACTGATAGAAATAAAATAAATTTTAGGATCATTATATTTTTCTATTTGTCAGTGTATCTACTAGTTGATAAATTAACCTATGACCTAGTGGAAAAACACCTAGGACCTTTTGGGTTTGTGTTTAACAATTTCACTTTTCTATGATTGTATCAACTTGGATTGGTTTCACCTTGGCTCCTAACTTGATCCACCTCCACCATCGTGGGAGCTCCATAAATTACATATGTTTTTATCTCACATGTAGGTGAGGGGTAAAACAAGGTTTTACATAATAGAAACCTTGTCCATGTAGGCCCTCCATATTAATTAAGATAAGTCTCACAAGCCAAAGAATTTAATTTAAATAAATAAATTAAATTAATCCATTCAATTAAAATGGTGTTGGTCTTCCTCATGATAATACATATATGAAATTGTATTTACACATAAATAATACAAGCATTCAATTATTTAATCATGGTTATTTAAGATAAATCACGATCGAATCAATTAATATTATTTAATTAATCAATCATTTTATCTTAAACCCTTTTCTGATAATCCTTGAGATTCTCATCCATCATAATTATAAAGAAATAATTTTATTTATAATTATATATATATGTAACTTGTTCCATGGAGTCTACCTGTTGAATTCTCATTCATAACTACCCAATGTGTAGAAATGAACATTACATAGATGTTAAATTAAACACATATATATAAAAACCCTATCACGTTTTGTTCCTCATCTTTACACCTTCACTACTATACACATCTAAAGGGTTTGTATAATATAGTAATAAATTTTATTAAATCTGTGTAATTTGGCTGAGTACGTGGTGTGTAGTTCTGACTACAAAGCTTGTACTTTTGTTCACCGTCTATCCAAAGTACACGCCTGAGGACATGTCATGTAGATTTACGTTAGGAATTTTTTGGAGTTCATGGCGTGTTCAATGGGACACACATCATGTAGTATCATCGGTACAAAGTTTCCATCCAGGAGAGCCATGTACAGGTACACGGTCCAACATTAGCCTGAATGGACTACACATAGTGTTCAATGGACCACTCAAAGTGTAATTAAGAAACTGTTTTCCACCTATTCCTAGCCAACAAAAAGGGTCATTTATGACATAGTAATACTCAAACAAACAACCGGATTTGGACGACCAGTCTGATTCATTGAACCATGACTAAATGATGTGTACTTCCTAATACACACCATGTATTCTGGTGTTTTACATCCAAGAAATTTTGGAACCTACGAATGCGATCAAATATTTTTTATCAAAATTAAAAGAAAAATTTATTTTTATAAGATTAATGAAAAACCTGATAGGAGGAACATATCTCAAGATTTGGTTTTTAAACAATGAGTAACTTTTATTGAAACAACTAGATTAATAAATGCGTAAATAATGAAGGAAAAACATAAATAATTATAACCACAGATATGACAGCTGTAATAAAACTTTAAGGATCTGTGTGCAGAGGAAGCACATAGGTGGGTGTACCCAACTATAATTTTAGCTTTAAAAATGGTAAATATGAAATCTATAATTATAATAAAACACTAGATCATCAGAATAGAACGAATAACAAAAATGAAATAGGTGAGTCTCATAACAATACATTGGTTCATCATATGGTGGTTGTAATTAATTTTAATAATTTACAAGAATTACCTTGATGGAATTCTTTCATTGCAAATGTTTTTGATCATGATCTTATTTGATCTGTCATTGCATCGAAGAATCTATGTGTTGTATTCCTCTAGATGTGATACACATGTTCTCTAGGTGTCTCTAGATATTTCCAAATTGATCATTGTGTGCTAGCGCGAATGATCCTTCACTTGTAATGACCACCTTCGATCGACTTGACTTGGTGGAAATGGATCTCTCTCTCATATATTGAGAGCATTCTTGGTTGAAAATGATATTTGCTCTTGTCTTGAGCGCTATCCTAAATTTATTGTTCACAAACACCCAAAAAATTTCTAGGATAAAGAGAATTATATACTTGGTATTTTAATTACATAGAATAATAAAATGAATGAATTACCTAAAAGAATTTATTCATTTAATTTAATTCTAAGTAATACCCCATGTCTACTAATAATCATTGACTATTATTATTACTTGAGATTTTCCCATACAATTATACCTAATATTATTTAATTAAAAATGTAATATTATTTCTCATAAATTCCTACAAAAAATACATGGCATGTATATTTAATATACACGTCGTGCACTTTTTTCCATTTTTCAGTATTTCCAACACCACAATTATTAGACCTAGAATAATGGCTATTTTTTTCTCAAATAAATGTCGTAGTATTCATCTCTAATAAATATATTATTTCTTGCACAATATATTCTCTTGAATTAGTAGTGTCGAAATAAATGCGATCAGACATCCATAAATAATTCTAAAACCAGAATCAGGAATAATATTAATTAAAATTGATAAATTAATATTTAAATTTGATACTTGGACACACTTTGTGTGTGACCCTATTGGCCTCTTTATTAATTATTCATTTTTAATATTTAATAATTATTTTGATTTTTGTTACTTTATTAATTTTTTAATATTTATTGGTACATAAATATTTACCCAATTTATATGTTATAAATAGTATTTTTATTTATTTGATTGAAATTAATATATTTATTTTTTTAATGTATTATTTCTTTTAAATGTTTTAAATTTATATAATTAATGTAATTAAATGCATATTTTATGAATCTATAGATTTTTTGTTTTTGTTTACAATTAATTAAATTAATCATCACATTTTACATATTTATTTTCGTAGTATTCACATTCTAAAATTGATTTTAATTTATATGATTATTTTTTGTTCTTTTTTTTATAAATTTTAATAAATTAATTTTTTTTAATCGATATAATTAATTTATTTAAATCAATTTTATAATATTATCATCAATTTTTTGTACATTGTCACAGTTCATGAAATTAAACTTAAAATTAATATTTTGTAAATTTTTATTTTGTTGTAATATTTTATCTATGTATTCTTCTTCATTTTAACTAATATTCAATTTAAATTTTCTTTTTAATAAAATTATTTAATTAAAACAACATAATAAGTTCTTTTAATATTTTTAGTGTCAATTAATTATTAATTATTCAATTTTATTATTTTTTTGATAATCATGCATTTATGATTGTATAATAATTATTAAAAATAATTATTTTTTAGGAATTAAATAATTTCTAATTGATATTAATTTAATACATATTGTTATATTTTAAAAAGTTTTTATCATCTCTAAAATGATAGTTGGACAAAAATATATATATATATATATAGTATATAATTTGTGATAATAAATATTTGTTTTATGGAATAATGTTTTATTTGTGATACTGATAGGTTTTATGTTAACAAAAATTAGCATTGATATAACCTACCTTTTTTAGCAGTTATTAATTTCACACTGATAATACTAATATTTATTATCACTTTTTAGAGAGATCTGATAAACCCTTATTGGACATATAAATTCATCACTATGGGGACACATTTCATTTCCTCATTCATGCTCTCTCACGGAAGTCTACATGTTTTTCCAATCACCCAAAAAACATCTTGGACGAATCAAACCATTTAAAACCTAATGTAGATGAGTTAATGTCATGAAAGTGCATGTACTTTTTGTAATTATAGATCACAAAAAAATTGGTCTTAGTGATACATTTATACTTGTTAAATTCATTAATTCATCATTCATACATGGTTTAAAATGTTAATTTGTTATGGATCCATTTTGTAAAGTGACATACTCTTCTGTGAGTATTGTTGACTGTTCCAATAAGAGAGTCTGGCTGAATCACTAGCATAGTATAATAAGGACCAATCAATAAAAACATAATATAAAAAATTTACAAATAATTCAAATAAAGTTCACTCAACTACAATTAAGATTTTCAATTTCATTTAAATTTATAGAAATTGAAAATTCCATACTGTTATTTGATATATAATTATTTATATCAAAAGTGAATTATAATATTATTCTTCACCTGATGTAACATCAAAAAAACTTCATGAGTATCCATATCGATCTATATAAAGGGTGCTCTCTGTCAATACTTGTCCTCTAGCAAGGAGTTTGTATAGGGGCACCCACATTATCATTTCAATTGTGTCTTGAATGTTATTTTTTTTAATTTAATTTATTTGGATGATAAAGACAGTATATATTAGGGGAATGTTTACAGATGAATTCCAGGAATTTACAATATCTTCTTTTACAATTGTAGATTTATTTCTCAAGGTTCACTATTTATTAATTAACATATATTTTCAATCTTATTTAAAAAATATGAGAATGCATCATGATAATCAGTTAATTATTCCAAATCATGGACATTGCTCCTTTAGAAAATCAAGGTTGACTGCATATTCACATACATGGTTCCCTATACACTCAGATCATTAAATATAAATATTTTCCCTATTCAAGATTATTCGACATAGTCTATAACACCCAACCTATATTATTATAGATATTCCATTGTGGATCGGGTGTTCTTCTTATAAGGGAAATCCATTGAATGATCGCATACTGAGCCAAAGGATCTGGAGGGTCCCATGGATTGTTTAATAATGTGGGATGATGGAAACATCCCTATCCATTTCTAATTGGTAGGGTACCACTATTTCTTCCCTTTTGAATGATTTTAATAATTGATGGTATTCTAATTAACCAGATATATGGTTCATGGAAATGAATTAGAGTGATATTCTAAGTATTTCGTGAACAAATGATATGGAAGATGACTTATATCGTTTAAATAATCTATGTTATGGATTCTAAGTGGTTAATTATATGTCATCATGTAATCAAAAAATATTGTAATTATTAATGGTATTAATTCATCATTGAGTGGTCGTTAGTCCACCAGCTTGTTAGAATGGTTCAATCTATTTTCGACACTAATATAAAATGTTACTATAAAAATGATCCAATACCGAATTTTTTGGTGAAATTGTAGGTATATGTACCATAAAATGATCATATAAAAATGATTTGGACAATGTATCTGGATCTCTACTTTTTAAAAAAAATATTATTTGTAGTTCCACTATCATGACTTGTGAAGCTATTGGTTGGAATGTTTTTTTGATATGGGATGAAACATATGTTGATGAATGGTTCTACGATGGAGTACATATGAGTGAATTGTTATACACTTCTTACTAGATATATCTTTTCATTGATATTAAAACCGTCATATGAACCAATACCTATGATTTTTGAATAACTATTGGTATCAGTCACTACAATAAAAATGCTATTATAAAAACTGTTGGAATATCATCAATAAAATGACACTATATCATTGAATTAATATGAAAATACATAAAAATATACATAAACATATTTATCATTTTATTCTTCAAAAAAATCATTGAATCTTATTTGTTAGGTGTTTCTAATACAAATCAGAGGAGCAGGGATGAAAAACAACAAGGGGTTTTTTGAATTTCCTAAACCAATAGTTTTGCAAACTCTGGGTATGGTTATTTCTTAATACATATACCTATTTTTTGTAGTCTATTGTTATAACCCACTAATAATAATAGTTTCCCAATACAATTTGTATATGTATATATTGATGACCGACAGTCCAATTGTCCACCAAACCATTGGTATAGCCTATAACTTTCGTTTTTGGGAATATACTGACGGTTCTAAACCATAAATATTTTCTTTTTTAAAATAGTATATTGTTTTATTTGAATGTTAGTTGTAATTTATGAAATGAGATTATTATAGGGTTGCAGATTTAATTTCTGATTTTGGATAATATAGAGAGGGTCTTGATTTGTTGGATGACATTCCTCCTTGGTTGATATCACATAAAATTTCTAATCAATGAACTTTTTTAAAATTATTTTTTTTTTAAAAAATAATTATTTAGAAATGAAATTCCAAAATAACTGTTCAACATTATAAATAATGTATTCTCCAATTTTAATTAATGTGTACAAACATTGTTGAATTGGATTAAGAATTAAAATTATGGGATTATCATCACCTAAATTCCATTCCCTTATTGGAAAGGGTCAGTAAAATTACACTCGTAGTTGATGCTTCCACTGAAAACACCATTGAAGATTCCATCCACTTTAATACGATCCTGATATCCAATTAGTAAGTGAGTATTTATATTTAATTTTTTCCATATATTTTCTCAATTGAATTAATATTCATTGATATTGGAATTTTTATGTCATATTTTGACCATTTTCAGTTAGAAATATTAGTTTATCTCATTGATATAGACCCCCAATTTTATTCATTATACCCAATTAATTTCACGAGTCTCATTATTTTTTTTATTTTTACGGTTTTTTCATTAAACCATATCAACGTTTTCTTCATCTGATAACAGATCAACATCAGCTTCTAAGTAGCCCATCACTCAAACACCACTTGGCCTACCATTTACCATGTGAAGAAATGTATGAACTTAAACTCCTCCTGTTTCTTTACTACCCCCAATAAAATCTACAGAATCCATCATTGATCATATATTATTCAAAAGATGAAAATTTACATAGATTATTTTTATTATTATAGACATCACCATTCCATTTTTTAATGATTTATGAATATAGAAATCAATATCATTACACATCATTTACCCACTATTAATGAAGAAATTTATTTATGTAGCACAAATAATTCCTTACGAATAAATTATTGGATTATAAGTTCATCAATTCAATGAATTTATTCATTTTAATAAATATTAATATTATTGAATAAAATTGGATTTAAAATAATAAAAAATGATGAATTATAATCAAATAAAAAAGGATTATGATGACATGGTTCAATGAATATTAATATGATCATGCATATAACCATTATCAAAATCATTGTCTTTGATTAAAATATTATTCTAAAATTATAATTATTCATGATTTGTTGGAAGAAAAATTGATCTATCACAGAAGTGATCAATTTTATAAATTTGAAATTATACATCGGTAAAAACAGAATATAGCTATTGATAGGGATATTATTATGTATTTTGGGTAATTTGATAAGATTAGATGTGTTAACAATGATAATGTTCATAGTTTAGATATGATTGTAGGTGTGATGATAAAGAATATGATATTGAGGAAATGAAAAAAATAAATGATGATTAACTTCATGATAATCAAAATACGTTTTAGAAGCTAAAGTGTTGTGCAATTTCACCAATGTATACTGGTTGTACTAAATATACATCTTTGTAATACATATTGTAGCTATATAGTGTAAATGTTTGAAAAGTATGGATGGGCACCAAATTTATAGATTTACATTATCTATTGAATTATATGATCCTTGAATATAATAACCTTCCCCACAAAACATAGAGCACTAAACCAGTTCACTGTTGAATGGGTATGATCTATGATAGAATACATTCCCATCTAATTGATTGTAAACTATTTTGACAAAACTAAGAATCACATAAAAAATTCCCAATGTATGAATCATATGGACAATAGAATTAAGAATTAATAAAATTTAATTTTTTATTTTACATTCCAATCAATCAATGGTTTATGAACATAAATGAAAGTGAGGATACAAGATGAAAATTGAAATGGCATGTAGATAAAATATATAAATATGGGAAAATTCTACATCGAGTATACATGCATTAGTGAAATAAAATTGATCGTGAGTATCTTTAATTTGGAAATGAGGCATGAAACCTTCATCTTAAGATATCTACAAAAAGTGTGAATCCATATGGCTTTATATTCATTAATCACTATATATGGATAGTTATATTGGGAAATTATTACATTCCACAATGTATAAGTTTGGATCGAAAAATAAATAATTTGTATCTACATATTCAAGGAAAAATCAATAGGTTATTAATATTGATATGTATTTTGATCTGTTCCTTCAAAATTTGAAATTAATGGTGGAATTTGTTGTCATGATTTATGAATAATATAGAAATCAATATATAATTTTGAAATCTATGTCATATGGTATGATAAAAAAATTCCTCCTTTTGTAAATTTGTAAAGATATAGTATTATAGGAATTAAAGGTTGTCACATTAATGAACAAGGTACACACATAGTTTGGTAAAAATGTTCCTCAATGACTCTCTTTTAAGGACATCGTAGATATATACCTTGATGACATAAATACCGATATTGGATGAAATAATTATATTCGTGTTTTGAAAAATTAACAATACCTTACACTATAATAGGTTAAACATGTTTTTAAAATGTAGTATATATAGGAATTTCTATTAATATACCATCTCTATAATGACTTGTGAACTCTAGTTGAAAAAAGATATCATTTTTTAATTTCCATAATTTAATTTCTTGTACGTAATAAATTTTTTTGAGGACATGCTTGTGTAAAATGATGTATGAAATAGTACCATTTGATCAATACTAAATTGAATCAGAATATAAAAGAACTTCATTTAGGCTTTGTTGGAAGTGATTGACATGGGGATACATGTATATTTGGTACCAGTGAAGGGAAAAAGATATATTTTCTTCCACTAGCTTCATATAATCATTCCATAAAGTAATTTTTTAGGTTTTTAAACTCAGTGAATGATTTAAAGGATCTGGATGGGTATTCATAAACATTCATGAATATCATCTAAAATAATAATAAAATGTTATAGATCCTAAAATAATATGATGGTCATGTTTTGAATCATGATCAAATGCAATTAGAATTACATTAAATTTATTATATGATAACCTAAAATATATTAACAATGTCATGTTTCATATTTTTTATTATATAAAAATACTAATAAGGCTAACAAAATTATATTCAATTGAAAAGTAAATTATATTAATATTATGTGGACTAATGATTTTCTTCCCACATTCATTATTCGATATGAAGGTTTATAAGAATGTTCACGTGGTAAGAGGAATTTAACAATGTGGTCCTATACATTATAGATAGATGTATCCCACAGAAAATAATACAATGATTTTGTATGGGTATGCCAAATATTTATAAGGCCCCAGCCTTAAACCTTACTTAATATTGAATTAAATGAATAATTCACATTGAGGATCTTTTCAGGTTTAGAGTTTTAGAGAATTAGAACATAACTATTACATCTTAAAAGATTACAAAGTAGAAACTTCTACTAAGTCTCCATAAAATAAAAACTCTTAAAAAGAAAGATGTCTAGATTCCATGTTTTAGATAGCATGAAATTCCCTTGATCCCATCCTTGACCTTATTCCACTTTAAGTCCTGTGAAAAACATTTCGAAAAACTTGGGGTGAGCATAAAAAGCTCAATAAAGGATACAAAAATAATGAAAACTGTTATTTTTTCAAACATCAAGTAAACCATGTATACTATATCAAAGTAATACCTTCACCTTCATGAAGTAGTAAAAAAAATCTTCACTCAATAAAGTATCATTACCTACCTTTTTGTAACCAAAGGATTACCATAAAACCCATAAAAAGAACACATAACATATATAAAGGTAACTTGGGACATAAACATACTTAAGTGGAATAACCATACGGTCGACTTCCACACATATCACTTAATGGAATAGTCATACGACCAATTTCCATACATACTTAATGGAATAGCCATACGGCCAACTTCCATACCCAATGCATTGGAGGTTATAACGTAACCACCCATCCTGGTATTCACGGAACCTCCCGTAATATGGTTTATAATGTAACCACCCGTTAAAATGTCCAAGTACCAATATAAAATTATAAAACATAAAACCAATATAAAGGAATGATAACATTTCCACATTTCAATAACAATATATCATAAATATATTGACATAATAGAATCCTTTTTCAAAACCATTTTCAATACCAAAATACATAAAAGAGTATATGGTATTTATTTTATTCTAAAAACATTACGGCTTGTTGAGAAAGTTAAAGACCAAATAATACTCACGGTGGCGGAAAAGGTTGTTGTCACCGCGTACGTTAAAAAAAACATTCCTTTTTGTCGTTTAGTAAAACGCTTCGTATAAAAAGATTCCTTTTGTATAAAAGTAAAAGTAAAAGGAGTTTATACACCGTATAAAAGAAAGTTGTGTATAAAATGATATATGCCTCAATGAAAGGAGATTGAGACGAAGTCCCTTACCTTGGGTCCGACTTGACTCGATCGTTCTTTAACGTCCTGAATAATAAACTTGAGTTAATTTATACTTGGTTAAGAACATTTTTAAAGTTCATTATTCTTTTTATATCACTTATTTCCATGTTATAAACATTATTTAACCATTTAAGTTAATAATGTTTGTTTTGTCAATATTTGGTTCTTAAGTCGAAAGTTGACTTCTTACAATTACATGTTGTTCATGTGGTCAAAAGTTCTTTATATCCAGAATGAAATTCCCGATTTGGATATAATATGTATCATATATATCCAGCATATATATGTATTTATAATATTACATAATCATTTAGAGGTAAGAAATGAAATGCACCATTCATGGAGATGGTAAGCCGTACGTACGCATGAACGCTACATTCATTTCTTTGTCAAATTAATGGAATTAAAACTAAATGAGAGGTATGTATATTTTAATTCCAGAATTATATTCATCATTTAGATATATCATTAATTATATATATACATTATATACATGTAATTTTAATAGTACATTACATTTGGAGATAAGAAATGAAATGCACCGTTCATGGAGACGGTAAGCCGTACGTACGCATGAACGCTACTTTCATTTATATCTCATACTTTAATGGAAAGAAATAATAATGATATAGAGGTATATTATAATTCCAGTAAAACATCATATATAATAACTTTAAATCAATCCTTTACACGTCCCACATATGGCATTAACGAATCACATCACTTTTAGGGGGCGGTAGTCTGCACTTCCTTAAATGAAGATATCGTGTTTACCCATAATGGAAACCATAAAGGTATGTCAAAAATGAAAAATACAGAAGCTTAACGAAAACATAAACATATTATATATCATATATAAAAATAGTGACATCATAATGGCCACCTTTGAAGGTGTTAAATGAGTATTGAACAGTCATCGTTTCGGGAGGCATAATTTCGCCAACCACAGAAACCGTATGTTCTTTAACCATTTGATGTAGTTGTGTGAGAGTGTAGCTCGAATAAATCATATAACAACATCCTAGTATATTGAAGATACTGGTGTTGTTACAAAAGAAGTAAATAAAAAGAGTTTAGAGGGTTGGAGAAGCAAAATAAAACAAATGAACCAGAGAGAATCAATTACCTTTAAAAGTGTAACTCCCTTTTGATTTGAGCCTAAAGGCTTCCTTTAAAAGGATTATGCCCAAAGGGAATCCTCTAGGATGAGGAGAGGGATGTGTAGAGAGTAATTGGTCAGGGGTTGGCCGAGCCAAAGGCTTGAGAAATGTGTGAAATGGGGTAGAGGTGGGGGCCTTTTATAAGAGGAGAGGAGGGGCACTTTTGGAAAGTAAAGAAATATTACTTTATTTGAAAATGTGTTTCGGTTTTAAAAGGTCGAACATTGATATAATTCGTGGATAAGGTGATAAGGGTTCGAAATCCACTCATCCAATTGGTTTTGGAAATGTGTAGTTCATAGATTTTACATTGTCTTTCCATTTTATTTAAATCGTCCAATAATGATGTCATCGCTGCATCATTATTATATCATAAATAATTTAATTTATTTAATGTATAAAAATCATAAAAAAAAACTATGATGTAGGAAATCTTTTTATCTTTCCAATTACTATTTATAATCAAAATTTGGACTTG
Source organism: Viscum album (assembly GCA_963277665.1). Classification (NCBI taxonomy): domain Eukaryota; kingdom Viridiplantae; phylum Streptophyta; class Magnoliopsida; order Santalales; family Viscaceae; genus Viscum; species Viscum album. The sequence continues at coordinate 355,560,552 of OY728152.1, read as the reverse complement.
TATAACCCCACATAAAAACTGTTTTAGTAAAACAACTCATGTTTGTGTCAATTTAATTTTAACATTAAATAAAAATATATTATTGTCATTTTCCAACTAAAGTGGCTCCATGGGGTCCCCAAGTTGGCCCATGGCTTGTCTTGGTCGTCCATGACTCACCCAATAGGTGTAGGACAAGTTTCAATCTCATCTCATTTTATTAAAGCATTATTTTTTTATCTTAAACTACACTAATTACCTCTAATCGCGATTAATGAAAAATAGTTACTATTCACCAAAAAATTATTTTAATCTCATTGAACCACATTGTACTTCTTAATGACAACCATGTATGTCGGATTTTCAAAATTCAATACACATTAGTGGTAAACTTCCATTTAACTGAAAAATCAGTTTGCTTGATTACCACTTAGTGGTTTCACTATTCATCAAAAATTGAAGTTTTTCAGAAAATTACCAAAAATTCACCGTAATCTATATTTGATATTCTGAATTCAAAAATGAAGTCCATTTTATAAAATTAAAAACATATAAGTCAAATTAATTAATTTAATAATTAATTCCCGCTTTCATGACAAATAGCGTGTTTTTGTGAAACAATAAGTATCAAAAGATTAACACCAGTTTAAGTCCAATTTCAAAGTAAAATTGATTCCAATGACCACCATTGGATTAACTAGTAAAAATATTTTCTAATTTCACTTTAAAACCAATTAAAATAATAATCTAATAATATAAATAAATTAGATTAAAAAGAGGTTTTGAATTAAAATACAACATTTTACACTATACATAAAAAAATGAACTTTATCAGAAAGGTACCAAAAATTTACACAAAGTAAATTTTGATGTCCCGATTATAAAGAAGAGTTATATTTGGTCACAAATAATGTATAAGAGTGATCAAAACTATATTTAATGACAGTTCACCATTAAAAGGTGATAAGTGAACCATTAGTGAAAATTAGAGTATATATGCCCGTAAAATTGAACTCTTTCCGTATTTTAAGCTTTTATCTTTTATTGGGTAAATGTATAAACATTTAAAAACATATCTAATCATATATTAGTTATTTCTATCCTTTACCTCCAGTACAACGACTACTTTTTAACTAACATTTAAAATAATATTATTTTATTACTAGTGTGCTACGTAAGTTTCAAAGAAACTCATTGTTGCGTATCGGGTACGCTATCGAACATAGCAACCCCTTTAAAATAAAATTAATATTTAATTCGTAAATATTAATAAATATGAAAATTCTTTATTCTTTATTTACCTGTGATGTTACATTCTTCCCCCCTTTTGGGAATTGCGTCCTCGCAATTTTATTCACTTATCAAAATAAGTGGGGGTATTTATCCCTCATAGCATTTTCAGATTCCCACGTTGCCTCGTAAATCACATGGTTTTTCCACAAAACCTTTACCTGATGAATCACCTTATTCTGTAACACTTGCTCTCTATGGTCAAGAATCTGGACCGGTTGTTCCTCATAAGATAGGTTTTCAACTAGCTGAACTACCTCTGGACTCAAAACATGAGATTGATCTGGCATATACTTCCTCAACATTGAAACATGAAAAACATTGTGTACCTGAGATAAATTCGGAGGTAAAGCCACTTGGTATGCAACTGATCCCACTCTTTCCAGAATTTCATATGGTCTAATAAACCTTGGACTCATCTTTCCTTTATTACCAAATCTCATCACACTTTTCCAAGGAGAAACCTTGAGAAAAACATGATCACCTACCTCGAAAGATAGATCCTTCCTCCGGTTATCCGCATAACTCTTCTGCCTGCTCTGAGCTGTTCTCATGTGTTTCTAAATCAACTGAACTTTTTCTACCATCTCTTCTACCAATTCTGGTCCCATTAGCTTCCTTTCACCCACTTCATCCAAAAATACTGGAGTTCCACTCTGGCACTGGTAAAGGCTGAAGCATCCCTGTCGCTCTACTTTAACCTGTTGACATGTCAAACACTTCACAGTAAAATCAGAAATATCTCTTTTCATTCCATCCCACCAGTAATACTCCCGCAGATCTCTATACATCTTAGTACTGCCAGGATGAATTGAAAACGGAGAACTATGAGCCTCACATAACAACTCATTATTCAACTAAGAATCACAAGGCACACACAATCTCCTCCCAAATATCAAAACACAATCATTATCAATGTTGAATTCAGGCAACTTACCTTTCTGAACCAGCTCGACCTTTTTCTGCAACTCACTGTCTTGCTTCTGTGCTTTCTTGATCATCTTCCTTACAGTTACGAGCAATATGACTAGACTTACCACACCGAAATCACTTACCATACTTGGATAAACATTCTCCAGGATGCATTTTACCACACTTCTCACAGGATTGATATTTGGTTTTCTTACCTCCTTGCTTATTTGATGAATTCTTCCCTTTTCCTGCCAACTAGACCTCTTATTCTGTTGTTTGTCATAGAACACCTGATCATCGGAAAACTCCATTTACACCTTCTCCGTACATTGAACAAGTTTTTTCATAACTTTTGAACACACGAGAAGCTAAAGCCCTTCGATACTTTGGCTTTAACCCTGAGTAAAAACGGTTTATTTTACTATCAAGATCTCGTATGAAGTTTGGAGCATACCATTCCAATCGAGTGAACTTTTCTTCATAAGCAGCCACTGAATCATCCTCCGGCCTCAATTCTAGGATCTGCTTTTCCATCCTAAGATGAACCACCTTAGGAAAATATTTCTCAAGAAACATACCTTTGAATTTGTCCCAGTGAAGATCCTCAATCTCATCACTATCCCTTATATTTTTCACCATCGACCACCACTGATCAGCTTCACCTTCAAAACGGTAAACAGCAAGACTAACCATTTGATGTTCTGAACACCCCATGACATCAAAAATCTTCTCCAGTGCTTTAATCCACCCTTCAGCTTGCACAGGGTCAGATGATCCTCTGAATGATGGGGGATGTTGCCTCATGAAATGTTCCACCACTGACATGTTCCTATGTGGTTGATCTGGCTGATCTCGTGCATGGATACCACCACCATTTGTATCCTGAGTCAACTGTGCCATCACTGCAACAAACTGTTCAGTTCCGATTCCGACCATCTCAGGTTGCTGATTTGGAAGGTTGTCTTCCTCCTGATGTCGTCCCAACATAGCTGCTTTGTTTCCTCTGTGGAAAACCATTCTAAACACAGAAATATCTTAGGCGAAGCAACATGGTAATCCGTAAATTCTATATCATTTCAATCATATTATAATTTAACACTTTTCTAACTCCTAAAGTTGTCTAAACCATCCTTTGATACCAACTATAAGTCCCCAGCCTTTAACCTTACTTAATATTGAATTAAATGAATAATTCACATTAAGGATCTTTTCAGGTTTAGAGTTTTAGAGAATTAGAACATAACTATTACATCTTAAAATATTACAAAGTAGACACTTCTACTAAGTCTCCATAAAATAAAAACTCTTAAAAAGAAAGATGTCTAGATTCCATGTTTTAGATAGCATGAAATTCCCTTGATCCCATCCCTGACCTTATTCCACTTTAAGTCCTGTGAAAAACTTTTCGAAAAACTTGGGGTGAGCATAAAAAGCTCAATAAGGGATACAAAAATAATGAAAACTATTAGTTTTTCAAACATCAAGTAAACCATGTATACTATATCAAAGTAATACCTTCACCTTCATGAAGTAGTAAAAAAAATCTTCACTGAATAAAGTATCATTACTTACCTTTTTGTAACCAAAGGATTAACATAAAACCCATAAAAAGAACACATAACATATATAATGGTAACTTGGGACATAAACATACTTAAGTGGAATAACCATACGGTCGACTTCCACACATATCACTTAATGGAATAGCCATACGGCCAATTTCCATACATACTTAATAGAATAGCCATACGGCCGACTTCCATAGCCAATGGATTGGATGTTATAACGTAACCACCCGTCCTGGTTTTCACGGCACCACCCGTCATATGGTTTATAACGTAACCACCCGTTAAAATGTCCAAGTACCAATATAAAATTATAAAACTTAAAACCAATATAATGGAATGATAACATTTCCACATTTCAATCACAATATATCATAAATATATTAACATAATAGAATCCTTTTTCAAAACCATTTTCAATACCAAAATACATAAAAGAGTATATGGTATTTATTTTATTCTAAAAACATTACGGCTTGTTGAGAAAGTCAAAGACCAAATAATACTCGCGGTGGCGGAAAAGGTCGTTGACACCGCGTACGTTAAAAATAACATTCCTTTTTGTCGTTTAGTAAAACGCTTCGTATAAAAAGATTCCTTTTGTATAAAAGTAAAAGTAAAAGGAGTTTATACACCGTATAAAAGAAATTTGTTTATAAAATGAAATATGCCTCAATGAAAGGAGATTGAGACGAAGTCCCTTACCTTGGGTCCGACTTGACTCGATCGTTCTTTAACGTCCTGAATAATAAACTTGAGTTAATTTATACTTGATTAAGAACCTTTTTAAAGTTCATTATTCTTTTTATATAACTTATTTCCATGTTATAAACATTATGTAACCATTTAAGTTAATAATGATTGTTTTTTCAATATTTGGTTCTTAAGTCGAAAGTTGACTTCTTACAATTACATGTTGTTCATGTGGTCAAAAGTTCTTTATATCCAGAATGAAATTCCCGATTTGGATATAATATGTATCATATATACCAAGAATATACATGTATTTATAATATTACATAATCATTTAGAGGTAAGAAATGAAATGCACCGTTCATGGAGAGGGTAAGCAGTACGTACGCATGAACGCTACTTTCATTTCTTTGTCATATTAATGGAATTAAAACTAAATGAGAGGTATGTATATTTTAATTCCAGAATTATATTCATAATTTAGATATATCATTAATTATATATATACATTATATACATGTAAATTTAATAGTACATTACATTTGGGGATAAGAAATGAAATGCACCGTTCATGGAGACGGTAAGCCGTACGTATGCATGAACGCTACTTTCATTTATATCTCATAATTTAATGGAAAGAAATAATAATGATATAGAGGTATATTATAATTCCAGTATAACATCATATATAATAACTTTAAATCCATCCTATACACGTCCCACATATGGCATTAACCAATCACATCACTTTTAGGGGGTCGTAGTCTGCACTTCCTTAAATGAAGATATCGTGTTTACCCATAATGGAAACCATAAAGGTATGTCAAAAATGAAAAATAAAGAAGCTTAAAGAAAACATAAACATATTTTATATCATATATAAAAATAGTGACATCATAATGGCCACCTTTGAAGGTGTTAAATGAGTATTGAACAATCATCGTTTCGGGAGGCATAATTTTGCCATCCACGGAAACCGTATGTTCTTTAACCATTTGATGTAGTTGTGTGAGAGTGTAGCTCGAATAAATCATATAAAAACATCCTAGTATATTGAAGATACTGGTGTTGTTACAAAAGTTGTAAATAAAAAGAGTTTAGAGGGTTGGAGAAGCAAAATATAACAAATGAACTAGAGAGAATGAATTACCTTTAAAAGTGTAACTCCCTTTTGATTTGAGCCTAAAGGATTCCTTTGAAAGGATTATTCCCAAAGGGAATCCTCTAGGATGAGGAGAGGGATGTGGAGAGAGTAATTGGGCAGGGTTTGGCCGAGCCAAAGGCTTGAGAAGTGTGTGAAATGGGGTAGAGGTGGGGGCCTTTTATAAGAGGAGAGGAGGGGCACTTTTGGAAATTAAAGAAATATTACTTTATTTGAAAATGTGTTTCGGTTTTAAAAGGTCCCACATTGATATAATTCGTGTATAAGGTGATAAGGGTTCGAAATCCACTCATCCAATTGGTTTTGGACATGTGTAGTTCATATATTTTACATTGTCTTTCCATTTTATTTAAATCGTCAAATAATGATGTCATCGCTGCATCATTATTATATCATAAATAATTTAATTTATTTAATGTCTAAAAATCATAAAACAAATACTATGATGTAGAAAATATTTTTACCTTTCCAATGACTATTTATAATCAAAATTTGGTCTTGTATAACCCCATATAAAAACTGTTTTAGTAAAACAACTCATGTTTGTGTCAATTTAATTTTAACATTAAATAAAAATATATTATTGTCATTTTCCAACTAAAGTGGCTCCATGGGGTCCCCAAGTGGTCCCATGGCTTGTCTTGGTCGGCCATGACTCACCCAATAGGTGTAGGACAAGATTCAAGCTCATCTCATTTTATTAAAGCATTATTTTTTATCTTAAACTACACTAATTACCTCTAATCGCGATTAATGAAAAAAAGTTACTATTCACCAAAAAATTATTTTAATCTCATTGAACCACATTTTAATTCTTAATTACAACCATGTATGTTGGATTTTCAAAATTCAATACACATTAGTGGTAAACTTCCATTTAACTGAAAAATCAGTTTGCTTGATTACCACTTAGTGGTTTCACTATCCATCAAAAATTGAAGTTTTTCAGAAAATTACCAAAAATTCACCCTAATCTATATTTGATATTCCAAAATCAAAAATGAATTCCATTTTATAAAATTCAAAACATATAAGTCAAATTAATTAATTTAATAATTAATTCCTGCTGTCATGACAAATAGCGTGTTTTTGTGAAACAATAAGTATCAAAAGATTGACACCAGTTTAAGTCCAATTTCAAAGTGAAATTGATTCCAATGACCACCATTGGATTAACTGGTAAAAATATTTTCTAATTTCACTTTAAAACCAATTAAAATAATAATCTAATAATATAAATAAATTATATTAAAAAGAGGTTTTGAATTAAAATACAACATTTTACACTATTCATAAAAAATGAACTTTATCAGAAAGGTACCAAAAATTTACACAAAGTAAATTTTGATGTCCCGATTCTAAAGAAGAGTTATATTTGGTCCAAAATAAACTATAAGAGTGATCAAAACTATATTTAATGACGGTTCACCATTAAAAGGTGATAAGTGAACCTTTAGTGAAAATTAGAGAATATATGCCCGTAAAATTGAACTCTTTCCGTATTTTAAGCTTTTATCTTTTATTGGGTAAATGTATAAACATTTAAAAACATATCTATTCATATTTTAGTTATTTCTATCCATTCCCTCCAGTACAACGGCTACTTGTAAACTAACATTTAAAATAATGTTATTTTATTACTAGTGTGCTACGTATGTTTCAAAGAAACTCATCGTTGCGTATCGGGTACGCTATCGAACATAGCAACCCCTTTAAAATAAAATTAATATTTAATTCGTAAATATTAATAAATATGAAAATTCTTTATTCTTTATTTACCTGGGATGTTACAATATTGATGTATTCCAGAAGGTTGTAATGCATATTGATATATTATTAATGAACTGGTTGAATTCAATTACAACTACCAGTCCGATGTGGAATGAATTAGTCTAGTAAAATCTCATATAATAAATCATCTTTTGAGGAAATTAATTTTCACAATTATTTTTGTCACAATTACTATTAAAACTTTAGAGAAGGTACAACATTATATTTTATTCTAGTATGGACGATTCACCATATGTTGAATACCCCAATGTAATTAATTGGCATTTGCATCAATCAAGTGATAAATATAAGATATAAAATTTGCATAATCGATAGATTATAGGATGTTCAAAAGAAATTATTATTAAGAAGTCCTATGGAAATTTGAATTCAAATTTAAAACCACTATTTTGTCCAGTGGGATATCCAGGTGTGAATTTATAATGAAATATTTGTCATGTAATTAACGGTAATACATTCAATAAAAATAATCATGATAAATAAATTACAATGAGAAATAGTGGGGTTAAACTAATTGTAGAACCGATACATGTATTTGGTACCATGGATTGAAATCCAATATATTTTAATATTTTATACATTTCCATCATAAAAAAATATCAGTGTTGGACAAATGAACATTCCACATTCATAGATTTCAGTGCAAGTTGGTCGATAAACACAGTGTTATTACAATAAATTATTTATCATTTTTTAATGTATGTTTCAATAATTAAGGGTGCATAAATAATATATTTATAAAATAATCCTCTATTTTAACATTATTTTATTTTCTAAAACATGCCAACAGAAAGTTGTCATATATTCTTTTATCGACCAAAACCACTGAAGGGTCGTATTTGAAGTCAATCATGGATGAAAATTTCATTTGTATTTCCAAAAACAATTATGATAAAATATATTTATATGAGGTATTGTATGTTTCATGAGACTAGACTTATTGGATTTGGATCCTCAATAATTGGGTAAAATCATATTAACATTTATTCGAAAAAGTGAAATCAATATTCACGTTTTTTTATTAATATAAACTGTGTTACCTCCTAGTATTTTCTATTAACAACTAGATTTATCTAATATATATTAAATGTTCAAATATTTCTTTAAAACAAATTTAGATTATTCAAATGAATTGAATCATGGTAAAAAATGTTTTTCAACATGCAGATGCACACAATGTAGAGGAAAAACAAGTTTTAGTAACTTCTAAGGCCCATAATCCTAATGAAACATGGTTCATCAACATCTAAATTCTTTCGTTATATATTTAAAACAATTTTCTACAAATACCAATGTTATCAATATCACGTAATAATATATAAATGATGTTGATGCTGAGGAAATTGTAATAGGTTACACCTATTTCCAATAAAAATTAGAAGCATTTTAGAATGATATGATTGAAAAAGAATGTAAATTGTTAGGTAGAGGATTAAAATTTGAGATTGTATTGAATTAATGGGACAATCCTACTAAACATGAAATTATATATTTTTTAATTACATTATGATCACCACTCGAATACACATTCTGGTTGGTGTAGATACTTTCCACAATGAGATTCTTGTACTTAAAGAAATAATTTTGTAAGAGATTACTATAACATTATGATATAATTTATTTATTTTACTTAAAAAAATTAATAAAAAATTTATTTACCCTCCATTAACCTAGCTAGAGTAAATTTTTGAAAGATGATTTCATAATAAATTTATTATTAATGTTCAATTGAATTTCTCATAGAGGATATCAATCAATTATTATGATTATTAATACATCATTTTACAATACAGTAGTTATTCATTTCGATTAAAAAATATTATTTTTTGAAATAAATACATAGTTCTGAAAATAATCGACATTTAGAAAAACCATCGTACCCCTACGATAAGTACAGAATTGAGTACACTTCATATGAAAAGAGATATATATTTTTAATATAAACTCATATATTTATGAGGTAAAACACAAAAACATTATATTTTATGTTATTTATATACAGATGATGGAATTAAAATCCAAATCCAATTATATACCATGAAATGTAATATGGATGGAGGATTATGTAAATAAATACTTTTCATTAGTTGTAAAATTAAGGTAATGTTTTTCAGTAGTCCTAAAACCCTTAATTTGACCATTTGTTGGTTGGATTTCATTTCTGTTACTTTGGGAGATATTTTATAGTCAATGGATGATTCTATGATGCTGCACGATTTTACAAACCATGCACCCTACTACATCAATATGAAAAAATTGAATAGTGCGCATAAAATAGATTTTGAATGGTTTACCAAACCATCTTCCATTAATAGGAAAATCGTGAATCCCATTTAAAATATATTCACCTCTTGCACATAGTTTTACTAAACTATGTTCCTTTTTCCATAAAACCATGTGGATTGGAATTATCTTAATCCAAAATTTGATTATAATTTCCCTAACCTCCTTTTGAGGACACAGGTGGACTGTTATGACCTAATATTGGTTTCTCCCATAGTTGGATATCCCAATATATATTTGTTACCCATAGATCCCACCTATAAAATATCCAAATCTTGAGTAACTTCCATCAATCTTCAAGAGGTAGGTTTCCTTTTTTATTGTAATTATTCTATGGTATCTCTTATTTACCCTAGGGTAACATAAATCTATCCATTGATCTGTCGTCATATTAACAATTTTTTTTCTACATAAGTTTAATTCATTGATCCTTGTTATTTTGTCCTCTATTTAATGTTTTAATGCAAGAAATAGTGATCCTTGTTATTTTTTCCTCTATTTAGTTAGTTTTTGAAATTTTTTTGTGTCACTTTAATACTTATAACATTCTAAATATCGTATCACCACATCACATACCTTTGGTGATGGTGATGAGTCTAATTTGGCCTTAGGCCCAAAGGGGATTATGTAAATACATTCAATTACACAATGTCACGTCCCAATATAATGGAACTATAATACCTATTTAGGAATATGACTGTGTTATTAACATTTATATATTTGAAATTTAAAAATACCATTGTTATAAATTGTTTTCCACGCCATGTGATTTACATAATTTTTTTATGTAAAACTGTTTATTTTATTAATTCTTGACATCTACTATTTTTTTAAAGAACCTTTTTTTTGATAGGTAATTATATCATTGGAAAATAATTTCCATCATTTTATATTTGATTTTTGATATTCAAATTATTTTATATACTTGAATTGTAATGTGAAAGGATGTTGGCGCACATGCTCTAAAAAATATTTATTTCTGATTTTAATAAGTGCGTCATAGTGGATGAAAGAGGTCATTCTCTCAAAGGAGATGTTAATTAAAAAACTATTAATGGTCTTTAATTAAGTATATAAATAGTTCAAAACAAAGGAAAATAATGATGGTGGGTTTTTTATGACTTTTCAAATAGTAAATTAAATAAGATAATAAGAAGCGACAATCAAGATCCAATTTCATAGAATCACTTATATAAGAATACATAGTTGATCTAATAAAACAACTTACACATTAATTTATCATTATCCCATATAATTTTAATTAGATCAGTTATTATCCCCTAAACCAGTGAACAACATAATCCTATGAAAATTAACAGAACCACAAATATTTGTGAAAATGTGCCCTATGTAAACATTGGGACACACAATCGTTGCAACCATATTTAATTGTGATCCAAAAGCAAACATGTAATCATAAGACAATTAGGTCATACTATCCTCCCTATATTTGAGAATTAATTGTATTTAGGGTTGAGAAATAAAATGTACTATTCTATCAAAAAGTTATTATATTTTGTGATTAATCTTTCACTCACAAGGTTTACAGAAGCCCTACCATGCAGTCATGTGCAAGTTGATTGAGTCACATAGAAATTAAAAAATATAAATTGGAAAAAATTTACGAATTAATTTATGTTTATGGATTCAATATAAATAAAATAAGGGAGTGTGGATTAGATCAACTATGAAATAAATAACATTTCCATGGACAGAGTTGTCATCATGGATGCATTTTCCATAAGAAATGGATTGAAAGGGGAATACCCAATCTCATATCCAATACTTTATTCCACCCCAAGAAGAAAAATAAGAAGATGAAAAAAGAATAAAACAGAAGTTTTGTTGAAGAAAATTCATGTTAGAAGCATAATAACAAGGAAAACAAAGAGGAGGTGAGAGAAGAGAGCCTTCTTATGAGAGAACATAGAAAAATGACATACATCTTCCAAGAGATTTGAGGATATCTAAAGAGACACACAATCGGACAAAATGTCTCAAATCCACTAACATCCCTCACAATGACTGAAAACCCCATTTAGATAGTGTTTTTATGGCTAGGATTACATTAATTGTTTATGTATGAAATGAAAACATGGCAAAATATTTTATTCCATGTTGAACTGCATAGACGCCCACCAAAACACATGAATTGTCCCTTCCTCAAGAAGGATTATTTGTTCCATATTATATCCCTGAGCATCACTACAAATATGGACTCAATCAACGTCCGAATAATGAATATACGACCCAAATAGTAAATTGGTGTCAAATCTGGATGGTTCTGTCCAACTTTTTTTTCATGGATCATATACTCCACTACAATTCATGATCCAACTCCAATGTCTTGATTATAATTTGTATCCAATTATGTTAGAAACATAGTTACAAAAATTACATCCTAATATTTTACATAAAATAATTTATGTTTTAAATACTATAGTAAATTTTAAATTGGAAAACTGTAATTTTCATCAAATTTTAAAATGAATGATCTAATCAAAAATATTTAATAATTCCTCATATTTAGCATTATGTGGTGTAGATATATCATTTATTTCTAATAAAATATTAAAAAAAATTCAACTCCCCCACACTTAAAATTTTGTACTCTTGGGAAATACCTCATATCAGGTAAACATCAATATCAAATAAAAACAAATTTTCAAACACATAACAATATGATCCATCAATTCCACACAAAGAAAAGAATATCATTCCTCATAAAAAACATTATTTCAAGTTATCAATTTAGATCATTCAATATATTACCACTTCATTCAACCTCCAATGCACAAAACACTTAACTTTATTAAATTTTCTTTTCTGACACAAATCTCAATTTTTATCAATGTCCTTCTCATCCATACTCATAAAAGGGTAACCACAGGCCTGATAAATTCCTACGATGCCACCCAATGTGATTCAAAGACATATTTTTGTCATTAGGGCTTTTCAGGGTTGTTTTGTGGCTTTCGGATGGTATGATTAAGATGTGAAAATTTCTAAGACTGAATGATGGGGGCTTGATTAATTTTAAGAAGAATTTCATTAATATAATTTTCACATTAATATGTCAAATCCTCAATCCCCATACCATCGATTCATGTTCATAATTAGGGAAAAAAATTTCACACCCTTCTAATATTCTGAAAAAAAAATTACAATCTTCTCAAACCTTATTTTCTTGAATGGTCTAGATAGGCACAATGTTCTTTCAATATTAGATGCTCCAGAAAGGCACAACTTCACTTATCATGAATGCTCCAGAAAAGGCACAACATTCAATATGATAATTTTCGTCAATAGAAAACATGTCTCTTATGAATTTAATTTTCAACCCAAATAATCTAATAATGTGGTATCACAACACATGGCAGTTTCCCCACACACTTACGTCCAACTATATTATGTGATTTCACATTAGGAATTGGTTGGATTGATAAAAGTGTCTTGTAATGTGGCTAACCCATTAGGTTATTCAAGGAATCTAAGCTCTACATGGATTAAATGTTCAAGGTAGGCCATTATGAAATAACCTTTTTAAATATTTCCTTTAATACCATAAAAATTTCTCAATCATTTAAAACATAATTTGCTCAAACCCTTATGTATTGATAGGATAAATCAATTCAAGATAAATAAATCATGGTTTAGTACTCTTAGGTAGTGAGGTAAATGTAAAGAATATGAAAATAATTGTTCATAATCCTCACTAGAATTTTATTTCAAATATTAATACAGTGTGATGTGTCATGGGATTCAAAATACAGTGTACTTTTCATGAAGTACTAAATATTAAAACCTGAAGCAAATTATTTTTCAGCATTCATTTATGATAATATTCAAGAGATAATTTATTTCACTAATTGATTTGGATTTCAAAATGTTTATGAGAATCATTTTATATCAATAATTTCAAAAAAACTAAAAAATTATTAATATATACACAAAATATTTGAAAAACAAATAAATTTTTTGTTTTGTTTTTTTAATAGGAATACAATTGAAAATACTAAACTCAATATTTCCCTCCCCGACACATTAAAAATTGCATTTCCTCAAAGAAAACCCATTAGATGATATATTCACATTAAATGCATAATTTTAAATATGAAAAATAATATACAAGTGAATGGGTTGGGAATATCCTGTTATGAACTAGTGCTGATGTGGTCATGCAGTGTGATGAAATCCACTACATTGGTAGGAAGTCCCTCAATGTATTTCATCAAAAGTTTTCCATTAACTGTAAATCTCCATCCTATGTCCAATTTTTTTATCTCAATTGCACCATAAGGAAAAATATTAGTCACAACATAAGAACATAACCATCTAGAACAAAACATACGAGGCATCAACTTTAGTTGTGAACTGTAGAGAAGGTCTTCTCTCAAACATGATAATCAATTATTTGATCATTTTTTCATGATATTACTTGGATCATTCAATATAGATCATTTAGATTTCATATGATGACAATCGAATCTTCTCATGCTCTTGAATTTGTGGCTTCCTTTGGATTACAGCTTGGGCCAAATCCTTGTTGCATTTCTCTACACCCCAATAAGCATGATTCTCCACATCCACGGGGAGATGAAATGATTTCCCAAAAACAATTTGAAATGGGGATATAACATTTGGTTTCTTGTATGCTATACTATAATCCCACAATGCATCATCCAAGCGCTTGATCCAATCATTCCTATATGGATGCAATGTTTTAACCAAGATTGTATTAAACTCACTATTTGAAATCTATGCCATACCATTTTTTTGGGCGTGGTATGGTGTTGATGTTTTTTTTCACCTCGTACTTAAAAATAAGGGAAGAAATATTCTGATTGTAGAAGTGTGTCCCATGGTCACTGATGATGTTCTTCGGTACTCCAAACCAGCAAAAAATCTACACTATGAAAATGTCCACAACAATAGGAGAATAAGCAGTCCTGGTAGCATTAGCCTCAATCCATTCATGACATACTCATCATCAACCAAAATACACAAATAACCAATGGATCTAGGAAAAGTACCCATAAAATAGATGCCCCATACATCAAAAATCTCACAGAATAGTATGTGTTGTTTTGGCATCTCATGTCTCCTAGAAATGTTCCCAGTGTATTGGAAATGAGATCATGACTTAAAAAACAGATGGGCATCATGGAATAAGCTAGTCCAATATAATCCATAGTCCAAAAAATTCCTAGCATTCCGTTGGGTTCCAAAGAGTCCACTGTAATCAAGTGTATGAAAGAACTGCAGAATATACTCCAACTCCTGATCATGAACGTACCTTCTAATAACATGGTCACTACACATCCTCCAATGTTATGGATCATCCAAAACCTAAAATCGTTACTCACTCATTAACATTTTAATTTTACAATTCATTAAATTTTTAGGGATTTCATAATAAATACGGTATTTAACTAAATAATCATATCAAGGATGTGTACCTAAGATGGAATAATTATGTTTAGTGGGGAATGTGTCTTGAAGTGGTATCAGGTCCACGGTGTTATCCACTAGTGAGTGACAGAGCCTACTCATGTGGTCTGCCACCATGAATTCTGGCGCCTTCTTGTCCATTATCTAAATATAAAATTCTTTAAGAAACAACATGCATTGGATATGTATCGTCTTTGCATACAGTTTCATCAAGAGGTTCCTCAGAGCTACATAGTATTTTAAAAAAATACGTTAGAGACCATTAAATAAGAAGTAAATTTATCTAAAGAAAATATGACAGAAATAAACTCATTTTCTATGGATGGGTAGTTTGATTGGGCTGAATCCAATGGCCTCGAAGCGTATGAGATAACATTTGAACATCCCTCCACCCATTGAAATAAGACAACTCCAACTTCAATTTTGGAGGAAACACATATAAGCTCAAAATGAAACTCCAACCATGAATGTTGTATGATTGGTGGAGTGTTAGGACACTTATTTAACTCATCATAGGATGTCCTCCCTGAATCATCAAACATAAAATATGAATCATTTTGTTGTAAACCTGACATATGAAGAGAAATATTACTAAAATCCTTGATGATGCACCTGTAAAATCTTGCTTTCCCTACGAAAGATCTAACATCACCCACACATGAAGTATATTGTAAGTATGAAATAATACATACCCTATATCTATCAATCATTTTCCCATGTTTTTAAACAACATTCCCTATGAAAATACCATGCACTACCATGAAATTCCATATTTCAATGTTTCAGAGAAGATGCTTCTCAATACAATGATTCAACACCTTTCCCAAACTACTTATAAATTAATCAAATGATGTTCCATATATTGTAATTTCATCCATAAATACCTCCAAAAATGTCTCAAGAATTTCAGAAAAAATATTCGCCATTCATCTCTAGAAGGAACATAGGGCATTACAAAGTCCAAATGGCATACTCGAGTAGGCCAATGTACTGAATAAACATGATAATGTTGTCATTTCTTGATCCTCCACAGTAATAGTGACCTGAATATACCCAGAAAATATATCCAATAAACAATAATGTGTATTCCAATCTATTCTCTTGATCATTTGATCAATACATGGTAGTGGAAATGGTCTTTGCGAGTAGACAGATTTAGTTTCCTATAATCAATACAAACATGAAAAATATTTTGAACCCTCATTGAAACTAACTCATTATTCTCATTTTTTATAACTATAACACCACATTTTGTAGGCATAACCTGATTTGGACTTACCCTTGAGAATCTGAAATGGAAAAAATTACACCTTCCTTGAGAAATTTCTCAACTACTTTTCTAAAAACATCTAGAGGGGTTGGATTGAGTCTTTTTTGTGGCTGCCTAACCGGTTTAGCCCCGTCCTCCAAGAATATCCTTTGTATGAAAATGCAGGGATTAATTCTTGATATTTCAACCAAGGTACAACCTATTTCCCTGATTATGTCAATCCAAATATTAATTTCTTTTCTAAATGTTCAAAAAGGAGATTTTTTGAAATGATAATAGGAAATTTTTCACCACATAAAAAGCCTGAGCATTTGAGATTAGGTGGCAATGGATTGAGATCCAATAAAAGGTGGTGAAGTATGGATGGCGTAATTTAAGGAACTGAAATATGTGCACAATGAATATCAGTATCAGAATATAAATCATCAAAATCAGAGTATAAAGCATCAAATCAATCAGCATACTCTACAACTATGTAATAATCGGAGTTCGCTTGATCGAAATCTGAATATGACCCCATTTCAAAATAAAATATGATATAGTATTGTTCCTTAGAAATAGATGTGGTAGTACGCATAGAATTAAACCTAGAACCAACACCCACAATCTCCCTAATAATTGGACAATCAAAATATATTTAGTTTTTATTCAGTTGTTCAAAATAAGAGATATCAGAAGAAAAAAGGTCCTCAGAGGGGTAGTTCACGGGGTCCATAACATTAAATATAAAAACTTCATCTCCAACCTGCATGGAATGTGTACCCTCATTTACATTTATTCTAGTTTATTTAGTTTTGATGAAGGGCGTACTTATGATAATTAGAGAATGAGAACTTACCTGATCATCCTCTATGTTAAGCATGTAGAAATATGATGGAAAGATTATGTCTCTTAACTTTACAAGTACTTCATCAAGGAATCCTACTAAATATGTTGTATCTCAATTCTCCCACTACACCACTACTCACGTAAGCATCATCTACCAAACCTACAATGAAGAGAATACCAAGAGAGGAAAAAATTTTATGGAAGCACCAACATCACAAAGCACATCATAAAAGTGCAACTCCCTTATGGTTCATGGTATGTATAATTTCCCTAGATCATTACAAATAGTTGTCATTGCTAAAGTTGGTGAAATTAGTGATGAAACATTCCTTCCGAAATTGATCATCTCATTTCTCATGAGGCCTCTTCGATTTTTACAATGTTCTTTTAAGAATTTGGAATAACTAGTTATTTTTTAAAGGGCATCAAGTAAAGGGATGTTTTTCTCCACACAAGTGATTGTGTCCAAAACATCTTTTTTCATCGCCTCTTCCTCACTATTATTGGTATTTAAAACCCTATAAGGAAATGGTAGTGTTTTTAAGAGGAACATAATCAATCATTTTCATAACATTATCTTTAACTTTTGGTTTCTCTTCAGCTGGTCTTGAATGGGGATTCATTGGATTTTTGGTGAATCTCAATTGAATGGTATGTACATATGTATAATTCATTTTATTCCCACTTCTAAATGTGATGAAACTAAAATTTCCCTTGGGATTTGAAGTAAGATGGGAAGGAAGATTTATAAAATTCATTCTAATCAGTTCAATGAGTGTATTGGCAATCTGTCTCATTTGAGTCTTCAACTCACTCAGCTCTGAACTTGGACCCTTCAGTACATTATTTTAATTAAGAACAATTTTCTTCAGATGGTTATCAGTGTATGCATATACCTTGATTGGGGGATTCCCTTGCTATTGGATTGTTGATTCTTGAGATTCATATCTACTTTGGGGTTGTTGGAAAGCTACTAGAAAGGTGGAGGCTACATGCTATTATCATGAACATGGGGCCTTTGTTGGTGTCCAGAGTGGTATATCTTGTCTGATTGATCATTCCACCCTTGGTTATTTAATTGTGCAATGGATTCAATCTTATACTGGGTATATGGTTGTTGATTCTGCTGAAATGGTTTCCCAATAAACATTATTCTACAATCATATGTCTCTTGTAGTTGCGGGAAACAGTCAGCTAGGAGGCTGACCATTTTGAATTTTCCAGAAGGCCTTTAATTTGTTGGTTGATATATCTTTTCGGCCAAAGAAATATGACTCACCACAATAGTTAATTCATCCAAATTGGAATCAATAAACTATTTATCTAGATATGATGGAAATATTAGATGTATTACCCTAACTTGTGGTGTACCCTGATCGCCAAATTGTTTAGAGTTTTGGGAAATTTTGTTGATCAATTCATATGAAGTTAATGGTGTCTTTTCCACCAATGATCATCCATCAACATCATCCATCGTTCTCCTCTCTATAGTTGTAAGTTCTTCATAAAATTATTGGATGAGGAGTTTCATAATAATTTGGGATGGTTGGATGTTTGTGCACAACTTCTTGAATTGCTCCCAGTACACATACATTGACTCCCCTTGGGCATGCTTGATCCCCATGATATTTTTTGAATGGATGTGGTCCATATAACTGGAAAAAATATCAGCATGAAAAGTCATTTCAAATCATTCCAACTAGTTACATTTTTACGTTGTAAAAAATACATCTAATATTTCACAGCACCATCAAGTGAGAATGGAAATTCTCTTACTTTGATTTGACCTTCATAAACATTTCTGGCTTTTAGTGTTGATAAATTCTTAAAAAATTCTTCCTAGTTTTTGTTTCAATTCTCTCAAGATAATCCTCAAATCATTGGAAGTATATGAATAAATAGATATTTTAGTTCAATGTCTGATTCGAGATTCGGGTATGCAATACAATTTGGTTGATAGTTAATATCAGGTGCATCCAATTCTTGAATAGTTCTATTATGTTCATTTCCATTCTTTTCTGTCATTAGTTCTTGTTTTTTGTTGGAATTATAAGTGTTTCCAATTTCAATGTTCATGGAAGGAATAAATTCTCCAAATGTTTGAATGTTTTAACTTCCCATAGACTGAGAATGTCTAATTCAATTCCAATGGTTGGGCTCTATCTCATGGTCATGATTTACGTGATTTTTTGAATTACTTCCTGTCATAAATCAAATAAAAATGAAAAGAATAAAACCGGACCATAGTAAAATAATAACAAAAATTTTGAGTTGATGGTCCAAAAAGAAGTAGAAGAAAATAAAAAAAGAAAAAACATCAGATTGGGTAAAGAAGGAAAAAGGAGTTAGGGAGAGAATACAATGTTATATAAAATAAATACTCTAATTGGTTGAAATAATTAGTTTCATCCTTGAAAATAGCTCCAATTTTAAAGGATGTTATCGCACACACTCTCAAAAATATATATATTTTATTTTACTAAGTGCATCATAATGGCAGACCATGGTCGTTCTCTCAAGGAGGAAGTAAATAAAAAACTATTAATGATCATTGAGTAATTATTTAAATATTTCAAAGCCATAGAATAGAATGATGGAGGGTTTGTTTTGTGACTATTCCAACAGTAAATTAAAATAGAAAATAAGAATCCACAATCAAGAGTTAATTTCATAGATACAATTATAGGAGA